>OY747127.1:31717535-34548972 GCA_963556465.1 Berberis vulgaris | reverse complement strand
TGTTTTTCTTTGTTGGTTTTCGAAAGTAGTTTTTGAAGAAACACCAATTCTACTGCACTCAATTGCAATTGCCAATTCTTCGATTCCTTCAGTCGGAGAGAGGGGTTGCTTCAATTAGAGCACCTCTTCACGCCGTACCCAATCTGAGGGTTCTTGACTGACATTTTCATTTAATGGTACATCAGGTGTATCAAGGTCGTTTATTCCATCACTCTAAATTATATACAATACACAAAAAAAAAGTATTTTGCTATATAATTTCTTTGTAATTTGATTTATCTGTTTCTGATGACTAATTTGCTCTTAGATACACAATTACACACTATTTTGAAACAATTTTTAAATTAGAGGACACCTCCTAGTAAATTTTGACTATCCGAGCATCTTTGTAAATTTTTGTATCTCTCTTGTTAAGCTCTCGTCTTTCAACTTCAAAAGTAAAAATTTAAACGATTTTAAGCTTTAGGTTGTTAATGTTCATATGAGTTATAAAAAAATAAAAAGTAAAGTTTGACCGTTTCGCCGTGTCGCCGAGTCCTAATTTTTTTGAAAATTGCCGAGTCGCCGTGTCGTGTCCATGTTCGACAGGACACGCGTGTCAGTGCATCCTTGCCTGTAGCTAAATGTAGATTATGAAAATGAGTTTTGATTTGATAAGAAAGTAATTGTGTGAACATGAGGTGATATGTGGATTGTTAGCAAGAGAATAGAGAGTAGTTGTGTTAAGTGGTTGAATTTAAGTACTGGAGGTAAATTAACTTTTTCATGGAACCTACAAGAATTATGGCTGAAATTTGGTGGGCAAACAAGGTATTTTCATTAAGCATGTCATGAGAGCAATAGTTCTTAATATTTAATATATATTTTAATAAGGGTTGAATCACAGTTTGTTTATATCTGAAGGTGGGAATTTAGTTTGTTGTTTTTTTAACGAGAGCAACTAATTAAATTGTACTGGACCCACTCTATTTCTATATAGTAGTGCTAGAAATTTTCAATGTTGAGGGGGCAATTGCCCCCCTTAGGTTGAATGTGGCACGCCCTTGGGTATGGTGGTAAGCGTGGTCTTGATCAAGTTTATTTTGAAATTACGAAAAGAAAAAGAGCAAAATTAAAAGTTACATTTTTCGAGGTTTTTTTTGAAAAATTTCAAGATTTTTTGGTTAATTTCGGATTTTTTCTGTAAAAATACAAAACCCAGCTGCCAAAAAATTACATTTTTTCGAGGTTTTTTTTCGAAAATTTTTGAAGTTTTTTCGTAAATTTCGGGTTTTTTCGTATTATCAATTCTTCTAATTATTTATTGATTTTTAAAAACCTCCCCTTGATTTTCTAATTATTATTTCTTCTACTTATATATTGATTTTTGAAATTCTGATTTTTTAATTATATATTGATTTAATGTTTGTTTCATTTCTTGGTATTTAGGCTTCATTTAATATGTTTAATAGATTTATATACTTGCATCTATTTTTTCACATTTTCATATACCCTCGAAATTCATTATATATTTTTTATGTATCCTCAAAATTTTTACTTTTTTTCTTTACACATCGAAATATTTCTTAAAATCAAGATACCAAAATGAACTCGAAAAACGAAATCACAATCCTTGGTCTTGATTTGGTTGTGGTTGTTGTTGTCAGTGGTCTGGTACTCTGGTGGTTGTTAAAAATTATGTCGTTCCGTTCTTTGCAAACCATCCAACATAAAACAAAGGAGAGTAAGTTCCATAGTATTTTCCCAATATGAGAAAGGTGGCGTTTTGGTCTTCCAAGACTTCAACGACACTTACTATCCACTATCAATAAATAAGAAGATGCATAACATTCTTTGGGAGTAAGCCACACAAAGTACAACTCATGACCATATATACCTGTATGACCTAGCTCCAACTTGGATGGTATCTTGTTCTAAATGTTGTCTACATTAAAGAAAGAAACCCAAAGGGGACACATTTCGTCCAAACCAATTTCAAAGGAAAATTGGTACGAGCGGTTACAAGCAATTGATCCATTACTATTTTACAAAATAAGACGAATACATAGGAAAAACCTATGCTATTATCCTCTTTCTGAACCCATGGATATCCGGATTCCACAAAACCACATCTTTCAATGCCTCAGAACATACTCAAGCAACTCTTGCATAGAGACTGCTCCTCTACGAAGATGAAAATTCCAATATTACACCATTACCATGACTTTCAAACTTCATTAACAATCCTTGCCTTACATAAAGCAAACAATCTTTGAAATCTAACTTTATAAGATTCATCCCACAACAAACGTCATACCAAAATTTAACTATTCACCTCATTGCCTCTTCCTACAACCACATGAATGGCTTGGAGGAAAACTTTTAAAATTTAACATTGTCTAATATGTACTAGAACCATAAGAAGTCACTTTGGATCCAATCACAACTAGTCAAATATTACATCTCGACAAAAGGGGTTGAATCCCGAGACCCCACCTCTTTCGTTGTGTACACTTGGGCCCCATTTGGAGTATGAAACCATTTGCCGTCCTCACCACCACGCCTCAAGAAATCCCTAATCCTTTTCTCAATCAGTTTGGCCAATGAAGAAGGTAATAGCGACATGTTGATAAATAGGCGTTGCCAAAGCAGTCCTAATAAGCACAAGTCTCCCTCCTTTTGATAATAGCTTCACCTTCCACAAGTCTCTTTTCCATCATAATAGCCTCTCCTTTGCCAAACGTGTGATGGCTCAATGGTTGAGCAGTGGTGGATGGTATCACTAGGTCACGGGGTCGAACCCAGCCGGCGACATCTGGGGTGGGAGAGGTAGGGATAAAAAAAGAAGCTTCTCCTTCCACAAGTCTCTTTCCCATCATAATAGTTTCTCCTTCCACAAGTCTCTTTCACATCAGTTTTGCAATAGGATCCCACGGTGCTCCTGAAGGAAGGCCCAAATAAATTGCTGACAAAGAAACCCACTTGCAACCACAAAATACTTGCACCTTAATCACTATGGAGCTCCTTCTCCTACCCCATAGACTAGACTTTTGGAAAGTCAATTTTCACCCCTGAGCACAGTTGGAATATGAAGCAAAAACCCAAGAATAATAGAGCATCATAAAAAAAACTCAAGGTGAGAAATTCTCCTACTGATAGGCGAGACCTAAAAACAAGCTAGTAAACCTGTGTCTTTGCAATTAACCCAGTAATCGCTACAACCACAATAGAAAAACACAAATGGAGAAATCGGGTTCCCTTGTCAGCTGGCTCATCCATCTCCCTGAAGCCCATCCTCTTCATGCTCCATTAAAAAAAGTCCAATTCATAGTTGTATGCTTTTTCGAAATCAAATTTACACAAAAAATTATTTCTCAACCTCAAGTCAACCAATTTCTTTGTAACCACCACACCATCCCAAATCTTGATGTCCTTTACGAACGCACTCTGGTTGGGCCCAATAATGTCCAAGCACGACTTAAGTCTCCTTGTCATTGCCTTGGAACTAATCTTATACACCCCTACTAAGCTAATAGGTCCGAAGTCCCAAATTTTTTCCAACAAACCTACCCCCTTCACATTTTTGTGTAAAATACAGGACGTACCTTAATCTCACTAATATTTTGGGGCAAATTTGACTTGCCCCCTTTTTTATGACCAAACTACCTTTCTCACTATGGAGGTAACTGTAAAAGAAAATGCCTAAGTAAGGAAGTCTAATTTTAAATTTAACTGTGCAGGTTGAAGAAACATGGCAAGATGTGTGATGAAGAAAGTCACTTGGGGGGGATCTTATCCTTGGGTGCATAGCTATTGCAGAACAAGCTCTCACTGGTCTCCCTCCTCTCGTTGCTCAACAACTTCTTCAACAACAACAATCTTCTTCTTCATGCTCCATTTTTCTCTTCTTCGGCTCATAATTCAATATGTCTTCCTCCTCCAACTTCAGATTAGGGTTTCCCACCAATTAAATCACTTAGGGTTCCCTGAAATGAAACTAGATAGGGCGAATTCGAGGTTTTACTATTAGTACCTCGCTTGTGCTCGAAATACAACACCACAATCATGGGTTGATTTGACTTGCATTCATTCCAAAGGGTCCATCATTGTAATAGGTGAATCGACGGATAGGATTCAAAAAATCTTGAGGCAGCTAAACGTGAGCCCACATGCCATTCACTTGATTTCAGTGAGATAGTTCGGACAAAAAGAAAGCGACCTAACCCATTGACTGATTGGAACTGTGAGTCTCAGGAGACAAGTTTAATTCAGGATTAGAAGAGGAAACATCTCTAATTGGCTATTGAGCGAAAGATTACTTGGCTGGGATTATTTGTGGAGTCTTTCTACTCTAACATTCACAATACATTCATTGTGACACTGGTGATGTTGTGTGCCCTCATTGGCTCGAACTTTTTGACTTTTCAAAAAGTTATTCAATGAAAAGACCGTTCACTTATTGACAACATGCCACGTCAGCTAATATAAAAGCGAATGTAAAGCGAATATATAAAAGCGAATGTAGATTTTGAATGTTATAGTAGAGCTTTTGTTATTTGTGCAAACAATTGGGAAAAAAATGTTGGCTATGAACCCTACAATTGTTGCAACAACAAAAAAAAAATCGATTTATCACACAAAAGAGCACTTTATAGTGCTCGTAAAGAAAAGGAAGAAAAACAAAAATATTTGAAAATTAGGTTTGTTGATATGTGGACTATTATAGATTGGAGAGCTGATGTGAAAAGTTCACTTCATTGTTGCAAAGTAATGAATATGTGACACTCCCAACTCCAATGAGAAGGTGTTGGACTGGACTAGCCCAAGATGAGGTGAAGGTTCGCAAAGATTTACCTTATATTGTTTAGGTAGCCATTTAAGCGAATTTTTGTTAAATGTGGACCTACACTCAATTAACACTGAGCTATTTTAATCTAAAACCGCGACACTTGTGGCTAATGCACTAGAGGTGTAATGTTTAAACCCCACCAACACCAATTTATGTTTAGAGTTAAAAAAAACCCATACTTCCAAGGGGCAAATATGTGGGGATAATACTGATGGTATTATTTTTATTTTTGTCAATTGTAATGATAGCCTCTTACACACGAATGAAGATCCTTAAATTGGTTTACGCTTCTGCTAGTCGACATGCATCAACGAAATAACAGTCAGAAGTCAGAAAGTTGTCAATGCCTAGCGTATGGCGAAGAGCACAAAAGTTTAGCAACATCTTTGCCACGTCTTCCTTCTTAGAATGGGAGAACAGATAAAATTAAGTGTTATTATTGGAAATCCTAATTAGTTTTAGCATCATATAGGGGATCTGATATTACTGAAACAAGCATGAAACTTATGCTTGCATATTTCTTCTAATCTCAAAATGTAAATGTAACGGTTGGAGAATAATATTAAGTGTGACGACTTATATGTGGTTCTACAACTCCATAAATTTAAGAACTTTTCCATTATTTAATTTGATCCACATAACGAAACTGATAGCTATCAAGATTCAAAGGGATAATATGTGAAAGATCCCGCCAAATATTACTCTCAATATTTGATATTGTATCAACCTTGCTTATTATGTATAAAAGCAAATTAATTTCATTGAGTCATGAAATTTGCTCTCTCTAACTCCCATCCTTGTTACGTAACCAAAATATTTATATGAAACTCATAAGCATTTCTTCCTCATTATATTATGTCGATGTTACTTTCTGTATATAAAAGCACCAACAATGCAAGGGAGGAACATCTTATCATTATCACCAATATACCTGAGATTGAATAAGTTCAACAAGCTCCTGCAATCTTGCTGCTTGCTGACTGTGAATTCCTGTTGAGCTTCTTTCAGATGCTGGCAAATTTTCCGTAATGATTTGAAGGTAGCTCTATGAAATATACGAATCGAAGTTACTAAATCCTGAACAGACGGGAAATCAATGTAAAAGCAACAAACGCAAACACATACAAGTATGGCAGCAAACCTTTGTGGTATATGAACCATCCAGACTCAGTGTTGAACCAGCAGCAGCTACAACTTCTCTGTTAGTCCCTTTAATTTGAATGTATGGGTTTGGGACATCTTGTAGATGATCAACCTCAATGAGTATCTACAAGATGTGACAAATATGCATAGTAAGAGAGAAAGATAGGTCACATCTGAGTGAAATTACTTCAGATCTTTAACATATGATGAATTTCAACATGTCCTGATTGTCCTCTTTCATAGGTCATAGTTACCAAATTAGAGTTAAACTACCAAATTGATTCATACAAACAATTAAGAAGACGAAAGGGGTTTTATTTAGCCTCTTAACCAAGTTAGAGATTTGACTTTCTTGAAAACCTTTTGCATTTCACAAAATCCAGACCTCTTATTAGATTAAGTGGCAAAAACAAACATCCCCATTATATATAATGCTTAAATACCTTCAAATACTTTTAGATGTCTTTGAAGGAAGTAAAAAAGGAAAAATAAAAAAAAACAAAACTGAAAATAGAACCTTGAATGTTTTTTTTTTCCAAGTCTCCAACATTTTGTTTGATACAACTTGTAGATGCACTAATAGGTCAGGTATTGGTATGTATATTTCTGCGACACGAAAGGGAGGCCTCATGATATGTATCGTGATCATAATATGTACCAAACATACTATAACTGTGATGTAAGCGGGTAACCGATTAATATAATTTGTATTTGGGCCAGATATAATAAAGTCCATATTAGTTAGAGCATTAGCTAAGGTAGGGTTAGGGTTAGTTTACAAGTCAAAGAAGGTACTAAGCTTATACATAAGACATAAGTTTGAACATTGTAGTTGGTTTTGATTGATTGTTCTTCTATATATCTCTTTAGGGTTTATCGTAGTGCTACTTTTAGCTTTAGTTTAGTGTAGAAATCATCATACTGTTTCAACTTTCAACTCTATGGCTAAGATGATGACTTCCAAAGGATATACATACGAAAATACAAAATGATGAACATCATATAAAAAGCTTTTGAACAACCCACCAACATCATAGATGTTCCGTTAATTTTAATCATACTATTGTCAATATGTATGGGTTACTTTAATATTCTTTATAGTCAAGAGTTCTTCAATATTCCTCTTTCCAAAATGCATTGCCTCAATGCAAGGCGGTTGTTGGGTGAACTAAGGCTTGTAAACCTTATGAAGAGCTGACAAGGCTTATGCCTCAGATAAGTGAAGCGTACGATTTGAAACATAAGTTTTGAGGCAGAATGAAGCTCATGCCCTTGCCCAAAAAATAGGTTTCCATGTATGCTTGAACTCTAAACTTATGATTATTTGGTGTGTTTTCCTATTTTTCTATGATTTATGATTAATGACTACCAAGGATGCACCGACTCTCCGGAAAACCTCCGTATCACGCGTCAAATACGTGTCGGACGTGATCTCCGGAAAACCTCCGTATCACGCGTCAAATACGTGTCGGACACGGATTCGCGTCCGACACGCGCTGGACACGGGGTCAACGGTCAAAATTCGTTGACTGGTTTGGACACGGCCTGGATACAATCCGAACACGGTCCAGACTCGCCAGACACGGTCCAGACTGACCCATTTATATTCTCTCCCGATTGCAGATCTGAAGGGTTCACTGAACTCGAACCCTAGCGCTAGCAGAGAGAAACGAGAAAGAAGTAGAGAAGGAGGGAAGAAGAAGAAGAGGAGGAAAGGGGAAAAAACAGTCGAACCCCTTTTCGATCGATGGATCGATCGAACCCCTTTCGATCGATATCAAACCCTTTGATTTGTTTGAGGAGAAGAGAAGGGAAGGAGAAGAGAAGAAGAGGAAACGGGAGAGAAACAGTCGAATCCCTTTCGATCGATCGAACCTTTGATCTGTTTGAGGGGAAGAGAAGGGAAAAAGAAAAGGAGGGAAGAGGGAAAAGGAGGAAGGATCGATCTGCCTGCTGCTGATCTCTCATCTCTGTAAGTAATTTTAGTTTTGCTTCTTCCATCTTCCTTCTTCTCTGTTTTGCTTTGCTTCTTCCTTCTTCTCTGTCTCTGTTTTGCTTTGCTTTGCTTCTTCATTCTCTATTCTTCTTCCTTCTTCCATCTTCCTTCCTTTTTTTTTTTTTTTTTTTTTTTTTTGCGATTTTTGCTGTGTGTGTGTGTGTGTTTTTTTTTTTTTACTGTTTCATTCTGTCAATATCTTGTGATGCTCTAGTTTTGAAGAATCATTTTTGTTTTGTTTTCCGAATATATATATTTGTTGGTTTCTTTAGTTACATAGCTACATTGCGATGTTAAAATCCAATTTTTAAGCATTCAGTGTGTGTTGCAAGATCTAGTTTGATACTCCTTTATCAAGAAAACACTTAAGATTTCCCTCCATCAGTATATTAATTTATTTACTAAGTACTATATAATAACTGTAAACCCTGTTGGTTAAAATATTGAAGCTATTATCATGTTAAATCACCCGAACACTGTGGTATACTGGTAAGAGGAAGAGGTAAATACCTCTATAGAAATATCATCAGCTCGCTAGATTGAAAATATGTAGTCGAGCTTCCTGTATCATGTGAAGGAGCTCTGTGGTTTGAGCTCCTAGCATCCTAGGATGTTATCTTCTCCTTGTATTTGTTGCAATGAGCATGATGCATGGCGAAGTGATGCCAGTGTCATTCATGTTATGAAATTTCTGTGATGTCTGGCCATTGGTGAATGCTTGTGTAGATTAAAGTTGTTTTTTTACTTGTAGAGCTCTAGTTAATCCGCCAGTTAATGAAGAAGAAGAGATGTAGCCGCCTCGCTGGTGAGTTTTTGAAATTATCAATTTACATTTTACATTATCAAGTTAATAAAATTATATTGCTTATGACTTGAGCATGACTTTATGATGCATTTGTAATTTTGAATGAATGAATTTGAATGTTTTATTGATATGTTTGGATTGTTTAATAATATTATTTATGATTTTATGTTCATATGAGTTAAAAAAATATTAAAAAATTAAGTTTGACCGTGCCGCCGAGTCCTATTTTTTTGAAAATCGCCGAGTCGCCGTGTCGTATCCGAGTCCGTGCATCTTTGATGACTACTATTTTACTACATGTTTTAAGAGCTTTAGAGATAGAGTTACTAAGATTTGTTTGGTTATGGCTAGTGATTGTGTTACGACTTTGTAGTTATATATGAATATGTTATATACGTATATGTATCTTTTTATACTTATTTTATTTGACTTATCATGACAACTCAACATAGGGGGTAAAAGTGCCAATATACAATTGCATCTTTAATAACTTGGGTTCAAAATTTAATCCGATGTGCTTAAGAAACAAAATTTAGGTATAATAAAATTTTGAAAAACACAAACATATTTTATATATTTATTTGAGATTCTATGCTTTTAATGTTTTGCATGTTAGAATCTATGGAAAATAATTATTTGCTATTTTAGTGACTAGTTATCATCAACAACATGAAAGCATAAAAAAAACAAATAGAAAGGAAAGGCTAAACAGCTCATATCACACCAACTTATCCGCAACGAGAGAATTTGTATTAAAAACAACCTAATGCATTTGTTAATTTCAAATCAAAAAGTTTTGAGCACAAATCAAAACCTTGCCATCTCGGTAGATCAGTGCAGATGCTTCAATGAATGCTACAGCTTGATACCTGAGCATACACAAACAAAAACACAATGAATACTTCAGCCAAACTTCTAGGATAAAGAAAACAAAGGGTAGCCAAGCAATAACATGTGATATGGTAAACACGTCATTGGGCAATCATAAGAATAGTTGTCACCACAACGATCCTCATGTATCTACTCTCTATTACCATTTTAAATAAAAACTGGAAGTTAAGGGATATTTGGGTTGGAGGAGAGAGAGAGTTTGGTAAAGAGGATGTAATGTCGTGTTAGTTTTGTTCTTATTCCTTATTAGCTAAAATTGGGTTCCTTAATAATATTTGGATCATTGAAGAATTCCTGTCATTTTTGTTGTTGTTGTAGACGTGCAGTTGTTGTCATTGAGCATTCGTATTTCAATCAAGAAGCCTCAACTCAAAGAGAAAACAGGTTTTGATTTTAATACCTAACTAATAAGACATGTAATGGTTTACTGGCAAGGAAAAATATATGGTGACTAAGCTAAAGAGGAAAGATAGATGGTGACTAAGCTAAAGTGAACAGCTAGAATCATCTTGGATGCATAACCTGAAACTTGTGCATATCATTTTAACTAGAGATGAAAGAAAGGATGGATGAGCATGCAAGAAAAAACTCATCAAAAGTAATCTCTAATACTTTATGTGCTAGTTACCCGAGGTTAAGGAGCCCAGCAACTGTGCTGATGCTGATATCAAAATCCACTTTTGGTTGTATGATAAAGTTCCCTTCCCTAATAGGCTAACACATGCATTTCAAAAGTTAGTCAACATTCTAGAATGAACAGTACAGTGCTGTTATTATCACTATAAATAAACAGATATATCTTATTGAAATGCAACTATATACCTCTCGTATCAATAAAGCGAATCTGCCTTCACACAATCTAACTCTTATGCACTCACTTTCAGTCAACCTCCCATTAGAGGGCATTCCAGGAAGCCTTAAATATATATCAATAAATTTCTGAACAGAACTGCAGAACTTTGCTTGATCAAGTATTTTCAACATGTCTTGATATGCTACCTTGTATAGATACAACAACTAAATATTACGTTAAATGAACTTGTCAAATCAAGGGTAGAAGTAATTTCGAACACCATACCTGCTTGTTGCTTTTCAAAATAAACAGTGAACTCTCTGGAGAAAGCACAGGGTCAAAATCATTTCGAATTTTAAGCTGTAGTATAGAAAATACATTAGCAAAGGTATTCAGAAATATTTAAGAAAAAAAAAATGAAAAAAATAACGGAATATGCATTTTGTTGAATGACTTTTTTAAAGCTACTGATTCAATAAAATCGTAGGATTATTACGATGAAATCAGCAGGGCTCTATCACCAGAGCTCTGCCCGAAATACAAACCCATCATTGCACCATACTTAAAGACTCCTGTTCCCAACAAAGATAACACTGATCTGGATGTCTTCTAACCCTGTCTCCAAGCTGGCAACCTCTTATCTTCTATGTTAAACCTAACACCTCAGACAAAGAACATATTACGTCCACCTTTCCCGATAGGATATCTTCCTCCAACACTTCCTCTTGACCATGAACAGCCTCATTTTTTATCGGTTAGGTCAAAGTCAACCATTTTCATAGGAGGGAAAACACAAATGGTGGAGCCATGCTTTTGCCACCAAGTCTGATTCCTGACCTGAGTGTTCTCAAATTAATTCTCATCCTACTTGCTGTTTGCATTGTCTCAAGACATAAGGGCAAAGGACTTGGTGAGCAAGAGAAATGACCATCTTTCCCGGCTAGACCTTTCCCAATAGGTAATACAATGAAGAGAGAGCGACTACTCTTTCTTTTCTGAACCTTATACTAACAATGATCCAAGAAAGAAGTTTCTCTGGTTACAGACTACATGACTAGGACACTTTCTTTAAAAAAAAATCCTGTGTTAGACACATATTGGACTCTGACACCTGGACACACCTTTGACACTTTGACACCCAGAAGAAAGTTGGACACGTGGACATTTCACATGTTTCCATACTTTATAGATCCGGGACACAGTTCAAAAATGCAAATGCATGTGCACCCATTTCAACCACACAGAAATTTCAATCTCGTAACCATTTTGATCATCCACATAAAAAAAAATTCATTTGAAGATCCATAGCAGAGTTAAATGTGATAGAAAAATTAGAGAATTGTCAACCATTCAATTTCACCATTAACCATTAACCTTAAGACTAGACAACTAGAGAGTTCGAAATTTCAGAAACATAAAGTTTTTTTTTCTTCTTTTTCATCATGATATAAAATGGTGAGGAAATAATCTCTCCGAAAATCAACACATTTTGAAATCTATAAGTGGGTTAAATAAGTGTGTGCATCTGCATGTTTGAAAAACTTGTCCCAGATAGCAACCCTTATATGTATATAAACACGATATATCCCCATTGTTTTATCTTAGTCAACTATCCAACTCCTGTATTCGTGTCGGACACTGACACCAATGTCTACATAAATTACATAATGTGTGGGTGTGAGTTGGTCAATATTAGTAAAACGGTCTCTCATAGTCCCACCTAATGTTCATTGCAATTTAAGTTCAGTGCACTTGGTCCTTAAATCATAGTTGTTAATATCAGGTATACCGGCCGATATAAATAAAACGTACCAGACACCAACACTGTACATACCAGACCCATTAATCGGTTTTGCACCATCTAGGTGTACCGACGAGTACATGAAGTGTACGTACACCAGGACCTTTTTTTTTAATTTCAAAATTTCCCACTTTTGACCCTTGACTTATCCCTTATCAAACCCCAAGTTCCTAAAGATATCATGTACCACGCGCAACGAAATCACCGAACCCTCATCTCTCATTTTCCACACACGAGGATACAAAGTGATATAGACTTTCTTATTTTAATAAACATGAATGATGGATTTTTTAATAAACATTAATGATGGATTTACACAAAGTGTTTTATTTTACCTACTTGCTTAAATATGTCATATTTTGTATTTTTCATATGCTTAAACATACATATATTATATATTTTATTTTTGTATATTATATACGCTAAGATACATGTAACTTAAATTTGGGTTTTCAATATGATAAACGTTTTGACACCTATGCCTTGATGCTCATGGGCTTAGTGTATGCTATTGTCTCGAAGTCGCCAACCCGACCCAAAGGCCACCCAATATAACGAATTTCGATCAAGGCTTTACTGGTTTCAGACCAATCCGCCATCTCATTTACATTAATGGGTTGGTTTCGGGTTGAATCTCTTAGCCTGTTTCAACCTGTGTAACATGTTAATACTTTATTTTTAGTTTTTTTTTCTCTCTCTTTCTCCCTGTCTATCTCTAAATCTTTATATTTTTTCATAATTTTTTTTATTTAGAATATTTCCCTTTCTACTAATTGGGAAAGAGTTTAAAAATCAATCTTATTTGAATAAAAGCTTTTAACTAAATCAATCAAAATAAACTAAATGTGAATAAATGGATTTTTTTTAACATTTTTGGAAGCTTAACACCGATAATAGGAAAAACTTTCCTTATTGGCTATGATTTAATTTGTAATAGCCAAATTAAGTAATAAACATGAATTTTTGTATAATGTATTTTCGGTAATATAAATCTATAATAGAAAAAGTTCTATTGAACCCATCAAATTTCTACAAACGGATCATGATGGGCCGGGTGAGGCTAGCCCACTTGTAGGCTGGTGGGGTCTGGGTTTCAATAGTTAGCCCAACAACTAAAAGGATCGGGTTCAGGCCTGGCCTATTTTCCAACCACTCTGCCTAGCCTGGATGGAACTGGCACATTGCCAACCCTCATGGGATCTAGTGAACATTTCCTTGTGATGTCACGACAAATATAATGCATCTAGGCCTACCTTCTTTGAAGTATTTTAACATATCCTATATGTATAAAGATGCTTCAAATTGCCCAACCTTCAACCACTACTGTCATCAAATCATCAAGGGGTTTTTAAATTCAACAAACAAAATGGATTTATTATTTATTTGATATATATTATAATATTATTAGATTGGATATTTATCACACTTGATTTTTGGCTATCGATTGACACACCTAACAAATTTATTATATTAATTGCAAGAGTACTTTAGGAAGTTCACTGTCGTGCTCTCGTTGCCTACCTAAGTTCTCAACTAACCCCCTTACTTAACAAAGTTCTTATCCTAAAAATATCAATAATATCTCAGCGTATAAATCAACTCATCTGCATCTTAAGGTATCCCACTTACATGTGCATGGACAAGATGAGGTTCTATATGCTGCTGGAACATAGGAAATACTGTCATCATAATTTCATTTTGGGGCATGAAATGCCCAGCTCTGCTCTTGTCCCTTTGAACTCTGGCGATCAGATGTGAATGCACACCTCCAACCTATTGATTCAGCAAAGGTTGAAGTATTAAAATCTATATGTGAAATCTGTAAGGAGTAAGACCCCCAGTAAACAAGATCAAGAAAGACAGAAGGAATTCATCCTCACAACAGCTATCCACAAGTCAAGCGATTTACGTATATCAGGATGCAAAGCATACACTCCTTCAAAAATTACCTGTCAAGAGAAAACAAAGAAAAATTTCAGGGAACAAAAAGAGTTGCAGTTAAACCATATAGGTTAAATATCATCACTTAAGGTGACACGTAAACAGGTTAAGGATTTATTTGCAATCATAACAGAGTAAGTGCCTCAAATAGAACAGTCTAATGCAACATCAAGCTAGTTAGACACGAAAGCAAAGACTTCCTCAAAGTAAGATTAGCTCAACTGGAACAGCAATGTTGAAGGCACTAGTAATATAGCTCTAAGGAAGAATGTGGCCAGGAGAAAAGTTAATTGTTATGAACATAACTTGAAGACAAACTCGAAAATTGGTGAACATGGAACTGAAAGAAATGATTTGATGAAATACCCCCGTGCCTCATGTGCAAGTTCGTGTCTTACCTGGGGGTCCTTATGGCCAAGGCTAGACCGATTTTTCTTTGTTTTGTTTCAGTTTCTTTTGTTCTTTGTTGGTTGTTTTTATTTTAATAACTTTGTCTACGCTTAGTTTCAAATAAAAATTACACCACAACAATGAAAAAGAGACGGTGGGGAAAGGGCAAAGTCGAGCACTTGGCCCTCCCTTGACAATGAGTACATCTTTTTAGCGTTCCATGTAAAATTTCCTTGCCCCAACAACAAGTTGAAAGAGCAAGCTCAAACTCCACCTTCTGTGACCTTCTTTCTCACTTTTCCCTTCTCACTTCTCTTCTTTGATTATTCTCTCTTGACTTCATTCTTTAAAATGGTTGGGTTAGCTTTGGAAGATGCCTGATGGATCCTAGAGACTATTAATGATCAACTTGATGTATGCATCGTGCTTTTCAGAGTCGTATGTATAGAAAGAAATCTGTTTCAACCCTACTCATTAACCAATATGCCAAAACAACTGATTGCAAAACAATAGCTTGAACCTTATTTATAAACCGAAATGCAATAAGCAAACACCTAATCCTACAGATAAAAATAAGAATATTCATGGAAATTAAAGAAAAGAAGAAGCCAGTTTATAAAATTTTAAATATGCCCTGCACCAATATCTTGTGTGTCTGTGTGCCAGGAATAGGCTGAAAAAGTACCACTCCAATATCTTCAGAAACGCGAACTTCCTTGAACCCACTCCGAGTACAATTCTGTAAGTCAATAATTGGTACTTTTGTTCGTTGACAATTCCGTATGTCGGCAATGTTCTGCAAACAAGTTATAGCAATGAAATCTTTAACTAACGAAAAAGGAAATCAAAAGGAAATGATCAAGCATGTCTTAGAATGTGCTATGCATATAACGATTAACTTTTTTTATATGAGTTATTGTTGTTTTCCACAACCAATCTCCACAAATTTTTAGTGTCAAATTTGTGAGAAAAATCCATCAGCCTAAAATGAATACTGTCTTTTTTCTTTCTTTCTCCATACTCCATGAAGTTGCTGATTTTAGAGAATTGGGCGTGATACCTTGATTTCTTTCCATTTTACATTTTAGCAGCACTAACCTGTTAGGATGCGAGCGATGGTAAAGTTTACATTTCGGTCATTGTTGTTGGTTGTTTTTATTTTAATAACTTTGTCTACGCTTAGTTTCAAATAAAAATTACACCACAACAATGAAAAAGAGATGGTGGGGAAAGGGCAAAGTCAAGCACTTGGCCCTCCCTTGACAATGAGTACATCTTTTTAGCATTCCATGTAAAATTTCCTTGCCCCAACAACAAGTTGAAAGAGCAAGCTCAAACTCCACCTTCTGTGACCTTCTTTCTCACTTTTCCCTTCTCACTTCTCTTCTTTGATTATTCTCTCTCGACTTCATTCCTTAAAATGGTTGGGTTAGCTTTGATTACTCTCTCGATTTCATTCTTCAAAATGGTTGGGTTAGCAAAAGCTAACAAACCAATTCATCGAAACTTGAATTGACAAAGTTTCACAAATCAATTAATTCTCAAAACTCAAACCTAATTCCTAATTCGACTTCTAACTCTACTCGCGCTTATACTGGACCAGCCCAATTAATAATTAAATAATACATTACATCATCCTCCTCCACTTTGAAAAGCTCGTCCTCGAGCTTTGAGGATGCAATTTTTGAAAAATGTACAAGTAATAGTTGACCTCAAACTTTGCCTTTGTAGTTACTCGTATCCATACAATTATATAGATATTTTGCCACCAAACATGATTTCCAATATAAATCTTCGGCTTAAGGGACATGCACTTCACGATTTGAATATAGTGTGCAAACTTTTCCTCAAAATTCTCCATAAAATTGTCCAAATCGGGTTAGTGGTACATATCCTGCCCTGTGGTGAGCAATAACCTTTGAACCAGTCATAAGAATCAACAGTTTGAGGTGGTACAAGGTCTGTCCTGTGAATCGAAATAAAATCACTTAAGTCACTAAAGCCAGCATTGTGTAGTACTAGTGACTGGTGTTGAGGGTTTAAATTACCCCATGAATTTGAAAATGGATGTCTTTTCCAAACAAACTGTAGCAAGTCCGTCAAGGAGTGTTGGCCTGATGGTTTGTTGGTCGACAAGGTTGTCGACGGCAAATAGGGGCTTCTCACCGAAACATCACGCCAACTTACCAGCATTGGTGACTGGCTGATGGAGGATCACGTCGTTGCAATGGGGGATGTTTGGCTGGTCTTCAACGCAGGAAAAATTGTTGTTGCAGCTGGAATTATTGGTGACGACAGGAGTACAGGTGTTGGCCAAATTCAAGTATGCTTTCTATCTTTCCTTCTTCAAACTCTTCTTCTGTATCTTTTCCTTTTCTTTCACTTTGGATTTGGGTAGGGATAGGGTTCCGAACATTTTTTTTTCAATTTCTTGACTTTGAACAAAATCAATGATACTGCAAGTTACAAATTGCAATTCTTGACTCGAGAACTCAAGGAAATTAGGGTTATCATAGACAATCACCCTATTCTCGCGAATTTCTTCAATCTTAATATTTTCTTTAACGTGAAAACTTCATGATGTGTTTCAGTCTCACAATGCACGCCTTACGGATAACCGTATAATCTTCGTACACATCAAACACGGGTGGTTTCTCCAAATCAATAAACAATGACTTTTTACATCTTTCTCCAAAATCTAACCGCTTTGATACCAAAGTTTGATGGGTTCAACGGAAGCTAACAAACTAATTTATCAAAACTTGAATTGACAAAATTTCACAAATTCAATTAATTATCAAAACTCAAACTAAAATTGATTAGAACTTCTGATTATGCCTATTTAAATCAAAGAAAACTTAAACCTAATTCCTAATTCGATTTCTGATTATATTTGGGCTTATGTCGATATCATTAAGGATATGTATGAAAGGGCTATAACTAGTGTGCGCTTAGTAGGCGGGATGTCCAGTGAATTTTCAGTGTCAGTAGGACTACATCAAGGGTCGGCTTTAAGTCCATATATCTTTGCTTTGGTCATGGATGAGTTGATGAGACATCTGCAAGAAGATGTACTTTCGTGCATGTTATTCGTAGATGATATACTAGCAAAGGTTTAGGTTGGAAATTAGATAGGTGGCGGGAGGCTTTATAGAGTAAGGGTTTTAGAATTAGTCGTTCAAAGACAAATCTAGTATGCAACTTTGGTTGTGAATCATGAGGGAGGAGTAATGCAATTGAGATCGAAAGGCGTGGGGGTCCCAGAGTGTGAGGCTTTTCGATATCTAGGGTTTATAATGCAAAAGAATAGGGCTATTGGAGAAGATGTAGACCATAAGATTAAAGTTGGTTGACGAAATGGAGAATGACGTCAGGAGGATTATGCGATAAAAGGATGTCTGCAAGGTTAAAAGGAAAATGCTATAAGACAATTGTTCGACCGGCCATGCTATACAGTTTAGAATGTTGGGCTACTACGGGACAACAATTTACGCATAGTATGGCGGTAGCAGAAATGCGTATGTTAAGATGGATGTGTGATAAAATTCGTAAAGATAAAATTAGGAAGGAATTGGAAGATACTTAGGTGTAGCGCCCATAGAGGACAAAATTAGATAAAGGCGTTTAACGTGATTTGGTCACGTGCGGAAGAGATCAAACACAACACCAATTAGAAAATGTCTATATTGGCAAGTTAATGGACAGTGTAGATGGAGGGGACGACCGTTGAAAACTTGGATGAAAGTGGTGAAAGAAGACATCCTTGAGCTTGGATTAGGTGAGTGTATGTGGGAAGACCGCATTGCTTGGAGAACCAAAATCCATGCAACCGACCCCGAAAGTATCGGAAATGGGCCTACATAAAAAACCATCTATAACCTTACCATAAAACATCATTCCGATGATTCTGGGAACATGGGCTTGCATTGTCAAACTTTCTTACTTAAACAAAAATTTCGAAGTTGTACTACCACGATTTTTTTTCCCAACTAAAGCATATGAAAACAACAAACACCCTAGTGGAGCAAGATAGTACACCATACCTTTGAAAGTAAGGACAAATCAAGAGAGCCAAAGTCATCATACTTAAAATCCTTCACTTGTTCACACTTGTAATAGGTTTCAAGGGAAATAACTTCACAGCCAAAAATATTCGCCATTTTATGAGCCAAACTGGTTTTTCCAGAACCACTTGGGCCCCCTGCACCATTTAAGTAAAAGGGCATCTCACTGTCACGATTAAGAATATCAATGAATACAATTTTCAAAAAAAAAATATATATATATATATATCCCCAATGTATGCACTGTTGGAGACTGATTTCCACAAATAATATGAAAACAAAGACTCAGCTTCAGTATTAATTGTATACAGGAGAAATAACGTTTAAACCTTAGAGGTTATTTTCTCATGATACCATAATATCTGCAGCAGAAGCACAAAGAGTGTTACAGCTAACTTATAAGGATTACTATATTTGACAGTTACATGTTTGTGCCTGCTAAGCTAAGTAATGCACAGCTCAAGATGGAGAGACAATGGGAACAGTGTGTGTTCTAATTGACATTTATCAATCATCATACACTTCCATAGTAACCAAAAATCAATTTACCAATGCCCACAATAACAGGTTGGTCCTTCTTTCCCAGCAATGCCTGAAATGTAAGAGATGAGGATACGAAGCATGGAGTTAAACCAAGGAACATCTTAGCATTCATCATCTCAGTAACAAGAAACCTGTAGGGTATGCTTCTATCAATTCGTCCAAAGTTGTTACCTGAATTGCTTGAACTGCAAGAAACAGGCCTCTGTCCAAATCATATGAATCAGGAATTGGAGCAAGCTGCATCGTATCCCTGAAAGCAAGAGAATCTGCAGTTGCTTCATGAGAGAAGTCTACTTTACTAGGTTCCTCGACATATTGCAAACAAAAAATAATACTAAACTTAAAAGAGTGCATGTCATGTCATGTCATGTCATGTCATGTCATGTCATGTATCCTCAAAGCAGATAATGCAATTCTTTAGACTGTAGTAGGTAATTTTGAAAACAAATTCAGACGAGAAAAGTTGAAGTACATAATAGGAATTCCATTCTATAAAATTCCATAATAAGAAATTTAAAAAATAAAATTTACAAAAATTCAAATCCACAACATAGTTTTGTAAAGGAGGAACAACATTCGCTTAACTGGCGTCAGATTCTCAATAAAACTATGTTGATGAATGTACTATATTTAAAGTTTGTAGCACAAAAGTCATCATTTCAATTATGTAGATTCCCTGCATATGAATCACAACTTAAGCATGCATTACATGGTCAGAAGAAAATTAATGACTCATTTAAAATTTTTGGACAGTGGCTGTATTACATGATTTTTCCAGATTAAAACATATATACATTACAGAAATAGTGCAAACTTTTATCCGCTATGCCTATGTCTATGTCTTACTGTCGTTCTGTTGGGGAGCTGAAGAGACAAAATGCCATGTTGCTAACACAGGGTCCATTTTCGATTTTGTTGGAGAGCGCGTCCATGGCTGAGACACATCTTCGATCTTATTGACGAAGTCTGCAGTAACACGGATGGGCCTTGGCGCAAGGACCTTCTCTTGGATCCCAACCAGAGATGCACTAGACAATGGTGGTGGTGTATTAAGACGAGGAACACCTGCAAAAGAGATTTTCTTATGTCAGCACTTGAGATCCAAGGCAAGGAAATTAATTACACATGATAAAAAAAATAAAAAACAAAAACCCAGCAAAAACTTGAAATATGTCCACCAGTTGGCACCTCTGCTCTCAAGAATCATTTCTAGATATGATTTTGCGATCCATGGTCCTTGGAGACCCATTCTAGATGCTTCAGCTCCAACTACCTACAGAGTACACATGATGTAAATTTTTTCATATCCACTTGCCCCGTGCAACAAGGTATTAAGCATACCAAATGCAAATGTTGGTGCAGCGGGTTATTTATTTATTTTAAATAACATGTAGGGGGTGGGGGGGGGGAGCATATATTGATTAATCTAAAATGCAATATAACATTATTTTAATTTTCGTGAAGCAACATATACTGAAAAAGGAAATAAAAGAACAAGACAAAAAATTACTAAGACCACCTTGTACTACTTGAGAGTTGAGACTAACTCGATAACAAATTATTATTATCTTTTAACAATGTAATTACATGGAAGAATTTTCAAATAAATAGAGTAAAACACACAAAACTATTAAGGTCAAGTTGAAATTCCCAAATCTAAATTAGATCCGAGTAAAATTAACTAATGATAATTAATTAACTTTAACAAACCAATAGCTAATTAGAGATGTGTCACACTAACACTGCCACAATAAATCTGTTCAAACTTTAGAATTTCAAAGAAACTGGTTCATGCATGTTTAATGGGAAAGACTCACTTCAGGTTTTTTGGTTCTATTATTCAACACAAAGCCTTGAATGTCATATACTAAATGAACAAAAAACTAGGTATCAAATGATAATTTGTAATATGTAAAGTTAACATATGTATAACACCCAACTACCCCATCTTACCAATGTGGCTCCACTACTGAATGAAAACACCCACATGATGCCTCAAATGTGGTATCAAGAAGCACAACCAACAAGATATTATTGAAACAAAAGAAGAGATTTCTAATTAACAAGGTCTTGGAAATGAATCCCTATGAAAGTAAATAACAGGAGCACATGCATGTACCAAAGAGAAGTCATCACATCCATCAGCACACCATCACTTGTAGGTAACCCTCCTCAAAGACTCTTTGTGCTTCTTTCTTGCCAAATTACCTAAACAATAGCACAAAGAATGTGAGACCATGTCACTCTCATCCTCCTCTTAACCTTGTAAAATCTCTCACCCATCTATTCTTGCATGATCCTGGCAAAGTAATTAAAAATACTCAATGAACCCCACAAAGATATGATTCCAAATTGATCTTGCAAAGTTACACTCAAGCAAGAAATGATCTCGGGATTCTAAATCCATACCACATAAGACAACCACATCCACCTCCATACCCCTGTTAGCCAAAACATCCCAAGTAATAACTAGTTTCACATGCACCCAAAGGGAAAGGACATCTTAAGGGGCAACCTTTTCCAAACCAAAGGCAAGAAAATGGGGCAGTGATCCCTGACAAGGCCTTTCATCAATGAAGTTCTTATAGAATGAAGCTACCGAAACCAAACCACCCTTGAACCAAGCCCATTCCAATCATTATTATATTGCATCATTAATCCCATATCAATTCCAACTCATAAGAGCTCGCTTGAAGTGGAATTTTTTTTTTGAAGGGTTAAAATTCAATTGAGCAATACTCGTGGTATGGTAACATTAAAGCGTTAAGGTCCCGAGATTAAATCAAATGAGACACCCATCCCCCAAAGGGTGATTAAAACCTCCATAATAATCGACTCAATATCCAACATCTTGTCCCAAAATATCCTGCTATTATGTTCCGTTCCATACATTTTGATATTGTCCATGACACTGTTAGAAAGTAACCTCCAAATCCTTTCTTAGATAAATGGCTAGGCGTCTTCCCATTTTTTAATAACATCTCTATGGTTCCGGGCATACCCAACTCACACCAAACATCCCACAAAGATGCATCCATGCCATGTAAGCCTACCAATAATGCATAAGAACATCAACTGAACTTTCCGACTCAACACCACAAAAATTACACGTCTCTTCAATCTCCATACCCCTGTGAGCTAGCCAACCTTAGACATTAGATGGAAAACCCATTCCATACAGCCGTCACATGAAAAAAAAGACACTCAAAGGTAAACCATTCTTCCATACCAGCTTTGTTGGAAATTTTTGAATGCACCAACATGCAAGTTATCCATAACCAATTTTGAGAAATATGAACCAAATAAGAAACCCATCTCCCTATCCTCCTTCCACAACCAACTATCATCATCCAGACCCAACATATCTCCCTCTAATGTCCTCGACAGAATCACAACCTCCTGCACCTCACCCATACAGAGAACAATCCTCTGCAAACGAAATTCCCACTACAAGGAGTCATTAACCAGCCTACCAAAATCAGCTACTCGACCATGCTTCTTCTCACACAATGAAACAACTTTGGACTTCTGTCTTTAAGTGCTACCTCTCCCACCTAAACATCTTACCAAAAACAAATTGACCCTGTCTCCTTTTTCTAACATTTTCGCAACTCCTTGAACAAACTCATCTTTATATAATTAGAATGGATCTCCAAGTACTAGTGCCATATGTATTTCATGGATGACTCAAAAGCCAATTCACATCGAAATTGTTGTATTTAGCTCTAATCACCTCATTCCACAAACAAATTGCTTTCATACCAAACCTCCACATCCATTTAGGTATTGGTTTGATTGGAATGGTTGTGGATCTTGAAGTGGCTCTACGAGGGAGAATTGTATCAAGGCAATTGAGAGGATGATAATCACAAAGGCGATGCAGTGTTTGTTATGGTTGTGATGGTCTGATATGATACACAATACGATTCAGAGCTAAATGCGAAAATAATCATAATAGAAGAAGACACCATCAAAGTTTTTTCCAATCATTCCATTATATTATTATAATAAAGATTCCAACCTCTCAAGAAAAAACTCTTTTGAGACTCCAACCTTGGCTATCTTACAAAGATTACAACACTCTCGAGGCTCCAACCTCTAAAAAACAAAGTCTCTTGAATCTCCAACCTTTAATATCTTATAAAGATTACAATACTTCCAAGAAGAAACTCTCAAGGCTCCAACCTTTCAAGAACAAACTATCTTTTGAGGCTCCAACTTCTGAAGAACAAGCTCTCTTGAAGCTCTAACATTTGCTATCTTATTCACTAACAAAGATTTCAATACTCCCTCGAGAACAAACTCTTCGAGAGGCTTCTCCCTTAAGAACAAACTCTTGAGGCTCTCTCTCAAGGAGAACATCCTTGAGCTCTGTAAAACAAGCTCTGACCTTGCTATTTGATCATCGATTCTTCAATTTTCAGGATGTTTTGGATCTACATACAAAGTGACTATATATAGGCCAAACAAGTCCAAATCAAACAAAGAAAGCCCACTCCTAATAGGAAAGTATTTCTATATTACTTTCCTTGTCCCGCAAGTAGAACTTTCTTGTTTTAACCAAACAAAAAAAGCCTACTCCTAAAAGGAAAATATTTTCATATTACTTTCCTTGTCTTGCAAGGAGAATTTTCTTGTTTCAACAAAACAAGGAAACTCACTTCTAATAGAAAAGTGTTTCCTTACTACTTTCCTGGTCAATCAGGGAGAAAATTTTCTTATTCCAATTTCCTAATTGATTTAGAAATATTTTCTTGTCTTAATTTAACAAGAAAACCTGATTTAAATTAGAAACTTTCCAACAAGAAAACTTTGTCCAACAAAGAAGCTTTCCTTGTCCTAATTAATTAAGGAATCATTACCCAAAGAGGAAACTTTCCTTAATTAACCACTAAGATCCTAAAGGAAGATACTCCTATATCGAGACAAACCTTGATGTTGTATCTCATGGGATAGTTTTGAACATAATAGTGAGGAACAACTAGAGGAGGCGGTTTAGAGATGCATGGGTAGTGATGAACCAAGGGTGCTCAATTCATCCAACCATTAAGGGACGAGGGGAAGTCCTCTGATGAAGATGATGGTGTCGAGGCGGGTAAGGAGGTGGTCACAACAAGGGTGAAATGTTGGATATGATTCTTATGCTTCTTCAGAGAGAAACTGTTAGCTAGAAATGTTAGCAAGAAAGAGACTCATGAAGAGTAAGCTCACAACAAACTAAAGACAGCTAAAGATTTTCTTCTAGGGATAACTTAAGATCAACTAATCGTTGATGATGTTTTGAACCGTTTTCATCTAAATATATTTAGGAAGTTGCTGTCATCATTGTTTTTCATGTGTGCAGACAAAAACGAACTGGATAACTTATGTTATGCAGCAATATGCATAGCCATGTCAAATCCATCCAGTGTTTTCCCCTTGCCATATATGAGGGTGTCGACGGAGGCATACCGTGCTACCTCCTCTTAAGAGCTGCCCGGTTTGGGAAGTTATTCATCTAGGCAAGGTGTATTTGACATTTCTTAGTTACAGTGATGCATAGAAAAAGAAATCATTTTGTTGCACCATTAAAAGCTAATCTTCTGGAATAAGAAAAGTGCCATGTTGGAAAATATTGATACCAAAAAGGAGGAAAAATTGTATAAACTAAATAGCCAAATAACAGTAAATCCATACCTTCCTATCCCTGCCCCTCAACACCAAAAATGTCTCACCAAGAGTATCAATAATTTCCAGCGATAATGACACATTTCCAACAGTGATGGATGAAGATGCACGTTTATAACTGACTACAACAATGTAACCCAAATCAAGAAGGCCACCAAGAGTCCTTCGTCCCACCTGATACACAAGATAATGGGAAGAGTAAGAAAGCCACCTCAGTATGACCCATAGCACAGACTTAACAGGACAAACATTAATATCTGCGACAAATTTACTATCAGAACATGACATTCAACAAGAGTATAATTGCAAGCAACAACTGAGAACATATAAAATTGAAATAACATATTTACGAAACATACAGTCAAGTTTTTTTTTGTAAACTTTTTTACACACTTGATTGTTCCCCATGGAATACTATTTAATAGATAGTTTTTGGGATCATGATATATCCACCATAGTGATAACCCTCACAAATACTCAGCTCATTTCGACATCTAGCAAATCAAAGTTTGATATCAAAGTTCAAGAATGTTAATTATTCCAACCATCCATTTTATTTAAATCTCAACAAAAACAATTGATATCGATAACTGTCGAGTAAACTATAGTACCCACTGATATTCATGTAAGACTTTGGGGAAAAAAAACAAATGCCAAATGAGATCAACAAAACAAAGTGATCAAGCGGCTCCTTATCTAGAGTTTTTGGGCTTGAAAATCCTTAACCAAATGCCCAAGAGACCGCTTGATTTGGTTGAAAAATCCTTTTATTTCTTTCAACCAAATGCTCCACCAAATTGCCTAAGCGATCAAAAGCCACATTACTCTTCCCATTCCCCTTCCCAAGGCTTGCATTTTATCGAGCATGGAGACACTAATTAAACCAAAACAATAACTAAAAAAACATGACATACATTTGAGAAAAGTTGCAAAACACCAATAGTGCTATACGTCTTGTTTGTTAACTGGTACACACTTTAACAATACGTAACTCGTAGCTCATTGGTTCAACATTTCTCATATTATAAATAAAAAAAATTTAGGTTTTGAAAATCCCTTTGTGGTACCAATAGGGGTGGGCAAACGAGTCGAGGAATCAGAGATCCAAACTGAACCGGCTCGTTTTGCTCCAAACGGTACGGTTTTTATTGTGTATATTAATAAACAGTCCGGATTGGTCCGAATCCTTTGTAGAACGGTTCAAGTTTGGTTCCAAATATTTGAATTCAAACGGTTCGGGTCCAACCCATCCATATTTTGAAATTCCACAACTACCCCCACCCATATTTCATAAACCCCAATCCATCCTCGAATTAAAAGGTCCTCCTCTTCCCCACAAACCCTCTTTCACTCTCTTTGTATGCCCTCACCAGCTTCAACGATTCTCACCGCTACCGATTCAACAGTAAAGTCTCATCCGCCATCCTCTCCCTCTGATTTCAACCACCACCACCACTCCCCATATAACCATGTCTTCATCAGATGCTCTGTTTCAAACAGGTTGTGTGCGTGACCATCTGCAAAGTTTTTAGTTTTTACACGGCAAATTCGAGCTCCAATGCTCATCAATCTTATAGTCATTGTGTTATCGTCTTTGGATTTTCTTCAATTGCTTCAATTCTCTTGTTGTTTATTCATTCTATTGTTACATGCATTAATTAGTTCTTCAATCAAGTTACAGACTAGGTGTTTGATGAAATGCCCAAGACACATACATCCATATTAATAGATGAGATATGTCCAATGGGTTCGTCTACATCGGTTAAAAGACATAGTTATAATTTGCATTGTTGCTCAAGTAGATCTCTTCTTCGTCGATTCACGCCCTTCGTCACAACTCGTCTTTACCAAAATCAGAGACTACTTCTAAGCTCTTCTTCTTCTGCGTCTCATGAATCTCAACAAGCCGTCAACATGACTGAAATTGCATCGGAGTAACAATTCATTCTATCTTTGATTGAATTTCAATAATTAAGTTTTGTTTATTGTTAGAAATATTCATTCCATCTGATTTTCTGTTTATCTTGTTTCTTGGCCTCCTCCAACCAATTCATTTATTATACTCTTAGAAAATTCAGAGTAACAATTCTTTTTTTTTTTTTTTTTAAATTAAAATGAATGATTAACTAAAAAAAGATAACAAAAATTCAGTGGAACTGTAGGAACCGAACCGTTCTAAACGGTTCGAGTTAGGTTCAGTCCTAATATTCAAAATGAGGGAATCCGGATCGGACCGGATCCGGTTAAATTTAAACAATTCGAATTTGGTTCTTCAAAATTCAGAACCGATCCGGACCGTGCCCACCCCTAGGTACCAATCTTGTAGGAAAACATAGATCGAACTCTCTTGGTATGGCCTCCAAACTTCTTATAGAATGACACTACTGAGATTGCACCATCGTTTGGTGCTCTTCTATTTTTAACTGCCCTCTTCCTTGATATTGCATCGACGAAAATTCTATTAAGGGTGTGTTTGGTTGCATGGAATCCAATTCCATAGAATCTATACGAGGACCACTTGGATTGATGAGGGGACCATTTGTGTTTAGGAAAAATTTGATCAAAATATGGTGAACCACTTATCATGGATTCTAGATTGTCATCAACAGTGGGAAGATGAACTCCTATGAAACATGAGAATTCATTCTTGGAGGGAGTAAGGAGTTGAGATGTTCATGTTCCGTGGGAGTTCAACTCTCCACTTTTGATCAAAATGTACAATCTGTGATAAGTGGTCCACAATATTTTGATCAAATTTGTATTAAACACAAATAGTCCCATATATTTCATGAAATTGGCTTTCATGCAACCAAACACACCCTAAGCCTCCAACCACTTTCATCTCCCCTAATTGAGGTCTATACTTAGATGTACATTTCATTTTACCACCTCCTTGACTTTACCCACTCTCCCTCAAAGACTTCCATCTATTAACTCATCACCTAGACAGCCAAATCAATCTTTTTAAGGTTCCATTTCCCAGACAATACTCTTCGATGTAGATGGAAAATACAAAGAAAATGGAAAATGAAACAAGAAAAGCCAAAGAAATTTAAAGAGTTCATAATCGGGTAAAACTAAAGAAACGTTTTTGAACTGTTGATGGTAAGCAAGTTTTTTCACGGGTTACCAGTATTTCGTGTCAGTCATAGCCATACAATAAAAAATCATACAAAATTTGAGGAAATCTTGAAAACAAATGATTAAGCCACAATCACTTGTGAAAAAAAATATATAAATAAATAAACAAACAACGTGACTTACCTCAAATTCAGCCTTTGGTCTGATTATGTAATTCTTGTCCACGATCCTCTGATCCCCTAGTGATATATAATATCTTATGCCGGATTGCCGCACCTTTATCCAATCATTAATGCTGGCTTCTTCACGTGCTGATGGAGGTCTCAAGTACATCTCAATAAAACTGAAAACAAAACAACTTATGTCATACAAGATTTAAGTATCAAGCAATTTGTTCATTTACTAATTTTTTTTTTCTGCTCAATCTCTTCCTTTTCAAATTTATTCGATTAGAAAAACAAAATATTCATGATTCAAGGTTTTTTAAATTTGGTGACAAATGATAATTGCAGCACTCAACCGGATTTAATAAAATAAGTATGAATGTGATCAAACAGTATTCTTTGCAATCTAAAAGCTAGCATATTAAAACATTGCATCCAGTGCCTAATGAGTACAGGCTATCAAGGACTCCTACTGGATCACAAAGGCCATTACAGCCATTACAGATGACATGGTATAGAAATGAACTGTACATGGAGGCAAGCTACAGTGCCGTACTCACTTATCTGTTCGTGTTTCATTTCCATGAACTGCATGAGCTGAATGTTCACTGGTAGACTGCAACAAAGTAACAAGTTTTGAGCAGCAATGCAAGTTTAACTTTAGATGAATCAACGAAGTCTAGCTAATAACATTAATTGTTACCTGATAATAACAAAGCTTACAAAGAGTTCTACTTAGGAACAAAACAAAAGTGCTCATGCAAGGAGTAAAATTGATAAAACCTTTCCCATTTCTCCAATCTTCTTCCAATTTTCATGTCTACAACAAATGCATTTATTTTAATATTTGAAAAAACAGTAATAAACTCTTAAGGTTTAGTGGATAACAATATCAATAACTAACTCTACATTAAATCTACGCTCATAGGTACCCACAGTAAGTTAATAGATCACTGTTAGAACAAAAATGGGTCTTAAAGACTCTCCAAAAGTGACATGAAAGTGTTTTTTGGACTAGCTTAAATAAGTCTCATTATATTTATATAGGAATTTCACATAGATCAGCTTTAAAGAGGATGTATGGATACATTACCTGCCTATGCCGAATAATAAAAAACGACAAAATGATGTTTGTCGCCACTCTTCTATCATTCGATGCTTTGTTATTAGAAAATTTTTAATTTTCTTTTGTTCAATCAAGAAATCGACCTCAACGTTAAAGAGTTACCAGCTCAAGTAAGCTTAGAAACTCCAAAATCTTAATACATGTTCAACTGAATATGTACAGACCCTACAAGGTACAGGCAGTCTCCCCACCGCCCCCCGCACCTTCTTCTCTCAACTTTTTAAGTTTTGTCAATAATTACCCCCCTCAAAACTGAACAATATTACAATAATATATTCAACCCTCAAGTACCCCCTCAAAACCAAAATTGCTATTGAGCCACCTGGTCAAGTTAAACATACTGTTGTTTAGCTTCCTAATTGCCCCCCAATTTCTCAAAATTAAACTTTCTTTCTTAATTTATTTATGACTTTTTTTATAAGATAAAATTTCATTAATAACCAGAACGATCACTATGAAACCCAAGGTGTCCTAGATGTTTTAGCTCAAAATATTCTTAATAGGGACTTAAAGAATAAAAGAAGAATTATCTTAGAGACTTGAGGCACTAAAAATCATGGAACCAATTTACAATTAGATAATCCAAATGCATATGCCCTTAAATGAGAATAAAAGAAACCGAATGCCATAAAAGATCCAAAACCTTCATCACCACTACTCTAATATCCACAGCCTTGTCATCGAAGGTTCTGAATTCCATTCCTTCTATGCACAACAAATAGCAAACATGATTAATTTCTAAAGAACTTTCCTATGAAATAAAGATGAGGATGATGGAGTTTCGTATAAAAGGGGAGAGTTTCTTGATACAGGTGGAGGGCTGAACAAATGGATGGACATTCTAGAATGAAGCAAAAGGGCTTTGTTGAGAACTGTCTCGTGAAGGAGGGAGCTGAGTGGCTAATAGCTCTAATACCCAAGAACTCTTGCAGAGATTGGAAGTGCACCACTTTTTCTCAGGAGGGGAGAGACACCACTTCAGCGCCCTTCGACCATCAACTCCATTCAGCAATCTATCTTGGTTTTTCACCATCGCGGAGCCTCATTTGAGACATCTTCCAACCTTCTCCACCAGTTGAGCTTTCTTACCTTTTGAATATAATTTCCTTGATAGAGTTGTATTTTGTAGGAGTGGCAATTTGTGCAAGACCCAATAACACAGCACAAACATGACATGGATGTCATATGTGACACAATTATTAGGTTTTCAAACTCAACATATTTGACACGATTAGTTATCTTATCTTCTTGATATATTTACATGTATCGGAGTCATCAAAGTTAGCCATATAAACCCCTTTTACTGTTTTAAATGATACATATATAATGTATTCGTATATATTTTCCATTTAAAATACATAAACCAACATTCTAGTACAATTTATTGAACTTATTAAAGTTAACACAAGTAGTTCAAATTTAGGTGTTAGGTGTGCTGATTTTACATATTTATGAAATGAAGTAAATAACCACGTCGATGGGGTTTGACATGACACCACTTGGGGTTGATTTTAGGCAGAATGACACAGCTAGAGGCGACTCGATACAACCCATTGGCACCCATTGCCCTTAATTGACATTGAAGTCTCTATCTTGGAAGTTACCAGCTGCCCAAAACTTCAGTCAACTCTATCTTTATCTATATTTTGATTTGGGCCTTGTGAGACTGGACAAAGAAGTTTCGATCTCATCATTATTAATGTTTTGATTGAGCCCACCTTTCATTGAGGGAAGGGCTAGGAATCATAAATATCAACACAAGTACCATAACCTTCAAAATCATCTTAAATTAAATTCTGCCAATGGCTCGCATCTCAAGGGACATAAGGAAAATATTCTATTGTTATTTTTACAAAATGACACTGAAACTAAATGACGCACATCATCCTGAAAACGAATTCATTGTTCAGCCCCTCAAATTTTAAACTTGAAAATAGTCATACTAAGTTTGTCGATCACTCCAGTCATCAATCCTAATTTATAGGTTCCTCTTGTCTCTGAATTGTCGTAACAAGCAATCACTCCTATCACATCGCTCTCCTCTCATTTCTCTCTTGTAAACCCTGCTAATCACTCCTATTTCTCTCATGTGATAAAGCAAAATAAAACAAACTTTGAAATCCTACAAAAGTAGAAAGTGCTAATTCGTTCCTTATTATTTTATTTTCTTTAACTCTTTGTACCAAGTAAGAATCAAGTTATATTTTATTACTCGTCTTCTTTTCTCATGTTCATTTACTCCTTTTTTTCATTTGTTTTCACTTCCCTTTTTGGTTACTCAAAGGAATTTTTTTCTTTACTATGTTTGATTTCTTTTTTTCCAAGGAAAATCTGAAAAATAGTAAAGATTAGATAGCTATTGGGAAAAATTTTCATCTCATGATGTTGAAAATAGCTTTTTTTTTTTTTTTTTGCATGGAAAAGTATTCTTAGCTCTCCCTAGAAAGTTTTTTTTTTCATAATTTTGGGAGAAGATGTGTGATGGAATGTCTCAACTTCCATGTTCACACCCTCTTTTCTCTCCTCTCTTCCATTATGCCTCAACATGTTTATGATTTTATATGGGGAAAAATAGAAACTAAAAATAGAAGAATCCCTCTTTTCTATTTTTTTTTTTTCTGACAATCTTCCGTATTGGCGCAATCACAAGCCTAGAATTCTTCTTCGTTTTTCTTCCTTTCCTACGTTGTCAGGGGCTCAAAGCGCGACAAACCGCTAGCAATTGCTTCAGGAGTCGTAGCGAAGTTAAGGTGGAACCATAGTATTTTAATTTTGTAATTTGTGAGTCATTACGTTGTTTCATTTAATTTTGAAGAGGATGGAGAAGAATGTGTTCAAAAAAGAGAAGGCGAAAAAGAAAAAATGATGCAACTCAGAAAAGGATGTTGAAGAAAGAAGATGAAAAGAAAACATGGACGAGGAAGTGTTCTAGAAGCAAAAAGGAATTCGAGTAAATAATTCAAAGTTGCAAAAAAAGTGTCGAAGAAGGAAGCTTTGGAGCAGAGTTGCAGCCGCTCTCGAACAACACAATCGACATTAAGGGGTTAAGCGCTTTTAGAAATCGAAAGAAGCAAATTTTATTAGAAACAAATTAACTATTAGTATTTTATTAAATTATTTATGTATTATTTATTTATTCATTAAATTAATTAATTAAGGCTATTTAGTTCGTCAACTTAAGCACGCCTTATTGAAGCGTGGAGTCGCAGCGCTATGAGGTGGAAAAGCATACTGGGAAAAAAGTACTCGAAGCGAGTATTAATGCCACAAGCATTGCAACGGGGCAACCAAGCTTCTTTTAGCATAAATCACCTCTTTGGTTAGATTTCCTTGATTTGAATGCTCTGAGTTTGAATTAGTTTAATCATAAATAATAGCTTTACTGTTTAATTTTGTGCTCTACGTATAAGTTTTGTTTTTAACCATTATGTATGAGCCAATTATAAAATGGCATGCTACTTCTTGTATGCCTACGACATTGAGGAGCAAACCTTTAATGCATCTAATCCTTGATGTGTATATGTTCTTTTGGGTGCAACAAGCCTCAACTCAAGGCGGGAGTTGAGGCATACGCTTCCTACACATTTAGAAACAATCGAAGAACCACTAAAACACTATAAGGAGTGATTACTTGTACAAGTGCTAGTGCTTGAATGGACTCAATACTCTCAAGAAAGAGAAATGGAAAGCTCGAGAACTATTCATTTTATTTGCTTTTCATAGAAAGTAATAGTTCAACTTGTACATCTAGATTACATTTTAATTTTAATGAGAAAACGAAGCATTTACTTTTCCTTCTTCGTTGTCTTTCCATTCTTTCTCTATATCGAAACCCAACACATCCTAGGACAAAACACATCAAACAGGCCCCATTTGCCCGTAAGGGACCATCCTTGTCGCTCACACCTCCTTCATTTTCTAGCTTACTCAAGGTTTTCCTTATTTCCTCTTGAGCATTACCCTTTCTAACCTTCAAGTTGATAGCCAAGCAGCCAAGTTCTTGGCCATTTTGATAGGATGGAAGACATCATCTTCTGCTACTCTAATAATGGTCATCTCAACCTAATTCTTCCTTGGCCCTCTTTTTGATAAGTCTTTCCAAAGATAGCTCAGTAATCAACGACTAGTATCGAGAGCCTTGGGAGTAGAAGGGGAGTTGGGACTAGAAAGAGCTCATAGATTGTGCCATGGGCATACTAACTATCAGAACCACCCTTGTGTTTGAGATAGCAACAATTGATCCCATAATGCTAAACAAAAATTAGGACTATTATCTTCATCACCATCTTATATTTCATAATAAATCCTTTCTCTTATGTGTTTGATGATTCTAGGTGACACATGACCTAGACGTACTATAAGTAGGCAGCTAAACAAGTTACTTTTAATAAGAACGATTCTACCTCTTTATAAGATAAAATTTTCTCAACCAGCTGATTTCCTAGCATTCTAAGCAGTGGATCGGGCCTCTCAAACTGCTTGGACCTCAAAACTTGCCCACAGAGTAAGCTGTCAAGAAGGTCGGAACCCAAAACCCATAAATGCTTCGTAGTTTCATCATTCTATTTCACAAATAAATGCATGGTAAGCTGATTTAATAATTTGTACTCTTCTTAGCTGGATAGAAGCATCAGGGTTGGTAAATTGGCACTCACTCTTAAATCTGTAACAGAATGCACTTTTAAAATCCTATCCAAGCCATCCACCCAAAATAATAAATAAATAAAGCACAGTATATGGAAAATAACTAGACATTAGGTTACATTGTAAGCACAAACCTCGCTTTTGCATTTCAGCTTGTAGATAGGCTCTCTAAAAGATGAAACGAAACTGTTGTTGATTCTAATCTGCAGGAGAACCCCACAAAATAGCAAATTGATATCAGACGAAGAAAGGAAACAAGATTATCAAAACACCAACCTGAGCATGATGGAGATCTGGCTCAATGTGCTTTCTAAACAACGGAAAAATGCTGTCGATAAAGTAATCCAAGGAGCGTGCATCCCCAATATCATATTGTACTTTAGAAAGTAGGCTAAAATAAACACCACCAACCTGAGAACCACAAATAACATGAATCCCCAACAAAAAAGGCATTTCTTAAAAGCAATTAATTTCCAATGGAATGCATAAAAATTAAGAAGTTACCACTGCAACTCTAATATCTAGTAAAGAGCGCAATTTTGAGTGTAAAGCATAAGTGCCATCAACAATTACCTGTGAAAAAAGTGTAAACTGTGGCAAACAGAAGTACTGAAATTACATATCAAACAATAAGATACTGGAATTTGTTGAAATTACCACCCCGAACGAAGAACTTTGAATCGTTTTTGAACCAACACGTTTCTTCGCTTGGAAATCAAACAGCGGCATCTTTGCATCTTTACCCGTCATCAAGTCCTACTTTGACACGAAATCCTGGTTATATTGTCTGGATGCAATGATGGCCTCACCAAACTAAACTTGAGTGTTCTTTAGCAAGGGTTTTCTTTATAACTCTTCTAAATAAAACATGTTTATTCAAAACAATGCAACAAGGTTACAGACATATATTTTGGCTTGATGAGAATGAAACTTGAAAGATGGAATATACTTTTATTATAGTTCAGCAAATAACATTTAGTACAAATATAGTTTTTGAAATATAAGACTATGGCGTAAATCTCAAACGAAAGGTGGTGGAGGGGATCACTTAACAAAACTGAAAATTCTCTCACTTAAGAGAAATTATCTCGGTTATGAGATGTTTTGATGGAGATGCATATGGCATATGACTATGATGAGAAATGGGTGCATTATTTAAATTTTCACCATCATGATTTGATCTTGCGTGGCATTTTCTTGTATGATAAATCTCAGTTATTCAACTGACAACTTGAACTACATACCAAGATCTTGAACAAGAGTGACATAAAACACAAAATGGGGTCTAATTCTCTTGAAACAATTTGACCAAAACTGGGTTGGTATCAGTTTGAAACATATCAAGACATATGAGAGAATACAGGCATACCTCGAGATTCTGAAATAAAGTGTCAAAATCTATTAAATCCAGATCGTTCCCGTCATCAACTCCATCACGATAATTCTCCATTGATATGACAGTACAATCAATTACAGAAGCAGCAACCTTCTCCGCTAAACTTCAGATACATATGCATTTGCAAGAATCAGATAAAATTATATGAAGCAAGTGACAGAAGTAAGTGTAGTCATTTTTCCAAATTACACAGAGTATACCTTGTTTTACCAGAGCCACTAGGACCCCCAATTCCAACTGTCACAAGACCTTCCTTCTTTTCTCTCAACTCTTGAACAGCTTTTACTAATAAGTAATACCCATGATCAAAGGACTGCAGAACCACAAAACCGTTCACAATTAACAGTGACAGATGATAAGACTGAGATTCTACTGCCCCAACTTTTGATATTGGACCTAATTCTGAAAGAAAAACAAATACCAAACTTGGATTCCTACACAAATTCACCCCAAAAACAATAAAATGAAAGAAAAAAATTTGGCCAAATTAAATTTAAAAAAAAAAAAAGGTGAAAATTTTAATCTGCAATAGGAGGAAGAAGCGGCAAAAGAAACTAATTGTTTGATAAATAGAGAATCTTGAAATTAGGGGTAAAAAATTCCAAGAAAGAAAGAAATTGAAAAATAGAGATTGAGTGATGGAATTAAGAATGAAGACGGAATTTAGTTACCACATGGAGAGGGAGAGACTGAAGGACGGAAGTAGAAGGAGATGAAGTGGAGGGTTGTTGTTGTTGTTGTTGAAGGTAATCTCGACCTCCTTCTTCCAACACTCTCTGCACCACTTGGTCCTCCATCATCGATGATTCTTCCTTGCTTCGATTTCGCTTTTCAGCTGGTTTTGATAGTTTCCAACAAGTCTAGTCTTTCTTTTCACCAACAACCAAACCGCTCCCGCTTATACATTCGTTACACCCTTTTTCTTTTTCCTTTCCCTTTTGATTTTCGAACCCAACCCAATACTCCTCGAGAGGAAGAGAGGAATAGAGAATAGGTGAGGTGGAGTGGCTAGCACTACTTTTGACAGCTTCACTTGGCAGCCTTCGGTTGACACACAAATTCAAGCCTTTGCGTGCGTACCCACCTATTTTACGCTCGCTCCTATTACCCGCGCTAATAGCCCGTGGGCAACTAAAAAATTACAGCGTCTGCGCCTCACGGTTCAAAAAATTGGAAAATGATTTTTAAGGCTTATTTTTTCACAATCGTAATTGATGTAATAGTTAATTTGTGCATATTTTTATACTTTTACGATCAACAATGACTATTTCATTAACTAAAGTTAACTCATAAAGTTATAAGACATTTTTATCCTTCAAACAAATGGAAAATCTAACTCCTTTCTTAATCATTCTAATTATGATCAACCAATTACTAGTTTGATTAAATTATATAAGTTGGTGATTTCTAGCATTCTATTTCTACAATAACTCTCCAAAACATATCTAATGGAGCTAGAAGCATCACATTATTCTTATTATTTATTTGTTTATTTATTATTATTATTATTATTATTGTTATCATCATCATTATTATAATTATTATTGATGATATATCAAAATAGATCGATCATCACGGCCGTACATGTGGCATAAAGTCTCATCACGAGAATACAGTGCATGTCCACTGGGCCAGCTCATAAAGCCCAGAAGGATTGATGTCAATTATAGAGGCTCAGACTAGGCCCACCACCAAGGAGGCGTAAACAGGATCTGAATCTAGGCCCATACAAATCAAAGCCTAAATTTAAGCCCGATGTGCGTTCTCTCATAAAGAATAAAAACGTTGTACCAAGAAAGAACTGTGAAGGGACCTACGCCTCCACAAACACATCTTCATTAAGGAGGAGACTGTAAGTCTCACATGTTTAAGTCACGCAGAGAGTTAACTATGACCATTATAAAAGGCAATGTTCTAAAAAGCGTTAGGTAGCGAGCAGGTGCCTAGCACATAGCGGCCTAGGTGGGCGTCTAGGCGACACCTAGGCGGTCTTAGGTTTTGTATTATAACTTTAATAATTTACAAAACATAATACCTTATCAATTACATCCAATTTAATGCCAAGATACATATGCAAAATTTAAAAACATGAAAAATTAACAATCATGAACAAAATTTATTAAAACTCAAATGACTGAAGTTGATCATGATGGGTACTTTATACAAAGTTGAATTTGTGGACAAATATCCAAACCTACTCTTTATTTTTCTTCAAATTGCATGAATGACCTCAGTCATATTTGATAAAATCTACATTACTAAAATTGTAACCGGCAGATCCTTTGAGAATTCCATTAAATAATCATCATTTGCTACATTTAGACATATATTGAATAAAAAAAGAAATTAAATTGTTTATTTCCAAAAAAGAATAAAGAAAAATAAAATAAGAACACGATCAACCTTATTAAAAAAAAAAAAAAAAAAAAAAAACTCGCCTAGACCCCCCAGACTCGCCCAGAACCCGCTCAGCCATTAATGTGGTCGTTTCTCTAACACCTAGGCCGATTTTTAGAACACTGATAAAAGGTAAAGGGAACATTCGACAAATGTACACAATTTTAACTGAGTTTTGTCCAGATTTACATCATTTTTCCAACAGAGTTGCTGACTTAAGCATCAGAGTGTCTTCGGCCACCAAAAATGTGGTCATTGGCAGTCTAACAATTGTTTTGCAGGTCAAACTCACAGGAGGACGATTTTTTGTCGCATCAGTTTGGTGTCGTCTGTGAGAAACGACGAGTTTCATTTTTCCTAAAAGTAATATTTAGTGACAAAATTCATGCAACCTAATAGAAGATCAATAGAGTACTTCACAAATCTTCGATCTAACGATAACAGGTATGATATGCCGCCAATTATTGACCTACAGACAACCATACCTATCGATAGAAAACTTCAGCATGTAACAATTCAAACGTTTCTGACATCATGGGAAATCTCCAAGTGGAGACACTTATGGCTCAGATGGACAACATGATCATCCAAAAACTTACAAAGCAACAGCTTTCAAGAAGAAATCATCCAACTTAATAAACATCAGGCTAACAATAGCTCCAAATGCAATTAGGGAATGCCCAAAAGTCTACAACTAAAGAAGCCCAAATATGATAGGACATTTTCGGCTTCGATAGCAATTCGAAGTGAGATTTTTGAAAAGGTGGCAAGAAGAGAAGATGTCAAATGGCCGCCGAAGATGAGAGGAGATCTGAAGAAGCGGAACAAGAGCAGACATTGTCTCTTCCACAACGACTACGACCATGATACCGAAGATTGTCGCAGCCTAAGAGACAAAATTGAATGCCATATCAAGCAAGGACGACTAAAAGAGTTCACCAAACTCAAAGACGAAACAATTGTTTCAAATGAGCAAGCGAAGGAAACAATTCTACGTCTTGCATGGCACAGGCGGAGAAAATGAACAATCCAATCGATCTAGAAAGCGCATAGTCAGGGATTTACACACAAAGATTAGATTCCATAAACCATCCGCACAATGTGCAAAGACAATGCAAAAGACTCTAACCTTATCAAACTAGGATGTTGATGGAGTTAATTACCCACACAATTATGCTTTAGTGATTTTGGTCATGATAGCAAAATGGGAAATCAAAAGGGTATTGATCGACATTGGCAGTTCGACAAACCTATTATACCTAATAACTTTCTTAAGGATGTAGTTCACCACTGAGATGCTTTCACCAAGCGATCAGTCTATGGTAGGTTTCAGTGGGGAGCAATGTAACCCACTAGGAATGATCCGATTCCTAGTTGAAGTGGGAAAACCTGGGAAGTAGCGAGTGTTAATGACAAATTTTCTCGTCGTCAACGCTCCTGCTGCATACAACATGCTACTCGGGAGACCACGGATACACAAGATGGGTGCAGTATTTTCACTATGCACCAATGTGTGAAGTACCACACCGACAATGGTGTTGGAAGAATAAAAGGGGACCAACCAGCAGCCCGAGAGTGTCATTTTGCTGCTATAAGCTCCTCACAAATAGCAATTACCGCAACAAGTGGAAGAGTCTTCGCAACGATCTGATGAAACAAGTTCGAATTCTCCAAATGACAATATGGCTCCAGCCAGTCCACGAGATCGACCCAACACCAAGCAACCAGAAGAAGAAATGGTCGAGGTCTATTTAGACAATGAAGCTAAAATGGCAGTCCGAATCGGCACAAAAATCCAACCTGAACTCTCCATGAAACTAATCCAACTACTAAAAGATAACCAAAATATTTTCGCATGGACAATGAAAGACATGGTGGGAATAGATCCATCCATCATTTCCCACAAATTGCAAGTGAATTCAGATAAGAAACTGATTAGACAAAAAAGAAGACCGGTGGCCCCAGAGAGCAATCAGGCAATAAATGAAGAAGTACACCGATTGCTTAACGCATGAATGATAAGAGAAGCTCACTATCCGAATTGGCTGGCAAACATGGTACTAGTAAAAAAAAGAACAGGAAATGGAGGGTGTTCATGGATTACGCCGACTTAAATAAAGTTTGTCCCAAAGTCAACTTCCCACTTCCGCGAATAAACCAAATAATGGATGCAACTGTCGGGCACAAGATGTTGAGCTTCATGGATGCGTACTCCGAGTATAACCAAATACAAATGTACCCCTCCCGACCAAGAAAAAACATATTTCATAACGGAAAGGGGAACGTACTGTTATCGAGTAATGTCGTTCGGGTTAAAGAACGCAAAAACAACATATCAACGACTAGTAAACAAGATGTTCAGAGATCAGAGCAGCAAAATGATGGAGGTTTACATCGACGATATGCTTGTCAAAAGTTCACGCAAAACATACCATGTTACGAACCTCGAACAAGCTTTCGCCCAGCTTCGAAAATACAATATGAAGCTAAACCTAGAGAAATGCACTTTTGGAGTGGAGTCAGGGAAGTTCCTTGGGTATATGGTCAACCTACAAGGAATTGAAGCCGATCCAAAGCAGATACAAGCGCTTCTCAACATGCAATCACCAACAAACATAAAAGGTGTTCAAAGTCTTAACGAGAGAATAATAGCTCTAAACATATTTATTTCTAGGTCATCAGACAAGTGTTTGCCTTTCTTCAAAATCTTGAAGGGGAACAAGACATTCGAATGGAATGACGAATGCGAAAAAGTCTTTCAAACCTTAAGACATACATAGGAAGTACGAAGCTGCTAACAAAACCAAACATAGGAGAAACATTGTATCTGTACCTATCTGTGTCCAATCACGCAGTGAGTTCAGCGTTAATACGAAAAGAAAAAAAGGGTGCAAATTTTGGTGTACTACATCAGCAAAACACTCGCAAATGCAGAGATCAACTATCCGGCCCTAGAGAAACTGACGCTCGCTCTGATCGTGTCATCAAGGAAATTGCGACCATACTTCTAGACACACCCGATCACGGTCATGACAAAACAACCACTTTGGTCATTATTACACAAGCCGGACTTATCGGGAAGAATGGTAAAATGGGCAATAGAACTTGGAAAATTTGACATTACTTATGCCCATAGAACTGCTATCAAAGCTCAAATATTAGCATATTTCATCGCTGAGTTCACAGGAAGCAACAACCAACCCGGGGATAAGGAAAGTAAAATAGAACAGCCTGAACCAATCCTTGAAGGATGGATCCTCCATTGTGATGGGGCATCTAACGAGGCAGGAAGCGGATCCAGAATAGTCTTATACAACTCGGAAGGCATTGCATTGGAAAAGGCGATAAACTTCAGTTTTGAAGCCTCCAATAATGAAGCGGAGTACGAAGTTGTGATAGTAGGACCACGGTTAGTAAAACGCCTAGGAATAAGGAACATTAATGTCTTTATGGAATCCAGGCTGGTAGTCAATCAACTAAGCGGCTTGTTTAAAGTGAAAGACGCTCGAATGAAAGCCTACCACCAAAGAACTACAAAACTAATAGAAGGCTTCCGAAACGCCACCATCCGACAATGTGCACGAGCAGAAACAAAAAAGCAGACGAGTAGCTAAAGAAACTTCAATAACAAAGGATAATGGCAATCCACTCATCATGACACAAGGTAGCTCCATACTGAAAAATCAATCAGAAGAAGCATGCGCCGTAAACTAAGGTGTTAATTGGATGACTCCAATCCTGGCGTACATTTTAAACGAGGAAATCCCAACAGATACGATGAAAGCCAGAAAATTACGAAATTGGGCAGCAAGATATACAATGGTCAATGACAGGTTGTATAGGAGATCTGCCACGAACCCATTATTAAGATGCCTAACACCAGGATATGTCGAATACGTCCTAGAAGAAATCACCATGGCACATGCGGGAATCACCCGGGGGTAAGAACATTGACCCATAAAGCTCTCACGTTAGGGTATTACTGGCTAACGATGCAAACAGACGCTCTAAAGCTAGTTCATAAATGCAACAAGTGCCAAAGATTCGCCCCATACACTCACATGCCGGAACAAAATTTGATCCCAATGAGCAACCCCTGACCATTCGCACAATGGGAAATGGACATCGTGGGACCACTCCTAGCGTTCGAAAAAAAGAAGTTTATCCTCGTAGCAGTAGATTACTTCACCAAATGGATAGAAGTAGAGCCCCTCACAAAGATAGGGGAAGCACAAGTTGAGAAATTTATCTAGATAGACATCATATGCAGATTCAGAATCCCAAGATTAATCGTTACGGACAATGGGAAGCAGTTTAGGGTCAGGGAGTTATGCAAGAGCATGAATATCCAGCAGCACTTCTCCGCACCAGTTCACCCGCAAGCAAACGAGCAAGTCGAACTCACTAATAAAACAATTTTGGAAGCAATCAACAGAAGACTCGAGGCGGCGAAAGGACTATGGACTTCCAAATTTACCTGGTGTTCTTTGGACATACATGACAACAAAATGAACTCCAACCGAATAAACACCTTTCGCACTCGCTTGAATCGAAGAATTCTGTGCTGAGGACAACGTCAAAGCATTAAGAGTCGGGCCTCCTCGAAGAAAAATGAGAAACAACCTCGATTAAATTAGCAACATACCAACAACGCATGGCAGGGTACTATAACAAGAAGGTGCAGATCCGAAACTTGAACATCGGAGACTGGGTGTTACGAAAAGTCTAACTAAACACGAAAGAGCTCGACACGGGCAAACTTAACCCGAACTGGGAATGACCTTATCGAGTAACAAACATCAACAGACCAGGAACATACTGGTTGAAAGACAAAGAGGGCGAAATGATACCTCGACCATGGAATGTAGAGCATTTGAAAAGATATTATCAATAGTCTTTCGTTCTCAATTTCGAAACAACCAAATCTGATCAAGATAAAAAGTCAGATTAAAACAGACTTGAGAGAACACTAAGCATGGCTAGAGTATCAAGCAAACAAATATGTTAAACGAACGAGTCAGACATAAAGACTTCTGGCCTAATAAACCACGAAGTAATAAAGTACCAGAACATTAGAGCTAGACTTTTACGTCGACTGTAACGTATGACATCATAATCTAAATGAGAAACATGATTCTGTAAACCAAAGCTTTCCATTCAACTAGAATGTCGAGTATCAAAGCCACCCACGAAAATCTGGACAATCGAAGTCAGAAATCTCCCAGAAATGTTGATGCGTCCAAAAATATCCTCCTGTGAGTTTGACCTGCAAAACAATTGTTAGACTGCCAATGACCACCTCTTTGGTGGCCGAAGGCACTCCGATGCTTAAGTAAACAACTTTGTTGGAAGAATGATATAAATCTGGACAAAAATCAATTAAAGTTGCATACCTTTGTCGAATGATCCCTTTACCTTTTATAATGATCATAGTTAACTCTCTGTGTGACTTAAGCATGTGAGGCGCAACAGAAGGAGATGTTTATGTAACAATCTCCTCCTTAATGGAGATGCGTTCGTGGAGGCGTAGGTCCATCCACGGCTCTTTCTTGGTGCAACGATATCCTCTTTATCGGGCTTTGATTTGTCTGGGCCTGAATTCGGATCTTGCTTACTCCTCCTTAGTGGTGGGCCTAGTCCGGGCCTCTATAATTGACTTTAATCCTTCTGGGCTTTATAAGCTGGCCTAATGGATCAGGCGTTGTATTCTAGTGATGGGTCTTTATGCCATGTGTACGACCATGATGATCGGTCTATTTTGATGTATTATCAAATGTCATAAGTAAAAGCTAAACACGCGACATACGGGACATGAAAATGTGAAATAACAAAATTTCCATTTATCTTCTAAAATAGGAGATTACAAAAAGAAAATAACAACTAAGAGGAATCACTATCGTGAACAACATCTTCAGGAAGCATAGGGTCAGCGGGCTCCTCGACATCCGGATCACCCATTGAATCTGGAACAACTTCCTCGACATCGTCGAACTCCTGCTCAACAAGGCTGTGGTAGGGGGACATGTTCAAACCTTGCATTTTCAGGAAATCTAGAAAATCATGGCGGCCCTCAACCACTCTCTTAAAATTCGCAGCCTCCGCTGCTTTCAACTTTTCCGTAACAGTCGATAGCTCGGCTTGGTAGACACTAACTCTTTGTCAACATTGGCAAGTTTAGTAGTGACCGCCGACTTGGTCTCAACAAACTCGAAATTCCGTTCAACGATGCGAGCGGTAGCAGCCTTAAGCTTGGAAAAACACTCATTGGCAGAACGAACAACCTCGTCACGTTCGGCCTTTCGGTTAGACAACTCTTTCTCAACAACATCCAGACAGGAACGCAACCTGCCCAATTCCACCTCGGATGTCTCGAGATCGAAAGCAAACACATCACGCGTAGTGTAGCACCCCGTATTTTTTAATACTTCTTAAATTTTATAAGTTTTATATTTATCTTTGTGTGATTGTCTTTATGAAGTTATGGGCATATGAGCTACTTGTTTGTCTATGTGATCTGTGGTTTGTTTCTTAATAATGAGAGTTAACAAAAAATCTATTTCGGAATGGTTTATGATTTGAACTCTAATGGTGTTTCATTTGGTAAGTTATTGGCTTATTATAGAATTAATTACCTAGTCACCTCCTCTATCGATTCTCGGGACGAGATTCTTTTGAGGTGTATATTGTAACACCCACATTTTTCTAACTATATAAATTTATTTTATAGATAAATTATTTTATTTCCCTATTACTTTGATTAATGTATTATTTTTCCTGCATTAAAGTTTTAAAAAATAGGGGGTTCGTTTATATACTAATGTTATTTTTCTTTTGGGTTTGGGCTTTTTTTTTATATATATTTTGGACTTGGACCATGCTTTCATTAGGTTTCATATTGACTAGGTTTTTTTTTTGTTGCTAAAGTAGGAGAGATAAATAAAATAACAATAATAAATAAATAAGGTATGGCCGCAACCAATAGCTTATTGCATTTTTACCATTTTTCTTAAAAACCCTAACTTGTTAGTGGGTCTATTCATTTTGTGTGTGGCGGCTAGAAAAAAAGAAGGCAGAAAGCAAAAAAGGGAGATAAGAGATTCCTTTTCACTGATCTTCTCTAATCATTGGGCAAATAAATAAATAAAACAAGAAGAAAAGAGAGAAACCATGATAAAGATGGAGGGGGGGGGGGGGGGGGGGGCTTTCATCAAACAAATAGAAAGATAGAAGTTTACAACAAAGTCCGTTTGTTCTTTTCTTGGCCCGCGTCTCGTCAATCTTCGCACTTGAATCCATTCACAAGTAAGTCTTCTCTCTCTGAACCCTTATGTTTATAAAATTTTGGTTTGTTGATGTGCTGGAGCCAATCTACAACTATATGTTTGGGGGGGGGGGGGAAATTTGTATTTGTAGAAATCTTGATAGTTTTATTTCCTTGTCAGTGAGAATAAAATGTCTTCTTGTTTGATAAAAAAAAATGTAAACAAGGCCGGAAACATTTTTCAATTATGAGTCGAAACTTATTTGTGTATTCTATCAGTCTTGATTCTGTGCAATTTTTCTATGCTGGTTTTGATTGGGTTTTTTTGGGTGTACTGTATCATGTTATATATCAAAATTTTCCTGTTGGAGTTTAGTTTCTAAAAGATTTTACGATATCACAATCTGAACTTTGTGCGGAAAGATATATTTGTTTTAGTGACAAGAGGTAAATCTGGACTAAGGTTGACAGATGATCTGTTTTGTTTGTAAAATTTGTAACATTACAGACATAATCAAGGGGTATACTTTATATGATTGGAAACCTCTTTGTGTCCACTTTCTATAGCACTTGACGGTAGTCCGTTTGGATATCTAATGTGAGAATTATGTAAATTTTTCTTGTTCATTTCAGTATTGTTTGGAGGGTTATTTACCCGACTGTTTGGCGATTAAAACTAGGCTAGTTACAACTGAGTTGGGGGCTGTTTAAATTGATTAGAAATTGATTAGAAAGTTCAACGCTTCCTTGGACGTGGAATCGGTAGTAGAGTTAAGGACTTCAATTGTTCTATGAATGAATTGTTTTGTTTGATTCCATGGAGTGGTGATGTGTGTAGAAGAATGTCAAATACTTGATGTATGTTTTCTTCAAGTACACTTAATATGTGGGGTTACAATACTTTTGGTATAGAAAATATATACTGATTGTGTGTTGGTTCAAAATTGGTATTGTTGTCTGGTTAGCCTGTGACATCATTTAGAATGACTTGTGCAGTTTGGGTTGAACGTGTTATTACTCATATCCAGATTGTCAACACTCTTTGTATATTGTCCGAATTATTTTTCTGTACATATACACGAATGGAGGCAATGACTACTAAAGATTATGTCACTAGTACTGATTGTATAGTTTGGATTGTTATGCAAATTGACTTGCTAATAAGTATCCTTGTATTGATTGGGTTTGATCCCTGTTGTGTTATGGAAAATTTATTTATGAAAAATGCTAGTTTTCCCAAAAGAATGGGTTAATATTGTGGTTGAGTTATTTATGGTTGACAAAGTGTCACAATAAAAGAGTTTTTAGTTTTAGTTGATTTTTGTATGCTCTTTTCCACAACTTCGAAAAAAATGTAAAAAAAAAAGAAATTATTTTAGTATATAGACTTGCTTGTATACGTGTGATATAATTTTGGTATGCAGACTTGCTTGCATATCGGGTACGCCGTTCCATGTGATTTCGGAAGTACGTGTAGTATTTAGGAAATGTTTGCCATTGGTCAAACTTCGGATGAGATGACATGTTCCTCGATGTGGCACCCCACTTGGAACATGTACGCTCCGAGTGGTTTCGAATGCAATGGAGGCACACTTGGGTGAGGTGTGTTCGGCACAAGGAGGATAGTGCGATTGTGGAAAAGAAGCGAGATTTTTGTGTATGCGCATGATTGCCTTAAGGGAAGAACTAAATGCCCATTCGACCATTGAATGAGAACTATATGTCTTCCTAAAGGTAGAAAATGTGTTTTATTGATATTTAATAATACTCTATTATGATTACGATTTGTATCGTTGTTTGAAAAAAAATTGCATTTATGAGGATTGATAATTCAGAAATTTTATTCGTTTGTTTCTAACCGTTTCGTGCAGGATGGTAAGTCTACTAACAATTTTTGCAGGTCAGACTTACCATATTCAACCTTCATTTTGTAAGTGTTGGTAAAATAAATGTATATTTTAAGCATGATAAACTTATTAGTATGCAATGTTCGTTGAAGAATTACAAGACTTTGAGTGTTATTTTGTTGTTTATGAAATTTTTATGTTAAAGCATGTAAATTATATTATTTTATAAGAATGGAGATTACTCATACTAGCTACCTCGCTGACCCAAGTGAGCTTTTGCTTCTTGGGTACATTCTTATTGGAACGTAGCCATTTGGCATTTCTCAGGTTATAGAGTTTTGAGGTGGCATATTTGGCGGTTTATTTTTATGGAGCAATCATCTTCAAAGAGTTACCCGGTTAGAATTTTTGTCTATGTTAATTTTATTGAATATTTCTGTTGTTAAATTTTCACATCCAAAGTTTCGGGGAAGTGGATAATCCTAATCTTACGTGGATATAAAGATTTTCGTTTCCTAAAAAATTCGGGGCATGACACGTAGCCTCAAGTTCCCTCAGTAACTCCCGCGCAGAGTTCGCAACCCTTTCATGTTCCGCGCACTGCGCCTTCAACAAATCCAGTCGATGAAGAACATGGGAAATAACCAAAATGTGTCCCAAAAGCTTCCGTTCGACATGAACAACCTGATCACGAGACACCTTACAATTTGACCCCATGACGGTCGCATAAGTAAGATGTGTCATCTTCTCCATAAGATTCTGGAGGCCATCGTCAATATGACAACGCGTCGCACGTGCATAGGAGTCTTGTTAGCCAACCGCTCGTGACAATCGCCAATAAGGTTGCGAGCACTGTTTTGCATTTCAGCCTCAGAAGGCCAGAAGGTTTCGCCAAGGACAAAAGGAGCATGGGGAAAAGTAGAAGGAGCAACATGAGATCCTGAAGTTCCAGCCACAACAGAAGAAACATTAAGTTTGTGATCTCGAGAATGAGTAGTGACTTGATCCTCTACTAACGGATCATAATCAAAGTCATCCAAAGTCTTAGTACCCTTCAGATTATCCAATAGCCAAACACTTAGGTGAAGCATTTAATTATCAATGATGCGCGAATCATCAATCGAGAGGCCGACAGAATCCGGCAAGCCATAAAAAGCAACAAGCTTTTTCTCATGGTCATCCAGAGGACGGGAAACTTGCTTCTTACTTACCTCAAAGACCCGGTTTACCTCTTCATCGTTACGAGCAGATGAATCATCACTCCAACCATGACCCTCTCCTGAAGAGAGGAAAGATGAGAGGGGGTCCTGGCAGATTCAAGGACAGAAGAAGCAAGCTTTTTCTCTTCGAGACACGGCCAGAACTAACGGTCGATATCTTGGAGGGGCTAGGAAGTCTAGGATCTTTCATTTTCTTAACAATTGGACCAATATTCCTAGGACCTCGAGCAAAAATAGGGACTCCTACATCGCCAGCGTGCGCGACAATAACCTCAGAAGCGATGCATACCCTACCTAGTGAAAGCAGACCACTACGGACAATGGTGTCTGTAGTAAGGAAATCTTCTACAGATATGATGGAGATTTTATTAACCTAAATTAATAAGTTAATAAACCCTACTTGTAACATCGCAAGTGCACGACTGTCTAACTAGTAGACAGTGGCAAATACGGGTCGATCCCACGAGGATTGACGAGACAGTCGAATTCTAAGATTTATTTAAACTAATTTATAGTTGGGGGCTACAGCAGATGGAAATTACTAAATTAAGAGAGCTAAATTGAACAACTAAAAATTAAACTGGTAAGATGATAAGAGAGTAGACCGAGACATCGAATCCACCACAGGTTCTTCAGGATTCTTGTAATCTAAATTATTGTTTTCAAGAATCAGCACGACTAACCTAAAGATTAACCTAAGTTTGCAATTGATTTCAGCAAAGGCATAAACCCCTAGCATTGCATGTCTTTCTACGACACACACAATCACAATTTTATTTTAACTAATTCTAAACCCCTAACATTGCATGTCTTCTTACGGCACATAGAATCACAGATTCAAATTAATTGATTAAAGCAGACTTCGAATATCAACAAAGGGAACTTCTAACTACCGATTAGTCTAGATAATTATTCCGAATATAATCGGTGGAAGCAAATTATTGAAATTCAGAAAGCAATTGTGTTTAACATTCAAGCATATAGAAAACAATAAATTTAGATACGACAAACCCTAGGAAACCCTATGGTTTCATCTTCGCCTCGGCGCGGGGTCTAGAAGATCATGGTGGATGATGTCACAACACTGGTGTAGGTGGAATCCATCTCAGCACGAACACACATCGCGAGAAAGAGCTGCAAGTGGACTGTGGTGGCTCAGACATGATTCGGGGTGGCAATATCTTGTGCAATAGTGACTATGCGGTGGTATAGAGAAAAAGGGTGCAAATAGCATGTTCAAGTTTCTATTTTAAATTTCCCGCCAAGAACTCAGAGTTCTTCGTCTCCAATGAGCCGCTCCCTGCGTATTCGTCCAGTGAGCTTCCTCTTTGCTGAACCTGCAAGAGAGATGAAGACCAAGTGAGGGAGATACGAGAGAAAAGACGAAAGGAGGTGAAGCAGAGAGGTGCTCCCTATTTTTGCTCCTGTTTTTGTTCGGCTATTGATTCTTCTTCTTCGATGAACCTACAAGCAAGAGATAAAATTAGGGAAAAAGAGAGAGAGAGAGATGGAGGAAAATAAAGGGAGAACGAAGAAGAAGGGAGAGGGAAGAGTGGTGACGAAACAGGGGTTGTGCTCTCTCTGTTTCGTGGTGTGCAGACGATGGCTCTGATGGAGCGTGGTATGTGTTGTTTGGCCGTTGGTTGAAGACAAGAGGAAGGAACATGGGATGCGTTGTGGATGAAGAAGAACAACAGACAGAGAAAACAGGGACGTGTGTATGTTTCATGGTGGAAAACAGTGATGGTGGTGTGTGTGGTTGTGTTGCACCACCGGTCCTCCTATCAAGCGAGGATCTCCGATAGAGTGATGGTGGTGATGGTGCGAGGAACAGGAGAGAAGAAGAAAAGGGACGTGAGAGAGAGAGGCGTAGGGGGCGAGGATGTGAGATGGTGATGATGGCGTGGTTATGGTGGTTGGTTAGTGGCGAGAGACGAAGGTCTCTATGTCTCTGCCAAAGAGGAGAGGAAAGGAGAAGCGTGGAAGGGAGGCCAAGGAACGTAAGAAGGCTCTCCGGAAAAGAAGGGAGAAAGGAAGCCTAAATAGGGTTCTCCTTTTTCCTTGTTAGGTTGGGTTTGGGTTTCTAGGTCAGCTTTTGGGCTTGAGCTTAGGTTAAATTAGGTGAACTTAGGTTTGTTTGGGTTAGGTTTAGACATGTGACTCGCTACTTTGTACCACCATTAGAATCAACCAATTTATCATTCCTCAAATTGTCGCCTTAATGCAATTTCATCGTTCACGCTCAAATTCCTACAAAAACATGAAAACGAAATAATTAGAATAAAATATAATAATCGAAACACTAACATATATAAATTAAGGGATATATTATGTAATAATTACGTGAATATCAAATACTCCCAAACCTATATTTTGCTAGTCCTCGAGTAAAACAATAAAAATAAAATTCTAACTCACTTTTGTATGAATCATCGGTTGCACTTACCTTAAACGTACAACAAGGCTTTAAACCCCTAGATGACCTTTAGTGGACGAGCTATAGTCTCGTGAGGGTTTCCAAAAATGTTACCCACAAACATTATGACTCAATAAATTTCAAAAACATGGTAACTTGATCATTCTATCAATAATCCTCAGAGTAATAATATAATTGCCAAAATTTTCAGAAAATAACTAACAGTGTCTCAATAATATATCAAAGAGGCTAACAACGATTTAAAAATACCCAAAGGTTAAATAAATTTCATCAATTATTCTAACCTCGAAGTGTGTGTGTGCATGGCCTTATCAACACAACTTTTTTTTTTCTCAGTAAAGATACGACCATATAACATTTGGATAGTACGCTTCGACTACAAACCTCTCTTGCACTCATAAATGAATCACTCAGAGATTGGTTAATTATCACTAAGTTTATATATGAGAAAGAGAATAAATTATGGAAACACAAACATCTCACATATAATAATCATGAAAAACGTACTTTAAAAAGAATGAAATGAATATGATTTCATGGACGAGAATATCAATTACTTTGAGAATGTTGAATCAACCTCCATAGTTCTTGTCTATTTAATCTCCACGTCTATGAACCAGACATTTACTTAAGATCAATTAGGTATTTATTAGGTTGAAATGAGGCTAAGATTTTGGCTAACAAGAATGGAAAAGATATGAAAAAATTCTCTGAGACTGGATACACCCTTTAATAAACGCGTGGGGGCTCTGAAGAGTAAACCAATGTTGTACACCATTAATTTTTCTTCCTTAGAAATTCTTCTTCATATATTTTTTTTCTTTTTCTTCGAAGTATCAAATTTTTTTTTTTTTTTATAAAATCAACGACATGTTTTCCCCTTTTGCACAATGAAACATTTCAGTCCCGAGGATTCATGGAATATTTAGTTTAAGCTCTTTTTATTTGCCCATTCCAAAAATATATCAACCATACACATTCTCAGAGACATTGGGTAAAGATAAAAATAGTATGAGATATTACTCCCTTATTGGAGTAGGTAATGGAGATGGGGTTAGCAAAGAAAAAGCCTATTCAAAGACTCAAAAAGCTGCAAACGGATATTTATTATTAGGTAGGCTAAAAAGGCTAAAGAACGGTTTAAAAAAATGCCTATATCACTTCCTAAGCTCTAGTCGGTATTATGACATCTCAACTAAATAAACCAAGAAGTTCTAGTATAATAATTCAATTTTAACGTCATTCTCAAAGCACTCAATAAAAGAAACAAGAATAATGAGATCATCATCGAAATAATGCGGACTTAAGTAAAATCAGAGTTTATTTAATAACCCTCAAGAAAAATAGAATGTCTCGAAACTCACAAGGGTTAAGTCTCCACTATTATTCTAAGGTTTTCTAGTTAATATCTTACTGGTTAATTTCAAATTATGCTAACTTGGCTTATAGTGCAAGAGTAGTCGAGTCGAATAATATCATTAAATATATTTAACTTAAAGATAATATCAAACTATATGTTTTTCTATTGATATATAAAAGTGACAAGTGAAAGCATTCATTCCTCAAATTTAAAGGCATACTTGAAAGCACATCCTCTTCATTGGAAATGAACTTAGATTTTGAATGCATTTTCAAATCAAAGAATTTTCACACAATCATAATTAACTATGTATTCAATGGAGATTGAGTATAATACAATAGTCAATTGTGAAATACATTTCAGTTCAAAATTTTCGAAGAATGCAGAAAAACTCATAAACCTCACCCCCAAACCTAAACCAAACATTGTCCTCAATGTATAAAATGATGATAATGACAAATGCACGAAAAAGAAAAGATGAGAGTTAGAGTGATATTACCATGGGAAAGTTTTTACCAATTTCGACGAAATCGTCCACCAATGAACGTTAAAAAACATAAGAACTGTGGACTCATCATTATAAATTGATAAAAACAATACAGAACAAAAAATATACAAATGAAAAAAAGTTACATGCATCAGTTGTAAGTCAAAATTGTTACGGAGCTAACGAGTATGAGTAAAATGCAACTAGAAAGAACTTGAAAATCAATCCAGACTGACCATAATGACACAACTGAAGCTAGGCTGCCTCCTCATAAATGATGTACCATGAATTGACGAGGAAGAACATAGCAAACACTCCCCCAAACCTAAACACTTAGTCCACGATGTTAACTAGATCATATAGCAACAACAGAAAAAGTTGAGGATCCGTCCAACATATAGTAGCACCCACATGCAACACAACAGAAACTAACACACCCCTAAAACGACGAAGTCGCCATGCAAAATCATAGAGAATGCAAACGAACCCGCGGTCGTAAAGAAGTCATAGGGATTTGGAGCAGAAAGTTGTCACCAATAGGGATATCCAACAAATGATTCTTTCCTACTCTTAAAAAGGGACATCCTATGTCTGGTGTCAAATCAGAAGATTAAATGTATTGCACAATAGGATGGTCAAAACTAAAATCATCCCTTAGAAACAAGGGATCCACATAGGTAACTGATATTCACATAATTATTACATAATATATCCCTTAATTTATATATGTTAGTGTTTCGATTATTATATTTTATAGTAATTATTTCGTTTTCATGTCTTTGTAGGAATTTGAGCGTGAACGATGAAATCGTATTAAGGCGACAATTTAAGGAATGACAATTGGTCAATTCTAGCGGCTGTACAAAGTAGAGGGTCACATATCTAAACCCTTAAACCCAAAACCAAGCCCATAACTTAAACCCAAAAAAAACCTAACCCATAAACCCAAACCCAATGCCAAGCCCAATCATTCCCAAAGAATATTCTCTCAATTATACCTTGATTCACTCCATGAATCATCCCTTTATCTCATCTCTATTCATTGTGCCCATTCTCTATAAATACAAGAGAAAAGGGTGAGAAAAAGGGAGGAGGAGAAGGGAATCAAGCATCAATAGCAAAAATCAAACCCTCTTCCTTCACAAAGTGATTTTCATCACACCCATCACCACCTATCCATCTCTCACTCCCTCTCTGTCCAGATCACTCCGCCATCTCCGCCACCAGAGCCACCACCACCTCCGGACAGCACAATCGCCACCACCGAGCACAACCGCCACCACAACGAAATAGGGGCGTGACAACCCTGTTTCGCATCAAACCTTCACTCCGCCACCGTTCATGTCCCTCTCCCTGTCCATCATCCATTAACCACCATCATCCGATCACCACCACCACCTCCGGACAACACATCGCGAGCCACCATCATCACCGCGACTCTGTTTCGCCTCGCGACAGAGCCAGACAGACCCTGCTCCTCTCCTCTCTGTCCTCTATTCGTCTCGGCCTCCTTACTGTCTCTCCGCCACCGTCCAACCACCATAGAGCGACGCGTCAGCGGAGCACAATCACCGCTGCGACAGGAATCAAAACAGGGGAATCCGCTTCGATATCTCTCTCTGTTTTTGTGTGTTCTTATCGCATATCTCACTGATTTTCCATCCCTCTCTCTCTCTTTTGCAAGTTCCGGAGCAGGTTGGAGGACAAGGAAGCTTGTGAGGAGCAGAAAAATGAAGCACTACGAGCGGCGCTGCTCGCTGAAGACGAAGGCGGAGCGCAGAGGCACTGTTCAAATGGCGGGAGACTGAGTCAAATTCAGTTTTGGAGTTATTCACACCTTGATTTCTGCTCTGTACCACCACAGAGCGTTTTGGGAACATTTTCTCCGGATTTGTGTTCAGACCACCTGTTGATCTGCTGAGTACCACCACATCGAGTTTGCGACAAACCAAAAGGGTTGCATAATGCATTTTAATTTATTTTACTGATTTAAATGCTTAATTGTTGATTACAATTTATTTCAGAAATTTGATAAATTCCTTTCACCTTTCATGTTCGATTAAAAATTGATATGTTTGGTAGTTAGGTTTACATTTTATCAATATTCAAAGCATGTGCTAAAAATTATTAAGCTTGAACTTTGATTAAGTGTGCCCTAAAAAAACACTTAATGCTTGGTAAAAGTTTATTTGCTTGAAATAAATTGTTCATGTTTGACAGAAACTTAATATGATTAGAATTGACTTTTAATGATCACATCTTCGGTGTAAGCAAGGGATCCTCATCCCTAAAGCTTCTCGTATATTATTTTAGTAATTTAGATTTAAATCTTTTTGCTAACTCATTGGTGAGTCCAAGCCTCACAAAATCCATCTCTTCCTTTTATTTATTTTTCTTATTTTTAATTTATTTTTAGTTTAGTTTTAAAAATACTGTAACCCCATTTTCCTCCAAATTAGTTTAATTAAATTATTAAATTCAATTGCATCCACTTTCCTCGTGGGATCGACCCGTACTTGCCGTTGTCTACCAGTTAAACACCGTGCACTTGTGGTTATTACAAGTGGGTTTATTAGCTTATTAATTTAGGTTAATAAAGCCCGCAACAGTAGCGCCAATCAATATTAAAGGGATGGAAAGAGGTATGTCTATAGATATATTAGGTGGTACAGGCTCATCATAACAAAATGAATTGCACAAAGATGATGAACTAGACAGTTCAACAACACCCCCAAACCTAGAATCAACACTATCTATGGGATGCATTCTCTCCAAAGAATATTGAGAATCAGACTTCATCTAGGAGTCACTAGGAGAACATATGTCAAATGGGTCATCATGAAAAGGCGGGAAAGGGAATGGGTCAGAAAGCCTAATAGTATCAATAAAAGGGTTTAGTTTTGACTCATTGAGTGGAAAGAGTTCCACTTTAGGCATCCATGTGTAACCTGGATCCATAATAGGGGTTGAATCAAGCAAAACATTCACTTTCCTAATGGAATCATCAATATTGAAGTCTAAACCGAAGTGAGTCAAACATGCTGCTAAGGGATCATCTAATGTAGACTGCAATAAGGAATTTTCCACCGAACTCTCAATCATGTTAACTTCACAAACATCCTCGGACTCAGGAAATTGTTGGCTTACATTAAAAACATTGAGTTCGATGGTCATGTTGCCAAATGATAGTTTCATGATTCCATTCCTACAGTTAATAATAACATTAGATGTGGCAAAAAATGGACGACCCAAAATAACTGGAATGTGACTGAAGGGGTTGTGTATCAAGAACTATGAAGTCCACGGGAAAATAAAATTTTTCAACCTTAATGATCACATCCTCTATAACACTGCGGGAAATTCTGATTGACCTATCTGCCAATTGTAGTGTTACTTTAGTCGATTTTAGTCCGTCGAGACCTAATTGCTCATAAACAGAGTATGGCAACAAATTAACATTTGCCCCCAAATCCAACAATGCCATATCAATCATATGATCATCGATAACACAAGAATAGTCGGGCACCCAGAATCTCTATACTCAGGCAGAGTTCTGTGTTGAATAATTGAGCTTACTTTCTCGGCGAGGAAGGCTTTCTTTCGCACATGTAGCTTTCACTTCTGTGTGCAAAGATCCTTCAAAATTTTGGCATAGATAGGAACTTGTTTAATAGCATCGAGCAATGAAATATTCATGAAAGACCACACGACCCTGCAGGCCTTTAAGCTCTATTACTATATTAACAGATAAACCCTTATCCGCAGGCGGAGATAGGAGAGACTCAGGCACTGAGCTCAATAGATGCAGAAGAAGGAGGACGTCGGGGTTCTTCTTCTTTAAGCTAACCGTGATGGAAACGGTGCCCTAGGCAAATAAGATGCCCGAGTGGGGTCAGAGTCAAGAGGCACATCTTTAGAAGGTGAGGCTTTATCAGCCTCCTTATCAGATGGAGATGCAACCTGCTTTGACTTAGACGGAGATGCAACGACACTCGAATCGGGCACTTGTACCCGATTGTCAATCTGTTTTCCACTCCTAAGGGTAGTAATAGATTGGACATCTTCATGGCGGGACTCAGATGTACTACCAACTGCGAATTGACCCTTCGGGTTTGGAACAAGTTGAATAGGAAATCTCCCTAGCTCTCTCTCAGAAGAAGACTGAGTAATCTTACTCACATCTATCTCAAGTCTATTGAGGGCTTGAGATTGGTGTTGAGTCTTGGCTTTCAACTCAGATATGTCCTTAGAATTCTGCTCAATTATACTTTCTGAGCGCTGCAAAAACCGATTAACCATTTCCTTTAAACTTGATGTGTTGGATGGAGGAACTTGGTTAAAGTGGGGCCTAACAGGGTTAAAGGCTTGAGGAGCCTGGGAGACAACAACAGGTCCCCCTTGGTGTGGGCCATGGGCCCAGGAGAGACTTGGATGTTTGGCGAACCCTGAATTGTAATAGTTAGGTTGCAAATTATTGCCATGTCGCCACATCACATTTAAAGAGTTGACTTGCTCAGCATAGTATGCAGGATAATCATTTTGCAAGTCACAATTAGCTATTGAATGACCAGGGCTCGAACATGTAGCACAAACTTCAGATGAAGCGTTTGCGGGAAGTGCAGGTTGAGTCAAATTCAACAGTGCATCTATATTTTGAGCCATGGTAACAACAACTGTCTCTAACTTCGAGGCAGAATGGGGGGTGAACAGATGTATCTCTAACTTCATATATACTGCCCTTACGCCTATCAGACTCATTTCTCGAATAATCCCATTGCTGAGAATTTTTGGAAACCGTTTCGAAAAATTCCCATATCTCATTGACACTCATCTTCATTAATGACCCACCACTAGTGGCATCAATCATACTACATATTTGAGGGGTTAAACCGTCTTGAAAGTATTGAACTAGCCGCCACTTCTCGAATCCGTGATGGGGACACCTAACAATGAACTCATTGAACCTTTCCCAACATTCATAGAAATGTTCGCCCTCTTTTTGTTGAAAATTAGATAAATCTCGTCGGAGGACATTCCTTTTATGAATGGGGAAATACTTAACCAGGAACTTTCTTGCCAGCACATTCCATGTTGTGATGGATCCTGTCTCTAATGAGTTTAACCACGATTTTGGCTTATCTTTCAGAGGAAAGGGAAATAACCTAAGACAGATCGAATCATCAGAAAAGTTTGGTACTTCGGGTAGCGCAAATGTCAAGAAATTCTTTGACATGAAGATATGGGTCCTCTTTCTCAAAACCATAAAAAGAGGGCAAGAGATGAATAATAGATGGTTTGAGTTCGAAACTGTTTGCATTTGTCTCAGGTAAGACAATGCAAGACAGAGCACTACTAGGAAGAGGGGTGAAGTAATCCTTAAAGGCCTTCCCTTCAGCCATCTCAGTGGAAAATGGGGACTTCAAAGAACTCCTCGAAGTCTTGTTGGACAAGCCTATTCTTAGAATCATGCACCTAGGTATGCATAAACTATTGGATATCGAAGGTTCAAAGTCAACACTCCTAAACAGGCTTCAATTTTTATTTTTTTAATTTAATTTTTTTAATTTAATTTTTTTAATTAATTTTTTTTAATGCAAGCCTAACCGCTATATGAAGATGACCTAACTATAAAAAAAATACAACAGAACCCTAATTGACACCTAAATGATGCTCAAACAAAATAAATGGTAGACGACCTTAGAGCTTTTCTTTACTAATGCAGGGCTAAAATTCAATTCAATTTACCTAACCGTAGGAGAGACACAGTAATTTCCTATCAATCCACCACTACAGAGTTGCTCCTATCTCTTTTTCCACACTCTAGCTCAAAGTGAAATGCCAGTTCAAGAACTGTTCCAGGATGGGATATGTTCATTCACTCGCCCACTTTAAGCTATCAAATGTCCAAAGAGGGCTTCTATGAGCGTCACACCTGTCCTAGATAATTATCTTGCTATAAATTTTAAATAGTGAAGGCCTAGGTTCCTAACCCTTAAATAGAAGGTGATTAACCTATCCGTGGGAGAGGGCACAAAAGTTTCAACTCAATCCTGCCACTATTAAAATTTGCATGCAATACTATCTAGAACAAGCTAAACACAAGTGATCACACAGAAACGACATGCAGATGCGATGGGTAGAAGTTACCTCCGGCGTGAACCTTTTTCGGGTTACTTGTGACGTCAGGTATAAGTCGATTTCTAAGAGTTTCCTTGCAAATCGCACTATTTCACTTCGTTCCCACTTGAGCTCCTATGTGTGAGACCGCTTACAAAATAAATGCAAAAATAATCCAAACTCAAGCAAATAAAACAAATAAAAAAGTGACTCGTAACATTGTTCCTAAAAAGAAAATTAAACCTAATTTATAAATTAGCAAAAACAGCCCTAGATTTCGATTGTACCGTTACAATCCCCGGCAATGGTGCCAAAAAAACTTGATGAAGATTTTATTAACCTAAATTAATAAGTTAATAAACCCTAATTGCAATACCTCAAGTGCACGGCTGTCTAACTAGTATACAATGGAAAATATGGGTCGATCCCACGAGGATTGACGAGACAGTCGAATTCTAAGACTTATTTAAACTAATTTAGAGTTGGGGGTTACAGATGGAAATTATTAAATTAAGAGAACTAATTTGAACAACTAAAAATTAAACTGGTAAGATGATAAGAGAGTAGATCGAGACATCGAATCCACCACAGGTCCTTCGGGATTTGTGTAATCTAAATTATTGTTTTTAAGAATCAACACGACTAACCTAAAGATTAATCTAAATTCGCAATTGATTTCAGCAAAGGCATAAACCCCTAGCATTGCATGTCTTTCTACGACACACACAATCACAAGTTTATTTTAACTAATTCTAAACCCCTAGCATTGCATATCTTCTTACGGTACACACAATCACAGATTCAAATTAATTGATTAAAGCAGGCTTCAGATATCAACAAAAGGAAATTCTAACTACCGATTAGTCTAAATAATTATTTCGGATATAATCAGTGAAAATAAATTATTGAAATTCAGAAATCAACTGTGTTTAACCAGTGTTCTAAAAATTGCTAGGCGCTGGGCGGGCGACGAGTAGGTGCCTAGCGCCCAGGGGCCTAGGCGGTCTTAGGTTTTGTAATATAAATTTAATAATTTACAAAAGTTAAGCATAATACCTTATCAATTACATACAATTTAATGCCAATATACAAATGCAAAATTTAAAAACATGAAAAATTAACAATCATGAACATAATTTATAAAAACTCAAATGACTGAAGTTGGTCATGATGGGTACTTTATATAAAGTTGAATTTGTAGACAAATATTAAAACCTACTCTTTTATTTTTCTTCAAATTGCATGAATAACCTCAGTCATGTTTGATAAAATCTACATTAGTAAAATTGGTACCGGCAGATCCTTTGAGAATTCCATTAAGTAATCATCATTTGCTACGTTTAGACATATACTGAATAAAAAACAATTAAATAGTTTATTTTTAAAAAAGAGGAAAGAAAAATAAAATAAGAACACAATCAACCTTATTAAAAAAAAATAAAAAAAAATAAAAAATCGCCCAGACCCAGCCTAGACCCGCCCAGACTGCCTAGAACCGCCCAAACGTTCTGCCCAGCCATTAATCTGGGTGGTTTTCCACCTTCTAGCGCCTTGGCGCCGCTTAAACCAATTTTTAGAACACCGTGTTTAACATTCAAGCATATAGAAAATAATAAATTTAGATACGACAAACTCTAGGAAACCCTGTGGTTTCATCTACACCTTGGCGCGGGGGCTAGAAGATCATGGTGGATGATGTCACAGCATAGTGTAGGTGGAATCCATCTCAGCACGAACACACATCCCGAGAAAGAGCTGCAAGTGGACTATGGTGGCTCAGACAGGATCCGGGGTGACAATATCCTGTGAAATAGTGATTGTGCGGTGGTACAGGGCAAAACACGAGTGCAAATAGCATGTTCAAGTTTCTGTTTTGAATTTCCCGCCAAGAACTTAGAGTTTTTCGTCTCTAACAAGCCGCTCTCTGCGTCTTTGTCCAGTGAGCTTCCTCTTTGCTGAACCTGTAAGAGAGATGAAGACCAAGTGAGGGAGATACGAGAGAGAGAAGACGTAAGGAAGAAAAGAATGGGGGAGGTGCTCCCTGTTTTTGCTCCTGTTCTTGCTCGGCTGTTGATTCTTCTTCTCTGGTGAACCTGCAAGCAAGATATAAAATCAGGGAGAAAGAGAGAGAGATGGAGGAAAAGAGAAGGATAACGAAGAAGGCGTAAGCAAGATCCGAATATAGGCCAAGACAAATCAAAACCCAAATTCAAGTCTGATGCGCGTTCTCTCATAAAAAAGAAGAACATTGCACCAAGAAAGAGCCATAGAGAGACCTACACCTCCACAAACGCATATCCATTAAGGAGGAGACTGTTACAGAAACATCTCTTTCTATTGCCTCACATGCTCAAGTCACACAGAGAGTTAACTACTACCATTATAAAAGGTAAAGAGAACATTCGATAAAGGTATGCAATTTTAACTGAGTTTTGTCCAGATTTACATCATTCTTTCAACAGAGTTGTTGACTTAAGCATCGGAGTGCCTTCGGCTACCAAAAAGGTGGTCTTTGAGAGTCTAACAATTGTTTTGCAGATCAAACTCACAGGATGATGATTTTTGGATGCATCAATAATAATAATAATAATAATAATAATAATAATAATAATAATAATAATTAATAATAAAAATTATTATTATTTATTATTATTATTATTATTATTATTATTATTATTATTATTATTATTATTATTATTATTATTATTATTATTATTATTATTATATGTGTGGGGAAGGGGGATGATTTCGGTTCTTAGAAGATAATAGTCTTCATCTCTTAACTCGCTCATCAATAGCCTCAAAACTTAAATTGTTAATTTTTTTGAAATACAGAGTCATCAGTTTGTTATTCAATCTTGCAAACCGCATGACTTTAATAACGTTGGATTTGTTAGGTTAGGCTAATAAGTTGATGATTTTCGTCAATTTACATTTTTCAAAACACATCTAATAGAGTCAGAAAAACCACGAACTTGTTTTATTTATTATTATTATTATTTATTTATTTTGCATGATTTCACCTATAAAAATATCATAGTGTTTACCTCTTAACTCAGATCATTAATAGCCTCAAAACTTGAACTATAAAATAATCAAGAAAATTTGTTTACATGAATAATACTCAAGTTTTTTGTTTCCTACAAAGATTGATATTTGTGAAACATAGAAGGGATTGAACTATCTGTCATTGAGGATATATCAAAGCTGTCAAAATCTTTTCAACAAGTGATAGATGAAGTTGAGGAGGCTATCAAGAGCAACAAAAACTATGACTGATCATTGCAGTAAGCTGTAACGGGCAATAATAATAATAATAATAATAATAATAATAATAATAATAATTTTAATAATAATAATAATAATAATAAATAAATAAATAAATAAATAAATAAATAAATAAATAAATAAATAAATAATAAGAACAATGAGATACTTCTGGCTCCATTAAATATGTTTTGGAGAGTAATTGTAGAAATAATATATCAGTAATCATCAACTTATATTGCTTTACCAAACCAGCAATGGTTGATCATAATTAGAATAATTAGTAAAAGAGACTTTGTTGGTCATAAAAGTATAAAAATATGTTTTCTATTTGTTTAAGAAGGGTAAAAATGTATTAAAATTTTATGAGCTAACTTGAGTTAATAAAATAGTCCTTGTTGGTCATAAAAGTATAAAAATAGAAACATATTAGTCATTACATCAACTACAATATCTAAATTGTCTATTTTCTTAAAAAATAGGCCTTAAAGTCATTTTCCCTAAATTTTTTTACAAATCCACGTGTAATTCATACCGCCATTGATTGTTACATATCAATGACCGAGGTTGAATCTCTCTTTTACCAATCCCTAAACACCAAATTTTGTTCAATTTTAACTGAGGGAGACAAATTCTTCGTTGAGTGGAGGGGAGGAGAAAGGGAAGATCTCGCTTTAGTTCAACTCAGCTCGAGCCTTCAATTGCGAGTCACCTTCAACGCAACATTCAACTGAGCTTTAGCAGGTATATATGGAAGATCTCGCTTTTTATAAATGCTTGTCCTTTTCATTATTTGCTTTTGGTATTAGTTCAATAAAGGCATGGATGGATTGGGTATTGAAATTTATTTATTTGTTTCAAATTAGTCTTTCAATGAATGTTTGTGACTTGTTGTTTTCACAAAAACCATAAGTTGGGAATTATATTTCTAAGTTGGGGAATCTGGTGATTTAGTTACTTAGATTATTTGGAGACTGTATTTTTAGTTGTACGTTTATATTTTCATGTATATGATAAATGTCATTTAATATAATTTTTAGTGTTCTTCTAGTGACATTTATAACATTATTCTTGGAAAATACATTCTATTTTATTAGTATGTTTGCAAATTCAAATTTCAAGTGAGTTTATGCGTTTTTTGCGTAATATCACAACATTATTGAAACTCAATGAAGAATGCATGTTAATGTGTTTCGAAAACCCTTCAAATTTATATTTTACAATTCTTAAATTTTATAATTATATTAATAAGTGTTTTTATTTAATTTCAGGAACCCAAACATATGGCGAAGAGATGGTAAAATATGCAAACACTATACATGAAATTGAAGTTATGAACATTTTTTAATTGTGATCATACACATCATATATACATAGTTAAAGATGATAAGCTCGAGATAGTTTTTGAAAGAAAAACAAACAGGAGTTGGGCCCATGTTGTACATCGTGCAAAACATGCCTATTAAGTTTGGGTTCCAAATCCCTGAGCACGTGATTTCATTTTATTGTTAAGTGATCACTTCCATTATTACAAATTTTCATTTTGTGATGGTTATGATGGGGTTTTGGGTTTGTCTACAATTCTCTAATTTTTTTATTTGTAAAAACAAAGGTATTGGGCTTCAGTCATTCCTTTTAGATAGATGAATTGAATTTTTCTTTGATGCTTAACCAAACTCCATTGGAGTTTATATGAAAAGCATTATTTGGCTTACAACCCAATCAACTAAGGGGGTGTTTGTTTCCACAACTTATAAGTGGTGGACCACCTTAAAATCATGTTTGTTTACTGGTATCAAGTCTTTAATGAGTATAAGTGGTTTGATTTCTATAAGCAACCGCTCAGCCTCTCTAGTAAACATATTTGATTGATTTTTCACTTATTCATTTTTCTAATGAATAAAAAAACACATTAGCGAAAAACTATATATACTCAACTTTTCTAGCATCGCAATCAGGGTTGGCCCAGAGATTTTAGGGGCCTTATGCAAAATCATAGAATGGGGCCTCATACTTCATTGAGACTAAAAGAATTAGGAGTCTAAGTAGTCATGAGGCAGGTTTTGAACCTCAAACTTCTCCAAGATAAGACACATCCAAATCAACAAACCAATTACCAACAATGTAAATGAAAATAAACATAATATACAGTCAGATAAACGAGCCCTTAACTCATTCGAAAAACGGCCCTAAAATTTGTAAAAGAGGGAGGGGGTGGAGGGGAGATAGGTTGTTGCCTAGCTGGCATACTCTTAGGGTTGGGTCTGGTTGCAACACTGCTTACCAACCTGTTTAAGCAAAAATCTTTGAAATCGGATGATTCACAAAAATATTTTTAAATCAAACTAATTTTCAAAAATAGAGTCTCATTGGCCCTAGCATTTTAATGAGAGAAACAAGTGGGTTGAACAAAGGTTGGAAGCCATGGCCACTTCTAAGGTATGATTCATTTCCGGTGAAAAAATTCGGTCGAATTTGTGTAGAAAAAAAGTGGAGAAGAATAAAATTGTTGAAAATTTAGGAAAAAATACACGTCACTACAAAACATGAACTTAAACATATTAATATGTCAGAAAAATTATCAATTCAACCACAAGCAAGTACTAGTGAACATCATAAATCTAACTTAAACAACTATAAAGTTTCCTCAATTCAATATTCAACTTTATCTAATAAAATAAAATTATTAATAATCCATATCTAATTATGTGTTAAAATCTAATTACGAGGTTTCCTCATCAACTATTAGCAAGAATCTTTTAGTCGTTGGTCCCTTACTGTGGTGATCATGCTAACTAACATTTCATTTGCTCTTTCAACATGAACCATGAATAATGTTTTTTTAAATTGGGCCATTGACCTTTTTATTTATTTATTAATCCATGCCTAAAGACTACATGATTGACCCTATAGATTAACCAAGCCAGGCTCGAAGGCTATAATATTGTTGCCACCTGATATTCTCGTCACCCCCATCTCAGATGGAGACTTGCTTTCGCTGCGGTCCATTGCCTCCACCTTACATGAAGACTTGCTTTCGCTTCGCGGTGGTCCAGTCTATCTAAGCAACTACATTCAATACCCGAAGGCTTATCAATGGCGAAGCACACATGTTGCTAATAATCGGGCGAAAACTCACAAAATCCCGAGTGGCGACTCTTGAACCCGCAATCTCTCACAAGGAGAGTGGATGTCTGACCAATTGAGCTACAATTGGTGGACGAATCTTGAATTTCATAAGCATCTCGATACAACAATCTCTCACAAGTATGGATTCAGTCATGGATGTCCACTAACATCATTGACCCCATTCAGTCATCATCATTCCCATCATTCCCATCATGAGAGGTAGGGTTTGATAATGGCTCAAAAAGTGGGAGTGTATTATCTTCCGGAGCTCATTTCACATCTAATAGGCAATACATGAGCTTGTGTGATGTCTATAACTATGCAAATATGATCCAAGAGGCGAAAGGTGGCCATGCCCATCACCCACAATTTTGAAAATGTTCACTATGGTATGATATATCTAATACAATAATTCATCAAGATCCAACCATTAGATTATTGCCCCCCTCCAACATAGAGATTGAAAACAAATCTTCATTTTCTTTTACATCTTGTAGCTAGTCACGTACAGTGACAGAGCCAGGATTTTGTTTAGGATGAGGCACTTTTATTCCAAGTCAAACTAGGGGTTTAAAAATAAGCAATATGTTTGGAATTATCATAATAATAATTTGCATTACTCAAGCCAAATCATCAAAGTTATTTATGTCACGATACAAAAGGTTAGTTGATAGATTGTTTTTAGCTACATTTTGTTAACAATAGTTTTGGTTTTGTTGTAATATACTTGAAATAACATATAGTTTTCCAGCAATATCAAGTCTTATTGTTGCATGTATATGAGTCATTTCTCTGTTTTCTTATTCTTATTATAAATTAGAACCTATTTATAGGAATAGTAAATTTACTAAGGCGAGACGCCTAGTATTATACAAGCTAAGCTCATGCCACCTCGTAGCAAGAAGTGGTTATATGTGGTCATCCACCATGTTCTACCAAGTTTTATAATACTCCCCCTAGATGTCCACCATATGTGGCCTCATTATAACCCTTGCTAGTAAATTTCAGTGGGAAAAACCTAGACGGAGGGGAAAATAGTACAACCTTCTTCAAGAAGATGGGTGCACATAATGCTGCCTCGTTAAAACCTTGACAAGAAAACCTAGTGGGATAAAACCATGTTGAAGAAAAAAAGGACATTTTGCATACTTCAGGATGTTCCATGCACACAATGTTGCCTCATTAAAACCTTGACAGGAAAACCCAGTGGGATAAAACCATGTTGAAGGAAAAATAGCACAACCCACATAAATCAAAGATAACATACTTGTATATGATAACGTAGTATACTTTTGGATGTTGTCGTATCATACTTTTGGATGCACACCGGGGAGTATACTTCTGGATACTCCCCCTGATAATGACTCCCCCTCATAACTTTAATTACTTTGATGATCAAGTCGACTCATGTCAATCTCATAAACCAATTTGAAGAAGAGATATGCAAGGTTGTGTCTATATTGAATCTATTTGACTTCAATCGCATGGTTCTTTTGAAGTTCATGTGGGCAGAAATTTTTTATTAGATTGTGTTTCAATCGATCTCCTTTGATTAAATATTCTTACATTTGAACAATACATGTAACATTATCTTCATATATTTTAGTCTACTGATCAATAAGTTTGTTTAATAGCTCACTAAGAAATAGTTGCACCATAACTCATAAATACATAACTTGTCTGTGAGTGACCAATATGAGGGTTAGATAGATAAATCACAGGAATAAACTCATATCAATGGTTCCACGAAGATATACATATATGTAATGTTATGTCATTTATTTATAAGTCTGAGCAAAACTATAATTTGCTAGTAAATGCACAAAAAAAAACTATATAAGGTTATGCACTTCGTGCCAAATATAACAATGCATCAATGATACTTGGATATAATACTTCAGGACCGAGTACTTTAATTGGTTGATACAAGTCTTCATTGAGATCTAAAGATCGGACAATCATGAACGTATTAAGTGGACGAGAGTTGTAAATGTTAAAAGTGTTACAAATCTTGTCAATAAACATTGATTGAGGAACCAATATTTTACTATTACTTTACTTGATCTGCAGGCCGAGACAAAAGTTGTTCTTCTAATAAGAGTTATATTATTGACATAAACCGCTATTATGACAAAAGCAGTTAACAATTTCTTAATAAAGACACAGTCAAATTTGCATAACCTTATTAATACCACAATCTTCCAGAATGGTTCAAATCGTATAAAACATGTCTTGGTTGTACTGAGTATTTATTTTAATGGCTTTGCTTTAGGCAAAATAAACCCTTTAGGGATTTCTCATGTAAATAGTTGTGTCTTTCAAAGGAAAACCTTCGGAGATTTATAAATATATGTGTATAAATTCCCATAAGTAGTTATGACATTCATAAGTCGCATATCAAGTTTTTAGAAACTACAAGATTTAATTGAAATGTAGTCATATCCATAATCGGGAATATATTTCGTCAAATGTCAGATTTCTTTAGAAACCCTTGTGCCACGAGTCTTGTCTTATATATGACTTTACCATTTTTACTAATTTTGTTTTCTTTCAAACACTCATTTGAAACCAAAAAGGTTTACACACTTAAGCGTTTGCACTATAGGTCCAAAGACACCGCATTTCTCAAGGGAATCCAATTCTGCTTGGTCTATATCTTTCCATTTGGCCAATCATTTTATTTGTCGACATTCATAGATGTTTAGTGGTCGAAAATCATTATTTATATCATCACCTTTTGATATTGCGGTAGCCACCATATATGTGAATATGTCATCGATAATCATTTTATTTGATAGCACATTCTCTTTAATATATTGAGATCTCATTATTATCAGGTACCTAAGCCTCTTCGGGGGATTTCATTGTCACAGCATGGATATAAGCCTATTCCAGGGCTTTTAAACATAACCACTTCATGAGCGTTATGTCATGCTACTGGTGGAGCTATAACCACTTCAGGATCATTACATAATGCTATTGTTGGAGCCATAACATTTTCAGGAGTGTTATGTAATGCAACTGCTGGAGCTTCGTAACCTCTTCTGAAGCGTCATGTCACGCTCTTCTGGAACTTCATGACCTCTTAAGGAGCGCCATGTAATGTTGCTTCTGGAGCTTCAAGACCTCTGCTGGAGCGTTATGACCTTTTCTAGAGCGTGATGTACAACTTCTTCTAAAGCCTGTACAATTTATGCAGGAGTGTACAACTTCTGCAGGAGTTTCAACATTAATTCTTCACGAGCATTAGGGCAAGAATTTTACTAATTCTCCTTTTCTCGAGGTGTTAAATCTTTGGAACCTATAGGTTTGCTATGGTTCTGCCATGTAACAGATTCATTAACTACCTTATTCGAAGTTTATCCTTCTAGGATAAAGATCGAGCAAGTGTCTACCATGCTTCTGGCGTATCATAGATTCACTGGCTGCCTTATTCAAACTTTATCCTTTAGGGATACAAATTTGAGCAGGTGTATTCATAGTTGGTACATGTGACTTTGTCACATTGGGTACATCGTTAAATGCATCAAGTAATTAATTCATAATTTTCAGATGAGATAGTTGAAATATTCGATGATAATTTACACCATACCATACCACTGTTGTTGTGTAAAAAATAAAGTAATAGTAACTTGTCTATCATCCCCTAACGGTGAGAATATAGTCTCATAAAACAGAGAGTCTGCAAAGCTAGCAGTATAATTTCACTAGCTAAAACTGACAATGTGTGTAATGGGCCAAGTCTAAGCAGTTTCGCAGTATGCAATAGGGTATTTTCCCAAGCATTATGGGGTGATCGAGATTGCATAAGAAATGTCTTCCAACAAGGTGAAAGCGTGTAACTGAAATTTGCACAAAAACCATTTTGTCCATGTAGGACGAGATTGTTCAACATAGTCCCTATCGATGCAAAAGCAATTGAAAACTAAAAACAAACTCAGTTGCATTGTCGAATTAGATAGACTGGATACAAGGGGGATGAGACTTATGTGCTAAACAAAATAATGTGTGACACAAAAACACATATGAGACTATTTAATATAAAAATAAAGTGTTAGGTGAAACAAGGAGTACTTAGGTATTTATAAGTGGAGAGTGTGCTAAGGGTGACTTATTTAAGCTTTTAGAGGAAAACGACATGTGAGTATAATCTCAATAAATTAACAAAAAAATTATCTATAATATAAGCTTTGGGCTTCCAACATTAAATGTGATGCATATATATTGAAATGAAACAAGTTCTTCAGAAACCGCAGAAATAAATGGTGGGTTCTTCAAAAGCCTTAAATAAATTGCATAGGTTGAGCTATAAAAATGTCATACATATATATTGAAATGGAGTAAATTCTTTTAGAACTGCAGAAATAAATTGTGGGTTCTTCAGAAGCCTTTAATAAATTGCATAGATCCGGGTCTAATAGACACCCTTTGTCTCTTAAAGGTCAGTATTGAGAAGATGTTTTGACTTGTCAATATATGATGGGTACTATCAATGAAACATATAATTGTTCAACATTTGGAGCTTATAAACCATACTTTCAAAGAAAAATGTATGCATCAAGCAACTATTTCAATGTAACATCATTTATGATATGTATCCTAGAGCGTAACCAAAATTTAAGAGGGATGTTTTTTTTTTTAGACGTGGAGTAACATTGTTGTAACCACTCATGCATAGGTGATGATTATGACTAATGGATACTTCATCTAGAGTTACCTGAGACTCTAAGGTATTTATTTATGTTATGTTCTTTGCCTTTTTCTAGATGCAAACGTCTATATAACATGTGGCATGGTGATGAGTGCATAAAAGTGCACTCGAAACATCGTTTTTCTAAGTGTAATTGTTAGATTATTTGGTTAATTCAAGTTTTTTTTAATTTTTTTTTAATTTTTATAAAAACTTTCGACTCAGATGCATGACGTGTATTTTGTAGGTACTTTAGTGGTATGCTAAGGAGAAAAAAAAACTAATTTCACGTGCAAGGTCGGGTCATTAAAGAAGGAAAACCTAGGTAAAAATGGAAACCCAATTTCACAAAGAATTTTAGGTCGAACCCCTTTAGGAAAGGGAATGAAATTAAAAAGAAAAAAAAAAGATTTTGAAATGAGAAGAAGGGGTTGCAACTCCTCTTTCCCTGGCATGAAGAACTTTCATTTTTTTGGGCTGAAAAATCTCTCTTTGGCTACGTTTGATCTTCTTGTTGACTGCATTTTAAAGGGAATTGGAGGGAAGAAGAACTGAGTGTGAAAGTGAAAAACAAGTGGTTTCACAGGTGGTTGTGTGATCTCTCTGTTGCATATTTGTGAAGAATTGGTTGCATGCGTGAAGAACCAGATGCATGAAGATTTTGTTTTGCGTGAAAATTTTGTTGTGCTGAGTTTGAATCTGCATCCCTTGTTGTGAACTTTTTCTTATTTTTTTTGGATGTTGAGTTTAAAGGAAGAGGGGTTGTTTATGCTTAAATTTGCGATGGTTCTTGCCGCAATTTACTCCCCTTGGTTGGCTTCTTGACTCTGTTTTGTGTGAGATGTTTTGTTTTGTGAAGAAGGAAAAAGAAAGAATTTGAATTTCTTCATTACGCTATTTGCACCACCATATTATGTTGCACCACCACAGAGGATGAAATTTCAAACAATTTGCTTATTTTCTCCACTCTCGAATGATTTATTTGAAAATCAATTTTACTTGCATTATTGAGTAACTAAACAATTTAGTTAGGAATAGATTGAAGCACTAGTTATGACTCTTTTGATCATTTTATTTCACCCTTCGTATACATTTTGCTGAATCACCATATGTATAAATTGGTACCATTTTCTTCCGCATCTCGATCGATAAGACTCACCTGAATTGGTCAACCAAAACATGACATTTTTATCCACTGGGACCCACAACCAGCTCATTTTCTTCAGAAATTCTAAATGGGAGGAAAGGGGCGAGGAAACCAGCGTGCGGGAGGGTGTGACTGCTCATCCCCCCTGAGATGCGTGCCTACACCCTCGAGATGCGCAACAACACAAATCTCGAGAGGGATGAGTGGTAAAACCCCTCCCCCTTGCTGGTTTCCTTGCCCTTTTCCTCGACAATAAGAACGGTTCCATTTTCTTTGACTGATTCCCACACCTTTACAACCAATTTATGACTTCCTCGGATCAAATACAATCTAATTGTGACTAATAAAAACCAAAATTTATGAGAAAAAGTTAATAAAGTTTGAAAAAGTTACATCTTTTTCTGCATTGAAGGCCTACAATTAAATGACTTTGATTCTCATCGTTTCTAATTTCTTGGTCTTGATCCTAATTTTTTCTTCACAAAGATTTGAACACCACAACACCCACACTTCCTCCGCCATGAATAATGGATTTGCCAACGGGTGGCTGGGAATGGCAGTGCTCGCCTTCATAGGTCACGATCAACTTCGTCAGATCACCTTGATCCTCCGACGTTTTTCCTTTCCCAATAACATTACATAAGCAATTCTCTCCAGGACCAAACAATTTGAATCAGAGAAATTCAATTGCATAGCTTTGATTCAAAGCGATCCAGAAATGTGACTGCAATTGAAGATGAGGGTTTGGGTGAAAAGTTTTTTGAAGGTCAAAGGTGAAGAAGGTTTCTCCTCTCATTTATGAGTGCTTCTAGGGAGCCTGGGTCTGCTGCCTGGGTGGCATTTTTACACTTTTGCCCCTACCTTTTTAACGACTCTTTAAATATAACAACAACAAAGGAGGGGCAAAAGGATAATTTCGCCCCCAGGCAGCAAACCCAGGCTCCCTAGAATTATACCTCATTTATTGTTGGCTCTGTAGTAGTGAAAAGTGAAGTTGAGTAGTCAAGGGTTGACATGTTTTTCTGGGTTCAGAAACAAATGGAGGGAGGATATAGTCGTAACGTTAAGGTTGCGCACTTGTTTTTTGTCAAGGCTGAAAGCACGTTTAGTTGATTAGGTGAGATGAAGAGAAAAGGCGAGAGAGACAGGGATGGGAGGGAAAAGATGACATAGTGAAAAGGATCGAGAATTGGGTTTGGGCTCGGGTTTGGTTACAATTCAATTGGGCTTGAAGTTGCTACAGTAACCGGGAATGTCCGAGATGGACTGGGGGAACCAGTTTCGTCCTGGTTCCAACTGTTCCAGGATCGGGATGAAAATCGTATAAACCAATTGGTCCCTATTTGAACCGGGTTGAAACCAGACCGCACCGGGTCAAGACCAAGATTCTTGTCCACCACCATACTTAGACTATCTGTATATACCAAATCAAAACAACTGAACCCACCACCATACCTATAGTATAACTTAATCATATACGAACACTACTTGATGATACATAAAAATGGTCACATTCCTGAGCCATACACGTGTCATGATGATCTCGAGAAATTACGGACCCCAGCATCAGCCCAACACTGATCCGGCCTAAGTGGCTCCAAGCCCGCCTAACTCAGTCTGCCAGGCAGACTTGAACTCTTATAGCATACTAGGACCACCTGTCTCACAGTCATCCTCAATACTCGTAAGCCTTACTAAGGCAAGTTTCTCGAGGATCACCTTCGAACATGCAATTACAGTAGCTCTCTGCCTTCAACTAGGAAGCAAATACCAGATTACATTCTATGTAGGGAAACAACCTTCTACGAATTGCTCTTAGATTGAAAACTATCTCCCACATATCTAGGAGCACAAGGTTAACATGGAACTCCTCTCCTACAACACGACTCCTAATTAGATAAGGGTCTTCATGAAGATCTCCTTCCTAAACTACGCCTACAAGGGCTGGTAGAACCAGGACTCCTGCACTATAAATAAGACATGAGGTTGGTAAGCTCAGGTACACAACAAATTCCTTGTTTACAGCATTACACCTTCCTTAGATCATTGTTTAACTTTAGCATCGGAGTGTCATCGGCCACCACAAGGTGTTCCATGACTCACGTGTGTTACTTGTGCAGGTCAGTGGGACTACATCAAAGCAGCGAGCGAAAAATGACTGCATCAGTTTGGCGCCGCCCGTGGGGACGACAAAGTTATTAACTTATCACTAGAACCATCTCCCTACGAAACCCAGAGAGATGGTGGCCACTAGATCACGCAACAAATGAGAGCAAGGAGACACGTCAAACACTAAGACTGGAGCTGTACCGCCACTTTCTGTAGTTTCGATCATGCACGGACAACATACTCCGATGATAGCAATGACGAACCCCATAATTGAGATGTTGTAATCTCAAATATAGCAAATCACCAAGGCAGTGAAGGCTCTCACGCGAAAAAATCCACCACCTGCTAACGGAGACCAGGAGGAAGGCAGAGAACAAGCACATGAGAGCCAAGCCCCCGCTAGTTCTCATTGGACCAGAGAGGCTCGACCCTTAGAACCCCCTCCCCAGTGGGGCACACGATACAGAAGTGTTGTACCATCCCACCGTTTGTGGATTGAATAATGAATGAGGCCCTTCCGAGGAAGTTCACTCCCCCGAAACTCAACTTCTACGACGGAACCACCGACCCATTCGAACATCTGTGCTATTACCAACACGTAATGGCTCTCAAAGAAGAATCTAAGTCGGTAATGTGCAAGACTTTTTCCACTAGCCTGAAGAAGTCAGTACTAACGTGGTTCCACAACCTTTCGTAAAGGTCGATCGACTCCTTCAAGATTCTGGCAAAGGAGTTCCTGACACGTTTCATTGGGAGCCAACGTTTTTTAAAAGGCCCACACTACATACTCTCTCTAAAGCAGAAGTCTAATGAGACACTCAGAGAGTATGTCACATGCTTCAACAACGAGTTGACTCTCATCGACGGATGCAGTGACAACACAGCCGTGATAGCCTTCATTGTGGGCCTCAAAGAGGGAAAACTCTACTAAGATCTCACCTTGGAGCCCCCTCTGGACATGACAGATCTTCTCAAGAACGCCCAGAAACACATTACTTTGAAGGATTTGAGGACCGTGAAGAGGGAAACCAAAAGCAAAAAAAATCCATCCGCTCCTAAGGACAAGAAGAAGGAAAATAGACGCAAAGATGAAAAAAGTAGTAAGAGAAAGCGCAGTGACAACAGGTCAGACCCTAGTGGGTCCAGGCCAAAAAAAGCCTCCAACTACGTTGGATCCAGAGTTGTGACACCCCTCAGTTCTAGCATGTTGGACGTACTAAACTCCATGAAAAATTGGGAAGACCTGAAGTGCCTCCCAAAGCAGTGCGAAGTCCCTTCCAAGATTCACAACAACAAGTACCGTGCGTACGACAATGAGGGTGGTCACGATACCAACGACTGTAAGAGTCTGAGATATGAGGTTGAATACTAGATCCACAGGGGCAAACTAAAAGAATTCCTGAACTCTTCAGTAACCTCTGTAATGCCAACAAATCTCGACAGTCCGCTGAAGAACACTAATGATCCACAAAGGCCATCCGAGTTCACATCAGGGCCAGGATCAATCTCTCTCAGTCAACAATTAGTCTTTTTTCGATTGTTTATTTCCCTTTCCATATTCAATGTAGAGTTTTAGTTCTTAAAGGTTTATGTGATTTGCAATCATTTAAGAAGTAAAGGAAGGATTACGGAAACAAACTCTATTGATTACTGGAAAGATGTACAGCAAGCGCCTTGAGACGGATACAAAAGACTACATACTAAAAGCATCTGAAATCAGTACGACATGAAGTAAAGACTCGCTTAGACGATCTAACTACGTAAAGATATTTGAAGGGGGCATGCAAGCTATTTGCAAGTGACAACAAAGATATTTGATGGACTTTATTCGACCCCTTTCCAAGATCAAGGACAAAGTGTCAGAGGGGATTGAAAAGAGTGAGCAGCAGATTGCTCCGTCAAATCACCCTAGGATAGCGCCCCCACAACAACGTTGTAGACCTTACAACGGACGACTGACTTCCTCAAAAGACATCCTACCTCTTGCAGACTTCCTCAAACAACTTTTGGCCTCCTGAAGAGGATAGAAGAAGGCGGATAAGGATGGCCGTAAGTGACGAAGCAACCAAGGTCTCACAATGCGGTCAAGCGAGGACACTTTTCACATGCACGGTACGTGGAGTGACTAAGAGATACCACACCCGAAAACACCACGCATTTGCTAACACTTCGATCAGCCATAAGTTAGTAGCACGCGGACACAGGCGGCGCGAAGTAACACCAGGGCATCTCCTATGATAGGAAATCGGTACTACTTCTCCACAATATGAAAAGAAATTACGAGATCTCAGCAGATCAGCTACGTGCCCACCTAAAACGGGTGACCACGCATGATGGCAATTATGATCATGCCTGATCAGTGAAAATGTCAAAACATTCGAAGACTCCATGGCTAGAGATCTCCCTTCAGCCTTTGGAAAATCCAAAGCATTTTCTTCAAACAAGAACATTACAAGAGATACGCTCTGCAAAAGATAGTGCCTACAACGATTGAAGAACACCATTATATAGACATGATGGTTCACCAAACGGGCCTCCAGCATTAACTGTCAAGCATTGAATACCGTATGAGAAACGAGAAGACGACGGTTCCCAAGGAAACTGCGCATACCACATTCGTCAAATTAATGGCACTGCATGCAACCCCATCAATTGAGGTTTAGTAACTGATACTCAACTGTCCCATAGCTTACACCGTACACGTGTTATCGCGCGATCTATGCCGTACACGTTGCACAACCGTACAGGAAACCCTAGTTTTTCCTCTGCGGGCCCATAGGCTCGGCCCACTCGACCCACCATTCAAATAGTATTCTGCTACATGCTTGGCACGAGCACAGATCCGATCCAACTTTGATGTACGGATCGCACCTACAGATCGCTATTTTAAGGTAATGTTGTCCACACAGTGCGCGATACTAGCGAACATGGGTTCACATGCCCTCAAACAGGCGAAACCTTTTTCCAACCAGGCAAGCTTAGTTAGCCAAGGCTGATGACGATGACTTCTGGTACGTCCCGACACCTAGTCAGTGCAACGCGGATCTCGATTGTTTAGGAAGTGAGAGTCTAATCAGTGCTATCACGCCTGGTGATGAGAATTCACCAGGGATCGTTGCCCCCTTCGTGGTAAACGATCGTTGAACCCGATCAAGTAAGCCTAGCCGGTGATGACTGACAATGAAAGCTTCTGATCAAAGCTCAGACCTGTAGCCCCCATTGCGCGGGTGTAGATGGTTTGGAAGGTGGGAGCCTAGTCAATCTCGAACTTATTCCGACGGCTTACCACGGGACCACCACTTTTTAGCGTGGTCGCCGAATTACCAACCCTGTACTTGTAGCCTCCATTGCGTGAGTGTAGATAGTTTAAAAGGTGGGAGCCTAGTCAGTCCCGAACTAATTCTGATGGCTCGCCACGGGATCACTATTTTTCGGTGTGGCCACCAAATTGCCAACCATGGACTTGTAGCTCCACTAAGTGAGTGTAGATAGTCTAGAAGGTGGGAGCTTAGTCAGTCGCGAACTGATTTTGACGGCTCACCACAGAACCACTGCTCTTCAGCGTGGTCGCTGAAAACTTTCAAATTTGTAGCTTGATGCGCACAGGTGTAGATGATTTGGAAGCTAGGAGCCTAGTCAATCCCGAACTAATTTCGACGGCTTGCCACGCGACCACTGCCTTTTAGCCTGGTCGCCGAACCCCTTTGACTCGAACTTGTAACCCCCTTCGCACAGGTATAGATGGTTCAAAAGGTGGGAGACTAGTCAGTCCTCGACTGAAGTCAATGGCTCGCCACGAGACTACTACTCTTCAGCGTAGTTGCCAAATCCTTACTCCCCGAACATTTTCATACGAAAGGTGGCCGCCAAGCAGCTCGCCACGCGACCACCGTTTTCATACGAAACAACGGTCGCAAAGTCAAATCTAGATAAGTCAGTGTCTTCATGCTCAAACGGACTTGCATTCTATTAACAACAAAGACATCTCGCGCCGACACATAGTTTATCCGGCCGGTGCCCAAATAAATACTACATAGTGTGTCAGCCCAAGCTTACGACACCTGACTCGGCACAAATGCTTCAACGCATATGCTCGGCTAACGCAACTTGCCCATAGCAACAACTACAGCCGACCAATCAAACAAGCGATGCCAGCTTCTTGCAGCTTATCTCGAAGACAAGACAACAACCCAACATCAGACATGATTATGCAACAGTGACTATGAGTCATTCGCAACAAAAACGGTCAAGCTCTTGGCAGCAGACAGACCACTCGACGTCCTAATGATTCAACCAACCTATTCCAAAGCAATACGACAAGGCAAAACGAAAAAATACAATAGAGGTGACATGCACAAAACTGGTAAAATTGTTTTCATTAACGGTCGAACAAAATGAGTACAAAATACAAAGTTCACTCCTTATCAAGAGAAGGTAGAGAAACAGAAGAGCTAAGCTTAGCGGGGGAAGGAACAAGAGTCGCGTCCACATGCACTACGGCCTGGGCATTAGGGTCCAAACTGTCATCCTCGTTCGATGACGGAAAAGGCAACAGACAAGTCTACATACGATATCTTCTTATAGCAGCTGAAATCTCACTCCAGATGCTCCTTCTTCATCAATGCCAGCAGCTCCAGCCTGCCATGTACGACCCAGCGGAACTCGCATTTGCCTTGTTCCTACAAAAACTCTTCCTCTTGCGCCTTCGCATCAGCAAGTTCACGCTCCAACAGCTCCAACTTGCCTATCAACGCATCAACCTGATACTGTTCTGTGGTCAGACTACTTTTCATAGCGCTGAGCTCATGCCATTCCAATTCAAGCTGGTCATCGGCCTTCCTTGTCTCCTGGGCATTGAACTCCACATCAGATTCCAATTGTTGCTTTTGAGCGGCCCAGTCAGCCTCTTTTGAAGCATTCTCTTCAACAAGAGACTGCAGTTCATAACACACTTCAGCTGCAGCTTCCTGCGCAGCCTCCGCGTCTCGGCCGACCCAATTCAACTCCAGCTTGAGTCTGTTTCTCTCGGACACCACCTCTGCCAGTTCACGCTCAAGAGCCTCCAAACGAGCACTCTGAGTTCCGGCAACCATGGCTGAATGCTCCAGCCCCTTTTCCTCAGCCTGCGTCCGTAGCCGCTCAATTTCATAAAGTGCATCAGAGTACAACGCCTACATGCGTGAGAATACACGTTCCATGGTGTATACCCTCTCATGAGTCGTCTCGACTTCCATCCCAGCAACGATCACCTGGCTCAAGTGAGACATATTCAACATAAGGTACTTTAAACCCTTATCCATACACCCTTCTAGCGTATCCTCCTCGGGTTTCAGAGTGCAATCCATCAGCCAGTTGTGACGCCTGCTCATATGCTTCTTCGATGCATACTCCACATCAACCTCTTGGTGCCAGACTTGAGTGCTCATCCTTACCAAGTCTGGTGTAAACAGGCTTATCCGCGCATCTCGATGAAACTTTCCCAAATTAGGAATCACGAATGCACCACCCTTCGTAGTTGCCACTGTTCTAGGCTATCCTCCACGACCTTTCCCCTGTCACGAACAGCCGACCCTTTAGTGTGAGATGGCCTGACCGGATCCATACAAATAGGAGGAGGCGAGTTATCCAAAAGACCCTCCAACACTTCGAGCTGTGGCCTGGAACGAGAAGGTGAACAATGCGGACTACATGAAACTTAGCCTGTGCCACCACGACCACTATTAGACAGCGCACCAACGAGACGATTAGATTCCACAACCTCAGGCGGATCTTCACAGGAACCTTATATTGGAACAGTTTTGCACGAATCAACACCAGCGAAAGTCGCCCTTGCAACCCGCACCAGCCGCTCATTCAAAGTTTCAGCCTGCGCATTACTAAGATTCGACCTGTCTTCAACCCTTGCAAACCGTAGTAATCTTTTTCCAGGCCAAGTACACCAGTCTCCACCCTAACAGGCCAATCTGACTCACGTTCTTTCCTCACTGGAGCGGGTCATGCTGAAGGCAACCCAGTTCTGACACGGGACCTCTTTGAACTCACGAAAGAGGCTAGTGTCTCAGATGGCTCCTCCAGGTTAGATAGAACAGGAGCATTCACCCCAGAAGCTTTCCTCTTCTTAGATGGGGCTCTATCTTCAAGCTTAACCTGTGATGCTCGGTACAGAGTGGGGGCTGTATGCCAGTTGTCCCACAAACCACTACGGATGAAGTTGGGGACGCTTATGATATCCACCACGTTCCTCGTTGACAAGCCGCAAAACTTTTCTATAGTATTTTGCTCCTCCAAGGTAAGGGGAGTAATGGGAAACCGTCCTACGAAGAAACATAAGCAACGTTTAGCCAACCTGCAATCAAGCATAGCAGAGTAAAAAAAAAAGTTATACTTACGAAGCGGCCTGAACTCTCTTTCGAGCGAACGATCCTTGAACCGGAAGTACTTTGAATTGGTAGGGGTCAATAAGCAATATTTTTGCCAAAACTTAAAGTTGTCTGGCAAATTCGTGAAACAGGTCGGCGACATCATCTTATAGACATCATTACCCTTTAACTGAGGAGAAGTCGACAACTGGATTACCCACAGAGTCACGCGGACGCCGACCTTCTTTGCCCTGATCAGAATGAGGAGGATAATCCTATATCCATTAGGCCCCAATTGAGCCGAAGAAATCCCAATGAGGTCCAAGAATTCCCAAATCATGTCCAGAACGGGAAAACACACTCTAGTTTGAAGTATCCCACGATGCAAGCAGATGAACCCCGTCGGTGGCGACATTAGCTTCAGGTCACCCTTCAAAACATACAATGGCAGGTCCTCGGGGACCCCAAACTTTGTACGAATTTCAGCGAGACCGGGCTCAGAAAGCAACCTGTCTTTGAAAAACTCCAGGCCCTTGGCCAAGGTTGGGTTATCAAGAAGGTCTTGTTGAGCCATGAAGAAGATGAAAAATCTTTTCCAAATCAAAAGATGAACAAAACAGTATCTTCAAAAGCAAAGAAAATAAAAGAGCCAGACTCCGCACTACGGTTGACCTAAATAGGGGTTAGGTTCCCCTTCTTTTCAGCTGAACATACGCACGTTCAATTAATGTAGCATGCGGCTCAAGCAGCGATTCAGACTCAATCATCATGAGCGGCGTATCTTTTCAGTAAGTGACTTAGCGAACCGATGTGACGGTCCACTAACTCGGGGGAATAGTTGATGATACATAAAAACGGTCACTTCCCTGAGCCATACACGTGTCATGATGATCTCGAGGAATTACTGGACCCATCATCAGCCCAACATTGATCCAGCCCAAGCTGCTCCAAGCCCGCCTAACTCAGTCCGCCAGGTAGACCTGAACTCTTACAGCATGTTAGGCCCACACGTCTCACAACTGTCCTCAATATTCGTAAGCTCTACTACGGCAAATATATCGAGGATTAGCTTTGGACAGACAATTACAACAGCTTTTTGCCTCCAACTAGAAAGAACATACTAGAGTACATTCAATGCAGGGAAACTTCCTTCTACATATTGCTATTGGATTAGGAACTATCTCCCACGTATCTAGGAGCACAAGGCTAATATGGAACTTTCCTCTTACACCACGACTCCTAATTAGAGAGGGATCTCCACGAAGATCTCCTTCTTAAACTACGCCTATGATGGACTGGTGGAACCAGTACTTCTGCACTATAAATAAGACATGAGGTTGGTAAGCTAATGTATGCTACAAATTCCCTATTTACAACATTACACCTTCCTCGGATCCTTGTCTGACTTTAGCATCAGAGTGTCATCGGCTACCACAACGGTGGTCTGTGGCTCAAGTATGTTACTTGTGCAGGTCAGCGGGACTAGGTCAAATCAGGGAGCGGAAAACGACTGCATCACTACTAAATAACTCATTGATTTTAATCTTCCACAACTTAACTCGATCAGCCCAAAACTTTCATCTCCACAACTTGCATTTCAATTCCAGAACCTTATGTCTCAAAACTCTCCATCTTCTTGATGAAAGAATCTCAACATCTGCAAAGATTTAGAAGCATGTATCCTCCACATGCAACCATACTTTTCCTTCTTGATGCACTCGATATAACTCCGTCATGGTCGTTCTTTACAAAATTATACTTGCAACGAATCGAATACTTTTTAAGTGCTTCATGTCATCCGCACCACCACTAAAACTTTGCCTCTCACCTTTCAAACCACCTAACCAAGATCTCGACTTCAAAACCACCCTGTTTTCTCGCTGATTCATAAGAACACCTAAAATGTAGAAAACTATTGTTGCATCCTTCATCAATAGGATACATGTTTTTATAAGGTTCAATAAGCCTGGCAAAGATATCCACAGTTCGCTTATCAGAAATTGCAACTTTGAATTATTATCAACAACAGTTCGCAACTTTGAATTATTATCTCGACAAGCTTGGCGAAGCTTGTTAGAGATTGCAACTTTGAATTATTATCAACAACAGTTTGCTTATCCTCCTATTGAAAAGATAACTCAACAGAAGAAACAATTATATCTTTCCATTTGTCACAAATGACTCTCTTCAAGTTATCGATCGTAGGATCCATGCCAATGGGTTCTACCATGGATCTGTCATCATGACAAATAACACAAAGTACACTAATATCCGTGTCCTACAACAAAATAATATACCATGACAAACTTAAAAATCAAACATCAATAAACTTTCACACTAACGTAGAAGAAGAAGGAAAAAAAGTTTATAATCAACAACATATTCGTAATCAACCATAACAAAAATTGAAAAATCAAACTAGTCAACAAAAAACACAAATAAATCATCTAACCCTAACACATACCAATAATGTGAAATACAATGACAATGTGTTTGGATCTTCTAGGACTAACACTTTAACATTCGTCTAAACCCAAACTCTTCATCGTCTCAAGCCAATTTCCCTTCGCCGCCAAAATCCAAATCACCGCGGGTCTAAAGATAAAAAAAAACTCAAATTACAAATCGCACCACCACACATAATCAGTAAGGGCAATATAAGAATTGTGATAAATAAAGAGAACCCCAATAAGAGTCAAATTCGTCATTGTAGCTTTTAAAACAAAAAATTAGAAATTGCCATTTATTAGTAAATATGAGTGACGTGGCTGGGGTTTCTAGAATGAATAGTTACAACCTGTTTGGTTTAAGTTGATATGAAATTATAGGCTTTTGGGTAATTACTTGTTCTTAGTGAGTGTATTTTAATATAATTGTTTAATACATTTATATAATAAAAATTCACTAATTATTAACATTGTATTACTTTTATCTGATCTACATATGGAAGTACTTATATAGTTTGTGTCCAAAATTTTGAAATTACGCTTGAGCCCATCCCCTCCCTTCACCACCCCCCCCCCCCCCCCCCCCCCCCCACCCCCCCCGCGCCGCCGTGTGAATTCTTAGCTCCATCCCTATGTTTATGTCATCAACAACCACCCCCATCTCATTAACAAATGTGAGTTAAAAGGCCCCCATCATAATGGTCCAATTAGGATCACCCCCAAAATCATCAAATAATAAGGAGATCCCCAACTTTTGAGTCAACTATGGTCCTGCCGTCTTGACTGTTATATTTTGCACGTGCCTTCCAAGTAGTTTCATAATGTCAAAACTACCCATAGACATGCAACCTCACTGTTGTTGACAATATTTGTGTACTTGTGATGCTAGGCTCTTGGGTAGAAATGAGTGATATTTTAGTAGGTAAACTAACGCCGCAAATGGCAAAAGAATCATCATATGCCCCGAAGGATCACCCCAAAATTTTATAAAATACATCTCGAGGATGATCTTGAGGATTCTAATAAAAAACCCTTTCCATCTTCATTAACCTCCCCCTTATTTAAAAATGAAGCACCATGATTATAACCCCTTTTTTTTCCAATATCTTTTTATCCAAACCTATACTACCAAACACCGATTTCACCCCAACACAAAATTAAGCATTGGAACCAATTTTGGTCAGGATTTTTGTGGGAATACGGTGGAGAAATCAAAGGGATTAGTTGACAGGGAAGAAGAAGAAGAGGAGATGAACGGGGGTTTTCCAAATGAGGAATAAGAGGAGGAGGAGGCAACCATTGCCAACCTTCGAATACGAATGCTAGATGTGTTCGGTGTTCCCCATCAATTCATCTATGTGAACAAAAGAAATTGTTGTTTTTCTCTTCATTTGTATCTGTGTGTGTCTCACATACGGGGAGAAATGCGTTTTGTTACAAAGGATGGATTGGAGAAGAAATCGGGCAAAAAAATGATCGATTGTGGCGGTGAAATGGATGGGTTTGATTTTTTCTAGAGAAGATAATGAATTTACCTTCAAATCGGTCTCGAGATAAGTGCTAGTATCTCAAGGTAGGGGTATTACATGCTTTATGAAAATGAGGAGTGTGACATGTGCATAATGCATTCGGATTTTGATAGTCAAAATGGCAGGATCACAATTGACTCAAAAGTTGGGGGTCGCCATAATATTTGATCATTTTGGAGATGACCCTAACTGGGCCATTATGGTGGGGTCTCTTTAAATCACCCCATTAACAATGTAAGGAGTCGAGTCTCCTTCTAGTGTATCCATAAGATCATCCACAGTAGTGCAAATAATGGGGGATAACTTGGGTCTGATAATCTTATCCCCCCACCCCCCCCCCCCCCGAGCTATCCTATGTGGGATAAAGGTGAAGCGGCATTTAGAGTGGCACCTGACTCAAGCGGCACTTGAAATGTCGCTCAAATTTGAACTTTTTCACATAAAAACAAAATCTTTAATTTTTTCAAAACTAAACCAATTTTTGTGTGGCATTCCTTGTGCCATTTCAAGCATTAGCTTACCGTGAGGTTAAAATGTTGGGTTGGATAAGTCCATTATGATAATAATAATAATAATAATAATAATAATAATATAAAGTTATCCTCCTACCCCAAAGCGAATTGGTGTACTAGAAATTTTCTAACTTCTAAGTGAGTTGCCAAGTTCCGTCACCCATGAAAAAAGTGGATCGGCTTTTTCATCAACCAAATCTTAAAATAGTTTGTTTAAGTCTATATCAATCTGCCAATGGTGTGATGGCTCAATGGTTGAGCAGTGGCGAATGGTACCACTAGGTCACAGGTTTGAACTCAGTCGACGACATCTAGGGTGGGAGGGTTAAGGGATAAAAAAAATCAATTGGGGCTCTATTTATAATACAAGAATTGACATCAACTATATACTTCCACAACAATCTCATGTTGTAATACAAAAATACTAACTTCATAAGTTTCGTACAACCTATTACGTCTTTTATTATAGATGAGACCAAAAGTGTGTCAATTTCTCTAGATAAAAAAAATTCTATAATATAGTCAAGAAGGGTAAATTTCGTACCAAATGAGATATTTGATATAGCAAAACTAAGCTTAAGCCTTCACCTAAAAGAAATCTTCAACTTCAATGTATGTACTATGGAGGTTGTATTTCTTTGAACCTTGAGCCCTTGAATTTTGTTCTTTCTTCAACGCTTGAATATGATTTTTTCTCTTTTTTCACACATAAATATTATGTATATATATACAAAGGTTAATCTGAGGCGAAAGGTGGCCTTGCCCCTGACATTTTCAAAGTTTGCACTAAAACAGTAAGAAGCTACACGTGGATTGAAATTTAGCAAGAAATGAGTCATCCTATTGAGATCCACATTTTTTTTAGAGGTTTTTACTTTTTAAATGACATAAAATCATTATCTGATTCTAACAGAGGGGTACACAATTTGTAAGATATTTATATATTCCGTCACATATTGTGTTTTTGATCTCACATTCATGCAAAAATGTTATTTGGTCTTAGTCAATAATTGGATGTGTTCAATGGGTGCACCAAGTAAGAATGTCGGTAGGACCTAGTAGTACTCTTTATTAGGGATTTGAAGCATGATAGGAAGGCTTTTGATCTCTACAAATAAATATAGAGGAAATTCTTCTCTGTAGCTACGTTAGGATTCCACACATTCCGCATCTTCCTTGTTCTTCATTGGACGTGATCATCTAGTAAATCAATCTAACCAAGAGTTAATGATTCATTAATACGTATGTGTTAGATCCTACTATTTCATTAATTTTTACAATTGGTAACAGAGTGAGTTGTGCACACATGTCCTTCAAGGATGGCCCTATGATTTTAGGGGCTCGATAAGTGTGGCCTGCTAATTACTTACAAAAGTTTTTAAAAAAAAATCTCAGTATAGGGAGTGTGATTTGAACTCGTGACAATTACAACTCTATGTATAACTATATTCAAACAATTACAAACTAAGCCACAAATAAATAATATTGACATTTGGGAGGGGGAGGGGGTTGTTTATACATAGTGTCAGACAATTAGAGGGCCTAAAATGACAAATTTTATTGGGAACCCAATCACTGTATTGTTTCGTTTGGTTCAGGGTATTCAATTTAAAGTTTAGATCTCAAATCGATTATTAGTATATAAAATTGATTTTTAATTTTGATATCGTTCATCAATTCTTCCTTTTCCATGTGAGTTTTATTATGGGTATCAGCAAGGACAGAGCCACATTGAAGCTAAGGGGGCAATTGCCCCCGTCCCCCCAAAATTCTCAAATTCTCCTAAAATAAGGTAATAAAAAAATGGGCCTACATAATTTTCTTACTCCCCCCCCCCCCCCCCCTCTAAAAATAAGCAAATCCCTTGATTGCCTCTTCAACTTTATTTTATTGGGTAAAAATGTGCTTAGCAGTCAAGTTTTCTTCATAATGTAAATTATGGTTGAGTCCACAACAACCACTTTATTTGATTTGCCTTGATAAACAGACAAATTCTTGTTATTTACCCCCATTGACCCTCATAACTAATGAAAATAGATTATAACTGAGCCAATTCTAAAAAATAAATTCTTAAGATTTTGAGTTTATTAAAAATTTTAATAACTTTTTAGAAATTAAAATAATTTAATTTTTGTTATTATTAAAAAAATAAACTATTAAAGATTGGTTTCTTTCCCCGAAAAAAAAATTATGGCTCAACCCTTGGGTATCATTACTTATTTATCTTGGTTTGTGATCATTACAATGTGAGAAACTTAAGAATATTAACGAAAACATATTCATGAATAAAATCCCAAATCTACTCCTTCCCTAGCCAAATAAGTAAGGCCCACACTTATCCATATCATCTTTAGAATTTTCTTTGCCCGAGGTTGTTATCGGATACGACAAGCCACTGGATGGCCACCATTATACTCTCCTTACCCCATATTTCATCTTAAATATTTTTTTCCAGTTGAATTGATCTTGTGATATTGTGGTGGCAATTAGGTTTCTTAGCCTTTTTAATGTTGTGAAACGTACTAGCAGTCTCACATTGTCTTCTTTTGGGTTGAGAAAAAGGTGGGTCATGTTGACCCCTTCATACCTCATCAAAGTAGAAATAGATTTGTTAACCTCTATGTGAGTTTGGTACGACTGATTATCTTGACCAATGCCATTTAGTGAAGAATACCCTTAAGGATTATTGTGTCGTGTCGGGTCAAATGATTAACTTTGACAAATCCTTTGTTTTGTTTACCCCCAATGTCCACCACAGACACCAACGATGATCCTCAGGGTCTTGGGTATAAGAGTTGTTAACAAAAAAGAAAAATATTCAGGCCTTCCCTAATTCTCTCCAGAAACAGAACCCAAGATTTCACCTACTTGATTGATAGAGTCAAAAAATACATTGCTGGCTAGAAATGCAAACTTTTGTCTCGGGCTGGTATAATGGTTCTAATTAAATCAGTATCTTTTCCATTCTCATCTATCTTATGCCTTCTTACTCCCAGCATCTATCCTGAAGAAGTTGGATTATTTAAATAGGTCGTTTTGGTGAAGGGGTACCAAAAACAGTAAGCCCATTTTCTAGCAAAATGGGATTTAGCGTCTCCCCTAAAAACATGGGAGGGGTAAATATCCAGCTTTCCAAACCAAAAAACCTTACTCTGTAGTCCAAGATGGTGGTTAGAATTTTAGAGCGACCAAATGACCTTTGGCCAACACTCCTCAAGTCTATTTACTTCAAAGACTGTAGCCTTTTCCAAGCTTGCTTCACCAAATCAGGCTTCTCTTTCCTTTGGAGGAGTTCAGGGAAAACTCTAAGTACCCTTACTAAAGGATTCGTGTGGATGGTTGCCAATGGGGAATCTTCCAGTATACGGAATGACCCGTGGTTGTCTAATTTTGTCCCTCTGAGATACTATGTAACTCCGATTATCTTATTTTTGTATGATTTTGTGACAAACCTGATTATTCAAGAAGAGGGAGGGCATAAATAATGAGACCAGCCAACTATAGAACTTTTTCCCCCTAATAGGTAGCTAAGGTCATCTTCGACACCCCCGTTAGACACTCAGAGGAGCATGATGTGCTTATTTGGAAGCATGAGAGCAAAGGTATCTTCATTATGAAATCGGCCTATAGATCTTTCAGGAACGAGGCAACAGTTTTGACTAATGCCTCTTCATCCAGAGGTGATGATAGAAGATTGCTTCAAGGTATTTGGAAGCTCAAGATCCCTCATCGAGTTCAATTGTTTCTCTGGAAAATATACAAACAACTACTCCCTGTGGGAGAGGTCCTTAAACAACATCATATTACATAGAGCGATGAATGCCCACTTTGCAACACAGAAAAGGAGATGTCAAGGCGTGTTCTATTTCATTGTCCTCTTGTTGTCCAAGTTTAGAGTATTTCTAACATACCGATTACATGGGATAGAGTGGATTTCTTTCATGAGAAAGACTTTCTGGAGTTCTTATGGTACATGCACAATAGCAATTATAAAAAAGGAACAAAGCATGGTTAGAGCAGTTGTTGTCCTTAATCATATTTGGCAGGCTAGAAGCAACTTGTTTTTTTTAACACAAAGAATTTAGAGTATAGATAGAAAAATTAGCAAATAACTCGGTAAAATCTTTGGCAGGTTTCAAACAATATGGAACAACAACAATATGATAGTAATGTTGTCAGCACTAAATACCACAAGAAATCACAAATGCGAATAATCATGTTATTTCAAAGATTTTTTAGTAGACAAAAATATTGGCAGGTTATGATTTCGTTATGTTGGTCACTGATCCTATTTTCCACAGGAACAAGTGTGATGGATGCTTTGTTTTCTACGCGACTGATGCAGTAGGTAAAACAATACGAATTAATAAAGGATGTTGTAGGAAAAGTATGACAACAAGTTTTGAAGTGGAATTGGAAGGGGTTAGAGCAGCAAGTGATTGGGCGGTGAAGAAAGGGTACAAAAAAGTTGTAGTGATAACTGACAACAAGACATTGTAAAAACAATCAATGGTAGAAGCGAACATTTATCATGGAAGCAGAAGGTCACCTGGCAGTCTCAGTTGGGACAAACTACTTTACATTGAATGTTTCAGAGCAATTCACATTAGAATGAACATGAATTTAACAGTCCATCGCCTGGCTGCATCAGTTTATGCCAATAATAGTAATGGTAATAGTGACAATATGATTTTCGAGTTGGGATGTACTTTGAACCTAAATATTTCCTTTTAATAATTTAGATATTTCTAATAAAAAAAAAACTTATGTACCATATGTTCATTACAATCCAAATGCATGTTTTGTACCATGTGGCCAATGGTTGCCTAGTTTTGCCAATTTGTTTATTTGAACATGCTAATAATACTATGTATCCATTTTATTGTTGAAACTTAGTGCTCCAGTTTGGCTTATTATCACATTTGGGTAGATATAAATGCTGTTATGGCATAGGATATATATATATATATATTTTTTTTTTTGTTGGACTATACCATGAGTTTCTATAGAAACTAAAATTTGGCATATGATTAAGTCCGGATTTTGAATTAATTAAACTATGGGTATATGGTCCTAGTTAAACCTTGTAACTGCTCATGCAATTTGTAATAAAAGTTGGACTTACTGTCATTTTGGATCCACATACTCTATTAGGTCCATTACATTATCTACCAAAGCTAGAATTGGTTATACCCTTTTAGGATTAATGAAATTATCTACCAAAGCTAGAATTGGTTATACTCTCTTAGGATTAATGAAAGGCGGGGACTACACCACACCACCATTTCTTCTTCTCACACCATTCTACTCTCTCGCACCATCTACTTTCTTTTTTACACCACCATACTTTTTCACACCACCTATATAAACAAAAACCATCCATTTTTTCCCCTTACCATTCAAATCGACAATGGTTCCTCCCTCTCTCATTCGAAATCTCTTCCAAATATCTCCCCACACTCAAATCTCTTGCAAATCTCCTCATCTCTCTCGAAAATTCTCAAAATCCCCTCAAAGTGGAAACCCTTAAACCCAAACTGAATAATATGCATAACTTAACATAACAAAGAAACCCAAACTCAAAATGAAAAAAAAATGCAAAACAGGGTAAATTTCGACAAATTTAAACCCTCAATTGAAACCAATTCCCAACCTCATCAAAACACAAATATTGTAATACTCTTAGTTATCTAATAAACACAACTTGAATCACTTGAAATGTTTTGAAATGAGCAAGTTATGGTCATTTTACTAAAGTCGCGCAAATCTGTCTCGCAATGAAAATGGGATAGTGTTCCTAACATTCGGCAAACTTATGTGCTTGATCGAGACCGATTATCAAGTTGATCAAAACACAAATATTGTAGTAATCTTAGTTATCTAATAAACACAACTTGAAAATGTTATGAAATGAGAGAGTTATGGTCATTTTACCAAAGTTGCGCAAATTTGTCTTGCAATAAAAAGAAGATAGTGTTCCTGACTTTCAGCCAACTTATGTGCTCAATCGAGACCAATTCTCAAGTTGATCAACACAAAAGTTGTAGTACTCTGAGTTATCTAATAAATACAACTTGAAAATGTTTTGAAATAAGCAAGTTATGATCATTTTACTAAAGTCGTGCAATTTGTCCAAAAAAAAATTTGTTTGCAGAGTGCACTGCGGGTATCCAATAGTAAATGTTTTTTTCCCGTTCGTAGATGCCCCGCAGTACACCTTGTGAACATAATTTTTTTTGGACAAATTGCGCAACTTTAATAAAATGATCATAACTTACTCATTTCATACTACAATTTTTGTGTTTTGATAAACTTGAGAATCGGTTTCGATCGAGCACATAAGTTGGTCGAAAGTTAGGAACACTATCCCGTTTTTTATTGCGAGACAGATTAGCACGACTTTAGTAAAATGATCATAACTTGCTCATTTTAAAATATTTTCAAGTGATTCAAGTTGTGTTTATTAAATAAATAAGAGTAATACAATATTTATGTTTTGATCAACTTGAGAATTGGTCTCGATCGAGCACATAAGTTGGCCGAAAGTCAGGAACACTATCCCGTTTTCATTGCGAGACAGATTTGCGCGACTTTAGTAAAATGACCATAACTTGCTCATTTCAAAACATTTTCGAGTTATTCAAGTTGTTTTTATTAGCTAACTAAGAGTACTAAAATATTTGTATTTTGATGAGGTTGAGAACGGTCTTAATTAATGGTTTAAATTGGTCGAAAGTTACCATATTTTGCATTTTTTTTCGTTTTGAGTTTGGCTTTATCTGTTATGTGGAGTTATGCATATTTATTGAGTTTGGGTTTAAGGGTTTCGATTTTGAGGGGATTTTGAGAGTTTTCGAGAGAGAGTGAGGAGATTTGAAAGAGATTTGAGCATGGGGAGAAATTTGGAAGAGATTTCGAATGCCCCGGGGGGGAGGAACCATTGTCAATTTGAACGGTGAGGAAAAAAAATGGAAGGTTTTTGTTTATATAGGTGGTGTGAGAAAGTTAAAAAAAACCATCAATGTTGGTGTGAGAAAGATGATATGTTAGTGTGGTGTAGTCGCTGCCTTTATGAAATCTTAGTCATAAAATGACCAATTTTGAATTGTTTTTACACCATTATGTAATTATCCATGACTTTGAGAAATCCAAGGTATGGTTTAATGTTACGATTTTTTCTTTATATACCCATACATATCTTTATACGTTTATTTTGTTGAAGACTTGCATGTTTTCACGTGTTTACAGTGACATTCATTTTCTTAAAATCCGTGAACGCGCAATTTTATGCATGCTCATTGAATCGTTTCTGGTTCGAATGAAAGATAATGTATGGATTTGATAAGAGGAAGCTTATTGACTTGAGATGAGAAAGCTTGGAAGATGATTGTTTGATGCATGTTGGTTTGGGTTATAATGAATATGAGAGTTTGACGCTTTATTAAAATGTTCCATAAAAGGCCCTTCTCACCAATGCATTTATGGGTCTCTCAAAACGACGAGATTCAAGAAGAAATGAGAGAGAAATACTGATTACAATAGTTTTCTAGCAAAAAATATGGTATCTAAGGGAAACCTTACTGAAACTTGTAAGGAAGAAAGTTTTTTTCCGCTCTGCAACTTCGTTCAAGTTAAAGAAACCCTACATGGCGACAAATCACAAATGCAGTCAGGGAAACCTTGCGGTAAACCAATTTACACCAAGAAATTGAATAACGACAAGAGAGAGGGAGAAATGAGTCATACCAATTTGAAGCAGAGAAGTGAGTTTTAAGTGGGAAACCATATTGAGGTTCGTGAATAAACTTTCTCAACTTATATCTGACCTATTTGTATTCGTGGGTACTATAAATTTTGCTAAAGGAAAAATAAAAAAAGTTTCATGTGGATGTGGTAAAAGGATCCTCTGAGTCAGATAACAACTCCCTCACAAGCCCTTTCGCGACCCTAGAACTCTCTCTTATCAATTGAATCCCTCCATATATGTTTGTTATCGTCGTGGTTTGGTCTTAATCCCACATATATATTTGGGGCGTGTCATGATATCAAATACAATAATATTGTTTGGAGTAGGTTATCATTCATATGTGGATTTTATAAAATGATATGGTTCGCGTTATATAAAGTCTAAAAAGATTGAAGTTACTAGAAGGTGGAGATTAGTGTTGGCTTTTGGCTGTGATTGGCTATTTGATGAGGAAATATGGAAAGTGCATTATTTCTGCATAACATAAATAAGCGTTTTTTCACATAAGCTAGCAAGAGAGACATTAGAGATTGGGGACTTTGATTTTTTTTTTAGAAATCTGAGTTGGGTTGGCTAGTATACTTTAGTTAAATGTGGAATTGGATGGGTTGGAAGTAAGGTTGTTGGTGTTATGCTTTGTTGAAATCAGTGGCGGACCCAGGATTTTATTCCGAGGGGGGGGGGGGAATGATAACTAATTATTAGTTGATAATAGTAATTATAGAAGAAGAAAAATTCTACCCAAACTAGTAACTAATAAAAAAAATACACCTAAAAGTACATTGCATATATTAAATTGAATCCAGTGTAATCCAATTTTAAGTCAAAATAAGGTCACAATATCGATAACCTTAGCAATAGCAAAAACAAGAACATATAACTAAAATCACAAAATAATTAGGATAAATATCTAGTTGAAGCTTAAAAAATCTAAAATTTGCGAACATAATAAGATCCTAATACAATTTCATAGAAAAAAATGGTTTATGTGAGCCTCAAATTTTGTATGAGTTGGCTAATGGTATATATTTTCAATAAATTATGTAGTTATTATTTGAGATATTAATTTCAAATATTTTTCGGGAGGTTTTATACCAATTGTGAACAAACAATTCACCATAAAAAATCATACGCTCCAAAAGGACCAAAAATAAGTTTTTATTAAACTAAGCAATTTTTTAATGTTAGCAATTACTAATAAAATGACATTAAAAAATAAAAATAGGTGAGCTCCAAGAGTATCGAACTCTGGTCATTTACTAAAAAAGTTAAATTTTCCATCACTACACCAATATAGACATGTTATAATAATTGAATAAACAATTCTCATATTGTATTATATATTATATTGATTTTTTGTAAAGCTCAATATTTATTAAAAATATTTTAAAAGTTGAAGGGGGGCAGCCCCCCGACCCCTTAATAGATCCGCCCATGGTTGAAAAGGCTTAGGTGTGGGGCGTGTTTAAGTGTTTGGCTGACAAATGAAGAGTTAAAGTGGAGGCAAGTTTGTAAAAAGTATTAATCAAAGAAAGCCTTAGTTTGAAAAACTTGAGCTGGGTCAGCACTGTTTTAGAATTCGAATCACAAAATGATTTTATCTGCAGACTGCAGTTTGGTGTATAACTATGTTCAGAAAGGATACCAGTTTTGGCTAACATCTTGTTGAAAAAACTTGCTGGAGTAAAGCTGAAAACCTTAACAACATTTTGCCATCAAATTACTGAACTGAGTCGCAACATTTTATGTGTATTTAAAGCCATGAATTATTTAAATGCCTTTACCACTCTTTGGTTGGAGATATTTGTTACTGACATAACCCAAACATATTATGACCAACATGCAAAACTTCCGCTTCACATGAATCTCATAACCTAGAAATGTTTTTGGATGTGCCATAATATTTTGGTTTTGCTAGTGAGAAACACAAACACAAACACAAACACAAACACAAACACAAGATGGTTGTTGTTAGGCTTCGCGCATATGCGTGCACCCCTTGGTCTACTATACATAGTGACAACTTTTCCTAACTTAATGTGAGACTATTCAAACTAACACTATCCCAAGAATTGTTTCACTGGGGCTGAGTACAAATTCGTTAAGGACTTCCAGCCTCTTAATCAGAGGATTTAAGAAACCAAGTAATTTTTATTTATTAATTGTTAGATAAAATCAAAGGTGTTGGTGAGAAAGGCAAGGAAAAATCCTTTTTAATGAATAAAATAGTATGATTAGAAAAATAATAATAATAACTCGAAGAAAAAGCTCCCATGCAAAGAAGGGAGAAATCCTATAAAATGCAGCGACAACCAGTCACCGGTAACAAGAGTACCCCACTCATACAACGACTCAGAATGGCAAAGAAGAGGCCACAATCCCTAGCAATTGCCCACTAGATAGATGGACATAATCTTAATCATCTTCCTTCCAAAGGGTTAGAAGAACAACTGGGGAAGAAGGAAAGGGCTTGATGATTATGAGTTTAAACTGTGCTATAAATGCCGCTCGCTATGTATGCGGGGCGGGGTTGGATGGAATCGCATAGGGTAAATTCGGTTGGCATTTATGGGACACAGAAAAATCGGCCCAGTTGACTCGCGGATTTATCTCTCTGTATATATATATAATAAAATAAATAAATAAATAAATAACCTAACACGATTCTGATTTCATCGCAGCTGCTATTTGGACGGTGAAGAAGAAGAAGAAGTCGAAGTCAGGATCTGACGGCGACGGATTTACGACGACTGATTTCATCTCTCACTCTCAATCTCTTTTCCTCCCTTCCTTCAACCCAAATCAGGTATGTACCCTTCTGATTCTTTCAACGACAGCATGTTCTCCTTTGATTCCTGGGTAATTACAACCCCGCTTTCGGCCACGAGTTTACCCATTTCATCTCCTTCTGAATTTTAATTTGAGCAGCTGTTTTTCGATTAGCTAATAATAATAATAATAATTTATTTATGGATTTGGTTTGATTCAGTTGGTGCGTGAAGTTTGAATGTTATTTGTGCCATTGATTTGCGAATCAAAATGATAGTCTGGTGGAGAATGCATTGCAAATGGAAAAAAAATAAAAAATTGAAGTTTTTAAGTTAAAACACTCCTTGATTCTCTCTACCAAATAGCTTCCAGATTTCTCCAACACAACAGCTCACCAAACTCTCCATGCTTCTCTACACCATACTCCTTGATACTCTCTGAACAAACCAATCTCATGTAGTTTGAATTCTTGTTGAAGTGTATATGTACAAATCCCTGATCAATAGGGAAGTTTGTTTGTAACTTCATTATAAGTATAATAGAACATCTAATAGTGACTGATCGTTTGCTGATTGTGGTAACGAATAGCAAAAGGGCTGTTCCTGGATTGAGTAGTCCGTGTTGCAACCTGCAAAATTATATTCATTTGATTAATTAGTAAAGTAATAATATATGACCATGATTAAATTTTAAAAATATATGCTTCTAAAAAATTGATCGAATAAATCCGACTAATCCTGATAAATCGTAATTCGGTCCTAGACTAATCCTGAATAATTATATTCACCAGTCTCATCAGATGTGTTTGATTGCTTGAATTGGGGAATCGATTTGTGAAGCTGGACATTGTCAATTTTGTCAAAGATCAGATTAGACTAGGACAAGGTGACTGTGGTGATGAGTAACACTTAAGCTGGTAACAACTAAAAACCTACATGTAGTCTCAGGCGAGGCCTAGGTGCACTAGGCTGGCTATGCTTGAACTCACCGCCTAAAAAAAAACAAAAGTAGTCCTAGGCTCTCGCTAGGCGAGTGCCTTTTTTTTCCCCAACACATGGCTTGTTTTGCTCAGGGTGCTAGGCTATGCCAAGGCGAGTTAGGCGCCTAGGACATGTTCCTCACCTCGCCCAGGGCCTTGACTACGTAGGTAACAAGTTGTTCTTATTGGATTATTTGATCTTGATGGATATCTGATAATGTTAAAATTTAGGCTGGTGACAAATTGGTGAACAAATAGGCTGTTCAAAGGAAATTTTCTTTTGGACAAAACTCTGAATTGTCCTTGGGTTGGTATTAGTGGTGCTTAATCTGTTGAAATTTTACCGGAACTGTCCTATTTCTGGTTTTCATCCTCCCATTCGTTATAATTACTGATATTCATAAATTGTCATATAGTCTTTTTGTTTACTAGCACCAGTACACATGCGTTGCATGCTTAAAGTTTGCTTTTTGGAGCACATAAGCGAGTTGACGATTCTCCAATTTCCTCTTATACCTCCACTAAAGCAATAATCATAACCTAGAGGTGCAGTTATGTTATGAAAAATCCAAATCCAAAACAAGAATTTGTGTTTTAAATCAACACCAATATAAGATTATTCGTTAGATAGTACATATAAGTTTCTGAAAATCTTTCCACCAAGCCCATAAACTCCTTTTTTTAGAGCCCTGTATCCATTTAGAATCATCCTAAAAAAACTCGTGGCTATACCCAAATCGATTTCTAAGGAAACCCTTTGAAAGAAATCCCAAGACCCATTGGAATCCTAACTTGACATTGAGGAACTCCCAATGTTGCTATATTTATGGGGACCCCTAAATCGGCCGAAAAGAAAAATACATCAAAGATTCAAACAATCCGAGAGAAGGGACTCAACCAGTCCAATGAGTTCAGTGGATATCTACGAGGTAGAGAAATTGAGAAAGAGAAAAGAGTAGAATTAAGATACGATTCTGAGAACCATGGAAGAGGGAAGATGAGGGTTCGAGATGGAAGGAATTGAGCACAGGGCTGTCAAATTGAGAAAGATACGGAGGTTTTGTTTGGGTGCTGAAAAGACCAGAGTTTAGCACTGTTATAAAACCATTTAAGCTAAGGGCGGGTTTGAACTTTCAAATGACAACACGCATATATGGTTTCAGGGCTCGGCTAAGGAGAGCCTTTATAATAGTTGGGGATGTTTGTGGATGAATGAGGTCACCATTGATGAGAAGAACTTTTATTCTTTCTTTTTTTCCCCTGAAGATGCTAATTAAATAATTGCAATTTCTCTCACAATCTATTGCTCAGGTGTCTTGTATATTCATAGTTTTTTTAGGATATAAATTTGCATGTCATACAGCCATAATGAATTCCGAGTTTCAATAACCGAAGATTTGGATTTTAATCGTTATGTCCAATTTCAGAGTGATGCTGGATTTTGAATCTTCAGTTAGATTGGTCTCGATGATCTGTTAAGGATCCTCAGATCTTCTGATCCTTGATCACTGATCAGCCATGTGGCTCTATGATGAGTGGAATGCAATCCTGAAGATCCAGAAGTTCAGGAGAATTGTATCTTATGCAGGCTTTTACTGTTTCGTTTCTGCTTTGAGTTACTGGTACACAAACAATACGTGAGTCTCTTAACTGTCTTGTTGGTTAGTGAACATTTCGAGTTTTTGATTTGTAGGTTTTCAACCTTTTAGGTCTGCATGTACTTGTGTTTTATTTTTTATTCTACATCCATGCAGTACTAGAGCTGGGACCTCTAGAGGGGACCAGTTTTATGCATCATATCCTGCTGGGACAGAATTACTAACAGACACAGCTAAGGTTTAGTTGCTAATTGCCTATGCACTTAGTCACTTACATGCTCATCTAATTTCATCTTAGCTTCAAGATGATGTTAAATATCCATTTATTGGCAGTTGTACAAAACCGCGCTCGGAAATTGCTTTGAAATTGATGAGTGGGGCCCAATAGAATACTCTATCATGGCTAAACATTTTGAGCGCCAAGGAAAGCCACCTTATGCATACCACTCAGTAAGTTGAAACCTTGTTAACTTGTTTTAGATAAAACTATTGGTCGTGTATGCCTCATTAAGCTACCTATTTACGTTAGCTTGGTAGAAGAGCCTTTAGCATGCAGGTTACAAAAGCCTCCCAATGCTTAGAATTTGTACCCAACACTCTCAGTTTTGTTGTTAGACATGGGCAGACTAACAATCACCTCAAAAAAACTCAACTTGGGGTTTTCTGATATGGACTCTGTATATGAATTATACCACATAGGTTCCATATTGTTCAATTGTTGATAATGGAATTTGATGTCATGGACGTGATTGGAGTAATAAATGCCTTGTTGGAATACTCCAAGGTTATTAGTCCATCTGCATTTTCACACTTGTGCTTTATCAGGTAAACAACAGAAGGCTGTTCTTGATATCCAAGTTCATGCACCCATTTGATTTGTACAAAATATATGATGTTTCTTGATCTCAAATATCCCTTTCTAGTTTTCATATAGTACAAGTTTATAATAATTTCATGGTTGAATTGGGTGTTCACTGAGACATGTTTGTTGTTTCAATGCTTCCAGCAATACATGGCTCACCTCCTTTCTCATGGTCAACTTGATGGAAGTGGTGCGTAGGGAGGGCCATAGGACACTGATAGATCTTCGCATATACTGTTAGCTATATCAGTTTAGACGTGTATTGAAGTTAAGCAGTATGTTGGTGCAAATACCAGAATATGGTGTTGGCTACCTCAAGTTTGTAGTCAGTAATATACTGTTACTGTAAGCAGTATGTAGCAGATTTTGATAAAAGCTAGCCATATTTGGAGTTTATGTGAATGTTGAGGACAATTGAACTCCCAGGATCTCTCCTATCTCTCTCTCTCTTGTGTCTGCTTTTTTTTTTGGTTTAGTTACAGGTGCTAGTTTTGAACCAGTACGGTTTAGAATGAGATATTAGAGCATCTGGATACAACATTTCAGGCTAGTGTATTGTGCACCAATTCACACACTATATAGGCGCTTTCCAATCCATAGGATGCATTTTTAGTAGAGTTCATATTCTTGACATAGTAAAATTAAAACACTTTTGAAACATTTAGTCCTATGACGTGATATAATTATATAGAATAAGGTGTCCAGGACTATTTAGATGTAATATACAGAATAAGGTGTCGGGGACTACTTATCAGGGTTTGAGGTGAATTGCCTAAAAAATTATTTTGCAAATGAATTTGCGATTTTCTGATCTACCATTCCTTTTGTTTTTTTAGTCCATCTAAAGTTCCTCCCTACTGTCATCCACAGTTTCTCTTCTCTTTCCCAACATCCAAAATAGCTTTTCTATCTCAAATCATTTTCTCCAAACAGTTGTCGCCACCCAAATCGATCATCCCTTTCTCTCCCTCTGCATACCTAGTTTATTGATCTGCATTTGCTTAGAATCTATCCATCTATCTTATCACGTGTACCCTCTTCCCAGAATATAGTATGGCCACTTGATTTTCTGCTATTCTCTCACTGTTTGTTCTCTTTGTTTGTACAGAAATTGTGCAGGTTTCTTGCGAATGCGTTTCAAGTTTTGAAGATGCTTTTCTTGCTTCATCTCTATCTCAGTTATGATCCCAAGTTACATCCCTACCAGACTTTGCAACTAGCACCACGTAGTTAATTACTATTTCACCCGTCCATCATTTACTCCTCCTCTTACACACCACTTTATTTATATCTCATCTACTCCATTTAATCCTCATCCCATCCTATTTCTTGTCAATACAATTGCGCCCCTATTTTCAGAGAATTATTCTCCTCTCTGCCAGAGATCTTCAATGAGCAATCATAAACACTCAAATCTAAGTGTAACTCCGTATCTCCCTTGGATCTCTTTCCATTTATTCCCTAAACACTGCACACTCATTCACTACCGCTTACTAGCCGTATATACTCCATTTCATCCCCTGCACATAACCAGATCAATATTCCAAACATCCTCTTTCAACCTCTTTTGGTTTTCCACAATATCAACCATACCCAACCCCCACGCAGTCCGCGATCTGTCCTGTCCCCACCACTCCCATCTCCATCTCCATCTCCATCTACATCTTCTTCTGTTTCTAACAGTCAACGACCCAACTCTCCTTACTCTTCTCCACAATCACAAACATACCTACCTATTGACCTGACCATGGACTCTGCTCCTGCACCACTCTCTGAACAACCTATACCACCCCGACCATCTCTCAACTAATCTCTCAATTCAATCTCAATTTACTATTCCTGAACCCAACTATATGCTGACTGAGAACGAAGGACTGGAAGATCCATCGTTACGCACGGTAGCGAAATACTATCATGATCAACAACTTAGCCCACCATGGGCGGATCTACCTTATAGCTTGCCCCCTTAGTTTTTTAAGAAATCCCAGTAAACTAACAATATTTGCAATCTTGTACCCTTTTAAAATTTTAGATTGTCCCCTTTCATAGATAATAAAATACAAATTTACACAAAATCGCAAATCCTTCGCAAGTTCACTTCTTCGCCTTCTCAATTGCCTAAAACAATTTCGATAAAGATCGATTTTCTCCAATCCTCTCCAATCACACAAGATGATTTCAACGGAGATTGATTTTTTCAATCGCACAATACGATTTCGATTAGACATAGATCGATTTATGGAGGTGGTCTTACTCTCTTTCTTGCTTGTTTGCTCCTCATCGACACTCTTCAGTCTTCACGGTAGCCTGCTTCAGCTAAGCAACTGGACGGTAACATTCTTAATATTAACAGTTATCCACCAATTGTAGCTCAGTTGATCGGATATCAACTCTCCTTGAAAGAGGTTGCAAGTTCGAGACTCACCAGTTAAGATTTTGTGAGTTTTCACCTGATTATTAGAAGCGCATGTGTTTCGTCGTGGATAAGCCGTTTTCATGCAAGGTGGAGACAACGGACCGAAGAGAAAGCAAGTCTCCCTGCGAGATAGAGGCGACGAGGATATGAAGTGGCAACAATATTGTAGCCTTCGGGCCTGGTTTGGTAAACCCTATAGGGTCAGTTAAAATGCGGTTTAATAATATTTATTTATTTATTTTAAGAATTAAATTATCTGTGATTTATTTTTTTGCCCCCATTTATCTACAATTCTGGCTCCGCCCCTGTAGCCCAGCTACCTTTGCGAATAAGATGTTTCCAGAATGGGAGCCGGTGAATATGATTCATATAGAACTACTTGACGGCCATGGTGATGAACGCCACTGTTAGTTATTACTTGATCCAATTTACCAGCTTGGAAGACAAGAACATGATACTTACTACAGGACCTTGGTCCCTGTTTGGCTGTTTGGTGTCCATCAAGTATTGGACTCCTCATTTCACTTCTATCAACTTCGACATCATCCCATGTTGGATTCGATTCCACGAGTATCCTATCCAAAAACTCCCACTCGCAAACGTGGAAGCACTGGCTAGTTGTATTGGACCAGTGATGGAAATTGATTCTCATGCTCTCACAGTGCTATCCATGCCATATATAGGTTTCAAGGTGTGGCTCGATGTTTCAAAACCATTACCTAGTAGAATGCAAACAGCCTTTGGGATCTCAAATGGTCAATAGTTCCTTGTTAAATTTTGCTACGAAGACATACCCACATTCTGTTTCTGCTGTGGTATGTTAGGACACAAAGCAGGAAAATTCTGTCAGATTTTCACCCAAGCTGCGGCATCCATTATTAGCTTTGCCGAGTTGCTTAAGCGAATGCCATTCAACTCAGACTCCAAGATCAAGCACCGTCGAGCTTCCCGGTCTAGCATGGCACACTCTATTGGCAAACAATAGGCAAACCGCTTCACTTACACTCCAGTCTTGAGTATTCATGAAGGGACCCTCTTACAAGGGGCCTGGTGAGTGTAATCCAGCTTATCAAAACATGCATGGAACTAGAATGTGTTCTGCAATGGAGGCTACCAACTACTCAACCCCTATTCAAATTGACCTCAATGCTACGATGGAAAGTGAATGGGCCGACCATTTGGGCTTTGAGACTAGGGCTGAAAACCGAACCAACGGTTCGGTTTTTCACCTAAACCGTGAACTGAACCGACTTAGGTCGGTTTTAAAATTTTCAAACCGAAACCGAACCGACCATTAACAAAACCGATCCGAAACCAAACCGAACCGATTCTAATTTATGCAAACCGTAACCGAACCGAACCGGCTAAAATCAAACCAAAACCGAAATAAAACCGAACCGACCGACTATTTTAAACATATTGTATTATTTATATATAAAATATATATTATTTATTATATATATTCGGTCGGTTCGGTTTGGTCGGTTAAAATCACATAGAAACCGAAAATCGAACCGACCACTTCGGTTTTGAATTTTTTAAAACCGAAACCGATCCGAACCGATTGGTTCGATTTAGATTGGTTCGGTCGATTTAATCGGTTTGATCGATTTTTTGTTCAGCTCTATTTGAGACCCTCCAACCCCAAGATTCAAATCATCACACCCTCAATACACCACATTCATAGCCCACCCACACTCCTCCCAATTCCCAGGCCTAGGGCCAGGCCCACGACACAATTACAAACAACACCACCTCTATTCAAACAACCCCATTAATTAGGGCTGAAAACCGAACCGACGGTTCGGTTTTTCACCTAAACCGTGAACCGTACCGACTTAGGTCGGTTTTAAAATTTTCAAACCGAAACCGAACCGACCATTAACAAAACCGATCCGAAATCGAACCGATTCTAATTTATGCAAACCGTAACCGACTAAAATCGAACCAAAACCGAAATAAAACCGACCGACTATTTTAAACATATTGTATTATTTATATATAAAATATATATTATTTATTATATATATTTGGTCGGTTTGGTCGGTTAAAATCACATAGAAACCGAAAATCGAACCGACCACTTCGGTTTTGAGTTTTTTAAAACCGAAACCGATCTGAACCGAATTTAAATCGAACCAATCGGTTCGGTTTAGATCGGTTCGGTCGGTTTAATCGGTTTGATCGGTTTTTTGTTCAGCCCTACCATTAATTACTCAATCACAGTATCACCACCATCCGGACAACACGAGCACACCACTACCATCATCAAAAGCCATTTACACCACCAACACCACTCGGGGCGCATCACCACCTCCCGAACAACTCTGTCACACAAATACAACCACCATCACCCTCCAGCAGTCAGCCACCACCGCCACCACTCAGATAATAACACCTCCTCTACCACCTCGCACTACCACCCCTTCCTTGGCTCCACCAGGATCTACTCCTTCAGTTCAAGCATCAAATTTGATGCTTCTTGCAAAGATTATGCTCAACCAGACTTGCAATGTAATGCAATGCTGTGACACAGGAGCAGGGATACCCCTTCGGGGCTTCGACCTCATATCGCCCCTTACTGCTACACAATGTTACTCACTCTGATCAAACAGGACAACAATTGCAACTTGAGGGATCAATGCCTATCAACCAGACACAAAATAACACACTCCACGGTGAGCGTTTTCATCTCAACAATTCCAAGTCAATGATAGAGCAGATCTTTGGGCCATTGTCTCCGACTGTAAATGCCATTTTAGATTCCTTCTCATCTGAACCTCCTTCTTTGGAATATAATGTCACTCATAAGGGACAGGCTAGTACTCAGCTCATCGCCAGTGATTTAAATACAGCAAAAATGGGAGTACAACAAAGACAGTCATTGAAGATGATTACTACTATAATCATTGAAGATTATTACTACTTCTAGAAACACAACACAAGAGAAGGGTTTGAATCGTTGATTACTACTACATGAAGAAAATGAGGAGGAGATTGGGTTGCTTATGATTTTTTTGTGGAGATGACCAACACAGTGATTAATGAAGGATCCTGGTACCTAGAAGAAGAAGAATAAAGTGGTTTGGACCCTACTAGATCTTGTGAAGATGAGCTCAAATAACTCAATAGTTATAGATATTTGAAGATTATGAAATATGGAGGTTTCTCTCATCTTATCCAATCGATGGAGTGTTAAGAAGGAACTGTGGATTTTGGTTTCTTGGAAAGATTTGAGGGATTTAACCTCTATCTCTAACTCTAAAAGTAGAGTTTAGATTTTATATGTACATTATTTGAAGGATGAAGTCTTGGTTGAAGTGAAAAGTGAGAATAGAGGGGCAAATAAAAAAACTAATTGGGGGACAAATAAAAAAATAAAAAAATAAAAAATCTCAAAAGTCAGTGGGGGCAGTTGCCCCCACATGAATCCGTGCCTGCTCATGGCAGAGACTTTGAATAGTGGTCAGGCTTTGAAGAATTTGGAATCTCATGAAATTGATACAGTTATGGATACAACCAACAGTCATAGGGCAACTCTGCTCGACTTTGCTGCCCAACAGCGAGCCAATAGGCGAAGGGTCATCCTTCACATGAGAGCACAATGTTTGAATCAGACCAATGGTACCGCCTTCAGTTCTCACCCAACAGACACCAATCTTTCAAATGCTTCAGGAACAATGCATATAAGGAGGGCACGAACCACAGTGATGAATACAGGGAATCTTTCACTCAGGGCCAAGGCCACTAGTCCGCGCTTAATAAAGGGTAAGCGCAAGTGCGATGCCATCCAAGAAGCATGTTTCTTGCATGTTGGCAAGCGTCCTACTATTGGCATTTCTTTTTGGGACTTAGATTCTCAGCCACAAGGGAATACAACCTTTGGACCCACCTTGCATGATGAGGATGATACTGTTGGGCAATCACATCCCCCTCCTTAATTTGGGCTTACCCACTTTGCTTGGGGCTGAGATTATTAACAATACCATAGAGATTGATCCTCAATTCAGTCACTCGGATTCTTCCATTCAGTCCTCTACCTCTTTGAGTAATACCGAACATGATCAGGCGGCCGCCTACATAGGGTTGCCCAGGTTGATATGATACTCAGTTGGAATGCAAGAAGCCTCGGGTCGCCCTGCACATTCAGATCATTGAAGGCCCTCTCTTTACAGTCCAATCCCGATATTATATTCATATCTGAAACAAAAGCATCTTCATCTATTATAGACCACATTCGTAGGAGACTTGGCTACAGAATGGAGCTTCAGTGCCAGCTAGCGGTCTTTCAGGTGGTCTTGCTTTGTTTTGAAATGAACGTATGCATTTAAATATTATTTCTTCTTGTAAATATTTCTTTTATTGTACTGTGGATGACAACTATTCTGTAGAAACTTGGGCTATTATTTTTGCATATGGCGAACCTAGCCCTTCTCTACGTTTGCCTTTCTGGGACTCTCTTTCCCAAATATACTCATTGCTACAATTTCCCACTTTGGTTATGGGCGATCTCAATGTAATAGCTTCTCAGGATGATAAAATGGGGGGGGGGGGGGGGGCAGGAAAGTTTCTGCTCATAATGTGAAACATCTCAGACTTTTCATGAACACACACAACCTTATTGATTTTCCCCTCAACGGATCCAAGTTTACATGGAATAATAAAAGGTGGGATATTCATGCCATCAAATCAAAACTTGATAGAATCCTAGTATCTACGGAATGGATGACAACCTTTCCCTCAGCTCTAGCTAGATCTATTCATACATCCTCCTCAGACCATAAAGCTATTTCACTACAGCTAGTCTCTTCGGCCGACTCTGGCCCAAAACATTTTCGGTTTTTCCACCTGTGGACCAGAGATCCCCGTTGTCGACCCTTGGTTCAATTTTCTTGGGACTCCATTCAATATACCCATCCGGCTAACAACTTCAATGCTAAAACAAAAAATCTTAGCTATAAGCTGTCTAGATGGAACAAATATGTCTTTCAGAACATTGACCAAAATATCATGAGTACATTTGCTGATTTGGACAATCTCCAAAATGCTCCTCCTTCTCCCAATAATGTCGTTGCCATCTCTGTCTTAAAAGATCGTCTCTTTGAGTTCTACTACAGACAAAAACTTTTTTGGCAAAACAAATCGGGGGAATATTGGCTCTGAAATAGCAATAAAAACACATGTTTCTTCCACCTCTCCTCCTTGCTTCGCTGTAAAAGAAACAAAATTCTGCGACTTAGAAACTTAGCCAACATTTGGCACTCTTGCCGATCTTCAATTGGCCAAACTCTTAATGGGTATTTCAGTGAGATTTTCCAATAAGCTAATACGGATTCGAACCCAGAGATTCTATCCCTTTTCACTCCGATTATCTCATATACCGACAACGAATCATTTCTTAAGATCCCGGATGAAGAAGAAATTCAAGCTACAGTCTTTGACATGGAAAGTCACAAAGCCCCAGGACCGGATGGTTTTCATACCTTTTTCTTCCAACACTATTGGGACATTGTCAAACAGGATGTGTTGGAAGTTGTCACAAACTTTTTCAATCTCGATCCCAAGATCCAAAACTCAATGAAACATTCCTAGCTTTAATCCCTAAAGTTCCAAACCCAACCACTTCTGACAAGTTCTGCCCTGTTGGTCTTTGCAATATCATTTATAAGATTATTTCTAAGATCTTGCCTAATCGACTGAAACATTTGCTTGACAATATCATATTCCCAAATCAATGAGCCTTTCTTAAAGGCCGATCTATCTCTGATAATGTTAACCTTGCACATGAAGCTTTCTTCCAAATGAAGCAATGTCGTAAAAAGAAACAAGGTTGGATGACAATAAAAATTGACATGTCCAACGCCTATGACCGTGTTGAATGGTCTTTTCTTCTCCAGTTCTCAAACATCTGGGTTTTTCTGATAATTGGATTAAACTTGTTGAACAATGTATTTCAACTACCTCTCTTAGGGTTATGCTTAATGGTTCCCCCTTGTTCCTATCAAACCTACAAGAGGAATTTGACAAGGAGACCCCCTATCTCCCTACCTTTTCATCATTGTCGCAGAAGTGCTTTCCTGGCTTTTGGCTCAAGTTGAATCAAAAGGGAACATCAAGGGTATCAAACTTCGGCGACACTCACTCTCTATCAGCCATTTTATCTAGCAGATGACTTACTAATTTTCTGTAGAGCCTCACTGGCAGAGGCTCACTCCGTAAAGGATACTCTCAGTGATTACTGTGACGCCTCAGGATAGGTAGTGAACTTTGATAAATCATGTGTTTTACAGCTCCAATGTCAATCCCAAGCATTCCAAAAATGATTAATAGAATTCTTGGATCGAAGCTTTATAACCCGAAGGACAAATTTCTGGGATCACCCTTCTTCTTTCCAAAAAGAAAGCCTTAGACTTTCAATTCCTGGTGGAAAAAATCGATAACAAACTTAGTTCTTGGAAAGTAAAGGTTTTGTCTTAGGTTGGAAGGATGGTCATGATTAAATCGGTTGTCCATTCTATCCTAGTATACAATATGCAAACTTTTCTTCTACCATGTCACTACACAGATTGCCAATCTAGCACATAATTTCTAGTGGAATGGCACGGAAGAAGGGAAGGCAAAACATTTATGCACCTGGGACCAAATCACAATCCCGCGGCACCTGGGAGGACTTAATATTCCCCCTACTAGAATCAAGAATTTGGCTCTCAAAGCCAAACATGTTTGGCAAACAATGGTCAATCCACTCAACCCTGCTTGTATTGCGCAGCTAAAAGCAATATACTTCTGCAAAAAAAACATTTTCCAACTCTCTAAATCCCCGAACACCGCCTCTTTTGCTTGGAAAGGCACTCTTGATGCTCTCATGAAAATGAAACGCCACCTCATTTGACAGGTTCGGTCAGGAGATGTCATTGATTTATGGAGAGATTGTTGGGTTAGACAAGGACTCATCTTAGTTGATTGTGAACTTTTACAGTCCCATTGGCTATGGGATTCAAATCAACAACCAAGATGGAATGAAAATCTCATCACATCTTTGTTCCCACAACCGGTGGCAAAAGATATCTTGGATATTGTTATTCGATCCTCCACCTTTCCAGATACCTTGATCTGGAAGTTTGATAAACGTGGAATTTTCTCTATCAAAAGTGCTACCAAAGCTTTCGTTATTTCAAATCTAGAAACATCCAACTCCAACCATCTCCCTCCTAGAACATGGAGAGAGCTATGGAAAAGCAAAGCCCCGGCTAATGTTGTTATCCTTTTATGGAAGATTTCCTAGGATTAATTTGTTGTCAACTCTATCTCGACTAGCTCGAAATCATGTTCCCGTGGATATTGTTTGCGTTTTTTGCCATGAGCATCAAGAAGACATTCGTCATATTTTCTTTCATTGCCCGGTTATACAAAGACTTTGGTTTCTCTCCCCATTACCAATCAATTGGGGTAACGCAAACATTCCTGACCTTTTCGTAGGTCATTTGCTCAGTTTCCTTTGGAAAACTGTGGGGGCCACCCCCTTCTCAAAGAGGAGATGTTATCTCAATTTGTCACAGTTATTTCAGCAATTTCACATACTCGCAATGAGATTATCTTCCGAAGACTTAAGTTCTCAATCCAATACTTTCTCAAATTCACACACTGCACATGGCTAACATGGCACAAGGAATGGTTCATTAACCCTTCGACCTTGATGAATAATGATCATACCTCATCCTTACCCTAGGTCTTCCAAACAGCAGTCACCTCAAATCCTTCGGTTACCACCAATCCTGGCCCCATCAATGACCCTTCTTCTGAACCATTATTTGCAATATAGCGTTCTAGATTGCATATAGTACATGAGCAACTTAGGGTGATCACAACTTATCGGCTTAACACCACAACCACACCCATGTTTCTCACTCTTTCTCCTAAGATGATGTATGTTTCTTATGATGCTTGTTTTTTTGCATCCTCACAGCAAGAAGCTTTTAGTGTTATTGCGGTGGATGCTTTTAGGAGGGGGCGTGCTAGATTGGCTGACACGATCCCTGACCGTGTTATGGATAGTACAATGGCCGAATGTTTTGCTATGGAAGTTGTTTGCTACTCATCCAGGCAAGACAATGGACAACAAGTCTACTACTAGGAGACTTCGGGAACTTACATACTCTTTTGCAATAAAAATGCAGGACCAAGATTCAGACTCGAGATGGATGTGGCGACCTATAGTTAGTAGTATTCGGTCACTTCTCTTAAGTCTTTCTAGTTGGTTTTGTAAATTTGTTCCTAGGACTCTTAACCAGGAGGCACATCAGTGGGCATCAATTGCCAGACATAATTTGTGTAATCGTATTTAGTTTCTATAATATTGGCTATATGCATTATCAAAAAACTTAAATATCCTTATGAGTAAATAAGCATATTGTCATTTCACATGAAAACTAAAAAAAACCGTTCCAAAAAAAAAAGTCGAGTCAGCTAGCAAACTCGGCTGAGTCCAAGATACTAAAACTAGGACAAGTTTTGTCGATTTCTGCAATCCAGGTTTTACAACTAATTTCCTTAAATAAAAAAAAAAGGTTAACCATTAGTTTATAGCTATTCTTTTTGGGCATTCATTTGTTTATGTATTCAGTTTAACACTTATGACCGTGTGTTCAATCATGTTGACTAACAAATTCTATCCACTTTTTTTAAAAGGACAACTATACTTGTGGATGAAAATTTTCACTGGAACACGTGCTAATCACGTGGAGCAATCTGCATAAGATAGAGGTTAATTCTTGACATCGGTGTGGTGCCGGCCACGGGGACTCTAATGCCAAAGTTAGAGCAATGCCTTTAGGAAAATATCTATTTCTATGTATTTGAATAGAGAATTGTGAATCAAGAAAGAGTTACCCCCAGATGGTTTTATGTTTGGCTATTTATAGAGGCAGAACGAGTAAATTGCTGGCAGATGAGTGAGACACGTGGCAAATGAGTGAGTCATCTGCTTGGAGACGGTTGTAACTTCTTTTAGGTAGTTGTAACTTTCGTAGATAGTGGTAACCTCCTGTTGGCGGTTGTAATTTCTTGTTTGGAGTCACCTCTCCTGCAAGCTTGCGTGCTCAGCTGAGCATGGTGGTCAGCGTCGAACACTACTCCTCTGCTGAGAAAATAGTTTTATGTTGAGTTGTATTAGGCCCAGACTTGGGCTGCATTGGCCCCAAACTTGGGCTTTCTCTACTTGTAATTTTTGTGGGTAATATTCGGGCTTCTCGGGAACAACCCAAATCTTTGGGCTTCCTTATCCTGTTGAGCTAAGGATTATTTTTGGCTTCCACAAATGCCCCTCATCTCCTTTGCTTTTGAGTTGACCGCTTTTCTTTTCCTTTTTACTTAAAAGCAGAGGAGATGTATTTTCACTGGGGAACCCCGCAAAAAATAGAAGTAGGATGCCCCTGATCTTGCTGACTTATCTGTTTTTATTGATACAAATAAAGGATTTGCATGTAGAGGCTTTTATTGTTGTTGAAATATAGTCCGCTGAAGACAAAATGATATGCAAGTAGAGGCTTTTGTTGCAGATGAGGTGATCTACCGGATGAGTCACACATAGTAATTTTATGGGCTTTTGGAATTTGTCCAACTAGAGGGTCATCCTTAGGTGAATAAAATAAGTCCTACTTCGGCATCCTTGTGAATTGACGACCCATCGACATATAAATCCCACATATCTTTGGGTTGACCTGCTATCATTTCAACATGAGTTGAGGAGTCTTCATTTATTGAAGGATACCACACTGATCTGCTGGCTGACTTTGTTTACCCGGTTGAGGAGGCAATGAATTTTTCTATGAAATCTGCTAAAGCTTGAGCCTTTAAAATTGTCCTTGGTCGGTAGATCAAGTCGTATTGGCTCAACTCTATCGCCCATTTCATGAGTTTTTGACAAGCATCCGGAAGGAAGTTATGCCACCAACTCTTCACTTGATGAGAACTGAGCTTACTGCAACATTTGAAACTGCCAAGTAGATGTACCGGTCCTCTCCTGGGTTTGTTTGCTGATATACTCAATAATCGATCCAAAGTTGTTGCTCTACTAATGAGACTTTGAATTTATTTTGGAGTTGATGGCGACTTCATGTCAAGTAGTGGTCTTCATTGCTTTCATGATCCTCAAAATTTTTGTATGTTAGTTGGTTTGCTGACTTAGAAATATTTGCATTAAGGGCGCAAAAGCTTGATTGACCTCTTTCATGAGTTTCCAATATGCTTAAGTCGGAATTTAAGCATAACTTAAGAAAATTAATCATGGATTCAAATCTATTTATCTTGGAAATTGCATGGAAATATTGTTTGATCTGCTGACCACTTGACAAAACTTAAAGAGATTTAAGTAGTCCTGAGTAAGATGCTTCTATGCTCAGTGATTGATTAATTAAATTACCCACTTACGGAGAGTGACATCCTCTACTGAGGTGTGATCTTCTACTGAGGCATTTAGCTTGTGTGGTCTGCTGACCACTTGACTAAACTTAAACAGATTTAAGTAGTCTTGAGTAAGATGCTTTTATGCATTGAATTACTCACTCACTGAAAATGTGATCCTCTACTGAGGCATTTTTCTTGTGTGGTTTGCTGACCACTTGACTAAACTTAAACGAATTTAAGTAGTCCTAAGTAAGATGTTTCTATGCAATAAATTACCCACTCACTGAGAGTGTCATTTTCTACCGAGGCATTTTGCTTGTGTGGTCTGCTGACCAATTGACTAAACTTAAACGGATTTAAGTAGTCTTGAGTAAGATGCTTTTATGCATTGAATTACCCACTCACGGAGAGTGTCATCATCTACTGAGATGTACAAAAATATTTGTATTTGTAAATGTCTTCTACTGAAGGACGTGTAAAATGAATTCTCGTATTTTCCTATTTCAACTGAGAAAGGTGTGTTCTCTACTGAGAAGCAAAATAATGTATCCTCTGCTGAGGTATATGTAAATATTTGTTGAGATTTTTTGTGCAGGATCTTCTTTCACTGGTGGTGGTCTCTTCGGCCAAGGTTGATTCTTCTCATGGAGAATTTAATTGATCGAAACGGAGAACACTGTGTATGTTCTACCAGATGAGGAGTCTCTTGTTGAAGAGATAAAATACAATAAACAGATAAAATACAACCAAGTTTTTCTTACATGTACATTGCATTTTTTCTGAAAAGTTGAAAAATGAAAAAACTACGACGCCTCAGCTTCAATCCACTTTGTGAAATGGTCGATTGCCATAATCATCAGATTCTTCTGCGCTGGAGAGTTTGGTTGATCGAAACAGTGAACTTTGTGTATGTTTTACTGGCTGAGGAGTCTCTTGTTGGGGAGCGTGTTCTACGATTGCCACCCTTGTTATTTTTATCCTCATTCTGATCTGCATTTGTTTGTGCAGGTTGACTATCTTTCTCAAGTATATCTAGTGCCTCGCACTATTTTTGTCTTCATCTCACAATACATAGCGTTTTGCCATGCCGAAGATCTCAGTAAGAGTTTTGCCCGGTTTCATGGTCAATTTTCAATATAATATGTGATCTGCAGATAGACCCTTCTTGAAAGCTAAGGATGCAATTTGGTTATCACACCCATTTATGCTCCCCCTTTCTACCTTGAATCTTTTGATAAAGTCTCGGAGAGATTCATTTGAATTTTTCTTTATGTTGAAGAGGTGGTCAACATTCTTTTTTATGGTTCGATAAGATGAAAACTCTTTTGTGAAAATAAGGGAGAGCTCTCCAAAGTTGTTGACTGATCGAGGGGTCAAAGTGTGGAACCAATCTTGGGCCACTCCTTGTAAAGTCATAGCAAATATTTTGCACATAAGTGGGTCATCATTTTTTTTTTTGCAGAGTCGTGACACTTCCGAAATGCCTCATGTGTCTCTCAGGATCAGAATCTCCTTTGAAATGAGTAAAAGTTGGTATCGTAAACTTTGCCGGCGAATGATCCCCTTCAATTTCATTTTTAAAAGGTGTAGTGTTTACCAAGGTCACCACTATGCGCAGAACATCATCTGGATTTTTCATGACTAGCGAGTTCCTCAACTGCTCATTGATAATTTGTGTTATATCATCAACTCTCAAGGGCCTAAGTGCATTCTAGTGATCAGCTGCCTGGTAGGGCAGTCTATGCCACTCAGTGACATGGCAGTTTCGGGACAAGTTAATATAATGATCCAGATTTGATCCTTTGCGTTGTTCACATCCATCGGGATTCTGTCTTCTGCGCCGACCACTCATATCCTTGAGTGTAGAGTTGCTTGGGAACCCAACCTTGAGAAGACTCTCGTTTGAGGCTCGACCCTAGAATGCACATTTGCTCATGGCCCTAATCTTGAATGAATGCTTCCAGATGTATCAGTTCCCCTCAGTGGATGACTACTTCTGCTCCCATGCACATGGTCTACTGGCAGATGACAATTTGTCTTCTGCCCTGACTGTATACTCACTAATCACTCTGCTACCCGAGTTTGATCCTCTAATTTTTAGTCAAATTGGCAATCTGGCTTGCAAGATTTTCTTGTTGTGTCATCTTCATTGGGCTTGGTTGTTAGGCAGAAAAATTGTAATTGATGATTAGTCGACGGTGGTAGACCTACTATCAGTGGTTGTCTGGCAGGAAGCGGTTGAACCCATGGCGATGACGGCGGTCTGGTTCGAGCAGAAAATTGTGCCACATTATTTTTGCTAATTTGTTTTCGAGTTCCCACCATTGTATTGAAAAGAACTTTGACAATGAAAGTGTTTGTGAAAGGAAATTTAAAGTAAATGAATGAAAAAAAAATTATGAATGGAAGAGACCATGCAATGAGTTTGATTCAAGCTCCCATTGAAAGTACCAATTTGTGGATGCAAATTTCCACCGGAACACGTGTTGATCACGTGGAGCAATCTAAATAAGATAGAGGTTAATTCTTGACACCGGTGTGGTGCCTGCCACGGAGACTCCGATGCCAAAGTTAGAGCAATGCCTTTAGAAAAATATCTATTTCTCTATATTTGAAGAGAAAATTGTGAATCAAGAAAGAGTTACCTCCAGATGACTTTGTGTTTGGTTATTTATAGAACGAGTAAACTACTAGCAGATGAGTGAGACACGTGGTAGATGAGTGAGACACGTGGCAGATTAGTGAGACACGTGGCGGATTAGTGAGTCATATGCTTGGAGACGGTTGTAACTTCTCTTAGGTAGTTGTAACTTCCGTAGATAGTTGTAACCTCCTGTTGGCAGTTGTAACTTTCTGTTTGGAGTTACCTCTCATGCACGCTTGGGTGCTCAGCTGAGCATGGTAGTCAATGCTGAACATTACTCCTCTGCTGAGAAAATAATGTTATGTTGAGTTGTATTGGGCCTAGACTTGAGCTGCACAAACTTGAGCTTTCTCTACTTATAACTTTCGTGGATAATATTCGAGTTTCTCGGGAATATCAGTCCAAATCTTTGGGTTTCCTTATCCTGTTGGGCTAAGGATTATTTTTTGCTCCCACAATAACCATGCACATGATTTTCCAAACCAAACATTTTTTTTCTTTTTTTATTCCACTTGTACTTGTGTTATTTTACCCAAGAATGTCTCAACAAGAATGAGGAATAACACCTAGTCACGAACAGGGAATTCACAATCTATGAAAAACTTTAGGTTACTTTCGTATTATTAGATATAGGATCTAATGGATATATAGAAATCTCATGCTACAAATCATTCCATTGAAAATGGCAGATTGTTTAATCCCCGTCTCATTTCGAGGTGGGCTAATATGAATTTGAATGTGTAATGAATCATAGGTTTAAGGCTACCTACTTTCCACTCTCTCTTTTTTAATCTCTATATTTTTTTAATCTTTCTTCCTACCAAATGCACCTTTTTTTTTTTTACAGTCAAAAGAATCATTACCAAATATATCCAAAAGCAATTTACTTGGATGATAACCTTTAACCACTTCTTCTTATCTATGACTACAATTGGCCAGCTGCCTGATTGTATGTTCGTGGTTTCGAAATTTTGAAATTGCCCTCCACAACTCGATGGAAATCTCGAAAAGGCCCTCCATCACCGCCAGTTCTTCTTGGCCCTTTCCTTCTTCGAATTTCATTGCTTCTCTTCTCCGCTTGATCTCCTCTCAATCCTCCTAAAAAAATCTCTCCTCTATCTGTCGTCGAACTTCCCTCTCACTAGCTGGTCTCTCCTTACGTAAAGGCTAGAAGTTGTCGCCTCCCTCAAGCACAAAGCAACACAAACAATAGATATAGTTGGATATCATGAAGCTCTTCCTGCTAATTTGATGATAATGAGGATGATGAATCATATTAGGGTTCATCAGAATGATTTGATGTTGATGGAGTATTATGCTGAAAATTTTCATCTCATTGTATGGTGAAGATCCTGATTGGTGTTTGTTTCAGTTATGTATAATTTGTGGGTTTCTCTTTTAGCTATTGAAAACTCTTTCAGCTAATCTACTTAATTTCGTATTCCAGTTGGGAGTTGGGGGTTTATATTATTCTGAAAGCATGAATCCTTGTAGTTGATCTCTCTATCAAAGCTTGAATCTTTCTTTTTATTATTTTGATATTGTTCCAAAGCTTGAATCTTTTTGTTATTTTGATATTGTTCCAATTCTGCAGAAAAAAAAAATAGAGAAGATAGAAGTTATTTAGAATTTAATGTTTCTTTTTTTGGGTCCTCCACTCATCTGAGTCGGTTTTGTTGTGGACTCCATCATTTTCATCTTGTCTTAACTTGTTTGGTTTGTAGAGATATTCATTTGTTGTTACACATCAATGCAGCTGATGATCATGGAGTTAAAACACAATGTTAACTGTTGTTTTGATTGAATGAAATAACTTAGAAGCCATTGATTCAATTGGTTTCACCACCAAAGAGGTGAATATCCACCACTTCAGTACAAGATCATCATGTTGAATAAAAAAAACATAGTATTTCTGTTAATCAACTGTCACTAAGAATGCTCTTCATACTAATGGCTTAACACAACTATCGCAGATGGACAAAACTTCATTGCAAGTAGAAGTAATTGATCATGTAAAGGAACTAAAAAGGACTGCATTAGAAACCTGTAAAGGATTTTCCATTAAAATTGATGTTGACAAAGTGAGAGTCGAACCTCAAGAAGATGGGTGCAAGGAGCCTTTCCTATCAATGCATCTTTTTGCTGTGAAGATCGACCTGAAATTTTGTCAGATCTAAGACAAACACTAAAGCCCTTCTATCTCAAAATAGTGAAGCCAAATATCACTACCTTGGGAGGCAGAATGAAGAATGTATTTATTATGTCAGGCTGCAAGGAAATGAACATTGATGATTCTGAGGTACATGCCTATGAGTAGGTACAATCAACTCAAAATAATTTCATTTTAATTTTATGAACATTTTTTTTCTTAATTGGAAAATAATTGGCTTTGTGATTGAAATTATTTAGGGTGCCATTTGGGGAGTGTCGAAGGCACGACCCAAGGATAAGGGTGTCATGCCGAAGGTACCCTTGCCAACAGCACGGGTACATGCTAAATGGAAAGTGTATGGTCATGCCACTGCCGGTACACGCTATGTAAAAAGTGTATGATCGTGCCAATGACACAACTGGTACATTAGTAGATGATAATGTAAAAAACAGAGTAACACCATAAAACAATTGATGTTTGAACCATCACCACTCCCAAACATAACATGCACAAGTCATCCACCACCTCAATATTTCTTTCATATTCCCAAGTTTGTTGAAACCCAAAACTCATACCTCTATCTGGAACTAACTTCACAAAACAAGGCTTTAAACAATAATTCTCATTCACTTTCCAGTAGAGTGTTTTGCTTTCGAATGGGCTTGTAAAGCTTGGTCAGACTTAAATGACTTGGTGCACCATTTTCATCCTCGTCGTCGTCATCACTGTCATCCCCAGCTTCAAGCATGTCCTCATCATTTGAATCATCATCATTCTTCAAAATCATCATCATCAGATCAACAATTTTCACCTTTGGCTTAGGATAGAGATAAAATTTCTTCTAAAAAAACAAAATCATGACTAGTGTGAGGTGCCTTATCTGAGAGACGTCCAATAACAAGCTTTTGGCCACCGATCGATACATTAAGAGGCTCAACATGGAGAATCATACCATCTTCGGGATTAACATTGAGGGTCTCACCAGGTTTAACTTCAACACCCCAAAGATAAGAGAAAAGAGAAAAGAAAGGAAAGAAGAAGAGAGAGTGAGGAGGGAGATTACAAAGATAGTGAGTGGTTTGTGAAAGTGAGGGTGGGTTGACTGGGAGTTAAAAAAAAAAAAAGTTTTGGTTTGATTTGGAAATACACGTGCAAGGGTACATTTTTCCTTTCAAAAAAGTGAATGAAATTTGTTAGTGAACGTGGTTGAACACACAGTCATGAGCATTAATCTGGAATACAAATCAAATGGGGCCAAATAGGAAATAACCCATAAAAATAAAAAAAATAAAAAAACAAAATTATTTGACTGATACCAATTAATCCACAATTTAACTACCCAGCAACCAGGATTCTATTGGGTACTTCCTTATTTAATAAGTTTTGCAGTGTTTTTCTCCAACTTCCTCATCATCTTCTAAGTTTCTTTTGTGCCCATTATGCTTCTCTCTACCTCACTGCACATCCTGGTCAATACAATGGTCAGAGAGAAAGAAAAGTGCTCTAGCGAAGATGAATATTATTGGGTTAACATGTGTTGGCTTGAATAGTCTCATATTTCATACTGGAAGAGTTGTCAAGCAAATTATAAACAGATGGTCCAGTCCATAATTGCAATGAAATGTTTTGGATAAAACCCCACGCTAGGAGGCCTAAGATGGGGACGAACTCGAAACATTTTTTCTATGTCATACAAAGGAGATTTCGAGGTGAGATTGAAAGATCTTGTTGTGGGTGCATCATATTGAGGAGATAATCGCAGCAATGGGACTATAGATGTTGGTGATGTAGTTAACTTCTCTACAATAGATGAGATGTCATTGTTTGAGAATAGATATGCATTTTTGTCAAGCAATATACACATTTTCTTCCATGTCATATTGAGGAGATTTCAAGGTGAGATTGAACGATCTTATTGTGGGTATGTCATACTCGAAAGATCGCAGCAATGGTACTATAGATGTTGGTGATGTGGTTAACTTCTCCCAGTTGCTATTTAGCTAATCAAATATGTTTATTAAAAAAAAGGTGAGATTGAAAAATGAAATTTCTGAAGTAAAATAAAGTCAAGGTCAGGTAATACTCTTCATTGATGAGCTGCACAGAATTGTTGGCTTAGGAGGGTGTAGTTACAATGATTCAAATGGCGGTGCCAACTTCTTAAAACCAGCCCTAGTTAGAAGTGAACTCAGGGTATGTAGCTAGGGTGACCAAACCATTTCACTTATTTCAAGCCCCAAGGCTATATACCAGTCCCACACTATTTGATTTAAGAATTGCTCAAAATCACATAAGCTTTGAACAATTCATTCTTCATTAGTATGGTTTAAACTCAAGGACAATAAACTATCTTAATGATCTTCATGATAACCATCATCCAAATAAAAAAGGGTCATAGAATCGACAACTTTAATGGAAAACATAAAAATGAAAAACTATAATGTTGTTTACTCGTCTTCCTAGCTGAGCAACCTAGCCAATTTTATGGTAACAACAACATCCAACCGTGTAGCACTCTCCACAACCCTCTTCTTGGGTGTAGGGATGGCAATGGGGCGGATTGGGGCGGATTTGAGCAAATCCATTCCCGATCCGTCAGGAATAATAGATCCCCAAATCCTCCCCACCAATCCGTTTACAATTTTAATTAAAAACCGTAACTGCCCCGTGCGGATTGGAGGATATCCGCCCCGCCCCGCCAATCCGTTTACGGTTTGCAGTTCTATTACGGTTTGCTAACCCTTGGAGTTGTTGGCTATCCATCTAACTATAGTTAATTGTACTTCATTCATTAGATCAGTACCACAAAAATATAACAAAAAATTACACAGAATCCATACAAAAATTACAAAAAACCATACAACAATTATAAAAAAAATTACAAAAAATCATACAAAAAAAAAAAATCGATCCACAGAATCTCCGAGATCTGAGATTTCAGATCTCTTGCAGCTAGGGAAAGGCAGGGGGAAGGGAGGCGAGAGGGAGGCGGCCGAGGTGTCGAGTGAGAGCTTCGAGAAAAGAAAGGACCCTTCGGCCTCCACCGTGAGAGAGAAGAAGGGACCCTTCGGCCTCCGCCTTCGCTGTGAGAGAGAATAAGGGACCCTTCGGCCGCCGTGAGAGAGAAGAAAGGACCCTTCGGCATCCGCCTTCACTGTGAGAAGGAGAGTAGGAGACTTGAGAGTATTTTTGTGAGATGAAAGTTAAAAGAATAAATGATAGGTTTATCCATTTATATAGTCTAAGGGTAATTTTGTAATTACACTAATTAAACAGATATCCGTGGGGCGGATATGGCTAAATCCGTATCCGCCCCAAGATCCAGGAACCCTTTACCAAATCCGCCCCAAACGGGGCGAGTGGGGCGGATATCAGTGAAAATCCGCCCCATTGCCATCCTAACTGATATTCAAGTAATTATTACATAATATATCCCTTAATTTATAGATGTTAGTTTTTCGATTATTATATTTTATTCTAATTATTTCGTTTTCATGTCTTTGTAGGAATTTGAGCGTGAACGATGAAATCGCATTAAGGCGACAATTTAAGGAATAATCAATTGGTTGATTCTAGCGGTGGTACAAAATAAGGGGTCATATATCTAAACCTAACCCAAATAAACCCAGTTCCACCTAATTTAACCTAAGCCCAAGCCCAAAAAGCTAACCTAGAAACCCAAGCCCAACCGAACAAGGAAATAGGAGAACCCTATTTAGGTTTTTTATTCTCTTATCTTGCTCTCTCTTTTTTCCTACGTGTGTTTTCCTCCTCTCTTTTTCAGCCACCACGTCAATCCACCCTACCGGCAATCCTCGCTCGATAGGATAACCGACAGTGCGATCATCCCGCCATCACCACCTCCTCCTCGTCCTTCACCATCAGCCGTCACCTCGCCTTCCTCGCTCACCCGCTCTTCCTCGCTCGCTAGGGAGACGCCACACCCTGTCCATCATAGACATCATCAACTCTTGCGTCAACACAACCACGCACAACCACCGCCCATGTCCCTGTCGCAAACCACCGTAACAACACCGCCCACGACCCCATGTTCCTCTCTTCTTCCCCTATTTTTGTGTCTCTCTCTTCACCTCGCCATCGTCCAGCATCCACACCACCGAGCACCACCATCAGACGCCCCCACCATCACCATCTCGAGCACAAAACAGAGAAGAAATAGGGAGGACGTCCCTGTTTTTCTCTCTCGCAGCCGACTATTAACCCACACACACCACCATCATCTTTGTTCCTCTCTTCTCCACGATCTCTTCCTCTTCCACCTCTCTCTTTCTGCTCCTTCATCACAACCAGACCACGCACCACCACCACTTCAGAAGCAGAAACAGGGAGCATCGCCCTTGTTTTTCTCCCTATTTTTTGTTCTCTTTCGCGTCTCTCTCTCTGTTCTTCTATATATCTCTCTCTTTTGCAGGTACCGGAGCCGTTCGGATGAAGAAAGAGCTCGCGAGGAGCACGGCTCGCTGGAGACGAAGACCAGAGAAACGCGAGATTTTTTGCGGGAAACAACTATTTTTCAAACAGTTCCGCTATTGGCACCCTGAGATCCTGTAAGAGCCACCAGCAACCCACCAACAACCTTTTCTGGGGATTTGTGTTCGTGCAGAGATGAATTTCACCTCCATTGATGTTGTGACCACAACCACCATGATCTTCTAGACCCCCCGTCGAGGCGAAGATGAAACCACAGGGTTTCCTAGAGTTTGTTGTATTTGAACTTATTGTTTTCTATATACTTGACGTTAAACACAATTGATTTCTGAGTTTCAATAATTTTCTTTCACCGATTATATCCGGATTAATTATCTAGACTAATCGGTAGTTAGAAGTACCATTTATTGATATTCAAAACCTGTTTTAATTAATTAATCTGAATCTGTGATTGTGTGTGCCGTAAGAAGACATGCAATGCTAGGGGTTTAGTTTTAGTTAAAATAAAACTGTGATTGTGTGTGCCATAAGAAGACACACAATGCTAGGGGTTTATACCTTTGCTGAAATCAATTGCGAACTTAGATTAATCTTTAGGTTAGTCATGTTAATTCTTGAAAACAATAATTTGGATTACACAAATCTCGAAGAACCTATGGTGGATTCGATGTCTCGATCCCCTCTCTTATCATCCAATCAGTTTAATTTTTTATTTCAATTTAGTCTCTTAATTTTAGTAATTTACATCTGTTGTAACCCCCAACTCTAAATTAGTTCAAATAAGTATTAGAATTCGACTATCTCGTCAATCCTCGTGGGATCGACCCGTATTTGCCATTGTCTACTAGTTAGACAGTCGTGTACTTGCGGTATTACAAGTAGGGTATATTAACTTATTAATTTAGGTTAATAAAAACTTCATCAAGTTTTTGGCGCCGTTGCCGGGGACTGTAACGGTACAATCGAAATCTAGGGTTATTTTTGCTAGTTTATAAATTAGGTTTAATTTTCTTTTTAGGAACAGTGTTACGAGTCAACTTCTTATTTGTTTTCTTATTTGTCTTATTTGTTTGAGTTTGAATTGTTTTTTTTTGCAGGCGGTCACACACATAGGAGCTCAAGTGGGAACGAAGTGAAATATTGTGATTCGCAAGAAAACTCTCAGAAATCGACTTCTACCCGGCGTGCAAGTAACCCAAAAGAGGTTCACGCCGGAGGTAACTTCTACCCACCGCAATTGCACGCGGTTTCTGTGTGATCACTTGTGTTTAGCTTGTTCTAGGTAGTTTTGCATGCAAATTTGAATAGTGGCAGGATTGAGTTGAAACTTCTGTGCCCTCTCCCGCGGATAGGTTAATCACCATCTATTTTAGGGTTAGGAACCTAGACATTCACTATTTAAAATTTGTAGCAAGATAATTATCTAGGACATGTGTGACGCTCATAGGAACCCTCTTTGGACGTTTGATAGCTTGAAGTGGTCGAGTGAAGGAACATATCCCATCTGGGAACAGTTCTTGAACTGGCATTTCACTTTGAGCTAGAGAGTGGAAAAAAAAGGTAGGAGCAACTCTATAGGGGTGGATTGATAGGAAATTACCGTGCCTCTCCCACAGTTAGGTAAATTGAATTGAATATCAGCCCTGCATTAGTAAAGGAAAGCTCTAAGGTCGTCTGCCATTTATTTTGTTTGTGCATCATCTAGGTGTCACTTAGGGTTTTGTTGTTTTTATCTTTTAGAGTTAGGTCATCTTCATATAACAGTTAGGCTTGCATAAAAATTTTTTTTAATAAAAATAAAAATTTTGAAGTCTATTTAGGAGTGTTGATTTTGAACCTTCGTTATCCAGTAGTTTATGCATACTTGGGTGCGTGATTCTAAGAGTAGACTTGTCCAACAAGAATTCGAAGAGTTCTTTGAAGTCTCCATTACCTATTTAGATTCATCGTCCTTATCCACTAAGATGGCTGAGGGGAAGGCCTTTAAGGATTACTTCACCCCTCTTCCTAGTAGTGTTCAGTCTTGCATTGTCTTACCTGAGACAAATGCAAACATTTTCGAACTCAAACCATCTATTATTCATCTGCTGCCTTCTTTTTATGGTTTTGAGAAAGAGGAGATTATCTTCATGTCAAAGAATTTCTTGACATCTGTGCTACCCTGAAATACCAAAACTTTTCTGATGATTCGGTTCGTCTTAGGTTATTTCCCTTTTCTTTGAAAGATAAGGTGAAATCTTGGTTAAATATTAAAGACGGGATCCATCACATCATGGGATGCATTGTCAAGAAAGTTCTTGACAAAATACTTCCCCATTCACAAAACGAATGCCCTCCGACGAGATTTATCTAATTTTCAACAAAAAAGGGTGAACATTTCTATGAATGTTGGGAAAGGTTCAATGAGCTCATTGTCAAGTGTCCCCATCACGGATTCGAGAATTGGCGGCTAGTTCAATACTTCCAAGACAGTTTAACCCCTCAAAACCGTCGTATGATTGATGCCACTAGTGGTGGGTCATTAATGAAAATGAGTGTCAATGAAATTTGGGAGTTCTTTGAGACGCTTTTCGAAAATTCTCAGCAATGGGATTATTCGAGAAAGGAATCTGATAAGCGTAAGGGCGGTCTATATGAAGTTAGAGATACATCTGTTCAACCCCCTTCTGCCTCAAAGTTAGAGACGACTGTTATGACCATGACTCAAAAGATAGATGCACTTTTGAATTTGAGTCAACCTGTACTTCTCGCAAACGCTTCATCTGAAGTTTGTGTTGCATGTTCGAGATCTGGTCATTCAATAGCTAATTGTGACTTGCAAAACGATTATCCTGCATACTATGTTGAGCAAGTCAACTCTTTTAATGCGATGCAGCGATCTGGCAATAATCTGCAACCTAACTATTACAATTCAGGGTTCGCCAAACATCCAAGTCTCTCCTGGACCCATGGCCCACACCAAGGGGACCTGTTGTTGTCTCCCAGGTTCCTCAAGCCTCTAGCCCTGTTAGGCCCCACCTTAACCAAGTTTATCCATCCAATACATCAAGTTTAGAGGAAACGGTTAATCGATTTTTGCAGCGCTCAGAAAGTATAATTGAGCAACATTCGAAGGACATATCTGAGTTGAAAGCCACGACTCAACACCAATCTCAAGCCCTCAATAGACTTGAGATAGATGTGAGTAAGATTACCTAGTCAACCTGTTCCAAACCCAAAGGGTCAATTCGCAGTTGGTAGTACATCTGAGTCACACCATGAAGATGTCCAATCTATTACTACCCTTCGGAGTGGAAAACAGGTTGACAATCAGGTACAAGTGCCTGATTCGAGTGTCGTTGCATCTCCGTCTAAGTCAATGCAGATTGCATCTCCATCTGACAAGGAGGCTGATAAAGCCTCATCTTCTAAAAATGTGCCTTTTGACTCTGACCCCACTTAGGCATCTTATTTGCCTAGGGCACCGTTTCCATCATGGTTAGCTCCGGCAAAGCAAGGAACAAGTGTAAACGACGTAATGGAAGTTTTTAAACAAGTTCACATAAATATCCCATTACTCGATGCTATCAAGCAAGTTCCTAACTATGCCAAGTTCTTTAAGGATCTTTGCAAACAAAAGCGGAAGCTCCATGTGCAAAAGAGAGCCTTCCTCACCGAGCAAGTGAACTCAATTATTCAACACAACACCCCGCCTAAGTATAGGGATCCTGGTTGCCCGACTATTTTTGGTATTATCGGTGATCATGTGATAGATAAGGCATTATTGGATTTAGGGGCCAGTGTTAATTTATTGCCATATTATGTTTATGAGCAATTAGGTCTCAGTGGGTTAAAACCGACTAGAGTAACACTACATTTGGCAGATTGGTCTGTCAGAGTCCCCCGTGGTGTTATAGAGGATGTGATTATCAAGGTTGAAAATTTGTATTACCCTGTGGACTTTATAGTTCTTGATACACAACCTGTTCACAATCCCTCTAGTCACATTCCAGTCATTTTGGGTCGACCATTTTTGGCCACATCCAATGCCATTATTAACCGCAGAAATGGAATTATGAAATTGTCATTTGGCAACATGACCGTCGAACTCAACGTTTTAATGTTAGTCAACAACCTCCCGAGCCCGAGGATGTTTGTGAAGTTGACATGATTGAGAGTTCGGTGGAGAATTCCTTATTGCAGTTTGTATCAGAAGATCCTTTAGCAGCATGTTTGACTCACTTCGGTTTAGACTTTGATATTGATGATTCCATTAGGGAAGTGAATGTTTTGCTTGATTCAGCCCCTATTATGGATCCGTGTTACACATGGAAGCCTAAAGTGGAACTCCTTCCACTCAGTGAGTCAAAACTGAACCCTTATGCTGATACTATTGGGCTTTCTGACCCATTCCCTTTTCCGCCTGTTCATGATGACCCATTTGACATATGTCCTTCTAGTGACTTTTACATGAAGTCTGATTCTCCCATAGGTAGTGTTGATTCCAGGTTTGGGGGTGTTGTTGAACTGTCTAGCTCATCATCTTTGTGCAATTCATTTTGTTATGATGAGCCTATACCACCTGATATATTTTTAGACATACATCTTTCCATCTTTTTAATAGTGACAGTCACTACCTATGTGGATCCCTTATTCTTAAGGGATGATGTTAATTTTGACCATCCTATTGTGCAACACATTCAATCTTCCGATTTGACACCAAACATAGGATGTCCCTTTTTAAGAGTAGGAAATAGTCATTTGCAGGATATTCCTGTTGGTGACAACTTTCTGCTCCAAATCCCTATGACTTTTTTACGACCGCGAGTTCATTTGCATTTTCTCTATGATTTTGCATGGCGTCTTCGTCATTTTAGGGATGTGTTAGTTTATGTTGTGATCAGTGTTCTAAAAATCTCTAGGCGCTGGGCGGGCGGCTAGCAGGTGCCTAGCGCCCAGGGGCCTAGGCGGGTGTCTAGATGGCGCCTAGGCGGTCTTAGGTTTTGTATTATAACTTTAATAATTTACAAAAGTTAAGCATAATACTTTATCAATTACATTTAATTTAATGACAATATACATATGCAAAATTTAAAAACATGAAAAATTAACAATCATGAACAAAATTTATTAAAACTCAAATGACTGAAGTTGGCCATGATGGGTACTTTATATAAAATTGAATTTGTGGACAAATATCCAAACCTACTCTTTTATTTTTCTTCAAATTGCATGAATAACCTTAGTCATGTTTGATAAAATCTACATTAGTAAAATTGGTACCGGCAGATCCTTTGAGAATTTCATTAAGTAATCATCCTTTGTTACATTTAGATATATATTGAATAAAAAATAATTAAATAGTTTATTTCTAAAAAAGAGGAAAGAAAAATAAAATAAGAACACAATCAACCTTAATAAAAAATAAAAATAAATAAATAATCGCCCATACCGCTAGACCCCGCCTAGGCCGCCCAGACTGCCAAGAACCGCCCAGATTGTTCGCCCAGCCATTAATCTGGGCGGTTTTCCACCTTCTAACGCCTAGGCCAATTTTTAGAACACTGGTTGTGATGCATGTGGATGCTACTATATGTTGGACGGTTCCTCAATTTTTTCGGTTGTTGCAATATGATCTAGTTAACATCGTGGACTAAGTGTTTAGGTTTGGGGGAGTGTTTTCTATGTTCTTCCTCATCATTTCATGGTACATCATTTATGAGGAAGAATATATGTCGGGCTAACGACGTTAAACCAAGCGCTCCTAGGAGGCAACCTAGCTTCAGTTGTGTCATCATGGTTAGTCTGGATTGATTTTCGAGTTTTTTCTAGTTGCATTTCATTCATACTCGTTAGCTCCGTAACAATTTTGACTTACAACTGATACATGTAATTTTTTATTTTTTTATTTTTTTATTTTTTTTATTTTTTTATTTTTTTATTTTTTATTTTTTATTTTTTTATTTTTTATTTTTTATTTTTTATTTTTTATTTTTTATTTTTTATTTTTTATTTTTTATTTTTTATTTTTTTATTTTTATTTTTATTATTTTTTTTGTGTTCTGTATTGTTTTTATCAATTTATCATGATGAGTCCACAGTTCTTATGTCTTTGAGCGTTCATTGGTGGATGATTTCGTCGAAATTGGTAAAAATTTCTCATGGTAATATCACTCTAACTCTCATCTTTTATTTTTCCTGCATTTGTCATGATCATCATTTTATACATTGAGGACAATGTTTGGTTTAGGTTTGGGGATGAGGTTTATGAGTTTTTCTGCATTTTTCAAAAATTTTGAACTGAAATGTATTTCACAATTGATTATTGTATTCTTCTCAATCTTCATTAAATACATAGTTAATTATGACTGTGTGAAAATTTTTGGATTTGAAAATGCATTCAAAATGTAAGTTCCTTTCCAATGAAGAGGATGTGCTTTCAAGTATGTCTTGAAATTTGAGGAAGGCATGCTTACACTTGTCACTTTAATATATCAATAGGAAAACATATGGTTTGATATTATCTTTAAGTTAAATATATTTCATGATATTTTTCGACTCGACCACTCTTGCACTATAAGCCGAGTTAGCATGATTTGAAGTTAATCAGTAAGATATTAACTAGAAAACCTTAGAATAATAGTGGAGACGTAACCCTTGTGAGTTTTGAGACATTCTATTTTTCTTGAGGATTATTAAATAAACTCTGACTTTTCTTGAGTCCGCATTTTTTCATTGATGATCTCATTATTCTTGTTTCTTTTATTGATTGTTTTGAGAATGGTGTTAAAATTAAATTATTACACTAGAACTTCTTGTTTTATTTAGTTAAGATGTCATAACACCTACTAGAGCTTAAGAAGTGATATAGGCAAATTTCTTTCTTTGAACCGTTCTTTAGCCTTTAGCCTACCTAATAATAAATATCCGTTTGCAGCCCTTTGAGCCTTTAAATAGATTTTTTCTTTGCTAACCCCATCTCTAGTACCTACTCCAGTTAGGGAGTAATATCCCATACTATTTTTATCCTTACCCAATGTCTCTGAAAATGTGTATGGTTGATATATTTTTGGAATGGGCAAATAAAAAGAGTTGAAACTAAATATTCCATGAATCCCCGGGACTGAAATGTTTTATTGTGCAGAAGGGGAAAGCATGTCAAAAAAAATATTGATGCTTCGAAAAAAAAAAGATAAAAAGAAAATAATATGAAGAAAAATTTCGAAGGAAGAAAAATTAATGGTGTACAACATTGGTTTATTCTTCAGAGCCCCACGTATTTATTAAAGGGTGTATCCATTCTTAGAAAATTTTCTTGTGTCCTTTTTCATTCTTGTTAGCCAAAATCTTAGCCTCATTACAACCTAATAAAGACCTAATTGATCTTAAATAAATGTCTGGTTCATAAACGTGGAGATTAAATAGACAAGAACTATGGCGTGTGATTCAACATTCTCAAAGTAATTGATATTCCTGTCCATGAGATCATATTCATTTCATTATTTTAAAATTCCATTTTTCATGATTATTATATGTGAGATATTTGTGTTTCCATAATTTATTCTCTTTCTAACATATAAACTGAGTGATAACTAACCAATCTCTGAGTGATTCATTTCTGAGTGACAAGAGAGATTTGTAGTTGAAGCGTACAATTCAAAGGTTATCTAGTCGTATCTTTGCTGAGAAAAATAAAGTTATATTGATATGGCCATGCACACACACACTTCGAGTTGGGAATAATTGATGAAATTTATTTAACCTTTGGATACTATTAAACCGTTGTTAGACTCGTTGATATATTTTTCTGACATTGTTAGTTGTTTTCTGAAAATTTTGGCAATTAGATGATTACTCTAAGGATAATAGATAGAGTGACTAAGCTACCATGTTTTGAAAATTTATTGAGTCATAATGTTTGTGGGTAACATTTCTAGAAACCCTCACGAGACTATAACTCGTCCACTAGAGGTAACCTAGGGGTTTAAAGCCTTGTTGCACGTTTAAGGTAAGTGCAACCGATAATTCCTGCAAAAGTGAGTTAGAATTTTATTTTTATTGTTTTGCTCGAGGACTAGCAAAATATAGGTTTTGGAGTATTTGATATTCACGTAATTATTACATAATATATCCTTTAATTTATATATGTTAGTGTTTCGATTATTATATTTTATTCTAATTATTTCGTTTTCATGTCTTTGTAGGAATTTGAGCGAGAACGATGAAATCACATTAAGGCGACAATTTAAGAAATAATCAATTGGTTGATTCTAGCGGTATACAAAGTAGAGGGTCATATATCTAAACCTAACCCAAATAAACCTAGGTCCACCTAATTTAACCTAAGCCCAAGCCAGCCCAAGCCCAAAAAGCTAACCTAGAAACCCAAGCCCAACCTAACAAGGAAATAGGAGAACCCTATTTAGGTTTTTTCTTCTCTTCTCTTGCTCTCTCTTTTTTCCTACGTGTGTTTTCCTCCTCTCTTTTCCAGCCACTACGCCAATCCACCCTGCCGGCAATCCTTGCTCGATAGGATAACCGGCAGTGCGATCATCCCGCCATCACCACCTCCTCCTCGTCCTCCACCATTAGCCGTCACCTCACCTTCCTCCCTCACCCGCTCTTCCTCGCTCACTAGGGAGACGCCACACCCTGTCCATCATCAACTCCTGCGTCAACACAACCACCGCCCCTGTCTCTGTCGCAAACCACCGTAACAACACAGTCCACGACCCCCTGTTCCTCTCTTCTTCCCCTATTTTCATGTCTCTCTCTTCACCTCGCCACCGTCCAACATCCACACCGCCGAGCACCACCATCAGACGCCCCCACCGTCACCACCTCACGCACAAAACAGAGAAGAAACAGGGAGGACGTCCCTGTTTTCCTCTCTCGCAGCCGACTAACAACCCACACACACCACCATCATCTATGTTCCTCTCTTCTCCACAGTCTCTTCCTCTTCCACCTCATTCTTTCTGCTCCTTCATCACAACGCACCACCACCGCTACAAGAGCAAAAACAGGGAGCACCGCCCCTGTTTCTCTCCCTTTTTTTGTTCTCTTTCGCGCCTCTCTCTCTGTTATTCCATATCTCTCTCTCTCTTTTGCAGGTACCGGAGCCGCTCGGAAGAAGAAAGTTCTCTCGAGGAGCGCGACTCACTGGAGACGAAGACCAGAAGAAGAAAAAAAGAACAGATAAACAACAGTGCTAGAGAGCACGACCTGGCGCTCTCCTGGCGTCATGAGCCTGGCTCTTTAGATTGACTCTTACCCATGAGTAAGTCAAGTTTGCTGGCCACTTTTGGGCCAAGTCTTGGCATTTTTACACTTTTTACTCATTCTCTTTAAATGACAACCACAAACACCACTTATAGAATGGGTAGAATTTTTAAAAACCCAAAAGTAGCTAGCAAATTTAGCTGCCTAGAATTGTTGCTGACCCATACCCAGGCATGAGAGTGGCTCTTTTGAAATTTCTCCTAATACCCTTGGTTACCGCCAGCTCGTGACATGCTTCTTAATTATCTTTTGGTGCCATGGCTTTTGTTAGGGAGTTGTTGTTGCAAAGCCTTTTGGAAATGGAGAGTTCCATACATGGTGTTGAGAAATAAATAATGTGGAAAAAACATACACACTATACTAATCCTGTTTAGTGTACAATACCGTGATAAATTACATTAACCTATGTGTATCACACTCTTGTTACTGTGATAAAATATGAAAAAAAAATTTGAGTTACTAAAATATTGATTAATTATATATATTTTTTTAAACTACTATAATTTATTTATGCACATAGGAAGTGATCCTGCAACAAATTATGGGTCACCAAAACTACTGTAATTTATTTATATGCATTAATATAGTATACTACATTCACCTTTTTGCTCGAGCTTATCTCCTTATAAGGGAAAATGTGGTGCATTCTTGAAAAACCAAAGTCTTGACATATTAGGACGCCAACAGAATGAATTGCCAATTGTTATAAATAAGCAGAAATGTGAAGAGCATTCTTGAAACAATATAATTTTGAAACGTTATTGGAGAATTGAGTTGCTTCAGCCCATGTTTGCTAATCTAGTAAGATGTTGAATTGGGTCTTGATTGGGCTTAAAAAATATTATGTTCGATGATAATTGGGCTTTGAGCGAAATAGGACGTGAAAACATAAAGTAGATATTGGCTTGGGATTTATGATATATGAGGGGGGCATTTTAGGAACTTCAAAATCTGAACACACAGTAGAAGATGGGGAGGAGAATTTTTGGGATTTGGAAAATGGAAATGGGAATTTTCATAATTTTACTAATAGGAGGGGCAAAGGTATTTTTTAGATTTGACAAATTAAGGGAGGCAATTTTATATTTTGGTGACACAGTGACAGTGACATTTTCAATTCTCGTTATAGATTGGGATTCGGTGAAGGTTCATTATAGGGCAGTGTTCTAAAAACCGCTAGGCGATGGGCGGGCAGCGAGCAGGTGCCTAGCGCCTAGGTGTTGTCCAGGGGCCTAGGCGACACCTAGGCGATCTTAAATTTTGTATTATAACTTTAATAATTTACAAAAGTTAAGCATAATACTTTATCAATTACATCTAATTTAATGTCAAGATACATATGCAAAATTTAAAAACATGAAAAATTAACAATCATGAACAAAATTTATTAAAGCTCAAATGACTGAAGTTGTGAACAAATATCCAAACCTACTCTTTTATTTTTCTTCAAATTGCATGAATGACCTCAGTCATGTTTGATAAAATCTACATTACTAAAATTGGTTCCGGCAAATCCTTTGAGAATTCCATTAAGTAATTATCATTTGCTACATTCAGACATATACTGAATAAAAAACAATTAAATTATTTATTTCCAAAAAAAATGGAAAGAAAAATAAAATAAGAACATAATCGGCCTTATTAAAAAAAAAACTCGCCTAAACTGCCCAAACCCGCTTAGATCGCTCAAAACTCGCCCAGCCATTAATCTGGGCGTTTCTCTAACGCCTAACGCCTAACGCCTAGGGACCGCCTAGGCTGATTTTTAGAACATTGTTATAGGGTAATACCCCAATCAATGCACTTGCTCCAATTACACTCCCCCAGACAATTATTGTTTGAGTTTGAATCTGAACTCAACTTGGCATAACTTTCAAACTTTGCAGTGCATTGGTGCTACAACAATAGATGAATATAAGACGTACATCAAGAAAGACACAACTTTGGAAAGGCGATTCCAACCTGTTAAAGTCTCTGAACCATCAAGCGATGAAACAGTCTAGATACTCAAAGGCCTAGTTCAGCATTACATTACAAATCTCACCACAATGTTCGGTATAAATGCAAGGCTTTAGTTTCTGCTGCAAAACTTTCAAAGAGAAACATCAGGTACGTTTACTTGTATGAAAATTCTTTCTCTGTAAGCACTAGACAACCTTATTTAATTTTTCCTTTTTTGCTACAGGGATCACTTCCTCACAGATAAAGCAATAGACTTTTTTTGCTACAGGGATCGCTTCCTCACAGATAAAGCAATAGACTTGATAGATGAGGCAGGTTCAATCATTCATCTTAGTAAACCAAGGGTATCACCTCCATTTCCGTTTATGAGTGAGTCAAAACTAGGATCTTCTGGACTGGTGTTCCCGTTTAAAAACTTTCAAATGAAGACTCCATGAGCATATCATAGGGTAGACAAGGATGCACGGACTCGGACACGTGTATCTTGTCGAACACGGACACGATGACTCGACAATTTCCAAAAAATTAGGACTCGGCGACACAGCGACACATCAAACCTTAAATTTTTTTTTTATACCTTATATGAATATAAACAATAATAATGAATAATTCAAACACATAAATAAACATTGAAATACGTCATGAGCAACATAATTTCATTAATTTGTAATTGACATTGTAAATTGATCAGTTAAGGAATAAAAATGCAATGAACATGCTTGAATTGAACCTAATAGGAATACAACCATAATAATATCATTACTCACTGTGGGATAAATTTTTCTGATATCATTATTTGTTTGACTCTTTTTTTATACAGACATGATGAAGCTTAATATCATTACTCTTCTTTCCTAGTTGAAACAGCAAGCCAATTCTCTTCTTTGAAACAAGCTAATCTTTTCCTTCCTCTTCGTCGAAACAGCAAGTCGATCCTCTCCTCCTCAGTCTCTTTCTCTCCCTCTCGATCTCACTTTCTCTCCTTCTCGATCACTCTCTCTTGATCTCTCTTTCTCTCCCTCTCAATCTATCATTCTCCCTCTTGATCTCTCTTTCTCCCCTTCTCTTTCTTTCTTGCTGCTCTCTCTGTCTGTGTCTGTGGGTGGATTGAAGTGAGGAAGGACGTTATTTGCACCCAATCAAAATTTTAAAAATGCCATATTACGTGTCTTGACTGTGTCCGGACCGTGTTTGATCAGCCAACATGTCTTGACTATTGACTGTGTGTTGAATGTGTGTCGAGCGCGTCGCACGAATCCGTGTACGACACGTATTTGCCTCAAAATTTGGGGGTTTCGAAGAGTCGATGCATCCTTGGCAAACAACAGCTAATTGATACATGTCACATTTTCTTCAAGAGGTCAAGATCATTTGACATGGTCTCCAATCATTCCTTACTCAGTTGTTGCCTCCATTGTCACCTCCTACCTCCAGCTTCATATCCTATTGCGCGACCACCAGAATTATTGCTTTCACCGATCTCTTCTTAATTGAACTTAATTGTGTAAATATGGATCAACTTGGAATATGAACAATTCGGAGGCATTGGAGTAGTAACCACAGAAGAAGAGAATAGGAGAACAAAGAAAAAAGAAGGCAAAACATCAGAGAGGTCAAAGGGGGCCACCGGGCCTAAAATTACTTTCCGCTAGATACTATATTATCTGCCCATGCTTTGGCATTTAATTAAAAATAGGAAATTAAAACTTTTGCAGGGCATCCAACCAGCACACCAGTATCCATAGTCTGCTCCAAATTTTCAAATTATTGGGTTTCAGAATGATAAATCAATCAGTCTCGAGCAAAAACCTTAACAAAATGTGGTGGGGCAATCGTAGGGTCCAAAGCTCTGTCAAAACTGATAACCCCTTTGTGCCAAAATGGTTCTTTTGGTGTAGGTGTTAGTTATTTTTCACTACTAAATAGACCCGGTGAAAACGCCTTAATTCTGACTGTCATAACCAAATTAAATAGTCACTGTCAATCAGCCCCTTCTCCCAACAGGCTAAAAAGGACCACTAAACTGGTGTCCATGTATGGCGGTAGGATTATTTCATTAAATGAGCAATTTGTTATTGTTAACTTGATTAGTTAAAACAAATTACTAAAAACTTCCATGGCTTAGGTTTTCCAAATGTTACAGTGTCGTAATACTGACACAAAACACAAAGGTAGTATAAAAAGATTGGGAATAGATCACTTCAGTGCAAATCCCCTAGAAAACTCAATTCAATAAATATCCCCACAAGTCCGGTGGACAGAATTTGCTTTTACAAATTAGTGCTCCATAAACAATCTTGGGATGACTTTGCTACTTCTTCTTTTTGCTTTTCTACAAGGTCTACTCTACTTTCTTTTTCCTTCACAGTGGGTCGAGCCTGTAGGTTGCTTACTTGCTTAAGTAGGTTGCGCTAGGTTTCGTTAATCTTTTGGAGTTATCTCCGAGAAGGGCTGTCACTCCCTTCATAACCAGTCCAGGCAGACTACATGCACATCTAGTACACTGGCTTGGTCCTGCAGAGCCTTGACCATCTTCCGAAGTTCTATACAATATATGGATCACACGTTGTAGGAGAAGAAGCTTATTGCAAACGACATGAACTGGAAAGACATGAACTGCTCTGTATTCAGCCACGACATGAACTGAAAAGAAGCTTATTGCAAATGCTTGGGCTGGCAATGTCTTACAGCATAGCTGCAATGCTAATAGCAGATATATTATCACAGTATAGGACATTGGAAAAGAAATGGAAGCTGAAGGTCTTTGAAGAAGAATACGCTACCAAAGAAGCTCACAGATACCATGAGCCATAGCTCAATGTTCAACTTCAGCTCTAGAACAGGACACAACAGATTGTTTCTTGCTGTGCTAACAACAACCCGGAAGTGAGAAACGCACGAGATCAGGTTGATAACTGCACTCCGACAAGGATAATGACTAACACACACAAGAGAGTACTCAGGCTCAATTTCTTTATAAGACGCATTTGACGTTTCAGGGGAGGGCTCTTTCCTATCAGAAGAGGAACCAACACTTCAAACGTTGGGATTTTATTACCATGTGGGGAACCAATGGCTTTCGAGGCTCAGAGGTTCGCTTGGGTTGGGCCAGAGCTCCCTCAATGTCTCTTTCAGGGGATGGGTTGGTATTTTTCCTTTTTTCTCTTGTTTAAAACTAAAATTTATTGATTCGATGAAAGGCAACATTTAAATGTGTCAAGATCACAAAACTAGCACATCCAATTGGCGTACAGATATTCAAAGAACAGCCCCTTAAATGAGGGTAAAGAGACACTCAAATCCACAACAAAATTAAGATCTCCATTTACACCGTCTCATTAGTAGAATCCTTATCCGAAAAGATCATGCCATTCCGCTCTAACCAACTCACCTAACATACAACAAAGCGAACCAATTTCCATAATAACTTTCCTTTGGGAGTAAGATGGTTCGAGGTCTTCCAAGATAACAACAATATGGATATTCCAGAATCATAAACTGAACAAACTGACAATTACATCAAAAACAACTAAGCCACTCACAATGAAGAAGAAAATGTTTAGGTGGATGTTTGTCACATGCCAGTGTTCACATAACCCTTTCCTCCAAACCAGCTTAGAAGGAAAAATGGACCCAGGCAATGTTGGGTAACTGATAGGCGAACAAAATGAGAAGACTTTGTCCCTATCTTCTTCCCACGCCCATTATCCTCTCTGTTTCCCAGAACCATTCCTTCCAGAATACCTGAAACTTCAACATACTTTACCAACTCTCACCACTCTCCCCTAGAAAGGGCTCCTCTCCAAACATGAAGACTCCAATTCATCCTACCATCATTCTATATACCAAACTAGTCAACAGGACCATGTTTCTCGTCACACAAGGCGAACCTTGTAGGTTTCGTCCCTTCTTTCCCCCGAGTTTTTTTTGTTGGGTTATGCTGTTTTAGCTTGGGCTTTCATCCATTTATCATTTCTTTCACTGAAATTCAACCTTTTGAAAATAATTATAAGAACGGTTACAAGAATAAATACATCTCTTGCTGCTGACAATCTGCTTGTCAAAAATCAAGACGTCAAGCAAGAAATGACGGTAGTGGCTTTGGAGAATTGCTCCATACCATCTATGGGGTTTCTAAAGAGAGTTCCATGGGAGTCAGGTCTGGAGGGCTTGATATGGCTCGAAATGTGGATCTTAGATGTGGATCTTCTCCATAGCACCAGAGAAGGGTGAAAGAAAAGCACCTAGGTAGAGCAAAACCTATTACGATAGGTAGTAAAGTGGCAGGGAAAAGGTGAAGGACGTGTAAAGAGATGTTCAAAATATAATTAGCACAACAAATACCATCTAACAGGAAACCAAGGGAATATACCAGCTAAATCCAGGTCAAGTTCTTATCAATTTATCACTGTGTTGGTGGCTACATCCTTGATAGCTCATTTGTCTTAATGAAAGTTTGATTTCACAAACATCTGTTTCTATCATAGCCATCTGATATTTTATAAGTCTTTAATTACCATAGGCAACCAAAAGTGAAGCTACTTCATGAAAAGACAAGTATTCCACTAATTACAGGTAAAAATAGCTGGAATTTTCAAAGGAAAGGGGAATGGCAGAAGAGATAAACTGCAGAAAAGAGAAACTACCAGAACTAGGTTTCCATATGAAACTCACCAAGTAGAATTATGAGATTTGACCTGAATCACACAACTGGAATTTATTTGTGACCAACAACTTCAAATTCCTTTGTGTGCACTTAAGCTCTTGAGTGCAACAAACACCTGAACAAAGAAAAAAAGGGGAAGGAAATCTTTAACAAGAAATAATAAAAAGTTCAAGTAAAAATAAATAGTATTCTTACAGGGGCATATTAAACATTCAAGAATAATTATTTATGTCTAACATACGAAAATAAACTTGGTTCACAAAAAACAATATTTGGTTGTTTGATAAATATATCTATAAACAATCAGATCATTACTATTAGAACCTGACCCACACAGGCAAATAACCCATAAATACTTCCCCGCCTTCTCCTGTTTGTGCCCATGGAGCAACCTGGTGGACAATCCTGAGCTCATTCAACAATTTCGACTAGGTTGTCATCTTCTCTATTAGCTAAACTACATTCTTACCGGTTTTGTCAATGGACATTCGACATGCATCTTAAAGCTACAAACTCGCATCCAAAGCAGCACTTATTTTGTTTGCGATTAAACCACTTACATAAACTGTCTAAGAACTCAAAATGAAGTCATTTCCTCTTGGTTAGAGATGATAAATCCCAATTGTATCTACCCAATACACCCATTGCAGGAAACTTCCTATGATCATCAAGCTGAAGGAGTCAGTAAGTCAAAATGCCATAACAGCATTGCACAGTGGTGACCCCAGACACATAAAGGCAGATTGAGAATCAACACAGTTACCCACTCAAGCATAAGGATCGTCGTCCCATATGATCTAGCAAATCGCTATTCTGGAATGTGGTGTTATTACCACCTAGACTTGGCCTTCCATTTTTTCAATAGTTCATCATACAGATATGGCTTTTTCAGCTCACTAAAGCCCTGCCTCAACTTTGACAAAGTTTTAGAGCTCAATTTGATACTACGTTCAATCATATCCTCGGAATATTTACGTGCCTCTGACATTCTATTGAGATCACGAAGTCCGACAATAAGCAAGTTTCCAGTTGTCTCCAAGTCGGACATTTCATTCCCCAGCATACATTTCCAAATTTTAATAGCCATCTCAGGAAGCCCAAGATCAATATAAGCCTTAACTGCAGTAGCACAAATTTCTTCACTCGGTGTACACTCATTTTTAATCGACTCGTTGAAAATTATGGTAACATCCCTCATCTTCCTCATCTCAAGCAAGAACTGAAGCAAGACATTGTAAGTTTGTGAATCCGGGAAGGTCCCATTGACAATCATCTCATCCAAAAGCTCAAAGGCAGCATCAGCCTGGTTAAGAAAACAGTGCAAAGAAATCATAGAATTATACATTTTAGTATCGGGTCTACACCCAATGCTCCCTCTCACCATTCCTTCCCACAAAGACAAAGCTTCCCGAGTCTGCTTCGAACTCACAAGCTTATCCAAAGCAGCCTGATAAAACTTCATCCCAGGGAAACACCTCTTCTCTTTCAACACTTGAAAGAATTTCATGGCCTCATTCACCCCGTCTCGATGACCCTTTAACAAAGTACTCAAAAACGCATCATGGGCCGGAACATTGGCAGGGTTCCACCCAAACAATGTCACCATTTCACCATACGTCTTATGTGCATTAGCAACATCCCCTTCAATCTCCCAACCTTCCAACAATATTGCGAACGAATCCTCGTCGGGTCGAATCTTACCCATTGCAATATGAAGAAACTCTCTTCCTTTAACAGTCTTCCCTTGTCTACAAATAGCACTAAGCAATGAATTCAATGCCACAACATCCCTAGCACACCCATACTGATCCATAACCTCGAAAGTCATTATGGCCTCATCCACACGATCGGCCACAACATAGCTACTGAAAACAGAAGCAAATGTAGCAAGTGACAACAACCCTTGTGTCTTCATTGACTTAATAGCATCCCACATTGCGTTGAAGAGCAAATTCTTGCCGAGAAGATCGACGATTAAGTTCCAGGCGTAGGGGCTGTGGTTTTCGTTGAGTTGACGACCTGCCCAACGGAAGAACTTGACAGTGGGGCCTGGGAAGGCGTAGGAGAGCTTGAGAACGTCTTCAACCTCTTGGCTTGTGATGAGAAGACCTGTGTCTTCGAGAGAGGCTTCGACTCTTTGTGGTGGGGTTGTGGAGAGGATTTCGCAGACTAGTTTGATTTTGGGGGGTAAATTGGGGACTTGGAGATAAGAATCAAAGGTTGGGCGTTTTGATGTTGGAGGTGGAGAAGATGACCGCTTCCTCTTCTGGTTTGGTTGAGATGAAGAGGATTCTTCGCGGAATGCTCTTTTGGTTCGTCTCTCCAATTCCATGCTTGTTGATGTTGAGACAAGAAAAACCCTAGAAGAACGAAGAAGATCGATCGATGATGAAATCGAAATGTGCCTTGTGAAAAGGCAAGTACAAACCTTTGGAAAGGGAAAAAGACCACTCTATGTGCACCCAAGCACTTGGACTTTCTTTCTTAGTGCACACATCCTTCCTAATCCATCTGCATTAACATTCTTGTTTCAAGGCTTTCTTAGATCGAAACATTAAGAAGATATCTGATTGCTAATCCAACTATAATTTTAAATTCTAATCGTCTAAATGTAATTTTTTTCGCCATTCATTTTATTTGGTTATCCCTTGGCCACTTTTTGGCTGGTTTTTTTAATCACCAAATTTGGTCCGCCTTCTTGAACTTCTTTCGCTGCCTTGGACTTTAGTGTTTTTAAAAGTTTGACTCCGACTCACCGATCTTTTGTCTTTAACTTTGGTCTTATAATATTGACTTGGATTCTAATGACTTTGACTAACATTTATGATTTGATCATTTGAGATAATGCTTTTAGTTTATTCTTCTTGGTCGTACGTAAAATGGTCTAATTTTCTCGATAACTTACAAACCGAGGTATGCACAATTTATCAAACAGTAGGATAATGATACAATTGGTATAACGATCAACTTAATTATATTGGTTTTATAAAATCCAACCAATAGATTTTTTTTCTAATTTAATTTAAGTTTTCTCTTGTAAAAAGAACATTGTTTTTCTATCAAACAAAAAATTAGGATTGAACAAAAAATCGACCAACTCGATTAAACCAACCGAACCGATCGATCCGATTTAAATTCGGTTCGGTTCGGTTTCAATTTTAAAAAATTCAAAACTGAAGTGGTTGGTTCCGTTTTCGATTTTTATGTAATTTTAACCGACAAACTGAACCGACCGAATATATATAATAAATATTTTATATAACAATAATATAATATGTTTAAAATAGTCGGTCGATTTGGTTTTATTTCGGTTTTAGTCGGTTCGGTTCAGTTTCGATTTGAAATTTTTAAAATCGATTAAAGTTAGTTCCGTTCACGGTTTAGGTGAAAAATCGAACCGTCGATTTGATTTTCAACCCTACAAAAAATGTCACTAAAAGAGAGAAATTTGAGTTTAAGCTCGTCTTAACTCATTTTAGTCCTATTGTGGGTTTAGAACTCTATTATGAGGTCGAACTAGACTTATGACAACGTGGGTTGTATTGTCGAGAAATGAGCTCTCGTTAAAACAAGTTTTGTAGGTTTGTGGAAAATAGAGTAAAAAAAATTTGTTGCACGCATTCGACCTTCCACCGAAGATATAACCAATCAGAGTCAATCAAACTCCAATTTAAGTGACATTTGTTATATCATGCCTTGTGTTGTTGTTTGTTTTCTTCTCCCCATGCTTCTATATAATACTTTCATGCATTGCTATATTGTTTTATTCGCTCATCACTTGTTATCTTTACTCACACAACTTGCGTGCTTGAAACCTAAAATTTGGAGATTTCACTTCTCAATCTAGCATATTTTGACTAACTGGTGAGTGATCATTTCCTTTTTTTTCCTTTTGCTACAAATATCCAATTGGTAGCTTGATTTGATGTCAACTATAGCTTGTTTTTCTTTCAAAATCAAAACAAAGGTTTTTCACTTGTCTATATCTTTCAAGTGAATCAATTAAATATGGTGGTGAAGAACTACTCGTAGTCAACTTCTCTATAGTGGCAATATCGTCCCCTAATGTGTTTAGCAGAAGAAATTTGAAATCGAATAATCTTCGCAAAAAAAAATTCAAATCCAAATCAATTTACATATAAATATATATACCCCTCTTACTCTCTTTGGCCTATCACTTTCACTCTGTGCCTATTCATTACGAGTCTCATTTGCAAACACTTATTCATTTCTTACCTATTGGCAAACTGGAGTTGGGTAGGGTGTTTGGAGTATGTGTAGATAAGACTACGAGGTGAGGGTTTGAGAATTGATTTATGACAAAGGTCTCACGTCACTAGGAAGCCTTCTCAAAATTTTAGAAGGATTATTTTGTCACACCCACGATATAAATGCCAATTAGGGGCTATCCCTGAATTTAAAAATAAAAAAAATAGAAATATGCCACCATCTTCCCATTTTTCGGGTCAATGTCATTCTGCCAATATTGACCAAAATGTTTAGCCCGTATAAATTAGACTTACCCCACTCCTCCCATTTGCACCTGACCACCAACGCCACCATGACCTCTCCCCTACCAATTCTCCAACTAAACTATTGCCACATCCCAACAGAAACTAAAATGTTGCCCCATCCCACCACCACCTCCAATGCTACCATCAGATGCAAATGAGTATTTCCCAATTGTTTTAGATTTTTACATTGGTTGATGCACAACATACATGGAATCACGTGCAGACTTGTCGTTGTCTTTTCCGATATCTCTTATTCTCTCTTATTGATTTTTTAGATGGTTCAACAGTGATGTAAACCACACAACTGATGGCTTTCCTAATCACATGCCCTCTACTCTTTAATTTCATATTTGTTGGGGCACTTGGAAGAACATTAACTCATATATTTTCACTGTTGAATGAAACTTCTTGTTTGGTTATCAGTGAAGCATTGGCTCAAATCTATATTTTGTTTACATCCCTAAAAAAAGATAAGATCCCTAAGGTCTACACATGGTAATCACATTGTGGTCCGATGGGAGACTCCAGATGAGTGGTAGGTTGCTCAAAATGTTGATGGGTCTAGCATGGGTGGTTTAGGCAAAGCATGGATTGTTGGTATTATTCATGACCATATTTAATGGACATTGTTGGCAGGTTTTAATCTTCACATTGGGCATACTATCAAGAATACAACTGAAGCATTGGCTTTGCTTGCATGGTTTTTCTAATATCGTTGTTCAATATAATTCTCAGATGGTTATGCAAGAGTGATAACACAACAAAAAACTGATGTGACAAGCATCTCAAGTGCTAATAAAATACAAAAAGTTATTGAGGCATTCTTGAAAGGTAGAACTGAGAAAAATTGACTGGGTCGTGAAACAGGCCGCTGACTTTCTTGCAAAATCTAGAGCTCTTAAGGAAAAACTTGGCTTATTTACTATTACTAATGAAAAACCGTTATGTATTATAAGATTGATGTTACTACGAAGATGTATCCTATATTATGCTATTAAAGAAATCTTTTCCTTTTCGATAAAAAAAAAAGGGAGAATTTTTTTTTGTGGAAATATAACCTTGATGAATATGTTGTACAAAGTTTTTTAAATGCAAGAACCATGCACATATCTAGGCAAGTTGGTGTTTGGTTTTTTGCCCCCATCGCTCTAAGTCTTTGACATAATCATAATGTAAAAGGAGGGTGTTTTTTTTTTCCTGAATACACTCATAAGTCTTAATTAAAAGTTGGACACTCTAAGGAGGGTGTTTGTTTTAGTTTTGATTAGAAGTTGAAGTTCTGATTGGAGTAAGCACCATGGGGGTGCCAACCACTTAACAAGTTAACATTGAATGCTTAATAAAAATTTAATTCAATAATAACCTCATAATATAATCATAATATATGTTGTTAACTCTCTCCTCTATCGATTTGATAAGAATATATTTATGCGATTTTATTGTCGTGTTTCTCTATACTTTCTTAGCTAGTTTGCTCTATTTTTAATAGTAATTTATGTTTTGTGGTTTTATAGGTTGCTAATCGTAGGATTCCAATAAAAAGCTGAAATAAATGCAAATTGGCTGAATTTAGAAAGACTTGTGGCGAAATGAAATTTGCACAAATTATGAGACCTAGAGAGAATATATATATTCATACATTGCTCGTAAGAGGTGGGGTTTACAATCGACAACCCTTCGCAATTATCTCTCAACCGCAGCCACACATCCATTTTTTTTCTCGCCAACAATCGCCCCCTTCCCTGACACTAGCCAGCAGCTCCAACACTGATCGAGCGCAACTATTGTCGCCTCCCACCTCTCTCTATGTTTGTTGCCAATCAAATACCTCATCACCGCCAGCAGTCATTCACTTTCACTTCTCGTAGTCTGTCTCTGCAGCATAGCAGCATCGCCCTTCCATCTCTCGCCTTCCATCACTGATAGCTTCTCGACATAGTAAGTGAATGAGAAAGAGATATGTTATCTCTTTTCTTCCCACTACGCATACCCCAATAATATTATTTCCACCACCACGCGCAGAAGACAACAACGTTTTATCTTTTATCCCTTTTTCTTATTTTACTCTAATATTTAATTATGCATTGTTGTTTAGTCATAATGACGATGTGTAGCTAAACCCATTTTAGCTAGTGGTGGATTCGAAGCCCCAAACATGTGTTTTACGGATTAATTAGGTTCAATCTTTCCTTGCTAATAAGTGAATGTGTTTTTCTTAACTGTTTTATAAAGAACTTATCTTTGCATGTTTGTAATGGTGACCAACTTAGTAAACATGCTAGGATTTGATGCTAGGATATATTGGAGTTTCACCTAATAGTTATAATCCTATATTCATAAGTAGTAAATACCAATGAGCGTTGGTAATTGATAATACACTGAAACGTCTTATCTTCTACACCGTACATGTATCATGATGATCTCAAGAAATAACAGGCGCAAGCATTGGTCTAACACCGATCCGGCCCAAGCGGCATCAAGCCCGCGAAGTGCAATCCACCAGCCGGACCCGAATTACTACAGCCTGCTAAGTCCACACGTCTCACAGCCATCCCTAATACCCGTAAGACCTATTGAGGCAAGTATCTCAAGGATCAGCTTCGAACAGGCAAGCCAGTAGTACTTTGTCTTCTACTAGGAAGCAAATACCAGAGTATACGTCGTGCGTGAAAATTTTTGCGCATGAACAACACTCCAATGGGGAATTATTTCATGTGTATCCAGGAGCATAGGTCTAATAGGGAATTATTTCCCGTGTATCTACAAGATGACTCCTAATTAGATAAGGATTTCCAAGAAGATCTTTTTCCCTAAACTACACCACCGATGGCCTGGCCGAACCAGGACTCCAACACTATAAATAAGACAGGAGGTTGGTGAATAAAGGTACGCAAATTCCTTGTTTACAACTTTAAGCCTTCCTCAGAGCCCTGTCTGATTTAAGCATCGGAGTGCCATCGGCCGCCACAACGGTGGTCCATGGCTCACGTGTGTTCCTTGTGCAAGTCAAGGTCAAGCAGGGAGCGAAAATCGACTGCATTAGTAATGTTAAGTAAAAACTATGTTAAGAACAAGATGCTGGTTATACTTGTAATAATTGCCTAGTGAATGTTCACATTTTCCATAGAATTTAATGATATTGAATTGTTTATATAACTGTGATTCCTGATTAGATAACATGAGGATAATAGCTTGAAAGTGATGCTGAGATAATTCAACAAATTTGGAAAAATAACAAGATTAATGCATTGCGATCATGCTTAATCTTGAACATTGTCATTCACGAGTTAGTAAAAGAATGATTGGAGTTTAGTTCATGAGCATATGTTTGGTGTGGAGATAGAACCCTTAGCTAATCATTCATCATTGACTTTCTTTTAGTTTTTATTATTCTTATAGTAATTTTCTTATTTCAAAATTAAAAAAATCCAACCACCAATATTTTCTTATTCAGTTTGTTAGTTGTCTTTTATTTATCCTTAGGGTCTGTTTGGTTGCACGAAAAATATACAAGGAAATTGAAACCGTTTTCATTAATCTGATTCTGACGCCTCCCCCTCGGACTTGGATTCTCATGAGTAGTAGGAAAACAGTCTTATGGAGAATCAATTTTCTATCAGTAAATAGACAATCAAACAATGAAATCGGTACAATAAGGGAAATTGAACCAAAGAAAATGGCTAACCAAACAAACCCTTAGTGTTAGATAGAAAACCCTCTTATCATCAGCTTAGAACAATCTCTACTTATACTTTACTACGATTACAAAACAGGGTTTTAAGTTGTGTGCTAGTAAAATAATGCATCACAACCACCCCTTTTATCCACATCCTCTCTACCACGCGAGCATTACCGCCACCACCATCCCCTCCTCATCCTCTTCCTTTTTTACTTTATATTTTATCTATTAGATATCATATGAGGAATGGAAAGGGATATAGGGTGGTTTCTGGTGGTGGTGGAATTGGATCTAAATGGTCTTTGAAAAAGAAAATAAGTGGAGAAGGAGTTTATGTTGATGGTTCGTGGTGGACAGTGGGATTCGTGGTGGTGGGCAAAATGTAAAACAAGTTTAAATCAGCACCTAAAAACAAGTAACTTTTAATTTTATAGCTCTTAATCGACAGTCCCATTGAGAAGCAAAACAAACAAATCATTCAAAATTTTTTACTCCACTTAGAAATTAGCTTCTAAGCACTTAAAAAAAACACCTAAATATAAGCTAGCAAAAAATTACGGTGATTTATCTATATGGTTGTACATAAAAATAGACAAAATCTTCCAATAGCTAGTCGTGATTTAGATGGTTGCCTAATCACAAGAATGGGGCCCAACATAGTTAGAAAACAAAATTTTCACAAAATCGTAAGCATCCTTTACAAAAATTCTAGACAGCCAGGTCAGTCAGCCACTTTTTGGCCAGGTTTGAGATAATTTATAATTTTACCTCTTCCATAGATGATGTTTGTGGTTGTGTTTTAAAGAGAATGGGTAAAATTGTAAGAAAGCCCAATCCTGGCCAAAAAGTGGCTGCCTAGACTCACACCATCCTTTGATTGTTGGGTGACATCACTATCAATAATGTGAATATGATGAATTTATTAGCTTTAATTAATCAATGGCTTCCTAAAGGTCGTATCAGAAACAGAAAAACTATGCCTATCCCATAAATTGTGCCTAAACAGTGCCTCATGCATGTGTTTTTTCTTTAATGGAAATTGGATATAAAAGATCACCTAAGGTAAACCCTTATTTTTTTATTTTATTTTTATGTTAAATAATACAATATATTAAGGGAAAAGAAGCATGTACAACCCCCACTTGAGCGGCCAGGTTATGAGCCTCACTGTTGAGGTCTCTTGGAATATATTTACAGTACCATGAGGGGTGAAAAGAAAGTAAGTTCTTAATATTACATACAATAGGCTTCCACATCCAATGCATATTCGAGTCTATAGGTTCTATACTAGACTGCAAAATGGAGTGTAGAGCACCAGAATCTCCAAGCAAAAGTCCACTTAGCCTGAACCAAAAAGAGAGTCGCCTCTGCAGCAATACATTCTGCCATCGTGCTGTCATAAAACTTCCCTTGAATCCTCTGCGTCGCCTTAGCATGAATCCTACCCTGAGTATCAACCGCACAAATCCCAAAGGCACCATGATAAGTGGAAGCACATAAACTGGCATCATAAGTCACAATAATCACATCCCGAGTTGACTCAATCGAGAAAGGGTACGGGGATCTAGACACAGAGTTAAGGTGATGGTGCTTAATAGCCAGAAACTGCTGGTGGATTGTGGAACGGCGGGACTATTGCTCTTAGTAATAGGAGAAGTTGTTGTGTGTCGGCTTGGAGGTATCGTAGATGGCGTGTCATCTAGAACACGGTGCAGGGAGACCGTATGCACTGTATTGGAGGAAGGTCATAGTGGGAGGAACCATTGTTTTCGTCATTGTTGCCAGGTGCTATTGATCAATAGGAGAAGTTGTTGGGTTGAGAATTGTGCCTTCCTAAAGATGACATTATTGCGATGACCCCAAATAGATAGGACGACTGTCGTGAATTGGGATAACAATTCATCTCTAGAAGTAATATTGGCAGCCGCAGACTCCCATAAAAAAGATAGGAATGAGAGTGGAAATTCCTCATTGGTGGTGACATTACTCCAAACGATTGGGACCGAGGTGAGGAGCCAAAACCTACTAATGACCGGAAAGAGAAAGAAAATGTGAGTAACATCCTATCGATGATCCCGACAAAAAAACAACAATCATCAATCGACATATGAGTCCGGACTAAGTTAGTTAAGGTCGGTAACAAGTTTTGGGAGAATTTCCAAAGGAAGAAAAGGACACTAGTCGGGGCTTTGATATGCCAGAGTCCCTGTATAATCTTCTTGAAGGGTAAGGATCCCAAAGTTGGAAGAAATGAGGAGGATGGTGCAAGGGTGTCCAGGACAAGGGATTTCGTGACACTTTTGACCGAGAAGACCCCCTTCTTGTCGAAGGCCCAAATAAGATAGTCAGGAGTGTTAGAAGGTCGAAAGACAATGTCAATGATGTCCTTAGCCACAGGACCTCAGAAGATTGATTCAACCAATATTGAGTTCCAAGTAATCGGATGTCCCAGAATGGATACCCAAATATCATAAACGTGATGAAAGTTGGAAGTCAAAGGAGAAGAGGTGTTGGTGGGTAGGCAATCAGCCAAGGTAAAACCAGATTTAATCCAGCAGTCAGTTCAAATGTCAATGTCATTACCGGACCCAATAAGAGGTGGTGTTTGATGGATTGTAGAGCTATGAATGTGCCCTTCCAGGCAAATGAACCCGAGGACGGTGCTTTATGGATCTGAAGTAAACCTTTGTTATGATAGTAAATGGTTTTGAGCAGAGTGGTGAGAAAATGGGAAGGTCTTGAAAGCAAGTTCCAGACATTATTTGCCATCAAGACAATATCCTAAGTGGCGAGGTAGATAAATGCGCTCCCATTTGCAAAGGTGACGGGCCTTGCAATCTGAGGTACCCTTCAAAAGTCTCTGACTAGTTTATCAATGGAGTTTGTGATAGCCTTGGGGAGAAGGAAAGTTTGCATGGTGTACACCGGGATTGAATGGATAACTGACTTGATCATCATTGTCCGCCCTGCTTGGGACAAAACTCTTGCCTTCCAAGCAGACAACTTAGAGTTAATCTTGTCAGTCAAGAATTGGAAGTCTGAGGCTTTCTTCCTAGAGAGCAAAAGAAGCGTGCCCAAATATTTCTCCTTGATTAAAAAACTTGGATCCCAAAATGCGATTAATCATTTGGGCATGATGTTGATGAACATTGGAGCTGAAGAAAATGGAAGATTTGTCATAATTGACAGCCTGATCTGAGACGGAGCAATAAGATGTTAAAAGATCTATGACCTCATGAGCCTCGGCTAGGGATGCTCGGCAAAACAACATCAAATCATCAGTGTAAAGGATATAAAAGATGGATGGAGATTGTCTTATAAGTTTTATGCCCTTGATGCTGTCAGCAAACTTTACACTCGCCAATAGACGAGACAATGCTTCCGCAACAATGATAAAAAGGTAGGGCGAAAGTGGGTCACCTTGGCGAAGCCCTCATGAAGGTTTAATAGCCTCGAGGGGGCACCATTAAGAAGGGATCGATGGGAAGTAAAGGAAATACATTGGTTAATCAATTGGATCCACTCCTCGGTAAACCCGAAAGCCTGAAGAATCTGAAGAAGGAATGACCATTCAAACCGGTCATAGGCTTTCGCCATGTCAATTTTCAGCGTCATCCAACCTTGTTTCTTCTTTTTGTGATGTTTCATCTAAAAAAAGATTCATGAGCCAAATTGACATTGTCAGAATTAGATCGGCCTTTGAGAAATGCCCTTTGGTTTGGAGAAATAACAGTCTCCAAAAAAGGTTTGAGACGGTTGGCCAAAATCTTGGAGATGATTTTATAAATGACATTGCACAGACCAATAGGTCGAAACTTATCCAGGGAAGTGAGGTTTTTGACTTTGGGGATAAGTGCAATAAAAGTTTCATTGAGTTTGGGATCTAAAGTACGAGTAGTAAAGAAATTGACGACAACCTCTACTACATCATCTTTAACAATGTCCCAGTAATGCTGAAAGAAGAAAGCATGGAACCCATCGGGTCCGGGGGCTTTGTGGCTTCCCATACTAAATAACTTTTTCTTGATATCTTCTTCAGAAGGAATAGCAAGCAAGGTCTCATTATCCTCAGCCGTGATAACCAGATGAAAAAGATCAAGAATATCCGATCGGGTGGCGGGGTCACTAGAAGTTAAAATATTGGTAAAATAATCATTAAGAACTGGCCCCATAGCTGAGGGGGGATGTGTGCCAAGTGTCATCAGCACCTCAGAGTCGAAGAATTGTATTGGTTTTACTACGGGGAAATGCAGAGAGATGAAAAATGTTTGTAATTCGATTTCCTTATTTGATCCAAGAGTTACCGGATTTGTTCCTCCAAAAGATCTATTCCCAAATGTATAATTCGGAGAGGCGATCCTCTAGAGTAGCAATGGCAGAAGCATTGAGAAGATAAGGCGGGGCGTTTTGTAATTCATCAAGAGCCGCCATAGTTTATTTGATGTCAACCTTAAATGTTGTGGAAGACTATTTTATTCCACCCAGTGAGTGCATGCCCAAGTTTCTTGATTTTGAGATAAAAGTTATGGGGCGGGGAGGGATGAGACCTAGGATGTGCCAAACGAAGTCTACAATGTGGTGACAACTAGGGTCCCTATACCACATGTGAAAAAAGTGAAAAAGGTTTTCGTCTAGGAATGACACTAGTGACCAAGTTCAAATAGATAGCCAGATGATCCGAGGGAAAAGTGTGAGTGGACCCTGCCATAGCTGTAGGAAAAAAAGTCATCCACTCAATGGGAACACGAATATGATCGAGTTTGGCCTTAATCCCATGGCCATCTCGTCGAGGTGATCCATGGAGAGGTAAGTCAATAAGATGATGAGTGTTAAGAAAATTTTGTAAGTGCTGAACTGCCGGCCTAGAGACTCTCCTACCTCCTAATTTGTCGTTATGATAAAAAAATGGCATTAAGACCACCCACAAGAATAATAGGATTCTGATGAAGTTCATATAAATTAGACAAGGACCTCCAAAATGTGGGGCGGAAAGATGGGTTAGGTTATCCGTATGTGAAAATAATACTCCAATCTTCCTAAACCATGTAATGAGTAAGAAAAACATAAATGTAATATTTACAAGAAGACATAATAGAAAGGGAAATACATTCTCTCCATAAAAACGCTAATCCACCTGAAAGTCCAGTTGCTGATACTATGCATCCATGTCTATAACCAAGCCTTCGACGGATCCGATCCATTCTGGAGTAAGTTGCCTTAGTTTCAGATATAAACAAAATATCAAATTTGTATTGGCGGGACAGGGTCCTCAAAGTTCTAAACACATCGGGGGACCCCATGCCCATTGCGTTCCAACTGTGAATCATGACGACCACGATGACCTTACCACGGCGGTCGCCGTTGCCATTGTAGTGGGACTCGGGCCAGTGGAAGACTGACTAGAGGAATCAGTAGTGCCAGTCAGTGGAAAAAGTTCTGTAAGACGCATGTGAATAGTGTCACCGTGGTGAGGGCGAGCTCGCTGGAGCTGAGACTGAGGAGTGGTTGTCTTTGAGATTGCACTGAATCAGTGTCTCCAAATATTCTATTGGAAATTCAACCACTTGTTTTTTTTTTTTTTTGTAAGAATGACTAGCTCCTCATCTTCCTGAGCAATGTTAAACTTACGCTTACCCAAAGGAGCATTGACTGAAGTATGCAAGATTGCAATGTTAACCACTAGGCCATAACACCATTGGCAATGGAAGAACCCTTTGAAGAACATTAGGATTGATTCTATGATTTGTGGCTGAACTAGAAGCTTGGGTATAGTCAGGGCATTCATCACCTGCTGTATGTCCAAGACCTCCACAACAGAAGCAAATACTGGGCATGTTCTCATACACAAAGTGAACTTGATAAATTCTTCCAAGTTGTAGACCAAAAGTTGTTCTCATTTTGTTTGGTAAAGGTTTCGAAGTATCTAACATCACTTTAAATCAAATGAAAGGGACCCCCAAATCTTCAAGAGCGTGTGTATCAAACTCCAAGAACTTCCCCATATAGTTGGCCAGGACAACGACATTAGAAAGAGTAAGTTTGCGCCGGTGGAAACTCATGTATACGAATCCAACACGGGATTGTATCAAAATCAGATGTCCAATACTTGGGTGACCAATCTTTGACAGAGACCAAGCGTCCCATAAGAGACCAGGTTAACGCTGAGTTGAATCTCTCTCCATAATGCACATGCACAACCATCACGTCGCAGATTGGCTGTGTAGACGCGCTATTGTTTTACACAACGGAGTTACGAAAGATGGAGTGGAAGGGGGAAGGCGGAGGTGGTCCACAAAACATACATTATTCTTGCAAAGGGTCAAACATCAACATGCACATAACATAGCAAATACTGTCTTTTTGAGGGGTAAAATGGGGAACCATGGATCACTTTCCAAGACACAGCGCAACGCGCAAGCACAGACATACATCATTGCCCATTGGGCTGACGGATTGATTGATTGGGCACAGCACAGATCAGAAATCTCAGGCAGCAGCGTGTTTGTAGTGAGAGAGAGAGAGAGAGCGAAAGTAGGGAGGGAGGGAGATTGGAGAAGTTAGTGGTATCGCATGGGATGGGAGGAAGCAGTGTAGTGGATGGCGTGGTTCGCTGGTTTCAACGTCTCTCCTCATCTTCCTCTGCACCCTCTAATACTCATCACAAACACACCAAAACAGACGCTGACCACAGCTCTACCGAAGACCAAGCTGGGACATCAACAACATCATCATCATCATCATCATCATCATCATCTTCTTCTTCTAATTCATTAGAGGCAAAACATCAAACAACTCAGCTGCACTTTCCATATCATCATCAACAACACCTCTCACCCTCGCCTTCCTTTCAACTCTTCCATTCTTCTTTGAAGCCTGTCAAAGTTCCCAACGGGTTGTCCACCCGCGTTGATCCTCACAAGAAGGTTAGTCACTCACTCTCCTCCCATTTCCAGATCCTTTAATAAAAAATGTGCCTCCTTTCCCCTTTTCAATAAGTCTTCTTTTTCGTTTTCGATCTATGTGGCTCATATCACTTTTTGATAAAATACTGTTCTCTCTGCGTGTGGATTTTTTCAAGATTAAAGATCCCATCTTTGATCCATTGTTTAAAACCAAGTATTATCACATATCTATGGTTAAAGATTTTCTTGTATTGAAGGATACCCATTGCAGTTTTAGCAACAATAGAACCAACAAAGTTGCTCCCTATATCACTTTCAGATTCCTCTGTGTAAACTATTTACACTTCTCATTACATTGGGATCAAATTTTCCAGTATTACAGCCTCTGCGCAATGTATAATGCATCTTTTGCAGCCCTTTGCAAATCACAATTTTAATAAAATACAACAAAAAAAAGACTAAATTTAAACTAAAATAAAGATGATTGCAATACAATAAAATAAAATTCAAACAAAACAATGACTAAATATCTTGATAAACGGTCATTTTGGTGTTAAAGGCCCGACCTTTGAGTGGTCTGGCCAGCGCCCGGCTTTGTCACGCCCAAGGTGAGCCCTCGCTCGCTTTGGGATGATGACAGTAGAGAAATCTTATGTATTTGATTGAGCCCAATCTCCATTTTCTATTCAAATTCTTTGTATTTGATTTATTTGATTTTGGCCCCTTAGTTTTGTCTTATATAAAGCTAGTTCGCAATGCCACGTCAACAAGGCTGCTGAAAGGGCTGCAAAACGAGGCTGGCGTGGAAATTTTCATAATGCATTGCTTCGGAAACCTTCTGAATATTAAAAATTAAACCCATAAGATTCATGGAGGCTCAAAACTTTGTTCTCTGTGTAGTGCACAATGCACAAAAGATAGATATATGCTTGTTTTTACATGACCAACAAATTTAATTTGAGGAATGAAGGATGAACATGAATGTTAAAGATAATATGACTCACACCCTACTTTGTCTTGGGTGCAAAGCGAAGCAAAAGGTGCCAACCATTGGTTGTGCCTTTTTCGGTACTTGGAATTGCCTTCAAGTTGCTGCCTTTGGCGGTGAACATTAAAAGTAGCACTGACAACATTTCTTATGATCTTGAATTATGGTTTGAATAATTTAATTTCCTATTTGTTCATATGTTATTTGTAATAAATAAATCAACATAAACAAATTAAGAATCAAATTCATACTCATGGTACATTAATTGAAGAAAAAGACTAATGTTTGTGTATATAATAAAATATCACTATTTAACTTCTTTTTTTTTTCTTAAAGATTTCTCATGTTGTCATGCTTGTGCTTCCTAGCAATGTTTTTCTACCCCACAAAACCACACACACTAATCACTATTATCATGGGTGAATAATAAAAATTTTCCTTTCTCAGAGCATGCCCGAGTCTGATTTTTTCACGGAATATGGTGAAGCAAGTCAATACCAAATTTACGAAGTCATTGGGAAAGGGAGTTATGGTGTCGTTGCATCTGCAATTGACACCCATACTGGTGAGAAGGTAGCAATTAAAAAGATTAATGATGTTTTTGAACATATTTCTGATGCAACACGCATTCTGAGAGAAATCAAGCTTCTTCGGCTGCTGCGTCATCCAGACGTTGTAGAAATAAAGCATGTAATGCTCCCTCCATCTCGGAGAGAATTCAAAGATATTTATGTTGTTTTTGAGTTGATGGAATCTGATCTCCACCAAGTAATCAAGGCAAATGATGACCTTACTCCTGAACATTACCAATTTTTCTTATACCAGCTTCTTCGGTCTCTAAAATATATACATTCAGGTTGACATTTTCCTATACTGTCACAATCTTTCCATGCAAATTTATCTCCATTCTTACCTTTTGATTGCTTACAGCAAATGTGTTCCATCGAGATTTAAAGCCAAAGAATATTCTTGCTAATGCCGACTGCAAACTGAAGATATGTGATTTTGGGCTTGCTCGTGTGTCATTTAATGATGCTCCATCAGCTATATTTTGGACAGTATGTGCCTCTTGTCACGCTATGTATCTCTGACGCTTGTTGCATTTTTTGTTTAAAGATTTTGATGTTTGGGGTTTTTAAGTAGATTTGACCGTACTAGTGTTATTGATTCTTCCAAGAACTTAACAAATATAATATAATTTTGAAGGATTATGTGGCTACTCGGTGGTATCGTGCTCCTGAACTCTGTGGCTCCTTTTTCTCCAAAGTAAGTTGATCCATTCATCAAATTTTTTTTGTGCAATCATCCCCCGCCTTTTTATTCTCCAACTTTGTTGTTTGGGATATTTTGCATTTACTTCAGTTACTGTGATAATTCCTATTGTGTTTTTGTTTACACCGATGTTCTACATTTCTTAATGTTAGTCTTCCCCTTGTGTTATAAGCTATGTTTGGGTACTCTTGAAAAGTAGGGTTTTTGCCTACCAATCTAGGTATCATAAAACATGATGTGATCTTCTATAAATGACTTTTAAGACTTAATTTTTCAAAAAATAGACAATTTAGATACTGTAGTTGATGTAATGACTAATTTGTGCCTACTTTTATACTTTTATGACCAACAAGACTATTTCATTAACTCATGTTAACTCATAAACTTATAAGACATTTACCCTTCTTAAACAAATAGAAAACCTAATTTTATACTTTTGTGACCAATAAGAACTCTTTTATTAATGATTCTAATTTTTTTCTTAACTTTTTTTTATTTATTTTAACCCCTTTCGCCGTATTAATCATTATTGATTTTTTGTTAATTTTTTATTTTTTATGTTATCTTGTTCTTTAATTGCAGTTTGAGCAATTATTTTATGACATCTGTTAGCTATAAATGACTACATTAATATTTTCATGTTAGCATTTTTTTATTCTTAAATGTTGTCACTCTGAATGTGTTTGACTTGATTGGTTGTGAAGTTATAACTGAATTTGAAGAGCATTTTTTTGTTTCAATTAATGGTCGCTTCAATTCTCTGTCACTATTTAGTTTACATGAAATTATCTTATTCAATGTTGGTTCCCATTTTACCTTTGAAGCTAAGATCATGCTCTGTGGTAGATAGCTTGTGACTAAATAGCAACAAAATAAAATATATTACTTTACAACACCCATGCATTGAGGAATAGGAAATCAAATTTTGATAGTGGGAAAATTGAATTTATTATCTACGTTATGAAATAAGAAACAATGATAAATAAAACCAAATTTCTAACCATCATTAAGAAAAGTAATGCACGGGTACTTGTAAATTTTTTTAATCAAATTTATGACAAGTTAATCAACTTGATTTTATTAAATAATTAAAATCAAATTTCTAATCATCATTAACTACATTATGAAAAGTTTACCAAACCTTAGCATAATAATTTGATTAACTTTTTTTTTGGAAATGATAATTTGATTAACTTGTCAGTCAATGAAAACTTATAATTGGTTGCTCATAATTATAATCATTAATAAGGGTAAAAAAATAAAATAAAAATTAGAATTATAAATAAAAGAGTCATTGTTAGTCATAAAAATATAAAATTAGGTTTTCTATTTGTTTAGGAAGGGTGAAGATGTCCTATAATTTTATGAGTTAACCTGGATTAATAAAAGAGTCATTGTTGGTCAAAAAATATAAAAGTTGACACAAATTGGCCATTACATCAACTACGATATCTAAATGGTCTATTTTGTGAAGAAGTAGGACTTAAAAGTCATTTTTCGAAATTAGTATTTTAGGCAATATTAGACATTCTATTATTATTGTAATAAGGATCCCAATTATGGCTCTCACATTAGTTTCCTATTAGGTCTAAGATTTGTTTAGAAGTTAACTACAAATAAGGGCGTAGGTTGCCTGTTGTTACTTAGTAGATTGAATAAAAATTATTTTGTTTATTAGTTTATTGTCTATTTCTTTGCTTTCGATTATTGCATTATTTTCATTTCGTTTGTTTACTAGTTGAATGTATCAAAAAATGAAGAGATTAAAAGATAAAGGAAAAATCTGTATACAAACAACTTAAATCACAACCTACTTTTTAGACTTTGACGTGATTAAAAATCGGGAATAAGCAATCTCTATTTGTTGTCCACCTTCTCATGTGCTATTGCAATCTCCTCGCTATCTCGTATTTTAATCAATGAAATTGTACCTTCCAAAAAAAAAAAAAAAAAAAAGCCCTTGCATTTTCATTTTCCCTTTTTGACTTTGTCTCTCGTTCTCAATAAGTAATCTTGGTCCTGGAGAAAACAGTTAGCAATAGAAGGTTCTCTGAGGGATTGTGAATACATAGGTGCAGGGTACAAAATGGTGTTATTCTAGGTCTCAAATATTTGTTTTGTTTATTTTGGGTTTGCATTTATTGAGGTTACAGGTGTAGTGATAGAAGTTATCCCTCTATTGATGCCTGGTTGAGTCAGTCATGTAATTGATTTAGTAGATTCCTTCAATGATTTGCCTACAGAGGTTACCACTTACCAATTGCTGAGGCTACTTATTATCAGGGAGGAGTCGGATTCATTTTTTCCCACCCTTGTGCGCACACAAGCACATGCCTGTGTGTGTTAAAATTTTATTTTTCTGATATGAATTGAAAAAGATAATTCAAAGGTTCTATGCACGTTCTGATTGTGTTTTGTTTTACAGTACACACCTGCAATTGACATCTGGAGCATAGGGTGCATATTTGCTGAGATGCTTATGGGTAAACCACTGTTTCCTGGGAAGAATGTGGTGCATCAATTGGATCTCATGACTGACTTGCTCGGTACTCCATCTGCTGAGTCAATTGCAAGGGTTAGTTCTAAACTTTATAGAAATCACAATTGATGCTATCAGAATGACTTGTTTTATCTGTAAATTTTATTTTACGAGAATCTTATGAATATTAAGATTCACACTGCAATATTTCTTGTTTATTTTGGTGGATTACTATTTGTTTCAGTTTAACTGTTTTCGTGAATCACGAGGACACTTTACTCTTTCTCTTCTTGTTTCACAATTGCCAAACTGTCTTCAGTGGTTTTTCTTTCTTTTGTCTCATTGGTGTAGTTTCAATTACGTGTGCAGATTCGGAATGAGAAAGCTAGAAGATATTTAAGTAGCATGCGGAAAAAACCACCAGTTCCTTTCTCTCAAAAGTTCCTCCATGCAGATCCATTGGCTCTTAGTTTACTGGAGCGTTTACTTGCATTTGATCCAAAAGATCGTCCATCCGCGGAAGATGTAAGTTATAATAACCTGAGTTTGTTCATTATTGAAATTTGGAATTATGTATTGTAGATAATTATATAAACTAATCAATATTTTTCAGTGATCTTGTTAGTGTGACCAAGGAATGTGTTTTTGTGAAATCTTGCGAAATTTCGGCGAGTTTTTCGGTTTTTTGAAAATACGAAAAGAAAAAGTGCGCAAACAAAAATCCCATTTTTTCGACTGTTTTTTCGGGTTTTTCGTAAATTTCGACAAAAACACACAAAACATCGATTTTCGACCAATCTCTGGTCTTCCTCTCCGATATCTGATCGAGCTCCTCTTTAGTCGATCTCTGATCTGTAGTGATCAACCTGCTTGCTGCCTTTGCTTTAAATTTATGTGATTTGATAAGATCTTCAGATCTTCATACCTGTTCGCTGCCTTTGCTTTAGATCTTCAGGATCGAGCTATTTCTCAAGATCTCTCCTTGTCTTGCTTTGCAGCTCATCATCATCAGTTTTTCTTTTTGACAGAGAGTGAGATAAAGAAAGAAAAAGAGGAGAAAGGAAGGGGCCATTGCACACCCACTATGAGAGGATCGACCCTCAGCTCCGATCTTTGATCGACTTGCTTGGTGTTGGGGGTTTATAAGTGTGACTGTGTGAGGAAAGTGAAAGCCGTGGGTGGGTTGCCGCAACGGTTTGCGGGTAGAGAGAAATAGTATTCTCAAAAACTATGGATTTATTATTTTGGGAAAGTGGTGGATGGACTCATCTTCCAACAAAATATTTATTTGCCACAACTACAAATTATTATTGTTATTTTCCAAATTTATTTGATTTTTTAAGGGTAAAATGAGCTTCTGGTGACCACAATATTTGTTTTTCATCGCAAAATAATTATTAATAAACAGGTACAGTCAATACAAAAACATGGTGTCCTTAATTGACAATTGACTTGATGAGGATTTTCTATTACATTTTAATCACAATAACAAGTTTAATAATTCTTAACAAGTTAATGAAGTCAATGGTTACTATAGTTTGATTATGATTTTGATTTTAATGTAGGTAAAGATATACTTATTTGAGTCTTATTTTTTCATATATTTCATGTCCTCGAAACTTATTATATATGTTTCATGTATAGTCGAAATTTTTACGTTTTTTCTATACACACCGAAATATTTCTTAAAATCAGGAACCGAAATTAACTCGAAAAATAAAATCACAATCTTTGAGTGGGACAATATTCCTCTCGTATTCAACTCCCCAAAGCACTAGGGGGGACAAGCAGTTTTGTACAAACTTGTGCAGGTTGGATCATATAGTGGACCGACCGAAGCCCTTTAGATGACTAATTCCATGTTCTGTCCAATCTATAAATAAGATTTACTTATTTGGTTCAGGTAGAGATTGTGAAGGATGCATAGGGATAATGGTATAAAAAGACAGATATGGAATACAAATTTTTTTTTTCTATGAATGTTAAAGCATCCATTCACATTTGTGGGGGACCTCATCGTTCTAACATAATAGTCAACAAATGTATTGTGATTGCTAAACTACACTCTTAACAATCATGTTGTTGGGCCTATAAACCAATTTTTAAGTTTCAATGCAAACCTTTTCAGTAGGCAATGTTTTAAAAAGGATTTTCAGTACTGCAGTAATTAGGCATTTTTCAATGCAAAGCAATGCATTGATGGGTAATGATGCGCGTGCCTTAATTTTGCAGAAAAAATGATGAGAAAAATATAAAAAATCATATACAAATTAAAAACGTATGAATTATCGATACAAAAGATAACATGAAACTAATCATAAAAGTACTTTAGGTATTAAAGAGTAAAAACCATCATCATGCACATTATAACCAACTGACCAACACTCAATTCGTATGCACTGAAGCGATTTTTGCATGCTTCGCATAATCGCCTTTGTCGATGATCTTATATAAAAATGATTTGATGTGGTCAAACCAAGGATGGAAAAAAGATATATATATATATATATATATATATATATATATATATATATATATCATACAAAAAATTAAAAGATTTTGTCATTTGGTTTAAATTGGTTTAGCATAGTTATTGTCGGTTCGGTTTGAATTTCTGTTATCGGTTTGGTAACTGAGACAAACCAAACCATGAACAATCCAACCAAAATCTGTTGTTTTTGGTTCTCGCATGATGCAGGCCACATCTGTGTGTCTAGATTTTGATTTCACGTGAAAATTGGTTCGGTTCCTTATAATGGTGTGGCCTACATTCACAGGCACTCGCTGACCCTTACTTTCGAGGATTGGCAAATGTTGACCGTGAACCATCGACACAATCGATTTCGAAGCTCGAGTTTGAATTTGAAAGGAGGAAAGTGACAAAAGATGATGTTAGAGAGTTAATTTATAGAGAGGTGCATCCCAACAACTTTTCTTTTTGTTTTGTTGGTATGACGATTTGTATTTGTCAAATTTTTTAGTTATGATGGAATTGTTTTCAAACAAACAGATATTGGAGTATCATCCTCAGATGTTGCAAGAGTATCTTCGTGGTGCAGACCAGACTAGCTTCATGTATCCAAGGTCAGCCACCACCTAAATGCCTACAGTAATGTCTAATTAACTTAGATTGCTGTGAATGAATGCTTTCTTAACTGATTCTTCACTATATCTTGTCAAATATCTGTTGCATTCATTCCTCCTTAAATTGGCCTTCTTTTTGTTGTCTTCTTGTACTCTAGGTGTCATTGATATAGTTTATCCCCGGTGGCAGCATGTAAACTCCACAATAGGTGTTGTATGTTATGTTAAACCATAGGATGAGATTCAAAGTATGTTTACTTTACCGTCTGAACTTTCAATGTTTTTCATGCATCTACTCCTTCGTCAGTCTTAGTACTCCCAACTCTGTACTTCTCAATTTTTGTTTTTTAATACCCATTAAGATCCTATCAGATAATCCTCACACTTCAGTGCGCAAGAGTTATTCTATTTTCTGGACTGGCTTCTTTTATTGTATTTTTCTATTCCCTGTCGTAATCCCTGGAGAAATCAGGGCCAACTTGCTCTTACCAGTTACCACTGCAATGGGCATGATCTAGTTCATCCCCTTGTATGAATAACCAAAAAGCGTCAATGGAGAAATGCAAGGTCAGGTTAAAGGAAGTCTTATAAAAGTTATGTTTGCTACCTACCCCACCTTATGAGCACAGCGAAGCTTCAAGGAAAAATAATTAGAATGGTTTGAATTTTCACCTAGTTAATAAGGGATATAATTTTCATTCGCATCTCATACTTCTCATTGTAAGATGTTTAGCTCAGATTTTTATGAACAGTAGTTGATAATATTTTTTTTTTTCCATAAACGCAGTGGAGTTGATCGATTTAAGAGACAATTTGCTCATCTCGAAGAGCATTATGGGAAAGGTGAAAGAAGCACTCCACTTCAGAGGCAGCATGCTTCTTTGCCTAGGTATAGTCTTAGGTTAGAGATGTCAGTCTCGATACAGTTCTGCTGGAAGTTTAATTCATTTGATGTATATCCTATATGATAATCCTGTTCATTTCCCCAGAGAACGAGTATGCGCACCTAAAGATGACGCTTCAGATGAGAATAACCATACTGATGCTGTTGCTCAAGCAACTCTTCACAGTCCTCCAAAATTGCAGTTAAATGATGGCTCGCAAGTTGTAGCTGCTAAAAAAACAGGTTATAACCCCCGCAGCCTGTTAAAGAGTGATAGCATCAGTGCATCACAATGTGTTATAGTGAAGGGGCGGAGAGATCCAGAGGTAAAATTGATCTTTTGTGCTATTCTCACTTTTCTTAATTTGTAACAGTGGCATTTGCGTGGAAGATTATTTGAGTAACAGGTGCTATATGTGCATGTCATGGTATGGAAATCAAAATGGATGTCTAAATCATATGCTAAAGATCGAGTCAAATACTAGTTAATCGACACCACTAATGACCATTCATTTCATACACTACTTGCCGTCAATTTCAGTGTTTGCCTTTGTTAACTTAATGTTTACACGCCTATTTTCTCTGGTATATTCCATGCCTCAGGAACGTTACTTCCTCCACCAATTTCTATTTTCCAAAAGTACTAGTTGTACCAAGAAAAAAGGATGTAAATCAAATTTCATAGCATTTTAAAATCTTAAATTGTTCAAAGCACCATTATTTCTCTTGGAAGTATCTCTGGCACCTCTTTCCTCTAGAAGCTCATATTAGCTTTTCCTCTTTGCTTTTTCCCATTGTCTTGCATAAGCAGACTTTTGTCGAATGCTAGCATGAGAGCCAGTTGCAAATGTTATTTAATTGTGGTTCAAGTTGTCTCAGTATGAATGTTACTCATGCCATTCCCGCCTCTGTCAATGATTATATGCATTATAGTAGTTCTATTGGATTGGTCCCATGGTAAGATTTGGTGCAATGGAATTTTTGCAGTAGCAGTCGTGAAAGAAACTGGTGTTAATGAAGATGGCCACTATTTCACTTTCTGAAAGATAGACTTGTGTATGTGAAGGCAACTCCACCTTGAATTTTCACTGAACCAAGTGATGATAGAATATGGTTTTCTGGTAATGATGGTTCTAATCCTTCGCTGCAGGAAGATTCAACTGGTGATCACAACAATAAGGTGGTGGATGGCCTGGCCCATAAGGTTGGAGCACTCTATGCGTGATGCATCTTTGTCAGGATAGCTGTAAATTGGATGGCTTGAAAATTTCCGGAGTAGATCTCCTTCTTCTGCATTTGAGTTGAAATTGTTTACTAGTTTTGAGGTTCATCAGAGATGTATCATTGTTGTTTATTTATTGCATTTACTGAGAAAACCAGACAATTTCTATATGGACGCTTTTCTTTGTGGTTCCTTGTCCAAGTATGAATTCCTATATGTTCTGGAAATTTATTTGCCGAGTCTCTAATTCTAATTGTCTTGCTACCCCAATCAGTATTCGTGCTAGGCATGGGCCATTAACTATCCCACTTTTTAATGGCACATTCGATTTGGATGCAAGTGGTTGAACTATTCTTTATTCTCTTTACGGTTTTTTGTTTTTGCACCTCTTTGAAAACTCTTCATCACATTAATCCAAAATTTGTAATTAACACAACTCAAACACTATTAGTGGATCCTCCCATTTTTTGGTCAGACTTGGTCTCCCCATCCGGACTGTTATCTTTCGCATGTGCTGTGCACTTGCCTCCCATATTTCATAATGGCAGAACTACACATAAATGTGCATTCTCATTGTTATCAAAAAATTAGTGTTATCCCCTACCCCCAAAGTTCTTCCTCCATCAATCTCTCTTTACTGACCCAAACTTTACAAACCAAACCAAACCAAACCCGCCATGGGAATTCATCAAGCAGAGAAGAAACAAAAATTTCTAACAAACACACACAATCGAGAAAATTAGACCCTTTTTTTTTTTTTTTTCTCGTTTTATACATTACATAGGCTCTTACTTGACTGCCACATTATCTACCCAAAATAAAATTTACACCTAACAAAAATCGATTCACATGAAGGAAAAAAATGAAATAGAACCTTAGGGTAGGGGTGGGCATCCCATCCAGCGATCCCGATCCCGTCCTGATTTTTTCGGGTTCTATTGGGATTGATCAATCCCATCTCGATCCCGTCTCATCCCGATCTAAAGTGGGATGGGATCGGGATGAAGATTTTTAATCCCGCCCATCCTGTCCTGTTTCGAATTGATTTTTTAATATTTAATATAAACTATGTAGTATGAAACCATGAGACTATTTGTTGATATGACTATTTTATTTGTTGACATAGTTATTTTATTCTCACAAAGCTTCTATGTGCTAGTCTAATGATAATATATAAAAAGGCAATGATGGAGGGGAAATTGCTTCTAAAACATTAGCAACTATATAACTTTAAACAATGTTTTTTAACTTTTAGAAGCAATGAATTTTTGCTAAGTTGAGGATCCTCGAAGAACAAACTGCATAAAGAAGTAAATAGCTTCTGATTGATTTGAGTTTAGTTTGTGTTACAGATTTGCAAAGGATTTATCCCTAACCAAAACATTTAAGTCAATTACCATGGAATTAGTTGAGTTTTGTGTTTGATAAATCCAAAATTTTCAATCTTGCATGTTAAATTTTCAATCCAAAATTTAGTACATGTTCATCCCGTCCCGTGGGATGAGGTTAGGATGAGGTCCATCCCTTCTCGATCCCGAACAAACGGGATGGGATAGGGATGCGGTCCATCCTGTCCCATGACCACCCCTACCTTAAGGTGACATTTTCTTATGAAACAAAAATAAAAATAAAATAAAAATGGGGTCATGTACGAGAGACGATTTGTGTGTAGAGGAGCTCATTCCAAATGTCAGGCAAGTCAGGTAAGCACCACTAGATACAATCAACAAAATTTGTAGGATCAACTTGTTGTTCTGGTATGAGCATTTTGCCTGCTTGTGCACTGATGTATGTGCATTTTTTCTTCATTCAGAGAGGTTTGCTATGTTGAGCATGTACATTGGAACCTTTATGGACCTAGTTATATCGCAGCCACAACAAAGACTTGTCGATATGTGCCAACCTCCAATGGTGTGGTCATGTTAAGCACTGGTGTGGTTTCTTTGGCAAACTTGATTCCATCAGGGTTATTCCAGTCGGTGTTCCTACTTGCATGCCCAACAATTTTTTTTAATCATATTAATTAAATGGGTCTGATTTTCCCCTCATTGTCACAGTCTCCCACCTTTTCTTCCTCATTTACAGGAGAAGATGAAATGGGATTGTTGTTGGTAATAAGGGTTTGGGGTAGGCCATCATTGGGTGTAGATGCATAGGACAAAGAGCTTGGACAAGAAGGAAAATGAGATGGGGAGTGCAGGACCTTTGTCATGGTGTCTCGATTTTAATAAAATTGGATCAAAATGAGAGATTTTGAAACAAAATTACATGAAATGGAGATATTTCAAGCAATGGAATTTGGGATTTGGTGGAGTTGGATTGAAGACAGGTTTCGTGTAGTGGGATGTGTGAATCATTAACCGTATTTTATCAGTTTTGGGAGAGAGGGGTTGAAGAAGCAGAGACCAGAAGAAGAAAGATGGATGGAATTTAAAAAATGCAAAGAGGTAGAGATGGGGTGTGTGGTTTTGTCCCTGTTTTGCTTTGCCTTGCTTTTACCGAGTTTGTGGTTTTGTTTTATCTTCTCTTATTCTTTATCTATCAATCAAAATCACTTTTTTTTTTTTTCCAAAAATGTGTGTGTGACGTGTGTTGCTTTATTTTGGATTTAGTTGGGAAAATAGAGAGAGATGAAATTAGGAATGTGTAAAGTGAGTTGTACTGTTGAGTATCGTACATTTAAGATACTCGTAGTTTTTATGGGATAGAGATTTGGTTGTGGGAAAGTCATGAGATGGAGGTTTTGAATTAATTAAATGTGTTTGTGGTCGGGGTAATGGTGGCATTGGAGGTCATGGTGGGATGAGACGGTGGTTCATTCCAAGGTGTGGAGGGGGACCATGGAGTAAAGGGCATGGTGGTTCATTTTCAAAGAAAAGGGAGGTTGAAGAAGACGGATGAGAGGTTTTGATTAGAACCTTCAAGATCATCCTTGAAATACGTTTTCTGAAATTAGGGGGTAGTACTAATTTTTTAATAACAGTGGTGGTGCATATTTATGGGCAGTGATGATACATAAAATTGTCACCCGGTCATGGCCATACACGTGGCTCAAATCATCAGAAATATTGGAGGGTTGTTACGAAGGCTCAGGTCATCATAAATATTGATGAACCGTTACGAAGGAGATGGAAAGAATCACTCCACTCGATGAAGAAGGAGACCGTTACAATAAACGCCCCCCTTCATTGCGCCAACCGAGCTTATATAAGGGAATCAATTCACTCATTATACAAGGTAAAGGAAAATGTATGAGAAAAGAGGTCGATTCGACTATCCTATCTACATTATGCAACTTTAACTGAAATTTGTCCAGATTTACTTCATTCTTCCAACAGAGTTTCGGACTTAAGTATCGAGTGCCTTCGTCCACCAAAAAGGTGGTCATTGACAGTCTAACATCTGTTTTGCAGGTCAAACTTACAAAATGACGATTTTTGGTCGCATCAGGCAGTTTTGCCATTATGAAAATATATGGAAAGACACGTGCACAACACATGCGAAAGATAACGGTCACGATGGGGAGACAACTACTGGCCAAAAAGTGTGGGGGGGAGGGGGGGGGGGATGATCCAATAATATTTAAACAATATGGTGTCGGACCCTAATTTGCCTATTATGGTGGGGGGATCCTCTAAATGACCCGAAACATAATGATTAATGTCTACTGCTTCAAAGGCTCAAACTACTTTTTTTAGCTTGCAAATTAATTTAATTGCTTCAATCATTTTAAAATGGGTAATCGAAACATGTAAGTGAGTTTAAAACTTGTATCATTATGCCATAAGTGTAGTCAATCAACGAATGCACTTTGGATTATGTGAGGCACTCATTGAATGCACTTGTAACTAGGAGTGGAAATTAGTGACCTAACACGACACGCTTGCTTCATAGTGGGTTTGGGTTTGGAAAATATGACATGACTAATAATCGTGTTGACACGACATGACTCGCCAAATTATGAATTGGGTTTGCGTTTGAGGTTGATTATGCCCAAACAATACACTCGGTCAATACAATAGAGAATGGGGTGTCGATCCCATGAGGAAAACGATCTACAAAATAGGTTCAAAGTAATACCAACAAAACAAGGAACTAAAACTAAGAAAATCTTGAGAAAAAGAAGCAATTTAATTTAGGTGAACGAAAATCAAGAATGAAAAATCACAAGGGTCCAAGAATCCCTCATAGATTTCACTTCTTCAACCTGTATTGATTCAGTTGTGATAACTCAATTATGTGTTTTACTTCCCAAACAACATAATCTGTAAATAATCTTTAATGCACCAATATATTCTTATGTAAATCAATATGAAAATTCCCTTTTTTCTAGAAAGCACAAAGACTTTTCATAAATGATATATTAAATTGACGATATATCCGAAGACAATAACGCAGTAAAAGACAATCACATATAACCAATCTACCGGAATCAATTGAACCATAATATTCCACACATAAGAAAAGCATGACTAGATTTATATGGAGAAGAAGAAAACAAACACCGGAATAAGAAAGAATCTATGAAGGAAGAAAATATAATCATGTGTCACATGAAAACATAGTCTTTTAATTAGATAAAAGAAGAATTCTCTAATACCATTGTTCATCGTGAAAACATGAAACTAAATCACGAAGAAATCAAACTAGCTACATCTAGGAGTTCATCTCTTCGCCTTGCTCGAAGAATTAGCCTAGCCGACAATACATCTCCAAAAAGTCTAACGAAAATTGTGTGTTTAATCTCTTCTAAATTTTTTTTTATAAACATGAAAAGAAGAGGCAATCTTAGGGAGAAGAGGCAGCCGAACATAACAAAACCCTAGTGTTTCGTTCCATGGGCCATCGCCTCACAGGCCATCACGCCCCATAGGCCAGCACGCCCCATGCTGCGTGGGACATGTTATTTTTTTTGGCATATGGCACATGTGGGCTTGCTTCAGGCTGGTCCAAAAGTTGTGGATCACCTTGATCATATCTTTGTGGGCCTTTTATTTGAAAAACACACTAAAACACAAACTCTTCAAAAGACCACACTTGTCAAGTAATTCAAGAATTATCAAAATAATCTTAACAAGTAAAAAATAATTAACTTTGTATAAAGTGCATTTTCATGCTCTAATCACATCCCCCAACCAACTCATTGCTGGTACCTAGCAATACAAGCGAAATAAATAGCATGAAAATGCGGTTAGCATGCAGAATCCAAGAAGTTGCAAACTGTCTAGCACTCAAACAAACGTTAGCCAAAGCTCATAAAACTAACGGGATATTCAAATCATAATTTCTGAAAAGCGGTAAGTGTGTGCACTAGGCCACGACCTTTATTACCACAAACCAGTAATGCATATGACCTCTAATTCAACCATGTAAAAGCCTCAACTTCATTGTCCTCACAGGTAAAATGTCCATTAATTGGAGCAGGCAAGGTATTCACTCATGGAGTTGGAAATCAATGTAAAACTCTTCTAGAAAATGTCAAATGATTTAGGACAAGCAAGTAAACAAGAATTGATCATATGATAGTCTAGTCACACCATTCAAAACACTTAATCAAGCTTACCATAATCAAGTCTCAAAATTTCATTGATTAATCAATAAAGCCTTGATGTTGAAGCTCTTCCCTTCTGAATATGGCTGAGACAACGTTTCTTTTTTATGCGGGTGAACTCCCTTCTTTTGAATCATAAGCGAAAAAAAAACTGAAACTTTAGACTTTTTCTTGACAATAATTTTTTTTTGTCACACGTTACAATGAAAATAAATTGATAGAATAAGGAGTATTCTCGAGATCTCAACGACAAAAAATAAGCACCAATATCAATGATGGATTAGAATGCCTTAAAGATTAACCAAATCATTTCTCCGCATGCAAGTTAAACCCAATATGACATCTCAAATGTTGACGAAACCAAATCCAATAGGCAATAAAAGTTTGCAATGCCAGTTATCTCAAACTCTCCACTCAATAATGTGCTTCAAACAGGTCAAAATCAAGAAGCATATGCATCAACTCTCCAAATCGATCCACAAAGCTTAGCAAGTGCACAAAAGCGAATTTTCAAAAATCCATCAATGTTGACCAAGATAATATCATTGGACATTGACGAAAACAATGTTGTAACCATGCATCAACAATTCACAAAAACTCAAAACCAAATAAACATGCTATGACAATTTCACACAAAACAATAAATAGCAACAAACATGATTATGCTACCACCCCAACCTAAATCTGACAATGTCCTCACAATCACCAAATGATAAGAAAGTCATACCGATGGGAGAGAGGAACACGAAAGAATGATTGGCTCGGAGCGACTCTAGTAGCTAAACCTAAGATAACTTCAAACACTCGAAGAAAAACATAAAAGCAAACAACAAATATTTATTCAACCTATACTAGAAAGCAAAAACCTAAACTAAAGATAGAAGTGGAGAACATCAAAACCAAGTAAACAGGGTCAGCTACAGAAATCTCCTCTGGTAACTCTACTTTCTCCACATAGTGCTTCAAACATTGCCCATTCACTCTAAATATTTCTCTCATATTTTGGATCTTCAATCTCAACTGAACCATTGGGAAAAAATTGCTTAACCGTGAACGGGCTCGTCCATCTCGATCTTAGCTTACTTGGATAAAAATGAAGTTGCGAGTCATAGAGATGGACTCGCTGATTGGGCTCAAAATGTTTCCTATGAATATGCTTATCATGAGCCACCTTCATATTTGCCTTGTAGATTCGTGAATTGTCATAGGCATCATTTCACAACTCTTCAATCTCAGCCAACTGAAGCTTCCACTGAATATCTGCATCATTAAAATCATAGTTAGTGTTGTTTATAGCTCAATAAGCGCGATGTTCCAACTCAACAGGTTAATGGTCGACTTTTCCATAGACAAAACTGTACGGAGATAGCCTGTGGTTTGTCTTATATGTGGTACTGTAAGCCTAAAGAGCGTTGGGAAGGCACAAAGACCAATCCTTCTGATTTGGATTTACGATTTTCTCCATGATTTTCTTTACTTTGCAGTTGGCCGGCTCAGCTTGGTCATTTGTCTGTGGATGGTAGGCATTGGTGACCTTGTGATGTACTCCATACCTTCGCATCGAAGCCTCAAAAGAACAGTTACAGAAGTGAGTGCCATGATCACTAATAATAGCTCATAGTGTACCGAATCGAGAAAAATATTTTCTTTGAGAAACTTGACAATAGTGTTGTTGTCATTTTTCCGGCACGCCACAACTTCTACCCATTTGGACACAGTGTCCACCACAAACAAGATATACAAATAACCAAAAGAGAGTGGAAAATGTCCCATAAAATCAATCCCCCAACAATCAAGTATTTCAATAACAAGGATCGGGTTGAGGGGCATCATGTGTCTTCGGGACAATGCACCTAACTTCTGACATCTATCACAAGAACGACTAAAATTGTCAGTGTCTTTAAATAATGTAGGTCAATATAATCCAGCCTGTTAAATCTTGGAGGCGGTCTTTTTCATAGAAAATGGTCGTTACAAGCTGAACTATGACAAAAATGTAAAGCACTTTCAAGCTCACAATCAGGGATACATGATGCAAATTTTTTCAACCTAAATTAATAGATTAATTTGACCTGATTGTTATACCGCAAGTGCACAGTTCTCTAACTGGTAGACAATGGCAAATACGGATCGATCCCACAAGGATTGAAGGCACAATCGAAAACTACAATCTATTTAAACTAATTTGAAAGGGGGTTACAACAAGCAAAAATTTCTAAACTAAAAAACAACAACATAAAACTGAGTTTGAGAATCAAAGAAAGAGAGTATAAGGCCTTCGAATCATCCATTAGGTTCATAAAATTATACTAATGTCAATTATTGTCTCCTAGCAATGTAGTTGATTGATTTTAGCAAATATGCAAACCCTAGCATTAATTTTCTGTTTAAGGCACAACTAATCATATGTTTAATTAGCAATATAATGGATTGATTTTAGCAAAGATGCATACCCCTAACATTAATTGTTTGTTTAAGGCACAACTAATCTCAAGTTTAACTAATATGAATCAAACATGCTTAAACAAAAACATAGAATAATTCTAATTACTATGGATGCATGACATACACGGTGAAAGTAACATGCGTTTGTTAAAAAATCAACCTAATGTCAAATCATACAATTCATCGGAAAAAAAAAGAAAGTAAATTCTACTAAGCCCGAGGAACATCTACACCTTATCATTGGGTTTATAAGATCATGGGGGTAGTGGTCGCGGGGATCGTGTAGGCGAACATCACAATTATTTGCACGTTGGGCTTTGGGGTGGTGCAAATTAAAGTGACTGGGTACCAATAACCAATTTTAAAAATATGTTGCTTCCATCCCAAAAGCTCTTCTTATTCACGAACTGCTTCTGTATTCGTTGCAAGAGAAAGAGATCAAAGATAGAGAGAGAATCATCAGGCGAGGTGAGTGGTGGTGAGGATGTGTTGGTGTAGTCTGATGAAGAAGAAAAAAAAAAGAAAAAGGGGGCATGAATGAAGAAACGGAGGAAGAAGAGAGTTTTTGGAGTGATGGATGCGAGATCAGCTACGCGGTGGGGTGACTCTATTTCATCCGTTCGTGGTGACTGATGTGGGACGTGATGAAACAAGGATGTGAATGAGAGATGGGCTGGAGGATGAGATGATGAGTGGCTGGTTGGTGGCAAGAGACGAAGGTCTCTATGTCTCTGCCAAGAGAGGATGAATAAGATATCGAGTTGGAGAGGAGAGGCTGGAAGTTGGTTTTCGGGAGGAGGAGGAAGAGGAGAGGAGTGAAAAGATAGGGAGAGAATTGTATTATTCTTGTCTGCCAATTATATGGAGGCGGAAGAGGGTCAATTGGGCTTGGGCTTAGGTTAAACAGGGGTGGATTTGGGTTTGTTTGGGTCGGGTTTTGGCATGTGATTGTCATGGCGACTTGTAGTTTCACCTTTCACTTTGTACCTCTATTTGAACCAGCCAATTAATCGTTTTCCGACTTGCTACTTTAATGAAATTTCATCGTTTAAGCTCCAATTCCTACAAAAACATGAAAACGAAATAATTAGAATATAATACAACATTTGAAACACTAAAAAATATAAATTAGAAGATATTTTATGTAATAATTATGTGATATCAAATACCCCAAACTTATGTTTTGCTAGTCCTTGAGCTAAACAAAAAATAAAATCCTAGCTATCTTTCGTAGGAATCATCGGTTGCACTTACCTTAATGTGCAACAAGGCTTTGAACCCCTAGATTAACTTTAGTGGACGAGTTATAGTCTTGTCAGAGTTTTTCAGAGATGTTACCCACAAACATTACTAACTGAATAAATTTCAAAAACATGGTCATTCTCCTTAAAAAAAAATAACAAACAATATCACAATAGTATATCAACAAATTGTAACAATAATTAAATATTATCCAAAATATAAATAAATTTCATCATTATTCTCAACTCGAAGGGTGTGTGTGCATAGCCTTATCAACATATCTCTCTCTTTCACAATAAAGACATGACTAGATAACCTTTAGAAAGTACGCTTTGACTACAAATTTGTCATGTCACTCAGAAATAAATCACTCAGAGATTGGGTATTTATCACTCAGTTATATGTGAGGAAAAAAAATTATGGAAACACAAAATCTCCCATATAATTATAATGAAAAGAGTCTTTTCAAAGAATGAAATGAATATGATCTCATGGACCGGTATATCGTTTACTTTTGAGATTGTCGAATCAAACACCATAGTTCTTGTCTATTCAATCTCCACAGCTATGGACTAAACATTTACTTAAGATCAATTAGGTTGTAATGAGGCTAAGATTATAGCTAACAAAATAAAAAGGATATACAAGAATTGTCTGAGAATGACTACACTTTTAATAAACACATAGGACACTGAAGAATAAACACATGTTGTATACCATTAATTTTTCTTCCTTCAAAATTTTTCTTCATATGTTTTTTTAAGCATCAATCTTTTTATTTCTTTTTAATTTTTTTTTTTTTTTTTATCAATGACATGTTTTTCTCTTTCTCCACAATAAAACATTTATGTCTTGAGGATTCATGAAATATCTAGTTTCAGTTCTTTCTATTTGTCTATTCCAAACATATATCAACAATACACATTCTCAGATAAATTGGGTAATGATAAAAATAATATTGGGTATTACTCCAGAATTGAAGTAGGTAATGAAGATGGGTGATGCGCTATTTTAGTAGTACACAACTTAATACCCTGCTTTGTGATTGTAGTATAGAATAAAAAGGGATCGTTTTGGACCGGGGATTAGAGGGCTTGCCAATTAACATTAAGAATAGCTAAAAGACAACTAACAACCTAATTAAGTAAATAATGGGGGATTGAATTTTCTAAATTAAACTATGAAAATAACTACGAAAATTACTATAAAGATAATAAAACTAAAGGGATGGCAAATATGAGAAATTAGCTAAGGGTTTATCTCCACACACCAAACATATGCGCATAAATCAATATTCAATAATCACTTGTTAACTCGTGAGAGACAATGCTCAAGATTAACCGTGATCAACACTGCATTAATCTTATTATTTTTCCAAGTCTGTTGAATTAAACCAAGCGTCGCTTTCAAACTATTCTTATCATGCTATCTAATCAGAAATCGCAAGTTAGATAACAATCTAAGATCATTAAGTTTTGTGGAAAATATGAACACTGACTAGGCAATTACAAGTATGATCAACATCTTGTTCTTACCTAGGTTTTTACTTAACCTTACCAACGCTCCTTGGTATTTACTACTTGTGAGTACATGATTATAACAATTAGGTGAAATTCTCTTATATTCTAACCCCAGATCCTAGCATGCTTACTAAGTTGGCCACCTTAACAAACATACAAAGAAAAGTTCTCTATAAATTAAGTAAACACAATCACTAATTAACAAGAAAGATTAAATTCAATTAATTCATAAAACATATGTTCGGGGCTTTGAATCCACTCCTAACTAAGAGGAGTTTAGCTGGACATATTAAATATGTTCAAACAATAATCCATAATCAATAATCAATAATCAAGCTAAAAATAAGAAAAAGATAGGGTGAAGGAAATAAAACGCTGTCGTCGCCTGATCCGTGGTGGTGCGAGAGAGTCCTAGGGTGCGGATAGCGATAAAAAGAGAATAAAAATTCTCTTATCTTCGTGATCTTCTCCTTCAATCTCTGCTCTGGTGTGAGAAGAGGCTGCAAAGGAGAAGGAAGACGGTGGATTGAGTGGTGGTTCAAGGGTGGTTGGTGACGATTAGGGACAGCGAGAGAGAGGGACTGAGACAAGGGTGTGGAACGATCAGGGAGTCAGGCGAGAGAGAGATGAAGACGGTGACGATGGGTGGCGATGAGTGGACAAACAAGGATGGAGGAGGTCGACTGCTTAAGTGAAGAGAGACTGTGCGAGAGAGAGATCTGTGTGGCTGTGATGGGAACGAAATAGGGAGATGTGGCTAGGGTTTGGCGAGGTTGTTGTTTCGAGGAGGGTTTGATGGAGATGGAGGCGGTAGATGGATTCAGGACGATGGGCTTGACAGAGAGTTGGACGGTGACGATGGGTGGCTGTGGTTGCAAGCCTGGATGAGGAGGCTATTGCTGGATGATTTTTCCAAAGCAAGGTATCATCCCTTTTATAATTGTTTTCTGCTTGGTTTCCTTATTTGCGTGGTTTCCTTTTGCAACTAGTATTTCTAAATCGTCAATTTGCTCACTTAGCTTCTATTTTGGAATCTTGTAATTGGAAACCTACACAAACACGAAAATAACACTTAGTATCATAATTAACAAGTAATCGCCAAAAATATATATAGAAATATGGTACTAAAAATAACCTAATTATGCTCCTATCAAATTCCCCCACACTTATCTTTTGCTAGTCCTCGAGCAAATTCAAGAAACAGAAATAAAAGACTCAAATGACTCAATCTATACTTTCCAACATTTGTCTAAGAGATTTTTAACGGATCATGACATGTTAAGATTATTTGTAAACACAAGACTAAATCCACATCATTCGAAAATTAATACACGTTCATAGCAATGATATAAAAATTCTCAATTAAATCAATCCAAGTGACTGTGAAACTCAAGCGCGTGCCAAGAAGAATTAACCCAAAAATCTCACTGGGTGCACTCTTTTCTTTTTCACTGATTGTTTGGTAAAATCACTATTCCTATTCTAGTTATATGTGAAGGGTTTGATGTAAGAGGGGAACACATAGCTCACATATGATATAACAAGAAAGAAAGGCATTTTCTGACATGTTCATTTTTTTTCTTTTCAGATATATGATCTCATGGAAGGAATGCTACTACTTGAATGCAAGAACTAGTGACACCATATGCTCATACCTCATTCGAATCTCCACATCGTGACATTGCAAGACACACTCAATCAAAAGGTCTTAATTCATGTTGTAATGGGGCCAGGGGTCAAGGGAAGAGAACGAACGGATAAGGAAATTACGAAGGGCTTAAAGAAATGATGAAAGCATGCAATAAGATTAGAGACATTAGCAATGAATCATATGGTTCAAGACATAAGTAGGAAAATGAAGAGATGGCCCACTGAGAATGAAGAGTTTCAACCATTATTTTGTATCTACTGAATGAAAAGAACTGGATTATCTGTATGCTACTGTAATACTGAATGAATATAGACTAGGACTTGTATCCCTTATGTAACTTTGTACCAATGTTTTTTTTGTAACTCTTTCTTCTTGAATCGTCTACCATAAGGGTTTTTCTCCACACTTGCTTTTCAACATACCTTGAACCACAATAAAGTCTCTGCAAATCAAATTATGCTCCACTCTTCTGATTAGGTTAGGGATAGAAAATGAGGGTAATGAAAAAAAAAAGGCTTAATAATAGGCTCAATGGGGTTAACATAAAGGAAATATATCATGGATCAGGCTTATTTGGCAATGGTGGAAATTAAGTGCCTTTATCATGTCGAGCATGTCATGCAATTCAATATGATGCTTTGAACGAAATTAATACAAGTTCTAGTGTTTAATCCTTAATTATGAAAACAATCCAAGTAGCAACCAAAACAAACAAAATTGAGATCATGCAACGAATTATTATTGACAAAAGAAATGAAAGATGACCTAACTAAAAACTCTCAAAATCAAAGGAACAATAGGCTCAAAACTCACATATGGGTTATAATGAGTTAAATTCAATTAAGCATGCTACAAATACCAATTACTAAATTGATTACATGTGAATTTGCATATGATAGCCATGAATAAGCATTAACCAAACAATATTATTAAATCTTAACTCATGCTTATAAATCACCTTAAGGTCATGCAATTAAAAACCAAATCTCATAATTGTGTTGAAAAGTATCCTAAGACTCAAAACAACTATTTTTTTTTAATGACACTAATACCAACAAAGAAAACAAAAACCAACATTTTTTTTTCATTTTTTTTATTAATTCTTTTTCAAAATAAAAACAACGTTGTTCCCCCCACACTTAAACCTAACATTGTCCTCAATGTTAATAGATTATAGCACATGCAATGAAAGATTTAAAAGCGGAAAAACAAACTACTAACAAACAAAAATAACGAAAAGAAAATAAAGGGATAGATAAAACAAATCTGACTGGGTTGCCTCCCAAGAAGCGCTTGTTTTAACGTCACGCAGCCTGGCGGTATCTGCAATTAATCCTAAGAATAAGTGGGAACATGGAGTGGTATGTCCTCCACGTCATGCACCACAAAGGCTTAAGTCGATGCCCATTCACTTTGAATTCATTTCCAGTTGTGACACTTTTCACTACTATAGCACCATGAGGAAAAAAATTAGTAACAATAAAAAGACCAACCCATCTAGAATGTAACTTATTGGGAAAAAGTTTAAGGCGTGACTGAAAAAGTAAGACTTTCTGGCCCACAACAAAAGTCTTTCCACGGATCATGCGATCATGAAAAGCTTTAGTTTTCTCCTTATAAATCTTGGCACTCTCATATGCGTCATTCTGAATCTCTTCAAGCTCGTTCAACTGCAATTTTCTATGAAGGCCAACATCATCAATGTTCATATTGAAAGTCTTAATTGCCCAATGCACCCTATGTTCTAGCTCAACAGGTAAATGACACGGTTTCCCATATACAATTCAAAAGGGAGACATTCCTATATGTGCCTTATATGTTGTTCGATACGCCCATAAAGCATCATCAAGTCGCATGCTCCAGTATTTGCGGGTGGGCTTTACTGTCTTCTCAATTATTTCCTTGATTTCACGATTTGAAACTTCGACTTGTCCACTTGTTTGGGGATGATAAGGTGTCGAAACCTTATGTGTGACATTGTATTTCTTAAGCAAAACTTCAATTATACGGTTGCAAAAGTGGGAACCTCAATCATTTATTATCACTCGCGGTATTCCAAACCTTACAAAAATGTTAGAACGAATAAACTCTACAACAACTTTGGAATCATCAGTACGAGTGTCTTTTGCTTCCACCCACTTTGAAACATAATCCACAACAAGCAATATATAAGTGAAACCATTAAAAGAAAGAAATGGACCCATGAAATCAATACCCCATACATCAAAATTTTTCGCACTATATATAGGATGTTGTGGTATTTGATCTCTAGGGCCTAAGTTACCTAGTCTTTGACGTCGGTCACAAGTCATGCAAAATAATCTGGCATCCTTAAATAAAGTAGGCCAATAAAATCCACATTCTAAAACCTTATGAGCTATTATTTGAGTTCCAAAGTGTCCCCCACAAGCATAGGAATGACAATATGTCAATATCAAATTAAATTCAGAATCGGGCACGCACCTTCTAATCAATTGATCGGTACAATGCTTCCACGGATAGGGATTATCCCATACAAACTGTTTTGCCACTTTCTTGAGCTTATCCTTCTGAACTCGAGTCAAGGTGTTCGGAATCTATTTGGATAAAAGGTAATTCACAATATCAGCATACCATGGTTCACTTACCTCGACCAAAAGTGCTCATCAGGAAAAGTCTCAAGAATTGGCAGGGGCTCCTCATTTCGCACCAAACAGCTCATGTGGTCAGCTACCACGTTTTCACTCATTTTTTATCCCTGATCTCCACATAAAACTCTTGAAGAAGAAGTATCCACCGTATAAGTCTTGGTTTCGCCTCTTTCTTCGTAAGCAAGTCTGTTAAAACTGCATGATTAGAGAAAATTATAACTCTAGTTCCAATTAAATAAGATTGAAATTTCTCTAAAGCAAATATAACAGCTAAAAGTTCTTTTTCAGTTGTGGAATAATTCAATTGAGCATCATTCAAAGTGCGGGAGGCATAGTAGATGACGTGAAGACGTTTGTCCCTCCGTTGGCCTAGAATTGCTCCTAAGGCATAATCTGATGCGTCACACATAAGCTCAAATGGAAGACTCCAATCCGGTGGCGCAATGATAGGTGTTGATGTCAACAACTCTTTAAGCTTGTCAAACGCTTTCTGACTGTCATTATTGGACTCAAATGGCACATCTTTTTGTAGGAGTAGACATAGTGGTCCAGAAATCTTAGAAAAATCTTTGATAAATCGCCGATAGAATCCTGCATGTCCAAGAAAAGAATGAACCTCTCTCACCGAAGTAGGAGAGGATAAGTAACGTACAAGATCTATTTTAGCTTTATCAACCTCAATACCCCTAGCTGAAAACACATGACCTAAAACAATACCTCGATTAACCATAAAGTGACATTTTTCCCAATTTAATACAAGGTTAACCTCAATGCATCGCTTCAGAATCAATACAAGATTATCCAGACAATGGTCAAAAGAATAACCGAACACACTAAAATCATCCGTAAGAACCTCAATGATTTTTTCATTAATAAAGTCTGAAAATATACTTACCATGCATCTTTGGAAGGTAGTCGGAGCATTACACAAACCGAATGGCATTCTTCTATATGTGAAAGTGCCGAATGGACATGTGAAGGTTGTCTTTTCTTGATCCTCTGGAGCGATGACAATCTGATTGTATCTTGAATAACCATCAAGAAAACAATAAAAAACACGACCGACCAACCTTTCAAGCAATTGATCAATAAAGGGAAGAGGAAAATGATATTTCCTGGTTGTTGAATTCAGCTTTCTATAGTCAATACAAACCCGCCATCCAGTTTGCATTCGTGTGGGAACCAACTCATTTTCCTCATTCTTTACCACAGTTATGCCAGATTTCTTTGACACTACTTGCACTGGTGAATTCCACTTGCTATCTGAAATAGGGTAGATCACGCCACAATCAAGGAGTTTAATGATTTCTTTCTTCACAACTTCCATCATAGGGGGGTTAGGCGGTGCTGAGATTCTCTAGTGGGTTTTGCACCTTCCTCAAGAAGTACATGGCACATACAAGTGGTAGGGCTAATACCCTTTTATGTCTGCCAATGTCCACCCAATTGCAGTCTTGTATTCTTTCAAAACTCGAATAAGCTTTTCCTCCTCTAAAATTGTGAGTGATGATGATATGATGACAGGCAATGTCTCATCATCTCCCAAATATGCGTACTTCAAGTGATCCGGTAACGGTTTAAGTTCAAGTTTAGGTGCCTGAATCACAGAAGGTAAAAGTTTATTAGTAGATGAGGGAATAATAATTGGAGAAGGTAACTCACTAACAATTCATGGCATTGACTCCAAGGTTGCCACAGTCTCAATGACATCCTCCCTCATGCTATCGGTCGAGATCTTCTTATTGTCACAAAGGACTTCATTTCTCTCATATCTAGCGCCAGTAGTAATGGTGATTTCAAGTTCATCCTCATTCATAACGACAAGAAATTCCTGAGACAAAATATCCACCACGTCAATAGAAAAACAAGAATGATTATCAACAGGATACCTCATGGCTTCAAAGATGTTGAAGCCAATCACATCACCATCAAGTTCCATGGTCAGTTTCCCCGCATGCACATCAATATTTGTTCTTGCAGTTTTCATGAAGGGCCGTCCTAAAATAAGAGGCAAAGGTGCTAACAATGTCGAATCTTCCATTTCAAGCACATAGAAATCTGTTGGGTAGATCAAATGATTAACCTACACTAACACATCTTCCAACAAACCTCGAGGATATGCATTAGAACGGTCAGCCAATTGAATAATTACACCATCATTTTTTAGCTCCCCGAGATTCATAGAACGATAAACAGAATATGACATAACATTAATTGAAACACCTAAGTCTAACATTGCATTTTCAATTTTAGTATTACCGATAACACAAGGGATAGTGAAAGTACCTGGATCCTTGCACTTCGGTGGCAATTTTCTTTGAAGAAGACATTCTCATGTACCTTAACTACCTCTCCGTCTTGAAGTTGTCTCTTTGTTGTGCAAAGCTCCTTAAATTTTTTTGCATACTTAGGCACTTGCTTAATAGCATCAAGAAGCGGAAAATTGACTTGGACTTTTCGGAAGGTTTCCAAAATTTCCTTATCCTGTTCATTTTTCCTAGATTTGGCAAACTTACCTGGAAGAGGCACAAAAGGTGGAACAAGATTAGCAGAAACTGAATTTGAATGCTCACCTTCTTACCTTGGAGCTCTAGTGTTTCAACGATGGCTGGATCATCCTTCTATAACTCAGCTTCCTTATTTCGACTCTATTTAGGGACTATTGGCTCATTCTCAATTTGCCTACCACTCCTCAATGTAATTGCTTTTGCGGTTTCAAACCCGCCTTTCGGATTTGGAATGGTAGAACGAGGAAGTTTCCCTTGCTAGCGAATTTGTCCAATAAACTCAGCTATCTGTCCCATTTGTAGTTTCAAATCTGCTATATCTTTTTATTGGTTCTGTTGAGAAATAGTCAACGCTTTCAAAATCTCATCATAATTAAGGGGCATACCTGAATTGTGCTGAGGTGATTCTGGTTGCCTTTGGATAAAACCAGGGGGTGGCCGATTCGAAGTTTGTTGTTGAGGTTGTTCTGAATTTCTCCATCCAAAGCTGGGATGATTTCTCCAACCTTTATTGTAAGTGTTCGAATAAGGGTTATTCCTATAGTGATTTTGCCCCTGAAAACCTACTGCATTGACATTCTCCCAACCGCCATTCTCGATATGTTGAGGACATTGATCAAATGGATGTCTTGACTTAGTACACACGCCACAAACTTGTGCAACTCCTAGCACATTCGGCTTCCCTAGGGCTTGAGTCACAAGTGAGGTAAGATTAGCCATTTGACCTTCCAAAATAGAATTAGTACTTACCTCATGGACTTGGCGTGAAGGCTCTCCAATTCTTTCATACTGTTGGGCGTTTAAGGCTCGGTTTGTAATTAAAGTCTTTGCTGCTGCTGGAGTTTTATCAACCAAAGCTCCTCCTACCTCTGCATCTAACATTTGTCGCTTAAGAGGAAGCAATCCCTCATAAAAGTATTGAATCAGAAGCTCTTCCTTCATATGATGTTGCGGACATGATGCTATGAGAGTTTTGAAGCGCTCATAGTAAGCCGAATATGATTCTCCTGGACCTTGCTGTATACCACTGATTTTCTTCCTCAACAAGATAATTTCGGAAGTTGGGAAATTTTTTTCTAGAAACACCTTCTTCATGTTATCCCAAGAATATACTATTCCGGAAGCTAGTTCATAGAGCCAATCCTTAGCCCTATCAGTCAGAGAAAATGGAAATGCTCTTAGTTTCAGAATGTTCTCATCCACAATCATAAGCGTCATACTGGAGCATACAACTTCAAATTCCTTTAAATGTTTATTTGGATCCTCCATAGAAAGACCATGATATTTTGGAATATGGTGAAGTAGGATGGATTTCAGCTCGAATGACTCTGTTTTGCCCTGCGCGGCTATTGGATACTGAATGCACAGGGGTGCGGCATTGTCCAAAGTGGATGCCGAAAGTTCTCTAATAGATCTATTGTCTCCCATGTCGAAATCTTCAGATTTAGATTCAAAGCTAGATGTTTGTGACTCTTTTGTTTCTCTAATTCGTCTTCTAAATGTTTTCTCAGGTTTTGAATCGTATTTTAATAAATTTTCGCTAGATCTTATATTGCACATGAACCGCTACCTGAGATAAAGACAGAATGAAGAAAAAAATCAATAAAAATAAAAAATAAAAACTAATGAAGTAATTAACAATTTTTCTAATCCCCGGCAACGGCGCCAAAAATTGATGCACTATTTTAGTAACACACAACTTAATACCCTGCTTTGTGATTGTAGTATAGAATAAGTAGGGAAAGTTCTAGACCGGGGATTAGAAGGCTTGCCAATTAACACAAAGAATAGCTAAAAGACAACTAACAACCTAATTAAGTAAATAACGGGGGGTTGGATTTTCTAAATTAAACTATGAAAATAACTACGAAAATTACTATAAAGATCATAAAACTAAAGGGATGGCAAATATGAGAAATTAGCTAAGGGTTTATCTCTGCACACCAAAAATATGCGCATAAATCAATATTCAATAATCACTTGCTAACTCCTGAGAGACAATGCTCAAGATTAACCGTGATCAGCACTACATTAATCTTATTATTTTCCCAAGTTCGTTGAATTAAACTAAGCGTCGCTTTCAAACTATTCTTATCGTGCTATCTAATCATGAATCGCAAGTTAGATAACAATCTAAGATCATTAAGTTTTGTGGAAAATATGAACACTAACTAGGCAATTACAAGTATGATCAACATTTTGTTCTTACCTAGGTTTTTACTTAACCTTACCAAAGTTCCTTGGTATTTACTACTTGTGAGTACAAGATTATAAAAATTAGGTGAAATTCTCTTATACTCTAGCCCCAGATCCTAGCATGCTTACTAAGTTGGCCACCTTAACAAACATACAAAGAAAAGTTCTCTATAAAACAGTTAAGCAAAACACAATCACTAATTAACAAGAAAGATTAAATTCAATTAATTCATAAAAGCACATGTTCAGGGCTTTGAATCCACCCCTAAATAAGAGTAGTTTAGCTGGACATATTAATTATGTTCAAATAGTAATCCATAATCAATAATCAGCTAAAAATAAGAAAAAGATAGGGTGAAGGAAATAAAACACTGTCGTCGCCTGATCCATGGTGGTGCGAGAGAGTCCTGAGGTGCGAATAGCAATAAAAAGAGAATTAAAATTTTCTTATCTTCTCTTCACTATCTGCTCTGCAGAGAAGAGGTTGCGAGGGAGAAGGAAGTCTGTGGATTGAGTGGTTGTTCAAGGGTGGTTGGCGACGATCAGGGACAGCAAGAGAGAGGGACTGAGACGAGGGTGTGGAACAATCAGGGAGTCAGGTGAGAGAGATGAAGATGGTGACGATGGGTGGCGATGAGTGGACAAATAAGGAGGGAAGAGGTCAACTGCTTGAGTGAAGAGAGACTGTGTGGGAGAGAGATCTGTGTGGCTGTGATGGGAGCGAAACAGGGCGATGTGGCTAGGGTTTGGCGAGGTTGTTGTTTTGAGAAGGAGGGTTTGATGGAGATGGAGGTTGTAGATGGGTTTAGAATGATGGGCTTGGTAGAGAGTTGGACGGTGACGATGGGTGGCTGTGATTGCAAGCGTGGATGAGGAGGCTATTGCTGGATGATTTTTCCAAAGCAAGATATCATCCATTTTATAATTGTTTTCTTCTTGGTTTCATTCTTTGCGTGGTTTCCTTTTTTGCGTGGTTTCATTTTGCAACTAGTATTTCTAAATTGCCAATTTGCTTCACTTTTGGAATCTTGTAATTGGAAACCTACACAAACACGAAAATAACAATTAGTACCATAATTAATAAGTAATAGCCAAAAATATATATAGAAATATGGTGCTAAAAATAGCCTAATTATGCTCATATCAATGGGGTTAGCAAAGAAAATGCAATTTAAAGGCTCAAAGGGCTGCAAACAAATATTTATGATTTTGTACGCAAAATGGCTAGAAAATTGTTAAAAGAAAAATGCCTATATCACTTGCTAAGCACTAGTAGGTGTTATGACATCTCAACTAAATAAACCAAGAGATTCTGGTGTAATAATTCAATTTTAATGTCATATTCAAAGCAATCAATAGAAGAAAAAAGAATAATGAGATCATCAAAGAAATAATGCGGACTCAAGAAAAATCTGAGTTTATTAAATAACCCTCAAGAAAAAAATAGAATGTCTCAAAACTCACAAGGGTTAAGTTTTCACTATCAATCTAAGGCTTTCTAGTAAATATCTCATTCATCAACTTCAAATTATGCTAACTTTGCTTATAGAGCAAGAATAGTCGAGTTGAAAATCTCATGAACTCTATTTAACTTAAAGGATGATATCAAATCTTATGTCTTTCTATTAATATATCAATGTGACAGGTGATAATATGCATTTTCTCAAATTTAAAGCATACTCTCTTCATTGGAAAATAACTTCGGATTTTGAATGCATTTTCAAATCAATTTTTTTTCACAATTAACAAAATCATCTACGTATTCAATGGAGATTGATTAGAATATCGTAATTAACCGAGTAAGTTGTGAAATACAATTAAGATCAAATTTTTTGAAAAATGCTAAAAAAAACTCATAAAACTCACCCCCAAACCTAAACCAAACATACTCCTCAATGTATAAAAAGAAGAATCGTGACAAATGAAGGAAAAAAATATGAGGGTTGGAGTGATATTACCATGGTGAACTTTTTACCAATTTCGAATAGATCATCCACCCATGAAAGCTCAAAAAATAATAACTGTAGACTTGTCATGAGAAACTAATAAAACACATACATGCCACAAAAAAAATGCACTTACGAAAAAATACATGCACCGGTTGTAAGATAAAAATTGTTACGGAGCTAATGAGTATGAGTGGAATCCAACTAGAAAGAGCTCGAAAATCAATCCAGACTAATCATAATGATACAACTGAAGCTGGGTTGCTTCCCAGGAGCGCTTGGTTTAACGTCGTCAGCCCGACGTATAATCTTTCTTAAACATAATGTATTATAAAAATGAAGAAAGAGAACATATCGAACACCCTCCCCCAAACCTAGACACATAGTCCATGATGTAAACTAAATCAAAAGTGTCATAAAATCGTATAGCAACAACCTAAAAAGTTGAGGATCAATCCAACAAATAGTAGCAATCACATGTCGCACAACATTTATTGACACACCACAAAAATTATGAAGGCGTCATGCAAAATCATAAAGAAAATGCAAATGAACTCGCATTCCTAGGAAACTCGTAGAGACCTGGAGCATAAAGGAGTCACAAATAGTGATATCCAGCAAATGACTCTTGCCTACTCCTATAAATGACCTCCTAAGTCATGTGTCAAATCAGAAGATTGATGATATATGTTTTACAATAGGATGGTAGAAACGGAAATCGTCCCTTAAAAACAAGAGATCCACATAAGTAGAGTCAGTCCATGTGAAAGGGATGCAAAGATGTATGTCTATAGATATGCTGGGTGGTACAAGTTCATCATAACAAAATGAATTACACCAAGATGATGAGCTAGAAAACTCAACAACACCCCCAAACTTGGAATTAGCACTACATATGGCATGAATTTTCTCATTAAATGCATCTTCCAATAACACATTGACTATTACTTAAATTATGGCGTTCATTTGTATTGTGAAAATAGTCGAGGCAAAACTCTAAAGAATATTGAAAATCCGACTTCATGCATGAGTCACTAGGAAGACATATGTCGAACGTGTCAACATGAAAAGGTGAGTAAGGGAATGGGTCAATAAGGAAAATAGTCTCAATAGAAGGAGTCGGTTTTGACTTAGTGAGGGGAAGGGGTCCTATTTTGGGCTTCCATGTATAACCGAGATCCATAATAGGGAATGAGTCAAGCAAAGTATTCACTTCCCTGATGGACTTATCAATATCGAAGTCTAAATCAAAATGAGTCAATAAGGCTGCTAAGAGATCATCTAGCGCTGACTGCAAAAAGGAATTCTCCTTAGCCATCTCCTTGGTCTCAATAGACAAGGAGGGGGAACCTAGAAAAGTTTTTTTTTAATTATTTAAATGCAAGCGTAACTTCTATATGAAGATGATCTAACTCCAAAAAAAACAACGGAATGCAAAACGACACCTAAATGATGTGCAAACAAAATGAATGACAGACACCCCTAGAGTTTTTTTTTTTTTTACTAATATAGGGTTGAAATTCAATTTAATTTACCTAACTGTGGGAGAGAAACAATAATTTCCTATCAATTTGTCCCTACAGAATTGGTCCTATCTCTTTTTTCACTTTCCAGCTCAAAGTGAAATGCCTGTTTAAGAACTATTCCAAGATAGGATATGTTTTTCACTTGACTACTTTAAGCCTTCAAACTTCCAAGTAGGAACCCTATGAGCGTCAAACTTGTCCTAGACAATTATTTTGCTACAAATTTTAAATAGTGAAGGCTTAAGTTCCTAACCCTAAACTAGATGTTGCATGCAATACTACCTAAAACAACCAAAACACATGTGATCACAATAGAAATTGCATGCAGATGCGGTGGGGAAAAGTTACCTTCGGCGTGAACCTCTTTCGGGTTACTTGTGTCACCGGCTAGAAGTCGAGTTGTCGTCGATCACCCTTGTGAATACCTGTGTATGATTGTCTGTAAAACAAATGCAAAAAATTAAAACTCAACTACTAACAAATAAAAAAATAAACATGTGACGCCTGACACTGTACTTAAACAAAGAAAAATTTACCTAATTTATAAACTCGTAAAAATAAAATCCTCGACTTCGATTGTATTGTTACAATCTCGGCATCAACGTCAAAAACTTGATGAAGATTTTATCAACCTAACTTAATAGGTTAATTTAACCTGATTGTTATACCACAACTACACATTTATCTAATTGGTAGACAATGACAAATACGGGTCGATCTCACGAGGATTAAAGGCACAGTCGAAAACTATAATCTATTTAAACTAATTTGAAAGGGGGTTACAATAATAAAAAATTTCTAAACTGATGGAAAGTAGAAAAACTACTAAAAATTGAGTTTTAGAATCTTCGAGAGAGATGCTAAGGCTTTCAACTCATCCATCAAGTTCATAAAATTATATTAATGTCAATTATTGTCTTCTAGCAATGTAGTGGATTGAATTTAGCAAAGATGCAAACCTCTAGAATTAATTGTCCATTTAAGGCACAACTAATCACAATTTTAACGAGCTATGTAATTGATTGATTTTAGCAAAGATGCAAACCCCTTGCATTAATTTTTTGTTTAAGGCACAACTAATCACGGGTTTAACTAATACGAATCAAACATTCTTAAACAAAAACATAGAATAATTCTAACTACCTTAGATGCATGACATACACAGTGAAAGTAATATGCGTTTGCTCACCAATCAACCCAATGTCAAATCACACAATGCATCGAAAAATAGTAAAAAAAGGAAAGTAAATTCTACTAAGCCTGATGAATCATCTAAGCCTTAGCATAGGGTTTAGAAGATCATGGTGGTGGTGGTCGCGGTAGTTGTGTAGGCGAACATCATAGTTCCTGCATGTTGAGATGTGTGGTGGTAAAGTAAAGTGACTAGGTGCCGATCCAGATTTTAAATTTTTGTTGCTTCCCTCCCAAAGATCTTCTTGTTCACGAACTGCTTTTGTGTCTCCCTTCATCCTTGTTGTTGTATCCGTTGAGAGAGATATTATAGAGATAATCGGAGATGAGAGGGGCGAGCGGGTGAGACGTTGTGTGCTATGTTGTTGGTATGTGGTGAGAGTGCAAGGCTGTTGTTGGGTGCTAGGAGACGTAAGAATGAGAGGATGGCACAATGCTAAGATGGAAGAAGGGAAGACGAGAGAGAAAAAAAAAAGAACATGGAAGGAAGAAAAAAAAAGATGAAATGAGCTCGTTCTACTGTGTGCGATCTGTGTCTCCCTTGTTTTGGTGCAATCTGTGTTGTGATGGCGAGATGAAGATCAAGCGAGATGAGTAGTGGTGAGGACGCGTTGTCTGATGAATGAGAAGAAGGGGGCGTGAAGGAAGAAACAGGGGAAAAACATAGTCTGTGGCGTGATGGATGTGAGATTAACTGCGAGGCGGGGTGACTCTGTTTCATCTATTAGTGGTGGCTGATGTGGAATGTGATGAAACAAGGACGTGAAGGAAAGATGGGCAGGAGGATGAGATGATGAGTGGCTGGTTGGTGGCGATAGACGAAGGTCTCTATATCTCTGCCAAGAGAAGATGAAGAAGAGATCGAGGTGGGTATAAGAGGCTGGAAGTTCGTTTTCGGGAAGAGGATAGGTGTGAAAGAGAGGAGGAGAATTGTATTCTCCTTGTCCGCCAATTATATGGAGGAGGAAGAGGGTTAATTCGGCTTGGGCTTAGGTTAAGACAAAGGTGGATTTGAGTTTGTTTGAGTTGGGTTTTGGCATGTGATTGTCATGGTGACTTGCAATTTCACCCTTTACTTTGTACCGCTATTTGAACCAGCCAATTAATCGTTATCCAATTTGTCGCTTTAACGCAATTTCATCGTTTAAGCACCAATTCCTACAAAAACACGAAAACAAATAATTAGAACAAAATACAATATTCAAAACATTAACAAATATAAATTAGAAGATATTTTATGTAATAATTATGTGAATATCAATACAATGCCTCGTGATTTTGTCAGGATAATACTTATACAGATAAGGATCATCCGAATAGAAATTTCTTACCTCGACCAGAAATTTGTGCTTATCTTGAGCACACCATGAGAATAGAACTTTGCCGGAAACCAAGTAATTAACAATATGCGCATACCATGTCACTTGAGTTACGACAAACACGTGTTCATCAAGGAAGTCATCACAGATGGGTGGGCCATTGGCAGAATCATTGATGTTCAGGTGAGACAAGTGATCCACCACGACATACTCCACCCCCTTCTTATATTTTATTGTGAAATCAAATTCCTACAAAAGTAAAAACCACCTAATCAGTCTTGCCTTAACATCCTTCTTTGTAAGAAGGTACTTAAGAGCTGCATGGTCAGTAAAAACAGTAATAGGTGTACCAATCAAATAAGTACACAACTTGTCTAAAACAAAAACTACGGCTAGCAACTCGTTTTTGGTAGTAGAATAATTCATTTGAGCATTATTAAGAGTTCTACTAGCGTAGTAAACAACAAAGGGCGTCCCTTCCCTTCGTTGACCCAGGGCTACCCCCACAGCATAGTTACTTGCGTCACACATTATCTCAAATGCCAAATTCTGATCTAGTGACTGCATTATGGGGGTGGAAGTAAGCCTAGCAATGAGTGTTCGGAAAGCGTCATCACACTTTCGTATCCAGTGGAACACGACTTCTTTTACTAGGAGGCTACACAGGGGTCTACATATGGTTGAGAAGTTTTGTATGAACCTCCTATAGAAACCTACATGCCCCATTTAACAGTTTTGGGTGTGGGCAATTTAGAGATCAATTCAATTTTTGCCTTATCAACCTCGATCACTTTATCAAAAATTATGTTCCTCAAAACTATTCCAAAGGAAACCATGAAATGGCATTTTTCTCACTTAAGCACCAGACCCTTCTCTTCACATATACTCAAAACAGCTTGTAAATGAAGTAAGCATGAATAAAAGGAATCACTAAAATCAATCGAATCATATATGAACACTTACATATATTTTTCAACCATGTCACAAAAAATTTTCATCATGCATCTCTAAAAGGTAGCTGGCGCATTACCCAAACCAATTGGCATACGCCAAAAGCATAAGTACAAAAAGGACATGTGAAGGTAATCTTATTTTGATCCTTTAACGCAATCTCAATCTGATAATATTTTGAATGCTCATTTGGAAAGCAATAGAAAGGATGGCCAGCTTCATGCTCTAAGATTTGGTCTATGAATGGAAGCGAGAAGTGATCCTTATGGGTGGCAGAATTAAGTTTTCTATAATCAATGCACTTGCGCCACCCTGTCACTACCTTGGTAGGAACAAACACTCCATCTTCATTAGTTACCACTGTCACTCCAGATTTCTTAGGCACTACTGAAGTTGGATAACCCACTTGCTATCAGAGATGGGGTAAATGATACCCGCATCTAGCAGTTTTAAGACTTCCCTTTTCACTACCTCTTTCATGGTAGGGTTAAAGTCATCTTTGGGGGATCTCTATGGGGGTTCGTTCCTTCTTCTAAGTGAATCCTATGGGAACATATTAAAGGGCTAATACTTTTGATGTCAGCTACAATCCAACCTAGTGCAAATTTGTGCTCACTTAACATGTTAATCAATTCTTGTTCATGTGAATCACTAAGCACAAAAGAGATAATAACATGAAAGGTATCACCTGGTCCAAGGAATGCATGTTTGAGTCCCTCAGGCTGTGGAGTTAGATTGACTTTTGGGGTCTCCACGGTGGATGGATGTGGTATTTTTCTTTCTCTTGGCAATTCCTCAAGGCATGGATACCATTGTCGCCCTTCTTTATCCTTTGACCCAGAAACAACAAAAACATCAAAAACATTTTAAGGATAAAGCGAACTCTCAAAATCGAAAATATAAAGGAGGTACTCTAAAGATTCAAAATTTTCACTCATGAGAGCCTCATCTTTTATCAGTGTGTCTATCATGTAAGTGTGATAGCACTCATCATCATCACGTTGTTGCTTGCCAATGTTGAATATGTTGACCTCCAAAGTCGTGTTCCCAAAAGATAGCTTCATCAGACCATTTCCGCAATTGATAAGAACATTAGGTGTAGCAAGGAAAGGTCTAGCTAGAATGATTGGAACTGTAGACTCCATATTAACCACGACATGGGTATCCAAAATAAGAAAGTTGACAAGGTAGTAGAACTTATCGATTTGTAGCAATACATCCTCGACTATTCCTCTTGGCTTTTTAGTTGATCCAATTGCAGTACCACAAATGTGGATTTGATCTCTCCTAGACCCAATTGCAAGTTGATAGAATAAGGCATTAAATTCACACTTGCTCATAGAACTAGCAAAGCTTGACCGAACTCATGAGTCCCGATTTGGCAGGTGACCATGGGACACCCTGGGTCTTTGTACTTGGGTGTTGTCTTTTGCTCGATCACTGCACTTACATGTTCAGTCAAGAAAACAATATTCTTGACATGATGCTTCCTTTTTATGGTGCATAGATCCTTAATGAACTTCGCATAAGTTGCTTCATGTTTAATCACATGCAGCAAAGGTAGGTTAATTTTAACCCATTTCAGATGTTCTTGGATCTCACCATGTATTTTTGGACTTTTCTTAGTAGGTCGGAGCGCTTGGGGAAAAAGGAGTGGGATTAGAATGTTCTTATTTGGCTCATCCTCAGAGTTGCTCTCCTTGTTACTTGGAGATGTGCCTGTAGTGGTTGACGGGCTTGGTCCATCTAGTATCTTACCACTCCGAGTAGTTATGACATTGACTACTTTGATGTTTTGAAAGTCTGAAGTGGAGGTTCGTCCCATATTTCGCCTCTTAGGATTTGCTTGGAGGCTGGGATAGAAATTGGTCCTGCTCATGCATTGTCAGAGAACTTGTCAACTTGGTGATCTGCCTTTTGATCTTCTTGTTCTTTTCTACCACCTGTGTCAATGCAGCCTCAAATTTTTGATTAGTTTTACCTTGTGCCTCTGTAAATGCATGTAATGTATCCTCTAAGGAATTCTTGTTAGGTCATGCATTGTATGAAGGTGCATTGTACGGGTCTAGGTGGTTGTGCTTCTGGGTGTGCGAGTTGGTTTGGGTCAGACCTCCAGCCAAAGTTTTGGTGATCCCTCCAGCTAGAATTATAAGTGTCAGAGAAGGGTGAGTAAGGCTTCTTGTACATCCATAAGGCATTACATTGTTTCTCATAAACCATTCTCATCTTAGTCAAAGTCGGGCAATTCTGTGCTGGGTGTTCCACCCCTCCCCCACAAATAAAACATGTATCCTGTGACTCGACTCTAGCAACTATATTCGTGGTTTCTCCATCCTTGGTCTTAAGTGCCTATAGTTCCCTAGTCGTTCTATCTAATTGAGTTCTAAGTTTGTCTTCTTCCCTAAGTTGGTAGTAGGGGTGGGCATCCCATCCCGCAATCCCGTTCCCGTCCCGTCCTGATTTTTTCGGGTCTTAATGGGATTAAATAATTTCATCCCGATCCCGTCCCGTCCCGATCTAGAATGAAATGGGATGGGATGGGATGAAGATTTTCAATCCCGCCAATCCCGAGCTAATTTTTCAATATTTATTATTAATATTTATATTTATATTAGGATTGCAATATTTGGATGCCCATACAAATTCCCTGATGCATATAACATTTTAGCATCTCAAATTCTCAATGTCGTTAGGCTATCTACTCATATTTGAAGACCAATTTGTTTAACTGTATTTAACTAGGGTACATTCGATCTCATGGAAAACTTTGGATACTCAACCTGTAGTACAATTTAATGGGTTCCTAGTATCATCTCATTTGCAAGGATAGATATGCATGAAAATTAAACTCTGTGTGAGATTCCAATGACAACTTCATGTGCTTATTATGGCATAGGTTATATTATGTTTAGTTGATTGCATTTTGGTTTATTATTTCATTTTCAGCATGGTTATGTGTGAACATGCAATTTGCTGAAGACCTATTTTAGTTATTGAAATTGCATGATCAATTTGAAACACGCTGATCCCGTCCAGTCCCGTTCCCGTATGAACGGGATGGGATATGGATGGGTCTATCTCGTCCCATCCCGTCCCGTGCTCACCCCTAGTTGGTAGAACCCAGGCGAAAGTGCTTTGTTTGTGCTTTTAGCAGCATTCGACCAGGTTCAGGTGTGGGCCTTCTCAGCCAAGTCATTCAGGTACTCAATGGCCTCATCGGGGTCTTTATGGAGGAACTATCTATTACACATCATCTACACAAATTGGCGTTTTCTACTTGTAAGCCCCTCATAGTAATAACTGACAAAGCGCCAACTCTCATACCCATGGTGTGGACATGTATTCCACAAATCCTTAAACCTCTCACATGCCTGATATAATATCTCGTTGTCCTTTTGGGTGAAGGTAGAAATCTGTCTCTTCAGATCATTGATTTTGTGGCGAGGGAAATACTTAATAAAAAATGCTTGGGTCATCTCCTCCCACGAACCTATTGACCTTGGTCGCAAAGAGTATAGCCAACTCTTCGTTTTTTCCTTTAAAAGTAAATGGGAAAACCTCAGTATAACCGAGTCTGCAGCCTCAGGTTTGTTGTGAACGTGGCCACCACTTCCTCAAACTCCCTAATGTGAAGATAAGGGTTTTCACTCTCTGGACCATGGAAGATGGGTAATAACTGTATCATGCCCATTTAAAATCTAGTTGTGGTGTATTCGGTGCAAACATAAGATATTATGGTGTAGTAGTGCGCATGGGGTGAAGATAGTCCTTAAGGGATCGAACATGGTCGTCTCCGTGATTACTCATGGTGTTGGAAATGGAGCTAGGACTTGTCTTATTCTCAATGTGACCCCGTGGGTATTCAAACTCTAGGACCCTAACTAGTCTTCCTTGTTTGTCTCGATTCCAACTCATACACCCTAATTTTTAGACAACTAAATACGAAACAAAAAGAGAAATAAATTAACCAATGAAACTTACTATATATATATATATAATGAAAAATAACTAAACGAAAATAAACTAGACCTAAAAATAAGAAATAGAAAGAAAACTAATAAATTCGGTGGTTATTCTAAAAATAAGAAAATAGAAAGAAAACTAAAAATAAAGTAGACCTAAATTTTTTTTAATAGAAATAAGCACTAACTTTTTAAAAAAGAAATAGAAAGAAAAATAAAATAAACCTAAAATCCAAGAAAAAAATGCTAGAAAGATAATACCGAAAACCTCCTCGTAGAATGACGCTATCCCTGGCAACGACGCCAAAATTTGATTACACCCAAACAATATACGTGGTCAATGTAGTAGAAAGAATGTGGTGTTGATCCCACGAGGAAAGCAATCTACAAAATAAGTTCAAAGTAATACCAACAAAACCAGGAACTAAAACAAAGAAAATCTCAAGAAAAAAAAAACAATTGAATTTAGGTGAACGAAACATCTCAAGGCTGAAGGGTCCAAGAATCTCATAGATTTCACCGCTTCAACCTGTATTGATTTAGTTGTGATAACTCAATTATGTGTTTCACATCCCAAACAACATAATCGGAAAATAATCTTTAACACGCCAATATATTCTTATGTAAGAATTACATTTTTCTGGAAAACACAAAGACTTGTCATATATGATATCTTAAACTGACGATATATCTGGAGAAATAACTCAGTAAAAAACAATCACATATAACCATTCTATCGAAATCAATTGAACCCTAATATTGCACACATAAAAAGAGCATGACTAGACATATATGGAAAAGAATAAAACAATCACCAGAATAATAATAAAAAAATTTATGGAGGAAGAAAATATAATCACGTGTCACATGAAAAAATAGTCTTCTATAGTAGATAAAGGAAGAATTCTCAAATACCATTGTTCATCATGAAAGCATGAAAACTAAATCACGTACAAATCAAATCAGATACATCTAGGAGTTCATCTCTTCGCCTTGCTTGAAGAATTAGCCTAGCCGACAATACATCTCCAAAAAGTCTAACAATTTTTTTGTGTTTAACCTCTTGTATTTATTTATTTATAAACATGGAAAGATGAGGCAACCCTAGGGAGAAAAGGCAACCATACGGAACATAACAAAACCATAGAGAGAACATAATGAAACCCATGGGTTTCACCCCATGGACCAGTGCCTCACATGCTATCACGCCCCATAGGCTAGCACTCCCATGTTGCGCGGGACAGGTTCTTCGTTTTGGGCATATTGGACACGTGGGCTTGCATGGATGTCTTGGGCTCGTCCAGAAGTTGTGGATCATCTTGATCATATCTTTGAGGGAATTTTACCTTAAAAACACACTAAAACACAAAATTCTCCAAAATACCACACTTGTCAAGTAATTCAATGAATTATCAAAATAATCTTAACAAGTGAAAATACACTACACCAAAAGGCCAGTTTAGCTACGCCGAGATGGTCACGGTTCTAAACCGTTGGTTTATTTGCCACGGCCAAAAACTGTAGCTATAATGACCAACGGCTTAAAACCGTGGGTAAAAAAAATTGGCCACGGCTGAAAACCGTTGGTTTATTGGCCACGACAAAAAACCGTGGCTATAATTAGCAACGGCCTAAAACCGTGGCTAAAACAATTGCCACGGCTCAAAAACGTTGGTGTATTTTCCACTGCTAAAAACCGTGGCTATAATGACCAACGATCTAAAACCATTGCAAAAAAAAAAATTGGCCACGGTTCAAAACCGTGGCTATTAGTAGCAATGGCTCAAAACAGTGGCTATTAGGAGCAACGGCTCAAAACCGTGGCTACACTAAAAAGCTGAAAAAAAATTGGGCGGGCTATTTTGGCGCTCGACTTCCACCTTCCCTCCACTCGACTCCACTTGCCTGCTCCCTCCACTCGACATCGACCCTCTCTGCTCCCCTCCACTCCACTCCACTCGAAGCTCCTCCTTCCCTGCTCCCTCCCTCGACTCTACTCCACTCGCCTGCTCACTCCACTCGACTTCCCTGCTCCCTCCCTCGACTTCCCTCCTCCCCTCCTTCCATGGTCTTCCCTCCTTACTCGGCGTCTTCAACCTCCAAACCATTTGCAAAATCGATCAGCGACTGCAACCTCCAAACCATTCTCTCGTACAGGTACTCTCTCTCTCTCTCTGCTTTCTTTTTGATGAAATTAGGGTTTCTAAATCTAGAATTTTTTTATTTAGAGGTTTTGAATATCTAGGGTTCCTGAAATTAGGGTTCCTGAATTGTTTTTTGAATCTGTAGGTTTTATTTAGAGGTTTTTTGAAATTAGGGTTTGAATCTCTAGGGCTCAAAACCATATGCCTGATAAATTCCTGATATAATTTAATTTTTTAAATCTTTAATTTTTGTATGAAATTCCTGATATAATTTGAAATTAGGAAATATTTGTGTTCCCTGTTCACTTGTATTATAATCATAGTGGCTGTAATGTGCAGTGTCGTCAGGTAAATGATCCCCTATTAGATGAAGAGTGAGTTTGAGTTTGCTATGGTGTTTGGATTTGATGGAGGTAATAACATATTTGGTTCATATCTGGTTACATGTTAGCATCTCAGGAATATAGATTAAGAGTAGAAGTAAGTCATTGCTAATTTATAAATTAGTTTAAAACAGTAAACCTACTATGATGGTTGACAATGGCTATTATGTGTGACTGTGCACCTTAAGCAAATCTCAGAGAAAAAACAAAGTTTCGAGTTATTTTATAATTATATCCGAAAAGCAGGTCACCTTGTTCCAGGATAAAGTTAGAGTGTGTCAGCCCATGTATTAGATTGGATGAATCAATTGGTTTTCTGAAAGGATCTTTCATGTGGGTGGTATTACTAATGAATATTATTCTTCATTAGCATGTAATGCCATTATAAGTGCAAAGGGAAATACCCCAAGTCTGTGTAACCACAGAAGATTATTGATTCCCTGATTCTTTGCATAGGACCATAAAGCTTTTTTATGCTTTCCATGTGCTATGTAGTCTGATTTTTCAATTTTTATTCTTAAGAACAACTACAAGCAAGGCTGACAGGAAAGCAACATTAGATGCAGCCTCATGGATGTTCAATATTGTTAGCTTTGTTGGAATTATCATAGTAAACAAAGCATTGATGGCTACATATGGTTTCAGTTTTGGTATTTTCTGTGAACTATCAATGTTTTTTGTTTTTTATTTTCTTATGCTTTCTCCGTTGGAATTATCATAGTAAACAAAGCATTGATGGCTACATATGGTTTCAGTTTCGGTATTTTATTTGAACTCTCAATGTTTTTTGTTTTTTCATTTTCTTATGCTTTCCATCTAGTTGTGTGCTTACTTTCAGTTTCGGTGTTTTCTTTGAACTCTCAATGTTTTTTGTTTTTCATTTTCTTATGCTTTCCATCTAGTTGCGTGTTTACTTTTAATGCATTTTGACCGAGAGGTTTTTAAGCTGGAAAGCTTAAACTATTATCTTTAATTGCTCAAAAGATCTCCTAAAAGATAAAACATGCAGAGTGCAGATTCCTACACTCAATATAATAACTCCAGCATTACTTGGCAACTAGTAAAGTTTAGTAAGATTATGAGTCTCTTCAGCTATAAGTGATGCATGGTCTAACCATTGAATTTGGAAAGGGAAGAATTCATGTTATTAGTCAGGTTCTCAGCTACAAATATAAATGGACAATCTATAGGATGAGAGTTATTTCCGTTTTAACAAAGAGATTTTATTACTGTATCTAATTCAGAGTCCAAATCAATGAGGGATTTTTTTCTTTGTATGTGGATTTTTCATCATTTAGTGATTGGTGCTTCCCGTTCAATAGTCAAGTCCTAGTAGACTTTACTTCAGGCAAACAATAATAGAAACATATATATTTTTTTCTCATTATTTTTAAATGCTTTTATAAAATGCAACTTATAATGTCTTAAGAACAACTTTAATAAGATTTCCAGAGTATAGTACAATATTACATTCATCATTTTATTGGTTTGCCCCCTAAAACTAAAATAGATTTATTTATTACATCCTTAGTATCTTTTTTTTCAAGAAATTCCGTTTGTGTAATTTATTTGTTTGCCCCCTAAAACTAAAATAGATTCATTTTCCTCCTGTTGTAGGATAATTGCCTTGCGGAAAGCAGAAAAGGAGGAAGGGAGAAAAGCAAGGGAGAAGATCCGTCAGAAACTCGAAGAGGATAAGGTATATGTTGAATTCTCAACTTATATTTGATTGCGGTATGATTGAAGAATAATACACATCATATTAGAACATTCTTCAACACAATTCTAAGAACAATTCTTTATTTCTATTTGTTTTCTCAAAACAATTCTAAGAACAATTCTTGGATGAACACCTCGTTATACTAGCGGTAACCTAGTATCGACACCGTTCTCTTGAACTGTTCAAAGAATTATCTTCAAATGATTATTGTTATTCTTGTCTATTTTTATCTGTGTGTTTTACTATTTCTGTATGTTCTTTCTCCTGTGTTCAACTATCTGTTCTAGACTGTAAGTTTAGTTTGCTTTTTGAAACCTAGTAGTCCTGGGTGCAAAAAAGGAAACTCCCACTGTGTATCAAAACATCTTGAAAGACAACCCCAACCTGAAGAGCTTACTGGAATTTTAATTGACTATGCTACAATATTTTTTGATGCATTTCTAATGCTATTTTATTCATCCTCTTTGGTTGAGACCAATTATTTTGTCTTTGTTTCTTATTTTGACTTTTGAGTTGGGAAAGGGAAGCTTTGTAGCTATGTATTCAGATTGGCTTTTCCAATGCTTTATAAAAATCTATTTGTGGTGATATGTTGTGGAAGAAAATTATATATAAATGTGGTGTATATAGTTGTTTCTTATTTCTTTTTGTTTGATAATGGTTAATATCTATAATGTCATTGATAGAAATGGGTAGTACTCGCGGCAATCTCTCCACCAATGATGTCACTACATCTACAAATGATGACATTGAAGTTAAAAAGACCATACAGTTCAATGTCCATGGTTTAGCAGTTGGACCTGGTGCTAGAAATTTCAATAAAAACATTGGAAAGCTTGTTGAAACCCTTGTGCCCATCAAATTCAAGGGTTGGCACCATGTTACTGACAACTACAAAGAGGATGTGTGGAATGGCCTCAAGGTGAGATTTTACATCATTGATTTTCATAATGTCTTATTTTATTGTCAACTTATATCTCAATGGCTTATTTGCAGCGTGAATACGACATCCCAAATTATGTGAAAAGGAGTGTGCATTTGAAAATGCCTGAATATTATAGAAGGTTCAAGGCAGATCTTAGGAAGAATTATTTGGATAAGTATCCTACCATTGAGGAACAAGAGAAGCATGTTCCAAATGGTGTAAGAGAGGAGGATTGGAAGGAGTTTGTTCGCTATGAGAGCACCCCTGAAGCGAAGGCAATTAGAGCCCAAAATGCAAAAAACAAAAAGGCTTCAAAGTATGTATGGGGGGTGGCCAAAAGAGTGCTGCAGAAGTAGAGTATGAAATGGTAATTGAGTTTCTAGCTACTAGTACAATAATAACCATTTAACTATATAGGCTGAGACTAATCTTTCAAGTATATAGGTTCAGAAGAACCCTGATGGGGAACCAGTCACACGCACTGACATATGGATTGCTTGTCACACGGGAAAGGATGAAAAACCCACGCATGGTGCTGAACTATATATGGTATGTGCCCAATGATGTCATTTATACACAATTCTTAATTTACTTTTGTAGTTGTTTGAATATTATTTGTGTCCTGATTTATTATATTTTTTCATTCTTTTGAAGGAACAAGTTAAAGCAAAAAAAGCCGCCTTGCAAGAATCTTCAACCCAGGGTACCACTGACCTCACTATTGATAATGATCCTCTAAGCCAAGTGTTTGGCCAAGAAGAAAGGGGATGTACTCGTTGTGTTGGAACCACCATCTCTAAAAGGAGGTATGATGCTGCACTTCCCGCTCGTTCATTGCTTTTGGATAAAACATTGGAAGTAAAAAAATTTAGCGAAAAATATGATAGATTGGAAGAAAATGTTAGATGGATACGAGAGAGACTTGAAAATGGAACTTATGTGAGACCATCAACAAGTGAGGGAACACAAGGAGGGACACAAAGAACTGAAGATACACCTTCATCCTGTGCACAATCGACAAGGCAACCAGAAAATCCATTACCTCCATCTCCATTACCACCATCTTCTCAAGGTGTTGCGAGGTTTCCTTCTCCAAGCAATCCTGTTCCTTCAGTGTCAAGGACTTACAAAGTTTGTGATTGGCATAAGAATGTCATTGCGATAGCAATAGAGGTTATAGATCCTATCCATCGATTCTCTTGTGATTGTCATGGATCATTGAACCCTGCAACAGAGATCAGACTTTCCTTATGCTTCAAATATATGACTGAGGTGAAACTTTACAAGAGTGATCCAAAAGGAGACATGATGGGGGATTTGGACGTTGGTGATTTCTTCGTATGGTGTAAAAATCATGTGGAACTTGATGATTGATAGTTACTGGAAAACACCAATGGATCTTTGCTGATAGTCCTTCTCACTCTTGGTTATCATCAGAGGTAAAGATTGCTCTATTTAATGGATGCAATTTGAGCCGATCTTTGTTTTAACTTTTAATTATTAATTATCTTTGGTTGTTTGTTTTGGTGATTCATAGTGTTGTGATGGATGGAAAGCTCAATTTTCAGCTGGGATCAAGGTATGATTGTTTATATTACTATGGAAACTGAGTAATGGTATATTGAGTACATAGTTCGACACAAATGCATGTTTATATGCATAAACATGCATTTGTGTGTGTATATGGTAGTAACACTCTGAAGCAAGAGCTGCAAGATAGACAAGGAGGTCCTTCTTGTCATTAAAGCATAATTTTTAGCATCTTGCAGTGCATATGTAACCTGCATGCATCTGTGTAATATATTTTTGAGTATGAATTGCCAACGTATTATTTGCTCTCTTTCTATTCAAATACAATGTTAACATCTTTGGTTTACAAGTTCATCTGAATTTGCAGATAAATCATTGGTTATGCAGAATATGTATTGCTCTTCCAAAATCAGAGCTGCTCTGGAGATACTGAAAAAACATTGTAAACCAAAGAATTCATCTACTTTGAAACTTGAATATGAAGCATGCAATGGAGTTTGTGATTCTTCAGTAGTCATCCGGTCTGACTGTGAAGAATAGACCTGTCAAGGCTATTGTCTTCTCACAGTGGACTGGCATGATGGATTTGGTTGAGACTTACCTAATCCACGCATGTATTCCATATAGAAGATTTGACGGGACAATGACCCTGTCTTCTAGAGACAAGGCTGTGAAAGAGTTAAACACTGATCCTGAGGTTTGACTCAGACTCTTTGTAGTGTACAAAGTTCTCAGAATGTCTGGACTTGGTCATTTTGTTGTTTCTTTGTTATTGTTCTTTATGTTCATGGTCAGTTTCTCAAGTGTGCCTCTGATGGTGTGTATTTGATATGATGTAATGCAGGTTTGTGTAATGCTGATGTCGTTGAAAGTTGGAAACCTTTGTCTGAACATGATTGCTGCTTGTCATGTTATTCTTCTCGATCTTTGGTGGAACCCAACTACTGAGGATCAGGATATTGCTGCTTGTCATGTTATTCTTCTCTATTTTGTTGCTAAGCTAGAAATGATGGAACCATGCTCCAGTCTTAAGGACATATATTAGTTTCATCTCAGTTGAATGGTTGTCTTTTAGCGCTAGTAAATATGAGATGTTGTTCTTTTTGGGCATATCTGTCATTGATGTTTAAGTCAATATCTGAAAGATTGGGAATCTTGATAATTGGTCTTTATCTATGAACTTTGTGTATCTATGAACATTGTTGAATGATTAGATTTAGTTCTATTAAATAAACTAGATGATGTTGTTTTGTGAGCTAACTGCTACTTTACTATTTCCATTTGAATATTAGATGAACGTCAGTATGGCGTGAACATCGTTAAGCTAACTGCTTCTCTTAATTGACTGCCAGGTACTGCTGCGTAGATTTCAAGTAACCCACAATCTCTCATTGGATGGAGTTCTAGACTTCTTGAACTCAATAGACGATTCTTTCATTTTCGATCCCACTGATCTTGACATAGATGTTACACCAGAGGTACTTGCTTGTTTAGCTTGCACATTATTTCTTTCAGCTATCTCTGTCTTAAGCTTCTTTGTTCCAATGCACTGACTATTCTAGTATATGCTATTATAGTATATGCTATTATGTTCCCCAAACTATTTAATATTGTTTTGTGAGTTAACAGTTGTTTATTATGGGCCTTTAACCTTGTTTTTTTGTTTGGTTAAAGTACTATAGTTATATGCTACTTTACCACATTCTACTTCTCAAATTTTGTTGTATTTTATTCTTAAAGCAGGCTGCACTACATGCTCTTGGAAACATCTCAGGAGAAAACCGTTCAGCTAATGATGCATTGTTGAATGATAATGCAGAAGAATGCCTTCGACATCTCATCTATGAGACAACAGCTAATAGTTCAAAGCCGACACCATCTGTTAGTATACCTCCTGCTATTGCATTTGATAAGTCAATAGCCTTTGCTCATAGTTATTTTTGTCTTGTTTCTATCAAATTGAAGTTGAATTGTTTGGCTAATATTCTCTTTCCATTCATTTATGTGTATACCCGGAATGCATATTGCAGTGACTCTTTATTCTATAGAGAGCATGTCCATTAAGTCCTTCACATTCACAAGTTTGCATGTATTGTGTATACAGTTCAGATGTGTTGTGACTTGTGAGTTTGACATATGTTATTCATGCATTTCGCAGGGTCTATTTTTTTCGGTTTTGAGGCAGCAGCCAGAAATTCGTTTGGCAGTAAGAAGAGTTTAACCTGCACTTTTGTTAGAGGATACTATAGCAAATACACTTAAATTTCAGAAGAATCCAATGTCAGACACATATTGGACAACTCCAGCACCTGGACACACATTGGAGTGACACTCCATGCTTAGATCATTAACTATACCCCTTTCAAAAGATATCACTTTAAAATCGCTATAACTATTTGTATGGAAAGTTAGTAATTTGCAACAATATTGATCTACAAAGATATGACTAATATAGAATCAGTTTTGTTATATAATTGTATATGAATCTCTGTTTTACTGTAGTCATATAAAACAGAGAGATCCAGACTATACTGAACAATTTATATGACTAAGTTGTGCTATAAACAGTCTTCATTGTTATCAGTTGGTAACTCTTTCTTCAATGTGAGTGTTCATGGTGAGCTTTGATTTCATGGATGTGCAGTGACTTGAAAGGGAATCACTTAACAGGGCAGATCCTAGATGAAATAGGCGACTGTGTTACTCTAGAAACTCTGTAATTTCTATTTCCTTTGTTTTTTGTAACTCATCTGCAACTATTTGTAAAGCTATTTATTGTTTTGCAAGTGTGGGTTTCTTATGTTTTTGCCCTTCATTCAGGGATTTGTCTGAAAATTCCCTTTACGAGGATGTTCCATTTTCAATATCTAAGCTTAAGCGGCTGCAAGAGTTGTAAGTCCCTCACATTCCATATTTTTGTTTTAGCTTTATATTTGATATTCAAAGGGTAAGTGTGATAATAAGGTTTATTGATCCATTTGTATTCAGGTTTTTGAAGAGCAATCAGTTGACAGGTCCCATTCCTTCGACATTGTCACAAATTCCTAACCTTAAGACATTGTATGTATATTCACTATTCCATTGCATAACTTTTAGATGTTATGCACTTTTATTTATTGAAGCTTTAGCCTATCTTCTCAAATATGTCCAATTAGATGTGGGAAACAAATTTTCAATTTTATGTCTGTATTTACTGCAGTGACCTTGCTCAGAATCAACTCACTGGTGAGATTCCAAGGCTAATCTATTGGAATGAAGTTCTTCAGTATCTGTGAGTATTCATCCATCACTACTAGTAGCTCTTAAACTATGTTTTATGTTTAATTGAAATATTACTGTTAAGTTTGATCTTTAGTAGTCTTTTTATGCTAAAAGATAACGTATTTGCATTCTTATACAACCAATTCCCAAAATATGACAGAGAGTGAAGTAACAAGAATTGTGTTTTTGTCACTATTTTGAACTTGGTATTGTGTTTTTGTCATTAGGGGAGTTCAACAACAGGAGGTGAGGAGGAGAGTACTGACTCAGGATCAGCTATGAATCCTCAATTGGAACCAGAATCTCCTATAAGTAAAAAGGCATCAAATCAATCTCTTGACCAAAAACTCCAGCAACAGCAAATAGTAGAGATGGCAAGTGATGTCTCCAGAGGAGTAGCAGAGCCACTACAGCAGGATCAATTACCAAAAATACAAGAAAAGGTTTTTTTTTTTTCATTCTCATTTATCACTCACTCACTACTACTACTAGTACTACTACTAATCTTTAATTTTCTCTAAACAAATCCCAAACACTTGGGAAAAAAGTTGATGTTTTACATTTCTTAAACTAAGTGTTATGTCACTGATTTGGAGTGATAAAACCAATCATAGAAAGTTTTTGTTTTCCTTTTCTTGTTTCTGAAAAGATTCTTGTCAAATAGTTTTCTGATAAAACTTCTGACATCTTGAAAGAGGGTTCAAAACCCAAACTTCAAGAAAAGAGATATTATGTACAAACTCACTCACCATTGTTACTACTAGTCCCATCTTTAGTATAGTTTTCATGCCCACCACCCCACATGACATTTGATTTTTATCACTTTTTAAACCATTTTATCAGAATTCAAGACCTCCCCATCATAAAAAAAAAATAACTTTGATTCAAACTTTATTTTTGCTCAAATGTTGCAGAGAAAGGGAAGTGGTTCAACTTCAGATAGACCACTAGATGCAAAGGTCAGTATTGTTGTATATTTGAAATGAATCAAAACCCATTTTGCAAGATGAAACATTTATGGTAGAAAAAACTCTTATTTTGGATGTTTTGTAAATCTTGGTGTTCAGATATTGAGGCGCTTAGCTCAGAACAGAGAGGCAGCAAGAAAGGGCAGACTGAGAAAAATGGTGGGTCAGAATTATAACCATTTTTTCTTCCATAAAAAACCATTAAAAAAAATCAGATCACCCTATAATTACTTCTTCCCTTTTAGGCTTATGTGCAACAGCTAGAATCTAGTAGGATAAAGCTTGCTCAGCTAGAGCAAGATCTCAGGTTCCATTAAAAGCATGAAATAAATATTATAATTCTTACAATGCATGTAAACTTTTTTTATCATGGTTATATTTTAATCTGTTTTTGTTTATGGTCTGTAGGGGCTGTTCTTAGCAGCAGGTGGTGCAGGTGGCAATCTTAGCTCAGGTGGGTGCCTTTAGTGTTTTTGTTGTTGTGTTGTGGAGACCCACCCACATTAACAATGCCATTAATATTGTTGTTATTGAATAATCAAGAAACCATTTAATGGATCAGCCAGCCTAGGATGACTTCATGAAACCTGCAATAATATAATCAAGTTGAGACTGAGTTGCCACTGTGTAGCTAGGATTCATTTACTATTCTCTGAGAACATTTCCTCTCTGTTTGGATCTTCCAGAAAAACATAATTCCTTATGTTGCAAACTCCATTTTGCAATTGCTGACTTGTATTACCATGTATTGATATATGCAAGTTAGCTATTGCTATCGTCTATCCATTCGTTCATGTTACTTCTCTGTGTCATTCTTGTAGCGATGTATTCTTGTATCATGCAATATGTATCAATTTGTCTGAGATATATTATGTATTGTGCATATTGTAAGACACAGATAATGAACTCATTGAATTGACTTATTTAGTGCTTTTGCAGCATATAGTAGGGCCACTAGGCGCAACCGTGTTGGCAGGGGAGAATCTTTGCAAAAGGTACTTCGAAATACTAAGATTTCCTTTTCTACTGCTTGTTTATTGACTGAATCACTATCTTTTGATTTTTCTTCTGCAAATCTGCTGCAGAACAGAGAGGGAAGGCTTGGTTCACACACATTCTCTCTTAAACCACAGAACAAGGAGAAGACAGAGCAGGGAAATGGGTGAAGATTCTTTGACAACAACAACTTCGTTGGACAGAAGAATTGAACAGGTTTCATCTTCTTTTGATTCCGAGTGTTACCCATTTCTTTGTTTTTTTCATTTTTAGTAATGTTGTATCAAAGTTTGGGTTTTTAGATGTTACTTTCTGGGTTCTTCAGTGTGTTTGAACTAAATATTGTTGATTGATTCAGATTAGACATTTTATTTCGTCTCTCCAAAATTCTGGGAACATTTTCAAATCCATTTTGCTGAAACACAATAGAGATATATAGGGAACCCCTTCTCAATTTTTTGTTGAAATTTCCCTATATAAATTTCAGTGCATCATTAGTAGATTATGGGTGCTTGGGAACTTTAGTTGGAGGGAGGTTAACTATTTAAGTTAATTATTAGTTGGGTTATTGTTTAAAGTTAAAGGCCTCTTGAACTGGCATTTTCATAACTTAGTAGGATTTGTTTTCGTTCGGTTGTTTTTGTTATGTTTTTATTTTTCTTCGCCATTTGTAAAGTGATCCAGTTTTTGGGATTGCAAATGATAGGTGTAAATAAAGTAATAATTGGCTAAGCAGAAAAAAGAAGAAGAAAAAACTGATAATTGAATCAGTTGGAGACAAAATCTATAGTCCACATTTCTTTGTTTTTTTAATGTTTTTACGAGTTCAGCTTGCCTTGAGCTAGAAACAGCTACCATTAGTGGTAGATGTTATGTTTCATTATCAGTTGATATTTAATTTAGACATGGAAATAGCATATTATGTGACTTATAGCTTGTTTGTGTTCATAGATGTGCTGGGCGCAAAACTTTTGTAAGCTTGTTTGCTTAGATTTCTAGATTTCTAACTGTTTGCTGTTTGTTTATTCAGCACTAACATTTACTGTTCTCTGTAGTTTATATTACTAGTAATAGATGATTGCTTATTATAATTAAAAATCATTTCTTGCATATATTTAAGCAACCTTAAAATGCAGTGTGGTTCCAGCATTCAAGTCTGCAGCTGAAGATCTTCTGAGTTCATCTGGCATTTCAGCACTGGAGCTGCTCGCAAAGGCACTTGCAAAGACAGCTGTAAGTGCTTTAAAATTTATTTTTTTCACAAGTGAAATAAGCAAAATAAGAGTATTAACTTGAGGTGTGGCTTGTGCAGGGTTAAAATTTATCTTACAGTTGATTGGAAGGGTGCTGTGTTTGATGTGCCAGTTGAAGAGCTGGATGCATTTCTTGCAGGTATAGTCATGCTGTATTTACATTATGGTTGGTTAGCAGGTCTGTTAGCAAGTCTGCAAGTGGTTAGCAAGTCTGTTAGCAAGCTTGAAAATCTGGGGGGTTATCTGTTAGCAAGTTAGCAAGTTTGGAAGTCTGGATGGTTACACAAAATTGTTGTGGCATTGTTGCTATATCAAATGCAGTGCTGTCTTGTGCTTTATGGAGAATTATAAAGGCATTAGGAACTTTTAGGAACTGATATAAGTAGGGGAGTCTGTAACAGAAAGCGTTGATTCATTTTTGTAAACACATGGTACAAGTGTAGGAGATTGGCAATCTCGAATTGTGCCTAATACATTCTAGTCTATCAGACCATTGTAACATTTACATTCCAATCAAATAAATCTTTCCTTCTTGTGAATTCTTTGTCTTCCCTTTCTGTGATTCTCTTGATAATGCTTGATTGCTGAAACTGCAATATCATCTTCCAGTATTCTCTGTGATTGCATTATCAGTTTGAAATTGGATTGTTCCAATTCTGCAGCAGCAGCAAAAAAAATTTAAATTTTTTTTTGTATTATATTATTTTGCAACGGTTTCAAACCCTCGCAACAAATCAGATTTTTTTTTGAATTTTGTTTTAAATGGCCACGGCTTACAACTGTGGCCATCATTTACAACGGCTGAAACCCGTGGCCATAATTTGCAATGGTTTAAAACCGTGGCTAGTACTTGCCACGGCTTAAAACCGTTGCTAAAATTGTTGCAACGGCTAAAAACTGTGGCCACTACTTGCCATGGTTTTAAACCGTGGCCAGTACTTGCCACGGCTTAAAACCGTGGCTAACACTGTTGCAACAGCTGTACACCATGGCCATAACTTGCCACGATTTTAAACCGTTGCTAGTACTTGCCACGGCTTAAAACCGTGGCTAAAACTTTGGCAACGGCTTAGAACCGTGGCTAAATCATCAACCGTCCTCGAGTATAAAATCGTGGCTAATATGTTTTGCCACGGTTTGTAGCCGTTAATAGTGATTTAGCGACGCCTCTACAGCCCACGGCTCTAAGCCGTGACAACTGGTTACCCCCACGGTTCCAAACCGTTGCTGATGGGTATTTTTGGTGTAGTGATAATTAACTTTGTATAAAGTGCATTTTCATGCCTTAATCAGAGGTCTTGACTCTGGACCAACATGTTTCCTATTTCGTAATTATTATTTAATTAATAAGTATGTTAGTAAATATATGTATTTTCTCAAGGGTTAATTTAACTTACTCTCAAAATAAATAGCCAATTAAGGATTAATTCCTAAAATATATCGTATTGCAGATGCCCCTTAGATTAGCGGTCCACATCCATTGACTGTTACTGGATGTGCTATTTTCAAATGGACACTATTTTGATGCCCAAAATACCCATGCACAATCTAACGGCCAAGATTGAACATTTTCCAACATTTACAAACGAAAGTAGTCTTGTACGTTGGGAGGGAGAACAAAACTCACATGGATTCCTCTATATTTAATCAGCAGATGGTGATTCCATGAAAGTTCACCAGGTAGAGATGGTTTGAGTAGCCAAGGGATGGGAAGTTGCAGGTTTAAGTCCATATACAAAGAGTTGTAGGTCATCTTCAACCTCTAGCCATCTGCTCTGAATCTGTGTTCAACCAGGGGGCATTATTAAATTCAAATATATTATTGGGGGTTAAGTTACTTCCAACATTTTGTTTTAGGGGGTAATGTTGAAAAAAGTTATGTAAAACAAGAGCACTGTAATGAGCTCACTCATGTTGGCAACTCTGTAAATGCAAGTAAAGTCATGCAATTCCTGACAACTATATATGCAAATGTAAAAGTTATTGTATGTAAAAGGTGAATGTGACTGCACACTGTCAACTATATCTAAGGCTTCCAATCTTGCTTAAAGGCAACAAAATGTAAATGCAGATGAGTATTGACAAATACAAATGAACCTTGTTGCAAAACTACATACAAATGAACCCTATTGCAAAGCTACATAAAATGCACCCTGTTGCAAAGCTACATCATATTCAACAAATGAATTTATGTCCTGAAAAATGCTACTAACATTCAAAAGCACTCATTGCAAAAGTACATCATGTTCAACAAAAACTACCCTATCATGCAAAAAGTGGTTCCAATATCTTGTGAAGCCATTGACAAACCACCAAAACCCCCAAAATTTGGTTCCAACCACATGTCAACATGGGTATCTACCATGTCCTAAACAAAGCAATTAAAGTGTTAGCTAGGTACATCATTCACATGCATTACAGACATGCATTACCCTGTTGCATTCAACCAAGAAGTGGTACATACCCAAAAAAGTTAATCCATACACATGTGTGATCCTCATGCCCATGCTTGTAACCCTGATTGGAAAAGTTCTCACTCCTTGTTGAAAACTCTATCTTGTGAAAGATTTAACTGGTGCAAAAGGTGCAATTTACATTACAGACTGTGCATTGTGTATCTCTGGCTCGTTGAGCATTGGGCCTTTGTGGAGATGTTCTTATATTTGGTTGAGCTTCAACATTTTTGCCTCTACCTCTTCCAGTAGTTTTGGAACCCCTTGGCTTATTATTCTTTGCCCTTCTCACTCTTGGAACATAAGTTTTTTGTGCACCTCCAGTCTGCTTCTTGGGAGGATTCTTGCAAGTCCTCACATTGTCCTTTTATCCCACATTTCCTGCAATATCTTGCCTCTATATGAGTAGGAACTTCTTCATCCTCATCCAATCTTTTCTGAGTTCTAGATCTCCCCGATGACTTCTTAACTAGAGGGCGTAACACCAGTATGGTGCCTGCAAGTTGAAAACCATTATGGGTAACATTCATGACATTCACTGCTCAGAAATAACTCATCATCACTCCAAGCCACTCTCTCATGTTTGGGATGTTGATGATGCCCTTTGAATATGCTTCCACATTAGTTCTCACAGAGTGGTAAGGGTTGCAATGCCTAAAACATACACACTTAAGATAAGAAGCATTCATAATCAAACATAATGTAAGGTTTAGTAGATGTATGTTACTTACTCTGCTCAGTTTGGTATCTGATTGACCATGGTTACCTCTCCATACACACATATGATGCATGTTAGTTCCCATTGTTTTCATTCAAAATGTCTGACTGATGTTTTCACCCTCCACCTATTTCCATTTGCTCCCTAAATTGTGACAAACCCATCATCTAAACCATGGATTGCAAAGTCACCCCTCATTTCTTTGTAGGTGTTTATCAATTTTTTACCCTAGGTAGAACCCCCTCAATATCCCATTAGGTGCTTTTTGTCCTCCTATCAAACAAGCCTCATTAAGAGCATGTGACACTCTTTAATGAATTTCAATTTAGGCTAATCTCTCGACTTTATGATTCATTTGTTAAAACTTTCATTAAAGTTGTTGGTAATGTGCTCAGAACAGATTCAGGTATCAAACTTTGCTCTACACCAAGTGGTTACATCCTTGTCCACCATCCACTTGTAAGCATTTTCATTTGCATCCTTAATCTGATTCAGATTGTAGGTTATTCAGTCTCCTTGTAAGCCCTTGCAGCCTTCCAAGCTAGTTTCTGTAAGAACTTCCCCATGCTCAATTTTCTTAAAGTTCTTATACATGTGTCTAAAGCAAAACCTGTGATCTGCTTCTTGAAATAGTTGCTTAATAACCTAAATCAAACCCTTCTATTGGTCAAATATGAATGTCAATTTCCCTGCATGCATTTTCAATGTGCCTCAATTATTGTAAGGAAATAAGGTCATGTTTGATAACACTCAGACTGAAAGATGTATATGGCTAATGAAAACAATCCATTATTAGCATCCAAAACAGTGATTGACAAACAACACCCACCATACTTGGTCTTCAAAATGCAACCATCCAAATCCCACTAAGGGCCTACATCCATGCATCCATCCCCCTAATGCTTGCAGATAAGGCTACACAGACCAGTGAATTCCCAAAATTCCTTGACAAGTGGCAATACTACTAGGGTTGACTCTCAACACCTCCAAGCAACATGAAAGAACAACCTTGTAGTTGTCCTCATAACTATCAACCAACTTTTGTCTTGCCCTCTATCCCAAATGGTATGTGATATCCACCACTGTGTGGTCTTTCGAAGTGTTCTTCCTCAGACTTTCAGCTGTAAGTATAGTGTTGCGTGTCTTAATAAAGCTTTCACACTCCAAAGCTAAAAAGTTTGCATCCACCATTGGGTTCTTTCATTATCAATCCTATTACGATTTTCCTCTAACATCCTGACACTCATAGTGTGTTTGTCTTTGTTCGAACAAATGAAGCACCTCTAATTACAATTATCAAGCTTGTACTTAACTTGAGTTATGTTAAAATCATTTTTCACAAACTTGATGATGAACTTGTTTCTGACTCCATATCTCCTCAGCCAATGCCTACACTCTTTCAAACTTTCTCATTCCTTCCTAGAACACCTTGGGCCTCTTGTCCAGCTTGGGCCTATGGTTGCTCACCATGGACCTCTTGTCCAGCTTGGGCTTAAGCCTGTGGTACTTTCGCCTGTTGCTCAACTTCCTCATCAGATGGATCATGCCCACCTTCATCAACCTATGGTAAGTCATCATCTAACTTCTCCTCAGTCAAATCATCATACATTCCTTCTTATTATTAAGCTCTTTGTTATTTTTGGCATTTCCTTTATTCCTAACTTTTTTCTTCTCCTCATCTTGTCCCTCCCCCTTAGTTGTTTTTTTTTTTTGCCTAGACCTCCCATCAGTTGTTTTTTTGGGTTGTGAAATAGGGTCAGGTGTAACAACCACAACTTATGGTATTGGAATGGGCCTAGGGTTCGCTATGCTTATCCCAGTTACATAGTTGACATCCACTTAAAAGACCACTTTGATATTGACAAATACATGGATATTGTCCTCGTCATCAATCCCAGCCATCTTCCAAAAGTTCAAGACATCTTCATCATTTTGTATTTTCATCCTTATCCCTCATTCCAAAAAAATTATTGGTTTGTCAAGGGTCAGACATTGGTTGTATGGGTTTGGTAACTTTTCAAGGATCATATTGTTCAAGATGTCCCAACTCAAGTTATCTCCATCCAACCCTTCAATCATGACAGATGACCTACTATGGTAGTCATCAACCTTCCACGAATCAGGAATTGCGCCACTTGTACCCCAGTGCCCACGAAAGTGTACCTTTATGTTCCAAATTGAAAGTTCAACTCCTCATTTACCATCACTACGATATAATATTGTGTTAAACAATAGTAACACATGCAAATCACTTAAGTAAATACATGCAAACAAACTGTACGCATTACACACTACTATTGTATTCTCTCAAACATGATATAAGCCTTTGCACACAACTGTTGATAATGAATATAAGCACAATAAACCCGGTATATGCATTAAATACCATTGTTCCTCAATCAAGTAGTCACCACATAAGCATGACATAAGGCTATGCAAATATATAATTTAGACACAATACATGTGTTGTTACACACAAGGAATGTAACAATAGCGTGTAATGCATAGCTTAAATAGCGTGCAATTACACACAGTAATGTATTGTAACAATAGTATGCATTTACACACAAGGAGTGTAACAATGCAATAATGGAATCTAAGATACTCATGTATCCAAAAAATCATCAAAAAACCCTACCCTTAAATCGACATGCAAAAATAATCCCTAAATAAGAAAATGGCAACTTATAATATTTTATGCCATGTAATAGGTGGAGCTCTAGGAGAGTGAACCTCTGATTTAGTATATTCCATAAACTCGTCAGAGTCAGAGAAGGAGTGAAATTGCACCTTACATTGGGGTACTCATCACTTGAATAGTCGTTGAAGTCACTCGTTTCACTACTGCAACCACTAAACATAACATAATCCTCCTAATGTATACTCAAAGTAATGCTACCGTGGCTGCTAATGTCGATCGGAGAAGTCAACATCTTCTTCTTCATTTGTGTTCAAATCTAAGGTTCAAACGATCAACCCAACTAGTATTTCTTCTTCAACTAATAGATCACACATACATGAGAGAGTGAAGAGAGAGATTGGAAAATGGAGTTTTCCATCCAACTTTCTTTACGGATTCAATGGCTAGTTTGGTACAATGGGGGAAATGGTAGATTTTGTACAAAGAAGATAGAGTGAAGAAATGCAAAGTGTAGAGAGAGAACAAAGAGAATGAAATGCAAAATGGGGCGAGAGAACAAAGAGAATGAAATGCAAAGTACCAATCAACTCTCTATATGGTGAAGGTGATTGGTACAAAATTTCAATCCAAGCCATCAATGTGGAAGATCTTTATGGTGGACGGTCTGGATTGAAATCATTTCAAATCAATTGCAGCCCTGAGTGATCCACGTGCAATGGCCATAAGTAGGGTTGAAATTCGAACTGACGGTTCGGTTTTCACCCAAATCGATAACCAAACTGGTTATAGGTTTTAAAATTTTTAATCGAAACTAAACCGACATATCAGTTTCAAATTATGTAAACCAAAAGCCGAACTGACCACCTAAAATTGACATAAAACCGAACCGACGTACTAAATTAAACATATTATATTATATGTTGTTATATATATTCGGTCGGTTTGATTTTATTAGTTAAAATTACTTAAAAAGTGAACCGAACATATTAGTTTCAAAATTTTCTGAACCGAACTGATCGGCTTGGTCGGCTTAATTGGTTTATTCGATTTTTTGTTCAACCCTAGCCTTATGGGTATTTTCGCCACCAAAACCAGACACATGAGGGTAATAAAAGTCAATGGATGTGAACCGTGAGTCCAGAGGGGCATCTGCAATACAATGTATTTTAGGGACTAATCCTTAGTATCTCACGACAGGGGAAAAAATAAAAACAATGCCAAACAGAGCTTTTTTAAGAGTTGGAAGCTGGAACCAGTTGCTCTTTGGTTAACATTTCCAGATTTTGGGATTCTAAGTTTGGAGTAGCTAGGTGCGACAAGGGCTATTTATTTTGGTAGATAATTTAAATTAACCCTTATTATAATTATATGGCTTTGGCAGGATGATGGGCAGCCACAAAGTAGAACCGTGCACAACTTGCACTAGTGTATACACATACTTTAGAGAACAACTTTGGCACGGTCATAAACATGTCAAGGCGAGTCAACCTGACTCGACTCGCTATGAGCCGTATTAGGTTTCAATTTGATACCTCTGACACGATTACTAAATGGGTCGATGTTTGTGTTTGTTGACATGAGATTTTATTTTGACACGACATGACCCACTGCCACCCCTACTTGTAACACATTACCTACCATAGATATGCATTATAAGATGCATATAAAATCCATATCTATCATCAACTTGCATGTTCGAAGTTATTTAAAACTTTTGCCTATCATACTACCAATTTAGTAGGCAGAATATAATAGGTACTGTTTCAAAATGGATTATCATGGTCTGCAAATGGTTTTAAATCGGTGCCTACCATACAACTTATAGTATGCATGACTTCAAACTATTTGAAAATGGATTACCATAATGGGTACTGTAGTTCCAATTTGAATTTTAGTAGCCCAAAACTAAGACATTTCTTAATCACATTCTTGCTAGTCTTCATTCACCCCATTTTGGTTAACTTTCTTGGACTTCTTCAACAATGTTGGACTTTAATCTTTTTGAAAGTTTGATTTATATTGATCAGTCTTCTGTGTTTTGATTTTGGTTTATATTGTTGACTTTAGTCTTTAATTGATCTTGACTTGAGCTGACATTTCTAATTTGATCTTATGAGACCATATATTTGGTTGAGTCTTATCGATCACATTTCAATGATCTAATTTAACCGATCACTTGCCAACCATGTATGATTTTTTCAAACAATCACATATTTATACAATACCGCTCAATACTAAACCTAAATTATTTTAGAAATTCAATCACTATTTTTTTTTTCTAATTCTCAAATTACATTTTCTTGTACAAAACTAAAAATAAAACCTTCAAACACCATCCAGCCTTCTATCTAGGGTACAAATCCCACTTCATGACCGTGCGACTTCCTCTTAGGGCATGTTTGGTTGTACATTTTCCATGGGAAACAAAAGTCGTTTCCTATGTTGATACGAATTTCCATTTTTTGGTTGCACTTTTACGCGGAAGAAACCGATTATGCACGTGACCCTTTTTCCCATGTCTAGCGGGAATCCAAGTTTCTCGCCCCCCCCCCCCTCGGAAACGAAATTTTGGGAAAATATTTCGCCTATTTTCCACATACAAATCTAGAAGACCCGATAAAAATTTCATCCCCACATTAGTTTGTGTATTGGCGAGAAGAGGCTTGGGTTGGAGCGCCGCCTTCAAAGGTTTATGCCTTCTTCTCCTCTGTTTGATTTACTTTGAATCTGATTATGTATGTCTTCTTCTTCTCACTGCTCATCTTGCTTCCTCTCCCTGATCCCTTTATTGTTCTCCCCTCGACCTGTGAACCCAAACACCATGAAAGGTTGGAAGAGTACAGTTTCAGATGCATGACGCTTCTTCATCTTTTTCTGTTTCTGATGAAAGGTGGGAAGGGTAGAGTTTAGTGTTAGAAACAAAGTTTTTCACTCTTCTTTCGCAACCATCACAGTCCATTTTCACATTGATCTCCATGGTCAAACAAACAAAACAAAAAAACACTCAGGCCATCTTAGTTATATAAAAAAGGTAATTAGAGAATAGAAAGAACAAACAAAAAGGAATGAGGATGAACAATCTCTAGTTATAAATTTATACTGTCTGTGACAACGTAGAAGAAAAACAAAACCCATATTTGTAAAAGGTTGCAGAGAACACAAAGAACATTAAACACAAGGGAACCATGGAGAGAGAGGCCGAGATAGAAGGAGGAGAAACGAAAAGCAAAGCAGAAATTTAAAAAAAAATAGCAAAAGAGAGGAGGTGGTAGTAATGAGTAGTAGTACTAGCAAGCATAATGGTACAAACCAACCTGCATAGGTTTGTGTTTGCTTCTTCTTGTGCTTGTCACAATGAAAAAGTTGGAGAGATAGTCAAGAACACCCATTTCCCCCTTCTTTTCTGTTCTCTTCTTTTGGTGGAAAGCTTAGCTTAGCAAAGCTTAGAGAGTAAGAGTGATTGAATACAAAACAAAGCAAATCAAAGAATAGATATGTATGCGTGAAATGAAAAACATCATTGGATGGTGTGGAGTGGATATTCGGTGGTATATGCTTTAAGAGTTGATAGAACATTGTCCAATGCAGCATGTCACTTCAGAAATAACATGCATTAATGCATACATTTCATATTCGAGGAGGAGGAGTAGAATCTGACACATCCACTAGTCCATATTAATGAGAAAGGAAAAAGAGAGTGTTGGCTCATATGTATGTGTGAGAAAGGAAAGAGTATTGGATATTTGTAGAATCTGACACATCCATTTCCATTTGTATGTAGATTCTGACCTATTTGAGGTGAGTATTAAATGCGTATTTGTTTATAAGAAGATTAAAAACAAAGCAATAATAATTGTTATATAAAGTTGTTTCCAACTTTCTAGATATTGGGTTTAAACGTGATGTATAAGTATGTTTTTTTTATTTATTATGCAATGACCGTTTAATAAAAATTGCAGTTTAACGTGAGTACACAATGTGAACTTTACAAGATCGACGACGAAGAGCTACTGCTTTCATGATATTAGTCACATCAACAATCATCCTTTATCATTATTATATGAAGCTAAGGAGGCCAATAGTAAACAGAGATGAAGAGAGGAGATATGCTTTAAGGAGACTGTATTGTGAGAGTGATCGTGAATGTCACGATCAGCTTAGGATGAAGCGAGCTCCCTTTAACCGATTGTGTGCTCGATTACGAGGTTTTGGGTTAAAAGATAGTAAACATGTGAAGGTTGAGGAACAAGTTGTCATGTTTCTCAATACCGTTGGACATGATTTACGTTATCGAAAATCGGGTTTTGAATTCATTTGCTTAGGTCATACAATTAACACTTACTTCCACCTGGTATTATCTTCACTTTTTAGGTTATACAAAGATGTAGTCAAACCCATTAAAACTACAAATTCTCCCGCTGATGGTGAGAGTGATCGAAATTAGCATCATTATTTTCAGGTTAGATTTTGGGCATTGTGTTTTTTTGTAGAAAGAAAAAACAAAAAACAATGTGTTCAAATATTTATCAAATGATTTTAACAAATGACTTTTTCGTGTAGCATGTCGTCTGCGTAATCGATAACACTCATATCAAGGCCAATGTTCTTGCTGAGGACCAAGCTAAATATCGTAATAGAAAAGATTTCATTTCTCAAAACGTGTTTGTTGCTTGCACATTTGAATGAAATTTTCATATGTGCTTGCTGGTTGAGAATGTGCAACTCATGATAGCCAAATTTTGAGAAGTGTAGTGAGTCAGATAGGAAGTAGGTTGACAATACCTGCTAATGGTATGTTTTTTTTTCCGAATAATTAAAAACATAGCTGGTAAGAGTCAAGATGCTTATGAGTGTGGATACTAATCCCTGAACATTCATAATTAAATAGGTAAATACTATCTTGCCGATGTTGGATTTCCATTAGTTCCAGGATTTCTTACACCATATCGCAGCACCCGATATCGTCTCATAGATATCAATGGTCGTCAACCTGAGAATGCAAAGGAGTTATTCAATTTTCTTCACTCATCGCTTCGTAATGTTGTTGAAAGAACTATTAGTTTACTAAAAAAAGATTTGCGTATCTTAGGAATCAACCATTCCATGATATTGACACACAGGTGAAATTGGTCCTTACATGTGCTGCTATTCATAACTTTCTTCGCGATTAAGATCCCAATGATCATTGCACAGATGATGAATATGAAGAGAGTGATGACGAAGATGAAGAAGACAACGAGGAACAAGATGGAGAAAATCTTGTTATTTCTAGCACATCAGAGTGGACAAGTGATAGGGATAATATGGCTAATTTGATGTGGGCTGAATATCAAAATCAATAAAACTGTTAGTTTATTTTAAGCTATGTATTAGGAAGTTTATCTTGTAAGAGTATCTACTATAAGGATTTAGTTTAATGGTTTAAACATTTTATTTTTCTATAAGAATGTTCTATTTTAGTTGCTTTAGTCATTTTAGTTGTTTATAAGGTTATTTTTTACTTGCTACATTATTGTTGTTTCAACGTGAACTTTTTTTTTGTATGTATTTGGTAGGTATGACAACTCAACCAATCCAGGGTGACAACAAATCAACTAAAAGCAAGCATGATGGAATCAAATTATGGATAACATACTTATCAATACTTTGATGGAATAAGTGGCTAAAGGAGGAAAAAAAAAGTTGATAATGGGTGGAAGCCAGATGCACTTCAACATGTGGTTGATGAAATATTCATCAATACAGGAAAACAGATCACTTATGAGAACGTGCGAGCAAAATTGAAAACACACGGGAAAGACTATCTAGCAATTCGTGACGCTCTTTGTCAAAGTGAATTTGGGTTTGATTATGAGAATGAGTGTGTTGTTGCTGATCCCGACGTTTGGGATAACTACATTAAAGTAATTTTTTGTATATATTAATAAATATTATAATGTTTAACATTTTCATATTAAGTCAACACATCATTAACTTGGATCAATTATTTTTCCAGGCACATCCTGAGGCTGAAGTTCTTCGACAGAAGACCGTTCCATATTATGATAAGCTTGCAGTTATAATTGGTAATAACCAGGCAACAAGTGACCATGCTGTATCAGACGATCCAAATATTGCAGACTCTACTAGCCCACAAAGTGTAGTCAACCAGAATGTTGACGTAAACCTTGATGATGATGATGATGAAGGTGATGCTGGTGATGAGGTCAATCCATCACAACTTACACAACGTTCTCGCCACACAAAGGAAAAACGCAAGCGATCACGTAACATCAACTTAGAAGATGTTGGTAATGCAATAGTGAAACTCGTTGATGTTTGTGGTGTGATGGCCAATTCTTTGTAGGATCAAGAGTTCCAGTGGAAAGATGTCGAACAAGCAGTGAGAGCTATTCCTAACCTTTAAACATTTGATGTGTTTTAAGTTATGAACGTTTTTAAGGGACAGCGGGACCTCGGGTCTTTCTTCATGGGTTTGACGAAAGAGTGCAGAAAGTTGTGGGTTCAAGCTCAACTATAGGAGTCCAATTAGATTTTTCTTAATTTTGCATTGAAATTTTAGTTTATCATATGGTTTTTAGTTTATGATTGAATGTTTGAGTCAATATTGTTGCTAGTTCATTATCATTATCAAACTTTTAGCTAAGAGTTTGATTTTTAAATCAACTTTGAATTGGTATTATGGTACTTGTTTTCTTAAGTGGCATTGCTTTCGGTTTAGTTTTTTAGTGCTACATTTATCTAGTAAGTTTTTTGATAAATTATTGCTATATTGCTTGTTTTATTGTTATATGGCGATGTTAAAGTAATAAAATAAAATAAACGGTAAAACTGTTTTTAATTTCCATGTTGATTTTCTATACAATCGAACAATGGAAAATGAAAATTATGAATTTTTTTTAGGAAAAACTCTATCAAATCAAACAACGGAAAATGTAATTTCCATAGATTTATTTTCTACGGAATTGGACTTCACAGAATCAATTTCTTTTCCTATGTCCATTTTTCGTGCAACCAAACAGACCCTTAATATCAAAAAAATATCCCATACCTCAAAACTATAAGAAAAATTATATGATGCTTTGTTGGGTGTCTCTTTGAGATTTTTGACACTTCTACCTTTCTGTAAATGGTGTTTGTGGTTATGTTCTAAAAAAAAAAAAAAAAAAAAAAACAAAACAAATAAACACAAAAGAGACCCATCTCCCTGTCCGTCTCTCTTGAAGGTTATGTTCTAAATAAATAAAGGTGAGCTTGAAGGTTGTTTGTTGTTCCGTGACGCCTCTAATCGAAATCTTGGGTGCTATTATCTACTGTCCCATCATCTACCTACCCATCTCTCTTCACTCGCCACTGCTTATTTTTGTCTCTTTGGCTTCCTCCCTTCTGCTTTGGACAAAGACAACAATGGAGGACAATCAACCACCGTCAAACCCGAAGACGACAGACAAAACTCAACCACCACCAAAGCCTCATCCTAGTAACTCATCTCTCTCTCTCTCTTCTTCCAATTTGATGTTTACATCTCAATATCTCATTATTTCATGCCATGACATGTACTCACTCACTCATGTCTGCAATTTCTTTGTTAACTTCAAAATGATGTTTCTGCATTTCGATTTCGCTTGTTAGGGTTTTTGCACTTGTTAGGGGTTTTGCAAATTTGAGCATGTATTATTGGTATTAATCACATATCCTTTAAATTAGCAAGTAGCAACCTTTCCTCAAAAATTTACTTTTGCATGGAATTCACACTAATCGAAAATGCCCACTTGATTCTGGTTACAAGGAAAAATGTCCTCTTTGAGAAACCTACTTGTCAATGTATTAGGGTTCTCTCCCACCAAACATTGCCATTCATTGATTGATAAGTCACTACACGTTGGGAAGATTCCGGATTTGAAAAATGGAAGAGGTGGCATCTAGAATGACATAAAAAATAGAAATAAGATCGGACATTATTTGGTAATATGAGAAAAGTCCAAAGTTATTGATTAAAAAACTAATCATTAGATCCATCACCAACTTCAAATAACCAGTTCTCTGCGACATTGCCCATTCGTTTGTAGATGAGTTCAATTTATTTATTTTTTTGATATTAGTCTTTGTTCACTTAAATACATAACATTTTAATTTAATATTTAATCTTAGTTAAGGTATAGGTTTGCCTGTTAATTAATTTTTTTTTTCTTTATCTGGCTGTTAACTTGCATTTGATTAAATGATTTTTTTGGTTTCTGTAAAGTGTTAGATTTATTGTGTTTGTATGAGTTATAATATCATTTTAGAGGGTAAAGTAGTCTGCCTAGTATTTTTGGGGCCTCAGGCAGTCATGAGGTGGGATGTTATGATGAATCGCTTCACGTCACTTCAAATTATCCAGTGAAGTTTGTCAATGGCTAGAGTGTAAGCTTGACCTAAGTATTCAAGGGTAGTGTTAGGTCGTATAATTTGCTGGGAGGGTTTCTCTTTCTAGGTCTATTTCAAATTTTTTGAAGGAGGTTCTCCTAGAGTGAATTTTTCTTTTGGGCTCTGGGTCAAGGAAAAATCCCCATAGTTTGGCTAGGAGGGTTTCTCTTTCTAGGTCTATTTCAGATTTTTTGAAGGAGGTTCCTCCTAGAGTGAATTTGTTTCTTTTGGGCTATGGGTCAAGGAAAAATCCCCATAGTTTGGCTAGGAGAGGGCTGATTGTCACTAATGCATCCTTACTGAACAACACTTAGAATCAATTCAGCACATTTTTTTTTCTTTCCCTTTCTCTACTCAACTTTGGACATCGATTTGCAACTCAGCCAACACTAACCCCCCAGCTTCCAATCTTTTTGCATGCGTTTCTGAATGGAACAATGGTGGTTTCTTAGTCAAGGGTGGCTATGGGAGAGAGTTCTTTATGCGAAGGAGAAACCTTCATAGGGTTGAGAGATATCTCAGATTTGGTGTTAGTGTCAAATTTGTGGTGTGGCTTTGGGGCATTACTTGGGGGTTGCTTACTAGTGTTCCTTTTCATGTGTGTAATGTTCATTTTCATGAGTGTATCTTCAATTTGGGTAGCATCTTTCTTTTGTAACAGGCTGCTCTTTGTGGCCGTTTTATGTATTGTTTTTTTGCTTTTTTCTTGCTCCTTTTTGGGGATCCATTCTGTCCCCTTATTGGCAAGTCCCCTTATTGGTAGCTGTATCATCTCTTTTGTTTTTTTTTAATTTATACTAGCCTGCAGTTTTATTGATAAAAAAGAAAGTATCTTGATGAAGACTCATGTTGGGAAAAAACCTTTATCGGATTTTAGCTGATTGAGCCTTGCTTCACCATTGCATGACTCTAGAGAAAGTTAAGACTTCACTGGAAAGCCCTTCCATACATTGAATTGAACTCCCTAAAGAGTTTATGCCAAGGTTCCTTGACCATCTTTTGTCCATTCCTAAGAAAAATAAGGTTTCAATTTTTCATTCATAAGGGAATGGGTGCTCTTTCGAGTTCGGTTCACCCAAGTGCAGGGAAAGTTGAATCTGAAAAATCCCACTAGTCAAGTATATCGGCTAACTGAGAGTGAGAGCTCACTACTGTTTGCCTGAAGAGCTATTCATATGAGCTTACCACCTATGAATGAGATCTGAATTTGACTACTTCCTCTGAGGTCCGACTTCGATAGTATTTAGGGGATGGGGTAGCCATATTCTCACCTTTCGATATACTTTCCAACCCATTGACATGCAATCGTTGTTGGCCATCAAGGGGGCTTCTCATATTCTGTCCTTTTGGGTGATTGTAAGAAATTGAGATTTTCTAATTTATTTAGGGTTCTCTCCTCATTATACATTGGAAAAGATTGCAATTCCTTGAGTGATAAATCACTACAAGTTGAGGAGATTCACGATTTGATAAACTGAAGCTGCAATGCCTAAAAATGGTATCTAGAATGACATGGAAAATAGAAATAGGACCGGATATAATTTCATACTATGAGAAAGTCGAAAATCATTGTTGACAAAATTAATCATTAGATACATCACCACTTCTTTGTCACATTGCTTATTCGTTTGTAGATGTGTTTATTTAATTTTTTTTTCTTATTTCTTTTTATTTATTTCACTTGAATACATAACATTGCAATTTAATCTTAAACGTTAGTTCTGGTAATTTATGGGTTTGGTTTTGTCTTAGATGCACTTTCCTAGTTAGTTCCTTTGTTGTATTTCCCATTTGATTTATTTTCACTCTTTTGAGATCGAGGTCTATTTTGTTTCATGGGCACTTCAAGGAAGACTCAGGCTGGACTGCTGGAGTTTCTGAAAGAACAAATCGTTTATTGGAATTTTTTTTTTTTTTTTGATAAACAAGACAATTTCATTAGACAGGAATTCCCCATAAGAGGAAAAACAAAAAACAAAAACAAAAGGAAGATTACAGATTTAACACAAGTTTATCCCACTCTGAAGAGTCTGGACTTATCAGGCACCTTCTGCCATGCCAAGGCTCATTGAATGGCCATAGTCTTAATCATGTGACCAAGGGATTGGCTGTTTACCTTGCAGCCACCAAACACCCTGCTGTTTCTCTCTTTTCACAGAACCCATAATCTGAGAAGAATGAGTCTCTGCCATACCTATTTACATTGGGGAGAAAGGACCCTGTCATTCCAATGCTTGACCCATTGAAGAAGGCTGCCATTTGGGGAAGAAAACCGCCCTGATTCATAACCAATGAATTCCCAAACTGCAATGGAGAAGGGGCAGTTGTGGAAGAGTTGCTCGATGGACTCTGAGTTGGTCTCGCAGAGGGCACATCTGTGTGTGATTGGAGGAGCTCTCTTAGCAAGATTATTGAGGGTGAGATCTTGCCATTGGGCAAGGGGCCAAAAAAAGTTCTGCCTGGAAGGGAGTTTCTTTTCCCCAGAAGAAAGGTTCATTAAGTGAAACCTGATTGAAGGTTAGGAGCCCCAATGTTGTAAGAGGTTGGCAGTTTCTCCTGAAAATCTCTGACTGAGAATTGCTTAGTTTCACATGCCCAAATCCAAGAGTCCTCTTCTTCACACAAACAAACTGTAGGAGGGAAAGGAGGCTCAGAAGTTTTTTCCATTTCAGAGTCGCGAAAGCCTCTTCTTGGGGGCAAGTTCCAGGAGGGGAGGCCATCAAGAGTGGATTGAAAACTGTCAACCGAACCTTCCTGTCTCCGAGAGATTCTGAATATATTTGAAATGATCAGCAAGAGGGCAGTCGAGGACCCATATGTCTTTCCAGAAATCCACCCTTGTTCCATTACCAACTTGATAGGAAGTAAGAGGAAGAAAGTGGTGTTTTAAGTTCATATCAGACCTCCATTTCCAACCATGATTTTGAATGTCATATTTATCTTCAGTCAACTGCTCCAGAGATTATTTCTCTCGTTACCAAAACGCCACAGCCACTTGGCCATTAAAGCCTGATTGGTCTGCCTGATGATTCTGATTCCCAGCCCACCTTTGGTTTTTGGCATACAAACTGTTTTCCAATTGACTAAATGATTATTTTGCACTGTTGAGGAAGTACCCATGTTGCTGGCTACATTGACTTGAACTTCCCAAAGGGTTTCTGCCAAGGTTCGTTGATTATCTTTGTGTCATTCCCAAGCAAAATAAGGTTTCAGTTTTTTTAATCATAGTGGAATGGATGTACTTTTGGGTTCGGTTCACACAAGCGCAGGGAAAGTTGAATTTGAAAAATCTCATTAGTCAAGTATGCCAGCTAATCAAGAGAGAACTCCCTACCATTCAGCAAAAGAGTTGATCATACGAGCCTACCTCATATGAATGAGATATGAATGACTGTGTATGAGGGCAGGCTTTGAAAGTATTTGTGTGTGTGCTATGTAGTTAAAATGGAAAACAGACCCTTTGCGGTCCAGGACTGATTTAATGGTAATTTTTTTCGAAGTTTATATATATAGCGATAAATCGTCAAGTTGGATGGGACGATTTATCTGCGACTCACCTATTTCTTGCCAATTAATCGGTGACTGCTAAACCAAACAACCAAATATCCAATTCGTATCGGTCACCCCCGATAAACGATTTAGCAGCACATTAATAACACTGTGTGTGTGGGTGGGGGGTTCTAGCTGAGATACCTTTTCATAACTTGGAAGAGCTTCCTTTTAGATAAATGTCATTTCAGATCTTCTGGACCTGAAATGGCCCCATCCCGTATCATACCGCAATTGCATGGGGTTTGACAGAAGAACATTAAGTCAGGCTTCAGCTTTCTTAAGTATTATATCAAATAACATTGAGCTACAAGGTATTCAATGAGGAATAAAATTTGCAGCTGAGGTTGGCGATGAGGATTAAGACTCACAGTCCTTGAAAACCAATGAATGGCACAAAATATTTCAGACAATGAACCACCAGCTTTGTGCTATTAAACCACCAATGCTAGTAATTAGTTCCCCAAAGGAAATCTACTTACTGGACTGATTTTATCCCCTGTTAATCAGCTGAATTAGCCTATCAGGTAGTCACCAGTTTGATGGGTTATAAGATTGTTGTTTCTTCTTCCCAAACTCATTAAATCCTCCCACCCACAAACATAACTTGTTGTCAAGCCCTATCTTCCATCTTTTAAATAAATTGGTCCAAAGCAAATCACCCTATCCAACTCAAAACTGCAAAGTGCAAAATAGAATAGTAAACCCCTACCCATCTCCCCACTTCTCGTTAAATTATACAATATGAATCTTATTCACAATCCCTTGTTTTTTATATGTGAATTGGATGAGGTTGTAGAAGACAAGAACAGCGAATAGAGATTCAAAGGAGAGATAGCAGTATCCTATATTACATAAGGCCATTTAGCTCGAACATTAAACTTACAAATTTAACCAATTTGAAGCTCGGATAAATGGTAACCAACCTGATTAATTGCTTTGCTCATACTTGAAATTTTTTCAAACTAGTTATGTTAATCTCCAATCACAACATGACAAATTACCCTGCTTTAGCTGAGGACAGTAATGAGCTTCATCCAATATATTTGGCTGGATAATGACTAGAGTGGAATAGTGGAAATTCTTGGGTAAAGCTAAAAGGTAGGGGAATGCGTAGTAGATGCATGCGGGCTGCTTTTTTATTGCGCAAATACTTGAATACTGTGTTTATTTAAAGGAATACTGAATACAACTTTGAATGGTGGCCATTATTAAACAGCCAGGGAATGCTACATTTACATAGTGTCCTAGAGGTGTATGGCAACATAGGGTAGTAGTTTGTTGCAGGAATTTCTGACTTTTTATTTTGTATGGAGGTGAGAAAAAAAGAAAACAATTTCTTAATAGCTCATGTGGAGGGTGGTGGGAGAGGAATCAGGAAGAGTTACACTAAGATAGGTCCTTTTTTTTTTTTTTGCTTTTTGCAAATCCAAACAAGAATTATATTAAGAGTGGTGGGGGGTCAAGTGAGTGAGCAACTCACTACAAAAATAAAAGAACATCAGTGACGCACTAAGTGAAACTAATGTAGCACAAGATATATTCCCACATTGTTTCCACGAATGCCACATCATCCCCGAATTGTCACCCTATTATGGATTCCATCTAATATGCTTTTCTTTCAATCTACAAAGTTGTTGTATAAAGTAACTTTATGATATTTGTACCTTGGGTTGCACCTAGACTGTATGATTCACAAAAGCACCTTGGAAAATTTATTCTTGAAGGTTTGTATTGGTATATTTAATAGATTGTACTTATACACGGTGGAATTAAAATTCTGTTTCAATTCCTTATTTTTTGGGTAAATTTGATGTTGATCCTTGTACTTAGGGTAAATGGCTTTAGTCCATTTTATAAATTTAATTGAATTTAGTCCCTTGTCGTTAGTTGATAATCAGTCAATTGTTATCTTATGCTTGTTATCTTATGCATGTGACTCTCACGTGATGTAAAAAAAAGTCCTTGAAGGACGGGGATAGAAAGGATAATCTAATATGGACAACCCTCTCTCAAACACGGGTAATATAGGTCTTTTTTACATCAAGTAAGCGTCACATGTATAATGATATAACGATTGACTGGATGATCAACTAAAGGGACCAAGCTCAAATTAAATTTATAAAAGGGACTGAAGCCATTTATCCTATTAGTACATTTATTTACTTGTGGAATCATTCGTGTCAAAGTTTGACCCCATCTTCTCTAGTATTGTTAATATGAACTTTTTATTTTATTTTATATTTTTTACTTATTGTTGTTTAGGTATCGCAGAAGAGTTCATGCATAAGAATCGCTTACAAACTTATGCTCAGAGATCAGCCATACCCCTTCCCAGTTATCTGACTGCAAATGAAGGATCTCTACATACGCCAAAGTTTAGATCCACTGTCTTTGTTGACGGGGTTTCCTATGAGTCAGCCGATACATTTGCAACGAAAAAAGAGGCTGAACAATTTATTGCAAAGTTTGCCTTTGAGAGTATATTGAAAAAGATTAAAGATGAACCTTGTCCGCTTATTCATGAGGTGTGTTGCATATACTTAATGTTTGCTTGCTTTGGAAGTTGGTTGACTTATCTAATTAACTATTAACTGATGCATGAGGTAGGCAAAGACATAACTTTTTGACAAAAAGATTTGCTATGTCTAACACTAATTTGATTCGCCTCCAACTTGTGTCTGCCACTCTGCCTGGTTGACCTAGTCTGATTGTTAACCCAACTCCAATAGTATTTTTGCAGGACTTATGTTGTTTAACTCATTGATTGGCCCCACTTAATGGTGTGGCTCTGAAAGTTCCATATGTGGAACTAACATGCATATATAAATTTGATGATTTGAACTAGTATTTTGCATTTCAAGTACTATATATATATATGGTGCTAGTCCAACTGAGTGGTTTGCTCATTCCAACTTCTCAGCTCATGGCTGGTCTCTATGGAGAAGTATTATTGACCTAGGAAATAAGATTGTCATGTACTTCCTAATATGCAAAGGATTTTTAAAGTTTTTATTTATTTATTTCCGTTTTTATTATTTAGACTATTATTAGAAGTCTCTATAAGTGTCTAAATAGAGTTTTTCTAATCTTAGGAAGTCCAAATATATCATAGATACTTTAGGAAAGTTACTTTCATTATTATATTAGGATTCTAGCATGTTATTGTGGAGTTGTTTATGTAAGGAGCTTCAAAAACGAGATTTGTAATCAATTATCAAATAAATAGAATTGTTATTTGCTTTATTCGTTCTACTTTTTCTCTCGTAGATTCAAGAGTTATCTTCCATGTGGATTCAATGATTTTTCTTTCTCGTTCTTCAAGTGGTATTAGAGCAGGTTAAAGTTTATGTGAGCATGTCGAATCAAGGAGTTGATGACCATTCCCAAGTTGGTAATCTTGGAGATTGTGTGACTTCAGTTCATCTTTTGATCGCAAGTTTGATGCACTTGTTGAAATAAGGGCTCTTACCCTTTTTTCATTTCCACATCTCTTCACCATCTTCTCAACTTCCACTAGACCCAAAATTATTACACCCCTATTAGAACCAGCCCAAACCAAACAAAAACACACCTCAATAGGCCCAAACCACAAACACCCTTTCTGAAAACAACCTAATTAAGGTAACACCTCCAGAACTCCTTAACCAAACCAAAACTCAAACTTACCAAAAAAATCCTTAAAACACAATTTTTTGTTCACTTGTCCATCCACCGCAATTTTCCTCTTTTATCCTCTTTGCCTCTTTTAAAAAAAGAGGATAACATCCACACTCAAGTTGAGCAAAGCTCAATGATTTTGCTCAAAGAAGATCACAAAAAATATGACTTTGATGATCCCTTTGCAAGATTTTGTGATAAGTTTATGGTTCGCACCGTGTTTCTTAATTTGTTAATGGGGATTGCAACTTTTGAAGAAATTTTTTCACATGTTGTAGAAAATTTTCAAGGGCCGTCAAATAAGAACAGAAAATGAGTCACACGTGTCATTGGAAAGATTGAAGTGTTTTATCTCTCACATCTCATCACAATGATGCTCTTGTTGTTCCAGTGGATAACCCGAGGTTGAGTTATTTCAAAGAAGGGGAGAATGACAGGAAATAAGATGGTCACGTACTTCCAAATATGCAAAGGATTTCCAAATATGCAAAGGATTTCCAAAGTTTATTTATTTATTTATTTTTGTTTTTATTATTTAGGCTATTTAGATATCTTTAGAAGTGACTAAATAAACTTTTTTAGTCTTAGGAAGTCCCATATATGTTAGACACCTTAGAAACGTTATTTTCATTATTCTATTAGGATTCTAACAAGTTATGATGGAGTTATCTATAAAAGGAGCTCAAAAAACGAGATTTGCAATCAATTATCAAATCAATAAAATTATTTTTTGCGTTATTCATTTTATTTCTCTTCTCTTGTAGATTCAAGGGTTCTCTTCCTTATGGATTCAAAGATTGTTTTGTCTTATCCTTTTTCAGTTATGGCCCACAAACAATTGCTTATTGACCATTTCTCCTTTGAAACTCACAATGGAGATTGAATTAATTTCTGGGAAGACCATTGGATAGGTGACAAGCCTCTCAAAATGAAATACCAACAATGTTCAACGCCTGCAACTTGAAACATGGAAAAATAAAGGATTTCTACATCCAAAACCCGGATAGCATTGACCAAACTTCCTAGAACCTTCACCTCAGGAGAAGCCTCAATGGGAGGTTCCCCAACTAGCCCACTTTCTCCAAGACATTGAAACAAGTCCACTTTGATGAAGATATTGATCAATGGACTTGACATGCAAAAGAAGCTCTTTCACTGTCAAGGAATGTTATGATCAACCACTTTCATAGTTCACAATTACCACAATTCATTTGGATTAAGGAAGTTCCTCCAATGACATGTTTTCGCCTCGAATTGAGGCAATGCAGTGTGGTGAAATGAGGCGTTCGCTTCAGCCCTAAAACGGTTGCATCCAGTGCAATTGCAGGCTTGCAACCCATTTGCAGTCCAATTACAGCAAAAGAGGTTGCAACCCACTCTATATTAGGGTTTTATGTATCTTTGTGTAATATTTAATAAAAACAAACATTTTTAAGTTTTGATAAATTTGTCACACTTTTTATTATTTTTTGGAGAAAATATATCATATTTTGACCAGCCTGTGATCAACATCAGTCTTGATTTTTCATAGCATAGTTCAATTATTTTTATGCTTTTGGAATACCAATAGTGATCATACTTGTGGTTGTGGATTTTTACCAACCATTTCAACATTTTCTTCTAACAAATGCTCATTATTCTCAAGTTTCTATTCTTTCAAGATTATTAATTTTTATAATTTATTGGATGTTTGCAAGTTAATTGACACTTATGTAGTGCATCTTTTATTTGCTATGTTATACAACTTTATTATATTTTCATTTCGATTTTAGATAGTTGTCACTTTTTGTACATATTTGCTTATGATATTTATCAAAATGATGATGTATACTACTATGCTGATACGTTTGAATTTATTACAAATTAAAAAAAAATGTTAAGACCGCCTCACTTCACTGAGGCGTCCGCCTCGCCTCAGGCATTTTTAGGCTCGTCCGTCTCACCTCCGCCTCAACGCCTTAACTACAATGGTTGGGGTAGGGCGTGTCTTGTCCCCAATTGTTTGTGATTTTTCTGATTGTGAGCAATCTGTAGGGGTTTTTTCGCAGATCGCAACTTGCGATTTGCAAAATGTTCACCTTTACCAACCCTAGAGTTAGAGAGTTCGAACAAATTGGGAAAATTAGGGTTGTCATCCTCCGTGACAAAGTACCTTTTTTTCAATTCTTTTCAAAGAAGAGGTTGTTGCAAATTATTGAGGTTGGGTATTGTTCCTCCAAATAGTAACGCCGAGTTTTATGCCCTCACGACGCGACAACTTGCAGATAGCCTGAATATCTTACTCTGAAATGATATAATATTGGATTGTATGTTAGTATTGCTATTAGTATTTATTTAGTATTAGTTATTATTGAATTTTAAGAATACGTTGAAGTTGAGAAACATTGTTTATCAAGTTTCGTTTAGGATTTGGTTTGCAAGCTTCAACTGAATACATCAGTTTGACTGGGGAAAGATCCTAATAGAGAGATCATTAGCTCTTATTGTATTCTTTTGCATTTATTCTATATGAATAGCATACTTTCATATCATTGATATATATATAAATCGGATAGTATCTGAGGACAAAGATTTTTTACAGATAAAGTTACACACGGCTACTTCACCACATAAAAATTTCAAAAAAAAAAAATCTTTTGTGGGAATGATCACTTTGCCTTGTTGATCATGCAAAAAATTTATAAGTTTTGAAATTTCTAACTCCATTAGATGTAGTGATCAAGTTTATAGTGAAATGGAAAGGTTGAAAATTCTCTACCTTGTATAGCATGTTGTGGAACTCCAAATAAGTTCATTTTTCTAAGAGTAATATATATGGTTAAGCATTCCCACAAAATATCAACGTATTATGAAATTTCAAGTTGGATAAATCAGTGGGTAAAATAGGTGTGTAATTTCTTTGTAAAAAACATTTGTATATGTAGGGAAACGAAAAGTTAAAGATATTTTATATGTCTAAACTACTATTTATATCCTAATCCCTACATTTTAACCTAAAAATTGTAATAGTCTTTGAGAAAATTGGTAATTTTCTCTGTACCACTTTTCGCATTTTGTGCAAAACATCTTTTCCAGTTCTCACATTGATTTGAATTCGAGATTTAGAGTTCTCACATTGATTTGAATTCGAGATTTAGAGTTAATGTAATTAACAAATCGAAAATAAAATGACAAACTTTTTTTTTTCCATAACCACTATCACAACACAACTTAAAAAACACCTATTAAGCGTCTCTAATTTGGCTTGGCTGGCACAACTTCTTATCTCAAAGAGTTATCTCTTGAGTTAATTTTGAGCATTTGTTTAGGTTAAAGTTTGGGTTAAATATGTCAACTTTGCTTCTTTTTCTTTTATGTTTTTAATAAATATTTTTCCTTGGTTTGATGTCTTCAAATACCATATTTCATTCCCATAAAAAAAAAAACATAATTCATTGTAGTCAATTTCTATGGATGTAATCATACAACACAACTAAATGTAGTCATAATATCAATTTTTGGCGAAGTTGTGGTTTGTGAATTATGTTTTCGTTTTATTCCATTATTTTTTATTTTATAGCTAGGAGATATGAATTGTAAATCAATGATTATTACAATTTTTATTTTAAGTCCTCAAAATTTGTTTGTGACACACGCATCGTATGTGTGGGTTTACTAGTAATATATATATATATGAACACAACACAAACTGAATGAATGCTATTCCGCATGAATCTCACGTTCAGATTGGCAATCTAGGGTGTACTTGCATGATTTGCTTTGTGCATTTGTATCACATGTTCAAAATATATTGGTTGGCTTAGCTCAAGTATTTTTTTTATTTGTTAATATGACGACTAAAATAAGTTAGCGAGCCAGTGAGTGCTAGCTCAGCAGCAGATTTGTGGTGGATGGTATCACAAATCCAGGTTTGAGACATTTTTAAAGACGTTTAATGGTTCTGGGTCTAATAAAAGCCTTGCTCACCTTTCAAAAAGAAAAAAAAGTACCATCATATATTTTATATTATTTTGAATTTGGCCATATGACACAAATATCTTAAAGTTAGAATGTATGAATATACTCTTTAAGTTGGCGAGACTATATTAATCATTTTTACTCTTACTCTGCAAATGCACAAAATATTAATATGCTTTTTTTCCCCTCTCAAACAAAACTACTGGTTATTTAGTTTATGAAAAATACTAAAGCACGCTCAAGTAAATTGTTATCTTTTTCTAAAATAGTTTATTCATACAATGATAATTGGGAACTGGTGAATGTCCGCCTTGAAGCCTTTCAGCAAGTCTTTGGCAAATACAAAATGTGATATGAGAGGCATTCAGATCCATTGACTCTAGATCATTGTGAATGAAATAGGACATACAACCAGCTTGACTTATGAAGATAGCAATTAATACTAATTACTGACTGCATGCAAAGCAAATTTCAGTAAAAATATAATCCTATGGAAAACATATGCAAATAAAGTACGAAATTAAGCTATTCCAGAGTGTGTATGATTTTTCCAAGTCTGAAAGCATCATATTATTCTCCTTCATTGCTACCCAAGTGCTCAGAAAATGAGGAGAAATTCTGTTTCCCGACCATTTTGGCTGGTCGAAATGTAGAAAGTTTAATGAAACTGGAATTCAATAAGTTTAGTACGCAAGGAAGGACCTATTTGAAGGAAGGTAACGGCTGGTTGTCTTGATCTTTCAAAACTAAAGTTATTACAAAGTGGGAACTATAAAAATCACTAGGCACCGCTGTGAGACTCAATGGCGACCACACACAAGAGGAGCCAACACATCTGACTGTAGGAAAAATGGCAAGATGACAATGCTTTCATGTGTTCTTTCTGTTTCTATTTCTTGTTTCTTACTATAAGATAAGAAGTTTTCAATTTATTTGACTTGTTTTGTTGGAGAAATGTGCTTTCTAGTGTGTAATGTTCTTTTTATGGTGTTGCAGGATACAACAGTTTGCAAATCTATCCTCAATGAATTTGCAGTCAAGGTAAATGCAGAAAAGCCCACCTATACGACTACTCAGTGTGAAGGGCCGATTCCAATTTTCACCTCAACATTGGTTTTTGATGGTAAAAGCTATAGTGGTGATATCAGCAAAAACAAGAAAGAAGCTGAACGATTGGCCGCACGTGCTGCTATCCAATCTATTCTAGGTACTTCAAAGAATCTACTTTTTTTATTTACTACCGAATTTATTTTCTTTGAATATTTAACATTATATTTCTTCAAGTTTCTAGTTGACCGTTTGAATGTAATTTGCAGGAACTGAGTTCAGACAAAAACTATCTGAAATTATCAAATCCAAAAGCAAACTTTTTGCTGCAATGCATCAAGTCAGAAATGACAACAAATTACGGGTTATTCAATGCTCAGAAGATAATGCACAAGTGAGAAAAGCCCCAGAACCACATCCAAATGTTCCCCAGCTTAAGAAACCAAAACTGGAACAAGAGTGTGCCAATGCCACAAGTGCTGCGTTGGTTGAGAATAAGTTAGTTTTGGATCAATCACCAAATAATGCTCATATGGAACAGACTGGTTCTCAAAGTCAAACTGCTATTACTATTGGGAGGAAGTATCCCCGCAAGAAAAACAAGAAGAAGACGAAGAAAATGTTGGTAGATGGAAGGTATCACCCTCCACGTGTGAATTTTCCTTCCTCGTGATTTTGGTGCTTGATCTCTTTGTTTTCAAATTTGTGATTTCTATATGTTAAAATTTGTCCTTTTTGTTTTTGTTTTTGTTTTTGTTTTATTTTTATGCTTCTTGTGTCTCTGATTTTCATTAATATCGCATCTCGTGCGTATTTTGAGGCAGATTTATTCTTTAATGTCTTACGGTGGCACAAACTTCAATTATATAGTAGTTGTTTAGTTGAACTTGTCCATGTCAACGATTGACGCCTTTTGAATGTGATCGACTAGGAAAAGTTGATTGCTAGACTCGATCAAGTTTCAAACCCTGGCAGAATCGATTTAGTTGCTTTCATTTGTTCGATCAAAGGTTTTACGAATAAAATTGTATCATCTGCAAAAGATGGGAAAGATAGGATTGTATAACCATGACAGTCCTACGAAGCTTTGAAGAAACCATATGGAGACCATATAACAAAGATAGGAAAAAAAATGTAAGCACCTAATTAATCCATTTTTGGCTGAACCCAAATCTTCCTAAAATTGTTTTGAAAAAATACAACTTACAAAGCCAATAGGATACTAGCTCAGCTGGTAAGCTTGTTGCGGATGGTATCACAAGTACAAAGTTTGAACCCTCTCGGTGGCATTTTTGAGTGGGAGGGGTTAAGGAGAAAAAAAATCAACTTACAAACTAAATCTAGCTGAATTTTGTCTCCCACTTTTTTGTTATCAAGACGATTATCGTTTCGTTTAAAATATTTGTATCATAAGATAAGGTGCAAAAATATAAAACATTTAAGCAAATAAAAGACATCATCATCATCAAAGCCCATTCCTCATATTTTTGGGGTCGGCTATATGGATTTTGGTTCTCCAAGCAATGCGGTCTTCCCACATATCTTCGCCTAATCCAAGCTCAAGGATATCTTCATTCACCACCTTCATCCAATATTTCAATAGTCGTCCCCTCCGTCTACACCCTCCATTAACTTGCCAACAAGGATGCACGGACTCAGACACAGATACGACACGGCGACTCGGCAATTTTCAAAAAAATAGGACTCGGCGACACGGTCAAACTTAATTTTTTAATATATTTTTTTGTAACTCATTAGAACATAAAATCATAAATAAATTAATAATACTATTAAACAATCCAAACATATCAATAAAACATTCAAATTCATTCATTCAAATTTACAAATGCATCATAAAGTCAAGCTCAACTGCTCAAGTCATACTCATAATTCATAAAGCATAAGCAATATAATTTCATTAACTTGATAATGTAAATAAAATGTAAATTGATAATTTTAAAAACTCACCAGCGAGGCGGCTACATCTCTTCTTCTTCATTAACTAGCGGATCAATTGTCACATGCTTCCAAAAATCATCTCCAGTTCCTTGGCCTAAAACCAGTTTTAGTTTTCAACCAATAGGTGCAAGCTCAAATATGGGGTATTTGAAGTATTTCATGCATGCTTTGCTTTCATATATATGCAGAGAAAGAAAAGAGAATGGCAGGAAAACAAAAGAAAGAGAATGGCAGGAAAAGAGAATGCTTTCAGTTTCATATATATTTGAAGTATTTCATGAATCGCAGGAATGGCAAGAAAAAAAAAAAAAATCGCAGGAAAAAGAAAAAAAATGAAATACAAAATTGTAGGATCGATCTCAGGAAATCGCAGGAAAAAAAAAACGAAATCGATCGATCGATCTCAGAAATCAATCTCAGGAAGATCGATCGATGAAATCGCAGAAAACGTTAACAGAGAAAATAGCAGGAAAAAAAATAACAAACAAACGAAATCGATCGATCGAAGGTACCTGGTGTTGATGAGGACGCCATAGATCCTGTTGATCAATCTATCCCTTTCTGTCGAATCCGATTTCTCCTCAGTCCAAAGTCCTCTCTGTCGAAATCGATCGATTGATTCTTTTTCTCTGTTCTGACTTTTCTTCTCTCTACCTCCGTCTCTCGATCTCTCTACCTCCGTCTCTCGATCTCTCTACCTCCGTCTCTCGATCGATCTGATTTAGGGTTAGGGTTTGGCTGTGGGAGTTAGGGATTTTTTCGGTTTTCCTGTGCTGTGTGGGAGGAAGGATCGGGCGATCGAATGATTTAATTCCAATTTTTGCAGTCAACGAATTTTGACTAAGTCTGGACCGTGTCTGACCGAGTCTGGGCCGTGTCCAAACCAGTCAACAAATTTTGACCGTTGACTCCGTGTCCAATACGTGTCCAGCGCGTGTCGGGCGCGAATCCGTGTCCGACACGCATTTGACGCGTGATACGGAGGTTTTCCGGAGAGTCGGTGCATCCTTGCTTGCCAATCTAGACATTTTCTAATTGGCGTCGTGCTTGGTCTCCTCCGCACGTGACCATTGATATTGATAAATGAATTGTGTGTCACATTAGCAAGCTATTACCTATCATCCATCCATTCATTAACGTCACTTGTACATGTACAAGTACAACGGTACATCCTTCCAACATCCTATATCTGGGTATATCAAGAGATTATGTACCATATTGATGAAGCTTAGGTACAATACGTGTCGTGTATATCATAATTGATAACTATGGTTTTGAATCAGTTAATTTAGTGGCGATTAAGGGTCTATCTATCAGTTGTTGATCTTGCACCTCCGTTGTTTCGAAGGGAGAGAACTTTTGAAATAATCTTACTTACAGAGGAGATTAGGCTTATTGGATGATATACAGCAATGTTGGTTGGCCCTTTCACTTTTGGGATGAGAGAAATAAGAGTTGTATTTAGTCGACAATCCAGAAATAAAAAGTCCCTAATCACCTTCATGAAGTTCTTTTCAACTGTATCTCAACACTTCCTGAATAACTGAACTATAGCTGCTAACATCCAATTCCCAAATATCTTTGTCCAAGTCCCTTCTCTAATCAAAGGAGATCAAATTGAATTAGATCCCATCTAGATTAGTTCTCCACTGTCCTTCTTAGAAAAAAGACATTTGAAGTAATCCACTACAAAATTGCATTTTTCTTTTCTTTGAGAGCCACATCTTCATCTATGTTCAGAGAATCAGTGAAATTGAAAATTCTCCATCCATTGGTTAATTTATGAAACAGTTTTGAGCTAACATCCCCTTCTCTTCCTCCTTTCATCCCTTATGCATCCAACTAGCAAACTCGCACTTAAGAAGAGTCCAAATCCTCTTTTAGGGTCAGTCTCTTCTTACTCATCATGCACCACAGACTCTATCTTCCTAAAGGACAGAGCTTGCTTAGTTCTAATCAGCGGGTCTATTTTCCCAAAAATGTCTTTTCTTCCACACTTTGAGAATGAGTTTTATTTCTTTTAAACTCAAGAAAATCGCAATGCTCGAACCACACTGTCTCTAACAAGATGAAGAACGGCACGGTGATCGGTGGCTCTGTCAAGCAAAGTTTCATTCACCTTACCAAAGAAATCAGCCCAATCTGTTGATGCTAGAAAAAGGTCGAGTCCACACCAAATGGGTGGCTGTTTCTGATTAAACAACTTACCACTGTTTAGGTAGAAATCGACAAATTCAAAGTTGCTGATGAAGTCGTGAAATTTTTGAATATGCTGATTGACTATGCAACATCAATATTTTTTCTTTGCTAGAACTGATAATGTTGAAGTCACCTTTTAGAAGTCAAGGACTCCCCGATAACTTTGAATACTGCTCGATATGACTATCAAGATGTCTGAATCTAATTGAGAGAGATAAACTTCCTTCCGGGGATTTGATTCTATGCTCGACCCTATCATCCCAAACTTAAAGCAATCTGCCCTAAGCATCAATTGCTACAATGAATTCCCAAGTATAGTTTTATTTACCTTAACCAATTTTATCTCCGTCTAGTCAATCTTGTCCCTTTTTTCCCTGAATAAGATAAATCTTTGCTTTGACTTGGCTACAGATGCACGAGTTTCAAAACGCTCTCAGAAGACCCTAATCCCCTAGCCTTCCAACTCAAAATCCTAGTCTGCATTGCTACCAGATTGCGCCCTTCCCACCACCATATCTGAATTGCAATCTCACCTTTTTTAACCCTAGCCTTACGGATATTCTCGGGCTTGAACTTCATTATTAGCTATATAAATTCCAAGCTTTACCCACTTTCAGTGGTAGGCATCTCCATCCACCTGGTGCAAAAAGGATTGGTCATCTCTATCTTTGCTGGCTGCTTGAACTTTGCTTGCCACTGTTGTATTTTCTCTCTCAACGCTATTAGTCCCATTGAGAGACGGGTACTCAGTTGGGCTGCTACTTTCTATCCTGTCTAAGTTGTTTCCTCCCTAAACCACTGCCTCTTTTCTCTGATCTGACTCTGGCTCTGCAAGAGAACAAGGAATGGAATGGGGAGATGAAGCGCTGGAGGCCACTGCAGCTCCTTCGGTGAATCTGGAATAAGCAACTGAGGAGGTGAAGCTTATCTCCTTATTATGTGTTCTTGTGGCTTATTTTCCACCATACACGTGGCCTTTTGATGATCCTTGCGCGTTTGTTTCTGATCCGGGTTTGGGCAGTAATATTTGACCTTGTGGGCTCTTATGCTGCTTGAAATCCCTAAAATTTTTGTGTAAAGGATACTGGCTGACCAAACTTTAGTCTAACCTGTTGGCTATTGAGTTGTGCAGTCAAAACTGATCCCAATTTTGATAGACTCATTATGCCTTTCCCGTAATTTCTTTAGCCTGATCCCTTTTTTGCGTTTATTTGTTTGCCACTAATTGGATAGAGAGGTTTCCAATGCAAATGGGTCTCTTATTAAAGTGTAATCCTGCTGTGGACCTCCTCCCCCCTCACTGAGAGCTGTTCGTTATTCTTCAAAGATTAGCTGGGATGAATTAAGAAAAGACCAATTTTCCATCCTGGATTGGTGGCATAATGAAAGAAGATTAAGAAAATACCACTTATCCTTTTCCTTCTTCCTTGCAAGCAGCCACCTCCTTACAACCGTTCATCACTATGTCCCCTCACATAAGCTGAATCACTGTAAAAACTAACTTATACAACACTTCTTTACCCAACTGTATGACGACCGAATTCAAAAACCGTAAGCACGTTATATGTATTCTTTTATCGTTTTGGATGTATATTAAACTTTTGAATAAGAAAAGAAGTCCTGCAAGGACTATTCACGTGTAGAAGCATAAAGATGCTTCTAAGCAGCATTCTGTTACTTGTCAATTGGTTAGTTTGTGATGTTTCTTTCTCTTTCTTTCCATGAAATCTGTATCTTAAAGTTCCTGTTAAATTGCTACTAAGTGTGGTAATCTCTTATCGTTGTCTCATTAGTTAATATATTGTCTGAAAATTTGCAGGATGGTGGTGAGTATGAACCCTCCAATGATTCAGGCCCCATCTTGTTCGCTTGCTCAGTGATTGTTCGTAGATTCATCGGAAATGTTCGGTTCTCTTCTGGTGTTGCTTTTGGTCCTGTATGTAGTTTTTGCTGTCTATATTTATGGTGGGAGAATCGAAATTGGGTGAGATCCGACTTCTTATGTTGTTTTGTTAGATGAGTCAGAAGTAATGTGGGCCTATGATGTTGACCAAACCATGTAAATTAGTAAATGACTTGGGTTCCAAAACATCCTCCTTCACAAAGAGTGATAGTATACATTTTTACTACTTTATCAATGACCCCTTAAACTAGTAACATGGATGATTAGTTGTGGATTCAACCAAAGGTGAAGCATGATTCACCGTGTTTCTTAATGATTTTATTTGTTTCTTTTGCTATTTATTCATTTTTTCTTATTGCTATGCAAAAGGATTTCTTGCTCGTTTCAATCTTAATTCGATTTAGGGCTTTACTGTTGATGTTGAGGTTACGACTGTATATATCAGTTGATCCAGGGGGTCAACTAGCCAGGTCTCTGGTCCAACCTTCTCAAAGTTTAAGTTGTATCCGATTGTTATTTGAGTTTGCTTATGAAATATTTTGCCGGAGAGTTGAGACCATATGCATTGGCACCCACGGATCCAAGGGATGTTCATCACTGAGAGATCTCAGACAGCTCAGCAGGAAGCATTAGCCATTAACTGTTTTATACTCCAGTTGATTAGGTAATTGAGGATTTCAATAAAGGTTTTTGGGTTGGTGTAGCAGCTCCCTCTATTATGCAAGAACATTTTTTTTCTCGATCAATTAGTTTGCTGATATTTATTTATTTATTTTCTGACCAAGATTTCCTTGCATAACAATTTTTGTGGCAGCTAAACACACTTTTTTCCTCTTTGTAACTGATTAGTTTATTAACCAAACTATGCATTGACTTCTTCAAATTGTAGTGTGTTAGGGTTGGTTCATTCATGTAACTGTCACAACCGAGGTTGGACGAGAAAGTAATTCAAGAGAAAAGAAAGATTGAATTTGAAAATAAGCTCCAAAAGGAGAGATTACACTTCTCAAGTTCTCAATTGAACAAGAGACCTGATTGTTCTTCAAAAGCTACCTAGGGTTTATACCCTGTTTAACATCTATTGAAAGAGGAAAGCTTAACAGAAATTTGAAAGGAACTTTTAACACCCAAACATGTGGCGAGATTCCCTTATTTTAACTAATTGAATTAAGAATTACAAAATTGCCACTGAAAGTTTTTAAATTTGAATTTTGTGCCCGTTCGCGCCTTTTTCCTTTGCACCTCTCTTTTATTCAATTCTTCTTGAGCAGATGTGACATTACCCACTCCTTATCCATGTCCTTGTCCTCAAGGACGAAAATGAGGGAACGAAAAAGCAATTTGAGCCCAGTCCTTCCACGTAGTATCCTCCTTGGATGAATTTGTCCACTGTATCAACACTTACGTTACTGCCTTATTGTGACGTATACCATCCGTCTAGCTAAGATTGCAAAAGGTTCAACTTTAAGGCGACCTTGGCCATCCACTAGGGGCAACTGTGGGGAGGGTGTGACGGTTGAGCCCAACTTTCGTTTCAGATACATGGAAGACTGGATGTATGCGTGACTGAGCAGGTAGCTGTAAACGGTAAGCCACAGTTCCAATTTTTTCAATGATTTGGAATGGTCCATAGAATCTAGCCGCCAACTTCAAATTCTTCTTTATATTGACAGATGTCTGTCGATAGGGCTATAAAGTATACCCATATGCCTTCCTTGAAGGTTCTCTCTGATATGCTTCTATATGATCTACTTCTATCTACATAGTTCTTCATCCTCTCTTGTGCCTTGCTTAATTTGTCTTTAATGAGTTGTAACATCTGTTCTCTTTCATTTAAGTAATGTTGGACATCAGGGGTAGCTATGGAAGAGATAGGAGGTAAGGCAAGTAAGGGAGGCGAGTACCCATACAGGGCCTGGAAAGGGGTGGTTTGTAGGCTTGAGTGAAAGGCTGAATTGAACCAATGTTCTCCTAGATAAAGCCACTTGGCCCACTGGGAAGGTGTCTCCCCTGTCATGCAACGTAGATATGTTTCGAGGCATGCATTGGTGTGCTCGGTTTGTCCATCCGTTTATGGATGGTAGGAAGTACTTAGTGACAAGGTAGTGCCTAAGGTCGAGAAAAATTCTTGCCAAAATGCACTTAGAAAAATTCTTTCTCTATCATAAACAATTGAGGATGGGAGGCCATGTAGCTTATAGATATTTTGCAAGAAGATTTCAGCTACTTGGGATGTCGTGAAGGGGTGTGAAAGAGCAAGGAAGATAGCTGTGAAATAAGTAGTCCTTCAATGAAATCAAGTGAAATGTGCTGCCATGCTTGCTGTGGAATCGGGAGTGGCTGAAGTAGGCCTCCATAGGTTGATTGATCAGCCTTATTTCTCTGGCAGGTGTCACAACTAATAATGTAGGTAGTAAGGTCATTCTTCATACCTTTCCAAAAAAAATATTGTTTTAGCTTGTTGTAAGTAGCTGAGATGCCTGAATGTCCGCCGATTGCTGAGTTGTGTAGGGCCTGTAAAACTTGCTTCCTGATGTTGCCACAAGTACCAATGTAGAGCCTGTCTTTATATCTGAGAAGACCTTGAGAGTAGGTGAAGTTGGGGATGGACTCAGGACTGATTATCAATTGTTGAATGTGAGTGTTAGCTGTAGTGTCTTCTGCATAGTTGTTCACTACTTCCTGCAGCCACTGTGGAAGAACATTTGATAAAGCATAGTTCTGGCCTACCTCTTCAATAAATCTAGATAGGGCATCAACAACTTTATTGTCTACACCTCTTTTGTACTATATTTCATAGTCGTATCCCAGTAATTTTGAGAGCCACCTTTGTTGTAAAATTGTAGTAACTTTTTGTGAGAGGAAGTGCCTTATACTTTGATGATCTGTCATGATGTAGAATTTAGATCCTAGGAAATAAGATCTCCATTTATTGACTGCTAGGACAATTGCCATTAACTCTTTCTCATATGTGGAAAAAGATAGGTTATTAGGCCCTAATGCTCTACTGAAAAAAGCTATTGGTTGTCCTTGTTGAGAGAGAATTACCCCTATCCCTTGGGAACACGCATTTGTCTCAAGAGTAAAGGGTAAGTTAAAGTCTGGTAAGGCCAAAACTGGTGCACCACACATAGCCTGCTTCAGTGCTTGAAATGCCTCAGTTGCTTTGTCTGTCCATATGAAGTTGTTTTTCTTGCTGTCAGAGGTTGTGCTATGATCCCATAATTCTGTATAAACTTCTTGTAATACCCGGCTAGGCCCAAGAATCCCCTAAGCCGCTTGAATGTTTTAGGACAAGGCCATTTAACCATAGATTCAATCTTCTGTGGATCAGCTTCAACTCCTTGATGACTGATTATATGTCCCAAATATTCTAACCTAAGTTGAAGGAAAAAACGCTTTGAAAGTTTAGCAAATAATTGGTGTTGCCTTAATGTGGAGAAAGTAGTGTGGAGGTGGTCTAAATGGTGGGATAGGGTGAGGCTATATACTAGGATGTCATCAAAGAAGACCAAAATGAATTTTCTCAAGTAGGGTTGGAAAATGAGATTCATTAGAGTTTGGAAGGAAGCAGGGGCATTGGTCAATCCAAATGGCATAACTTTGAATTCAAAATGACCATGGTGGGTCTTGAAAGCTGTCTTGTGTATGTCGGAAGGGTGTACTGAGATTTGATGATATCCAGCCTTAAATCCAATTTAGAAAAAACTGTAGCACCATGTAGTTCATCTAGGAGTTCATCTATCAAAGGCATTGAGAATTTGTCTTTGATGATTATGTCATTAAGTCTCCGGTTGTCTACACAAAATCTCCATGTTCCATCCTTCTTTTTCACTAATAGAATAGGGGCTATGGGAGTTCTTATTTAAACCAGCTTGTAGCATTTCCTGAATCAGTTGTTCTACCACAGATTTTTGCATATGGAGAATCTTGTAGGGACTTTGAGATGGTGGAGAAGAGCCTGATTTCAAGGGTATTCTGTGGTCCAAAGTCCTGGTGGGTGGCAGTGAAGTGGGCATTTGGAAAATGTCTTGAAACTCAGTTAATAATTGTTGGAGAATAGGGTGTGTTTCTTGCTGGGGAATAGGTTATTGAGACAATGAGAATAAGTGACCCAAAAAGCATGAAGTGTGTCTCTTCAGGAACTTAGAGATACTGTTAAATCCCATTAGGTATAGGGAGTTTTCTTGTGTGATCCCTTGTAAGGTTACATGTTTACCTTTGATAGACAAGGTTAATTAAAGTATTTGCAAATTGATCACAATATCATCAAATGGTTTTAGCCCATCACCACCCAAAACCATGCCATACCCCCCTAATGGTAATACTCTCACCCTTCCTTCAAATGCAATTCCATTCATGGTCCAGTGAAGGTTCTGACAGACTGCGTTGCTTATTAATTGTTGGTCGTTGGCTACCTTAACTATCATCTGAGGTGTTAGTATGGTTGGCCAGTGGGTGCCCTTGATTACTCGAGGGTCAACAAAAGAGTGAGTACTCCTAGTGTCTATCAAGACTGATATTACTCTTTTCTTCAACAGTCCCTTGAGCAAAATGGTATTGACAGACATACTGCCATGTATTGCATTCAATGACACCTCCATATCTTATTGGAATTCCTGCACTAAATCTTCGGTTTCATCTCATATACAGATGTTGTTGTTTGCATAAGTGTCCAAATCTATACTGTTCATTGCAATTGTAACACAAACTCTTCTCCCTTCTTATTTTCATTTGTGCAGGTGACAGTTGTTTGATTGGTGGTGTAGATATAGAAGGCCTGATAGCATTTGGGTTAGAAGAGGAGTAAGCTGGTCGTGAAGAATTGACAGGTTAAGTAAATGTTTGCTGGGTTGTATTTGCTGTGTTTGATTAGAAAAAGGCCTAGTGGTGGAAGGATTGTTTATGGTTTGGTTTGTAGATATTGGTTGTACTATGGTGTAGTTCTGGGTTCTATTGTTGGAACTGCTATACTTATGGGTTGATTCATGCATTCTGGCTAGATTGAAGGCTTAAACAACAGTTGTGGGTTTGAACATCTTTACTAAGGCTCGAATCTCAGTTTTTAGTCCATTCAAAAAACTTAGCACAAAGTAATTAAAGTCCAAATGCTTATTATGTGAGAGCATCAGTGACTTCAATTCCTCAAATCTATCATAGTACTTATCCACTATAGTTTCTTGTTTCAACTTATTAAAGGTTCCAACATAGTTCAGTACTGATTCTTCGAAAACGTTCACACAAATCTTGAGTAAATATGGTCCAGTTAAGGTTTTCATTGCAGATCTGGTAATCATGGAACCAGAGGTCTGCCTTGCCACTTAGGTGAATTGAAGCTATGGCTACTTTGTTTTCTTCCATTACTTGGTAGAAATCAAAGTACCGTTCGCACTTCTTCACCCGTGATCGTGGGTTTGATCCATCAAACTGCGAGAATTCTAACTTTGGAAGACGAGAAAACATACCGTGACTCTCCATTGGAGTATGGAGAGTGGTCTCTCTGTGAGAATCTAGAGATCCACTAATTTGTGAGGACTGCGATGTGCTCTCTTTATTTGCTCGAGGACCTGATCTTGAATTTTGCATCATCTGGAACAATTGCTCCAGTCGTGAATCAATTCGTTTTTCCTGAGCCTCGCTAGCCATAGCCATTCGTTTCATCTTTGCTTTCATTAATTCTAATTGTCCAGAGTTTCGAGTTGCGTCTTCTTCGTCTCTTTCAGGATGGTTTCTACCTCTTTCGATCTAGTCTCCATGACTTGTTCTCGGATGAGATCTCTGCCTTGCTCTAATACCAAATGTCACAACCGAGGTTGGACGAGAAAGTAATTCAAGAAAAAAGAACGATTGAATTTGAAAATAAGCTCCAAAAGGAGCGATTACACTTTTGAACAAGAGACCTGATTGTTCTTCAAAAGCTACCTAGGGTTTATACCTTGTTTTACATCTATTTAAAGAGGAAAGCTTAACATAAATTTGAAAGGAACAACCTGACACGTGGCGAGATTCCCTCCTTTTAACTAACTAAATTAAGAATTACAAAACTGCCACTGAAAGTTTTTAAATTTGAATTTCGCGCCTGTCCATGCCTTTTTTCTTTGAACCTCTCTTTTCTTCAATTCTTCTTGAGCAGATGTGACAGTAACATAATCCAAATGCAACTTCTTGGTACGAATGTAAAAAAGTGAAATTATTTAGTGATGGAATCAAATGATTTATTGATAATCTTCAATTTTCTAAGTAAAAAATTTGCATTAGGTTCAGTTTCCTTCCACGGTGTTTCGTGTGATATTTTGATTAACACATTGAGTGCGCACACACACATACACAAAAACGTAGTTCACAATGTGGAAATAGGAAATACAGCAGGGGCAGAAGCAACAACAACTTATCTTCTAACTTTTGCATGAAATTTCTCCAAAGCTTGAAATGGCAAAGAAACCCTTTCTTGTTCTTGTGCCTTATAACTGATATTACCATTCTAGGCACTAGCCCAGTCCCCTTGAATGGCCTACCATAAACATCTGGACCCCACCAAAGTTGACATCAATGAATCCCAATCGGCTCATGTCTGATACTGCAAACTCCCTTTCGTTGCAAAAACCTTTATGTCCATTGATCTCTATGGAATCCAACATTGAATCCCTGTACTCGTCTCCCATGACCGCTGTGAGACCCTTGTGTGGGCGAACCTGAGGGGGAGGGTGAGGGTGAGGGTTGGAGCCCAATAGGCCCAACGGGCTTGTGGATCCCAAAGCGGACAATATTGTGGATGGGTAGGGCCGATTGTGGGTCGTTGCGCTGCGCTGTGCATACTCTGAAACAACTCGTTTTAAAGTTGTGCGGGCCGGTTTGGGCCCAGAGCGGACAATATTGTGTCATGTGGACCGGGTCGTTACAGAATGGTATTAGAGCTTGACCCAGCCGGAAGTGTGCCGACGTGGACGTTGGGCCTGTATGGCCAACGAGGACGTTGGGCCCTAAGGGGGGTGGACTGTGAGACCCTTGTGTGGGCGGACTTGAGGGGGAGGGTGAGGGTTGGAGCCCAATAAGCTTAACAGGCATGTGGATCCCAAGAGGGGTTGGACTAGCTACCAAGGGGAGATCATAGTCCCACATCGCCTGGGTGCGGGATGGTGATGTGCTATATATGTGCGAGGTTGGATCCCCATAGTAAGAGGCATTTTAAAGCCGTGCGGGCCGGTTGGGCCCAAAGCGGACAATATCTTACTGTGCGGATCGGGTCGTTACAACCGCCTTCTTAACTTCTGACAACAATCAATTGTTTCACCAAAATCTATATCACTACAAACAATCTTAATCAACAAGCTCCCCTAGTCCATATAAATTCTACAAAGGATGGAGGAGAATAGGGGAGGCCGAGTGGAATGGGGATCGGAAGGAGAAGGAAGAGGTAAATTATGGTTGAAGTGGTACATACCTTTCTTTTCTGATTTGGTTTGAAGGGAGGAAAAGAGAGACTAAGGGAGTCGTTGATGTTCAGAGCTAGAGATCTAATCGCCGTCCCTGTCTCTGTCCCTGTCCCCGTCCAAAGATCTTAACTTTATCTCTTCTTCTTGTTTTTTCTTTTTCTCTGTAGGATTTGGGTTGGGGGAGCTACAACATGCGAATGAAATGAGAATCTTGAGTTTAGTTTCTATTTTTTTTTATACATAGCGATAAATCGGCGAGTCAGCTGGGCCGATTAATTGGTGACTTGCCGATTAATTGGTATTCGCTAAACCTCATCCGATTTCACCTAATTCGGTTAGGTCAAACCCCGAATTGCAATTTTTCGCTGCATTAATAACTTAGTTAAGGGAAAGGGGGTTTGAGTCCTCCATTAACCTCACGCAACTTGTCTAGTGCAATGTTAGCATTTGCCTTCCGGAACACAACCCCCTCACTGCATCAATTCACAAGAAGCTTTCCATTTTTGACGTTTCTCAGAAGGGATGGCAATGGGGCAAATTTTCACAGATATCCGCCCCGCCCAAATGGGACGGTTTTGGATGTTCTAAAGGGATTTTTGGGCGGTTTCGAAGATCCAAACGATATTCGGGGCGAATACGGATTTGACCATATCCACCTCGTGGATATCCGTTTATATAGATAATTTCATAAAATACCCTTAGCTATTAAAGAGGAATAATACCTAACCGTAACATAAACCACCCTCCACCCACGCAGACTCTTGTCTATTACTCTCCGCCTCCCCACAAAGCCACAAACTCTTATCTTCCTCCTCCATTCTTCCTTCATTGATAAAGAAACCCATTTTTCGTCTCTGGTTCCCATTATTCTCTTCTCTTCATCTTCCATTCATCCCATTTTTCGTTTCTGGTTCCCTCTTAGGTTTCATCTTCTCTCTTTTCTTTCCCCCAAACACACACAACACATATCTCAATCTCGATCAGATCGCCTCAAGAGCTGAGACGGGGCGAGTAGAAAGAGGAGGAGGGTTTGAATGGTTGAATCTTTAGGGGATGGAGCATGAGTGGTTCATAGGCGCAGATCCTTCAACAGCAACAAATACTTCATCATTAACATCAAATCATTCAGTACTAGCAGCAGATTCTTCAGCAGATGAAACACATGCTTTCCTTCAACAGATGAAACATATGCTTTCGTTCTCTTCGACTAAGCCTTCGTTTGTGTGGGATGGTTACTGATTGATGCAAAAAACCGACATTAGTTGTTGCATGATTTTCGACATCAATCAAAGAAATAACTATTATTTTATTTATTTTTTTCCTTCAACCTGCAATACACTTCAACAACGAATAGTGGAAGTAGGGGTTAACGACTATTTCACGTGGATTAGAAGACAAATCTGATTTTCAATTTAAAGAATAAAGAGAAGAGTAAAATAATTGATTGTGAAAATAAACTAAAAGTTAAAGGAGAAAGAGAAATAATTGAAAAAAAAAAAAACAAAGATAAAACTTACTTTTTCAATGGAATTAGAATGTAGTACATGCACTTCCCTACCAAGCAAAAATATAAACCCAAGAACTACAACTAAAAAAACTCTATAAAAAAACTATCATTTATGAACTCCATGTATGGGGTTTTTATAGGTAAAAAGGGTTTGAGTGAAATAAAGAAATATGGTTTGAGTTAAACAAGGAATGGTGTTGGAGTTGAATAAGGAAACATGTCTTGTAGTGATTATTTTATGATAAAGTAGGCCATGTTGATGCCCAAATCTTCATATTTATTTTCTCAAGATCCGTAGCTGTTGCTGCTTTGTGGGCTTGACTACATGGGTTTTGGGATTAAAATTCTTTAATCCTTATGAATGCATTTGAACTCCCATTAGGCCTTTTAGTTGTTGAATTTAACCTTATTGTGTCACTTTATGCATGATTTGAGATTCGTGCTTGAATTCCTACAAAATGCACAAAATACTCGTAATACGATATTTTTATTTGATAATTGGACTTAACAATTGTATATTTAGGGGTGTAAAAATTGATGTTTTGGGTGCTTATCACACCACCTCCAAACAACCTTTTGTTAGTCCTCTAGCAAAGAACAACGAAAAGAAAGATAAGAACACAAAACAAGACAAATCAAGAAAGATATCACACCACCTTGGACTTTGGATTTTCACTTTGCACTCCCATTTTTCTTCATAAATCTTCTTAACATTTTTCAGAAACATAAAGGGGAAAATAAGTTTCTTTTATATATATCTGATAAATCAAGACAAAGGCTCACATTGGTATTGGATGAAATGTTTAGCACGATGGTTTTGAGAAGGTTTAGATGGACAAGAGATGCCTAATTTACCTTCTAAGGTTTGATAATGGTTATATGTCTCAAATAGACTGCAAGACCTATGTTTTTCTTAACTCGAAAAAGATGTCATCCTCAGTGACCAACAAAAAATAAGAATAATGATAATTCAAAAGAAGTTAATGTCCAATCAAATTTTAAGTCATCATAGGACTCAGAGTTGTGTAAAAACACTGAATAAAATGAAAGGTCTGATAGCTCACAAGGTTAAAATTTCCACTATTATTCCTCAAGATTCTAGGAAGTTACTTACTTATGTATTCCAAACTACATCTATGGTCATTGTGAAAAAAATTATTTGTTCCTAAATACTCAAATATAATATTTACTCTAGTAATAAACTTCCAACATCTCTTTGCCTAAATGTAATGAATCAAGTAATCCAATCTCATCATAGCCAGGATACCACACCATTTTATTTTATTATTATTATTATTATTATTATTATTATTATTATTATTATTATTATTATTATTATTATTATTATTATTATTATTATTATTATTATTATTATTATTATTATTATAGAAAAATATTTTCAAAAGCGCTATGAATTTTGATAAATCTCCCCACCCCCAAACAAATATAACACTGTCCTCAGTATTAAACAAATGAAATGAAAAGTGAAAAATAAAAATTAGAACTTATTAACTCAGGTGATTTGTTGAACATCTGTACCATCCTTGCAATGAAAAAGAGTGAGTTGGTGGGGGTGATGTATTATTAAAAATACATCACCCCCAAACAGGAATTGGCAGTATTATTGATTTTTTTATTATTTTTGTTTTTATGAATGAATGCATAAACGGACTGGGCAGCCTCCTAGTAGCGCTAAGTTTAATGTCATTGGCCGGACGTAATGGGGGTGGTGGATACCACCCCAAATAGGTTTGGTGGAGTAGGAATTTATGGGCGTTACTAACCCTCATAGTTAGGATCAATCAACTGAATAGTTTCCACTGTCCTTGTTGGAAGTTCATGGTATGGCATCAGTCACTGTCCATTTACTTAAAAGAGACTACCATTTGTAGGATTTTCTATGGGGATGGCACCGTAGTCTTTAACATCATGTACAATAAATGGACTAGACCAACGAATTTTTAAGCTTACCTAGAAAGAGGTGAAGACGAGAGTTGTAGAGTAGGACTTTCTGACCAAGATGAAACTCTTTTCTCATGATGCTTTTGTCATGTATCCCCTTCATTTTATCTTTGTAGTTCTTGGATAAGTCATAAGCATCATACCTCAATTATTCTAGCTCATCGAGCTTAAGCTTCCATTTTTTACCAGCCATATCGAGGTCAAAGTTTAAACTCTTTGTAGCCCAATAAGCTCTATGTTGGAGTTCGACACGAAGGTGACAAGGTTTACCAAAGACCAATATATAGGGAGAGATCCCTAAAAGAGTTTTGAATGCAGTTCGGTATGCCCATAAGGCATCCAAAAGACGTAAAGACTAATCTTTTCTGACTTGGATTGATAGTCTTTTCGAGGATGTTCTTGATTTGACGATTTGAGATTTCGACTTGACCACTTGTTTGAGGATGGTAGGAAAGGGAAACTTTGTGAGTAACCTCATACTTTTTAACAAGATGCTCAAAGACGAGGTTATATAAATGCTTACCTCCATCACTAATGATACCCTTGGGGTGCCAAATCTACTAAAGATAAACTCCCTTATGAATGAAATAACAATTTTGTGATCATTAGTCTTATTGGCAATGACCTCTATCCATTTAGAAACGTAATCCACTGCAAGAAGGATGTATTGATACCCATGGGAGGATGAAACGGTCCCATAAAATCAATGCCCCTAACATAAAAAACGTCAACCACTATAATAGGATTCAGAAGTATCACGTGTCGACGAGTTATTCACCCAAGTTGTTGACATCAATGACAGACTTTACAATGCTCATGGGCATCTCGTAAAAACGTAGGCCAATAAAAACATGATTGAATAACCTTCTCCGTGGTTTTCTTAGAACTAAAATGCCCACCACAAGTTTGATCATGAAAAAATGGGAGAATGTTCAACTGTTCAAGTTCTGGAACATATCTTCTGATAAATTGGTCAGGGCAGTATTTGTAAAAATTGATGTGCTATTTTAGTAGAACACAACTTAATACTCTGCTTTGTGATTGTAGTATAGAATAAGTAGGGATCGTTCTGGACCAGGGAATAGAGGGTTTCCCAATTAACACTAAGAATAGATAAAAGACAACTAACAACCTAATTAAGTAAATAATGGGGGATTGGATTTTCTAAGTTAAACTATGAAAATAATTGCGAAAATTACTATAAAGATAATAAAACTAAAGGGATGACAAAGATGAGAAATTACCTAAGGGTTTATCTTCACACACCAAACATATGTTCATAAATCAATCTTCAATAATCACTTGCTAACTCGTGAGAGACAATGCTCAAGGTTAACCATGATCAACACTGCATTAATCTTATTTTTTTCCCAAGTTCGTTCAATTAAACTTAGCGTCGCTTTCAAACTATTCTTATCATGCTATCTAATCAGGAATCACAAGTTAGATAAACAATCCAAAATCATTAAGTTTTGTGAAAAATATGAACACTGACTAGGCAATTACAAGTATTATCAACATCTTGTTCTTACCTAAGTTTTTACTTAACCTTACCAACGTTCCTTGGTATTTACTACTTGTGAGTACAAGATTATAACAATTAGGTGAAATTCTCTTATACTCTAGCCCCAGATCCTAGCATGCTTACTAAGTTGGCTACCTTAAGAAATATACAAAGAAAAGTTATCTATAAAGCAGTTAAGCAAAACACAATCACTAATAGCAAAGAAGATTAAATTAAATTAATTTATAAAACACATGTTCGGGGCTTCGAATCCACCCCTAACTAAGAGGAGTTTAGCTAGACATATTAATTATGTTCAAACAGTAATCCATAATAAAATATCAAACTAAAATAAGTAAAAGTGAGGTTTAGAGATGAAAAACGTTGTCGCCCAATCCGTGGTGGCGGAGAGAGACTTCTGGGGTGCGGATAGTAGACTGAAGAGAATAAAAACTCTTCCTCTTTATCGCGATCATAGGTCTGCTCCTTTGTTTATGTTGCTTCTCCTTGACAGTAAATTGAAGAAGAAATAGTGTGTGAGGCTGAACGAAGCTGGCTAGCGGGCAAGAGGATGATGGCGGTGTTGTGATTTGGGTGTTATGATCTGGAAGGAGGCGATGAAGAGAAGATTGCGATGGTGATGAGAGGACGGTGAAGGGTCGATCGATGGTTGGGTTTTGTGTTGTGTGTTCGTTGTCTGTAAGGGAGAATAAGAAGGATCGGGGCGGAAGGTTGTGTGGCTGCATGAGGGTAAACGGAGATGTTGGTTGATGGATGTAAAGAGGATGATGGTGGTGTGGGTACGAACGGAGGTAGAGATGGAGGTTTGCGACTGCAATTAGGGATCCTTGTTGTGGATGGGTTGAGTTGATAGACTGTTGCGAGGAGGAGAGGTGTTGATGGGTGATGGGTTGCTGTGGTTGCAAGCGTGAGGAAGCTGTGGATGGATGCTTGCTGCTGCGAGGATGAGAAGGTTGTGGATGGATGATTTTTCGAAAGCAAGGTATCATCCCTTTTATAATTGTTTTCTGCTTGGTTTCCTTCTTTGCGTGGTTTCCTTTTGCAATCAATATTTCTAAATTGCCAATTTTCTTCACTTAGCTTCTATTTTGGAATCTTGTAATTGGAAACCTACACAAACACGAAAATAGAAATTGGTACCATAATTAACAAGTAATAGACAAAAATACATATAGAAATATGGAACTAAAAACAGCCTAATTATGTTTCTATCAAATTCCCCCACACTTATCTTTTGCTAGTCCTCGAGCAAATTCAAGAAATAAAAGACTCAAATGACTCAATCTATACCTTCCAACATTTGTCTCAAAGATTTTCAACGGATCATGACATGTTAAAATTCTTTGTAAACACAAGATTAAACCCACATCATTGAAAAATTAATACACGTTCATAGCAATGATAAAAAAATTCACAATTAAATCAATTCAAGTGATTGTGAAACTCAAGCGCGTGCCAAGAAGAATTAACCCAAAAATCTCACTGGGTACACTCTTTTCTTTTTCACTGATTGTTTTGTAAAATCACTCTTCCTATTCTTGTTATATGTGAGAGGATTGATGTAAAAGAGAAACAAATAGCTCACATATGATATAACAAGAAAGAAATGCATTTTCTGACATTTTTTTTTCTTCTTTTCAGATATATGATCTCATGGAAGGAATGCTACTACTTGAATGCAAGAACTAGTGACACCATATGCTCATACCTCATTCGAATCTCCACATCATGACATTGCAAGACACACTCAATCACAAGGTCTTAATTCAGGTTGTAATGGGGCCAGGGGTTAAGTGAAGAGAAAGAACGGATAAGGAAATTACAAAGGGCTTAAAGAAATTATGAAAACATGCAATACGATTAGAGACATTAGCAAGAAATCACACGGTTCAATACATAAGTAGGAAAATGAAGAGGTGACCCACTGATAATGAAAAGTTTCAATCATTATTTTGTATCTACTGCATGAAAAGAACTATACTATCTGTATGGTACTGAAATACTGAATGAATATAGACAAGGACTTGTGTCCCTTCTGTAATTTTGTACCTTTTTTTTCAACTCTTTTTTCTTGAACTGTCTACCACAAGGGTCTTCTCCCACACTTGCTTTTCAACATACCTTGAACCACAATAAAGTCTCTGCAAATCAAATTATGTTTCACTCTTCTAATTAGGTTAGGGATAGAAAATAAGGGTAATAAAACAACATGCTTAATAACAGGCTCAATGGAGTTAACCTAAAGGAAATATATCGTGGATCAGGCTTATTTGGCAATGGTGGAAACTAAGTGCCTTTATCATGTCAAGCATGTTATGCAATTCAATATGATGTTTTGAACGAAATTAATACAAGTTCTAGTGTTTAATCCTTAATTATGAAACCAATCCAAGTAGCAACCAAAACAAACAAAATTAAGATCATGCAACGAATTATTATTGACAAAAGAAATGAAAGATGACCTAACTAAAAACTCTCAAAATCAAAGGACCAATAGGCTCAAAACTCACATACGGGTTATAATGAGTTAAATTCAATTAAGCATGCTACGAATACCAATTACTCAGTTGATTACATGTGAATTTACATATGATAGCCATGAATAAACATTAACCAAAGAATAATATTAGATCTTAAATTATGTTTACAAATCACCTTAAAGTCATGCAATTAAAAACCAAATCTCATCATTGTGTTGGAAAGTATCCTAAGGCTCAAAACAAATATAATTTTTTTTATTTTTTTTATGACACTAATACCAACAAAGAAAATAAAAACAACATTTTTTTAATGGACTGACACTCTTTATTAAATTTAAAAAAAAAAAAATAAGAACAACGTTTGTTCCCCCCACAATTAAACCTAACATTGTCCTCAATGTTAATAGATTATAGCACATGCAATGAAAGATTAAAAAAGAGGAAAAACAAACTACTAACAAACAAAAGAAAAAATAACGAAAAGAAAATTAAGGGATAGGGAAAACAAATCTGATTGGGTTGCCTCCCACGAAGCGCTTATTTTAACGTCGTGCAGCCTGACGGTATCTCCAATTAATCCTCATGGAGTGATACGTCCTCCATGTCATGCTCCACAAATGACTTATAATAGGGCTTAAGTTGATGATATTTCACCTTAAACTCCTTACATGTTGTGACACTATTAATCTGGATAGCACCATGGGGAAAAACATTAGTTACAATAACCCATTCAGAACGTAACTTACCAGTTCTAAGACATGATTGGAAAAACAAGACTTTCATTCCAACGACAAAAGTATTTCCATGGATCATCTGATCATGAAAAACTATTGTGTTCTCCTTATAATTGCTTTTATTATCATAGGCCTCATCCTGAATCTTTTTGAGCTCATTCAACTGTAATTTCTTCCTTTTCTTTGTGTCATAGGGAACTCTACTGCTCTCATATCCAACAGTAGTAGTGATAGTGGTCTCAAGTTCATCCTCGTTTCTGACGTCTGACAATTTCTGTGCAAAATTGTCATTCACATTAATAGAAAAACAAGAATGAGTTTTAGTAGGATATCTTGTGGCTTCAAAGATGTTGAAGCCGATCACATCACCATCAAACTCCATGGTTAGTTTCCCCGCATGCACATCAATATTTGTCTTTACAGTTTTCATGAAGGGGCACCCTAAAAGAATATGCAAAGTTGCTGAAAATTCCATATCTTCCATCTCAAGCACATAGAAATCTGCTGGGAATATCAAATGGTTAACTTGCACCAACACATCTTCCAACAAACCTCGAGGATATGCATTAGAATGGTCAGCCAATTGAATAATAACACCATCATTTTTTAGTTTCCCGATATTCATAGAGCGATAAATAGAATACGACATAACATTAATTGAAGCATCTAAGTCTAGCATTGCATTTTCAATTTTAGTATTACCGATAACACAAGGGATAGTGAAACTACCCGGATCCTTACACTTTGGCGGCAATTTCCTTTGAAGAACTGCGGAAACATTCTCACTCACTTTAACTACCTCTCCATCTCGAAGTCGTGTCTTTGTTATGCAAAGCTTTTTCAAAAATTTTGCATACTTAGGGACTTGCTTAATAGCATCAAGAAGCGGAATATTGACCTGGACTTTTCAGAAGGTTTCCAAGATTTCCTTATCCTGTTCATCTTTTCTAGATTTGGCAAACCTACCTGGAAAAGGCAAAAAAGGTAGAGAAAGATTAGAAGAAACTAAATTTGGAACACTCACCTTTTTACCTTGGAGCTCTGGTGTCTCAACGATGGTTGGATCATCCGCCTGTAACTTAGCTTCCCTATTTCGACTCTGTTTAGGGACTATTGGCTCATTCTCAATTTGCCTACCACTCCTCAATGTAATTGCTTTTGCGGTTTCAAACCCGCCTTTCGGATTTGGAATGGTAGAACTAGGAAATTTTCCTTGCTCACAAATTTGTCCAATAAACTCAGCTATCTGTCCCATTTGTAACTTCAAATATGCTATATCTTTTGATTGGTTTTGCTGAGAAATAGTTAACGATTTCAAAATCTCATCATAATTAAGGGGCATACCTGAGTTGTGTTGAGGTGGTTCTGGCGGTCTTTGGAAGAAACCAGGGGGTGGCCGATTCAAAGTTTGTTGTTGAGGTTGTTTTGGATTTCTCCATCCAAAGCTGGGGTGATTTCTCCAACCTATATTGTAAGTGTTCAAATAAGGATTATTCCTATAATGATTTTTCCCCTGAAAACCTATTGAATTAACATTCTCCTTCTGCCACTGCATCTAACATCTGTCGCTCAAGAGGAAACAATCCCTCATAAAAGTATTGAATCAGAAGCTCCTTCTTCATCTGATGCTGCGGACATGATGCTATGAGAGTTTTGAAGCGCTCATAGTAAGCTAGATATGATTCTCCGGGACCTTACTGTATACCACTGATTTTCTTTTTCAACAAGATAATTTTGGAAGTTGGGAAGAATTTATCTAGAAACACCTTCTTCATGCTATCCCAAGAATATACTGTTCCGAAAGGTAGTTCATAGAATCAATCCTTAGCCCTATCAGTAAGAGAAAATGGAAATGCTCTCAATTTCATGATGTTCTCATCCACAATCATTGGCGTCATACTGGAGCATACAACTACAAATTCCTTTAAATGGTTATTTGGATCCTCCATAGAAAGACCATGATACTTTGGAATACGATGAAGTAGGCTGTATTTCAACTCGAATGACTCTGTCTTGTTTCGCGCTGCTGTTGGATACTGAATGCACAAGGGTGAGACATTGTCTAAGGTGGATGCCGAAAGTTCTTTAATAGATCTATTGTCTACCATGTCAAACTCTTCAGATTTAGATTCAGAGATAGACGTTTGTGACACGTTTGTTTCTCTCATTCGTCTTCTAAATGTTTTCTCAGGCTCTGAATCGTATTCTAATAAGTTTTCGCTTGATCCCCTATTGCGCATGAACTGATACCTGAGATAAAGATTGAAAGAAGAAAAAATCAATAAAAATAAAAATAAATAAAAACTAATGAAATAATTAGCAATTTTACTGATCCCCGACAATGGCGCAAAAAATTGATGCACTATTTTAGTAGCACACAACTTAATACCCTGCTTTGTGATTGTAGTATAGAATAAGTAGGGATCGTTCTGGACCAGGGATTAGAGGGCTTGCCAATTAACACTAAGAATAGCTTAAAGACAACTAACAATCTAATTAAGTAAATAATGGGGTATTGAATTTTCTAAGTTAAACTATGAAAATAATTATGAAAATTACTATAAAGATAATAAAACTAAAGGCATGGAAAATATGAGAAATTAGCTAAGGGTTTATCTCCACACACCAAACATATGTTCATAAATCAATCTTCAATAATCACTTGCTAACTCGTGAGAGACAATACTCAAGGTTAACCGTGATCAGCACTGCATTTATCTTATTATTTTCCCAAGTTCGGTGAATTAAACTTAGCGTCGCTTTCAAACTATTCTTATCATGCTATCTAATCAGGAATCACAAGTTAGATAAACAATCCAAGATCATTAAGTTTTGTGAAAAATTTGAACACTGACTAGGCAATTATAAATATGATCAGCATCTTGTTCTTACCTAGGTTTATACTTAACTTTACCAACGTTCCTTGCTATTTACTACTTGTGAGTTCAAGATTATAACAATTAGGTGAAACTTTCATATACTATAGCCCCAGATCCTAGCATGCTTACTAAATTGGCCACCTTAACAAATATACAAAGAAAAGTTCTTTATAAAGCAGTTAAGCAAAACACAATCACTAATAGCAAGGAAGATTAAATTCAATTAATTTACAAAACACATGTTTGCGGCTTCGAATCCATCCCTAACTTAGAGGAGTTTAGCTAGACATATTAATTATGTTCAAACAGTAATCCATAATCAAATATCAAACTAAAATAAGTAAAAGTGAGGTTTAGAGATGAAAAACGTTGTCGCTTGATCCGTGGTGGCAGAGAAAGTCTTCTGGGGTGTGGATAGCGGACTAAAGAGAATAAAAACTCTTCCTCTTTCTCGCGATCTCAGGTCTGCTCCTCTATCTGTGTTGCTACTCCTTGACAGTTAATTGAAGAAATAGTGTGTGAGGCTGAACGGAGCGGGCGAGAGGATGATGGCGGTGTCGTGATTTGGGTGTTGTGATTTGGAGGGTGGCGATGAAGAGAGGTCTGCGATGGTGATGAGAGGACGGTGAAGGGTCGATCGATGGTTGGGTTTTGTGTTGTGTGTTCGTTGTCTGTAAGGGAGAATAAGAAGGATTAGGGCGGATGGTTGTGTGGTTGCGTGAGGGTAAACGAAGATGTTGGTTGATGGATGTAAAGAGGATGATGGTGGTGTGTGTACGAACAGAGGCAGAGATGGAGGCTTGCGACTGCGATTAGGGATCGTGGTTGTGGATGGGTTGAGTTGATGGGTGATGGATTGATGTGGTTGCAAGCGTGAGGAAGCTATGGATGGATGCTTGCTACTGCAAGGATGAGAAGGTTGTGGATGGATGATTTTTTGAAAGCAAGGTATCATCCCTTTTATAAATGTTTTCTGCATTGTTTCCTTCTTTGAGTGGTTTCCTTTTGCAATCAATATTTCTAAATTGCTAATTTGCTTCACTTAGCTTCTATTTTTGAATCTTGTAATTGAAAACCTACAAAAACACGAAAATAGCAATTAGTACCATAATTAACAAGTAATAGCCAAAAAAACATATAGAAATATGGTACTAAAAATTGCATAATTATGCTCCTATCACAAATATGGCTCATCCCAAGAGTAATACTTAACCCTAGATAAAAAAAAACTTGTCACGATCTGGCTTAGACTAGTGTGAAGGAAGTTCCTCAGTTGCTACAAAAATTGACAATGTTGGCATACCAAGGAAGCTCTTGCTCTACCAAGAGAAGTTGTTCATTTGGGAAGTCCTCTTGAATGGGCAAGATACTAGTAGATGAATGTGATGTTAGCCTAGACAAGTGGTTGACGACCGCATTTTCTGTACTTGACTTATTTCATATTTCAAGATCAAATTCTTGAAGCAAAAAAAACCATCGGATCAGACGAGGTTTGGTGTCCTTCTTATTGAGAAGGTATCTAAGGGCTGCATGGTTAGTGTACACAATGACTTTATCCGATGAGATAGGAACGAAATTTATCTAATGCATAAACAATGGCTAACATCTCTTTCTCCGTGGTCGAGTAATTGAGTTGAGCCTCATTCAGAGTTTTGCTAGCATAGCAGATGACATGAGGAAGTTTGTTAACTTTTTGACCCAAAACTGCACCTACAGCGTAGTCAAAGGCATCACACATAATCTCAAAAGGTATCGCCTAATCAGAAGCTCGGATGATAGGAACTGAGACTAGTTTAGATTTAAGATGCAGATATGCACTTGTCGTCAAAAAGAAAGGGAACATCCTTGGCTAAGAGACTGCTCAAAGGGCGTGCAATCTTTGAGAAATCTTTAATGAAGCGGCGAAAAAATCCAGCATGCCCCAAGAAAGATCATACATCTTTAATAGATTTTGGAATCGAAAGAAATGAAATGACATCAATCTTAGCTTTGTCCACTTCAATGCCTTTTGGAGAGACAACGTGCCCAAGAACAATGCCCTGCTTCACCATGAAGTGACACTTTTCCCAATTTAGAACAAGACATTTTTCTTCGCAACGTTCTAAGACAAGTGAGAGGTGATGTAGGCATTGGTCAAAAGATGGGCCGAATACTGAAAAATAGGGGTGGAGAATAAGAAGAACAGTGGTGAGATAGGGGTTTATATTGGTATGCTTCAACACATTAAAAAAAGGGTGGTGGTGTGCTTCAGCTAGTGGTATCAAAAAGTTGCAGCCAAATTTAAACTCATTTGTGGAGGTGAACTTCATACTATGCGTCTGAGTATTAACTAATGCTAATAGGATGGCTAAAATGGTTAGGTTAGAGGAATGTTTAACCATGGCCGGTCCTAAGACTTTATAGACCTCGTGATTAAAACAGGGTCCTATCTAATGTATACATGTGGTTGAACTTGGTGCACTTCGAATATGCCCCTTTTTCATGTAAAAGCAAACCCTATATATTTCATATAATACATAAAAATAATTATGTATAAGTGAATCTTATATATACTAAAATAATGGGTTAATTTGCAATCACGTTCTATGATTTATTCCAACTTTGTGTTTGGGTCCCAAGATTGTCTAGCTTTGAGTCTGTCCCAAGAACATGTTGATTGTTAACTATTCGTCTAATAATTGAATGAATTTTTACTTTGTTTGAAATAATACTAACTTTGATATAGATAAATTTAGACCTTAGGTCCCACAATTTATACTAGCTTTGAGTTTAGGTTCTATATTTGTAAGGAGAGTTGACAGTCAATGTGGTATTCGAACCCAAACTCAAAGCTGGACAAACTTGGAACCAAACTCAAAACTAGTACAAACTGTATGTCCTAAATGCAAGTTAACCCAAAAATAATTGAGATCTGGACACTTTGAATATGAGATCATATTTTTATATACAAGAGAAACTAAATATTTCATAGACCAGATAAATATATTGTTTGAAAAACATATCATTTTGTGTTATAGAGTAACTCAAACCTTTGACCTCCTCTCAATAGGTAACGATGATGGCTATTAGAGCTATTCGAATATTTAGCAGATTCGTAAGTGTGGAATCTTTATAATGCATAAAATATCAAACTTTGGCCCTTTGCATACGGCTGCTTGTGCGATCAAACCTATTGCATATGCCCACGTGGTTAACCAACAAGGATGAGTTATATTATATCCATGTTGCTATTGACTCTAACATTACTAATGAAAAAGTAGTGTTCGAGGTGCCTGATGTCGGTTACTAAAAATGTTGTGAACTAGAGGAAAAACAATATTGGTTAAGCTTATAAAATCAATATAGACCAAGTAGAGTGTTATTGTAAAACGTATGACTGAATTATAAAGTCGTACATATTGGGTTGTGAGTGATCGATGAAATTAGATTATTCAAATATGTCCGTGAAGACTCAACCAAAGGCGTCATTGCAAGAAGAAAAAATGAAGTCATGCGCCAATCAAAGTCAAAGCCTAAGTCAACTAAGGACTAAGTTAAAAGTTAAAGATATGAAGACTGCCCAAACAAGGTCAAAGTTTCAAGAAAGCAAGTCTAAGATGGTTAAAGTCTAAGACAAGTAGCATATGAAGATAGAGGCAAAAATAGCTTATGGATAACTAAAATTCAAATCAATAGTGAAAAACTATTGGAGGCAAAAATGTGTGGGAACCAAAATTCAAAGTTTGAATTTGAGTTATCCTCCCACATGAGAATGAATATTTTTTTGAGGATGAATATTTCCTCAAGAGACATGCCCATGTGCTTGGCATGTATATATTAAGTACAATGAATATGGAACTTTTGGTTAAAAAAAAAAACTATTTGGGCATGGAAAAGTCGACTTCACTCTTGAAGGGTCGTTGTCAACAAAGAGTTATTTATTTATTTATTATTATTATTATTTTGGAAAGCGAGTTGGGTTTTTATAGAATCTCATAACCTATCAACAAAGTGCGACCTACAGGTCAACATCATAAGAAAGTAACCATGTCGCCGGTGGGTCTTGAACCTAGGACGTGGGGGGATAAACCCACACAGCCCTAACCACTCGACCATAACACTATTGGCAACAAAGAGTTATTTGAAAAGGCAAACAAACGTTTTGAATCTAGCCATTTTGAAAAGTAGAAGCTGAGGTCAACTTCACCAGTCCAAGATCAATTTATAATGGTTGCATCCTCATTAGACTTCATCAACTTTGGGAGTTCAAGAGAAACTTATTAGAACATTTTAAGAACAACAAATCCAACAAGAAGAAGAACAAGTTTCTCCCCATTGTTCAATTGAAAATATCTTCATATATAACTAGTACCATAACGCGCCCTACACATGCCTACACTTTTTTTTTAACGTACATATGTTGTATGCGATATTCAATTTTGAAGTGCATCTTAAAATGAAACTGCGAAAAAGACACGATGTTCGATTTTGAAGTGCAATGTAAAATGGAAATACAAAAAAATCATAAATTTTACAAAATTCGTAAATTTATAAAATTCATTTGATGATAGTTGAGTTATGTGGACTATCCTGATACACACACTTTTTTTTTTATTACAAAATCAATCCATTTTGCAAATAAGTTATGAAATTTATTTTTTAAACACATGGGATGTTTGTAGTAATTTAAAGAAGACATATCTTAGGATACTGTAATTTTGAATATTTAAAGGGTCAAATCATGATTTTATAAGGAATTTTATTTTATTTTATTTTGACACTCATTAATTTAAGTCTATTAAAGTTTGACACTCGTTTTGAAAACTATTTTAGTTTAACCCTTATTTTATGATGGAACCGTTAAATTCACATCATTGATCGGTCAAGATTAATTTTCGCACCATTTTGCCCTTATCTTAGGTTAAATCATAGTTTAGCCCAAAAGAGGACGCATTCCTCATCCTCGCGACGATCTCCCTCCTCCCTGCTGTGACGAAGATGCACCTCCCTGCGACAAAGCTGCTGCAACCTGCGATGTAGAAAGTGTTCCTTGCTCCCTGTTGTGATGAAGGCGTTGTTAACCCGCTGCTTGAGTTTTGGTGTGAAGAAGAGACACAACGAGATACTTGAGACTTGCAGAGGTAAATTTGTCCATTTTAACTATTTTGGTGGGAGGTATCTGAGACTCAATCCCTGCAGTAGATGTTGATGCCTTGGTGGGAAAAGGTCGGTGCACTAAGGGATGGAGAAGCGGGAGGTTTTAAATCATCATTCCTACCAACAGAAAGATTCAAGCAATATAAAATTAATTGTTGTTCTATCCCTACTTTGGTTGGATGAAGGAGTTCATTAACATTATACCTAGAAAAGAATAAATGTTATTGTAAACCTTATATACTAACAAAAAGTAGGTTACCATTTTAGTATTAAATAGATGATGTCTGTATTACAATCAGAAAGGATTGAATGCATGTATCATGTGATGATATTTTATAGGAAAATTCTAGGGGTCGAGGGAGGGGTCAAGGGAAAGGGAGTGATGGATGGGTGTAACCACCCATCCTCCTCGCGATGAGCGCCCGCGCGCATCTCCAACACGATGCGCTCATCCCGAGGAGGATGGGTGGTTACACCCATCCCTTGCCCCTTTCCCTCGCTCCCTCCCTCGCTCTGTAGCAAAGCTCTATTTTATATTGGATGTCAACTTGATGCAACCTCTCTCTTTTGTGAATTGAGCATCGAGCAAAGCAATCCCAATGCATATCAAGGCTGAAATGACTCAAACCCTGGGGAAATATCTTGGAGTTACACAAAGTTTTTCGGTTTGAATTGTCCTTTCCTGTTTCTTTTTTTATGAAATAAATAAATTTATCGTAGCAAAGACGAGGGAGGTGTGTCTTTGTCGCAGCATGAAGGAGAAAGATCGTTGCGAGGAGGAGGAAGAAGGTGTATCATCTTTTGGGCTAAACTATGGCTTAATCTAAGGTAAAAGCAAAAGGGTCTGAAAATTAATCTTGATCAGTCAATGACGTGAATTTAACGGTTCCGTCAGAAAATGAGGGTTAAACTAAAATAGTTTTAAAAACGAGTGTCAAACTCTAATATGCATAAATTAATGAGTGCCAAACTATAAAAAAAAACCCATTTTTAATTTTTGTTTATTACACTTGTATCATGATTATTTCATCAAATGGTTGACATTATGATATTCTTATTTGCTTTATGCTCATCTCCAATTTTTAGTATTTTATCATTAACTTTAACAAAAATTCTAAGTTATGCCTAAATATTGCTTCACACCTCACTAAGGAAGACTCTCCTTAGTTCCGGGTTAAGCCATTTTACTCCTTGGTTCAGGGGTGACTTCAATATCATTCAATTCAGGGAAAAATGTAAGATATCTGCATTACTAGAACTATTTGTGATTCTGCAAAGCTTATTCATGCCACTTAGTTAGTTGACATAGTAATTAGAGGGGCAGCGTGATAAAAACAAGCACTAGGCGACATTTCGTGGTTTTGGCATTCGAGATGTTCTCAGGCACATACATTTCTCATAAAAAAATCATAACCTCTAATCTCTGCCCCCAATTCTAGGCAGTCAAGCTTTATAATCAAATTTTGGTCAAGTTTTGGGCCTTTTACATTTCTACCCCTTTTATAGATAAGGTTTGTAGTTGTGTTTTAAAAAAAATGGATCAAAATGTAAAAATGCTCAAACCTGAAAAAAAATGGTTTTAAAGCCTGGCTGCGTAGACAAACTCAAATCTCTACATAGACAATTCATTTCATGGCTCTAAATGCTTATAATCCCGTTTCAAATTTTATTTGGCATGTGGGCCATTTGTTTAACTAAATACGCATACTCATCTTAAAATTACAATCTTCTTCCCTAAGTTCATTAACCTGTCCCCTTCCATTCACTCATCATCATCACTTTTCTTCCAATCATCTCATCACACCCTCCTCCATCACTCCTTCATCACAGCCCTACCACCACCGCTACCAGCATTAAAGTGACATTTGCCAAAATTTGGGATGTCTTTGGATGGTCTACTAGTAGAGTAGAAGGGACCACCGTCAAATCCTCCCTAAACAAAAACATGCATTTGGGAATTTAAAACTTCTCAGAAGAGCCCTTCTTCCCCCTTGAGATACGCGGTATCTCGAGGGGATGGGTGGTTCGCTCCATTTTCCTCGCTCCTTCCCTCGCTCCCTAGAATTTTTGTTCTTATAAATTCTAGCCAGCCTGGTTTGCTGGCTTGGCTGGCTCGAATTACTCTTTTGTTCCTCATTTTTAAAGTGTCGGTGACTGTGGTTTAAAGAGGAGGGGCAGCGTAAAATAGGCCACCAGGCCGGCTAGACTTAATCCTTATTTCGTAATTTATCTCTAACTCTCACTCTCAAACGAAGCCTGCAAAAGTTTGAAAACTATGAAGGTCTACTCTTATGCCATCCGACTTGGACTGTTTCATTCCACCTCGAAATGTCAAGCAATGTACAAGGTCCTGAGAAAACCTCATAGAAATTTAGATTCCAAAATGAACCGAGGATCTACCACTGACGCAGAGGTCGTGAAATGGAACATGGCCATTAGCCGAAACATGCGCAACGGGCAAATAGACTCTGCACTCCAACTGTTTGAAACAATGCCTCGTCGGACATCTGTATCTTGGAACGCAATGTTATCTGGGTTCTTGTCAAATGAGAAGTTTGATATGGCTCAGCACTTCTTTGATAAAATGCCTCAAAGGGATATTGTCTCTTGGAATGTAATGCTTAGTGGGTATGTCAAACATAACAAGCTTAGTTCAGCTCGGTGTTTGTTTGATGAAATGCCTCACAGGGATGTTGTGTCTTGGAATACTATGTTATCTGGTTACGCTCAGAATGGGTATGTCGATGAGGCCAGGGAGATATTTGAAAGAATGCCGAATAAGAATTCTATATCGTGGAATGGTTTACTTGCGGCATATATACAGAATGGGCAGTTTGATTCTGCTTGTCAGCTATTTGAGTCCAAGTTGGATTGGGAGACGGTTTCGTGGAATTCTATGATGGTTGGGTATGTGAGGAGGAAGAGGCTGAGTGAAGCGCAGAGACTGTTTGACAGAATGCTTGTCAGAGATGAAGTTTCATGGAATACTATAATAACAGGTTATGCACAGAATGGACAAATGTCAGAAGCGCAGAGACTGTTCGAAGAGTCCCCAATCAGGGATGTGTTCACTTGGACGGCAATGGTGTCTGGTTACATACAAAATGGGATGTTGATGGAAGCTAGAAGAACTTTTAACGAAATGCCAGAAAAAACTGCTGTTTCCTGGAACTCTATGATTGCCGGTTATACACAATGTAAGCGGATGGATCTCGCTAGAGAATTGTTTGAGGCAATGCCATGTCGCAATACTAGTTCTTGGAATACTATGATTACTGGGTATGCTCAAAGTGGAGAGATTGATCTTGCTAGGAGTTTGTTTGATCAGATGCCTCGGCGTGATTCCATATCTTGGGCGGCCCTTATTGCTGGCTATTCTCAAAGTGGCTATAGCGAAGAGGCGCTCCGGATTTTTATAGAGATGAAGAGAGATGGTGAGAAAATTAACAGGTCTACGCTGACTTGTGCTCTGAGCACGTGTGCAGATGTAGCTGCGTTGGAATTCGGAAAGCAAGTACACTCTCGGCTTGTTAAGGCAGGATATGAGATGGGTTGCTATGTGGGAAATGCACTTCTTGCCATGTACTGCAAGTGTGGGAGCATAGAAGAAGCTTATGATGTGTTTGAGGGGATGTTGGAAAAGGATTTGGTTACATGGAACACAATGATTACAGGTTATGCTAGGCATGGTTTTGGGAAAGAGGCTTTGAAGGTTTTCGAGTCAATGAGGATGAAGGGTGTGAAACCAGATGAGGTCACTATGGTAAATGTCTCTCTCCCATCTCTTGTTATACATATACTCTACATTTTCCACAATAACTAACATTTTCCACAATCACTATGGTTACATGGAACACAATGATTAGAGTTTTGGCCTAGTATGTGAGTTAAGTACATGCATGACATGAAAAAGTGCAAAAAAATTATTTTTCGAGTTTAGAGATGAAATCAGCTGCTTGGTTCCTATTTTCCTAACATTTCAACTTGTTTGAAAGATACAAAAATATAGGTTACACATGAAATGTCTTGTCTCTTCTAATGAAGAGAGCATGTTTGTTATACTCTCTATTGGGCTCCTAGCATGACAAGGGATGGAAAATTTGTCATTGATATGTTTCAAACTTTGGATCCACACCTTGGGTAGATTAGGCATGGAACAACATCCCAAGCCTCGATGGATATCTTCTGACTTAAGTCAGTTGTTTTAAAAAAGAAAATGACTCTTCCTCTATCATCTGTTGTAATCCGACCTATATGGTTATACCAGCTCCATAGTCCATTTCAAATTTGCTTTTGCTATATAGATAGGTAACTATTGTGATTAAATTTGTGATCGTAATCCTCAATGGCAGTAAATAATGGAAGTTCTTCAATAGATAAAAGTTGTGGTGCTTAAAGGTTCACCTCTCATCCTCTGTCAATCCATCAAGTGTTAGCATAATTTCTTTCAAAAGGCCAATAAGAAGCAGAGGGTTCCTCAAGATCAAAAAGGGAATCTATTCTATATTTTGGGTTGGAATAATGTCATTAAGAAACTATATTTTTTTATCCTATGATGGATCTCATTGGTTAAATGCAATATTTAAATAGCATAGCCATACATATATATGTGTGTGTACTGCATATATACTTATAGCTGTGGTCATGATCATTATTTTTGTTTGATCAATCACACAAGCAAGATTTCATTAAGAGAAAAGGTGCCTGAGAAGGTCACAATTCAAGGCAGGGAAGGAACCCAATACAATTGCTAGAGAAGTTACAGCCTAAATAAGCTTTTCTAATAAAAAAATACATACATGAAAAGGTAGGCGTCCCACACTTGACTCCAATGCCAAACAAGGGATTTGATTTCTCTAACTAAGGATTTGATTTCGTTGGTTAAAAACATATATTTTATGCCATATATAAATAGCATAGCCATCCAATATATGTGTGTGTGTATCACATATACTTATAACTGAGCTCATGATAGGGGCGGGGCCAAGAAATTTGGTTACCATGGCTATAAATATTTAAAAAAAAATTAATTGCAGAAAGGTGTTAACTACAAAAAATTATGAAAGGGACATGATTCGAACCCGGGCTTATCGAAACAGACTATGAAACTTTACCATTACACCAATGGGAAATGGAGAAAACACATTATTTTTACAATTTTGATAGAGTTGAACTTGTAAAATAAACTTAATTGAAAACAATGCAATAATTGAATAAAATAAATTGACAATAAACTAATTAAACTAATAAACAAACTAAACTTATTTCATCAATCAATTAACTAACAATGGGCATCCTATGTCTGATTTATAACTAACTTAACTTCTAAAACAAATGCTAAATCTAATAGGAAACAATGTCCTAAGTGCATGTTACTAAAGAAGGCCTATTACAATACAACTAATAATTACTATTCTTAAAGAAACCTAATTACATCAACCTCATCGGGTTGAAGAAGCTCTTCATCGAGCTTGAATCCAAGGAAGATGTATGAGCACAAGCAACAAAAGTGTCTAAGCATAAGTCGACCTCTAACCTTGCCTTTGTAGTTACTCTGAACCCAAACAGTAAAGCTAGAGGGAGCCACCAAATACAAAGCCGCAGAGAAGTCCTCGGTTTGAAGGAGATCCATGTCAATTGGAATGCATGTGTGCACAAATTTTGGGAAATTAGCTTCAAAATTGTCCCAAACTGGATCTGAAAATGTGTTTTGCAGTGTCAAATGTGCAGTTTGTTGATGGTACATACTTGGATAAAAAACAATAGCTTGTGGTGGTACTAAGAGGGTGTTGGGGTGTAAATAGTTAGAGAAATTTTTTTGGCCAAGGACTGACTTATAAAAATGACAAGAAATAGTGTGAAAAAATAGATTTTCTTCCTCCACACACATGACAAATATGGTTGGTAGGGGGAGTGATGCGACAAGGGGAGGTTGCAAAGGGGTTCACGGTGGCTGCGGTGGTCGATAAAGGAAGTGGAGGGGCTTTGATAGCGGTCGAACAGTGGAGAGAGACAACAATTTGGCGATGGGGTCGAAGGAGGGGCTGTCGATTAGTTTGTGGGTTGTGATCAATGCAGGCGGAGGAGGAGATGGCATTGAGGGAGATGCAAAGGATGTCAGAGGGGTTTTGGGTCGAGCGAAGGGCAACAGAACTGGGTCGCTTGATCGAATACTGTGGGTTGTGATCAACAATTCAGGGAGTGGTGTCAGGGGTCTTTCAACCAATTGACTCTGTTGATCAATAGCGAAGGGTTGTGCGCCACCTATATGTGTAGCCGTGGAGGTTGGAGGTGCAACGATCAAACAGTTGGTGGGTTGTGTCGACTGGATTGGGATTGACTGGGGTTTTTGATCATTTGTAGAGTAGGGTGTGGGCAATGTTGTTAAAATGCGTTTTTCAGCCTTGAGGTGGTCAAGTTTTTTCTCGAGGCGAAGCGGTGCATTGATGTGTAATGAAGCGAAACAAGGCGTACTAATTGTTTTTCATAAAAAAATGATGAAAACATAAAAAAAAATTAAAAACAAATAAAAAAACAAAAGAAGCAATCATTAATGCAAGAGATAACATGAATTCAATCATAAAAATGATTGAGGCGGTAAAATATATGAATTATTTAGAGTTATCTCATTGTTCTGCCTTTGCTCCCTACACTCACATGACACATGATGAAATCCAAAAAAGGATGAGAATAAAATGAAAGTGTTTTGACATTAGAAGTCTATTTCTACTTGACTACTTGAACAAATTAAGTAAAATAATGCAGAATTGTGAAAGGCTATACATGGGATCAATCGCATTGAACTATTGGAAGAACATCACATCCATTAGATTAAGCCCCCATCAAAATGTTATGAGCTGTTCTACACAGCGAGGAAACGGGCGAGGAAACGAGCGAGGGGAGGGAGGTGGCGGGGTGGGGACCGTCCACCCCGCTCGGGATGCATGCTGTCATTTTTTGTGCGCGCATCTCGAGCGGGGTGGACGGTCTCCACCCCGCCACCTCACTTCCCTCGCTCGTTTCCTCGCTCATTTCCTCGCCATTTAGAATTTCTCAAATGTTATACTTGATTATTTATGTTGTCTAAACTATACCACTATCGTTCATATTGCATAAAAAATTATATATTTTGCACCATGTAGTTTCATTTTCAATTTGAAAACTTCTTGTATGCACCCATATATTAAATCTTAATTGAGGCGTAGTGGTTTGATGATGGGTACAGAGGTCTGGACTCTGCAGGAGCAAACCACATGCACTGTGCTCCCTTGCAGAGCCCACAATTAATTTGGTTCCTTTGGACTATTGACACGTGTGTTGTTCATGCAAAAATAATATAAATTATTTTGGAATAATGATGGTGTGGGGGGGGGGGGGGGGGTTGCTTTCATCGGGAACTAGCTGAAACTTTTGATCCTCTCGGCTCTCTCGACATTATCAACTCCTCAGTTGCTCCCTGCTAGGGTTTGGGTTTTATACAGTGTCAAAGAGAAGAAAACGTTAGGTAAAGTGATCTGATGCGAATGTGTTGATGGAAGAAGAAGCAATCAAAAGAAGTTGCATGATCGACAGTCGCAACTCGCAAGTCTTCTTCTTCTTCTCTCTGAAATGAGCTACAAGAAAAATGTCTGCAACACAAAACACAAACAAGTCTAATTAGATTTCGATTTTTGGGGGGTTATGTCTGAAAAAAGATCAGAAATCATGATCACAGTGATTCATACGCATCAGCCTGAGTCACCCATCTAGTACGTACGAGTCAAATTGTTTTCCTGGTGAGTTGACTCGAAGTGCCCTCATCCCTTTTTTAAAACACTGGGTGTGGGCCTTTGAGGCGTTGCCGGTGATGGTGGTGCTAGTTTTTCCACAACCTTTGAGTTGTGTGACAATTATTTCTCAAAAATAGGATCCATCCTCTCCATCGATCTTGCAATTGCCTTCTCTTGTTGCCGGAGTCTTACTTCTTCAATCATCTTCTTCCTTCGAACTTTTTATTATTATTTATTTTTATAATTAGAATTGTTCGACTCTGATATCAATCGATAGAATTGAACTTGTAAAATAAACTGAATTGAAAATAATGCAATAATTAAATAAAATAAATTGATGATAAACAAAATAAAATGATATCAATCAACTAACTAATAATGGACATTTCATGCCTTATTTATAACTAACCTAAAACAAACCCTAAACCTAATGTCTTAATTGGAATGATACTAAAGAGGTCCTATTACAATATAACTAATAAGTAATAACTATATTTCTAAAAGAAACCCAATTACATCAAATTTATAAAGAGTGTTTTTATTTTTAAAAAACCTACCCTGGGCTATAACCTAGGTCTTGGTCCACATAGATTCGCCCCTGCTCATGATCATCATATACTAATATCTAACCATCACTAACTGTTATCCAGTGTTTTGGTTTCAAATATCCAGGTGGGAGTTCTATCTGCTTGTAGTCACGCTGGCTTAATCAGTAAAGGCACTGATTATTTTCATTCTATGGGCCGAGAGTATGGCATAACAGCAAAAGAGCAACACTACACTTGCATGATTGATCTTCTTGGCAGGGCAGGACGCTTAGATGAAGCAGAAGCTCTCATGAGAAACATGCCTTTTGAGCCGGATGCAGCCACATGGGGTGCTCTTCTTGGTGCAAGTAGGATTCATGGAAATACAAGATTAGGGGAGGAGGCTGCTGAGAGGATTTTTGAGATGGAGCCTCATAATTCGGGCATGTACGTTCTGCTCTCAAATTTGTATGCAGCTTCTGGTAGATGGAGCGATGTTGGAAAGATGAGAGTGGTCATGAGGGATAGAGGTGTCAAGAAGGTTCCTGGTTATAGTTGGATTGAGGTAAAGGACACGATTCATACATTCTCAGTAGGAGACTCTATCCACCCTGAGAAGGAAAAAATTTATGCTTTCCTAGAGGAGTTGGATTCGCGTATGAAGAAGGAAGGCTATATTTCTGTGACTAAGATGGTTTTACATGATGTCGAAGAGGAGGAGAAGGTGAATATGCTTAAGTATCACAGTGAGAAATTAGCTGTGGCATATGGCATCTTGACTATACCAGCAGGAAGACCAATCCGGGTGATCAAGAACCTAAGGGTGTGTGAAGATTGTCATAAGGCGATAAAATACATATCCAAGATAGTGGGAAGGGTGATAATTTTAAGGGATTCTAACCGTTTTCATCATTTTGATAATGGTTCGTGTTCCTGTGGAGATTATTGGTGAGAGTGGAAAACAGGAAAGACAGAGGTGTTTGAATGGGGGTATGGTTGATTTGTTAACTGATGGAACTTGTTTGTATTAGCACAAGGCTTGTATTTGGTATCATACACATGCCTATTTGATGACTCCAAGAAGTGACTGGTTGAAGGCAGCTTCAGATGAAGCCAAGAAGTGAGTGGTTGAAGCCAGCGTCACAGGACACCAAGAAGAAGTGATCGAGAGTTTAAACTAGCATTGCCTGAAAGTAGAGCTCCTGACACATGGGAGAAATTCACCAGGTCAGACCAAGAGATGGTCCAGATCAAGGAGCAACGGAGTTTTGTAGTTTTACTGATTTCCTGTTATCCAAATTCAGGTAAATTTTTTAATTTTGATTTGAGGAGATTTTCTCAATCAAGATATATGAGTAAAGTGATCATTGTTTTGTGCTGAGTGTTCTTGTATACATCTTAATTAATGTTAGAAGAATAAGGTTCGGAAGGGTGTTTTGAGTTGTATGCTACGAAGTATGCTTTAGTGGCGGCTGGGTTGGGTGTTTTCTCGAGGGGTATGAAGTCATTGAGTTATTTATGAGCAAAATTAAGTGAGTGGAACCTCCAAGTTTTTGAGATGGATTCCTTTTTGAGTAAATTTTTTTTGAAGTATTTTCTTTTGATAAAATATTTAGTTTATTTCTGCATTTTAAGGGCTTGAATTGATAAACTAGGGGTCTACATGGCTTTGGTTCGAAAATTACTAAAGAAGTGGTGCACACTTACTTTTAAGAGGTTTTGATATGTCTACGGTGTTGGGTTCTTATCATCTTTTTTACAAAGGGAAGCTTTTTTTATTCATTGTATGCCAACTGGGATCAAGGAATGCAATTTCTTGAAAAATGTCGAAATTTCACGAAATATTTCTTCTTTTAAGTTACCAAATTTCTTTCAAAATCCGATTCATTTCTTTCATTAGGCCAATCTTAATATTGGAACCCGTTTTAACCTTAGTTTAGTATTAAAATTTTGTTATATAAGTGATTTTTATGCAATATATTGTGTATGGCATTATGAATCTTGTGGTACTCTTTATGTAGTATATAAGAGTTTAATGCTTAAATTATATTGATAACTTCAAAATTACAACCAATTTTTTTTTACGTTTTTTCTATACACAACGAAATATTTCACAAAAATTTCTTAAAATCAACTTACCGCAAAAAAAACAAAAACAAAATCACAATCCTTGACTAGGATTCGATAATCTTGCGGCCTGAATGCTTTTAAGGTCTCCTATTAGCGTTCATCAATAAATTTTACCTTTAAAAACAAAAAACAAAAAACAAAAAACCCACTCATAGTCACTGCGAAAGAGAATTATAAATTCTTCCAAAAGAGATTGTTGTGAAAACCCAACCAAATTCTCACCCCTACGGGTAATTTTGTAGACTGGAATTCAGTTTCGTGCTTTGAAAAAAATAATTACGGCATCCACACTTGCAGTAGACTGGAATTCAGTTTCGTGCTTTGAAAAAAATAATTACGGCATCCACACTTGCAGTAGACTGAAAGCAAAGGAAAGCATGGAATGTAATGAGTACCATTATGACATCATATTTGTGTGGAAGGCTCAAAAACTTTGTTGCTTATTTTGACTAAAACTGAGTCCCAGGACCAATGAAGTGATCACTGTACTAATCAGAATGTGTGATGAAAAACTTGTTCTGGCGATGAGATTCTTAACAGTATGTTTTTTGTGCTGTTATAATATGCTTTACTTATTTTACTGCCATTTACTCTTTATTTGATGGTTTGGTCATTGTAATAGTCTCCACATCTGAATTTATGTTCAATGATCAATTGAAATTTTTTATATACTGTCATGATTTTAACTGGATGCTAATGCATTAAAAGATCCTTGTTTATGTTAGGAAGTTAGAGTTAATATATACATATTTTGTCAGGAAAAGTTATGAAAAGCAGGAGAGGAGGCGGTGTGTGGAAAAGGGGTCATCCATGTGCTATAATTGTGAGTGGTACCATCTTTCATTTGTGTGTTTTGACAATGGCTTCTATGCTTCACGAATGCACAGTTAAAAGTTCCAAAAGTGATGTTTTTGTGTTTCCATTTATCTGCCATTTGTTGCTGGCGCTCTTTCTGGCTGAGTTTTCCCGGTTCAACCTCTATACGCAATTTCCTTCCACGCACTAAGTCTACATAAATAAATGGTGATCTATGGTTAGAGTTACTAATTGTTTGACATTTTAACATTCCAGAAACATTGTTAAGCAAAAACATCTTTATATGAAATATGTCATTCACATGATGGTGTTTTAGGATTAAGGAAATGCCCACACAGGAGGCCTTTTGGCAAGTATTTGTATAGCCCACATAATTTTTTTCCTTAAACAAACACATTTGGAAAATGGGTATTTCTTATAACAAATACGTCCTTACAAAGAATCAACAACTCAAATAGGATTTAAGTGAAAGCCTTTTTAATAGTTTCCTTAAACAATCCAAATTTATATTTTTATGAATCCCATTACAATAACCAAAAGTTTCAAGCCAACTGGGAAGACTTGTGGTGGGTGGTATTACAAGTCCTTTGTTCAAACCCTGCCGAAGGCATTTAGTGGTTCTGGGATCCAATCAAAACCCCATTCACCCTTCAAAAGAAATAAAGAACTCAAAGTTTATAAATGATCGATAATCACCAAGAGGATAATAATCATCGATAAATGTGACGTAGCATGTCTTTTATCCCCTGCCGCTCTCTAGCTATCCTAGTTCATCCTTACACTATGAAGATGTGAAGTTTAATAGTGAGAATGAAAAATAGTATAACCACAAATATATATATATATATATATTCGCAACTGATTAAATTGTAAAACAGGTTTATTTATGCTCTGATATATTCGGGTTGAGCCACTGTTTTTTGTTTTTGTTTTATTTTTTTCGATATGTTAGTATAGGGAGTGAGATAGTCCACCTTATATTAAAATTTTAATACTTCAATGGATATACCATGCTTGAATTCTTCAGTGTATTTATCACGTCACGAATAGTCAATGCAATTTTGGAGCTATCTTTTAGAGAGTGTGTTTTATAGAATTGAACCACATGGCAAAAGGTATTTTTTTTATTCAATTGCACAATAAGAACATAAGAAGTAAATTAACTTATGCTACTTTTGAGATACAAATGAAACTCACTTACTCGTACAAGCAGGGAATTATTTGCATATTTTCACTTTAATGTGGTTTGCTTGTTATTGTAGATGGATTCTAACACCTTGGTAATGGTCTCTTATATGACACAGTTCAGTGATGATTTCAACAATATTCGCCCGTTCCGTCGGGGATTCAACAGAACATGCAACTCCTAGTCATATCACTAAAATCAAACATTCTGGCTGTCTGGTGCTTTTGTTGGCAATGTTGAAAGCTTCATCAATGCTTTCTAAGAGGATGACAGTGTTCGTTACTCGCTCAGGTAAAGTCGCTTTAGCAAAATGGTGAAAATTTTCTCCAACCTGAAACACTTTATCTGTTGGTTTCTTTCCAAGTTTCCAGTAAACATCTCCAGTAAAAATATTTCATAACTGTAAATATCTCCTTGCTTGGACACCTCACTACCCGTTCTATATTCTGCAAATTATAACTTTTACTTCTCTAAATATGTTATATAAGCTCATTAGATATAAAGAAAACATATAGAAATTTGTCACGGGGCACCCAATTCGTAGGATTATCTATCTCCATATTGTTGACATAAGTGGTTACAACATTTTCAGGTCCTAATGAAGCAACATCCTGTGACATTACTCATAAATAGTGAAAATCCATTCTTATCTGTCTCCAATAAGGAAAATCACGCCCTTCTCAACCGCACATTATAGATTAAGCAATTTACCCCCAAATTATAGATAAAGATATGCAACAAGCCTCAAGCCAGGTAAATAGCCTGTTGGCTATTGAAATATAGTAGCCAGTTTTAATGCTTCATTTTTTATTTTAATTGAAGATTGACGACTTGGTGGAGAAATATAGATCCTTAGGGCTGTCAATGGATCATATTAGCGTCGGGTTGTTAGAAATCCAAATCCAATCCAATAAAAATTAAGCCAATCCAAATACAAATCCAAATCCAATTCGATAAATTATCCAATATTGGAAGCCAAATTCAAATCTATTAATATGCTCAAATCCAAAATCCACCCGAATTCAATCCAAAATAACTTTTTATGATAACATTTTATATTAAAATTAAAAAAAAAACTCGATTAAGTTAATTTTTTTTGTTTATAATATAAACCAAATAAAAATAAAGAAGTGAAATGACCAAAGGTCTCCATTTTGCGGAAATGACTAATTTGCTGAAATGAACAAAACCCACATTTTCTAAATAATACATGCAACATTTATAAAATTATTTCTTTATAATACTTATACATTTCGGATTATTATTGGATTGGATTTACCAAAATCCAAATCCAATCCATATCTGAGAAAATGAAATCCAAATTTGATTTTTTTTATAAGATGGGTTTTAGGATAAAATCTGGTTCATTGACAGCCCTGTAGATTCTAGAGAAGGGAAAAAATGGTTATGTCAGAGTTTTTGGCGAAATGGAAATCATTTATTAGTTTGTGGAAAAAGAAAGGGTTATGTAAGAGTTTTCTCAACCAGTGTTGTATGAATTGTTCAAGTTAAATCACCGATTTGAATCACCTATTAAATGGGATTCACCCAAATCGGTGTGAATTGTCCCCAATTTAATGTTTAAATCGCCAATTCACGATTGTTACAGAATCGTGCGATTGTGTTGAGGATGAATACATACAAAAAAAATACAAGAAAAGAGGAAGAACAAAAAAATACATGACAAACATACCTATTTAATCGTGGTCGAATCGAAGCAGTTTCCTTCTCAAATTGAATCAATTGTTGTTTCCCTTCTTGAATCCAATTGATTGTTGTTTCCTTCTCGAGATGTTTCCACCCCACGCGATAGATCTGCCTCATTTCTGCTGGTTCGTGTGATCTATTTGTCCGCAGCTAAAGAACGAGGGAGATGAGAGAGCGATCATTCTTGAGAGTGAGACATTTGGTTGTGTAGGGTTTGAGAGGGGAGAGGTGAGATAGTTCCAGACGTGTTAGTTACTTAGTTGTTTTCAAGTTCTTTTTTTGTGTACTTTTTCTTATGAAGGTGAGGGTGTTAGTAAATGTGTTATTAGTCTTAAACCCTTAAAAATATTATTTATTATCGAGCCCCTCCCTTTTTTGGTCCCAGCCAAAACTAACAGTGTTTTTTTTTAGTTGAAAGGATCCCATTCCCGATAGATCTTTGTATATCTCATGGAAAAAAAGAGAGTTTGTAAACCTAATTTTTCCATCGTAGATCTCCTTCTTCAATGTCTCCCACCAAACAAATGAATACTTCTTAATTTCATCTCTAGTCTTATACTTCATAAATGAAGGGTATACTCATTTAGTTTTTTTAGGCTTCTCTAAGTGTTTCCACCAAAGCAAGCAAGCTTTGCTTCAACCAAAGGTAACAAAGCTTCACTCAAAAGGTAACAAAGCTTCACTCTCCTTGTCTTTTTTTTTTCTTTTTTTTCTACTCGATTACTTTATTATCCGTATGTCTGATGTAGCTTGGGTACATTGTATCTCTATGAATGGTAATAAACAACATGTTAAGTGTAACTATTGTAGAAAAGAGATGTGGGGAGGGGTTTTTTGAATGAAAAATATTTTGGAAGAACAAACAAGGATACTTCAGCATGCATAAGCAATTAGGATGAGAATTATTTGTTATTCAAGAACATGTGTATTGATAAGTAGTTGCTAAGGTTGCTGAAAAGAGGGAAATGAGTTCTCCATTGTATGGCGATGATGGAAATGTAGGTGGAAACAAAGTTGATTATGGAAGTGAAAACAAAGAAACTAGCATGAATGAGATATGGAAACCAACTGACATGAAAAAGTGTTGTGTCAAAATTTCTAGGTTCGTTTATGGATGTGTTTTGCCTTTTTAACATTGCCACAAGTGTGTATTTTGAAGAGATAGATTGATGAAGTTTGTAAGTTTGGGAGTGGATTAAAACCTCCCACTTACTATGAAATTAGGAACACCTACTTGAAAAAAGAAGTGGAAGAGGTGAAGTTGAAGGTTAAAGCCTACAAGAAAGATTGGAAGAAGTATGGATGCACTTTTATGTCCAATGGGTGGACCGATGGTAAAAGTCGAAACATAACAAACTTTCTTCTCAATAGTCCAAAGGGAACTGTTTTCTTGAAGTCCCTTGATACATCAAACATATTTCATAATGTTGAAAACTTGTACTTGATGATGGATGAAGTGGTACATGAAGTAGGTGAAGAAAATGTTATCCAAATGTACACGGATAGTGCCTCGGCTTATGTCAAAGCTGGGGAATACCTTATGAAAAATAGGTCACAACTCTTTTGGTCTCATTGCGCAACACACTTGATAGATCTCTTACATTCGGGCGTTGGTGATTTGCCTCTTCCAAGTGAAACTGTTAAAAATGCCAAGAAAGTAACAATGTACATTTATAGCCACACGTGGGTGTTGAGTCTCATGAAAGAGCACACTAATGGCAGAGAGTTAACAAGGCCAACCATCACTTGATTTGCTACAACCTACCTCACATTACAAAGCATTCTTGACTATAGAGTTGGCTTGAGAGGACCTAGAAGCTTTGACAGAGAGGTGAGCTCGATGAGAATCCAAAAGAAGATTGTTTGTTGAATCGATAATTTGAAGTTTGGAACAACGAGTAAGGTTGGTAGTGATTGCACTGTCCAACGAATTATTAGCCAGAGAAAGGATCTCTAGCCGGGAAAAGCAACCAATTTCTTGTGGTATGGGACCATGGAAATAGTTATTGCCAAGCCTAATTTCTCGAAGAAAGGAGAGGTTTCCTATGCGGGGGAAAGAGCGTACCTTCAACCTTTTGCGATTCCAAATCTTAGACTGTCACCCTGTCATGATGGCGATGACTGCATGTGTCGTCATTCCAGTCACAGTGGTGGACGGTGTTGTTCTAGGAACTCGATGCGTTAAATGGATCATCATTAATCTTGTCTCTGAAGGCAATTAAACCTAGGGCTGAAAACCGAACCGTGAACCGAACCGACTTAGGTCGGTTTTAAAATTTTCAAACCGAACCGACCATTAATAAAACTGATCCGAAATCGAACCGATTCTAATTTATGCAAACCGTAACCGAACCGAACCGACTAAAATCGAACCAAAACCGAAATAAAACCAAACCGACCTACTATTTTAAACCTATTGTATTATTTATATATAAAATATATATTATTTATTATATATATTCGGTCGGTTCGGTTTGGTCGGTTAAAATCACATAGAAACCGAAAATCGAACCGACCACTTCGGTTTTGAATTTTTTGAAACCGAAACCGATTCGAACCAAATTTAAACCGAACCAATCGGTTCAGTTTAGATCGGGTCGGTCGGTTTAATCGGTTTGATCGGTTTTTTGTTCAGCCCTAATTAAACCTAGACGATCTGGTGCATCATTGTCAGATAAGGCAATTGTGGTGAGGGAGTTGATACTGCTTCATAAAGATACTATGAGCATGATTGGCAATATTGCATGAAGATTGCAAGACCAAAACATCATTTTTTAGGAAAACTAATCAATATTGACTGGTTGAGAAACTTAAAGGACACACATGAGTTGATATATAATTTAATATATAGATTGAGCATGACAATTGTTGAGGGAGAGTAAGATAGATTTGTGAGCAACTGAGAGTGAAATTTTGGACAACAAAACCATAAACCAAAGACGACTAATCATTCTCATTGCCATCCTTTCTGAGCCACTCATGCTGTCCAACATTTGATGATCAGTAGAACAAGGCATTTCATTGGCTCAAGCTCACATTTAGTTGGGAAAGTTAAATATTGGATATAGCTATGCAGTTAAATCGTTAATCGGACCCTAATCGATCACCAGCGTTATGAGATTAGTTGGAATTAATTGATTTGTATTTTATAAACATATTTTCTCTATCTTTTTAAGTAATATGTTTACTACAAGGAAAAAAAATTTGAAAATTAATGAATATTGAAGTAGTAAACATCACATCTCACAATTTAAAAGAAAATTATAAGAAAATATAAAAATTCAATGTTAGATAAATGCACGGCTTTTCAAATTATTTAGTTTTGGTTGAATTTTTTTTTTGGGTCGTTTTTCTCTTTTTTTCTTAGATCTTTCTTATTTTTATATATTCTCTTTGATTTTTCTCTCTAGCCTCTTTAGACACTCTTGGTATTGCCCTATGATAGAGTATTGATAAGGTTATGGAAAATTGTTAAAAAATATTATTAATTTTTCTCGTTTATTTATAACATATTGTCATGGATTGATTTATCGGTGAGCTTAGAAAGCGATTAATCGATTAGAGATTATTCAAATGATTAATTAAAAAAATTGTAACGCTCTACTAGCGAGAATAGATTAATCGGAAATTAATCGCTAATTAGTAATTGATTAAATAACATAGGATGGTAGCTTATTCATATGGGCTCAGTATTCAATCATGGCAAAGTTATATCTGTATAGACTTAAAATCATAAAACTTGTTAAGACTTAAAAGAATCAAATTTGATTCAAGGTCAATGACGAAAATAATGCCCACCCGTTTTCTTATTTTTCTATAAGGGATTGAGGTGGTAACGCAACTAGATCTCCACACTGACAAAGTATTTTGAAGTTGACTATGAATGGCTGATCTTTCCAAACTTATTTCCAAATCACATTCTTAATTCTTATAGTAATTTTATATGTATTCTTTGTCTATTTTATCTTATGTTGGTATAGTTACAAATCAATATCATTAATTAGAAGATTTATAAACACCAACATTTTTTCTTCCCTACTATGAGCTCCATATATTCTGTATTTTGATAAATGCCAACATCTTGGCAGAGATTCTACAGTAAGCCAACTCAATCTGAACGATTGACAATTTCACTCAAGATGAGTGGACTACTAAAATGCGTGATTTCCACAACTTGTCCGTAGCGACATGTCCACAATCTATTAAGTCTCCTAGAAAGCGCGTCATCTCAAACCCCTATGTTTAATTTTTTAATATAAAGTTAGTAGGAATTAGTAATATTGCATTTAATTTGGAAGACAAAAACATAATTTTCTAGTCTAGGTGGGAGAAACCTAAGGCACACAACTCAATATATGTGTACCTACTGTTGGGAGAGAGACATGATGAAAATATGTAGTAGTAATGAGCCTAGGGAAGAACTTGACTTGGGAAACCCCATTGATGTAAACATGCCATTTATATATTGGTATCCCTTATTTAATATATTGATCGATTTGCCTTCAAGACTTGGGCGCTTACAAGGTTTTCGTGTGTGGCTATTATTCAAAAGGCAGTTTACTCATGAAATTAAAAGAGATTGGTGAGGAAACTAAATCTAATTCTCTTCAAACTGGTAATGTAATAATGCCTGGAAATTAGCATTGTGGCATTGTAATTTAAAATAAGGGAAAACAAAAATGAAAGTGAAAATAAAATAAAATAAAATAAAATAAAATAAAGAATAAGAAAAGTCATGTTCCACTCGGAGTAGGGTTAATTGTTCAACTTGATGGATTCAAACAACCCCAAATTGATAATAGACAAGATTGAACAACCTGAGAATTTGTAAATGACTCTTAGGCATTTTTTCATCTGCAACACATCCAAGTAGAATAAGTATTCCAGAAGTGAATTGAACCCTCTAGCTGGTCCGATTAACTGGCTCGAATATCCAAAATCGAAGATCGGACCGGTTTTAAAAAAAATCAAAAGTTTAAGGACTGAGCCAGGACCGGTTGAAATTGGGGTCTTGGTTAATCAAAATTTTGGGCCGAGCCAATCCGGTCTCGGACCAATCCATTTTTTCCTTCAGCCCAATCTCATAAACACAAAATCCTGTGTGTTAATAAAAAGTTTTTTTTAGTTTGGCCCTCATTAGTTTATATTCAATTGAGTTTAACCATCATTTTAAATTTTAATTGAGTTTAACCCTCATTTTCTAACAAATCTGTTAGGTCAACCACATTGACTGTTCAATATTTATTTAATGACCAATTTACCCACCATGTGCAAAGTCAACAAAATTCACCAAAATGCATCCAATGATATATATATTTTATGTTAATCTCAAGGTCGTCCTCTTACTGGCAAGTTAAAGGGAAAAAAAAAAACTGGAAATCTTACCTATCTTCTCCACCACTACATTCTCTTGCAAAACCACCATCCTCAATTCATCCACTCTTCTCCTCCTCCTTGTCACTGCCTACCACCACTATCAAACATACTCACTCACCTACTCCCTAATCTCTCCATCCCCATCTCCATTCTCCCCTTGTATATCACTCCCAATCTTCCTTGTCTTGTTTCGTCTCTTCTTAACTCAATCCTTTACTGAAATTGCATTGGGTTCCAAACTCATCCCTTCCAATCCCAATAACACATTCTCTCAACAACATAAATCATTTATCGTAAAGTAAAATGGGACGACATTCTTGTTGTTTGAAGCAAAAATTAAGGAAAGGTTTATGGTCTCTTGAAGAAGATGACAAGTTATTCAATTACATCACAAAATTTGGTGTTGGCTGTTGGAGGTCTGTTCCTAAACATGCAGGTAATATAATTGATTGTCTATCCAACCTAATTTCTTCATTCCTTTTTTGGTTGTTCGGTGATCATTATTGAATTCAATGTTGGGGTGCTTTCAGGCTTACAAAGGTGTGGAAAGAGTTGTAGACTCAGGTAGATAAACTATTTAAGACCTGACCTTAAGAGAGGAATGTTTTCACAACAAGAGGAAAATCTCATAATTAGTCTTCATGAAATTTTGGGCAATAGGTATTTATCCAAATGAGAATGTGTTACTAAGATGTCTTCCATGCGAAATTCTTCGAAAATGGGTGGGTGCTTGATTCTTTTCTTCATTTTTGTAGGTGGGCTCAAATTGCAGCACAATTACCAGGAAGAACAGATAATGAGATTAAGAACTTCTGTAATTCTTGTTTGAAGAAGAAACTCAGGCAGCAGGGGATTGACCCAAACACACACAAGCCATTGGTCGAAACTGAAAAAGTCAAAGAAAAAATCAATCAATGAATCAACCATATTAATTAGAAGTATACCTACTTCCTGAATGTCAAATGCCCCAACAAAGGGAATATAATCAGCAATGTTAAAAGCTCGAAGCAAATTCATCATTTCTTGAATAGTTGATTTGAAATCCAACCCATCCTCCTTGCGTCCAATTAACATCATGAATGCCATGCCTTCAATGAGCCTTCCCACTCTATCACTAACATCCACAACAACATGCTTCTCAGCTGCATCCTTAAGCCACCTCACAAGACAGTTTACATTCTCCTTCCTCATTGGCTTCATGGACTTGATCTTTGACCCACTGAATAGCTCTAGCATGCACACTTTACGTATATTTAGCCATTGAGGACCATACTCGCGAAATGCAATGTCCCTCTGCCCATAAAATATGTACTGAGATGCTTGAATTTTTGGCCTACTAGCAAAGACCAGATCACAAGTCTTAAGAAACAACTCAGCAGCTTCCGAAGAGGAAGAGGAAACCACAATGATCGGGACTAGACCGAGACGAATGTACATGAGAGATCCAATTTTCTGGGCTAGTTTGTGAAGGTTGCGATGTGGCAGATTACCCAACATATGAAGATGGCTTAGAATTGGGAGTCCGGATGGTCCAGATGGCAACTTATGATGAACATTGGTATTGGTCCTATACTTGTAAATATATATAGGCTTGCAAGAAATACAGATAGAATCAAACAATCCAAGCATCCATTGTTGATTAAAAAAGAAGGTGCATAAAAAATCATAAAGAATGTGCATTTTTATAGAGATAGTGAAGATTGGCAACAAACATACAGGGTCCTCATATGCTGAAATTGTATAGGTAGGTGAGTATGATTGATGGTGGTGGTAAGAAAGAGAGCAGAGAAGGGTTGATGAATTGAGGATGGTGGTTTTGCAAGAGGATAAAGTGGTGGAGAAGATGGGCCAGTTTTTTTTTTTTTTTCTCTAAATGGGCAATAGGAGGATGACCTCGAGCATAACATAAAATGTCATTGGATGTATTTTGTTGACTTTGCACAAGGTGGGTAAATTGGTCATTAAATTAATATTGAACAATTAACATGGTTGATCTAACGGATCTGTTAGAAAATAAGGGTTAGATTCAATTAAAATTTAAAATAATAATTAAATTTAATTGAATATAAACTAGTGAGGGATAATTTAAAAAAATAACTCAACTGTCATCCAGGTCAATCAATCACAAATTCACTCTCCAATGTATTAAGAATCCATTTTATTGTTTTTAAAAATTCTTTTTAGGGGTGGGCATCCCATCCCACAATTCTAATCCCGTCCCGTCTCGATTTTTTCGGGTTTTAATGGGATTGAATGATTTTATCCCGATCTCGTCCCGTCTCGATCTAGAATGGGATGTGATGGGATGAAGATTTTCAATCCCGTCAATCATGTCCCGTCCCGAGCTAATTTTTTAATATTTATTATTTATTTATTTTTATTCATATAAACTTACAGATGACTGACAAAAACTCATGGTGTTTGTAGTGGTAACAGAAATGTTACTTCAAAAAATAAATATTCATTAAGCAAGAGAAAGATAGCAGACTGTTGCTTGGATTCCCAATAAAAGCGGCTACAATTATTTAACTTACAAATATTGATAATACCCAGGTGAAGATGAAAAATAAAAATTAACTGAGTAATACATATTCAGAAGGGAACATTCAGGGGCGGAGCCAAGAATTTGAGATGCCCCGGGCTGTAAAAATATTTTTTTATAATTGCAATATATGTATTGATGGTAAACCATTATGAATATGTTAGAGCATCACCAATAGGTCTATATTTTTTCCCTAACAAAAGATGAAATATCATTTTGTCAATGAACCATGAATTTTGTTTCCCACAGTAATGAAATTGTAAAATCAGTTGGGAGGCCATCACAGTGACACAATACTCTTAGTGGGTTTCATTTATCATGTCATTTTCTAAAAGTCAGCCCACTCGACTTCATTGTTAGGGGATTTAGTGGCTACCCTTATATTTGCATGTCACATCTATATCTAATTATAAGAAAGTTATTTTTCACGCTCTTATATGATGATAATCTTCGCAGCAGTCACAGGCAGCACGCTGATCCCGTCCCGTCCCGAACCTGTTTGGGATGGGATGGGATTCCCATCCCGTCCCGTTTAGATCCCGTATGAACGGGATGGGATAATGATAGGTATATCTCGGCCCATTCCGTCTCGTGCCCACCCGTAATAGCTACTACTGCATGAAGAATACAAGAACAACAAGCAAATAAAAAACATTCGAATAACCAGTGAAACCGTAGAAAAAATATTGAATTTGTATTCGATAATTGACTCTTTATTAGGGGTGGGCAATAGTCTCGGTCCCGACCTTGTTCGTCCCGGACCACATGGTCCCGACCTGGTTCTGATCGGGACCAACCGGTTCTTTCAAAAAATTTCTGATCCCGGTTCGAACAAATTTTGTCCCGGACTGTTCCGGTTTGTCCGAGTATTGTAATCACCTTTCAGACCCAAGCCCAAATTCAAACCTACCTCAAAACCCTAAACTCCACTTATCTCCCTCCTCTTCCTTTCATTCGGCGGCTTGCACAGATTCCTCACCTCTCCTACACAGCTCTAGCCTCCTCACGCCAGCCAACAATCGATCATCTGTCATATCTCCCATACAGTTCCCGCTGCTTAATGCCAGCCAGCCGTCGCCTCCTTCACCTATAGCCTGACCTTCTCGCCACTGCTTGATCTCCCTCGCCTACCCGTCTTATCCTTCTCGCACCAATCAATTTCTTCAACATATTCTCCATTTGCATATTTTCTCTTAGTTTTTCCCTTTCGAATACATCATGGCTTGTGTTATTTCAGTTCACAGTTGATATTGCTTTAGCTGTAGTACAATTATTACTTCATGGACAACTATTGTTCTATTTATTCTTTTTAGTAGCACCTCTGCTCGATCCAAATGGTGATTGGTGTGCTCAATTACCTTTATCATTGTTAAAAAGATCAGTACGTTACATATTCGTTTCATTATATGACTATTCTTATGTACTTAGATCTGTTTCACATTGGATTTGGTTGAATTCAAGTATTTTGTGTACAAGTGACTAGAAATGATCTTCAATTATGGTTTGATTTTGTAATTTATGATTGTAACAACAGTTATTGTGGGCTCCAAGAGCATGCTATGGGCTCCAAGAGCATGCTATTGAAGCCATCGACGAAGACCTAATCACGGAGAAGCGAGTGGATGTGATATTCTTCGACAGGTCTTAGCAGCACCACGACATTTTGGCATGGATTGCTTGGACTGCAAATGATACTTACCGCAACTGCTGAGGTTGAAGTCTACTAAGTGAAGGTTGTTGATTTGCACTTGTGAAAGCTACAATAAAATCACAAACAAAATGTGAATCAACAACAAACTCAATGACTTTTTGTTCATGTTTACAAATATAAAACAAGTATTATGATTTGGTTGGTCATGAGATATGGAGACTGGACGATAGTTTACCCCCGCAGGTAGATGACTCCCACAATAATTTTGATCAACCTTGATGGGGTTCAGGCACGGAGCCACGTGGGGGCAAGTACTGACTTTTGAGAGAATTTTTTTTTTTTTTTATGTATACCCCAAATCCCCAAGTAGGTTTTTTTTTTTAAATTTTCCCTTTAAAACTCTGCTGGCAACTGTCCTGTCTGTCTTCCACTTTAATTAAAACTCTGGAACAGCTAAGCTACAGACTCCTTGCAGGTTCAAAGCTCCTTCATCTTCGCGTTCTGCTGTTGCTCAAAGCTCCTTCTGTTGATCTGCTCTTCTTGCTTGCATCTGTCAAAGCTTCTTCTTCTTGATCTGATTTCACTTGGTATTACTATTGACCCTAACCCATCTTTTTTCCTTGGTTGATTGCTCCACAACCACAATAGATCTGTATTGTAGTCTCAATGAGTAATGACAAGTGAAATGGACTTATGGACAAGTAGAAGTCTTAGAAGATGGTCAAGATACTGTATAAAATTTTAACATGTTTTAACTTTCATATCCTATAAATATGTAATATGTAAGTGACAAACTTTTTGATAATATACTATGTAAGAGGTCTTTGATTCTAAAGAGATTCTTTGTTCTTATATTTTCACTATTTAAATCCAAGCTATCTGTTAGTGTGTAATTATCCAATGGCAAATCATTGGGTTTTATTAGTTGATCATGAGCTATAATATTTTGAAATTTAATTGAATGGATCAGGAGATGATTTTTCTTGTTATTCTTCTACTCGGAAGCTCATTTACATAGGGAGAAAAGTGGATGATAAACTTCCCATGATCAAGTCTTACGTCCGAAACTAGCTTTTTCTTACACTTTTTTGTTGATTCAAGCAAAATATTTCCATCTTTTATTTTCGAGAAATGATTCTTTTCAGCATACTAATCAACATTATATGGAGTTGTTCTAATTTTTCTTTTCTAATTTCCAATTATATTAGAAGGTTGATTATCTTGTTCTGTTTAGTGTCTAAGTAGTTGGTTTGTATGCAGAAGAGGGAAGGCAAGTTTCTGATGAATCAGTTGGAGGATCTGAAGGGACTATGAGTGATCAGGTTTTTCCACTTCTACATCTATTGTAGTGTCTAATATAGTTCAAAGGCAATGTCGTTGTGCTTGCAATTGAAACATGTTTTGTTTGCATTCATCTTGTTAACACTTGGTCCTTTTGATCTTATAACAGAACAATAATAAAAACTTGGAGACAGAGAAGTTAAACTCAGCAAGCATGAGAGTTCCCTCAATAAAAATATTTTATTAGATTAGATGAAGTTTTGTATAGTTATTTATGTCTTGTTCGAGTTATAAATATATATATATATATATATGTTAAAGTAACTAATTTTTATATTATATTTATCATATTTAATTAATTATGACATCACTCCGCCCCCCCTCAACAAAAATCCTGACTCCGTCACTGATGGGGTTCTTAACATCACTCGTGACTATATCTTGGGCTGGGCCTTAGTAATTTTCTAAATTTGGGTTGGGTTTGAAGTTTGTCAGGCTTGATCCAGCCTTTTTGGTATAAAAAATGATAAGCCCAACAACCCAATTCGGAATGGCATGGTTTCGACCCAGACTGTTCCGTTTCAAACCAGCTCGGGATATATTGGGTCTGCCAGAAAAAAAAAAAAAAGTGTTATCCCGTACTGTTCCGGTACCGTTTTACTAGATCGGGTCTAAAACCAGAATAAGCCCAATCCCAAACCAATCCGAACCGTGCCCACCCTTACAGTCTTTACGAACAACTCAGAAAAAGATGAACATTGCTATGCTGCCAGTGAGGTTGCCTGGTACCATGCACGTGCTAGCAACCTCATCAAACGCCAAAAAGTGAAAAGAAAAAAAAAATCACAATCAGCCCCACCAACCCCACAAGCATAATCCATGACTTGATGCAATTTCTCTACAGGAACACTAGGCTTAGCCACACACCAAAGCCCTTTCTCCTCACCTCTGCCTCCAGGTGTTGGTGTCACTGCTGCTGGTGGTGCATGGTGGTGGGAACAAGTTACCTTCAGGTGGATTTGAAGGAACCACTGATGGGGGGCTTTGAAGAGCAAAAGGTGGGTTTAAAGGAACCACTAATGGAGGGCTTTGTGGAGCAAAAGGTGGGTTTGAAAGAACCACTAAGGGGCTTTGTGGAGCAAAAGTGAAAGTCATCGAGGGAGGTGGGGTTGATGGGATCAATGGGGGGAGTGGACTTTGAGCTATATGTGAAGGAACATAAATTTTTTTCCACCCCATTGTTAATTTTTCACCATAATCTGCAAAAAAAAAATGTTTGGGACACAATCTAGGGGAGACCTTGCCCATGATTTCCATCTAAACCAGTATTGGAGGCCAAGCATTCACACTAGGAAGGCAAACATTACTGTTAAATTTCAGGACTTGTATGGATTCACAATTGAAGGGAATGTGGATGATGTGAATGTGTTGAATGAGGTGAGGGAGAAGGTGAGACAGCGAGGGCGAGTTTGATGGGCATTGGAAGCAAGCAAAGGTGCAAATTGGTATTTGCTGCCTCAGATGTCCCTTTCTCGAGCTTCAGATTTTTTTTTTTTCAAGGTAGTCACGTGCCTCGTACCATCCAGACATGGACCAAGCATGTACCACCAGGCAGCGTAGAATTTTCCTGGATTGTAATTCTTTGTTTGCTAGAAGACTTTGTAAAACATCGATCAATTTGTAAGAAGAATTGTCAAACATCCATCGTGTTGAAAAGAGATAACACTATCTTTTTCTGAGTTGTTCGTAAAGACTAGTAGGGGTGGGCACGGTTCGGATTGATTTGGGACTGGGCTTATTCCGGTTCCAAACTCTATATAGTAAAACGGTACCGAAACAGTCCGGAATAACACTTTTTTTTCTGGCAGACCCGGTATGTCTCGAGCCGGTTTGAAACGGGACAGTCCGGATCGGGACCATGCCTTTTCGAATTGGATTGTTGGGCTTTATCATTTTTTATACCAAAAGGCTTGGATCAAGCCTGACAAACTTACAATATATAATTTTTTTTTCAGCGCAAGCAAGAAAGAGCGTTTCACGATCGCAACGAACAGCCGAGCAATCCCAACTTTGAAGAAGAAGACCAAGAGATGAGATGGAAGAATGAACCAACGTATTAAGAATCCAAGAAAGAAATATGCAAGTGTGTGAGAGAGATCAACTCTCCATTTTTGCTTCGGCCTTTTGAGGGTTTGGATACGAAGCTCTGCTGTGAAATGCCTACAATTGAAACCTAAATGACAATTGCCCCCTTTTATACAATAGACTTGAGAAATGGGCCTATTATGTTAAGCCCAATATTAACACTGCTTTGGGCTTTAGTTTTTTAAAGATATTCGGGCCGGACCGGTTAACTGGCAGGTTTACAAAAATTTCAATCCGATCCGGGTTTTAGGACTGGGCATTAAAATCATCATCAAAGCTTTTTCTCGAAACTTTTGGAGTCGACTATATGAATTTTGGTTCTCCAAGTAATGCGGTATTCCCATATATTATCGTCTAATCCAAGCTCATGGATGTCTTCCTTTACCGCCTGTATTAATCTTTTTGAACCAAATTTCATAAAAAATGGTGTGATGGATTTTTTACAGTTGGTTGTTACAAGCCTAACATCAACCCTCCTCCTTTATTCGGGATTGGGATCGACCGTTGCAATGGGTGGAGTTAGGATTGTGCATTAAAATATTATAAAAAACTGGCCCGGACCGATCAGGTCGGTCTGGTTTTTGAGTCTGAAGTGCCGAGCCCTTCTCTGTACAAATCAAATCAGAAGATCAAATTAAAAAAATTTAAAAAAAAAAAAAAAAAGAGGGAACAAAACTCATGTTCCTTTACCCACTGTTCCTCCCTTGCTTTCACGGTCTTTCTTAATAATTTGAATAAAAGGAATTCAATAACATTGATGATCAAAAGGAGAGTGACACCACAAAATAATGGTTATAACTTTATAAAGATGCAAACTCGAACTATTGGTTTCAAGATGTAGGAGTCAGACATGTTCTAAGCAATTTAAGATATCTAAATCTATTCTAATGAGAAATTCTTCACGAAATTCTTCACTTGCACTTACCTCTTTTTGGGATCTTCCAGTAAAATAGAAACGTGTCTGGTTTGAAACTTCTATGCCCCCAGCTCATTCATAGAGATTGGTTTGATTTGCCTAAGTCAAAGGAATGTGACGTAGGGAATTTTAAGACTATCTAGTGTTCATGTAGGTTTTATGTTAAGCACGATTGATACGGGTAAGTTCAATACTTGGATTATTGTTCTTGAATTCTCCAAACTATATTGTATAACTATTTCTACTAAATGAAGACAATGGTGCAAAAATTATATAAAAAACATTATCCTCTCAGTTGATCTGGACATAATAGGTAAACTTATGCTTATTTGGATATACAAACTAAGTTTGCATATCTTGCATCTCATACTTTCACCACCTCAGCAGTTGTTTAGTTTTCACTGTAGATGGATTCTGACGTCTTGATATTAATCTCTTACGAGATTTATTTCAATGATCACTTCTCCAACACTAACATGTTCAATTGGGGTTTCAACAGAATGGGAACTCCCAATATTATCACTGAAACCGAAGATTCTTGCATTCTAGCCTGTTGATTACTCAGGTTGGTGTTTATTGATAGCTTCATTATGACTTTTGATAGAGTCGTTTTTCGCTCGCTACTTTGACCTAGTCTCGTTGATCTGCTGACTTGCACAAGTAACACACGTGAGTCACGGACCACCATTGTGGTGGCCGATGACACTCCGATGCTAAAGTCAGATAGAGATCCGAGGAAGGCGTAATGTTGTAAACAGGGAATTTGTTGCGTACCTTAGCTTACCAACCTCATGTTTTATTTATAGTGCAGGAGTCCTGATTTTACCAGGCTATCGTAGGCGTAGTTTAGGAAGGAGATCTTCATGGTGATCCTTATCTAATTAGGAGTCGTGCTGTAGGAGGGAAGTTCCATGTTAGCCTCGTGCTCCTAGATACGTGGGAGATAGTTCCCAATCTAAGAGCAATCCGTAGAAGGGAGTTTCCCTGTGTGGAATGCACTATGATATTTGCTTCCTAGTTAGAAGCAAAAAACTGTTGTAGTTGCCCGTCCGAAGCTGATCATCAAGATACTTGCTTTAGTAGAACTTATGGGTATTGAAGATAGCTGTGAGACGTGTGGGCCTAGTAGGCTATAAAAGTTTGGGTCCATATGGCGGACTGGATTAGGCTGGCTTGAAATCGCTTGGCCTGGATCAGTGTTGGGCTGACGCTGGGGCCCATAATTCCTCTAGATCATCATGACATGTGTATTTATCAGGGATGTGACCGTTTTTATGTATTATCAATTACTCCCCCCAATTTAGTGGGCTGTCACATCGGTTCGCTAAGTCACCTATTTGAAAAGATACGTTGCTCATGATGATGATTGAATCTGAATCGTTGTTTGAGTCGCGCGCTGCATTAACTGAACGTGCGTCGGTTCAACGGAAAAGACGTGGGAACCTAATCCCTATTTAGGTCATCCGTAATGCAGAGTCTGACTATTCTATTTTCCTTGATTTTGAAGCTATCGCTCTGTTCATCTTCTGATTAGAAAGGATTGTTCATCTTCTTCATGGCTCAACAAAATCTTCTTGATGACGTAACATTAGCCAAGGGCCTGGAGTTTTTTTATGACAGTTTTTTTTTCTGAGCCTGGCCTTACTGAAATCTGTACGAAGTTTGGGGTCCCTGAAGACCTGCTACTGTATGCTATGAAGGGTGACCAGACGCCAATGTCGCCATCGGCGGGGTTCATCTGTTTACATCGTGGGATGCTTCAAACTAGAGTGCGCTTTCCGTTTCGACCTTTAATGAAAACAGTTTTGTGCTTGTTGTCTCTATTGCATGTTTTTTGTTTCATCTTGCTTTGACATAGGCTGGTCGAATCAATAGGACGCCAAGTGTTTATCAGTAGTAGAGAACTTGACTGCTTTATATTGCAAATGACCCAGGATCATTGTTGGGTAGTCATGTTCGATAGTGCGCACGTTGCAGACAGTTTAGCTGGGTTGGGTCGCCCGAGCTATGTCTTGTTCTCAAGGTAAGTTGCTTGAGGCTTGCTTTGCTTGTTTGATTGGTCGGCTGCCGCTGCTGCTATGGGCGAGTTGCGATGGCCGAGTGTATGCGTCAGAGCGATTGTGCCGAGTCAGGTGTCGTAAGCTCGGGTTGACATCCAATGTAGCATTTACCAGGGCACTGGCCAGGTGATCTATGTATGGGCACGAGTGGCCTTTGCTGAAATTAGAATGAACAGTTCGTTTGAGGGTGAAAACGCTGACTCTGCTAGATTCATCTTTGCGGCCGTTTTTCCGAAGGAGAGCGGTGGTCGCGTGGCGAGCTGCTTGAGGCTCCCATCTTTTGAACCATCTATGTCCGAACAATATGAACTATAGGTTCGGGGAGTAAAGATTTGGCGACTACGCTGAAGAGCAGTAGTCCCGTGGCGAGTCGTCGACATCAGTCAAAGACTGACTAGTTTCCCACCTTTCGATGATCAGGCTGAAAAGCAGTGGTCCCGTGGCAAGCCATCAGAATCAGTTTGGGACTGACTAGGCTCCCACTGTCCAAATCATCTACACTTGTGCGCATTAAGCTACAAATTTGGGAGTTTTCGGCAGCCACGCTGAATAGCAATGGTCCCGTGGTGAACCGTTGGAATCAGTTCACGACTAACTAAGCTCCCACCTTCTAGACTATCTACACCTGTGCAGTAGGGGCTACAAGTCCAAGGTTGGTGATTCGGCGGCCACGCTGAAAAACAGTGGTCTCGTGGCCAGCCATCAGAATTAGTTCAAGACTGACTAGGCTCCCACCTTTCAAACCTTCTACGCCCGCGCAGTGAGGGCTATAGGTCTGGGCTTTGATAAGAAGTTTTTGTTGCCATCGTCACCAGCTAGGCTTACCTGATCGGGTTCGGTGATCTTTGACCGTGAAGGGGGCAATGATCCCTGGCAAGTCATCGTCACCACACGTGATAGCGCTGATTAAACTCCCACTTCCTAAACCATCGGGATCCACACAGGGCGGACTAGGTGTCGGGACGTACTAGAAGCCGTCGACATCAGTTTTGGCTGACTAAACTTGCCTGGTTGGAGAGGGGTTTCGCCCATTTGAGGGCGTGCAAACCCATGTCTACTAGTGTCGCGCACTAGGTGGACAACATTACCTTAAAATACACAATGATTCGTAGGTACGATTCGTGCGTCAAAACTGATTTGGACTTGTGCTCATGCCAAGCATCTAGCAGAATACTGTTTGAATGGTGGGCCAAGCCTTTGGGCCCACACAAGAAGAGTTAGGGTTTCCTATATGGTTGTGCTACGTGTACGACATATATCACGTGGTGACACGTGTACGACATAAGCTGCGGGGCGGTTGAGTACCGGTTACTCCCTCTCAATTGATGGGGTTGCGTGCAGCGCCATTAATTGAATGAACGTGGTCTGCGCAGTTTCCTCAGGAACCGCCGTCTCCTAATTTCCCATACGGTATTCAATGTTTGGCAGTTAAAGCAGAAGCCCCCGTTTGGTAAACCATTATGCCAATATAAATGGTGTTTTTCAATCGTTGTAGGCACTATCTTTCTTAGAACTTATCTCCTCTAATGTTCTTGTTTGAAGAAAATGCTGAAGGTGGATCTCCATCTTTAGAGTCTCCGGATGTTCTGATATTTGCATTGATCAGGCACGATGATAGTTGATGTTATGCGTGGTTACCTGTTTTGGGTGGGCACGTAGTTGATCTGTTGAGATTTCGTAATTTCTTCTCATATTGTGGAAAAGTAGTATAGATTCTCTCCCAAGGGAAGAGTCCGTCGTTCATGTGCTGGTGCTCTATTGTTGTTCCTGAATGTTTAATTCCAGAGATAGCACCAGCAACCATTGTCTGAGCGCCTGCCTCCACCACTTCTCAATTAGTTCTACCACCTCATACAATATTTGAGGGGTATGTCCATGGAAGCGTTGATCATGATATTTTCATCCTACTCTTGCCCACTCCAGTCTTCTCAGATACCTTTACGTAGTTAGATCGTCTAAGCGGGTCTTTACTTCATGTCGCACTGATTTTAGATGCTTGTAGTATGTAGTCTTTTGTATCCGCCTCAAGGCGCTTGTTGTTACATCTTTCCAGTAATCAATAGAGTTTCTTTTCGTAATATTTTCTTTACTTCTTAAATGATTGCAAATAACATAAGCCTTTAAGAACTAAAACTCTACATTGACTATGGAAAGAGAAAATAAATAATTGAAAGTAGACTGACTGTTGATGGAGAGAGATCGATCCTGGCCTTGAAGTGAATTCGGGTTGCTCTTGTGGATCGTTCATCGGGCTGTCAAGGCGTTACAAAGGTTACTGAAGAGTAAAACTTGTGGAGAGGTCAGTCACTGCACTGACGGAATGTCGGGGGATGTTTCCCGTTTGCCATGGCCTCTCTGTCTCACTCGGCGGAATAACTTATTGCTTCTGCACCGCTTAAATGTGATGTATGATGTCTCTGTCGTTGTTTGGCATGAAACTGGTTTGGGTTGCTCTGCAGGATGTAGTTGGATCTGAGAGCATTCCATTTGTTTCGGTGCGACGTAATGACAGCCTCGTGCTGTAGGTTGGTTTGCACGTATTGTCCCTTTGGAGTGGTTAGCGGTATACTTAACGCACTAGTGAAGGGTGGAGAATATTGCTTCCATCTGGTGGAGCCATGGTCTTCCCAAGATAAGGTTGTAGGTTGATGGCGCATCTACTACCATGAAGTCCAGAAACATGACCTTTCTTAGCCGTGGCTCCCCTGCCACTATTACTAACCTTATCTTTTCGAGGGGGAATCATTTCTCTCCACTGAATCCAATCAGCGGCTGATCCGAAAGCGTCAGGTTTTCCTCCTTGAGGTCCATACCGCGATTCACACTGTAGAACAGGACGTTGAGCTAGCTTTCTGTGTCCACCAGAGCTCTCTTCACCTCCCACCTTGCAATGGAAATCGAGATGACTAGGGCGTCGTTATGCGACACTCAAGTTCATTGGAAGTCTTTGTCCATAAAGGTCAAGGTGGGAATGGGGCTCTGAATCTTAGAGTGGCAGATGCGTTTGTCCTCATTCGCGGGTTGTGTCCGCATCTTCAGTAAGGTCCGCTTGCGAGACCTATACGACTGGTCTTCATTCGATCCGACTCCATGAAAGACATAGATTATCCCTGAAGTCTTCTTTATTTCTTTAATTGATTCCCCCTGTCTCTGGTTCGTTCTGGTCGCTTCTCAGAGTTCAGGAATTCTTTCAGTTTTCCCCTGCGGATCCAGTATTCAATTTCATACCTCAGACTTTTACAGTCGTTGGTATTGTGGCCACCCTCCTTGTGGTATGCGCAGTACTAGCCGTTGTCACGCTTGGCGGAGTCTCCGCGCTGCTTCGGGGGCCACTCTAGATCTTTCCAGTTTTTCATGGAGTCTAGTACGTTCGACAGGCTAGAATTGAGGGGTGTCACAGTTCTGGATCCAACGTAGTTGGATGCTTTCTCTGGCCTGCACCGACTAGGGTCTGACTTGTTGTCATTGCGCTTTCTCTTGCTCCATTCTTCGTTATCGTGCATCTTTCCCTCATTCTTGTCGTCAGGAGCGAAAGGGCTTATTCTCGCCTTCGATTTCCCTCTTCAAGGTTCTCAGCTCCTCCAAGGTAATGTGCTTCTGAGCACTCTTGAGGAGCTCTGTCATGTCTAGAAGGGGCTCTACGGTGAGGTATTCATAGAGTTTTCCCTCATTGAGGCCCGCAGTAAAGGCTGTCACAGCCGTGTCGTCGCTGCATCCGTCAATGAAAGTCAGCTCATTGCACGACATACTCTTTCAGAGTCTCGTGGGGCCTCTGCTTCAGAGAGAGTATGTAGTGTGGGCCTTTTCGAAACGCTAGCTCCTAACGAAACGTGTCAGGAACTCCTTTGCCAGTGTCTTCAAGGAGTCGATCGACCTCAATGGAAGGTTGTGGAACCACGTAAATGTTGACTTCTTTAGGTTAGTGGGAAAAATTTTGCACATCACCGACTCAAATCCTTCTTTGAGGGCCATTACATGCTGGTAATGACGCATGTGGTCGAATGGATTAGTGGTTTCGTCGTAAAAGTCGAGCTTCGGGGGAGGGCGTCAAACTGATGCAGTCATTTCTCTTTCACTGCTTTGACTTTCTCCCGTTGACCTGCTGACCTGCACAAGTAATGCACGTGAGCCACGGACCACCATTATGGTGGTCGATGACACTCCGATGCTAAAGTCAGACAGGGATCTGAGAAAGGCGTAATACTGTAAACAGGGAATTAGTAGTGTACCTTAGCTTACCAACCTCATGTCTTATTTATAGTGTAGGAGTCATGGTTCTACTAGGCCATCGTAGGCATAGTTTAGGAAGAAGATCTTCATGGAGATCCTTCTCTAATTAGGAGTCGTGCTGTAGGAGCGAAGTTCCCTGTTAGCCTTGTGCTCGTAGATACGCTGAAGATAGTTCCCAATCCAAGAGCAATCCGTAGAAGGGAGTTTCCCTGTGTGGAATGTACTCTGGTATTTGCATCCTAGTTGGAAGCAAAGAGCTGTTGTAGTTGCCCGTTCGAAGCTAATTATCAAGATACTGGCCTTAGTAGGACTTACAGGTATTGAAGATAACTGTGAGACGTGTGGGCCTAGCAGGCTATAAGAGTTCGGGTTTGAAAGAGAAGATGGGAAGGATTGTGGGTTTCAAGGACAAGGAAAGACAAGTTGTTTGGACTCAAGGCAAATATAAATGTTTAAGGATTATATACTTTCTACTTTTCTCTTTCTTCTAATTAATCCAATGTGTTATAAGTGTAGAAGGTCACAGATTATCAAATGGGGATGATGTGCAAACTTATTAATTTTCAAGAAATTTCCCTTCGATTGAACATACCTTTATTTGAGTTTGCATTTTATGGTTGGCTCTTGGAAGCCAAGAATAAATCTCAAATATCATTTACTTGTAGATTATCTCGAATCAAATCATATATTGATCCAAGATTAATTCACTCCATTTATAAAATGCACATTAAACTATGATTATTTTGATTTGCTTATACTATACATGTGGTTCATGTTTTCACATGATAGCTAATTAACAAAGCCTTGCTTAATCTGACCAAGCTATCACCTAACTAATTAATTCTAATCAATTATGAGAATAATCCAAAATGCATATCCGCACTACTTTTTAAAAACTACTCTAATATTGCTTTCTTTGTTGGTAGTGCTTTTGCCAAAAGGAATTAGAAAAACAACATTGGCGCTCTTGTAAATGAGGTGCTCTCCTCTACCTATCTGAGCCATACAACCATTTCAGTTTGTGATAACTGTTTTAATTTGTATATATAATTTATTTGCAATATGAAATTTCCACGATCTGATCTCCTTTGCTCCCTGTGCTTATAACATGCATATTAAACTATGATTATTTTGATTTGCTTAGTTGTCCCCATGTGATTCGTACTTAAACTTAAATAGATTCTCTAACCTAAAATACGGAAAAAGCTTACTGATTATGATTAATTAATCAGAGATCAGTCATCTAATCACATGAGGCTAATCCTTACAGATCTCACATTGTTCTCATTACAGTTCATTCACACCTAGATTTACTTAATTTTTATATTTATACACTCTGCAGCGCCCCCCCACCCCAAGGGTTTAGCCAGGAGAAAAACACTCGGTCCTTCCCTTAACGAATCAGGATAGTCGGAGGATAATTAGCTTATCAATGATCTTCATTACAGTATCTAATGCCAGTTCTCTGGGTGGAGAACTTACTCATGTTCAACTTTCTAACAGTACTTACATTGCTTCATCTAATAGTATGCTAATAAGAAAGTTAATTGAACCATGTAACTATTTCAAAATAGACTTCTCTTGTAAACCAAGGATGCACTTTGCCCTACCTCCCACTAGGGATCAAAACAAAGTTTTCTCTGAATATCAACATCTTTCTTCTTGACCTTCCACGGAGAAATGCTCTACAATAACTTAGAGCATGTGTCAGTGCTAGAGCATGGTTTTTTCTTTTATTCTGTTTGGCATTTGATGCAGTTCATTCTTGCTCTCCCTCGACCTTGACCTGGACTTGCACAGGAAACGCACATAAGCCAAAGACCATCGTTGTGGTGACCGATGACACTCTGATGCTAAAGTTAGACAAGGCTGAGGAAAGCTTAAAGCTGTAAATTGGGTTTTGTAGCGTACCTTTCATTGTCAAACCTGTGTCTTATTTATAATGCGAGTCATTATTCGGCTAGGTCTTCGGTGGCGTAGTTCAGGGAAAGAGATCTTGTTGAAGATCATTTCCTAGTTGGGAGTCGTCTATGTAGGAGAGTTTCCCTATACGATGTGCTTGTAGATCTGCGAGAGAGGTTTCCCTTCTGGAGTGTTGCCCATGCAAGAAAGTTTCTATGCACGACTTATACTCTGGGATATATTTTCTAGTCGAAACCAATATGTTGTTGGCCTGCCCATCTTAGGAGATCCCCCAGATATTAGTTGAAGTATAGATGTTGCAAGTTTTCTTAACCTATATCACAAAAGCAACATAGGGAAGGGATTCTGATAGAATCTTCCTATAGCACAAATTGTCCTGGGTGAGAAGAAAATTTTGAATCACCATCTAACAAAAGAAATTATGCTTTGGTGATCTTTTTGCATCCCAGATTCTAGTATTCCACTTGAATCTTTTTGCCCTGCATCGTGTTCGTGTGTGTTTATTGAGCTTTCTTCACCTCAACGCCATGCGCTTTGCTATGCTTTATAGAAGAGAGAGACCCTTGTCTTGAGAGTGAAAATGCAAGCGCAAGTGATAGAAAGGGATAGTCCCTCGCGCGTTCGTGCAAACTACTAAAAAATAGTGAGATCATTAAATCATTAGTGAAAGAAAAACCAACGACAATAGGAGATGGGGAAATAAGAATTTTTTAAAAATGAACGTGCTTCATATAGTATAGACTATTGATGTCCTACTCAAACCCAAAATGGTATAATGGCCTGAACCATCTGCTCGCTGGATTGAGAGGATAAAATGTTTTTTCAGAGTTGGCCGGTCTTATTTGACTGAACATAGAGTTAGCCAATGTTACCTGAACATGCAGGATATAATAGTTTTTAAATTAGACCCTTTCGGGTGGAAGAAGTCAGGTGTGTGGCGAGCGGGGGCAGGAATTTAATCCATATTAGAAAAGAAACGTACTTAGTCAAGCCTTTCCCAATCATAATAAAGGAAGGCAATGTTACCAGTGACAGCTGCCCCCTAAGGTGACCGCCTTGGTTGAAGGTCATGTTCCACGCCATTAACCTTAATTGCAGTTATGTGGCCTTCCCCATTCAACTAGGGTAGCTGGAACGAGTTGTCTTCCTATAAACGAGGAAGTAGAGGTTTTTTTCCTCTCCTTCTTACCGACACCTTTCTTTCATCCATCTTCTTTTAAATTCAACGGAACTCCTTAGTGCTTGCGCTAAGGAATGTGAAATCACTCTCATTTGATTGGCATACCAAGAAAAACAATTGAAAAATAACGTTATTTGAGGTTGTGGAATTGAATTTGTATATATAATATACCTCTAACATAATAGAAGTGGCAGGGTAGACCTCTTTTATGATGATGTGTCAAGTGATGTGGCAGGTGGTGTGGCAAAGCTTACATGGCATAAAGAGAGGAACTATGTTCAATTGCATTTCAGATGTAACACGGGGGTAGAGTGACTTGAAAAATCTGATGAGGTGGCCATGATTGAAAAAGTATGATGACATCAGCATGATGATGTGGCCACCTCACCTTTGGTGCTGACACGTGGCAGACAAAAGAAAGGACTAAATTACTAAGCAAAGCCACCCAACCACGAGTCAAAAGCTATATTTACATCTGACTATTCAATTTACCAGATCTTTACACTTTTATCGAGGGAGGTGCATAATGTAACGAGAGAGTCATGAGCCACATGTCTGCAAGTCCGTTTTACAAGTAAGAATAGGTTGTATTGAACAGGAACAAACAAAGGAATAGGGTGTTCTCACATCAAGGAGTGGATAAGCAGACACTGTGAAAAAGTCGTATGCATGAGGCAAGCATATGACCAAAAAGTACTCTTTCAGAATCAGGTTAGTCAAAGGTCAGAAGCTCAATCAAAACTAGCTACACTTGCCTCTCAGCCTGCCTGCAATCCTTCCTGGCTGGCTGGCTGGTGAAACTGTTGGACGAACATGACTCGTCTTTCATGCATGCTCTCTTTCACTGGGAGGAAGTCTTATCACTTGGAATGCAACTCACTCACCATCATCTAAATGAAGTGAAGTATACAGGTCCAAAAAAAGAAGATAGAAGGCTATTCCATGAGTTCCTCAGTTTCCCCAACAATTGTTGTATAACTCTATTATCCATAAATAAGCAAAAGTCTCCGCTATTTTTACTAAAAGAGAAAGGAGTGTTCCGCAACAACTTGTGAATCAAATTGGGTAAATTGAAAATCTTCTTCAAAAGATTGATGTATCTCCAGTCCATGTGGACTGCATTGTCTGGACAGTGGATGTCAAAGGCAAATACTCAATGAAGGCTACAACCAATGCTCTTAGGCATGTTGGTGAAACAGTTCCTTGGGCTAAGATTGTGTGGTATACCAATAATTTACCTAAGCATAGTTTCATTACTTGGATGGCTATGAGAAAAGCATTGAAAACTCTATATAAGTTGGAGAAATGGGGACTGTGCAACTCGTCTGTATGTGTTCTATGCAACACCGAACAAAAAGATGTGGAATATCTTTTTCTTGGCTGCTATTTTACGCGAGCTATTTTGAACGGTCTATTGGTGCTTTGGAATTTCATCATGTTGCTCTTAATTGGGCTGATGAAATTCAGTTATGTGTTGCTCACTTTGTGGGGAATAAAAGAACGCGATTGCTTATGTGCAGAGACTAGTCTCGTCTTTAATGCATTCTTCTATTGCATATGGAAAGAAAAAAAACCATAGGATCTATAAGGATCAGTTCTGATTTCAGCAAGAGGTAAAACTAAAAATATGCAATCTGGTTAGAAAAAAAGTCTCATGTTTGGACTTTAAAACAGAGGACAACATCGCAGCAAGGAGCTTTTTGAATAAATGGTGTGTGAATGTTGAATTCACGATCAAGCAGCCCATTGGGTGTCAATGGCTGAAACCTATGCATGGATCCTTTATGATTATTGCGGATGGCTCCCAAAAAAACAATAATGGTAGCTTTGGTGCTATAATCAGAGATTCGCAGGGTGGTTTTCTAATTGCAGGCGTTGGTTCCTCCACTCTGAAAGAGAAGAAACGTAAAGAGCAGGCAACATCTCTCGTCGCCTGCACAAATTTTTGCATATGAATGACCAAAAAAATAGAGTCGAACTATGGCGATTGGTTGTTTTGTTGTCCAAGTCGAGTAGAATAAGTTGCTTCTTTTATGGTTAGAGTCACTATTACTTGTGGCTTGAGCCGGGAGGGCTTTCCTGGTGATGCGTATGCGCCAGTTTCAAAGCTCGATCAACGGAAAGGGACTAAAGTGTACATACAAAAATATCGCTAGTTGGAAGATAGGCAGGCTCCACGCAATGAAATTGTTTTTGAATCTCTTTGCTTTGCGCTTGAGAACATAAACTTTTCATTTTATTGATACCGAATGAGGCGATGCTAATCGTTTCTTGTGGTATGGTTATAGATCGAGGGAAGTAATGAAAATGCTTCAGTGGTCGATCTCGGAAAGAGGAGCAGGTCTAGTGTATAGAAGAAGCACAACCGGTCCATGCCCGACCATTTCCCTGGATAGTCGAGTGATAATGAAGAGCCACAAATGGGCGCGCTCCATCTGCTGAATGCACTCAAAAAACCTGCTGAAAAGTCGCAACAACCTAAGAAGCAAGGTTGATGTATGTTGATGCGACACTCAATGGGAAAGCTACCAGGGCCATGATCGACACTGGAGCCACCCACAGCTTCAAGAGCTATGGAATATCGTGGAATACACAAGAAGCTAGGTCAATGAAATGAATAGGAATGAGCTCGAGATGGGGCAATGAAAAAGGATAGCGGTGAAACATAATTTATAGCATTGACAATCCCTATTCTTATTGAAGAGAAGGAGACGCTGCGAGTTAGAAAGGTAAAGGAGGAATGGAAACTAAAAAACAAAGCAAGCCCATTAGAAAAAAAAGGGAGAATGGGAAAGGGAGATTAAGGATAGTCACTCCATTCCATACATAGTGAACTCAAATTATTGTTTCAATTTCAATCCCTTTTAGGTCGGAAATGGGGGCTGGTGGTGGTGTTGTGCCCATTCTCCCTCTTCTTCCGTTTTACAACTAGAATAAGGAACCTTAGAATGAACCCTACCCATCAATGAGGAAATGGGTTTGAGAGAACCACCAGCTAGTGGATCAAAAAGATTTGTATGGAATGTCCTACTCCCGCTTGAGCTTTCCGGTGGAGGGTCGTTTTGATAGATGCATAATGGATCCCTGTCGGGGTTGCTAAGAAACTTTCGAGTTGCGCTGTGTTCGGGCCCTTGGGCGGTATGTTAATTGTAGTTTCCAAAACAACAATGTATCCCTCCGAGCGGTAGGTAGTTAATGTAACTCTACTACACATAAATGTTGGTCAATCGAAACCAGAAGCCTTTGGTGTGGAAAATTTCCCTTGCTAGAGCTCAAATAACACCCTCTTTATTGCTAAAACATAACAGTAAATATTTAGAATCTATCACCACCACAGTGACTTCTCCCGGGATCTCCCAATGGAGGTTGATGTAATCCCTAATCTCCTTAACTTATGACCTCTTCCTTGCAAACTTCATAATTATAACATTATTGAGAAAAACACCAGATCTTGTAAAATAAGTGGGGGAGTAGGCAATATTCGTAACGCCATCCTCCATGAAGGCAGGGTATTCTGGACAAAAAAGCTCCATCTTCTCTGATTTTGATCCAACACTTCTTACATTGTTTCCCACGCTTCATACCTATATCTTTCTTCTTAAGGTAAAGGGCCAGGCATGGTCGGGTAGGAGCATTGATTACGCCCAAACAGTACACGCGGTCAATTGCGGTAAAGATTAGGGTGTCGATCCCACGAGGAAAAACGATCTACAAAACAAGGTCAAGGAAGAAAAACTACGCGAAACTAAATGTAAGAAATTTTAGCAATTTTAAAATATGAAATTAAATTTAGTTTAATAAAAATCAAGTTTGGAGAAATCACAAGGTTCCAAGAATCCCTCCTAGATTTCACGCGCCAACTAGTATTGATTCGCTATGATGACTCGATTATGTGTTTCACATCTCAAACAATATAATCGGAAAAATAGTCTTTAATGCATTAATATATCCTAATGTAAATGGATTTTATATTTCACTTTTTCTAGAAAGCACAAAGGTTGGTCATATGTGATATCCTAAACTTATGATATATCCGGAGACAGTAACGTAATAAAAGACGATCACATATAACTAACCTACCGGAATCAATTGATCCTTAAAAATTCCACACATAAGAAAAGCGTGACTAAACTTATATGGAGAAGAAAACAACAACCACCGGAATAATAATCTACGAAGAAATTTATGGAATCTTTGTCACTAAAATAACATAAATTCCTATATTAAATAAAAGTGAGAATCATAAACACCATTATTCATCGTGAAAACATAAAACAAATCAAATACTAATTAAGTGTGTTACATCTAGGAGTTCGTCTCTTCACCTTGCGTGGAGTTTAGTGACGCATAGTGAATGTGATAACAGCAACAATGGTGTGGAGTTTCATCGGTATGGCAGCGCGTGGCGAATCAGTGATGCGCATACTGCTGGTGAGTGTCCACTGTTGTTTTGCGCTCTGCTGCTCTGGACAGCCTGTTGGCTGCTCTTTGTATTGCGTTGTCGCTGCCCTTTTATTCTGTTGTTGTCTTGCATTTTTGGCCCCCAGAGAAAACTCCTTTTGCTGCTACGTTTTTCTTTGCTGTGCTAGACAGCACCTTCTCCTCTACTGTCCTTGTGTTTCAGCCTAAAAAAACTTAAACTTCCTTCCAATTGGTTGCTGTCCTATTTGTGTTAAAAACCAAAACAAAAACCTTCTCCAAATTGGCTATTGTTGCTGTATTTGTGGTAAAGAGAAAACCATCATTGGGCCTAATTAGAAACCCAATACCCAATACAAATGGAAAAACTAAATTCCTTTATTTTATTTCTTTGGCTTGAGTGTCTCCCACTCCATTTCGTCAATTTGCCTATGAATTTCCAAATTTGCCACGCTAATGCACTTTTATTATTTAAACTCCAAATCCTACAAAAATACAAAAATAGAATAATTAAACTAAAATACACTATTCAAAACACTAACAAACATAAGTTATGAGGTATATTATGTAATAATTATGTGAATATCAAGCATCCAACAGGCAATCTTTTTGGTTTGACCAGGAAGTCTTATGTCCTCCGAATTGCACGTCGTTTTAACCGAAAAAACTTCTTGTGCAAATCATGCGTTTATGTTTTTATGACCAGAAATTGTTTCTTGATTCGTCATGGTAGAGAAGGAAAATGGCGCACGAACTGTACTTGAGCTTCGGATCAATGTCCCTAGAAGCTAGGAGTACGCCTGCGTGTTCAAACGAGAACATCGAAAAAACCAAATTTAGTTCCACGTAAGATAGCCAAAGTACGATATTTTCATCTTATGTTTTGCAGACCGCCTGGAGAATAAAATTTTTCCACGTCAATTAAAGACAACCGGGAAATTAACACGGAGATACGATTCGGGTCATTCAGCCCCATCAATATAAAAATACAACCCAGTAAGCGAAAATGTGTTACGAATATGGTCAAAGTTCCCTCCTCAGCCTGGTATTTTCCACACCTAGAGTCTGAGGGAGATTATTTCCAAATGTATGTAAAGGGAAGAAAGGCCTACAAACTCCGACCATTGGAATACCCAGACTACTCTAAAATTCCCATCATTCCTATTAGATCGGGGGACAATGAAGATGAGGATTTTTCTCATGGGTATGTATTCATGGCTACAGTCAGCCAACTCCATTACATGGTTCTTAACATTGGAGACAATGTCTTAGCACGTATCTACCCAACATATTCACTTAGAGCGTTTGGGGAAGAATCGGGTGAAGTTATGTCATAATTGTAGGGTGGTGCTTGGTCCAACATAATTGGAAACTACTGGGGTCAGATTTCAACAGATCAAAGTAACGAACTCAGTAGTAAACCAACTGAAAATGTTTCTTGGCTGAACGATCTTGAGTGAAAGAAGAATGTTATGGGTTTCTTCTCCTACCTCTATAGGGACGTCGAGGAGTTGGGTGAGGGTGTCGGTCAAGGTGCTGGGACAAGAAGGCAAAGGGCACGAGTGCGCCGGGCACCCCAAAATGGTATTTCCTACCGATCCATGCCATTTTTTGTAGTATATCTGACAAATCGGGAGGTGTAGCTGCAATAACACCAGTTTCTATATATCTGTTGGCTTTACCTTTTTTTTTAAAGTATGCATGTGCGTAGTTCAAGTCGGAGATTGGCCTTTGAGTGCAAAGGTAGAAGGGAGCTTGACTGCAAGACCCCCTTGTCGAACAGGGATGAAAGTTGGCCTTAGTGATCCGATGGTGCCAAGTAGAAGGGTCGTCGCTCAACGGATAAAAGTGACTCTAGGGATAACAGGTTGATCTTCCCCAAGAGTTCACATCGACAGGAAGGTTTGGCATCTCGATGTCGGCTCTCCGCTACCTGGGGCTGTAGTATGTTCCAAGGGTTGGGCTGATCGCCTATTAAAGCGGTACGTGAGCTGGGTTAAAGAGCTTAGAGATCATCAAACCGTGGATTTTTAGCATTTTCTTGTATGGTTAAGTTTGAACTCACTTCTCATTCCTGAATTTTAAAAAGAAATGGTGATAAGAGCATTCCTCTTTTTTAAGTTAAGCTGGCGGATCAACAAAGCTAACAACGAACCACACTATTGGGCTCTCCTGCCATGTAAAAGATAAAAAGTGTTTTTCCTGGGATAAGAAAGATAACACGCATTCTACTTGGCATCCTACCATTCATAATATGATCCTCATTGCCAGCCTTAGACAAGGTGATTGAGGGATATCGATTCCGTTACTTGCCTTGGGTAGGTAGGTAAGTCACCCTCGAATGGATGATTGATTGCTAGAAGTGGGAATGGGTGAGGTAGGGCGATTCAACACCCGATACTGTGAATTGATATATTATATCCATGATAGGAAGTTAATGGTTGTTCTAGATGCTCAAGGAATCTACGTGTAATGAGCCTTTTTGACCTGAATTTACCACGTAGGCTATTGATATGGGTAGCAATGATTCCTATCATTAGATTCCAACCATAGATTTACCAGTATTTTTTTTTATACGGCGGCTATTAAAACCCTTTTTCAAAGCGAAAATTCAAAGGTGTGGTTCGTGCTAGTGTAGGCCACCTTTATGTAATTTCTTCTCATTACTTAGTTCCCAGAATAGGGCATTTCCTTTCAGCACCACCCGATGAAGGGGGACGGGGAAAGCTATAGGCCCAAAACCTTCGACCCTTCTTTCTAAATAGGGGTGCCTGGGGTACTTCATTTTGTCAGTAAAAGAAAAGAATAGCTTTTGTATGGGATTCAAAGGTTTGGGAAAGGGCGGGATGTGATTACTATTAAGCCCTTTCAGGCTTCAAGCTAACCATACACCACTACGAAAACTAATGAAAGTGAAAGGATCTACTTAAAGCGATGATCTTGAGCTAGAGTGAAGGTTATACCTTTGCTAAGTGTAAGCGAAGTGAAGGAGTATGAGAAAAATCGAACTCTACTCTTTGAGACAGTGGAAAACCCAATCCAGAGAGGAAATAGGAAAAACAATTGGTTATTCAAGTCGGGCTGCTTTCAGGCGTGTGCTCGGGTCTTCTTTCTTCATAAATCCTATTCTAGATCCTAGATCACCACAAATTCTTATCCAGATATGGCTGATACTAGGGGGTCTGTACGAGTACCAACAGTAGCATATCAAAGTACAAAGATCCTATAGAAGACAAGGGCGCAAGGCATAGCCAGTTGAACCTCACTAGAAAAAGAAAAGGTAGCAGAACATGGTCAACCACCATAAGTAGATTTGTTTGATCAGCACCTAAAAAGGTATTTTGGTGTCAGCACTATTTGCCTTTGTACCCGGCATTTGGTGGACTTATCACACATGTATATGAAAGAAAATTGAAAGACCATTTTTTTCCGGTTATCGGTGAACCAGGTCCAATGCCTACTTCCTCTTAGGGTTGCATTCGAATATGAAAGGTTTTCCTTTTCCTGGGATCATGTGCTGCAGTGGATCAGGGAGTGTATTTCTACAACCAGGTTTTCCATTAGTATTAATGGTGAGGTAAATGGTTTCTTCCCTGGGAAAGGGGGCCAAGGTGATCCTTTGTCGCCCTATTTCTCCGTACTAGTAATGGAGGCTTTTTCTAGAATGCTTAATGGCATGGTTAATAAAGGGCAGTTTCGGTTCCATTGGAGATGTCAAAAAATAAGCATCACACATCTCTGTTTCGCGGATGACCTCCTCATTTTATGCAAAGGGGAAAGGTTAGATCAGTATCTTTGATAAATGACTGTTTATCCCGGTTTAGTGGCTTGTCTGGGTTTTCTCCCAATCCGGAGAAGAGCAATGTTTTTTCCTATGGAATTTTATAAACTTAATAGGTGCAAATTCAGAGTATTCTTAGATATAGTACGGGTTCTCTTCCTGTGAGGTACCTTGGGGTTCCCTTAATTTCATCCAGGCTTAGGAAGACAGATTGTAGTTCTGGTGGAAAAAATCGTTGCAAAGGCAAGAAGTTGTGTGAGTAGGGCGTTGTCTTACGCAGGCAGGTTGCAATTGATTAATTCCATTCTTTTTGTCATCCAGACTTCACTACAAGAAAAATTGTGATTAATAGCGTTTAAAAACCGCTATGGTAGGCTACCATCGCGGTTTAGTAACCGCTATGACAGCCGGTGCTATAATAGACCCAGGGGATATTATAGCGGTTTTAAAACGCTATGGTAAGTTTGGCTTTTATAGCGTTTCAAAACCGCTATGGTAGCCTCTTCCATAGCGTTTTAAAAACGCTATAGTAGACTCTAAAACCGCTATGGTAGACTCTACCATAGCGTTTTAAAAACGCTATGGTAAGTATACATAGCAATTTTTTTTTTTTTTTTTTTTTTTTTTTTTTTTTACTATCAAATGACTTTTTATTACACATCTCATAAGTTTTATGTCTAGAAAATAAAATTTTAAATGTGCCAAAGTTAAACATTTCCATGAATGGAGGCAAAGTAATGTAATTAATTAATAAACGGTATTACATCGAGTCACAAAATCTATCAAATAATAAAAATAATGTATTACAATTATGGTACTTGGGATAACAAACTGAAAATTAAGCGATGGTTTTGCCCATTGGATCAATGAGAATCATGCCAATAACACCACCCGCTTCTCTAACAAAATGGCTTTTTTGCTTCTAAGGTTTGGGAGTTCAAAATTCTGTTTATGACACTTGGACCTATCAAAATTATCAATCACTTCAAGGATCATTTTCTGCCCTCACTTCTGAAGGCTCAACGACTTCTGTTTCAGAGGCTTCGGCAGTTGAAGTAGCTTCAGATTCTTCAGTGGCATCAGACTCTTCTGATCTTCCCCATCTCCCGCCAAGGGCAATTGCCATCATTTCATATATCTTGTTACCCAAATCAGCTGGACTATCAGGCTGCAAATATTATCAAGATAGAGTTAAGTAATTATCAAACAGGTTTGGTTCAGAAACAAGTTTCAGAGGGAGTCCTTACTGAGTATCCACTGGAGATCAAAGCTGTATCATACAGCAAATCAACTGCTCTTTTAGCTTCACCACTCTCGGGAGCATTCTTGCATGCAGCCTACAGGGTAAAAGATCATCAAAAACTGACCAATGAAGCCACTGAATGATGACATTCATTCAATATTGACACTTGGAAGAGCTGGGTGCTTCTCCTAGCTGATGGTATGGTATGTTTATGAATCAAGGCACAGATCCATGAGATTTCTTAAAAGTTGCAATACTTGAAAAGGAAGTAATAACAATGTTATGCCAAAACAACAGAACAAGGACAATGGATACCACAGATTTCTCAAAAAATTGCAACACTTATAAAGGAAGCAACAACAATGGTTGCAAATAGCACAAGTTGATTTGTCATTATAGTGAGGCAACATAACAGTGAACACTAGAAGTCCCAAACATTGATTACTACGTTTACCTCAACTAAAAAGTTAGCAAATGACCTAAAGATGGATTTTCTTTTCCAAAGAAAAAATGTGCCAGACAAAAGTACAAACAATTTGAGTAAGATAATGCCTCTTTAAGTTAGTAGATACTGTCTAATGTCTTTCATTTAGTGCTAACTGCTAAGCACTAGCAGACATGTACACGGCCTACAGATTTGATCAAGAGTGAAATCACTGGCAACAACACCTAGTAAGTGCATTACATAACTATAGTTTCCTTCTCCAGGGATGAATAATGCTTTGACACTTGAGATATAAACTTAACAACTAAAATATTATGAAAGAAAAACACAAGATAACCAAGACTGCCAGTGAGAGTAGGCATGCTTCATTCATTTGTTGTCTGATATCAGAAATGTATGCATTTGACAAAAATCAAACGGCATTTAAAAGCGTTATCTTACACTCAGCAGCAAGCAATGATAGCAATGACAGCAGCAGCAGCAAGCAACCTCTCTTCTTGACAGCTCCTTCAACATCTCTGCAAATGATCAAAATTTGAAATTTTTTTATGTTCTGGCCTAAAACTAACACATACTTTCAGTACCACGATTATATCGGTGTTCTAGTGCATTTGGATGAAATCATAAACTTTTTGAATCTTAGCCATGTGCATCAATTGAAAATTTTCTTGACTTGCCATATTGAGTCCCGACACCTTGACATCTAGCAGAGAAATCCAAGGAGAACATGCATCTGAACAACTCTAACATTGAATAGAAACAACAATTTTCCACTTAAATTCAAAGTACGAGTACCAACCTCGTGGAAGCAAATAGTTTCACTTATATCTATCTAAATCTTGTTGGTCACACCCTATAATAATTAAGGAGAACATGTCGCAATCCAAGACTCGGATTCCAATCCTTTTTCAATGTGTTGACGCAAATCTCACCATTGGTAGCAATGTTGGGATGGAAGATTTTTGTCAGAAAATAACCTAACAATTGAATAAGAAGCGTCTTAGCTCAATAAAGATGAAATACACAGCTAACTATTTGAAGCTAGCAAAGTTTTCCATATAAATTTTGAAACAAAATTCTCTATAACTATGAATGCTGAAGTCGAATAGTGGATATCCACATTAAAACGACAAAAGCATATCTCCAAAGCATCCACTTTTGTGGATTCTTCAAACATGCTTCTATTCCAAAATAATCACATGTTTACTGATTCACAATAGCAAAGCTCAAAATTGATGATCCATCCACCATCCAACAACGAACAACAAGGACACCAAATAGAGTAAACAAGCTAGTTCCCAAAGACAAAATTGATAAAGATTTGATAAGTTGGACTTTAGAGACCTTCTACCAATAGATTGTCCAAAAGAATGAAACATCTGTAATCACTCATTCAGGTTAATCACTTTGGAAATAGGAATCCCTACCAACTGTAATGGATTTCTACCAAATAGTGGCTTCCATCCATGCTTCTTATTATTTGATTCAAAGTAAGATTTACTCAACTACCAAAATCATGATTGCCATACAGAATACAACACATTGAAAGTTGTACAACACAAACTTACCCACAACATAACATAGTATAAGAGAAAATAAGTTAAACACACCTTTGGGTGGGGTATGCGGGAAATCGTGACACAGTACCAATTTCATGCGAAAAACACCATTCTCATATGGAGTTCCAGCTGCAAACAAATATTACTTCTATTCAGAATCAAAGTTGCAACAAGAAACCGAAGAAAACAGGATCAGTGACAGAAACTACATACCAGGACCCTCAATATCAGCAAATATAGTGGAGAAATCATCATCATTAATTACCAATTTACCACCTTGATGCCCTCTGGTGGGCATTCATCTAGATTCTTTAGTTCTTTTGCAAGTTGCTTTATCACGTTAGGTGGCAAGTTTTCATTGGTTGCCTGTTGTAATAGATACAGAAACAGCAATAAACCAATAAGTAATAATACCGCTCTTATAATTCATATAAACACTATAAACAGAACGAGGACACACACACGTGGCATCTGACCATCATCCCAACCACAAATTAGTTAACTCCAAACCATAGCCTCCACTATGTAGGACCTAAATGAACCTCCTATTCAAACGTCAACTGCATTGGTTAGAACTGTTTTACATATGCCATTTTTCAAGCCTATCCTCAATTTATATGTATACATAACAAAACAAAACTATTATCTTCTGATAATATCGCTAGACCAGAGTAGAAATTTTATAAATGAGGAAGTGGACTGCATCCTTGCCGGCCATTCCAGTGCACGTGCACGATGGCACATACTGCACCCACTCAAATAAACCAAAATAGTTCCCACCAAGAACATCAGTAATACTAGGACTTTGAGAGGCCTAGTATTCAAGTCAGCTGTTTTCTCCTGGCCCTCAACGTCTTGTAATCCTCTTACGTAGTTAACCGCATAGGTGCCAACAACAAAGTACCCAAAAGAATGGATCCCTGACAACATCCCTGCAGACAAAGAACAGTAAACATTAGAATGTGGAACATTAAACAATTCCCAGCGGTCACGAGAGAGGATAGTAGGCTTACACTTTGTAAACATATTCCCATTCACCAAATACAATAATCAAAAAAGTTGCAAATGGCAAAGATAATGCATTGTTTAGCAACACCATTGAAACTTCATTAAGAGACCCAGATGGGGTTGATTGCTTTGCAGTGTCCATGACCCGCCTTAGGGTCAGCTGAGAAGGAACAAACAGCAAAAATCAATTGGTCAGTAAACAGAGGCTAAGAAAAAAACCAAAATCTTTCCCTAGGCATATTCATCCACAAGGCAATCAACATTTTTATTGAGTAAACTGAACGAGGAAAACAATAAATATGAACTTACAATTTCTCATTTAAAATGGTTGTGGAGTGATTTCCCCTAGGAGCTTTCATACTTGCAATCATGGACCAAGATCTTTCCCTACGATCAAGTCGCTCAGCGGAAGTGTGATAGCATAAAAAGATGAGGATCATTAAAATTTAGGAAGGCTTACTTTAGAGGATTTTCATGCATTGAATCAAACCATGAGTTATAGTTAAAAAGAACAATGCTTTGAAAATTGTATAAAGGTAGACCATCTCTTACCAACAATCAATGCATGCTTGACTCCTGGTTCTAACAGATCCCTCCATGATGGACCCTTTGCAACAGCTTCAGATGGATGGACCATAGCAGGTCCAACCGGGTGCTGCTGCATGAGTTCCTTAGAATAAAGAGCAGGCTGGCTTACTAAAGCAACAGCTTGAATATATTCCCCTCCTTCTGGAACTTCACCACCACCTGGAAGCGAAACAAGTGACCCGCAACGAGATCCAGCCACACCTTCCTCATGCAAATATATCCTCTTGAATCCTCCTTCTTTCTTTCCATCAGAAACTTCTCTTTCAGTCCATTTCCATGCTAGCTGCCAACCGCCGCCAATACCCATAGCTGGCTCCCCACTGGCCGATTGCATGAGACTGCTATGACGCCTCATGTTCATAATGCTGCCATGGGAAGCAGGAGGAATCATGTCTTTCTCCATGCTTGTGGTTTGACGTGAGAGCAATGGGCTCTGTAAATTGTCATCAGAATCGTCTCCAATCATGTTAAATAGTAAGGCATCAAGGGTCAATAAGAGTGACATACCAGGTCTCTGTACTTTCACTGCTACAAGCTCGCCTGAGTGCAGATGAGCTGCAAATGCCAACAAGAAATGTAAGGGTTTATGTTAGTCAATGACAAATCTAATATACATTTTGAGGAAATAAAAGTATAATGTAAAGAAACGCAAACATAGTTTAAGACAGAATGTCCTCTCATCAGGAAAGCAATTACAAACTCTCTAACCTTTATACACCTGCCCTAAGGATGCAGCTGCTATGGGTTCAGAGCTGATGTCTGCAAATATTTTCGAAATTGAAGCACCCAACTGGGACTCGATGGACTTAATGGCAACAGTAGTTGGAAATGGAGGTATTTGATCCTAGCATCGAGGAAAGTTTCAAGCATTAAATGTTGTGATCTAGAAATCTGCACAGCACATCAATCACTTGCTCACACATCCCAATTTTCAGAAGTTGGTTAATAGGGCAAGGAAGCTAATTTACCTGTAATTTAGCAAGTTCCTGACAGTAAACAGTAGGTAAAATGTCTGGCCGAGTGCTCAGAGCCTGTCCAAGCTGGCCAAACAATAAAAATGTAAGATATCCCCAGCAAGGAATCCAAGAATAACCTAGCACTGCCTCTAAAACATGAATAGACAACCATCAAAATGATGATGAAATAAATAGGGAAGAAAGTACTTGACAAACCAAAATCCAAAGTGATTCCTCAATTGCTTCATCACTCAATTTTTCACTTCCACCCTTTTTGAGAATATTATCACAAAAAGTAGCCAATAGCTCTGCACTTGAGCTGCCAGCAACTCCCTTATTGCAGAACACTTCAAAGGCCTCTTTGAGTGCCTAAAATATGAAAGCAATAACGTAAGGAAAATAAGGACATAATATTAGGAACAAGATTCAGTGTCCAATACAAACCTTGTGGAAAAGATTATGATTCTGGAAGCACTCATTTACATATGCCAGATACTTGTCATGCAGCTCAATAACTTTTCTAACAAACACCTGATTACAACAAGATTAAGTCAGTTTTCTAACATATGCCATATACTTTTTTTTTGTCAGATAAGGTCATAGTGTTTCCCTATAAAGGCAGAGTAGCAATGAAGGAGGATCTAAAACCAAACAAGAAATGAGATAAGATTCGATTGAATTTCGAGTAAATTGGATGTAAAGCCAAATGTTGAGAGTCACGTCTATTTACATCCCAAGGTTTAGAATCCAAACTTTCTTCAAACCCCATTATCACCAAATGTTTGAAAACGGTAATTCCAACATCAAAATGATTCAATTAATCAAAAAAAAATAACACAAACTAAACAATAAAGATATGATTTTTATCAAGAAAAAAACACAGATTCAAACATTTTCCCTAAATCGATTGAGATTCGAAGTAAAACCTTCGATGGGGGTGTAGATCTAATGAAATCCTAAAAGACAAATGTAAAAAATGCTATCAGCAAATGCTATCAAAGATGATGTGTTGTGTATTGTTTCATAATCACTAAAGGACAAATCCAAGTTCAAGAATCATGGTATCAATGCATATCTTTGAATAAATATTCCGAAGACTTGATTTGTGAAGACATATACTTACACATGGGCCTGTTAGTGGCCACAGAAGCAATCTTTGAAAACGTGCCATGTCACAGGGTATGAAACTTAATAAGATGTTTCTACTTAAACTAAACCAAAAAAAAAATCATATGTCCAAAGTAAGTACAATATATTTAAAACGAAGTACAAAATATCATTTTCTCTAATCACTTCCTTTAGTTTCACAATATTGGGATGGTTCATCTTCCGCAGTGATTGGGAAAAACAAGTAAATAAAAAGATTAAATAATGAATCTTCAAGAGGTCATTAGTGAATAAAATAGGGGAAAAGTAAGGGTTAGAGGAGGAGGGGGGGGGGGGGGGGGGGTCATTACCTTTACTTCCCTAAGATTTATGCATTCCTCCCAAGAATAATACTTGTTCATCTTTTTGATTGAGACCTATCAAGCAATGCAACATCTTCAGTATAAGAGTAACCAAGGCCATAAGAAAACATCATTTATTACTACATACAATTTTGCCTGTTTGTCTATTTATTGCTCGCCAAACACTTCCGAAAGTTCCATCTCCAACTTCCTTAATAATCTTGTACCTATAGTAGCAAAGAGAAATCATTATAAACTGACATCAAATGAAATGTTTCATTATAAACTTCCTTAATGTCATGCATACATGTTGTCCACTAATTGTACAATGTACTATAGTGAAGGATGGTCCATAATTTCAGCAGGTGGTACACACAATATCACAACATATTGGCCACAAATGCAAACATAAAGATAAATTTGGACAAGTGAAACAACTTAATCCATCTCTATCATCAAATGTGACTAAACTTGCTTTAAAAAAGGTGAAATGGCTGTATGTGATGCACCTTGGTCATGTTTTGAAACAACTCTATCAAAACTTGGTAGAAAAGACTCTTATTTTGGATGTTTTGGAAATCTTGGTGTTCAAACATTGAGGGCTTAGCTCAAAACACAAAACATCCAACTAGTTCATTACCCCTAATTGAACCAAAAGTAAAGGTAAACTAAATAGATAAAATGTAATATGCAAATCTACCTTAAAACCCAAGCTTGGTTCCGCACCAGTGAACACAAGGTATTTCACATTGTACCTAAAAAAACACCCAAAACAAATCACCAATTCAGAAAACCAATTGAACACAAGGTGTTTGACGAAAAGACAAAGAAAGAACAAACGAAAAAAAAAAAAAAATTGGGGTTTTGATTTTGAGTAGACAAAGAAAGAACCAACCTTTGTCTTGTTGGAAAACCAAGATAAGCAAAGGAGTTCAATAATTGTTGAATGCAAAGAACAACAACTAACTCAAATAAGATTCTTATTATAAGCAGACAAACATAATTCCATGAGAACTCGGTAAGCTATGGGGATAGATCTTCTCAACTTTATTGATAGCACTTACAATTCACCAAAACGAGGAAAAAAGCCCCAAATCCAAAATCAAACACCAAAACTCCTAAAACCTTTTGACAACCAAAATCACAAAAATCTTAATGTACCAAGACCTGAGAGTTAAAATCGAATCCCTCAGAACACTGAACCATAACTAAAATTCACTAATCTAGTAAAACCGAGAGAACAAAGCAAAAGATTTATGAATCGCTCACCTTGAGGAAGGAAAATAATGGCTGCAGTAACCTATCCCCACCTAATCGAAATGAAAAAAAGAATTGTGGAGATCGTAGTCATTTAGGCGAAACAGGTTGGTCGTTGACAGCATAGGGAGATCAATAGGAGAGGGAGAGCGATCGAAGAGGGGGAGCAGAACGGTGAGGGAGATGAGAGCAGTCGGAGAGGGAGAGGGAGAGGGAGATGAGAGCAGTCGGAGAGGGAGAGGGAGATGTTTCGGCTTCTGCTTCCTTCCTTCCTTCTTTCTCTGTTCTGTTTTGTTTCTCTTTTGTTTTTTTTTTTTGGTTTGGATCGAGCGGGAGCTTTGGCGCCCCCAGCGAATTACTCCCGCCCACATTTGATAGCCTTTCACAATTGAGAAAAGTCCCTTTCATAGCCCTTTCTAAAAAACCGCTATTGTCATGAGCTATCTATCACCATTTGTGTTGTAGTGCTTACTGGTCCCTACCTCAAGTAAATGGGTGGACATAGCCCGATCACAATAGACTCAACCCAATCTTGAATTGACCCTTTTGGCCATATTGGGCAAATATTTTGCAAACAAATGGTTTTTGGGGGGCAAACTAAAGCTTCTGGTAATAATATAGACCAAGTTAGAAGAAGAATACCAGCTTCTTGGTTTCTTGCCTCTAATATTAATGAAGCCCCTTATGGAAGAATCCTATCACTCTAGGACCCTTCCATTTTTTAAGTTGATGTTCTTTCTTGGCAGCACCTCTCAACTGCTAAAGGCTGAGGCTTAAATGAGAGCATGGGGTTATTCATTTCAAGTTGTCTTGCTTCCTCATTGAGTATAACTGGAAGGGCGTTGTCTCTTCTGCTCAAGTGCTCATTTGCAAGGATCTAGACTTTGATCAACTCGTATTCTAACAATCTATCATGCCAGCCAAGGTTTGTCTTGTTCCATTTGAGTGGCAAGCGTGTCATGTGCGCCACATGTGCATAGTGGAAGTGGTAGGTATGATTCTCTACTATACTATAGGAATTGGCTCGTATCCCATAGCCCAAAAAAAAAATCTAAGTACAGTTTCTAGCTCAGTCAAAGCAGACATACTCAAAAAAGAGGAATAAAGCATTCTTACATACAATGAAACCAATGGGCTTTTCTTCCCTCCCACATTCAGAGAAAAGGCAGGGGTTAGTGATGATTCAAGCTCGAGGACCGACCGAGTTTCAATTGCAACAAATCCAAACAAAGATACAATCAGAATTAGATATGGATAGGTTGTGATAAGCAGGTAGTACGAGCCCTCTGACTTCCAGCTATGTGTTGTGCAGCTCCCGCGAAGCGAATGAAGGGAAGCTTGAAGAGCTTTCTCCACCAGTGGCTTATGTAGTGGTCGGCCAACTAAAGCTCGCTAAGCTTTGCCCCCTTACTGAACTTAGTAGTCGACATTATATAAGCGACGTGTCGAGTCTACGAAGCTTTGCTTCTTGTAGTCGGCCGATATGCCTCCCCTCATTTGCTTGCCTCATTCTAGCCCAGAATGTTTGGCCTCCTGCGCCAAGTCGGTCTTTTAGGCTTAGCTTCGTCTCGGAAGCGAGGCAAGAACACGCATGCACTGACTCACACACAACGACTTTCACGCTAGGCGTGAAAGCCTTTGCTTGTTTGCTCCTACGATTTTGCTTTGGCTAGCTAGCTGTGGTTTTACTCTTGTATAGGGGTGGCATTCTCGTTCCATCACTACACCACAATTGGCTATTAATATCATTTAATAATAGCATTTTTTACTTATGCTATGAAAAGCCCTACTTTTAATAACATTTTAATCTAAAAACACAGTTAACATTTAAGCGGGAGATTAAAAACGTCAACCCGCTTATTATTTTTCCAAAATTTTGAGACGTCGCTCTCTCTCTAACTTAACACAAGTCACTCCCCTCTCATCTTTGTCGCTCTCCCTCCTTCTCCGTCGCTCTCCGTCTCTTCTTGTCGTTCCTCTCTCTTCTATGTCGTTCTCCCTCCCCTCTCTTCTCTGTCGCTCGCTCGCCCTCCCTTTCTCCGTCTCCCTCTATCTCTGTCGCTCCCCCCCCTCTTTCTGTTGCTCATGTCGCCCTGCTCCCTCTCTCTATCGCTCTCCCTCCCTCCCTCTCCCCGTCGCTGGATCTCGCTCTCTTGCAGTCGATTCGCCTCTTACAAATACGGGGTATGTGTCGCTGCGTTGTTTGTTGTCAATAACATCACTGTTCTGCTTGTTTGAGTTTAATTTCCAAGCTTAGTTATGACTTCATTTCCTTGTATGACTTAGCTTTGATTTATGCTTTGGTTCTTCAGAATGGAAGGCATGATCTATTTGCTAGCGGATTTGCCCATTCAGGGGTTGGTGGTGAAGACCCACATGGAGATTCAAAACAAATAGCTTGCAATAAATGTGGCAACTTTCACATCTGGATTTATACTAATAGATCTAAAGCTCGTGCAAGATGTGCTAGGTTACAATGCATATAGATTACCTGACATCTTTTCTCTTTCAACTTTTTCTTTTAAAGGATTGTAAAGATTTTCATGAAGCTAAGGATGGGTTAAGCAGTCCTCATCCTCTTTTGTTCAGTTTGCTGCAAAAGGTATTACTCATCATAAAGTTCTCTGGATACCACATCTTAACTTATATGTAAGACATCTGCAAATGCTCTGAACTTTACCCATTTTCATCACAGTTCCTTAGTTCCATTCAAGGCTTGTGGTTTTTGTGTAAATTGCAATAAACACCCCATTTTATGTATTTTAGTTGATAAGCTCGGTGCTTAAATTTTCCTTTATTTATTATTTTTATACCGAGTTTGGAAAATGCACAAGTCTTCTTTGGTTGATTATTGTCTATGTATCTCGATTTGTTGTTTACGTCTCAGAAAATTCTTTGTATTTTAGCATGGGCTCTTTTAGCTGTATGCGATTGATTCTTTTTTCAGCAGTCATCATTGTTCTCATTTTCTTTGCCAATCATATGAAATTCTATTTGCTTTTGGTACCATGTTTAGTATTACATCACTTGCATAATCTAATGAATGTGGAATGGAATTTCCCTTTCATTTTTCATCTTGTTGCGAAATGAAATTCCAAATTTCATGCTTATCTATGCCTGAGTTTCACTTCTTGTCAATTGGTTCAACATATTCTTCTCTGCCATGGTAAAGGAAGTTGAGACTAAGCATTGCTTCCCGCAATCAATGTTTAAAAAAGCGATTTTGACTCGCGAGTCGCCCCAACTCGCTGGAAAATCGCCCCAGCTCGTACGAGTCAAAGGGTATAATTGAGGCGTGCGAGTTCTTAAGCTGACTCGTACGATTCGACTCGTTTTGGGTCGTACGATTTTGCAATCTGTTAATGAAGATGCACCATTTCCATTAGATTTAGCTGCGGTTGATAGTGACAATGAATCCCTCTAATGGTGGAAATGGTGATGTAGGGAATCCACCTGAGCCACCTCATCCTCAAGGGCTAGTGGTTTCAAACCCTTGTCCCGAAGCTCAATGGTATCAAAATCTTGATGAACTTGATGTTAATGCTATTAGGCTTGACGGGGATGATAGTAGAAAAAGCAACCAATCAAAGAAGTCTAATGCACCTGGATGTTCAACAAGTGAAAAAGGTAAGTGATTTACTCAATTTTATGATTTCATTTAATTGTAATTTGTAAATGTAATATGCTAAAGTGTTCCACACTCTAACTGGCGTAGGAAAAGCTCCGATGGACTTGAGGGATGAGGAGGAAGAAGAAGATCTGCATCTGCTGCTGGAGCGTGACAATGAGATAGCTGAAGGATATGATCCTCTCAATAGTGATGATGAGATGGAAGACGAGGACTAGGATATATTCAAATTGATTACTATGATGCAACTTTGATTACTATGAGTCTGATATGCAACTTTGATTTTTGATTGTGTTTGATGGTGTAATGGATTACTTTAATTTAAGACTGTGTCTAATATGCAAATTGATTACTATGTCTATGTTATTGTGTTATGGGATCTGAGATCTCAGCTGGTATTGTCTTCACTCTTCACCCCAATGATAGGTAGGTAAGTAGATCATTTGTATGCATATTGGTTGGCTTCATGTATATATGAAAAATTGTCTTCATTTATATATGGATGGTTCACAATGACAGGGAAACATATTGTGCACTATGTTATTCAAATCAATTAAACTGTTTACATTGTTTTCAATCATATAACAAGTGCGTACATCGTACATTACATCTTAATGCAACTTATTTGATTCATCCAGAAAATCCCATTCAGCTTGAAAGAAGGTGTTGAGGTTGAGGACTTGAGGAGGATTTGTTTGGCACTTTGGCTGCTTGGTAGCTGATGTTGTGGCTGGCTGTAGGATCAAGTAAGGTAACTTCATACTTTAAAGTTCAGTCTCCAATTCTTCTTCACTGCAAATTGTAACAGATATTTAGATTTCAGGTATGCATATTGCAAAAGATAATACATACATAAAACAAACTCATGTTATTTCTTGATTTGATTGATGATTGCTTCTTTTGTTTTGTTTTTTTTGTAATTTTTTACTATTTTTTTTTATCACTTTCTATGAAAAAACGCTTCGCTTTGCTTCGGTACGCTTCGAGGCACCGCTTCGCTTTGGAAACAGCTTGACCGCTTCGCTTTGAAAAATCGCTTTTTAAAACATTGCCCGCAATCCATACAATATAGCAGTTAATTTGTTTGGCTTAGAGAAAATTGAATTTGTTTCATTTCAGAATTGATGTTGGGACAATGGGCAAAGTGGATCTCATAGCTGAAGAGGATTATGCTGGCAATGAACATATTTCCAAAAGTTTGAGGTCATACTCTCATTTGAATGACACTGCTGCTACAAACCATGTTCCTGTGCATTTGGCGTCCCATAGATGTGGTGAGGTAAATTGCTATTTTCTTCCTTTTTGTGACTTATTATTTTTCTTGGTAATCATGAAAGCTTCACTACTTAATACTAATAAGCCCGTCTTTCTGGGTCGAGAACCATTTGTTTCCCAAAGAGGTCTGGAGCAGCTTCACGGTTTCCTGTTTGTTCTTGTGATCACTCATGTCTTACATAGTTGTGTCGTTGTTGGTCTGGCAATGATAAAGGCAAATTTCCCCTTATTATTTACAAGCATTTTGATAGGTGTTTTCATACTTCCATAGGTCATGTAAGTCGTAATCTTCATGGAGTATTAAGGCTAGACTCTAGTTGCTCTCTTCTTTTTCTTGTTCTTTTTTTTGAATTGGAAAATAACGGATTTGTTGTGGGAGATAAATTTTCCCTCACAAATTTTTTGTGTTGTGGTTGTGTACTTGTGTTATATCATACTTAACTTTTCTTCATTCTATCGATTATTGGTCGCATCTCAGGTTGTGTTTTGAATAATCCCAACACATTTCTAGTTTGACAACTTTATCACATTTAGGTGCCTGCTATTGATTTATGTCTTGTGACTCCTCACTCCCTTATGTAGATCTACAACTGGAGAAAATAGGAAAGTCAAGCAATTGTAGCTACGGAGGAAAGTGAGCAAGGTAATTCTATGAAACTGTTACGTCAACATGTATTTCTTGACCAAGTATAGAATTTATGATATGATTAGTTGTATTTGATTCATATTTAGTTTGTCTTATCAGAAACATTTTAGCCTAACCACTAATATGTAGATTGATCTTGTCACTTTTCATTTAGCATGGAAACCGAAAGTTATGAGGCGGCAATCTACATTTCATATTTCATCTCACATAGCTCGTCCATGTAGCAGGAACAAGGTTCTTATCTGATGGTGATATTTTATTCTTCTGAAATTCATGATTTTAAAATTATTGTGAAGGATATTTGTTTCTCATGTGCTACTCTTCTTCGGAGAATGATTGGAAAATATGAACTTCCATTGAGCATAAGGACCCTTATGAGTTTCACATCTTGTCAATTGGCTACACATATTCTTCTCTTCCAACCTGAAAACATGCATTTTTTCTTCTCTAATTGAACTTTATATTTCAGCTTTGAGATTGTTTATTGGTTTAATTTGATTGAATTTGTTTCTTGTGTTGAAGAAATGATGATTGAAATTGAGAGTGGGAAGGTCGATGTTCCAATTCCAGTTTACTATTTAATTGAGGTGAATCCTTGCTATCGAAAATTTTTCTTTTATCCTGAATTATATATTCATGGTTATGGTTCTAAAAGTGATGAATCCTTTAAAATTGGTTGTGGAATCTTTTCATAAATGTCGATCCTATCTTTGTAATGTTGTTGCATGTTTGCAATAGCCATTCTTATACTCCCTTTGCTGGAAATGCTAGTATCAAATGTTAACCCAAACAAGATGTTTAGGTACCAGGAGGATGCCCATTATTTGTGTATTTTTCAGGTTTATATCATGCTAAATTTTTTTCAGCCTAAATCTCTCTTGTTAGAAATCCTGTTAGTACAACCCAATTTAACCAGACCTGTTTAGAAAGTATGTGTCATGTTGATGCATTTTACTTGACATGTTTGCTGAGTTGAAATTGAATATGATAGTTGGGGTATCTTGTGTTTGTCAGTTGGGTTTGAATTGCCACCTTAGGTATGAGACGTGCCTAGGGTCAGTGTCACCTTGAGGTGAAACTCAAAGCATATAAATGAGGATAGCATTTCCTGACAACACTTTTTACAATTATGCTATGAAAAACCAATTTTTAATGGGTTTAAAAATGAAAATGTTGTAAATGGGGTTTTGGTTTCTGCTATAGGGAAGAGAGAGATGGTGCAAAGTGCAAAACAGAAGAATAAGTTTTCTATGAGAGGAAGAGTTGAAAGTTTTCCAAGAGGAGAGAACTGAGAACACACAGTGATAATCTTCTAAGGAATCAGAATCAAACATGTGGAGAAGATTTTCCTCTAAGCTCCAACCATGCCTCTGATCAGCCATATTTGTTTCCTTCTCATCATCCAAAACAACAACTCCAAGGTTTCTCATTGTCCCTTCTTCTTCTATGACTGTCCTGATTTCTTCTAACTTGATCCGTAGAAGTTTCTCTGTCGAAGCTGGTAAGCAAAATTATGATTTGGGGTTTTACATATGTTGATTTGGGTGATTGGGGGTTTTTTTTTTTTTTTTTTTTTTTGGAAATGGTGTTGTTTTTGTTTTATGGGTTTTGTGTTATTTGGTTGATTGTGGTATGATTTTGCCAGGACATATAAAGAAAAGGGAAGACATAGACAAACTCTTTTCTCAAACAAAGTATCTATATTTATGTTTGAGGCTTTGTTCATTTTCTTTTCTTTTTGGGTTTTTATTTGTTTAGTTTGCAGAGTTTGAATCCATTGTTATTTGGGGATTTTGTTCTTCATCCATTTGATGCTTAACTTTAGGATGAGGTTTAGTGAAGAGGTTTTGGTGGACTAATCTAGTTTGTCAATTTTTTATTTTTTTTTGTAGGTTCAGATTGATAATCTAATGATGGTGCAAAATGATTATCATTCAAGTTTTAAACACTTCTAAATTTGGTTTTGTAGGTGCCTGAAATGTGCTTTATAAGTACTTTTATTGACCTCAATAAGGGATTATTGTTTCTACAATCATCACGGTGCCAAGTATGAGATTGTCCAACAACTTTATGTCAAGTTCATGTAGTGGTGGGAGTGAATAGATCAATTTTCATTGAGATATAATGTAGTAGTTTTGAGACAAATGTTGTCATTGAGATAATATTTTTTTCGTATTATATTCAAATCGTGATGGTAGTTCGTATGTTTATGAGATGATTAATATCTATTTTTGGATCATTTGGATGTTTTACATATAATATATGCAATACTATCTTCTATGGTCAAAGAAATCAGTGTTATAAAAAATCATTTGATAGCATTTGATGAGTGTTATAGAAAAAAAAAAGGACTTGAGAATCGTTATAAAAACTAATACAATAACATTTGTTAAATGCTACGTGAGTGAAGACAATAGCGTTTCAGAAACGCTATTGGTAACTAGACAATAACATTTTTTAAGCACTATCACAAGCTAAACAATAACACTTTTTATACACTATTACAGGTTTAACCATAACATTTTTAAAACGCTATTACAAGCTAAACAATAGCACTTGAAAAATGCTATAAACGGTTTACTGATAATAGTGTTTCTGAAACACTATAAATAACCCAGTACCTATTATAGTTCCAGCAGACACAACGTTTACTAAAATGCTATGATATCTTACAATAACGTTTTTTGAAACACTATGAATAAGCATTTGTGGTGTAGTGCATGTCAAGTTTCATATTCAGTAGTAGACTTGCTTTTAGGAAAACAAATGGCATTTTTCCACTATCAGTATATTGTAGTGAGTGCTCCGGCTTTTTGCTTTTTCCAACAACTTTATTTTGGTATAACGAGAAGGAGTTTACTAAGGTCAGCTCAAGAAGGAACTACTTTGGTCAGTGTAATAGGGGGCACTTGCTAAGGTCAAAGCATAGAGAAGTTTACTGTGGTCAGTGCACAGTGAGATTTGTGGAACTAATTATGCCTTTCTTACAAAGATGAGACTGATCACAGAGGACAACATGAATTTTATTACTATACATTAGGATATATAGTAATATATAGTTGAGTGAGGGTGCCGGTCAAGGTGTTGAGGCAAGAAGGCAAAGGGCATGAGTGCGTAGGGCGCCAGAGTGCTAGCTAGCTAGAAAGGTAAAGCAGCAAGACCGGGCCGCGGGTATGATGGCACTGTGCAGCTGGGCATGCTAGAGCCACAAGCTTGGTGGAAAGGCACTATGACAAGTGGTTGGGGCACTTGTTGGGCTCTCTCTAATCGAAATGTGGAATGTTGCTAGAAGCTTTTAGTTTAATGTGTAGCGAGTCAGCTAATGAGAGTAGAAAGGGAACACCCCCAGAGCCAAAACACTGGCACCGACCTCTTTGCCACCAACACGCACAGGTGAATAATATAAGATCACATCTCCGAACGTTGTGACCGGCTACAGGTGGAGTCATGAGATCTAAAGTGGAAGTACTTGACGCCGTGAATCAAGAAATTTGGGTGATAGACGAGGGCGTTAGTCCATCGGTGCCTTAGGGGTAATCATCTGCATCCAGTTCCAAGCTATACTTCGAATTAATAGAACTCAACGATTACCAATATTACCTCGTTTCGGCCTAAAAGCAACACCCAACCCGAGCTCGCAATAATCCACCATTTCCTTTGTTTTTCGGCTTTTTTGTCTCTTTTATCTGATAAAGATGACATGGAAGCTTTCAGCCCAGGTTATAAACCCCTCGGTTCACAGTAAATGAAATACAACAATCATAGAAAAGCAAACATATTTCAAAGAAGGAATCACACATCTGAGACGGATGAAATAGCTGCGGATCCTGCCTAAAACAAGTGATTAAAAAAGTTTCGTAGCGATTTGAAATCCTTCACTCTTCTAGAAGGACAGATCTGCTTCGTCGCTTTCCAAAACAACACCATACTTGAGACTCTTGCTCGCCTGAAGGCACAAGAACACTGGCAGGAAATAAGGAATTGACTTGCCCTACTGATTTGACTACACCTTGCCTTGCCCACCTTCAGTTTTTGATAGCACACTAATTTTGAATGCTCGTGGTCTAGGTAACAAGGCCACGGTTCGCCATGTTCAAAATTTTAGGAAATTCAAAAGTACAAATTGGAGATGGTGGTGCTTTTGGAACCTTTCATTCAAGCTTCTAGGCAAAGTCAATTAAGCTCATAATTTTCATTGAAGAATTTACTAAATTCTAAAGAGGCTGGGGACAAGATATGGGTTTTTTAAAAATGGAGTTACAAAAGCCCTAATTGCTTTCACCCCATATCTAAAACAATTCTTTAATTTAGAAGAGTGCGATCAATGTTATCAAAACAACTACAATGTTTGCTTTGATAAATCGATATACTGTCCCTCTACTATTAACATGCGCGAAGAAGGGAATGAGTCATTTCCCCAGTCAAGAGCTTTTTCAATAGTGAAGAAAATTGGACAATGCTCTGCCATATTGGTGTAAGCGTTAAACCAGTCAATACTTCCATGAACATTACTAAAAATTCTTTGATTTTGTCGAGATTTCGTGGTTGTTCAGTGTACCTTAGTACAAGATAAAAAAAATTGCTTATGTGAGTAAAAAACTACTAAAAGTAAATGTAGGAGGAATACCCCAATTCTTGTTATGTAGGAATAGACAAGTCTCACTCTTGCCCTTAATAGTGAATACAAATGCGGAGGTCAGCTTGTTTTAGGTCAAAAAGGGAAAAAAGTTTCTATCTCACTTAATGATTGGGAAAGAGACACACCTAACAAAGGATGGATGTCTTCTGTATTTGAGGGAGTAGGAAAGAGAGAGTCAACACCCATCTCAATATATTCATTTTTGGTAAGAAATAGTGCATATTTTTTTAATCAATCTTTTTTTGGGTCATTGACCATTTTTATTTATTTATTAATCCATGCCCGAAGGCTACATGACTGACCCTATAGGGTTAACCAAACAAGATCCGAAGGCTACAATATTGTTGCCACTTAACATCCTCATCACCTCCATCTCGTTTGAAGACTTGCTTTTGCTCCGGTCCATCGCCTTCACCTTGCATGAAGACTTGTTTTCGCTTCACTCCGATCTAGTCCATTTAAGCAGCTGCATTCAATACCCTAAAGCTTATCAACTGTGGGACCACGTGCTCCTAATAATCAGGCGAAAACTCACAAAATCCTAACTGATGAGTCTCGAACCCGCAACCTCTCACAAAGAGAGTGGATGTCCGACCAACTGAGCTACAATTGGTAGACTTTTTTTTTAATCAATCTGATTGGTTGCCTGTCACCCTATTGTAATGGGGTAGTTCATTTTGGTTTGAATGAATCCGAAACTCAAGTCAAGGCATCAAATATGAATTTATGTCCATTTTACCCGGATAACTAATGGAAACTCTAGAACAAAATCCTACCACAGTAGATCTCGCTTCTCCGGGCAGGATGGGTGGGGGGTATGCTTCATCCGCCTATGGATTGGTTTGGCCATCACTAAGTAGATGATCCACTCTGGCTAAAAAAAAGGTAGGTAGGGTTCCCTTTTGTTTGATTCATGTGATGACGACAATATGCCTTTGTGTTGGAGAATGTATCAGTCCAGTCCTTATTGACTAGCCATCTATCAAACTTAGATATAATTCTCCTACTGTCTGTATTCCTGTTGGACAAAGTGAAATAGTCACCTGTCCTTAGATGAATAGATTTCACCGAAACTCCAGGAGGTTGCTTCAAAATAGTAGTTGCACTTGGATAGAGAGAATTATCTACCTTTGACCTGCCCAACATCCCCTACAATCAAGCTCCTATCCATCCGATTCGGTCTCTATACGTATCCTTCTTTTCATGCTATGTTCTAGTTACGTCATGAGTTCTAGTAAGGATTTGGTAGCCTAATCTAATAAGTTGAGCTTGTGTCCAAGCCCACCTAATTATAAAATCTCAACGTGGGATAGAGGAGGCTCTACAAGACCTCATCGCGAATTTCATTTGGGATATCCCCAAAGGATACCAAGGATGGTCATGGATCAATACAGATCGAGAAGAAGGGACTGAACTTGAATGAAGCTTGGGTTGACGAGGTCACTATCAAGGTAGGGACATCACTAGTGAACCAATCTTGGGAGTCAAACATGATGCATTCTTCCTCAACATCAAGTTACCAACTACAGTGATAATGGGAATCTTCAACCAACCTAGTTAGTCAAGCGTTTACCACCTCCATTCTACTTGGGCCAGGGGTGTTTGGGATTCTGCTAGAGGAATTTACCCTATTTCAAATAAAAATATAAGATGAAAAGCGCTATGCGCTTCTTAGTGGCAAAAGCCTATCCTTTTTATAGTGATATTTTCTCCCTAAATTGAAGAAAGCTCGATGCCATCCCACTACTGTCTAGCTGCCATACCGCTTTCAAGAGCGAGGGCAATAACTTTAGTAAAGCAAAGACTAAGACCTTCATCGAAAAGAGTCATTCCCTACTTTTGGCGTGGGAAAAAAAGGTCGAGCTGGAGGGAGCCTTCTTCATATGTGGGATTGATTTGGAGAATATAAGCCCGTCCACTGCCCTGCTATGAGTTGACAGTCTCAGATGCAGTCTTCCTTGCATTTACTCGACTTACTTCGTAACTTAATAACTAGCTCAATCTGAACCAATTAGTCTGCTATTCCAGTATTCTCCTTAATCCCTGAAGGCAAAAGGAGGATTAGATCTCGGTGTGCTACCCCTGTGTAATCTCAGCCTGCCAATAAACCATTTGAATACCAGGATAAGATATATAAGAAGGGAAGGAGTTGGTGCCTTTAATATGCCTTGCTAAGCGCCCCCATTAATGTAGGAATCATCAAAAGCAGAAAGCCCACCTACGTCTACCGCGCAATCTCTTCAAATTAAAAGCCAAAATATCCATGGTTTCACCACCCAAACATTCCATATTCCAGCTATCCCTAAAAAAATTAGAAAATTCTTCATGCTCCTGCCACATTATCTGATACTAGAATGGCCTGGGGCACTTCTTCTGCAGGACATTGTTAGTAACAACAAGGGGGAATGATCTGAAAAATACGAGCAAGACGATTTACTTGCAAAACTGGAAGTTGACTCTGCCAGGCTCCATTAACCATAATTCTATCCAGATGACCCCACCTTCTCTGAAAAACGTTGTCGGAAAGGGCATGCTTTTTCCCAATACGTCAACTGTGAATTTTAGAAGTCATTTATGCCCAAGTCTCGCTTTCTGGCTGAGGATATCTACAGCTTGATTTGATAGATCCTAGAAGCAAAGCCGCAGGAAAACAATCGATTAACATGTTCCCAAATGAAACGTGCAAACTTCATCCAAAATAGGTCGGCGTTAACATAAGACTCCACGGAATTTTACAGCTAAGAGCTAATAGGATCGTTGTTAGCTTTCCAATCACCTTTCATCAGTGTTTGAACGCGTTCAAAAACTGACCTTTTCTGAAAGTGTCATTTTCTTTTTTCCTCCCAGGAACAACTGAATTGCCTGAGATCATTGCAAAAAATGGTTTCCATTTGGTTGCGATGAGGAAGAATTTGCAGGCTTAGGTTGTTGGCGGAAAATCGAACACTGAATTTGCAGCGATTAGAGAGGGATTTCGAGTGAAACATGATGTTTGTGAAGTACCCTCTACTGCCATGAGATGTAATGGAGCAAAACACTAGAACTACCAAGAACGAACAGAAAAAAACCATTTCGTATGTATGTTGCTCCTAAAACAAACAACAGGTGTGCATGCGAAAAAATAAAACAAAAAAGGAGTAGAAAAACAAAGGAAGATACAATACCAAAAGCAAGCAAAAAAGAAGAAAGCAAAAGAGGGTGTTGTTAACGAGCGGAAAGTAGTCAAAACGTAATTGTTTGTTGCTATTAATAAGAGGAAAACCTTCAAAAAGCGAATGTTAGGTGCTGCTAATCAAGAAGAAATCAATATAACAGCAAATGTATATGCTGTTAACCCATAGAATAACTAGGCAAAGTTAGGATTTGCAAGCAGAAACAAAAGGAAAAGAGTTCCATGTGGTGAGAAATAGAGGGAAAATCACGCAGGACTGCTGATAACAAGAAAAAACGTTGCTGTAAAAACGTCTCGCCAATCATTTTGTTTTTGAGATTCAAAACATTAACTTAATGTAAAATAGAGAGTCGGAGGCAAAAAATGACCCGTAAAGAGGAAAAAATTGATGTTTTAGGGCAAAAAAGAAACAGTAATGTAAGAGGAGAAAGAAAAAACTGCAAGGCAAATCTTACGTGTAATGCATATGCTCCACAATCCACACGCCAGTGCGAGGGTTTTTCAGAGCTAAGGATCTATTGCTCTGATGCCATGTAAAAAACTTGGAATGGAATCTTTCTTCATGGAAAGTTTTTTATAAGAGCACGACTGCTTTTATTCACAGCTTATTAGTTGAGGCACTGCATGCTATCATCAGGCCAAAATCTCTTTCGTATTAGCTCTAGTAGGTGATTTCCTACGCGATTCGTACTACGAAACCTGTTGTGATGGATACTTGCTTGGTTTGATACTGATAGGCCCCCTCGACTCAAGTCGTATGGTAGGCTTCCTCCCGATTGACTTTCTTGTCTTTTGCTCTTTCTTGTTAGCCCTTCCCTGATAGTGGTTTACAAGCTCTGTCTTGCTAGTTGTGCCATGTTGGCTTATGGTATGAAAGTAGTTGAGGTCTTCTTTGCGGCGATCCCTCCCTAAGGTAAGTGGTGCCCCTCTTTAGTGTGGTTCCTTGAAGTCACTTTCGTGGTTGGCTTTCGATGGGAAGATCGTCCATTTTTCTATCTGTTTTTGTCCTTGTTGCATTATTCCTCCCTAATTTATGTGACTTTATGTCCGTGCTTTTTTCTTGAGTCTTGCTTGCTCGAATCCTATTGAGTGTAGTGCTTTTGAGGAGCTAGTTTTTTAGTGAGTTCTGTGCGAGTGGGTTGTACTATAGGATTGTAGTGAAGCATACCTAGGACCTCCTTCCTTCCCTGCCCTTTTATTTTTTGTTCTTATTGAATTATGCTTCTTTCGTTGTTAGCCATTTTCTATATGGTTAGGCACATCTGCTTTGAAGTTGGTGAGTACCCTGGAGTTGATTTGTCTGACCGTTGTGCTAAGGGTGCTTTAGCGTGATGGTTCTAATCCCATCTTGCCTTTTATAGTGCTGCTTAGCCAAAATGGAAGTTAGGCAAGTAAGCGAAGGTCTTCCTGATTCAGGAATATCGAGTGAGCGTGGTGCATTTCTATCTAAGGGCGTTTGGTAATCATAGTGAGTTTTTTCTTCCTTGCTAGAAGCTGAATTTCAGGCTTATGCGAGCGAAGCAAAAGGTGCTCTTTCAAACCAATGACTGTGAGGCCGCTTTGATACCCTAAGCTAAGAGCTATAAGGGGCGAGGCTGATGTCTCAAATCTCACTTGAACTTAGTGCTTGGAGCTCACCGATGACCGACCGTGTAGTGCAATGACCCTTGCTTCTTGAATCTAGTTCCAAACTTCAGTATTTCTCCATTCATCAAGCTAAAGGCCCTTGTTCCGTTCTATCATCATAGATTGCTTGCTGGTGTGCTGAGCTGTTTTAGGCCTAATTGTTATCCTTTTTTTTATCGATATTAGGCTTGGTGTGCATTTAGCGGTACTGTCTAGGTGGGCTGACCCTTCCTTCCCTTTTGGTTAATTATATCCGTGAGCTTCAATACGTCTGCTTTCAAAAAGGATCTGAAACTCTCGGGTTAAGCGAGCAGATAAGACAGCCTGCTTGCCTTGCCTTTTTTAAGAGCTTTTTCCTCCGGCTCTGAAGGTTGTTGGGAAGTGAAAGTGATATTGGATACTGAAGCAAGTGGTCCTCTTCAGTTTATTTGCCTTTATACCAATTCTTTTCCTCTGTGAATTCCCCGAATTTCAATCTGTATTTTGTAAAATTGCACGATTGTCTAGTTGAATGCTCAAGATTTTGCCAAACGCAAGGAAGAATGTGAGGAGCTACTTGTTGGTAACTTTGTGGGAAGGAGATTAGCCTTTGTTTGACTTTGTGAAGGAAACCCAAACTAGGGTTTTGGGATTGAAGGGAGGGTTTTATGTGACTATTCATGGAAAACAAACCTTCATCTTCAAGTTTAGAAGCGAGAAGGATAGGGAGAAGGTTCTTAATTGGGGACCTCTGCATATTGCGAGCAGGTTGTTTATCATTAGACCTTGGAGGCCTTTCATTGAAGAGGATGCGACAACATTGAGCTCAATCCCTATTTGGGTGAATCTAAGAAACTTGCCTTTGATCTTTTGGGATCCACAGGGCCTGGAGCTTTATGAGACCCAATACTGGCTAGAGCTTCCACCACTTCATTCCTTAAGACCTCCTGCATCATTGCTTCTACCAAGTCTTCTAGGTATGCGCCCTTGGATTGCTGTTGTATATTCAGCTCCTGTTGCAGCTGCTACCGCAGTTTTCTTTTCTACCCAATTGGTCAAGGAAGCTTCTCTAATGGTATGCCTCTAGAGATTTCTGGTACTTTCAATTTAATGATCGTATTCCAGGTTGAACACAACATCCTTATGCACCCATTTCACATGTTAGGCGTAGATGGTGTATTTGGCGGCTCCCTATTCAGTGTTATGCATGGTTCCTTGGTGGTACAGGAGGGTTCGAGCCATAAGGTCTAAGGGGAAGGAGGGTGAGGTTCACAAATGTTCCAGCTACCTTTGTTTGCATATGGATTCGCATGGATTGCGTTGAACTAGAGAAATATGATGCATCTAGAGATGAGATTCCAAAGATTCGATCAGAAGCTCTCTCTATCGACTCCTCCTTCTCTGGCGACTCCCACTGGAGGAGGGGCAGATGCTACTATATATGCAATGCTAAAAGAGAGCCCTCTTGAGCACTCTTACAACTCATTAAACCCGCCGAGCCTTGGCTCACGTTTCATTATTCCTAAGCTAGATTGGTGAGCCAACTATTAAAGTTGTCTCTCTTCTTATGCACTCGACAGTAGCTAAATGATGTGGGCAGACCCTGGTACCGACCCCATGTTACTCAATCGTAGAAATGCCATGTCATGTGCACCTATTATCATAATAGCTACTAAATTGTTCTTTCTTAAAGGTCTCATTCATTTCTATTTAGTTCATTCCTATTTCTTTTGTCAAGCGGCCATGGTCGTTGTAATGCAAACGGAGGAAGGGGCAGAAGCAACTATTGGGAAGACAGGGGAGAAAACACTAAAGGGTCTGCCACTTGACGATTTGCTATTTTTAGTATCTCACTTGTGCCAAAACCTACTATCCAGTCTCATCCGTTGCAGGGATTGGGAATAAACAAGCCCTTTTTTCAAACAAATGCTAGGTAATGAGCTTCCGAATAGAGCAAGGGGGAAGAACAGAAGCCCCTTTGACACAAGGACATCATTGTCCAAATGAAGCTCTATCCAGGTAAGCACCCTTGCTTGCCTACTGAAGCAAACTTACCAGGATCCGCATCCGGAATGGAATCTCCAAAATGAAATGGCTATGCCTCTCCGGTTGTGGAACCGGTGAATGAATAACCGAGACTGGGGCCTGGGTATTTCTACTCAGACAAGGATCAGTTGTTGAAACAAACCTTTACATCTAGCGACAAATCTTGTTTTTTATATTTGAGGTAAGCCCCGTCAGTAAAGCAATACTTTAAAGGGAACCCTCCCCTTCTCATCAAGCTGCGACTACTAGCTCAAGTGCAGGTGAAACTACGTTGACTACATATGCTTATGGCGGTCAACTGTTATAAAATGTTGGTAAAGTTGGTAGAGATAAGATTTGTGTGGTGAAGAATAGAATCAACCCTTACTTGGATTATGAAGAAAACATGGATCAGGATCCATATGGTAGAATAATCATCATGTGGAACCCCCAGGAATGTAAGGTTACAACTATTAGGAAAACTGAGAAATCTATACATATCCAAGTGAAATTTATCATATACAATAATGTAATTTTTCTTATAATGGTTTATACCAATAATCATATATATCATAAATCGAATTTCATCATGATCGTTCTCTAACCCTTCGGTTAACGTTAGAAAGAAGTAGCACTAGAGGATGATTTCTCATATCATGGCTTCTTCTGGTAGTGGTTCCATCCAGGCGCGAAGATATGGGTTCTTGGGGGGGTAGAAATTACTTAGGATCTTGAGCGAACTTTGAGTTATCAAGGTTCTGGCTGAGGTTTCGGGGGCTAGGCATGTGTTCACAACTTGGCTCGACTGGCTACCCACGTCCCCGAACAATAAACACTGTGATGATGTAACCTTGTTTGACTTCTTTATAGGGCATTAGATCAATTTCCTTTACCCTTTTCCTTCGGATGATTAAGTAATTTGCCTATGATATATTCAATTGATATGTCGATATAGAAATATCTCCTTATTTGTTCACCGTGGGTTATCGTGTCATTTTCTTGAAAAAATATTAGATCACTGCGGGACACTTTTAAATGAGTAATGCTTACCATTCCATTATTCACACAAACCCTTTGATGACTTATCGGATGCTTGAGGAATAGTTTCACGAAAATGGAGACGAATCGGAATAACGTCCGATCTTGTTTCTTGATTGAGTGGAAAAGGGATATATGAAGTTTGTTTTGTTCTTTTGTGCATCTGTGTGATGGGTAAATCCCCATGAAAAAGGGAAACTTTCGTGTTGTTTGTGATTTGATGTAACATACTCCTGGGTGCCTCATCTCCCAAAAATATCTATGCCTGATGAGGTAGGATCTTACCCAATTAGACCAGATAGATTGGTTACCGTCTGAGCAAATGTGCAAGATGTGTTTGAGCATGGCGGCAAGGTTCTATACCTCAAAATTTGTAATCTCAAGACCACCCTCCTGCTTAGGAAGATACTTCTTTACAAAGTCCCATACTATCCAGCGCTTCTGCTTTCTGCTTGGCAAACTCTTGATGATGCTATTTGATGTACCATCATGAGTTTTACGAGGGGTGTTAGAATAGATAAAATTTGTATGTCATAAAGGTATTTTAGTCTTTATGCTTTATGCGTTCATCCTGAGCCAGGATCAAACTCTCCATGAGATTCGTAGTTGCATTACTTATAACATCCTTGTTCGTAGACAAAACAAACTCTGAATTGTCTTTCATTCCATGGCATAACTTGTATCCATTAACACTAACCTCTAATTGAAGAAAATACCTTACGAATACAATACATAGCAAACGAGGCTACCCAACTTGCCAAATATGAATGAAGAAACTATAGTGCGATGGCAACATAGGGCTTTCTTGAAACCGGGCGGCGAAGGATTGTGAGAGCTGGGTAGCATTAGCGGTGAGGCCCTTCGGATAAAAATCAATGTGGGCCTGCGACTGCTTGAAGTTGTGGAGCGGGAGATAGCAAATGGAAGAGGAGTCCCTTTCCGTTCATGGCATCATAATTGGCAAATTTGTAGGTTCAATTCTTGCTGGATGCAGGACAATGCGAACATTCAATACGTCTATTGGAATTGGCTCCGTATGAATGGAATCTCATCATCTATACATAACGAATTAATATAATTAGTATGGTATATTCATATCATAACATATGAACAGTAAGAAGTAGAATTCTTATCGATACCGAAGCTCATAGGGAAGAAAATAGATTTATAGATGGAATCACATATGCAGTGTTTACAGACAAAAGTATTCGGTTATTGGGGAACAATCAATATACTTCTAATGTCGAATCGGGATCAACTAGGATAGAAATAAATCATTGGGTAAAACTCTTTTTTGGTGTCAAGGCAATACCGCAAAAAAACTTGTGCTTTTTCATCTCAGCCCTCTCCTCTCCAACAAAGGCCAAGGGAGAGATTGCATCCCTTTCTTTTGGTAGTTCATTTTTTATCCCCAACCTATGTTAGTCAAGCATTTACCACCTCCATTCTACTCGAGCTAGGGGTCATTGAGATTCCGCTAAAGGAATTTACCATATTTCATTCTTTACCGAGAAGCAGTGACTAACACTGATGGCGGGGCTTCCACGCTCGAGTGGGAAAAGGCTCTCTCTCTCTCGAACAATCAGGCAGCGCTGGAACCTTTGCATGCCCATCTAGTGCACGAATTACGCGTTCTTTTTCATATTGGGAAAAAGCATGCCCTTTTCGACAACGTTTTTAAGAGTTACATCGAACCTTTAGCACTTGATAACGTTTCTGTTGGCTTTATGAAAGCTTTCATCGAGAAAGTGAATTCTCTCAGTCTTCAACACTACAATGGGGGGAATGGTATTCCCTTTCAATTCCAAAGTCAAAAGGAAAAGGAGTGTTTGTACTTAAGAATGTGGGAGTATACTCCCAAGTTGGAGTCGGAGATCACAGTGGCTCGCTTGAATTGCACATGTTTATGGATTGAACGAGATATGCCTTGCCTGGATTACAATTTAAAACTTGTCGTCTACTTCCAGGAAATGTTCGGAACAAAGAACTTACAAGAATAAAACGCCGCATTCTCCGAAGATTGAGGAAGAAGAAGAGATCTATCAAGAGAAACATTTATCCGAGAAAAAAATCTTAACAGTTACATCAAATCACAAACTACACGAAAGTTACCTTTTTTTTCTTTTTGCATATTTCTTTCTCCTGAGGTCGCCGTGGACCTCCCACCACAACACACGTCTCTGGCACCCAAAATGATACCTTTTTGGGACCTACAAATCCGATGTGAACTGAAAAAGGTGGTCGAAAGGTTGCGGGCCTATCAGAGACTAGTAAATCAGTGTGAACGACATATGGCTGAATGGCACCAGGAAGAAGTCCTTGATGAAGCAAACCTAGATTCAGTAGGATGTTGTAATGTATTTACTGAATATGGGGTGGAAGCTTCTTCCTCACCTGAGAAAAGGGGTTCAATCTATCTGGAAGGAAATAAATAGCTAAATACTGGAACAATGTATTGCAGCAACACCTATGATGCTAGGAATAATGGACTTACATCACGATATCTTTTTCTTCCTCATTCTTATTTTGGTTTTGGTATCATGGATGTTGGTTCGTGCTTTATGGCATTTCCACTATCAAACGAATCCAATCCTGCAAAGGATTGTTCATGGAACTATTATCGAGATTATTTAGACCATATTTCCAAGTATCATTCTGATGTTCATTGCTATACCATCATTTACTCTTCTGGTTAATATCACGGAGGCAGCCCTGTTGGAAGATATTGATATAAATCTCTATCTCTATCGACTGGCCCCACAAAGACATCGTTTGAATGTTAGTGATTGGGTGGAGTTGGAGAAGTTGCTCGATCCTACTTATCAAGTACCAAAAATTCCAAAGAATCCAATACGCTAGCAGGTACTACAAACCCTCTGCCCCACGTGTCTAACCAGCTCGCGTGGTTCACCGGTTCCACCGAAAACTCTCAATTGTTGAAGCGGAGCAAAGTGCGCTTTAAGCGCTGAACGAGAAACATCTCTGATTTTCGGTTTATTCACTGATAACTTAGGACTTGTTTTATTATCCAATGGTGGCAGCGTTCTGGAATTCAGTCTATCCGAACCGAATTAGCACTTCTCAGATCAGGCTAGGCCTCTCATGCGGAGCCGGGTGCCAGAGCCCCGAATGAGCTAGTAATTGGCACAAAGGGGAGGCCCCAGTTTCTTGGTCTGGTATCCTGCACCTCGCAATCATTATATCTACATTCAACTGTGCTCCGGACGAAAAGGTCGGCCAATAGCATAGCTCTTTCCCAGGTCTCCTTTCGAAGGAAAGGCCTTCACATTCCTAATCTAGTAAGGCTGGACGATGACTTTGTTTGCCCCATTCACAAGGTGCTCAAAAACTTCAAATTATCTAATTAAAATGAAAATTTTTATTAGAATTTTCTTATTATCTTATTGTTTGTTTATTAAATTTATTTTGCATTTTTTATTTTATTGTAGCTATTATTGATGAAAACTATCTATAAAAATAATTAGATAAAATAGGTTCTACCTTGTCAACTGATAGTGCAAAAACAAAATCCGGATAAATACCAATACCTAACTTCCCCATTTGGGGGAGATAAACCTAGAGATGGAGAAAAGTGTGTTTTCTTGTTGCCTTATTCAATCAAACTTGGACGAGAACCAATCTCTTGTTTTTTTTTTTTTGCTGATTATTTTCGAGTTTCTTTCTTTTATTCATGTTTATCTCTTGATGAATCTCTAGAGTTCCATAAGAGGGAAATCCAGGTTCCAACATTCAAATTTCGGATCTTGCTTGTTGTTGGGTTTTGCATTTATGACGAGAATCGGTTGTATCAATGATTCTCAATGGAGGATTGGGGGTTTGTTGACCAATTGTTCAAGTCGAAAAAAAAAACAGTTCAAAAAACAAGAAGATCAATTTCGAGTCGAACCAACAACCGGATTTTGTAATTATTATGGATGCATATAAAAAGTCTTTGGTCATACTTGAAGCTGATCGATCATAAATACCTATAACATTTTCTGTGGATTCGAATATCCCATTGGGATCCTATAAAAGAATCACTTATCCCATTCATGCGAATGCGAATGATCCTATACAGTTCATATATCTATTTCATAATTTGATCACGAAAATTGTTCTTCTTGAACGGGGAAAAATCGTTGCGATAACACCGGAACCCATGTCGGATGACTCACCCAAAATCTCAATGCATGCCATTATCGAGTCCTTAACCCCCTTGATGGAACTACATGAAACTTGAGGGTTTCAAGGTATGGTAAAACATACGCCTATCACCATTCTCATCGGTATACACAACTTCAGTGATCCATCTCGAGCGGCCCAAGCGGCATGTAAGGTGCAATCTGGAAAACCTTTTAAGGTAATGGTGGTCAATGGGGAGAGACTATCAAGCAGTAGTAAATGTGTGGACCTTCCAGTCTATTTCCAAGGCCTTTCCATATCTACCCTGATCGGATCCCTCCAAGTGACTTACCTGGAAAAGCATGTCGACGCCTTTCTGTTGGATCATCAGCTCGATGCAATGGGCACTCACAACTTTCGTCAATGTAGCACTCAACCCGTTAAGTGTGTATTTTACACCCATTTATTTGAATTTCATACGTAAACGAGAAAATTCCAAACCGCAACACTTGATGTTGCCCCGATTGCTGCTTGCACCGTTCACTACGTTCACTCACTCCTTCAGAAACATAAGATATCAAATTTGTTCATAAGTTGGTTTGTTGTTATCCCCAAGAGCTAATGCACTACGCCTAGCTTATGGAGGGACGGAAATGAGGTATTTTATACTGTAGCATAACTTGTATCCAAAAGATACTGGATTCACACAACTAACGGAGATTTCACAGTGGCATCAACATATGAGTTTCTCAGGCCCAAACGTCAGGTCTCTGCTATATTGCAGCGTGTATGGAGCAACTTCATTCCTACCAAAGTGTCCATTTTCAGCTACTGATTGCTCCATGAAATCGTTCCAGCTGATATAATAATCCGAATACTTGGTATTCCCATTACATCCAAATGTGTGTTGCATCCATAACTCTAAATGTGAAGAGCTTATTGAAAGGCGAGTTTTCGAGCCTCCCCTACCTCATAACTATAGACACCTAAACAATCATTTGTCTTTGGGCCTTAGTCTTCTCCTAATCTAATAGAAGGATTACTGGTTAGGGAGCCTGTGTGAATTGAACAAACTTACAAGTACAACCAGCTTAAGCTGGTTTTTTACCTATTTGTGAGTTCAGCCGTTTGAAGCAAAGTCCAAAGGACATATTCTTGCCAATTTGGGGTTCTAGTGGAAGATACTGCTAAGGTTATACACCAAGTACATGTGTGATTCTGTTCTGGCATGAGTGCACGTGCAATTCAGCTCTGGAAAAATTCCCAGAGGTCCATAGAGAGATGAAGTTTATAGTCAACCTCTGCCTCTTAGATAGCCTTCTTTTCCAATACTTCTATGTGGAAATGGATGTAATATTAATATGATTGATAATTTCAGTTTACTATTTGCAGTTTTCAAAAGTGTCAAATTTAGGGCTTGGTTCCGGCCTAGTTTTGTATTGAATTTACGGATTTGAATACTTCTCACACGGAATTCTAATTTGTAAATTCAACTTGACTTGTACCTACCCATATCTTACCATTTCTTTGAAGTTGTGAAATTGTAGCTCCACGCGCTGCTTCAATGGCTCGATATGAATGGCGACCAGCTCTATAACTTTGATTGCCATATGTTCCAAAACAAAGTTGTGTACCGTCCGGTTCACGACCCCTACTACATCTGCCTTTACGATAATTACTATATCACGTACGTTTCGGATATAACACGTCCCTTTTTTTTTTTTTACTTCGAGCTAAGCTTGGGAACATGAATCTAGCCGAAGCAACGTATGGAGAAGTCCTTTTCCATATAGAACAAATTTTTGGAAGATATTTCCCCTAACGAAAAGGGAAAAGGCATCAAGCAACTGAAAAGAAGCATTGTCGAATGGGAGAAGGATCAATTTGTGAGCAATTTGGCTATCAACAGATTGAAAAGCTGAAAACTCGAATAACTAAAATATAAAGAGGCGAAAAGCATTGACAACAGTGCCGTCGCAAAGGAGACAACCATGTCAAGCTCCTCCACAGAGAAAAAGAAAGCGGGTTGTATGCAACAACTTCAAGAAGGAAGGACACATTATCTTTATTTTTTTTTTATTGTTCTTATTATTTTTCCTCTTTTTATTTTGATTTTGTTTTCTTTCAAAATGTACTTATGCGGAACTACTTCTTTCCCTTTTCTTCCTAACAAAATGCACTCAGACTACAAGCCAAGGAAAAGCCCAGAGGAAACCAATGCCAAGCCAAGTTGTTGTCACTTCCCTTGAGACTAGTTAGACCCTCAGGAAATATCAGTCTATTTGTTAGGTAGTTAGACCCTCTATAGGATAGTATGCAAGCTGCCTTAAGAGCTTTCAGGCTAGAAAATGTATTTTGCTACTAGTACATGCGTACAATAGATATTTAAGAACAAGTAGCTTGACTGGTATCTTTAGTGACATTTGTGGAACTAATCATGCCTTTATGCCTATTGTCGTAGAAGATGTTCCTAGGAAAGATTATGTTTCTCGGGTATCTCTAAATTAATCCCCCTTGATGGGGAAGCTTCATAGAATCCATTTTTGAGTTTTCCAGTTATATGCAGTTATATGATGAAAGTAGGAACTAATATTACCAGGATACCGACCAGAATTTAGCTCGTTACAACGGGCCGTGAACACAAAAGGTGCTCAAAAGCCAAAAGAGAGATGTGGTGACCGTCCTCTAAGCGTTAATAATACGCTAACTTTCTCGCCCAATGCCAAATCGGGTAGTAATGCCAGATTTATGAGTGCGATGGAACATTCAAAAAGTACCAGCAAAGCAAGATTTGAGTGGGGGTAGGGAAACAAATAGAACCGTTCATGTTACGCATATCCCGAGAAAGGCTCGATCTACGAAGAACAGTTTTGTTGATGCTTTCCTATTGAGAATGAAGAAGAAATGAGAGACTATTTTGAGCAGGTTCAAGTCCATCTGACCTCACCAAACTCCACCTAGTTTCATGTTTGATCTACTGTAAGCGCTAGCAAGCAAGCAGTAGTGAGCCACCGTTGCAGTAAAGTTTGGCATGCATTCCAAAGCGTGCTCTTGTGGTTAGACCTAAGAGCGTTACTTTCATGGAGACTTTTCGGATGTAGTGGGCTTTGCTACTCTTTCTTACTAGTCCAATCACAACCGTCTTGTCTTCGGGTTCTAACAGGAAGTGTAATTCCCAATGTGACCCCGAATGCACATTTTGCTTGGTTGAGCCTCATCCGAGACTTGTTGAATTGATCGAATGTAGTCTTTGATGCGATCTTGTCGGTGTAGGCTTCTAACAAATTGGGTCCCGAGGTAAGGAATAACCAGTTACACCAAAAGATGCGGTCAATACAGCCAGAACCACACCTGTAACCCAAGTCAATTCGCGAGCTTTGACCTACCTTTGATTTTTAAAGTGTTGATTGTATGCCCACACCCCCGAATCCAAAGCCACTTGGCGTTCCAGCCCAGTTCCAACAATGCACTTCTCGGATCGAGAAAGCGGAACTACTTGACATTGCATATTGGAACTCATTAAATCCCGATTTGCATCATTGTGCTCGATAAAAAGGAATGAGGGAAGCTCCAATAAAAAAATATTGGAAGGAAAAAATGTTAAAAAGTGCTTAACATGCAACCTAGTTTACATTGACTTGTCCCTTTCCTTGCCTCCTATTGAGTGAGCCTAGCTAACTGCTACCTTCTCTTCCGTCAGTCAAGGGTAGTCATAGATCAGGAGCGTTGTAGTTCCACTTTTTCTTTCTCTGGTTGAGTAGGACTTCACTCTTTTTTTTAGTAGAGTAGACAAGTGTGTTTGCTTCCTCTTTCTTAGGTCAAACCTCACTTCTCTAATTCGTACAATAACTCTATTTTGGAATAACGAGAAGGAGTTTACTAAGGTCAGCTCAAGAATGAGCTATTTTGGTCAGTGCAATAGGGGGCACTTACTAAGGTCAATGCGCGAATAAGTTTACTATGGTCAGTGCACAGTGAGATTTGTGGAACTAATTATGCCTTTCTTACATGAATGAGACTAATCACGGAGGACAACACGAATTTTATTATTATATATTACGGATTAATAGTAATATATATCGTAATTAGTGTGTAGTGAGGTTGATTATCTTATCTAGGTAAGTAGTCTTTACTTAAACTCAACTAGAAACAATGCTAAAAAAACTCCAATTTTTTTCTTGGGGCAAGTCACTATCCTTATTACATTTTTTTTTTATAAAGAATAAAGCAAACTCGGTCAATGAAGAAATTCCACATTGAAGCTGATGACCCCAAATCAGATCCTAAATAATGTTTTGTTCTCCCACCTTCTGCCAGCCCTCACCTAGATTGGTGCTAGCTCTTCCCCAGTGATGGGGGCAATTCACTCTTTATTCCTATTCTTTTTCCCACTTATTGGTAAGTTCGGATGGCTGACAACCAAATCGGAGGACTCAAATGAAAGGAGCTCTCTCACACGTGCGACAAACCGACATTTTATTTCTTGCTACAACTATCTTTTAAATAAAACAACTTTTCGTTTTCTATTTTAATTATGTGACTCCTCTTATGGATCTAAAACTCGTATTGGGCTCATTGTTGACTGGGCTAGGGGTGAGCATCCCCTCCCGTGATCCTGATCCTGTCCCGATTCTTTCGGGTCCTTTTGGGATTGAACAAACTCATCCCGGTCCTGTCCCGATCTAGAGCGGGATGGAGATTTTCAATCCCCCATCCCGAACCTATTTATTTAATATTTATTATAATTAATTTTAATCAAACTACTCTTCTAAAGGAAATTTTATGATGTGTTGAAATTAAATCAAAACATTTATTGTTTTAAAACTTGTTTGATTTGATACTCTTTTTTTTTAGATAAAAACTTTAGTTTGAATATTTTAGGTAAAATAGAACCCATGCAAATTTATCTTTTTTCACATTTTAGATTGGTTATAGGACAAATGTTCTTGTTAAAAATAAAGGCAAATGATGGTTTGGTTTAGTTTTGCACTATGAGTTATGTAGTTGGAAATTTGATCAATGAGCAATATTTTTCATTTTTGAACATATTAAGACAACTTGAGAACTTATATCATTCATACAAGATTTATTTTGGCCAAAAACACGAAATTTTTTTATTGAAGATAAGAAGGGAAACAAGATACAACAATCCCTATATCAAGGAATGTCATATTATTATGATGAAAGTTATATGTATACAAATTAAACATTATTGATGTGTGAGTAATGTGGGATGAATTTTTTTTGTTATTCTTCATTGAAAGAGTGTTTAGTACATGCTCATTCCATCCCGTTTCGTCCCGAACCCGTTTGGGATGGGACGAGGTTGGGATGAGGGTTATCCCATCCTGATCCCGAACAAATGGGATGGATAGAGTTGAGGTTCATCCCGTCCCATGCCCACCTCTAGTCTGGGCTTTGTCAGATTTGGTAGGCATTCAGACCCGTTTTGTCTTGCTGACGAGATCATCGTGACACGCATACGATGCAGATTAAAGGATGCTTTGGTCTATCATCAACATTCATGTTAAAGTGGGTATGATATTTGCTAACAATGAATTCGTTCATCCTTTTTTAATCGGTCACAGTTTATTCGTGGAGGATAAAGTACCACTTTTCTTAAAACAAAGAACATATGAAGTACATGTTTTGCTATTGATCCACCTGCAACTTTTTTGACCTGCTAAGCTAAACTTTAAATTGGGTTGAAGAGAAGCCCTCATTTTCATCAGCAAACAATTCCCTACCAAGAACCCAATCTTGAATCATGGCCTGACTATTTACTGCTTGATCAGCAGGAACAAGGTGACCGGCTCCCGAAACAACAACTTGGCTTAAGCTTCCCCTGATAAGAGACCAGTATAGTATAAATGAGCAATCAGTTAGAAATGTGTTAGTAATCAGTTAGGCAATGTGTTAGCAATCAGTTAGTATACTTGTAGTCAGTTAGTGCATAAACAAGAACTGTTAGAATGAGCTGGAGTCTGTTTTATGTTTGTTAGTATGAATTCTTGATTCCAATATGTAATATGAAACATCTATAAATACATACAAATATCTCTGTATTGCTCTGTTAAGCAATTACAGAGTTTTCACTCTTGTTCATTCTTCATAGTTTCTAACTTGGTATCAGAGCTACAGAGTGTTTTAGAGTTTCTTCATCGTTGCATCAATGGCAACACAGTCTTCTTCTGGTTTACTTGGCAACACAGGTCAGACGTCCAACATATCCTCTGCTCCTTCTTATCAAGTGTTGAATCACTCTTTACCAGTAAAACTAGATAGAACCAATTACATTCTTTGGAAGTCTCAAATTGAAAATGTGATTTTTGCAAATGGATTTGAGGATTTCATTGAAGGAGTTTCAGTCTGTCCAACAAAAGAGCTAAATACAGGAGTCATCAATCCTGCTTTTGTTGCTTGGAGAAGACAAGATCGTACAATCCTAAGTTGGATTTATGCATCTCTTACACCAGCCATAATGGCTCAAATCATCGGTCATACTACTTCTTTCTCAGCCTGGAAGGCTTTAGAACAAATATTTTCTTCTTCTTCAAGAGCTAGAATCATGCAACTTCGATTAGAATTCCAGTCCACCAAGAAAGGTTCACTGTCCATGATTGATTATATCATGAAGATCAAAGGTGCAACAGATAATCTAGCAGCCATTGGTGAGTTAGTTTCAGATCAAGACCATATAATGAATCTTTTGAATGGATTGGGTACTGAATATAACTCAGTGGTCTCAGCCATCAATGTCAGAGATGATAAGATCTCACTTGAATCCATACATAGCATGTTATTGTCTTTTGAAAATAGGCTTGAGCAACAAGGCTCTGTGGATAACATTCCACCCATTTCAGCAAACCTGGCCAGTTCCAATTACAAGCAGCAATTTGGTCGAGGCAGAGGTCGACATTTTGGTGGGCAGTCTAATAGGGGACGAGGCCAGAATTATGGTCGTGCAAGAGGTTCTCATAGTCAGAACTATGGACAATATTATGGTTCTAGTCATCAACAAGGTGGTCATTCCAATAAACAGTCTACTGATCGGCCACAATGTCAGTTATGTGGCAAATATGGACATATAGCTTTGAATTGCTACCATCGATTTGATATTAATTTTCATCAGTCTAGTTCTTTGAATTCTGGTTCTTCAACTGAGTTCAAACCAAGCATGCCAGCTTTAGCAGCAGTTTCAAACCAAGCATTCCAGTCCAGTCCTTTCCACAATGAAGGCTGGTACTTGGATTCAGGAGCAAGCCATCACTTAACAAATGATCAAGCCAGTCTTGCTACTAGCTCTCCATACATGGGCTCAGATAAGGTCACGGTTGGCAATGGTACTTCTCTTCCTATCTCTAGTGTTGGTTCTCTAAAATTCTCTCCTGGTTCTCATAGTCTATCTTCATCTTTCATTCTTAAACAAATCTTTCATGTACCTTCTTTATCCACTAATCTGATTAGTGTTGCCAAACTATGTTATGATAACAATGTATTCATTGAGTTTTGGTCTGATCATTTCTTTGTGAAGGAATCACATTCGAGGAAGGTTCTTGCTCAAGGCAGACTTGAGAATGGCTTATATAAGCTATCAGTTCTACCTGCTCCTCAGACTGCAATTGCATCAGTTTCTTCCAGCATTGCAGCTTTGCCTAGTTCTTCTGTTCCTGCTCTTGTTTCTAATGCTTCCTCTGCTGGTCCTCAAGTTTCTTCTTGTATTGCTAATAATGAGCAGTTATGGCATTATAGATTAGGTCATCCTTCATTAAAAATTGTTCATCATGTTTTGAATATTTGTAAGGTTCCATTCAATAAAACTAAGTCAGCTGTTTGTTCATCTTGTCAACTTGCAAAGAGCCATCGATTACCTACTTCTTTGTCATCTTTTCATGCTTCTAAACCATTAGAACTGGTTCATACTGATGTCTGGGGTCCTGCATTTGTCAAATCTACTTCTGGTGCTCGTTACTTTATCTTGTTTGTTGATGATTTTTCAAGATTTACTTGGTTGTTTCCACTTCAGACCAAAGATCAGGCTTTGCCCATGTTTAAGGTGTTCAAACTTCGTGTTGAAAAACAGTTTAACACATCTATTCAATGCCTCCAATCTAATAATGGTGGTGAATTTAAAGCTTTCAAATCCTTTTTGTTAGACTCTGGAATTGAACATCGGTTCTCTTGTCCACATTCATCTTCTCAGAATGGAAGAGTGGAACGCAAGCACAGACATGTTGTTGAAACTGGTCTTGCTTTATTAGCTCATGCTAATATGCCATTCAAGTTTTGGCAATATGCATTCCAGGCAGCAGTCTTTCTTATCAATCGCATGCCTACTTCAGTACTTAGTCATAAGTCTCCTTATCAAGTTCTTCTAAATCGACTCCCTGACTACCATGCTCTTCATGTATTTGGGTGCTTATGTTTCCCTTTCATTCGGCCATACAATCAGCATAAGCTCCAATTCAGGTCTGTAGCTTGCATATTTCTGGGTTATAGCTTAGATCATAAAGGTTTCTTATGTCTTGATCAAGTTTCTGGTCGAGTATATGTCTCCCCTAATGTTGTGTTTGATGAGTCCAACTTTCCTATGCACAATTCTCCCTCTTTGCTTCCTTCAGTTCTACCTTCAAATGACATGTCAAATGTCATTACTTCAGTTGTTCCTAAATACTCTCCTTGTTCAGTCTCTTTCCCTCTCACAAATGCTCCTACATCTTCTTTGTCTCCTACTCTGTCTCCTACACTTCCCACTGATGTTGCTTCCATAGAGTCCATTCCTCCTACACTTCCCACTGATGTTGCTTCCATAGACTCCATTCCTCCTACACTTCCCACTGATGTTGTTTCCATAGAGTCCATTCCTCCTACTTCTCTGCCTACTCGCATGCTCACACGATCTATGGCTGGCATTTCCAAGAGGAAACAAATACTTGATCTTTCTGTTGTTAAAGTTTCTGAACCCACTACTTTGAGACAGGCTCTTAAAGATCCACACTGGGTTCAGGCCATGGAAAAAGAGATCTCTGCTTTACACACAAATGGCACTTGGGTTTTGGTTGATCCACCTAGTAATGTGAACATTATCGGTTGTAAATGGGTTTATAAACTCAAATACAAGCCTGATGGGAGTATTGACAGATACAAAGCTCGTCTTGTTGCCAAAGGATTTAATCAAACTTATGGTTTGGATTATTTTGAGACATTTAGCCCTGTAGTAAAGTCTGCCACTATCCGTATTGTTCTCACTATTGCTGTAAGCTTTCAATGGGATGTTCGACAACTTGATGTTAACAATGCTTTCCTGAATGGTGATCTTGAAGAACAAGTGTTCATGGTTCAACCCCCTGGTTTTTTGGACAACAAGTTTCCATCTAAAGTCTGTCAACTAAGGAAATCTCTGTATGGTCTAAAACAGTCCCCTCGTGCTTGGTTTTCCAAACTAAGTTATGCTCTTCTAAGGTGGGGTTTCATAGCTTCTCGGACAGACAGTTCCATGTTTGTCAGGTTTGACAAACATTCTGTTCTTATCATGCTAGTCTATGTGGATGATATCATTGTTACTGGCAGCTCTTCAAGACAGATTTCTTTGCTTATTGATCAGTTGAATTTAGTATTTGCTCTTCGTGACTTGGGTCCTTTATCATACTTCTTGGGTATTGAAGTTCATCATTGTAATGGGGCTTTACATCTCAGCCAAGCCAAGAATATTGCTGACTTACTTACTCGTGCTGATATGGTAACTTGCAAACCTTCTCCAACTCCAGGGGCTGTTGGCAAGCCCTTGTCACAATCTGATGGAGCACTTCTTATGGATGCTACTGCTTATCGTAGCATTGTTGGTGCTCTCCAATATGTCACCATGACCAGGCCTGACATTGCTTTTGCAGTCAATAAAGCTTGTCAGTTTATGCAAGCACCTACGACTTCTCACTGGGTGGCTGTCAAGCGCATTCTACGGTATCTCAAAGGATCCTCTCATGATGGCTTACTTTTACAGCCTACTTGTGATCTTGCTATAGAAGCTTATTCTGATGCTGACTGGGGCTCTAATCCAGATGATAGACGCAGTTCGAGTGGCTTCTTGGTCTATTTGGGTGGTAATCTGATCTCCTGGTCTGCTACCAAACAGCGGGTTATCTCCAGAAGCAGTGCTGAATCTGAGTATAGAGGTCTTGCACTTGCCACTTCTGAGATAATCTGGATCCAGGCTTTGCTAAAGGAGCTTTGCATTACTCTTCCTCGTTCTCCCACTCTGTGGTATGACAATGTCAGTGCCTATCATCTTGCTAAAAATCCAGTCTTTCATGCCAGAACTAAACATATTGAAATAGACTTGCACTTCATTCGTGATCATGTTCTCCGTGGAGATTTGGTTTTAGAATTTGTTCCTACTTCTGAGCAGACTGCTGATCTTCTTACAAAGCATCTTCCAAGCGCAAGGTTCATCTATCTCAAGTCCCATCTTGGTCTTGTTCCCTGCCCCTTGCACTTGAGGGGGGATGATAAGAGACCAGTATAGTATAAATAAGCAATCAGTTAGAAATGTGTTAGTAATCAGTTAGGCAATGTGTTAGCAATCAGTTAGTATACTTGTAGTCAATTAGTGCATAAACAAGAACTGTTAGAATGAGCTGGAGTCTGTTTTATGTTTGTTAGTATGAATTCTTGATTCCAATATGTAATATGAAACATCTATAAATACATACAAATATCTCTGTATTGCTTTGTTAAGCAATTACAGAGTTTTCACTCTTGTTCATTCTTCATAGTTTCTAACTTCCCCATCTCTGTACATACCCAGCACGCTCTCCGTTCACTTTCCACACCTTCCTTTCTGCCATTAGGAATTGATCAAGTCCTTCCCATTTCATTTCCTTAACCCATGCTTCGGTCGATACAACCCCATCTCTCAGATCAAACTGACCCTGTGTATAACAACACCTTGCTCTTCTTCACTAGTTCTTCTACCATGAACTTCACACTTTTCATCACATCTTGGTGCAAAACACCTCCTACTACATCACTGCACTCTTCCCATTCCATTGATTCTGCAACGCCAAAAGCTTTCTTCACACCTTCCTTCTCTAAAAATTTGCCAACCAAGTCAGTTGCATAAGGCTTCTTCCTTCTTAAGTCATACAAAGTGGCTAACCCTGTCATATTTTGCAATGAATTAAGTACACTATTCCGCGCGTTTGTGGCTTCATTCCAGTTGCCTTGTTTAGTGAGGCTTACTGCCTCACTTTGAATATCTTCAAGTTGGCTCCTCTGCTTCTCATTGATGAGACCAGAATAGTATGCTGTTACAGCATGAGTGGCCACCTGAGTAACAGGGTGTGTCAATCCGTTTCCGATTGCCACTCCCTGTAAATTCAATTGCCGGGACACATGTAGTCGAGAATTCTGTTGCAAGGTGTAGTATCCAATTGCTGGCACATACTTCCCAGCGTAGCTCTCACCAGTGATATAAATTGGCTTAGATTTGAAGGATGGGTTCAAGGTAATAAGTGATCTTAGAGCTACAAAAAGATGTTTGGCAACTGTTTCTTGGTCTTGCGGAATCTCTTCAGGTGTAGCAGCAATACTGAAACCAACTCCAATTGAGTTGTCAATGAAAATTAGACCAAATAAGTTATTCCAAGCACCTGGATTGGGTTCTAGATTGTGATGGGAATTAACTCGCCACGATCCAAGCTCGAAGAGATTACCGAGCATGGAGGAGCAACCAGGGCCGTCTTGGAGCCAGATGAGCAGTGGTGTTTGAGGTAAAGAAGAAAGGGGTTGTTGTGCTTCATAGAAAGTGTAGAAAATGGCAGAGGCATTCGAAGTCGAAGATATTGGTAGGTAGCCAGATTTAGTTGGTAAGGCTTCTTTGGGAATGGAAGGAGTAGTGGTATCTGCAGCAAAAGAAGAGAGGATGAAGAAGAAGAATAGGAATTTGAGGAGGAAAAATGGAATTGACTCCATTTCAGCTTGTATGTGAAGTAGCTAATAAGCAGCTCAGTTTTCCCTTATTTAAAGATAAGGGGTGTTGTGTTTGGTTTGTTAGTTCGGGCATCGCCTAGTTATTGGAGTTGATGCTTTGTAAGAAGGCCTTCCAAATTTGATTCAGTTCCATGTATTGCCATAGGGTAGCTATCAGCAAGTACCCATTTTTTTTTTTCTTTGCTGTGTTTGAGATTATTTATTTCTTTTATTTTTTCATAGCTATAACTAGGGATGGGCATTTCATCCCACGAACCTGATTTCATCCCGTCCCGATTTTTTTGGGTTCTATTGAAATTGATCAATCCCATCCCGTCCCGATCTAGAGTGGGATGAGATCAAGATGCAGATTTTCAATCCCGCTCATCTCGAACCGATTTTTGTAATATTTAATTTGAAATATGTATTATGAAACTATGAAACTATTTGTTGACATGACTTTTATTTGTTATTTTATTTATTGACATGACTATTTTATTCTCACATACTTCAACGCGACTTACCTAGATAATGAATCTAACTCGAACCCTCTCCTATTTTTTTCTCTTCCTAACTCTTGACAACACAATGTGTACTCTTTGTAGTTTTTAAATGACAAACCCATTGATCATTTATGTTAGCAATGTAAAAAAAAAAACTATCTTCAATAGTGGTTCTAAAAAAAATGGAGTAAAAGCTAATGAAATTGGGAAATAATATTCAATGACTTAAAGTTATATAGTTGTTTTTAGAGTTGTTATTTGGTAAATCAAAAATTTTCAATCTTAGATGTTAAATTTTCAATTCAAAATTTAGTACGTGCTCATCCATCCCGTCCTTTGGGATGGGACGAGGTTAGGATGAGGTATATCATGTCCCATCCCGATCCCGAACAAACGGGATGAGATAGGGATGAGGTTCATCCCGTCTCGTGCCCACCCTTAGCTATAAGGTCTTAATTTGAGAGATTTCTTTATTCATTTATTTATTTTATTCTAGACATCCTCCCTTACTATGTAAGAGCATCCATAATAAGGAGCATTGTAGGGGTGCAAAGGCACTTTTACAAAATTTGCACTTCCAAATAGGGAGGGAGAAAGAGGGGTGGGGGTAAAATTTGTTGGCTCACAGTAGTAATCTTCCTGTGTCGTCTGAGATAGAGCCAGAAAGTAGACAATTATAATTTGTGTCAACCTTTTTCTATCCTATTCTTCTTTATTTGATGGGGTTATACTTATTCATGTCCGTGCTACACACAATGTTAGCGGACAACCCACTAACACTAGTAGGGGTATGCAAAAATCTCTGTCCCGACCCGAACTGGTATGGTCTTGACTCGATTTATACCGGGACCAACCGGTTCATATCATTTTCATCTCGAACTTGAACCGATTGGAACTGGGATGAAATCAGTTTCCAACAATTCAGGCTTGAACCGTCCCGTACCAACTAATGTAGCAACCTCAAGCCCAACAAAATTCTGACCCAAGCCCAATTTTCCACCCCTCTTCATCTCACAACTCTCTGGAATCTTCTTATTCATGAATTTGCTTCCGTTATTGTTCTTATGTCATCCTCTTTACCAGATCCAGATCAAAATACAGACCTCCAACCACAAAAACAAGACGATCAAATCCTAGCATCCATTCTCGAAACCCTAACCATCATAGATCCATTAACGAACCAATTCTCGTCCTTGAACGATATCTGTTTCGAAATCTCATCTCTTCAAGAGGTTCATGGAGTTCAATCATCTCTCTTCAATGGCGTTCAATCATTGATTGACGAATCCTTAACTCAATCTCTCTCGTTTTTTTCTCCCCACTATTTTCGACCTCAATGCTTAACTTGACTAGGGTTTTACTCCCCTCCTCTACTTCCTCTCTCTGCAGAGCACATGAGCAAGAATAAGTAATGGATAGGTGTTAGAGAGAGGTCAACAAGCGCAATAAAAGAAACTTACTTAGCGGGCAAGATTGCAAGTTGCTTCTCCTCATCTCCAAATCGAGTAATTCTAGCCAGCCTTTTTTGGTGGCCTTATTTTGGTATTTTTATACATCTACCCCTTATATAGATAGTGTTTGTAGTTATATTTTAAAGAAAAGAGACAAAAAATGTAAAAACACCAAAAACAAAGCCACCAAAAAAGGTTGGCTAGAATTACTCCTCCAAATCGGTCACATTCGTCTATCACACTTTCATTTTCTCTCTCCATAGAGAAAACCCACCATGTGGAAACCTATCCACACAAGAAAAATGAGGTGAGGGACCTTCCTTCACTTACACGAAAGTGGTCCTTGGTGACCTCTCTATCTCTCTCGAAATTCACTTTAAATTTTCCAGTAGATAAAAAATGGGTTATAAAATTGAATGAGATGCCTAAATGATGTTTGGCTCTTTCAAGCAAATGACCTGCAGTACCTGGCCAAAATACTGGCCATATGAGCTTCTCTATCTCTAATCACCTCATTTTTCGCATCAGGTTCCATGATAAAGAGGCAACTAGTGTGGAAGTTTCGTCCAAGAACAATCTCTATGCCCTTCCCATTGCCATTTTCTTCCATTACAAGAGGCGACAATAGTTAATGAATCACCGTCGCGGTTGGATCAAACAAGTCCTCGGGTAGCATATACAACCTCACTGTCTCTTTCCTTTAGGAAAACAAGCTGTGTAATAATGGGAATTGAAATATCCTTCTATCCACCCCGCCTTACATTCCGCTGCATTCTTTGGAGTTTGATTGCATGCAAATCAAACATGCTAATGACATCTTTTTCCAGTACTACATATCTCATATTGGATCAGGTTTCCTGGAAGCTGATTTTCTTTTCTTGGCAAAACAATAGAAGTTTGCTGAGGGCGGGGATGCAAAGTATGTTGCAGAGGACAACGTTTAACCCTGAATCAATCCCTTCCCAGTAACATCATTGAAAAGTAGAGGAAATAAGAAAGAGGGGAAGGCGACTAAGCAATGTTCCAAAGAATGACATTTAGCACCCTGCATTGATCCAGGAAACCAGGATCGATCTTTCTAACATTTGTACAATATATACATTGATTCTTTTTACTAATGCCAATTCATTACGAAATCTCCCAGCAAATTAGACAAAAACAGTCATGTACACCTGGAAATGATATATTAGGTGGTTTACACTAAAACCATATTCATGAATGCTGATGATTGAAAGTTGAACTGCTTGAAATTTTTGATTGAATGCGCTAACCAAACAAAATTTCTAAAACCATATTCAGACTAGAACAAAAGGTGAGCCAACTTCAGTATCTTCCTTGTTACAAAGAAATTTTACAACGTCATGAATAATGGGGAATGCCTACGATGTGTTTTTACAATTTTGGCATCTCATAAGTCATATCCATGTTTGTTGTGATCAATCGTAGTTTATTGATGGAGGACAAATTATATATGTTACATATTTAGAATTGCATAATATTTGGTGATTGATTCACTTGAGTTGTTTCTTAATACTTAAAACTTAAGAAGCAAAGAAAGGGAACTTAAACCTTCATTCTAATCAGTAAACAATCCTCTACGAAGAACCTAATTTTGAATCATGGCCTGAGAATTCACTGCTTGGTCAGCGGGAACAAGGTGACCAGCTTCTGAATCAACAACTCGGCTCAAGCTTCCCCATCTCTGCACATACCCAGCTAGATCTCCATTGACTTTCCACACTATTCTCTCTGCCATTAGGAATTGATCAAGTCCTTCCCATTTCAATGCCTTAATCCATGCTTCAGTCGATGCAACTCCATCTTTCAGATCAAAATGGCTCGTGTATAGAGACACCTTGCTCTTCTTCACTAGCTCCTCCACCAAGAACTTCACACTCTTTATCACATCTTGGTGCAAATCGCTTTTCACAATGTCATTGCATACCTCCCAGCCCCCCTCAAATTTCGGAACACCGAAGGCCTTCTTTACCTCTTGTTTCAATATAAAGTCATGTACCAAGTGCATCTCGAAAGCTGTCTTCCTTCTATAGTCATACAAAGTTGCTAGCCCAGTCATGTTTTCAATACTATATTCCGTGCATCGGTGGCCTTAGTTCATCTTCCTTGTTCAATGAGGCTCACCGCCTCGTTTTGGCTTTTCTCAAGTTGGTTTCTCTGCTTCTCATTGATAAGGCCAGCATAGTATGTTTCTGCAACATTAGTGGCAACCTGAGTAGGAGGATCAGTCATTGCCATTACTGTAAGAATTTGTAGGGTTTGCACTCAACATAGCCAAGCCCAAGTCCAAGATTGACCTACTTCTACAAGAAGGAAAATACAAGAATAGGAAAGTCAGAATAGTCAGAACACGTGTTTCCAATAAATGTGTTATGGCACAATCGCCTAGGTCACCTTTCAGACAAAACTCTCCATCTCATTCCTGTCTCTTTTCGCGATGCTAGTACTTGTGTTTCCAATAAATGTGTTATTTGTCCTTTCACCATACAAACTAGAAATAAATTTCTTTTATCCCATATTTCGAGTACTGCTCCCTTTTCTTTATTACATGTTGACATTTGGGGAGGATATCACATTGTTTCCCTTTCTAAAGCGCGTTATTTTTTCACCATTGTTGATGATTATACACGATATACTTGGATTTATGTCATGAAACACAAGGCTGACACACACATTCTCTTAATTTCATTAATTAATTATGTTGAAAACCAATTTTCTTCCAAAATTCAAACCATTCGCAGTGATAATGGACTTGAATTTTTCCTCAGTGATTTTTATGCTTCAAAAGGCATTACCCATCAAACTTCTTGCGTCTCTATGCCCCAAAAAAATGGGGTGGCGGAACGCAAACATAGACATTATTTTAATCTCACTCGTGCTCTTTTGTTTAAAACACATCTCCCTAAACATTTGTGGGGAGAAGCAATTCTCACCGCTGCCTATCTCATTAATCACACACCTTCCTCTGTTTTTAAACGCAAAATGCCTTTTAGACTTCTCTATAACAAACCACCCACCTACTCTCACCTTCGAGTATTTGGTTATCTATGTTTCACTTCCACACATGCCCAACATCTTAGCAAATTTGATGCTCGTTCTAGTCAATATGTCTTTCTTGGATACCCTCACGGGCAAAAAAGATACAAAGTCTATGATCTCACCCACAAAAATGTCTTTGTTTCTCGTGAAGTCATATTTCATGAGGAGACTTTTCCTTATTTTTCTGACAAAATGCATAATCACCTCGCTAACCAATCCGACACACTTCCCCGACCGGTCGCCCATGCTCCGCTTTTTGATCCTCCAACGGTGCTTTTCTATGACCAGTCGGACCACTCCCACCGACCTGTCGCCCAATCCAACGCCTACGTCACTGACCAGTTGGAAACCCCAACCCCTATTCCACCCCTCTCCCACCTCGCACCTCCACTCGTGCCACCCGTGAACCATCTTATCTTCAACAATATCACCTTGATGCGATATTGCCTTCTCGATCATCCCACTCATCTGTTTTGAACGTTGGTCCTACATATTCTAACAATTATTGGATATTGCCTTCACTAGTGCAAGCCCTACATATTCTAACAATTATCGATTGTGACTCCTTGTAAATTCAGTTGTCAAGACATAGGTAGTTGAAAATTCTGTTACAAAATGTAATGTCCAATTGCTGGAACATACTTTCCAGCATAGCTCTCACTAGTGAATTAAATTGGCCTAAATTTGAATGATGGGTTTGAGGCAATGAATGAACTCAGAGCCACGAAAAGATGTTTGGCAATTGTTTCTTTGTCTTTCGGAATCTCTCTAGGTGTGGAGGCAATATTGAATCCAACTCCAATTGGGTTGTCAACTAGGCCAAATAAGTTATTCCAAGCACCTAAATTGGGTTGTAGATTGATATCAGAACCCACACGCCATGGGCTTAGTCCGAAGGGGTTACCTAGCATAGCAGAGCAACCAGGTCTACCTTGGAGCTAGATGAGGAGGGTGTTTGAGGTAATGGAGAACTAGGTTGTTGAGCTTCATAGAATGTGAAGTATATGGCAGATGCGGAGGTATTCAAAGTCGAAGATATTGGTAAATAACTAGATTTTGTTGGCAGGGCTTCTCTGGGAAAGGAAGGTCGCATTTGCAGCAAAAGTTGTGACGAATAAGAAGACTAGTTTGGGTGTGTTTGTTTAGATAAAGCTTACAGAATTTGACTTTGTTAGTGTGAATGTGGTCCTCAAGGGCTTGACCCGAATTTTTTGGGGTCTCATCTCCATCCCGTCCCATCCCAATCCCATCCCGAGTTAGAGAGTAGAGGATAAAAGCTAGCATCGGGGGCTTTATTTATTTAATATTTATTACTATTAATTTTTATTAAACTGCTCTTCTAAAGGAATGTTTAGGATGTGTTTTGAAATTAAATTAAAACATCTATTGTTTGAAATTTTACTTGCTTGATTGGTACTCTTTGTTTAGGTAGAAACTTCAATTTGGATATTTTAGGTTAAATAGAACCCATGAAAATGTATGTTTTTTTTCACATTTTAGATTGATTATAAGACAATTATTCTTGTAGAAAATAAAGGCAAATGATGGTTTGGGTTAGTTTTGCACAATGAGTTATATAGTTAGATAACATTGTTCCTAATTGTATATTGTATGAATGATATTTCAACTTTTGCAAAAATATGCAAAACGGATTTATGAAGGGCTCATTCTATTTCCTATCATTCACTAACAAACTTAATTCCATTGTTATGACATTTAATATTGTTATGATGAAAGTTCTATGTACATAAATTTGACATTATTGGTGTGTGAGCAATATGATATGAATTTTTTTTGTTATTTTCATTGGAGGATTATTTAGTACATGATCATCCCATCTCGAACACGTTGGGATGGGATGGGGTCGGGATGAGATCTATCTTGTCTCAATCACATTCCAATCTTATCCCAATTCCGAACAAACGAGATGAGATAGGGATGAGGTCCATCCCATCCCTTCATGTCACGTGCCCACCCCTAATTTGAATTTGTGTGGATGTTGATATCTATTTTAAGGAATCCTATTTGCGTGTTGAAAAATTGGTCTTCATAGAAAGTGGAAACTAGTGGAACGTGACCTGATCTTAAAGCAGCTCTGATGTCTATTTTGGAGCCCCACAGAGCCAATTTGGACCCTGAAAATGGACCACAAGCAAAAAGAGCACGTATTGGATGACGTCCTTCAGGCGAAGAGAAACGAGCACAATTTTGCCCTTGCACGTTGACTGCAAGTTGAGCTATGAAATTATCAATTGGCAAATTTGATGGGGTACCTCAAAATTTTCATAGTGGTAAGTGGTTTAAAGGGACCAATATACCCCTCATTTTTATTTAGATTTTTTTGTGATCTCTTCCTTGTGTAGACAAGAATCCTGATCTAACTAAATGAATACCTTCATGAAAATTTTAATCTAACAAGATGAAGATCCGTCGTGAACTTCCCAAGATATATGTTTTCAACAGGCAATGTCATCAATCCTTGATTTCATTTCATTTTTTGCATCGAATTTTTCCAGAAACTTGTATCTTAACATTGAGATCAATGTCAAAGTTTTTGTCAGGGATCCATATGTTGATCATTGTTTTCACTCACAACAGGGATACAATGAGACCCTATTGTATCTGTTCATTCACAACTTAATCATGTTCATGTTCATATTCTAGTAATATACCTAAGTTCTGCGAGCGGTATATGTGGCAATGGTATGACAAGTCTAGAGTTCAGTCCTTACGAAAGGCATTATGATTTACAGATCCAATAAAAACCTTGTTTTTCCTAAATAAAAGGAAAACAAAAGAAACACCAGTACTGGGTGTACAACTGATCACTGGGAAAACAATATCATCATCATCATGAAAGCTCATTCTCGATATTTTCGGGGTCGGCTATATGAATTTTGGTTCTCCAAGCAATGCGGTATTCCCACATATCCTCGCCTAATTCAAGCTCAAGGATGTCTTCATTCACCGCCTTTATCCAAGTTTTCAACGATCGTCCCCTTTGTCTACACCCTCCATTAACTTACCAATCTAGACATTTTTTAATTGGCGTCGTGCTTGGTCTTCTCCGCACGTGACCAAACCAAGTTAAACATTTTTTTTTCTAATTTTGTCCTCTATGAGCGCTACACCTAAATATCTCCTAATTTTTTCATTCCTAATTTTATCCTTACGAGTTTTACCACACATCTACCTTAACATACACATTTTTGCTACTGTCATCCTATGTGTATGTTGTCTCGTAGTAGCCCAACATTCTGAATGATATAGCATAGCTGGTTGAATAATTGTCTTATAACATTTTTCTTTTAGCCTTACATGCGTCCTTCTATCGCATAATACTCCTAACGTCATTCTCCATTTCAGCCAACCAACTTTAATCCTATGGTCTACATCTTCTCCAATAGCCCAATTCTTTTGAATTATAGATCCTAGATATCGAAAGGCCTCACACTCTGGGACCTCCACGCCTTCGATGTCAATTGCATTACTCCTCCCTCATGATTCACAATCAAAGTTGCACGTTAGATACTCCGTTTTCGAACGACTAATTCTAAAACCCTTACTCTCTAAAGCCTCCCGCCACCTATCTAGTTTCTGACCTAAACCTTCACTAGAAAAAACAATATACCAGTAATAATTAGCAACTTGATTAGAACTATAGTATCGAATCCATTCAAGAGCATTTGAACTTGGTTACTTACAGGGGACATGAATGAAAACTACAAGAACCAGTCGCCATATGAGATATCAATGGTGAATGATATTTTCTTGAGCTTCTTTAGTCTATAAGATGTCGTTGTATTGGTCGGTTACATAATCCTTAAGGTTGGAAAACAGACCATTGATGGAGTATTGACAAATATTTTTTTAACTCATACCATGAATTCAGCACCTTATCATTTTTATATGTACCTAAGAATGCCACTTGTATGTGATGCTGCAGTCAACAGGTCCCCCTTTTGCTTTCCATTTACTGCTTGCAGCTGCGCAGTCTTGATTGTCAAGGCAAATAAAGGATGGACCCGAGGGGGGGGGGGGGGGGGGGCTCATGCGCACAAAAGGCAGGAGGGGTCCTGCGCACAGATATAAACCGTTAGATCTTTTAGACGGTTCAGATCTGTGGATTTGAATTTTTTTTTATTTCACAATTTTCAGCAAAGTCCTCCCTCTCCACCTCTCTCCTCGTCTCTCCATGGTTCGAACTCTCTTACTCACTTCAACTTCTTCTTCCGACATTTCCCGAGATTCAATTGCTAGGTCCAACTCGAAATCGACGAGTTGGAGATCAGTGGGTCAGTTTTCAGACTTCTCTTCTGTCTTTTCAATCCAAAGACAAAACCATCAAATGAACAACAGTTTGCTAGCTCTTACTTCTCCTAGTGAATCAACGACTTCAAAGATCTTACCACCACAAACTTCATCCTCTACAACCAAAAGCAACTCATTTTTCTTATCAAGTATATTGGAAGAACATCAAAGGGATGAAGAAGAATGGCTGAATGGGAAATCAGAAATCAAAGATAAGCCCATTGAAAAAAAAGATCTCATTAAAGCAAATCCTGTTTTCAGGTCAAACCCCATCCCTCAAAGGCAATTTATTCCAACCCAAATCACAACTAGGACTTATGGACCTCCTCATCCTACTTCAGTGGCGCCCATGTTTACTCCAAACATCTTCAACAGTGGTGGATACCATGGACACAACCACATTGCCCCAGCAGTCCAAATTCGATCAGTCTTCCCTGTTTGTGCTGCACCACCACCAATGAGGTCTCCTCCATCGCAAGCACCACCACCTCAGAAGAAAGAACAACAAGAGATTCCAGCTGAAGTTAGTTCAAAGCTCAACAATCTACACTTATGAGTCACATAATCATACACTGAAATCACCTGTTTTGAGTTCCATAATTATTTCGAGTTGGAGCTAGCAGTGGAGTCTTGGGAATTGTCGGAAGAAGAAGTTGAAGTGGGTGAAGTGAGTAAGAGAGTTTGAACCATGGAGAGACGGGGAGAGTGGAGAGGGAGGACTTTGCTAAAAACTGTGAAATAAAAAAATTCAAATCCACAGATCTGGACCGTCCATTAGATCTAACGATCCAAATCTGTGCGCAGGACCCCCTCCTGCCCTTTGTGTGCATGAGCCCCTCCCCCCCCCCCCCCCCCCCCCCCGGGTTCAATAAAGGATTGTTTCCCGGCACACACACACACACATCACAGCCTTGTTTTTTTACAAAATAGATTCTGCCGTGTACCCTTTTAAAATTCAAGAATCTGCATTCATATCAGTGCAAGTAGTAGACACATTTGTTCAAAGAATTTAAAATAGAAAGATGTTTTTATAACCATAACCAATGTAAAGCCAGTTATGATGTTGGCGTTGTCTGCAACAAGTACTGGTGATGATCTTGCTGCATATTTCCATCCCGTAAATACTACCATGAAACCGCCAGCCATCACCTACCAAATCGAATCAAATCCCTCACATTATTTCTGTTAGTGATTCAGTTCACATAATTGTTGCAATCGCTTCAATAGGGACATGGGTAAATTACTCTGAAATTGAAATGGATTGTATAAAACTATCCACAAGGTACCAAGTACCATAAGTTTATATAAGGCATCCCCTAAGTATTCCAAATACATTTGAAAACAGTTAAATATAAATTAGCTTTTTTATTTGAATGATCAAGAACAGTTTGGAGGAGACGAAGAAAGTAAATCAATAAGATGGCGTTCTGTATTGCATGAAAACAACAAATGACTGGGATTCAAATAACAGAGAATAGTCTGCAAGCCAAATAGTTCAGTGTTGAACTCACATCATTATTAAAGAAATGTACACAAAAGATAATTAAATTAATCAATAAGATGGCGGTGTTTGATTTTATTTCCATGGAAGAACATAAAATAGTGGAAATCAGATAGTAAATGAGAAAAGTCATCATCACGATGTATTAATATGTTTATGGTTTTCACTGAAAACATAAACTAATAAACACACCAAGATTTATTGATACTCAGAAAATACAACATGATTAAATAGATAAAAATCTTAATTTAGAAGGCTAGGTTGTGAAGGGCAGGTGTTTCAATTACTTACAGGAGAAAAGGTGGTGCTATTGATGGTAAGGAGAGATAGCTCATCGACTTTTCGTCTAAAGACTGCAAGTTGAGCATTACTGCCTAAAAAAGGAAGGCATCGGTTGCACGGTGAAAGTTTTGTCTGGTTGAAAAAGGAGTTTCTCGTGGAGAATGCAAGTCCAAATATAAAACCATCTGACCTGCTGGCCTTTGCATCAGAGCAGGGATCATATACCTTTGTTGTCGTCACTACAAAAAAAACATTACTAGCTACAGAAACTAGCGACGGTTGTTTATTACCGTCGCTAATTAAACGATTAGCGATGGCAAATAACCGAAGCTAATGCTTCTGATACTGTTTCACCACATAATTATAAAAAACCGTCGCTAAATTATTTGCGACGGCATAAAACTGTCGCTAATTCTTGTATTAGCGACGATATCTTAGCTGTCGCTAAGATTTACAAATAAAATTGATTAGCTATGAATGATTTAAAAAAAAAAATATATATATATATATAAACATTTAGTGACGGCACACGAGCCGTCGCTAAGATTTACAAATAAAATTGATTAGCTACGGTAGAATACCGTTGCTAATGGATTTAAAAAAAATATATATAAAACATTTAGCGATGACACCCGAGCCGTCGCTAAGATTTACAAATAAAATTGATTAGCTACAGTAGAATATCGTTGCTAATGGATTTTTTGAAAAAAAATTTATATAAAAAACATTTAGCGATGGCACAAGAACCGTCGCTAAGTTTTACAAATAAAACTCATTAGCTACGGTATTCTACCGTAGCTAATGGTTTTAAAATATATATATATATATAAATCCTTTAGCGACGGCACAAGAGTCGTCGCTAAGTTTTACAAATAAAATTCATTAACTACCGTAGCTAATGTTTTTTTTAAATATATATAAAAAACAATTAGCGACGGCAAAAAACCGTCGCTAAGTTTTACAAAGAATATTTTATTAGCTACGGAAAAAAATCGTCCCTAATATAATTTAAAAAAAATTATTTTTCACAAAAATAGAACCTCATCGCAACTGTCAATAACACCCAAAAACTTTAGCTCAATCCAACGCACTAAACCAAACCACGTCACCGATCCGCGTGAAACCAACTCAACCAATCCCCAATTACCTATCTCTCTATATAAATTTAAATTTTACAGAGGAGAAGTACGCCGTGGCAGAGAAGACCCCAGCAGCAGAGAAGAAACCCAAAGCCGGGATAAAACTCTCACTCGACACCCATCCCGGCCGCCTCCCTCTCCCCTCCCTTCCCCGCCTTTCCCTAGCTGCAAGAGAACTCAAACATTCTCTTTGATATAAGGAGGACGATGGTGGTGCCGTGGTGGTACTATCTGTCCCTTATTCTCTACTCTCTATCGCCTCCGCACACTCCAACCCCGCCATCTCTTGCGTGCGTCTTCTTCTTCAGGTGAGAGATAAGGTTTAGTAATTCATAAACAAGGCTAACATTTGTTGAATGTTAAAATTGCATACATTTGTCGATTGTTCTATTTACCTTATATAATGATGGTTGTTACTTCACTGCGTGACTTAAGCAAATGAGGCTCATCGAGGGGAAATATTCTTTGTAACAGTTTTTTTGAAAGAGAAGGCTTAGTAATTCTTTTACCTACAGTTTCTTTGATACGGTATAAGCCGTCCCTGCATCTTAGCCATATTCTCTTTGATATTCTTACCGCCTTCCAGTCAATTTTTTACTCTTTTTTACTAGTTGAAGTGCCTTCGTTATTATGCAGGGCGAAAGATTGTATGATATTTATAAAACTTGCAGACGCTCTTCATCGGAGGGATTTCATGGGAGACAACAGAGGAAAAGCTCATGGAGCATTTCAAGTTTTCAACAATTATCAAGGATTACTAACTCTTTATCATTTTTTTTTCCTTTGATTGTTGCAGAAGCAACTCCCAAATTAGTCTTTCAACTAATGAATGTGAGAGGACTTAGCATTGCCCATGTTAAAAGCGACTTGCAGGTATGAGAATGATTTATAAATTTTTTTTATCATCTCATGCATCTTACCCATATCATCTTTGATATTATTACTGTCTTTCAGTCATTTTTTTACTCATATTCTCTATGATACCCATATCTTTCATCTTACTCATATCCTTTTTTTACTCATATCATTTTGTTTTTGATCATCTCCTGCATCTTACCCATATCCTTCATTTTTTTCAAGGCGAAAGATTGTTTCATTTCTTTAAAACTTGAAGACGCTTTGAATTTGGACGGGGAGAAAAAATTATTATGATTGGAAAGGCATGGACACTTCGAATTTGTCATTCAAAAATCCTATTTGTTGTTTTTTGTTAAACCCTGATTCAAAATTGGTAAATTTTCGTTTGTCCTTGATTGTAAATTCATGTAAGTTTTCTGCTTATGTAGCACTGAATCATATATATATATGTATATAATATCAATTTGAGGTTGATAGAGTATAAACTTGTTTGAGATTTACAAATAAAAACACTTAGCTACGCTTTATGCCGTCTATAAGTGTTTATTTGAAAAAAATAATATACACAAAAAAATTACTTAGCCACGGTATATTAACCGTAGCTAAGATTTCTAGCTACGGATTTTGCCGTCACTAATCGATTTAAAAAAAAAAAAATTACACAAAATAAAAACCTTTGGGCGCGAATGAAATTGGGAAACCCGCGTAATTGAGAAGAGCGTATTGCAGAGGAAGAGGCGAGAAAACGAAGCAGTGAGAGGAAGAAGCTTTGAGAGGAAGAACCCTAGTTTGAGAGGAAGAAGCTTTGGAAGACCGATTTTGAAAGGACGAAGCTTTGAGAGGAAGAAGCTCTGCGAGGAAGAACCCGTGATTTTCAGAGGAAGAAGCTGTGAGAGGAAGAACCGTCGATTTTGAAAGGAAGAACAAGAACCCTCGATTTTGAAAGGAAGAAGGTCTGAGAGGAAGAACCCGCGCCGCGTCACCTGCTGAGGGGCCTGGAATCCATCTTCATCCAAGCTTTGGGCGCGAATTAGGAAGATCATCTCATTCTTCATCTTCTTCAACTTCAAGGTGGGAGAAATTTGGGGTTTTTGTGCTCTATTAAGGGTTCAAGGTGAGTAAAAATGAAATCTCTCAGTTAGGTTTATATTGTTTTGCAAATATTCCCTAATCATATTCTTTGGTTTGTGCAAATTCTCTTATTCTTCTTATTCTTTGAAGATGTTCTTGCTAGGTTTGTTTTTGAGTTTCTGAGTTTCTGAGAAACTTTTTCAATATGAGTGACTTGTTTGTTTTTTAGTTTCTGAGAAGCAGTTGTATATATTCTTGTTTTCAATATGAGTTTCTGAGAAACTTGTTTCCAATATGAGTTTCTGAGAAGCAGTTGTATATGTTCTTTCGTTTGTGCTATGTTTGTTTTTGAGTTTCTGAGTTATTTATAGGTTTATATGAGTGACTATTTCAATAAGGAAGTAGAGATGCAATTGAACTTTCTTGAAATTTTTGATGAAAACTTCAAATTGGGTTTTGGTTATTGGTCTGTATGTTGCATGAAGAATCAATGTTACATGTTAACACGAATTAGACGTCATGTCCTCAGATAAGCTCCAATACAAATAACTGAAATATAAATAACTACGGAATCATCAAGACATTCCATAACGAACATCCCAACTCAGCAATATGAAGCAAACAGAGATACAATTCAGTATTTATTGATTATGGCATACTAATGATTTCTTTATTTTCTGTATATTAAAAGTTGAATGAAACATAAGAAAACAAGTTGAAAAAGAATATATACAACTGCTTTGAGAGAGACATGCCATAATCGTGGAATAATAAATTATTAGCTAATGGGTAGATAGCCATTGTAAGATTACCTCTAACCCAAATTTCTGATAAGGATTGATTAGTTTAGTTCATGTGCCCTATAAAATAGAACCGAAAAACCTACTTCCTGACCAGGCTCTAGAATTTTTACTACACAACACTAGCTCCCCCCTACACACAACCATGAAAAGAAAAAGAAATAACATATTGAGTTTGTAAAACCTTAGAAGAGCAAGCTTCGAATTTGAATAGCCATAAAAGATAATGTATAATATATACTTGTTTTAATTTATCTTTTTAAAAGAATAAATTTTTGCTTTTCATAAATGTCAATTAATAAATTCAGCTTGATACTATTATCTAGGCTAAGTTTGATTCCAACATGGAAAAAGATTGGATTGAGCATAATCGTCTCAGCACCGAATATCAACTAGGGCTCCGCACCTTCCTTAATGATGCTTTTGAGTTGATGTCATTTCATGGAAAGATAAAATGTTCATGCAAAAGGTGTCGTAACAGGCATTTCCAAGTTCGTGACACTGTTCATGAACATCTAATTATTTCTGGGTGGGATAGTCAGTATGCCAAAGGTATATGGGTATACCACGGTGAATTGGAAGTATTGGATGCATTTGAGATGAAGAAGATTCAGAGGAAGAGGAAGAGGAAGAGGAAGAGGAAGAGGACGATATGGAAGGCATGTTACATGACGCATTTGGACATTCGCCAATTATGGATGAACAAGAAGACATTCAACATGAACCAAATGAAGAGGCAAGGTCATTTTACAAGTTAGTTGAGGAAGCTGAGCAAGAGCTATACCCTGGTTGCAAAAACTTCAACAAGTTGTCCTGCCTTGTCCACTTGTTTCACCTAAAGTGTGTAAATGGTTGGACCAACAAATCTGTAACTCAACTACTCAAATTTCTTAAAAAGGTGCTCCCCCTTGGTGAATGCTTGCCTGATTCGTTCTACAAGGCGAAAAAAATTGTGAATGATCTTGGCCTCGGTTATAAAAAGATTGATGCTTGTCCCAATGACTGTATTTTGTATCGAAATGAATTTGCGGATGCAGTATCATGTTCTATATGCCACTTATCAAGGTGGAAACAAGCAGATGATGGGTCTAATGTACTTACTAGTAAGAGACGTGGGGTAGCTACTAAGACAATGTGGCATTTCCCACTTATTCCAAGGTTACGCAGCCAAGCGGGGTGAGTAATTAAACTTTAACCATGCGCACCTAAATACATGAAAATATTCATATATTCCTATATTGTTTTTTTTTTTTTTGTTAAAATTAGGCAACCTATTTGGTGTTGATACATGAAACTAATCCTATGCAGTAATTAAACTTAGAGAAAACATTTTGTCAAATAATGGAACTCGTTTACCTTGTAATCTATTTTAGAGAAATCATTTTGTCAAATAAGCACCCTTTCGATTATAGCAACTAAAACTAAACCCTTGATATTCCTGCATTCTTTATGGACTTCCTTTTGGTCTTTAAGTTTCATGGCGTAAATGACCCATGACTTTGTTCACATATGCTTCTACATGCTAAGAAGGCGACTGGTTACATAAGAGGTCTGGCTTTTGCAGGTTGTTAGCTTGACCTCTGGCTTTTGCAGGTTGTTAGCTCGACCTCTGGCTTTTGCTAGTTCTATGGTGTCTTTGTCAGGTTTATGCTAGTTTTATGCTAATTTGAATGTTGAATGCTGCTTGAATGCTGAATGCTGAATGCTGAATGCTGAATTGTATGCTTGAATGCCTCAAATGTATGATGAATGCTGCTTGAATGCTAATTTTTATGCTTGGAAAAGGTTGCTTGGAAAAGTAGTAAAAATTCGCTGAATGCATAGGTAAATGAACGTGAGAAAGCAGATGGCTCAGATCAGGGAGCTAGTGGAGCTCCCTCTTAGACACCCCCAACTCTTTAAGTCAATTGATGTTAAGCCACCAAATGGAATTTGACTTTATGGACCTCCAGGTTCTGGAAAGACATTGATTGCCAGAGCAGTTGCAAATGAGACAGGTGCGCACCTGAAATCAGGCATGCCTTCTTTTTCTGTATTAATGGCCCTGAAATCATGTCCAAGCTAGCTGGAAAAAGTGAGATTAATCTCAGGAAGGCATTCGAAGAGACTGAGAAGAATGCACCCTCCATAATATTTATTGATGAAATAGACTCTATTGCACCAAAAAGAGAGAAGACTAATGGGGAAGTTGAGCGCAGGATTGTTTCCAAGCTCTTGACACTCATGGATGGACTGATATCACGAGCTCATGTTATTGTCATGGGAGCTACCAACCGGCCAAACAGCATTGATCCAGCTCTGAGAAGATTTGGAAGATTTGATAGGGAGATTGACATTGGTGTTCCAGATGAAATTGGGCGTCTTGAGGTTCTCCGTATCCATACTAAGAACATGAAGCTTTCTGAAGATGTAAGCCATACAACTACCTTTCCCTTTTCTGTGTCTTGTTTTGTGCAATCATCTCTAGTTTGCAAATGTTGATTATAATTTTGCATGGATATGTTGGTGCTGATCTTGCTGCTCTGTGTACTGAAGCTGCACTGCAATGTATCAGAGAAAATATTGGTGTGATTGATTTGGAAGATGACTCGAGATACTAAATTCTATGGCTGTTACAAATGAGCACCTAAAAACTGCTCTTGGGACAAGCAACCCATCTGCTCTGCGTGAAACTGTGAGTAGTCTTGTAAAAAAACTACACAGATCAGTTGTAATCTGTATGTGAATCCTTCTTTTAGTCTTGTGATTCTTGCATTTTCATGATCAGGTTGTTGAGGTTCCTAACGTCAACTAGGAAGATATTGGAGGCCTAGAAAATGTCAAGAGAGAGCTTCAAGAGGTAATGCTAGTTTGTGTGGATTACTTTTATCGTCTCTGTTTCATTTTATTGTTGTTGTTTTATTCACTACTTCCTGTTTTGTATAGACGGTGCAATACCCAGAGAAAATTTTGACAAAGCTCGTGGATCTGCACCTTTCTACGGATTCCTTGATGTACTCGATTCTATTGCGACTCAGGTTTGTTGGTTATTTTCTTATATCCGTTCATAGATGTATTTAACTACACTGATTGCTTTCGATTACACGTTTAGCTATCAGTTTGACATGTATTTTCCCGGCAGCCCATCCCTGCATTTTCTCAAGAAACGACATTTTGAATACTTGTCTTAACTACTTTTAATTGAATGCTCTCGCACTTGTTTACTAGCGTTTCAACTTGTGCTACTTGTTTCGTATGCAGTGTTGAAGGAATCACCTTTCTACGTTCCCAGCCACCCGTGGGAAGGTGTGTTTTTCTTGTAAAATTCAAAACTTCGCACAAACATGATACGTTGTCAAAATTTTCATTTACTCGAGAACCTAATGCAATAGTTTCAAACTCTAACCTTAGAATTGGTAAAATGTTCAGTCATGCTTGCTGAAAATATTATAGTACTTGAGGCCATTAAAATTCAGAGTCCTTGAAATAGACTGTATGCCTTATCCAACCAAAGGTACTCTCACATATTGCTAGTTACATTTTCTTCATCACAACTAGTTCTCTGTGTTTTTTAATTTGAATTATGATTTTTCCAGGCGGCACGACGTGTTTACACAAATTGAGACCTTGTACAGAAGATGCAGCATGTGTCAAGCACCTCAGGTCATGTGGTGCCATGATTGTAGGGAAGACCAACATGCACGAGCTTGGTGTTGGAACAAGCGGAATAAATCCTCATTATGGGTAAGAATTTGGAATTCAGGCTGCATTTGGTTTAGTGTAAATTATAGTATTCGAATAATATTTACAATCATTGGACAAACAGTATAACATTTTCTGAAATGTAGCGTATTGGAATAAGTTCTGTAAATTATACCCAATGGTGATGCACACTATAGATTTAAGGAAGGAGTTGTGTGCTCAAGCTAAGCCAAAGACAACCCCCTAGGGTATGATAACAGGGAAGCATCCAGGGCAAATTATGTCCTGTTTCCATTAACATTTGGGCACTTGTTTAAAATATTGAAAAAAAAAACTAATTTTTTTTTATGAAGACTGAGATTTTGAAAGAAATTATGGTAAATGAATAAATAAAATACGGAGAAGAAGTAAATTGGTAAATAGAATGCTCATCACGAACAGAACATAGGTTGTTTTATAACAGCAATTGTACCTTAGATACATGCCTAGGGACGCTTTTCTGAATTTAGCCATTCGAGTTTCAAGCTATTATTAATAACACTATAACTTAGATAATAACAATTATTTATTTCTTGTTTAGTGTGTCTTACTTTGTCAGAAAATTGATGACAGCGTGCTTTGTGGCATCAAAATTTCTATTTCAGGGCTCCTAGGAATCCTTACGATCCAACAAAGATCTCTGGAGGTTCTTCTAGTGGATCTGCTACTGTCGTCTCTGCAGGGTTATGCCCTGCTGCCCTTGGAGTTGATTGAGGAGGTAAAATTTCCCTTTGGATTTAATTTTACTTGGGTGTTAAAACATTTGTTGTTTCAAGCATTAAAAACATGATTTGGTTAAATTAATAGTATTTTTATTTAAGGGAAACTTTTCAATACAATCATCTCTGTCAGCATATTGTTGCATTGCGATCAGTGCACACCATAGATAATCCCACTTGAATAATCAACTTCTAATCTTTGTTTAGAAGCTCTGTGAGGATGCCTGCTTCTCTCTGTGGTGTTGTTGGCCTCAAACCAACTTTTGGATGGACATCTCATTCGGGGTAAACTGCAACTTCAGACCAATGATCTCTTATTTCCCTTCACTTTTATTTAAAATACAACATATAATTTTGGATTTTAAAGTTTATGCTGTTTTTGTTTCAGTGTTCTTCTACTGAACTGGACAGTAGGAATGGTTGGAGTAATAGCCGGCACAGTGGAAGATTCCCTTATTGTGTGAGTAATTAATAAAAATAAAAAAACTGCACATATCCATAATAATCTAGATTATTTAGACTCAATCATAGATAGAATGGTAAGTATAATACTATTTCATGTCTACGTTATGCCGCTATCCGTCGAAACCTTCCATCAAATCGACCAACTTTACAGGTGAGAAGTCTTTATGTTGACTACTAGCTTGTCTTGAACATGTATTTTAGTGATTCCGAATTTAGAGGAAAAAACAAACATGTATTTTTAAGTTTTATTTTTTCTTCCTGTTGTAGTCGTAGATACTAAGCTGGACTGCTCTGGCCAACTATTCAACTTGCGTGCAAGATTATTGCACTTCATAGCTTACTCTAAGCAAAAACTACGGAATGAGGATTTAAGGGCACTTTTCTTCATGTGCAGAACCCAGATTTCATTTTTTTATGTCAGGTACATTATACACACAATTCTTAATCTACTTCAGTGTATCGTACTCAGTATAATTTATGTTCCCTGAGTTGATGGAAGCTTGAATTTCTTCTAATGTTCTTCCCTTAGTCTCTGGTACTAGATTTGCCACAAACAGAACAGTCATTGCACAAAATCCAGAGTACAGGAAAAATGTACCTGAAAACCAAAAAAAAACATGATCATAAACATTAAAGACAGATCCATGGTGCCGATATGGAATTTCTAAAATTGATAACGAACTTCACTTTACCTGAGGTGCTCCAGCTTGTTAGAAAGTTGAAAGTGTAGGAAACTGCCCAAGCACCAAACCAGTTTACTAGAGTCACTAAAATTCCTGCAACTCCCTTCACATTTATTGGGAAGATCTGTGGTGAAAACAACATAAATGTTAATTTCGTATATCAGGTTCTCTGTTAGGGTCTTGTCCTAGTTGAATGGAGGTGGTATTATGGCTAATAATTAACTGTTGCATGGATGTTGACTTACCTCAGACATAATAACCCAAGGAACTGGTCCAATTCCCATTGAGAAGAACCCTACATAAATCTGATTGATAGAAAACAAAAAAAACTTATGATAAATCATTGCTTCATAAACACTGTACACTTTCAGTGCTCTTTAATTGTTCTTACCAGTACTCCGGCAAGGGTTAGGATAGGGACCCACTCAAGAAACATTCCATGGGTCTGTTACACGAGATGGATATTAGTGGTGTAAAAAATAGGCTTTTCAATAGTTTATTTGGAGAAATCGTTGCTTACTGATGATTCTGGTAAAGACAGATTAAGATCATCTCTGATCACAGATTGAGTAGGTGCAGAATAACCCACCTGTCAAAGAAACACAGTAAATACTACTTCAGAACATAAACAATAAAATTCTCATAATGGCAGGTGTGTTCTTTGGAAATGTGTTTCTCGTAACACGGTTTGTATCTCTTAGTTGACACAGATCAATGTCTGAAAATAGTAACCTTGAGATCTCTATCAGATCAGTTGCAGTTTTAACTGACTAATTTACTTTTAACTTGGTCTATTAGAGCCAGATTTCTGTAGGAGTTGTTTATTGTCTGTAATCCCCTTCTTTTCTTAATGATTGGGTGTACTACAAAAGATGTCTGATTTCAAAATATCAAAGACAGTACTTGTAGGAGGTATTTGTTGTGTGTTAGCCAAGCAATTCACCAGAAGACAAAAATTTGAAGGAAAAAAAAAACTCTTTAATTATATGCAGCCCTACTTAAAGAGTTCAAAGTTCATATATCTTTTCTGCAGAGTTTACCAATTTGTTTTTGCAGCTACTACAAACACTTCTCTTTCCGAACTTACCATATTCTTTGATGAACATTGAATGTGAAACTGTTGTTTACTGTTTTAAATTATAAAGAACATAACTAAAAAAAATGCTATATTAAAGAGAGCATTTTGAAACTCTGGAGATAATAAGTGGGAATTATGTAATACTTACGCATGATCCAAATTCGAATGAACTGCAAACTGCAACAGAAGTACTAAGCAAGACCATCCCCATGGATCCTGCATTGCTGCATGTTTCACTCTTATCCTTGTCAGAGCCAACAATTTTCTTTTGTTGGACAAATAGCTCTTGCAGTGCATCAAGACCTCCATTTTCTACATCCTTACTGATTGCCATACCTGCTGACTGTCCTTTCACTTTACCTCCTTTTGCAGGTATTATAGAATGAAAAGAAAAAGAAGATAAAGAGGCAAGAAGTGACTATACAAAGGTATTTGAAGAAGAAACATTGGCCCAAAACCCATGGTTGATATAGTCGATGTAACTAGGTATGATTTTATTTTTTTCCTCTAAATTATTTACTTTTTTCCATAGATATTTTGGCTGGTTGACAGTACTAGTAAAATCCATGTTTCCATAGATATTCACTCCTATTTCATGTTTTGCACAATATATCAATCATGAGTTTATTCTATCAAGGTTCCGAATTTTGTTTTTTCAGCATATGGATGAAGCGTTCACTAGTTAATATGTATATGTGCGTCTGTGTGGGTGTATATATATGTCTGACCAGTTTTCTGAAAAGCAAAACAGTGTGCAAGTGGGGAAAGGTGTTGCTGGGATCTATCTGGTTGAACTTATGATACAATCTAACAAATGGCAAAACTGGAATCTTATGATTTAAGGAAATAATTTGGTTCGTTGTTGAGTTTATTCTTACCAATATCTGGTGACAGATCAATGTTATCAGGTGTACTTAATAATTAAACTTTTCGGTCTCTTTTTGATAGTCATTCTTTGTTATCCTAAATTTGATTCAATAGTTAAAGCGCCTTACTTGCCCTCATCAAAACTATGGAGATGAAAATTGAAAGAAATCGAGGCACCAATATTCTCTTCGTAGAAAAAAAATTGCATATAAATAACTTCTAACTTTACCCTAAGAAGGAATAAAATGGAGAAGGGAAAATAAATAAACAAAGATAGGGAATTCTCATTTGATCAGAGTGGCTGTAGACATTTGCACGAGGGCATGTGTTATGAGTTGGACGGGGTAACTGGTACTTGATAAGATCTGTGAATTTCGGTCACCTTCTTTAGATTCTTTGCCTAATTTGGCCCATATGAATTTTGTTTTTGAGTAAGAGAAAAGTTACTTATTACCAAACCTTCACCTTAGTTTTAGTTTGTCATCCATTGTGTTCAAATTTTTATTATCTGTTATCCCAATGCCGTTTCTAAGACTGCAGAAAATTTTCTCCATGCACAGGTACTCCCTTAAAAAAAATTCTGCAATTACTGGTAGCTTTTTTTATTGCCATTTTAAGTTTTAATGAAGCATTTTTAATTGCTATGCACAATAGATATTTGATTGCAGGTTCTCTTACATATTGTCGTTTATAACCCCTAGCACAAACACCCACACACCAGGGAGAAAAAAAAGATATGGTACCAGATTGCAGCCCTTATATTGTCTTATTATGGTGTATAACCCATCTTTATGTGGTTATGAAGAGGATATGAACTAATGGAAGGGACATGTGATCAACTCCAAAATAATTCATATGAGAGTAATATAATGTTATATGAACCTAAAAGGATCGTGCAGTACTCTAGGTTCAGTATCCCCTCATTTACTGGATTCAAGCTAGATTGTTTACTATGACAAAGTTGATCATCCATTCTTACCGTTTTGAGGATTGCAGAGTCGGAAAAGTAAATTTTTTTTTGGTCTAGAGAAATCCATCTTCAAATTTCAGAGATTTTTGATGTAACTGGCACCTGTTTGGTACTCCTACTTGAATGGGCTGTTTATCATGCACATTGTGCCTTTTGTTCAGGTTAGCAAGAAAGCTGCGAGTGAGCAAGAAAGTGGCAATGCACCAACAGGTCCAACGAACACTCGAGATCCTGGCCTGTCAAGGTTGTCATCCTCTTCTGCACTCCCTTTGACGAATTCTCGTGAGCGTGATGGAATGGACTCTAGGTCAACCAATCTTATCTTTTTGCAATGCAATTGGTGAATGGAGTATATCATTTTTTCAATGTAGCTTTATTCTATGTTTCAAATCACTCATGTTTCTCTCATATTAACACAGACATTAGGAACTGGATCCGCAACATTGAACAACATGCTTCGGATAATGTCAACAAGATATTGGTGGGAACAAGGCTTGACATGGATGAAAGCAAAAGGGTGATTTTCGTCTCCGATTATCCTTTTGGGCAGTTTCTTCTTACTTGCATGATTAGTTGTGACACTGCATAAATGGTTATGGAAAATGAGTCTGATAGGAAATGTTGATACCGTGATCCTCAAACTAGGCATAAACGCCATGAGTTCCTAACCCTGCCTTTTCTGTTATGCATTTTGGAATATTATATTGCCCCCATCACATTCAGTGTGTAATTTGAATGAAATCTCCTTTTCCAGGCTGTGCCTTCCAAGGGTCAAGCACTTGCTGATGAGTATGATATCAAGTTCTTTGAGACTGTAAGAATTCCGCTTTGTGGGATGATCTATATTGTGTGCAAGATCACCTGAATTGTTGTATGTATAATTTTTTTTTCTATGTCCCATAGACGATCACTATGATTTATGTAGTTATTTAAGTTTAAGTGAGTTATATCTCAATTTGAGGTTGACAGAGTATTTGAGATTGTATTTTTTTGTGATGGACAATTTATTGATTATACGAAAATTAATATAATTTTGTTCAGGTTTAAGATGTTTATTCTGAATGACAAAAAAAAGGATATGCCAAATCTGAAAATTAATATAATTTTATTATAAAAAAATAATTTTCATTTGTAATTTTTTTAGCGACGGCAACAACCGTCACAGTTTTGTCAATTTGATTTGAAGATTAGCGACGACTTAGAAGCCGTTGCGCCGTTGCTAACTAGTCATGGCAAAATGTCGTCGCTAATGTTCATTTGGATTTGGAACTTAGCGACGGCTCGAAGCCGTCGCTAACTAGCCACGGTGAAATGCCGTCACTAATGTTTATTTGGATTTGGAACTTAGCGACGGCACGAAGCCGTCACTAACTAGCCACGGTGAAATGTCATCGCTAATGTTTATTTGGATTTTGGAACTTAGCGACGACACAAAGTCGTCGTTAACTAGCCACGGTAAAATGCCGTCGCTAATGTTCATTTCGATTTGATTTACCGTCGCTAGTTTTCATTTAGCCATCGCTTCAGACAAATTTTGAAAAAACTTTAGCGACGACACTTTTCGAATTAGCGACGATTTTTAGCCGTTGCTGATTAGCCACGGATAGTTTTCCGTTGCTGATTCAAATAGCGACGATTGAAATAGCTACGGTATTGCGACGGTCTTTTTGCCGTCGCTGATTGCTTTTAGCTACGGTTTTGGGACAAATAGCAACGGTTTTTAGCCGTTGCTGATTTCACTTCTTTTTGTAGTGCGTAAACATCATCATTACCATTGTTACTACTAGATTAGTCGGCTTTGTCTGCTTAGTAGCCATAATCGATGGAAGTGCTCCATTCACTCTCACCCTCACCCTCACCCTTCCAAAGTACAAATGAAAGACCTTGATTCAAAACAAAAAATAAAATGAATTGAAAAACACTATTAATATCGAATGAGGACGATGATGATAATGGTGGGAATTTGTTAGTGGACTACTACTCCCCCGACAAAGAAGATAGCCGCATGAGTCACCCCCTGAAGAACTTTGTTGAGTGCCTCCTAGATGATTAGTGCTATTTTAATATTTGTTTTTGTACTTTTTATGAAAATATTAATAAAAGTAGGTTTGCCTTTATTATTACAAGATACAGTTAAATTTGATGTTAATGAAAAACGGATCAAAACTGATAATTAAAGTGATAGAAATTATAAAACATTGTAATTGCAACCTCATAAAACATGGTAATGGACACAGAACAAGGAAAAGTGCAAACATAACTTGATTTTGAGCAAGTTCGCATAAAATCAAGCAAAAACCATTTCGACAATGTCGAGTAAAAAGTCGAATTTGGAGGTCCAAAAGTTTGTTTTTGCAATAGAATCAATTTGTTAGGAGTGTATATAAATCATCAGAAACAACTTTTTTTTGAAAAAATGGATAGAGTCAAGTTTATGTCCAAAACACAAAGGATTCTGCGTTCATTACCCAACTTGTAGAATTTGCTGTGTTTGGATAAAAAACTTAACTCTATCCAAACATAGCGGATCCTGCGTATTTCATCCCCATACTCGCAGCATCCACTACGTTTGAACAAAAAACCCGAGTTTGTCCAAACGCAGAGGATCCTGCGAATGAAATCCTTAGGTTCACAGAGACCGCCACTTATGAGCAAAAAACCTACTCTGACCTAACATTCCATTATAAAACACCTACTCTGACCTAACTTTCCATTATAAAACATTTTATCTTTTCGACCTAAAAAATTTGGAATGTGGCGGCATGAACTAAACTTGCACTCGCAACAGTGTTTCCGCGCGATCTCTCCCTTCTGAGCTCACCGGAACGACATCAAACGCCGAGAATTTGGGTAAAGTTTGTACTTGAAATGGATGGGTTTAGTGAAAGCGATGAGTATATGGTTGAAAATAATGGTGGACTTGAGGGTGACAGTTGTAGACAAGAAGGTGTGCATTGTGCTCCACTTATAGGATTAAACAAAAAAGATGAACAATTTCAAAAGAAAGCACAACCCACTCCACTTGAGGTACACTCAACACTCTCCATTTGGTTGTTGTTATTGTTTGTTGATTTTACTTATAAGTTAATGATTATTTTGTGCATAGGCTCTTCTCATCGATGTAATAAATTTTGAGATACCTACAAGTGATGTTGAGAACCCGGACATACTTTAATCGTATTTAAAAGTGATCAACCTTCTAAAGGTAATAATTGCCTTAATCATTTTTCTTTATTAGCCTTTTAATATATGGTTTCAATTTTTATTTGTTTGATTTACTTTAATGTAGAAGGATGATGATGATGTTGATGGTAAGGTCGATACAAATGTTGAGACCAATGAAGAAATAGCACTGGAAGAGGTACTCAGTGATGGAGACTTAATTCTTACTGAAGAGGTAAGGTTAATTCTTGCATAATCATTTTCACAAGTTTATTGATTTTCATGACATGTGTATTATTGTTCCTAATTTGAGTATTTTTTTGTAGGTTCTCCCTTCGAGGTCGGTCTTGATAGCTTGGTGCTAAGGTGTTAGTAGGGAAAATAACATAGTTGTCATTATCACTAAATTTGAACCCGCTGATCATAGATGTAGATGAATGATTCATTTGGGATGTGAGAGAGGAAGAAAACCCAAGAAAAACCAAAGGCAAAAAATGAAGCTTCATAATGGTCGATCAAACGGTACAAAGAAGTGTGGGTGGCCATTTCAGTTGAGAGGTGTACCACAAGGTAATGACCATTGGAATCTACAAGTGACGTGTGGAAAACAAAATCATCCTCAGGCAAAATCGCTTTTTGGCCATTCCTTTGCTGGCAAGCTGAACGAAGCAGAGATTTAATATTTGCATTGATGATACACCAAAACGGTCCCAACTCTGCGCCATACACGTTTCATGATGATCTCGAAGAATAACATGCCCTAGCGTCAGTCCAACACTAATCCGGCCCAAGCGGTTTTTAGCCTGCCCAATGCAATCCACCAAACGGATTCAAATTCTTACAGCCTGCTAAGCCCACGTGTCTCACAGCTATCCACAATACCCGTAAGCCCTACTAAGGCAAGTATCTCGAGGATCAGCTTCGGACGGGCAAGTACAACGGCTCTTTGCTTCCAACTAGGAAGAAAATTTCAGAGTATATGTCACACACATACACTTCTACCTATAGACTACTATCGAAATGGGAACTATCTCCCGCGTATTTAGGAGCACTAGGCTAACAAGGAAATTTCCCTCCACAACACGACTCCTAATTTGATAAGGATCTCCATGAAGATCTTCTACCCTAAACTACGTCATCTATGGCCTGGTCAAACCAGGACTCCAACACTATAAATAAGACATGAGGTTGGTAAGCTAAGGTACGCTACACATTTCCTGTTTACAGCATTACACCTTACTCAAATCCCTGGCTGACCTTAGCATCGAAGTGCCATCGGCCACCACAATGGTGGTTCGTGGCTCACGTGCAGGTCAACGGGTTTGTAGGTCAAGGTAAAAGCAAGGAGCGCAAAATGACTGCATCAGTTTGGCGCTGTCCGTGGGGACAACAAAGTTCCTAACCTTTCACTAGCATCATCTCTTTTCAAAATACAAAGAGATGGTGACTACTAGATCACGCAACAATGGAGAACAACGGGATAAGTCAAATGCTCATACTAGCACCATATCGCCGCTCTCGGCGGTGCCGGGGACACACCGACATCAGACTCACACTCCCCGCATCAACAACAACAACGATGGACCCCAGGATAGATTTGTTGTCGTCTCAAATACAACAAATGGCCAAAGCGATAGAGGCTCTCGTGCAACAAAACCCTCCACCTGCTAATGGAGAGCACATGCCTCCACCTCCATAAGACGACAGGAAGCAAGCACAAGAGAGTCAAGTCCCTCCTAGTTCTCATTGGACTAGAGGAGGCGGTGCGGCCAACGCAAAACCGACTCTCAGGACAGAGAGGCTCAACCCTCAGAACCCCTTCTGCAGAGGGGCGCACGACCTAGACGTGTTGTACCATCTCTCTGTTCCACCGTTTGTTGAACATATCATGAACAAATCCCTTCCAAAGAAGTTCATGCCTCCAAAGCTTGACTTATATGATGGGACCACCGATCCATTCGACCACCTATGCCATTACCAACATGTAATGGCACTCAAAGAAGGATCCGAGTCGGTGATGTGCATAACTTTCCTTACTAGCCTAAATAAGTCAGCACTGACATGGTTTCACACCCTCTCGCCAAAGTCAATCGACTCATTCAAGACGTTGGCGAAGGAGTTTCTGACGGATTTTGTCGGAAGCCAGCGCCTCCGAAAGGGCCCACACTACATACTCTCTCTGAAACAGAGATCTAATGAGACACTTAGAGAGTATGTCACACACTTCTACGATGAGTTTACACTCATTGACGGTTGCAACAACGACACAGCCGTGACGGCTTTCACCGCGGGCCTAAAGTAGGGAAAGTTTTATGAATGCCTCACCTTGGAACCCCCTTTGGATATGATAGAGATCCTCAAGAACACCCAGAGGTACATCACTTTATAAGAGTTGAGAACTATGAAGAGGGAATCAGAGGGTGAAAAGAAGCCCTTCATTTCTAAGGACAAGAAGGAAGGAAGGATGCGCGAGGATGAAGAAATGAGAAAGCGAAAGCGCAATGACAACAGATTGGACGCTGGCCAGGCCAGGCCAGAGAAAACTTCCAACTACGTTAGATCTGAATCCATGACCCCCCTCAATTCAAGCCTATTGGATGTCCTAAATTCCATGAAAACTGGAAAGATCTTAAGTGCATCTAAACAGATCTGCGTACCTCATATTTCTGATAATGCGGATTCCTCACAAGAATTTGGTACCCCAAAGCAGCGCGAAGACCACTACAAACGTGACAAGAGCAAGTACTACTTGTACCACAAAGAGGGCGACCATGATACCAACAATTGCAAGAATCTATGGTACGAGATCGAGTACTGGATTCGCATAGGAAGTTGAAGGAATTCCTGGGTTTTGAGAAGCAACCAGAATGACCTAGAAACCGGGGGAGTCAGTCAAGGAGATCAAGAAGGAGGCTCCGGGCATAATCTACGTCCTTCATGGAGTCCGACCGAAAGAAGACCAATCAAATAGGTCCCGCAAGCGGACTCTACTGAAGATGCGAACACGGCTCGCAAATGAGGACATACGCGTTTACTACTCGAGGGTGCAAAGCCCCATCCCTTCTTTAACCTTTATAGACAATGACCTCGAAAGAGTCCGAGCATCGCACAATGTCGCTCTTATCATATCGGTCTCCATTGCAAATTGGGAGGTAAAGAGATCCCTGGTAGATATGGGAAGCTCGCTCAACGTCCTGTTCTACAATGCGTTCCTCGGTATGGACTTCAAGAAGGAGAACCTGACATCCTCAGACTACCCGCTAATTGGATTCAGCAGAGAGAAGTGCTTCCCGATCAAGAAGATAAGGTTAGCAATAGGGCAGGAGAGGCACAACTCAGAAAGGTCCTGTTTCTAGACTTCATATTAGTAGACGCTCCGTCTACCTACAACCTTATCTTGGGAAGACCATGGCTCCACCAGATGGAAACAATAGTCTCCAACCTTCACCAGTGCATTATGTACACTGCTAACCACTCTGAAGGAATGATAAGTAGGGACCAACCTACGACACGAGGATGCCATTATGCTTCGCCAAATCACCCCAAGAAAGTGATCCGACAACGACAATGCAAACCTTGCGATGAGTTGCAGACTTCCTCAAACAGCTTCCGGCCTCCCAAAGGAGGTAGAATAGGCAAAAATGGCTGCAAGTGACGAAGCAGTTAAGGCCTCACAGTGCTGCCAAGCGAGGACACTTTTACCATGCGCGATACTCGGGGTGACTCAGAGATACCACCCTCAGAAGCAACGACGCATCTGCCAACACTTCGATCAACCATAAATTAGCCGTAGGAACTGTTTACCTGTAGAAAAAGCGGAAATGAAAAGAAATTATGAGATCTCAATGAAACAATTAGGTGATCACCCAGAGCAGGTGACCACACATAACAACTATTCTCATCATGACTCATCGACGAAAATGTCAGAACATTCGAACACTCCAACGATGGAGATCTCCCTTCAGTTTTTGGAAAACCAAAAGCATTTTCTTCGAGTAAGAACATTATAGGAGATACGCTTTACAAAAGATAATGCCTACAACGATGAAGAAACACCATTATATAGATATAATGGTTCACCAAATGGGCGCTTCAGCATTAACTATCAGCATTGAATACCATATGGGAAACGAGGAGACAACGGTTCCTGCACAAGTCCACGTTCGTCCAATCAACGAGGCTGCACACAACCATATTAATTGAGGGGGAGTGACTGATACTCAACCGTCTCGCGATCACCATACACGTGTTACCATGCAATCTACGCCATACACTTAGCGTATTTCATACAAGAAACCCTAGCTCTCACTCTACGGGCCCATGGGTCCGGCCCACTATTCAAACAATATTCTACCATGTGCCTGACACGAGCATTAGAAATCCTAGTCATTCCTGACACATGGATCACACCCGCATATCGCCAGGTGATTCAAGGTACTTCTATCTCTTCATAACTCGTCTGCACAACGCACTCCGTTCGTGGATATAGGCTTGCACGCTCGACGAATCCCTTCGTCTCAAACTTGTAGCCCGCTACACGTGGGTGTAGATGATTTGAAAGGTGAGAGACTAGTCAGTCCCGAAGTGATGTCGACGACTCGCCACAGGATCATCACTTTTCAATAGACCATGATCGCCAAATCCTTTCTCCCTGAACCTGTAGTCCATTCTGCTCGGACATAGATGGTTTGGAAGGTGGGAGCCCTAGCAAAAATAAATCACAGCTAAAGCAACGTTTTCACGCTCACACGAGCTGCCATTCTATTACCAGCAAAGACCATTCATACTGACCCACAAATCGTCCCGCCAACACGCGAACGAATGCTACATGGAATGCCAACCCGAGCTTGCGAAACCTGACTCGGGATAAGCACTCTAGGTCAAAGACAACGCATGCGCTCGACTATCACAGTTCACTCATGCCAGCAACCGCGAGTCACGGTCAAATAGGCAAAACAAGCCCCTAGTGGCTTACCTTAAGGATGTACTACAACTAGGTAGCATAGCCTGCTCCTAAACCATCCGTGAACGCTCACTATTGAATATAACTAAGCAACAGTGACTCCGAGTCACTCGCAACGCAAACTTTCAAACTTTCAATAGCGGACAGACCACTCAACTACCTATTGACCCAACCAGCCTATGCCAAAGTAAAATGACAAGGTGAAACGAAAAGCACGCAATAGGGAAAACAAACACAAAATGGATACAGAACGTACTCAAAATGAATATGTTTTCATTAACAGTTGAAACAAAAAAGGTACAAATGTACAAAGTCTATCCCTCATCAGGAGGGGGACAAAGACAGATGAGCTAAGCTTAACAGAGAAGGGAGTAGGAGTCATGTCCGTACGCGTCTCAATTTGAGCATCATGATCTAGATCGCCTTCTTTGTCTGTTGATGCAAAAACCACTGATAAGTCTACATACGACATCTTCTTATAGCTATCGAGATCCCATTCTGGATGCTCCTCCTTCATCAGTGCCAACAACTCCAATCTACCGTGCACAACCCATCGGAATTCACACTTGCCTTGTTCCTGGAAAAGCTCTTCCTCGTGCACTTTCGCTTCAACAAGTTCACACTCCAATAGTTCCAGTTTTCTAGTCAGGGCGTTGACACGAGACTGCTCCGTAATCAGACTGCTCTTTACAGCACTGTGATCATGTTATTCCAATTTAAGCTGGTCCTCAGCCTTCCTCGCCACCTGAGCGTTGGATTCCACATTGGACTCCAACTGTTGTTTCTGAATAGCCTAGTTAGCCTTATTCAAGGCTTTCTCCTTAGCGAGAGACCGCAATTCCAAACGCGCCTCAGTCGCAGCTTCCTGCGCAAACTCCAAGTCGCGATGGGTCAGATCCAACTCTTGCTTGAATTTGTCCCTTGTGGACACTACCTCTGCTAGGTCTGACTCAAGGGCTTTCAGATGAACACTCTGAGTCTCAGCAACAATGATCGACTGTTTCAGCCTCCACTCCTCAGCAACTGGATTTCATAAAGCGCATTAGAATACAACCTTTGCATGTTCTAGAATACACGTTCCATAGTGTACACCCTCTTACGAGCCGCCTCGACTTTCATCCCAGCAACGACCACCTGGCTCAAGTGAGACATTCCCAGCATAAGGTACTTTAAAACCTTATCCATACGCCCTTCTAACGTATCCTCATCGGGTTTTGGAGCGTGATCCATCAGTCAGCTGTGATGGCTGCTTATATGCTTCCTCAAAGCATAATCCACATCAACCTCTTGGTGCCATATTGGATTGCTCATCTTCACTAAGTCCAGAGCAAATAGACTTATCCGCGCATTGGGATAAAGCTCTCCCAGATGAGGAATCACGCCAGCACCACCCTTCGTAGTCGCCATGCCCTCCTCCGCAGTCTTTTACTTCTCGCAGTTCCTTCTGATGTAAGTGGTTCTTCGGCCTTCGGAGAAAGCTCCCCAAAACAGTTGTAACTTTTGAATCAATTTATAGTGTTCAAGAACTGTAGCTAGACTGTGTTATGCGCTATGCGCCAGTCTGTTGCTTGCATGCTCGACCTTGACGTTTTGCACTTTTTTTTTTTTTTTTACCTTTTGTGACTTTCTTAAGTGTTGGGTCGTGGCTTCGATCTTGATTTTTCGTCAGTCGCCAAAGCTTTTCAGTCGTTAATCTTGAGATTTCATAGACCAATTGAGTGTATGTCAGGTAATACAATTGTTGATTGTACCACTATATCTATTGTCGTATGTTATTTGCAGGTGTGGTGTTTGAGCAATTATGTTTGGTGATCATGGTTTGTGGAAAGACCATGATTTCTGACGAGCTATCTTCATTGGTCTACAAGAGCATTGACTAAGCTCCCACTTTCTAGGTCATCATTGCCTGTTCTATTCGGACTAGGCTTCGAGCAAAAAGTTAGAATCTTACTATGACCGTCCTAGCCCTCTTAATAAGTCTGACTTGGAGGCCCTGACTTATGTATAAAGTGTGCAAGCCTGACTGTGGCCTTCTGACATGTATCTGAAGGGTGCAAGTCTGATTGTGCTTGTTTTGACTTGTGCATCAAGTTTGACTTTCGCCGACCTGACTTGTATCTGAAGGGTTCAAGTCTGATTGTGGTTGTCTTGACTGTGGCCGTCTTGACTTGTATCAGAAGGGTTCAAGTCTGACTGTGGCCATCCTGATTTGTATCAAGTCCGATTGTGGCCATCCTGACTTGTATCAGAAGGGTGCAAGTCTGATTGTGGCAGTCTTGACTTCTATCAAGTCTGACTGTGGTCGTCTTGACTTGTATATGAAGGGTGCAAGTCTGACTATGATCGTTTTGACTTGTATCTGAAGAGTGCAAATCTGATTGTGGGCATCCTGACTTGTATCAAGTCTGACTGTGGTTGTCCTGACTTGTATCAGAAGGGTACAAGTCTGACTGTGGCCGTCCTAACTTGTATCAAGTCCTACTGTAACCATCCTGACTTGTATCTGAAGGGTGCAAGTCTGACTCTGGGCATCCTGAATTGTATATCAGAAGGGTGCAAGTCTGACTGTGGTCATCTTGACATGTGCACGAAGTCTGACTGTGGTCGTCCTGACTTGTTTTTGAATGGTGCAAGTCTGATTATGGTCATCCTGACTTATGCATCAAGTCAGACTATGGTCGTCCCGACTTGTATCTGAAGGGTGCAAGTCTGACTGTGGTCGTCTTGACTTGTTTGACTGTGGCCATTCTGACTTGTATCTGAAGGGTGCAAATCTGACTGTGCCATCCTGACTTGTCTGACTATGGTTGTCCTCACTTTTGTATGGGAGTTAGGTAGAGGACCGATAGAGGAATTTTGGCAGAAACAAATATCCTTTATTGATATAACTTTTTAAGGTGTTCTACATTCCATGGCCGCATAAGGCTTCTATTGTCCAACATCTTCTAACCAATACGTCCCTGGACTGTTGACCTCGATCACTTTGTATGGCCCTTCCCAATTTAGGTTTAGCTTTCCTGTTCACGGTTTCTTAGTGTTTTGCTAAATATTTCTAAATACCCAGTCTCCGATTTTGAATTGTCGTGGGTTGACTTTCTTATTGTAGTACTGAGCCATCTTTTGTTGGTAGGTGGCTATTTATAGTAGCAACCTGACTTCTCATTTCCTCAAGAAGATCTAAACTGACGCACAGAGCTTTGTCGTTGTTTTCCGGTCTGAATTCCTCTACCCCGAAAGTTGGTATTTTGAGTTCCATCGGGACCATCGCTTCTGACTCGTATGCTAGGGCGAAGGGTGTTTATCAGGGGGTGTTAATTTTGTGGTTCGATACGCCCAGAGTATTCCTGGCAAGGCTAAGACCCATTTCCTTTTTGTCGTGTCGAGCTTTATCTTGAGTGCCTTTAAGATGGTTCTATTGGTGACTTCCACCTGGCCATTGGCTTGCGGATACCCTAGCGAGGAGAAATGGTGGTTGATGCTGAGGTATTTGCATAGTTTCTCAACCTTGCTGCCTTCAAATTGGGTTCCGTTATCACTGATCAGTGTCCTTGGAATATCAAATATGCAAGCGATGGACGTCCAAATGAATTTTTCTATTTGTTCTGGTCCTATCTTGGACAGAGCCTCAACTTTGACCCATTTTGTGAAGTAATCAACTAATAATAGGAAAAACTTATTGGTTGAGGCCGAGAGCGGTCCAACTATGTCCATTCCCCACTGTGCAAATTGCCATGGGGTGGGCATTGGAGTCAAGGGATAAGCGGACGTGTGAGTGTACGGGGCGAACCTTTGGCATTTATTGCATTTGCAAATGATGTCTTTTTCATCCTGCCACATTTTCGACTAGTAGTATCCAAAGTCAGGGCCTTATGAGCCAGGGTCCTACCACCCGGGTGATTCCCGCAGATGCCATCATGGATCTCTCAAAGGACTTGGTTTGCTTCTGAAGAGGCTAAGCATCTGAGCATTGGGGCCATGGTTGATCTTTTGTAGAGTTTGTTGTTCAGGATGGTGTACCGTGCTGCCCTTTTTTCAGCTTTCTGGTCTCTGATATTTCGGCTGGGAGGGCCCATCTTTGATGTACTCAATGATGGGATTCATCCAGCTTGAATTTGCTTCGACTACGTAAAGCTCAATGACCTCGTCATCTTCCAAACTTGATTGTTCTTGGAATTCGATAAGTCCATTGGCGGTTTTTGCAGTGGCTGAGGCCTACCTGGCCCGTACGTCAACTCTCTAATTGTTATCTCGCAGACATTTTAGAAGTTTGAATCTTCTGAATTAGCCTGCTGCATTAATGACCTTTTCTCGGTATGTTATCATCTTTGAGTCTTTACTGTTAAAGTCCCTTATAACATGGTTGACTATCAGATGTGAGTCGCTATAAGCGGTTAGCACAACTACCTTGACTCCTTTTGCTAGCTTCCTGCCGAACATGAAGGCTTCGTATTTCGCCTTGTTGTTCAATGTTGGGAGACCAAATCTGACCTTTTTTTCTAAGACGAAACCGCTTGGAGAGTAGACTGTGATACTGACACCGCTTCCTTTTTGCGTGGCTGGCCCATCACAGCGTAAGATCCAGCAGGGCTCGTCTAGTTTTGGCTCTGAGCTGTTCGACTCCTTTTCTTCACCACCAGTAAATTCGGTGATGAAGTCTATTAATGTTTGTGCTTTTATGGTCGTTCTGGGTGCGTAGTTGATGTCAAATTGTCCTAGTTCCACCGACTATTTAACCATCCTGCCAAATAATTCTGGCTTGTGTAGCACCGTGCGAATCTGGTGTTTGGTTAGAACTGTAATAGAGTGGGCCTGAAAGTAGGGCCTTAGCTTCTTGGAAGGGATGACTAATGCCAAAACTAACTTTTCTAGATCAAGATAGTTTGCTTTGGCTTCCATGAAAGTTTTTTTGTTGTAGTATACTGGTATTTGTACCCTTTTATCATTCCGTACAATAGTTGAACTAACGGCTTGATCCGAAAGGGCTTGGTACAAATAAAGTGTTTCTCCTGGGGTTGGCTTGGGAGTAGCTCGATACTTCCCGTATACGACTTTAGGTTCTGGAAGTTCTGCTTGCACTCTTCATCCCAGCTGAAGGCCTTGTTTCCTCTGAGTATTTTGAAGAAAATGAGGCACTTGTCTGATGACTGGGATATAAACCTGTTAAGTGCTGCCACCCTTCCGATCAGGCTACGAACTTCCCTGATGGAGATTGGGGACTTCATGTCGAGAAGAGCCTGGATTTGCTACGGATATGCTTATATTCCTTTTTGATTTACTATATAACCAAGGAACTTGCCTGATTCGACCCCAAACGTGCATTTATGCGGATTGAGCTTCATCCGATACTTGCAGAGCTGGCCAAAGGCTTCTGTAAGTTAGATATGTGATCTGGGTTGTGGAAGCTCTTGACCAACATGTCGTCTATGTAGTCCTCCATGTTCCTTCCAATTTGGCTTTTGAACATACAGTTTACTAGCCGTTGGTACGTGGCGTCCGTTTTTCTTGAGTCTGAATGGCATCACCCGGTAGCAATATAACCCTCTCCCAGTTATGAAGGACGTTTTCTCTTGATTCAGAGGGTGCATTTGTATCTGGTTATATCCGGAGTAGGCGTTCATGAAGCTTAGGAGATCGTGTCCGAAAGTTGCATTTACAATTTGGTCGATGCGAGGAAGCAAAAAGTAGTTCTTCGAGCATGCCTTGTTCAAGTCGGTGTAATCTACGCAAACTCTCCACTTTCCCTGGTTTTTCACCAGGACGGTATTTGCCAACCAGTCTGGGTACCATGCCTATTTGATCATGTCGGCGTTTAGCAACCTCTGTACTTCTTCGTTTATAACCTGGTTCCTTTTGGGGGCCACATGTCTTTTCTTCTGTCTAATCGATTTTCATGTCGGGTCTAAAGTCAGTTGATGGATGATTATGGAGGAGTCTATTCCCACCATGTCCTTCATTGTCCAGGCAAAGACATCTTGGTTCTGTCGCAGCAGTGTTATCAGTTGTTCTTCGAATTCCTTACCCAGGAGGGAACCTATTTGGATGGCTCTGCTATTACTAGGGCTGTCTAGATACATGGTCACATGCTCCTCTTCTGGTTGATTGAAGTTGGGTCTTCCTCTAGGGCTAACAAGGGCCTCCTTGTCCGAGTTGGGACAGTCCTCGCTCAACTCCGGATATGAGCTTTGTGGCGTCTCATTCGCGATCCCGATCTGCATTTTACAGCTGTCGAGCCATTCTAGTGCTGAGTAATAGCATTCTTTGGCAGCTAGCTGATTTCCTCTTATTGTGACCACTATTTGTTTAACAGCGTACTTAACACACTGATGTAAAGTGGAAACCACTGCCTCCATCTGGTGAAGCCAGGGCCTCCCGATGATGATACTATAGGTGGACGGTGCATCGACCACCACGAACTCTTAAAGGATTACTTTTTGGAGCCGTGGCTCTCCTGCCACTACTATTAATTTGATCCTCCTACTGGTAAGTACTTTTTCTCATTGAGTCCGACTAGAGGATGTGTTGAGGGGCTTAAGTTTTCTTCTTTTAACTGCATGTTGCGTAACGTTTTTAGGAACACCACGTTTGTACTGCTTCCCATATCCACTAAAGACCTTCTCACCTTCCAGTTTGCTATAGACAATGATATCACCAGGGCGTCGTTGTGTGGAGTTCATACACCTTGGAGGTCTTAGTTCGAGAAGGTAAGGAGCATAATCGGTTCCTAGGAGTGAACGTGTCGCATCCGTTGGTCCTCTAGGTTGATCTGGTCCGTAATTTGCGAAACAACCCCTTTCGAGACCTGTTGGAGTGTTCGGTTTCTCAGTTTACTCCGTGCAGGACGCATACCTAATCACGGTGTTCCCTATTTTTTTTCCTCTTATTCGTCCCTAGGGACAGAGGGCTTCTTCTCAAATTTTGCCTTTTTCTTGGCGGTTAGTTCCTCGTCTTGGACGATGTACTTTTGTGCTTCTTTTACCAGGTCCGCCATATTCGCCGGGGGGGTCCAAAGTTAGGAAGTTATATAACTTGTCGTTCCTCTTGTCATTGGTGAAGGTTGCGACGGCTGTTGCATTGTTACAAACGTTGTCGAGAGTCAACTCATCATTGAAGCACATGACATATGCTTTTAATGTCTCATCCGACTTCTGCTTCATGGATTTGAGTATCTTTACTGTTTGCAAAATCTGTTGTATATGAGTTGGCAGTAGATTCTCCCTTGGTTCCACAGCGGTTACCGTCGATAAGGGGGTCTGCAAAGGTTCCTCCTATGGTTGCTGCGGTGCTGGAGCAGGCAGGGCTCTGCCGTCCTGAGCGTTTGAGGTTTCCACCGAGTCTCCATCGTCGAGGGACCTTGTTGTTACCATCTCACTGATTTTATGGAAATGGTGGAACTACTTGTTCATTTTGAGGAACTTTATCGTTCCCCACGGGCGACGTTAAACTGATGTAGTCGAATTCTGCTATCCTTCCTTGCTGCTTACCTTAACCTGCACAGATGGCAAACGTGAGCCAAGGACCATAATTTGGTGACCGATGACACTCCGATGCTTAAGTTAGATAAGGCTTAAGATAGGCTTAAAACTGTAAACTGGGTTACATTGCGTACCTCTAGTTCATCGACCTTATCTCCTTTTTATAGTGAAGGATTCCTTGTTTGGTTAGGCCTTTGGTGGCGTTATTTTGGAAAAATGATCTTGTTGTGGAAATCCTTTCCTGATTGGGAGTTGTTCATGTGGAATAGTTTCCCCATATGACTTGTGATCCTAGATCTTCGGGAGATGTTTCCCTTTCTGAGTGTTGTCCATGCAAGGAAGTTTCTTTGTCCGATTTATACTCGAATATATGTTTCCTAGTTAGATCCAATGTGTTGCTGGCCTGCCTATCTTGGGTAGATATTTTAGATACTTGCCTTAGAGGTCTTACGAGTATTGGGCCTGACCGCGTGACATTTGGGTTTACTGGCTCATTGTGACTCGGACCCAACAACCTGGATTTGCCAATAGTGGGCTTACTGTTGCTTGGGCATGCAATTGGGTTTGTTTCGTTTTGTTGACGAGATTATCATGACACGTGTACGGTGCTGATCAGAGGATGGTTTGGTGTGTCATCATCAACGTTCCTACGTTGATCAATAGAGGCCTCCACCAACTTAAGATCCTTATGAAGGAGCTTGTTCTGCAAGGAAACCATTGATCATAGTCAAAATTAAATTTGGTATTTCAAACTTAAGCAAGTTTGTTAAAGTATAGATCAATTATCCTATTGTGCGATATAAACAATTGTTTTCTTAGGGGGTTGAGTCCTCCTAGTCTTCGGTGGTTAGACGAAATGATGGCTAATGTCATGAAACTTTTTTCAAGTAGTCATCACGACAGTCCCATGGAAGCTTCACTAGTGCACCTTGTTTGTCAGTTGACACGAAATGATTCTGCCAATTTTTACCGAACGACGACAAATATTTCGTGCTTGACTGAATAGTGATAGTCTGATCAACCTCTATTCTTCATTTTGGCTTCACACTCCAAAATGGCACACTTAATCGCACACCAAACTGCAATTTCACAACCTAAAGTCAAGCATACTAGGTTGTGAGTGATCGATGAAATAAGATCATTCCAATGCAACTGTGAAGACTCAACCAAAGGTGAACATCACTTCTACTCAGTAAAGTGTAGAAAGATCCGAGATTAAACTTTCTCTCATTCGTCTAATTGAGTGACATACTTGGAGAAACCTTTTTGAGTGTTAGGTTTCCTAAACTCAACCAAAACCGTGTAGGTTCTCGAATCCTTGGAGTAGGTTTCTACAAGTGTCACATGAGATCCCAAATAGGTTATAAGTCTTGGTTGTGTTGCATTTCATGATGATGTGATCCTCGGCCATTCGATAAGTCTCACAGAGCATGACCATAAGTCCAAATGGTATCTCCAGAATCCTAAGCACGCATTCATCTGACTTGGTTGTGTTGCATCCTCGTGACCTAAAGGTATTCGTAAGACTCGTGGAACAGAATGCTTGGTTTGTGTCGGTAAGTCTCAGAGGAGCATGACGACTTGACCTTGTGGACCGTTATTTAAATGTAGCTATCTTTTAATCAAGATAATAGAAGCTTGAGGTTTGCGAGACATTTCCACTATGGAAGTAACTGACCAAGGCAAATCAAACCCCGACATCGGTGAACCTCGTTATATTTGTGTGAGATTGTCTCTTCTTTCTATTTACGTATGCATGCATGTTATCTTAATGTCTTTGATATCTCATATTGCATTTTTAACTTTTATTGTTGTTTTACAAATTAGAGTTTAGCTCTTTTGATTTGTGCATCAAGTCTTGGATCTACTTCGCAAAAGTATTTCGTTAGAATCATGTTTTAGATTGCAAGACTTGTGAGACCACCTAAACCAAGAGGTGAATCATTTCATTATATTTTCTGTCTTTGATTGTTTTTTTTTTTGGTGCTAAGGTGTATGGGATTATTTTGAACACAGAGTTCATATGACCTACTAACCTTTACATTCTTCAGCAAAAGTTTTTTTTAAAGAAAAATGATTTAAAACAAATTCTATTCACCACTGGACTTTCAATTGGTATCAAAGCCAAGTTACTCATAAAAGCCTAGACCCGAGTAAACTTGATGAACATCAAGGATTAACATTTTCATATCTTGTATAGTAAAATGATTTTAAACAATGACAATTATAGTTTTTGGAAAAACAAGATTAGAACTCACTTGATGGCTATGGGTGAGCTTGTGTGGATAATGGTTGTAAATGAGTACAAGAAACTGATATTCACCTAATTTATACTTAACTTACTTTATAATTTACATTTGTTAGTGTTTCGAATATTGTATTTTATTCTAATTCTTTAGTTTTCATGTTTTTATAGGATTGGGAGCATAAACGATGAAATAATATAAATGCCCATTTCAGAGAACAATTATTTGACATGTTCGAATGGGGGTACAAAGTGACGGGTGAAATTGGAAGTCTGCATAACAATCACAAGCCAAACCCCACCTAACTAAACCCAAATCCATTTTTTCTTAACCTAAACCCAAGCGTAATTAAGACCTAATAGCCGCCCTCTCTTCTTCCTCCTCCTTCTTATAAATGGTAGTTACAGAGACAAAGCTCTGCCCTCTCTCTTTCTGGCAGCCACAAACCCTTTCTCCCTAACATCACAACTAAAAACTAACAATGCTCACAACCTCACTTTCTTAACAGCCGCCCCAACACCATCTCATCGTCCCACGTCGGGGATCATTTTCGCTCGCTAGAAAAAGCCACTAAACAACTATCTACGTTCCTTCTTCTTCCTCCTTCCATCCAACCACCACTAACAAACACGACAATAACAACCCAACCATCCTTCTTCTTCCTTTGCTTCTTCCACAATCACCAACCATCGCCATCGCTCCACAATCTCATCTCGCCTTCTCAGTGCAAGACAAAGCTTCTTCTCTTCTACTTCATCTTCTTCCCTAATCCCTTTTCTTTTTCTTGCCTCACAATCACATCGAGCCATCACAACAAGCAGACCCATCACGCCCTCTCTTCTTCAATCATGTTTCACAACCTTCATCGCATACAACCCTCGCCCCAACCCGTAGACCTTGTTCTCTCCATGCACAAATCTCACCATGACCTAATAGCCACAAAACCACCACCCTCCTCTCCACAATGCGAAAGTGAGTTAGGATTTTATTTTTGTTTTGCTCGAGGACTAGCAAAATATAGGTTTGGGGATATTTGATATTCACGTAATTTTTACTTAAATTACCTTATAATTTATATTTGTTAGTGTTTTGAATATTGTATTTTATTCTAATTATTTAACTTTTGTGTTTTTATGAGATTAGGAGGTTAAACAATGAAATCTTATAAATGCACACTTCAGAGAACAATTGTTTGACAGGTTTGAATGGCGGTACAAAGTGACAGGTGAAATTGGAAGTCACCATAACAATCACAAGCCAAAACCCGACTCAACTAAACCCAAATCCATCTTTTTCTTAACCTAAGCCCAAGCTTAATTAAGACCTAATAGCCCACTATATTCTTCCTCATCCTTATAAATGGCAATTACAGACACAAAGCTTGGCCGTCTCTCTTTCTGGCAGCCACAAACCCTCTATCCCTAACATTACAACTAACAATTAACAGTGCACGACCTCCCCTTCTTCACAGCTACCCCAACACCATCTCTTCATCCCTCATCGGGGATCTTTCTCGCTCGCTCGAAAGAGCCACCAAACTGCCATGTACGTTCCTCTCTTCCTTCTTCTATCCAACCACCACTAACAGACACGACAATAACAACCAAACCATCCTTCTTCTTCTGCTTCTTCCACCATCACCATTGCCTCACACTCTTGTCTCGCCTTCTCAGCGCAAGACAGAGCTTTTTCTCCCTCACTTCATCTTTTTCCCTGATCCGTATTCTTCTTCTCACCACACAGTCACATCGAGCCATCACAACGAACAAACCCATCACACCCTCTCTTCTTCCATTCACAACCTCTATCGCATACAACCCTCGCCCCAACCAATTGACCCTATTCTCTCCGAGCACAGATCTCACCACCACTACGCCACAATTGCTCATTAATAGCATTTCATTATAGCATTTTTACACTTTGTGCTATGAAAAATTCAAGTTTTAGTGACATTCCAGTTTTAAAACGCTATGAAAAAAAGTGGGAGATTAAAAAAAATTAAACCGCTCGATTTTGCCAATTTTTTTTTTTAGAAAAGTGTTTCGCTCCCTCACCCAATAGGCCAAGGAAACACCTCTTTCTCCTTTGTTGTTGCCCTCAAGTTGTAATTCGAGTGAGAGAGATTTAGGTAGATGAGAGATCGAGGGAGACAACAGAAAGATCGAGAGATCCAGATAGAGAGATGCACAAGCCAATTCAACACACCCATTTCAACACACACAACTTCGTCTTCAAACCCTCAGCTGCTTAAGCGAAAATGTCATCGCACAAGACGTTCATCATCATGAAAAAGTTGGCTAAGAAGATGAGGCAGAACAGGCCCATCCCTCACTGGATCTGCATGAGGACTGACAACACCATCAATTCTACTCAAAACCTAAAACCCTAAATCTCATTTTATCATTCTTTCTTTATTTGCATCTTTGCATCTTTTCATCAAACACCTTGTGTTCAATTGGTTTTCTGAATTGTTGGTTTTTTTGGGGGTTTTCTCAGGTACAATGTGAAACGCAGGCACTGGCGATGAACCAAGCTTGGGTTCTAAGGTGGATTTGCATATTACTTTTTATCTGTTTAGTTTACCATGATTCTTGGTTGAATTAAGGGTAATGAACTAGTTGGATGTTTTGTGATTTGAGTGAAACTTGGAAAATTAGTGAAAGTTTTCTTTATTAAAAGAAAAAGATTGTTTGTTTAACTTCAAAGTTTAGTGAAGGATTTAATACTCTAATTTGAGGGTTTTGTTATATTTACTTATCTGGTTATGATTGAGTAGTAGTAGTAGTATTTCAGTTTGAAATGATCTATTGTGTAATTGATTAAGTTCTTCAATGTTGATATTTACGAAATTTTTGTTTCACGAATTGGATTCCAGTTATGCTGAATGGGTTATATTGTGATGAGAATTAGGGTTGAACAAAAAACCAACCAAACCGATTAAATCGATCGAACCAATTGGTTCGGTTTAAATTCGGTTCGGATCGGTTTCAGTTTTAAAAAATTCAAAATTGAAGTGGTCGGTTCAGTTTTTGGTTTCTATGTGATTTTAACCGACCAAACCGAACCAATCGAATATATATATAAATAATATATATTTTATTTAAAAATATATATATTTTTATATAAAAATAATATAATGTTTAAAATAGTCCGTCGGTTCGGTTTTATTTCGGTTTTGGTTCGATTTTAGTCGGTTCGATTCGGTTACGATTTGCATAAATTAGAATCAGTTCGATTTCGAATCGATTTTGTTAATGGTAGGTTCGGTTTTCAACCCTTATGAGAATTATATGTATGTTTGTAGTATAAGTTCTTTTTGGTCTTTTGAATTGAAATTAAATTGCTTGGATTGAAACTTTGAATAGAGTTTCCTGATAATCGTTTTTCTTTAGTTTAAGTTCTTTTTGGTCTTTTGAATTAAAATTAAATTGTGTGAGAATTATAAGTATGTTTGTAGTATATCAGGTCAGTCAATTTTTTTCTCATTCAGTTTAGTTGTTTCTATATTCAGTGATGACTATGTATGAAAATGCTGATATTTATTTTCGCTTTTCATTCGCCAAAGTCTAAGTCCTAAGCCTAACTAAGATATATCGAAATATACATTCACCAACAGTGGTGCGATATGTGGAATGCTATAACTCCAAAGTGGGGAAGTAGACCTATATAATAGAGTTTGATCTTTATTTCATACACTCATCCTTTATTTGTTGTGTCTAGTACTATTGTACCTTTCTACAATGATAATTATTATAGACTGAAGTCAGCCACAACAAAGCTAGAAGAGCGGCAAATTATAAGAAAAGTACATCATGAACTCTTGTTCCTTTTGATGCTTTTGCTCTGTATGTTCAGTAGCATTTGCAAAGTACAATTCAAATATCATATGGTTACTTATAACTTGGTTGAGTAGCCTTATGTGGCACTTGAGAGGGCCAACTTCAAGGTGTAAGGCTATATAACTTAAATTTACCAAGCTTGCTTTGCTGTTTCATGTAGTTATTAGAAACATTTCAGATTGAATTTGTAGAGTTTGATGTATTGTTTTTTGTCTAACACCAGGTGGTTCTGAGGGTCTGTTTGCATAGAAAACTTTGGAAATCACAAATGAAGTTCTTTCATGCTATAAAAATCAAGGTAGCTAACTCTCTTCTTAAAATTGGACCCCGGTATGGACTTCTGTCACGGTGGCCAAGTTGCTTTGAAATTAATTCCAAAACTATGCATTGCACACACTGTATGATATGTTTACTTTTTTATGGACTTTTGAAGGGGTCTCTATTGGAAATTTTATTGTTCATCTTTTTCTTTATATGCTTTGAAAATTTTGAAGTAGTTAGGACATGGATATTGAGCATGTGCATTTCTTGGTTGATGTCATTCATAGTATATATGAATATTTTAACTTAAGATCTTTGTAGTAATATGATATTTATATGTGAAGGTGGTTATGATTTACTAGGTACGAAAAATCATATCAGAACTACTGAACAAGTTAATTTTGCGTTAAACACATGCAAAGCATTGAAATTGGATGGCCTTGTCATTATTGGAAGTAAACTACATTAGAGATGGTTTCCCACATTGTTAGCTATAAAAGGTCTTAGATATTTGAATTTATTATATTGAATCTTAATTCTTAAGGGGTTACGTCAAACACTAATGTTGCTCAGCTACAGACATTTGCGGAAGCAAAGTGCCCCACGAAGGTACTTTAGTGTTCAATTCCAAATCATCATAACCCTTGTTAAGTTTCTTCATTTTCACGAATTGAATCATAGTTTTTCATAGCTTGTTACTGAAACTGAAAAGATGCAATTTGTTATGATCAACCAAGGTCTTATTCTGATTTTTAGGTAACCCTTGTTTGTGTTGCAGGTGGTTGGAGTTCCTGTTACATTGGAGATATGAAAATCCAATTTGTTGAAACTAATGTTGGGTTTTATACAACCTGTAAGGTAAAGTTTCTTAGTTATTGCATTGAGTTGGTATAGCTTTGATAATATTTTCCAGTCATTTAGTTGTTTTTACATAATATTGGGGTTTTTATAGTGTTGTAGTAGTGGTGTCAATAGATAATCGCCTGCTTTCCTTTCCACTAATTTGGGCATGTGGGTTTATTCATGTCCAATGAACCACCTGTGGATGTCCAACAGCTGATGTCATGAGTATGCCTAAATTTGGCAAGGGTTTATTGCATGTGTAGTTGTCATATGTAGGCGGCAACTTGGGTGGGTTGAGTTGGTGTTATCCCTTTTTGTTTTATGAGTATGCCTAAATTTTATGACTATGCTCTCATATACGTCACAATTAAACTCTAATATAGATCTATTCTGAGGCTAGAAACATGAACTTCTCCAAAATATTTTTCTTGGATTTGTGTGGTGTGGTCTGAATATATATATGTGTGGCGGAGAATCATATTTTCCTATCTAAAAGTTGAAAATGTTGACATGTCTCATGATAGCTCGTATAAAAATATATATTTAGTATTATTAGAAATAAGAGATTTTATGGAGTAAACCAAGTTGTTCTTCACAAGTGCTTGTACTAGATGCATGTGGTCCTCTATAGTACAAAGAGACATCATTTGGTTATGTGGTGCCATCAGCTCATTTGTTGCATGTGGTCCTGTGCAAGAACTGCAGAGTATGAATTTTTGGTAACATGTCTTGGTCTCTGTTCACAACAAAAATCATCAAAGCTTATGAACATTATGAGCCTAAAAACAGACACTTATTAGAGTTGACATGATGGCAAAACATGAAAAACTTCATGGTTGATGTAATTTCTACAAAATAACCAGACACCTCCCATTAAAGTGACCATGCTGCCAAGTAAAATCGTATTTTTCTTGGATTTGTGTGGTGTGGTCTGAATGCAAGACCAACCTTTAAAAATGAAACAATGGCTATATGGCAAGTTATTGCAGCCTTGACATTGTCTTCATTTCCATGGACACATTATGCATGCAATAGTATTGACTGCAAGTTATTTATCTCAAGTTTAAGCTCTATAGCGGAGGGTGTGTCTTTGTGTGTGAGGCTTAGAGAGGGCATGCAACAACTAGAGTTGTTAACTGAGGTTGTGTTTTGACTGAATCCCATTGAAGTATCATTGTGGACCCACACATTCCCAAATGAGGGATTTTTTTACTTGTGGTTTATTTGTTTTACATATGTGAGGGATCATTGTTTGTTCTAGCAAGATTTATAACCTCTGGATTATCTTTATTTATTTGGAAGGATGATGAAGAAGAAAATGACTGAAAAAAGGACTCCAAAAATGAGTTTATGTACTTTGAAGAAATGACTTCATGCCATGTTTAAATGTTTTGTAATAACTAATGAGATTTATTTAGTTTACCATGTGTTAAACTAGTTTGATTATGCTATAAATGAAGATTTTCTTACATTGTCGGATTCTATTTACTGTTGCAATTTCAATAACTGGTACAACATTGCAAATGATACCAATATAGCTAAAAACAAATGGGTTAAAAAAATGTCGTACACTTTTAATAGCATTTTTAAAGTGTTATAATTACTAATTTTACAGCACTCTAAAAACGTTGTATAAAACTATGTAACAACATTTAATAAACGTTATAACAAATGTTACAACAACGTTTAACATTATATAACAAAATATTTTAAGCGCTATTGAAAGTGTTACACCAGCGTCTAAAAACGCTATTAAAAGTGCGCTTTTAATAGTGCCCCAGAAATGCTATCATAGAGGCCAGGCTTTTAATAACAGGGGTTGTCACAGCATGTCATTTAACGCTATCATATCCTGTTATAGCATTTTTGGCATGCTATAAATGAGGATTTTTTTTTTGTAGTGCACAACCTAACAGCCACAAAACCGCCACCATCCTCGCCACAAAACCACCTCACCATCTCGCAAAAACCCATCTTTCCAGCCCTTCCCTTCGTCTCCTCTCTTTCCCACAGACTCACAACCACTTTCTCTTTTTCCTCTGGCCGTCCACTTCCCTCTCTCACCGGCAATCTCATCACCATAGCCAATGCCCAACCACCACATTGCCGGTTAGCAACAGCCTTCGTTCTTACGCTTGCTTCTTCTACTCTCCCTGCATTCGCCACAGATGCAACAACAGAGAGCACGATCGCACAGTAGAAACATGATAGAAACAGACGAAGAATAAGAAGGATAAAAGGAGGGAAAAAGATTTTAAATCATTTCCCTTAGCTATTTGCACCACAATTTTTATTTTGTACCACCATAGAGCATCCACACACTTCGGTAAATCGCGTTCATTGAGGAGGAGATGCTCACCCATGCTGCCACCACGACCACGACCACCATGGGTTTCTAAACCCTCCACTAAGGCGTAGATTCTTCAGGCTTAGTAGAATTTTCTCTTGTGTTTTATTGTTATCCGATGTATTTTAAGGTTTAACATTGGATTGATTTTTGAACAAGCACATATTACTTTCCCCGTGTATATCATGCGTCCATGGTAGTTAGAATTATTCTATGTTTTTGTTTAAACATGTTTTATTTGTATTAGTTAAACATGTTATTAGTTGCACCTTAAACAAACAATTAATGTTAGGGGTTTTCATCTTTGCTAAAATCAATCCACTACATTGCTAGGGGACAATAATTAACATTAGTATACTTTTATGAACTTGATGGATTATTCAAAAGCCTCAACATCTCTCTCTGATTTTCAAACTCAATTTTCATTTGTTTTTCTACTTTTCATTAGTTTAGAAATTTTCGATTGTTGTAACCCCCAATTTAAATTAGTCTAAATAGGTCTTAGTTTTTTATTGTGTCTTCAACCCTCGTGGGATCGACCCGTATTTGCCATTGTATGCTAGTTAGGTAACCGAGTACTTGCGGTATTACAATCAGGTTAAATTAGCCTCTTAACTTATGTTACTAATTTGCATCAGAAACCTACCATCATGTCCACAAAAGATGGCCAAATAACTATTACAACTACTATTGTCAATGTCTATGCATATTGGTCAGATATAGATAAAACTGAATCTCAGGTGAATACAAAAAGTCTAAATGCAGTTATCAGTGTGATGACTGAATATATTTGTAAATCTATCATAAATTACGTGATCTCCAAGGAAGCATGAAATATATTAACGTCCAACAACGAAGGAAACGCTCTGATCAAGGATTTCAAGCTTCAGATGTTGCAAACCAGTCTTAAGATTCTTCGCATGGAAGGAGAGTCCACTCACTTTTGGGACAAAATGATGGAGATATTCAACACCATGGAAGGTATCAGAAAAAGTAGTTTGACCTCCAGATTTTCAAGATGATTATGAGGCATCTGACTCAAAAATACGATGCAAGGATTTATGCAATCGAGGAAAACAACAAGAACTTGTCAAAAATCAATCTTTATGAGAAAATTGAGAATTTCAAAATCTTTGACTTGAGATATCGATGCTTGAAACAAAACCCAAAAATAAAAAGAAGAAAGCCATCACACTTAATGCAAAGTAGTCCGAGGATGGACCAAATGACAACATGGAGGAGCTATTAGCGTTGATGGTCAGGAAGATGTGGTGAATGTCTTGATGGCGGAACCGCAAAGAAGACAAGGCAAGGAAGTTCTCCAGCAGCAGCAGAAAGCTCTACGAAAAGAGAACATTTTCAAGAAATGATGATTCTAAGAATGAGATTAAATGCTACACTTGCAGCGGATTTGGACACTTGTCAACAGTGTGCTCCATAGAGCCGAAAAAGAGCAAAGCTATGAGCATGACTAATAAGTTAGATACTTCATCCTTAGAGTATGACTATTCATCTGATTGGAAGCAACCTTGCAAGACGTTCATGGTTAAGGGTCAAGAAGATAATCTTATTGAAGTCTCATATACGGATTCCAATTCATCTTTCTACACAAGTGAAGATTGTAGAGCATCCACAAGCAAATGCATATGCTATTTAGCTCAGAACGACATCATAAAGATTATGGAATGCTTGGAAAATCTAAACACGAAAGCTCAAGTACCTTGATTGTGATGATGTCACAATGATACTCCTCAACAGTTAGTTTACTTTACACGCAAAAAATTATATTGATGTACAACACCAATTCCAACTAAGAACCAATAGCTTTTGACTATTCTCTTTAGGGGGAGTCCCGACCTTTGATTTAAGGGGAGCCATAACCTTTGTTTTAGGGGGATAATTAACTTGTCCCATCCTTTTTTGGAGCTATGAACTCCTGTAAAAAAATAGGGGGAGAAGTAATCAAAGTCAAGAAAACTAAGAACTGGTTCAGAGCAACTATTCTTCTGGAACAAAACAACTATTGTCTAGTGTAAAAGTTGACACAGAGACAACTGGTACAAAATAATAAGTGTATTAAGTTTCAGTGGTACTAAGCAACACATGCCTTGTTCTAAACAATAGTTCATCCCTGTATGACAATTATATTTGTATGTTTCTAAAAAGAATTTGAAAATGTTTTTGAGAACCAATGATTTCAAATGAATTTTAAAAGAATTCCAAACATTTCTCGATAATGCAGATTATACACTTGCTACTAATGTGTTTGCTGTGAATTGTAGCTTCAAAATTCTTGACAAGTATAATCAAGTTTATCAAGTGCATTAAATGATCTAATTTTTATCCTGGATGAATCTAAGGGATTATAATTTTGACTTTGATGTGTTTTTGTCATAAGTTCACAAATGGAGAGATTGAAAATGTTATTTATAAATTAGTAAAAAAAATAATATTAGTTAAGCTTATAAAACTAATATAGGTTGAGTAGAGAGTTGTTGTAAAAATGTATTGATTGATGAAATTAAATCATTCAAATGTGACCGTGAAGACTCAACCATAGGCAACAATGCAAAAAAAATAAATGAAGTCGTGCACCAATCAAAGTTAAAGCCAACGTCAAACAAGGACAAAGTCAATTCAATTGACCGAAGTTGAAAATATGATGACCCGCCAAACAATGTTAAAGCTTTAAGATGGTTGAAGTCTAAATAGACCAAGTGACATTTGAAGATAAGGTAAACATAGCTTATGAAGTCCAAATTTCAAATAAAGTGATAAAAGCTATTTGGAGGCAAAAATGTATGAGAACCAAAATTTAAAGTTTGAATTTGAGACATTCTCTTAGATGAGAATGAATATTTCATCACTTTAGGCATGCCAATGTGCTTAACGGAGAAGTCAATGTCAAGCACAATGACATGTGATCAAGAGAAAGCTTTTGTTTAAAAAAAAATTGTTTGGACAGAGCAAAGTCGACTTGACCCCTGAAATGTCACTATCAGTAGACGACCGTTCTGATAAAGCAAATAGTCATTTTGAAAAGCAGATTTGAAGATAGTGAAGTTGTTTCACCATCCAAGACCGGTCTATAAATAGTTGCATCCTCATTTGCCTTCATTCAATTTTGGAATTTCAAGGGAAACTTCTTAAGAGCCATTCAAGAGCAACAAATCCAACAAGAAGTAGAGCAAGTTTCTCCCAATTGTTCTAGAGGAATCTCCCCAGCTCTCCATACTATCTTTGGGTGGGCTTCAAAAGAAAATGAGAGAAAGCTAGAGCTCAATTTGAGAGTTTAACCTAGACCAAACAAGTTTTTTATTTGAGATCTAAAAGCCCTAGTGAGAAACCTTTCTTTGTCACCACAAACTTTCATATCATAAGGGTGAATCTCACTTATACTCTAAAGAAGTGAGAGAAACGAGCTTAAACTTTCTCTCATCCATCTATTTGAGAGAATACTTGAAGAAACCTTTATAAGTGCTAGCTTTCCTAAACTCAACCAATCTTGTGTGGGTTCTTGATTCCGTAAAGTGGATTCCTAAGAGTAAGTGTCACAATAGATCCTAAGCATGTCATAAGTCTTGGTTGTGTTGCATTTCATGATGGTGTAATCATTGGTCATTCGATGTGTCTCGCGTAGCACGAACATAAGCCCAATTGGTATCTTCAAAATCCCAAGCATACGTCCGTCAAACTTGGCTGTGTTGCATCCCACGTGACCGCAAAGGTATTCGTAAGACTCGTGGAGCAGAATGCTTGATTCATGTCAGTAAGTTTAAGATAAGCACGCCCATTTGACCTTTCAAGGTTGTGGAACATTATTTGATAACCTTTTAATCAAGATAATTAAAAAATTGAGGCTTCCGAGCCATTACCATCAAGGAAGAAACTGGTCGGGGCCAATTAAACCCCAACTTTGGTGAACATCGTTATGTATATGTGGTATTGTTTATTCCTCTTTCTTTACATACTTATGCATGCCTACTTTTCTTACTATCTTTAATATATCATCTTTTATGTTAGCTCGCTTCATTTATGCATCAAGCCTTGGATCTACTTTGCAAAAGTATTTCCTTATAATCATGTTTTAGATTCCAAGACTTGTAACACCACCCAGACCAAGATGTGAATCATTTCATTATCTTTCCTATCTTAGATTTTTATTAGTGCTAATGTCTAGGAGATTATTTTGAACACGGAGTTTATTAAAAGTTTTCATATCTCCTACTAACTTGTGCATACTTTCCCCAAAAGTTTATCAAGAAAAATGATTTTTAAAAAAGAGGCTATTCACCCCTCTAGTCTTGCTCATAATATCTTAGGGCACCTATGAATGATACTTTAGAGTTACCACTGTACTTTCAATATATAGGTTGTGTTTATAATTTATTGTTCATAAATAATGCATGGAAACCCTTACCTTAATGTTGGTATAGTTACAAATTGATTACGATTCACTTCATTTCTAGTTTTTATGAGTGGATTAGTTAAAATAAAATAAAATAAAAGAAAAACGGGTGTAAATAGTAAGATTGGGCCATTCTTTATTTGGGCTTGGTAGTAGCATTTTGATGACCAAGAATGAAATTAGTAACGGGCTGCTCGATACCGAGCAGGGAGGGAAAAAAATTAAAGTATATCTTCTTTCCATTGTATTTGAAAACTTGACTCTGCACAATAAATGCCCTTTTGCTCGATTTGTGCATTACACTCTGACGAGTGGACTTGTATTTTCAGGGGCGGAGCCAGGATTGCATACAAAGGGGGGCAAAAAAATAAATCACAGATAATTTAATTCTTAAAATAAATAAATAAATATGATTAAAATAAAGTTTCAAAAGTAGTACAAGATAAACATATTTTATGTGTCAATGTTGTTGCACATTGGATTTTAGTAAAAACTCTTGCGAGTTCTCATGTTCATAGGGTTTACCAAACCAGACCCGAATGCTACAATATTGTTGCCACTTAATATCCTCTGCGTTGTAATCCATGCCTGAAGGCTATATAACTGACCCTATAGGGTTTACCAAACTAGGCCCGAAGGCTACAATATTGTTGCCACTTAATATCCTTGTCACCTCTATTCGTAGGGAGACTTGCTTTCGCTCCGGTCCGTTGTCTCCACCTTGCATGAAGACGGCTTATCCACGGCGAAGCACATGTGCTTCTAATAATCAGGTGAAAACTCACAAAATCTTAATTGGTGAGTTTCGAACCCGCGACCTCTTAAAAGGAGAGTTGATGTCCGATCAACTGAGCTTCAATTGGTGGACAACTGTTAATATTAAGAATGTTACCGTCCAATTGCTTAGCTGAAGCAGACTACTGTGAAGACTGAAGAGTGTCGATGAGGAGCAAACAAGCAAGAGAGAGAGTAAGACCACCTCCATAAATCAATCTATGTCTAATCGAAATCTTATTGTGTGATTGGAGAAATCAATCTCCGTTGAAATCGTCTTGTGCGATTGGAGGAGATTGGAGAAAATCGATCTTTGTCAAAAATCATTTTGGGCAATTGAGAAGCGGAGAGGTGAACTTGCGAAGGTTTGTGAACTTGCAAAGAGTTTGCGATTTTGTGTATATTTGTATTTTATTATCTATGAGAGGGGGCAATCTAAAATTTTAAAGGGGGGCAAAATTGCAAATATTGTTAGTTTGGTGAAATTTCTTAAAAAGCTAAAGGGGGCAATTGCCCCCCTTAGCTTCAAGGTAGATCCGCCCATGTGTATTTTGTGTTAAAATTTTGTTCTGCATGTGGTAGGCCTTATTTAATTATTCCTTATTTGTTAGTAACGAATGTGTGTTTATTTAATTATTCCTTATTTGTTAGTAACGAATGCTACACACAGAGCCGTGCATCTTCGATAACAATGTGAGCAATGACCTTTGTTATTGTGAATTGTGAATTGTGAATTTAGATGTATATGTACCTAAACATCACAAACCAAACAAAAGGACATTACGAAATGTGAATTGGCAATTTGCAGGGTGAAAGTTTAGTCATTGGCAAGGATTGTGATTTTGCAAAATTATACGAAATTTTGCCGAAATTTTCGTTTTTTTGAAATTACGAAAAGAAAAAGGGCAAAAGAAAAAATTAGATTTTTTCGAGGTTTTTTTTGTAACTTTTGTTTTTCCGCTCCCACGAGAGCGGCAAAATATAAAGTTGGCCAAGGCTGCCTATCTCCAAAAGAGGTGTTGCCCACTGAAATCTTATCCGCGGTTCGCCCTGGATATGATAAGGACCGCTTGCAAAAATTTACATATTTTCAAAAAATTTCGAGATTTTTTCGAATAATTTATAAAGTTTTTTTTTGTAAATTTTCAATTTTTTTTCTTCTAATTATCATTTATTCTAATTATTTATTGATTTTTTTAAACCAACCCCTAGTTTCCAAGTTATCACTTCCTCTACTTATATATTGATTTTTAAAACTACCCGTAGATTTTCTAATTATAGGTATTTTGGTTTCAATTAATGTGTTTTAACACATTTATTTACTTGTATATTATTTTTTTCACATATTTAATATACCCTCGAAATTCATTAAATATTTCATGTATCCTTGAAATGTTTACGTGTTTTCTTTACACAACGAAATATTTCTTAAAATCAAGAAACCGAAATTAACTCGAAAAATGAAATCACAATCCTTGGTCATTGGTTTACATATCAAACAGTAAACTCCAGATAAGTTCAATAAGTAATTGTATCATGTTATTTTCTTCCTTTTTAAATTAATCAAATATGTCAACAGTAACAAGTTTCCCTAGAGAAGAGGGATCATTTAACAGGTGATGGGTTGAGGGCAGGGAATGGGGTAGCAGCACCCACTCCAAATTATTCTGTCCGAACTAGACACAAATAATCTTTGGATACATGTAAGGGAAACTAATGCAAGTGCATATTGTACAACAAAAGGACGTCATCACCTGGATGATGACTATATATATATGCCGATTGGGAACATTTTTGCTTAGTACCAAAACCAACATCAACAAGTAAACGCTGGCGACGATGCCTTTGTATCATCATCTTGCAGCTACTGTGACTATTTTTTTTTTTTAAGGCAAGCAGAGTTTTTATAGGATCCCAGAACCCATAAAGATGTCGCAAGCTGGGTTTGAACCCATGACCTAGTGATACCATCCGCCAAGCTCTAACCGTTAAGCTGTCATGCCATGGCCACTGTGACTACTTGCTTCCGTTCAATTCTTACTTCTTTTCTTACCTTAGAAGTGTGCTGTTTCTTTATATTAGTATCATTACTCTTGCTTTCTCTTTCTTCACTGCTACTGCTGTTTCTGTTTCGACTCTTTTTTCAGCTTTCAGGGCGTGTTCCTTGTTTATCAATGCAGTTGCAGAGCTGCTACCAGTTTCTGCCATTCGTTGCTGAATAGATCTACTAGGTGTGAGACCCTGTTGGGGTTCTGATTCCGAAATCGCAGGGGCTCTTGCTGAAGCTCTATCCACAGGCCTAGTAGAGTTATCATGAAAATTTGTAGAACCAGTATGAGCAGATGTAGACTGAGACGGATAACAAGCACTAGCATTAGAAAATCTGTTTGAGCTTCTCAAAGAGGAATACATGTTCGAGCTAAGTAATACCTTCTTAGTTCGATTTGACATACTTCCATGATAGAAGGAAGGCATTGGTGATGCTTTGAAGTTTAGGCTTTGGCGAAACTGTTTCATTTCAGCTTCCTTTTTTTCTTGCACATACAAAAATTCTTATGTAAAATGTAGTGCGAAACATATACACATCTGAATATCTTACAGTAAATTTCAAACCCAAATTGTCATTTTATAAACAATGGAGTCTAATTTTCCAGGCATAATATAATGTGAAATAGGAAATTAGTTCATATGATCGTCCAATTTACTTTTGATTTTGATTAGATCTGGTTCATCTCATCTTCTTTAGCACGTGTTTTTTCCTCTAACTTCATATAAAACTGAATGTGATAAGTAATTGTAAATAACAGGTGCCATAACTTTTGATTAAGGCCTGCTTTTGAAACAACAGAAATCAAGATGATAATTTACCTCTTTCCTCTTTTCTGCTCTTTTATCACTTTTAAAGCTAAAGACTGAGGTGCTAGGTTTCAAATCCGGCTTAGAAGAAACTGCAGTCCGCTTAGGCCTACATCAGTTAGTCTTAATCAGAAATAGAAAACTAAGTAAGAAACTAAAAACATAAATCTTCTTGACGTTTCTTATAAACCTGATTGCTGTTGGGTTTGAGTTGGATTGGGCCTCAACAGATGCAATAGGTTGAGACATCGTACCAGCACTCTTTGCCATTTTTTCCTTTCCACTATCATGAAAGGTAAAAACATTTGTCATTGAGATAACCAAGAGATTCCATGAGCAAATATAAAAAAATGATGCAGTACAAATCAAAACAATACATAATTTTATAATACCTCGTGTTCTCTTGCAGTGATTTTGACTTCCAATTCTTTGGTTCCTGAATGCAAAGAACAATCAATCACAATTATGGCAGAATTGTGACCAGAACTACTTAAACAGCACACCAATCCTCCTTTTTCCCCATTTTCTGAAAAAAGGCCTAGTACAAATGCAGCATTTATTGCAAGTACACCGAAACTACTAAGGTCACGTGTCAAGGCTGTGCCTTGGTTCGAGCTTGTTAGTCCCAGTGGGATATATGGAAGTCGTGTGAACTTTAATAAGATAGAACTATCTGCTTTATAAAATGGCGAGAATGTTTGAGTTGTGGCTCAAATATCATTGATATTTTTATTGCATGATTAAGAGCAGCATAGACAAAGTTGTATCAGTTGGAGCTTAATCATGACATCCATAGCATACCATAAACAATAAATCTTACCTTTGGTTTCAGTGTCCTAGCTGTAGAAGATATAGCTGGTGGAGCTTCCATAGGGGACTTTTTGTCTGTTTTCTTTCTCAAAACATTTGCTCTTTCCACTTTCATTGGAGTTTTTGCCAAATCCTTTGATGTTTCAGTTGTGTTCTTCTTGCGCCCCTTACTCACAGACTTGGGTTTGGCTGTTTTTGGCGTTTCCACAACCTAAGAGTCAACGATATTGATATGCTTAGAGATCAACTATTAAATATCAACAATGTCAGATCCGCACCTCAGAAGGGAAGAAGCCACAGTATCATTCCAAATAGAAACTCAAAATAAAAGGATTCTAATATTCTATAGTAGAAGTTCCAGACTGCTAAAAAGATAGATAAAACAACTGGACATTACCTTATATATATATATATATATATATATTTTTTTTTTTTTTTTCTCAAGAGAAGAAAAGCAATGGTATGCAACAATTACTATGGTCACATATTGTTAGATATAATACCTTCATGTTATGTTCCTTCATGCTAAGTACTTGATCTTTCCCAGATATTTGACCTGGGGGTGATTTATCTCCTTCTGTTAATCCATCATCATTTTGTACTTCATCACCTAATTTTTGTTTTTCTTTAACTTCTGTTTCATGTTTGACTAATTGTATCGCATCTGACTCATGTTCTGTTTGACATGATCTAATGGCCTCAACACATTGAATCTCAACATGTTGAATGCCATCATTTCTACCAACCAGTTCAATAGAATTTATCAAAGAGTGTTCTGTTTGACATCCAGAAGTTGACACTTCATCTTTTTCTCTTCCGCATATCATTAACTCACGTTCTCCGAGATCATTTGAAGCATCTATGCTTTCATCATAATGAAAATGGTACCCTTGATTATCATAGTGAAATTCTTCAATGTAACTTGTATAATCCAGGGAATCATTTTCACCTGCTTGATCTTCCACTCCTTGTTGGCACTCTGAGGCCTGACGCAAAAGAGCTTTTCTCTTGAAATGAGCTTCAAAGTAAGCCTTCTTTTGAATAACTGAACCGGGTGTTGAGTACTTCTCTACCTCTTCTAGATATCTGTTGTGTGTAAAAGATGATCTTCTTTCCCAAGATAATGATTCTGATTCAAACCTTCCAAACGATATGGAACCTAAGTGTAGAGAGCTTGCCTGACAATCACACACAAAAGTTAGTAAAAGTAACAACAAAAGAGCTTGGTTAGAGCAAAATAAAGTGTATAGATTTGAAACATGTAAAACTCCACAACATATTTCCAAGTCTCTATGGATGGTACCAATGATGGTGAATAACTTGTTGGTTTCTTGTCCACTGATGGAAGATTTGGTTCATGAGATCAAGATTTGCACGTGTCAGGGCAATTGTATGCAAGCCAATTTTCTCGACAAGAATATCAAATAAGCAAGTGGGGGAGTGTGTCACGGATAGTTTTGGTGAATGCTTCTTCGTCAGTGATCATCTGCATGGACCGTGCATGCATCATGCATGCTGAGCTGATGGTGGGTATGTAGGATGTTGTTGCTACGTGCAATCCATGCAAGCTGAGCTGATAGTTGAAGGACTCGAGTGGAGGACTACAAGCTAAGAGTTGGAGTTCAAGTTAATGCGGATCATGAGGACAATTCAAACTCTTGGTGTTCATCCCTTGCAAAAATTGCCAAAGCTTAGCATCTACTATAGGAGTGATGCCTTGCCAGCATGCCTACCCTACATCTTCCCATGCGGGACTATTCTCAATAGCCCATGTGCTTGGGAGCTAGTAATGTCATTGCAAGGCACAACCTTTGGGCTGCTCATCGAGTATCATACTCGATGGGTCCTTCGATTGCATAGGGTATGCTTGGGGGCTATCGTGTGGAAGTTGAAAGTGGGTTGTTGAATATAGTAAACACAAAGTTGTTCCATAGATGTACTCTTCTCCATTGTAGTGAAGTATCTCTTTGCTTGATAGATGTAAGTAGTCTTGCCAAAAAACTTTATATTACTGTTGTGGTACATGTTTATTGCTTTAAAGTTTTTTACTTAGCATTTTTGTTTGATTCGATTGTGCATTGGTTATTTTCTACATCAATTATAAATTGTGTTCCGCTTGGTTACGCTTCCTCCTGGGGCCACAAAGAACATGAACTATAATGTAATATTAAGATAAGGAGAAATTCTTGAAACAAGACAGGTAAGGAATTCCAAGTATTGTTTTTTTAGAGGACTGGGTATAGATTAGAAGTTTCCAAAGAAAATAAGTCATTGTATAAAAAGAAGGGTTGACATACCAACATGTTCATCGTCTGGTTCAATGGCAAATAAAAGGAACAATTACATGGTTTAAAAAATGGTTTGCACAACCAAGCTGAAACAGACTCTAATTGGACCAAGTAAAACAACATTAATGCTTAGAAAAATGCATTTTGTTGTCTATTATTATAAAGTCTGATGCCAAGGCAAAAGACTTCAAATGCTTAGAAGGAAGAACATGTGTTTGCGAAATTGTGAAGTAAGAGGGTATATGGCATTTCTTTGGACTGTGCAACTTTTGTTCCATCTCGTATAAGTAGTTCCTTAGGAGATGTTCCAACGGATATGCGTTTTTCCCATGCATATTTCTGTCTACATGCTAATGTCAGTCAATGCAAAGGGCGTTTGTGCACCACAGATGCTCTAACATGTTCGTTGAAAAATTCATATAGCCTCTAAGTCGGCTATGATCAGATCAGAAATATATGTTAGTTATAAGATTTGAAAAAAAAAAAAAAAAACTATAAGACACAAAAATTAGGTACTTCACATTTTGCCCATGCATCAACAAAAACCGAGAAGCTCTATGAACAAAGGATAAAATACGAGTCTCTAATTAAAAATAGACTCCATAGTCGGCGAATAAGTGAATAAGAACCAAAGATTAGATTTGTACAATCATGATGCAAATCTGATTAGATCCCCACTACAGAATCTTGAAACCATACCTGAAAGCTAACGGGCTCTTCCATTTCTCCAGCCATGAAAGCTCCAATCAAGCATCAACTTCCCAAGACGCCTGCAGACAAATAACAGAAATCACACTCTTAGTAGCCATATTCTTTGAACATTGATTTTAAATACTATTTATGCAATTACACACACAAAAAAATTCAGCATTTAATAACCCCCAATAGCTGAAGATATTCAGCTCCATCAACAGGAAAGTCCCTTCATCTTATAGTGTACAGTTTCAGATCAATGACTAAAGAAAAAACCAAAACCCAGTCAACAGTTCAAACAATTGTTCACTTTCAACACATACCTCTCTGATTAAATATAGAAATGTACATTTTATAAACAACCACATTAGCTTAAGATCTTCAATCTCATCAAATGGAAATCTCTTGATCATACTACGTATATACAGGAATAAATAAATAGATAAAACGCGTGCTTAGATCAAAGATCTGATGCCCCTCAAGAAAATACCAAAACCCAATCAACATTAAGACTAAACCATAGTTGTTTGTTATCCATAGAATTAAAAAAAATATTCTCTTTTTCAACATGTTTAAAAACCAATTCTGCAGAAGAGAAATTCCGAACAAAAATCACTCGAGTCAGGCATATGAAAATATACAAAATTTGGAGAAAATCATGATGACCCCCTAAATGGAAATAATCAAATGAGAGTAGTAACAAAGAGGATACCTATGTTAAATTGCAAATGAACTCCATATCCGTTATTACTATGATGATGTAAAGAGAAAGTTACAAGTGAAAGAAAGGCTTAAAAGAAGATGAACCAAACAAACAACCCAAACTGACTGGGAGAGAATCTGAAGGGTGCGTGTTAGTGTGGAAATCTCTTTTGCAGAGCGAGCAAGCAATCAATGTTGTTTGGGTGGTGGTGTTGTTCTTCTTCTTCTTTGTAACACTCACACCTCTCACAGTCAGTGAGATAATTGTTATGGTTAGTACATCAATTGTCTGTCTCCTTTTTTTGTCTTTGTTCAAGAGGACCCACGTTATCATCTGGGGAGTGGGACTTCTCGGAAGAGAGTGGGGGCCCTTATAGTTATTTAACCGCTTTCTCCAATGGCTTGGATTGCATGCATCACTTTGGATCGTGGGGCTGCCACTAACTAGTGAGGTGTTGAGTCTAGGTTGATCACCCAATTTTCTTCAACAACATGGCAGTATCCTTCTTCATCCTCTAATACTTTCACCTTTGGGGTTGAAGGTTCCCTTGATTCTTTCAACTTAAACCACAAAATCTTATAAAATGTACGTAAACCAATGCATTTGCATACATTTATAAGATACCAAGCAGAGTGAGTGATGGACTTTTTGTCAAGCTAACAACCAACAACAAATAATAAACACCCCGCGACCTCTACTACAATTTGTCTGATGAAGTATTTTCATTGGACAATCAAGTTTGAATAATAAAATGAGCTAAGCAACCAAGTAGTTTCACTTGATGAACATGTTAATAACAATCCTGTGGAGAAACAAATTAAAGCCTTTCCATCCTTGTCTCCTAAGCCATTCCTGCAGATCTTCAATGGCATTTGGTAATAGACCAACAAAAGAAACTGCAATGATAATTAGGGATTCAATTGAGTTAAGGTTTTTATAGAGCTTCCTTTGGTAGCTACACATCAATTTAAAAGAAGTTGTGTGTTTTTAACCATGGCTTAGTGACTCCATTCCTAGTAACTTATATTTAGAAGTCATAGATTAAGCCTTGGAAACTTGAATAGCTAAATATTATCATCTTCTTCTTCTTTGGTTTACGTTTTTCTCCAATTTTTAAGTTTTGAGCAACATAAAAGGTATACTAGAGATACCGATGGTTCTTGGAGAAAAAGAAAATTGAACAGATATTTTGGATTGTTTTATCTTGAGGGCGACCCCTTTGAATAATGTGTGCAAAACTTGTAAAATTGCGGATCATCTTAAAGAAAGGGGCTTGGTTCGCCACTCAATCTTATTCTTCATTCCTTAAATTACATTGTCTCATCCCTATCTCATCCCGTTTGTTCGAGATCGGGACGAGACTAACCACATCCCGACCTCGTCCCATCCCAAACGGGTTCAGGACAGGATGAGCATGTACTAAATATACCTCATCCACCAATGAAGAATAACAAAAGACTTTCATCTCACATTACTCAAACACCAATAATACCAAATTTATGTACATATAACTTTCATTGTAACAATATTAATTGACACATAAATTTATGGTCCAATGAACTTATAATTTTTTATGTTAAACATCATTTATGTGATACACTAACGAATAGTTCATATAATTCATAGTACACAACTAAAACAAACTATCCCCCATTTCTACGGTGTTCTGTATTGTGCCTGGTGGTACCAGGCACCGTAGAAGAGTTCCAAACCATCATTTGCCTTTATTTTTCAACAAGAATAATTGTTCTAGAACCAATTTAAAATGTGAAAAAGCATAAATTTTCAAAATTTTCAAATTGAAGTTTTTATCTAAACAAAGAGTATTAAATCAAGCAAGTAAATTTTCTATATGTTTTGATTTAATTTCAAAACACATCTTAAACTTCCTTTTAGAAAGTAGTTTGATTAAAATTGATAATAAAAAATATTAAATAAATAAGTTCGGGATGGGTGGGATTGAAAATCTCTATCCCGATCCCATCTCACTCAAGATCGGGACGAGATGTGATCGGGATGAGTTTCATCAATCCTAAAAGGACCCCAAAAAATCGGGACGGGACGGGATCGGGATAGGATGCCCACCCCAAGCCACACTTAGTCCATTTCATATCACTGCACCAACAACTACTTTAAAAAAGATTAGTGAGGAAGGTGAGACGAGGACAAGTTTAGTGCCCAAAATTTTCAATACAAAGTTGTTGTAAACAATCCCAAGAAAAAACAGAGAATTTAGATATTTCTTGTACCCTAAACTTAACTGAGAAAATGAATGACTAAAAATTTCTCTGACTAGTTAGGATCTCGTTTGCAAGAAAAAAAAAATCTTCCCTTTCGCTGGTTCATTAGGATCCTCAAAAGTGTAATTTTAATGTGCTCACCATTAGGTTTTCAGTTGATCCAAGTTTACTTCACATATATGGGACAGGATTGATATTCATTTGGCAATTCAAGCATTGCATTCTGAAAGACACGCGATGGTGAGTTTAAAATCTAAAAGCCACACTAAATTTCACAAATTATCAGACAACTTTAAACACATCCACTGAGCTGATACATGGAAAATGTCCGTCTTTGGATGCGGCAAAGCACATGTATATTGTGTAATTTTTTGCAGAGATTGTATATTTTCCATGTTGGGCACCACTATTTCTTCGCCTTTTGCCTGCCTGCATGTTCTGTCAACCGAATGTCATAATTTTAAGCAATTGATAATTAATACATAAGTTGATAATATTTAGCAATGGCATAGAATTGAGATCTCCATGTAGGGGAATACACAGATGATAGTTAAGCCTGTGTGTTACAGGCCATTTCCAAAGGTGGGACCTTCTCCATAGGAACAATCATCATTCTTTTATCCTGTAATACCATTGCAAATGTTGTGATGATCCATCGTACTCCATTTTTATGTTATTTTTTCTAACAAGCTTTGGGGGAGCTTTGGTTCATCACGAAATGTGTGGTTCAACTGTTATTACACTGATTGGAAAGATATGTGAAAAACAGAAAAGGATTGAGAAGGTTAAATCATTTTTTTTTTTTTTTTTAAATTCTAATGACATTACGGCTATATGAACTGTGAGAAGATATGTCTTAACATCTAGTCCTAAAGGTTTGTTTTTATTTTATTTTACTTTGGACGGTTACACAAACTTTCCCCATTTAAAAAGATATTTTTCATGATTATGGGGCTGGTAAAACTAACTAGGCATTTTTTTTTAACCATGTGCCAATGTTAGTTATTAGTAACTTTGGCCTTTCGAGTCCTGTTTCACTAGTTTCAGGTACTTCACTGGAACCACCACATGGAAAATGAAATTCACAGAAAGAAAATAAGAAACTTTGGGGTGCCTACACTACACGGGAATTGGAACAATATAAACTCCGATAAATTCTCCGAGGGTGTACAACCAGGTCTACAGATATCAGATAACTATATTGGTGATTTCAGATAGAGTGGTAAAGAGCTGAACTCTGATGTTAGATTCACAAGCATGAGGCATCCAAAGGGTTAATGAAAATCATAGGCAAAGAAACACTACACACTGCAAGAGAACTGCCCTGGTCAGATGGCATTTTCTTAATATGTGAACTGTGCTGGACTGTCCTTTCTTAGCTTTGATGTTTGTTTACAACATTCATACAATGATTTTACAATGTCCTAGCAATGGACACCATCCCTAAATATTGTTTTCACAATGTGCTAGCAGATGAACATCTATCCACTGAATGTAAAAGTTATAAATGTTTTACAATGAGCAGGCAGCAAGAATATATATTCCTTAACTGAAGCAACAACATCTTGTATAAAATAGGGATTTGCACCAACATTTCAGATTCAAAATGACACCTATGAGACTCCAAAGTCAAGTTGCCACCCTAAATGCACTGCATGCATGTTTCCGCACTTTCCAATCCGGGCGTTTCAATCAACTCACTCACTATTCCCGACCAATGCTTTGATGGTTCTTCGTCGCCACATGGCTGTCTCTGGGTCAAATTTCAGCTCCCATGTAGGCCAGTAGTGCAGGTCTTGCTTCAATGTTAGAACTCGAGGCTTCCCATTTAAGTGGACTGTCCTTACACGGACAAATTCCTCGTGTTCCAGCCCCTGTTAAACCAAAATGTTTACACACAACGCATCCAAGTAGACAATAAAGTACAGATATACAATAGAATGCACAATGAATTCATACCTTTGCAACTTCGACGAAGGAATCAAGATCAGGAGTGAGTTTCCCATTAATTTCAATTATCCACTGGAGAGCGTATAGGCCGTATCTGTGCACTGGACTCCCATGACACCATCTGTTGAAATTAAAAATTGTAAACATTTCCTTATAGTGGAGCCTAAAATGAGTACTTTGATAATGAACAGAAATGTAGCTATCACCCATGGGCAACAAGGATACATGGACACGGACACGCGCGTTGTGTCGGACAAAGACACAACACGCCGACTCGACAATTTCCCAAAAACTAGGACTGACGGACACGTCGACACGACATACTATTTTTTTTAGTAAGTCATAAAAATAAAATAATAATCTAATAAAGTGCCTTCCTAGAGTATCTTAAAGAGGACACTGTTGCAAGAAAAAAAATAAAGTAGAAAAAAAGTATAGTAGAGAAGAAGTAGATGAGAGAAGAAGCAAATTGGAGAAGGAGAAGAAGCAAAGATTAAGAAGAAACATAGACTACCTCTATGCTTTAGTGGTTTTTTGTCTTATTTGTTTAAAATCATAATTGAAATAGTCATTCACTTCAGATGGATCAACAACCATTAAATTAGGTAGTTATTGCAAACATCTAAAAGTAAAAAAATAAAACATAGTTGGTTTTCGAGTCTTGACGGTGTCCTGACCATGTTTCGAGTGTATCGCAGGCGTGTCTGACATGTTAACCACATTGATCATATGTCTGACACCTGCTGACATGTTGACCAAGTGTCTGATGCGTGTCGAGCGAGTGTCGGTGTCGGATATGTGTCGGACACGATTACGGCAAGTTTCCGAAGAGTGTGCTTCCTAGTGGACAAGTTATTTCTAAATTTCATTCAAGACCTCTCAACCATAGTCTAAATTTGAGATAGTTACGACAATATCTATCAGATCAATTGCCACAAATAAATTATAAATTTGGAATGAAAAGTGTCGATAAGAAACTCATCACGCTGAAATTTAGCGTAAGAACGCCACATTCCTCTACCAAATAACCAGACACCATATTTGCATGCACAGGTGGGTTCCATGTAAATTTTCTTTAATTAATAGCATCTTGGTCTAGACATGACCCATACCTTGCCACATATACACCATGCCCTTCCTCGGGAAGAAAGCCAAGTGCTCGCACAGCTGCATGAGGATCCTGAAGAATACAGCCACACCAATTCACCATGCGTGTTGTTCCATTGCCATCTCTAATATCAGTTCCCACAGTAAGCTCAATTTCTCGTCCCTGCAAAACCACACAAATAAATATATAAGGATATTTTAAAAAAAACACCTTTACTTGCTTATTGCTGCTGTTTCTATTTTTTTTTTCATTTATTATTAGCCAAATAAATATTTGTTTCATGCATTTATTTATCTATTAAACTGTTAATTTCTCTGTGCTTAGAATTTCAAATCAGAAAGAAAGATAAACTGGTGATGCAAAAGGATTAGTCAGATATGGATGTTTTGATGCAAAACAGAGAAATTGGGAAAAGGAATGAAAATCAAAATAGATTATACCATACCTGCCTGAAGATTGTCATGTTCAGTTCTCCTTTACTCTCTTCTGACAAATCCAATTGCTGGCAGGCCAATTCTATGTCACGGAAGCATGTAATTGGCTCTTTCTTAATTGCTAAGATCATGTCACCTTGTTCTAAGAGGTTCTCGGCTTTTGATCCAGCCAAACAACCTTTAACGCGTAAAACTTGACGTCTAACTGGATCTTTCTTGACAAGAGCCTACAGGATATATTAATTATTAATAACCAGTCTGGAAGAAGCCAATCCCTATAGTAAATCAGTCATTATACATAGAGACCAATTAGACATCCAGCCACCAAAAGATAAAATGAATCAAAACAGGTATGATCATTAATACTAGGAAATTTTAATGCATTTTTCCATTGTTATCCATCTCCTGTCTGATAGTCAACCGAATGATGCTGCCTCTCTTGCTGATATTTCCTTACAATTCTTTAGTCCCTATCAATGATGCTCTCCCTGTCACGGATCAATGAGCAATTATATCAGGAATCACTAATGTATGATTAGAAGGTGTACACTTCCATTGCCTGTTTTGCTCGGCACTATGAGTTCCTATGTTGTTAGGCATGTGGAGCATGGTGAAGTGCTATGATGGTTTCCTGGCGCCTCGGGCAACAAAAACCATGTTGGAGGGAAAAAAAAAAAAAAAAACTGGATTTTCACATTTTCTTAAGGTCATTTTTTAATTCACTCTAGTGCGTCCTAGAATACAAAATTCATCAACATGACAACAGCAAGTGAAAAAAGTCAACAAACATACAAGTACAACAAATAACGCATGTCAAAGGCTAATAGCCCCTGAACAATGTCTCCAATCTCATTCTACCATACCAAAATCCAAAATAGCTACTCCATCAACAAGTGTTTCTCACTGGCTAAGTTATTAATGCGGCAAAAAATCACCAATCAATCACAATTCGGGGCTTGATCGAATCGAATTGGGTGAAATCGGTTGGGGTTTAGCGGACATCGATTATTAGGCGAAAAAATTCGGCGAGTCACCGATTTATTGCTATGTATAAAAAAACAAACTAAACTCACGATTCTCATTTCATTCGCAAGGCGCAGCTCCCCCAACCCATATCCTAGGGAGAAGAAGAAAAGAGAATGTGAAGATCTATGGATGGCGACTAGATCACTGGCTCTCTCAGTCTCTTTTTTCCTCCCTTCAAACCAAATCGAAAAGGTATGTACCACTTCAACCCTAATGACCCTCTTCCCTCTCCTCCCAGTCCCCATCCCACTCAGCCTCCCCTCTTCTACTCCTTCCTGTGTAGAATTCATATGGACTAGAGGAGATTGTTGATTGAGGTTGTTTATAGTGATATAGATTTTGGTGAAATAGTTGATTGTTGTAGGAACAAATTAGATTCACCTTGTTGCTGATGCTGAACTTCCATCTTTTTGTGTATTTTGCATTTTTGACCTTCTGACTGAGAGCACTAATAACTAAACCTCACAATTTCATTGGAAGTTTGTGATTATGCGTGACAAATCCACACAATTTTCACGCACTTCAGTCATGACTTCTTTTATTTTTTGGCCTAGAATATATTGGCATAATCCTCCAGATATAGAGTATTTTTGTTTGTACGAAGTGACTCTTTTAGAAATATCTTCGATGCAAAGTAATATGGTTTACCTTCATGGATTAATGGATAGGTAGGTTGGTTCTTCCTTTATGGCTGGCATCTATTTTGCTTCTGAATGTTTGTATTGGTAGCTTGTGTTAAAACAATCTACAATTTTCTTTTAGTTTCTTTTTAAGTAGCTTGGCAGATAATTAGTAAAGTTATATAATTACAAATTTACACCATTTTGATTAATTATTTATTTTTGTAATCTATGACTATGACTAAATTTTAAAAATATATGCTTTGAAAAATTTGACCGATTAATCCAGCTTAATCGTAATACGGTCCTTGATCGCACTGCGACCGCTTTCTGATTTAACTGCATAGCTCACTGGTCATAAACCAACCACAACACACTAAGTCATAAAACTTGTTACAAACCAAGTGATATTCATATCATGTCAAATATCTAAACTTAAACTAAGACCTAACAGCTTTAACTTTCAGAAAGAGACAATTTTGGCTTCACTAACAATTATAACTTCAGACATTTTGTGCTAAAAAAGGGTCGATACACTTGGTCTAATAATCAGAGATCACCTACTATCTTCAAACTTGACAGGTTTCTCTGCTCTAATGACTGGGTTGATTATTTTCAATGCCTCAATGAGCTTCTTCTTGAGAATTTCGGATCAGATCACAACTTATCCTCTTAAGGGCATCATTATTTCTAGCCCGTCCCCCTTTAGTTTGAAAGAATGGGGTTTGAACCCTCTTGCAAGACATAGAAAATCACTAGTCTTCCATTGCAGTCAATGGCCATAGTGGGTGCAAGCTGTGGCAGAAATTTATATCCCTAAAAAAGGATGTCTTAAGATATAGAACAAGGAAAATTTGGGGAAGCTCCACAATCTAATTTGAAAAGACCAAGGCTTCTCTGCCCTCCACACCCTTCATGTTATTGAAGAAGATAGGGAATTTAACTGATGGTGAGTGGCAGAATAGAAGAAGCAATCTGTTTTGAGTTTCACAATGGGGAATCCATTTTTGGGACCATAAGTGGTTGCGAAACCAGCTTCTTAAATTAACATACCCTTGTATCTTAAAAGACACCAACTTCAAGCATGAGAAGGTCAAGGACTACTTTAACACCCCACCCAAGCTGGCAGCCAAGGCTAGGACCTTTACGTGAGCAGGAACTTGAATGATTGGGAAATTCAACATCTTGCCAACCTCCTCACTGCTCTAGAGTTAATCCACCTTAATGATTCTCAAGACTCTTGTAATTGGGATTGGGGAGGCAAGGACAACAAGTTTCAGTTAAGGAGTGCTACTCTCATCTAAGTACTCTGAATTTCAGCACCTTCGATCTTAGAATCAACAAACCACACGAGTTAGTTTGGCTAGCCAAGTTCCTCCAAGATCTTTTCTTTTTTGGATCATGCTTCATGAGAAAAGATTCTGAATAAGTTACAGATGAACCATGCTTTGTGAAACGCATCTGAGTTCAAAGTTTCTGCCCCTGTTTCTCCTTTCCTTCAATCATTTCCTTCAATAGGCAGAGCTGTGGTTCTCCACTACAACACAGCACCTTGATCTTACTCCCCTGGCTGCTGGATTAGGGAGAGACTCAACCATGTTTTCTCTTGGGTGGTTTGGAGAGAGGGAACAATACTGTTCAGCAGTGTCTATAAATCAATTGACAACTTGTGCATAGTGATCAAAGTGACCCTCTGGACTTGGGGTCTCACTTGCGGGGCTTTTAAAGATATTAGCTTCTCCTCTTTTATGTTTGATTGGGGATAAATAACAATACTTGATGCATACTTTTGATGCTTGTGGAAAGTGTTTTGTTTTTTTTCCACTTCCACGCTTTTCTTCATTAATGAAAAAAACTAAGACCTAAAAGGCTATAGATTATAACTCCATACCTTGAAAAAGTTAAATATCCTTCTTTATCTCCCGAACTAATTTCATCATGTTTATCTCCACCACCCCTCAAATGGCTTATGGAAAAATCCCTTTTGATTAGTAACTTAATATGTTATTAAATAAATTAATTAATCATTTAAACTAAGTTATTTAACTATTTATTTTAAATTTTTTAAATGATAGTGGCCTTTGAGCACCCCTATCAGAGGCAGCAGCGCAACTGCGTTAAAAAGCGTTTTGAGGCGACCCAAACACGAGGTAGAGAACTTGTGAAAAATAGCACCTTTAGTGCCTTAGCAAACGTCCCTGACAACAGCACAAGACATTACTCATATGTTAAACTCCTTGGTAATAGTTACCCTCGGATTGTCCCATGGGTGGGGTGGTGCAGAGAATCAGGATCATCTTTTTCAATGTAACTTTGAAAGTTCTATTTTGGCCTCAGTTGGATTGGATGATACCGCGCTCATATAGTGGATTTTCATGATTGGAAGTGCTCGGCTTAGGTAGAGGTGGTGTGGTTATGTTGTTATTTCCTAAAGGATCAAGAGGGTGTTTGACATGGTTACATCCTCTAGATATATTGTCGTCATGGATGTGATAGGGTTCTTTTGGTACTTGTGTGCCTCCGACTTCCCTTTCAAAGGTGTCTGGTTACAAGAATTTATTTTAAAATTTGGGAACTTTTTTAGAGGATCCAATAACTACGTGTTATTGTCCCAGGGCTTCTTTTTTCCCATTTTTGGAATAAATTTTGAATATTCTCTCCACGAAGAAAAAAAAATGCTAGCCAACAATACTAACTTTGCTACAATCCAATTTGCAGATAAGAAAATAAAAACAAAAATCTTATGGTTTGACATTTGCAAAATTTTGGCCAAAAAAAAAGAACTGAATAGTAAGCAGAAACAAACGAAATCCAAAAGAAAGATGATGGGCAAAATAGGTAAGAAGTTTTTGGGTTAGGAGTTTGTGCTCGTGAAAGAGTGAGAACAAGAGTGAAAAAGAAGAGACAAGGGTCATTGCTTAAGTACTGGTACCTGGATCCTGGACAAGACATTTCAGATCACGGAAATGATTTTATTGGGCCAATTTAGAAATTAGTAGTCATGCCATGACAATACATGAAAAATATTGTAGGTCAGCTTGTGCAATGACAGTCATTCACACTAAAGAAGGCTCTATTAAGAGTAAAGCAGTAATAAACATGTCAACATTCAATTAAAGGTCAGAAGGAATCAAGTATCAAGGACTCAGAAATATACTTGGACCCAGTTGTCACTCAATCCAAAACTCCTGGCTTTTGAAAGCAGAGTAGGATAAAGTTCAGCCTCCAAAATTCTAACAAGAGGCATTGGCCTTTTCACTCCATTTATAAGAAGCGATGGTCCCATGGCCCCATTGACGATCTTTTCAAGCACCTGGCTGATTGCATAAATTGGAATCCCTCTGACAAACTGATGATCTTCAGATGTACTACACCCGTACTTCAGCTGCAATAGGCATGGCTTCACAACATTAAACATTGTTGCGCCAAAATGATGGTTCTATGGAAAAAAGGAAAAAGACAAACCTGAGTTGAAAAGCTTCCCCAAATTGCTTGAACCCTTCCATGCTCATTAGTTAGCACACCAGAAAATGTACTACCAAAATCTATAGAGGCCCAAACATGAAATCAATGAAAAAAAAAAAAAAAAAAAAAAAAATATATATATATATATATATATATCCTGGTTTATGAGGTTAAACACAGGTCAAAACAATACAAGAACATAAAGGTAGAAACGATAAATGCCTGAAACATATGAGAAAACTTAAATAGCTTAAATTACCAGTATCAAGCTCAACAACTTCCATGTTTGTTGCCCTGTATCGGGGGCAGTCAGCTGAACCAATGTTTAGAGCAGCACAGGGATTTGTAACTATAGATTTTCTTGAAGTTGCTTGCAAGCTTCTACTTAAGCCCAGGAGATGCACCGAGTCTCCTCTTCGCAAAGCAGGTTCTGCCACCACAAGAATGAATACAGGCACCAAAAAAGAAAAGGAATGAATAATGTAATAAAAGAAAAAAATTATAAACACAATTGTGTAGCAACACACAGATGCAATATGGTTGATTGTGATTTCAGTGGAATGTCACAACTTTTGAGCAAAACCAAAATGTGCCTCCACTTATTTATAAACATGAAACTCTCAATCATTACAGCTATTTCTATTGGTTCTTCCTTCAACAAGGCTTAGTCTTTGTAATTAATTTCTCCCTAATCATTACAGTCTTTCTGCCCAGAGTTAACTGAGACACCTACTATCAGTCTGTCTTATTTAAGTGATGAAAATTTGTGTTTTCCATGATTTTCGGACCATCATCTCCACCCAGTCCGAGTAACTGTTTTCCGGCAGGTAAAACAACAAAATTTATGGGAAATCTTTCTACATCGATCTTATGATGAGGTAACCCAAGTCCTCGTAACTGTTTTTCAATTTTCTCGACATGATGAGGGCCCAAAACCACTTAGGATATTTAAGTCAGTTTACATAATTTGGATTAGGAAAAAAAAACAGAATTCTCCTTAATTTTCGCTACTTATATTCTTTTATGGTATGTTGATAGCACTGAAAATTGTTTATAGGGAAAATGAATTTCTTGAGATAAAGGACTAGAAAAATTACTTTAATAGGAAAACAATTTTCTAGTATTTAATTGCACCCAAAACATTATAGTAGAAAGTATTTTTTTTATCATGGTTATATTGGTAATTTCATTGTTACAAAATTTAGTCTTGAATGAGATTGACAGTTTTATTAACATTTTCTTTTGTATATTTTTTCCATGTTTACTCGGAAAACAATTTTCTTGAGTGAGTAGGAAAACTATCAAGAAAATGAAGGAAAATCAAGTGGGCCCGAAAAATTATTTTCCTAATTATGTGGCTAATCAAATATTGGAAAATAGAATTTTACTTGGAAAATGATTTTCCATCCAAATTTTCCAAGCTATCAAACGGAACCTTATTTTTTCCCTTTTTAGCACCATCTTCTACATTCTCCATTTTCATGATTTTCACAAAGAGTGAAGAGAAAAGATCTCAAGCTCCAACGTTTTTCGTAAACTTTCTACTTCTGTAGTAATATCATTGTTGGATTGAGACTCGTTATTTTGTATTTGAAGATGATTAAAGTAAAACTAATGTAATCTAAATTACAAATTCAAATAAATCTAGAAAAAGATAAATAAAACTAAATACACCTAAATAATCGGATATGGAGAATAGTATGGGTATGGGGATAGGTACAAATAATAATATGGGTTCTCATCCTTTTTTAACTATTGGGTGGTCTTTACTGAAATATGGGTTGCTCATAGCCTGTAGTCGACTACGGACTACTTAATAAAATGGATAAGGGCTTTCTATGGAAATTCTAAAAACTTGCTTCTTCTCCACACTACTACTAAAAACATAGGCGTGTTTGCTTCACGAAGTGATTGGGGAGGAAGGGGGTGTCTTGCGACGGCATGCTCCGACAACGCTGGGTCACAATGGCGGGCGATGGGCGGCTGGTTGCTCGGATGGCAACGATACTTAGCTGATCTAGATCAATTGAGATGCCTCTTCTCGATTTGAGGTTGGATCTGGACGAACGCCAACATTGATCAATGACGGAGTGGTTGCAACAACTCTGATCAAAGGCTACTTAAGGCGACAACGGCGGTGGCAGGGGATAGGGGAAGCCAAAATCTTTGGACGGTTGTTGTTCCAATAGATCTTATCTGATTAAGATCCTATTCAATCAAACTCTTTTCCTTATTTTATTTTCTTGACTTCTCTTTAATCTTCTCTTCTTCCAGCAATCAATTAAACCAATCTAAAATCGTTTAGACTCCGATATCAGATAATATGATCTAAACTACAAATTAAAATAAATATAAAGAAAGAAATAAAACTAAATAAATTAAATAATTTCTAATGGAGTTTCTTCATTCATAAAAAAAACTAATGGCCTATAAGCTATATTTATACTAAACCTAACCAATCTAGAACTTTTTTCCTTTTCTTTTTCTTTTCTCAACTTCTCTTCAATCTTCTCTTCTTCTAGCAATCAACCAAACCGATCTAAAATTGTTCCGGCTATGATTCCAGATAATGTAATCTAAATTACAAATTAAAATAAATCTAAGGAAAAGATAAATAAAACTAAATCAACCTAACTAATCTCCGTTGGAGTTTCTCCATTCATCCAAAATCAATTACAAGCAATGATAGGCCCTAGTTATACTAAACCTAACCCTAGATTCTATTGGAGCCCTAATCTCCACTTATTCAAATAAGCATACTTAGGCCCGACCCTAACAACTAAACTAAATTAATTGAAATAAACTACATCCTACTTTCCATAAAAAAAAAAACTAATACTTGTGTTACTTAGATTATACAAAGGAAAACAAAGGGACCAAATGAGTTGAAGTGAGTAACTTGCCCGAGTTATCGTGTGATCGGCGAGTTTTGGTAGTTGAGTAATTTACGGTGAATACTAGTTGACTACATGGCTTATAAACTACCCATAGGATACTACTTGAGATGTGGTAGGGTTTGGATCACTACCAACTACTTGGTAAATGGACAACACCTGCCTCAAAGGTACAACCATGAGTATGGTTCGAAGCATGCTTCGATCCTCTGAAAGGAACCCTCCAATCTCATCTTTTCTTTCATCCACCTCTGCAATCCCTAAACTCGATTGCAAGACGACCTAACCTAGCATTGATAACCTCATTCTATCTACATGCACTTCTTCACCATCAAAACAATACTTCAACAACAAATCTGTCTCGATCGAAATTCTTCAATAGGTGGGTATTCTAATCCTCAATAGACTAATTTTACGTTTCACGAGGTATCGCAAAGATATGCTCATTCTCCTCATAAACACCTATGGCACACTCTTTTATAGATTCTAAGCTACAACTAAGGCTAGAATTAAGCTAAGTCTATGATAAACCCTAAGTGAAAGATATATAAAAAAAACTAATATTTCATTGCAATCACCAAAAACAATGTTTAATGCTTTGACTTATTAATAATCTCCATAACTTCTTTGGTAACAAACTAATGTTACTATAACCCTAACAAATACGTGATTTTCTATACTAGGCCCACTTTTATAATCTCCCTATCTTTTTTGGCAAACAAACAAATCTAACCCTAACAAATATGGGCTTTTCTATACTAGGCCCACTTATAATACTAATTAATTAGTCCTAATTGACCCTCTTACACCATCCTCTCTGGGTTGAAGAAGCTTGTACAAGTTTCAAGGGTGCAAGCAATTCCTTTTTTTACCAATGAGATAAGTTTGCCTTCACCATCAACTAGGGGTAGTTGTTCCATGCATTCTTGTGCATCAATCTTATCTATAAACATGGACTTGCCTTTGGGACAATTACTCCGAATATGGCCAGGTTGACCACATCCAAAGCATTTGAGTAATGTATCCACATTCAAAAGAATTTGAGTAATGTATCCACATTCAATACGAGACCGTTGCGGGAAGGTAGTAGAAGAGCGGATCGGGATCACAAAAGGCTTATTCTCTAAGCGATGAAGCTTAGTCTGTGTGATGCTCACTGTAATCTCAGCTACTAAAAAGGCGTCAAATTCTTCCAAAGCAAGCACGGACTTGATCCATGCATCCAACCTACGGTAGAAACGGAAAGTTGTTTGTCGTTCCGGCTCCTGGGGCTCCGTCCACATACACTGTGAGCCCATTTTGTGTAACTCTTATCAAGCAACCGAAAAGATCACGTTCATAATCCGAAGGAACAAAAGTAACATGCACCACTCATGAAGATCATCCCAATTGTTTATAGGAGGTAAATGCATGGCAGTTTGACATCCACATTTTCTTGCCACCAAAGATTAGCAATGCCCTTAAACTTGGTAGCCACAAGCCTTCGGCCCCTCATGTTCTTAAAATCAAATATACGGTCAATCTTCATAGACCAATCAACAAAGGCATCTCCATGATCTACCCCATCATAAGAAGGTATATCCAGCTTCAAACCCGTATCATCCCCGCATTCCATCACTGTTATCAATCATGCTAACTGATCATTCTCAAGAAAATTTCGACCGTCGTAGTTTTGATCTCCCAAGTAAGGAGGGCGAAAGGGGGGATTTTTGTCTTTCTTAAATCCTCTACCACGACCCAAAGGGGAATTTGTTCTCTACTGCCACAGAGGATGAGAAGCCCTCTGCTGATCTTCCACCCATTGGTTTACGTGTTATATGGAAATTCAGTCGGGTGTGCAACGGACAATAGTAAGGATACACCAACCACATGGGCACCTCTGCTGATCTGACTTGTTCTCTCTCCGAATCTAGGAGATTTTTCAATATCTTCCATTCTTCCATGGTTCCAACTGTCTTTGTTCTCTCTCCTTTTGTCATCCAAGTCTTTTCTTTTGCATTTTGATAGATTGTCTGTATAGGCATACACAAGGGGAGCGCTTCGGTTTCGATACTAATTGATAGATTCTAAGCTACAACTAAAGCTAGAACTAAGCTAAATCTATGATAAATCCCTAATTCGAAAATAAATAAGAAAATAAATATTTCATTCATTCAACCACCAAGAATAATGTTTAATGTTTTGCCTTATTTATAATCTCCCTGCCTTCTTTGGCAAGCAAACTAATCTACCCTAACCCTAACTAATATGGGTTTTTATATACTAAGCCCACTTGCACAATATTAATTAATTAGTCTTAATTAACCAGCTTATATCACTCTTCCTTTCACGAATTTATGAGTGTTTTTATTAGGGAAAAAGAAGGTTTGCACGAGGACAAAAGAAAACATTCCAGATCTCATGAGACAACCAAAATCAAAGGCTTGTAATAATTTATTTCTAGGGTCTGGGAGTTTTATACCCAGGAGTTTTATCAGAGTCAACCAGGGTGCAAGTTGAGATCGACTTGACTTTATTAAAAAAAAAAAAGTTAAGAACGGCTTACCAGGAAGAAGTTCAGCAGCACGCACAGCTGAGGCACCTGCAGCTCCTAGAGCAGAAGGATTGTATGCTACAAGAGCATAGTTGTGGACAGGATGAAGAAAAACCACCTATGATACCAAAGGAGTTATCAAAACCACAAATATAAGTCACATTAACATTTAACATATGAACACTGGTTTACCTCTCCTGGAATTTCAATTGGATATGCAGCAAATGAGAGCATCACATCTGAAACAGATACTGCAACTGTATTCTTGTCAACCGCAACCAAACCCATGTTTTCAGAATGATATATAATCACACCAGTCCCAAAGAAATGCTGTGAATGCACTCCATCAAGCATACAAGATGGTGGAACATGAACCTGAAAGTACATTTATTAGGTTCCATGAGTATAAATACATTATGATAGTCAGAAAAACAAAATTCACATGTAATTTAATTGGAATAAAAATATTGCAAAGTAGTAGCAGTTTGAAGATGAGGGAATGTCCGAGCCCTACTGCCACCTTCCTATGGTCTCCACGTCGTCTTTTCATCATAGAAATACATCAGGGCAATGGAAAAGATCTTCAAATTTGCAAAAAGCTTCAAATTCATCCAGACTTCAAAGGTGGACAAATTGAGCAGCATTCATCACACTCTCTGCTTTAGAGTTAATTGAAGCTTAATTTGGTGCTGATTGTGTATACAAATTGGTCTCAAAAGGGTTTGAACTCAGCCTCTCTAGAGCTTCAAAAGTTTAAATAACTAAATCAACAAAAAGTAATTTTCAAGAACTCACAAAGTTTCAAATAGCCAAAACTGACTTCTGTTAATTTGGAAGCTGCAAATCATGTTGCATCCATAGTATTTTTCTTTTTTTTTTGGGTGTCAGAGTCTTAAACATATTTAAACCATTTTAAGAAAGGCTGCATAGAAGCCAAATCTTCTACATCAATTCGGCAACAGTGCAAGATTTTGAGATGGCCTTGAAAACAGAAATCCATCCTCATTATGCTCAACTGATACACAGAATAATCAATCAATGCAGCAGTTTTGTCAGGGTTGAAAAAGGATAAAATGTCTTTATTGATGTTCAAGAGGCTGACCCAAGGTAAATATTATTGCACAGATACAGCTATACGCTAAACTTTCATATCTAAGTTTTTAATTTCTTGAACAAATGTGGATATCTTTGGATCAATTCAAACTCTTCAGCAAGTCTATTTCTTGACTGTTATTGACAAATTTTGACCCTCTTTAAATGTTTTTAGACCTTGGACATCAACCGACCTTAACTTGAACTTTTGTTCTTGACATCTAGATCATTTTTTCAACATTTATCGATCGGAAAACCCTAGAGATGCAATAGTATTATGCATGAAAGCTGCAATCAGTTCATTGCTTAATTGTGTCTTCAAACTTAGCATATTCTTGATTCTAACCAATGATTCATTCGAACATGTCAGATTCTTCACCGGATTTGTACAATCCAAACACCCGACCTAATTCCCCTCGAAACCCAACCATTATTTTCTAAAGAAGCGTTGATCCTGCGGCTACTTACACAAACCATTTTGTAGATTCCCTTGTTCATTCTCTTGACCATTAGCTTTTGTGAAATAACACATCTCATTTGTTTCAACTTTGGTGTCATGACCAAGGTTGTCAAAGCGTGAATCGAATCGAAAATCATTTGAGCCTTTTGAAAATTTGAATTGGGATTTAAATAGTGAATCGTAAGATTCAAAATATAACATAAAAAATTTAATATAAGAATTTCATTTATTACAAACCTATCCTAAACCCTTTTTCTCGATTTTTAAGTAAAGATAGTACTGTATTTGATCCATAATGTCCATCATTTTATTTAATAGAAGTTGTCCTAACGTCTCAATATCCAATTATAATTGGCCTATTGTCCAAAGCCTTTAAGTAAACTTGGGCCCAATACCTTGAAGCTCATAATAGTTTAGGGTTTTCAATTTTTTCATACTTTGTGTGGGAAAAAATGAATGTTGTAAGCACAGCCGCACCGACATACATTGAGATTTGGTACTTCTTCAATCCAGGTGATCTTTTTTCACTTTTCATTTCTATTTCTCCCTCCTTTTTCTCTCTTTTCCTTTATCTTTCTCCCTCCTTTCTTCTTTCTTCTTCCCTCCCCTTTTCGTTTATCTTTCTCCCTCCTTTCTCCTCTGTCTTTCCTCGTTCAATGAAAATTTTTGGTCTAATTTTTTACAAAATAGAGTCGCACGATTCAATTTTTTTGTGCTTTCAACTAACGAGTTGCACGATTTGGAGCAATTGCCCTGCGGTATGAAACGCATGAGGTACGACTCAACTCAAATCACGAGTCGAGTCATACGATTTTAACAACATTGTTCATGACAATGCCTATACAAAATCTCCAGTGTTAGTTGAGGACAACAAATAAAACCAGTTAAACAAACCGGTTTTCAAGCTTCAAGGAAAAATATAGACAACACCACATCATCACTCCTCCAAGTAGTCATCACTTGTTAGAAATGTATAAGTTTCAAACATTGGAGAGTTAAAATGTCTTTGCATTAAATACTGCAATACTCGTTGAAGGAACCTCCCTTTATCCATACTACTTGTTTCTAGTGATTCCTTGCACCCTTCTTGATGTCTCGTCAAAATGTCAAAAAGGTTAAGCGATCAACAACTATATCCATCATTTTATACATAATTTCATCATTTTAAGGATGCTACCAGTGTTGCATGTACCTCTTGTACGTTTTCTTTTTCCTTCAACTCTCCAACACAAACCCCTACATTCTTTCGGATCCCTAACATGTTGGTATCAAATATTCATAGTTGAGTGTTGTGCAGTTAAAATGACGTTAAAATGGCGTTATAACGGGTAATAGAAGTGGATCGTTACGTTTATGCACTTTTACGGTTAAGTTTAACATTTTCGTTAAAATGCCCTTATAACGGCCGTTATGAAGATAATAGTTTTCTATGTAATGGTGTTTTAACGTAACAGCTACATATATAAGGTAAAAAAAACAAATTCATTCTAAACCTAAACCAAAAAAAAGGCGAGAGAAATTTCGATTGATCTGTTGCAATCGAAGGAGAGAACAAAGAGAAGAAGAAAAAAGGGAAGGGAAGAGAGAATCAGAAGCCACCTTGTAGTTTGTTCTTCTTATCTTCTTTTTCAATCTCTCAGCCACTCTCAGATCATCCTTCTAATAAAGTTTGTTCATTTTTCACTGGTAAGACAAAGATTGTTCCTTTATGCAAAATTACCCTCTTAGTTCATCAATTTCTTAGTTGTTTTTTGTATCTTATCAAGTTGGGTGGTTCAAGATGAATATGTAGACTATAGATCTAAACAAAACATGGCAAAGTTTGCTCCTTTATCCTTGATAATGTTGAAGTTTGTTCCTTTAAACTTGATTATGCTCTTGGATCATCCATCCAACTAATTTTCTCTTCTCATACATTAAGTAAGGCAAAGATGGAAGGAAACCAGAGCAGCACAACACATACTATCATGTTAAAGTCTCTTCCTTTTTCATTGTTTAGGCCCTCAGATCAATGATTCAAGGTTTTTCCTTTCTATGTCTGACTATTTTGTGGAACATTGCAGGCAGCAAGGAAAACAATATGGATTTCCTTCCATCTAATGGGATTTTCCCTTGTTTATGATAAAATTTGGTCATTTTTTTGCTTGTTAATGCTCACAGATCGTCAATCTACTCTATTACATTTGAATATCGATGCAAATGGAGCTACATCTATTGGCGTCGCAGCAGCGCATAGGCATGGATGTTGTCAGTTCCTAGCCCAACTCAGCAAAAGTGTTCATCGTCTTCATGTCGACACCGAGGTACCTACCTACCTAATCTTTCCTTCTTTAATGAAAATTCTGACTGGGTTTGTGTTGTTGTGCTTTATGTATATGTTTTAATATTGCAAATAATGAGTGAACTAGTCCCTTGTTTTTAGTATTTTGCTTCTCATTAGAGACTGTGTTGTTTGCATTTTAGTTATTTTTGCCTAATTCTAATGCGGAAAATAGTAATGTATAATTTGAACATCACTTGATGATTGTTGTTGTATGCTTATTTAGTTTTGACTTGTTTTGCTCTATAATACTTAGTTGGGTATAATAATTTTTTTTTTTAAAATAGTCTGTTAAATCCCGTTATATCATGTAATGCTCCTGGACCGTTACGAGTCTATTATCCGTTTGAACTGCATAGGCCGAGTGTTTTCTGCCCTACTACCCCCTGCTTTTAACGTAATGTTCTCTTGGCTTTTCTGTCTTCTTAATGTTGCTAGTCTTTGATCTTGGTAGACGCATGCACCTGGCTTAAGTGTTGTTGTTTTCTGTATAGTATGTGAAAGAACTACTCCAACCTCTTATTTAACTGTTTTACTCTGGGTTTTCTGTAAGAATAATCCCTGATCAAGGTTCCATCTTCCCTACTTTTTGGGTGTTTTGTTCCAAACCTTGCAAAAGGTGCCTTTATGTATGTCTGAGGATTGTCAGATGGAGAGTCCTAATATTTCTGTCCAACTTCCTTGCTTCAAAACAACAGGAAAGTTTTTTTAACCCCACAGGTAGCTCTCTCATATATCCCCCCCCCCCCCCCCCCCCCCCCCCCCTCTTTCTCCTCCTTCGTTTTTCATCTCTTATACTTCAACAACTTGAATCTTCCCTTTCCTCTCGGTCTAGCTCAAGAGGGTTGATGTTCCATAAACATCGAGATCAACAAAAAGCACCCCATCATACCATGAGCTCCCTCATATCTACTCATCAGTCTTGTCATTCATTTACAAAGGTATATGAAACCTTAACTCAAAAAATCACTTTGCATTAACTTCTACCTCAATGAATATGGTAATCCTAAATCGCTTGAATAATTTTGAGATTAGAGGGTATGATTGAATCAATGGCATGTGTATCAATTTTGATTTCTAATAATTCAATCACAATCCATAAACCATATGGGCATGGGTTTCATGGGTATGTTGATTTCTAATAAATTATTATTATGTTTAGGTTTATTTCTTGCAAACTTGTAGGTTGATTTCTCATGATCAGTCAATTTGAGAATTGGGATTGTTGGATTTTCATGATCAAATAGATTATACAATACATTGAGTAAAATTTCCATGAAATTACAAAAAGTAATCAAATAATCTATGTAACAAAGACACTCACGGATACTCACATCAAACACTCCATGCTTAGATTATCAACTTTTTCAAATATCTTTGAAACGTTTCAATTCTATACTAATATTACAAGCATATAATGGCAAGTTACCAGTAAATGAATAACAATTTTGACCTACAAGTGAATGAATGACTAATAATTCATAACTTTTAAATAATACTATTATGTACACGTGCCCCTAGCGTATCCCATACTATATTTTTTTGCCTGACATGTCTGACACTTCGTATCCGTGTAGATACTCGAATTTGTGTCGTTGTTACAAAGCAAAAAACGTTTCGATGAAGGAAACTCTCGGAGATTCCCTACTTGAGGAAACGACCAATATTCCATGGAATAACATTCCTTCCATCAAATACAGCTCGAGTATTATTCTCTCCACCCTTTCCAGTTGACTTTTCTTGCATTTCTTCTCATGTTTAGTAGATCTGCTTATTAACCAACCTACAAACTAGGGTTGCTTCACTATGTACCATTTAGACCTCATTATCATAATGTTACATGTGTCCCTCATTTTCTTCGTTTACTTTTCCTTTATAATCTGCCCCATCTAATTGGCCCAATCATCAAGAAAGCAATGTTATTATACAATTCTCATTTTCAATTTAGAACCACTCAATGTTGAGTATACAAAAACTTGTATCAACTGATTATTTGAGTTTCATATTGTATCCGTATTTGCTCCCTATCCCCATCCATAATTTTGCTTGATTATGGAGCTGGGTGCAGATTCGTTCCTTTAACAACTTCATCTCTCAGTAATGCTCTCAGTATTACATCATCTCCATCACTACTCATCTAAATTACATCTAATCATCTTTGAATATTTTTGTGCATTTGTCCGCTCAAATGCCCCAACAAATAGCAAAATGCACGAGCTTGCAAAGAAACCTTCCTTTTGATGTGTAAACTGTGCTGGAAATCTGCAACAATCGAAGTGAGGCCATGTTATATATTGCTTGCCTCATTTAGTGGGTGATAGTATGTCTTTTTGTATAACGTCAAAGGTCTAAGGTCAAATCCTTTTTGTATAACTTCTTAACCTCACAAGGAAACTTATATTTTTTCTCCTCCCAGTTCATAGGTACTTCGCCATATTATATATTGCTTGCCTCATTTAGTGGGTGATAGAATGTCTTTTGCCTACTACATGTTTGTGAAAATAATGACAGACTACATATGCTCATAGATTAAGGTTGGTGACATAAATCTGTGATACTTCACCTTCTATGCAACTGAAAAAACAAGGATGGAGGCACCTATAGCACTTAACGAGCTAGAATAACCCACAATCATGGATTCTATGGCTGATGGGACAACAGTGTTCTCATCAACTCTGACCAGATTTTTGAAAAAATAAAATAAAAGAGGCATAGGATTTCAGTAAATCCTGGGCCTACTCTTCTACTGAAGTGTCTTCAATTAAATAAGTCAAGTTGAAACTTTCAGTCAGTGCCTAAGTAAAGGTACATGAGACATTCTCATTAGAAAACAGACAGAGGTACTTTCTACAAAAAAACATCAGGATGACTTCAACTGGTCTAACCATAAAACCAGCCACTTCAATACTAATACCAAGTACAATGGGAGCAAAAAAAAATTTTGACTCAAAGGGTGGCTCTTAAACTGGATGAGCCACGACCAACCAATAAGCTTGTAAAATGTCTCTTATTACCATTTTAAAGTATTCATTATCTTCTCCAAGGTACAATACCAAATGTTATGAAGTTTATCACCTATAAAAGATTTTCTAAATCATAACAAACTAAAGTTCAATGCGTAAGAATTTTTTTTCTTATTTATTAATTTATTTTTTATTCAATAAAATAGCAAACAATTTTGAATTAAAAAAAAAAAAAGAGAATGCGAGACTTAGTGATTGAGAAATCAACTAGCCAACAAATAAAACAAAGCCACAGGGAAACTACAACCAATTACATATGGAAAATATTGTCCCATGTAGGCATGGCAATTTGGCTTAACCGCCTCGACCTGAATGGTTCGGGTCTAGAGTTCTCAGTTCGGGTCCAGGTCTTGATGGAAGGAACCATCTCAGTTCCGGATCCGGATTCAAACCAAACATATACAATTTGTAATAAATGACATACAAGTATGTAAATTCCAAATTTGTGTGTACTAAAATTATAAGTATTTAATCAATAATTTAATTTAGAATAAAAATAAATAAATTCAAGTAAACCGTATTCTTTAATTAATAATTCGTGAATAAATAAATTAATGCTTCGAGCATATACTATTTCATATATCAATTAAGTTTGTGTACTAAAATTATAACCATTTAATCAATAATTTAATTTAGAATAAAAATCAATAAATTCAAGTAAACCATATTCTTTAATTAATAATTCGTGAATAAATAAATTAATGCTTCGAGTATATACTATTTCATTTATCAATTAAGTTTCATATGTTACACAAAAGGTCGACATGAAAAAAGAATGTTATTGTATCTCTTGATTTAGGAAAAAAGACACTTGCGATTATGGCGGTTCGGTTCAAGGCAGACCAGCAAGACCTGTGGTTCAAGTCTCCCCGGACCTGAGTCACCAGAACTGGTTACCAAGTTGGTTTTGGTTCTCTGAAAAAAATTAAGTTTGGTTCTAGGTGTGGCAGACCTGAATCGAACCCGACTCGTTACCATCCCTAATGACATGGATGATCTGTGATGACCCCCAAAATGGTTCCCCAATGCCAAACTAAAGATTTGATGGAGTTGATGACGGAGGAGATATCTCCTCTCCCCTTTAAAAATTATGTTATTTCTCTCCTTCCAAATAACCAAATGGTTTCCCATTGCTTAAGAAAGTTGGGAGTATAGAGACTACAACATCCGTATTTTTCAAACAATCAAAAGTACAGTTTTGTCCCTCATATGTAGAATAATTAGAGCATAAACTGATGAACTTATATTCCCCCATAAAGTCTCCATGAAACACAATCAAGAAATCAACACCATAATATAAACATGGACCATGACTGCATAAAGGGGGCGGGGACAGGATAAGTTCAAAAGATTACCAGTAATAGCAACAAAATACCATTCAAAATTCAACCAAGTATGTCAGACTTACCTCAAACATTACTAATGTGGGTTCTATTACTCTTTCCGCTACTGAAGCATTTGTTACTGCTGCTACGGCCACTGCTGATGCCCCTTGATTGTCAGCATAGCCAGTATCTTCTAAGGTTCTAAGGACTTCAAACTTATCTTCACTAGTCTCTTGTACAGTATGGTCATAAATTTCTATTCCATGAGCAGAATCTTCTTTTAGTCGCCGTTTCTTTGTTTCAACATTAGATTCTTCACTGTCATGAAATTCCTCAGTATTGTGTTCGTCATTAGTTTGCATGTGTGATTCCCTATCTGCCCAATTTTTGTTCATATGTAGAAGCATAGGTTCCGAGCAACCAACCATGTTCCCCCAATCACAACGAGTTTTTGATGAAAGAAATGTCGATCCAGGTGGCAAAGCAGATCTGATTCTCCATAAGCCAGTGTTGTCATCACGAGTGTATATACGAGGAAAGGCGTACCATTCATGCCGGTCAACTGTGACCAAGACAGACTGCAAAAATAGAAAAAACATGTCAAATATGGAAAAAAGTATGTTTTTTTTTCTTCTCTTCAATTCCTAGTGTTAATCAATATAGCGTAAACTGCTGCTTTGAGTAAAAGTGACATTGTCTTTCGATATTCATTTGAAATTGTATGTTAAATGCTAGGAAGAATAGACTCATAAACCCACAGACAAGACATGAAAATTTTCAAAAAAAAAAAAGACATGGGACAACATGGATAAATGGATATAATATTCGTTTTCATATGGTTAGAGATTTGGTCTTGATTTCAGATCAATCATTAATCGAATCATTCAATATTCAATTCAAGATGATACAAGTCGTATGATCAAACATGTAAAGAGAAACAGGTAGCATGCCCCTCTACAGTTACATTCATGAGTGCCCTATCATACTGTTGTTTAGTTTTTACCGATGAAGTTGGAATAAACAAAAAATAAATAAAGTAAATTGGGGGTCAGGTAAACAAGGATGTTAAGCATTCCACAAAATCAACCCATTTACTCAATTTTTTGTTGGTTACATGCTAGATGTGCATGCTATGACACACGTATAAAGATACAGGCCAAGGATATCTAACAATATATGTCTTGGAGACAAAAATGGTCAAGGACTAAGATTGAAAAGTTGTTAAGGGTCACGATTTGTACTCACATAATGGCATGGGACATAGGTTGTAAATAAAGTGTACATAAAAGAGCAAAGAAATAGGTACAAAGAAAAGTAAAATCTATGTGGAAGAATATATGATTGACATGTGGAGTGAGAAAATATGTTCATTTTAGATTCCTGAACTTAAATTACCATAACTTTTTATTTGATTTTCTGATTTCAGTAAACTTTGGTATCGTTGAAATGCATTTTTTTAAGATCTTTCAAAACCAATAATCAATACAAAAGGTTAAAATTTTAAAATGTTGTTACTTTCCAAACGATTAAATTTGACCGAATTTGACTAAATGTTTATAAAATTTTGACCAAGTTTATCACCTTGAAAGCTTTTAGCTTACATGCTAAAATGCGACTTTCATTGAAGATGTACTTAGAAACTAACTGATTTAGATAAAATCAATAGAGAGATTTGAGACAAATAATTACATAAGAGAAAAGATAATTATGGAGTGTCGTAGGCACAGGTAATATGCTAGTTATATAATATAACATGTATGTAATAAAAAATAAAATAAAATAAAACCTTAGATTTTCATAAACAAAGTTTAGATATGAACACATGTTTGGTATATTTAATGGTTTGTATGGTTCTGGAAAACCAATGAAATATTTAGCGATAAGTTTTCACGTACTTTTTGTAGAAGTAGAGAAGGGCCATATCATGTCCATGAAATATCTGGGTGTATACCTTATGAAGTTCATTATTGACTTATTCATAATCATCAATATTTAGTCAAACCATGAAGTCTGACAATCAGCCCTACCACATTCTTATTGACCCTTTTATTTGGAGCTTATTTACTTGGATGTATTTAAAGTTGAGCACGATTTATTTGTATGCTCCAGCTTCATGGGGAGAGTTAAAGAGTGTTACTCCTATATGACTTCATTTAATGTCTCTGTATCTACCTATACGCACGACATTATTGTTAAGTAAAAAAGTTGTGTTTCAAATTTACAGATTGAAAAAAAAAAAATTTATTTCACATTCTTAAATACATTAATAATGAATTACAACATACCTTGCTTCGATGACGATCAATGTAGCTAATATATTCCATAGGAACTCTAGCACCTCTAGATAGCTTGGCAATAGCAACGATTAGGTCATCCAACTGTGATATCTCTTTGCCAGCAAACTTCTTTATTATGGCATGGCGAGGAACCCCTGCCCTGGTAAGCATATATCTGCAATCGATTCAACAGAATAAAATAATAAATATAAAAAATAAAATGAAAAAAAAAAGAACTTTCACGGGCTATACCCTTCCCTTTCCATTCAGGAAGTAGGTGAACTTAAATAGGTCACTGGAATAAAAATACTAGATCAGCATAATTTCGCATTAAAATTAATATAAAAAAAAAGGCCAGGGTGCAACTATTAAAGGTCCACAGAGTGATGTTGTTATTGCAGGCACCCCTTTGTAATTATTGTTTATGAACTCCAAGGGGCTGAGCTCAGTCTGAAGCTTGCAAGAAACATAACTTGAAGAAAATCAGAGTGGTGATAGATAACAAAACAGTACTGATATACTTTACATCCTCGAAGAACCCCTTCACGGATACAAACAACTCGTGAGAAGGATTCAGAAACTAAAGCCTTGGAGGTGTTGGAAGTAATGATGTCTAGGGAGACTAAAACAGCAGTAAATTACTTGGCCAAATATGACAACTTATGTATGAAAGATTGTAAAACCATAATTTCGTTTAATAAATGCAGAGGTAGGGGTGTCATAAACCCTGTTAAGTTTTCAAAAACAAATAAATCAGCCTTTCTGGAAATTTTCCTATAAAAGTAAAGAGCAGAAGATAATTACAAAAATATCATTTATATTCATATACATATGAAATCTACACTAATAGGCATCGACAAAGCTCATACGACATAATTCATAACTCAAAAGTGGCTCATAAGTTCACAATTCATGACATATCTCATCCATCATAATTTAATAACATAAATAATAATCACCTTCACCATCAACAAAACCCAAAAAGTCTTGATTCCTTCATATATCTCATCCTACATTTAACTCAATTCTTGATTCCCAATGTGTTGTAAACCCTCCCCCTCTTGATTATTTGCACCTTCAAAAAGGTAAAAAATAAAAAAATAAAAAAATAAAAAAATAAAAAAATAAAAAAATAAAAAAATAAAAAAATAAAAAAATAAAAAAATAAAAAAATAAAAAAATAAAAAAATAAAAAAACCTTTACACAAACGGGTCCATGCCATACCCGAGTCTCCCTCAAACTTCCCCCAGTCGTTGACCATGACAGTGGTGAGCAGTGTTGTCAAAATTGTTCAAACCGCATGGCACGAATTTCAAGTTGAATTGTGTAGGCCCATATGTGATTTAGATGTTTTCATTAAATCATTTAACACGGAAGTTGCATGATTCAGTTTATTAGCACATAGATCGCAATAAATCGTAAGCCTTGGGTTTACGAAAACAGATACATGAAACAATAGAAGGGAGGAAGAAGGGAAAAAGACAGTTGGATACCTGATTCAGTGATTTCCGTTTGTGTTTTGTATGTAGTTTGTAGCGGCAGCTATCAGTTTATACAACTTAAAAACCCTTTTAGGGTTGTCTGATGTCTTCGGTGTGTTTTGGGCTTTAAACCAAAGCTTTCAAAATGAGCCCAATTGTTAATCCTTGAGTGACCATAATCCATGTTCATTCTAACAATATGGAAATAATCTGTATGACGCTATTGAAATCTATTTTGGAAATAATCTGTATGACGCTATTGAAATCTATTTTGTGTTTTTGTTTACTATTATTCTGTAGCCTATCTCAGCCTCACTTTGAGTGATAAATTTGCTTCATGCATTAACAAAAAATAAATAGATGGTAACCTCTGATAGAAATAAACAGCTGAGGAACTACAGATATCACATGCAATGGCATACACTACAAAACATTTTAATTAGAAAAAACAAAGAAATAAAATAGTAATAACACATAAAACAGAAAACTTACCCTGGTTCAGTAACATACACAAGACCACAGTTGAAACGAAAATTTCTAGCCTGTAGAACAGCAATCAGAAATTATCAGGAACTATGAAAGTGGAACGATAACGAACAATGTTTCACAGTTGTTATATTATTCAAGGCATTTGAAACCTTTTCTTCATAGTAAATGAAAGGACAATAATTAATTCCCTAGTAAAACAACCTCACTAATATTTTTTGTAAAGGTTAAACTGAAAAAATCATATCAAGGGGGGTCTATTGTATCTGGATTTTGTGGGCAATTTAATAAATTCCATGGATTCTGAAAATCCAAGTGTATTCAATTTGGATTTTAAAAATTCCACAAAAGTCTAGGGGTATTCAATCAGGATTTTAAAAAGTCTTTCTGAAATCCACAAAGTCTAGGTGTATTCAATATGGATTTCAGAAAGTCCACAAAAGTTTTAGGGTATTCAAAATATCATTCATATTTATGGATTTGGAAAATCATGGATTCTCATGGACTTTGTAGTGTTAGGTATAAATAACAAAGTTCAATAGTTTGCCAGCCTCCTATCAAAGATTTCAACGTGAAAAAAAGTCTCCCAAAGTTCTTCCTTGTGCCAGCCGCGAAGAGGTTGGTTCCCATCCTCTTGTTTTCTCGATTCTTTTTCTATCTTTGCATAGTGTTCATAAATCTGTTAGGGATGTAAAGATTTATGAGCATAGTGTTCCCAAATATCCTCTTTTTCTTCCCACACAGGATGCATCTGTTAGGGATGATAAGACCTCTACTTACAAGTTGATCTTCGAGTCTTCAGTTCACAGCAACAAAGAGTTGTGACTGAGCAACAAATACCTCTTTCACGAATCAGCAAGAAGAGATATCACTCTCACCTCCTTCTTCTTCACACACACAACAACTGAGTTCACGCACATCCAAAGGGTTCCCGAACAACCACAAACTTCTTCTCCTCTCTGTCTCCTTCTTTTTCCTCTTCCCTGCTTCAGTTCACCAATAGAAACAGAGCAGCCAAACTCCTCGTCACTTTCACAGCAGTCAACCAAGCAAGAAGTTTCAGCCAAGGAGAGGAGCAGCGAAGCAATTCCTCCTCTCAAACACAGAGCAGCGGGATCCTCAAATAAGAAATCATAGCCAACGAGGGAGGGGAATTCGGAGCCCCTTTTTCCCCATTTAAAACCTTTTATTTTCTTGTTAATTTCGCCACTTTTTCCAACGGGTTTCGACCTAAAAATTTTTGTGAAATTGAATTTTCATATTTAACTAGGCTTCATTCTTTAACGAACCAACCTTGCATGTGGCATTGTTCTTTTTTCTCCTTAAATATCATTAAAACAATTTGTGACATAATGGAGAAGAGAGAATCAACGAACAACGAATGTTGGATTTATGAGAATTAACGATCTTTTCTTTTTCTAGTTTTTTTAGCACATGTATCTCTATTTTATGGACGTTTTTTTGTTTCATCACTATTTACCAACTTTTTTTTTATCTTGCAAATAATTAGAAATCTGTAAAAGTCGTTCATACAAAGTCCGTGGATTTTCATAAATCTCTAGAAAGTCTGTAGCAAAAGTCTATGGATTTAAGAAATCAGCAGAAGTCCGTGGACAACTTAAAGAGTCCGTGGACTTTTCAAATTATTTATCAATTCCATAAGAATCCATATACAATACACCCCCGTAAAGAAAACTAATAGCTGAAAAACATGGGACATACACATATAGATGGTGTATAAATCAAGTCAAGACTACATATGGGTGTGATTGGAGGGAATCATGAATTCTTTTAATCGGTAAAACAAGGAAGTAATTTAATTCATAACTATGCTAGCACGAGTAAAGGCATTTTATTGAGGTGTTCAAGCAACGCTTAGGCACCTCCTAAAAAATACTGTAACCTCATTTTACATAGGCTACAGACAAAAGAGAGAGTAATGGAAGTGAAGATTGAAGGTAAGGCTTTTGTACTGAATGTGTTTGGTGCTTCCAACTGAATTGAGATTAGGGAGCTCCGCATGAGGATGATGCCAATGCTGAAGCTGGAGAGTTGGGGGACAGAATGGTTGGCTGAATCTATAACAAGCATAACTTTGTTTGTTATAAGTTAAAATGCATTAACAGATTTGATGTATCATCTTAAAGAAAGTAACTTGTTCTAAGTATACTTTTCCCAAAACACTAACGATTAAGACAATGTTAAGAACTACAAGGCAATGAGAAATAACCCTACAGCCGACTATACCGCAAGGGTAAAGTGTATCAACAACCCAGTATTTCATCCACAATTTCCTGGAGATCAAATTTACTTGCATCAACCAAAACTATGTTTGTATCTGTTTAAAGTAACGAACGTTACTACTCAGAACTAAGTAGGAACCAGCTTCGAATAAGTTCATTCACATGCAGGTAGAAAGTTTCAGATAAACTTAAATCCTTGGGATAATTACAAGTCCTAAGAAAAATATCTACAAGGGAAATAAATAAAGAAATTTGTTTATGACTTGGGGGCATCAAACTATGCAACACTGACACAGGTGTCACTGCCCGGCGCAAATGAAGTTGGATACCTTGACTAAATAAACATAATACAAGGCACATTATTATATAATTGAATTTTTAAGCAATATATTATTGGTCATACTCTTTCACTTGTATATCAATCTATGTAGTTAACGCGGATAACGAACCCTTCGCGGTCCATAATGGATTTAAGATTAATCGGATTAATCGGTGCACTTTTCAACGTATACATTTTTAGAATCAATTTATGTAAATTTATTCACAGTTCAAATGTAAATGTGGTAAATGAAATCCCAAAAGTTCCGTTAGGATCAAGATATCAGGACTCAACCTTAGACTACATTGCACTAGATTACATTGCACTACATTAGACTCAACCTTAGACTACATTGCACTAGATTGACCCATTTGTTAACTATATATGCAATATGTTTGTAGAATATAAATTATAAGGCCTTGTTTATGGGAGTAAATAAATAGATTGGAGAAGTTGAATAGATCAATGTGTTTAAAATATTTACTTATTTGTGCAGAGAAGCAAAAAAGATGTAGACCAACCAGGTTCATATGTTTTGAGGACGATGACCACCACCCAACAGGACGACGACAACAACCCCAACAGGTCAGTCCTTTCACTTCTTTCTTCTCCCTTCTTCTCCTCGATCTTATCCTTCTCTTCTAATCTTCGCAAGCACAACACCGAGCGATCTCTTCTTCTTCCTCGTTGTTGAGAACTCTTCTTCTTCTCAGTTTTCTCTTCTTCCTCTCTCATTTCTCTCTTCTTCTCCTAGTTCTCTCTTCTCTGTTCAATCGCACCTAAAGTGTTGCAATCGCAACAGCTTCTCCTTTAGTCCTCTTTCCTTCTTCTCTTTCCCCTCCCCTTCTTCTCTCGAACAACCTCTTTGCGTCTCGATTAATCAAATAACGGTCTAGCATTTTTTTATATAGCGATAAATCGGCGAGTTGGATGATTTTGATTTTTCGTTGACTCATTGTTTTCTCTGAGTTCGCTAAACCCAACTGATTTGTACCCAATTCAGATCTGTCAACCCCCGTTTACGCTTAATCACCGATTGATCGGCGATTAATCACTACATAAATAACAAAGATATCAATATTGCTATGTACTGCTAACTTACCATAAAGTTTGTAACATTAGTAAAGAATTGAAACTTTTGAAAGATGTGTGAACAAGTTGATGATCTAAGGAGTAACCAATGGAGCCACCAAGTGTCGGAGCGTTTGGTACGTGTATAACACAGGAAATTTTTGAAAATGGTGTCGCTACATAGCATAAAACCAGACAACATAGGATCTAAAAGGACGCACCTGTTGGTAGGATAGGGGGTGGATCACTGCACCGCTTACTTCCAAGAAGAAATTAGGAGTTATAGAGTGCAAATCCTGAACCTGAAGGATCATGCAACAAATGTGTTAGATCTAAACTCACAAAAACTCAGACAATCACTTACACCTAGATGAGAGCATTCACCACATTTACATCAAGGTAACATAAGGAAACAGAAAACTATTTCTTTTTGGTTTTTCAAGAAGCACAGGAAATTTTTTATCCAAAGGAAGAAGAGGGGATATGATATTTTTTTGAAAAACTAATTTAAATGTGTCACTGAAAATCATATGCAACCCAACAACCTAATTACCACCATGCCCTTACTGAAATTACAGTTGAGCAGTGTTCATATAATTTTGCAAACAGCCACGTTTAACAACAATTTAACATATCTTTTTGCAAACTGCCACGTTTAACAGCAATTTTACTGGACTTTCCAAAATGAAGGGGAGAAGATAACACAATAAAACTTTCTCATTCAGCAATCAATATCCCTAAGTCTGTCACCCTATGGAGGCCCCAAACAATATCTATCTCCTAGATCTGTTTTGTAGCTCAGGTTGAAACCAAAGAGTATTTTTCAAGAGCATAAAATCCAAGTTGACTGAGCAGGTAACTGAACAAACAAACAGAAGATAGACAAAGAGCTCCCATATTATAGAGAAATTATAGATTGAAAATACTTGCCCAATCACGTATACAGATATGAAATGGAATCCCTGGACATCTCAAGTATAAACCCCTATGCCATTGATGTCATTGGTGATCACTTCCAGCTCCTTCTTAGAACCTCTCTGTTATTTCTTTCATTCCAAATACCCACATGGTAGCAATGAGAAGTCTATTCCAAAGCCAAACACCTCTGGATGACAGACTCTCCCTCTGTCAGGAACTAGCCCATTGGAGAGTGGATAAAAGACTGATCATTAGGGAGTTGAAAATTTGCTTGAGAGCAAAAGGAAAGCTAGAATTGCTTGGTGAAGGAGCAAAAATATAACAAGTACTCCATGGTTTCTTGCTGAACATCACACAAACTGCATCTATAGGGAATAATGAGACCTCTTTTTGCTAGGCTGTCCACTATTTTAAAATAGTAAAGAGCATATATATATATATATATATATATATTTAAGTTAATGGAAAGCTACAAAGAATGGTATAGGGATAGAAGCTTTCACTATACACGCTGGACAATGTAAGACAAGTCTATACAATTACAGTGTTATCCAAGTTAAACGTGAAATTATCATATTCAATCCCCAGAACGTATTAGCTGCATCACCCCAAGACCATATGAGGAAATTAATACTCAAAAAGATTTTATCCCAAAATTTGTGTTCGTCTTCCAAAGCTTTTATCGCATGTGGAGTCTCTCCCAAACCCATTTGCCTAGCAAGGTTAGGTTACACATATTCCAACTACCCAACCAATTCATAAGGCTCCCTTAAACCAACTTTCTACAATTGAATTCTGCAATAAAACCCTCCCAAACTCTTTTGGCCAAGGAATGAGATTTCGGTAAATTTTTGTTTTATTTGAATTACGAAAAGAAAAAGGGCGAAAATGAAATTTACAGTTTTCAAAGTTTTTTGTCCTTTTTCGTAATTTCGCCCGAAACCACACAAAACACGCCCAATTTTTCAGTTTTTCGACGCACTCCTTCCTCCTTCCTCCTTCCTCTTCCCTCCTCCGTTGTGTGTCTTCCTCCTTCCTCCTCCCAGTTGCATCTCCTTCCTCCCTCCTCCGTGTTGCGTCTTCCTCGATTCCGATCCATCGAAGCGAAATGATTATCCTTCTTATTCTTCTAAACCAAATTCACTGATAGAAGGGGAGAGATTAGTGGAGATGAAGCAAGTGTTTCGCAAGTTTTTCGATAACTTCTTTGGCAACTAGCAAACTCTTTTGATACCTTATTTGGCAAACTCGGAAATGAGGGTAAGTTTTTTTTTGGAAGGCAGAGATGAGGGTAAGTTGATTCGATCTTTCAACTGTTTGATGATTTCGTTTCAATTTCAAATTCTCTAAGACCTCTCGGGAATGATTTCGATAAACTTATCACAAATCTAATTTTGCTTTCTCGGGTTTGGGTTTTGTATCTGAATTGGGTTTCTTATATTATGGGTTTTGTTATAAGAATGTAAATGAATTTGGGTTGAATTTTTCTGTGAGATGTTTCATGGCATTTTTTGTTTGTTTGAATTCAAGGTTTGGTGGGTGTTTTGGTTTCTTATGTAAAAAAGTTGAAAATTTTTGTGTTGTTTGTGCAAGAAATATGAGATAAAGACATGGAAATGATCCAACTTTGGCAATTTGACGAGGGGACCTGAATTTTGTGTAAGACCTTCATCTTTCATCTTATTGTTTTCACATTTTTATATACTCTTGAAATTTATTATATATGTTTCATGTATCCTCAAAATTTTTATGTTTTTTCTTTACACATCAAAATATTCATCAGAAAATTTTTCTTAAAATCGACCGAAATTAACTCGAAAAATAAATCACAACCCTTGCTTTTGGTAAGAGGGCAGTTGGAAAATGTTGGGATATGTTCTTAAGATTGTTACCATAACGATCTGCTTTGAATAGTGGTCCACAAGGAAAAACACATCATTGGAGAAGTTTGCCTCAACCAGACTTTGAAGAACTTCAAAGATAAAGGATTATCAAGTGCTAGCATAGTTTGATTAAAGAGGAAAAAAGAAACGAGTGATATTTGTTGATAGTGAAACCATGCCTTCCATCCATCCATAACCATTGGTCACCATCATTCAAAACTTTACTATTCAGTAGCTTGAACAAAGAAGTCGAAACCCTCATTTAGAAGAACATTGAATATTGTGGAAAGACGAGATGTTGTGTTTTGTTGAAAGACAGGTAGTTGTGTTTCCTGTCAACTGTTTTCTTCTATGTGATTAATGTTGGTAGTTGGGTGTTGGATATTAGTGACCAGGGAGTAGTTGGGTGTTGGATATTAGTGAGAGTAATTATTACTTAGTTTCAATCATTGTATTTAAACCAGATTATACTTGATGAAATAATATGTAAGAATGCCCCTCTTCTTTCTCTGGTTGTCAACATGGTATCAGAGCTATCATTCTGAATTTTATTTGTTCTTTCATGGCGAAAACAACCATGACAAGAGACAGCTCAGGCACTTCCAAAAATGCCTTTTCCTCTTCAAAATTTTCCCAACCAACCCAAAAATCTATGATCCATGTCATAAATGATACCCATTCCCTTCAATAACCCAACATAAACTAAATGGGACAAATTATCTAGAATGGTCTCAATCAGTGATCCTTGTTATTAGAGGAAAGGGAAGATTCGGCTACTTGACTGGTACAATCAAAGCTCCAAAGGAGGCAGACCCTGATTTCTCAATGTGGGAATCTGAGAATTCCATGGTGATGGCGTGGCTGGACAATTCCATGGAGTCCAAGATTGGCCGGCCCTATCTATATTACAAGACCAAGAAAGAGATATGGGATATGGCAAAGGAGATGTACTCTGATCCGGAGAATTCAGCCCAGGTATTTGAGATAAAATCATCTCTAAGGGACACAAAACAAGGTAATTCTTCAGTAACTGAATACTTCAATAATCTGACTGGGTTATGGCAAGAGTTAGACATGTTTTACAACCATGATTGGCATTGTGTTGAGGACAATCAAAAATATAACAAGCAACTTGAAAAAGATAGGATCTACGACTTCCTTCACGGCCTGAATAGGGAGTTAGATGAAGTTTGTGGCAGAATACTTGGTACCAAACCTCATCCAAACATTAGAGAAGTGTTTGCTAAGGTGCGTAGGGAGGAAAGCCGAAAACGGGTTATGATGGGAGCACTCAGAGAACCTGTTGAGAACCTATCTCAAAGCTCTGCCCTTGTCTCCAAGAACAATGAAAGTTCTACCTTCAGTTTCGGATCAGCTTCAGGAGATCAGCGAAGCAACAGAAAAAATGATCGGCCTTGGTGTGATCGCTGCCAGCGCCCTTGGCATACTCGGGACACTTGCTGGAAGATCCATGGAAAACCAGCAAATTGAAAACGCAGACAAGGAGAACAAGGTAGAGTACTGCAAGCTGTTTCCGAGGAGACGAAATCAAATGGTACACTACTCAGCAAAGAACAACTTGAACAGATTCAAGGTTTTTTGTTTCTATCTCAGCTAAGTGCCTCTACATCAACTCCAAACTGCTCCATTGCTCAGAGAGGTGACTACCTTTCTGCCCTTACTGTAAATTCAGAGTTTAATAGTCCTTGGATCATTGATTCTGGAGCTTCCGATCATATGACAGGATGCAATAAGTTTTTTTCTACATACACCCCATGTTCCAGTCCGTTAAAAGTTCGAATTGGTGATGGAACTTTGTCCTCGATGGCTGGAAAAGGGTCAATTAAACTCTTTAATATGACACTACAGTCGGTTCTTCATGTTCCACAGTTGACTTGTAATTTAGTATCCATTAGTAAATTGACTAAGGATCTAAATTGTGTGGCTAAACTCTATCCTTCGTACTGTGAGTTTTAGGATTTAACCTCGGGGAGGATGATTGGCAATGCTAAGGAGCATGGAGGCCTGTATTACCTGGAGGACAATCCACACGTGAATAAACAAGCTCTGGCAATAAACAGTGAATCTTTTTCTTTTCCTGTAAGGTTATGTTATGGCATAAGAGACTAGGACATCCTAGTTTCCCTTATCTAAAAACTTTGTTTCCTTATCTATTTAAAAATAAAGATGTTTATTCCTTTCGTTATGAAACTTGTCAATTTGCAAAACATACCCGTGTTCCACATCCAAGTCAGCCATACAAGTCATCTAAACTTTTTTCGTTAATCCATAGTGATGTTTGGGGCCCTTCCAGAGTGAGTAATTTTACAGGAACAAAATGATTTGTTACTTTCATTGACCACTCTCGTGCGTGCTGGGTTTATCTCTTAAAAGATAAAACATATGTCGAAAATGTATTCAAACAATTTCACAAAATGATCCAAACCCAATTTCAGACACAAATCCAAGTTTTTCGTACAGATAATGGACGAGAGTATTTCAATTCCATTCTAGGACAGTATTTGAAAGAACATGGGATTTTTCATCAAAGATGTTGTGTAAGAACCTCTCAACAGAACGGGGTTGCAGAAAGAAAAAATCGTCACCTGTTAGAAGTGGCATGTGCTATTATGTTCACCACCCATGTACCTAAACATTTCTGGGGTGAGGCGGTTCTCATCGCGTCTCATCTAATAAATAGGCTTCCGTCTAGGGTCCTCCAATTCCAAACCCCACTCAATATTCTTCTCCAATGTTATCCTCATACTCGGTTATTCACTTTTATACCTATAAAGGTTTTTGGGTGCACAGCATTCGTTCACAATACTAGTCCAACCCGTGGTAAACTTGATCATAGATCTATAAAATGCATATTTGTGAGTTATTCTCCAAATAAAAAATGGTACAAATGCTACTGTCCAACAAAAAAAAAATGTTTGTTTCACCTGACATTACCTTTTTTGAAGAACAACCCTTCTTCCCAAAACCCGCTCTTCAAGGGGAGAACTTAGGTAAAGATAGGTTTTGGGATTATTCTATCTCTTCTCCTGATTTGATCTCTCTTCCTGAAACATCCTCAAAAATCTTTGTCCTTGATCATTCCAAAATTGCTCCTAACCCAGACTCACCGATTATGCCATCAACAAAAGATGATATGGAAATAGGGGGAGATTCACCCATACTTAGTCAAACAGAGCTTCGAGTTTATTCACGACGACAATGACAACCTCAATGGAGAGCTCTGTTTGACTAAGTATATATGAATTTACCTCCATATGGACGTTAAAAATGTTTTCCTTGATGGAGAGCTTGATGAGGAAGTATATATGGATTTACCTCCAGGTTTTGAAGGAGAAAGTGATGCAAAAAAGGTTTGCAAATTAAAAAAATTCCTTTATGGTTTGAAAAAATAACCAAGGGCCTGGTTTGATCGTTTTGCGAAGTCAGTTAGGAGGTATGGATTCGTTAAGGCCAGACAAATCATACCCTTTTCTTCAAACACTCACAAAGTGAAAAATAACCATCTTGATCGTGTATGCTAATGATATCATCATAACAGGAGATGATGAAGAAGAAATTGAAAAGTTAAAACTAACATTGGGAAAAGAGTTTGAGATTAAAATCTTGGACAACTCAGATATTTCCTAGGGATGGAGGTAGCAAGGAGTAAAAAGGGGATTTTTATTTCTCAAAAGAAGTATACAATTGATCTACTTGACGAAGTAGGTATGCTTGGTTGTAGACCTGCCACAACTCCTATGGATCCAAATCTGAAACTTGAAAAGACAGAGAACAGCATTCCAGTGGACAAGGGGAGATACCAACGTCTTGTTGGGAGATTGATATATATATATATATATATCCCATACAAGACCTGATATCGCATTCGCAGTGAGTGTAGTTAGCCAACATATTCATTCTCTGTGTGAAGAACATCTTGAGGCCGTCTATCGAATCCTAAGATGTCTAAAAACCACTCCTGGCAAAGGATTGTACTTTGAGAAAAATGAACATAGGAGTGTGGAGGCATTCACAGATGCAGATTGGGCAGGATCAGTTGAAGACAGAAGGTCCACATCTGGCTACTGTACGAAAGTATGGGGAAATCTTGTTAATTGGAGAAGTACGAAGCAGTCAGTGGTGTCTTGCAGTAATGCAGAAGCAGAATTCAGAGCCCTTACACAGGGAATTTGCGAACTTATCTGGATTAAAAGAATGATGGAAGAACTGAAGATCCTTAGTGACTTTCCTATGAAGTTGTACTGTGACAACAAGGCTGCATTATCGCCCATAATCCAGTCACCATGATTGCACAAAGCACGTTGAAGAGGATAGGCATTTTATCAAGGAAAAAATTGTAGGAGTAATGTGTAATCTATGTGCCCTCATAACAAGAAGTTGCGGATGTGTTCACAAAAGGACTGCCTGGATCAAGTTTTGAAGTGCTTGTCGACAAGCTGGGAATGATTAACATCTATTCACCGGCTTGAGGGGGATTGTGGAAAGACAGGCTGTTGTGTTTTGTTGAAAGGCAGGCAGTTGTGTTTCCTGTCAGCTGTTTTCTTCTATGTGATTAATGTTGGTAGTTGGGTGCTGGATATTAGTGACTAGGGAGTAGTTGGGTGTTGGATATTAGTGGTTGAGAGTAATTATTACTTAGTTTCAATCATTGTATTTAAACCAGATTATACTTGGTGAAATAATATGTAAGAATGCCCCTCTTCTTTCTCTGGTTGTCAACAAATATAAATAATTTGGTAAAACTCACTCACATGCCTGGATAAGGCATGTTCTGATAGTCATGCTGCAGGGAACCAAAAGCTTTCATCACCAAAACGATATCCTGAATGTAAAAAACTAAAAATAGGGAGGGATCCCAACGGGAACAATATGGGGAACAACATAGACTCCACCAAAAGCATAAGCATTTGCATGGATAACATGCAGGACAAAGTCTCCGCATTTTCAACTTATAGAGGTTTCCTGAAGAAGCATTGCCCCTTCATTTTATACATTGCATTTCGTAATGGATCCTCTAGCTAGCAAGGAACCCCTTCAAGTAAGAGGGAATTGTGTGAAACAATCTCCATGATACAGTATGATAGAGCCTCTAAGAAAACTTGAATGTAGTTCTTCTAATCATCAAAATCCATTGGCTATGTTTCCAACAACTGATTCTCTAAATTAGGTCCATTCAGTGACATCAATTTTCTCGTGGTAAAATGTTATTAATCATTAAGAGAGGATAAAATAAATGTAACTCATTCCAATTTGCAATCAATAACTCAAAGAAGAACACTTTGAAGGATGGGAGACGTGATGCCAACTCTAAATGGTAATCAATACTTCCATAATTTTATTTTTTTAAAAGGTAAAAAAATTTATTACTCGAAAATGCTTTGGGATACAACAGTTGCCTTAAGAGCATTAAGGCCTCATAATACTTTCATAATCATTGCCTCCAAATCTGCACTTGTCTTGGGAGATTCCACAATTACATTCCTGGCAAACAAAATGAAGGGCAACACTCTTTACATAATCTTTCCTTTTGGAGACAGACACCTTGGAATCCTCCAAATCATCCACAAAAGTCGGAATAACCTATTATAACCCAAATGAACTAACAAAGTGTACCGAACAACATTAACCCAATCACAATGGAGAAGAAGATGTTTTGCTCTCTGGCTAAACCTCAAAAGCAGTACAATCCACGAATAAGTTCATATCCCTATGAGCTAATTTTATCTTTGAACAATCCACAATCTACCTTCGAGGGAGTTTATTCCACACCATTTTCCACATGATAAAAGGACACCCTAGAACGCACCCTTTTCTTCCCAACCAAGTTAGTCGGAACATTATTGAACATACCACCTCGACCTTGAGTTTATGCCTAGTCTAGAAATAATAGCATACACAAAAACATTCCTCAGTTTCAACTGGCATTTTGTTGTGTGGACTCACCCAAGAAAGCATTGATACATGAGTATCTTTCCTTAGGAGCTTGGTGGTTAATAAAGGAAAGTTCATATTTATATAGGGTTTCTTAATTAGGACAATGAAGGTTTCCTTGTTGGACAAAAATTTCCTTGAACAATTAGGACAAGGAAAGATTTCTATTTGAATTAGGTTTCCTTTTCAATTAAGACAAGAAAAGTTTCCTAAATCAATTGGAAATTAGGAATGTTTCTCCTTATGGGACAAGGAAAGTAATATGGAAATATTTTTCTATTCGGAGTAGGCTTTCCTTTTTTAGTTAAAACAAAAAGTTCTCTTTGTTGGAAATGGAAAGTTATATATAAATATTTTTCTATTAGGAGTAGGCTTTCCTTGTTTGGTTAAAACAAAAAACTCTCCTTGTGGGACAAGGAAAGTAATATGGAATCACCTTTCTATTAGGAGTAGACTTCCTTGTTTTGATTTGGACTTGTTTAGCCTGTATAACGGGATATATCGGGATATAACAAAATAGTTTTCATAAATGTGTCAATGTACATAGTTCCTGGAGAGACATTAAGATTATCTAATGGGTTTGGGATCACACATGAGGGTGTTCTTTAGATTTTGATTATTTATTGTATGTTTGATTAGGGGTCCATATTACGAAACAAAAATACATGATCCATGATGTATACTTTTTGGTTTAGCGCTCTGTAGTTTTTTCTCCCCACAAATTGCTAACTTCCCTTTTCAGTAAAAAGTTCTTGTTTTGTTGATTAAAAAGAAGGCTTCAGGTTATCTTCCCCTATTAAGAGAAACAAAGGAGAGGAGGATGTATCGCTGATTGCATGCTTCCCTCCTCCATTTCTTATCATTTTGCTTTATACTTTAACTAAAGATAAACACGTAACATAAATATGTTTTTAAATAATTACCATTATTTGCACGCTTGAGGAAATGCCACCCCTTTCGATCTGCAGATCAATTTTCTGATTGACACTGTCATCAAGTAAAGTCTCCAGTTTTAAAAACTGAGTAATTACCTGCATCAAAAAAAAAACTCAGCTTTCTAATTTTCTAATTGATTTCTGTCACACAAATACAAAAAGTTAATGTTCCGTAAAAATGAAAGAAAATCAATGTGATACATAAATGTATAACCATCGGTAAGAATGAAGAACACAAACATTCACAACAATGAAAAGAAAATTACAAAAAATTTCTGACAATTGACAGTAATCTACTTTTACATTATGCATGAGCATATGTCATTTGTTTCAAATCTGGTGATCCTTTCTCCTCCACTTTGGTTTCACCTTTATGCGAGCCAAATTTATCAAGTATGCGTGAATAACTAAGTAGTCAAATTGTTTATCCTATAATTGCCTTTGGTCCAACTTTTAATTCATAATTGGGTCTAATCCCTTGATTGTCAGTTTAGACTGTCAAGTCAAACGTTAAATGATCATGGCCGTCAAGTGATCATGTGCCTTGCATGTCACTGAACCTTAATCCAAATGCCCAATCCGAAGGTAGATGTGATGAGGATTGTGATTTGCCATGATTGGTCTTCCAGGCATCAGTTCTTGATAAAAGTTCTCATAATCTCTCTCAAATGGATACCACACCAAACATTCCACTATCAACAGACTTGATTGCAGCTTTCACAAAGAACATTAGAGACAAATCATCTTGTAGATGACTTGATTGCAGGTTGAACATAGAGGAGATAAATCATCTTGTAGATGACTCTCAAATTAGATATGACAACCAAACAAAACAACTTGTATTCCTTTCTTCAACTAGATAGAGAGGAGACAAACAAAAATCAAAATCACTTTTCCAAGACGAGATTCCAATCTATAGTTTCTGCACTTCCTCACCAGATCATTTGTTTTCCTAGTTCATCTCATTTTCTCCTTCAAGCCTCTATCTACAGAAAACCCTCAAATTTCCTCCTCCACAAACACCATAAATCATCCCCCTACTTTCATTGTTTACCCTCTCTCTCAATCTCTACCGCCACAACATCACGAACTCAAACCATGGAATCCCAATTTGATCTCAAAATCCATTGAACAACCCAAGTCAATAAAAAAAAACTCGACAAAGCAAATTCTCATCAGGAACAACTTGGCTGAAAGCATTCATTTTCAGTATGGTTTGCCACAGCTCGTATACGACCTACAACCTATATTGTCACGAGCTAGTTCTTGACTTTTAGTACTACCTATATTGTACGAAACAGACATTAGCCCCCGCTGCAATCTTGTTTTCCAAGATTTCCTACATTTCGTAAGAAAACGTGAAAACTTTGTTGATTCAGAATAACTCATCATGAAAACATTGAACTTGGAAGTGCATAGCATTGACAAAGTAAGCCCTAACCAAACTGATTCTTAACAGAAGGTTGGGGATGAAGATGGATATCAGCTGAGTGGTATTTTATTTTGTGCAACGATTATCTCAAGATGGTGTTTTGGATCTTATGCATACTGTCTTCAACAGAGTGGCGGGTAGTTGGAGACCTTCTCATGTGTGAGACCCATAACCACTCAAATTTTGACTGGACAGTCAACTGAGTGACACAATTATGAATTAAAAATGGGACCAGAGGCAATTAGAGGATTAATAATAGGGAACAGCATTTAATTAACCCAACCAAAAAATAATTGGATGATTAAACATATTTTTCCCCAACCCTTCTAATATGTTTACTACAAGAAAAAAGAAATGTAGATCATGCATATAACATCAAATGTCAACATATATATATGTCAAGATTTTAGGTAAATCATAACAAAATTTTAAATAAATAAATAAATAACAAAGTATATATATATATCACGAAAGGTGTTACTCTCCCACTTTTTTAGTTTTTCTGGCTAATTCCTTCAATCTTCTTTCTTCTTTTTATATTCTCATAGATTTGTTTTGTCTCTTTTCTCTAGCCCCTTCACACTATCTTCGTATTGCAATATGAGCAAGGTATCAATAGGTTTAAAGAAAATAAAAATGATAAGGATAAATCTTTTCTCTTTTATTTCAATATTCTTAAAGTGATTTATGATTATGATTATGATTTATGATAAATCTTTTCTCTTTTCTCTAGCCCCTTGATTATGATTTATGAAAAATTAGAATTGTGTTCAATTTCATTCAAATGATTGAGGACTACATATAGTCGTCATAGTGCTATTGGTTTAATGGCTTAATGATTATTTGTGCTTTTCTTAATGTTATTATGATGTAATTAAGCTTCTTTTAGAAATAGCATTTCTTAGTTATATTGTAATACAACCTATTTATTAACAATTCAATTAGGACATTGTTTCCTATTAGGTTTTAGGTTTTTTTTATTAATAGGAGCATAGGTTGTCCATTGTTAGTTGATTGATGAAAGAAAGTTTATTTCGTTTAATTATCGTTGATTTACTTTGTCGTTCAATTTATTTTATTTCCTACATTATCTTTTAATTTTCGTAATTCCGCAAGTTTTATTCTATCAACTGGTATCAGAGTTGAACGATTCTTGCAACTGTGTTCGATTTGAAAAAAAAAAACATTTAAAGGAAGATGATGAAGAAGCGAGACTCCAGCAGCTAGAAAAGGCAACTGAAAGAGCGTTGATGGAGGATGGATCTAATCTTCGACAGAGAGGAGATGATATGGAGCTTCGACAAATTCCTATCAAGCAAGAAAGAGACCCAAGCTGCACCACCGGCAGTGCTATAGGGGCCCACAATCACCACCGTCAACGGCGGTGAATTCACTAGACAGATTGATCTATAGCTTCAGTCGATCCCAAAACCTAATCGCCAACCCCAATCCCCTTGCAGCCCCTACCAAACCTCCCTATCAATCACCCACTAAGGTCGATCCTGTCCAACCTCCCCAGGTCGATCGACCTCCGACTACTAACACCGAAAGCGATCGGTCCTTCCCACCCACTGACGACCTCGATCGACTCTGCTAGTCCTCGCCTCCTATCTCTGTCGACCGAACAGAGCCTATTGAAGACCACCCTTTCCCTTTCAACTGCTACAATACCTCGATCATCCTTCCCCATCGACCACCCTTTTTCCGTGTACCCTTTGCTACCCCTCGTCCTTCAGAACTCATACCGCCTCCCCATTGCAGATTGTAGCCCCCCCCCCCCCCCCTCAAAGCCCTCCCCAATCCCCTTGCAGCCCCTACCAAACCTCCCTATCAATCACCCACTAAGGTCGATCCTGTCCATTCTCCCCAGGTCGATCGACCTACGACTACTAACCGAAAGCGACCGGTCCTTCCCACCCACTGACGACCTCGATCGACTCTGCTAGTCCTCGCCTCCTATCTCTGTCGACCGAACATAGCCTATTGAAGACCACCCTTTCCCTTCCAACTGCTACAATACCTCGATCATCCTTCCCCGTCGACCACCCTTTCTCCGTGTACCCTTTGCTACCCCTCGTCCTTCAGAACTCATACCGCCTCCCCATTGCAGATTGTAGCCCCCCCCCCCCCCCCTCAAAGCCCTCCGCACTTTGTTACAGATCGTGAGGGAAGAAGAAAGCAAATTTTCTTCCAAAGTCCCTGATCCACTTTTTATTGAACGCACTGCTCAAATAAATTTATTCAAGTCCTATAGCTATTTGCCTCTACACATTCAATCGGTACCACCACTTGCTAGGATCACGATATTTGCAGCTGCATGCACGACATGTGCCACCAAGGACATGTAACACCACAAGGATCTGCCTTTCCTAATTTTCATGATCCGATTATTAACCACCACCAGACAGTACACGATACCGCATGACAAATTTTTGGTTCCAATTTGGGGTAGTTTTGACGCTAATTTATAGAAATTTGCGTACACAGTTGCAATTTTGAATTGAATCTCCTTTTGAGCCAGAGACTTCTCTACGGCTTTGTATTTGGTGGCTCCCTTTGGCTTTACGTGTTTGGATTTCAAAGCAATTACAAAGGAAATATTAGATGTCGACTTCTGCTTGGACACTTCACATTTTGTTGCTACTTGTGCTCATATGACTTTTTTAGCATCAAGCTCAAGGACGAGCGTCTTCAACCCGAGGACGTTGATGTAAATAGGTTTCTTTTAGAAATAGTATTTCTTAGTTATATTGTAATATGACCTATTTAGTAACATTCCAATTAGGACATTGTGTCCTATTAGGTTCAGGGTTTGTTTTTTATAAATAGGAGCATAGGTTGCCCATAGTTAGTTGATTGATGGATGAAAACAAGTTTATTACATTTAATTATTGTTTTGTTTATTTATCATTGATTTAATTTATCGTTCAATTAATTTTATTTTATTTCCAGCATTATCTTTCAATTTCCGCTATTCCGCTATTCCGCAAGTTTAATTCTATCATATTACCTAAGATATTAGTGTTTTAATGTCTATATTTGTTATATAATAAAATAAAAATCAAATATTATGTGTTGTTGCAATCGTATCCTAGGTTTTTTATGGGTTTGTCTTATTGTTGTCTGGTATTTCTATTTTATAATCTCTATTTTATAATTATTGAGTCACTAAACATATATCCAACCATCATCATCATAGCCCATTCCCGATATTTAAACATATATCCAACCAACTAAACAAAATATTAGCTTGGATATTAGCCAACGCAAAAGAGTCATTAGTTATGCTATTAAATCAAACTATCATGTTTGAGCTCCCTTTATGCACTCATCTAGAAAACAGTTCTGCCTAACAAGAGAATTAATAAGTATTCAGGTCAGAGCATTAAACCCTTCTTTTATGTATATCATGTGATCTGATAAAGGATATTTGTTCACCATATGATACCAAACCAGATTAAGAAAGTAGGATAAGAAAAGAAAGCCTTGAACAACAAAAATCAACTAGAAAATTACAACGGCAGCAAATATCAATATAAAACCTCCACCAAATAGATGATACTTGATGCTTACCTCCCCATTTATGCCGATAAGAATATCACCTGGTTGCAAATGCTTATGGGCAGGGCCACCAGGCACCTGTAACATGTACAATATTTCAGATGCCCAAAAATCATCCTAAACCTGAGAACTTGTTATTGTGAATTTAGGCGTACTCACCGCAGAATCAACAACAAGCATTCCGGTCTCAGCAACAGGTGATGCATGCCTTACCATCTTGGCATCAACAATTACAAGTAGATAGTTTGGTCAAAGGTGAAAATTTGACAAATGCATATTTGGACTAGTTCAAATTAACTGAGAAAATAAGATTTATAGAAACAATTTATCAGAAAAATACACAATCAGAATAAAGGTAGCAATGAAAAACATAAGAGAAAAAGAATTATCCAGAGCCGCAAGGAATAGATGCAAAAAGGTTTGCTTCACAAGTAATGTCAAGATTCCAATCATTTGTTAGGTCGTGAACAACAATCAGTAAAAAAAGGGTTTAGATTATATAATAAACCCACAAAATACAAAGCGGACCCAGGGTAGTGAGAGAAACGTAGGTTGTGCCTGAAGGCTATCAGAAGTGGTTGCCACCTAGCATTCATGCCGCCTCCACGTCGCATCAAGACTTTCTTTCGCTACACTCCACCTGAATGGCTGCATCAACCAAACAGGCCCGTATGCTATGGAGCACAAATATGCTCCTCATCACCAGGTGAAAACTCACCAAGCTCCATTGTCGAGTTTCAAACCCACAACCTCACTGTCTAAAATCAAAAACAATCAAAACCCCAAGCACTATGGAATTTTTTCTACTAGTATTTTTTTAAGCAATTCATCAAATGCACCCCAAGGTGGTAACTACCACCACTTTCCAAATAGGCAAAATACAATGTTTACATCAGAAAATCAACCCCACCTCCCCCCTCCCCCCTCACTTCACCAACCCAAACCCTCATTTGATTCATAGTTGAACAACCCTGCCTTCATAGTATCTTGTCTTCTTGGTCCATATCAAAACCCAGAGCCTCTTGAATGGATCCAAGAGGATCCGTAACACCAGAACCTTTAACAATGATCCCAAAAGACCAAAGGCAATGTAAGGCGGTATTTGCTTTTGCCTCTTTGTACAGTTAGGTTGTGTTTGATTGAAGAAGGAACTACTGTGAGACTACCACACAGTTTTGCCAAACTAATTTTCTGTAGGGAAAGGGAGGAGGGCAAAGAAATGTACTTCCTGGAACTTCACAGAACCTGTTATAACCCACTGGTTTATTTCTGCCATGCCAGCTCAACTGCAGAAAATTTTAATTCTAATCCTGGAACCCCATACGGTTTCATATGTGCCATGGAAACCACCCAAATCAGCCTTTAGAAGACTAAATTTTCTTTAAATGTGCAATTCGCTATCGCAAAATTTTAACCTCTAATTAAGAAAAATGGCATGATGCTATACATACCCAACACACCCACATGTTGGAACACTCCAACTGACACAACTCCTAAGTAACATTGACTCACAATGAGGACTTGGAGGTTAATGGACAAAAGATCAATCCAGACATTAATTGCGACTCATTGCCATTACTTAATGAATATCCTGAGAACGAAGGTTATGTTGTTCTTCAAAAGATAACTTGTAGAATTTGAACTATGATTACTACCAAAAATTAAAAGGGAAAAGCATATAAAGATACATTTTCAGTTAAAATCAATATATAGCGAGACAAGCACGACGAAGGATAACATAGTGTAACCAGGAACCCATCCTTGAGGCTGATATTTTATACAGTGATTTTTATATCATGTCTATCAAGATCATCCTGAAGATGAAAACTGCACAAAGCATGCTCTGCATTATGGATATAAACTTAAAAAGTAAAATTTGATAGAACAGGAAATTTCTGCGTTTCTTATGAAAATGATGTCCATGGGGAGGAGAAAATACTTTAAAAAAGTTTAACCTTGAAATCGCTGCTATATTGAGCCAAAACAAAAGAATGAGTTAGATAGCAACGGATGGATAATTAATGCTGAGAAAATCAATCATATAAGTCTTGATTCAATCAAAACAAATACATTTCAATATTTATCAACAGTAACAGTTATGATTGTAGCAGCATTCAGTTGCTACATATTTAGAATGGATGGAACGACACGTGTCTTTACTGTGTTAAAACTTGAACAAAAGGATAAGAATCTAGCTTAAAGTACAAGCCTGTTGTGGTAATTTATGCGATAAGATAAAAGATAAAAAGAGTTAACCAAAGCAACAACAGGAAGAAGAGGCAAGGGTTCTAAAAGAGAATTCCTCAGTTTTCTCTATAAAAACTGTGCAAGACCAATTTGAAGAAAACACAATTTTTGCTCATCCATTGAAATGCTAATGATACAAGTGTTTCTGTGCTAGGATATAATTATAAATATAAAAGGATCGCCGGAGGTAAGAAAGCTGTAAGATGTAAGACAGTGACTAATCAACAATATTTCATCATAGAGCTTTAAAATTCACATAAACTATCAACCGTCAACAGGTTCTCCTTTCATCTCCATTCTAAGAAAATATTGCAAAAAGGTTACCCAAGTTGTATCCACTAACTTGCTTCTTATTTATTGTATCTGACATGCATACACGGTGAGTTAAAGCTTCTAAAAGAAATGTAGCTACCTGTTCTGTTTCGCTTCGAAGCCCAAGCCTACGTGTTTCATCAAACCCTTTATGAAGAAATGTTGCCTGCAATTAAACAACAAGATGAAAACACAAGAATGTGCTATACTATGATATAGCATATTACTGCAAGAAGATATGATGTATTTTGCTTCTAAGTTCAACTTATACAACATCTCCAAATGCAATGCGAGAGATTTTATTCCCAACAATAGTAACCACACGCCAATACCAAAAAATACCATTCAACCTGTAGAACACAGCTAAGATATGTCAGTAAATTGTTTATTATTGTAACAATTATGTCCTAAGGGTTTGGGAGAAGATTAAGAACATTCTCTGATAAAAAAAAAGGTCAATTGATCTTCTTTTTGGTGTATTAGTGTTTTATTTGATTCTCATCCCCCATACTCTGGAAATCAAGGGGGCGACTTTTACTTCTTTTTCTGTGGCTCAGTGAAAGTGAGTAAAAGATTTAAGAGAGCCAATGTGAATGAAAAAATCATAGGGAAATACAGAGAATGCATAGGGTCAAGCACAAAACAATAGTTCCCCAGTTCCAACATAAATCCATCAAGGTGAATATCAACTAAGACACCGCAAGTACAATTGCGATGCCATCCAAATATTTAATGAGATTTGTTATAACCGAGTCCCATGAGAGGGCATAAGCACCCTGACCTTAGGTTGGGGAAACAATATTTATTATTCTTTTCTTGTATTGGGATACCGGTCACTAAGTAGGTTTCAATGGATTTTATTTTTTTATATGTGGCTTACGAGGAATCGTAATTAAGTAGGCTGGTAATGCTACCAGATAGGAAAATCCTTCTATATCCATAAAATGACCATCCTCCCTGGGTCTTCCACTGTTCGGGCCTATCACACTTCATACCAGCGGTATTTTTGCCAGTCTTTCCCATCAGTGAATCCCTCATTTCTGTGTCGGGCAGGTTTCTATACTGGAATAAAGGAGAAAGCATGCCAATTTGTTCCCAATTTCTTAGATCACAAAAGAATTATTCTTTTTTTTGGGTACACAATTTTTTGGTGATATGTTATTTCCTATTGCTGAACGATAAGATATCGGTCCTTGTTCTTGCTAGGATTGTTTCTAATGCAGAGTATGGCTGAGTTTTCCGTGTTTTGCTGATTGTTGATGATTTTATTTCTAAAACACTTTGTGAGTCGATGTTTGCTTTATTGAGTATGCACTTGGAACTTTCCATTAATTTTTTTTACAACACTGCAAAAAAAATTAATACTAATAATAATAATAAATACAGCTAATTTAGGTTTGTGGATTGATGATTAGTAATTAGTATATAAAAGGGTATTTGGTAGATTTTTATACTGCACAATCAGGGACAATTGATGATTTGTTAGTTATTTGTAACATACTTAACAATTAGAAAACCGGATGTATACGGTAGTTTTTTTGCTGATTTGGCAGCAAAACAGCTCAGGGTTTTTATCCCACGCCTCCAAAACAGTTTTCGATTATGTGTAATGTTTATTATTGTCATCATTGACTGCAAAACCAGGTTTAAACAGTGGTTACTTGAGACTGCATCCTGTCGGCTAGGATATTTAATAGATATTTGAGTTATTCATTGTAATTATAGTTAGATGTACTAAGTGTGTATGTTCATTGGAGTGTGAAAATTATCTAACTTTATTTCATTTATGGCTGTAATGGTTGTTGAGTGTTCAATATGACATCAGTTTGTTAACTCACATAGTGTTGATTCTTTAACTGCCTGTACTACATAACATATGTGCCAGTCTTTAACCGTATCACCTTTTAACTTTTTATTAATAAAGACTTATATCTTAAGCACATAATCTTTAAAAGTTCCACATCAACATGTCAACATATTACAACACTAGTGTATTAAACTGTAGACCATTTTCAGCTAGACAAAGATCCAAAATTTTAAGCTGAGGTACTAATTGATAACATTGTTTATACTATTCTCCCACCGAAGTATTTGCTATAATAGAATACACAAATCACCTCACAGCATGGTGAACAGCATATCAAAAGGTTACAAACTTGCAACAAATGCAGTTCCGATTCAGGAGGCAATCTTTAAGTGAACTTCCAGGAGAATTAAAAGACAAACCTGAAGTGTTCCACGGGGAATAACTACATCACCCCATTTACTACCAGATAAGTCCTTTCCCTTTTGCAGAAAATTCAACGCCCTGACAACCTGATAGTATAAAAGTATCAATACTCACCAACTAAATAGCAAATTGACTAGGAAGCTTGTCAACCCATGAATTACACATATAGCCATTTTTTCGAGAAGAAAGTGGTTACAATCAGGGAAAGTTAAACTCTTAAATATTCACTTCTGTATTGGATGAGCGGGATGAGTAAAGCCTGGTATTTTCATTTACTCCCTATTTCTAGATCTACCATGCAAGCACGTGAATAGAAAATACCCATCACCATTCTTGATAGGAATTCATGCATTTAACATATTTTAATACATAGTTATTTACTTCTGTATTTGAAAAAATGTTTTAGTAGTAACTTATTATTATGGTGCACTTGGTAGACACTTGCAAATTTTCGTGTTGCAAACTAATTCATTGTTAGTGGGAGAGATACTTTCTCCTTGTTTTACTCCATTTTCTATTATTGGGTAGGTCTCATTCTCTCCTCGACTACAATCCCTCTTTTCTCTTTTAACATTTTTTTCTCATTTTTCCTATTTCTGTTACCTAGCAACTGAAACAATGCATTAGAAACTAAAACATATGCTAATCATTGCAACTGCATTAATTTGCATAAAGCATTATTTTACTGTTTACCAAGCAGAGCCAAGATCTAAAAAAAGCTTAATATGGTCGTTTTGTTTTTGAAGAAATGTGTCTCAGAATAACAAATGGTTTGAGGGTTTGACGAAAGTTTTAATCCATTTATTTTAACAAGGATTTGTTTCTTCTTGCTTCCATAAAGAATTTCTATCAGAATTCTTCAAAGTAAGATTTTCAAGCTTGCGAGATATGTTGCAAACCGTAATTGTTGCAAAGATGTAATACTTAGAAAAGTCCCATGCATACCTCCAAGAGAATTTGGAGTATATTTTGATTCATCAAGATATTTGATTGACAAGGATGGATAACACGAGGAAGAGGTGGGTGGTGCGATGACCCAATTGAACCATCATTTGACGTGTAGGAAGGGAAAAAATGAAACGAAAATTCCCAATTCATACATAAGGTTACTCACAATTTCAGACATGGTGAGATAACAAAATCACGTAATGAAAAGAGATTTTCAAGGATTTCACTTCAAAGAAACAATTGGGAGTTTCGAGAATTTACATGATCAAGGGAAATCTTCAATTCCAAAAAATTGGAGAAAGAAAAAAAAAACAAAGTTAGGCGAAAACTGTTAAAATGTCATAAAATCCCAAAATTGCAAGGAAATAGAACAAAAACTTGGATTTTAAATCTAGTCACAGAAAGCAACATAGGGGTCAATCTCCTTCTACCAACCCACACATATGGCTTGTCAAACGTGATGGATTTCCAATGAAAAACTCCAATTTGATCATTGATGTAGTCGAATCTTGTTCTACTTGACCTTGACCTGCACAGGGAACACACGTGAATCAAGGACCACCGTTGTGGTGGCCGATGGCACTCTGATGCTAAAGTTAGACAAGGCTTGAGAATGGCTTAAAATTGTAAATTGGGTTCTGTAGCGTATCTTTGTTCATCAACCCTATGTCCTATTTATAATGCGAGTCCTTGTTCGGCTAGGCCTTTGGTGGCGTAGTTTAGGAAAAGATATCTTGCTGAAAATCCTTTCCTTGTTGGAAGTCATCCATGCAGGAAAGTTTCCCTACACGACTAGTGCTCCTAGATCTGCAGGTGAAACTTTTGTTTTTGAGTGTTGTCCATTCAAGGGAGTTTACATGCACAACTTATACTCTGGTATTTGTTTCCTAGTTGGAACCAATGTATTGCTGGCATGCCCATCTTAAGTCGATCCCCCAGATACTTGCCTTATTAGGTCTTACGGGTATTGGGCTTGACCGTGTGACGTATGGGCTTAGTAGGGCATTGCAATTTTGATCCAATCTTCTGGACCTTGTCAAAATGGGCTTAGTGTTGTCTGGGCTCTGCCAGATTTGGTGGCAATCAGGCCTGCTTTGCTCTGATGACGAGATTATCATGACACGTGTACGTCGCGGATTAAAGGACGGTTTGGTGTATCGTCAATCATGAACAACTTGTATGCTCCAAATTGGAGACAACAACCACCAGATCATGCAAAAATGCAACTTTGATTGAGTTTTAACACACAACAAATGAAAGGGGTAGAGGAGGCACACATGCCTCTATCAAGTTTCCATCCAATTAGGCCTCTTCAGTTGACGCAGAATTAGTAGCATTGAAGGGGGAAGCTTGCGAAAAGAGGTGACGAAGGCCAAGGCATGACCCCATGGGGTGTAATTAGACTCCAAGGCATACAATGAGTTTGGTGAAATCCCATGCTACTTGAAAATTGGAAAACAATTTTTAATTACAACTATCGCTTCTTGCATGGTGTTTCGTGGTTGTCTGCATCCTATGTTAATATAATGTGGAAGACAAATTTTAATTATGATGATGGCAAGCATGGTGTTGAGGTGGTCATGCACAGAGGTGAAGAAAGTTAAGTTTGAATTGATGTGTCTATTGGGAAGGAACCTTTTAAACCATACATGATTTAGAGACCATAGAAACTTAGCAGGCTCTAGATATGACTAGTAAACCCTAAACACTCGTAACAGAACTCCTTGAGGTAAGAAGATGAACTTAGACGCTAAGTTTATGTACTTAAAATACACAAAATGTCCAATAAATGTCAAGTGTTGCATTGTCAACTGGAGTACGCAACTACAGTTAACATGGGATGAAAAAGTAACAATTTTGAATGTTATGAACAAATTTATGAAACGAACCTTTCCATACTACATTTTCGGTTTTCCAAATCTCAAACGTGACATACCTCAACTAGACATCGGACACATATTCCATGTCATATTAAACCACACAATATATGTCCTAACATAAGACGGGGATTCTCATTTTTTTATCAATAAAACTGAGCAAATATATTAAACAAAGACTGAAATTCTCATTATACAATATCATTTTTATTTCTCTTTGGCAGGATATGAAGCATTTTAATAAAAAGGTTGTACTGAAAATAAAAGGCAGAATAGCTAGATACCCTAGAACAATTAGATATTTCATTATTGTTTTACCAGTATCGCAGCAATAAAATAGAGAAAGGGAATATGACAGCATGGCACAAACCACAGAAGAGGTGCCATCCTATATGCATGAGGCATGTGGTAATCAGATTGACACTTCAACCATATTTGATGCCCACCAAAATGTAAAAAACCTATTAAGACAACACTCACTCGTTCTAAAGGAAGAAAAAAAGCAGAAGCACTTGATGATTTGCTCCCAGCATTCAAGGCCACAGCCCGTCCTTGCCAATCTATGACTGGAGAGCCACTAGAGCCTCCTTTAGTCCCAGATGCAGCCTGAAGGAATTAACGGGAATAAAAAAAAGTAAACCAAGACTGAATAGGAAAACCATAATCAGTTTGACAACAAGAAGCAGTGCACGTAAATAGCGAAATATTTTCAATTTGTCTCTTTTTGTTATATGCACCAGTTACTCCATTAACGTTCACAATAGCTACAGCTCAAAAGTATTTCATGTTGTATGGAATGGAAAGATTGTGGTATGAATTTAGAACAAAGGTGGATGCTTATATGAATGAACATTAACAATATTGAAATGCTCATCTAGGAATAGTGCACACAAGGTAGTTTACTTCTAAACAATATAAACAATGACGAATTATTCCACAGGTTTAAAGGCTCTAACGGGACAATAAACACTCTCATACATGAAACATAAATACACCCAACGGTAAAGTAAAACTCCTGAAATTGGAACCAAATATAGAAACAGCTATGATGATGACTAAGAAGTGAACTCAGTATATTATTATTTTTTTGGGTTTAAGGTGACTGAGGATTTTGTTTGCAAGGCAGAGATGGCTAGAGGATTACAATTAAGAACAAGGAAAGTTCATGTCTATGTTATTATAATTTTGCAATACTTTATCTATCCAAATCTTCCAGGGTCAGCCCCAAGTAAGATGGGATAAAGTCTATCACGGTCCATTTCTTTCAAACTTGTAGTTGTCAGTTGCATCTCGATGTTTCGTAGTTATTCTCTGTTTTAGACGTCATCTGAGCGGAGAATCTTAAGTACAGACTTGCACTCTTCTTACACGATGCCATTTCGGGTTACCAGCAGACATTGTGACCGATGGAACCCCTATCTCTGGGAATAGTATTAGTGGTACAAGAGTTGGTCGACTGCCAAGTTGCTAGTTGTTGGATGTTGAACATCCCCATTCGCTAATGAGAGTGGACAACATTTCCATCGTAATAGACAACCAAAAACAAAGATAGTAGAATCGCGATTACTGCCCCGCACATGACCCACTTTGTGGTGGGTTTGGGTTTGAAAGATATGACATGGCTAATTACAGTGTTGACACAACACAACTTATCAAGTTTGCGGGTTGGATTTGGGTTTGGGGTCTTCACGCAAATAACACGGGACCAACCAATCTATTTTCTCATAATTATAATATAACTGACAATATTATATATATATGGTAGATATATAACTTTGGTAGGTCTAGTGCTATCCCAAAGTTACTTATGGGTACAGAAATGAATTGTGCCAAAGTTGTACCTGGACGGAACATAAGATAAGAACTTTGACACAATCCGCAAGCTATGTTTATCAGGGGCGTCACCTAGGTGTTATATCCAAAGGCGCTCCACCTCGAGCTTATCTCGCCTCGAAACGCTTTTTAACTCCGCGACGCTCTGCCTCGGGTGAGGCACTAGGTGTTTGAGTCGTGAATATCACTTTAAGAGATAAAAATTAAATAATTTAAGTTTGCTTAAAATGTTAATTAGTTTATTTAATAATTGATCAAGTCAATAATCAATATAGATTTAGCCATTTGGGGGATGACGGAGACGAAAATGATGAATTTGTAAAATTAATTCGTGGAATTATCGAGGATATTTTACTTTTACGAGGGATGGAGTTATGGCTTGTGGCCTTGTTAAGTCTTAGTTTTAGTTAGTTGACTTATTGTTATGAATATAATTGGGTTTATGTTAAGTTTTATATTTAACATTTGCTAATATAATAGTTGTTTTGGATACGTTGAGTTTGAGATAAGAGACATTAATTATGTACTTAGGGCTTATATCATGCATTATTTATTATACTCATATTTGTTGACTTGTTTATAATCTTGTTGACGTTGTATTGAAGGAGGCATTAGAATGAAATAAGAACTTAAAAAAATCCTTAAGTAAATGTAAAAACCACCACAAATATGAAAAACGTGACTTTTTCTTTAGCATGATTTTTGTTGTCCAAGGTGCCCCTAGGCATCGCCTAGGAGACCTCCTTAGCGCCTCGCTACACTTTGTGCCCCTGACAACATAGTTCACAGCATTGCCTAAATATTTAGTAACAATTGTAAATGATTCAAACCATACCATATTGAGTTGACAAAGTTACGAGGAGTGTCGTTTTGGGTTAGAGATTTTTCATTGGGTTTGAGATTTTTGACACGATTATTAAACGTATCGGGTATGGGTTTGGCAATTGGCACCACATTTTGGTTTGACAGTTCCTATTGGGCTACTGTCACCCTAACAAATGGTCGACGGTTCCTATTGGGCTTCACATACATTGCATTGACTGGGTTAACATCTTGAGGTAGTCAGTTGTGAATATGTACTCGTGTACAATTGTCAATACTCAATACAAAACTTTTCCCTTTGAGAAACTTGAATTATCTACTGAAACTTGGATCCAAAATCACTATTGTCATTTAGATTGGTTGAGCTTGTGAGAAAATTTCATAAAAATGATTTGGTTGAGATTGTGGAAAACTTCACGTACGCTTTTTACAAACAACTTATGAGTATTCTGATCCCACACTCACGTATCTGGTACTTGATTCAGTTGTTAGGTTTGAATTGGATGAGATTCTAGAATGGGCAATTCCCATTCATTCCAGTTCCTCCTTAGGTCAAGATTCCAAGTTGTTTGGTCTTAGTGCATACCTCAATCCCAGTGTAAGTCAAGCTCTCTGACTGTTCATACACACTTGGAAACATATGCAAATATTTGCCTTGGTGTTCCATTAACCATCTTTAATCTCAACATTGGGATTTGTGTTTTGTCTCCCCTATTAACCTCATACCTCATAGACAGTGCGCTGTCGTACGGAATAGATTTTGTTTTGGTGTGCCAGTTGCATGCTTCTACACTATACTTTTCAGCCATCATTACTCTGTAAAGGACATTTTCTTCTTAACCGCAACATCCAAAGCCACTTTGCAAGCAAGGCTTGGTTGAATTCCTTCAATTTTATTATGCCCAAACTCTCATTTTCCTTTGGTTTACAGACATTACCCCCATTTAACAAGATTGCATTTCTTCTGAGCTGATGATGCTCCCCATGAGAAATCACGTAAAAAAAAATTTCCATGTCACTTGCCATAGAGAGTTGGGGTCGTGATTCTTGACATTAAGAATATCAGTAGGCTTGATAGAAGTTACTTGACCAGCTTTGATCGACAATAACTCTGTTATTTTTCCTTAAACGTGGTCATTATTTGTTTTGGGTAATCTTAGAAAGTAGAGTTGATTTTGGTATCATTAAAAACCAGCGCTTGTGAGTGTGATGTGTGCATAGCACATGCCCATTGGCTTCTGATTCATATGTGCAACGGTTAGATTGCTTAGGCACACTATTCTTTGTTACTAATTTATCAGAAACCAACACAACAATAATAAATTAGTATGTCGCTAGATATTAATGTGTGCACACTCGCCTTTGAATGATGTCTAAATGTTAAAGGGCAACTCTGTTATTTTTGGCGATTAGGTATTGAGGGTTTTTTCAGATTTTCCTTTTTTTAATGAATTGCATAACAACACAATTGTAATAACTTATTTAAATTGGAATACTTTTGGACCTTCATAATTCTGCATTGAGACATGGGCTTTCATGAGACCCTTAGAGTTGAAGTCTCATGGTTCAGACATGGCAAACTCCATATTTTCAGACCTAGAATATATGAGTAGAGAATCTTTGAATCAATCCTATCCTACAAGATCTAGAATGTTAAAAGAAGAAAAACAGAATCTCAGGGGGTCATAATATCTCTGCCTTTGGAAGATGGGCTTCAGAAAGGATGTTTCCTGCCTTTGTTTGGGTCTTTGGAGGGAAAGGAACAACAAAATCTTCAGGCTTCATAAATCTATAGATACTTTGTGGATAGTTACTGAGGTTAGCCTTTGGCTTTAGAGTTGCAATTGGGAGAAATTCAGAGACATTCAATTTTCTGATTGTATTCAGATTTTATACTATAGTGTTGAATACATAGACCTGATGTATACTTTTTGTGGAGAGTGAACAGTGTTCTATTTCCACTGCTCATTCACCCTTTTTCTTTTTCATTAATACATACATTTCCTGTTTTGCTGATAAAATTTTAAAAATAAAATAAAAAGAAAAAAACGAGAAGAAGCTCGCCAAATCAGAGAGTAGAAGCTTTTTATAGAACAGCAGTGCAGCCATGGCAGAGGCACGGTAATGTTGATTTTCAGGTACGTCTAATTCCTTGTCTTCTTCTTTTCTTTGTTGCCCACTTGTCCTATATTTAACTCTATTACAAGTAAAATATGTTAATGAAACTCTTTAGATGAGACCCTGCAATTTGATTTCAATCGCGATCTAAGCCTTATGATTTTAACAACGGCTGTTCTATTAGCTATCCTAGTTAACCATTAATATGAGCACTAGGAAATATTGCTCAACAAATCATCAAGTTATAGGGATCAAAACCAGTATTCCAAATCCACCAAAGGCATAAGAAGTAGAACGATAGTGACTAATAGCCATATTTCAGATTTATGCCGAAGAATAACACTTAATATATTTTCCTAGGAGAAAAAAAGTAGAACAATGAGGATTGAGATTTCCTACCTGCAAAATATCGGAAAAGAATCTACTTGGCACTCAAAGGTGACACATGTAAGGCAGTAAGGGAAATGACAGCTCACATTTTTTTATTGCAACAAAAGAGACATTAACTGGAGCCCAGATTTTACGTTTAGGGAGGCGAGAGAGGATTGACTATAACCAAGATGAACAGCTTCAAGTTTCAACAATGATGAAATAGTTTATTTAATGAAGTTTAAAATAACATCATTATGTAGCATTTGATAATATCCATGTAAAATGTAAGAGCTACTCACTTGCATGTAAAATGTATTGAAGTCGTTGTAACCGTCCCTGCCCAAATTCAACAATTCCATCAGTATATCAATAATATGACACTCAACAAAATGATCACAAACTAGGCTAGTTTATGAAATTCTAACAATATATACATTTAAATACAAATAAAAAGGTTGATCGATGAATTAAATAGTCATGCAACGAAAGAAACTATCAAGATTAAAAGGGCACACAGACATCCTTCTTAATCATAACTGCCTAAGGTATCTCTACAAAGAATAAAAAATTTAACCCAAAAAAAAAAAAGAATAAAAAGGCAACCCTACCTCAACTTTTCTGCAAGTGACAGGGTAGGCCCTGGTCATATTATTTTAAAAAGCATTTTTATTGCGTGGGACTCACATGATAGAGAGTTGATTTCATTAAGATGAACCTAATAAAACACAATAAACCACAGCAAATGGTATTTTAAAAATTAAATAAATGGATAGTTGACTACTCAGATTTTTCATGGTCATATTATTGTTTAATGTGTTAAAATTTCAAAAGAAATGTCAAAAGGAGCTGATTTCTTCTAAATACCTTTAATGTGAGTAGACATGATAATGAAAAATTAGCTATTAATTATATCCATATCCATGTGGATCCTAGGAGAGTGTTTGAACAAAATAAAATAAAACTATATTTAACAAAAAAAATTGCTTCCATATTATAAATGTAAATACATAATGATTTTGATGCGACATCTACCCAAGGACATCTGGATGTCATCAAACAAAGATATATCAGTCAGTTTACAACATACCAAGACAGCTATCACAAAGTAATCAAACAGGATTAAATTTGAAAATAAATAGAACTTTACCCGTTCTTGGAAAAAATATATATGTATTATATGCTACCAACAAAATTAGTTTTTAAGATATCAGATTTCAAAATAAGCACATGGGGGTCACCCTATACTTTTTATAGTGTGGGGCATCCCTATCCAAGCGAGCAACAGTGCCAGCCAAAATTGAAACCTACAAACACACAATGTATGTCAGCGTGTAATCCGAGGACTAAAAAAATCAGCAAAGAAAACAAAATAGTAAAGGAGAAAACGGTTTGTCGTGTTTGACTAAGAATTAGACTCCATAAGTATAAAAGAGATTCAAGTTCTGATAGAGTCGAAAAGAACATGATACCATTTAAATAAAACTTTGCTTTAAAAAAAAGGCTATGGATTATTTTCCAACAATAATAATCTATGTTGTCAGAGGCAAGGCAAGGCACCAAGGTCCGCCACTGGAACCTTGACGAGGCAAGCAATTACATTTAGTGGAGCCTCTTTCAAATGGTAGAAATTTTAGTGGTAGGCCGCACCTTGACTAAGTCTACGGCAAGGAGATTTGAAGAAAAATGGAGCCTTTAGAGCCTTGATGGAGCCACCAACAACATAAATAACAATTATTAAAAAGAATAGTATAGTTACAAACTCGTGGAGCAAACAATAAGAATATAATACCTTTTCACCACTATCATTACCAACAACTCTAATTTCTAATCCAACACAGGCAGCTTCTGGAGCAAGAGTAATATCCTCATAGCTTAGAAATTGTATGGCACTAGGATCATAACGAAAGAACCCAAAATCATGGACCTGCAAAGAAACTATCAACTTTAGCCTCATGATGAAAAGAATTTCAAAATAAATAAAACAAATACATGCATCTCGTCAATACAACTAAACACTAACAATCAAATCAAACACCATTCATTAATAGCCGTTATACATAGCCACTCAGATAGATGTAAATACGCAAACCGTTGAACAGAAACGATACTATAGGATATGCTATCTATTCATTTTCATATTTCCCAGAGATCAGATGCTGTTAGGAATACCATTTAGGTCAGTCTTTCTTCGTCGTCCATTTCTTAAGAGAAAGAACTTGGTTCCATAATTTAAATGTCATTTTCAAAGGATATATTAAAACCTTGAGAATTGGAAAGATATTGTATTTGTGGAAACAATTTGATAGGGGACAAATTGGTCTCATGTGGAAACACTAACAAAATGCAAGTAATCCTATTTACCTCCCATTTAAGGTTGCAGAGAAAATGGAAGCCCTCATGAGAAGATTAATTTGGAAAATTTTAAGAATCTGATAAGGGTTTTAGCCAGCTTAGATGGGTTATTGTGTGCTTCCAAGAAAAAGGGAGGTTTGGACCAAAACCCACAAAAAAGTGGATGAAGCACTTTTTCAGGTAGTGGTTGTGAAGTTAAAAGGAGTCATATAGCCCTTAGAAATAAATCATCCAAGCAAAGTTCCATAGAAGAATGGATTATGAATCGCTTATTGAATGCTTCTGGCTTGTGCATGTGGCAAATGTGCAAACAAACTTCCTGAAAGGGATTCCATACGTTATTGGGAAGGAGAATACCATCCTACTAAAGCCTCAAGGAACAAAAAAGATGAAACGAAGGAAATGGCAACAAATGAATATATCGATCATGATTTTAAAATAAAATAAAAAATTGGATATCTCCACCAATGATATATATGAATATAACACATATAGTTGCAATATTGTCACCTAAGTATAGGATATAAATCATGGTATATCAAGATACTCTGAACACTCCTTGAAATCCAACAAGTTGCATCAAGGTTTTCTCCGATCAAGCTGTGAAACTTCTGAATAATTAAATTCATGTTTTTGGCCTTTTAAGTTATTTTAAATTTTAATAATGTGTTTTAACTTTTATACTCAAAAAACCTTATTTTAAATGATGTCGCATATGCAACAAGCCAACAATGCAATCATGTGCGCTGATGTGATCAAATATGATCGCATATGCACACCCGATAGTGATGCATGTCACATTATTGCACCACCATGAGAAAGTATTATTGTGTCAATCCCATATGCTCCGTTGCTAGGCACTTAAATTAGAGATCAGATTTTGATCATTCCATGAGAAAGTAGTGATTAGGACTAGTCGTGTTAGGTTCTAGGCCAAATAAGTGAATCCCAACTCAAACCCAAGTGTGTTGCATCGCATTCTAGGTCCAATATAATAGGAGGTTGCTATAACCTATGTAATCTCAGGTGAAGCCTAGGCGCACTAGGTGGTCTTCCGAGACTAATAATGTCTTGCCTTTGCAAGGCAAGGTGTTTCTTGTTGTGGTCTTGGGCAGATGCCTAGGCAACCTTTTTTAAGTCAAGTTCAAATTACTTGACCTTTTTGTTGTAATCTTACCTTCCTCATTCAATTGATTTCAACCCATAAACAACACGCAAAGAAGAGACAATGTGTCATCTAGCAGTAGAGGAGAGGTTTGCTCGACCTCACCAGGCACTAGGTGAGTTAGGAGCCCACGCCCTTGCCTCGCCTAGCGCCCGAAGCTATATAGGCTAAAACAAAGTTCAGAATACCACCTCCAACCATGATGTTGTCTCCAACTTAAAAACCCACATGGCCCTTTGTCACAATGAATTGTTACAAACCTCCTTTCTTGCCACATGACCCACACTATATCGTAGGAAATTAGGGACAAGACTATCTATCCCTAGTCATTGGAGAAGGATTGACATCTCCACCCCAGAAGCAAATCAAAAGTAGAGTTTGGCATGACCAAAGCAACCCCATAATGAATAAGATGATGCCAAATAGGGCAAGCAAAGTCAGAGTGAAAAGGTAGGTGATCCCGAGACTCCGCACCACCATGATGAACGGGCACCACCTCCATTTTTGTAGCAAGCTACTAGAGTATTAATCATGATTGAGTGGTTTTTTATCAAATAATTACTTCCACCTCCTTATTCTTATAAATGTTTTGTAATCATTATGGAGATTTTGACTTTATTATGGAGGTGGGTATCTCATTATCCCTCCTTCAAGGGAGTGTACTTCGAGTCTTTGTGTGCCAATTGATATTAGGGCCTTAACACTTTTAAATTGATATTAGGGCCTTAACACTTTTAAGGTCACCTTGCCTGTAATCAAATTTTATTGGCATTAATTTAAAATAATAATAATAAGGGGTAAGTGTCCTTATAAATTCGTCTGAAAACATCTTATATTAGAGGTAATATCAAGATCAAGTAATGAACCCAAAAACATGGGTACCTAAATTCGTAGTTGTCAATATCTTACGATAAATATGAATATGATACACATATCGTATGTAAGCCTCATCAATACGGTATATATATCTTATGATCTATCGATATAAGATGATGCAAGGATGTATTGTGAGTGACATGAACGAATGGATGGATGGTAACCAATAGTTTGGTAATATGTGTAATACAAGTCATATATCAATATAAGTGTTTTTGGGACGTCCTTGTTTGAATAAGTCTTAAATATATAGTATATATTTGTATCTATATATTACTTTTTGCACCATATTTTACGATACACAATACGTTGTGGTACATGTATCTTAAATTTTGGTTTCTGATATATGATACGATAAAACATTTTGATAACCATGCCTAAAATTACTGATGATAAAGTAACGAATCCAAAAGATGGGTACCTAAATTTGATGATGACGGTGATGATGTTAATAATAATAATAATAATGATAATGATAATAATAATAATAATAATAATAATAATAATAATAATAATAATGTGTATTGATCGATCATAGGTTACAAGAAAAAGAAAGGATAAGAGAAACAAGTTGACACGGGAATATTGAAGAAAATAAATAGGATGAGGATTTCATTATGAGCATGTTCTTAAAGGTAAATATTATTGCATCCTTGGAAATCAATACAAAGAAAGGCCACTTTGAGAATATTAAGGTCCCATTATCAACAAATTACAATTACATTTAAAGTACGGATAATGAGAACCCAACTCCGCAATAAAATCATAATCTCCATAGCCATTCTCCCAATTATAAGATTTAATGCAGACTCTAACCAAACCACCCAATAATCAATATTCCCAAGAGGGATTAAGTTCCATAAAATCTTCCCTTTATGGATAATATGATTCAACGTTTTCCACAAACGCCATCTCAATGGTTGCCAGAATCACTAAATATGATCAAATATGCTTTAGAGATATCTTAAAACCGAAAAAACCCACTCACAGTGAAGACGAAGATGCGCCCCGATCTCAGGGAAATGATCAGTTTGTCACATAAAGAGCAAATAAGATTAATGCCCATACCTCTATGAGTTAGCTCAATCTTGGTTAGAATTTCATTCCAAACAATTGTCCATAAACATTGGGGGACCATTCCTTCCACACCAACTTCACAGAAAATCAAAATGAGCATGGTTGGTACCTAATTCATAACCAATCTGGAAAACATTGAACGCATCGAGAAACCATTGTTCTAAAGATATCCATTTATCATCCTGACTCTTAACATGACAACTTTTAGATCCAAGACATCTCCTATACATAAATCTGTGCCCGCATTATTAATCAACAAACTTTGGCATTTCTCATGCAGAAATCATCATTCTACGAAATTGAAACTCCCAATTCATCACACCAATGATGCACTAACCAAACTCAATTATCAAACATTTCCTCATGCACAAGGAAAAAAGTCTTGGAAATTGATCTTTTTCCATTAACCTCGTCACCTTTGCCAACAATTTCGATTCCTTCAAGGAACTCCTCTATGAATTGAAAGTTGTCTTCCATGTACTCATGCCATAAAAGCTAGTCAAATGCCTAGAATCCACCTTAGATGCCCAGAATCCACCTTAACCCTGTTAATACCTTTTTCCATGAGCTTACCTTTCTGCACATCATCTCCATGACCAGTTACAAAGAAGTGCCTTAATCATGATCAACAACCGAATGCCAAGTGCTCCCAATTCTTTGAGCATAATACTAAATCTCAATTCAAGGCATGAAACCTTTTGCCAGTGAGGTTGCCACATCAATGAAATTTCCTAATCATCTTTTCAGTCTTTTTGGCCATTGACGACATATAATAAATAGGCATATTTCTATAGCACTCCTGATAAGCATTAATCTACCGCCTTTAGACAAAAGCCTTGCCTTCCACATGGCTAATCTCTTTACCATAACCTCTACCACAAGATATCACATTTGCTTACACTGGTTCTTTGCTCCCTACGACACTATAAAAAATAATCTCCTTTTCCGTCTTCTATTTTCTTTCTCTTCTAGTTTTTCTCACTTTGTTTCCTTCATTATTCCTACGACTGAACAACTAGGCGAGTTTTAAAAAAAAATGCTCAACTAGCCTAAACTGGCCGAGTAACTACTTGGTTACTCGCCCAAGTAGAATCAGCAAATAATTGTTTGACTAGGTGGTCGAATCACGAGAACTTGTTGATTAATCCGCAATTTACCAGCACAAAGGAGTAAAAGAAACTTTGAGGAATCAAAAGCAACTAACTTGAAATGTGATCTCAATCATGAGATGGATAATCACGAGCTATCATCAAAACTGGGAGTGGGAAAAATGATTTGTAAGGAAATCAGGGATTCTTTGTGTGCTCAAACAAAAAAGCTTGGTTTCACCTATAAATGCAATTGGTTGACAGCGACTTCTTTTCTTCCAATCATAGTATTACGTGTTTCAAGTTCTAGAGCCTTTCTAGGGTTTTTCCATTTCTAACTACCATTTCCACATTCTTTTACTCTCCCTTTTATATCCACTACGTGCCTTCATTTTTAGGGTGGGCAAAGATACAAACTAAAAATTCAAATGGAACCAATGCAATTATAAGAAAATCTTATGGAAGGACCATATACATAATTATCAAAACGTTTACCATATCGTGTTTTGGAAACCTAATTTAAATATGTGTATTATAACATATCGTGTATCATATTGCATTCATGTATCATCAAATATGATATGATGCAAAAATAAATATATAGGTACAAAAGTATATATCGTATATTTGAGCATATAAAAGACATAAAATAAGACTATTTAGGCAAGGAGGCCTAAAACCGCTTCCATTGATACATGATTTGTGGAATACATATTAGAACGTTATTCCCTATCATCTATACTTCATTTGCATCAGTTATACGGAACAGTACATCCCTATATCATCTTGTGTCAGTACATCGTAAATATTATGTACCGTATCGATGAGGCTTAGATACGTATCATGTATCATGCATGTCTAAAAAGAAATTGACAACTATGACCATACAGATTCGTTCTTAACCTCAAGAGGCATTTAGAACGTATGCTAAGGTGGAATATAATATTCGCGAGACTCAAAATTTGCTCTAAATGCAATTGTTCTTTTGCTCTAAATTTGCATGCACTGATGGTGAAATGGTACACATGCGAGACTCAAAATCTCATACTAAATAGCGTGGAGGTTCTAGTCCTCTTCAGGACATAATATCAAGAATGCTCATTGAATAAGCAATTCAATATGAGATGGACATGCGTACTTTTTTTATTTTCCAATAGATTTTCATGTTTCATTAATGAAATTTTTTTGATGTAGTGAGTAATAGACTCTAGTTGTTCGTCAGTCAAGAATTCTGCAGTTCATACCATCCAACCTTACACACATGGAAAACATAATTTAGTCATTAAAGCTTAGATGATCATCGATGTATACATCAAGAGTGTAAAGTTGGATATGTGGGATGTCTTTTAAGGTGGAATACAATGTGGAGAATATAGACAAAAGTAAACAAACTAATTTGCATTGTCTTTCTAGACCTATCGGATATATAGCATAAACACAATTTAAGTATAGTAAGAAATCCAAAATTAATAGTTGTAGGCTTTGGCGACACCAGCAGCAAAATCAAACGAAGAAAAGTGAAGAAATGAGTTACCGGATCTCTGTATATCGGATAGACAGGAATTTCCTCTCGGTTAACAAACATAGCTTCAGCAATTACAGGACCTAAAGTAAAAGCAGAAATGTAATCAATCTATAATCGGATGAACTAGAATGTGATCTTCGAAGGATAAAGTCTAAAAAACCTAGCAAATACCAGGCTTGACAACATGACGATTAGTAAGGATAATTCCGCGACGTTTATCGACAACAAAGCCTGTAGCATAGCTGGCACCCGCAGCTTCAGTGTCAAATGCTCGACAAGCCGTGGTTCTAAGCACAACAACAGCAGGAACAACCTTCTTCAATGCTTTCCTCCAATCTTCAGCAGTTGCAGTACTTTCTATCAATGTAGGTGGATCAATTTCCATACACAGGTCATCTTTTTCTACTCCCCCCACTGCTCCAGAACCCAGTCTCTCCAATGGGTCAGCCATGAAATCCTAAAAAACCCTGTTGTACACCTAAGGATTATGATTTTTACTCGATTTTTCCCCTCGGCTTTCAGATTCAACTTAGGGTTTTAGGTTCCAATAGGGAAATCAAATTCCTCAGTAAATTAAGATGGAGTTAGGGTTTTAGTGAAGAAAGACGAAAATGAAAAAGAAGGAAGGTTTAGGTTTAGCTCCTCTATGCTTTTACTTGAAAATCATGGGAGGGAGGGAGCTTCAAGTCTTTCGCCGTAACTCTCTCTCTATTATCTTCTCTGTCTCTCTGTTTTCAAAGAAATTGTGAAGACTGAAGACTGGGCAGTTTCTGAGCCTCTTCACCCCACATAGGGTGGACCTAACCAAAATGTGATGAAACGTGACCAAAACCATGAGCTTCGGGTTAATTTTGGGTAGGCCGCGACTTGTTGACACCGCCAGTTTTGCTCAAGAACACAACCACCCCTACTTTTTGAAGCAGACCACCACGCCTACTACCACCACACCTACTGAATGACACTACTAATACAAAAAAAAACACCACCTCTCTTCTCCAGTCTTCTCTTAGGGAACAAATCTACTACACCGCCTCACTCCACCACCACCACAACTGTCTCACCGCCCAGTCACCTTCTCCTATATTTTATTCTTCTTCTTTTTCTTCTTTGCCTCTGTTTTTCTCCTCTCTTTCGTGGCAGTGGTGGTGGTGGTTGTCATCCTGAGAGAGAAGAAAGGAAGAGAAGATGAACACTGGAAAGGGGTTTATAATGGTTGTGTCCTTCAGCAAAAATGGTGGTGTCAAAAAACATGATCCTTTTGGGTATTCGTATTTTGCCTCACCTTTTGTGTTTAAAACCAAACAAAAAAAAGGTTATGTAATCGACTCACATGAAATAATACAAATTTTATCGCTTAACCACATGTCTTTTTACTATTTTTATTAGTTAACCAAAATCTCATCGATGAGCAAAGTGTGAAGGTAGAAAACTTTTCTCCATTTCCACCCATGAGTGAAAAGAAAAAATAAAAGGGGTACTTTTCACATACAGTTTTTTGCTCTCAACCTTCCTCCTAGCAACAGCGGTTGAGGCTGTAAAATTATGTGACTTCACTAAAAGTGGAGGGTTGTAGACTGAGAAAGGCATCATAAGAAAAGTGAGTTGGAAAAGAGTTGTTGATGGGAATGTACACATTATCTATCTCCACTCTGAATGAAGGCCTTCTCCCATAGTGGAGCCTGATAAGAATGGAAATTATCTCAAATGCATGTGTGGAAATATTCCTCCCATGTAAAGGTGTGTAGGGAGAAGGGGATATTTAATGTTTCCACCCCATGGCTGGAGATGCTCTAAGTGATGGTAAACCAATTATAAGAATGGAAATTTTGGGTTTTAAGAGTTTATCAAAGAGGAAGAAGAATAAAGCTATTTGGGTCGGGATATTGACACCCACGATTTGGATCATAGCTCTTATTTTAATAAATAAATAATTGAATCCAGTTCTTAAGTGGAATTTTTATCAAAGGTGCCCACCTAATTTGATAAAGTCAAACAATATTGACTATTAAAGTTCATTTTGTGTTATTGTTCTTCTTCTCCAACCAAACTCACATTCACCTTCCTAATCTCCAACTCCTTAATTGCATTTGTCACATCTTCAATCATCCATGAACATCTCCACCTCTCTATCCTTTTCCCTCTCTCTCAGCCTTTCTTTCTATTTCACCTCGCCCTCGACCCACACTTTTCTCTCTGTGTATTTCGTTTTCAATCTTTCACACTATGTCATCCTCAATCATTGTCTCCACAAATTCGTTTGTTCAATTGGGTACTTAAATGGTTCGATTTGTTGGTGGAATTGATGAAGTCTTAAACTCATTTCTCTCTCAAAAGCTTTCAATTTGTGATTTTATCATCAAATCCATTTCCGAGTGTTTTCAACCTGTCCAACATTTCTCTCTTAATGCCATCCATGTCTACTGATGAACCCCAACAAACGTCTTTAATGCCTTTGTTCTTTTGCATGAGTTAAAGTGTACCAAGGCTACTGTGAAGCCATAACAAGCTTTAATTGCAGATCATGGAGTTGTTGGGAATGAGCCTAAAAAAATCAATCGAAAACTGTTCTATAAAATCAGTTTTGAAAATCAATAGCAATAACAAAATATTTGAATTCAGCAAACCAACTATATTTGCTTCAAAGTCGTAATTCAATGGATCCTTCTTTAATCTGTATTGCACTTACCCCCTCAGACTAGCAGTCAACGTGCCTTAACCGTCAATTTTCAAAATAGATGACCAAAATACCCTAACAATTCACAGGCTGAGATTTGATTGTTTCATATTTTTAACATCTCATCACGAAGAAATCATAAGGCCCAACTAAGTCTTAATCATATCTCGAGGAAAATTCAACAAAAAATGTATCTCAAACATCTCATCTCGAAGAAAATCGTAGGGTCCTGTTGAAATCATAAACAAATCTCAAAAAATTTGTAGAGCCCAAATTAAATCATTACACATCTCGAGGAAATCTGACAGCTGTTTAAAAATTTCCCTCTTCCCCCTCCTCATCCTCCCCCTTCTTCTTCTTCTTCTTCTTCCCTTCTCCTTCATCCTTTGTTTCGCAGCCCCGCTACTACCCTCCCCCTTCTCCTCCTCCATCATCATTCCTTCTGAATGAATAAGTGATCAAAGATATTCACCCCACTATCTCACCAAACCAACTCCATTAATGGTAAGAAAGCCAGATGACTGGTTCAGAAGCAAGAACAATTAACACCACTCATTTTAGTCCTGTATTAAATCATGTCCAATTAGCCTGTGTTGAAGAGAGAGTAGTAAATTTCTGTTGTGATCGCAAAAGCACAACTAGCAAGTAAAAAAGATCCAACAAACAAGAGGATCAAATGACCTCAAATCGATGGCATTTCAATCAAACTCAAACACCCCATTTTTATTTAGACACCAAAATTGAATAACTAAAGGAATATATGAACACTATCAATTCTAGTCACTCAAAAATCAAAACTTTCTCACCACACAAAATAGAGCCAAACATCTCAAAACCATATAAATCCACCTCCAATATATCTAAATCACCATAAAGAAGAAGTTGTGGAAAGGGTTTGATTAAAACCTGAAAATGATCAACCCCGTTAACAGAAAAGCAAGGAAACCCACTGAGCTGGAAGAAAATGGAAACGTCACCAAAAGAGAAGGAAGGAGGAGGGAGGAGGAGGAAGGGAGAGTGGCAGCGGGGATGCAAAACAGAGGAAAAAGAAAGGGGAAGAGGAGGGGACGAGGAGGAAGGGAGGGTGGCACCAAGGCTGCGAAACAAAGGAGGAAAAAAGGGGAGAGGAAGGAGGAAGAAGGGAGGAGCAGGAAGGTGGAGGGTGGCGGTGGGGCTACGAAACAAAAGAAAAAGAAGGAGATGATGAAGAATGATGAGGAAGAGGAGAAGAAGGGGGAGGAAGATATGAGGAGGAGGAAGAAGAGATAATTTTTTATTTTTTAACAACTGTTAGATTTTCTCAAAATGCGAAATGATTTAATTTGGGCCCTACGATTTTCTTCGAGATTTGTTTTTTATTTCAACAGGACCCAACGATTTTCTTCAAGATGAGATGTTTGAGATACAATTTTTTATCAACTGTTGAATTTTTCTCGAGATACGATTAGGATTTCAGTTGGGACCTAGGATTTTCTTCGAGATGAGATGTTTGAGATACAAAACAGTCAAATCTCAGCATGTGATTTGTCAAAGGTATTTTGTCATCTATTTTGAAAACTGACGGTCAAAGCACGTTGACTGCTAGTCTTAGGGGGAGTGCAATACTGATTAAAGAAGATGACACATCCCAATTAGCTATTTATTATAGGGGCAAATAGAAATTAACCCTTTGAATTACGAACAAATAGATAATGTAAAGTTCTCGCTAGTATTCGTTTTATATGATCTCGAGGTTTATCTTTGTGAGATTTGTGTACATTTTGTGGGGTATGCGTAATTAATGAAAGAAGTGTGCAATGCATGTGAGCGTGCTTTCGTCATGTAAAAATAGCCCTAATGCACCGGGAATGAAAATCGTCCATTTAGAGAGTAAGTCAAATTTTCTCATTATTGTTCGCGGTATATCAACATTTTTAATCAATAGGAGGTATGTCTAGAAACCCTTCACATTTTTAACTAGAAGACAAAACGAGGTTGTCTACCTCGGATCTAATCCTCCAATAATTAAAAAGGATCATTTGCATATTGCCCCCTATTATAATTGGTTTTTTCAGGTTTACCCCTGATGATACATAAAAACGGTCACACCTCTAGGCCATACACGTGTCATGATGATCTCGAGGAAATATGGGCCCCAACATCAATCCAATACTGAAAAGCCCAAGCGACTCTAAGCCCGCTCATTTCAATCCGCCAAGCGTACCAAAACTCTCACAGTTCGCTAGGTCCGCACGTCTCACAACTATTCTCAATACTCGTAAGTCCTTCTAAGGTAAGTATCTCGAGGATCAGCTTCAAACAAACAACTACAACTGCTATCTCCTTCCAATTAGGAAGCAAATGCCAGACTACATTCCACACGAGAAATCTTTCTTATATGGATTGCTCTCGCATTGGGAACTATCTCCTGCGTATCTAGGAGCACAAGGCTAACATGCTCCTACAACACCACTCCTAATTAGAGAATAATTTCCACAAAGATCTCCTTCCTAAATTACGCCTACAATGGCCTGGTAGAACCAAGACTCCTTGCACTATAAATAAGACATGAGCTTGGTAAGCTAAGGTATGCTAGAAATTCTCTGTTACAGCATTACACCTTCCTCATATCCTTGTCTGACTTTAGCATTGGACTGTCATCGGCCACCACAACGGTGGTCCATGGCTCACGTGTGTTACTTGTGCAGGTCAGCAGGAACCAGGTCAAAGCAGGGAGTGAAAAATGACTGCATCAGTTTGGCGTCGTCCGTGGGGACGACAAAGTTCTTAAATTTACACTAAGTGTCATCTCCTTTCAAAACACAAAGAGATGGTGACTATTACGTCAGGCAACAACGGAGAATGAGGGGACACGTCAAACGCTCAGGTTGTCCCTATACCACCTCCTTCAGCAGTTCTTGTCGCGCACGAGCAGCCGACTCACACTCCCAAAATAGCGGCAGCACCAACAAACCTAAAAAAGCCATCGACCAACAACATATATGTGCTTCATGGAGCACATTCAGAGTCTGAACTATCCAACAGGTCCAGGAAAAAGGCTCTACGAAATATGAAGATCCAAGCGATACATGGCGAACAACCGATATAGCATGGTCGGAAGCAAGGCCGATCCGCACTGCTAGTGTTTACGGAGAAACATATCCGGGGCATACAACTCCCACACAACAATTCTCTGGTGGTAACAGTTTCTTTGGCAGGCTGGGAGGTAAGGAGATCCTTAGTAGACACTGGGAGCTCAACGAACGTCCTGTTTCTCCACAGTTTCACAGCATGCAACTAGAAAACACAATGGTGACCCCCGATAGTCGCCCGGTGATCGACTTCAATGGCGAAAGGCGACTCTCAATGAGAAAGATACATCTGGCTACAACGGCAGGAGAGCAACCAGCTCAGAAAACCTTGTTTCAAAAATTCATAGTGATCAATGCGCCTTCGGCATACAACGCGGTAGTAGGAAAACTTTGGATACACCAAATGGAAGCAGCGGTCTCCACCTTGCTTCAATGTGTCAAGTACCAAACAAGCCAAGCAATCAGTACACTGAGAATAGACTAGGTAGTGGCCAGGGAGTGTCAATGCATGACGACCCTGCCACCCAGCGATTCCCGATCCGCGACTAACCAATGGCTAAGATGACTCTCTACTCTGCCCAAAGTGTAGGAGGGGAACATTGACCCAGACAACGAGGCACTAGTAAGTCCTCAGGGCAGACCCAACGCTGGACAACCAGAGGAAGAAACCATTACTGTCTACCTTGACAGCCTTCACAACAGCAAATCCATTCAGATCAGACCCCGCCTAAGCGAGGTAGTGACGAAACAACTCACGGAGTTGCTGCATCGTAACCAGGACATCTTCGCCTGGACCATGCGGGACATGGTGGGAATCGATCCGTCGATAATAACCCATCACCTTGAGGTGGACCTCTCGAAGAAAACTGTCAGGCAGAAGAAAAGAGTCGTGGTGCCCAAAATAAACGCGATCATAAACAATGAGGTACAACATTTATTCAACGCGTGCATGATCAAGGAAGCAAGATACCCCAACTGGCTGGCAAACACCGTTCTCGTAAGAAAGAAAAAATGGGAAATGGATAGTGTGTGTAGACTACACTGACATAAACAAAGCATGTCCAAATGTCACGACCCGATCCACATAGTACTATATTGTCCGCTTTGGGCCCAAGGCCCGCACGACTTTAAAATGCGTAGTACTTTGTAGATCCAACCTCGTACATATATAGCACATCCCCTTCCCTCACCTAGGCGATGTGAGATTATAATTTCCCCTTGGTAGCTCGCTCAACCCCTATTGGGATCCACGAGCCTATTAGGTTTCGCCATCACGGGCCTCTCCCGTACCCTCCCCCTCAGGTCTGCCCACACAAGGGTATCACAGTCCACCCCCCTAAGGGAGCCCAACGTCCTTGTTGGCACATTTCCGACTAGGTCTGACTCTTATATCATTCTGTTATGACCCGATCCACAGAGTACTATATTGTCCACTTTGGGCCCAAGGCTCGCGCGACCTTAAAATGCGTAGTACTTTGTAGATCCAACCTCGTACATCTATAGCACATCCCCTTCCCTCACCTAGGCGATGTGGGACTATAATCTCCCCTTGGTAGCTCGCCCAACCCCTCTTGGGATCCACGGACCTATTGGGTTTCACCATCACTGGCCTCTCCCGTACCCTCCCCCTCAGGTTCGCCTGTACAAGGGTATCACACCAAAGGACAACTTCTCACTCCTCTGCATCGATCAGATCATGTATGCCACTTTAGGGCACAATCTACTCAGCTTCACGAACACCTATTCAGGCTATAATCAAATATTGATGCACCCCCCAGATCAAGATAAAACATTTTTCATAACAGAAAGGGGGATACATTGCTATAAGGTGATGCCATTTGGCTTAAAGAATGCAGACGCTACATACCAACGACTGGTTAACTGAATGTTCAAATAACAAATTGGCAGGAACGTGAAGGTCTACATAGACGACATGTAGGTCAAAAGCCTCCATAGACCTGACCATGTGCACGACCTTGCTGAAGTGTTCAACAAACTCAAGAAATACCAGATGAAGCTCAACCCACAAAAATGCATGTACGGAGTCAAGTCTGGAAAATTCCTGGGCTATATAGTAAACAAAAGGGGAATCGAGGCTAACCCAAAACAGATTCAGGCCTTCTCGACATGAAAGCCCCGGCCAACATCAGAGATTTTCAGAGCCTAACTGGAAGGGTCACAACACTCAATAGATTCATATCCAAATCTTTCGACAAATGCTTGTCTTTCTTTAAGATACTTCGGGGGAGTAAAGGGTTCTCATGGAACGAAGAGTGCAAACAACCTTTCAGAGCCTGAAAGCATAAATGAGGAGCCCAGAGCTACTTTCGAAGCCAGCGACAGGAGAAACACTTTACTTGTATATGTATGTTTTCGAACACGCTGTCAGTTCGTCCCTCGTACGGGATGACCGAGGAACCTAAAGACCAGCATGTTACACTAGCAAAACCTTCGTGGAAGCGGAAGCACACTATTCGGATCTGAAAAAGTTGGTACTGGTCATATCCTCCAGGAAACTGAGGCTCTATTTTCAGGCCCACTCCATAATGGTCATGACAAAGCATCTACTCCACTCGGTACAGCATAAACCTGAGCTATCAGGCAGGATGGTGAAACGATCGGTGGAGCTCAGACAGTTTAACATAAACTACGCTCCAAGAACCGCCATCAATGCCCAAGCACTGGCAGACTTCATTGTTGAGTTCACCGGTGGACAAGAACCGAAGTTAGACCACCAACCCTCGAACACGGATGCCCAAGCATGGATCTTGCGCTGCAACAGATCCTCGACTGGAAAGGCGAGCGAAGCAGGGATCACACTTCGCTCCCCCAGCGGCTACACCCTTGAAAAGGCAGTCAAGTTCAGCTTCCCTGCTTCAAACAACGAGGCCGAGTACGAAGCCCTCATGTCCGGCCTAAAACTAGCATTAGGGAGTATAGATCGCCTGATAACTTATAGCGACTCAAGGCTGGTAGTCAACCACGTCAAAGGGGATTTCAACAACAATGACCCCAGTATGATAGCCTACCGCAACAAGGTACTTGGCATAATAAGCAGGTTCAAGAGCTGTGAACTCATGCAATGTCCCAGATATGACAACAAAAGAGCCGACGAGCTAGCCAAAGAAACCTTGACCTCCGATGAAGTCTCAAGCGGCCTCGTCGAATATCAAGAGAATCAAGCATCGATGAAGCAGAGTATACAAATATATGTGCCGCGGAAACACAACCAATCTGGATGACTCCGTTACTGGAATATATAGCAACTGGGGCCCTACCAACCGAAAAGGTTGAAGCAAGAAGACTTAAAACATAACAGCAAGGTACACTCTCTTAAATGACAAGTTATACAAGAGATCGGTGACAGGGCCCCTGCTCCGATGTCTGTCGCCTTCAGAGGCAGGCCAAGTCTTGGGAACAATCCACTGCGGTATATGCGGAAATCACCCAAGTGAGAAAACACTCGGCCATAAAACCCCAACTCTAGGGTACTATTGGTCGACCATGCAACGAGATGCCAAAGATATCGTCCACAGGTGCGACAAATGTCAGTGGTTTGCGCCATATACCCATGTGTCGGCCCAGCCACTGACTCCAATGATTAGTCCATGGCCATTTGCGCAATGGAAAATGGACATCGTCAAACCGCTCTCAGCATTGGCTGGTAAAAATTTCCTTCTTGTTGTCGTCGACTACTTCACTAAGTGGGTCGAGGCCGAACCCCTATCCAATATCACGTAGATCCATATCGAAAAATTCATATGGGCCACAATCGTCTGCAGATTTGGCATCCCAAGAGTATTGGTTAGTGACAACGGAACTCAGTTTGAAGGTAGTAAGGTCAAATAAATGTGCAAGAGGCTGGGTATCAATCACCAACGCCCAAGCGGAAGTTACCAATCGGACGATCCTAGAAGCCATAAAAAAAATTCGACGCAACCAAAGGAAAATGAGTTTAAGAGCTAACAGGAATACTCTGGGCATATCGAACCACTAAAAGAGCCCCTACCGGAGTGACACCTTTCGCCCTAGCATAAGGGTCGAAAGTCATGGTTCCGGTAGAACTCAAGGTGCCAACCTTCTGGACAAAAGAGTTCAGACCAGACGGCAAGGATGAAGCCTTGCGCGTTGGACTAGACCTCCTCGACGAAAAACATGATCTAGACTCCACCAAGATAGTCGCTTACTAACAACAAATGGCACAATACTACAACAAGAAGGTCTTACAGATGACACATGAATTCAAGGTGGGAGATTGGGTACTCATGAAGACCCAACAAAGCACCAAAGAAGTCGGAGCGGGAAAGCAAAATTTGAACTGGGAAGGACCTTACAGAGTTGCCAAGGTCAACAGGTCGGAAACGTACTGGCTGGAAGGCGCCGACGGCGATGAGCTTAAATGACCATGGAATGTAGAACACCTCAAAAAATATTATCGATAAAATATTTTCCTTTTACCAAAATTTCCATTGCTGTCTGTTACAACCCTTGACTAGCCCAGCTAATCCGCTTTGCGCGGGTCACGGTGGCTGAGGAAGTGAGAGTCTAGTCAGTATTGGCCCGCTGATGACGACGACTCGCCAAGGGATCATTGCTCTCAATACATACAATGATCATTGAACTTGCCAGGTAAGCTCAGTCAGTTCGTGACTGATGATGATGGCTTCTGGTGCCCAAAGCCTAATTCGCGTCACGTGGATGACGATGGCTGGGGAAGTGGGAGTCTAGTCAGCACTGGTCCGCTGATGACGATGACTTGCCAAGGGATCATTGCTCTCAATATAGGCAATGATCGCCGAACTTGCCAGGTAAGCTCAGTCAGTTTGCGACTGATGACGACGGCTTCTGGTGCCCAAAGCCTAATCCGTTTCACGCGGATGACGATGACTGAGGAAGTGGGAGTCTAGTAAGCGATGGTCCACTGATGACGACGATTCACCAAGAGATCATTGCCTTCAATACAAACAATGATCGCTGAACTTGCCAGGTAAACTCAGTCAGTTCGCTACTGATGACGATGGCTTTTGGTGCCCAAAGCCTAATCCGCTTCGTGCGAATGATGATGGCTAAGGAAGTGGAAGTCTAGTCAGTGTTGATCCATTGATGATGATGATTCGCCAAGGGGTCATTGCTCTCAATATAGAGAATGATCACCAAACTTGCCAGGTAAGCTCAGTTAGTTCGCGATTGATAACAACGGCTTCTGGTGCCCAAAGCCTAATCCGTTTTGCGCGGATGATGATGGCTAAAGAAGTGAGAGTCTAGTCAGCGCTGGTACGATGATGACGACGACTCACCAAAGGATCATTGTTCTCAATACAGACAATGATCGCCGAACTTGCCAGATAAGCTTAGTTGGTTCGTAGCTGACAGCAACGGCTTCCGGTACACAAGACCTAATCCGCTCAGTATGGATCATAGAGGCCGAAGGAATATGAGAAAAAGTCAGTGCTAGTCCGCTAAAACTTAGTAAGTCGTTACAGACAATGACTGAAGGAGCCTGGTCAACCCCTGACCAGCAACGATTTCTGCTGGTTAAACCTTAATCTGTCATAAGAACGACCCAAAACAACACTATATTTTGACTGACGAAGACAAACATTCCACCTAGCAGTGCAAACTCTATGGTCTACGAAGCAACTTAAGTAAACACGACAATATGGGACAAAAACAACATTTTCATTCAAAAAACATGTCTATATATTATCTGTCTAAGAAAGGATGTTACAATCATTTTAAGGAGAAGCATCCTCCTCATCAGCTCTCCTGTAGCGAGCGAAATCAAGGTCAGTACCGGGATACTCTTCCCTAATCAGCTCCCGGAGCTCCAGTCTACCACGAACGACCTCGGACGAGATTAACAGCCTTCTGCTTGACACGTCAAAGTCCACTGCTTCCAACAGAGCCTCATAGTGTGAACGCTCCTCCGCCAACAACTGTTCCGCCTCCAGAACGCAGCGAAGCCCCTAATCAACTGTGGCTTCCAGCAAGTGCCTTTCGACAGCCCATTCTGCCTCCGCTCACTTCCTTTCGACCTCCATGCCCTCGTGGTTAGTGACAGTGCCAGAATCCTGCAACCGACCTTCCAAGAAGTCCGCTCGATAGAGAGCATCCGAATATGACATCCGCAAATCCGCGAAGGCCTTCTCCAAAGCAAGAACCATTCCACGGGCTTCATGGTGCAACGAAATAGGACCGTATAACTCCAAGGCATGAATAGTCATCCCGAGGTCGCGATGACGCAAAACCTCAACACGCGGTCCAACTTCCTCCCCCGCTAAGTCAAGGAGTTGGAGCCTCTGGAGAAAGGTCGCTATCCCTCAAGGGTGTTGCCTGTGCAGACCGCGACATACTAGGTGGAGAAGCCGCCCTGACAGAAGTTTGTTTTTTCCTTGGGACAACAATGAGAGGTACATTCGCCTCAAATTCAACAACCCTGGAGGGACTGGGCAAAGCTAGACTTCTCTTCTTCGTGCAACGAATAACCACCCCCTCAGTCGATGAACCTGACATGGGCTGAGCACCATAAGAACACCGCAGCAGATCGTTGCGTTAAATATTTCCTGGCATTATGACCTCCTCAACGAAAGTCAAAAGGGAGCTTGAGAAACTCCCTTTTTATCCACTTCTCTTCATACTTGAGAGACAAAATAATGAACCTCCCTGAAACAAAGGAACAACATCAGAATCAGTATCACAGAAGGAACATATAAAAATATACATACAACGACAACCAAGAGACTCACAAAGATCAAACTGGAAGTATCGACACTCTACGGCTACCGAGCTTGAAGTAACCAGAATCTGCCGAAGCAAACAACCATTGGTTCTCCCAAGATTTGGCACTATCCGCCACCAGTCGCAGACCAGAAGGACACTTCAACACACAGATACCCCTGGAATCCAATCGAGCCTCGGTCAGTGATGGATCATCGACGAGATCAAATGGATACCAGCGTCATGAGCCCTCGGGAGAATTGCGAGCAGTATCTTAAAACCGCTTGACCATTTGAGCGGGAGGCATTCGAAAATGAGTAAAAAAGTGCCAGACATCATCTGGCACTGGAAGCCGGAGCCTGGACTCGAACATGCCTCGGTGCAAGCCTATGAACCCATGAGGAGGCACAGTTGGACCTAAAACTCCTAAAGCAGGAACAATTTGCAAGTCTTCTGGAAGGCGGTACAAACTACGAAGCCTGACCAATTCATTTTTGTCGACCAAACTACATTCAAAGAAATTAATACAAGTTTGGGATAACGGATCATTGGAAGAAAGTTTAACGTTGTCAGCCATTAGAAGATAGCGCAAATAACAATGGGGAAATCCTCCTCGAGACACTGACTATTTATAGGGAAGGCAAACCACACTTTCCCTCCATGAGCAGTCGCGTACACATTAATGTCACGCGCCGCTCAAGATGAACACTTCGAGTCCAATCGTCGCGACGGTACAATTGTCTTTTCAAAGAGTTAGTGGACCGACTTAACGCCCCACTCACTTGGGGGAGTAGGTTATGATACATAAAAACGGTCACACCTCTAGGCCATACACATGTCATGATGATCTCGAGGAAATACGAGCCCCAGTATCAGCCCAACACTGAACATGCCCAAGCAGTTCTAAGCTCGCTTAATTCAGTCTGTCAGACGGACCCAAACTCTCACAACACACTAGGCCCACAAGTCTCACAACTATTCTCAATACCCGTAAGTCCTACTAAGGCAAGTATCTCGAGGATCAGCTTCGGACGGGCAACTACAACTGCTCTCTCCTTCCAATTAGGAAGCAAATGCTAGAGTACATTCCACACGAGGAATCTTCCTTATACGAATTGCTCTCGCATTGGGAACTATCTCCCGCGTATCTAGGAGCACAAGACTAACATGAAACTTCCTTCCTATAGCACGACTCCTAATTAGAGAAGGATTTCCACGAAGATCTATTTCCTAAACTACGCCTACGATGGCCTGGTAAAACCAGGACTCCTTGCACAATAAATAAGACACGAGGTTGGTAAGCTAAGGTACGCTACAAACTCCTTGCTACAACATTACACTTTCCTCAGATCCCTATCTAACTTTAGCATCGAAGTGTCATCGGCCACCACAACGGTGGTCTGTGGCTCACGTGTGTTACTTGTGCAGATCAGCAGGAATCATGTCAAAACAGGGAGCGAAAAATGACTGCATCAACCCCCTAAGACTACCCGTGAACGTGCCTTGACTGCCAAACAACTCACGTGGCATCATTTCGCCCATTTTGGATGACAAAAATACCTCTCACGTGCATATCACGCACGATGTGAGAACCAACTGATCCCAACCTTCCGCTACTTGAACCACACACGTGGACGACCAAGGATTACATCAGGCCGATCACACCCTTATAGAGATGGAGAGTGGAGGTATTCAACATGGGGAAGATGAAAGAGTGGTTGGCTTGAGCAAATGTGTTCAAATTCAAAGCTTCTCATGAAATTTGAGTTCCTTACATGTTATTTTGTTGTAGATCAAAGGTATTTGAGGTGGGAAAGCTTTACCAAACCCAAGTTTTGAAGTTAGGGTTTTGTTAGGCTTTCATTACATAAAAATAACACAAACCTTAGATCTGAGTTATCTCATCTATAGATTTTAGTTTAGAACACCATCATAGAGGTAAGTCAAGTCAATTATTTTCATTTTATCATTTCAGTGGACAATTATTGAGAATTGCATGTCATCTTCAAGCTCTCGTAGACCCTGTTATGTTTCAGGGGGCGTTCTTAAATTCAAATTTATTATATGGATTAAGTTATTGTCAGTAATTTTTTATAAGGGGAAAGATATAATAAAAAATTGTATTTTCCTTGCAAATTTCATGTTTGCATTATCATCCACATAATCAAATAAGTGAATATGAGGTTTGAAGTATGCAAGATTTTGAAGTCAAAAACCAATGGAGACCAATCACAGAGAAAATAAGAGATGAAGATGAAGATGAAGTTGTTCAAAAGGAAGTCATCTAAGAAGTCCAAGGGACCTAGACTCATGAGGGCTAGGAACAACAAGCCAAGGGGAAGAAAAGTAGTAGTGGAATGGAAGAGAAATAAGTGTTAGGTACTAAATGGTATTGAATGCTTGTAAATTCAGGTTGGTTTTGTGCTATGTCAGTATGCATGGATTTTAAGGCATTTGAAAGTGGCATTACTATGTCAGGTTTTGCAAGGATGTTGTGTAGTTTGAATTGCATTATGTTATATCAGGGTTTTACAAATATGTGATGACATTTTTACAATGTGCTATGCCAAACTTTGTTGCAAGAACATCCAATGAACATCGAATGTATTTACATTGTGCTTTACAGGTACATCCAATGAACTTGGCTTGTCAAGAACATATAATGTATTTACATTGTGCTTTACATGCGCTCTTTCGAAATCTTGCATACTTCCAACCTCCTATTCACTTGTTTTATTGCGCTTGTGACAACACGGGATCTGCAAGAAAAAGTGTTGTTAAACTTTAAGTTTACAAATTACGTGAATTAATTTAATCCCATATAATAAATTTGAATGTAATGCTGCCCTCTGAAACAGAACAGATTTGCGAAGGGATGAAATTGACCAGCAACTCAAGCTTAATTGCAAAACTTGGGTTTGCACAAGCTTTTCCACTTCAAATATTTAATCTACACTGAAATAACATGTAGATGTAGTAGCACAAGCAGAAGCGAGTGTTAGTGGTGGTGAAGTGGTAAAATGTGGTAGTGAAGGAAGAAGAGGTGGATTATCCTAATGGTAATGGGAAGTTTGAATCTCAGCCCTCAGATTATGAAATTTTAATTGCATCTGGCTACTTCAACTTTGAATATCAGCCTTCAGATCATTAAAGGGTATTATGGGTAGTAAAATATGGCTTTTTTTAAACTAGCACGTGCCTTAACAGTCAATGCACGTTGACTGGTAGTCTTGGGGGAAGTGCAATACACATTTATTATGGGGGTAAACTTAAAAAAGTCAATTACAATAGGGGGCAATATGCAAATGACCCAAAAAAAAGATTTGTGAGTGAGTGATTGTGAAATAAAAAGATTAAAAGAAAAAAAATGAAAAGTGAAAAAGAAACGGTTTGTGAGTAGGGAGAGGGAAAATCAATATTTCAATGGGGTTCACAATATATAACAATTCTCACTTTGTTTCATCAATCCTATTAGACAACTCTTGATTTCAATTATTACTCAGCTTACACTTAAATTGATTAATTTTGCGACCATTGTGTTGTGTATAGACTAATTGAATTTAATGGGGCTAGATTTTGGGCTCCTAAGTCTTAAATCATCATGATTTTTTAATGGAGATATGTTTTTTTAGTTGATGCAACATCTTAATGCAAAAAAAAATGTACACAATTTTTACGTGCAATTACTATTTTGAAAAGATAATCACATTTCATGATCACAAGAACATCCACTGTTTCATGATTATGGGCATTACAACATTCACTTTTATTAATGAAAATTTCAAATCGAAACAATAGTATCTTATAAAAAAAATCCCTTGGATTTAAACTATTCATTTTTTTTTTATTTGGGTTACATGTGTTGGGAAATGAGGAGAAGGAATGTTGAAGTACTCAAGCTTCTTTTCAAAGAAACCAAGAAAAAATGAAAATGGATTGTCAACGGTTTGTGCCATTTTGCGCGCACACACACACACAATTGTTTTTGTGACTTGTGACACTAGCTCATCGGTGGTCTTTGGCATTATCCACATGGTGCCCCTGGCACGAGCAACCGAGTGATCTCTAAAGACCTTGATTGTCTGTGGTGGTTTGTTGGTTCCCACTTTGGTGAGCCTAGTAGGTGATCTGATGGTCACCGCTTGGGCAATCTGACTGGGGATGTGGCTATTTGTTCTAGTGAGTAGTCAATTCCTGGCTTGGGTGATTTGTCGTCCCAAATTTGGGTGAACCTAATATCAGGACTATTATAATGACAAAAGCCTTGGATGAATAATGTAATTTCTTTAACTCTAACTTATGAATTTTCCACATTGCCCTCCACTTTTCATACTTTTTACAATCAAAATCAGTCACATCTCAAACATTTATGAATTATAACTAAGCCCCTAACAAAATTTATTTAAAGTCCCTAGTTACCTATAAGCTATAAATATGCTCTTACAATAGAGTGACAATGTAATCTTTGGTACAATATTTTACTCCATAATATTCTTTAACCTTTTTAATTTATTAAAATAATTAAATTTAAAGTATAAATATATTTATGATTATTTTGCATAGATACCTTTAGTCAAATCTCCTAAAATTTTAATTTTAATTATTATTAAAGTTTGAGAATAAAATAAAAAATATTGATATATGCGCACATAGAGCGCGTCCAGACCCTAGTCATTTGTAATTAGCATGTTTGAGCGAGTAGAAATTATATATATTTTTTTTTACTACAGTACCATACTTTATCACCCAAGTCTACTTTTTAACAATGATCTATAAACCTAGTTTTTAACAATTTTGATTACTTCAGTATCATACTTAATCCTTTCATTAACCTAATTTTCAAAATTTAAAAGCAATATTAAAGTCTGTTATATTATACTAACCTTAGTTAACCAACTAATGTGGTTGATTATAAAGGTAAAAGACACTTCAACCCAGTTATTCATCATGTTTCTATTTCACAATGTACAACATCCCAAATTCATTTGGGTCCATAGCGAAGATCTCAATTTTCTCATATGTTTCTAAAATGGGGATCTCGTCTTTTTCACCAAATAGTTGCTTGAATTTTTAGGTTGATGAGCTTTATTTTAAACAACCCAAGTTCCATTCCAAAACACAACCATGACGCATTTAATATCTTTTTCACCAATTTCTCCTCTCGAAATCCCATATTTCATCCCCTATGTTTCTTTTCATGATTCATATCTTTTATAAACTTATTAAATATAAACTTGTATCTCTCCCCTAAAACCTAATCTATCTTTTTATTTGTTTCTTATTAAACATGCCTTTAATTTCTCCACAATAATTTTTTTTCTCCCTAATCTATATATATAAAAAAAAAAAAAAAAATCTCCATAATCTTGCCAAACCAAAGCCATCGATACCCCTCACTCTAAAATCTCACCACACTCAACCTAGATCTACAAGCTCAACCCTTGCAAAAGGAAATATACAATGTGAGATTGAACTTCTAAAATCGTCCTTTTTAATTATGCTCACATGATTAGAAATTCGGTTCTCCCTCTAATATATAGAATTTGAAGGCAATAATCAAATTAAGTCGACATCATTTGACCAAAGTCAAGGTATGTGTTGTGAACCAAAATGTATTAAACCTCGAGATAGGAAATAGATGGTAGAGATATGTCTTCATACACGAACCAATCTTCCCTTCCATGGAATGTACCACCGCCACCAAATCTACCAATCAAGCCATTAATCATATCATCCATTGTCTCTTCTTCATCTTCGTCTACATGATCACCATTTGCTTCATATCCACACAAACTGAACATTGCAATTTATCCAAAATGTAGTACCTGTAACCATTCTTTTATATATATATATATATATATATATATATATATACTTCAATTTATATACCAATACTGCATTCACTATATTGATTATACAAATACACTTACCATGTAAGGCAGTAATCACATACAACTGTTAAGAATCTCCATTTGAGTGGAACTAATATTTATTAAATAAGAGATCTCAATTCAGCCTAATTAAGAAGTAGAACAACCCAGGTGTCATGATTAATCAATCATTCTGTTAGGTATTTAACAAGAAATTGGCATAAACATATGTATCTGTGTTTATGCATGTATTTACTGTGATGATAAGGGAATATGTTGACTGAAAAAAAACACGTAGGCATTAGAGACAGAATGTGTGATGGGCCCTTGGTAAGGAACACTACAATCTCCCTTGAAACAAGGAATTAATCTCTTATTTCAACTCCAATGCAAGCTTTCTACGTCTTCCCATATCCTTCGTGTTTTTTCAACCCAACATGCATGTGGGTGATAATCTTCATCCAGTGTTGGAAAAGATTATACCATGCATCATCCATGCTGGGATGAACAGGAATTCCTGGAAGATTAGGCAACTTAATTTATCAAAGGCAATGACTAAATGACACCATCAATTCTGCTGAAGAACACCATTATTGTCCTACTTTCTAAATAACATCACCACCTTTGTGAATCACACCACCAATATAAACAAAAAAATCCTACCACCTCTTTTTTTCTCTCTCTATCTTTTCCCCCCACTCTCTTCTTCATCAAACACCACCACCACCCTGCCCCCACGACCTCTCCCTCCATCGCCGACCTCACTGAGCCGCCACCTCTCCCCTCACCACTTCTCCTCCTCCTCCTACTTTTTGTTTTTTCTTCTTCTTCTCCTCCTCCTCATCTCTTATTCTTCTCCTCCTCCATCAAACACCACCACCACCCCGCCACCTCTACCCTCCACCGACCTCATCGAGCCACCACCTCCCACCTCACCTCTTATTATTCTTCGTTTCCTCCTCCTCATCTCTTATTATTTTTTCCCTTTATCTTCCTCTTATTCTCTCTATATTTTCCATCAAGCACCACCACCACTCTGCCATGTCTCCCCTTCTACCGCCAGCCTACTGAGATGCCACTTCTTCTGTCACTTTTTTCTTCTTCTTCATGGTGGTGCGGTCAAAGGTGGTAGCGGGGCGGGCGGAGTGGTGTTGCTCATGTGAAGAAAGAAGAGAAGGTAAGGGGTGGTGGTGTCATTTAGTTGCTACCTTTATCAAATCCAACATAACTGGTCATGCGTGCATAACTCATTTCAACTTAAAATTCCATAATATGAGTGGGTGATGTGAAGTAGCATGAGGCCATAACTCAACTTGTTAAACATTTATATGGCAACTACAAGGCCATGGATTCAAGTTTTTTGAAGGGGCACTAATTTTTTTGACACCATCACCTCTCAACCTACTATTTGACACCAACATTGTAAATTTTTTTCCTTTTTCTATTTCTCCATTTGCAACTTCTTCTCAACAAGAGGAGGAAAGAGGAACAACAACAAGTAGCAAATTTTTATTCCTTATAGTGTCAAGTTGAATGACACAAACTATACTCTTTGGTTTCAAATTGTCTCCATGTTTATTGTCGGACGAGGTAGGATGAAATATCTTACTGATACTACTTCAGAACAAATTTCTCACGATGCAACTTATTAGAAGTGGGTAATGAAGAATGTTTTTGTGAAAGGTTAGCTCATCGGTGCCATGGAATCAAATGTGATAAGAGTTTTTTATTTGTCTTCCTACTACAAAAAGTGTTTGGGAGGTGATGTTCCAAACATATTATGAAGGTGCTGATAGGTCGATTATCTACGATCCGTCTCGCAAAGTCATGGTGACTAAGCAAGCAGGAAGACCAGTTGCCTCCTATTATTCTGATTAGATAGAAGCTTGATCACCGTAAGTCGATCACTTTTATCCAAGCGGAGGTGAATCAAGTTGGTAAGAAGGAGATTGATGAGGAACATGTTTATGTGATTCTGATTGGTATTGATGATATTTATGATGCTATTCGCAGAGAGATTCTTAACACTCAACCGTTTCCCACCCGAGAAATGACATTTGCAACTGTTCGATGTGAGTAACAACTCCGCTATATCATGCTTAATTAGGCCGCTACTTCTAGCGTGGCTATGGTTGTCAAGAAATCTGGGAGCAATTTACTTACTCAACATTCATCTCAAGGTTTTGATGAGGGAAGTTGTACTCATTGTGGAAGCACTAAGCATGTAAAGGAAATGTGTTTTAAGAAGCATAGATTTCCCGAGTGGTGGGATAGTTATCAAGATAATAAGGCTATTGAGGGATGTATCAATCACCCTAGTCGGAAAGAAGGAAAGACGACGATTTGTACCTCTGACCATCTGCCTCATCTAACTATTTGGTGGATTCTGCATTGCTATAATAATTAGGGTCTCTGCGTCAGGGAGATAATTAGACATGGTACTAAGATGGATTACTGCATTTATTGATTCACTTGTCAAGCTTAGATTTGCAATATCTATACACCATCTTGAGGGGGAGTGTTAAAATGGATAATAATTATCTTAATTATATAATTAGAAAGATTAGATCAATAGAGATTGTAGTTATTTAGGAATACATGATTAACCAGGATTCAAATTATTTTTCTTTTTCTAGTTAGGATTATATTTGTATTCATGTAAATACCTCCTTGTGAGATTAATTGAATAAACTCTGAATGATTCAAAATTGTTTTATTTAACACTTTTTTTTTCCGATCTTGCAGCTAAGATGCAAGGTTAGGTTTCAATCCCACAAGTTACTGCCTTTTGAAAAAATGAAATAATAATAATACTAATATGAACTCTTCAAAGTGTAACTCAAACTAACGAGGTGCTTAGCTTCTTTAGAGGAATATAGATAATTAGGTGCCCAAAATCTGATGTTTGATTTGACCCTCTGAATGAGAGGCGCTCCATCCCTTAACTTATTGGTTTTGTTAGAAATTCCTCTACCTTTTAACCAAGTATTTTTAGTAGATTGTCCATGATAATTAACCTAGTTACACTTAGGGATACCTCCACTGTGACTTGTTAATTGGTTTTTTAAAATTTATTTTCAACCCATAGTAGTTAGAAGCTCCATCTAGGGCTCAACAAACATTATTCTTAACACTCTGCAACAACGCAAAATCACATGGCAGTGACCCATTTGACATGATATGATACGACAAGACACGTTTAACTGGTTAAATCGAAAGGGTAAGTCACAATTTGTTAACTTGAAAATCCAATGATCCAACTCTATTACAAATGGATGAATCTCAGTGTTGGCATACAAATGGATGAATCTCAGTGTTGGCAAGTTCTAGTCATTTTGCCAGGGGTACACTATAGGGCGAAGATTTAGTTGCTAGTCCGTAAAAATAAAAATAAAAATAAAAATAAAAATAAAAATAAAAATAAAAATAAAAATAAAAATAAAAATAAAAATAAAAATAAAAATAAAAATAAAAATAAAAATAAAAATAAAAATACATGATCGGTTTCAACCTTAGGTGAATTTCTAGCACGTGATGCGGTGCCAATTTTCTAAAGATGAGGGATGGAGAGATCATTGTAGTTGGATTTCAGCTTTTGAGGATGTTTTTGAAGACTTGTAATTTCTTTTATGTTATTAAACAATTTTGATCAGTCATATGCAAGATTCTAACTTACAAATACTCCGATATTGAAATTATTTACATGTTTGTTTTCCAATTAATTAGTTACCATAGCTATCAACATAGTACTTGGTCAAAATTTTCACGTTGTGCATTTTGTAGTGTAATGGAAATGCTAGCTCTTGTACTCCTAGAGAAGTTGGGTGTTTGCGTTAAGGCAACGACTTTTTAACACCACAACTTCTACTGTCCCACACCACTTCCTTTTTGTCCCACACTACCACTTCTCTTTCACACCATCCATAAAAGGCAAACTCTAAAACTTTCTAAGTTTCTCCCCTTCCAAATTCAAACCTTCGAAACTCCCTCTCCCCTCCCAACTTATTCTTTTTCGCACACACTCTCCACTTGACTCCCTTTTTTTCCTCCACAACCCCCTCCCTTTTCATCGTCCCTCCCAGTAAAATCACTCTCTCCTCTGTTTCTTCTTCTTCTTCAACTACTCTATTAAGCTAAATCGACATCAAGGTCAATTATAACCTATAACAGCCATGGTGGATGCAACCTCCTAGTCGCCCCTCTCCCTTTATATATTTTTTTCTCCTTGCCCTCGCGACCGCCTGTATGATGGGTTCCCCACTCGCGACGGGTTGTGAGAGAGCAAAGAAATTTGACCATCGCAGTGGCACCTGCGAGTGGAAAATCACAGTTGTGTGGCAGAAGAAGAGACAGTGGGATGATGTTGGACGAACGATGATTGGAGAATTGGGCGACCGCTGCAATGGCTGGGATGGCAATGACCCATTTGACATGATATTATACGACAAGACACGTCTAACTGGTTAAATCAAAAGGGTAAGTCACAATTTGTTAACTTGAAAACCCAATGATCCAACTCTATTACAAATGGATGAATCTCAGTGTTGGCATACAAATGGATGAATCTCAGTGTTGGCAAGTTCTAGTCATTTTGCCAGGGCTAGACTATAGGGCAAAGATTTAGTTGCTAGTCCGTAAAAATAACAAAAATAAAAAATAAAAAAATAAAAAATAAATAAAAAAGAAAAGAAAAAAAAAAGAAAAAAAAGACATGATCGGTTTCAACCTTAGGTGAATTTCTAGCACGTGATGTGGTGCGAATTTTCCAAGGATGAGGGATGAAGAGATCATTGTAGTTGGATTTCAGCTTTTGAGGATGTTATTGAAGACTTGTAATTTCTTTTATGCTACTGAACAATTTTGATCGGTCATGTGCAAGATTCTAACCTACAAATACTCCGATATTGAAATTAATTACATGTTTATTTTCCAATTAATTAGTTACCATAGCTATCATCATAGTACTTGGTCAAAATTTTCACGTTGTGCATTTTGTAGTGTAATGGAAATGCTAGCTCTTGTACTCCTAGAGAAGTTGGGTGTTTGTGTTAAGGCAATGACTTTTTAACACCATAGCTTCTACTATCCCACACCACTTCCTTTTTGTCCCACACCACCATTTCTCTTTCACACAATCCATAAAAGGGAAAACCTAAATCTTTCTAAGTTTCTCCCTTTCCAAATTCAAACATTAGAAACTACCTTTCCCCTCCCCTCCCAACTTATTCTTTTTCGCACACACTCTCCACTTGACTCCCTTTTCTTCCCTCCACAGTCCCCTCCCTTTTCATCGTCCCTCCCACTAAAATCACTCTCTCCTCCACTCCTCTGTTTCTTCTTCTTCAACTACTCTATTAAGCTAAATTGACACCAAGGTCAATTATAACCTATAGCAGCCATGGTGGATGCAACCTCCTAGTCGCCCCTCTTCCTTTCTATTTTTTTCTCCTTGCCCTCGCGACCGCCTGTATGATGATGGGTTTCCCACTCGCGATGGGTTGCGAGAGAGTAAAAAAATTTGACCCTCGCAGTGGCATCTGCGAGTGGAAAATCACAGTTGTGTGGCAGAATAAGAGAGAGTGGGATGATGTTGGACGAACGATGATTGGAGAAATGGGTGATTCGCTGCAATGGCTGGGATGGTATCATCCATGCCACAAATCTTGCACAGACAACTACCATCTCAACGCTATGTCCTCTTTATCTTGCCGTCACTGATCGTCTCTTTTCGTCCATCGCAATCGATCACACCCTTCCTCACTACACCACAACACACATGAAAAGTCGATCGCAGCAGGGTCATGCTATTGCTGTTGTTCTTGAGAAGAGAGGGTGAGAGAGAAGAGAGAAATAGTGATTTAAGTTGGTGATGTGGGTTAGCAGGTAAAAAAAAAAAGTAAATTGATTTGGTGATGTAGGACAATAGAAAATGTGATGTTAAAAAGTCGTTGCCTTGTGTTAAAGGAACAATCCACCATAGACAATGTGTAAAGAATGAAGCTATGAATCCACGTGCTTAAGTTTTTGGAAACTTGAAGGAAAGAAGGGGAGGGAGGCCCTGCCTATAGTGGTCCAGGTTCCTATATTACATTACACACACCACCCCACGCCATCTCAAGAGTTAAGAGAAGGAATCTCAGACGTGGGAGAGCGACACACCCGGCGGAGCTTTTGCTCCCTCTCCTTTATCTTCTATTTTCTCATTCATTTCATATATGCCAGCTAAAAATCTTCACATTATAGTACTTAGTGTTTGTGTGTTATTAAATCTATATATATATAATATATATCTGGTTTTCATGCCCATGGGCTTTAAATCATTCCATGCAACATTTTTATATAAGAGAGTTCTAATTTCTCTCATGCTAGCTTAATTAACCATCCTCACTAGCTATAGTCTATCTGAGTTGCACCTATTCTTTCCACGGCTCTTGCGAAGTAGAGGACGTCTCAAAGCTCAAGCATGAGCTTAATTCAATCCTTCAATGATTCTATGTGCAATGGGAATTCGGTGGATGCTTCGGATACGGTGGGGTTTGATGGTTTTGCCAATTATCATAACCAAGGAGTGGAGTCAAGGAGTGGAGTGGTTCCAAATAATGTCAGTGTTGGTCGTCTTCCTTCTCTTGTTGATCCAAGCAATGCAAATGGCGTCATTTATGGAGACATGAGTTCTTCTGAACCGGAAGAAGCTCAGTTTGTTATCAACTTCAAGTCTGGGTATAACAATTTGGTGAATTCTTGTGGATCTCTACTTAGCTTTGAGCAAGGAGAAGAGAATCACTTGAAGATCCATAAGAATAACGAAGAGTATCCGATTTGGGGAGATCACGTCATTGGCCAAAGTTGTCAATGGGACCAGCCTAACCCGAATTCTAGTAATGAGTCGCGCTCATCTGAAGATGTCAATTGTTTTGAAACAGCCAGCAGCTATGGAACAATGAGCAACAATGCTGCAATCAAGGATAACAACCTTGGGGACAAAGGGTTTACTTGGTTGTATTCAGAAGGTGGCACTACCGAAGAGCCAAGAGGAGCAGAATCTAACCAGCACAAGCGTCCTCATATGGTATTAATTTTAGATTGCAATTCCTTGTTTCATTTTTATCTACCAATTTCACAATTAATCCTCCTCATACATTCTTGAAGAAATATCTACTCCTTCACGTTCAAATACCTCATTACAAGTTTCATACTAATTATAGAAAACAACGTGGCAGGGTGGTGAAGTGCAAGCTTCAAAGAAGCAATGTCTTCTTGGCTCTAGGAAGACCAAACCCGCCAAGATAATTCAATCCAAAGACCCACAAAGTGTCGCCGCAAAGGTTTGTCTAAGCTGTATATTGAAAGTTTCTGCATGGCGGTGCTATTCAGGGGATTTGAGATTAATTCAAAGTCAAAATTTATTAACTGTCTACATGTTTTACAGAATCGAAGAGAACGAATTAGTGAACGACTGAAGATACTGCAAGACCTTGTGCCCAATGGTGCTAAGGTGGGCAGCTATTGTTTTCTCGCCCCTATTAATACACAAGTTTTCTGTCTAATTCTGATCATTTTTTTTCTCTCTCTCTCTCTCTTTTTTTTTTTTTCAGGTTGATTTGGTTTCAATGTTGGAAAAGGCCATCAGCTATGTGAAGTTTCTTCAGTTACAAGTTAAAGTGAGAACATAAGTCAATTACAATGACACGCCTTTTCCTTATCGATCGAATGTGTATATTATGCTAAGTAATTTATATTGTTACATGCAGGTCCTGGCTACAGATGAGTTCTGGCCATCGCAAGGGGGGAAGGCTCCTGAAATTTCTCAAGTGAAGGAAGCCATTGATGCAATCCTCTCTTCTCATAAAGATAGAAATTCAAGCTCAAAGTGAAAACCCATAGAGAAGGCATGCCTAGACATGGAGAATAACAAGTTTACAAGAAAAATAAGACAATCCAAAAAGGCCTGTTTTGGATGTTAGTGGTGCAGCTCTGAAACAGAGATTCTCCTATGCTATGGGTTTGTCTTTGTTTCTCACAAAATGTTTCAATTTGTCCTCTCTCTATATGACTCAATTATCTGTAATATTTTGTTCTGAATCTGGAGATCTAATGACAACTGCTAAGTGCAGCCTTTCCATAATGCATGTACCTCCAATAGAGAATCTCTTTTAATTCTGCCTATTCTGTTAACAATGACAAGGACAAATCAATTTGGGATTCATAACTTCTTTCTGTCTTTTAATTTTTGAGGAAGCTTCTTATGTTTGGGTTCGTGAATAAATTATTTTACTAATTAATTATTAGATTGGAATAATGTAGGTGGGATATCTCTTGGAATTATTAGTGGAATTATTATTTTACTGATTTTGTGTTAATACAGCTAGATTTATGCCATTGTGCAAGTGTTTTTAATGGTTTCCGCTAAGAGCACCACATTTTCTGTATGGTTTATAGCACCACTTGTTTTGACCATCGTAAGCCCTAAGGGTCATTCTCTCCATTTTCTCCACTCTCCCTCTAGATCCTCTCATTTTACGGTTTGTGTGGATCTCTATAATTTTAACAACAAGGTTTTTTTTTTTTTTTTTTTGAGTATTTGCAAAGTGAGAGAAGCCTGTGACAAAGAAATGTTGAGCAAGTAGGCCCCAATTCCATTTTCGAGCTTCTTCAATCTCTGTAATTCACACCTTAAAACGCCATTTTGAAGACAAAAACTCTAATTTCAAACTAAGAATGGACTAAATTTCACTAATGTACCTTTATGGAGTTCAATGAAGTTATCGACCACAACCCTTGTCGTTTTGGTTGATAACTTGTTGGAGAAAATGAAGTACATGCATTCACAAACTACTGGGACTTTTGAATATCAGACAATCATGCGAATATACATTACTTGACATGAACTTCGCAACTCTCTCTCTCACTCAATCGATTTATCTCCTTCTCAATTGCAAATTAGAGCCAGTTATCGTCTATCAATTGCACAAATCAATAATATCTTCTTATCTTACTCTTCAAAGATAATCTAAAACACCAATGCATGACCCCAATCAACTCGCTTCATGAAAGATTACGATCTAGAGTTTAAATGGTGTATGACCAACCATAGTCAAGTAAATAAAACAACGTTAAATGCAAGAAATAATGTGTGTAACTATTCAAAAAAACAAAAAATCTTGTATAGGTGTACGCAGATAAACACAATATTTTATGCTTTGTGTACCCTACAGAGTTTTTTGCGATTATTTTTGGGATAGTTTTAGGCATTTGGATCTTATGAATATATGAGCACATGATTTATGAGTAGTTTATGTAAATCAAACTGCACATGAACTTCAAAATGGTGTAAAATTATCCAAAACAGTCCAAACTTAGATTATGGGTTGTTTTTACAGCATGTTGGGAAAATAAGCATAACTTTTAGCTCAAAAATCCAATTGATAAGGAGTCACTACAAAAAAAAAAAATAAAAAAAAATCAGCAACAGTGGTTTACAGTGCTAAGTATAAAAAAAGCGTAGCTAAAATGAATCAGCAACAGCTCAACGAACGTCGCAATACCATAGCTATTTGAATCGTCGCTCCAATATAACAGCAACGATATACTATTCCGTAGCTAATTGGCAACGGCTAAAAACCGTTGCTAAGTTGCAAAAATTCCGTCGCTAAACAAATTTGAATTCCAAGGTTTATTTGAGACAGCAGCAATGGCGACGACTTTTAAAATGTTTGAGACGGCTAAGGTTGTCGCAAATTGACAAAATAGAGATGGCTTTTGCCGTGGCTATTTAGCGACAGCTTCAAACCGTTGCTAAGTTGCAAATTCTGAGATGGCCGCAGCTGTATCAAATTGACAAAACAGAGACGACATTTGCCGTGGCTATTTGGCAACGACTTCAAACCGTTGCTAAGTTGCAACTTCTGAGACGGCTGCAGCTGTATCAAATTGACAAAACAGAGACGACATTTGCTGTGGCTATTTGGCGACGGCTTCAAATCATTGCTAAGTTGCAACTTCTAAGACGACATTTGCAAAACAGAGACGACATTTGGCGTGGCTATTTGGCGACAGCTTTTAACCGTCGCTAAGTTGGCCAAAATAGAGATGACATTTGCCGTTGCTAACACTAACTTGCTGTAGCTAAAAACATTACTAATGAAAATTCAGTTTTTTTAATGAAATTAGTTCTTTCTATTAATTTTCAGATTTCTCATTGCATTTTTTTGTCATTCAGAAGAAACATTTCAAACTTGAACACAATTATATTAATTTTCACTGTAAATGATGACTAATACACTAACCTTGTTTGTATAATCAATAACTTGTCCATCACAAAAAATACAATCCCAAACAACTTTATACTATATCAACCTCAAATTGAAATTATATATATATATATATATAGAACGTTTGACGTCTTTGCTTATTATTTTCTGACATGAATTTTGTTTTAATATTTTCTTTATCTAATTGAAAAGGTTTAGACAGACAATGCAAAGAACCAATTTGGGGTGGAAAATTCATTTCTGATTGTGTGGGAGATTGATGTTCTTGTTCAAACTCCTGCTTGGTAAGAGGATTGTAAATTGGTTGAGGGATCTGTGGATACTGAGGATTTGGCCTAGTATTCGCAAGATCAAGATGAGGTAGAGCATCTGGTGTAGTTGCTCTAGTAATATGAGTTGGAGCAGTCCTGAAAGAAGCTTCAGATCTGCGTCCTGAATGGAAGTCTAAAGGATTGAGTCTTGTGACTCTAGCTTCAGAGAATCGTAGTTCTACTGACCCATCAGGGAGAGTAAAAACATGATCAAGCTGATTAGAAGGGAGTCTTCTAGGTACAACAACGCCTTGAACCTTCCAAACATCAGGAAGGGCGACTTGATTCCAATGGATTGTCTTTGGAACAATAACATTGGTTTTCTCCTTATTGGCTTGGAAAAGGATTGTATATCCTTTCTCAGACTCTTGTAAGGCTTTTGGGCTTAACTGAGTCTTCATAGCCTTAAAGGTGATCTTGTAGATGAGAGCTAAGGGTTCAGAACCTTCGATCATATCATAACCAGAGGTCTGAATATTGAGAGTCAGTGTTTCAAGGACGTTTGGATCCTTTAGGGACACTGAGAAATTAGGGTAGCAGTTGAAATAAACTGGACCCGATGATAGAGTCGACTCTGCGATTCCAAGCAGAGAATCGTGAAACCTATTGTGTCTACAATCGCGAAGTGCAATTAAGGCACAAGTATCTAACCCTGTTCTTGTAAGAGGTTTGAGGCCGATCTGGATCAACCCTATATGGATATACTTGTAATCTTGGCTAAGTAAATAGTCAAGTGTTTGAGCGGAAAACAAATGTTTTGAATCTAAAGATCCATTGAGAGGCACAGTCTGTTCGACTATGTCAATAAATCTTCAGTTTTTTGAGAGAAAAAGGATTGAGAAACTTCATAAATCTTCTTGTAAGGAACAGCTGGTATAGACCAGTTTTGTAAATCTTTTTCAACTTCTGGAATTCTACATTCCATCTTGTTTTGTAAATTTGGATTGCTTGTCCTAGAACTAGAAGAACGAGAAAGTCTTGACAAAAAAGACATTTTTCAAAATCTTGGGGTTGAAACGGGAACACTGTGCCTGGACTACCTACAGCTGGAACACCGGTATGGGACCACCTCACCCTCTCAGACTGCGCTCACCATGGCGACTTACTCAGGGTTCAAAATGGCTGACCAACATACTTTGACTGGCTTACCAACGCTATCAACGGCTGACCAACGACACCTAGGACTCACCACTGTCTCCCCGAAGAAAAAGAAGAATGGCTCTGATACCAATTGTTACCCAGGACTGCTAGAACTGAAGAAAACACAGTCTAAACATACAAAGCAAAGACAGGAGATAAATAAAGAAGATAGTAAGATCTACAATACAAGTATAAGCAACTGAACTATACAACTAAGATAATCGAAGTTTCAAGATTATCCTTGATCTAAATCAATCAATCGATACAGCTCTAAGACAGTTTCCTGTTTTACACTTAGAGATTATCTGTAAGATCTTATCAGAGATTAGATCTAAGAATAAGTTTTGAAAACCAAAACAGAAATAGATAGTATGATTTTATTGAAATATAAGTTATGTACAGGAGACTTACAGGATAAGGGAGGAAAGCTTACAGAAGTAGAGGGAACTTAGGGTTACATGAAAGGTTGGGGTTCTAAAATCGTCTATCTGATAACAAAGACGAGCGACTATATTTATACTAAAAGGAAACCCATGAAACGATAAGGCTTCTAGAAAGAGATGAGCTGGATGCTTATCTCCTACTTGTCTTCTTGTGATAATGGAGGAAGAATAGTTGAAAATGCTTCATTATTCTTCTTTTGTTTTTTGTGGATGAGTGGATCAACTGTAGATACATGCGTCCTCTTGTAAATAGTAAAAGAAATATGCTGTCGGTTACTGTGGCCGAAAGCATTTTTGGCTGCTGGCGAGTGCTGGCAGATGCATTGAATTATGAGAAACACCATAATTATGGTAGGGTCAGGTTGACGTGAATGGCGGGAAGATGCCATAACAGTCATCCTCATTGGAGGGTCCACTGGAGGACTCTGTAGCTTCATCGTCCTCATCAGAGTTTTCTGAAGCTATCATGGAGAGAGTCTCAAGGAGCTGAGCTTTTGTTGGTTTACCTTGAAGTTGCTTCTTAATATGATCCTTAAGAAGCTTTGCTTGCGTTGGAACATTATAGGGTCTCATGATAGGAGCAGCAGGAACAGGCTGTCCAGAGAAGAATCGTGAGACGCCATCTTTTGTAGCATGACTGTGGTCGAAGGTTGACCACCATTTGATCTTGAAACGCCTGCAGAACCAGAGAGGAGGTTGTGCTGACTGATTGATTGGAGTGAGAGCAGAGACAGAGAAATTCCAACAGGAAATCCATGTCAGGTTGAAACCATAAAGGAATTGAAGCCATAAAGGAATTGAAGCTTGCTTGAATTTCTTGCAGAAGAAGAAAAACCATGAATGGGAACAGTTCTGTGAAGGAACACAAAAAGCTCATTTCCATGCTTGCTTGTAGTCTTGATAATTGAAAGATGCAGGAAGAAAATTAACAGAGAACTTCTTGTGGGAGCTAGGATGCTGCTTTCAGTCTGCTTCTGTCATAATCTTCAGGATCTGACATTTGGAATGAGAAATCTTATCGGAAGACTTCTCCTTGTTATGAGTAATCACCGCAGAGTCTGTGTCGACAAGGATGAACTCATAAAACCGTTGATTCTTGAGACCATTAGCTTCTTCATAGAGGATCTGTGAAGAGAAGACATGACGGGCTATTGATTGAGGATCCTTGATGAGAGGATAAAGACTTGATTCGAGCAAGAGCAGAGGCTCGAGACATGTCTTTGTCACATATTGATTTGAATGAACTTGAGGGGGTTTCTGGAATGAAGCCATTGTTGAACTTGAGTCAGCTTCCTGAAGAGGCTGAAAAGGATTGGAAAGGGTTGTTGCATAAGAAAAAGGGGGCTTGTGCTGTGTCGCAGAAGGTGGCATAGCATATTGGGACTTGAACTGGGGTCTTGCAGAGGGAACCTGCGAAGAAGATGAGCTCTGTGAACTCATTTTTGGATAAATTCTCTTGTGAGGAAGTCAGCAAGAGAATTGTTTGCTCCCTTTATATACTCGATGTCAAAATCGAATGCAGAAATCAAACCTTGCCATCTGGCGAAAATCTGTTTTGAAACGAGATTTAAAACATCTTTAGTTAAAATCTCTTTGGCAGATTTACAATCAACACGTAAAAGAAATTTTTGATTTGTTAAATCATCTTGAAATTTCATGATGCATAAAACAATCGATAAAACTTCTTTTTTAACAGTTGAATAATTGATCTGTACAGAATTCCAAATACCAGAATGGTATCGGACCAATTGGATTGTAGTAGAATCAGGTAGACGCTGTTTAAGGATACCACCATACCCTTGGTTAGACGCATCTGTTTCTACAATCTTGAAAGCCTTAGGATATGAGATTCCTAAACAAGGAAGACTCTTGACTTGGGCTTTGACTTGACGCACTATTTGGGAATGGGCTTCAGTCCATGGACCTGGATGTTTCTTAAGTCTATTGTAAAGGGGCTTAAGTAAAACCCGGAGACCTTTGTAAAAATCAGCAACATAGTTCAAAGATCCAAGAAATCTTTGTAATTGATTTTTGTCCCGAATGTCATCAGGAAATTTGTCTGCAAAATCAATTGTTCTTGAAAAAGGAGTAATCATACCATGGGAAATAGTATGACCTAAAAATCGAACATTTGTTTGAAAAAGATTAATTTTGGTAGGTGATAAAACCAAACCATTTTTCTTAATACATTTTTCAAATTGATACAATGTTTCCAATGGGCTGCAATAGACTCAGAGAAAACGAGTATATCATCGATATACACAATTGTAAAATGTGAAAAAGAAGAGAGAATTTCATTCATGATATTTTGAAATTCACTCGGTGCATTTTTGAAACCAAAGGGCATTACATTCCATTCGTAATGACCAAAGGGAACATTGAAGGCAGTTTTGTACCTATCCTTGGGGTGAATCTGAATTTGCCAAAATCCAGACTTGAGATCAAACTTAGAGAAGACACATGCAGAGTGTAATCTCTTGAGAAGATCACGTTGATGAGGAATGGGATATCTAATCCATCGTAAGACCTGATTAAGGGGCTTATAATTGATGACTAGACGAGGACTACCACGCTCAAGCTCAGCTGCTTTGCGAACATAGAATGCTGAACAACTCCAAGGGGACTTAGAGTGACGAATGAGAGTCTTATTCAGCAATTGCTGAATTTCTTGCTTGCAATATTTCATAAGCTCAGAATTCATTTGAATTGGTCTAGCTTTTGTAGGAATTTTGCTTTCATTAAAACCTGGTTCATAAGGAAGATAAACACAATGTTGTTTCCTATGCCAAAAAGCATTAGGAAGATTAGAACATAACTCTTTTTTGAGATGTTTTTGAAATTGAACAATCTGAGATTGTAATTTAGGATCATTGATTTGCTCATCAACTCTTTTATAAGCAATTTCTTGTTTAAGAGAGTTTAAATGCTGTTGTTTTTGAGAAATGAAATTAAGAAATGAAGCTTTCTTATTCATTTGATTAACTTCATAAATCTCAGGTTTAAACAAAAACTTAAACTCAACATCAGTACCTAAATAGGTAGCCTTAATACCTTCTTTAGAGACTGTAAACGGAGAGATTGCAGAAATAAAAGGAGTACCAAGAATCATTTTCTGTTCCATGTTTTTAACAAGGAGAAAATGTTGTTTGATACAGACTTTGTCTTTACAGATATGAGCATTTGTAAGCTTGTATTTAATTTGTAATTCAGAATTGTCAGTGGTGTACAATTTCTGAGTTGTGATGGTAAAGTATTGTGCTGGGACAATACCTTCTTGAATGCAATTCATATCAGCTCCTGAGTCGATCAAGGCAATGGTAGAAATCAAGATTTCTCTCTTGATGAAGAAATCAACAGAGACATACCATTTCTGGATTGTCACCTGATGAGGAATGCTTTGCTTTATATTGCAAAGGAATTGAGGAGTAGGTTCTTCTTGAAGAACAGGCGGTTCAGAAGAAGAGGCTTCTTGAGGGACTGTATGAAGATTCTGGACCTTGAGATCTAAATACAGTTGGGATTGTTTAAGTAAAGCAATATCTTTCTTAATATTGTTTACTTCATGTTGGAGGTCAGAGATACTAACCGGAGATGAAGTAGTAGAAGATTTAAATCTGTCTATAACTTCTTTGTGACTATAGAAAGGTTGAACGACCTCAGGAACGTTAGGAGAGGAAGTTAATGAGTTTTTAATATGTTGAAGATATTCATTTTTTAGATTAGGATCTTCAATCTTGTCAACAAACTCTAATAAGATACTAGATTGTTTCTTGTTAGACAACATATTAATTGTTTTGTGAGAACAATGTATGTTGTTACAATGGCAGGCTTCAGCACCATCATCAGAATCATCAAAGATATCTGATTAAGAAGAGAAGCGATTGATGTTAAAGAGCTGGAGCTCTTCATCATAAGAATCAGCTTCAGAATCCATCAGAACATTAAGAAACATATTCTTAATTTCATCAGGGGCCTTTAAAGCTTGAATCTTTTGAGCCGTTCTACAAGACTTTGCATAATGGCCTGGTCGTCCACACTTAAAGCAAACAGGCTTTGAAGTTGAATTGGGCTTGTAAGTTTTCTTAAAGTTTTCAGGCCTGGGCTTATGAGTCCCATGCCTTTTGGGTTTGCTATAGTACTTATCTAGATCCTTAGGTAGCTTAGGCCCATAAGGTTTTCTAGATTTGTACTGACGGGCTGGATGAGATCTGTAAAGCTGTTTGGACTTAGAATTAGATTGTGGTAATCTAAAGTCTTCGAATCCGTACTGCTGACAGAAATCACCAAGTTCTTTTGGCCCAGTTATATGCTGTTTGGTGTTTAAGCCTAAGATCATTACATAATTGCAGAGCACATTTGTTAATAAAAGAGATTAAATCTCCATATGTAAGGCGTTCATATGGGATATCTCCTTGATGCATGTCTTGTAATTTATTCCTAACTGTTTCTGCAAAGATAGCAGGTAAGCCAGAAAGAAACTTACGTTTCCAAAATGGATTACTTGCTTCAGATTGTTGCATAACCTTTTTGAGAAAAATGTCCTTATACCATCTGAAAAGGCTGAGGGTAGGACATTTGTGAATCATAAGTAGATCCTTAGATTTACCTTGAAATTCACCTGGATCCCCAATACAGTGTTTCAGAATGCTAACAATAAGAGTGATTACAAAATCAGGAATAAAAAGACCTTGTTCAGTTTTCATTGGTTGTCCATCAGGGCCAACTTTAACTGCTTGTAAAATTGTAAGTTGTTCACCTAGGGTAAGATAATTATCCCACCATCCTTTGATTAACCCAGAAAAGCCAGCGATGATAACTTGAGCAATAGTTTTATCATCTTTGCCTTCACTACGATGAGTAGAGGCAAGCATAACCATTTCTTGGGTGACCTCAATCACACTTTCTTCAGATAAACCATCGATATTCCAAATATAGAGGTTACCTGTAGAAAATGAACCAAATGCTTGTAATGAACGTTCTTCATGCTGCATATCTGGTAGAGAAGGTCTTGGATAATAATTCCTAGTTTTGGGAAGAGGATTTTGATAATTGCCATAAGATTTTGCTTTGCGAGCATATTTTATGGGATTGATTTGATATTGAATAAAATTTAATCTATCCAATTCAGCCATAGGATCAAAATCTTCACTGATGTCAGATTCAACAGTCATGTCTGGGTTGACAGAGTGTTGATTCTGAGTCTTGAATCAAGTTTTAATGCTTCTAGCTTAGCGTCAATATCCTTGATTATTTGTTGGGAATTAGTAAAAACATGTTGAGATACTGAAGTGGCTTGAAAGTATGTAGCTTTCTTAGATTCTTCAGTATGCTTCTCTTGAACTCTTTTTTCTTTAAGAGCATTTTGGAGAAGTTGATCTTGTACCAATTTATTGCCAAGTTCATGGAGAAGAATATTGGTATAATTATTCTGTTGAATAATTTTACTTATTCCTTTTGTTTGATTCTCAGAAGTATAATCTTTTAAAGGAGAAGCAACAAGATCTTGACCCATAGTAGCAAATGTGAATTCACTAAGAGGGGGCAAAATAGAATTAAAAGCTTGATGATCAGTTGAGTTCTATATATATATATGATTCAGGGGGCTACATAAGCAGAAAACTTACATAGATTAATAATCAAGGACAAACTAAAATTGACCAATTTTGAATCAAGGTTTAACAAAAAACAACAAAAAAGATTTTGGAAAGACAAATCCGGAGTGTCCATGCCTTTTCAATCTTAATAAACTTTTCTCCCCGTCCAAATTCGACTTCAAGGTCATCGGCTTGTTAGTAGTTATCTTTCCATGGGCGCTGTTTACTGATAATTCAGCAAATTTATGATGTGCATAACTAGGGAACTCGTGCATTCTTTGAGTTGAACAGTGAGAGCTACATATACTAGGAATGGACTGCGGAGTTCCTCTCATTGCTGAATCGCCTTCTATCTCTGTCTGTGCAAAGAGGAACATCTTTTGGCAACACAAACCTGGTTTTCTTCATGTAATCAGATTCAGGCCAGTAAACACGTATTGAATTGTGTCTCGGACTATTAGCTTTTTAGATGGATTAGAACATAAGGCTGAACAAGTGGGTTCCTGAGCAGATCAGCAGCCTGACAAAAATGTGAGACAAAATACTCATAAATGTAAAGATATGGACATACGTCTATATACTATGCACTATATTGATGAGATGTGATAAAATAAACCTTAAATCACAGTCAACTTTGTCCACATGGAAGAAAGCATGCATGCCGTTCACATGCAATCATACAACACTTGCGACCACTGTCACAAAAAGGAGATTGTATACATAATGAGCAATAGAAAGGTTTAAAGCAAACAACTGTGTTCTAAAAGCTCAAACTCTTTGAGAAAGTGCACTAATGAATATCAAAAGAAGGGCATACGAAGTAGAACACACAAATTTCCAAAACAGAACTTTGTGTACAAGATGTCAAAATACATGGGAAACACATGATATACCCAACTTGGAAGTTGGAACACGTGCCAAAATTAATAATTTTCCAGTCCACACTCCCCTTTAGCAGAATGTATGAAGGATATCATAAAATTAGAGACTGGTAATCTAATGGTCCTTAATGGTGATGTCACATGCTTGTTAAAACATCTAAAACTATCTTGTCATGAAATCATCCTAAGCAAGTATATTTTGTGCTAAAAGTGGAAGTAAAGAAGGGTAGTACATACACTTGGCCTAAGCTCAGGATTTTTCCACAACATGCTCTTAATAAGCCCCCTTCTGCACAGATTAGAGAAAAAAAATCAGCATTTAGAACTGGCCTTTTTAATACACGAACAAGTCAATCTGAAAAGACCTCAAGACTATTAGTTGAATTGGTTTAACAAGTCCTTCCACCATTACTATCGTGCACCAATCACAGGACATTCCTTGCAAGAAGTTTCTACCAATCCATCACACGACTGGCGCAGACAGATAACATGACAGAGACTGGCATGACTTTGAAATTCATATAGCACTTGTAATATAGATAAATAAGCAACATTTACTCACAATTTACCAGAACACATGGTTGGAAGTGGTGCCACTATATATTTGTTTATTTTGTTGATAAGAGCTTGCATGTCCTGGCAAGCAAACAAAACATTAAGGTCATAACTGAATATCACAAAAAAAAGACTTTAGATGGTCATTGTGATTTTTAGTTTTTATATTTTGGTGCATGAAAAGGTGGTGCAGTTATATTGGAATAGAATATTGAAAAAAAATAATGTCGACTATGGCAGGGAAAGTAAAGTATATTGTGCCAACTGTATAAAATTGCCATCATCGAATTTCTTTACATGGCAGATCTACTGTAGAAAGAATATTCGAACGGGTATGTATCAGCAAAATAGTATTAGCATGATATGTTTAACTGGGATTTGTGAATTGGGTATACAGTCTCACTTTCAATTAACAAAAATGTATATATTGAAGTTCAGATTAATGCACCTTTTTAGTGACATGGTACTATTATTAACATCCAAGTAACATATGCATAATTTAGCATCGAGGACACTAATAAATCACATAATATCAAAATAATGCTGCAATGCTGCAAAGTCTGCAATTACTTTCAAAATAGAATTGTTACCATGTAGCAAATTTAGAGTATTTCTGTAGACAACTTAAAAGATGATTTCTACAACTTACAAAGGCTTTAAAAACAGGTTTGTGAGCAGCCATTTCATATACGCAACAACCTGGTGAACAGATGGATCAATATAAGCATTACTATACATATAAACTAAAAGGTCAATCAAGGTAGGTTTTAGATCATCTTTAAATACTTAAAGACCAAATATCGGACTTTGAACCATAAGGAATATCAGCAAGAAGCTCAGGACACATATAGCTTTGAGTTTCGACAACCTGTGTTATGAGCCAATAACTCTCATTCAGAAAACAATTTTGGAAACAGAAAACTTGGAGAAAAGCCCATCTTGTAAGAGATATCACTCACTTAGGAAGCAAGGTCATCAGAGAAGTCAACATTTTAGCAAGTCCAAAATCACCTGCAGTTAAAAGATAAACTTAAGCAGCTACAATAGGAAGTATTTAAAACAGTAAACCACTACATATAGGAAGCTTTGCTAATATTATATTTTTTTCAAACAAAAAACCAGGGAAAACATGATTCACTTACCCAAACGTATATCTAGATAACATATAACAAATACTCTAACAAACTGAACTGGGAAACATCACTGACCTTGACATCACGACAAAGAATATGATTCATGTGCAAGTAATCAAGTGCCATGAGGAGTTGAACAAGCCATTTGCAAAGTTTCTATATATAATTCAAATAATTGATTAAACATAAATGATAATGAAGGCAACAATTCAAGTTTAAAACACAATATGCACTGTTTAATAGAAATGAATACCTCTTCATGGAAATGAACACCATTGGCTTTCTTTATAGCTTCTGACCTGTACAACCAAAGGATGTGACACAACAAAGGTAGTCCAGACAAATTAGCCACAATGAAAGCATCACACCCAATTGGATTGGTCCACCTTTTCTCATACACTTCAATTAAGCAACAAAATAAACTTACATGTCACCACCCTCGCAATAGCCTATAATGATGCATACATAGCATCCCTGAGAATACAAATATGAACATTGTCAAGGAATGCTTGAATCTACAAGAAAATGTGCGAAGATAGATGAGATTTTAAGTAGAAATACACAACAATGCCCAATCTACAATCAGTTTAAAAGAAATTGGAAGGATAAATAGGGTCAGGTGACACAAATTTTTCAAAGAAAACCAAAAGGGGGAAAAACGAAATTGTTGAAAAAACTCAAATTTCTGATAACATTACAAATGAAAAAGGAAACCTTAACATACTTACATGCTGGAAAAATAGGATTCAAGGGCTCTGTTGACAAGCCTTCGACCCCTGGAAGACCAACAAACACATACCCTTTGAGCCATAGCTTCCAAAATACTTCAAAGTCACTTCAAAAAAAGAAAGCAAAACTCTAAGAGGTTGTGGGACTGATTGATTTACTAGGAGAAGAAAAGTCTCACTACCTCATTGAAGGAAAATTTAAACCAACTTGACAAAACAAACCCAAATCTGAAACATACATACCCGAGACTTCCAATTGGCTTCTGCATCCTTCTTCTGCCTACTGAGTGTAGAATTGTCCTTGAATACCCAAATCGAAAATACAGCAAAACTTATCAGCTTCTACATAAATGCATTGGGGATTCAGAAAAAGAAGAAGAGAGCTGGATAAAAACCTGATGTTGGGAAGCACGAGTGTAGCCGAGAGGATCTGGGATGTCCCGAATCGAAAGGGAAGATGGGTCGGTGAGATCGATACCCCATTTTCGTGAGTAAACACACCCTGAAGAAGAAGAACAGAAGAATAAGAAAGAGAGCTGATGAAGAAATGAAAAACTCACCTGAAGAAGAAGACGCACACAAGAGATGGCGGGTCTGGAGTGGGCGGAGGCGATAGAGAGTAGAGAATAAGGGATAGGATTTTCACATTTGGAAGGTATAACATTTGCTAAAATTTTTTTGATGTTTTATTTATAACGACCTTTCTTTTTGTGTATATATATTTGAAAAAAAATCAATTAGGGACGGCTTATACCGTAGCAACCAGTTTTTATTTGTAAAACTTAGCGACAACTAATATGTCGTCGTAAATGTTTTAATTAGCTACAGTTTGTTCTGAATTTAGCCACAGTTTTCCCATCATCAGCACAATTTTTATGTAATGGGGAAGGCTTATACCGTAGCAACCAGTTTTTATTTGTAAAACTTAGCGATAGCTAATATACCATTGCAAATGTTTTTTGTGTATATATATCCATTAGGAACGACTTATACCGTAGCAACCAATTTTTATTTGTAAAACTTAGCGACAGCTAATATATAGTCGCAAATGTTTTTTTTTGTGTATATATATATATATATTTTTTTTTTCAAAAAAATCCTCAGGGATGGCTTATACCGTAGCAACCAAATTTTATTTATAAAACTTAGCGACACCTAATATACTGTGGCAAATGTTTTTTTGTGTATATATATTTTAAAAAAATCCATTAGGGATGGCTTATACCGTAGCAACCAAATTTTATGTGTAAAACTTAGCGACGACTAATATACCGTCCCAAATATTTGAATTAGCTACGTTTTTTTTTTTTTTTTTTTTCTTCTTCTGAATTTAGCCACGGTTTTCCCGTCACAAGCACATATTTTATGTAGTGGGGACGGCTTATACCGTAGCAACCAGTTTTTATTTGTAAAACTTAGCGACAACTAATATGCCATCACAAATGCTTTAATTAGCTACGGTTTGTTCTGAATTTAGCCACGGTTTTCCCGTCACAAGCACAGTTGTTATGTAGTGGGGACGGCTTATACCGTAGCAACCAGTTTTTATTTGTAAAACTTAGCGACATCTAATATGTCGTCACAAATGCTTTAATTAGCTACGGTTTGTTCTGAATTTAGCCACGATTTTCCCGTCACAAGCACAATTTTATGATTATGGTCTTGGTCAGCTACCAAAATCATTAGTGACGATATTTTGCTGTCGCAAATTTTTTAATTAGAAACGGAATCAGACTACCGTCTCTAATATTTGTAGCTATTAAGCATTTTTTTTTGTAGTGAGTTTTCAGTTCTAGAAACTACACTTCAAGAGCTTTCCAGTGGTATGATATCTGAATATTTACTATTTAAGTTAATTTTAATGGTAAAGCTGTAACTATTTCTTGATACAAAATAGTCACAGGTTCATGAAAGTTGGATAGTTTTGCAAGGTTCATTGCACCATTAATTCTATAAGTTTTGGGATATTTTAGGAGCTATGTAAAGGGTATCTTTTTAATGATAAATGCATGTAATGAATGTAATTGAGTGTACGTAGCATATGTATTTGAAGTTTTAGAAAAGAAGAGAATTGTTTTTTCTCTTCTTTTGTGCACCTTTCTCAATTTGAAATCATTAGTTCATAATTATTCTTAGTTTTCTATGCAATGTAGGGTGGTGATAAGCACCCAAAACATCGATTTTTACACCCCCTAAATATACAATTGTTAAGTCCAATTATCAAATAAAAATATCTCATTACGTGTATTTTGTGCATTTTGTAGGAATTCAAGCACAAATCTCAAATCATGCATAAAGTGGCACAATAAGGCTAAATTCAACAACTAGAAGGCTCAATGGGAGTTAAAATGCATTCATAAGTATTAAAGAATTTAAATTCCAAGACCCATGAAGTCAAACCACAAAGCAACAACAACTACGGATCTTGAGAAAATCAATATGAAGATTTGGACGTCCACATGGCCAACTTTATTATAAAAAAAATCTCTACAAGACATGTTTCCTTATTCAACTCCAACACCATTCCTTGTTTCATTCAACCATGTTTCTTTGTTTTAGTCATCAACCATGTTTCCTTATTTCACTCAAACCTTTTTTACCTATAAAAACCCCATACATGGAGTTCATAAAGGATAGTTTCTTGTAGAGAGTTTTTGTAGTTGTAGTTCTTGGCTTTATATTTTTGCTTGGTAGAGAAGTGCATGTACTACATTTTAATTCTATTGAAGAAGTAAGTTTTATTTTTGTTTCTCTTTTTCAATTGTTTATCTGTTTCCTTTAACTATTAGTTTATTTTCACCATCCATTATTTTACTCTTATCTTATTCTTTAAATTGAAAATCAGATTTGTCTTCTAATCCACGTGAAGTAGTCGATAATCCCTACGTCCACTATGCATTGTTGAAGTGTATTGCAGGTTGAAGGGAAAAAAACAATAGTTATTTCTTTGATTGATGTCGAAAATCATGCGATGACATTAATATCGGTTTTTGACATCAATCAAATGGCGCCGTTGCCAGTCACATGGTGAAGGAAGACATTTTTGAAGATATAACTTTGGAAACAATAGAGAAGATTTTTAATTTCTTTAATTTTTTCTCATTTTTATGCGTTTTTTTAATATATTTTTTGGTAATTTTCAGCATATAACGGAAACAACACATCAACTATTTGCTTGCTTTCGTGTAAACTCACGGAATGCCTCGAATGGTCAAGTGCAACTTGTAATAGTTAGGCATTATTTTAGCAATAGGTTGATTGTTAGTTTTAGGTTAGAATTAATTCACTTAAAAAAAAACAAAAAAATTCCGACTTCTTGACCAAGACCATTAAACATTTTTGCATCTGTAATTGCTTGATTGTGTATTTATTTATTTAAATATCAATCGAAGTAAAAAAAATGTTTTTTTTAAAGGGCTAACTTTTTTTTGTAGTGTACAACCAGTGGTGTTGTGGGGGAGAGAGCAATTGCTAGAACCTAAGAGAAGTAGCTCTCAAATAACACTTCTCTCTACTCCCATGGTAGAGATCTCGTGTTCAAGCTCACAAGTTAGTATCTCTTTCAGACACATTGTTTTAGTGACTTGGGTGCTGAGTGAAAATCGATTGGACATTGCTTGGTGTTTGTTTATGTTTCTGCATCTTAACGAACTGCGTGGTTGCTTACGTTAATAAGCTACCATAAACAGAGAGGGCAGACTTAGCCCTATTTTTGAAACTGGTGGGATTTCATCACCCACCTCATCACTCCAGCTGTGTGAAACCAAGGCACATAATAAAATCAACTAAGATTAGAGCCAGCTAGAATGATGTTCAGACCAAGGTTATTCTGCTAAATTTTGTGTTGACTAAAGCAAAACGTGACGTCGGGTTTAATCTTTCAATGAACTCCGAGAGGCCACTGCCACATGGGTAACTCACCCGGTACGCCAAGTCATTAGTAAGCTGTAGACCGCAGAAGGACATGGTGTAACTAACAGTTTTGGCGAGGAACACACACCCTAAGTACGTATTTGACACACATCGTTCTCATATCAATCGGTCTATAGAGCGGTAGCACATGTACAGTTCTTAATTAGACCACGCGATCTCCTGTCACTTGTTCAATAATCCAGCTTCTTGCAAGCATAACTCTAACCTCCTGATTTTGGACTTTGTACTGTTGGATACAAGCTTTTAGGATCATCTGTTAGCACCCTATCTAATCAGGCAATAATAGATAACAGCGTACCGCTCGCTGGTTTCAATCAATCTTGTCCCTCACATATTAACAAGATAAAATCCCATTAAAACATTGTTTGCTTAGATTTGGCATATGTGTGGTTCAGAAGTGATTGTTGCTTGTGTATGTCTTCTTAGCAATCGTCTAGGGATACTTGATCTTGTGCTTTGTCACTACCATCTTTCCAATCCATTTTTTTTCCTTTTATGAAAATTTGGGAACGACCCAACAAACAATCGATTCGTATCCAAAATTTTCTAGCCACCCTAATCCATCCTTTGCTTCTTCACCACACTCATCTCCACCTACCTCCCCTTACTCTCCAATCAACACTGCAATGGAAGAACGTCCAATTTGGGAATACAATGTTCCCCTTGCTGCTAATGTGAACAAATGCATTGAGTTGCTCCATATCACGACAACTCAATTTGAGATTAGACCAGTTATTATTAATATGTTGCCGAAGTTTCATGGGCATGATCGAGAAAGCCCATATGTCCATCTTGGAAAGTTTCTTGAACTTTGTAGTCATTTTAAGAACCAAAACATAGATGAAGAAAATATCAGACTTCGCTTGTTTCCTTTCTCTCTTGATGACTGGGCCACCTCATGGCTAAATTCCCTCCCTGCCAATTCCATTAAATAATGGGAGGATTTAGTTAGAAAGTTTCTAGCGAAGTACTTCGCCATGAGAAAGACTCTAGAAATTAGAAGAGAAATTGAGGAGTTTACTCAAACACATGATGAACTTTTTTTATGAAGCATGGGACCACTTTCAAGATTTACTCATCAAATGCCCCCATCATGGCTTTGAAAAATGAGTGCTAGTGTAGAATTTCTATAATGGATTGATTATCGAATCTAGAAATATGATCGAATCCATGCATCAAGGGAAATTCATGCGTAAAATTGGTACTAATGCTTATACCTTTCTAAGTGAACTTGCTGATGATTCTCGACAATGGACTGCCCACAGAGACTTGAAACCTAGTTCTTCTAGAAAATCACGTCTATTTGTACCAAAGGAAGATCCCGAACCAGACATCAAAATCTTCCTCAAGGACTATGCTAAGGAAATTAAATCTATTGTGACAAAGTCTACTTCTGCAGCCAAAGAGTAGACTTATAAGCCTTGTACCTTTTGCCTCAAAATAGATTATATAGATTCTGATTGTCCTTTAACTTCAGGTGGCAATGAACCTCTAGAGGAGGTGTGTGTATTTAACTGTGAACGTAAATCAAACACATTCGGTCAAACATGCACATCTACAAATCGACATCATTCTAACATTTCCTATGGTGGTGACTTTTATGAACAACCACCCAGAAGTTCAGAGAATCCTCCTAGGTTTCAACACCCTAGGCAACCTAGTGGACAAGCACACAACTTATGCACTTATCCCAGACAGGTTCAATATGGACCTCAATCTAATCAATTGCAACAAAATTAATATCCACCATAGGGATGACCTCTTTCATACCGGCAAAATCAGCCTATGAACCTTTCTATGGTACATGTCCCTCATAATTCCTTTGGTCAATCTCAACTTAGTAACTTCTGGGACTTGGTACGTCAAACTCAATATGCTGCTCCTTTACCACTTCCAAAACCATCATTGGAGGATATGATGCACCAATTAATGACAACTAATGCTGCTAATTCCCAAGCTATCAAGGGAAAAATGAACATTCCCCAGTCAACCCATCCCTAATCCAAAAGGTGCTCCCCAAGCCCATGTCAATGAACTTGGTAGTAGTGTTGATTCACATAGAGAAGTTAAAGTTGTCACCACCATTTGTTCTGGCCGAGCAATTGATAATGACATAGAACAACCCAAGATAACTGATGTGATTTCCAAAGAGAACATTCCTAAACCAATTGAGAACGCTAAAGGTTATTCTCAAACTAGTTTAAACTCACCCTTTCAGCTTCCCGTAGAGCCAAGAAAGTATATACCTAAGGCACTTTTTCCCAAAGCCCTTTTAGGTAACAAAAAAGAGAAGCAATTTCAAAAAATGCTAGAGATTTAAAAAAAAGTACACATCAACGTTCCTCTTTTGTCTGTTATCCAGCAAGTACCATTCAATGCAAAAAATTTCAAGGACATTTGTACTAAAAAGTGAAAAATGGCGGTAGTTGAAATTGCAAGTGATGCCACATCGCTTATTTAACCAACTGGAGTAGTTAAGTACAGGGATCCAGGAACCCCTACTGTACCATGATTCATTGGAAAAGACTTTGAAATTCCTGCCTTGATCGAAGAAAAATGTCTTCTTTTGAATTGGAAAAAGTGTCACTTCATGGTGAAGAAGGGCATTGTTATTGGGCACGTTGTCTCTCCAAAAGGCATTGAAGTGGACAAAACTAAGATTGATGTCATTTCATCTCTTCCGATTCCAAAATCTGTTAAAAATGTGCGATCTTTCTTGGGGCATGTTGGATTTTATCGCCGTTTCATTAAAGATTTCACAAAGATTCCACGCCCTTTGAGCAGTCTCTTAACCAAGGATGTTCCCTTTCTTTTTTAAGACAAGTGCATATCTGCGTTTCTGCATCTTAAATATGAACTAGTCTCAGCTCTTATCATCCGAGCTCCTGATTGGGCGCTACCTTTGATGCCTCTGAGTACGTTGTAGGTGCAATTTTAGGTTAGAAAGTTAATAAACTTCCTCATGTCATCTACTATGCTAGCAAAACTCTGAATGAGGCTCAACTCAATTACTCGACCACGGAGAAAGAGATGTTAGCCATTGTTTATGCATTAGATAAATTTTGTTTCTATCTAATTGGAGCTAAAGTCATTATGTACACTGACCATGCATCCCTTAGATACCTTCTCAATAAGAAGGACATCAAACCTCATCTGATCTTAATTACGAGATAAGTCAGGTACAGAAAATGCGGTCATCGACCACTTGTCTAGGCTAACATCACAGCCATCTACTAGTATCTTGCCCATTTAAGAGGACTTCCCAGATGAACAACTTTTCTTGGTAGATCAATAACTTCCTTGGTATGCCGACATTGTCAAATTTTTAGCAACTGAGGAACTCCTTTCACACTGGTCTAAGCCAGATCGCGACAAGTTTTTGTCTAGGGTCAAGTATTATTCTTGGGATGATCCATATTTGTACAAATACTGCCCTGACCAACTTATCAGAAGATGTGTTCCAGAAGTTGAACAATTGAGCATTCTCTCATTTTGCCATGATCAAGCTCGTGGTGGGCATTTTAGTTCTAAGAAAACTGCGGAGAAGGTTCTCCAATCAGGTTTTTATTGGCCTACCCTTTTTTGAGATGCCCATTAGTATTGTAAAGCCTGTCACCGATGTCAACAACTTGGGCGAGTAACTCGTCGACACATGATGCCTCTGAATCTTATTCTAGTGGTTGAAGTTTTTGATGTTTGGGGCATCAATTTTATGGGACCATTTCAATCCTCCCATGGGTATCAAGACATCCTTCTTGCAGTGGATTACGTTTCTAAATGGATAGAGGCCATTTCCACTAAGATCAATAATCACAAAATTGTTATTTCATTCATAAGGGAGCTCATCTTTAGTAGATTTGGCACCCCAAGGGTATCATTAGTGACAGGGGTAAACATTTGTATAACCGCTTCTTTGAGCATCTTGTTAAAAAGTATTGGGTTACTCACAAAGTTTCCCTTTTCTACCATCCTCAAACAAGCGGTCAAGTTGAAGTCTGAAATCGTCAAATCAAGAACATCCTCGAAAAGACTATCAATCCAAATCGGAAAGATTGGTCTTTAGGTCTTTTGGATGCCTTATGGGCATACCGAACTGCATTCAAAACTTCTTTAGGGATGTCTCCCTATAGATTGGTCTTTGGTAAACCTTGTCACCTTTTGTCGAACTCCAACATAGAGCTTATTGGGCTACAAAAAGTCTAAATTTTGACTTCAATATGGCTGGTAAAAAATGGAAGCTTAAATTCGATGAGCTAGAAGAATTGAGGTATGATGCTTATGACTTATCGAAGAACTACAAAGATAAAATGAAGTGGATACATGACAAAAACATCATAAGAAAAGAATTCCATTTTGGTCAGAAAGTCCTACTCTACAATTCTCATCTTCACCTCTTTCCAGGTAAGCTAAAAACTCGTTGGCCTGGTCCATTCATTATACGTGATGTTAAAGACTACAGTGCCATCACCGTAGAAAACCCTACAAATGGTAGTCTCTTTCAAGTAAATGGACGACGACTGAAGCCATACCATGAACTTCCCACAAGGTCAGTGGAAATCATTCAGTTGATTGATCCTAACTATGAGAATTAGTCACACCCACAAATTCCTACTCCACTAAGCCTATTTCGGGGTGGTATCAACCACCCCCATTACGCCCGACCAATGACATTAACGCTATTGGGAGGCAACCCAGTCAGTTTATGCATTCATTCATTCACTATTTTTCATTGCAGGGACGATACAGATGTTCAACAAATCACCTGAGGTAATAAGTTCTAATTTTTATTTTTCACTTTTCATTTCATTTATTTAACACTGGGGACGGTGTTCTATTTTTTGGGGGTGGGGAGATTTATCAAAATTCATTCCTCTTTTGAAAATCTTTTTCTAAAAAAAAAAAAAAAAAAAAAAAAATGGTGTGGTATCCTAGCTATGATGAGATTAAATTACTTGATTCATTACATTTAGGCAAAAAGATGTTGGAAGTTTATTACCAGAGTAAATATTGCATTTGAGCTTTCAGAAACAAATAAATTTTTGCACAATGACCACAGATGTAGTTTGGAATACAGAAGTAACTTCCTGAGAATCTAGAGAAATAATAGTGGAGACTTTAACCTTGTGAGCTATCATACTTTTCATTTTATTCAGAGTGTTTTTACACAACTTCAGTCATATGATGACTTAAAATTTTTATTGGATATTAACTTGTTGCAAAGTCTCATTATTCTTCTTTTTGGTTGGTCACTGACGATGACATCTTTTTCGAGTTAAGAGAAACATAAGTTTTGTAGTCTATTTGAGACTTATAACTATTACTAAACCTTAGAAGGTAAATTAGGCATCTCTTGTCCATCTGAACCTTCTCAAAATCATCTTGTTAAACATTTCATCCAATACCAATGTGAGCCTTTGTTTTGGTTTATTAGATATATATAAAAAAAACAACCCGTTTTCCCCTTTATGTTTCTGAAAAATGGGAGTGCAAAGTGAAAATCCAAAGTCCAAGGTACTTAAAAAAAAAAAAGGTTCTGAAGAAGGGAAAAAAAAAGGTTGTGAAAAAAGGAAAATAAAAGGAAGTGGTTGATGAGTTCCCTATTAAGCTATTTGAAGACCCTACATTTTCAAAAACATCTCTTTACTTACCATCTACCCCACTCTTCCTCATATAAAAAAAAACCAGATTCATTTTTATTTTTGAGAAGTCCTAATTAACCCTATGGTATGGTAAGAAGTGGAGAGTAGATGAGAAGACGATATGGTGGGTAACTCGACATTCTTGCAAGTGATCAACATTCCTTCCATGAGACTATTATTTTCTTTCATGTCCGTTTATTCTTATGAGCATGTGATAAGTTTGAATTTTCGCATTTCCTCTTTTCCTCACATGCAAGAGAGAAAATATTTTACCTAAAATCAGAGTAATCATTTCAGAGAGATTAACTGGTGAGTTTTGAAGTCAAAACGGCTATTCCAAAGGTGGATTAGGATGTACGTTATTTTGACACGAAAAGTTGCATTTGTTGGTTATTCACACACACACACACACACACACACACACACACACACACACACACACACACACACACACACACACCTTGTTCCAAAGTTGCTCACTTGTAATGTGCATTTTAGTAAGAAGTTATTTATATCTCTTGTCTTCTATGTGGTTGAATAACAAGGACATTCTCTGAGAAAAATAGGACACGCATCAATTTTGTTTCATATAAAAAATGTTTGTGGGTGTCATCTTGGATAACCCTCAAGAGGCTAAAACTCCTATTTTAGGGTGTGTTTGGTTGTATGGAATCCTATGCCATGGGAATCCATGAGGGGACCCCTACATTTTAGGCTAAATTGATGTATCACTCCACATCCACCATTTGGTTTTGTGATCAATGGTGGGAATGAAAGTCCCATGAACATCATGAGAATATATGAGGGGACTCATATATTTTAGGCTAATTTGAGGTATCACTCCACATCCACCATTTGATTTTGTGATCAATGGTGGGAATGAAAGTCCCATGAACATGGGAATCACATGCCTTGGAGGACCAAGGAGTGGGATTCCCATGTTCATAGGATTTCCATTCCCACCATTGATCACAAAATCAAATGGTAGATGTGGAGTGATACATCAATTTAGCCTAAAATGTAGGGGTCCCCTCATGGATTCCCATGGCATAGGATTCCATGCAACCAAACACACCCTAAATTGAAAATCTGATTTTCTCTTTCTTCTTTAACTTTTTGTTTATTCTCACCATCTATTATTTTACTCTTTCTCTTTATTCTTTAACTTGAAAATTAGATTTGTCTTCTAATCCAAGTGAACTATGCAGTGTTGAAGTGTATTGCAGGTTGAAGGAAAAAATAAACAAAAATAATAGTTATTTCTTTGATTGATGTCGAAAATCATGCAACGACATTAATGTCGGTTTTTGGCATCAATAAGGTGGTGCTAAGAAGTTGAGCGTTTTGGGTTTTCATGTCACTTCGCACACATGAAATTAGTAGACCCTTATCTATTTATATTATCTCTATTTCATTATTTTTGCATTTACGTTTGTCCACCATTGCATTACATCAGTGGTTTGTGATTGATGCCAAAAAACCGACATTAATGTCGTTGCATGATTTTCGACATCAATAAAAGGAATAACTATTATTTTCGTTTATTTTTTCCTTCAACCTGCAATACACTTCAACACTGCATAGTGGAAGTAGGGGTTATCGACTATTTCACTTGGATTAGAAGACAAATCTGATTTTCAATTTAAAGAATAAAGAGAAAAAGTAAAATAATAGATGTGAGAATAAACAAAAAGTTAAAGAAGAAAGATAAACAATTGAAAAGGAAAAACAAAGATAAACTTACTTTTTCAACGGCAAAATTAAAATGTAGTATATGCACTTCTCTACCAAGTAAAAATATAAAACCAAGAACTACAACAAAAAAAACTCTCTAAGACTAACTATCCTCTACGAACTCCATGTATGGGTTTTTTTATTTTAGGTAAAAAGGGTTTGAGTGAAATAAGAAAACGTGGTTGAGTGAAACAAGGAAACATAGTTTGAGTTAAACAAGGAAGCATGGTTGAATGAAATAAGGAAGCATGGTGTTCGAGTTAAATAAGGAAACATGTCTTGTAGAGATTTTTTTATGATAAAGTTGGTCATGTGGACATCCAAATCTTCATGTTGATTTTCTCGAGATCCGTAGTTGTTGATGTTTTGTGGGCTTGACTTCATAGGTCTTGAGATTGAAATTCTTTAATCCTTATGAATGCATTTGAACTCCCATTGGGCCTTCTAATTGTTGAATTTAGCCTGATTGTGCCACTTTATGCATGATTTGAGATTTGTGCTTGAATTCCTACAAAATGCACAAAATACACGTAATGAGATATTTTTATTGGATAATTGGACTTAACAATTGTATATTTAGGGGTGTAAAATCGATGTTTTGGGTGCTTATTAGTTTTTTTTTCTATTCATGCTTGAATTATGAGTAGGTATGCCACCTAGCTGGAAAGGCACCTAACTCGAGGAATGATGATAGTTGCGTCTGGTAGTGTATTGGAAATGCGGTTAGCCGAGCCATTTGGTGTCCCACACTGTGGGTTAGATATCTAATGGGAGATTCATAAGTAATAACTTACATTTTTTGGACATCAAAACATATTTTGCTCCATGACAAAAGCTTTGACAGATGGTACTAGAAGTTAGGGGAGCTAAACCTCATACCTCTATGGGGGTGTTTAAAATTGGGACAATATTGTTGGCTCCAGTTATGATGAATTTGAGTGTGTGAAACTTCGTTGCAGTATGAGACCTTATCTGATTAGAGAAAGCTTGAAAGATGATTGTTTGACGATGTTTGTTAGCTTGGGATTAGAGAGAACTTGGAAGATGCTTATTTGACTATACTTGTTGATGTTTGTTAGCTCAAGTGATGATGGATTTGGGTGTTTGAATAACTTCGTTGTAGTCTGAAAAACCTTCCAGGTAGGTTCTTCTCACTAATGCAATTATGGGTTTTTCTTCCTTCAAAGTTCTTTTCACTTATACTGTTATTGGTCTTTTAAAGGGACAAGATTTAAAAAAAAAAAATATCAAAGAAGAGAGAGATGATTTTCGCGCAAGGACAAAAGTTTCTCGAAAAAAAACCCATGTTGAAATTTAAAGGCCCCTGCTAAATAACACCAGCACTTCTACTGATGGACACCACCACCAACCTTTTTTTTTTGGATCCACTGAAGGACCACCACTATATAAACAAAAAAAACCCTAACCCCTCTTATCCTCTATTTATTTCTCTTCCATCAATCACAATCGCCACCTTCTCCTTCTTCAACCACTACCACGCCACCGCCACATCTCCTCCTCATCCCCTTCACCACCACCTCCTCGCCACCGTCATCTCTCTTCTTCCTCCCTTTCACCACCACCTCCTCGCCACCGCCACCTCTCCTCCTCCACCCCTTCACCACCACCATGCCACCATCACCTCTCATCTTTCCCCTTTCACCACCACCTCCTCGCCACTGTCACCTTTCCTCCTCCTCCCCTTCACCACCACCACCACCTCCTCATCTTCATCTCTCATCCCACCTCCTCCCATCTTCTTCTTAATCTTTGTTTTTTCTTCTCCTCCTCCTTTTTTTTCGCTCTATTTTTTTATTCTTCACCCTCACTGCGGTTCCTGCGATCGGGGAACCCATACTCGCCGGAACCTCCGCGAGGGAAAAAAAATTGTCGATGGTGCAGCAAGAACATGGTTACCACTTTAGTTTGTAAAAATAATACAGAAATCACTCAGATTTCTCATATTGATGGTGCAACAAGAACACAGTTACCGCCTCAGTTTGTAAAAAGAATGCAGAAAGCACTAAGATTTCTCATATAGAAAATTTGTTGATGGTGTAGCAAGAACACATTTACCACCTCAGTTTGTTAAAATAAGCAAATTGTAAATGTTGATGTCTGATTCGAGATGCTCATATGTTTAGTTTGTATATATAGGAATTTTGGGATGCTGGTTATATAAGGCAGTTAGCTTGTGGTTCCTACCTGATCAGAATTGTAAATGCTGGTTATATATTATAATTGCATTTTCAATGCTTATAATATTTGCATGCATAGTATATAAAAACACAACAAAAGACTTCTACTTGCAGATTCGCTTCGCAAATGGAAGGACACAACAAAAACACTTTCGTTTGCATATTTGCTTCGCAAAATATTTTATTTTTTCCTTTCGAATTCAAAAAATAAAATTCTGCCTTTTAATTCCCGTTCAAGACTTTAGCTGCCAGAATGAATAAAAATAGGGAGAGGTGGTCTCCCTGTCTAAGACCTCTCGAGGATTTGAATAAAAACCTTTGTAAGTGCCCTAAAACATAACTGAGTAGTAAGAGTTTGTACCCAAACGCAGCGGCTTATGTGAGCCACATACTCACAGACTAAAATGTGAATACAATAAAGAAAATCGTAGTGACTCATGCGAACCTGTCCAAAATGCCTAAAAAGACCCAAACGCAACGGAGCGTGCAAGGTTGAGACACATCATCGCAGAAGCCACTGCATTTGGGTAAAAATAGTCTTTGTCGATTTTTTTTTGTGTGAACCAAATTTTAAGTGATGTAGTCAATTCCTGCTCTTCTCCCTTGCTGCTTGCCTAGACTTGCACAAGTAGCAAACGTGAGCTAAGAACCACCATGTGGTGGCTGATGGCACTCTGATATTTAAGTTAGATAAGGCTTAGTAGAGGCTTAAAACTATAAACTGGGATTATGTAGCGTACCTCAAGTTCATCGACCTCATCTCCCTTTTATAGTGTAGGAGTCCTTGTTGGGCTTAGCCTTTGGTGGCGTAGTTTAAAGAGATCTTGCTGTGGAGATCCTTTCCTAATTGGGAGTTATCCATGTGGGATAATTTCCCTACACGACTCGTGTTCCTAGATCTGCGGGGGAGGTTTCCCTTTCTGAGTGTTGTCCATGCGAGGAAGCTTCCTTGCCCGACTTATACTCTAATATATGTTTCCTAGTTGGATCCAATGTGTTACTGGCCTGCAAATCCTGGGTAGATCTCTTAGATGTTTGCCTTGGAGATCTTATGAGTATTGGACTTGATCGCGTGACGTGTGGGCTTAACAGCTCATTGCAACTCGGACATGATTATTTGGATCCTGCCAATGATGGGCATAGTGCTATTTGGGCCTCGCTAGATTGAGCATGCAATCATGCCTGCTTTGTTCTATTGACGAGATTATCATGACACGTGTACAGTGCTGATTAGAGGACGGTTTGATGTATCATCAGCTACTCCCCCCGAGTTAATGGGCCGTCTTATCGGTCCACTAGGTCATTTCATGAAGTAGCTGTGCAGTCATGATGATTGAGTCTGAGTTGTTTCCTCGAGCGGCGAATTGCATTAATTGAGTGTGTGTCTGCTTGAAAGCGATAAAGGCGGGAGTTCAGTTTTCTATATAGATCTCTTGCCTGTGGAATATAACCCCTTTACTCTTTCAATCTCAGAGATCCTGCTTTGACGTGTTGTCTTTTGTGCTATTAATTTTGTTTAACCTTCGTATACGAAAGCTTGTACTTTCTCTCATGGTTTCCAGGATCAACTTTCTGATGAACTATTTGCAAAGAGTCATAAGTTTTTTGAGGAGAGGTTATTTTCTAAATCTGATCTGGAAGTCCTCCGTAAGACATATGGGGTTCCGGATGATCTGTTGCTCTGCAACCTGGGCGCTGATCTAACACCATTGAACCCTCCTGAGGGCTGATCTGTCTTCACCGTCTGGTTTCATGTTATCAATGAGATCTGGAAGTTCCTGACGTACCTTGGTATTGCACTCGCTCGATTTATGCCAAACGGGTATAGGACTGTCATTGCCATTCTGATTAGGGCTAAGGACGTTGTTGTTCGAGTGTCTTCGAGGGCGCTGCAATTGCTTACTTCTCCTAAGATAAACGAGCATGCTGTGTTTATGCTAACGTCGCCAGACTGCTTTGGCAAATTGCCTGATCATCTTCATTCGGATGCGCTGATCAGTCTGTTTGCTCCAGGAGTAATAAGGATGAGCAACCCAGCTTGGCATTAGGAGGTTGACATCTCTTACACTTCGAGGAAACATATCAGCAGGTGGAATGACTGGCTAGCAAACTGCGCTCCGGAGCCAGTGGGAGAAACGCTAGGAGGACGTTTAAATAAAGGGTAGAGACATCTTGTGTTGGGGATGTCATATCTGAATCAACTGGCCGCAGCTAGAATTGAAGTCGAGTCCGCTCATGAGAGAGTGTATACCATGGAGCGAGTCTTTGCAAACTGGCAGAAGTCATAGTCTGATGCTCTCCATGATATTGAGTCATTGAGGAAGCAACTTGAAGCTTTATCAGATACTGAATCGGAGTCTTGAGTCCGACTTGGCAGGGGTAGTGTCCGCGAGGGATCGGTTCGAGAAAGAATTGAACCTTGTCTGTTGTGACTTGCAGCTTGCCCGTGAGACTGTGGCTGGAGTGCAGGCTTTGCATGCTGAGAGGGTAAAAAAAACTCCGAGTGGACTGTCTGATGTCAGTAGTTGGAGGCCGATGTTGAGTTCAATGCCAAGAGTGCGCGAACCGCTGGAGAGCAGTTCGTTTTAGCATAGAGAGAGCTGAATATCGTCAAGGATAAGCTAGGTGTTGAGTAGTCCAATATTGAAATGATGTCGGGCAAGGTGGAGGGACTGAAGCAGGAGCTCGCTGAATCAAGAAGGCACGATGATAAGCTTCTCAAGGTCTAAGGCACATTTGAATTCAGCAGAGTTGTGCCTAGAAGGCTAGAGCTGTTGTATCTGATGAAGGAGGAACATCCCAATTGGGATTTCTCCTATTATTAAAAGATTGCATATGTAAAGTTTGGAGCGACCTTCGATTCGTCTGAAGAAGAAGGCGACCCAGATGAGGGGGATCGAGAAGCAACAGCTACATATGTGTCTCTTGCTTGCTCCCCTGCCAAATCTAGTTCAGTTGTATCCGACTTTCCTCCTAATGAGGGGTGAATCTTGTATTTTCTTTTCAGTTTGCAAATGAATAGTAAATTAGTAATTTGCGATTGTATCTTTTGCTTTTCCTCCTAGCTTTTACCTGCTTTGTCTTATTTCGACATTAATTGTCAGACGAAGAGCTCTGCTGGGCTAGGAAGCTTTTATGTTTGATCCACCGTTGGGAGCTCTGACTTCTTGTGCTGCAATAGTTTGGCAGTTCTGGTCAGACTCCTTTTTTTAGACCGGGGAGTGTAATACAGTCTCTGTCTGGCGGCTTGGTTGTTTATTGGACCAACAAATGTTGTTGCTGGTATAAGCGTATTAGTCAGACTATGGTCTCAACACTTGCACCCTTGTAGATGATCGGACAGTAGTCCTTGCGAGTCGTCTGGGTCGAGTTTTCAGAACTCTGATCGGACTTTTGACTCGTCTTTGTATGCTATTCGTAGAATAGGCTTAATTGGACTAGGGGTTGTTATTGACAGTTATGATTGACTAAACCGGGGTCAGGTTTTGGCGATCATGGTGGCCCTTAGAAGGACATTTTGATCAAGCATCGAGGGCATTGACTAGATTCCCACTTTCCAACCTATTTTTATCCGTTCGTGGCGGACTAGGAATTGGAGTGAGCCAATAGTTATCATCGTCAGTCGTTCTGACTAAACTTTTGGCAAGGGTTCGACGATCATTGTCTGTAGTTGGCTAATGATCCCTGGCAAGCCGTCTTCACCTGGCTACATGAGCACTGACTAAGCTACCACTTTCTAGACTGTTGGAATCCGCGGGCAACGAATTAGGCTTCGAGCTGACCAAAACCATCGTCATCAGCAGGCACTGACTAAGCTTTGGTCAGGGTTTGGCGATCACTATCTACGTACGAGTAGTGACCCCTGTCAAACCACCTTAATCAAACATCGAAAGCGCTGACTATACTCCCACTTTCTAGGTTGTCGTAATCCGTTATTTGCGGACTAGGCTTCGAGTATACCAGAAACTATCATCGTTGATCGACACCGACTAAGCTTTGGTTGGGTTTGGTCTCTATTGCCCATGTTTGTACAATTATCCCTGCAAGCCGCCTCGTTCAGGCTTCAGAGCACTGACTAAGCTACCACTTTCTAAACTGTTAACACCCGTTTAATTTAACAGACTGGGCGTTAGAGCATACCAGAAGCTATTGTCATAGGTCAAAACCGACTAAGCTTTGGTCAAGTTTGGTGACCATTATCTATGGTTGGACAATGGTCCCTGGCAAGCCATCGTGGTCAGGTATTACAAACACTGACTAAGCTCCACTTTCTAACTCATCGTCGGCCGCTTCTGGCGAGCTAGGTGTTAGAGCGAACCAGAAGCTGTTGTAATCAGCCGGAGCTGACTAAGCTTTGGTCAGAATAAGATTTTGGGCATGTAAGTCTAACTTGGGTGTTCTGACTTACTTAGCTAGCATGTAAGATTTTGGGCGTGTAAGTTTGACTTGGGTGTTCTGACTTACTTATCTCGCATGTAAGATTTTGTCTGAATTGGGTGTCATGTCATACTTAGCTCGCCTTTAAGAATCTGGGCGTGTATGTCTGACTTTGGTATCCTGACTTAGCTTGCCTGGCGATCTGATTCCAGTGTAAGTCGGATTGATTGATCGGCTTTAATGAACAACAACTGGATAATAGTGAAGTTGATGCCTTGGATTTGGTGATAACACTCTGTAGACACGCTCCTTGTTATGTGGGCGCTCAGGGACTTTTCTGTTTGTTCCTTTGCGTGTGCTGAGCAGGATCTGGCAGGGCATAAGCTTGGGCCCATTAGTTGAGGGACTCAATTAGAAAAAAAATTTGTGGATTAGCGTGCCAAGGATACGATGCATTCTGTGAGACGGTTCAGTATCGATTACTCCCCCAGTTAATGGGGCCGCTTGCAGGGTCATTAATTTAAAAAATCTAGACTTGTGAAGTTGTAATTGGAACTGTCATTTTCCTGTACGACATTTAATGTTGAAGTAACTGCTTGTTGACGCTTCTTCGTGAACCATTTCGCTTATGTATGGGTTGGCTATTCTGCGTTCAAGCACTGCAATGAGAACAGTAGAGCATGCTAATCAAATGCATCTTACTAGAGAGTTGGCTTTGGGTTTTCCAAAGGCTGAAGGAAGATCTCCCTCACTGGATTCTTCAAATGTTTTGACATTTGCGCCGATGAGTCTTGGTAAGACTTGCTATTATGCGGTGCCTGACAACGTTTGCTCTTTCCTTTACTCAACCCTACCTCCTGTCCGAGCCTAGGAACTCCTTTAGTTTGCCTTTCCTGATCCAGTACTCGACTTCTCCTCTGAGGTTTCTGCAGTCCTCAGTATCATGTTGTCCTTCCTTATGGAAGGTGTAGTATTTTCTGTTGTCGCGCTGAGCAGGGTCTCCTTGCTGGCTTAGGCGACCACTTCAGATCTTCCCAATCCTTGATAGAATCTAGGATGTCGGACAAACTGATATTGAAAAGGGTGACAGACCTGGACCCGACGTAATTTGAGGCCTAGTCTTGCTTGGGGCGGCCCGAGTCGGTCTTGTTGTCTGTGTGCTTCCTCTTGTTACTATCATTGTCCTCTTGGCGGTATATCATCGTCCTCTTGGCGGCAAACATTTCGTTTAGAGTGATATACCTCTAGGCATCTCTAAGAAAGTTTGTCATATTGGTTGGGGGTCTAGAGTAAGGAAGTCATAGAGCTTGCCTCTTCTCAGACCTGAAATGAAAGCTGTGACGGCGATGTCATCACTAAAACCGTCGATGAGGGTTAATTCATCATTAAAACGAGTGACGTACTTCGTCAACGTCTAGTTCTGTTTTTGCTTTGGGGTCAGTAGATAATGCGGGCCCCTCCTGAGTCGTTAGTTGTCCACCAAGCGTGTGAGGAACGCCAATACTAATGTTCGGAATGAATCAATGTATTTAAAAGGAAGGCTGTGGAACCACGTTAGTGTTGATGTCTTCAGGGCATCAGACCCTTCCTTGAGCGTCATAACGTGCTAGAAGTAGCACAAGTGATCGGACGGGTCTCCTGTCCCGTCGTAAAACTCCAACTTCGGTGGTGTGTATTTCTTTAACAACATTTCGTCCATGAACGAAGGAGCCATGAGACTAAACAACACGTCTGGGTTTGTAGCCCCGTTGCGGATGGGGTTGTGCGAGATGTGGCTGTCGGCTCTAGACTTTGGGTCTCTATTGGTCGCGCCTCCGCTTCTTGTCCATTGAGAAGTTGCTGGGGCAGCGCGGCTCTCCTCAACATGCTCTCTGGAGTTCCCCGGGGACCGAGCCCTTCGTTGTTCACTGTCTCCATCTGCTTGCCTAGACCTGCACATGTAGCAAACGTGAGCCAAGAACCACCATGTGGTGGCCGATAGCACTCCGATGCTTAAGTTAGATAAGGCTTAAGATATGCTTAAAACTGTAAATTGAGATTATGTAACGTACCTCAAGTTCATTGACCTTATCTCTCTTTTATCGTGTAGGAGTCCTTGTTCGGGTACGCTTTTGGTGGCGAGTTTAGAGAAAAGGGATCTTGCTGAGGAGATATTTTCCTAATTGGGAGTTGTTCTTGTGGGATAGTTTTCCTACATGACTCGTGCTCTTAGATCTGCGGGGAAGGTTTTCTTTTCTGAATGTTGTCCATGTAAGAAAGTATCATTGCCCGACTTATACTCTAATATATATTTTCTAGTCGGATCTAATGTGTTGCTAGCCTGCTAGTCTTGGGTAGATCTCTCAAATACTTGCCTTATAGGTCTTACGAGTATTAGGCCTGACCGCGTGACATGTGGGTTTAACGACTCATTGCAACTCGGATCCGATTGTCAGGATCCTACCAATGATGGGCCTCGTTGGATTGAGCATGCAATCGAGTCTGCTTTTTTCTGTTGATGAGATTATTATAACACATGTACGGTGATGATCAGAGGATGGGTTGATGCATCATCATTAAGTTTTTGTAATTTCTATGATATTCGTACACTCTTAGGAGATAAAATTGTTGTCAAAACAAAATTTTGACATTGTCTTCAAACATCCATATTTTTTTTTCTTTTCCAAAATGTGGTTTGACAATGGATTTTATTTGTTAAGAGTGCATTAAACTATAGAAATTACAAAAAATTAAAATTTGGCTCAAACAAAAAAATTTAAAAATGGACAGAGTCTAGTTTTTACTCAAACGCAGCGGCTTCTGCAAGGATGTGTCTTACCCTCGCACATTTCGTTGCATTTGGGCAAAAACCTAACTTTATTTCAAACAATCGCGGAATTTCTGCGATTTTTAAGATCCCATCCGCATCCATTTGCTGCGATTATGATTATTGGGCTCTCATTTGCCGCTGAGTTTGGGTATCTCAGAGAAAGATTGGTTGTTATCCTCCTATTATTTCTACTTTTTTGTTTGTTTATGAGATTCAAACAGTCTTTTAGGAAGTGCTAATGCATACATGGAAAAACCACCATGGTTGCATAATCACAAGAAAATTACTTGGGAAGACAAATAAAATTGCTTGGAAAGACAAATATAATTGCTTGGAAAGACAAATGTCATTTAAGTTGAGCATTATAAAAGAGGAGTGGTCTATTAATATTCATTACCAATTCAAGAGGAAGAAGAAAAGATGAAGAGAAAAAAAAAAACCAATCTTCAAAGTAGAAAACTTAGACGAAGAATGAAATGAAATGGGCGATCCGAAAGACGACTCTTTCTGGTAAGAGGACACCCAATTATCATCGTTTTCAGATGATGAGGCGGACGATAATGTGGAAGAAGGACAATAAGAGGAGGAAGATGACAGTGAGTCATCATCGTCATCTGATGAGGACGATGATGATGGTGATGGTGAGATATACTTAGTGGACTACTACTCATCCGACAAAGAGAGCCACAAACATCACCCCCTTGAAGAACTTTGTTTAGCGTGTCCAAGACAATTAATGTATTTTTTTGTATTTTTTTAATATTTAAAAATATTAATGAACTATCTAATGTTTAATGTTTATTTTTGTGTTTTTGTATTGTAATATTTTTTTATATTTCTAAAATTCCAATTTGCGTTTGTTAATTTATGATATTTTGTTGTGAAGAAAATAAGAGAGGAGAAGAAGAAAAAACACATAAAAGGAAAGAAGAGAAGAGAGAGAGAGGAGGAGGTGGAGGATGAGTCAGGCGGTGTGGTGGTGCAGTTGTTGGTGGCGGGGTGGTGATGGTTCTTGATGGAGAAGAGAGGGAGAGATGAGAAGAGAGGAAGAGGTGAGAAGAGGAGGTGAAGGTGTAGGAGGAGGTCGACGATGTGGTGGTGGCGCGGTTGATGGTGGCGGGGTGGTGATGGTTCTTGATGGAGAAGAAATGGAGGGAGGAAAAGAGAGGGAGAGAGGAGAAAATGGGTTAGGTTTTTTTTTTTTTAGTAGTGTCCTTCAAAAAGTAAGATGTTGACAGTGTCTATCAATAGAAGCGATGATGTTATTTACCAGGGGAAATTTAAGAACAAGGAAGTTTCGTTTTTGGGCTGTGATAGTCACAACCCTGTATGTATTTGTTGGTGTAAATTGCAGCTGCGTATCCTTTATCCTGAGCGACACACACAAATGTCAAATATCCCAACTTGATTTTATTCTTTTGGCCTTATCAGTCGTACGTACTTCTACGCAGTATTAATCTGGGTGACCCTACAATTCAAGTTTAAGCGTCACATGGCCAATCACATGCTCAATCCCTTATCGACCGGAAAAATACATTCCCAAACAAGATTAAAAAAAAGAAGAGATCAGTTTAACCCCAATAATTGAACTCATCATCCAACCAACCAAATGATGTGGTCCACCACTTTGTTTTCATCTCCTTGTGGCCAGTATTTTTCAAATTAATGTTATACACTTGTCTTGATCAATAAGTCAATACTACAAAATTATTTATTAATCTAATACAGTTAGATGATCAATCTTGTATTGTGAAACTCAGATAATCCACGTTTGTTTCCATTTGAGTAGTGATCCCAAGTATTATATCACTAGAGAGGTTTAGCCTGAGCCTAGCTAACTCGAAATCTGAATCACTCAAACCATCACGCTTGAGTGTCAATCAAGGACCGATAGATCATTTTTCATATTTGGTCTTGGTCAGTTCTCACGCTGGATCGCCCTAGCCTAGCCTACCTAAAGTTGGCTTTAGTTGTTCATCACGCTCATATATATTTTGCTTGGTCAAGTTATGCACACCTACATGCGTGCACAAGATCATTATGTACCTTTGAACATCCATGAATCTTTTAAATTGTTATTTTTCATTCCAGTATCCACTTAGACTTGGGCCTTTTGTCCTGTGAAATTCATTCTATGCAGATATATATTGCAAGTGTTTTAAACAATAGTTTGGTGGACTATGTGTTTCAATGACAACCAAAAGCACTCAAATTATCATGCATGTTTCCCTTGGTGGCTGTAAATTGGATTAATTTATTATACTTACCGAATGAATGATTGAAGCCATTGTCGTTGAAACTTCCAAAGTAGACTATGCACCTGGTACATATTTGATCATGCATGGGACATAAGATCCACATATTTTGAGCAACGTTGGTTTTGCTAAAACTTAGGACATCCCATATTATATTCTATTTCCGCAAGTTGCAACATAAATCAGTGATCCCAAGATAACACGTCTTAATGCATTGCCAAACTTGTATTTAAGGCGGCCTCTAGCTATATATGGGGCAATGCCGTTGCCTTAACATCTACAACAGGAGAGTGAAATAAAAACTTGCCAATTTTTTTTTTATTTTTTTTATTTTTATAAATAAATATTTGAAAAAGAAAATAGCGTATATGAGAAGCATGTATTGATCTGAAAGATCTCATAAATAAATAAATAAAATATTAATCCAAAAGAAAAAAAAAATGTCTAACTAAGGTTGTACGTGCCCATGTGCAAAGGAAAACTCGGTAGAGAATATTATAAATAAATATAAATGAAAATGACGAGTATGATCAGATAGAGTGCGAAAGAATGATAAATGCCAATTAAGAGTAAAAATTGACAATCTTAAGAGAAAAACTTCATTATAAATTAAAAACAAAATGTGAGAGAATGAGAAAGACCAATTAAATAGTATGAAAATACAACCTCAAATTTTCTTAACGATCATTGCATTGTGAACAACCACCACCACCATCCGGAGACATTAATCTATCTAGTATTGTACTAATGGGCCACCATTGGTAGTATGATAGGAGCATAATTATGCTATTTTAATATCATATTTCTATATATAATAGATGCAATCGATTTTCACTCCCTGCTTTAACTCTGTTCCTGCTGACATGCACAAGTAACGCACGTGAGCCACAGACCACCGTGGGGTGGCCGATTGCACTCTGATGCTAAAGTCAGACATGGATCTGAGGAAGGTGTAATGTTGTAACAGGGATTTTGTAGCGTACCTTAGCTTATAAACCTCATGTCTTATTTATAGTGTAATGAGTTCTGGTTTAATCAGACCATTGTAGAAGTAGTTTAGGGAGGAGATCTTCATGAAGATCCCTCTCTAATTAAGAGTCGTGTTGTAGAAGGAAAGTTCCTTGTTAGCTCTGCACTCCTAGATATGCGAGAGATAGTTCCCAATCCAAGAGCAATCCGTAGAAGAGAGTTTCCATGTGTGGAAAATACTTTGTAGAAGGGAACTTCATTTTTTTTCTTCGAAAGGCAAGCGTGCTGCCGGTGGGTATAGAACTCATGACGTGAGGGTTAAACCACCACATCCTTAACCATCCAACCGGGCTACCATTGGCCTTGAAGATGACTTATGGGTATCCTGGATAATTGTGAGACGTGTGGGCCTAGCATGCTGGGAGAGTTCGAGTCCGCTTGGCAGACCGAAGTTGAGCAGGCTTAGATTGGCTTGGGCTAGATCTGTGTTGGGCCGATGCTTGAGCCTGTAGCTCCTCGAGATCATCATGACACGTGTTCGACTCAGGAGTGTGATAGTTTTTATGTATCATCAGCTACTCTCCCCGAGTTAGTGAGCCGTCACATCGGTTCGCTAAGTCATATCTTGAAGGGATGCGACGCTCATGATGATTGAGTCTGAATTGTTGCTTGAGCCGCACGCTGCATTAATTGGGCATGCGTTCGTTCAACGGAAAGTAGGAGAGAACCTGTCCTTTATATAGGTCATCCGCAGTGTTGAAGCTGACCTTTTATGCTTCACTTGCTTTTGAAGATATTGTTCTGAAAGGTTCGTTCGTCTTCTTCATGGCTCGAGAAAACCTTCTTAATGATACTGTTCTGGCTAAGGGCCTAGAGTTTTTTGAAGATAGGTTGTTGTCCGAGCCTGGTCTTGCTAAAATCCGTGTGAGGTATGGAGTTCTTGAAGACTTGTCACTGTACCTTCTGACGGACGACCAGACGCCATTGTCACATCCGGCCGGTTTCATCTGTTTGCATCGAGGGATGCTTCAAATTGGAGTGCATTTTCTGGTTCTTAGATTTTTTGGGGATACCTCCGACTCAGTTGGGACCCAAGGGATACATGATCATTATCATGATTCTGCTCTGTGCTAAGGAGGTCGTTGTTAGTGTGACTCCGCGGGTGATCCAGTTGTTGACCGGTCATCAACTGCAAAGCAATGTTGTTTGCATGATGAAGTCGCCGAGTTGCTTTGGTAAACTGCCTGATGATTTCAAGTTCTGACAGAAGTACTGCTTCTTGGCTCTTGAGGATTCGAAGTATTTTCGGTACAAGGGTCGTTTGCTTGAGCGAAAGTTTAGGTCGCTTCCTAAGTTAAATTCCTTTCCAGTGACTTTGATGTGTTTGATAGCGGGCTGAGTGTTCATTGTTTGTTTTTTTTGCAGGAAGGTTTCCCACGGATCCTCTTACCTTAGAGGAGCAAACCACCATGGAGGCAATCCGCGTCATGGAAAAAAGGGAGGCGGTTGATATCATAAGAATTTCCAATTTCGTTCGTAATGGGTTGCGGGACAACTAGCACGTCGCCCCCACTTTGTATCGAGAGTCGCGCATTAAGCTGAAAAAGGGAGCTCATTCCAAGAAGAGGAAGGCTGCTAGGGCCAAGACTCCCCCTCTGTCTCATGCGGAGGATCCATCTCAGACGCTTGCTTCCTTTGTGAGGAAAAAGCCTTGCTTTAGGACCGGGTCATCTTCTGAGCGACCCGCTCCGTTGAGAGAGGATCGCGAGTCTGTTAGGCCTGTTGAGGCAAAGACTAATGTTCTTGGCTTGGAGAAAGATCATCTACGCTTGATCGGAGTTGCTGATGGGTCGAATCTTAGTGACGCTCAGGTTGAGGCTCTGAATGACCGTCTGGTGCGGGTCGTAATGGCGACTTTTACTGGCGCTGAATCGCGTGGGGCCACTCCGGTAGAGGTTTTGTATCAGATTCGCCTGAGGTGGTGGAATCTGATCACCCCACCATTGACTTGCCTGAAAGTGGTCGTGGTACCGGCCATGTCTCCCGTAGTTTGCATTGCTCACTGTCTCATTCTTGGCCACAACTAGAACTATTGGAAGGTCCTTTGGATACTTCGATCCCTCCTCTGCCTCCGGATCTCGTTGGGCCGTCTCGCAATAAAGGGTCAAACGCTCTTGACAAGGAAAAAGCCACGGAGGAGAGTATGAGGATGGTGGCGACCGTAAAGGGCGGCGTTGGAATAGTTCCTGATCAGGGGAAACTTCATCCTGATGCACTCATAAGTCTATTCGCACCGGACTTGGTGAAGATAAGCTCACATGTCTAGCACCAAGAGGTGGATGTTGAGTATGCTACGAGGAAACATATAAGCAGGCGTCCCAATTGGGTAATGGACCACGCTCCAAAATCCGAGGAGGATACATTGGAAGAGCGCGTGGACAAGGGTTAGAAGTATCTTATGCTTGGTATGTCTCATATGAGCCACGCGAGCGTTGTTGGGATGGAAGTAGAGGTGGCTCGCGAGAGGGTATATACCTTGGAGCGTGTCTTCTCGCACGTGCAGACGTTGTATTCTGATGCGCTCCATGAAATTGAGCGGCTTAAGAAGTAGGCCGAAAATATGCAGTTGGATCAATCAAGTGTGACCGCTGAGGCTCAGAGGGCTCGTCTGGAAAACCTTGAGCGTTACCTGACCGAGACGGTGTCCGAGAAGGGCAGACTTAAGAAGGAGTTGAGCCGACTCCGCTTAGAGGTCAAGGTTGCGCAGGAAGCTACGGGCATTCCGAGCTGCAGTATTTTGCCTAGGAGAGTGCTTCGAAGGGAGTTGACTGGGTTGCTGAGAAGCAACAGTTGGAATCTGATGTGGAGTTCTATGCTCGAGAAGCGAGGAAGGCCAATAACCAACTTGAACAGGGATGGCATGAACTCAGTGCTGTGAGGCCACAAAGCAGTCTCAGGTCGATGTGCTAACTGGCAAGTTGGAGCTGCTAAAGCGTGACCTTATTGATGCAAAGGTGCGAGAAGAAGAGCTTATTCAGGAACAAGGCAAATGTGAGTTCCGCTAAGTTGTACGTTTTTTGTCTTGGCCGTTAATGAAAACAATATTTTTTTGTTTCATACTTGGCGTCTCTATTGTATGTTTTTTGTTTTGCTTTGTCGCTATACTTTGGCATAGGCTGGTTGAATCAATAGGACGTTGTCTGGTATGTCTGCAGCAGAGTGCTTGACCGCTTTGTATTGTGAATGACTCGGGGTTATTGCTGCGTAGTTATGTTCAATAGCGAGCATGTTGCGTATAGTTTAACTGGGGGTTGAGTCACCCGAGTTGTGTCATGTCCCATAGGTAAGCTGTTTGAGTTTTTTCTTGTTTGTCTAACTGGTCGGCTGTAGCTGTTGCCGCGGGCAGTTGTGGTGGCCGAAAATACACGTTAGAGTGTTCACACCGAATCAGGCGCCGTAAGCTCGAATTGTACTATCCTTGTATCAGCACGAGTGGCCTTTTTCTAATGTTAGAATGTCAATCCGTTTGTGCGTGAAGGCGCTGACTCATCTAAGTTCATCTTTGCATCCTCAGTCTTGAGGGAGAGCGGAGGTCGTGTGGAGAGCTTTTGAAGATTCTCACATTTCGAATCGTTTGTGACTGAGTAGAGCGGTTGATAGATTTGGGGAGTAAATGTTTGGCAACCAGGCTGAAGAGCAGTGATCCTGTGGCAAACCGTCTGAATCAGTTAGAGACTGACTAGGTTTCCACCTTCCGAATTATTTATGACCGAGCAAAGTGGGCGACAAATTCGGGGAGTAAAGGTTTGACAACCAGGTTGAAGAGCAGTGGAACCATGGCAAGCCGTCAAAATTAGTTTGGGGCTGTCTAGGCTTCCACCTTTCGAACCGTCGACACCATCCTTGCACAGTGGGGGCTACGTGTTTGAGAAAGGTTTTGCAGCCACGCTTAAAAGCAGTGGTCCTATGGAGAGCCATTGGAATCAGCTCGGGACTGACTAGGTTCCCACCATCGAAATTATCTACACCTGAGTGCACGAAGCTACGAATTTGGAAGGGTTCGGCGGCCACGCTGAAAAGCAGTGGTCCGGTGGCAAACTGTCAGAATCAAGCCGTGGCTGACTGGGTTCCCACTTTCTAGACTATCTACACCCTCGCAGTGCAGGCTATAAGTCTAGGTTTGGTGATTTGGCGGTCATGCTGAAAAGTAGTGGTTCCGAGACGAGCCATTGAAATCAGTTCAGGACCGACTAGGCTCTCACCTTCCAGACTATCTACACCCTCGCAGTGAGGGCTACAGGTCCAGGTTTTGATCAGTAGCTGTCATTGCTAGTCACCACCAGCTAGGCTTACCTGATTAGGTTTGGCAAACACTGACCGCGAATGGGGCTAGCAAGTTGTGTCACCAGGCGTGGCAGCGCTGATTAGACTCCCACTTCCTAAACCGTCGATGCCTACACTAAGCAAACTAGGTGTCGGGGTGAACCAGAAGCTATCGTCATCAGTGTTGGCTGACTAAGCTTGCTTGGTTTGACCAGAGGTTCCGCATGCTGTGGGGCGTCAAACTTAGTGGTTCAGGGTGTGGACGAAGTTATCTTAACTCGATGAGTGGTAAAGTCTGTACGTCAAAGTTGACTAGGATCCTCGAGTGCTTGTGCCAAGCATGCAATAGGGTGTTGTTCGGATAATAGGTTGAGCACATGGGCCCACAGATGAAGGGCTAGGGTTTCCTGCGTGGTGCATAACGTGTACAACATAGATCGCGCGGTGACACGTGTATGGTGTAGGCTGTGTGACGTTTGAATATATCGGTTACTCCCCATCAATTGATGGGGTTGTGTGCAGCGCTATGATTTGATTGACGTGATCTGCGCAGTTTCCTTGGGAACTGTCGTCTTCCATTTTCCCATACGGTATTCAATGCTTGGCGGTTAATAATGGAGTGCCCGTTTGGTGAACCCTTATGTCTATAATGGTGTTTTCCAATCGTTGTAGGCACCATCGTTTGCTGAGTTTATTTCTTGTAATGTTCTTGTCTGGATAAGATGCTTTGGATTTTCCAAAGGCTGAGGGAAATGCTTTGGGTTTTTCAAAGGCTGAAGTTGGATCTCCATCATTGGAGTTTCCAAAAGTTCTGATGTTTACCTCGACCAGGCATGGTGATAGTTGTTGTTATGCGTGGTCACCTGTTGTGGGTGGGCACGTAATCTCTTCTCATACCACAGAGAAGTAGTGTGGGTATTTTCCCAAGGGAAGGGTTTATTTTTTATGTGCAGGTGCCTTATCGTTGTTCCTTGATGTTTATCTCATTGATAACATCTGCGTCCCATTTTGTGGCGGCTGCCTCTATCACTTCTCGATTAACACCATCGCCTCCCTTGCACTGAAAGTCGGCATTTTTGTTGAAGGTGGAGTCAGGTATGGCCTGTTGGAATGGGCCTTTGATTCCCAAATATTCCATTCCCTCTTGCGTGGGAAGGCGTATGCATTTTGAGTTTACCTGATACTTGTCCCAAGTTTGCAAAGTGTGGGAATTTGGTCTGAGTCTTCGCAAATACTCCTGGTTGTCGATTTCGTACCCCCGCAGACCATATTTGAAGGCGACGTTCCATGAAGCGTCCGTTCACTTGCAGGTAACTCGCCCTGGACTGTTTGTGTCGCTTACAACACCAGACAGTCTAAGCAAGTCCTCACTCCATGCTGATTAGATGCCTGCAGTATGTAGTCTTTTGTACCCGTCTCAGGGCGTTCGAGTATGTAGGCTTTTGTATTCGCCTCAAGGCGTTCGTAGTATGTAGCTGTTTGTATTCGCCTCAAGGTGCTTGTTGTTACATCTTTTCAATAATCTATAGAGTTTGTTTATGAAATTCTTGTTTTATTTCTTAAATGATTGCTAATCACATAAGTCTCTTAAGAACTCTAAATGCAATATTGACTACAGAAAGGGAAACAAATAACTTTAAGCAAACTAACTATTGATGGAGAAACTGATCTTGACCTCGAAGCGAATTCGGATAGCTTTCACGGATCATTGAGCGGACTGTCGAGGCGTTACATAGGTTGCTGAAGAGCAAACCTTGTAGAGGGGCGGATCTCCGCGCTGACGGAATGTCGGGGGTATGTGTTCCCGTTTGCCATTACGACTCGCTGGGCGGGAGAATTGTCTGCTCCTGTATCGCTCGAAAATGGTGTCCCTTCCATCTTCAGGCCTTGCACTCGGTCAAGCCGTTCTGAATCTGGGAGCATTCTATCCATTTCAGTCCGGCGTAGTGGCAACCTCGTGCCATAGGGTGGTCTCCACGTATTGTCCCTTATGAGTTGTTAGCAATATACTTAACACATTGGTGAAGGATGGAAACCACTGCTTTCATTTGGTGTAGCCACAATTTTCCCAGGATGAGGTAGTATGACAATGGTGCGTCTACCACCATGAAGTCAAAAAATAGGACCTTCGTTAGCTACGGTGCTCCAACTACCGTGGCTAATCTTATCTTTCCGATGGGAAAACATTTCTCCCCGCTGAATGACTCTAGGTTTTCCTCCTCGAGGTCCATGTCGCGGAAAGCATTGTAGAACAAAACGTTGAGCGAGCTTCCTGTGTCAACGAGAGCTTTATTCACTTCCCAATTTGCGATGGAAAAGGAGATGACCAAGGCGTCGTTGTGCGGTGCTCGAACGCCATCGAGGTCCTTGTCTGTGAAAGTCAAAGTTGTAATGCGATTTTGAATTTTCAAATTGCAAACTCGTCTATCTTCATCTGTGGGTTGTGTCCGCATATCCAATAGAGTCCACATGTGGGACCTGTGCGACTGGTCTTCATTCGGTCTGACTCCATAAAAGACGTATATTATCCCAGGAGTCTTATTCTCTACTTTTTGACCGACTCCCCCTGTCCCTGGTCAGTTCGGGCCACTTCTCAGACTTTAGGAAGCCTTTCAATTTGCCTTTGCAGATCCAGTGCTCTACTTCATACCTTAGACTTTTTCAGTCATTGGTGTTGTGGCCGCCTTCCTTGTAGTTGTCCCTTCTGGCAGGGTCTCCGCGTGTCTTCGGGGGCCACTTCAATTCCTCCCAATTTTTCATGGACACGAGTACATCCAACAGACTAGCATTTAGAAGTGTCACGGCTCTGGATCCAACATAGTTGGATGACTTCTTTGGCTTGGGACGATCATGATCCAGTCTATTGTAAGTGTGCTTCCTCTTACTCCGCTCCTCATCTTAGTGTCTCTTTCCCTCCTTCTTGTCCTTAGAAGCCGAGGGCTTCCTAATGCCTTCAGTCTCCCTCTTAGCAGTCCTTGACTCCGCCAGGGTGATGTGTTTCTGGACGCTCTAGAGGAGCTCTACCATGTCCAGAGGGGGTCCAAGGTGAGGTCCTCGAAGAGCATTCCCTCTTTGAGGCCCGTAGTGAATGCCGTCACAGCTGTATCGTCACTGCACCCGTCGATGAGGGTTGACTCATTGTTGAAGCGTGTGACATATTTTCCAAACGTCTCGTCGGACCTCTTCTTTAGAGAGAGTATGTAGTGCAGGCCTTTTCTGAAACGCTAATTTTTGATGAAACGTGTCAAGAATTTTTTCGCCAATGTTTTGAAGGAGTTGATTGACTTCGATGGAAGGCTGTAGAACCACGTCAATGCAGGCCTTTTAAGACTGGTGGGAAATGTTCTGCACATGACGGATTGAGATCCTTTATCGAGCGCAATTACGTGTTGGTAATGGCGTACATGATTGAAAGGATCGGTGGTTCTGTCATAGGAATCGAGCTTCGGTGGAGTGAACTTTCTCGGAAGTGCTTCACTCATGATCCGATCCACATGGGTGGGATGGAGAGGCGATATAGTACGTCCGGATCGTGTTCTTCTCTACAGAGAGGGTTCCCGGAACCGAGCCTCTCTATCCTGACGGCTGGATCAGCATTAGACGCACAACCTTCCTTAGTCCAATAGGAACTGGTGGGGGCTTGGCCCTCCAACGCTTGTTTCCTATCGTCCAATGGAGGTGGAGGTCTGTGCTGTTCCTGGTCTCCATCAGTAGTGGGTGGATTTTGTCGTGTGAGTATCTCCACCGCCTTGATAACCTACTGTATTGGGATGCCAACACCTCGATTTTGGGGTTTGCTGTTGATGTAGGGGTGTGAGTAGGTTGCCCGTGCATGTAAGGAACTGGTATAGGGATAGTGGTGGAGATTTTATTAACCTAAATTATTAAGTTAATAAACCCTATTTGTAATACCGCAAGTGCTCGGCTGTCTAACTGGTAGATAGTGGCAAATACGGGTCGATCCCACGAGGATTGACGAGACAGTCGAATTCTAAGACTTATTTGAACTAATTTAGAGTTGGGGGTTACAGCAGATGTAAATTACTAAATTAAGAAAATGAAATTGACAACTAAAATTAAACTGATAAGATGATAGAGAGTGACCCGAGACATCGAATCCACCACAGGTTCTTCGAGATTTGTGTAATCCAAATTATTGCTTTCAAGAATTAACATGACTAATCTAAAGATTAATCTAAGTTTGCAATTGATTTCAACATAGGCATAAACCCCTAGCATTGCATGTCTTTCCACGACACATACAATCACATGTTTATTTTAACTAATTCTAAACCCCTAGCATTGTATGTCTTACGACACACACAATCACAGATTTAGATTAATTGATTAAAACAGGCTTTGAATATCAATAAAGAGAACTTCTAACTACCGATTAGTTTAGATAATTATTCCGGATATAATCGATTAAATCAAATTATTAAAATTCAGAAATCAACTGTATTTAACATTCAAACATATAGAAAACAATAAATTTAGATATGACAAACTCTAGGAAACCCAGTGGTTTCATTTTTGCCTCGACGTGGGGTCTAGAAGATCATGGTGGTTGTTGTCACAACATCAGTGGAATCCATCTCAACACGAACACACATCCCGAGAAATAGCTGCAAATGTACTGTGGTGGATCAAACAAAAGTCGGGTGCGAATAACCTGAGTTGAAACAGTGACTGTGCGGTGGTACAGAGCAGAACCACAGGGTGCAAATAACTGACTGATTTGAAAATCAGTTGGTTCCCGCCAGAAATCCCGCGCTTTCACTGCATAGTCGTCCCCAACGAGCCGCGCCTTGCATTGCTCTGATTGAAGCGTCTCCGTTTTTCTTCGTCTGCGTCGTTCTGCTCCGGAACCTGCAAGTAAGAGAGAGAGATATGAAGGAAGGGTGAGAGAAAGAGGGAACAAAAACAGAAACTAGGGAGGAGCTCGTGTTGCTCCTCTCTTTTGCGTCTCTGTTTTGTGACGGGAACGGGAGATAAAGATGGACGAGGGAGAGGAGGGAACAGGGAGAGAGGAAAAGAGAAAGATTACAATGAGAGAGAGGGAACTAAGAGATGGTGATGGGGCTCTGTCACTGGCTCTATCGCGAGGTGGAACAGGGCGGTGACGTGGGTCTGTGACTCGGCCGCGAGGGAGAGGGAGGTGATGAACCGTCGTGGTGGTCGATGGTGTTGTGTTGGCTGCGAGCTCTGTCTCGTGATGGTGAACACTGATAGGTAGAGAAATAGGGACGGTGGTAACGTGCAAAACAGGGAGGTGCTCCCTGTTTTGTGCGCGAGGACGTGAGAAATAGGACGAGGATGTGCTGGACGGTGGTCGGCGTTGTTATGGTGGTTTGTTAGTGGCGAGAGACGAAGGTCTCTATGTCTTTTCCAAGGAGGAAAGGAGAGGAGAGGCGTGGTGGCTGGAAAAAGGAGAGAAAAAGCAAGAAGAAAACCAGCCAAAAGAGAAATCCCAGATTCTGAATAGGTTTTCTCTATTCTCCTATGTTGGGTTTGGGCTTTAGGTTAACTTTTGGATTTGGGCTTAGGTTAAATTATGTGGACCTAGGTTTGTTTGGGTTAGGTCTAGACATGTGACCCGCTACTTTGTACAACCATTAGAATCAATCAATTTATCGTTCCTCAAATTGTCGCTTTAATGCGATTTCATCGTTCACGCTCAAATTTCTACAAAAACATGAAAATGAAATAATTAGAATAAAATATACTAATTGAAACACTAACATATATAAATTAAGGGATATATTGTGTAATAATTACGTGAATATCAGGTCGCCGGAACGTTGGACGTGCCCCCTGGTTCAATTTTTGTGTGACCTAGTAGTCACCATTTCTCTAGGATTTGGTAGGAGACGGCGCTTAGTGTAAAATTAAGAACTATGTCATCCCCACGGACGGCGTCTACACTGATGCAATCAATTTTCGCTTCATGCTTTGACCCTTTTCTTGCTGATCTGTACAAGTAACGCACGTGAGCCACAGACCATCGTGGGGTGGCTGATGGTACTCCGATGCTAAAGTCAGACAGGGATGTGAGGAAGGTGTAATTCTGTAACATGGATTTTGTAGCGTACCTTAGCTTACTAACCTCATGTCTTATTTATAGCACAAGAAGTCCTGATTTAACCAGGCCATCGTATGCGTAGTTTAGGGAGGAGATCTTCGTGGAAATCCCTTTCTAATTAAGAGTTGTGCTATAGAAGGGAAGTTCCTTATTAGCTCTGCACTCTTAGATACGCGGGAGATAGTTTCCAATCCAAGAACAATCCGTAAAAAGGAGTTTCCCTATGTGGAAGATACTCTGGTGTTTGCTTCCTAGTTGGAAGCAAAGAGCAGCTGTAGTTACCCATTCAAAGCTGATCCCTGAGATACTTGCCTGAAGAGGACTTGGCGGACTGAAGTTGAGCGGGCTTAGATCCGCTTGGGCTGGATCTATGTTGGGCCGATGTTTGAGCCCATAGTTCCTCAAGATCATCATGACATGTGTTCGGCTCAGGAGTGTGACCGTTTTTATGTATCATCAATAATTTTGTCTATTTCTTGTTTATTATGGTTGTAATTGTTATTTCGTGTTTGTGTAGGTTTTCAATAACAAAATTCCAAAATAGAAGCTAAGTGGTGCAAATTGGCTTGAATTAGGAAAACTTGTTGCAAAAGTAGACTACACAAAGAAGGAAACCTAGAGAACGTGATATAAAAGGAACGATACCTGCTCTCAAGAGATCTTTGCTTGTAACCACAACAAACTACCAGTCGCAGATCCATCTTCACAATCACGCCTCTCTTCCATCCGACATCTTTGTCTTCATCACAATCATAGCATCGCATAGACCCATCAACATCCACGAACCCCTCACATCCACAATCACGCTTAAACCCATCCTCGCAAGCCTCCATCCAGCCATCCATTGTTCATATATCTTTGTTCATCTCGCAATCCAGACAACACCACATATCACCATGATGATACATAAAAATGGTCACACTCCTGAGCTGAACACGTGTCATGATGATCTCGAGGAACTACGGGCTCAAGCATCAGCCTAACACAGATCCAGCCTAAGCGGATGTAAGCCCGCTCAACTTCAGTCCTCCAAGCGGACCCAAACTTTCACAGCATGCTAGACCCACACGTCTAAGAGCTATCCACAATACCCATAAGTCCTCTTCAGTCAAGTATCTCAAGGATCAGCTTCGGATGGGCAACTACAACTGCTCTTTGCTTCCTACTAGGAAGCAAACACCAGAATATCTTCCACATTGGGAAACTCCCTTCTACGGATTGCTCTTGGATTGGGAACTATTCCCACGTATCTAGGAGTGCAGAGCTAACATGGAACTTCCCTCTTACAGCACGACTCTTAATTAGAGAGAGATTTCCATGAAGATCTCATCCCTAAACTACGCCTACGATGGTCTGGTTGAACTAAGACTCCTTACACTATAAATAAGACATGAGGTTGGTAAGCTAAGGTACGCTACAAAATCTTTGTTACAACATTACATCTTCCTCATATCACTGTCTGACTTTAGCATCAAAGTGTCATTGGCCACCCCACGCTGGTCTGTGCCTCACGTAATGGCGCTCAAGGAAGGATACGAATCCGTCATGTGCAAAATATTTCCCACCAGTCTTAAAGGCCTTGCATTGACGTGGTTCCACAACCTTTCACCGAAGTCAATCGACTCCTTCAAAACACTGGTGAAGGAATTCTTGACACATTTCGTCGGAAGCCAACGTTTAAGAAAATGCCCGCACTACATACTCTCTTTAAGGCAGAGGTCCGGCGAGACGCTCCGAGAGTACATCACACGCTTCAACAATGAGTTGACCCTCATTGACGGGTGCATTGACGATACAACTGTGACGACACTCACTACAGGCCTCAAAGAGGGAAAGCTCTTCGAGGACCTCACCTTGGAGCCCCCTCTGGGCATGGCAGAGCTCCTCAAGAGCTTCCAGAGACACATCACCCTGAAGGAGTCAAGGACCGCTAAGAGGGAGGCCGAAGGGCACAAGATGCCCTCAGCTTCTAAGGACAAAAATGAGGGAAAAAAGATACGAGGATGAAGAATGGAACAAAAGGAAAAACATTTACAACAGACTGGATCCTGATCGTCCTAGGCCAGAAAAGTCATCCAACTTCGTTGGATCTAGAGCCGTGACACCCCTAAATGCTAGTATGTCTCCATAAAAAATTGGGAGGAATTTAAGTTGCCTCCGGAGACACGCGGAGACCCTACTAGAAGGGACAGCGGCAAGTACTATGCAAATCACAAGGAATGCGACCACAACACCAATGACTGCAAAAGTCTGAGCACTAGATCCGCAAGGGCAAATTGAAAGACTGCTTGAAGTCTGAGAAGCAACCCAAACATACCAGGGACAGGGGGGAGTCGGTCAAAGAGATAGAGAATGAGACTCCTGGGATAATATACGTCCTTCATGGAGTTGGACCAAATGAAGACCAGTCGCACAGGTCCTGCAAGCGGACTCTGCTGGATATGCAGATAACCCGCGGATGAAGACAAACGAGTTTGCTATTCAAAAATTCAGAACCCCATTCCCACTTTTACTTTCACGAACAAGGACCTCGATGGAGTACGAGCACCGCACGACGACCCCTTGGTCATCCCTGTTTCCATCACAAAGTGGGAAATGAAGAGAACTCTCGTTGATATAGGAAACTCGCTCAACGTTTTATTCTACAATGCTTTCTGCGGCATGGACCTCAAGGAGGAAAACCTAGTGCCATCAGAGCACCCGTTGATCGAATTCAGCGGGGAGAAATGTTTTGCCCATTGGAAAGATAAGTTTAGCCATGGTAGCTGGAGAACCGTGGCTGAAGAAGGTCCTATTTCTGGACTTCATGATGGTAGACACACCATCGTCATACAACCTCATCCTGCTAAGATCGTGGCTACACCAAATGGAAGCAGTGGTCTCCACCCTTCACTAGTGTGTTAAGTATACTCTCTCGTGGCTACACCAAATGGAAGTAGTGGTAGACACCATTTTTAAGCAGTACAGGAGCAATCAACTCTCCCGCCCAACGAGTCATAATGGCAATGGCAAACGGGAACACATCCCCCGACATTTTGTCGGCGCAGAGATCGACCCCTTTGCAAGGATTGCTCTTTAGTGACCTATGTAACACCTTGATAGTCTGCTAAATGATCCGTGAAAGCTATCCAAATTCGCTTTGAGGCCAAGATCAGTTTATTTCCATCAATAGTTAGTTTGTTTTAAGTTGTATGTTTCCTTTTCCGTAGTCAATATTGAGTTTATAGTTCTTAAGAGACTTATGTGATTCGCAATCATTTTAGAAATAAAACAAGAATTTTAGAAACAAACTTTATTGATTATTGGCAAGATGTACCAACAAACACCTTGAGGCGGATACAAAAGGCTACATACTTTGAACGCCCTGAGGCGGATACAAAAGCCTACATACTACGAACGCCCAGAGGCGGGTACAAAATACTACATATTGTAGGCATCTGATTAACATGGAGTGAGGACTTGCTCAGACTGTCTAGTCCCGTAAGCGACATAGACATTCCAGGGCGAGCTACCTGCAAGTGGAGAGACGCTCCATGGAACGCCTCCTTCGAATATGGTCCGCGGGGGTACAAAATCGACAATCAGGAGTATATGAGAAGACTCAGACCCAATTCCCACATATTGCGAACTTTGGACAAGTATCAGGTAAACTAGGAATGCATACGCCTTCCCACACAAGGAGGAATGGAATATTTGGGAATCAAAGGCCCATTCCAACAGGCCATACCTAACTCTACCTTCAACCCGGATGCCGATTTCTAGTGCAAGGGAGGCGACAGTGTTAATCGAAAAGTGGTGGAGACAACCACTACGAAGTGGGATGCCGATGCTATCTTTGAGATCAAACATCCATGAACAAGGATAAGGCACCTGCACATAAAAAACAAACCCTTCCCTTGGGAAAGTACCCGCACTACTTCTCTGTGGTATGAGAAGAAATTACGAGACCTCAGCAGATTAACTACGTGCCCAACCACAACAGGTGACCATGCATGACAACAACTATCACCATGCCTGGTTGAGGTAAACATCAAAACTTTCAGAAACTCCAGTGATGGATATCCAACTTCAGCCTTTAGAATACCCAAAGCATTCCGGTCAGCCTTTGGAAAATCCAAAGCATTTTCTCTAGACAAGAACATTACAGGAAATAAACTCAGCAAAAGATGGTGCTTACAACGATTGGAAAACAATATTATATAGACATAATGGTTCACCAAACGGGCACTCCAACATTAACTGCCAAACATTGAATGCCGTATGGGAAAATAGAAGATGGCGGTTCCCAAGGAAAATGCGCAGATCACGCCAATCAATTCATGGTGCTGCACGCAACCCCATCAATTGAGGGGGAGTAACCGATATATTCAAACGTCACACAACCTACACCATACACGTGTCACCACGCGATCTATGTCATACACGTAACACACCACCCAGAAAACCCTAGCCCTTCTTCTGCGGGCCCATGGGCTCAGCTTGTTATTTGAACAACACCCTGTCTTATGCTTGGTCAACCTTGAGGATCCTAGTCAACCTTGACGTACAGACTTTACCACTTGGCGAGTTAAGGTAACTTCTTCCACACCCAGAACCACTAGGTCCATGCGCTCTTCAGTGGCCGGAACCTCTGGTCAAATCGGGCAAGCTTAGTCAGCCAACACTGATGACAATAACTTCTGATTCACCCCGACACCTAGTATGCTTAGTGCAGGCATCGACGGTTTAGGAAGTTGGAGTCTAATCAGCGTTGCCACACCTGGTGACGACGATTTGCCAAGGATCACTGCCCCATTCGCGATCAGTGTTCGCCGAACCTAATTAGGCAAGGCTAGCTGGTGATGACCAACAACGAAAGCTTCTAATCAAAACATGGACTTGTAGCCCCCACTGCGAGGGTGTACATAGTCCGAAAGGTGGGAGCCTAGTCAGTCCTGGACTGATTTCGATGGCTCGCCACGGGCCCACTATTTTTCAGCATGGTCACCAAATCACCAAACCTAGACTTGTAGCCTGCGCTGCGAGGGTGTAGAAAGTCTAGAAGGTGGGCACCCAGTCACCCACAACCTGATTTCGACGGTTTGCCACGGGACCACTGCTTTTCAGCGTGGTCGCCGAACCCTCCCAAATTTGTAGCTTGGTGCACTTAGGTATAGATAATTTGGATGGTGGGAGACTAGTAAGTCCCAAACTGATTCCGATGGCTCACCACGAGACCATTGCTCTTTACCGTGGCCGCCAAACCCCTCTCGACCACGTAGCCCCCAACGCGCGGGGAGGGTGACGACGGTTCAAAAGGTAGAAGCCTAGTCAGTCCCAAACTGATTCCGACGGCTTGTCACGGGACTACTGCTCTTCAGCCTGGTTGCCAAACCTTTACTTTCCAAATTTGTCAAGCACTTTGCTTGGTCATAAATAATTCGGAAGATGGAAGCCTAGTCACTCCCAAACTGATTCCGACGGCTTGCCATGAGACCACTGCTCTTTAGCCTGGTTGACAAACCTTTACTCCTCGAATCTATCGACCGCTCTACTCAGTCATAAACGATTCAGAATATGGGAATCTCTAACAACTCTCCACACAACCTCCGCTCTCCCTTAGGACCGCGAATGCAAATATGAGCTTAGTTGAGTTAGTGCCTTCACGCTCAAACAGATTGACATTATTACATTAGAAAAGGCCACTCGTGCTGATACAAGGATAATACAACCGGTGCCCACATGAAAGCTAATTAGGACGCCAACCCGAGCTTACGGCGTCTGACTCGGTGTGAACACTCTGACATGCATTTTTGGCCACCACAGCTTGCCCGCGGCAACAACTACAACTGACCAGTCAGACAAACAAGAAAAAAAATCAAGCAACTTACCTATGAGACATGACACAACTCGGGTGACTCAACCCCCAGTTAAACTGTTTGCAACATGCCCGAGTCATTCACAATACAAAGCGGTCAAGCTCTTTGTCGCAGACAGACCAGACACTGTCTTATTGATTCAAGCAGCATTTGCCAAAGTAAAACGACAAGGCAAAACAAAAAACATACAATAGAGACGCCAAGTATGAAACAAAAAAAGTACTGTTTTCATTAATGGCCAAGACAAAAAACGTACAAACACACAAAGTTTGCTCCTAATCAGGAGAAGGTACAAAAATAGAAAAGCCAAGCCTAGGAGGAACAGGGGCAGAAATTGCATCTGTACGCGCTTCAAATTGGACGTTAAGGATCAAACCGTTCTCCTCGCTCAATGACACAAAGGTAACAGACAAGTCCACATATGAAATCTTCTTGTAACGGCTAAGATCCCACTCCAGATGCTCTTCCTTCATCAGCGCCAACAGCTCCAGCTGGCCATAAACAACCCAACGGAACTCACATTTGCCTTGTTTCTTGAGAAGCTATTTTTCTCGCACCTTTGCATCAATATCACGCTCTTGTAGCTCCAACTTACCAGTTAGCACATCGACCTGAGACTGCTCTGTGGTCAGGCTGCTCTTCACAGTACTGAGTTCATGCCATCCTAGTTCGAGTTGGTCATTGGCCTTCCTTGCTTCTCGAGCATAGAACTCCACATCAGATTCCAACTATTGCTTCTCAGTAGCCCAGTCAGCTCCCTTTGAAGCACTCTCCTCAACAAAAGACTACATCTCAAAATGCGCCTCAGCTGTAGCTTCCTGGGCAACCTCGAACCCTAGGCGGAGCCGGCTCAACTCTTGCTTAAGTCCGTCCCTCTTGGACACCGCCTCGGTCAGGTTACGCTCAAGGTCTTCCAGATGAGCCCTCTGAGCCTTAGCGGCCACAGTTGATTGACTCAACTGCATCTTTTCGTCCTGCTTCTTAAGTCGCTCAATTTCATGGAACGCATCAGAATACAACGTTTGCACATGCGAGAAGACATGCTCCAAGGTATATACCCTCTCGCGAGCCGCCTCTGCTTCTGTCCCAGCAACTGCCGCGTGGTTCATATGAGACATATCAAACATAAGATACTTCAAACCCTTGTCCACACGCTTTTCCATCGTATCCTCCTCAGGTTTTGGAGCATGGTCCTTCAGCCAACTGTGACGCCTGCTTATATGCTTCCTCGAAGCATACTGCTAGACATGTGAGCTCATTTTCATCAAATCTTGTGCGAACAAACTTATTCGTGCATTAGAATGAAGCTTCCCCTGATCAAGAACTATTCCAGCGCCGCCCTTTACAATCGCCGCCATCCTCAGACTCTCTTTTGTGGCTTTTCCCTTGTCAAGATTGTCCAACCCTTTATTACAAGATGGCCCAATAGGATCCGGAGGCAGAAAAGGGACCGAAGTATCCAAAAGACCTTCCAATAGTTCTAGTTGTGGCCTAGAATAAAACAGTGAGCAATGCGGACTACAAGAGACATGGCCGGTACCATGACCACTTTCATGCGGGTCAACGGTGGGGTGATCAGATTCCACCACCTCAGGCGAATCTCATACAAAACCCTCTACTGAAGTGGCCCCACGTGAATCAGTGCCAGCAGAAGCCGCCATTGCAACCCGCACCAGATGGTCATTCAGAGCCTCAACCCAAGCGTTACTAAGATTCGACCCTTCAGCAACTCCGACCAACCAAATATAATCTTTCTCCATGCCAAGAACATTAGTCTCCGCTTCAACATGCCTAATAGACTCGCGCTCCTTTCTAAACGGAGCGGGTCGATCCGAAGACGGACCAACCCTAACGCGAGGCTTCACAAAGGAAGCAAGCGGCTCAGATGGATCCTCCAAATAAGACAGAACGATAGTCTTGGCCCTATCAACATTCCTATTCCTGTAAGAGGACCCTTCTTCCATCTTAATGAACGACTTTCGATACAAAGTAGGGGTGATGTGCCAATTGTCCCACATGCAACTACGAACGAAATTGGAAACTCTTATGATATCAACCGCCTCCCTTTTTTTCATGACGCGAAATGCCTCCATGTTGGTTTGCTCCTTTAAGGTAAGAGGATCGGTGGGAAACCTTCCTGCAAAAGAACAAAAGCAATGATAACTCAACCTGCTATCAAGCACATCAAAGTCACTGGAAAGGAGTTGAACTTACGAAGCCGCCTGAACTGTCACTCAAGCGAACAAGAAGTAGTACTTCTACCAGAACTTGAAATCATCAGGCAGTTTACCGAAGCAACTCGACGACTTCATCGTGCAAACAACATTGCTCCGCAGTCGAGGATCGGTCAGCAACTGGATCACCCGCGGAGTCACGCTAACGCCGTCCTCTTTAGCACAGAACAGAATCATGAGAATGATTTTATATCCATTGGGTCCCAACTGAGCCGGATGGATCCCCAAGAAATCCAACAACTCCCAAATCATGTCTAGAACCGGGAAACACACTCCAGTTTGAAGCATCCCTCGATGCAAACAGATGAAACTGGTCAAAGGCAACATTGGCGTCTGGTTGCCTGTCAGAAGGTACAATGGCAAGTCTTCAGGAACTCCATACCTTGCACGGATTTTGGCGAGACCAGGCTCGGACAACAGCCTGTCTTAAAAAACTCTAGGCCCAGAGATCTTAAAAAAACTCTAAAGCAGATATCATGAGGAAGGAGAAGAGATATTAATCTCTTGTCTTCACAATATTTGCACCCCATAAGTCCATTCTCTACCACCATGGATTAGGTGACAACGTTTATTCTTACCTTTCTCTTATTTTAGTTTGATAAGTTAATTATGTATTGTTTGAACATGATTAATAGATCTAATTAAACTCCCTTTTAGCTAGGGTTGGATTCGAAGCCCCAAACATGTGTTTTGTGAATTAATTGAATTTAATCTTCCTTGTTGATTAGTGATTATGTTTTGCTTACCTACTTTATAGGGAACTTTTCTTTGTATGTTTGTTAAGGTGGCTAACTTAGTAAGCATGCTAGGATCTGGGGTTAGAGTATAAGAGAGTTTCACCTAATCGTTACAATCTTGTACTCACAAGTAGTACATATCAATGAATGTTGGTAAGGTTAAGTAAAAACCTAGGTTTAGAAACAAGATGCTGATCTTACTTGTGATTGCCTAGTCAATGTTCATATTTTCCATAGAACTTAATGATCTTGGATTGTTATCTAACTTGCCATTCCTGATTAGATAACATGATAAGAATAGTTTGAAAGCGACGCTTAGTTTAATTCAACAAATTTGGGATAATAATAAGATTAATGCAGTGCGATCATGGTTAATCTTGAGCATTGTCATTCATGAGTTAGTATAAAAATTATTTAAGATTTATTCATGAGCATATGTTTGCTGTGTAGAGATAAACCCTTAGTAATCATCTTAGTTATTTTCTTAATTCAAAATTAGAAAAACCAATCCCCTAATATTTTCTTATTTAGTTTATTAGTTGTCTTTTAGTTACCCTTTTAGTGTTAGTTAGCGAGCCCTCTAATCCTCGGTCTAGAACGATCCCTACTTATTCTTTACTACGACTACAAAACAGGGTATTAAGTTGTGTGCTAGTAAAATAGTGCATCAATTTTGGTGCCATTGCCGGCGATTAGTAAAATTGGTAATTACTTCATTAGATTTTTTTATTTATTAATTTTTTCCTTTTTGTCTTTATCTCAGGTACCAGTTCATGCTCAATAGGAGATCCGGTGAGAATTTATTAGAGTATGATCTGGAGCCTGAGAAAACTTATTATGAGTAATTCGTGGAGCCTAATGTGGAGGATGTATCACTCCATGTTCCCACTTATTCTAAGGATTAATTGGAGATACCGTCAGGCTGCACGACGTTAAAACGAGCGCTTCTTGGGAGGCAACCCAATCAGATTTGCTTTCTTTGTCCCCTTATTTTATTTTTGTTATTTTTGCTTTTGTTTGTTAGTAGTTGGTTTTCATCTTTTAAATCTTTCATTGCATGTGCTCTAATCTTTCAACATTGAGGACAATGCTAGGTTTAAGTGTAGGGGGAACAACGTTGTTTTTGTTTTGAAAAAAAAAACAATTAAAAAAATTTCAATCCATATGAAAAAGTTGGGTTTTGTTTTCTTTGTTGGTATTAGTGTCAGTTAAAAAAAATTATACTTTTGAGCCTTAGGATACTTTCCAACACAATGATGAGATTTGGTTTTTAATTGCATGACTTTAAGGTGATATATAAACATGATATAAGGTCTAATGTTATTATTTGGTTATTGTTTATTCATGGTTATCATATGCAAATTCACATGTAATCAACTGAGTAAATGGTACTCATAGCATGCTTAATTGAATTTAACTTATTATGACGTATATGTGAGTTTTATGCCCTATTGTTCTTTTGATTTTGAGGGTTTTTAGTTAGTTCATATTTCATTTCTTTTGGCAATCATACTTCATTGCATGATCTCGTTTTTGTTTATTTTGGTTGCTAATTGGATTGCATTCATAATTTAGAACTAAACACTAGAATTTGTATTAATTTCGTTCAAAGCATTATATTGAGTTGCACGACATGGCTGACATGATAAAGACACATATTTTTCACCATTGTCAAATAAGCCCAATCCATGATTTATTTCCTTTAGGTTAACCCCCATCGAGCTTGTCTGTTATTAAGCCATTTTGTTTCATTACCCTCATTTTCCATCGCTAACCTAATCAGAAGAGTGAAACATAATTTGATTTGCAGAGACTTTATTGTGGTTCAAAGTATTTTGAAAAGCAAGTATGGAGAAGGCCTTTATGGTAGATAGTTCAAGAAGAAAGAGTTGCAAAAAAAAAAAAAAGGAAAAGAAAATAAAAAAATGGTACAAGGTTACACAAGTCCTTGTCTATATTTATTCAACATTTCAGTACAATACAGATAGTCGAGTTCTTTTCATTTTCAATAGATACAAAATAATGGCTGAAACTCTTTATTATCAGTAGGCCACCTTTTCCTTTTCCTAAATTAGCTGATGTATTGATGTTGCATTTACATTGTATGTCTTGAACCATGCGATTCTTGCTAATGTTTCTAATCTTATTGCATGCTTTCACCATTTCTTTAAGCCCTTTGTAATTTTCTTATTTGTTCTTTCTTTTCTCTTTACCCCTTGGCCTCATTACAATCTGAATTAAGACTTTTTGATTGAGTGTGTTGTGCAATGTCACGATGTGGAGATTTTAATGAGGTATGAGCACATGGTGTCACTAATTATTGCATTTAAGTAGTAGCATTCCTTCCATGGGATCATATATTTGAAAAATAAAATAAAAAAATAAACATGTCAGAAAATGCCTTTTTTTTCTCGTTGTATCATATATCAGCTATTTGTTTCCCTTTTACATCAATCCTCTCACATATAACTAGAATAAGAAGAGCGATTTTACCAAACAATTTGTGAGAAAAAAGAGTGCATCCAATGAGATTTTTGGGTTCATTCTTTTTGGCATACACTTGAGTTTCACAGTCGCTTGGATTGATTTAATTGTGAATTTTTATATCATTGCTATGGACGCGTATTAGTTTTCGAATGATGTAGATTTAATATTATGTTCGTAAAGAATCTTATCATGTCATGACCCGTTGAAAATCTCAGAGACTAATGTTGGAAAGTATAGATTGAGTCATTTATTTTTGTTTCGTTGATTTGCTCGAAGACTAGCAAAAGATAAGTGTGGAGGAATTTGATAGGAGCATAATTATGCTATTTTTATACCACATTTCTATATATAATTTTGGCTATTTCTTGTTAAGTATGGTAGTAATTGCTATTTTCTTGTTTGTATAGATTTCCAATAACAAGATTCCAAACTAGAAGCTAAGTGGTGCAAATTAGTTGAAATTAGGAAGACTTATTGCAAAAGGAAACTACACAAAGAAGGAAACATAGAAAAAATGATTATAAAAGGAATGATACATGCTCTCAAGAGAACGTTGCTTGCAACCACAACAAACTGTCAGTCACAGACCCATCTTCACAATCACGTCTTTCTTCCATCCAGTCCATCTTCTTTTTCATCGCAATCACAACCTCGCATAGACCCATCCACAGACACGAACCCTTCACATCCATAGTCACGCATAAACCCATCATCACAAGCCTCCATCCAGCCATCCATTGTTCATATCTCTCTATGTTCATCTCGCAATCCAGCCAATGCCACAGACCACCACCATCATCACATCGCACACATACTTTGCACTCTCTTGCCTGATCATTTTCTTCCATCACCTTCACACATCATCCTTATTTCTCCCACCAATAGAAACCCTCTACCTCAATCCCCTTCTCCTTGGAAAGACCACCATCGTCATCCCTTTAGAGCTTCTTGCACGCCATCCTTTCGTCGCCATGCACACCCAATCACTGTCGTCATCCACAACCAGATATAAACCCTTCTTCATCCATCGCAACACCTCTCTCTCTCGCCACCATCCGTCCGTCACCGTTCATATTGACTTCTCTCATAGTTTATTCTCAAAGTAGATCTCCCAAGCAGTAGATCGATGAAGAAGAGAAGTCTGAAGCAAATATCGTGAGGAATGAGAAGAGATATTAATTTCTTGTCTTCATGATAATTGCACCCCATAAGTTCACTCTCTACCACCACAGATCAGGCGACATCGTTTATTCTTACCTTTATCTTATTTTAGTTTGATAAGTTAATTATGTATTATTTGAACATGATTAATATGTCTAGCTAAACTCCCTTTTAGCTAGGTATGGATTCGAATCCCCGAACACGTGTTTTGTGAATTAATTGAATTTAATCTTCCTTGCTGATTAGTGATTGTGTTTTGCTTCACTGCTTTATAGAGAATTTTTCTTTGTATGTTTGTTAAGGTGTCCAACTTAGTAAGCATGATAGAATATGGGGCTAGAGTATAAGAGAGTTTCACCTAATCGTTACAATCTTGTACTCACAAGTAGTAATTACCAAGGAACGTTGGTAAGGTTAAGTAAAAACCAAGGTTTGGAACAAGATGCTGATAATACTTATGATTGCCTAGTCAGTGTGCATATTTTTCATAGAACTTAATGATCTTGGATTATTATCTAACTTGTCATTCCTGATTAGATAACATGATAATAATAGTTTGAAAGCGACACATAGTTTAATTCAATGAATTTGAGAATATAATAAGATTAATGCAGTGCGGTCACAGTTAATCTTGAGCATTGTCTTTCACGAGTTAGCATAGGAATTATTGAAGATTGATTCATGAGCATATGTTTGGTGTGTGGAGATAAATCCTTTGTAATTGTCTTAGTTATTTTCTTAATTCAAAATTGAAAAACCTATCCCCTAATATTTTCTTATTTTGTTTGTTAGTTGTCTTTTTGTTACCCCTTTAGTGTTAGTTAGCGAGCCCTCTAATCCCCGGACTAGAACGATCCCTAATTATTCTATACTACGACTACAAAGTAGGGTATTAAGTTGTGTGCTAGTAAAATAGTGCATCATAGCCTTCGTCTTCTATCCTAATGTTCAAGGCTTTTGTTGTGTTTAGGATTAATGGTGTAGGGCAAAACTAAGGAACTTTATATAAATATATGATCTGTATTTCACAAGTCTAAACAAGACGAGAGCTAGCTTTGGCCTTTCAAAAATTAATTAAATTGTCTTTTCGCCCATTTAAGTTTTATGCAGGGCTTAACACCCCAAAGCCTGAATGAAGGCACTTCATTATAAACCTATTGTCGCATTTCCCCCTTATTATATTAGGATTTTTTTAACCTTGGCCCTCATTCACTTAAAATCAAGGGAGCGTGTACTACCACCAAAATTTTTATCACGCCTCTCACATAATTAATTATTAGTGTTTTTGTTACAGATACCGCCATAAATTCAAAACCTAGTCAACAACTTGTTAGGTTTTCCTTATTTGCTTTCAATGCAACTCACCACGTTCTCTGTCTTTTTTACTTCAACTTCAACGTTTCAAATCCCATTGCAAGTAAGATGGACCAACGACAAAATGAGAAGGTATTAGCCCGCACTCATATTACCAGGAAGAGACACCATATGCTAAATATTTTTTCTTTACTTACTTATTTATGATTGTGATCCATTACTTAGTTGATTTTTTTATTTTTATTTTGTTTTTGTTCATATATGTAATGTTTGTGTTAGTTCTACTAGATTCTAACGGGGCCACTAGATTTCGCACTAGAATTTTTTCCTAGTGCCAACTGCTAAGCTTCATTGGTAATGTAGTAATCAAGGTGACCTCTCATCATGAAAAATCCCATTGGTAGGGTTATGATTAACCTCTATTATAGCATCTAGGATTTTCTTGCCCATCACACACACCCTTTCTTTCTTATAAAATAAATTCTACATAAATTTTGCATTAATACATTGTGTTAATATTCAACTTGTATAGTGTAAAAATATTTTGGTGGGAGAGACACACAACTTACGATCATTGGAATAATGAAACGAAGTCCACTCATTCAATCTTTGACAAAAAAAAGGAAAAAGAAGAATAAACTAACTCGTGGTTGACTGAGTTTTGATCTCGTGGCAGTGATAAAAAACAACTAATAATTAATTACATGAGGGACAGGATAAAAAATTGGTGGTAATATACACTTCCATATTCAATATTGTTTGGCCGTCATTTTAAGTCTTAATTGAGTCTAGCTCTCATTTTCTAACAGATCTATTAGGTCAACATGATTGACCAATTAATGTTATCTTATTGGCCAAAATGCCCCCCACCTTGAATGGACATGCAAGGCATGTGCAAGTTTCAGAATCCACCAAAAACATTCAAATGCTTGGATTTTCAAAGTTAATCTCGAGGTAATCCTATGATTAATATAAAAAAGCCTAGAATTTACTCATATTCTCCCATCTCTTTATTTCCATCTTCTCTCCAAAACACACCGCCTCCTTCACATTCAACATCCCTCAATCCATCGTTGAAGACAACAAAAAACCTTCAACACCCAAGTTCAAATTATCCTAAAAGACCAACCTCCATCGTACAAAGACTGCCCAACTATATTAAGCATGTTATACTTGCAACCATAGATGAAGAAATTAGAGTTTTTTAATTCCAATTTCATGATTACACAGTCTGTTGTGCTATTGATGGTTTTGTTGGGAAAAAATTCTCATGACTTCTCTTAATGCCAAATAGAAGATCAGATGGACTAGAATGGTTGGACGGCGAACGCTCCCTCCAAAAAACACTCTGATGTTCAAGTTAATGTGGCGCTTGAAATGATGCAAGTACATACTAGAAATGGATTGCTAATTACCTTGCGAAGTCTCTAGCTTATGTATTTATAGGGTGTTTTTCGTGTAACATGTGAAAAATGTATATGGACGCTATTGCTTATCTATTCCGGATTTATCGGGTAGCACAAAAGATTCTCGACCCGATTTGTATTTTTCAGGTAGCCAATAGTTTCTATCCCTGGGCTTTTTTCTATGTTCATGGTCCATTAAATAGTCAAGTAACTAATTGTTAGTCAACTAATGACCAATGACAGGATAGTGAAGCAAATCTCCATCGAGTTCCTTGGGAACAAAACCAATATCTCTCAATTGTTAACCCTGTTAGCACATCCTCTACTGGACGAGGGAAGGAGAACTGACTGAGCGAGGCTGCCGCTAGGGTTCAAGAGGGATTCACAGGCCGCCGCTAGGGTTCCAGAGGGATTCACAGGCTCGTGGAAGCTCGACAAATCCATGCCGCCGCTAGGGTTTGGGAAACAACAGCCGCTGCCACCATTCCAGGCCGCAAGATCGACTGGCCGCTGCCTGGGCCGACGCTTCAAGCCCGCAAGATCGACTGGTTGTCTTCTCCAGGCGTCTCTGCCTGGGTTTAGATCGATTTAGATCGAACAATCCAGGCCGCTTTCTGCCTGGATTTAGATCGGAAATCTGCTTGAATTTCGATCGACCGGCTGCCGTTTTCTCCAGCCGTTCTCTCTGCCTGGTTTTTTCGTTTCACTTCTAGACGAATTGCAGAGGCACGGGTTGCTGCTGTTCGGCCGTGCAGCCCTGGCTAGGGAAGGGAACAACGCGATAGGACGACTCCTCTAGCCGTCAACACTTCCTCTCCTCCAATGGGGAGTAAGGAACCTGCGGTAGAGGCTACTAAGCCGTCTTTCGCCCAAATACTTGGAAAAATACTGGTTGATGAGGTTAAAGAAACAAATGTCGAGGGGACTAGATTTCGGAAAGAAGGAGAACTATCCATTGGGCTTACAGCATCTGATGAATCACGTGGGGAAGCTTTCATGGAAAAACACATGATAGTCTTAAAGTTCTCTAGCTACAGACCAACATTGGAAGATATTAGAGATTCGATACATCGAACCTGGGGGATTCTAGGCGATTTCTCGTTAGGTTTGCTAGACCAACGTCACGTTCTTGTCCGGCTTCAATCTGAGGCGGAAGCAAAAAAAGTCTTGGCAAAAGACTCTTTCTTGATTCGGGGAGTTCGATTCAAAGCTTTCCGCTGGCATGATGGTTTCAGTCTGAAAGCAGATCCGATATCGGTTCCACTATGGGTAGAGTTGCCTAACTTGCCTTTGCATTTATTTCATCCCCCTCTTTTGAAAGCAATTGTGAACTCTTTTGGAGTCTTTTTGCGCATGGATGATCATACTCAATTTCTTTCGCGCCCGGGTTATGCCCGTGTTTGCGTGGAGATGACTTTGGCGGAAAAGTTACCGAGTAGAATATGGATAGATAGATCTAACAATAGGGGCTTTTGGCAAATGATTGAATATTCGGGTTTTAAATATTGTGATTATTGCTCATTGCTAGGACATCAGGAGGATTATTGCAGAAAAAAGTTAGGTCATAAGGGCAATGTGAGAACACCCAACTTGGTGAAAGAAGAGAAGACTGAGAAACAAAAGGTGGAAGCCAAACTCCTCAAGCAACAATATGTCCCAGTGGTTAAAAAAAAATAAAATTTCAACGCCAGAAGCTGGCACTAGTGGTGTAAAGAATGATCAGGGTGAGGAAATCTAGGAGGGCGTTGGTGCTGAGAGGACGATGGTCAAAGATTCGGGGAATGTCATGTTGTCAAACAAATTCGAGTCACTTACGGAGAACATAGTTGAAGACGAGAGTAATCTAATGAATCATCAATTGCCTTGTAAGGCGAATGATCCAGTCAGTGACATGGTAGAGCCAGAAACAACAGAGGAATGACTTCTTGAGGCGGGGTACACAGCGGTTGAGATTGCAAAAGCGATTCAAAAACAAGGAGATACAATTTCAGGGTTTGCATCGTCCCAGCCAGATCGTGTTTTGCCAATAACAAAGCTTGCTTCGCCAGAGCAAGTCGCATCACCAATAGTTGGTTTGGTGAACAAAACATCAAATGCTATAGATGATGATCCAAAGCAGTTGATCCCTAGGAAAAATGCGAATGATGACCAAGCTTTTTTGCAAGAATGTGATAATGCTTCAGGTAGCAGCTCAAGGCCGCAGCAGAGAGCGTACGAGTATGTTCACCAATTGGAACCAGGGAGGGCGCAGGGGGTTTCGACCAAGGCTGTAGGCGGGGATGTCGGGATCTCTAGCCCAGGAAAAAAGGAGAGCAGTGGGAATGATTCTTTACAGATAAATGCAATGATTCCAGGCAGCAACTCCGGGCCAACAAAGGAGGACGCAGTAGCTGAAGATGATCATGTTGACAGTGGGTTTGTCTATGGCTCTGGCAATGGTGCTGGCAGTGGAGCTCACATTGGTGCTCAGACTCGCGTTCAGAGTGGTGACAAGGTACATGACCGGAAGGTAGGGTTTCCAGCAGATGCGAGTATTGTACAAGATGACGAAACTTTAGTGGATGCAATAGTACTTGAAACACCGAATATAAAACATATTAACTATTTGGTTCGTAACGCTAACAGCGAAACCGAAATGGAGACCGATACCGATATTTTGGATACAATCAGTTCAGAAGAAGAAGATTTGGATGAATACACCATTACGTCGAGAGTAGTGTCAGGTTTAAAGAAAGACCAAATTCGATTATCGAAAAGATTTGATGCGACGGACTTCAGAGACATCAAGGTATATCCTCGTAGATCATCTAGAATGAAGAAAAGTAACAACAAGTATAGACATTGATCTAGGGGTTTGGTCACTATTTATTTTGGGTTTGCTAGGATGTATGTCCTCTGGTTCTTTTTATCGGGTAAAGTCGTTACATACCCCCGACTGATGTAAAAGATTTTTTCACGTAATAAAAAGGCTAGTATTAAAAAAAAAAAAAACTAATGACCAACAAATTAGTGGTTAAGTCTGAACTCACGGTGTATTTAATTGTGTTTATTCTGCACACTGTGCATATCAAGGCATGTTGACACATGATTCGAGGTGCATGTAAAATATGGTCCATACATCGCCCCTCTTAACTGCTTGATTTGTCAAGTGGTTTAGAATATGATTTATACAAAATTGGCCCAGTGAGAGTGTTTTGTTTTGTATGCTTGGAATCACCCTTCTATAAAATTTCTTATTTGAGCTATTGGGATTTTTGGGACTGTTTTGAATCCGGAGACTCCCACAATTCTTAGCTCACCAAAACACCTTAGGTGATTTAAGAGTGATTTACACGGATTTGGAAATTTCTTAACTATGAGAATTTTGCCAATTTAAGTTCTCGATGTCACTTGTTCATTGAGATTTTCTCTTAGTGTGGATCCGTAAGCTTTAGTATTTGCGAAGCTTGGAGAATTTGGAATTTGTTAGTTTTGGATAAGAATTTGCATAGTTTGGAGAATTCGAGAATTCCTGATAATGACAAAACTATTTCACCTTCAGGGAATCTCGAAATCTCCATAATTTCAAAGTTTCCATTATTTTAAAGGTGTCTATATGAAAATCAGTGTTCTAAAAATCGCTAGGCGCTGGGCGGGCGGCGAGCAGGTGCCTAGCGCCCAGGGGCCTAGGCGGTCTTAGGTTTTGTATTATAACTTTAATAATTTACAAAAGTTAAGCATAATACCTTATCAATTACATCCAATTTAATGTCAATATACATATGCAAAATTTAAAAACATGAAAAATTAACAATCGTGAACAAAATTTATTAAAACTCAAATGACTGAAGTTGGTCATGATGGGTACCTTCATCCTCTTCGAGATGCGTGCCTTCGCGAATCTCAAGGGGGATGAGTGGTAACACTCTCCCCCTCGCCCATTTCCTCGCCCACTCCCTTGACGCCTAGAAGGGCTCCTGTAACACACACGGATCTTTTCGGGCGGTTATTTCTATAAGTACACATTGGAATGTTTTAATTACTTGAAATTTGTGTAAGCCTACTACAAATGCGCATAAGATATTCCTATTACTTGAAGTTTGTGTTTTCTTACTATCTTGTCTCTTGTGGAGGACTTTCCAGTTTATTGCTACAAGCATGCATTGGAATGTTCCAATTACTTAAGTTTTTGTAATTTTACTACAAGTATGGTTAGGATTTTCTTATTACTTGAATTTTGCATAAGCCTACAGTTTGTTTACAGGTGAATAAGTAGTGTTTTTCTTTCAATTTTTTGCTCACACAAAATTGTTTTGTTTCATTGAAAATAAGAAGTTGTGCTTCGATTAAGTGTTATGAACAAGAATACACAACACAAATAAGTGGATATGCTAATTACTTTTATTTGTTGTTCTGAAGTATGATTGAGTTGGGACTGCTAAGTACTCCTCAAACTAGTCGCCCCAAGTTGGGTACTCATCAACAATCTTACTCAGTTGTTCGGAAGTATGATCTAGCTGGTGTAGCTAAGAACTCATCAAACAAGTTGCCCTCAGTTGGGTACTCACCAACTCGAGTGTTTGTTATGTAAGAATTTTCCATGTATATACATGATTACTAGATATTAGGTTATTTTTCTGCTAAAATTGTTAGAAAAAACAAATAATTTGCAAAAAAACATATATCAAGTAGTACTCACTACACCATAAATGGTAATTTGTAACACACTATAGCTTTGTTCCTAAAAAATTTTGTAACACCACAAAAATCTTGCAAATCATGACATTACAAATATTAGTAACACCTCGATGTGTTACAACCTTCAACTTTCATAACAGTTGACCAATGTTGCTAATGGCATTGTACCATGTTACAATGTTCAAATATTAGTAACACCTCGACGTGTTACAAATGATTTTTTTTTTACAAAAATCAATATGTAAAATTTATTTATTTTTAATTAAATAAATAAAAAAAGTATCAAAAAATGATGACATCCAATGAGATTATAAAATCTAAATACTCAAATACCAATGTTAATACCCAAATTAAAATAATTTTGCAATCATTACAAAGTGAAATAGTTTCAATCAATTATAACATCAATTTTCATATTAGATCAATATTTTAAAAAAAAGTACATGTATCAAGTACATCATTAGTATGCTAACAACTCAGAAAACTAAAAAAATATTTCGCGCTCTCGATAATTCCATATTGGGAACACACTGGAAATTGTCCTCAAACATAAGAACACACAAAATCAGAGACAACATCTGCTGCTTGCAAATTTTTCAACAGATCCTTCTCCCGTGGAACATCAGTCTTCATGGTCAAATCCATGACCTCCTCAAGGTGAGAGACTTATCCAAGCTTGCTCCAAGCCCTGAACTTGGGTGTGGAAACTGAGGAGGGAACCCATGACCAAAACTCCACAGAGAAAAACTTCAGCACTAGCTTGGAATGGACATTAGACACTTCTGTTTTCTTGGCCCAGAGAAACTTGGTTTTAAGTAGGAAACTTATGTGTCACTAATTGTAATGATGATTGAAAATTTATGAAAACTCCAGCACCAGCTTGTTTAGTTCTTCTCTAATAATAGCATCTGGATCTGAGAGGGTGGGAAACCCAGCCAGTGTTCAATTTCTGAACCAATGCTGCCTAGAGCATCTGAGAGAAGTGTAACGACTCAAGAGTTGGTACTGTAGGCATAATCTTCATAGATTACTAGAACTTGACACCAACCATAAGAGGCAACCACGGAGGCAAGACATTTTATCTGTAGAGAGTCACTGCAAGCCATTCTGAGCAAGAAAGGCCATCTTACCAATGTTAATGGAGGGGTGATGATGGATGGTGCTGCAAATGAGAGGACTGGCACTTGTGCAGCTGTGCTTTATTAGCCATCTCATCAATAAACTCCGTCTCTTGCCATATCTCCATCCCTATAATTGTTTGAGCTCCACGTTCTTTGGTAAGGTCATTAAGCTACATCCAAAATTGAATAATCAAAATGTACGCATTGAACATCAAGTTTGTTAATGTAACAAGTTTAGAAAATAACAAGTACCAACTTTGTATGCTCGGAGGGGGTCACCGCCGAAGTCACGAACATGGAGGACTAGCTTGGACTTATTGCTAGAGCTACTGTTGAACTCTTGTACTACAACTTCCATGGCTATCTTTTCTTCTTTTCGTTGACATCAATTGTTGCCCCAATATTCACCACTCAATTATCATCATCGTCTTGGGCACTATGCTAGCTCCATGGTTGATCAAAATGAATATAACTACAAAGAACTTGAATGGAGAAGATGAAGCAGCACAAGTAGGACTTGGTAGAAACATTTTAGGATTTGTTTCTATTTTTTTCCTTTTACTCAACAGGGTTTGGTTCTTATAAGGTAGTTGGCTTGGTAATTGAAGGAGAAAAGTCTTGACAAGTATAAAGGGTCAGAAAAGCTATTTAGTTGGAATATTCTCTTGGCAACTTAGACAAGAAAACTGAAGACAACAATGTAGAAGTGAAGCAGAGTGTATACAAGCATAAGTTTGGAATAAGATGGTGTCCGATACAGAGTTCAAGGGAATTATAGGGATATGTTTAGACTCGGAATGTATGTGTAACTTAATAATTTTTCATGTCAATATAGGGAACACAATGGATTTAATGAAATAAACTAGTTTACTCATCTTTATCTAATCTTATTGCAAATCAATTGGAAATCTGTTCTATATTTCTACTGGTTCTCAAATCAAGGACTGTGGTTGATTTGTTTTGTTTAGATCTATTCTTATAACTAATCAATTGAGCTGCTTTTCACTTGAAAATCATAATCTAAATGTTCAAACAACCCCACCTCATTAGAAGGAACTTGTCTTATTGAGTTTATCTCAACAAATTTCTTTTTTATTCTGATTTCATTAGGGGCTTGGATTTGAGCTGTGTAAACACAACTAGGATCTGTTTCTATACGTTCTTATGTACAAAAGGTTGCTAAGCATGAAACAATGATTTGTATGTATTAATCTAGCTATTTGCATATGCCGTTTATGCATTTAAGAGCCACTGTGACATTTTCTGCCATGATAGAATATCTTTCCATACTGGAGCCTCCTAGGGACTGTAATTGGTGCAACACTCCAATCTTCTACTCATTACAAGACCATGTAAAACGCCTATAAGTTATGCATTTTGTTGAGAAACTAGAGGCAGAGATCATACAGACTAATATAGTTACTATTCTTATTTTATTATGATTTAAATGTTTGATAGTTGAAAATGCATCTCACACTAAGAAAGGCACCTTTTATGCAACTTTAGAGCCTCAAATGAAAGAATAGGAAATCCATATTGAGTTGAAATCTGAGTAAAGTTTTAAAGAATATTAAACACATCCACTAGAACACCTCAAGGTTTTGCACGAAGAATGTATCATGGACCAATACCATAAGTTTAAACACTAAAACATGTTCTATTCATCCAAATTAAGTCAATAAGAAAAACCAAACATACCCGAAGTGATAGTGCAATTTGGAGGCATTAGTTGGTTGTATTTAGCTTTCTCTCACAAGTTTTTTTTTAGAAAGTAGAAATTGGAGGAAGTGAACTTAGATACTAAGTATTTGTACTCCAGAAACTGCCTTTCTGCCTTCCTACAATCACACATAATAAGAGCTTTCCATGAGGGCCCAGACAGCTAGACTAAGCTAGCTCATCACAATCTTCATTCACTTTCTCTATTTGTCTCAACCATTCATTCATTCAAATATATGTGGAGATAATGCATAAAACAATGAAGTAATGGAGATCACATTATTTTTGCAGCTAAAAGAATAGATGGAAAACAACTATACACAATTTTGTAAGCAAATCAAGCTAAAATCGGATTGAAATATGTGCGTTTTAGGGTTCAAACGAAGCTAATAGAGACTACAGACAAATTTTCAACAGAATCACCCATACAACTAGATGAATTTTTCCGTTTATTGCACTTCTTCTGTGCTAGAACATGATTTCTTTGAAAAAAAATTCGGCAAATGCAACTTTGAAAATATAAACATGCAAATTAGAAAGAAAATTGTTAGCTGATGTACCTCACATCCAGACTCCAGGGCAAGCTTGAAGAACCCAAGTGAAATTGAGTGCTTAGTAGCAGATTCTGAAAGCTTAATCTGCGACAACCAGTACGATGCAGAGGAAAGAACATTGAATTTCCCTTGACTAATTGATTTGGAAACATTAGAAGCATGTGTATTCTTCCCTTGACCGATATTTGATCTCTTTGGTATGTTATGCAGCAGGTTATATATCCAGAAAGAACCTGTTTATATTTTCATTACTTCCATCTATTGGATTTTCATACAATAATTACTATAGTTGGAAAGCTTTGTTCAAGAACTTTTACAATCACAAGTTATATGCATTAGTGTCTTTTCATTTGCAAATGAAGAATGTAAACCTATATACTTTTATATACAGCAAGTACAACATTATGGCTGATACATAGAAGACTAGAGAAGCACCTGTTTAAACATGAATGTTCAATTTCACATTTTTCATTGCTGATTTGCTTTGTCTTAGAATGTTACTGTAGGATGCAGAAGAGGAGCAAATCAAAATCCATCCATAAGTATTTTTAGAGTATAAAGAAAGGTATAAAGGGGAATACCCGCCATTGAAGAGTGCCACATGAGTGAGTGTAGCTGTAAATCTTGCGAATCCAGATCCAATTGATAAGGGAAACAAAGGACTAAGATACAACTTCCCATAACTATCATAAGCGGCTATGTTGAGATCATACTGTGGAGTCAAGATCTTGGTGGTATCATATTCATGTCCAGTAGTAGTGAAGAGCTTATCGGAAAACATTGGAAACTTTTGAGCATCAAAGGTGTCGTACTTCCAGTAACACAAAGGAAAAATTATGTAGACAAACATGATGAATCCAATTGTAATATTTAGAATGGAGGAAAACGGTGACACCAGCGGACTACCATGGTAAGCTGATATCCCTGCCAGTCTAGGGTGAATGCTCCAATTCCAAGTCCATAGTACCCTGAACCAATCTGCTGATCTGTGATGCTATGGGGCCATATCCAACATACCCATGAGAAGAATGTTAACATAGGGAATAAATAGCCTGGCAAAGCATAATACAAAAAACTTGCCCCAAATACAATAAGGAAGAATTGCATCCGACTAAAGCCTTTTGACTGCGAAGCCTTCTTGTGGAGGGCTCTGCAATATCCAAATTAAGAACCATATCAGCTTAAAAGTTCTTCGAACATAAATCACTTCTTTTATGCATTAAGGGTGATGACGCAACTAATGATGCTAATGGCACTATTTACATATGAAACTGCAAATTTTCCTCAATGATCATGCATGGATCAACATAACAAGCAAAACAACCATGTCTAATTCAAGTTCAAGAGACTTACCAGTGATCCGATGGCAACAAGAGCCCAGAATTTTGAATCAACATCCTGACTCCCATCTTCTGCAATTTTTAAACAGACACAAGAGCATTGAAATTGCAACCTCTTTTTTTTATCTAGCAAGAGAAGAAATAACAAAAAATCTTAAAGCTACCACACAGAGGAAAACAAACAACCCTTCTTATGAACAAAGTGAATTTATCAATAAGATCTCAAATCTCTACACACTTGGATATTCAGTAAAACCTATCAAATGCAGCAAATCGTACAAACGCAATTCCATTATATTTGTCGTGAATTATCAAAAGTGCCACTAAAATCTACAATCCTCAATAAAGTCGCAATAATTGGAACACCAACACAGAACAATTCACAATAAAAACACAAAAGTCAGATGATAGAGTTGGATCTTACACGTTAAAGGCATCGGAAAAAGTATCATTGGCGGATCTGACAGCGGCTTCAAGATCGAACCAGAGATTAGAAGATCCAGACTTCTCATCCGAAGCTATGGAAGAAGCATCTGAGTTCCAATCGGCGAGAAGAGACGATCCTTTCTGCTGATCGTGTCACAGTTGTGACTTGGATTTGAGAAAGAGAAGAACAGATGGACGGGTAAGCTCTATTGAATACGAAAAAGAGGAACTACAAATCCTATTGCTGAGTCTGATCTACAGATCTGGCCCTTTGGTTACAACTCTGTATTGCTTCTCCTCTGTTTAACTGCAGGGTGCAACAAAATTTCAAATATAAACCAATCAGACTATTACACGTGTTTGGACCATATGATTTCATAACAACCTGTTTGAATTTGGCGCTTTTATATTTGATCCTTTTTCAGCTTAGAGCCCCTTTTTCTATTTGATTCTTTTAGCTCGATTGTATATGTGACAATGCCATCCCCTTTGAAAATATCCCTGTCCTTAAGGATTGAAGTCAGGAAAAGTAGCTCGAATGTGCGTCCAATCCTCCCAAGTGGCGTCTGTAGGCGTTGAGTTCGACCAATGTATGAGGACTTGCGTGACCGCTTTAATGTGTCGAGGGATGAGGCGACGAGCTAGAATAGCCACTGGTTCAACTCAAAACTTGCTTGAGTTGTCGACCAAGGGAAGTAATGGAGCTGCTATGGTGTGTGTTCCCAGTTTCTTCTTTAATTGAGAGACATGGAAAACAGGGTGTACTTTTGAGCTGGGAGGAAGACTCAGTTTGTATGCAAAAGCCCCAATTCTCTCCAGTATTTGAAAGGGACCATAAAATCTAGCTGATAACTTGAGATTGTGGCGAAGATTAGCTGAAGTTTGTCGATATGGTTGTAGGCGCAGGTATACCCACTCTCCGACAGTGAATTCTCGTTCTGATCTGTGTTTATCTGCGTAGTGTTTCATTCTCTCTTGTGCATGGTAAAGCTTTTCCTTGATTATACTCAACATTTGCTCTCTGTCCTTCAGAAATTGTTGCACATCAGTGATTGTATTGGAAGTCGTAGGGGGTAGAGCCATCAAAGGAAGTCGATATCCATATAAAGCTTCAAATGGAGAAGTCTGAAGACTTGTGTGGAAGGCGGTGTTGTACCAAAATTCTGCCAAGTCAAGCCATTTGGACCATTGGAGAGGAGCATCACTGGTCATGCAACGGAGGTAATTTTCGAGACAAGTGTTGGTCCTTTCCGTCTACCCGTCTATTTGGGGATGTTAAGAAGAACTGAGGTTTAATGTTGTCCCTAGAGCTGAGAATAGCTCTTGCCAGAATGCACTCAAGAAAGTTTTGTTTCTGTCCGATATAATCGATGTAGGGAGGTCGTGAAGGCGGTATATATGTTGTAGGAATACATCAACAATCATGGTTGAGGTAAAGGGATGCGAGAGTGCTATAAAGTGAGCAAATTTGGTCAGTCTGTCAACGACAACCAATATGATAGTCTTGTGCTTAGATTGAGGAAGCCCTTTGATGAAATCCATCGAAATATGCTGCCAAGCGTGCTCTGGTATAGGAAGTGGCTGAAGAAGACCCCATTAAGCCGATTGATCATTCTTATTACGCTGGCAATTATCGCATTCAGAGACATATTTGAGGACATCTGCTTGCATTCTGGGCCAGAAGAAGTACTAGTGTAGTCTCTTGTAGGTTGTGTTGATGCCCGAATGCCTCCCAACGCTGAATTATGAAGCTCATGTAGGAGTTGTTGACGCAGGGACCCTGTGGAACTAATACATACTTGATGGTGATTCTTGAGGATACCATTAGATAATGAAAAGGGAGGTCTGGAATCTGGTTTGATGAGTAACTGTTGTATAAGTTGTAACATATTGATCTTGAGCATAGGAAGATGAGACCTCAGTGAGCCATGTTGGGGTAATCACTGTTAGAGCCAAACAGTGTCCATTGTCCTCAGTACATCTAGATAAGGCATCTGCGACTGTATTGTCAACTCCTTTTTTGTAAAATATCTCGTAGTCGAATCCAAGAAGTTTGGCTAGCCAACGTTGTTGGGTCATTGTGGTGACCTTTTGAGCTAAGAAGTACCTGATGCTTTGATGGTCAGTATATATGATGAACTTAGAGCCAAGAAGGTAAGAACGCCACCTATGGACAATGGACTTACACTTGACAAGTTGATGTTTTTGATACAATTTACTTACACTTGACACAATTCTAATGTTAAATATGAAGTTCAATTGTTTGAGAAATTTAAGCTTTTAATGTCAAAGATCAACTTCAATTTGTTGAAGTTGATCACTTTTTAGTGTTGTTTAACTTATCAAGAAAAGTAGCTCAAGTGTGTATTAGGGGGTATCTTTGTTTAAACGTGTTGGAGCTCATATTGTGAGTCTTATATGTTTTGATGCAATTGGGGTCAACGTCGTCGTCGTAGTAGTAGTAATGGTAGTGAGTTATCCTTTTCCCTCTTTCCTTATGATGTGTCACTGAAAGGTGCTAATGATCCTATCACCAAAACCACATTCATCATCATTAAAGAGAAGGGTTCACTGGGACCTTGGAGTTAAGAAAGATATACCAATTTTCACACCCTTTAGTTCATGGAGGTTTATAATATTTCCCTCTTTTGGTTGGCTCAGTAACCTCTTGCAGCGCGTTACCTTTTTTTTTTTTTTGGAAATTTGTTTCAATGATAATTTTTAATAAACCACCCTTGCACCCTTGCAGTCATACTGTGATTTCATGTTGTGCTTCTGTTAATGGTCAATAGTTATATTTCATTTTGTAATTGTTCATTTAACTAGTTCTAGTTGAGTAGTGACAATATGTTTTGCGATTTTATCAGTCTGTTTTTAGAAAAATGAAATGATGGGTTTTTGGTTGTCATTTTCAGGCAGGATATGAGCAAGGCACTAGAAGCTCTTATGGACTTGAAAATGTTTGAGGTCTCACATATTACCACCACTGCAGCCATCACCATATCCACCATTTGCAGGACGAGCTACTAACTCCATTCCTAGATTTCACCCAGGGTCATTAAGCATGGACTGTCCATGGTGCTCATCTTGTTGGATTGATATTTTTTACATTCGGTAAACAAACCAGTGACCATGCATTCAATTTTTGTACACAATGCAAAGCTAATTCAGTATGAGTGGGTATTATTTGTTTCAGGAAGCTAATGCAAACTTGGATGAGGTTGTAGAACTTGCCAAAGAGCTTCAGCAGGTATATCACAGACATGGAAATAGAGCTTGACCATTTGGTATAGTCTACAATTTTTTTTTCTTCGAATTATTTTAAATACAGTTACAGTCTTTGGTTGCATTTTAGTTGTAACTGTTTTTAGCAGCTTCAGATGATTTTAGAAAAATGGTTGGACGAGTATTGCTTTGTGTTTTAATCAAATTTAGGGGTTGGAAATTATCTCGTAAAATATATTTTAACTTATTTCCTAGCTAGGTTGTTGTTAGCATATTACACAACTTTTTGACCTCATCCTTTCAGTTTTGTACTAGAAATACTGTGTATGTCCTCTACTTATCTGTCTTAATCCTTCCTTGTATATTCTTACTATGTGAGACAAATGCCAAATTGAACTTGTAAATGCTTATTAACTAACATGTTCTTTGTTTTTTGAAGGCAAGGTTTCTTGAAGTTGTTGTGGCCTATAAGAAAAAGATTGGATTCAATGGTAATATCTTGTTTGAGTTGTGACTTTGTGAGCACACACATATATATATATATATATAACATACATACATTGACTGTCAAGGCATCCCCATTCATGCAATGGAAACAATGACTTTTCTATCTTTTTTATTAAACAATTCATCACCCCCCCCCCCCCCCCCCCCCCAATCGCTCCATTTGTATTTTATTTTTGAATGCAATAGTACATTTACTTTTCCTACAAAAATACATAAACAAAAAATGAAAGTCGTGGTATAAGTCATTTTGAAAATAAAAACTGAGGATCAAAATGCATTTTCATCTTTGAACATTTCCATTCCTCTATGTTGTTACTTTTGTTTTTTTTTTCTGTTGTCATCAATCTCTTAAGGAGTTCATGGCTACTCCAAGTCTGTCGATTTTAGGGGTCCTTGTCTCCATTGTGATTCTTATCCTTTTCGTCAATGGATTTTCTAAAATGAGTAGTGAAGTTGATTTGCTTATTATATTGCCAGTTTAAAATATTTTGGGTGCAAGTTCTTATAAATGTTCTAATTTTCCTGTAGGGCTTTTATTACGATGTGTTTTATAGAGAGCTAGGTTTGAATGAAGATCACTTTAAACTAATTGAAATGGGAGCAAAAAAAGCTATTGAGTACTGAATTACTGATGCTTTTAGTCAGCTTCGGTTTTGTCACTGTTAATGACATTGTTTGCTTTTTTCATTGGCAGCTTAAGAATGTCTTCTATTGTGATTCCATATGTTGATAGAGATCTCATAGAGACTTATATGGTATGTTCCCTCCCTTTCTCCCCCTTAGATTTTGTTCATTTCTTGGTTCAAAATAATGGGTATTGTTCAAATGGAGGTATTTTATGTAGTGCAGGCATGTCATTGGTGAAGAAGATTAGGTATTCAAGATAGTTTTGTTAGCAAATAAATGGTGTAACTGATATATTCTAACACGGATTTATACACAACTATACATGGGATTTTTTTTTTCAATAGTCTACTTGGTTTTGGCCCATTTTGAATGATTACTATTTTTAGACTAGAAATTTCAGAGATCTGTTAGATTGTATTTGTATGATTCACTCTAATGCACCAAGGCAGATTGCACATCAAACTCATTGCATGCTTTCTAGAAGTCATAAACACATTGATCTATTTATTGCATTGTGTTGTATATGTAGGCTGCCCTTATACTTGCAATAAAGTGTTTTGTTAATGTGAAATGGTGTACAAATCAGTGATGTTGCAGGTATATAGTTTTGTTTAGCGGGTTTTAACAATGATTGGCAATTGAAGATCCTATTATACTGTTAAACAAGAACTATGAGAACCTACATCATTGGAGGTGGATCATCTAGGGATATTTACTTTTGGATGGTAAAGTCTTAACCATTTTGATTTAGCCTTCAATTTGTTTCAGTTTTTTGCAATATATTTGTTCGTTTCCATTTCTGACGAGTCTGATAGTGGATTGGAGTGTGGAGCTATCAATCTCTTTAAGATCTATACATGATATGTCTGATTTGCTTCACCTGAATTGACAATATGCATTGTTTACATCAATTGTCAGCAATATGCTTTGTTGTTACTAATTGGTGACATATTCATTTATCTTTGTTCAGTTAATACGAAATTCTATATAATTGTTTTTACTCTTGAATTGGTATCAAAGAATGTGATATATTGGCAATATCTATTTGATTTTCAACTGTATGACAGATACGTCAAGATCTGATACTTTTCATATTTTTAAAACAGAGCAGTGCATCTCTGTTTTAATAACATAGTCTGTTTTTAATTACAAAGTGTTTTTATAACAGAATCTGTTTTAATAACAACGCGTCTCTGTTTTATTATTGTGGCTGATTAGGTAGATTGAATTTTCTGTTCGTGAGTCTTGGAGCAGATTATTTGTTTGGCTGTTTCTTGTCTAATCTTTTGAAGGTGTTGGCTTGGTTATGGTTTTGTTTAAGGTCCTTTTGGTTGGGAGTTTTGGCTATTTTCACTTGGAAGTTGAGGTCTCAGACCTTTCTGCCATTTGGTGCACTAAAAGGTCATTCTCTGCGTCGGCAGTCGACTTGCGCACACTGCACACCCGTGCCCCCTTGGTGGCAGGGAAGAGGCATTGTGATCAAGTTGCTGATTGGTCGAGCTCCTGCTGGAAAATGGAGTGCTCTATTGAGGTGGACTGATGAAGATGATTGTGGTTCTGTTGAGGTGGTTAAGGTGTTGATACAGGGAGCTGTGGTACTTTATATTTAGTTTTTTATTTAGGTTTTGAAAAGATAGAAATGTTTTGTGACTCGATGTAATACAGGGAGCTGATCTTTATTATTAATTTGATAGATTTTGTGACTCGATGTAATACATTATCTCATTAATTATATAACTTTGCCTCCATTCATGGAAATGTTTAAGTTTAGCACATTTAAAATTTTATTTTCTAGAAATAAAACTTATAAGATGTAATAAAAAGTCATTTGATAGCAAAAAAAAAAAAAAATATTTGCTATGTATACTTACAATAGCGTTTTTAAAACGCTATCGTAGCCTTACAATAGCATTTTAAAAACGCTATCGTAGATCTATTACAGCGTTTTAAAAACGCTATAACTAATGTTACTATAGCGTTATAGTAGTTAACTTACAATAGCGTTTTTAAAACGCTATAATAGACCCTGTGTCTATTATAGCTCCGACAGACACAACGTTTGCTAAAACGCTATGGTAGCCTACCATAGCGTTTTTGAAACGCTATTAATAACAATATTTCTTGTAGTGTCATCTTCTTTGTTTTCTCACCTCGTGCTTTTTTATTTTCTTCCATAGATTCATATGATTCTTCTAATTATTGTTGTCTCACAATCTTTCTTCTTCTCCAACTTGTGAATATATTTACTAGTATGGTCAAATATCTCTATCAATATAGTAGTTGGTCTTCCGATAAGTTAGTTATGCAAACCATTTTTGTTGAAGTGTAAAGCTTGGCGGAAAGCATGTATCACAATATTTTCATTTGCATTGTCAACCTCATATGAATCATGTTGAAGTTTCCGAGTAAAATCCTTAGTACACTCATGTTTTTTTCATTCACAAAGTAAACAAAGCTTCAGGTCCTTTGTACATTTTCCCATAGAGAAAATAGATTTTGTGAATTGTAACAAATGACGCATTAAATCTCCAAAATTCTGACCACTAGAATCAAACTCAGGAATGAAAATATTTGGTGGATGCCACTATTGATTCCTTTCTAAGAAAGGTGAATCTTCTGATCTATTTATCACAATTCTCAACAATTTTTCATCTCGAGGTTTTTGTTTGTTGAAGGCTTCATTAATCATTTTCTTCAGTCTCCTTCTATTTAGTGCAACCATCTCCTCCTCTCTTGTTTCTTATTTTTATTGGATTCTTTGATCTCGTACGATCATTATTTTATATGAGTAAACTTTACGTATGTTTAGCCTTTTTGTCCAGTAGATTCTACGAGATCAAAGAATCCAAAAAGAAGAAGAAACAAGTTTAGGTGTATGATGTGTTTTTTAGATATTTTCATCTTGTTGGAATTGATTTCTATGCAAACTTTGGATCTGTTGTGACAGAGTTTGTGTTGAGATTCTATTCTTATTCCTAGGTGCGGTGAATGGTATTTTGCAAATGGACAAGGCACTAGGATTTCTCTGCCTGGAAGTCCACATAGTTGTTTGCTATATTGGGGGTTCATTTTTCTTCTGGTTCGGAAAGTTGAATTCTCTGTTGAGTGGTGACGCAATAATTTTTTGCTCCCTGCTCTAACCTGGTTCCTGCTGACCTGTTGACCTGCACAAGTAGCACACGTGAGCCATGAACCACCATTGTGGTGGCCGATGGCACTCCGATGCTAAAGTCAGACAGGGATCTGAGGAAGGTGTAATGTTGTAACAAGAAATTTGTAGTGTACCTTAGTTTACCAACCTCATGTCTTATATATAGTGCAAGGAGTCTTGGTTTAACCAGGTTGTCGTAGGCGTAGGTTAGGGAAGAGATCTTCGTGGAGATCTCTCTCTAATTAGGAGTCGTGTTGTAGGAGGGAAGTTCCATGTTAGCTTTGTGCTTCTAGATACGTAGGAGATAGTTCCCAATCCAAGAACAATCCGTAGAAGGGAGTTTCCCTGTATGGAAGATACTCTGGTTTTTGCTTCCTAGTTGGAAGCGGAGAGCAGCTGTAGTTGCCCGTCCGAAGCTGATTCTCGAGATACTTGCCTAAGGAGGGCTTACGGGTCTTGAGGATAGCTGTGAGACGTGTAGGCCTAGCATGTTGTGAGAGTCTGGGTCCGCTTGAGCCTGATCAGCATTGGGCTGATGCTGGGGCCTGTAGTTCCTCGAGATCATCATGGCATGTGTACGGCTTAGGGGTGTGACCATTTTTATGTACCATTAGCTACTCCCCCCGAGTTAGTGGCATGTTTCTCCGTTCGCTACGTCATCTCTTGAAGGGATGCGCCACTCATGATGATTAAGTCTAAACGTTGCTCAACCCACACACTATTAATTGAATGTGCGTTGGTTTGACGGAAAAGAGGCGGGAACCTAACCTTTATTTAGGTCATCCGTAGTACAAAATCTGATTCTTTTGCTTTATTTGTTTTCAAATATATTGTTCTGAAAAAATTGTTCGTATTCTTCATGGTTCAAGAAAACCTTTTTGATGATGTTGCTTTGGCTGAGGCCCTGGAGTTTTTTAAGACGGTATGCTTCAAACTGGAGTGCGTTTTCCGGTTCTGGACGTGATTTGGGAGTTCTTGGATCTTTTAGGGATTCCTTCGATTTAGTTGGGGCCCAATGGATATAGGATCATCCTCATGATTCTGCTAAGTGCTAAGGAGGCCAGTGTTAGCGTGACTCTGCGGGTGATCCAGTTGCTGACCTCTAATCGGCTGAAGAGTAATGTTGTCTATAAGATGAAGTCACCGAATTGCTTCAGTAAAGTGTCTGATGATTTCAAGTTATGGCAGAAGTACTGCTTCTTAGCTCTTGCAGATTCGAAGTATTTTTGGTGCAAGGGTCATCCGCTCGAATGACAGCTTAGGCCACTCCGTAAGTTCAACCATTTTTTGCGATTTTGATATGTTTGATAGACGACTGACTGCTCATTATTGTGTTACCTTGCAGGAAGGTTTCCTACTACTCCTCTTACCTTAGAGGAGCAAAACTCCATGGAGACGTTCCGTGTCTTGCCAAAAAGGAAGGCGGTCGATGTCATAAGAATTTCCAACTTCATCCGTAGTGGGCTGTGGGACAACTGGCTCGTTGCCCACACTTTGTATCGAGAGTCGCGCATTAAGTTGGAAGATGGGGCCCATTAAAAGAAGAGGAAGGCTACTGGAGCCAAAGTTCCTGTTTTGTCCGATGTGGAAGAACCATCTGAGACGCTTGCTCCCTTCATTTGTGAGGAAGAGGTCTCGCATTAGAGTTGGGCCGCCTTCGGCACGACCTGCTCTGGTGAGAGAGGAGCACAAGTCTGTTGGTCCCGTTGAGGCAGAGATTGATGTTCCTAGTTTAAAGAAAGATTACCTGCGATTGATAGGAGTCGTAGACAGGTCGAACCTTAGTGACGCGAAGGTCGAGGCTCTAATTGACCGTCTGGCACGGGTTGTAATTTCGGCTTCTGTTGGTGCTGATTCGCGTGGGGCCATTCTAGTAGAAGGCTCTTGGGAAGATTCGCCTGAGGTGGTAGAATCCGATCGCCCCACTGTTGACTTACCTAAAGGTGGCCGCGGTACCGGCCGTGTCTCTTGTAGTCTGCATTGCTCATCGTCTCGTTCTAGGCCACAACTAAAACTGTTGGAGAGTCCTTTGGGTAATTCGCTCCCTCTTTCCCTCCGGATCCCATTGAGCCGACTCGCAGTAAAGGGTTGACTGTTCTTGACAAAGGAAAAGCCATGGAGGAGAGCCTGAGGACAATAGGAACCATGAAGGGCGGCGCTGGTTAATCTCTGATTCGAGGAAGTTTCATTCAGGTGCACGGATAAACCTGTTCGCACCTGACTTGGAAAAGATGAGCTCACAAGTTTGGCACCAAGAGATGGACGTAGAGTATGTTTCGAGGAAGCATATAAGCAGGCGTCACAGCTGGTTGATGGATCATGCTCCAAAACTTGAAGAGGATACGTTGAAAGGATGTATGGATAAGGGTTTGAAGCACCTTATGCTGGGTATGTCTCACATGAGCCACGCGGCCATTGCTGGAATGGAAGTCAAGGCGGCTCATGGGAGAGTATATATCTTGGAGCGTATCTTATCCACATGTAGCTATTGTATTCTTATGCACTCCGTGAAATTGAGCGGCTTAATAAGCAGGCTGAGGAGAAGAGGTTGGATCTGTCAACTGTGGCGGCTGAGGCTCAGAAGTCTCATTTGGAGGAACTCGAGTGTAATCTAGCAGAGGCGGTGTCTGAAAGGGATGAACTTAGGCAAGAGTTGAGCCGGATCCCCTGAGAAGTCGAGGTTGCGTAGGATGCTGTGACTAAGACGTGTTCTGAGCTGCAATCTTTTGCTGAAGAGAGAGCTTCAAAGGAAGCTAACTGGGTTGCTGAGAAGCAATGGTTGGAATCCAATGTGGAGTTCTATGCCCACGATGTGAGAAAGGCTGAGGACCAACTCGAATTAGGGAGGCATGAGCTTAGTGCTGTGAAGAGCAGTCTGCCCACAGAGCAGTCTCAGGTCGACACGCTGACTGGCAAGTTGGAGCTACTGGAGTGTGAAATTGTTGACGTGAAGGTGCGAGAGGAAGAGCTTCTTCAGGAGCAAGGCAAATGTGAGTTCCTTTAGGTTGTACATGGCCGGCTGGAGCTGTTGGCGCTGATGAAGAAGGAGCATCTGGAGTGAGATCTTGGCCGATATAGAAGATGTCATATGTAGATTTGTCTGTTACCTTTGCATCGTCGGACGGGGAAGACAATGTGGGCCCTGATGCCTAGACCGTGGCGCTTGCGAACGCTATCCCTATTCCAACTTCCACTAGACTTAGCTCTTCCGTTTCTGTACCTTCTCCTGATAGGGAATAACCTTGGTGTGATTGTGCCCCTTTTCATTTAGATCGTTAATGAAAACAATTTTATCATTTCTGTGCTTGTTGTCTCTATTGTATGTTTTTCCTTTTGCCTTGTCATCTTGCTTTGGCATAGGCCGTTGAATCAATAGGACGTTTGATCGGTCTGTCTGCAATAGAGAGTTTGACTGCTTTATATTGTGAACAACTTGGGGTCGTTGTTGTGTAGCCATGTCGGATAGTGGGCATGTTGCGAACAATTTAGCTGCGGATTGGGTTACCCAAGCTGTGTCTTGTTCTCGAGGTAAGCTGCTTGAGGCTTACCCTGTTTGTCAGACCGGTCGGCTGCAGTTGCTGCTAAGAGCGAGTTGAGATGGCCGAGTGTATGTGCCAAAGCGTTATGCCGAATCTGGCGTCGTAAGCTCAGGCTGGCATCCTAAATAACTTTTATCTGGGCACTGGCCGTACGACCTTTGTATCAGCGCAAATGGCCTTTGCTAATATTAGAATTTCAATTGATTTGGTTAGATTCATGTTTGGTGACTAGGTTGTAGAGCAGTGGTCCCATGGCAAGCCGTCTGAATCAGTTTAGGACTGACTAGGCTCCCACCTTTCGAATTGTTTATGTCCAAGTAAAGTGGGCCACGGATTCGGGGAATAAGAGTTTGGCGACTAGGCTGAAAAATAGTGGTTTAGCGGCAAGCCGTCAGAATCAGTTTAGGACTGACTAGGCTCCCACCTTCCGAATAGTTCAGGGAGTAAAAGTTTGGCGACCAGGCTGAAGAGCAGTGGTCCCGTGGCAAGCAATCGGAATCAGTTAAGGACTGACTAGGTTCTTACCTTTCGAACCATCTACACCCTTTTCGCGCGGTGGGGGCTACAAATTTGAGAGGAGTTTGGCGACTAGGCTGAAAAGCAGTGGTCCCGTGGCAAACCATTGGAATCAGTTCGGGACTGACTAGGCTCCCACCTTCCAAATTATCTACACCTGTGCGCATTCGGCTACAAATTTGGGAGGGTTCAGCAGCCACGCTTAAAAGCAGTGGTCCCGTGGCAAACTATCGGAATCAGGTCGTGGCTTACTGGGTTCCCACTTTCTAGACTATCTACACCCGTGCAGAGCAGGCTACAAGTCAAAGTTTTGGTGATTTGGCGGCCACGCTGAAAAGCAGTGGTCCCGTGGCAAGCCATCGAAATCAGTTCAGGACTAACTAGGCTCCCACCTTCCAGATTATCTACACCCTCAGAGTGGGGGATACAAATATTGGTTTTGTGATTTGGGCGGCAAGCTTAAAAACAGTGGTCTCGTGACGAGCCATCGGAATCAGTTCAGGACTGACTAGGCTCCCACCTTCCAGACTATCTACACCCTCGAAGTGGGGGCTACAAGTCCAGGTTTTGATAAGAAGCTTTCGTTGCTAGTTTTCACCAGCTAGGCTTACCTGATTAGGTTTGACGATCATTGGCCGTGAAGGGGGTAATGATCCCTGGTGAGTCATCGTTACCAGGCGTGATATCGTTGATTAGACTCCCACTTCCTGAACCGTCGATGTTCACGCTAAGCGGACTAGGTGTCGGGTTGAACTAGAAGCTGTTATCATCAACTTTGTCTGAATAAGCTTTCCTGGTTTGAAAAGAGGTTCCACCTACTAGAGGGCGTGTGAACCTAGAAGTGCATGGTGTGGACGAAGTTAGCTCGAACCAACAAGTGATATGTAGGCACAATTTGTATGCCAGGATCATCTAGGATCTTTTAGTGCTCGTGCCAAGAATGCAACAGAGTGTTTGAATAATAAGGCGAGCCCATGGGCCTGCAGAGGAAGGGCTAGGGCATAGTGCGCTGTGTGTATGGCGTAAATCGCGTGGTAACACGTGTATGGCATAGGCTGTGTGACGATCGAGTATTTGTTACTCCTCTCAATTGATGGGGTTGCGTGCAGCGCCATTAATTTGAATGACGTGTTTTGGGCAGTTTCCTTTGGAATCGTCGTCTCCTCGTTTCCCATACTGTATTCAATGCTTGACAGTTAATGCTGGAGTGCTCGCTTGGTGAACCATCATGTCTATATAATGGTGTTTCCCAATCATTGCAGGCATTATCTTTCGTAGAGCTTATCTTTTGTAATGTTTTTGCTTGAAGATAGTGCTTTACGTTTTTCAAAGGTTGAAGGTGGATCTCCGTCTTTGAGTCTCCGAATGTTCTGACATTTGCAAAGGTCAGGCGCAGAGATAGTTGCTATTATGCGTGGTCACCACCTGCTATGGGTGAGAATGTAGTTGATCTACTGAGATCTCGTAATTTCTTCTCATATTGTAGAGAAGTGGTACACATTTTCTACCAAGGGAGATGCCGTGGTGTTACACCGTACCACTTGCGTCTCTGTTTGCTCGAATCTCGCTGCTGACCGATGGCTGATCGAAGTGTTGGTTGTTGTGCGGTGTCTCTGGGTGTGGTAGCTCTCAATCACACCTTGCATCGCATATGGGAAATGTGGTATCTCTTTATAGCATTGTGAGACCGTAACTGCGTCACTGCTTGTGGCCATCCTCATCTGCCTTCTTCTAACCCATTTGAGGAAGTTGGGAGGGGTGGGGTGTCTTGAAGAAATCAACAGCTCGTTGTGAGGTATACAATGTTGTAGTACGAGACTTTTTTCGGAGTGATTTGACGGAGCAATCTGACTGCTCAGTCCTTCAATCTCTTTTGCCTCTTTGTCTTTATCTTGGGAAGGGGTCGAGCATCTCTCATTCTCTTAACTTTGTTGTCACTTGCAAATTGCTCGCATCGGAGGGTTTGCAAGTCTTCGTCAGACGCTGTCCGTAGCAGAATTGTCTAAATGAGTCTTTTACTTCAGTTCGCATTGTATTCAGATGCTTGTAGTGCTCAGTCTTTTGTATCCACCTCAGGGCGTTCATGATATGTAGCTTTTTGTATCTACCTCAAGGTATTTGCTGTTACATCTTTCCAATAATCAATAGAGTTTGTTTTTGTAATTCTTCCTTCATTTCTTAAATGATTGTGAATCACATAAGCTCTTTAAGAACTAAAACTCAATATTGACTATGGAAAAGGAAACAAACAACTTAAAGCAAACTAACTGTTGACGAAGAGAATTTGATCATGGCCTTGAAGTGAATTTGGGTTGCTCTCGCTGATCGTTTAACGGACTGTCGAGGCATTACATAGGTCACTGAAGAGTAAACCTTACGGAGGGGCGGATCTCCGCACCGATGGAATGTCAGGGGGATGTGTTATCGCTTGCCATGGCCTTTACGACTCGCTCGGCGGAAGAGCTGATTGCCCCTGTACCGCTTGAAAATGATATCTCTACCATCTTTTTGCTTTGCACTGGGTTAGGCTGCTCTGCATGATGTAATTGAATCTAGGAGCACTCTATCTGTTTCAGTGCGGCATAATGGCAACCTCGTGCTATAGATTGGTCTCCATGTATTGTTTCTTCAGAGTGGTTAACATTACACTTAACACACTGGTGAAGGGTGGAGACCGCTGCTTTCATCTGGTGGAACCATGATCTTCCCAGGATGAGATTGTAGCATGATGATGCATCTACCACCATGAAGTCCAGAAATAGGACCTTCCTGAGCTGCGGGTCTCCTGCCACCGTAGCTAACCTTATCTTTCCGACAAGGAAGAATTTTTCCCCGCTGAATCCGATCAGCGGGTGTCCAAAGATGTCAGGTTTTCTTCCTTGAGGTCCATGCTGCGGAACGCGTTGTAGAAAAAAATGTTAAGTGAATTTTCTGTGTCAACCAGAGCTCTCTTTACTTCATACCTGGCTATGGAGACAAGGATGACTAAGCCGTCGTTATGTGGCGCTCAGACTCCTTAGAGGTCATTGTCTGTAAGGTCTAGGCGGGAATGGGGCTTTGGATCCTTGAGTGGTAGATGTGTTTGTCCTCATCCACAGATTATGTTCACATATCTAGTAGTGCCCGCTTGCCGGACCTGTGTGACTGGCCTTCATTTGGTCGGACCCCATGAAAGACGTATATTATCCCTGGAGTCTCATTTTCTATTTCTTTAATTGACTCCCCCCCTGTCATTTGTCTTTTCTGTTGGCTTCTCAGACTGCAGGAACTCTTTTAGTTTGCCTTTGTGGATCCAGTACTCAACTTTGTACCTCGAATTCTTGCAGTCATTGGTGTTGTGGCCACTTTCCTTGTGGTACGTGCAGTACTTGCCGTTGTCGAGCTTGGCGGGGTCTCCGCGTGTCTTTGGGGGCCACTTCAGTTCCTCCAAGTTTTTCATTGATTTTAGTACGTTTGACAGGTTAGCGTTTAGGGGTGTCACCGCTCTGGATCCAACGTAGTTGGATAATTTCTCTAGCCTGAATAGACCAGGTCGGGCCTGTTGTCACCGCACTTCCTATTGCTACATTCCTCATCCTCGCGTATCTTTCCCTCCATCTTGTCACTGGGCGCGAAGGGCCTCCTCTCACCTTCGGTTTCCCTTTTTACAATCCTTTACTCTTCCAGGGTGATCTGTCTCTGAACGCTCTAGAGGAGTTCCGCCATGTCCAGAGGGGACTCCAGGGTGAGGTCTTCGTAGAGGTTTCCCTCTTTGAGGCCTGCAGTGCTGGCCATCATGGTTGTATCGTCCCTGCACCCGTCGATGAGGTTCAACTCGTTGTTGAAGTGTGTGACATACTCTCGGAGTGTCTTGCCTGACCTCTGCCTTAGGGAGAGTATGTAGTAAGGGCCTTTTAGGAAACGTTGGCTTTCGATGAAACGCGTCAGGAATTCCTTTTCCAGCATTTTGAATGAGTGGATGAACTTTGGCGAAAGGCTGTGGAACCACGTCAATGTAGAGTTTTTCAAACTAGTAGGAAAGGTTTTGGACATGATGGATTCAGATCGTTTTTTAAGGGTTATTACGTGCTAGTAATGGCGCAGGTGGTCGAAGGGATCAGTGGTTCCGTCGTAGGAGTTGAGCTTCGGAGGAGTGAACTTCCTTGGTAGGGCCTCGTTCATGATCCGATCCATAAATAGTGGGACGGAGAGACGATACAGTATGTCCGAGTCGTACGCCCTTCTACGGAGGGGTTTCCCAGGGTCGACCTCTCTATCCTGGCGTTGACCTCAGTGTTAGCCACACATCCTTTAGTCCAATAAGAATTGCCGGGTGCTTGGCTTTCCTGCGCTTGCTCCCTATCATCTGCAAGAGGCGGAGGTTCGTGCTGCTCCTGGTTTCCCATTAGCCGGTGGTGGATTCTGTCGCATGAGAGCCTCCATCGCTTTGGCAATCCACTGTATTTGGGATGCCAGCGTATTGATTCTGGGATTTGTCGCTGCTGTCGTTGGTGTGGGAGCGTGAGTCGACTAAGCGTGCAAGATAGGAGCTGCTAAAGGAGGCGGTATTGGGACCGCCGGAACGTTCGACGTGTCCCCTAGCTCTTTGTTGTTACGTGACCTAGTGGTCACCATCTCTCCGAGTCTTTGAAAGGAGACGACGCTTAGTGTAAAGTTGCGAACTATGTCGTCCCCACGGACGACGCCAAACTGATGTAGTCATTTTTCGCTCATTGCTCTGACCTGGTTCTTGCTAATCTGTTGATCTGCAAATGTAGCACACATGAGCCATGAACCACCGTTGTGGTGGCCGATGACACTCTGATGCTAAAGTCAGACAGAGATTTGACGAAAGTGTAATGCTGTAACAGGAAATTTGTAGCATACCTTAACTTTCCAACCTCATGTCATATTTATAGTGCAAGAAGTCCTGATTTAACCAGGTCATCGTAGGCGGAGTTTAGGGAGGAAATCTTCGTGGATATCCTTCTCTAATTAGGAGTCGTGCTGTAGGAGGGAAGTTCTCTGTTAGCTCTGTGCTCTTAGATATGTGGGAGATAGTTCCTAATCCAAGAGCAATCCGTGTAAAGGAGTTTTCCTGTGTGGAAGATACTCTTATGTTTGCTTCCTAGTTGAAAGCGGAGAGCGGCTGTAGTTACCCGTCCGAAGCTGATCCTTGAGATACTCTCCTAAAGAGGGCTTATGGGTATTGAGGATAGTTGTGAGACGTGTGGGCCTAGCATGCTGTGAGAGTTCAAGTCCGCCTGGCGGTCTGAAGTGAGCGGACTTAGAACCGCTTGGGCTGGATCAGCATTGGCCTGATGCTGGGCCTGTAGTTTCTTGAGATCATCATGACACGTGTATGGCTCAGGAGTATGACCGTTTTTATGTATCATCAAGTGGTAAAATGACCATTTGATTAGGTTACTGCTTACTCGACTATGTTTTCTAAGTAGTTTTTTCAACATTTCGTTCTCGAGAGCCAAAAGTATTTTTGCCTTAATACCTCATCTGGTGCTTGGCGACTCTCGTTATTTCTGGCTTGGACTTGCATGTTGGTTTTCCTCAGGCGAGGATGTTGTGACGAGACTCTTTATCTCTCGATTGAAAGTTTTCAATATGTTGTGAGAGATTGATTCACTTATAAAATGGAGGAACTAGATAGTGAACCCTAATGTGGGGGTAGTGGAGGAGTGACCAGAAAATTTCTTGTGGTGGAAACATTCTGGATGTTTTTTTGTTGTATATTTTGGGTGATCTTGATTTGAAGATACCCAGAACGAGGAGGGTTGACTTATCCACTATGTTTCTCATCTTGAATGAATCTAGAGTGATCTCCATTTCAAAAAACTTTGATTTTAGGTGTGCCCAAAAAATGGAATCGGGTGGTTCCAAAACTTCATTTTGGTTCATGACTTGAGTTTCCCCATTGATTGGGGGAACTTCCAGCTGAGTTTGACCAGTCGTTGGATTCTTGTTTCAAATTTCAAGTATTTCTCCATGATTCATCTGATCAGGCTGTACATTTTCAATCTCAGTTTCTCTCTTGTTTGGTTCCATTGTGGATGTGGGAACTTGATGTTTCCCTACGGATGATGCCAAAAGATGTTGGGGCAAAATTTACCTCACTTATTTTGACGCAAACAAGAAATCGAATGGATTGGATTGGTTGGAGGACATAAGCTCCCGATGTTCTGGCGCACCAGAACAAGATTGGAGGTATCTGCAAAAATTACTCTGATCCTCGAGTTAGCGTGGTGCTCGAAATGATTTACCTAAGTACCAAAGATGGATTGCTAATTACCTTGAGGGTTCTCTGGCTTATGTATTTATGGGGTATTTTTTGTGTAACCTCATTGAAGATGGAATTAACTGCCTTTGATATTTTTTTTATAACTTCCGGGTGAATGGGCAATCATTTTTTTGATGTTCAATTTAATCCATTTTCACATATGAAAATACTTATCTGGATTTTATTAGTAATCTATTTCGAATTTCATTGGGTTGCACGAAAAATTCCAAACCCAATGGTATTTTTAGGGAAGCCAATAATTTGTATCTCTAATGATCAACAAATTGCTAAGTGTTGGTCAACTAATGATCAACAAATTAGTAGTTAGGTCTAAACTCCAGAGTCAAGGTGTAGTAATTGTGTTTATCTTGTAAAAGATCATACATATTGTGCATCTCAAGGCATGTTGACAAGTGATTTGAAGTGTGTTGGAAATACAATTGCTGCAAATTAAATAAGAATGAAGGGTTGAGTCGCGAACTAGGTCGCTCTCTTTAAGACGTTACGCGGCTTTACCCAAGTTTGTGCAAGAAGTCTGTAAGCCCCGTCGTTCCCAGGATAAAACAACCCAAAATATCTTTATGTCTCGTTCTATCCATGCACTGGATGAAGAACGGAAATCTATCACCCAATTTCTCTTGCTCAGAATCACCAAAATAATGGAAATCAATCACAACAAAGAATTTTGAAATATTGAAAACTCTATGAAAAACTAAACTCGAACTCTGTTTGAAAAAACGGAGTTTTGGAAACTCTCAGAAACTCTTTTGCTAATCAGGTTGTGAAACTGTTTCCTTTTTAATATCTTAAGCTAAAGATGAGAGCCTGTATATATAGGATGAAAGATAGAGAGACGTTGGATAAAAAATGCGGAAAAAATTGCGGATCATGTGGGTCGGTGGAAAAAAGATTGGGTCTCCTCGGATCTCATTTCGACCAGACTCGACTCAGCTTGGTCGGCTGGACGGACGACAACGGCGCGTGGAGTGGACCTTCATTGGTCTATTTCCTCCCTCATCCACAAAAGTGGGTACCCCTTGGGGTCCAAACCCAAGTTAAAAAAAACTATCCTTATTTTCACGACAGGACTTGAACATGAGAGGTGGTGGGGAATTGGTACCAATTTTAGTATTACGCACACGTGGTAGGGAATTGGTAGTGCTCACAGATGCTAGCAGAACAAATTTGGGTTGTGTTTTAATGCAAGATTATAATGTAGTTTCTTATGCTTCTCGGCAACTGAAGGCACAAGAGAGGTGATACCCCACACATGATTTAGAATTAACAGCCTTTGTTTTTGCTTTAAAATTTTGGAGACACTATTTGTATTAAGAGAAATTTGAGTTGTATACTAAGCACAAAAGCTTAAAGTATATATTTTCACGACAAGACTTCAACACGAAGCATCAAAGGTGGGTGGAGTTCATTAGCATTTATGATTTTGAAATCCTTTACCATTCGTGTAAATAAAATATGATGGTTGATGCCCTTAGTAGGCAACATAATGTGTTGACCACTCTAATGGTGCCAGAGTGGAAGATTCTTGAGGTCATTTCATATCTTGATGTTTTGACATTTCTGCATACTAGGGGCGCCTATGTTTGTAATTTGACAGTAAAACCTACTAATACGTCCAAATATCGTCCTCCTGTGTGTTTGACCTGCAAAACATATGTTAAACTGCCAAGGACCACCTTTTTGGTGGCCGAAGGCACTCCGATGCTTAAGTCAACAACTCTGTTTGAAGAAGGAAATAAATTTGGACAAAACTAAGTTAAAGTTGCATACATGTGTCAATTGTTCCCTTTACCTTTTGTAATGGTCGCGGTTAATTCTCTGCATGACTTAAGCATGTGAGGGGCAACAGAAGGAGATGTTTTCCATAACAATCTCCTCCTTGATGGAGATGCGCCCGTGGACGTATAACTCCCTCCACGACTCATTTTGGTGCAACGTTCTTCTTCTTTATGAGAGAACTCGTGTCAGGCCAGGATTCAGGTTTTGTCTCGTTCGGCCTGGATTCGGGTTTTGATTATATCTTTTTAATAGCGGGCCTTGTTTGGGCCCCTATGGTTGGCTTCATTCTTCTTGGGTTTTACGGGCTGGCCTAGTAGACGGGACATCTAATATCCTCGTGATAGACGTTCTGCCACGTGTATGTCCGTGATGACTATTCTATTTTGATTGTATCATCAGCTACTCCTCCCTTAGTTAGTGGGTATGTTTATGTATCTACTAACTGTGTGGTGGTTTTGTTTTCAATTTAAACATTACAACACATTTATTGCTCTTTTTATCTGTTGATGCTGCTGTCTTTCTGATGTCCCATTTGCCTGCTCGTTTTGGAGCAATTTCTGGGATTTATTGCGACTGTCATATCTTGCATGTTCTCCCAAGAGCGGACTTTTCGCTGCTCGTCCTTATAAAATGAGAAGTGAGTGCGGGTTTACCTTCTTTTGCAATTCTTCAGTTTCTAGTTATTAATTCCTTAATTTCTCATGTTTGATCTGTAGTCATGTCTAGCTTCAAAGTTTTGAGTAGTGATGTTCTTTATATTTGTGAATCTTTATTTTTGCCTAAGCGAGTGACGCATAGCCGGCTGATCTGAAAATCATTCTCCCCGAAAGGGGCGACAATCCTTGTCATCCAAAACATGGGTACATCGCTTTGTATCCTGGTATGTTCCATTCCAATCTTAGGAGTACTTAAACTTGGTTGACATCTTTCTAGCCCAATTGGTTTCTAATGGTTGGAAGGTGATGATTGTGACTTTAGCAAAGGCTGTCGCAGCTTGTATCCCTATGAATGTCAGGGTTTTGCATTCTCTGGTGGGGTTTAGCACAAACACCAATCACACCTGTTGCCTTTGCTCTCCCTTTTGTTTCAAGGACCTACGAGAAGAGTATGAGAGTTGGTCGAGGTCTTGGTTTTATGCATCATTTTCTTCCAATTACTTTAGGTTTCATGGAAATTAGATTCCGCGGTCATTCCGAGAGCCTAAGGGAGTCGAGTTGTCGTTGGAAAAATTGGAGTTTTATAGTCGATTTGGCGATCTTCCCCGAGTCTTAGTGGAATATTTCCTTACTACAGATGCCATTGTCCGAAGTGGCTTATATTCATCGGGTCGTGCTTTGGAGGATATTGTTGAGTGCGTTAGTGACGTAGATGTCGGCCGCAAAGTGGGTTCGGTTGATGAGCCTATAGGCCGAATTGCTTCTGTCTATGCTCGGGGTTCTGGGAGTACCGACTCGATTGTTAGAAGGAGGAAGGTTCCTAGGCCTCCCAGCCCTTCCAAGATGTTTGCCGTCAGTTCTGGCCGTGTTTTGAAGAGGAAGAAGCTCGCTTCCTCAGTTCTTGATGTTGCTAGGGCTCATTCTCATCTTGCCTCTCTCCAAAAAAGAGGTCGTGGTTCGGGGAATGATTATTTCGCTCGAGAGGACGAGGAAGTAAATCGAGTTCTTGAAAAGTGTAAGAAAGAGGTTTCTCATCCTCTACATGACCACGAGAAACATCTTGTTTTTTCTTACAGTTTGCCTGTTTCTGCTGGCCTGACGATTGATGACTCGTGCATTATTGAAAACAAAATGCTTCAGTTTGGTCCTTAGCAATTCTTAGAATCCAAAGGGTACTAAGACCTTGGATGACTTCGAGTACGATCAGACTATGGAGGATCGAGTCACTGCTCGAACTACCTTATATATTCAGCTATTGATTCACAATTTAGTGTTACACTACCTTTATATATATATATCTAGCTTTCCAAAATACCCCCACCCAAAACCAAGATATGACATTATACTCAATAAAATATCAAGAAAAAACAAAAAAAAATGGGAGGGTGATTTGCAAGTGTGAAAATTCTAAAAACATGTCATTTACAAGTGCCCCCCCTCAAATATTAGTAAATTACACAGAAGTCTCAGTAACTATTTCATAACTCTCCCAAGTGTTTTTAATGGAAGGTGTTTCTCCAATTTTTGAAAATTACGTAAAGATCCTCTATTGAAATTAAATAGCCTTTTACAATTAGATTTTTTTTATGGATTATGTTTAAAAAGATTAAAGGAAAAGCTAAGTGGGCCGCAAAGGAGAGTGTAACTTTTTTTTTTAATAAATCCCACATATTTCGATAAAATAGACTATAATGCACTATTTTATTTTATTTTATTTTTTTGTAAAACTTAAATTATATTTCTTTAATACTAGAAGAATCGGTGTGTTAAATTTGTAGCCAAATCACCCCAAAATATTGAATATACACGTTCGTAGAGCGCTTCGACCCCTAGTAGATATAGGCATAAATCAATCAGACTCTAGAGGTGTGTGTTTTGCTTGCTTCATTCATCAAACTTTTAAAATATGATGAGGAAAGAAAGAAGAGTCTAGCTAAGTGGCCAGTGTATCTAAGTTGGAGTAATATTAAAATTGGACTGAAATCATCTTTGATTGAAGTTCAAATGAAGATAGGAATAATAGTCACTACAAACCTGAGTTAGGATTTTATCAGTAGTCTCTACATTATTGTCATTACTCAACATGTTGCAGTAAATGACTTAGAACTTAGAAAATTAAGTGAAATTGGTGTTCATAATTATATTGGTAGATTTAGAAGGATTGGGTCATAGATAATTCTTAGGAAAGTCTTGTATAATTTGTTTGCATTTTTGTATTGGTAATATGATTGTACACCGGTAGTTTTGATTTTATTGTAGGTTTTTGTTTATTTAATCATTAATTATTATTATTGTTGTTGTTGAAATGTTTTTTTGTTATATTCAATCGTAATTATTAACTTATCAATGAGTATGGTTTTAAAATTTTGAAGCCATAGTAAAGCCTTACGTGAGAAACACACACACATATATATATTGATGATGTATTATCCTTGAAATTAGACCGTGATTGTACTATTAATCGGTTGGGAGAACAATTGTCTAATTACAGAAACGTGAAACTCATGTGACATGTAGATAAATCATTAATAATGCTCTTTTCCAGAACTCCGAAAAAATGTCAAAAAGGAAAAAAATGAAATTTTTTATTTTAGTATACTTGATATATGATTTTAGAATGCAAACTTGCTTGCAAACTGGGTACACCATTCCATGTGAGTTTGGATGTATGTATAGTGATATACTTGTTGATGATGCACCAAAACGGTCCCAACTTTGCGCCATACACGAGTCGCGATGGTCTTGAGGAAAGATAGGCCCTAGCGTCAGCCCAACACTGATCCTGCCCAAGCGATCCTAAGCTCGCCCAATGCAGTCTGCTAAACGGACCCGGATTCTTACAACCCGCCAGTCCCACGTGTCTCACAGCTATCCTCAATACCCGTAAGCCCTGCTAAAGGCAAGTATCTCGAGGATCAGCTTCGGACGGGCAATTACAACAACTATTTGCTTCCAACTAGGAAGCAGATTCCAGAGTATATGTCACATAAGGAGACTTCTACCTATAGACCACTCTCGGAATGAGAACTATCTCCTGCGTATCTAGAAGCACACGGCTAACAGGGAAACTTCCCTCTACAGCACGACTCCTAATTAGATAAGGATCTCCATGAAGATCTTCTTCCCTAAACTACGCCATCGATGGCCTAGTCAAACCAGCACTCATGCACTATAAATAAGAGACGAGGTTGGTAAGCTAAGGTATGCTACAAATTCCTTGTTTACAACATTACCCTTCCTCAGATCCATGTTTGACTTTAACATCGGAGTGCCATCGGCCACCACAACGGTGGTCCGTGGCTCACGTGCGTTCCTTGTGTAGGTCAGTAGGTTTATAGGTCAAGGTTAAAGTAAGGAGCAGAAAACGACTGCATCAGTTAGACATCGTTTGTGGGAATGACAAAATTCCTAACCTTTTACTAGCATCATCTCTCCTAAAGTTACAAAGAGATGGTGACCACCCGATCAAGCAAGGGCGGAGAACAAGGGAAAACGTCGAGCGCCCAATTTGGTGCTACTTCACCACTCTCGATGGTGCAAATAACGTGCAGGCATCAAGCTAACGCTTTCGGAATAATAGTAGCGTTGACGGACCCCGAATCGAATCCAATATCACTTTTTATTTGTCAAGTTTTGTTGACGATGAAGACGCTCAGATCGATGAAACAAAGGCCTGACGAGACACTGAAGGCGTATCTAACTCGCTTCAGCAGTGATCTAACTGTCGTCAACGTGTGCAACAACACAATGATCGTCTCAGCCTTCATCAACGATCTGGATAAAAGTAAGTTCTATAACTTCCTAACTTTGGACCCACCAGTAAATATGGCAGACCTGACAAGGGAATCGCATAGCTACATCGCCCTAGAAGAAGAACAGACAACCAGGAGCGAAGTCGAGCCCAAGGAGAAATCAACTGATAGGATATGCATGCTTCATGGAGCCCATTATGAGTCCAAACTATCAAACAGGTCTAGGAAAAAGGCTCTATGTGGTATGAGGATACAAGCAATATATGGCGAGCTACTAGCACCACATGCTCAGAAGCATGACCACTCCATGCCACTAGCATTTACGGAAGAAGATTTAGGGCATACAACTCGCGCACAATGATGCTCTGGTAGTAACGATCTCCCTGGCAAGCTGGGAAGTACGGTGATCATTGGTGGACACCGAGAGCTCATTGAAGGTCATGTTTCTCCGAACATTCTATAGCATACAACTAAAGGAGAAAACATTGACCCATGATAACCGTCTGATGATCGATTTCAGCGGCAAAATGCGTTTCCCCGTGGGAAGGATACAACTGACAGTAATAACTGGAGAGAAGCCAACTCAATAAACCATGTTTCAATAATTCATAGTAATCGATGCACCTTCGGCACTAATGCGGTCCCTTGATATACCAAATGGGAGTGGCATTCTCAACTTTTCACCAGTGCATCAAGTATCCAACAAACCAAGCAGTCGGTGCGTTAAATGGCAGCCAGGCAGTAGCTAGGGAATGCCAGTGCATAACGACACTGCCACCCAGTGATTCTCAGTGTGCGGCTGACCCCGTGACTAGGACGACTATTTATCTCACCCAAGAAGCGGGGTAAGAATAACCTATCCCAAACGATGAGGCACCAGTAAGCCCTCGAAGTAGGCCCAATGTCGTCCAACCGAAGGAAGAATCCATTACGGTCTACCTCGACAGCCCTCTCAACAGCAGGGCTATCCAAATAGGCTCCTGCATAAGCAAAGACTTGATAATTACCCATCGCCTAAATGTTGACCATGCAAGGCATGGTGGGAATCGACCCGTCAATAATCACCCATCGCCTAAAGGTGGACCTCGCGAGGAAGACAGTACGGCAGAAGAAGAGGCTCGTGGCACCCGAGAGGAACACGATCATAAATGAGGAGGTGCAACGCTTACTCAATGCAAACATGATTAAGGAAGCACGATACCCACGCTGGCTAGCGAACACCATTCTTGTAAAAAAGAATAACGGGAAAGGGAGAGTGTGCGTGGACTACACGGACTTGAACAAAGCTTGCCCAAAGGACAATTTCCAACTCCCCCGCATTGACCAGATTGAGAATGCCACATCCGAGCACAGCTTACTAAGCTTCATGGACGCCTATTCAGGCTACAATCAAATATTGATGCACCCCCTCCCGGATCAAGAAAAGACTTCATTCGTAACTGAAAGGGGAATATATTGCTATAGGGTGATGTCGTTTGACTTAAAGAACGCAGATGCTACCTACCAAAGATTGGTAAACTGAATGTTTAAATAACAGAATGGCAGGAACATGGAGGTCTACATCGACAATATGCTGGTCAAGAGCCTCCATAGTCCTGACTACATAGGAGACCTCACTAAAGCATTCAACCAACTCAGAAAATGCCAGATGAAGCTCAACCCACAAAAATGTCCGTTCGTAGTTGAGTCTAGAAAGTTATTAGGCTATATAGTGAATAAGAGGGCGATCGAGGCTGACCCAAAATAGATTCAGGCCCTTTTCGACATGAAAGCCCCCGCCAACATCAGAGACGTTCAGAGCCTGACTGGGAGGGTAGCAGCGCTCAACAAATTTATATCTAAGTCGTCCGACAAATGCCTTCATTTTTTTAAAATACTAAAAGGAAGCAAAGGATTCTCTTGGAACGAAGAGTGTGAACAAGCCCTTTAGAGTCTGAAAGCATACATGAGGAGTCAAAGCTACTCTCCAAACTTACGACAGGGGAAACACTCTACTTGTACTTGTCTATTTCCAAGCACGCTATCAGCTCAACCCTCGTACAAGATGACCGAGGGACTCAAATACCAGTGTATTACACCAGCAAAACCTTCGTGGAAACAAATGCACACTATCCATACCTAGAAAAGTTAGCTCTGACACTGGTCATATCCTCCAAGAAATTGAGACCATATTTTAAAGCCCACTCTTTAACGGTTCTGACCAAGCATGCACTCCGCTCGGTATTGCATAAACCTGATCTATTCGGCAGGATGGTGAAATGGTCAGTGGAAATCGGACAATTTGACATAAGCTATACTCCAAGAACCGCCATCAAAGCTCGGGCGCTAGAAAACTTCATTGTCGAGTTCACAAGTGGAGAAGAGCCGATGACAGATCACCAGTCCTCAGATTCAAGCGCCAGGCATGGATCTTGTGCTGCGACGGATCTTTGATGTGAAAAGCAAGTGGAACCGAGATCACACTTCACTCCCGTAGCTGCTTGACCCTCGAAAAAATAGTCACGTTCGAATTTTCCGCTTCAAACAACGAGGCCGAATATGAGGCTCTACTGTCCGGCCTAAAGCTAGCCTTAGGGATCGGGATAGATCGCCTAACAACATACATTGACTCAAGACTGGTAGTCAACTAGGTCAAAGGGGATTACAACAGCGAAGACCCCTGCATGATAGCCTACTGCGATAAGGTACTTGGTATAATGGGCAGGTTCAAGAGATGTGAGATCATATAGTGCCCGCGAAACGACAACAAAAGAGCCGACGCGCTACCCAGAGAGGCCTCACCTTTGACAGAGTCTCAAGTGGCATCATTGAATACCAAAAGCAATCAAGCCTAGATGAAGAAGAGCCTAGAGATGTTTGCACTGCAGACGCGCAACCAAATTGGATGACTCCAATACTCGAATACATCTCAACCGGAGCCCTATCGACCGAGAAGGTCGAAGCCAGAAGACTTAAAAATAGAGCAACGAGGTACACTCTCCTAAACGACAACTTATACATGATATCTGTGATAGGGCCTCTGCTCCAATGTCTGTCATCTTCAGAGGCAAATCAGGTCCTGGGAAGGATCCACAACGGTATATTCGAAAATCATCCCAGCGGGAGAACCCTTGCCCACAAATCTTTAACTCTAGGATATTATTGGCCGACCATGCAGCGAAACGCCAATGATATTGTTCGCAAATGCGACAACTATCAGAGGTTTGCACCATACACACATATGCATGCCCAGCCGCTGACGCTAATGACTAGTCCCTGGCCGTTCGCACAATGGGGAATGGACATCGTCGAACCGCTTCCAACAACAGCCGGTAAAATGTTCCTTCTTGTGGTTATTGACTACTTCACCGAGTGGGTCGAAGCCGAGCCCTTATCCAAAATAGGGTATGTCTAGATAGAAAAATTCATATGGGCCACCATCGTCTGTACATTTGGCACCCTCGGAGTATTGGTCAACAACAAAGGAACTCAGTTCGAAGTTATCAAAGTTTAAAACTGTGCAAAAGTTTGAATATTAATCACTATTTCTCTTTTCCAGGGCACTCCCAAGTCAATGGCCAAGCAGAGGTTACCAACCAAACAATCCTTGAGGTGATCAAAAGAAAGTTTAATGCGGCCAAAGGAAAATGGTTCCAGAGCTACCAGGAATACTCTTGGCGTATAGGATAACTAAAGGGATCAATAATAGAGAGACACCTTTCATCTTGGCATACGAGTCAAAAGCCATGGTTCTGGTAGAACTTGAGGTGCCAACCTTCCAGACGGTAACGATGAAGCCCTGCGCGTTGGGCTAGACCTCCTTGATGAAAAACGGGATCTAGCCTCCACCAAGATAGCCACCTACAAGTAATGAATGGCACAATACTACAACAAGAAGGTCAAGCCAAGTGAATTAAAGGTGGGAGATTGGCTACTCAGAAAGACCCAACAAAACACCAAAGAAGCAGGCGCGGGAATACTAAACCCGAATTGAGAAGGACCATATAGAGTAATCAAGGTCAACAGGCCGGGGACGTACTAGTTGGAAGAGATAGACGACAACGAGCATAAATGACCATGGAATGTAGAGCATTTAATAAAATATTATCAATAAAATATTTGCTTTTACTAAAACTTCCACTGCTGTCCGTTATGACCCTCAACCATCTCGGCTATGGCTAGACTCGAATATTAGCCCAACGCCTAGTACGCTATGCGCGGACCATGACAACTGAGGAAGTGGGAGTCTAGTCCGCGCTAGCCGCCTGATAACGACGACTTGCCAAGGGATCATTGTTCTCCAACAGACAATGATCGTTGAACTTACCAGTTAAGCTTAGTCAGATCGTAACTGATGACGATGACTTCTAGTGCCCAACGCCTAGTCCGCTGTGCGCAGACCACGACGGCTGAGGAAGTGGGAGTCTAGTCAGCGCTAGCCTGCCTGATGACGATGACACGTCAAGGGATCATTGCTCTCCAACAGACAATTATCGCCAAACTTACTAGGTAAGCTTAGTCAGTTTGTGATTAACAACGACGGCTTCTGGTGCCCAATGCGTAGTCCACTATGCGTGGACCACGACGACCGAGGAAGTGGCAGTCTAGTCAGTGCTAGCCCACTTAATGATGATGACTCGCCAAGGGATCATTGCTCTTCAACAGATAATGATCGCAGAACTTACCAGGTAAGCTTAGTCAGTTCGTGACTGATGACGACAGCTTCTAGTGCCCAACACCTAGTCCACTGCTTGCGGACCACGATGGCCGAGGAAGTGGGAGTCTAGTCAGCGCTAGCTCACATGATGATGATGACTTGCCAAGGGATCATTGTTTTCCAACACTCAATGATCGTAAAACTCACCAGGTAAGTTTAGTTAGTTCGTGACTGATAAGGACGACTTTCGGTGCCCAACGCCTAGTCCGCTGTGCGCAGACCGCGACGGCCAAGGAAGTGGGAGTCTAGTCAACACTAGCTCGCCTGATGATGACGAATCATTGCTTTTCAACAGACAATGATCGACGAACTTACCGTGTAAGCTTAATCAGCCCACAACTGATGATGACAACTTCAGGTGCTCAACACATAGTCCGTCGCACACGAATGATGACGATTGACGAAGCCAATGTATCTTTGACATTCATACGCATGACAACAATGGTTCACCAATAAACAATAGCAGCAAAAAACATTTAGTTTCAGCATAACTCGACTGACAAAAACAGGCAGTCTGGCAGTAGTACAGATTCTACAATTTACAAAGCATCTAAAAAGAATTCAACAGTACAAAACAAAACAATACTTTCATTAAAAAATTGTTTTTTTCGGAAGGATGTTACAACTATTATAAGGAGAAACGACCTCCTCAGCAGCTTGTTCTGCGGAACCAGACCCTTCCCCTCAAGAGATTGGTCCGTAAGCAGCCCTCCAATAACTGGCGAAGTCGAGGTCGACACCAGGGTGCTATTCTCTTCTAAGCTCCAAAAGCTTTAATCTGCCTTGAATAACCTCTGACGAAATCGATGGCCTCCGTCCCAACATGTCAAAATCCACCGCACCCACCAAGGTAGCATAACGCGAATGCTCCTCCGATAGTAAGCGCTTTGCCTCCTGAATGTGGTGAAGCCCCTCGTTGACTTCATACTCTAGTTGTAGTCGTTCGACGCATTGTATCTCCCCCCACGTCATTTTGGCATCTTAGGCCTGCCGATCGGACGACCACTTGTCCACAGCCGCGTCTAAGCTCTCTAACTCATCCTGAGTCCATCCCAATTCAACACCCATTGATGCCAAATCCGGCTTGGCCAACCTCAATTGAGATCTTATGCCCGCGAACTCCGCCTCAGAAGTGAAAACTACGGCCTTCACAGCCCCCAAGTTCGCAGAAGTATTGACATTTTGCAGCTGACCAGTCAAAGATCCACTCGATTGAGAACATCCGAATACGACATTCATAGGTCCGCGAAGGCCTTCTCCAAGACAAGGACTCTTCCACGAGCTTGGGGATGCAACATAACAAGACTATGCGATTCCATGGCACGAATGTCTTTCTCAGACTCATGACAACGTTAAACATCAATGCGAGGACCAATGTTCTCTCCCTGTAAGTCATCAGGTGGAATAACAACATCTAGTAGAAGATGACGACCCTCTGAAGTTGTTGCCTGAGCAAAAAGCGACAGCCCGAGGGCAGAGACCGCACGATCAAAGGACTACCTCCTTCTTGGAACAACAACAGGAGGCATACTCGCCTCCAATTCTGCTACCCTGGTCGGGCTAGGCATAGCCAGACTTCTCTTCCTCGAACGACGATTGATAACCCATTCAGTCAGCGAACTCGGTGCAGTAATAACGTCATGAGAACACTGTAGCAACCCGTTACGCACAAAAGTGCCCGACATTATGACCTCCTCGATGGACGTCAATGGGAGATTGATGAACTCCATCTCTTCTCCTCAGTGAGAGCGGGAACTGCGAACTTCCTTGAAATAATAAAATGACATCAAACTAGCGTCGTATCTTGGATCGAAAAAATAAGCCAGTAATTAAGAAACTTACGAAGGTCGAACTGGAAGTATCATGGGATTTTACGACTCCCAAGCTTTAAGTACGAAGACTTCACCAAGGCCACAAACCAATACCTCTCCCAAGGCTTAGTGTCATCCGCTATTAAACACAAACAAACAGGGCAATTCAGTATGCAAAGGCCCCTAGCATGCAACCGAGTGGTGATCATATGGTGGATTACCGTTGGAGTCAAACGAAGGCCAGCATCACGCGATCTCAGGTAAATCACAATCAGAACCTTGAACCCGCTCGGAACCATTTGAATGGAAGGCATACGAAGACTGAAAAAGAAATGCCAGACGTTATCCGGAATTGTGAACCAAAGCTCTGACTCAAACATGCCCCGGTGCAAACTTATATACCCCTGAGGGGTTGTAGTTGGAACCAAATCTCCAAACGCGGGGACGATTTCTAGATCCATTGGAATTTGGTACAAGCTTCGAAGCCTGATTAATTCGGCTTCATCAACCAGACTGCCCTCGAAGAGTTTGAGGCAAGTGAAGGACAACAGATCCTTAGAAAAAAGTTCAACATTGTCTGCCATTGATATATAGGATAAATTAGACTATAACAACACGATTGCTTGAAGAAATTACACAGATAAGGATGGGGGGAAACTTCCTTGAAATTGCGGATATTTGTAGAGAAGACAAATTGTATTTGTCCTCCTTTGAGCAGTCGTGTACCCACTAATGTTGTGCACCGCTCGAGACAACGCTTCAGGCTCAATCATCACGACGGTACAATTTATTTTTAAAGAGACAGTGAACCGACTAAATGCCCTACTCACTTGGAGAGAGTAGCTAATGATACACCAAAATGGTCCCAACTTTGTGCCGTACACGTGTTGCGATGATCTCGAGGAAAGATAGGCCCTAACGTCAGCCCAACACTGATCCAACCCAAGTGGTCTTAAGTCTGGCCAATGTAGTTCGCTAAACGGACCCGAATTCTTACAGCCCGCTAGTCCCACGTGTCTCATAGTTATCCTCAATACACATAAGCCCTGCTAAAGGCAAGTATCTCGAATATCAGCTTCGGACGGGCAATTACAATAGTTTTTGCTTTCAACTAGGAAGTAGATTCCAGAGTATATATGACATAAGGAGACTTCTACTTATAGACTACTCTCGGAATGGGAACTATCACTTGCGTACCTAGGAGCACATGACTAACAGGGAAACTTCCCTTCACAACACGACTCCTAATTAGAGAATGATCTTCACGAAGATTTTCTTCCCTAAACTACACAATCGATGACCTTTCAAACCAGTACTCGTGCACTATAAATAAAACATGAGGTTGGTAAGCTAAGGTACGCTACAAATTCTCTGTTTACAACATTACACCTTCCTCAGATCCCTGTCTGACTTTAGCATCGAAGTGCCATCGGCCACTACATCGGTGGTACGTGGCTCACGTGCAGTCCTTGTGTAGGTCAGTAGGTTTACAAGTTAAGGTCAAAGTAGGGAGTGGAAAACGACATGATCCTTGATATGACACACCACTTGGGACATGTACGCTCCGAGAGGGCAATAAAGGCACATTTAGATGGGGTTTGTTCGGCACAGGCCGAGAATGTAATTGTGAAAAAGAAGCAAAAAACTAGGGCAACAATAAAAACCCTGATTTTATCATAAAACAAAATTTTGTACTAATTAGTCTATTAGTATGTATGTATGATTACCTTGATGGAAGAAACTAAATGCCCATTTGATCAAATGAGAACTTCCTCATGGTAAAATGCTTAATGTTGGTATTTCTTATAATCGTATAATGTTCCTATGATGTGTATTATATCAAAAGTAAGTTTGCTCACACCAGTATTGATATCCTGACCCAAATTGTATTTATTTTACAAATTTTGGTGCATTCATAATGAGTGCAGCCCAAGAGACTCACCACGGTTAGTTGGAGCATGGAGGCAAGTTGTTCTAGCTTTGAGGCCATAGATGTGGTTGGGACATTTTTTGTAATTTTTGGTTTTGTCGATTTCGTGAATAATAAGATGTAGGACTCAATTATTACTTTCCGTATATACTTAGATTGGTTTGAATTATGATTTATTTTGGTGGATTAAGATGAGGTAATGTTGACCTTTGTTACGAGAGGAAGAATTTTGAGGAAGTTAATCTATTTTATTTAAATTGTTCCTGTTGTGCCGAGATTGTTGGACAATCTATTAATTTTCATCAAGTTCAGGTTCATGTTTTAAATGTGGGGGTTATGACCATTAGATGAAGAATTTTTTATGGCGTTGATGATACATCGAAACGTCCTATCTCCTAGGTCGTACATGTGTCATGATGATCTCGAGAAATAACAGGCCCAAGCGTCAGCCCAGTACTGATATGGCCAAAGTGGATTTAATCCCACTCAATGCAATCCACTAGACCAACCCAAATCATTGCAGCTTGCTAAGCGTACGCGTCTCACATCTATCCCCAATACCCATAAGTCTTATTAAGGCAAGTATATCGGGGATCAGCTTCGGACAGGCAAAACAACAACACTTTGCTTCCAACTAGGAAGCAAATATCATAGTATACATTGCACATGGAAACTTCTATCTATGGACAACACTCTGATTGGGAACTATCTCCCTCGTTTCTAGGAGCACAAGTCTAATAGGGAAACTTCCCTTCACATGACAACTCCTAATTAGAAAAAGGATCTCCACGAATATCTTCTTCCCTTTACTATGCCACCGATGGCCTGGTCGAACCAAGACTCCAACACTATAAATAAGATATGTGGTTGGTAAGCTAAGGTACACTACAAATTTTTTGTTTACAACATTATACTTTCCTCAGATCCCTGTCTGACTTTAGCATCGGAGTGTCATCGGCCACCACAACGGTTGTCTGTGGCTCACATATGTTCCTTGTGTAGGTCAGCAATTCAAGGTTAAAGCAGAGACCGAAAATGATTGCATCAGTTTGGCACCGTCCATGGGGACGACAAAGCTCCTAAGCATTCACTAGCATCATCTCTCTTCAGAATACAAAAGATGATGATCATCAGATCGTGGAACAATGGAAAACAAGGGGACATGTCAAACGCTCGGGCTGGCGCTACACCATCGCTTTCGGCAGTGCCGACAACACATGGGTAGCAGACTCATGCCCTTGTAACAGCAGCAACAATGATGGACCCCAAGACAGATCTAAGATCATCTTATATACAACAAATCCTGCTAACAATGATGACGCTCAAGTCAATGAAGCAGAAGCAGAAGCATAATGAGACACTGAGAGCGTACATCATGCACTTTAGTAATGATCTGACTTCTGTCAACATGTACGACGATGCAACATCCTTCACCTACAGTCTAAGGAACGACAAGTTCTATAACTTCCTGATTCTGGAACCACCAGCAAATATGAAAAAATTGGTGAAGGAAGCACAGAGTTACATCGCTCTAGAGGAGGAACAGACAACCAGGAGAAAAGTCGAGCCCGAGAGGAAATCCTCCGATAAAAAGGTAAGAGGTGAATCGGCGGGCACGATACACGTACTCCATGGGGCTCATTCAGAGTCCGAACTATCAACGAAATCCAGGAAAAGAGCACTCAGAGAGATGAGGGTCCAAGCGATAAGCACCGAGTGACAAACGTCGCACGCCAAAAAACATGACCGTCCTATGTCGCTAGCCTTTACAGACGAAGACCTCTGGGGCGTCCAGCTCTCACATAATAACGCTTTGGTGATAACGATCTCCCTAACAAGTTGGGAGGGAAGGAGATCCTTGGTGGACACCGGAAGATCGTTGAATGTTCTATTTCTCCGCACGTTGCACAACATGCAGCTAAAAAAATCCTTGATCCCTAATAACCGTCCGATGATCGATTTTAGTGGCGAAAATCACTTTCCGGTGGAAAAAAATACAACTAACAGTAGTCACGGGAGAGCCACCAACTAAAAAAAATTCTATTTCAAGAGTTCATAGTGATCAATGCACCTTCCACGAATAATGTTGTTCTGGGGAAACCCTGGCTACACCAAATGGGAACAGCAGTCTCCACTCTGCACCAATGCATCAAGTACCGAATAAACCAGACAATCGGTGCCTTACGAGGAAACAAGGCAGCTGCCAGATAATTGTAGCACCTGGTTGTTTTCATACTAACTAAAATTTTAATATATCTTTTGTATGTTTGTCTTTATTAAGTTTTGTGCTACTTGCTTGTTTATGTTGTGTGTGCTTTATTTCTTAAGGGGTGTTAGGAGAACATCTTTTTAGGAGTGGGTTATTATATGTTTGGACTCTACTGTTATTTCATTCGAAAAGTTGTTAGCTTATTGTGGAATTATTTACCTAGCTATTCTCTCTACTGAATCTCGGGATGAGATTCCTTTGAGGTGTATATATTGTAACATCCGTACTTTTTCAAAGACCTTAATAAATATTTTTGTAAATAAAAATTCCAATTTGTTATCTTTATGGTTTTTTTTAAACTTATATAGATATACTCATGTAGTGTCTATGCAAGTTTGGGGTGTTGTTTTGTACGTTGTGGAATTTTTTTGTGCATATAAGACCTGAATAATTTCCAATCTAAAATTTGTATTTTTTAAAAACCTTAGTTCGTTTAGTAAGTTGTATTTTTCAAAATTCACTTAATATTTTTACTCTTCAAATCTCGGGACGAGATTCCTTTCAAGGCGTGTATAATGTAATGACCTCATTTTTATATAATCATACATCTATATGGTCATATTGTCATAATGGAGAAATTGAAAGAAGCTTTAGATTTGATTGGTTGAGATATTATAACATTTAGTTTATTGATGAGATAAGTAGGTCATAACCATCGATGGTACTATACTAAAGAAATGCCTTTGATTTTACCTAATGATGGGTTAAAGACATAAATAAATGCCTTAGTGGATTGTAGACTCTGAATATTCTATTTCTATAAGAGAAAATTTTTCTACACCCTCTCTCTCCACTTTGCCATCTATTAAATAAAACATTGGGATGCCTTTCATTTATGGATCAAAATGGTAAGGTCAGAGTTGGATAACTTGGTGGGGGGGCTTTCTTTCTTTAGAGTTATAATTACGTTGGTTAAGAGGCTACTGTTGAGGGGTGAAATAACAAAGCTGGAGGAATAATTCTAGGGAGCCCGCGTTGGTAGCCTGGGAGTCAGTCCGGACCCTCCTGGGCACGTGCCTGGGAGAGTGTTTGGCACGTGAACCCAGGCCCAAATCTGGGTTCCTCTGCTCTGCTTCCTCTTCACGCTTCCTCCTCTGCTCCGCTCGCTCCTCTGCTCCGCTCGCTCCTCCTCACGCCTCCTTTTTATCTATAAGAGAATCAAGATCTATTCTACTTTACATAGGCATCCACTTTTCTGTATCATTCTCTAACAACTCTATATGCAGGTTCCATGAGCTATCAGAGTTTGATGAAGCAAAGAGAAGTTGCCGTAGGCGTCTGGCTGGACACAACGAAAGGCGCAGAAAGAGCTCTAAGGAGGAGGCGTGAATAGGAAGCAGAGCAGAGGAGGCGTGAGGAGGAGCGAGAGGAGGCATGAAGAGGAAGTAGATCAGAGGAACCAAGATTTGGGCCTGGGTTCACGTGCCAAACACCCTCCCAGGCACGTGCCCAGGAGGGTCCGGACTGACTCCCAGGCTACCAATGCGGGCTCCCTAGAATTACTTAAGCTGGAGAGATTTTATTCCAATTTCGTACGTACTACACAGAGAAGAGAATAGAATGAGAGAGAAAAGAAATGTAGAGAAGAAAAAGAAAAGAAGAAATAGGGAGAGAAGGAGACGGAGAGCCCACCTATGGTGCCAACCGAAACCCTATCTTTCTCCCCATCAATTTTCACTGCTCCAACACTACTTCGGAGGGGCCAGTTGATGAATCATTTCAAATCTTTTGATGGTTGAGGCCATTGGAAAAGGAAAGTATGTTGAGAAACAAAGAGAGAGACATGGAGAAAAATAAATAGAGAAGAAAAGAGAACAATGGCGGTATGTGCGCTTGTGCTCTATGTTGCAGATTGATTCGCATATTGCATTTGCAAGATTTGCGGATAGTGCTTGCCAGATCGGTGAGTTTTCTTCATTATCTTTTGTATGTGAATTTAAGAAGCTTGGGTTTGATGATTACATTTTAAGTTTGTGAGTTTTTCATGGTTTCTTTGGTTTAAAGATATTTGATAAAAGGTGTTTGATTAAATGATTGTTCTTTTTTTTTTATCTTTTCGATGATGATGTCCCATGGGTTGTGGAAGGGTGTGAGGTTCCTCCTTCAATAAGATTCATTGTCAAGGTAGGTAAAGCTTGACCCTTGTTTTGCACTTGTAAAGGCAAGCTAATCTGAGAAAAAATATATATATGATGTTCAAATGACGAAATTCTATATAATTGATTCACCAAATTATTATTAGCTAAGATGTAAAGAGAAGTTCAGAGAAATTATTTAAATTAGACTAGAGAGAAAAAAAGGAGAAGGTGGTTGATTAGTGGGCAAAAGCAATACAGCAAGGGAGAAATGTGTGGAAAATGAAGGTTCATGGAATTGAAAGTGAGACAAATTTAGGTTGGCCAGCCTTCAATCAAAATAATAATACAAACAGAGAAAGAAAGATTGTGAGGGGGTTTCATTGAAAAGTGCTTCTCCTTTATGAGTGCTCCCATAATTAAAACTACTGTATGTATGGTCTATGGTATGTTTAGTCCCCAGACCAACCTTTGCACCTTCAAAGCCATGCCAAAAGAGGTCTCAATATATACAAATACACACACCTAACAAAATCAGTTGATTCATGTTTTGCTCAATCTTTAATAGGATTTTGGAAACTAGAAAAATGCCAGATTCATGGAGGCATAGCATTGTGGTACCAATTTATAAGAACAAAGGGGATATCCAGAATTGCTCGAACTATAGAGGGATAAAACTTATGATTCATACGATGAAACTTTGGGAGAGGGTTATAGAACAAAGACTTAGGAGTTTAACCACGATTTCGGAGAATCAATTTGGATTTATGCCAGGTAGGTCTACTACGAAGGCCATCTTCCTGCTTAGGCAAACTATAGAAAAATATCGAGAGGCACGTAAGAGTTTGCATATGGTTTTTATTGATCTGGAGAAAGCATATGATAGGGTCCCCAGGGAGTTAATTTGGTGGGTGCTTGAAAGGAAGAAAGTGTCTCAATGTTATGTTGATATCATTAAGGATATGTATGAAGGGGTTGTAACAAGTGTTCACTCAGTAGGTGGGATGTCTGGTGAATTTCCAGTGTCAGTAGGACTACATCAAGGGTCGGCATTAAGTCCATATCTCTTTGCTTTGGTCATGGATGAGTTGACGAGACATCTGCAAGAAGATGTACCTTGGTGCATGTTATTTGCAGATGATATTGTCTTAATGGATGAGACTAGCGCAGGTTTAGGTAAGAAATTAGTTAAGTGGCGGGAGGCTTTAGAGAGTAAAGGTTTTAGAATTAGCCGTTCGAAGACGGAGTATCTAGTGTGCAACTTTGGGTGTGAACCAAGAGGGAGAACTAATGCAATTGAGATCGAAGGTGTCGAGGTCCCAGAGTGCGAGGCCTTTCGATATCTAGGATCTATAATTCAAAAGAATGGGGCTATTGGAGAGGATGTAGACCATAGGATTAAAGCTGGTTGGTTGAAATGGAGAATGACGTCAGGAGTATTATGCGATAGAAGGATGCCTGCAAGGCTAAAAGGGAAATGCTATAAGACAATTGTTCGACCAGCCATGCTATACGGTTCAGAATGTTGGGCTACTACGGGACAACATACGCATAGGATGGCAGTAGCAGAAATGCGTATGTTAAGGTGGATGTGTGGCAAAACTCGTAAGGATAAAATTATAAACGAACGAATTAGGAGATACTTAGGTGTAGCGCCCATAGAGGAAAAAAAATTAGAGAAAGACGTTTAACTTGGTTCGGTCATGTGCGGAGGAGACTAAGCACGGCGCCAATTAGAAAATGTTTAGATTGGCAAGTTAATGGAGGGTGTCGATGGAGGGGAAGACCGTTGAAAACTTGGATGAAGACGGTGAATGAAGATATCATTGAGCTTGGATTAGGCGAGGAAATGTGGGAAGATCGCATTGCTTGGAGAACCAAAATCCATGTAGCCGACCCCGAAAATCTCGGGAATGGGCTTTGATGATGATGATGATGATTGCCATTTATTGCCTCCCCCTAGTTATTGGTGTGTTGACGGGGTAAAAAAAGAAAATGAAGGATCGATCCTATACTAATGCAATCGTCTAGGTGTTGTAGATATATCTAGGTCGGTGGGGAAAATATTGAGTAGTTCTTATTACCCATTTTGGAATAGATCGAGATATGGAGTACCTTTGATATGGACTTGTTTACTTAATTGTGCTTTCATATTTAATTTTTTTTTATATATATATATAATGTGAATCTAAATCACCAACGAAGTATATTATTGTTTTTCAAATAGTTTAAATTAATTTTTATTTGAAACGTTTCATGGAGAATTTCAGTTATCAGTTAATAGTTGATTTTTTTTACTCTTTTGCACAACTCCGAAAAAAAAGAAAAAAAAAAGTGTTTTAGTATACGTGATATATAATTTTGGTATGCAGACTTGCTTGCATATTAGGTACGTCGTTCCATATGAGTTCGGTAGTACGTGTAATGCTTAGAAAATGCTTGCCATGGATCGAACTTCGGGTGATATGATATGTTCCTCGATGTGGCACTCCACTTGGACCATGTACGCTCCGAGTGGATTCGAAGACAACAGATGCACATTTGGGTGACGTGTGATCGACACATAAGGAGAGTGTGATTGTGGAAAAAAAGCGAAATTTTTATCTATGTGCATGGTTGCCTTAGGGGAAGAACTAAATGCTCATACGATCATTGAATGGGAACTACATGTCTTCCTTAAGGTAAAATGCATTTTGTTGATATTTAAATAATGAGTATTATGACTATAATTTGTATTTGAATGAAAATAAATTTGTATTTATGAGGAACGATATATTATGAATTTTATTCATTTGTTTCTAACCGTTCCGTGCAGGATGGTAAGTCTACTAACCTTTCAGCAGGTCTGACTTACCATGTTGTGAGTGTTGGATAAGTAAAGGTTTATTTGAAGATAGTAACATTATTATTATTATGACATGTTTGCCTCATGGAGGAACTACAAGCCTATGATGTGTTATTTATTGTGTGTGAACTTTTCATGCTAAAGCATCTAACTTATTTTATTTGTAAGAGATGAAGTTTTCTCATACCAGCTACCTCGCTGACCCATGTAAGTTTATGCTTCTTAGGTATGTTCTTATTGGAACGTAGTCATTTAGCATTTATCAGGTTATAGAGTTTTGGGGCGGCATCTTTGGCGGTTTATTTTTATGGAATGGTCATTTTCAAAGACTTATCCGGTTTGAATTTTTGTCTATGTTAATTTTATTTAATGTTTCTCTTGTTAAATTTTCACGACTCGAGTTTTGGGGAAGCCGATATTCCTAATCCTACGTGGATATAAGGATTTTTGTTTTTTCAAAATCGGGGTATGACAAGAATGCCAGTGCATGACCTCACATCGATCAGGTAACTTTCAATTGGCAACTAGCATGCGATCAAGATGTCACTTAATCTTACCAGAGAAGCCGAGATAGAGCAACTAATCCCAGACGATGAAGCTCTTGTGAGCCCACGGGGCAGGCTGAATGTCGGTCAATCAGAAGAAGAAACCATCACGGTCTACTTCAACAATCCTCTCAACAATAGGGCAATTCAAATAGGTTCCCGCTTGAGCAAAGAACTAACAGAGCTGCTACAACAGAATCGGGACGTCTTCGTCGGGACCATGCAAGACATGGTGAGAATCGACCCATTAGTGATCACTCATCACCTAGAGGTGGACCCCACGAGGGAAACCATATGGCGGAAGAAGAGACCCGTGGCGCCTAAAAGAAATATGATCATAAGCGATGAGGTATAGCGGTTACTCAACGCAGACATGATCAAAAAAGCACGATACCTGGTTTGGCTGGCAAACATCGTGTTGGTGAGGAAGAAAAAAGGAAAGTGGAGAATACGTGTAGACTACACGGACCTAAACAAAACTTGCCCGAAGGATAGCTTCCCACTTCCCTGCATTAATCAAATCATGGACGTCACATCTGAGCACAACCTATTAAGTTTCATGGACGCTTACTCAGGTTACAATCAAATATTAATGTACCCTTCGGATCAAGAAAAAACCTTTTTCATAACTGAGAGAGAAATATATTATTACAGGGTGATGTCGTTCGGTTTGAAGAATGCAGGTGCTACATATCAATGACTGGTAAACCGAATGTTCAAAGAAAAAATCGGTAGGAACATGGAGGTATACATAGACGATATGTTAGTCAAGAGTCTCTGCAGCCCCGATCACATAGGGGACGACACCAAAGCATTCAAGCTGCTTAGAAAATATCAGATGAAACTCAACCCACAAAAGTGTTCGTTCGGAGTTGAATCTGGAAAATTCTTATGCTACATAGTGAATAAAGGGAAATCGAAGCTGATCCAAAACAAATTCATGCCCTTCTCGACATGAAAGCTCCCGCCAACATCAGAGACATTCAGCGCCTGACTGGGAGGGTGGCCACACTCAACAGGTTTATATCTAAATCATCCGACAAATGCCTTCCTTTCTTCCAAATACTAAGAGGAGGCAAAGGATTCTCATGGGACAAAGAGTGCGAACAAGCCCTTCAGAGCCTGAAAGTATACATGGGGAGCCCTGAGCTACTTTCAAAATCGGCAACAAGGGAAACACTCCACTTATACTTATCTGTTTCCAAGCACGCCGTCAGCTCACCTCTTGTATGAAATGATCGAGAAATCCAAATACCAGTGTACTATACCTGCAAAATCTTCGTGGAAGTAGAGGCACACTACCAAGTCCTGGAAAAGTTAGCCCTAGCACTGGTTGTATCATTGAGAAAACTGAGGCCTTATTTTTAAGCCCACTCTATAATAGTTCTAACCAAGCACCCGCTCCGAACGGTACTGCACAAGCCAGAGTTATCCGACGGGATGGTGAAATGGTCAATAGAACTTGGGCAATTGGACATAATCTACGCCCCAAGAATCGCCATCAAAGCCCAAGCGTTGGCAGACTCCATTGCCATGTTCATCGGTGGAGAAGAACCAAAGACAGACCTTGAAGCCCAAGATTCAAGCATTCAGGAATGGACCTTGCGATGTGACAGATCGATGATAGGAAAAACAAGCGGAGCTGAAATCACGCTCTGCTTTCCAAGCGGCTTCACTTAAAAAAACCATCAGATTCGGCTTCCCTGCTTTAAACAACGTAGCCAAATATGAAGCTCTCTTGTCCAGCCTGAAGCTAGCCTTGGGGATCGGGATAGATCACCTAACGACTCAAGGCTGGTAGTCAACCAGGTCAAAAGAGAATTCAACAGCAAGGGCCCCCGCATGATAACCTATAGCGAAAAGGTACTCCGTGCAATAAGCAGGTTCAAAAGGTGTGAGCTCTTACAATGCTCCCGAGATGACAATATAAGAGCTGACGCACAAGCCAGGGAAGCCTCGAAGCCATGAGGACTCAACAAGTTATGCAAATGATCAGCGACCAAACCTCTACTCCGATGCATGTCACCTCCCGACGCAGATCATGTCCTAGGAAGGATCCACAACTGGATATGCAGAAATCATCCTGGTAGGAGAACCCTCGCCCACAAAGCTTTAACCTATTGGCTGACGATGCAACGAGACGCCGAAGATATTGTCCGTAAATGCGACAAATGTCAGAGGTTTTTGCCATACACGCACATGCCCGCCCAGGCACTGACAATAATGAAAAGTCCGTGGCCATTCGCACAATGGGGATGGACATCATCGGACCGCTCCCAGCATTAGCTGGAAAAAAGTTCCTTCTTGTGGTAGTCGACTACTTCACGAAGTGGGTCGAAGCGGAGCCCCTATCCAAGATAAGGCAAGTTCAAATAGAAAATTTCAAATGGGCAATCATTGCTGGCAGATTTGGCATCCTCAGAGTATTGGTTTGCGACAACAGAACTCAATTCGAATGTATCAAGGTTAAAATACTATGTGAAAGTTTGAACATCAGTCACTATTTCTCCTCACCAGGGTATCCACAAGCCAATGGCCAAGCAAAGATTATCAACCGAACAATCTTGGAATCAATCAAAAGAAAACTTGACACGACCAAAGGGCAATGGGTTTCAGACCTACCAGGAATACTCTTGGCGTATCAGACGACCAAAATAGACCCTACCGGAGAAACACCGATGGGTCAAAAACCATGGTTCCAGTAGAACTCAAAGTGCCCACCTTCCGAATGGAGAAATTCAGAGCAGACAACAAAGATGAAGCCTTGCGCGTCGGACTAGATCTTCTCGAAGAAAATGAGATCTAGCCTCTGTTAAGATAGTTGCCTATCAGCAACGAATAGTGCAATACTACAACAAAAAGGTCAAGCCACACAAATTCACAGTGGGAGATTGGGTACTCAGAAAAACCAAGCAGAACACCAAAGAAGCTGGCGCAGGAAAGCTGAAACCAAACTGGGAAGGACCCTACTGGGTGCCAAGGTCAACAGGCCGGGGACGTACTGGTTGGGAGATATAAACGGAGACGAACTTAAACAGCCATGGAATGTAGAACACCTAAAAATATATTATCAATAAAAATATTTGCTTTTATTAAACTTCCATTGTTGTTCGTCATGACCTCCAATCATCCCCGCTACGACCAGATTCGAAAGATCACGCCCAACGCCTAGTCCCCTGCGCGTGGATGATGATGGTCAAGGAAGTGGGAGTCTAGTCAGTGCTCTCACACCTGATGACGACGACGACGACGACTTGCCAAGGGATCATTGATCTTTTACAGACAATGATCGCCGAACTTATCAGGTAAGCTTAGTTAGTTCGCGACTGATGACAACGTCTTCTGGTGCCCAATACCTAGTCGAGGGTGTGCGGATGACGATAGCCGAGGAAGTGGGAGTCTAGTAAAACCTCTCATGCCTGATGACGATGACTCGCCAAAGGATCATTGCTCTTTTACAGACAATGATCGTTGAACTAACCAGGTAAGCTTAGTAAGTTTGCGACTGATGACGACGACATCTAGTGCCCAATGCCTAGTCTGTTGCGCGCGGATGATGATGGCTGAGGAAGTGAGAGTCTAGTGAGCCCTCTCACGCCTGATGACGACGACTCGCCAAGGGATCATTGCTCTTCTACAAACAATGATCGTCGAACATACTAGGTAAGCTTAGTCAGTTCGCGACTGAAGACAACGACTTCTAGTGCCCAACGCCTAGTCCGCTATGCACGGATGATGACGGTCGAGGAAGTGGGAGTCTAGTAAGCTCTCTCACGCCTGATGACGATGACTTGCCAATGGATTATTGCTCTTCTACAGACAATGATTGCCGATTTACGCTTAGTCAGTTCGTGACTGATGATGACGACTTCTAGTGCCCAACGCTTATACCGCTACGTGCAAATGACGACAGCCGAGGAAGTGGAGTCTAGTTAGCACTGTCACGCCTGATGATGACGACTCGTGGATCATTAATCTTCTACAGACAATGATCACCGAAATTACCAGGTAAGCTTAGTCAGTTCGCAACTGATGACGATGGCTTCTAGTGCCCAACACCTAGTCCGCTGCGCGCGAATGACAACGGTCGAGGAAGTGGGAGTCTAGTCAGTGCTCTCACGCCTGATGATGATGACTCGCCAAGGGATCATTGCTCTTTTACATACAATGATCGCCAAACTTACCAAGTAAGCCTATTCAATTCGCGACTGATGACGACGGCTTCTAGTGCCCAATGCCTACTTCGCTGTGCCCAGATGATGACGATCGAGGAAGTGGGAGTCTAGTTAGTGCTCTCATTGCTTTTCTACAGACAATGATCGTCGAACTTACCAGGTAAGCTTAGTCAATTCGCCGCTGATGACGACAGTTTTTGGTGCTCGACGCATAGTCCGCTTCGCGGATGACAATGACCAAGGAAGTGAGAGTCTAGTCAGCGCTCTCACGCTTGATTACGATGACTCGCCAAGGGATCATTGCTCTTCTATAGACAATGACCGCTTATCCCTATTATTCAAGCCCAGTTAGTGATGACTGATGAACTACAGCTTTTGAGCAACGCCCAAATCTGTAGCTCGCTTTGTGCGGGTGTAGATGATTTGGATGGTGGAAGCTTGATCAACTCCGACTGATGTCGATGGCTTGCCATGGGACCACCACTCCTCTAGAATTCATGGTCACCAAATTCAATCAGTGCCCCTACTCTTGATGACGACGACTTGCCAAACAACCAATGATCCCCGATATGCAACGAATTTTGGAGCATCTCAGCGCCTAGTCTGCAATGCACAGACAACGATGACTAAAAGTATATTTAGTGGTACCACAGCTTGCGGCGGCGACTCGTCAGGGACTGCAGCAACTCACCCATAAACAAGAGTATCTAAAAGCAGTCAGTTTCCACACGACTCAACTGACAAACACAGACAATCTGCCAGTGTGTAGGTTCTGAAAGTACTAATTCCACGACCTGCGAAACTTCTAAAGAAGACACAATGGCACGACAGTACAAGACAAGAGCCAAAGTTACAAAACATGACTTTCATCAAAATTTCGTTTTCCTTTGTCCCTAGAGGGTCATTACAACTATTTTAAAGCATAAAGGGGCAAAATGGCTTCCTCAGCAGCCTGTCTCGCAAATCCAGAACCTTCTTCTTGTACGATGGTTCCAAAAGTAGCCCTCTTATAGTAAACAAAGTTGAGGTCAATGCCAGGGTGCTTTAATCTGCCCCGAATGACCTCTGACGAGATTTGTGACCTCCATCCTGAAGTGTCAAAATCCACCGCTCCTACCAAGGCGGCATAGTGCGAACGCTCTTCTGACAGTAAGCGTTTTGCCTCACGAACACGGCGAAGTCGCTCAACAACTTCAGACTCAAGCTGCCACCGTGTAACAACCCATTCAGTCTCAGCCCGCTTCCTTTCGGCAATCTGGGCTTGCAGATCGGACGACTACTTGTCCACAACAACTTCTAACCGCTCCAACTCAGCACGAGCCACCTCCTATTCCGCTCGGGTAGAAGCCAAATTGGTTTTGGCTGACTTTAGTCGAGCCTTTATGGTTACCAATTCTACTTCATACATAGGCGTCACGGCCCGTTTGGCCCTTAATTCCGCAGCAGCACCAAAATCATGCAGTTGATCAGTCAAGGAATCCACCCGGTGGAGAGCATCCGAATATGGCACCTGCAGATCTGCAAAAGCCTTCTCCAGGGTGAGAACTCTCCTGCGAGCATCAGGTGCAGCACAACAAAACCATGTGAATCAAGAGCGCGAGCCTTCACCACGAACATATGGTGACTCACAACGTCAACACCTTGTCCAATGCGCTCCCCCTTTAAGTTAGCAGGGGATAACAAGATCCAGCGAGAGACGACAATCCCTTGAAACCACCTCTTGAGTAGATGAAAGTAACTCGTGCCTCGCAACAACTACCTCCATCTCTAGCAGGGACGACGGCTCAAAAGAAGAAGCTGTATGATTGGTGGGTTGCCTCCTTTTATGAATAATAATAGGAGGCACACTCGCCTCCAACTTAGCCAGCTTAGTCGGATTAGGCAAAGCCATGCTCTTTTTCTTCGAACAACGATCCCCATCCTCTTCGGTTGGCGAGCTGGGTCCCAGCGTGGACATCATGGGAACACAAGATCAATCCGCTCCGTACGACATTACTTGGCATTAGGGATGGCAGTGGGGCGGATTTTCACGAATATCCGCCCCACTCGCACCGTTTGCGGCAGATTTGGTAAAGAGTCCCTGGATCTTGGGGCGGATACGGATTTCCGATCTGTATCCGTTTATTAATCGGGGCGGATACGGATTTGGCCATATCCGCCCCACGGATTTTCGTTTAACCGGTAAATTTACAAACATACCCTTCACCTATATAAAGGGATTAATCCTATCTCTAACACATAGAGACAATCGCCCTCCCTCTTACAGAGAGATCTCCCTCACACCTCTCACACACACCAGACGCGGAGAGATCTCCCTTTGCCTCTCCCTCTCACACCAGACGCAGATCTCCCTTCGCCTCTCCCTCTCACACACAGATCCTCACTCGAAGATGAAGGGTTTCGAAGGGACTGTCTCCTCCAGTCGAAGTGAGATCTCACAGTCAAAGTCTCCCCATCAGAGATTGAAATCTCACAGAGTCACAGTCGAAGTCTCCCCATCAGATATTGAAATCTCACAGTTGAAGTCTCTTCCATATCCGCCTTCCTCTCCCCATCAGAGATTGAGATCTCACAGTCAAAGTCGAAGCTTTCCATATCCGCCTTCCTCTCCCCATCAGAGATCAGATCTGAGATCAAATCTCTGACATCTCAAATCTGAGATCATTCTTTTAGATCGAATTTTTTTTTTTTTTTGGTAATTTGTTGTATGGTTTTTTCTAATTTTTTGTATGTAAAAATGATCTTTTACTGTAAAAGTATCTTTTACTGTATGTATGTATGAAGGAAGAAATTTTTTTAACGGATATTTTGGGCGGGGCGGATATCCGCCAATCCGTGCGGGGCGGAGGCGGTTTTTAAATAAATTTATAAACGGATTGGCGAGGCGGATTTGGGGATCCGTTATTCCTGACGGATCAGGGATGGATTTGCTCAAATCTGCCCCAATCCGCCCCGTTCCCATCCCTACTTGGCATTATGACCTCTTCAACAAACATCAACAAGAGTTTTTTAAACTCCCTCTCTATCCGTTCTTCCTCCTTAGTGAGAATAGGAGTCGCAAACTTCCCTAAAAAACAACATATCAAATCAACACTACATCTGGGAGCAAGAGGGTAAGACAGCAAAAAAGAAACTTACTAAGGTCAAACTGGAAATATCTGAGGACTCGACGTCCTCCAAACCTGAAGTATGAGAAATTCACCGAAATCAGGAACCAATACTTTTGCCAAGGCTCAATGTCATCCGCTACCAGACGCAAACAAGTAAGGTTATTCAATATGCAAAGGCCCCTAGAATCCAACCGAGCGACAATCAGATGATGAACTATCGCCAGGGTTAAACGAATGCCTACATCGTGCAATCTGAGAAGAATCGTAATCAAAATCTTGAACCTAGTTGGGGCCATTTTAGCGAGAGGCATGCAGAGAAAAAAAAAAGTGCCAAACGTCGTTTGGCATTGGGAGCCAGAGCCCAGATTCAAACATGCCCCGGTGCAACCCTATATACCCCTGAGGGGGTGAAGATGGAGCCCTAGTCGCAAATGCAATAACAACTTTCAGATCCCCGGGAACATGGTACAGGCTCCGTAGCCTAATCAACTCGGTTTTGTCAACCAAGCTATTCTCGAAAAGCTTGAGGCATGTATAAGACAACAACTGCTTGGAAGTAAGTTCAACGTTATCCACCATCGATTGAAAGTGCAAATCAAGCTCTATAGGAACACAATCACACAAAAGAACAAACACGGGAAGGGACAAACTAGATCTTCCTTGAAACAACGGCTATTTATAGAGAATGTTAACCATACTTCTTCTCTTTGAGTAGTCGCGTTCCCATTAATACCATGTGCCGCTCGAGACAACGCTTCGGGTTCAATCATCACGACAGTACAGTTACTTTTCAGAGATTCAGTGGACCGACTAGATGCCTTACTAACTCGAAGGGAGCAGTTGATAATACATCGAAACGTCCTATCTTCTATGTCGTACACGTGTCATAATGATATCGATAAATAGCAAGCCCAAGCGGATTTAAGCATGCTCAATGCAATCCGTCAAACGTACCCAAATCATTACAACTTGCTAAGCCCACACATCTCACAGTTATCCCTAATACTCGTAAACCCTATTAAGGCACGTATCTCAAGGATCAGCTTCATACAGGCAAGATAACAACATTTTGCCTCCAATTAGGAAGCAAATACCAGAGTATACGTTGCACAGGGAAACTTCTATCTATGGACAACACTCTGATTGTGAACTATCTCCCTCGTATCTAGGAACACAAGTCTAACATGGAAACTTCCCATTTAGAGAAGGATCTCCAAGAAGATCTTCCCTAAACTACGCCACTGATGGCCTGGTCGAATCAGGACTCCAATACTATAAATAAGACATGGGGTTTGTAAGCTAAGGTATGCTACAAATTCCATGTTTACAACATTACGCCTTCTTCATATTCCTGTCAGACTTCAGCATCGGAGTGCCATCAGCCACCACAACAATGGTTTGTGGCTCACATGCGTTCCTTGTTCAGGTCAGCAGGTCAAGGTCAAAGCAGGGAGCGAAAATCAATTGCATCAGGCGTGATAGTCCATGCATTGTTCATGGATGTCATAGAAAAAGGAAAGTTATGGAATCACAACAAGTCCATAACAAATGGAGGAAATACCTAAAGTGCTTTACTTGTAGGCATTTTTAGTGGTTAAGTGCAGAAATGGAAAATGCTAATGGTTTGAGTGACAAGTGTAATGTTACACTAGCAATTAAAATGACCTTGGAAGACTTTTGTAATGAGATGAAAAGTATGAATGTTAGTGGAAAAAGAATGCAATATTAAGGTGTCTGCAAAAGCTTACATTACATTACAAAATACTTAAATAACCCAAGTTTGGCAATTTAAAACAAATTCACAACCTAGACAAAATACAACATATAAATTGACAAAGAACAAAAGCCAGCCTATTAACACCATCTAACCAAACCTGTGGAGCCATTCTCACTATCCACATCACTCACAAATGTTCTGCCAGAAGGTTTAAAAGGTGGTATGATAAGCATTCCTTGTCTCCTACCAATCCCTTGGTTTCCACTAGCATTGTCCCTACCAAGGCCTTGGATTACACTTGCATTGTTCCTACAAAGGCCTTGAATTCCATTAGCATTGCTTTTGGCCCTATTACCAATAAAACCCTTGCTCTTGCTTCTCCCTATGCTTTTGCATCTGCCCATGGTCATGCCGCTACCCATGCCCCTGCCTTGGGTGTCATTTTCACTACCTTGGAATTCAATCGATTGACTTGCATGTGCAAATCTTGGACCACCACTTTCATTAACAGTTGGAGTTCGATGACATGTAAATCCTTTAATACTAGATCCTTGACCTGCAGATGCTTCATCACCCTGGTTTCCATCACCAACATCTCTTTGTCCTTCACTTCTAACTGGGTTTTTGCAAGTCCTAGTGTTGTAACCATGTTTGTGACACCTTGCGCATCTCATTGTATGCTTTGTTAGAATTAATTTTATCTACATCTCTTCTCGTCATGGTCCTTAGCTTTCCATGCATTATTTAATATCTCGGTGGTAGCACAACATATGGCGCCTGTTGGACATGAATCCGTTTTATCAGTATAAATATGCAATACAACTATAAAACATGTACAATGAACCAAATCTCATTCAAATATGCAACAATAGTTCAAATCCTCATGTACATATGCAGCAATTCAACTAAAACAACATATGCAGAGTGTGTACAACTGAAACATATGCAACTAGTTCAACTATTCAACTATGAAAACACACATCAACATTATATGCAACAGGAATCAGGTAGCACAACATATGCAGAGTGTGTAAAACTGAAACATATGCATTCAACTAGTCAAATATTAAACAACACATCAACAACATATAAAACTTGTATCAGGTAGCACAACATATGTAGAGGGCGTAGAATTGAAACATATGAAGCATCATACCAGTTCAGTAAGTTTGGTAGAAGAAAATTACATGTACCCAATACATTATCATTGGAATTGATCTTATGAACTTTACATAAGCTCTTTGGTAACTTTGAGCTGAATGGTATGGTGAGCAATACTTGCATGTGAACAAGTTGGTGTCAGTGAAAGGATGTCATGTCAAACAAAACTTAAAGGAAATATATTAGTTGTTATAAACTAGTATTCATGTAATATATTACTTTGCCCAGAAGTCAAGTCTCAAATTTGCAATGACTCTGACTGCATGCACACATGGAATATCATTGACTACAAGATCATTGTCATACTCTGCATTCACATATGTTGTTTACAAGATCACTGCCCATCTTTCATCATGTACCCTAGTAACCACAATCTTATTCAAATCCACAAACTAGAGAAAAAATGTAGCATATCCTCCTTAAAAACTTGCCACATATGCATTAAGGAGGCTTTAAGGAGTCTCTTGTAGATGCTTTTAAATGTAGCTAGCTATTTTAGCACCTTAAATTTTTGTTTAATATTTTATTTTTTGTGCTCCACTCACTTTCTACATTTCAAGCCAATTATAAAGTATGAATCTCACCCACTTTAAAGATGAGGAAACAAAAATACACTATAATACAAATTTAAAGAATGAGTTTGAGGGGTTTCTTGGATAGCAAATGCAAAACAAAACCAAGACAACGATCAATGAGCTCTTAAGTTTATACTATTTTATTAAATTTAAAGAGCTTCGTGGGTAGGGTGCTGGAGATATTCTTATAGATGACTAGGAAGAAGGGAGAGAATATTAAATATTAGATTTTATTTAAACAAAAAGAAAACCTCCATTAGATAGAGATATATACATTTTTACCTTTTTTTTGTTTCTAATCATCATTATGTTGATCTAGAGATATGTACATTATTGTGAATTTTAGCTTTATTTAAATTCATTTTTACAGTTATTTTTTTATTAATGGGAAGGGTATTTTTGTCAATGAATTAGTCAAAGTGAAATAATTGAGTGGACTATGCCATTTTGGATTCCAGATTGAAATAGTTTTTAAAATAAACCTAAGAATCCATTGCGATAAACCAAATGAACCCTAAAATCGAATCAACCCAATAGCAACGAAATACATAAGTCCGTCTAAAGTTATTTCACTGCTCAAATCATTGAGATCTTGAACATCCATAGATAAGCGGGTCTAATTAAAGCAATGCAATAAAGCCTCTCCACTGTGCCTCCTCATCTCTCCGTCTCGAACCTCTCAAGTTCTCTTCATCTCTTCACTTTACCTCTCACCAACTTCTCTTCGTTGACAAACAAAATGGGTTTTTGAAGCATCAGGCCTTCGATTGGTGCTTTTGAAGTTTCAATTGGGTTTCTCAAGCTTCCTCTTTCAATGGGTTTAACTGATCTCCATGGGTCACTGCCCTACTACTTTGACACACTGAATCAACTGGTTCAAAAAATAAAAAAATAAAAAATCAACGGGTTCGTTCCCCTTCTTGAATCTCTTTCTAATTTGGTTCATTTTCCACTCCCCCTTCTCCTCTTTCACACACATCTTTCACTCCATCAAGAAGTCAGGCTCTCTCATGTTCATCTCGACTCTCCCATTTGCTGTAAAGGTTGTTATTCTCCTCAACTTCTATCATGTATGGGAATTTCATCAATTGGTATTCCGAAATGTTTTAATGTTTGGGAAGAAGAGGCTGAGATTTTAAGATTGTCAAATTGGTTATAAAATTTTCAGTAATGTCAACCTCACGGGACTTGGTGAGATCAAGACACTCCACCGTTGGGTCTAATAAATTGATCTTAACCAATTTCTCCCTTCAATGATAATAAAAGTTAGTTTGGGACACCATACAAAATTGTATCCACATCTCCAAATAGCTAAATCACTAACAAAAAAGAAAAAAAAAATCTCGCTACATTAGGTCTCTCTTCTCACTTAAACTTCTTCTTTCCCTTCACATTCAAAAACTCGCAAACTCTCTACAACTTCTTCCTCTCTACAAACTTTGTATTGTTCCTCTTATGCACAAATTTTGCAAACTCCACGGAGATTCTTTTAAGTTGTTTATGTTGAATGTGAGTTTGCTATACAAGAAAAGAATGATTTGTATGGTTTTCATAGGAACGGTGGTGGAAAAACAAAAACTACTTGTGATAATTTAAAAGCAGGCACAAAATGTCATGGATTTCAGGATGTAATTAGGTGTTAATCATTATGATCACATAAATAGGATTCATATTTCTATCTCTTCACCTTACATATATTTTGTAGGAGTTTGTAAAGTTTGCAAAGAAGTGTCCCTTAAGTTTTGTGGAGTTTGTGAAAGAGGAAAAGTTTATTTGTGAAGGAAGAGCAGTTCAAGGGTAAGAGAGACCTAATGTAGCTAGTTTTCCTTTTTTTTTGGTTAATGAATTAGCTATATTTAGTAACGTGAAGAGAATTTTCTAACTATTTTTTGTGGTTAAAGATTGAAATTAGTTAAAATTGATCTATTAGAGCATCTAAAAGGGTAAAAGTTAAATTTGATACCCTATTTTACCCAAAAGATAAATTTAGGAATCCCCTATTTTTTCTTCACTCCAACCACATTAAAAAACTTTAACTTTTTCATCACTATTTAAATATATCTTCTACTTTTTATATCAATTTAGTTTCATTTATACTTGATGATACACCAAAACGTCCTTTCATCTACACCGTACATGTGTCATGATGATCTCAAGGAATAATAAGCCCAAGCGTCAGTCTAGCATTGATCCAGCCCAAGCGACACCAAGCCCGCGAAGTGTAGTTGCCAGACGTACCCAAATTACTACAGCCTGCTAAGCCCACACGTCTCACAACCATCCCCAATAATCGTAAGACCAATTGAGGCAAGTATCTCAGGGACCAGCTTAGGACGGGCAAGCTAGCAGTACTTTGTCTCAAACTAGGAAGTAAATACCAGAGTATACGTCGTACGTGAAAACTTTCGTGTATGGACAACGCTCCAATGGGGAACTATCTCCCACGTATCTAGGAGTAGAAGTCTAATAGGGAAACTTCCCTCCACAAGACGACTCCTAATTAGAAAATGATCTCCAGGTAAATCTCTTTCCCAAAACTATGCCACAGACGGCCTAGCCGAACCAGGACTCTAACACTATAAATAAGACAGGAGGTTGGTGAATAAAGGTATGCTACAAATTCCCTGTTTACAGCTTTAAGCCTTCCTCAGAGCCTTGTCTAACTTAAGTATTGGAGTGCCATCAGCCATGACAACGGTGGTACATGGCTCACGTGTGTTCCTTGTGCAGGTCAACAGATCAAGGTAAGCAAGGAGCGAAAATTGATAGCATCAGTTTAATGTCGTCCATGGGGATGACAGAGTTCCTCGAAGAGAATAATAGCACCGCCTTTCCCAAAAAATTGACGAGATGGTGACAACAAGGTCTCCCAGCGATGGAGACGCAGTGGAAATCCAAAACTCTCAAAGTAGCAGAACGCCACCCGCTCCAGCGCCACTGCAACCACGAGAAGAATCTTTGCAGGCCCCCGTACCGGCGGTAGCTATTGCAGACCCAAGGAAAAATCTATTGTCAATTCATATCAATAGATCTTGTAAATAATGAAAATACTCAAATCCATGAAGTTGAAGCCGGATGAGACGTTGAGGGCTTATGTCACGCACTTCAATGACGAGTTGACTCTTGTCAGCGGTTGTAATGACGCGATAGCCATCGTGGCCTTCACCAAAGGACTGAGGAACGACAAGTTCTATAACTTCCTAACTTTGGACCCCTCGTCGAATATGGCAGACTTGCTAAAACAAGCACAAAATAACATCGTTTTAGATGAATAATAGACCACTACGAGAAAGGCGAAATCCGAGGAGAAACCCTCTATCCCTTTAGACGAGAAAGTAAGGGATGAACCGGCAGGCACAATACATGTCCTCCATGGGGCACATTTTGAATTCGAACAATCAAACAGGTCCCGAAAAGGGCCCTAAGAGAGATGAGGGTCCGAGCGATATGCGGCGAACAAGTATCACACGCTAGGAGCCAAGATCCTTTTATATCACTAGCATTTACGGACAAAGACCTCCAAAGCTTCTAGCTTCAACACAATGACGCTCTGATAATCACAATCTCCCTAACGAGCTGGGAAGTAAGGAGATCCTTGGTTGACATTGGGAGATCATTAAACGCTATATTCCTCAGCACGTTCCGCAACATGCAGCTAAAAGAAGAGATCCTACCTCTTGACAGTCGTCCGATGATTGGATTCAACGACGAAAAGCTCATCCCGTTGGGAAAGTTACAACTAATAGTTGTCGCAGGAGAACCACTACTTCAAAAAATTCTATTTCAGGAGTTTATAGTGATCGATGCACCATGCACTTATAACACTGCTCTGGGAAGGCCCTTACTCCACCAAATGGGAGCAGTAGTTTCTGTTATGCATCAATGCATCAAGCACCTAGCCAATCAAACAGTTGGTACTATACGAGGTAACCAAGCAGTGGCCAGAGAATGCCAATACGTGACCCTAAGCCCGCGACCATGATACCTCTTAATCTTGCCAAAGAGGTCGGGATAAAGCAACCAATCTCAGACGACGAAGCTTCAGTGAGCCCCCGGGGCAGACCCAACGTCGGTCAATTGGAGGAAGAAACTGTCACGGTTTACCTCGATAGGCTTCTTAACAACAGATTCATTCAGATAGGTTCCCACTTAAGCAAAGAATTAGCGGAGCAACTGACAAAGCTACTACAACAGAACCAGAACGCCTTCGCCTGGACAATGCGAGACATGGTGGGAATCGACCCGTTAGTGATCACTCATCGCCTAGAAATGGATCCCACGAAGAAAACTATACAGAAGAAGAAGTGGCTCGTGGCGTCTGAAAGAAACAAAATCATCAACGAGGAGGTACAACGGTTACTCAATGCGGATATGATCAAGGAAACGCGATATCTGGACTGGTTGGTGAACACCATACTGGTAAGAAAGAAAAATGGGATTTGAAGAGTCTGCATAGACTACACGGACTTAAACAAGGCATGCCCGAAAGACAACTTCCTACTTTTCCGCATCGATTAGATCGTGGACGCCAAATTCGGATACAACCTCCTGAGTTTCATGGATGACTATTTGGGCTACAACCAGATATTAATGCACCCCTCATATCAAGAAAAGACCTATTTCATAACTAATAGAGGAATATCTGCTACACGGTGATGTCGTTTGGCTTGAAGAAAGCAGGTGCGACGTATCAACGATTGTGAATCGGATGTTCAAATAGAAAATTGGCGGAAACATGGATGACTACATAGATGATATGTTTATCAAAAGCCTCCACAACCCGGACCATATAGTAGACCTCACTGAAGCCTTCAGTCAACTCCAAAAGTATTAGGTGAAACTCAACCCACAAAAGTGTACGTTCGGAGTCGAGTTAGGGAAATTCCTAAGTTACATAGTGAACCAAAAGGGAATCGAAGCTGGCCCAAAACGAATTCAGGCTCTTCTCGACATAAAATCCCCTCACCCCCCCCCCCCCCCCCCCGCGCCAACATCAAGGACGTTAAGAGCCTGACTAGGAGGGTGGTAGCACTCAACAAGTTTATATCCAAATCATCAAATAAACGCCTCCCTTTCTTCAAATCCTGAGATGAAGCAAAAGATTCTCATGGGATGAAGAGTGTGAACAAGCCTTCCAGAATCTGAAGGTGTACATGGGAAGCCCAAAATTACTCGAAAAACTAGCGACTGGAGAAATACTTTACTTGTAGTTGTTTGTCTCCAAGCGTGGCTTTAGTTCAGCCGTTGTGCGTAACGACTGTGGAATCCAAATACTAGTGTACTACGCTAGAAAGACCTTCGTGGAAGCGGAAGCACACTACCATGACCTGGAGAAATTAGTTCTGGCACTGGTCATATCTTCGAGGAAGTTGAGGCCTTATTCTCAGGCCCACTCTATTACAATTCTGATCTAGCGTCTATTCCGCACGGTACTGCAAAAGGCAGAGTTATCTGGCAGAATGGTCAAATGGTTGGTAGAACTCGGGAAGTTTGATATAAGTTATGCCCCAAGAACCGCCATTAATGCCCAAGCGCTAGCGGACTTCATCGCAGAGTTTATCGGCAGAGAGGAACCAAGGGCAGACCTTTAAGCCCAAGATTCAGACGATCAAGGATGGACGTTGCGTTGCGATGGGTCATCAACAGGGAAAACAAGCGGGGCTGGAATCACCCTCTGTTCCCCAAGCGGTTTCACTATCAAGAAAGCCATTTGGTTCGGTTTTCACTTCTCAATCAACGAAGTTGAAAATGAGACACTCCTGTCCGGCCTAAAGCTAGTAAAAGGGATAGGGATAGACCAATTACAACGTATAACGACTCAAGATTGGTAGTCAACCAGGTCAAAGGAGAATTCAACAACAAAGATCCTTGCATGATAGCCTACCACGGAAAGATACTCCGGCAATAAGTGAGCTCAAGAGATTTGAACTTTTACAATGCCCTAGAGACGTTAATAAAAGAGCTGATTCATTAGCCAAGGAAGCCTTAACCTCCGCTGAAGTCTCGGAAGGTCTACCAAGAGTAATCTAGCCTGGAAAAAAAAGAGCCCAGCAATGTTTGCACCACAAGCAAAGAGGCGAATTGGATGACTCTGATTCTTGAATACATTGGAAGCGGAGACCTGCCGACAAAGAAAGTTGAAGCCACAAAACTCAGAAGCAGAGCAGCGCAGTACACTCTTTTAAATGACAAGTTATACAGGAGATCAACAACCGGGCCCTTGCTTCGATGCATGTCCCCCTTTTAGGCAGATCAGATCCTGAGACAGATCCACGACAGTATATGTGGAAATCATCCGGGTGGGAGAACCCTTGCCCACAAAGCTCTAATCGTCGAATGCTATTGGTCGACGATGCAATGAGATGCCAAAGATATTGTCTGTAAGTGCGAAAAATGTCAAAGGTTCACGCCATACACGCACATGCTTGCCCAACCACTGACACCAATGACTAGTCTGTGGCCATTCGAACAATGGGGGAAGGACATCGTTGGGTCCCTCCCAGCATCAACTGGTAAAAAGTTCCTTCTTTTGGCAATCAACTACTTCACCAAATGGGTCGAAGCAGAGCCCTTATCCAAGATAGGGCAAAACCAAATACAAAAGATCATATGGGCATCCATCATCTACAGGTTTGGCATCCCCAGAGTATCGGTCAGTGAAACAAGACTCAATTTGAAGGTAGTAAGGTTAAAAAAATGATGTGAAAGAATTATCATTAGTCACCATTTCTCCTCGCTTGGGCATCCACAAGCCAACGACCAAGTGGAGGTTGCTAACCGAACGATTTTGGAAGCGATCAAAAGAAAGCTTAACGCAGCCAAGGGAAAATTGGTTTTAGAGCTACCAGGAATACTCTGGGCATATCGGACAACCAAAAGAACCCCGACAGGGGAAACACCCTTTGCCCCAACCTATGGGTCAGAAACCATGGTTCTGGTGGAACTCGAAGTGCCTACCTTCCGAGCGGAGAAGTTTAGAGCAGATGGTAGTGACGAGGCCTTAGGCGTCAGACTGGACCTTCTTGAGGAAATGCAGGATCACGCTTCCGCCAAAATAGTTGCCTACCAGCAACGAATAGCACAATACTACAACAAGAAGGTTAAGCCACATAAATTCAGAGTGGGAAACTGGGTGCTCACGAAAACCTAGCAGAAAATTAAAGAAGCGGGTGCAGGAAAGCAAAACCTGAATTGGGAAGGGCCCTACATGGTGACCAAGGTCAACAGGTCGGGTACATACTGGTTAGAAGACATGAATGGTGACAGACTTAAACAACCGTGGAATATAGAGCACCACAAAAAATATTATCAATAAAAAATATTTGCTTTCACTGAACTTCCACCACTGTTCATTACAACCAACCCAACGTCCAATCATCCCACCATGGCCAGATCTGAGAAGATCCATCCCGACGCCTAGTCCACTGGGTGCCGATGGCGATGGCCTAAGAAGTGGGAGTATAGTCAACGCTCTTACACCTAATGACGACGACTCGCCAAGGGATCATTACTCCTCTACAGACAATGATCGCCGAACCTAACTAGGTAAGCTTAGTCAGTTTCGACTGATGATGACAGCTTCTAGAACATCCCAACGCCTCGTCCACTGCGCGCGGACAACGATGGCTTAGGGAGTAGGAGTATATTCAGCGATTTCGCGACTTGTGGAAGTGACTTGCCAAGGGCCATTGCTCTATTGTAGACAAAGGTTTCCTAACACAGTCAGTTTCAATACGAATCAACTGACAACCCAGACCATCTGCCAGCATGAAGGGATCGAAAATACTAATTTTAGGGCCCACAACATGAGTCGAAAATTTCTAAGAAAGGCATAATGGCAAGTCAGTACGAGATAAACTAGCACGGTTACAAAATGTTACTTTCATTAAGTTTTGTTTTGTTCTGTAAAAAGACATTACAACTATTTTGGTGAAACGAATAAAAGAAATCGGGGACCAAACACATCAGAAGGAACAACAGGGGATAAAACGACTTCCCCAACAGCCTGTCCCAAAGAGCCAGGACTTTCTTCCAAGATGATAGTCTCGTAAACAACCTTTCTATTATAAGCGAAATCGAGGTCTAGATCAGGGGGTTCTTCTCTAATAAGCTCCAGAAGTTTCAGCCTACCCCGAACGACCTCCGACGACACCTGCAATTTTCGCCCCGAAACACCGGAATCCACTGCACCAACTAATTCGGCATAGTGGGAACACTCTTTCGCCAATAAGCATTCTGCTTCACGATCGTGGCGAAGTCCCTTAGAAACTTCTGACTCGAGTTGTCGTCGTATAACAACCCATTTGATATCGGGTCGCTTCTTCTCAATAATCTGAGCCTGCAGATCAAACGACCACTTATCCACCTCACCTTCTAGGCGCTTCAACTTAGCACGGGCCGGCACCAGTTTAGCTCGGGTAGAAACCAAGTCGACTTCAGTTGAGCCTTTACAGATTCCAATTCGGCTTCAAACGTGAACGTCATGGTTCGCATAACCCCCAAGTTTGCTGCAACACAGGACTCCTGCAGCTGATTGGTCCAAGAATCATCCCGGTGGAGAGTACCCGAATATGACATTCCCAAGTCTGCGAAAGCCTCTTCCAAAATGAGCATTCTCCCACGAGCATCGGGATGCAGCGCAATATAATCATGTGACTCAATAGTGTGAGCCTCCGCCAGGGACTCATGGTGACTCATGACGTCGACCTTTGGTCCAGTGCACTTCTCTCTAAGCCAACAGGGGGGGACAAAAGATCTAGTGAGAGACTGTGAACCCATGGGACCACCTCCTGAGCAGACAAAGATAATTCATGCTTCGCAACAGTCGCCTCCTTCTCTAATAAGGATGGCGGCTAGGAAGAATAAGCAATGTGATTAGTGGGTTGCCTCCTTTTAGGAAGAACAATAGGAGGCATGCCCGACTCCAACCCAGCCAGCCTCGACGAGCTGGGCATAACCATGTTCCTTTTTTTCGAACAATGACCTCCAACCTTTTTAGTTGGTGAGCTGAGTGCAGCAGAGGCCTCGTGGGAACATCTGAGCAACCCGCTTCGTTTGATGTTGCTCAAGATTATAACCTCCTCAACATACATCAATGGGAGTTCATTAGACTCCTTTTTTATCAACTCTTCCTCCTCAGTAATGATCGGAGTCGCAAACTTTTTCGAAAAAAGAAACTAAATATCAGGTTAGCGCTACATCTCGGATTCGAGATGGTAAGATAACGATGCAACATTTACTAAGATTGAACTGAAAGAATTTGAGGACCCGACATCCTCCAAACTTGAAGTATGGGGAATTTGCTGGAGCCATAAACCAATACTCCTGCCAAGGTTCAATATCATCCGCTACAAGGTGCAAGCAATCAGGAGTGTTCAACACACAAACACCTCTAGAATCCAAGCATCCACTGCTCTCCCAATTGCTTTATTTCTCACATCATCACTGCTTTCCCACACCACCTGCTTTATTTCCCACACCACCAATATAAACAAGCATCCACTCTCTCCCCCATTCAAAATCGAAATCAAATTCTTCTCCCCCATTCAAAATTGCATTTTCCCTCTCTGCCCTAATCTAATCTTCCCCCATTCGATTTGTATGGATGATCAAGATGAAATAGGTCAAAAATGACCCATGACGGTGTCTCACCAATAGGCGAGAGCAAAATAGGGTAAATAAAAGGCGGAAGAACGAAAACAAAAAAGATAATTCAAAATTTTTTTTAAACAAATGTAAGGTCAAACTTCAGAAATTTTTCAACAAAAAATTTACTGTTTGCCAGGAACAATGCTGGGTTTTGCCATTTCCTTGCCTGGATCAATACAAGGTTTTGAAACAATCTCACAACGTTATAGACGAGGAAATAGAAAAACTTCACCCGTGGCAATGCGAAGGAGAGAAACATATTTTTTTTCCGAATAACTTGCTCATTTCAAAACATTTTCAAGTGATTCAAATTGTGTTTATTAGATAACTCAGAGTACTACAATTTTTGTAATTTTATAAGCTTGAGAATTGGTCTCGATCGAGCATATAAGTTGGTCGAAAGTCAATGACACTACCCCATTTTCATTGCGCGACTTTAGTAAAATGACCATAACTTGCTCATTCTAAAACGTTTTCAAGTGATTAAAATTAAGTTTATTAGATAACTCATAGAACTACAATTTTCATGTTTTCATAAGCTTGAGAGTCGTTCTTGATCAAGCATATAAGTTGGCCGAAAGTCAGGAACACTACCCAGTTTTCATTGCGAGTCAGATTTGCGCGACTTTAGTAAAATGACAATAACTTGTTTCAAAACATTTTCAAGTGATTCAAATTGTGTTTATTAGATAACTCATAATACTAAAATATTTGTGTTTTTATGAGGTTGAGAATTGGTCTCAATTGAAGATTTAAATTGGTCGAAAGTTACCCTGTTTTTATGTTACTGTTTATTTTCAAAAACAAATTTTTGGGTGATGTGGGTTAGTAGGAAAAAAAGTACATGGTGGTGTGAGACAGTATATATGGTGGTGTGGAGTAGTCGTTGCCTTTGTATAATGACTAAAATTGCTCACTATGGTTTGCAGGTTCAAGGGATAGTTGTGTGGAGTTTAGAAAATGGAGGAGATGGGAAGCAAAACTTGAAAAATAATGATTGTGTCTAACTTGTGGATTTTACGGCGGTGGACTTTAAAGTTCGTCCATTTTAAATGTTTATAAAAATAAAAGTTTGTTGAGATATAACTAAAAAAAAAATAGCCTGGATAAAAGGCTTTTATTGTATGCTAGAGAGCATCCCAAACTCGTTGTAGTGCAAACTGCACAGGTAATAAACTTGCATCTATCTTACAAATCCGAATGATATTTCACTATTAAGAAGGAATTGGAGATAAAAGATGACTAAGATTAAAAGTTGGGAAATATATTGAGGGTTTAGATTCATTTCATATAAAGGCGTGTTTATAAATATAAAACATTGAGAAGGGTAAAGAAAATGAAAAAATTTGGTGGAATGTACATGTGGCAGGGAGAGAAATTTTTGAGTGTTTCTTTTTTTCAAAATTAAAATTGTCATAACTATTTACTTGATTGTCAAATTTCGATAAACTTGGTATCATTGGAATGCATATTTGAATATCATTTTCAATGAAATCAATGATCAATTCAGGCGCTAAAAATTAAAAATATTTATTTTATTATTAAAAAATAGTTAATGCATTTCACATCATTAGTATTTGTCAATATTTTTTCAAAGAAATGAGACGGACCGATCATACTAGGGAAAAAAAAAAGAATGAGAAGGACATCTTAATGCCCATTTAAACAAAAACACACTACTTCATGTTTTGGCGAATTCAAAGTTTGGGGGAAAACTCACTCGCAAAATTTGAAATCCCTCCCCCCCTCAAACTGACTCATATTTTGACTAAATCTACCCCTAATGTTTATGGTATATATTTTTACCTTAGAATCGGCTTGCACTTTGAAACTGAATGAGGTGAAAGTAGGGAATGGTGAGGGTGTTCACTTAAAAAATGTATGTGGAATGCCAACGGTACGGGGAATACCTAGTATCGTACAAGTGAGCTAGGCGTTTCATTATTTATAAGGATTTGGAAATAAAATAGGGTCAGGATTGAAAGTTAGGGAATTTTTAGGGTTGAGATTCATTCTCTATAGTAGCATGTTTGTAAATGTGAAACATGTAAAAGAATAAAAGAACATAAACATAAAAGTTAAAATGGGTGTGTGAAATGCACATGTGGCCGAGATATAAAGTATTGTGTTTTTTGTTTTCTCAAAATGAAAATTGTCATAACTATCTACGTAATTGTTGGATTTTAGTAAACTTGATATCGATGAAATGCATTTTCGAAAATCTTTCCAATAAAACCAAGATTAATACAAACACTTAAAATTTTAAGATATGTACTTGTTATTAAAAAATGTCTTATGCATTTCACGCAGTAACTATTTTCAATATATTTCAATTAACGAAACGAATATCTTAATGCTCATTCAAAAAAGATGTCGAACTTCATATTTTAGTGAAGTCAAAGTTTGGGGTGAACTCACTCCCGCGATTTGAAAAATGTTCTTTTCTCAAATTTGACTCTAATGCCACAACTTTCTTTCTATCGTGCAATGGCAGGTAATACAATAGTCTATAATACAAATCAGCTAGGTGTTTTATTATTCATAAGGATTTGGAGATAAAATAAGGATAGGATTGAGAGTTGGGAAAGATGTTCAGGATTGAGATTCATTCTCTAGAATGACATGTTTGTAATTATAAAATATGTATAAGGGCAAAGAAAATGAAAAATTGTGAAATATTGGTAAATGTACATGTGGCAGAGAGAGAAATGTTTTGGGTTTTTTTTTCGTCAAAATAAAAATTCTCATAACTATCTACTTAAATGTCAAATTTTAATAAACTTAATTTTGTTGGAATGGATTTTTGAAGATCTTTCTAATGAAACCAATGATAAATACAAACGCTTAAGTTTTCAAAATATGCATAAAAATATCTAGTGCATTTACGTCGTAATTTTCAATATTAATCATAGTATGAGACATGCATTTTAAGGCGCATTCAAATAAAAATCCTGAACTACATATTTTGGAAAATCAAAGTTCAGGGAGAACTCACTATGAAAATTTTTAAATATATATTTTTTACTATCCAAATTTGACCTAATCATATGACTCACTTTCTATCGTGCCAATAACAAGGGTAATACACTAATCCATATAAAAAATTAGAATGGTGTTTTAGGTTGGAGATAAAAGACGACTCAGATTTACCAAAACATAAAGATCTAACGGATCACATAAAGAGGGGAAGGGAGGGTGTTTTGTTAAATTTTATGTTTGAATAAGACTGAAATACCCTGGACAAAGTTAAAAATTCTCTTTCTTTGAAACAATTTGAGTGCCGAAGGCACGAGGAATACCCTGGTCTATATAATAAATCAGAATGATGTTTTAGGTTGGAGATAAAGGAGGGCTAGGATTTACCTAAATATGAGTATCTAACAGATCACTTAGAGGGGGAAGGGAGGGTGTTTAGCTGAAATTTATGTTTGAATATGACTAAAATACCCCTGGTCAAATTTGAAAACTTTCCTCCTATTAAAGAATTTGAGTGTTGAAGGCATGGGGAATACCCTAATCTGCCTTACAAATCAGAATGGTGTTTGAGATAAAAGACATCCAAGATTAAAAGTTTGGGAAAAAATTGATGGTTGAGATTCACAATCAACAATGACATTTTTCTAAATAAGTTGCAAGTAGAAGGGCAAAGAAAATAGATTAAAATGTTAAAAAAAAAAAAAGTTGGTTGAATACATATGTGGCGGAGAGAGAAAAATTGTGTAGTTTAAAAGAAAATCGTCATAACTATGTACTTAGTTGTCAGATTTTAGTAAACTTGGTATGGTTGAAATGCAATTTTAAATATCTTTTCAATGAAACCAATAATTAATACAAATGCTTAAAGTTTTAAATATGTAGTTCAAGCCATATGTATTTTTTTCAAAAAATAACTATAATCTGAGACACATTGAAAATATAAAGATCTAACGGATCACATAGAGAGGGAGAGGAGGGTGTTTGACTAAAATTTATGTTCCCAAAGGACTAAAATACCCCTGACCAAAGTTGAGTACCGAAGGCACAGGGAATACCCTAGTCTATATTACAAATCAGGATGGTGTTTGAGGTTGGAAATAAAAGACGGCTGAGATTTATCCAAATATAAGAATCTAATGGATCACATAGAACTTAAAGCCCCAAGAGTGCATGGGTTTGATTCTCATACCCAACATTTTGATATTTATTTATCTTGATATTAAAGTAGACTAAATGTTAAACTTTTATCGTGCCAACGACACGGGGAATACCCTAGTCTTCATCATCATCATCAAAGCCCATTCCCGAGATTTTCGGGGTCGGCTACATGAATTTTGGTTATCCAAGCAATGCGATCTTCCCACATATCCTCGCCTAATCCAAGCTCAATGATATCTTCATTCACCGCCTTCATCCAAGTTTTCAACGGTCATCCCCTCCGTCTACACCCTCCATTAACTTGCCAATCTAGACATTTTCTAATTGGCGTCGTGCTTGGTCTCCTCCGCACATGACCAAACCAAGTTAAATGTCTTTCTCTAATTTTGTACTCTAATACCCTAGTCTATCTTACAAATTAAAATGGTGTTTGGGTTGGGGATAAAAAAGGGTTAGGATTGAAAGTTGCGAAATATGTTGGTGGCGAAGATTCATTATCAACTGATGCAATCATTTTTCGCTCCCTGCTTTGATCTAGTCCCGCTGACCTGCTAACATGCACAAGTAACTCACGTGAACCACAGACCACCATTGTGGTGTCCGATGGCACTCCGATGCTAAAGTAAGACAAATATCTGAGGAAGGTGTATTGCAGTAAATAAGAAATTTGTAGCGTACCTTAGCTTACCAATCTCATGTCTTATTTATAGTGCAAGGAGTCCTAGTTTTACCAAGCCATCGTAAGCGTAGTTTAGGAAGGAGATCTTCGTAGAGATCCTTATATAATTAGGAGTTGTGATGTAGGATGGAAGTTCCTTGTTAACTGTGTGCTCCTAGATATGCGGAAGATAGTTCCCAATACGAGAGCAATTCGTAGAAGGGAGTTTCCCTGTGTGGAATGTACTATGGTATTTGCTTCCTAGTTGGAAGAAGATAGCTACTGTAGTTGCCCGTTCGAAGCTGATCCTCGAGATACTTGCCTTAGTAGGACTTACGGGTATTGAGGAAAGTTGTGAGACGTGTGGGCCTAGCATGCTATAAGAGTTCGAGTCCCTCTGGCGGACTGAATTGAGCGGGCTTAGGACCGCTTGGGCCGGATTAGTATTGGGTTGATGTTGGGGTCCGCAATTCTTTGAGATCATCTTGACACGTGTATGGCTCAGGGGTGTGACCGTTTTTATGTATCATCAGCTACTCCCCTCAAGTTAGTGGGTCGTCACATCAGTTCACTAAGTCATATTTTGAAGGAATGCGCTGCTCGTGATGATTGAGTCTGAATCGCTACTTGAACCGCGCGCTGCATTAATTGAATGTGTGTCGGTTCGGTGGAAAAGAGGCGGGAACTAAATCCCTGTTTAGGTCATCCATAGTGCAGAGTCTGACTCTTCTACTTTCTTTGCTTCTAATGTTGCGGCTCTGTTCATCCTATATTCATAAAAGATTATTCATTTTTTTCATGGCTCAATAAAACCTTTTTGATGTTGCAACCTTGGCGAAGGGCCTCGAGTTTTTTTGCAGACAGCTTGTTGTTCGAGACTGGCCTTGCTGAAATCCCTACGAAGTTTGGGGTCTCTGAGGACCTGTCGTTGTATGTCCTAACGGGTGACCAAACGCCAATGTCGCCCTCGTCCGATTACTTCTGCCTGCATCGTGGGATCCTCAAAACTTGGAGTGTGTTTTTCGGTTCTAAACGTGATTTAAGAGTTCTTGGTTCTCCTAGGGATTCTTCCGGCCCAGTTGGGGCCTAATGGATATATGATCATCCTCCTGATTCTGATCAGTGCTAAGGAGGCTGGGGTCGGCATGACTCCGTGAGTAATTCAGCTGCTGACTTCTCCGCAGCTGAAGGGTAACGTTGTCTGTAAGATGACGTCACGGGCTTGCTTTGTGAATCTGCCCGATGACTTCGAGTTCTAGCAGAAGTATTATTTTTTGGCCCCTACAGATTCACAGTATTTTCGATGCAAGGGTCGTCCGCTCGATCGAGAGTTTAGGCCGCTTCGTCAGTTCAACCCTTTCTTGTGACTTTTTATGCTTGATTGCGGGTTGGCTAACCATTGCTTGCGTTTCTTCGCAAGAAGGTTTCTCACTGTTCCTCTTACCTTAGAGGAGCAAAACACCATAGAGACGTTTCGCGGCTTGCCAAAGAGGAATGTGGTCGATGTCATAAGAGTTTCCAACTTCATTCGTAGTGGGCTTTGGGACAACTGGAGGAATGTGGTCGATACTTCATTCGTATCGTGAATTAAGTTGGAAGATGGGCCCCTTCAATGAAGCGGAAGGCTGTTGGGGCCAAAGTTCTCGTTCTGTCTAACGTGGAGGAGTCTTCTAAAATGCTTGCCTCTTTTGTGAGGAAAAGGTCATGTGCTAGAACTGGGTCGCCTTCAGCACGACCTCTCTCTAGTGAGATAAGAACGCGAGTCTGCTAAGCCTGTTGGGGCGGAGACTGATGTGTCCGGCTTGGAGAAAGATTACATGCGGTTCATAGGAGTTGTAGACTGGTCGATCCTTAGCGATGCGCAGGTCAAAGATTTGAATGGTCGTATGGTGCGGGTCGCAATGGCGTTTTCTGTCGGTGTTGATTTGTATTGGACTGTTCCGATAGAAGGCTCCTGTGAGGATTCACCTGAGGTTGTAGAATTTGATCATCCCGCAGGCGTGTAGTGGAAAAGTGGTCGTGGTGGCACGGGCCAAGTTTCATGTAGTCTGTGTTGCTCACCGACATGTTCCAAGCCATAGCTAGAAGTGTTGGAGGGTCCTTTGGGTAATTCGTTTCCTCCTCTCCATCTGGATCCCGTCGAGCCGTCTTGCAATAAAGGGTCGGCTGCTGTCGACAAGGGAAAACCCACGGAGGAGAGTCTGAGGACAGTGGCAACCGTAAAGGGTGGTGTTTGTGCAATTCTTGATCCGGGAAAACTTCATCTAGATGCGCGGATAAGCCTATTTGCACCGAACTTGGTAAAGATGAGTTCACATGTCAGACACCAAGAGGTGGACGTAGAGTATGTTTCGAGGAAGCATACGAGTAGGCGTCATAACTGGCTATAGATTGCGCTCCAAAACCCGAGGATGATACGCTAGAAAGGTGTATGGACAAGGGCTTGAAGTACTTTATGCTAGGTATGTCTCACTTGAGCCACGTGGTCGTTGCTGGGATGGAAGTCGAAGCGGCTCGTGAGAGGGTGTACACCTTGGAGCGTGTCTTTTCGCACATGCAGGCGTTGTATTCTGATGCACTTTATGAAATTGATCAGCTACAAAAGCAGGTACAGAAGTAGGCTGAGGAGAAGAGGCTGGATCAGTCAATCATGGCCGCTGAGACTCAAGGGCTCGTCTGAAGGTCTTTGAACGTGATATGTTATAGGTGGTGTTAGCAAGAGATAGACTCAATCAGGAGTTGGATCGGACCCGTCGACATGTAGAGGTTGCGCAGGAAGCTGCGGTTAATGCACATTCTGAATTGTAATCTCTTGCTGAAGAAAATGCTTCGAAGGAGGCCGACTCGCCTGCTCAGAAGCAACAGTTAGAATCCGATGTGGAGTTCTATGTTCGAGAGGCGAGGAAACCCGAGGACCAGCTCGAATTTGAGTGGCATGAGCTTAGTGTTGTGAAGAGCAGTCTGGCCATAGAGCAGTCTCAGGTCGACGCGCTAACTGGCAAATTGGAGCTATTGGAGCGTGAACTTGTTGATGCGAAGGTGCGAGAAGAGGAGCTTCTTCAGGAACAAGGAAAATGCGGGTTCCGCTGGATTGTACATGGCAAGTTGGAGCTACTAGCGCTGATGAAAAAGGAGCATCCGGAGTGAGATCTCGGCCGTTATAGGAAGATTTCTTATGTAGACTTGTCTGTTACCTCCGTGTCATCGAACGAGGAAGACAGTTTGGGACTCTGATGTCCAGGTCGTGATGTGTGTGGACGCAACTCCTGGTCCTTCTTCCACTAGGCTTAGCTCTTATGTTCTTGTACTTTCTCCTGATAAGGAGTAAACTTTGTTTGTTTGTTCCCCTTTTCGGTTTGACCATGAATGAAAATGGTTTTATCCGTTTAGTGCTTGTTGTCTTTGTTGCATGTTTTTCGTTTCACCTTGTCGTCTTGCTTTGGCATAGGCTGGTTGAATCAATAGGACGTTGACTGGCCTGTCTGCGATAGAGAGCTTGACCGTTTTGCGTTTTGAATGACTCAGGGTCATCTTTGTGTAGTCATGTCCGATAGTGGGCATGTCACAGACAGTTTAGCTAAGAGTTGAGTTGCCCGAGCTGTGTCTTGTCCCCAAGGTAAACTGCTTGAGGCTTGCCTTACTTGTCTGACCAGTTGGCTGCGGCTGCTGCTATGGGCGAGTTGTTATGGCCGAGTGTACGAGTCAGAGCGTTCATGCCGAGTCAGGTGCCATAAGCTCGAGTTAGCATCCTGAGTAGCTTTTATCGGCACAGTGGTCGTACGATCTTTGTATCGGTGTGAGTGGCTTTTGCTAATATTAAAATGTCTGTTCGTTTGAGTGTGGTGAGCAGCTTGGGGCTCCCACCTTCCGAACCATCTATACTCGAGCAATGTGGGCTACAGATTTGGGGAGTGAAGGTTTGGCGACTACGCTAAGAAGTAGTAGTCCCTTGGCGAGTCGTCGACATTAGTTAAATACTGACTAGTCTCCCACCTTTCGAACTATATACATCTGCCTTGCGCGGTGTTGGCTACAAGTTCGAGTAAAAGGGTTCGGCGACCAAGCTGAAAAGCAGTGGTCCCGTGGCAAGCCGTCAAGATCAGTTCGGGACTTACTAGGCTCCCACCTTCCAAATCATCTACACCTGTGCACATCAAGCTACAAATTTGGGAGTTTCGGTGGCCACACTGAAAAGCAGTGGTCCTGTGGCAAGCCGTCGGAATCAATTCGCGGCTGACTAGGCTCCCACCTTCTAGACTATCTACACCCGCGCAATGGGGGCTACAAGTCCAAGGCGGTCACGCTGAAAAGCAGTGGTCCCATGGCTAGTCGTCGGAATCAGTTCGGGACTGACTAGGCTCCCATCTTCCAAACCATCTACACCCGCGCAATGGAGGCTACAAGTCCAGGGTTGGTAATTCGGCGACCACGCTAAAAAGCAGCGGTCCCATGGCGAGCCGTTGGAATCAGTTTGGGACTGACTAGGCTCTCAGCTGCCAAACCATTTACACCCGCGCAATTGGGGCTACAGGTCTTGGCTTTGATCATAAGCTTTCGTTGCCAATCGTCATCAGCTAGGCTTACATGATTGGGTTCGGCAATCATTGACCGCAAAAGGCGGCAATGATCCCTGGCAAGTCATCGTCACCAGGCGTGATAGTGTTGATTAGACTCCCATTTCCTAGACCATCGAGATCCGCATTATGCGGACTAGGTGTTGGGTGATACTAGAAGTCATCGTCATCAACTTAGGTTGATCATGGTCTGCGCACTTTCCTTGGGAACCGTCGTTTCTTCATTTTCCACCTGGTATTTTATGCTTAGCAGTTAATGTAGAAGGCTCGTTTGGTGAACCATTACGTCTATATAATGGTGTTCTCCAATCGTTGTAGGCACTATCTTTCGCAGAGTTCATCTTCTGTAATTTTTTTTCTTGAAGAAAATGCTTTGGTTTTTTCAAAAGCTGAAGGTGAATTTCCATTGTCGGATTCTCCGAATGTTCTGACATTTGCCCCGATCATACCCGTTGTTTTTAGTGGTCACTTATTGTGGGTGGGCACGTAGTCGATCTGCTGAAATCTCGTAATTTTTTCTCATACTGCGGAGAAGTAGTACGGGTTTTCTGCTAAGGGAGATGTCTTGGTGTTACTTCGTGTTGATTGCATTTGTATGAGCGTGGTTCCCGTTGCTAACCAATGGTTGATCGAAGTGTTAGCTGATGTGTGATGCTTCCAGGTGTGGTTTCTCTTAGTCGTTCTTGGCGTCGTCTATGGAAAAGTGGCCTCGCTTCGTAGCACTGGGAGACCTTGTCGACGTGGCCATTTGTGACCGTCCTCATTTGCCTTCTTTCATCCCCCTTCTGGAGGCCAAAAACTGTTTGAGGCCTGTAAGGGGGTGGAATGTCTCTTGAGGAAATCAGCAGTCTGTTGTAAGGTCTACAATGTCGTTGTAAGGGCACTTTTCTGGGGTAATTTGACAGAGCCATTTGGCCGCTCAGTCCTCTTGATTCCCTCTGACAGTTTGTCTTTATCTTGGGAAGGGGTTGAGCAAAGTCCGTTCGCATATATTTGTTGTCATTTGCAAATAGCTTGCATGTCTTCCTTCAGACACCTTTACGTAGTTAGATAGTCTAAACGAGTCTTTTACTTCATGTCGCACCAAATTCAGATGCTTCTAGTATGTATTTTGTATCCGCCTCAGAGCGCTTGTTATTACATCTTTCCAATAATCAATAGAGTTTGTTTCTTTAATTCTTCCTTTATTTCTTAAATGATTGCAAATCACATAAGTCTTTAAAAACTAAAACTCTACATTGACTATGGAAAATGAAATAAACAATTGAAAGTAGACTAACTGTTGAGCGGGAGGAATCAATCATGGCCTTGAAGTGGATTCGGATTGCCCTTATGGATCATTCAGCGGACTGTCGAGGCACTTCAAAGGTTACTGAAAAGTAAACCTTGTAGTGGGGTCAATCTCTGTACCAACGGAACGTCGAAGGGATGTTTTCTTGCTTGCCTTGGCCTCTCTGTTTCTCTAGGCGAAAGAGTAGACAACTCCACCACTGTTTGAAAGCGAATCCCCCGCTGTTGATTTACCTGGCACTAGTTCAGGTTACCCCGCAGTATGTAGTTGGACCTGGGAGCATTCTATTTGTTTCAGCGCAGCGTAATGGAAGCCTTGTGTCGTAGGTTGGTCTCTGCGTATAGTCCCTTCTGAGTGGTTAGCAGGGTACTTAACACACTGGTGAAGGGTAGAGACTACTGCATCCATTTGGTGAAGCCATGGTCTTCCCAAGATAAGGTTGTAGGTCGATGGTGCGTCTACGACCATGAAGTTTAGAAACAGGACCTTTCTTAGTTGCGCCTCTCTTGCCACTGTTGCCAACCTTATCTTCCCGATCGGGAAGGACTTCTCTTCGCTGAATCCAATCAGTGGGTAATTTGGGAACGTCAAGTTTTCCTCCTTGAGAACCATACTGCAGACATTGTAGAATAGGACGTTGAGTGAGCTTCCTGTGTCAACCAGAGCTCTCTTTACCTCCCACCTTGCTATGGAGATCGAGATGACTAGGGCGTCGTTATGTGACGCTCGGACTCCTTCGAGGTCTTTGTCCGTAAAGGTTAAGGTGGGAATGGGCTCTGAATCTTTGAGTGGCAATTGTGTCTATCCTCATCCGCGGGTTGTGTCTGCATCTCCAGTAAGGTTCGTTTGCAAGACCTGTATGACTGGTCTTCATTTGATCCGACTCCATGAAGAACATATATTATCCCTAGAGTCTCCTTCACTATTCCTTTAACTGACTCCCCCTGTCCCTGATTTGTTCTGGTTGCTTCTCAGAGTTCAGGAATTTTTTCAGTTTTCTTCTGCAGATCCAGTACTCAACTTCATACCTCAGACTCTTGCAGTCGTCTGTATCGTGGCCTCTCTTCTTGTGGTACGTGCAGTACTTGCCGTTGTAAAACCTGGCAGGGCCCAACACAGTTTTGGAAGTCACTTCAGATCCTCCCAGTTCTTCATGGAGTTAAGTACGTCTGATAGGCGGGCACTGAGGAGTGTCACAATCCTGAATCCAACGTAGTTGGATGACTTCTCCGGCCTGGACCGACTAGGGTCTAATCTGTTTTCATTGCGCTTTCTCTTGCTTCGTTCCTCGTCCTCGCGTTTTTTTCCCTCATTCTTGTCCTTAAGAGCGAAGGGATTCTTTTTGCCTTTGGTTTCCCTCGTCACGGTTCTTAGCTCTTCCAAGGTAATATGCTTCTAAGCGTTCTTGAGGAGCTCTGGCATGTCCAGAGGGGGCTCCAAGGTGAGGTCTTCGTAGAGCTTTCCTTCCTTGAGGCCCGCAATGAAGGTTGTCAGGGCCGTGTCGTCGCTGCATCCATCGATGAGAGTTAGCTCGTTGTTGAAGCACGCGACATACTCTCTAAGAGTCTCGTGGGACCTCTGCTTTAGAAAGAATATGTAGTGTGGGCCTTTTCAGAAATGATGACTCCCTACAAAACGTGACAAGAACTCCTTTGCCAGTGTCTTGAAGGAATCGATCAACTTCGATGGAAGGTTGTGGAACCACGTCAGTGCTGAGCTTTTCAGACTAGTGGGAAAGTTTCTGCACATGACAGACTCAGATCATTCTTTAAGGGCCATTACGTGCTAGTAATGGCGTAGGTGGTCGAAAGGATCGGTGGTTCCGTTGTAGAAGTCGAGCTTTGGGGAGTGAACTTCCTCAGAAGAGCCTCATTCATGATCTGGTCCACAAATGGGTGGGCGGAGAGGCGGTATAGTACGTCTGGATCGTGTGCCCCTCTGCGGAAGGGGTTCCCAAGGCCGAGCCTCTCTATCCTAGCGGCGGGCTCAGTGTCAGCCGCGCAGCCTCCCCTTGTCCAATGAGAACTGGCGTGGACTAGGCTTTCCTGTGCTTGCTCCCTGCCATCCTCCGAAGACGAAGGTTCATGATGTTCCTAGTCCCCATTGGCAGTTGGTGGATTTTGTCGCGTGAGAGCCTCCACTGTCTTGGCTATCTGTTGTATTTGAGATGTCAGCCTATCGATTCGAGGGTTCGTTCTTGCTGTCGTCGACACGGGGGCTTGAGTCTGTAGCCTGTGTATGACCGGAGCCGCTAAAAATGGCGATGCTGCGCCAACTGGAGCGTTTGATGTGTCCCCTTGTTCTCCGTTGTTGCGTGACCTAGTGGTCACGATCTCTCTTGGTTTCAAAAGGAGACAATGCTAATGAAAAGTTAAGAACTTTGTCGTCCCCACGGACGGCGCCAAACTGATGCATTCGTTTTTTCGCTCCCTGCTTTGGCCTAGTCTCGCTGACATGCACAAGTAACTCACATGAGCCAGGGACCACCGTTGTGGTGGCCAATGACACTCCGATGCTAAAGTCAGACAAGGATCTAACGAAGGCGTAATGCTGTAAACAATGAATTTGTAGCGTACATTAGCTTACTAACCTCATGTCTTATTTATAGTGCAAGGAGTCCTGGTTTTACCAGGCCATCGTAGGCATGGCTTAGGAAGGAGATCTTTGTGAAGATATTTCTCTAATTAGGAGTCGTGCTGTAGGAGAGAAGTTCCATGTTAGCCCTGTGCTCCTAGATACGCGGGAGATAGTTCCCAATACGAAAGCAATTCGTAGAAGGGAGTTTCCCTGTGTGGAATGTACTCTGGTATTTGCTTCTTAGTTGGAAGCAGAAAACTGTTGTAGTTGCCCGTCCGAAGTTGATCCTTGAGATACTTGCCTTAGTAGGACTTACAGATATTGAGGATAACTATGAGACATGTGGGCCTAGCATGCTATAAGAGTTCGGGTCCGTCTGGCGGACTGAATTGGGCGGGCTTAGAACCTCATGGGCCGGATCAATATTAGACTGATGTTGGAGTTCGTAGTCCCTCGAGATCATCTTGACACGTATACGGCTCAGGGGTGTGATCGTTTTTATGTATCATCATCAACAATGGCATGTTTGTAAATAAGTTTCAAGTAAAAAGACAAAGAAAATGAACAAAAATGTGAAAAAGTTTATGGAATGCATATGTGGCGGAGAGAGAAAATTTGTGTTTTTTTTATTAAAATCGTCATAACTATCTAATTAGTTATCAGATTTTAGTAAACTTAGTATGGTTTAAATGCATTTTCGAAGATATTTCTAATAACCAATTACTAATACAAACGCTTAAAGTTTTAAAACCAATTACTAATACAAAAGCAAAGACCATGAACTCCATATTTTAAAAAATCAAGTTTTGGGAGGATTAATTGTGTTTGTTTTAAATTGTGTTTTTTTCCTAATTGTTTAGAAATTTATCTGAGTTTGACCTTGTCATTGACTCACCTGTATCATGCCAATGACACAGAAAATACAGTAGTTTATCTTACAAATCATAATGAGAGAAAATTTGTGTTTTTTTTATGAAAATCGTAATACCTATCTACTTAATTTTCAAATTTTAGTAACTTAGTATAGTTGAAATGCATTTTTAAAGATCTTTACAATGAAACTAATCATTAGTACAAACTATTAAAGTCTAAATTTGCATTTCACGCCGTATGCATTTAAAAAAAAACTGTAATCTAATGTAGTTCACATCGTAAGTATTTCCAATATTAAGACACATTCAAACAAAGACCGAAAACTCTAAATATTGAAAAATCAAAGTTTGGGGACGATTGATTGTGGAGATTTTAAAATATTTTTTTCCTAATTGTTTAAAATTTTAACCGAGTTTTACTATTGTCGCGACCTACCTTCTATCATGCCAATGGCACAAGCAAATCATAATGGTGCTTTAGGTTGAGATTTACCCAAACATAAAGATCAAACATATCACATAGAGAGTAAGGAAGGGTATCTGGCTAAAAATTATGTGCGTAAAGGACTTAAATACCCTTGGCCAAAGTTGAAAATTCTCTTCAAATCAAACAATTTGAGTGCCGAAGGCACGTGGAACAATGACATGTTTGTAAATAAGTTACAAATAGAAGGTCAAATAAAATGAATAAAAAGTAAAAAATTTGACAGATGCATATGTGGCAGAGAGAAAAAATTTCTGTTTTTTTTAGGAAAATCGTCATAATTATCGTCTTCATTGTCGGATTTTAGTATACTTGGTATGGTTGAAATGCATTTTTGAATATCTTTTCAATGAAACCAATCATTAATACAATCTCTTAAATTTTTAAATATGCATTTCACGCCATATGCATTTTTCCAAAAAAAAACTATAATCTAATGCACTTCATGTCGTAAGTATTTTCAATATTAAGGGTTCGGTGAGGATTAGATGTGGTGGTTTTAAAATGTGTTTTTTCTTCATTGTTTAAAATTTTAACTGAGTTTGACCATTTCCAAGACCCACCTTCTGTTGTGCCAACGACACGAGAAATATAATAGTCTATATAACAAATCAAAATGGTGTTACAAGTTGGAGATAAAAGACAGCCAAGATTGAAAGTTGGGTAAGATGTTGATGGTGGATATTCATGATCAACAATGACATGTTTGTAAATAAATTGCAACTAGAATGGCAAAGAAAATGAACAAAGAGGTGAAAAGGTTGGTGAAATATATATGTAGCGGAAAGATAAATTTTTTTTGTGTTGCTTTAAATGAAAAACGGCATAATTATCTACTTAGTTATTGGATTTTAGTAAACTTGGTATGGTTGAAATGCATCTTTGAATACCTTTCCAATGAAACCAATCATTAATATAAATGCCTAAAGTTTTAATTATGCATTTTACACAGTATACGTATTTCAAAAAAATAATTATAATCTAATGCACTTTACATCATAAGTATTTTAATCATTAAGACACATTCAAGCAAAGACCATGAATTTCATATTTTTGAAAATCAAAACTTTGAAATGTTGGAGAAAGAAGTCTTTTTTACTTTTATGCCCCAACCAACTCTAACCATCACATATCTAAATGCTCAAATTAAAATTGAGTGTCAAAGGCATGAGAAATACCCTAGTCTATATAATAAATCAGAATGGTGTTTTAGGTTGGAGATAAAAGAGGGTTGAGATTTACCTAAACATAAATATCTAATGTATCACGTAGAGGGGGGAGGGGATGACGTTTTGCTGAAATTTATGTTCGAATAGGACTGAAATACCTTTGATCAAAATTGAAAATTTTCCTCCTATCAAACAATTTGAGTGCTAAAGGCACAGATAATACCCTAATCTATCTTACAAATCAGAATGGTGTTTGGGGTTGGAGATAAAAAATGTTAGGATTGAAAGTTGCAGAAGATGTTGATGGTGGAGATTCATTATCAACAATGGCATGTTTGTAATAAGTTGCAAGTAGAAGGGTAAAATAAATGAACAAAAGTGTGAAAACATTTGTGGAATGCATATGTGGCGGAAAGAGAAAATTTGTGTTTTTTTAAATGAAAATCGTCACAACTATTTACTTAGTTGTCGGATTTTAGTAAATTTGGTATAGTTTAAATGCATTTTTGAAGATCTTTTCAATGAAACCAATCACTAATACAAACACTTAAAGTTTTAAAACCAATCATTAATACAAAAGCAAAGAGCACGAGCTCCATATTTTGGAAAATCAAAGTTTTGGGATTATTAATTGTGACAGTTTTAAAATGTGTTTTTTTCCTAATTGTTTAAAAATTTAACCGAGATTGACTTATTGCCACGATCCACCTTCTATCATACCAACGGCATGGAAAATACACTAGTCTATCTTACAAATCAGAATGAGGGTTTGGGGTTAGAAATAAAAGACGGTCAAGATTGAAAGTTTGGGAAGATGTTGATGGTGGAGATTTATTATCAACAATGACATGTTTGCAAATAAATTAGAAGTAGAATGAAAATGAAAATTAACAAAAAAAATGTTAAAAAGTTGGTGGAATGCATATGTGGCGGAGAGGTAAATTTTTTTTGTGTTTTTTTAAAAATACATTTTAGTAAACTTGGTATCGTTGAAATGCATTTTTTGAAGATCTTTCAATGAAACTAATCATTAATACAAATGCTTAAAGTTTTAACTTTGCATTTCATGCGTATGCATTTTTCCAAAACAAAATCGTAATCTAATGCAGTTAACATCATAAGTATTTTCAGTATTATGACACTTTCAAACAAAGACCGTAAACTCCACACTTTGGAAAATAAAAGTTTGGGGACGATTAATTGTGGCAATTTTAGAATGTGTTTTTTCCTAATTGTTTAAAATTTTAACCGAGTTTTACTTATTGTCACGATCCACCTTTTATCATGCCAATGGAATGAACAAATCAAAATGGTGTTTTAGGTCGAGATTAATCCAAATATAAATATCAAACGGATTACATAGAGGGGGAATGTCACGACCTGATGCACATGATACAATATTGTCCATTCTGGGCCCAACCTAACTACCCGCACGGCTTTAAAATGTGTTGTTATGTAGATCCAAACTTGCACATATACTTCCCTCACCCAGTCGATGTAGGACTATAACTCCCTAGTAGCCTGCCACCCTCTGAGCCCGCTTATACAAGGTAGTCTACCAACCTTCTGAACCCCATCCACACATGGAGTTGTCAGCCTCAGAGCCCGCCCAAATGGGGCGTTATAATCCACCCCTTAGGGGCCAACGTCCTCGTTGGCACATTTTTGGCTGAGTCTGGCGCTGATACCATTTGTCACGACCCGATCCACATGATACAATATTGTCCGCTCTGAGCCCAACCTAACTACCCACACGGCTTTAAAACGCGTTGTGTCTTGTAGATCAAAACTAGCACATATATATCACATATCCTTCCCTCACCCAGACGATGTGAGACTATAACTCCCTATTAGCCTGTCAACCTCAGAACCCGCCAACACAAGGTACCCTGCCAGTCTTAGAGCCCGCCCACATAGGGTGTTACAGGGAGGGGAGAGTATTTGGCTAAAAATTATGTTCGCAAAATACTTAAATACCCCTGACCAAAGTTGGAAATTCTCCTCCTATCAAACAATTGAGTGTCGAAGGCACGGGGAACGATGACATGTTTGTAAATAAGTTGCAAGTAGAAGGGCAAAGGAAATTAACAAAAAAGTGAAAAAGTTGGTGGAATGCATATGTGGCGGATAGTGTGTTTTTTTTTAAAGAAAATTGTAATAATTATCTATTTCGTTGTCAGATTTTAGTAAACTTAGTATGGTTGAAATGCATTTTGAATATCTTTCCAATGAAAACAATCATTAATACAATCGCTTAAAGTTTTAAATATGTATATTTCACGCCATATAAATTTTTTCAAATAAATTAACTATAATCTAATGCATTTCATGTCGTAAGTATTTTCAATATTAAGAGTTTGGGGAGGATTAGTTGTGTTGGTTTTAAAATATGTTTTTCTCTAATTGTTTAAAATTTTTACCGAGTTTGACCTATAGCCACGACCCACCTTCTATCGTGCCAATGGCACAAGAAATACACTAGTCTATATTACTAATCAGAATTGTGTTTTAGGTTAGAGATAAAAGACGGATGAGATTTACCCAAACATAAAGATCTAACAATTATAGACAATTTCTAATATTTCAATATCTCTTACAGTCTTTCAATTTATGTTAACCTTCACTTACACTATTTCATCTCTCAAACTTTCAATTTCTCATCTTTCAATTATAAGTTTATTTTTTATATCTTTTAATACTAAATCTATTTTGATTTGTATACGTAAATTTACAGTTGGGTGATTTTTAGTATTTGTCATTTTGTGCAATTTCAAAATTTTATTGTAAAATGAGTAGCTTTGTATTGTAGCTTTTATGTTTCCCAATTGATTTCTTGGGCAAAGTTAGTGTGTTCAAAGTGATGTAGACACAAACAGATTGGCATATCGTGAGTTTTACCTAAAAAAATTATATCGTACCAACGGTAAGGGAGACACACTATTGGAGATAAAAGACGACTGAGATTTATTCAAATATAAGAATCTAATGGATCACATAAAACTTAAAGTACCAATAGTGCATGGGTTCGATTCTTATACCCAACATTTTGATATATATTTTTTTCTTCAATTGTTGATGGTGGTGATTAGGCATGTAAGCATAAAGGATGAAAATTTAAGAGTGATCATGTTTTGAAAAGTTTTAAACTTTTATCATGCCAACGGCACGGGGAATACTCTGGTACATAATAAAACAATATGGGGTCTTATTGTTCGTAAGGTGATGGGACAGGAGGGACGCTAATGCTAGGTATAAGTTCATCAATTACCACATATATTCTAATATGATAGTCACTCACTCTCCAATCTAAGGACCACAACTAATTTCTCATTCATCTCTCTCACACCCTTTCATCTCTTTATCTCTGCAGCGTGTTCTCTTCGTCTGTAGTGTTTTAGACCTCTCAACACAAATCTCTCACTTCATCAGCTTATTATAGTCGGTTTTTGGGGCTTCACACTCTCTCCCTCTCTCTTTTCTTTTCCATCAGTCTCTCACACAATCGAGGGTCGTGATGGTGCCACAAAAACACAATCTAATGTTAAGGCCATCGCCTCCCTTATTCCATTGTTGCTCGCTATGGAGAATTACTAAGGGATTCAAATTACTAAGGCTGAGATTCGAAGGTTTTAGGGGTATGTGTCTGTCTCCCTCTACATCTTTACACACATCTAACATTTGTTTTGGGAATAACGTAAAGGGATTGCAAATAAAACCATCTAAGAATGTACCACAAACTGATCCCACATTTTTTTCTTATTTTATGAATTTATTTGTCTGACAATGATCAAGAGAGGATTGAATTTATTTGCATGAGAATGATCTAGAGAAGCTTAGCATCACAAAACTCTCCAATCCCTTAACATTCAAGGGTGTGTTTGGTTGCATGAAATCTTATGCAATGAAAATGTATGAGGGGACCACCTAAATCTAAGTTATTTTGATGTTCACTTACCTATCTACCATTAGATTTTATGATTAATAGTGGGAATGAAAGTCTCATGAACATGAGAATCACACTCTTTGGTCCCCTCAAAGCATGTGATTCTCATGTTCATGGACTTTCATTCCCACCATTGATCACAATCTAATGGTTAATTGGAGAAAAGACATCAAATTAACTTAGATTTAGGTGGTCCCCTCATCGATTCCCATGACATAAGATTTCATGCAACCAAACACAACCTAAATGTATGGAAGTTGTTTGATAAAATGTTGAGTCCAATCCTTACATCTCACATAATTCATTAATTTTATTTTTTAATTCTATTTTGGTTTTCGGGCAGGATTCAGGGACAATGATTTTTTATAAAGAAAGTTATACATGTCTATTTCACACACCTACAAATCTCAGAATAAGTTGATTTTTATGAGATTGATTTATTTGCCTTGTAGATCACCTCACCGAAAATTGCATGTTTTTGAATTCTCTAACTCCATTAAATACAGTCATCCAGTTCATGGTGAAATTGAATGGTTGAAAATTCTCTACCTAGTATAACATTTTTGAAACTCCAAATGAATTCATTTTTTCTAAGAGTCATATATATGTTAAGATATCCATACCAAATATCAATGCATTCTGAAATTTCTAGATTGATAAAATAGGTGGATAAAGTAGGCGCATCTAAGTTCAACAATCTTTGTCCTCAGATCCCGCCTTTTTTTTTTGTCAAATTTATTAATAGGTTATGATATTAGGGAAGAAGATGATGGGTTTGATAAGTTTTTGAGTTGAGAAGTGTGAGGATGTTGTATTGAAGGGTTGTTGTGGAGGTTAAAATGTTATATAGAGCAAAAAGAAAAAAAAAAGTTTAAAAACTAAAATATATAAATAAACAAAGTGGAGCTTTTGCAAAATACAAAAATGATCGAAATAAGGGACATTGTGCAATAGAGTCAACAACACGGTGAATACCTTAGTATATACTAGTGTTATTGTGCATGCATTGCATGCACCCCTTAATTTTTGGTGTCGAACTCCCCGTAGATGCCCTCCAAGCTTTATAATATTTACAATGAAAAATTAAAAGGTGGTAAAAGTGACAAAGGGTCTTTGTGTCTTTAAATAAAAATACTATTATATTTTTACACTTTTGCCCTCTCAAATTTAATTATTTATAATCAAACTCCGCCACTTTCAATATTTATTAATTATTCCTATGTCCCTAACATAATTTATTCAAACACCCAATTATCTATAAATTAAAAAAAAAACCTTATAATAAATTTAAAATTTTTTATTTTGTCATTCATGTTTCATATTTTCACAATAAACACTGTACATTTAAAACATTGATTAATTATACTTATGCTCATAATATAATAATTTATTTGAAGTCCTCTAATTGTTTTAAAATTATATATAGGCTCTTAAATAAAAAGTACTGAATATCCGCACGCGTAGAGCACGTCCACCCTAACTATTTTCGACTTGATGAATATTGAACTTGAAGCCATTCAAACTTTTATTTCCAAAGTCATCCCTCCCTGAATCTATTAATTACAACTTTATCCATAAAGCTACAAAATTGATCATTAGGGGTCTCTGGTCATTCAATTCTAAATTATTATTCTACTAGTCCTAACTACATTGTCTTATTACCATCTCTAATTTATAAATCAACTCATTCATCCTTTCAATTTTACGTGAAATTGTGTTTGCTCGATAATAATAATAATAATAATAATAATAATAATAATAATAATAATAATAATAATAATAATAATAATAATAATAATAATAATAATAATATAAAACATACTAACAGGGTACACGTTACAATATTGATTATTTCACATAATTTGCATGCGCATGTAAAACATACTAACAGGGGGTATTCAATTAAGGATTTAAAACAATACATGTAAATCTAGGGGTATTCAAATACAGATTTTAAATGATTATTTTATAATCTATTAAAATCAGGGGGTATTCAATTCATGATTTTCAAAAGTCCACCAAAATTAGGGGGTATTCAAAAAGTAGTAGATTTTAATGAATTTGTTAAAGTTGTGGATTTTGAAGGATTTGTGAGTAAAAAGTATATATAACAAGAGTTATTCCAAATTCAACCTCCCCCCCTTATATTTCAACGGATTTATATTGGCTATTGTTAAATAACACCACCATTTTCGCTAAAGAATTTCACCATCCCATTTTTTTGTGATCTCCTCAAAGACACCACCACCTTCCCTCCTCTTCTCTCTTCACAAAAGCAGCACCACCTCGCCCCACAACTTTCGTCCACACCACCTTACCCTACCACCGTTGGCTGCACCACCACCCGCACTTCTTCTTTTCTTTTGTTCCTGTTCTTTATTATTATTATTATTATTATTATTATTATTATTATTATTATTATTATTATTATTATTATTATTATTATTATTATTATTATTTTCATTTTCTTCCTCTTATTTTTTCTTTTTCTTGTCATCTCTTCATCTTTTTTTTTCCCTCTTTCTGAACATTTGGTAAGATTATCTGTATCCAATGAACATTTTGAATATTTTGGTAAGATTATCTGTATCCAATGAACATTTGGTTTGCTAAAATAAGCTTTGAATTTCTCCAAGTTTGATGCATGGTAATCATTTACAAAATTCATTTGTAGAAGTTTTGATTACATTTTGCTTGTTGTATATACTTATGAAGCAAAATTTGATGTTATTCCATTGCTACATTTTTCTTTAGAGCCAAAGAAAAAATATATATCAACAATTGTTATTTATATACACATCTGTATTTTGTTTTTGCTTGCACATACAAGTTTAAGGTGTTCCCAAAAAAAGCATTAAGTAAAGATCCTCAAAAGAAATTATTTGTATTATTTCTTCTTTTCAAAAGAAAAATAGTTATTTGTATTACTTTTGGACCATATTCAATGTATTTGAATTTTTTTTTAATTTGAAATAAAATTCACGTAGCATACAAACGATTGTTTTATTGATATTTGAGGGATGTTTTATGATTTGTGTTGACATGGATAACAATGTAGGTGACGTTATTTTATAACTTCCTATGATTAATTGCATATTCATAAGAATTTACAGAAATTTATAAGAATCAATAGAAATCCATAACAATCCTTTATAAAATTCAGAAAATCCAATAATAAAAATCCATCAAAATCCAGTGGATTCTGTAAAATTCACAAAATTCAGTCACTTAAAATATATCAAAGTTCAGTGGATTCTGTGAACTCCTTTGAAATATTTTAAAATTCATGAGATTTAAAAATTTTCACAGTCTATTAAAATCCATAATTGAATACCCCCTATAAATATGCGTGCATAGCATGCATTCATTGACTAATGAGAGTAATTTGGGAACGACGAATGTTGATGGGATACATTTCTCTGTAGAAATGATCCCTAACCTTATAACTGTAAATGTAGATATATCCTTTGTATTAATTCTAACATTTTCTTTGCTACTTCTCCTATTATTATGCAAGCTGCACAATGTGCACATCGTTTGTTTTTATTTAACTTATTCACTTGACAAAAATTTGCCAATTTGTTTTTTGTATTTTGGAGGTATATTTTCCCAAAAAATAGAAATACAAATATAAACACAATTGATAATAGACGTGTTTTTATAGTTATTATGTACATTTTTTGTGTGATTCGTGCCATGATGAAAGAAGCATGCAAGGTATGTGATTAGGGGCACTTTGGCCATGTCAAAACAGTTCTAACGCGCTAAATCCTGGATATTAAAGTTGTGTCTAGTAGTCGTTTTAATAAGAAGTCGGGAGTCTGAGTACAAAGATAAAAAGAAAAATAAAGTAATAATGACTTAAGGAAAGGTATTGCCAAGGAGCACCAGCCAATTAGAATATTCCTTTATTGCTTACTTGTAGAACTAACTTAGATTAACATCTTATAATCATCCTAATTATTCCTCTTGAATAATCATAAAAGAAAAAGAAGAAATTTTCTTTTCCCATGGAGAGTGGGGGGTGGTCCTTTTAACACATGAGAGGAGTTAGTTACAACTCACTTGTTGCACGTGAGACATGTGTTAATTTTATACAAAAATCAGGAGATGGTTTGACTCTCTCTGATTAGTTTGGCTTTGGCTTCGTTTGGTTTGATTTGATTTGGCTGACTTTAAAATAAAACTATACCATATGTCGAAATTAGAACTCCATATTTGCCGTCACACAATCGGCTATAGAACAAAAAAAATGAAATGATAGATTGTTTGGGTTTGGGTTTAGGTTTGATATTGTTGTTGGACGCATGCAAAGTGATTCACTATAAAGGACAAAAATTTTCCTCACTAATTAATTTAGAAAACACTTCAAATTTTATGGAAATCATCAAGCAGGCCAAACCGCCAACACAACGTGACATTTTCACATAAGTTTTGCTTTCCTTTGAACTCACAAGCATTTTCTTCATCAATTTAAAATTCCAGAGCTCATTTTTTCTTTCAAATATTTTAATAGAAATCGGGTAGAAAGGATCTTTAGGATTTTCGATTCGTTCCGGATAGGCTTTCCACCCTACGATTTTGATCCCGTTTCGGTCTGATTACGTCTCATCCCGATATTTTTTGGGTCCTTTTGGGATTGATCAAACTTATTCTGATCTCATCCTGTCCTATCCCAATCTAGAGTGGGATGAGATCGGGATAAAAAATTTCAATCCCGCCCATCCATTCTTGTCTCAAACTTATTTATTTAATATTTATTATTATTAATTTTAATCAAACTATTCTTTAGGATGAGTTGAAATCAAATCAAAACATCTATTATTTGAAAATTTAAAAGCTTGATTTGGTATTCTTTCTTTAGAACCTATGAAAATTTATGCTTTTTCACATTTTAGATTAGTTATAGGATAATTATTTTTGTAGAAAATAAGTACAAATGATGGTTTGGATTAGTTTGCACTATGAGTTATGTAGTTGGAGATTTGATCAATGAGCAATATTTTTCATTTTCAAATTTATATTAATTTTCACACAGAGGATGTTTGGCATAAAAAACCGTAAGTTAATTGGACAATAAATTTTACATGACATTTGATATTGTTACAGTGAAAGTTATATGTACATATATTCGCATTATTCGTGTTTAAGCAATGTGAAATTTTTTGGTTATTCTTCATTGGAGGATATTGTACATGTTTATCCCGTCCCAAACTCGTTTGGGATGGTACGAGGTCGAGATGAGGTTTATCCCGTCCTGTTTCCTAATGAACGGGATGGGATAAAGATGAGGTCCATCCCGTCTCGTGCCCACCCCTGGCTCCACTCAGTTTTTAGTTGCACTTGAGGAACATTTGCACGTGCCCCTAACAATTCAACCACTATCTCTCATGTGTGCTCACATTTCCTCCTCTCCTAGATATGCAACAACTTTCCCCCTCTCTCATCCTTCAACAATTGCTTCTCATTTAGATCTACGACAACTCTTTTCTCCCTCACTCTTTTGATTATTTATTAATTTGTGTGAATTCAAACTCTTGGGGTGATGAATAAGTAATTTGAGTTTAGTTTCTAGAAACCTTGTTGGTGATTGTAGAGTGCATTCATTGATTGCGTACCCGATTCAAATAACATGAAACGTGTAAGTGGATGGTAGACACATATTATATATGTATCTCATAGTGCATATCTATGGTAGGCAATGAATGACGAGTGAATCAATAAGCCTCTACTATATCAAGAGTGCATGCACTAAGTATGGTAGGCACAAGGTTTAAATTTACTTACATGCTATGATAACCCATTTTGAAATAGTTTGAAGCAGTATAATAGCCAAATAGTAATTTAAAATCATTTACAATCTATGATAGCTTAGTTTGAAGTAGTACCTATAATAGCCAGATAGTAATTTAAAATCATTTACAATTTATGATAGCTTAGTTTGAAGTAGTGTCTACCATACTGGCAATATGGTATGCATTTATGTTTGAAATAACTTGAAACACATTACGTAGATGGTAGTCATTGATTTTATGCATCACAAAGTACATGAGCATTCAATGAGTGTCGATCATAACCCAAATTGCATTAACTAATTGCCTACCATATTGGCAGTATGGCAGGCAAGTTTTGCACTCACTTACTTGTATACTATAAGAATCCATTTTAAAATAGTTAAAAGCGTTTACTGGATATGATAACCCATTGTGTAGTTTGAGACAGTACCTACCTATGAATTGAATGTTGAATGTTGAATGTTGAACGTTGATTGAAGTAAACATTCATAAAATGTACCCTTCTTGTTGTAAACCTTCGCCAACACTGTATCAAAACAAACTTGGACTATCCATTTTGTCTCAAAAAATATAAAATATTATTTTTGTTGTTGAAAGAGTTGCATTTGTAATCAATGAACGAGTTTTCGCGAAATCTTGTAAGAAATTTCATTTTCTAGGGTTACAAAATTATAGGGATGAGCCTCCAATCCCAATCTCGTCCATGTCCTGTTCTGTCTAGATTTTTTTTTTTCGGTCTTTTTAGGATTAATCAAACTCATCATGATCTCGCCCCTTCCTGATCTAGAGTGGGATGGGATTGGGATAGAGATTTTCAATCCCGCCCATCTCGTCTCGTCCCGCATATATCTATTTAACATTTATTATAATTAATTTTAATCAAACTACTCTTCTAAAAAAAAGTTTAGGATGTGTTGAAATTAAATCAAAACATTTAGTGTTTGAAAATTTAGTTGCTTGATTTGATACTCTTTGTTTAGGTAGAAAACTTCAATTTAGATATTTTATGTCAAATAGAACCCATGAAAATTTATGTTTTTTCACATTTTAGATTGGTTATAGAACAATTATTCTTGTAGAAAATAAAGGAAAATGATGGTTTGGGTTAGTTTTGCACTTTGAATTATGTAGTTGGAGAACATTACTCCTAATTATTTCTTGTACGAATGATATTCAACTCTTGCAAAAATATGCAAGACGGATCTATGGAGGTGCTCATTCCATCTCTCATCATTCACTTGACAAACTTAATTCCATTGTTACAAATTTTATGACATTTAATATTATTATGATGAAAGTTATATGTACATAAATTTGACATTATTTGTGTGTGAGCAATGTGAGATGAAATTATTTTGTTATTTTTCATTAGAGAACTATTTAGTACATGCTCATTTCGTCCTGAACTCATTTAGGATAGGACGGGATCGGAATGATGTCTATTTCGTCCGATTTTGAACGGGATGGAATAAAGATGAGGTCCATCTCGTCACATTCCGTGCCCACCCCTACAAGATTATATGGGCCAAAAAGCAATATCACATTATTTTGAGGATTTTTTCATTAAATTTTGGCCCACTTCATAATTTTTGGTAATTTCATCTAAACCCCAAATAACGAAGAAAACCCCCATTTTTTCTATCGAAATTTTTTGCAAAGGTCAAAACTTCGTGCAGGCTGTCTTCATCCTCTCAGATATGTTAGTAACGAAGCTCAAACCTTATCTCCAAATTTTCAACATCTTCAACAGTTTGTCTTCGACCCTAAATCAGTTCAACCTCAAAAACATTTCATTTTCAACGTAAGATTTGTCAAGCTCCCTCTTCACCTTAGACTTTCTTCATCTTTAATCCGCTCGCTTCAAATCGATTCAATCTATAATCAGTTTTGCTTGTTTTCTATTTTCCACCGCCACTCAATCGAAAATGGGTTGAGGGAGAGACCGGTCATAGAGATGCATAGAGGGACAAGCCCATCAAAGAGTGGAGCCAATTAGATATATAGAAGTTGATGGTGAGTCTGTGTTGAAGTTGATTCCATTGAAAGATAAGGAAGGGTACCGATTCCTTTTGTTTCTTGTTTTGGTTCTCTGATTTTTGTTTATTCTTTTTGTCTTAATGTTTTGTTTTTCAGTGATATTCTTGGCAAGAGTGCACCTACCTAAAACCTTTTTTCGAATAGAGATGCACTTCTGACTGGAGATGCTCCACTGTTCCCTCATCGTGGACAGCTGAAACATGATGCAAAGGGATCCGAACAAAATCCTAAATCGTTAATGGAGAACTCACGACTCAACAGATGGAAGAGAGTCAATGGAGATCATAGATCATGGTGTAGATAAGGTAGGAGTTGCGAAAACCTAGCCTTATTCAATGAGTCTAAGGAGGCATTGAATACTGCGATACCAACACATGCAAACCTTAGCCAGGGATGAATCAATGCAATTGCAAACAGCATGATATGTTGGCTTTTTTTTTTTTTTTTTTCTTTTTTAAATAAAATAAAAATTGGGTCGTTGACCTTTTTTATTTATTTATTAATCCATGCCCGAAGGCTATATGACTGACCCTATAAGATTAACTAAACCAGGTCCAAATGCTACAATATTATTGCCACTTAATATTCTCGTCGCCTCTATCTCGCATAAAGATTTGTTTTCGCTCCGGTCCATCGTCTCCACCTTACATGAAGACAACTTGCTTTCGCTCCGATCCATCGCCTCCATTTTGCATGAAGACTCGATTTCGCTTCGCTCCGGTCTACTCCATCTAAGCAGCTGCATTCAATACACGGCGGAGCACATGTGCTCCTAATAATCGAGCGAAAACTCACAAAATCCTAATTGGTGAGTCTCGAACCCGTGACCTCTCACATGAAGAGTAGATGTTCGACCAACTAAGCTACAATTGGTGGACTAATATGTTAGGCTTCACTATTTACAAAATCAATGAAAATAGCTTTGCCATATTGAAGTTTATTCTTCCATCTTTGGTAAGGGTGAAAGATCTAGCTTCAATGATTTATAAAAAAAGTGAGATTTCGTGCTCATCAAGCCTTTATTTAATATTACATTTGAGAGACACTGCTAAATAAGCCATCGAGTGTTAACTTATCTAAATTCATTCTTACACCGTGTGGGTTGAAACCCTTGTGAAAAACTTGTTGAAGTATGACCTCGGAGATCCCAAACAAAGTTTTTTTCAAAATGAGATTATTTGTCTCCTCTAGTCTTGTTCATCATATCTTATACCACCTTATATCTTCGCACATACATTTTCAGGATATTTTGATCACCTCGGCTCGGGCACCCCGCTTGGATTGGAGTTTTTTTAGGTACCAGCAGCTCGATTTTAAGCCGAACAACAGGCCCTTAGTAGGAAGAGTTTTGAGACTACTTTTTACACTCAACATTTGGCATCGTTCGTAGGAACTTCCGAAGCTAAAGTATCTACTAAGAAGGAACAAGAGTATTTTCTCCTAGGGAGAGCTTGAAAACTTTGACCCGCTATGGGAAGCTCTAGCCAAATAACAGGAGTAATTGATGGTCGAGAGAGGAAGACCCTGTCCAAACAGTCTTATCGTATCAGAAGATCCTCGTCCAGACAATCTTTTCGTATCAAAATATCCTCATCTAGACAATCTTATCGTATTAGAAGATTCCCGTCTTGACAGTCTTCCCGTACCAGGAGACTGCTCGTTTAGAAGATCCCTATCCAGAGATTCTTCTAAGAGTACCAAGACCCAGTCTAGATAATCTCCCATATCAGAAGATTCTCGTTTAGAAATTCTTCTCGTATCAGAAGATCCCCGTCCAGATAATTTTATGAGAATACCAAGATCCCATCCAAATAGTCTTCTCGTATCATAATGACTCCTTCCAGATAGTCTTTCGAGCAATACCAAGATCTCGTCCAGATACTGGCCCATACTAGAACAAATTCTGACCCGCCTGAGTAGCTGTCTAGGGCAGAGCTAACTCCTCCAGGTCTTTTCCTGAACAGAGTCAAGCCCATACCGAATTGCCCAAGTATGAGTATTTGACTATTAGTACTTAGATGGAATGTTGACAACATGAAATGTTTCTATTAGTAAGCATTTTCAACTAACAAGGAAAACAAATAAGTAATTTCGATTCTCAAATTTCATTCCATTGAATCAAATTTGGTCTACCTGAATTGATTGCACTATGATGTTCATTTTCTAGGGAGTTACAAGCTTAGTAATAAATACTCCTATTCCTACTCGAAACGTACAATGCTCCTATTTTAGCCCTGATTCCGAGCAAAAGAACACAAACCCACGTAACTTGTGCGGTGTTTAGTTCATTTTTTTAAGATCCTGGCCAAGGTAATTGAGTAGGGATTCCGAGGCAAGGGGTACTGACACAGTCAGACATCTCTTTCCTATACAAAATATGTGTTGGACCATGAGGTAGGGACTTGTGACCTATGGTTGACCATACATGGGATCATAATTGTTCAGAGGATGAAATTCAACTGTTTTTTCCTCCAAAGCTCCAACAATGAACCAAAGAAAATCCAAACAAGAACGGTTAAAAGACTCGTTGAATGATGTTCGTCTGACCATTATCCAATGCCAGCATATGAGCAAGGTTCATGCTCCATAAACTGGAAGATGCCATCTATTAGCTCGCTAATCCACACCTCCCGGAGATAAAGTCATCAAAAATTCCCATTGGTCCGAAGTGTCGTTAGTTGTGGGACAAAAACCAATCATCACCATGAATGAGACGGTTACATGATTAAGCCAAAAGATGATCTGTCACTTGGGTAAAGATCGCTAGGGAGCAACATGACCAAACGACCCGTGGGTGACCTATGCACATCTTAAGGTTAGATTTAGGAAGTACCTCCTGAATCGACCAACCGGCCTATGTGGCTCCTACGCGCAAGGCTAGGTCAGGGAAGTTTTTCCCTGACTTTTCCGTTTAGCCTTCAATGCTCATGCCTAAGACTAGTTTCTGGAAGTTTCTCATGAATTGACCAACCAACCTTCATGGCTCATACGCCCAAGGCTAGGTCGGGGAAGTTCCTCCCTGACAGTTCTGTTCAGCTTTCGCAGTTTGTATGCGCAAGGCAAGGTTCAAGAAGTTCATCCTGAATAGACTAACCAGCCTCTCTGGCTTCTACGCCTAAGGTTAGGTCAGGGAAGTTCCTCATTGACCATCCCATTGGCCTATGAGGTTCTAATGCCCAAGGTCTGCACTCGAAAATTCCTTATTGTCCATCCCAATTAGTCTCATTGGTTCCTACACCCAAGGCTCGGACTCGAAAATCCTTATTTGTTTGTCCCACTTAGCCTCTGTGGCTCTTACGCCCAATGGTCGGTCTTGGAATTTCCTCCTTGACCGTTCCACTTATCCTCCTTGGCTCCTATATATGCCCAACTCTTGTTTTTGAAAATTCATTTTCAACCAACCAAAGTCTCTAATGCTCCAATAGTTAGCTAAAATTCCTAAGGCCCGACGGAACTAATGCCATTTAACCATCTTAAGTTCCTAAGAATGATGCCCCAAGTAGCTATAGGATACTAAAATGCATTGCAACAATATTCTACATAAAAATCTCATTTTGAAAATAATTTATTCAATCAGAAAAGTTGATAAAAATGCTTCTAAAGGTATTCCTAGTATTAAATAACCTCCAATTCCATTGAATAAACAACCAAATTACAATGTGAACTATTGATTGCCCAAAGGCTTACAAGCCTAAGTCTACATAGTCCAATACATAGAACACATCTTCATCCAAGCAACAATCCACATAGAAACAAACTTCGTCTCAACACCACCTGAAAAACTTTTGAAGGGTCGGGGGAAGGAGCATATGTCCTCTTCGATGGACAATTCACTTGCTTCCATGCCAACTCCTAAATTCCTTTAGCTAGGATCCTAAGACCGTCTTCATCCGCCCCAAAGTAAAGATAACTCTGGAATTCGGCTATCACGTCCTCCAACCCGAAGATGCCTTCCAAATACTTTTGATGGGTACACTTTTTCACCCTTACCATGGCTAAGTACTTGTAAAACAACCACAAGGAGTAAAGTTCAAAATGATAAAATATCCAAATATGTAGTCTATGCATGGTGCGAACCAAAACTCTGATTAAATAAGTTTGGGCATAGGATGCAAATATCCAGGACACCCTCCACGGATCATTATCCAAAGTAAGGGCAACAAATGGAAAAATCCCAGGATAGAACCCGAACAACTATTTCATTTTGGCCTAACACTACCAGACTTTACTTCAATCAGTATAAAAATGTACTAATTTAGTTAATAGTTTCTGGGTCAGCGAGGTTCTCATCGGGGACGACATCCATCTCCTGCCAAGGGTTGGCTTCATAGTCCATTCTGGAGTATCCACTATGTCCACTGCTCAGACTAACCCTTCATTTTCATAGCTCAACGCTTCGCTCTTGGATGCCCCTAACTAACTAGAATCGAATGACGAACTAGAACTAGAAGACATATCTTCGTCTTCTTCTTCTTCATCATCCTTGGGAGAAACCAAGCTTTCCTTTAGCTTGGCTGCGAACTCAATATTTGCCTCACCGCTAGGACTTGCCTGGCTCCCTGACCACAACATATGGATAACTTCAATATATCTCCCCTCTTTAGTGGGGTAGACATTGGACTTCTTCAGTTCACTGGCCAAGTGGGCTTCCCTTAAGCTAACACTACACCAAAAATACCCATCAGCAACGGTTTGGGACCATGGGGGAAACCTATTGCCACGGCTTAGAGGCCTGGCCATTTGAGGCGTCGCCAAATCACCATTGACGGCTATAAACCGTGGCAACACATATTAGCAACAGTTTTATGTTCGAGGACGCTTGATGATTTTCTGCTTTTAGCCAGGGCTACCAGGCATGGCTAGATGCTTCACGTTCCATAACCGTGGCAACATATATCACTTATTTTGAATTTATTTGGTCTCATAGCCGTTGCAAGCATAATGGCCACGGTTTTAAGCCGTGGCAAGAATGAAGTACCACGGTTTTAAGCCATGGCCAGTCAAAACAAAATTCAAAAAAAAAAAAATCCGGTGGTAAGAAATATGGCCAGTCATTGAATCTATTCAGAATTCGATTAATGTAAAATCTATTCAGGATTCGATCCAGGATTCTTTGTTACAGGACATAATAAAATCTTTTCAGAATTCGATTCATGTAAAATAATTGAATCTATCATTAGGCTTTACAAAATGAACAAACACTAAAAGCAACCTATAGAGGTACAAATATATGGTCGGTAACAGGATCATACGGCTAATCATCCAATCTACCTTTGTCATGGCAGTTGATTCTTGATCTGTCACACTCTAAGTTTCTACCAATCATGGTCAGTCATCAGGAAGCAAATGAACATAATTGTACAAGAAGATGCAGGGTTATGATCTATGTAACCTGTAAATCTACTGGCCATGTGATCAGTACTGATATTCATGTTGTATGAAGGATGAGACCTATTCATCTGCTCAATAAAACCGTAGCAGCTTTGAAAGTGACACTTTCTCCTACAATATGAAAGTTGAAATCAGAACCTGATAACTGACAGTTTTTAAGCAACATACAGTGGAACAAAAATGCTTCTGACCACCATCCAACCTGGATTGGTTCTCCCGGTTCAGAATTGAAACGCAAGCCTATTGAACGGTTCTGTAAGATCTCAGGGTTTCGCATCCATTCTTTAGTTGTGCCAGACAATGTAATCTTATGTTAAAAAATCTGACACATTAAAGTAAACCTTTAAACAATTGAAAGGGAGAGTCAGGAAAGAAACATTAGATGCAATGGATTAAAAAAGTGTTTGAACTTGGCTCCTTAATGTACAAACCTCATACTGAGGTAAGAATCTTGGTATCTCCAATTGATCTTCTTCAGTGACCGAACCAGTCCCCTGGCACTGTGGGCAGAATGCAGATGATACTTTTGGTTTTGGTTTCATAATCTCCCCATCCATGTCTATTGAGAGTGGCTAATTCTTCCATATTTCAGACTCACAGAAAAGAATCCAGTGTACAAGGCAGGAAGTATGAAATATGTGAAATGCCTAAACAATTGAAAAACATTACTTGTCATGTAAATGCCTTCACATATTAAGCAATCATAATAAGTCATCCAAAAGATTTAAAATAAAATGAATTTTGAAAGACTACAAAGAAATGAAAGGTTGAAAGAAAGTTACCCCACTTTTATTCCTAGAAGTACAACCAAGTCGTCTAGTCTTCATATTTAATAAGCATGCCACATCCTTGCCTGGGAGAAGTTTATGTTGACATATCTCACAGACTCTCTTCTCAACAATACGCTCTAGCTGCTTTTGCCTCTTCATCCTCTTTTTTGTAGCCTTCCTAGACTTTGTCCTTTTACGTGGAATCTGAACTTCATCACATCGATCTTGCACTGAAGGAGCTCCATATTGTAAGCATCTTCTGGATCCCTTTTCCCCAACCATTCGCACCATATTGTAAGCATTTCATCGTCAATACCATAATTATCATCAATCTTAGCACCAAGTCTTCCTAACCCAACCAGCTTAACTCCTAAATTAGAATACTCTTCCTTCCACAACATCCCTTGAATTACAAGATCATAAGATTCTAGTGCAACATTCAAATTCTCATCATAATCGTGAACAACACAATCCACACACTCCCCATTCTTCTTATGACCAACTCTATCAAGTGCTACAATACTATCAACATCACCTTTCGACGATTCCTCATGACTGACAATATTGAGAGCACTCCCATTCCCACTCCCATTACTCTTATAAGTCAAGAGATTATCCGGAAGCGGTCCTGAAACAGACAAATTATGCTCTGACGGATCATAGTAGAAAAAGAATCCATCATTGAACGGCCACGAATCTGGACCAATCAACGTAAGCTTTGCACCTTCAAACCTCCCTCTATGAAGCTTCCCCTTTAAACATAGTCTTCATCATCTATTTCTAATCCAACCATAGTTATTTGTTTGGCGATTGGGACACATTTTGAAAAGAATGGCGATTCATATGAGGTGCAAACACTCTCAGCACATGAAGCATTTAGAAAAAGCAAGTTAACTGAGCAATAGTTGCAAAGGGATATCCATAATTAGCAAAATACAAGTTTTCCATTTCCAATACATACCATCCAAATGCCTGGATTGGAATGATTGACATGTTCAAGAGATAAATCTGGACCAATCTGCAATTCCCTAGCTGCTTCAGGAGCATGCTTGAAAATAAAATGTAAGGAATTGGAATCAACTACAGAAACATCATAGCTAGATTCCTTAATCTGAAATGCATCTGCAATTCCAAAAGATAAACTTTCAGAACATGACCAAATGGAGACTTAATGCAATAAAAATGCAGCCTACAGCACGTGCAAAGAGTTACCCTGATAATTATATGCATCTATTCACAAGAGTATTACAGATGGTTATTTCTTAAAACCCTAAATAACATACCATGATCCATAGTGGTGATTCATTTTTTACTTAGATATTAAATGACACATCTATGAAGCATTACAAACAATTTTAGTTTAGCATTGCCACATAACAGGCATAACAGCAAACGGCGACTGGCCAATTCAGAGTTTTCAACTGTTTATATTCTCAAGCAACAAGTACCTGATGTCACAAAAGTGTGCTGAAAGAAAGTCTTTTGGGAGCACCAGTGCTATAAGGGAAAAACTGGGATGACAATTCCAAAGCCACTACAGTTAGGTGCAACAAGAGTTGTATGATGGATGATCTACAGAGCCAATGACCCAGAACAGGAAGCAATGGACCTACACAAAATCCAGTTACAACCCCAACTATTGCTGCTACTACAACGTCCTGGACGAAATAACCTGCAAGCAATTGACAAAATATCTTATGAAAGTATAAAAATAACAATTCCCCTCCTAATTATTATAGCATGATTCCCAATTTCACATCATTTGCAATCTCCAGTGAAGGAGACGGGCAACCCACCAAACATGTTTCTATTTTCACATCCATAATGACGAGAGTTATTTTCAACTGTGGATCAGGTTAGTATAATCAATATTCAAAGTGACTCTGAATCAGACTTCAGCTATTTACGCATAATGAATCAGTCTAGATAGCTACTCACTAGCCTAGCCTGGTGACCGTTTCATGAAGAAAATTGCAAATTGTGCTACATAACGGGTCACAAAGCAAATAACATATCAGTTTAGAACCAACTAAGCAACTTAATGGAAAAGATGATGAATCACAGTAAAAACAAAGTTGAAAAGGGAAACAACCGGATCCATGAAGTCCATAATAAAGAAATAAACGCATTATTTTAATATGTAAGTAAATGTATATGCCAAAGATTAAATAATATAAGTGAAGGGTTCTGGTTTTACGTGAGTGATTTATGACCATAGAATTTGTTCAGTAGGCATAAGCACATCCTTGCAGGAACCATAGAAATCAGCAGGACGAAAGTCAAGAAACCTCCACTAAGTCCAGCTAGAAGATATGCCTGCGATATGAACAACACATTTCAAATTTCAATGAAGTGAATATTACGATTGGCCCTTAGAAGGTGAGCTAAAAAGTAGTTTATCTTCCCAATTCAAGAGAAAACCCAATATTGTACATTAAAATAACAAGAAGTCACATAATGCTCTTAATTTAACTTGATGCATATACTCTAGCATAATGTACTGTAAACAAAGCAGCCCACAGTAATTTAATAGTTATAACAGCAATGACACTTGAAAGTTGGAAGAAGACGCTGGAAGAGTGGAGAAATTTATGTACCTTGTAAAGAGGAATCTTTTTCACACTAGCACCTGCTGAGTTTCAGTCTGCTGAGTTTGCTGCATATATATAAGAACCATATAACCATATCACAATGAAAAAAATATAATGAAACTTAACACAAAAATTGATAAAGGTAAACATACCCTCATCCCTCCTCCTTTATCCGGGCTGGGGACCGGCAATGTAAAAAAGAACCTTTACATTGGCGGAGTTAAAAAAAGGGTTGTTATAAATTTAAAAAACTTAGGTAAGTGTATATATATATATATATTCAACAAGAAAACAACACTACTAAGATTACATATTTGGGACTACCTAGGGTATACAGTAACAAGCAACTCCCTAGGGTGTTTTTTTTACAGTCCTTTAGTCCTGAATTCAGAATTAGTTCTGAACCTAGAATTCAGGTTCAGTTTCCATCGTTAGATCACCAAGAAGCTCATCTTCTTAAACTAAAAACATGAGTTCAGCTCTGAATTAAGACAAAAACAGTCTGAATTTCTTAATCCACTTAACTTAAATGTGCTTTAGATCTGAATAGTTAAAAAATAACACAAACCTTTAGCCTCTATACTTGAGCGTTAAGAGGAACTAATCATCTAAGTGGACATTTAGAAGTATTGTAATATATTGACAAAAAACACAATAGGCTAACCAGAAAATGATTTGATAGAACTTATAACACCTTACACAGACCTTATCATCTGGTTTCATAGAGATTTGTTTTTCATATAGCCACCATAAGTTTTTCAGTAATACAAAGGAAACTATTTGAGGATAATACAGATGTCTAAAGGTGATACAGTTGGTTGAGGGGGTGCAATTGATATATAAAACAATGCTATATTGTTGTTTGTGGGACCCACAGCAACATGAAATCCACAACACTTTCGGCACAAATATAAAAACATTGGTTATTCTTTTACATGGTAATCATGATGTACAACTTAACTAGTTTATAGTTCATTCAGAAAATATAAATTTATTTTAGTCAATGCATTAGGTAAGGAACATATACGACTTAAATAGATGCCATGCACACGTGCATCACTAGTAAGTAATGATAGGAAGCATTCAACAAGTTTCAGAGACCTGTGGTTGATAAATGCCTAATTCAAGGTTGTGCAATCATGTATTTCAGTTTGCTCATTGATAGAGTTATATTTAGTACCTGTGGTTATGCAGTCATTTTTTCTCAGAAAGAATGTTTCCCCAAAGTGTGGTATTTGTTTCCCCAGCCTTCTCCAACTACATTGTAAAACAAATCATCTTAGAACTAAAATCTGAAGAAAAAAAAAATTATATATATATATATATTATAAAATACCTCATTACACAACCAAGGAATAAAATCAGTGGTTTTCTCAACGAATTTCCTTGACCCTTTTTTTTACTTTGTGTAGCCAACTCCATGCAATATTCATTGTATTTTCTGCACAAGTTACCATATTATCAAAATTCTAGATTTCTAGTTATTAAAAAAAACTAAAATATTATATATCTTACTCTTCCCAATCACTCGAATCGGCAAGTGCATTGAAAACCCATCTTCGAGCTTGTTTAAATTGTACATTATTTAGCATATAGTTTTTTCCTTTATCCAATGGCTTTTCATCGGCATACTAAAATTAGTTTGGACAGGGAAGAAAAACAGTAACCTATACAAGATAGTATCAACATAAGCACTAAAAAACCATAGTAACAGCGAACACTCTACTCGGAAGTAGTATATGATCCTGAAGTAAAAAGAAGACAATACTAAAACAAACATATGACTATGTAGTTTTGATATCTACTAAACTACTCTAAATAAGAAAGATGGTAATGACCTACGCATGTCACTTCCATCTAGGATAGGAATTGTCATGCCTATTGTTCTTGAAAGCACAACATCCAATGGAGTAGACAATGACGAGGAAGATGAGAAAGATAATGTTGACAATTGCAACCTTCTTCCAGTTGCTCTTGGTATTAGCTATAACCCCAGCCTTGCATGACTGGCAGTTGAAGCATAGATCTTGGTTGTTCCATGATGTACAATCTGGGTTTGTTGAGTTGCTTGCATTTGCTGGTTTGCTCCACATAGTTGCATTCTGGTAAGTGAAGGCACACTCAGCTGGTGGTGTACAACAACCCGACTGCAAATAGAGGAATTGTCTATCATTAGTCTTACATACATAAGAAATTTGGATAATAGTAGCTGCTCTATTCTATTCTAAGTTTTATTAGTTTTTTTTATTGCTAACAAGGCCATACATATGGATCACAAAGTCATAGAACAATCCACTTGGAAATTTAACTCATAAACAAAGCAAGGCCAAATTGTGTTACTGAAATCAACCAGAAATACCATATGAAGGATATGTAAACTAGTTTGTCATAAGTGTAAAGTGAGAAAACCACAATTTGTGCATTACAATTCATAAACAGAGACAGTAGATACAAACGGCTGATAAGCAAAGTCAATGAAGTTGAAACACAAAACCCCAAATTCAACTCTAGTAAACATTAAGTAGATCCAAAAGTGCTGAGAAAATACAAATTTGTTGCAATTTAGAAGAAACCACACAAACTAAACTAACATGGCAAATCTACATCTACGAAAAATAGTGTTGAAGAAAATCAACAACACACACAAAGAAATCTTCTTGTATGTAAAATAGCGAAATTGAGCAGATCCAGAGAGGATGAGAAGAAGTATAAAAGCAAATGCAAAGAAAATTGGTAAAGGGGTTATGAGTGAGGCGAGGCAAACGAAAAAGGGGATGTTTTGTAAGCACAACAATTAAAAGGAAGAAAGGCTTTATACAATAGAATAAAAGAAAAAAGGGAAAAAGGAAACTTGAATGGGGCTGAGGTTCTTCTTGACAAACTGGTTAAAGCCATTGTTGGCATTAAGATCCTCTGAGAGAGTCTTACAGACTTTGCCATCAATCAAACAACTCCTAATCCTTCCCCAGTTTTTGGTGGTACTCTTTTGCAACCAATTGGAGTAATCACCCAACCTGTACTCCTTGTAACCTCTACCAGAGACGACCTTACCATCACCCTTGTTTGTAACAACAAAAGCAAAGATGGTGAAGCAGAAGACGAGAACAATAAGAATAAACATAACAAGAAGGTAGACCCAAAGAAGCCATGAAACACAGCAACAAGCACCAATGAAACCAGCAAGAGAGACAACAAGAAGAAAGACGCCGAGTACTATAAGGGGTTTTGAGCTTTTGAGCCAAAAAAAGATCTGTGATTTTTGCTTTTTGGAGCCAAAACCAGATCTGAAAATGGAGCGATTAACAAACCCTAAAATGAAAATGGAAGGAGGCGGGAGCGCAATTTTTTTTCGCAAGACCGCGAAATTGTTTTCGCCCGCGTGAAATTCACTCGAGTTCTCCACACAGGCACGTGCAACACAGGTACATTTTCTTTTTATAGCCACGATTTTAGGCCCTTGGCCATTATAGCCACGGTTTTTAGCCGTGGCAAATAAACCAACGATTTTGAGCCGTGGCAAATAAACTAACGGTTTTAGGCTCTAGCCACGGTTTTGGGCCGTGGAAAATAAACTAACGATTTTGAGCCGTGGCCATCTCCGTGTAGCTAATGTGTAGTGACGGTTTTAGGCTCTAGCCACGGTTTTGGGTCGTGGCAAATAAACTAACGGTTTTGAGCCGTGGCCATCTCTGTGTAGCTAATCAAGCCTTTTGGTGTAGTGTAAGGGCTAGAACCTGTGCAGTGCTTACCCTGTGACGAATGATGCTCTCCTTCACCTTGGTCTGTGAAGCTCCTATTGCATTTCCTCCCTGGTCGGGATTAGTTCTCGATTTATCTTTCCAAAAGGGTGTTACCCTTACAATCCACATATAAAACTCGTCCGAAATACTAGCCAAATTGGAGATGAACGCTAGGAGTGGGTCCTTGTACACCTCTGACTTGCCTGCAAAAGAAAGCGAAAAATTAGATGTCGACTAAAATTGACCTTATTACCTTGCCAAAACACTCAGCCTTGAGCGCTTTCATGTTCGTAAGAAGGTTGTTTAGAGGCGGACTGCCCCCGACAACCAATGGACCCTTAACAAAGATAGAGCCATGTACAAGTCTTTGTCACAGTCCGAGAAACCCCACACAAACCCAGGTAAGTCAGTCATATGCTTTAGGTTGCATATCCCGAACCAAATTTCTTCCTAACAAGGTATTGAGAACAAACATGGTCCAAGGTCACCTTGATCCCCAATGTCTATATCCTATTAAAGGCCTGAAGGTAACTCAGGAAGTTCTCATTCCCTTGACATGGAGCTATCTTATAGTAGTTCAAGACCCCTATACTCAACTGGGATAATGGAAAACTTAACCCGAGTGCAATTGTCCCATAGTTCACAGAGCCTAAAACCAGATAGAGGTGTTCCCCGACACTGAAGCTAGTGTTTCTAAGCAAAAAGATCAGGCAACGAAGTTGAAATTAAGGTACGTGAAGCAAATTCCTCTGTGAATTCGGGATTATATTGAGGACATTCATAATATACTTCTCGATGGCAATTGTGGATTCATATGCAAACATATTCATTAGGTAACCAAACTTTATCTCGGCTGAGGGACTAAAGAACCCCCAGATCTCCTGCTTAGTAGGGCAATTGTAATTGATTGTCTCATCAGTATCTCATTTGCGAGGTTTCCCTAAAATTGAGTCCTAACGAGTGACCTTCCTTACTTTTTTTGGTCGAACAAAAATGATTAAAGAAAGATAAGTAGTTCCTGAACTTATTTGGAGTCTTAAAACAACTCATTCAGACAAATTGATATGTTGAAATGCTGACATGCTTTTGAAATTTATAAGTGGACATCAAAATCGAAGAGACTCTACATATATAACTGCTATGATGGTTCCCAAGAGCCAGACACACATCAACACTCGAGCAAACATGGCTTTCTCTTAACCTCTCGCTCTCTCGCTCTTTTACATCCTTAAGCCTGTTACTGACTTGACGGTTGGAACCTCCTCCCCAGCACCCCAACCGGATGAGAGTTTGTGCTCACATTTAAGCCAGATAACAAGCCCTTAGCATGAGAAGTTCCAAAACTGCTTTTTACCCTTAATAGTATATATACTAAATTGTACCTTTTCAAAGATTTGTTAGTTTTCTATGTGTATAGTGTTTCAATCTATATTCGCAAGAACTAGCTAAGGGCAGTAATAACTCTTGTGTGATTAGTACTAATGTGGACCTCAATTATTAAGTATTAAAAACTATTCACAACCTTAAAGTGGTTGGAATCAAAATGGTTTAAAGTGGGTGGGACTCTGAAAGTAAAATAAAAATTTTACAATAACTTTTGGTGATAACACACTACAAGAAATTTGGCCATTAATAGCGTTTCAAAAACGCTATGGTAGGATACCATAGCGTTTTAGAAAACGCTGTGTATGCCCAAGCTATAATAGACCCAGGGTCTATTATAGCGTTTTAAAAATGCTATAGTAAGTTGGCTTTTATAGAGTTTCAAAAACACTATGGTATAGTCGACCATAGCGTTTCTGAAACGCTATTGTAGACTCTACAAACGCTATTGTAGACTCTACAATAGCGTTTCAGAAACACTATGGTAGAGTATACCATGGTAAGTATACATAGCAATTTTTTTTTTTTTTAATTTTAATTTTTTTTGCTATCAAATGACTTATTATTTACATACACATTTTTCGTGGATTATATGAAGTTATCTTTCATTGCTTTTCATAATCACTGCATAGGAATGTTACTTACATATGTGAGAGCCAATTAGTAATGGATATTATCTAATGTGATATATGCTGTAGAGGTGAATAAAAGGAATTTACCATTAAGCTAAATCAGTCGTGAAGAAAAGAAACTTATTTCTCAAAACGTAGTTGCCATGGCTAGCTTAAAATGGCAATACAACAGATGAAACCACTTGGTTTTAACTGGATGTTACTTTCACGAGGACAAAAAATGACTACACAACACTTACCAAAAAGCATAATCTTGCCCTCAACAGCCTCTTCCTGATAGCCCTGGACCTCTGTCTAGTATAAAACTATAGCTATATCATTGTTTTCGGAATGCCCGTGCAAAAGGGTTGGTTGCTGCATGCACCACGCCCTGGACAAGGTTGGCGTTTGATCCTTCTGCTTCTTGTTTTCTTTTCATTGTCAAGGTAATCAGACCCCTAGTGACTCACAACACGTGGACACCAACTTCTTGGCCAACCTTAAGTGCAGACACACTCTTTTTATAGGCAACCCCATCATCAGATTCCAACCAGGCACATCCATTGAGCCAGAGCCAGTCCTGCAAAAATAACATATATATGAATAAGACTTGAGGGACCTAATAACATTAAATTGGAAAAAGCTTTGAGAACTACTAGGAGTCGACAGTGTAAATCAGCTATAGTGCAACATATGCTTAATCATCTGAATTCTCAAAGGAGAAAAACAGAAGTGAGAACATATATCATATAAGTTATAACATGCAACAGCAGATCATCTGAACATAATACCAATGCTACATCCAATCAAGAGAATGAATATGTTTATAGAATCACCTAACTTGCTCAGTTTTGGCCAAGAAAACATTTGCTGATGCACATAGATTATTGCAGTTTTACATACTAGATCATCACAGCAATCAACAAAAGTATATTTGATCTGTTTCATTCTTACTTGATGTTCTCATCATATTGGAGTCTGAAAAGCCACCACTTCATGTAAAATCATGAAAATTCCAATGAGGATTTAAAATTTAACCAAAAAAAAATAAAATAAATAAATAAACCTTACATTTGTTTTAAAACAAAAACACAGCATACCTTGAGCTCCTGAGAGGGCAGAGCTCGCTCTTTCGCTAGCGGATCTTTGTTTTATCACCAATTCCCCACAGTTTTTACCTCCCTGTATATGTCATTTACAAAATGTTCAGAAACGAGATTTTCTCATTTACAAGAGAAAGGAGGCAACATCTACCTTTTTCCAGGAGTTTGATGCAACAAGAAAAACTTCATACGTTGTCTTGGGACCAGGACCTTTAATAATATCATCAAAGCTCTGACAATCAGAACACCTTCCAGAGATTTAGGAGAAAAGGAAGCGACAATAAACTTAATAGAAATCAGAACACGGAATACCTTAAACACAGGTTCCCCCACCAATGCCATTCTCTTCATACAGTCTACCACTATCAAATTGAACCTCTTTCTGTGAGGCACCATTTTACCATTGTCATTATCAACACTTTCCTAGATCTTGAAATCCTCTTCGCTGTCACTGTTGTGATAGAAGTTATCGGTTGTGCTGACCCTTTTACTTGATCCTTCGGAATTTTTTTTAGCTGCTCCAAAAACTTGCCGACCACCTGATGTACTTGCTTTGGGACTTTCTCTGATATTTGAATCCTCCAGGTTCTTCATTGAATCCTCGTACTCTTCAAGAGCTAGCTTAGCTTCAGAAAAAGCTTCCTCCTTTCTCTTTTTTAGCCCACGGACCTATAGAAAATGAATTGAAAACATTTTTTTTTAATTTCAACAATACCATGGTATGTGCAAGAATAATTATTGAGGATGTAATGTGAGAAAGTAGTAGACGGGAGATACACAGTGATGCATGGAGTCACAAATTTCTCAATTAAGATAGAACCACACAAAATCCATTAAAGAAAAGTAGACGAAACACCTAGAAGGAATAGATAGAGCTAGCTCTTCGTCATCCTCATCATTACTTTCATCACTGCTACTAGAATCCTACATCCAATTCCTTTTCCAGGGTACTTCATCGAATTCATTTTCTCGGATAGAAGGTTATGCTGATGAAGTTGTTTAGAGATTGCAGCTCGAGTTCCTTCATCTTGGGCATGCAGATCATGCTTCGTAATACGCTTTACCTACTTAGACTTGTTCTTCTGCTTCAAAGTCAGACGCTCCTGTAAAATGCAAAATTAGAAAAAAATAAAATAATAACACTTCATATATCGAATGCACGAAACCTCTCCATTATAAAATGAAATCAACAGGCTATGATGATTTGTAAGAAAGCCCATGTACTAAAGAAAACCTATTAATTACCTCAGCATGCTTGAACTCCTGCTTCAATGCCTGTTCCTTGGCAGCTTCAGGATCCATTTCCATTTGAGAAAGTGTTGACTTCATTTTATCCTTTTGCTGAAGGTCAAATTGACTGAATTCTCCTCCCAATCCCCTTGAACATTCTTCCTCTTTTGATAAGAAATATATTATGCATGGGTAAGACTGTAACTTCTAAAGCTAAAACCTTGTGTCTTTCCAAGGACGTTTTATTGGAGACCACCTACAAAATGGTTCAACTGTAATGATAACTTTTTCAAAGTTTTAACAAGGTTTACAAGCTACCAAAAATCTTTCTATTAGGTTAGACGGATGAGTAAATTATATTATCTAAAGGAAACTTGTGTAGAAAAACAACCTCTAAAATTGGAGTTGGTGACAATTAAATGTAAAAAAGTTGATCTAACATAATATAAAGGAAAATTCTAAATGGCGAGGAAAGGGGCCAGGAAATCTCGAGGGGATGAGCGGTCACACCCACCCCCTCGCCCGTTTCCTCGACGCCTAGAAGGGCTGTTATATAAAACAACCTCTAAAATTGGAGTTGGTGACAATTAAATGTAAAAAAGTTGATCTAACATAATATACTTGATAAGGGTAAGGACATAGAAATAGAAGGCGAGGAATGGTTGAAAAACAGAAGTCAAAAGTATTCTGAAAGACTCGAAGGAAATTAATCCAGCTACATATGCTACAGGTTCTGAAACTTCTAGGTTACTCAATGATTGCCAAATCATATGCGACATGAGGAGAATAAACTAGTAATTTGCTTTTTTGAAGGCAAGTGAAATTAGATGCAAATACATAGAAGTACAATCCAAAGTACATAATTTCCAAAGAGTAGGTAAATTTTAAGAAAAACGTAGGAAAGATGATTGTAGAACTGATAGGGGTAAACAATCCAATCAGTGAGTGCAAATTTAGGAAAGACGACAGAAATAGAAGCAAGAATCACCTACTCCACGTGGACTAAACTTTGCTCGTCCTTGTAATATTTTGAATGTGGTGGTCCAGTTTCTTCAAGTCATTAAAGAGTTCTACTACTTCTTCACAGTTTACTTTTTTGTACACAAATGGGGCATTGTATGCCATCATTGCATCATGAGGGATTAACAGACGTGCAAGTGTAAGCTTTCCAATTTTGCTGCAAATATTAGAAAGAACGGAAATCAGAAAAGATGAAAGGGAATTGAAAAAGGTACAGCAAGCTATAGCCATAGACCAAGTTTACATCATGGTGCACTACAAGAGGGAGAAAGCTGGCTCATGGATTGAACTGAGTACATCAATCATCAATCAACTCCACCAGTTGGATGTGAATTAATTATTGCAGATATGGAAGTCTAATTGCTAACTTACCAGTTGGTTTCTAACAACAACTCTCGGAAGAGAGCAATCTCAAATATTAGTGTCTCTACAACCCACGCAGAAGCTGATGGCCCATCATCTTTGCTAATCCTAAGTTGATCCAAAGACAAGATTGGATTGAATCCTTGAAGAAGTTTGTCAATAGTATGGAAATTTTCATCTTTCCATGTCACCATATCTGCACATGTGCCACCTTCAGCATGTCCTGACTCAATACACCGCATACTCACTGTAAATGCAAACTGTGAGGGAAAGCTATAGTTGGAAAATGCTCCACTGAGTAAAACTCTTATGTAAATCGCATCATAATTGATCAAGAAGTTAATAACCATAACCACAAGCATCATGCAACTTTTTTTAAGACACGTTATCTAATGGGGTGTTATTTCGCCACTTAACATGGTTAAAGGTTTGAGCATCTTGGAAAAACACATGCATTCAGAAAATTCAGACCTCTATTAGATTAAAGGGGCAAAATACAAAAACCCATTGGTAACAAATAATTCCCAAAGTAAAATTTGTCATACATTTGTTCACAACAGTGAGAAAAGGTAAATAACCTCAACCGAACTAGATTGACAGCACCATTTCTTACAGAATAAACATAACATCCCTTGGGAGAACATCTGAACATAAAACAAATTAAGCCTTGGATCAATCTTCTGTTTCAATCTACAAAAAGGTTTTAAGACTGCATCCCTGGGTTTTATAACGGTTAATACGGTCTACACAGCGAAAGAATAAGTAAATAGCGTAGATGTTGCCCAAGTTTGGTAACAATTGTTAAAGGGTTTACACGGCATAAGAATAAATAAATAATCTTAGAGGGAACTGAAAAGAACAATTCAATTAATATTTTCCACATGGATGCACAGACATTCCGAAAGAACTACAAGCATTCTACATTACAATTTTCAACAAATGACTCTAACTAGGATGTAGAACTCCTAAAACCACAGATCACTAGTCTCCTTTATTAAGAAGTAAAAAATGAACAAAATCTGAAATATATCACAGAATGTTTTACACGTTGATGAGAACAATATGGTATAAAAATACATGGGTAATCCAGATTTAACTAACCTCCCCTGGCTTGATAAGTCCCTTCTCCTCTGCATCTGTAATCATACTATATCCAATCCTGCAAATTGGAATTTACACAAACAATATCAGATGCAATATATATAAATCAATCATTAAGACTTAAAAAATGATTCCCATTTTTTATAGTCAACATATAACATCTATAAATAGCTCACAAAACAACATCATCTAGTTTATTTAATAGAACTAAATCTAATCATTCAACAATGTTCATAGATACACAAAGTTCATAGATAAAGACCAATTATCAAGATTCCCAATCTTTCAGATATTGACTTAAACATCAATGACAGATATGCCCAAAAAGAACAACATCTCATATTTACTAGAGCTAAAAGACAACCATTCAACTTAGATGAAACTAATACCTGTCCTTAAGACTGGAGCATGGTTCCATCATTTCTAGCTTAGCAACAATTTTCCCCACACATCCTTCAGTCACAGTGTTCAGATATACCAATGGTGTTTTACCAATCAACTGTCAATAGAAGCAGTGTCATAAAATAGTAAGTCTCAAAGTAGTTAAAACTATACAACTAAAGGAAGAAATTCAACAATAACTGTAATCTTCATTTCTAAATCACCAAACACTCAAGAGGGCGATGTGAGCCATCGGATCATGACCGATATGCTCATATCGGATAATCGACACAATATGAGGACTTTGGAGCAACGGAAAAATCACATAATCAACTAAAACCTTTGAGATGACTTACTTCAGTGACATCTTTAGCAATCATAGCCTTCTCTTCCACCATATTGTTCTTCTCAGATTACTGCAAAAACAATCACAACTCAATCAAACCTCCCATGTTGGCATGATTCATTGAAAACCATATATCAAAAATCAAAACTTTTCACCAAAATCCTCTACCCATCATGATTCCCTTCAAAAGATACAATAAGATCAGTATCATGTATGGGCCAAGAATAAATCAGAACAGGAGCGTCCGGGGTAACTATTTGATCCAGAAGCCAAAGATGATAAAACCAGCTACTCTGATCATCTGGATCCGAAAAAATTGCTTGGTGCACCAGCTCATACTCTTCTTTCAAAACTTCTTCTTTTGAAATGAATCTGTCAGCCTTTTGTTTCAGCAAATTGGACAAAATGACACTGCAAGAAACCCATTATATTGTAAAAGGCAGTCACACAAAGAAATCAAACATCAAATAAGCAAAAATGCATCTGAATGTCAACCATTTGAATGAGCAGAATTGAAAAAATCTACCAATGGAATCCATACATTTGTCACTCTGTAAAATACACTCAATCCAGTCCCATGTTCATTTCTTACACATGACAAGCTAGCCTGAGTTGCATAAACAGAATGAAAGTTATCAGATAAGATTATGCTAATTAACATATTGGCAGAACTTGTACTGAGTCCTAAGCATAAGAACTGAATTGGGTCAAGATTTCAAATGGGTCAAGATCAAAAACCCTAATTTTCATAAAATCTACTACATTGGGGAGAAATCATCAATCAGATCAACAAATGAAAGTATCCAATGAGATGAATTGGGAAGAAACTTACTTGAATCTGATGAATTGAGATTCATTGGTGACTCCCCGACCCCAACTTAGTAGAATCAGTAAACCCCAAACCTCCAAAACCCTAGATCTGAAGATAAAACACATCAAAGATTTAACAAAATCACCAAAAACAAATAGCAACTCTACTGTAACTTGGCTAAATCAAACAACTCTACTCAAATCAAACACTAACACTGAAAAATTGGGAAGAAACTTACAGAAGATTGAAATTTAGATTTCACCCATTTCTTCAGTGCTTCGACAACTTTTCTGATTGCTGAGATGGTTTGGTGGGTTACCTTTGTAGAAGATGGAAGTTGTGGTGCCTCCATCAAACCTTCTATGCTTTGCTCGCCCGAAGAGAGTGAAGAAGAAGAAAAGGGGCAGAGGAGACGAATGATCTAGGGTTTTGAGAAGAAGAAAGACCATTCTTCTCCCTTCGGATTCGGATTTGGATTTCACCCATTTCTTTAGTGCTTTGACATCTTTTCTGATTGCTAAGAAGGTTTGGTGGGTTACCTTTGTAGAAAATGGAAGTTGTGGTGCCTCCATCAAACTTTCTCTGCTTTGCTCGCCTGAAGAGAGTGAAGAAGAAGAAAAGAGGCAGAGGAGACGAAGGATGTTGTGAAGAAAAGGGGCAGAGGAGACAAATGATCTAGGGTTTTGAGAAGAAGAAAGAAGAAAGACCCTTCTTCTCAGAGTCTGAGGAAAGTATCGGGGGACGGTGAGAGGAGAGGTGATGGCGAGAGAAGAACGAGAGAAATCAGGCGAGGCGAGGTGACGGCGAGAGGAGGTGGGAGAGTTGTGTTTGTGACGGTTGCGTTGCGTTTGTGCGAGGGAGAGTTCTAGTGAGGGAGAGTTGCGTTTGAGGGAGGAGATGAAATCGCGGGCCAAAAACTCGTGGAATGATCTTCGCCTTCCCGCTCACTGTTTTTGCGTTTTCAAATGAGGGGAACAAAATTAAAAACGCTATGTTAAAAGGGTAACGAAATTAAAAGGGTTTTTAATAGCACAATTTTTAAAAACGCTATGCTTTTGTGCTATTAATAAGCATTTTTGTTGTAGTGACAAATCGCCCCTTGATTGGTGAGTGTAATGGAAATCGGTTGGACCTCTCTATGCCAATGATCATGTCTTGGAACTGGCCCTTTCCCTAGTTGTTTCCCTCGCCCCTTAGAATTCCTGCTTGGAACTGGTTTTTTCATCGTCTACGTGTCACTTAGAGCATCTCCAAGAGTTTTCTTTAAAATGCTTGTTAATTATATAAAATAATATCTCTTTAGGAGCTTTTAGATAATAATAAAAAAAAAGTAAGAGTTTTCAACTAAGGCATCGACATTTAAATAAACAGAAATGCTAAATGTCGAGGGAGTGGGTGAGGAAATCAGCGAGGGAGGGGGTGGTGGACCGTCCATCCCCCCGAGATGCGTGCTGTCAGATTTCATGTGCGCATCCCAGGGGGATGGACGGTCAACCCCCACCACCCCCCCCCCCCCCCACCCCCCCTTCGCTGATTTCCTCGCCCACTCCCTCGACATGTAGCCTCTCTCTTAAATAAAACTCTCCATTTAACAATAATTGAAAAAAAATAAAAAAAAATCTAATAAATCTTAGGACAAAGTGGGAAACAAGCAGAGGCGTAAAGAAGAAAAAATATCTCGACTTTAACCAACAACAAAGGGCACTCTGGTAAACTTGAGTTGTTTTTTTCCCTTACAGGATAAGGACAACTGAACGAACGAACGATGAATCGAAGATGGACCAAACTTGTCCTACTAGTCTATTCTAGTCTAGTGGAAGGAAGGCCGTTGAGAGGAGAAGACTATTTGCAACTACTGTTAGCTTAAAGCTACGCTCACCTCTCTCTCTCTCATTTTCTCTCTTTGTATATACTTGAATTGAAACCCACGCACGGCACCAACAACCCCCCTTCTCTCTTCTCTTCTCTTCTTTTGTGTGGTGAAGTTGAAGTTGAAGAAGAAGAAGATGGAGTTTGAGGAGGAGAGCAGTAGTGAGGTTTCTTCCTCTCCTCTTTCAATGAATTCTTCTTATTCCAAGGTAGACCAGACGATACAGCTCCTTGAATCCGAGGATCCCAACTCCAAAGTTCAAGCAGCTAAGGATATTCGGCGCCTTACCAAGACTTCTTACAAGTACCGTCGCTACTTCTCCCCTGCAATTGAACCCCTTATTTCCATGCTCAAATCTGATTCCTCTGACTTCATTGAATCTTCCCTTCTAGCTCTCCTCAATCTTGCCGTCAAAGATGACAAGTAACTCCTTCCCGCTGCAAATTTTTTTTTTTCATTTGATTAATCATGGGTTATTGAGTAATTTCATTAATTTTTATAAATATTTGAGCTTTCTGAACTTCATCATTGGTATTCATGAGTATTTTGATTATTGTTTTGTAAAAATTGGAACTTTATTGCTGAATTTCATCGTCGGTTCTTGAGTGATTTGATTATTACTTCATCAAAATGGAACTTTATTCTGAATTTTATCATGGGTTGTTGAGTAATTTGATTATTATTTCGTAAAAATTAGAGATTTACTGCTGAATTTCATCATGGGTTTTCGAGTAATTTGATTATCATTTCGTAAAAATTGGAGCTTTATTGCTGACTTTCATGATGGGTTGTTGAATAGTTTGGTTATTACTTCATCAAAATAGGAGCTTTATTGCTGAATCCAATAAAAAAGTGAGATTCTTTGCTTCCATCAGATGTCATGTTACTTACTATACTGTTTGCCTTTCTTTTTCTTCTTTTACCTTTATGCTCCATCATCTTTTATTTGATCGATGGCGAGGATGAGGTGTAATTCACATGAATGGCATATTTTTCTTCATTTGGTTAGTCTAGTTATGTGTGTTTTTAAATCTATCTGATATCCATGGAACCCGTCAGGAGTACATTAACGGTCATAACTGAATTGCCAATTGCCATTTCAGGGTTTCAACAACTTTAATTTTGGAGTTGTATTTATGCTAGGAAGTAGTCTTTGTGTATAGCCTGAAATATCTCACTTAAGCCGGATAAAATTGGAGAACTCAAATGACTTGTTTCTATATCTACACACCTCACCAACTTGACTTAAATGATCTATAAATTATCCAAACGTTTTGCCTACTTTACAATCTTGTTTGTTGCTTAGCTAATGTTGTTTGATTCCTAGGTGCGTCAGATCTTGGTTTAATGAAATAAAATCTCTTTGTATATAATTTATACAACCCTGAAAGATGAATTTTGTCGAAGACAGCAACTGGTGTTCCATACCTAAAAATCTGTAATCCTTTCAAATATCATTTTATAGGGCCATCTACGATGACGTTTCAAAATCAAAATTTCTTTTCCCACATCATTAGGACTCTCCAATGCATCAGTGGAGGTATTGTGTTTAGATCATCAAGTTCGTATGGAGAATATTTGGATATTTGCTTTGAATCCTATTGTTGTTTCAGATCAAATATTGAAAGAGAGAATGGAGGATTGGTTGAGAGAAAGGGAGATAATAGAGAAGTTGTTGCAAGAGAGCGATTTGGGGAAGATGCTTCATGCGTACATTGAGATACACATAGATCACCCTTATCTCGAAGAAAGTAGTGACGAGATTCTATAGCCCATGACTTTTAAAAACATGGGCGATTTAGTTTTTAAGAAAATATTGATGGGTGATGCCGATCAATGTATTTGACTAAATAGTCAAGACCCAAACTCTTTGGTGCCAAACATGAATAGGCCTAACTAATGGAGGCCAAAAGGGAAATAGCCCTAAATTCTTATTTCATGTTGTAATACCCTCATAGCAACGTATAGATTAAGAGTGGCAATTGGTCGTGTCATGTCAAATTAAAATCTCATGTCAACTTGTCAAATCCAAACCCAACCCGTTTAGTAATCATGTCTTTATCTCAAACCCAAGCCCAACCGCCTATGAGTTGTATCATCTCGGGTTGACACAGCTTGACACGTTAGATCACTGTTACTATCTTTTAGGTAGTATTTCTAAACGTGCCAAAGCAATTCTATAAAGTATACTCTAGATACAAGTTCAACATGGTTTCGCATATGTGCTTTTGTGACAATTCATAACCGTGTCAAAGTCATATAATTACAAAAAACGCCTGAATGCTAATATTTTTATTAATTGCATAATAATTATAAAATAACAAACGGGTTGGTCCCATGTCAACTGTGTCAAGACTAAGGATTGTGATTTCGTCTTTCGAAGTAATTTCGGTCAATTGAATTTAAGAAATATTTCGTTGTATGAAGGAAAAATGTAAAAAATTTGATAATATATCATACATACATGAGTACGAGGAAAAGTAAGATATAAGTAAATTAACTTATTAAACACGTTAAATATATTAAAAGAAGCCTAAGTACACAAGTATCCCTATAAATGTAATTTTCTTTATAATTTTTTGGGTTTACACGAAAATATAGAGATCTAAAAAAATGACAAATATTTTTGCTGAAATCATAACTTTTTGGGTTTTACAGAAAATACTAAAATTTACGAAAAACACGAAACATTTAGAAATAACTCGTCGAAATAATGTACTTTTCGATTTTGGTACTTTATATTTCGAGATCTCAAAAAACGAAATATTTTGCGAAATCATAGTCCTTTGTCAAGACCGCAAAACCGAATCCAACCCATAAATTTGATAGGTCATGTCGTGTCAACACAATTATTAGTCATGTCATATTTTTCCAAACCCAAACCCACGATGGAGCAGGTTGTGTCGGGTCGGGTCAATAATTTGCCACCCCTAATACTTAGCATAACACCATCTTAAACTATGGTACACGGATATGGATATGGACATTAACAACATGCATGAATATCCACGATACATGGATATGTATAGTAGGTATAAAGTCTTTTGTTAAGGCTGATGTGGCAGTTGTAATAATGGCTATAGAGACATGTCAAATGAGAGAGTTTACTGTGAATTTGAAGGAAAAGACATCCTCGGAAAAGACATCCTCATTGCCTGCTAGCTCAATTGATAAGACTTGTAGTGAATGATATCATAAGTCTTGGGTTCAAACCTTGCAAAGGGCATTTAAATGGTTTTAGGATCCCGTAAAACCCCTCTCACTATTCCAAAAAAAAAAATAGATCCTCTTTTTTCAACTCAACCATGGGAAAGACATTAAATGGTTCAACAACTCATACTAAGATTCCAATGCATCTCGTGAGATATGTGTAAGCTAAGCTGATCGTTGCAAAAAGATTTAGAATGGGAACCAAATATTGTATATCAAAATTTCCAATATGTTTTTGTTGGCACAATAAAATTTTTTTATTTACTATTTTTTTGTTGTGATGGCAAAAAATAACTTCATGTCTCTAAAGCATTAAACATGGAAATGAGATCAATGAGCTAGAAGTTTATAAAGCAAGAATATAAAAAGCGACTTTGATTTCGTTCAGGTTTCACTCAATCATATTATTTATTCTTGTTTGTGTGATACAGGAACAAAACCAGAATTGTAGACGCCGGGGCCCTCATTCCGCTCATCAGTCTTCTTTTGTCTGACAGTTGGAATTTGCGGGAGTATGTGACTGCAGCTTTGCTTACATTATCCGCTTCTGCCATCAATAAACCAACTATCAGTGCCTCTGGTGCAATCCCTCTCCTTGTCAAAATCCTTAGAGAAGGAAGTCCACAAGCCAAGGTCGATGCGCTGATGACCCTCTACAATCTCTCCACCCACTCAGAAAACCTCACCATCATTCTTTCTGCAAAAGCAATTCCTCCACTAATTGATCTACTCAAGAGTTGCAAAAAATCTTCAAAAACAGCCGAAAAGTGCACTGCCCTCCTGGAATCCTTATTGGGCTTTGATGAGGGGAGGCAGGCTTTGACAGCTGAAGAAGGTGGAGTGCTCGCGGTGGTTGAAGTGCTAGAGAATGGGTCTCTTCCAGGTCGAGAACATGCAGTCGGCGCACTTTTGACAATGTGTGAGAGTGACCGGTCTAGATACAGGGAGCCAATTCTTAGAGAGGGTGTCATCCCTGGTCTTCTAGAGCTCACAGTCCAGGGAACACCTAAATCTCAGTCTAAGGCACATACTCTCTTACGTTTGCTAAGGGAAACTCCATACCCAAGGTCTGAAGTTCAGACTGACACACTAGAAAATATCGTCTCAAATATTGTTTCTCAGATTGATGGTGATGATCGAGCTGGAAAAGCGAAAAAAATGCTGGCCGAGATGGTCCAAGTTAGTATGGAGCAGAGCCTGAGACACTTGCAGCAGAGGGCTTTAGTATGCTCCCCTACAACTGAGTTACCTCTTGCAAATCATGCCTCTTCCCAAGTTTCGTTGAAATGAATGCTCGTTCGTTTGTTTGTTTGTTTGTTGTAATTAGATAAGTTTTACATAGAAAGAATAAGTTAGTTGATTGAGAGAATATGCCAGTCCAGGCCCGTCTTTGGTATCAGGTGATTGGTTAGCGAGTGTTGATATGTACACGTGGTGGGTTTGCTATTATGTATGTATATACAATAAAGAGAGATTTTTCCCAGCTAAATATTACAAAATCAGTGAAAGATTTAGACAATAGTTTTACTCTTGATTTTCCATCCGTTGTTCTTAGAAAAATACATATCAATAGTTTTACTGTCTTTACAATAGTAAAGTTTTTATTTTTATTTTTTACACAATGTATGCCGGGTGTCACGGGTTTTCCAACCCAAAAGACTAGCTTTTTGGGTGGAGATTCCCAATTCCCCATAACCCAAGGATCATCCCAACATCCATCCAAAACGGACTAAACTCTTTTGCATTTTCTCCCTCCCGATTTCAGTAACGCCCTTGTCGCAACTCTTAATAGGAATCGTTACACCCCACCAACTTGTTCAACCTACCACGAGGGACTGACTACCAGGGCAGACACATTCCTTTCTCTTTTGTGTGTGGTTATGATTGGCTTGTGAGTTATGACATCACATAGGACCGGGTTTTCTTTAGTACCACATACACGGCTCAGTGAGTATTATAAAGTCATAAAAAAAAACAATTAACATTTATAATTCAAATTTCAATGCTAGGAAAACACACATATACTAATTACATTCCCCTTTTAACGTTTAGAATATGACACGGTAAATAAGCATTCACACTTCCACTTTTAACGTCTGGAATGTGAGACGATTATATAACTACTTCCATTCCAAGAATGTGAGGCAATACTATAGCAATTACCATTCCACTTTTAACGTCTGAAATGTGAGACGATAATATAACAATTACTATTCCAATTTTAACGTCTGAAATGTGAAATGATAATATAACTAACCCACTTATGTCAAGAAAAAAAAACAAGAGTTTCAACCACACCAATTTATTTCATAACAGATAAAAAAATATTAGTTCTCAAATATATGATAATTATACTCGCTTTAAAACAACTTATGTTATACTCGATGTGCACTCTACTCTCTAGGTGTTTGAGATGTAGTCGGAGTCTTCTCTGAACCTAAATGAATAACATAGGCTCGACCTCAATATGAATCACACACTAATAAAATATGTAAAACATATGCACATGGAATAAATGAATGTATGAACACAATACAATGAGAAACCATGTTTCCTTGTGAAGCCCAAAACTCATAGACAATCCTCCTTCCTAACATAACCTGAATCATGGGTTCTAACCGCCTCTAATTCTATATGCTATATTTGGTACCATACTTTAAATTTCATAATAATATCAGTTGTGTTACAAAGTATACATCACTAGCTTCAAAACCATATATCATATGCCTAAATTGGGTTCTTGTGGAGGGAGATTCGTTCAACACAATCTAACACACAATTGCTGAAAATGAGGATAGGACACAGTATTTAGGTCTGATTGAAACTGGTGGTGAGACCTGAATACAGGGAATTAGACTTTAAATTTTATATCAATGGAAAACTATGTCTCTAGTTTCCAACTCAACAAATCGTTTGCAATTCAGAGTTTTGTACCGCAGATCACACCAATTTTAGTACACAGTGTGCAAATCAGTCTGAATTTGCATATGCATCTATATGAGCATCGAATCTTCTATACAACTCTCCTTACCATGAACCTAAACCAATACAATCTTAAGGAATATGAAAATCTTGATTTCCCTGATTTTAAACAACATCAAACTTAACCCATACCTTAAGCAAAGCTTAGAGTTCAAAATTCGAGCACAAACAATTACCTAGTTGAGAAGTCCTTCCAAAATCAACCAACTTTTTTAAAAAGGAATCAGCTGGAAATCCTTCCCTTTGGAGCTCTTTCCTTGCACAACCAAGAGGGTGAAGATAATGAAAATATTGTCATGTGTTGCTTAAATAGCATGTGATGGCAAATATATCCCATATTTATTTTTTAGTCCTTTAATTTTTGTAAAACTTTCATTAAACACCTCAAACTTTTCTAATATTGTCTAAGTGAGCTACTTGACAAATTTTCTCTTGTTATTTAGAACCCGACATGCTCATCATCCTTCGGTTTCTCCCAAAACAATTCACTCGTACTCACACTTGTGCTATAGATGAGTTTGAGATATGTAACAGTGCATGAAATGCATGTTTTCAAGATTCAAGTATCAAAACTTAACTCATTAATTACACGCGCCATGAAGGAGCCAATAACAATACCTAGTGGTCATAGAAGATCTAATGAATGTCAAGTTATGATTGGTTTATTAGCCTAAAGCCCTGATTCTAGGGAGCGAGGCCCGCCCGTGCCCATCCATCCTCCTCGGGATGCTGCCCCCCCCCCCCCCCCCCCCTGCCCCCTAGAAGGGCTCTAGCCTAAAGACATTGTAAGTAATTCCCGAACTAGACCTAATACTAATATCTCCCCTTGTAGAAGTTATTTTTACTATATTAGGTTCATTTTCATCATACTAAGTATACTTAACAAGGACTTGTGTAACATTTATTTAAAAGATGACGAAAATGAAAAACTTACTTCATTTTTTTTCACAATAAAGAATGAGATATTTTGTTTCATTTTTATTTTTATTTGCCTCTTTCAGTTTTTTTTCCTTTTAAAAGTTTGGGTTTTGATGTAGGACAACTCCGAAGAATAGCATATTTACGATGAAGAAAAATGAAATGGAAAATGACTTTTAAGGCTTACTTTTTCACAAAATAGACCATTTAGGTACCGTAGTTGATGTAATGCTAATTTATGCCTAATTTTATACTTCTATGACCAACAAGAAATCTTTCATTAACCCAGATTAATTCATAAAGTTATAGGACATCTTTACCTTTCTTAAATAAATTGAAAAGTAATTAACTAATCACAATTCTTTCATTTACACGCTTGTGTTGTTATTTTCTTTTCACTCATGTCTCTCTTCTTCAATCTTTTCTACACGTGAACACCAAAGACGAAATATCAGTATGGATGATATTAGATCTACAATATTTGAATATGTACAACAAATTCCAATTGGTAAGTGCACGTTGAAGGTTTCACAATGCAAGAGGAAAGCCAAATTGGAAGAATTACCTAGTTGAGAAGTCGTTCCAAAATCAACCAACTTTCTTTAAGGGAATCAGCTAGAAATCATTCCCTTGGGTGCTCTTTGCTTGCACAACCAAAAGGGTGAAGATAATGGAAATATTGCCATGTGCTGCTTAAATAGTATGTTGTGGTAAATATATCCCATATTTATTTTTTAGTCCTTCAACTTTTGTAAATTTTTCGCTAAACACCTCAAACGTTTCTAATGTTGTCTAAGTGAGCTACTTGAAAACAATTTCTATTGTAAGTGTGTCCTCAACATATTTTGTATAAAAGCTAAATCCTTGATCAATCAATTAAATTTGCACGCACACTTAGAACTCAACATGCTCATCATCCTTTGGTTTCTTGCCAAAACAATTCACTCGTGCTCACACTTGTGCTCTAAATGAGTTTGAGATATGTAAGAATGTATAAAATGCATGTTTTCAAGATTCAAGTCTCACAACTCTTCCATCCAAATTAGAATTTTGTCCCCGAAATTCACTTGCCTAACTTAAATAAATGAGGATATTGCTTCCTCATAATATCTTCACTTTTTCACGTTGCTTCTTCAATTGAATGACTACGCCTAAACTTAACCAGCAGAATGGTCATGTTACGTTGTACTTGCTCTCTTTGATCTAAAATCTCTACTGGTTTTTTGACATACGAAAGATCTCTTTTCAACTCTATCGGTTGTTCTGTTAACACATGTGATGGGTCTTGTATATACTTTGAAGCATAGAAACATGGAAAACATCATGAAGTTGTGCCAAGTTCGGGGGTAGTGCCAACTGATAAGCTGTAAAACCCACACATTCCATTATCTCAAATGGTCCAATGTACCAAGGACTTAACTTCCCTTTATTTTCGAATCTCATAACACCCTTCCATGGAGATACTCGTAGGAAAACTAAGTCACCTTTTTAAACTCCAAGTCCCTTATTCTATTATTAGCATAACTCTTTTGTCTACTCTGCGCTATCTTCAATTTTTCTTGAATTACCCTGATCTTATCAGTAGTTACTTGAACGATCTCTGGGCCTAACAATTTCCTTTCCCCAACTTCAGTCCAACACACTGGAGTTCTGCACCTTCTACCATATAAAGCTTTATAGGGAGCCATATCGATACTAACTTGGTAGCTGTTATTATAAGCAAATTCTATTAGTTGTAGGTGAACATCCCAACTGCCTTGAAATTCCAATACACATGCTCGTAATATATATTCAAGGGTCTGAATAGTACGTTCTGATTGCCCATCTGTCTGAGGATGAAATGCAGTACTGAATTTCAGAGAAATTCCCATAGCTTTTTGTAAGTTAGACCAGAACTTAGACGTAAATCTTGGATCTCTATCTAAAACAATTGAAAAAGGTGTACCGTGTAATCTAACAATCTCATCAACATAGATTTGTGCCAATTTACTAAGACTCAAAGTAGTCTTTATTGGAATGAAATCAGCTGACTTGGTAAGTTTGTCAATTATCACCCAAATAGAATCATGTCTTGTTTGAGTGCAAGGTAAACCATATACAGAATCCATTGTAACATGTTCCCATTTCCATTCAGGAATAGGTAGAGGTTGTAATAAACCTGCAGGGAATTGGTAGGCCTTAACTTGCTGGCAAATCAAGCATTTTGACACAAATTCGGCTATTTCTCTTTTCATTCCCATCCACTGCTAGTGAAACCACTTTTCACTTCATCCATGAGAAATCCAACGTGATTCTTGATTGGATCATAAATCCTATTTTGAATTCGGTATAGATAAAATTTCTTCCTATGTTCTATTTTACTAAAAAAATGATTTTTGACGATTAATTGATTTGATATCTTCCTATATATATATATATCTGAATCAATATCATCGGGATGGAATTCATCCCATCGAATTTACAGGAGAAAGATTTCTAATATCTATGGGATTCGATCCCGAGTTATTGTAAAGTAAAAAAAAATCGATGACATTCTGGAAGTAAATATTCTCGGATTTATGGCTATTACACTGTTCATTCTAGTTCCTACTGCTTTTTTTATTTTCATCTACGCAAAAACAGTCTGAAAAGTAAAAATGATTCATTTGACTAAAACTTGAGTTATTTAAAATGTGGAAGTTCATCAAATTTAGTCTGGACTTCTTTTTTCACAAAGCAAATAGATTCTTGATCTCCTCAAGAAAGCAAATATGAAAGAAGCTAAGCCCTGTAGCACGCCCATCTCATCTGGCACGCTTTCTCGAGCAGATGGTTTTTTTTTTCAAGACCCTACTCAATACAAACAAATTTTAGGTGCTCTTAATTAGTTGCGGATCGGAACTCTGAGCCTCTAGAATTTTCTCTACTAGCATTGGCCTCAAAGTAAGTGTAGCTACTAAAGTTGTATCATTTCCCACTGCCAAATCAACTCTCAGAGATCTCAAATCCACAAATAGGTTCATTCGAATAGCTTGGAGGTGTGCTAAACTTCCCAATGACATTCTACTCAAAGCATCAACTACTTCATTAGTTTTTCCTGGATGATAGTGAATTGCATAGTCATAATCTTCAATCAAATCCATCCATCTTCATTGTCTCAAATTTAGTTCTTTCTGTGCGAATATATTAGTGTTCTAAAAGCCCTAAGCGGTGGGCGGGCGGCGGGCGGCGAGCAGGTACGCGCGCCCAGGTGCCTAGGCGGTTTTAGGTTTTGTATTAGTACTTTAATAATTTAAAAAAGTTAAACATAATACCTATCAATTATACCCAATTTAATGCCAAGATACATATGCAAAATTTATAAACATGAAAAATTAACAATCATGAACAAAATTTATTAAAACTCAAATGACTGAAGTTGGTCATGATGGGTACTTTATACAAAGTAGAATTTGTGGACAAATATTCCACACCTACTCTTTTATTTTTCTTCAAAGTGCATGAATGAACTCAGTCATGTTTGATAAAATCTACATTACTAAAATTGGTACCAACAGATCCTTTGAGAATTTCATTAAGTAATCATCAATTGCTACATTCAGACATATACTGAATAAAAAACAATTAAATTGTTACTTTCCAAAAAAGGGGAAAGAAAAATAAAATAAAAACACAATCAATCTTATTAAAAAAAAACCTGCCCAGAACTCGCCTAGGCGCCTACCCGATTTTTCACCCCGCCCAGTCATTAATCTAGGCGTTTCTCTAACGCCTAGCGCCTAGGCCATTTTTTAGAACACTGGAATATATATTTCAAACTCTTATGATAAGTATAAATTTCAAACGGCTCATCATAAAGATAATGTCTCCATATCTTCAATACAAAGATAATAACAACCAACTCAAGATCATGTGTAGGATAATTACGCTCACGAGTTTTGAATTGTCTGGATGCATAAGTGATAACCCTCCCATGTTGCATCAATACACATCCTAAACCATGAAGAAATGCATCACTATAAACCACAAAACTTCCATGTCCAATAGGAATAGCTAACACGGGTGTTGAGACTGATAGCCTTATAAATGATACATTTTAAGCCCCATAATTCTATATTTGTTATGTTGTATTATCTAAATAAAAAACTCTCATTTTGTGTATTTTGTGTATAATGCAGGAATTCAAGTATTAATCATCAAATATGCACAAAATGACACAATAAGGCTAAGTTCAACAACAAAGCCCATTGGAAGATAACACATGCATTACCAAAGATTTTCAAGGTCCATGAAGTCAAATCCACAAAGCACCATCATCTACATATCTTGAGAAAATTAATTTGAAGATTTAGACATCCACATGGCACCTTCATCATACCCAAAAGAAATCTCTACACACTCCACCATCCATTTTCCAACATATTCCCTGGTTTTTTTTTTCTTCTTATTTTATCTTTATTTTATTCCACCATATTCTTTTATCTTCCCCTTATTTTATTCCACTATCCATTCTCCAACATATTCCCTTACTTTTTTTCTTATTTTATTCCACCCACTCCACCATCTCATACTTCTTCACCTACAAATACCTCATGCTTGGAGCATACAAGGGAGGAAGAAAACCAAAGAGTTGTATTGAGAATAGTTGTAGTATAGAGTTTAGAAAGAAATAAGTGTAGGGAAGGCCTAGAGCTTATCATGTTTGGCTAACATCCCACCTTAGAGCGTGGGTGAGCCCATGGGAGGATAGCTCCAAGATGGTTCTCTTTTAGTTTAGTTTATTTTCAAATTTATGTATTAGAGAAGCAAATAGTTAGATTGATCTTGTAACTTGATTATGTCATAAACCAATGAGGTAAGTTAGATGTTTTATATTTCATAATATGAATTCAATTCATGCTCTCTTCTTCTACTTTTTAAGTTCAAGATTAGATAAGTTTCTATCATTTCAATTTCTCTAACAAACTCCTATTTATAATGATTACATATTATTAGTCTAAGTTTCATTTAAAAATTTTAGATATTTGGTGTTTCATTTAATTATGGATTCCTTATATGCTTTTAAATCCACACTTGATTCTTAGATTAATAATATAATTAAAGCTTGAAATCAAATTGCTCATAAAGTCATATTCTCCATCCTAAGGTGAGATGAGAATCTACTTTAGGATGTGTTAATGAATTTGGAATGATTAATCTAAGAGTAGCCTAATGGTGTCATCTAATCATGATGGTAAACCCAAAGCCCCAATTCTCACATTTAGGTTTTATTTTGCATTTTTATTTTAAACTTTTCACCAATCACCTCTTTTCTAACTAGGTTAAGCTTCAAAAGAGATTTGTTTTCCTAATTTTATAGCTCTCATTGTGGGATTTGACCCGTACTTGCCATTATCTAACTCAATAGATAAATGTGCGCTTGTGGTATGATTTGAGATCGATCAAGTTTTTGGCGCCGTTGCCTGGGAGAGCAATGGAAAATTAGTTTTAAAATCAATTTTTAATGTTTATCACTAGTTTAGTTTAGGTTCATTTTCATATTTTAGGTGCATTTGCATTGTTTTGATAACATTTGTAGTCTGGAAACTCTGTAACATCTTTATGTTTGCATTTTTTAGACTAACCTTTGTTGTTTTATTTATTTCTTTTCAATTTATTTGGTATATATACATGATCTTAGCTTTCACGACATCTTTCTATCCGTTCATTGGATAAAAGATCAGTGAGAAACAATTTTTTGAAGTTCGACTACCCGTGTTGGAATTTGACTATTGCAAATGACAAATGTTTGGACACATTTTTCTACCAATTGATAATTATGTTTTGAGTGTTTCCAAATTCTAATATGTTCTAAATCTTGTGTAGTTTCTAGATCATTATTTGGATTTTAATTTGGATAAATGGTGTAAACATAATTCGAATTTTTTAAACATCTACACAATCTAAACAATATATTGTTTTTCTTTGTTCACCTCGACTTTCCGCAACTTTCTTTATGCCAGATGAATTTTTAAAATTTTTCTAAGAAAACTTTGGTCTGTAAATAATCCAGAGAAATTTGTAGATCTTAATTTCATCAAGTTTGAACTCTGCACGAATTTTCAAAGTCGATCTATCAATTCTAAAAATTTCCAATAGTGCATTGTTTTGCCAAAGTTGAAATTTTTTTGAGTTTTCGGTTCTAAACTCTGTTTTTGAAGCCACTACTCATTCTCCCAAGGTGTAATTTTCAGGATTTGTGTGAAAAGATACTTGAATAGGAGCTTTGGTCGATCTAATTGAAAAAATGAAGTCACTTGGACCATAGTAGAACAAATTTCTTTAAGTGATTGTAGTACTATTAAGTTGTAATAGATAAAATAAGGTCCAAGATACAACCAGAAGCAAAGTGAGGTACCCCTCTAAACCCACTTCGAATATCCTGCAAGAAGTGTTTTTGAAAATTTTTTGAGTATTTAAATTTTTGCAAGATATCGAACTGTGTTAAACTACGTAAGAATGGACCTGGCTATTTGCAACTGAGTGGGACTTGATCACCCACCTCATCACTCCAATTCACGTTCAAACTTGGCCAAATTTAATAAAATGAACTCAGATAACTAGAGGCAATTAGAACAGTATTCATAGGACCTCAAAAAAGGAATAGATTGTGATTGAACTCTTTCAAAGTAAGGCTGCTCTATTGCTAGTTGGTCTGCGCCGGTAAATACCATTGTAAGTGCACTGCCATTTCTGACCTTTTCGCATAGAGAATGGTGCTTCGACGGGGTTTCTCACAAGTCTAATCTTATTTTGATTTGGAACACAGGGGTTCTTGAAAGCATTTAAGTTATAACTAAATATCGTAAGAAATCCTTGGATCTTAAAGACGCCCTTTAAAGGCTTAGCTAGTTCTAGCATATCAAACAGGGTAAAACCTGGCTAGAACGCATCTTTGCCTAGTGTGGTGGTCTAAGGAGTTTTTATGTAATAAAGTTCTCCTTACTTACATTCAAGACATGAAAAAATCTAACTAGAGTGAGAATTGACTTTTGAGGCGCTAAAAAATCATTCTCCGCTTCAAAATTAGATTGGGCCTTAAAAATCAATTGTCTCTTGCACTTGACTGAAGATAATCAATTTGTTGTGTGCTAGACACCAAGGACTTGTCCGTGCATCATCTTCTATGTGAAATTGCACCTAGTTTAGGTTCACATTTGGGAGTTGTGATTGTTGTATGAGCATTTGGTCATGAGACCATACTTGACGCTTGACTCGCATAGATAGACCACTTGGTTCACTTGAGAGTGTTTTGTCATCAGTTGAAGTCGAAAATCCAATGGTGGATCAAGGGAACAAACAACCTAGAATTGCAACTAGGGAAAACCTAGTCAATGTTGGGGGTAAAACTCTTCGAAAGTATTTTGCTCCAATACACCAAGGTCAACCCTCGAGCATTGTGTTGCCACCCACCATCGCAACTCGTTTCGAGTTAAAGCCACACGTGATCTTGTTATTACCTACATTCTATGGTTTAGGGTTAGAGAAAAAAAATCATTACTCTCACATCAATGAATTTTTGACAATTTGCAACACTTTCAAATTTCAAAATTTCAGTGATGATTCTGTTAGACTTCGCTTATTTCCTTTATCTGTTAAGGAAAAAGCAAATATGTGGTTAAACTCATTACCATCTGGATCCATCACTCAATGGGAACAATTGAAATTGAAGTTCATCAATAAATTCTTCCCAATGTTGAAAACTATTTCCCTTAGAATGGAAATCCAAGATTTTAGGCAAAGGGATGATGAACAATTTTATGAAACCTTGGAAAGATTTAAGGACTTGTTACTAAAATGCCCCCATCATGCTTTTGAGACATGGAGGTTGGTACAATACTTTTATAATGGGTTAACTCAAAGTAATTGTCATATGATTGAGTCAATGAATGAAGGGAACCTTTTGAGTTTGAGTGATGATGCAGCCTTTGAGTTCTTTGGGAAATTGTCTGAGAACTCTCAACAATGGGATTTTGCGAATAGAAGAGATAAAATCTCTACAAAAAAGGTACGCCTTTAAGAAGTAAGGGAAGAAGTAGATCTCCATGCCCAAATAGAAAGTATGAGGAGACAAATTAAGGCTTTATCCATGGCTCAAGCTAAATCAGCTGAGACTACTCACCCAGTCATGAAGGTTTTAGGCAGTGAACCTAAAGCATTTCCTTGCACCATTTGCACAGAACCAACACATACGGCTCATTCATGTCCCATCTTTTATCTAGAAAGATCAACTGGGGAAGAACACGTCCAGGTCATCAATGCTTATAAATGAGCAAACCCTTTTAGTGAAACATACAATTCTGGGTGGCGAAGCCATCCAAATTTTGCATGGAGGCAAGATCAACCTCAAGTTCATGGAGAACATCAATCCTATAGGGGACCGAACCAATTTCACTCTCAAAGACAACAATTCTCTAACACGCCCTACCAGAATAGTCAATTTGTTGCACCGCAACAAAACAAGTCATCCTTAGAGAAATTGTTGCAACAAACAATTCATGCCTAGATCGTGGGTACTCGAGCCAACACTCAAGCCATAGTGAAATTAAGGGAACAAATGAGTCAGCTAGCAACCATTGTTGGCAATAAAAGAAATGTAAGTTTCCTAGCCAACCAATACCAAATCTCAATGGACAATTTGTGTCACAACCACCTCAATCCCAACATCAACAACATCTCGAAAGACAGTTTGAAATAGGAACTGGTTCAAACCAAGATCTACAACATGAGGAAGTAAAATCCATTACGACTCTGAGGAGTGGTAAACAAGTTAATAATAAGGTTGAGTTACCCAAAGAGACTGAACCAGTTCATTCTCAAGAAAAAGAAAAAAAATACCAAAGTGTCCAAGAGTCCACCAACTAGGAACATGGTTCCTAATCAAAGCCAAGAACCACAATCAATGAAACCCTTTGTCCCAAAAGCTCCGTACCCTGAGAGACTTCTACCACCAAGGAAAGGTCCTTTGAATGTCGACATCTTAGAAGTGTTTAACAAGTGAATATCAACGTACCCTTCTTAGAGTCCATCAAGCAAATACCTTCGCATTCCACGTTTCTCAAAGATTTGTGTACTGTGAAAAGGAAAACCAATGTTCCTCGGCAAGCCTTTCTAGCAGAACAAGCCTCATCCTACATCCAACAATGTACTGCTGTGAAGTACAAAGACCCATGTTGTCCAACCATTGCCTTGAGAATAGGTGAGAATGAAATCAAGCAAGCTTTGCTAGATCTAGGAGCTAGTGTAAATCTATTGCCATTTTCAGTGTACGAAGCCCTAGGTTTAGGGGAGTTAAAACCAACTTACATCACCCTTCAGTTAGCTGATAGGTCCATCAAAGTTCCATGGGGAATTGTTGAAGATGTGCTTGTTCAGGTTGATAAGTTCTACTTCCCAGTAGATTTCGTGGTGTTAGACACTGAAATAGTTGCAAATGTTAAAAACCAAATCCCTGTCATTTTAGGTCGTTCATTCTTAGCAACATCAAATGCCATCATCCACTGCAAAAATGGTATCATGAAGTTATCATTTAGCATCATGACAGTTGAGCTTAATGTATTCCATAGTGTCCAACAGCCAATTGAGGAAGAATGTTAGGAGGAAGTGAACATGATAAAATGCCTCATTGGAAAGTTTTTTCTTGAGGCAATGCTATAGTGATCCCTTGGAGGAATGTTTGGCGCATTTTGGTTTGGACCTCGACGAGGAAAATACCATTAGAGAAGTCAATTCATTGCTTGACTTTATACATTTACTTGACACCGATACTTGGAAACCAAAGGTAGAGCCATTACCCATTGGTAGCAAACCACAAATTCCTTCATTAGTTGAACCACCAAAGTTGGAACTCAAACCATTTGAAATACACTTTCTTAGGTGACAGTAATACCTTACCTGTCATCATTTCTACTGACTTAGATAAAAAACAGGAAGGTAAGTTAGTGGAAATGCTCCAAAAACACAAAGAAGCTATTGGTTGGTCTATTGCAGACATTAAGGGAATAAGTCATTATGTGGTGATGCACAAGATTCATCTCGAAGAGAATGCAAAAACCTCTAGAGAACTGCAAAGGAGATTAAATTCTACGATGAAAGAAGTTGTGAGAGGAAATGTGATTAAACTTCTAGATGCGGGTATTATATACCTAATCTCAGATAGTTAATGGGTTAACCCAGTTCAGGTAGTTCCCAAGAAATCTGACATCACCGTCATGAAAAACAACACTGATGAGTTGGTGCCTACTCGTGTTCAAACAGGATGGCGAGTATGTATTGACTATCGGAAGCTAAATTCGATGACTATTCAATGACTATCGGAAGCTGGTCATGAGTATTATTGTTTTCTCAATGGTTACTCTAGCTACAACCAAATTCCAATTGCTCAAGAAGATCAAGACAAAACCACATTTACCTGTCCATTCGTTATCTTTGCATATAGGCGTATGCCCTTTGGTTTATGCAATGCACTCGCAACATTCCAAAGATGCATGTTGAGTATTTTATCTGATATGGTAGAAAGAATTTTGGAATCTTTATGGATGACTTTTCTGTCTTTGGTTCTAGTTTTGATCAATGTTTGAATCATCTAACCCTTTGTGTTAGAAAGATGTAAGGAGAAAAATCTTATACTCAATTGGGAAAAATGTCATTTCATGGTGAAGGAGGGTATTGTGTTAGGTCACATAATTTCAAAAAAAGGTGTGAAGTTATAAGAAACACTATAAGAAATCTGGCATTAGGTGGTGAAGTTATATGTGACGCTTCGGAAATTGTCACCATTTTTTAGTTTATATGAGGAATTTTGACGAGTCACCACATATTTGTTCAAGTGAAAATTTGGTTATCAGTTCCTCACATAAACATTTCGCAGTTGTCATACAATAGAGAACAAAAAAAAAAAACAAACAGTGCCTAAATAAAATACGTTTTGTGAGAAAAATTATTATTCATCACATTTCATCCAAATCCTAATAAAAAAGAGAGGAAATAAAAATCAAATTCAGAGCAAGTCTGGCCAACCATGTTTGCTACCATTTTTTTGGCGTTTTTATATTTTTTACCTATTTTCTTTAACATACAACCATAAACACTATGGAGTAGAAGACTAAATAAAACTCAAAAAAAGCTTAAAAAAATGCTAGCAAGAATTTTTTTTTTTTTTTTTTTTTGAAAGGCAAGCGTGGGGGTATATATGGGCTCCCCAATCCACTGAAAATAAAAGGATTAAATGATCAGATTACATTCGCAAGTATTTCCTTCCACTCGCATCATCAAATATAATCTTTTTAAGATCTTCAGCAAAAGAGCTAGGGACTAACTCCACAAACTCATGTGTAGGCAACAGTTTAGATAATATATCAGCAGCTTGGTTTGTTTATCTCACTGTGTGTGTAAGCTTGCAATCTTTGAAAATGCCAATGGCTCGTTTCAACCTTCTTGTGATGTGTATAGCTTCCCATGGTGGCACTTTATTGGTAGTAAGATACTTGAGAGCATTACTAGAATCCATGCATAGTTCAACTCTTTGTAATCCAAGCTGTTGTGCTAACTTGACCCCTATTGCAACCCTCTGCAGTTCATGCAAGACTACTGATCGCGCTACTTGAGATCCCGCAGCTGCTGCCAGTACATGACTTGTATGATCCCGAATAATAGCACCATAACCTCCTCTACTTTCTGTTAGCGAGCCGTCTGAATTCACCTTATACCAACCCTGTATTGGTTTCAACCATTGATGCAGAGTTCCTCTAGGTAACTAGAAGTTGACACAGATTTTACACTTGTCAAAGAAAGCTCTATTTTACACTTGTAGCCTACTTCCCTATACATTTACTGAATTTTTTTTTATCAATTTTGAGATGTGGGTATTGAAATTTGTGGTGATTTAGTTGTTGGGTTTCTTTCTACTCTTGTACAGGGTAAGAAAAGGTGCAAAGTTTATTAGGTGTTGTAGTAGAGATTATCAAAGTTCAGGTCACATTAGGTACATTCTAGAGAAATGGGTGAATGGAGCAGAGGATTAGGTCGTTTGGGTTTGTTTGTAGACTCAAAAGGAAGATGGGTTTCGAGAATAAGAGCAGAGGAATGAGTGAATGGGCGATTCGCATTCATATATTTTTTTTTTTTTTTTTTTTGTATTTTCTCAAAAAACTCATTTGTTGCATTCTGAAACACCAGTTTGAGCTCTTTTGAGAGCTTGGGTTTTGTTAATGGAGTCTTGTTTCTTCAATTTAAACTTAGCGATTTGGTAGAAAATCTGGGTTTTGTTTAGTTCAAGTGTTTTATAAGTAGTAATGAAGTACAAGGGGTTTTTCTTTTTCCATTTTTTGGCTCTGTTTCAGTGCGGGTTTTGAGTTTCTTCACAACTTCAGCTTCAAAGCAGAGGATCGTTTGGCAAAATGGATCAAAGGGGAAGGTGAAGACCCAAGAAAGTCTGATTTGACGACCTTCTTTGCTGCATTGTTTGTTATTTTTTGTTTACCCTTTGTGTTATGTTTTCTCAAGTATTTGATTTTGTGAAATGTGGTTGCAGCCGTGTACATCAAGAATGGATGGTGCAATTGATAATTTAAAACCACTAGGGTTTTCAGAAGCTCTGATTAGGAAAACTGTTAACTCTTCTTAAAGATATTGCTGAATTTTTTTTTCATTGTTGGGTTGGATTTCATTCTCAATACAATGATTTACTTAGTTGTTAATCCCATACAGGTTTATGAGGGTGAACCTTGATGTCGTTTCTCAGATTTGTAAGATTCATCTCAAATCTACTCTACATTCTTCTCAGACCTTTTCAGTTCAAGTTCAAGCTGCATTCTTGCTTGCTTTCACAGTTCTTCTCTTCTTGTTGATTCCAGCCAAGAAGCCGTGAGTTTATCGAATCTAATGTTTCTTAGTTCCAGTTAATTGTAAATTCCAAGTCTTATTTTATAGATTTTGGTTATCTATCATACACTATGCTTATTGTTCGTAGATTTGGTCTTGAAATTACTCCTATAGTTTGTTTTTTATGACAATTGAAGTACCTATATCCAAGAAAAATCAGTTCTTGGCGATTGTTTCTCTACTCAAAATCATGCTAGCAGTTTAATAGTTTAATGCTCTCTCTCCAAGAAAAATCAATTTAATGCTATCAGTTAATGCAATTTGTCCAAGAAAAATCAGATTGTTTCTTTACTAAATAAACAAACAATATCTGTTTAACGGTTTAATTTCAGATTTACAGTACCCTCTGTCCCAGAAAAATCATGCTGATTGAGTTTCCAAGGAAATGAAAAAGATAAATGGACAAGTCTTATTGAAGGAGTTTTGGGTGAAGGAAGGTTATGCTTGTGAAGTTAACATTGTCATGGAGATAGCCAAAAGCATTCTCATCTGATTTGGGATGTACTGTTAAGTTGTGAACAATGTAAAGCTTTCGTGCTAATTACCAAGTTATTTTTGGTGGGCTCAATTAGGTTATCCAGGCACAGAAGCTACAAGTCTCATTTGATGGCGTGTATACGTTTATAAATTTTACCTTGCGTAAGAGGTAAATGTAGAGGTCACTCTCACAAGTTCTGAAACTTCTACATGGGTGCAGTGGCTTTGAGTTAGAACTGACATTAGATAAATCAAACTAATGATTTCCCATATATCTTACTTGTTTTAATTACCGTTTTTGTCGTATCCTATATATGTTGTAGTGAGTGCGAGTGACGTCCCCGTTGAAACCCAAATGTTGCTCTTGGAAATGAGGAAAAAGTCAATCCTTCTGAAAGAAACCGGCGACACAACTGATGAAAATACATTTTACATACTGATGTTGCTCGTGTTGGATGGTAGATTTCGTGCAAGTTTCCAGAGAGTTCTGCTAATGAGCTTCAAGTATGCATTGAAAGTGGTAAGTGATACTTGTCATTTTTCTGAGCACAATTTCGATACACGTTTCGATGGCTTGTCATGCATTACAGTTCTCAGCTGAAAAATATCTGATATTTAACCATGTCATGAATTAAATGACAGATTCCAGAAAAATTGGATTGGTTTGGGTGGTGCACTTGGGATGCCTTCTACAGAGATGTCAATCCACGAGGAATCAAACAAGGACTTGAAAGGTTCCAAAGAGAGTTGATTTTTTTTATGTAAGCTTAGCCCTCTCTTAATTGGTTCATTTGCTATGCATTAGATTTATTCTTATGATTTGATATTAATTCTTTTATTTCAAATACCTTAATACATAGATGTTCAAAACCTATTTGGTTCTCTTGAAAGTGTTTTGTTGATCATGTTACAAGTCTGCTCTTACAATTTCTGATTGCCTTTTGAATGGAATTTATTAATTTATTGTCTATATTGATGTAGTAGAAATTCTAGCAAAGAAGAGGAGAATTGGATTTTGAGGAAACGACAGAGTGTGCTTACAAGATGGTGAACGATGAGCATCTGGTTGCTCTAGGCCAAAAGCTTGCTAGGCATTCTCCTTACCAACCTTGCAACATGCTATCATTGCCATGGTTTGATCTACGAGTATTTTATGTGAGTCAACAATTGTGAAGAAGTTGACGGGTTAACCCCAGAACACCTTACAAACACTCTCCTTGAAGTGAATGTGGAAGGAGTGGTATCTACTCTGAAAATTCCCTTTTCCGAAGAGATCAAGTAGATAAAAAAAAAAAAATCTAAAGAAGCTACATTTGTGAGCACTATAGTATAAGGATGACATGAAGTGTGAAGTTTGAGATGTTTTGGCTTGGAGATGTCTAATGGTAATGGCTTCAATGGGGAATCGAATAACCGTACCAAGCAATGGAGCATGAATTACCAATCATAGATGACTCGATATCATACTAAGTTTTTGTAGACTTGTTGTATGATGATATATGTTGTATTTAGTTATGTGACTTCGCATACGCAATGAAATAATGCAAATTTTTTTTATGAATGAAAAATCTACTATTTTAATTTAGATTGTGCATTACATAAAAAAATTTAGGTGGTCCTATTTAAGAATACATGTTAGTAGACAGCTTCAATAAATGGGTGAAGAATGAATTGTCACAAATATAATGAAAGTGTGAGGAAAAATTCGTCACATATAGATATTTTTAATGGACGAAATCACTACTGTGACAAACTGTTCCTGGCGAATAAATTACATAAGTGAGTAACGATTCATCATGTAAAGTCACTAAAGGTGACGCCAACTTTTCATCACACATAACATTGTAGAGTGACAAAATTTTTGTCACCAATGTTGTAACTGTATAACCGCGCTCTAAATTTATGTGAGGAACCACTCCCCACGTAAGGTGATTTTCTGTGACGAGTAAGGAATTCGTCACATAATACTTTATTTAACGCTCCTTATGTGAGGAATGTTGTGACGACTGAACCTCCTCACCGTTGATGAAACATGATGAATTAACATGTTTTAGTGAGGAACAATGTTCTTCACCAAAGCCCAATTTTCTTGTAGTAGAAGTAGACAAAGCCAAAGTTGACACCATAACTAACTTACCACCACCAAGAACTGTCAAAGAAATTAGATCCTTTTTAGGACATGCTTGTTTCTATTGTCGGTTCATCAAAGATTTCAGCAAAATTGTGAGGCCCTTGTGTGCACTTTTGGCCAAGGAAGCCTCGTTCGATTTTAATGATGAATGTTTGAAGGCATTTGATCAGTTGAAGTCTGAACTTACCTTTGCTCCCATTATTCGTCCACTTGATTGGAGGGTTCCTTTGGATATAATGTGTGATGCGTCTGATTATGCCATAAGTGCTGTGTTGGGGCAGTGAATAGACAAACGTCCCCATGTGATCCATTATGTGAGTTTGATTCTCGATGGTGCTCAACTCAATTATTCCACGACGGAAAAAGAGTTGTTGGCAGTTGCCAATGATCAAAGTGATTGTCTACACTTATCATGCAACTTTAAAATACCTTTTGTCTATAAATGATGCAGAACCACGTTTGATCCGATGGGTCTTGTTACTTCAAGAATTTGATCTTGAGATTCGAGACAATAAAGGAACTAAAAATGTGGTTGCTGACCACTTATCTCGGATGATTATTGAATCACCATAACAAAAACTTTCCCTGATGAGTAATTAATGATTATTTCTCATGTCCAGTCACAACCACCTTGGTATGCTGACATTGCGAACTTTCTTGCTACAAAGAAAATTCCAGAACATTGGTCTAAGCAAGATAAGTTCAAGTTTCTATCCATGGTAAAGTAATTTTCTTGGGATGATCCCTATCTCTTCAAATATTGTCCAGATCAAATCATTCGTAGATGCATCCTTGAGTTGGACCAGAGTGATCTTGGCATTTTTCCATGATCATGCTTGTGGATGCCATTTTAGTGTGAAGAAGACTGCTGCAAAAATTTTGCAATGCAGTTTCTATTGGCCCACCCTTTTTCGAGATGCCCATGTGTATTGTCAAGCTTGTATAAAATGTCAACAATTAGGGCGTATATCTCGTAAATACATGATGGCTTTGACTCCAATCCCAATTGTGGAGCTCTTTGATGTGTGGGGTATTGATTTCATGGGTCCATTCCCAACTCCATATGGCTTCACCTACATCCTGGTTGCGGTAGACTATGTCTCAAAATGAATTGAAGCCATAGCTTGTAAGACCAATGACCACAAGGTAGTTGTCAACTTCTTGAAGGAGTACGTATTTGCTCGTTTTGGCGCACCTCGTGTAATCATCAGTGATAGAGGTTCCCACTTTTGCAATAGGGTTTGAAAACTTAATGAAAAAGTATGGTGTTACCCACAAGGTTGTTGTACCATACCATCATCCGCAAACGAGTGGTCAAGTAGAAGTTTCCAACCGACAAATCAAACAAATCCTTGAAACAATTGTCAGACCAAATAGAAAGGATTGGAGAGATTGCCAGCCTCTTTGGGCTTACTGCACTGCATTCAAAAGCTCCATAGGAATGTTGCCCTATTGTCTAGTATTTGGCAAACCTTGTTATTTACCCGTTGAGCTCGAGCACAAAGTTTTTTGGGCAATTAAATGTCTTAACTTTGACCTCGATAAAGCTGGTGAACATAGAAAGTTGAAACTAAATGAGCTTGATGAGCTCATAAATGATGAATACGATTTATCCAATAAGTATAAAGAGAAAATGCAAAAAATCCATAATGGTCAAATCATGCGAAAAGAGTTTCACCCAGGTCAAAAAGTACTTCTGTACAATTCTCGACTTCACATATTTCCTGAGAAGTTAAAGACCTGTTGGTCAGGACCTTTTACTGTCAAAACTGTTACCTCATGGGGTGCCATCACAGTTGAGAACCCAAAAGACAGTTGTAACTTCCAAGTTAATGGACAACGTCCGAAGGCCTTTTTAGAGCTTCGTAACCCAGAAGTTGAGGAGATCCTTCTAGAAGACCCTATCTACCAAGATTGATTGCCATTTGCACTCATTCATTGTATATACCATTTCTATGTTTGTGTTATTTTGATGTCTTGGCTATACCCTACAAGTCATACCTTGATTGTGGTCTGTGATATGTCAACATTCATTTGAGCATCAAACAAACTTACGGTGATCTCTAACTTTTGTTCTATTGTTATTGTCTCTTTAGTTCATATTTAACCCAAAGTGTCTTAATTTAAACATTGAGGACTATGTTTGCGCGGAAGGGGGGGGGGGGGGGGTGGGTGGGGATATTTCAAAACTTATGACTCATTTGAAAATGAGTTGTCTAAACATTTCAAAAAAACAAGTTGTTTTTCGTCTTTGTAACCCAAGCACTTATCCATGATGAGATTATGTTCTATAAATCTAGTTGCAAAGGCATCTGAGTGTAAAATTTGAAACTTTGAAAGTTAGTAGTTTGTCAATATTAGACAATAGTTTGTACTACTTATAAGATAGGCGTTTTCTAAGAGTTTGCATTGAGAGTTGTGTTTTAGCTTCGATGTTTTTGTTTAAAGTTGAAAAGTGGAATAGTTATCTGGTGAACATGAGAATAATAGTAGAGACTTGAACCCTGTGAGATTTCTAGCCTTTTTCATTTCTGAGGGTTATAATCTAATTCTGAATTTCTTGAGTCCTACATTATCTTATTGCACGATCTCTGTAATTCTTTGTTTCTGTAAAAAACTGAGAATAAAACATCAAAGTTGAATCATACCACTACAGTACATTCTGAAATTCACCCAAGGCATATAAGCTATGTTATTCTTGGGAAATGAAGAAAAGTCTTTATTTCCCTAGATTGAGCTTTTTAACCTTCCAATGTATTGTTTAGCCTTGGAGCCAGTTTGAAGTCTGTCATATTAACAATTTTGTAGTTAACCCACTAATTGAAAACCCCAAAATAACCCAATTATATTTTTCCTTACCCTTGTACTTTTGAGAAAGGTTAGAGATGAATGATTAACAAAGAAAGTTTAATCACCATCAATGGATAAGTTACACTTCTTAGTGCCAAAATGAGTAGAAAGAGCTTCACATTCCATTACCATTTTGTATAAGGTTAAAAAAAAAAAACAAGTAGCCATTGGTTTCCACATCCATGAAGATGTAAAGCTCTTTAATAGAAATGAAGGTGTTAAGCCAATCCATGAAGTTCAATACTTATAGAAGACCTCTAACCTTATCAAAAGTAATTTTCTTTGTCCTTAACCTTCAATGTCACCCTTTCCTATGCCCCATTACAACCTAGTCAAAATATTTTGATCCTTAGGAAAATATGGCCGAAGTGTGGAGGGTGAATTAAAAAATACTGTGGTGAATGAATCAACATTCTCAGCGGATGATATTCTTTTTTGAGATCATATTTATTATATTCTCGAATTCCGATCTTTTGTCTTGTATGTGAACTATCTCTTATTCATTGTTTTATCTTATTCACATAAATTGAGAGAAAATAACCAAATCTCTTAGTGATTATAGACCTTGTGAGATTTGAAGTTGAAGCGAGTTTTCTAGAATGTGATTCATATATATGTCAACTTTTAAACTTGAATTTGCAACAAAGAAGATGATCAAACTTTTTTTATAAACTTGAATGAATAATTCCTATGTCTTTTGAATAGTGCTTACTGAAGTCACTTATTGACTTAATATTGTTCAAGAAATTATAGGAATACATTTCATGAGGCATACGTATCCATATAGGAACTCACTGAGGTTAAAAGGAAAGAGTTATTTTTTACAAAATTTTTTAGTCTGAGTCCCAAGTATCACTAATGTTTGTGAGTATCATTTTTGAAAACCCTTACGAGACTACAACTCGTCTACTAGGAAAAATCTAGAGGTTTAAAGTCTTAATACATATAATAAGTGTAATTTTTATTCCTATAAATTGAGTTAGTTTTTATTCATCTTTTGCTCGAGGATTAGCAAAATGTAGGTTTGGGGGGATTTGATAGCCTTATAAATGATACATTTTAAGTCCCTAATTCTATATTTGTTATGTTTTATTATCTATTAAAAAACTCTCATTACGTGTATTTTGTGTATAATGCAGGAATTCAAGTATTAATCATTAGATATGCACAAAATGACACAATAAGGCTAAGTTCAACAACAAAGCCCATTGGAAGATGATACATGCATTACCAAATATTTTCAAGCCCAAAGTCCATGAAGTCAAGTCCACAAAACACCATCATCTACATATCTCGAGAAAATTAATTTGAAGATTTGGACATCCACATGGCAACTTCATCATAGCTAAAAGAATTCTCCACACACTTCACCATCCATTCTTCAACATATTCTCTGACATTTTTCTTATTTTATCCTTATTTTATTCCACCATATTATTTTATCTTTACCTTATTTTATTCCACCATCCATTCTCCAACATATTTCCTTACTTTTTTTTTTTCCACCCACTCCACCATCTCACACTTCTTCAACTATAAATACCTCGTGCTTGGAGAATATAAGGGAGATCGAAAAGATGAGAGAAAATTGAGAGTTAGAGATTAAAACCTTTGAAGTTTCACTTGTAAGTTTGAATTTCATTCTCTTTATGTGTATCACCATGAGAAACCTAAGGTTTACCATGAGTGGCTAAACACCCTCTTAGGATGTGAGTGAGCCCCATGGGAGGATGACCTCAATTAGGTATTATCAAGATATTTTCTTCCATGTAAATTTGACCAATTTCCGTGATTAGCATAATCTATGTACTTGGATGTCAATGTTTAATGAAATCGGTTGAAGTTTTGTTTTTCATAGTCATGTATACATTTCTTGCTCTTGCTTTCATATTTCTAAAAGTCATAGACTAAAAATATCTTCACTAGTATGAGTCTAACAAACCCATTTTTTAATGTTTTAAGTGTGATCATAGTATAAGGTTATACATGATTTCTTAAATATTAGATGTTTCATTTAAGTATGAATTCCTTTTATGCTTTTAGATCATGCTTATAATACTTAGATATGATTATCCAATTGGTTTGATTACATAAGCTTCATTATTCGATTTTCCATTCTTAGGTGAGGTGAGAACCTATCTAAGGATGAGTTATGATTGAAAGAATATAATCTTGAGGCTAGCCTAAGAGAGCCATCCATGGTGGTGATATCTAAAGTCCTAAGTATCTCCACATTTGATTGTAATTTGCTTACTTAGTTTTTATTTAGCTTTTAGTTCAAACACCTCATCAATCCCTTATTTTCTAACTAGGTTAAGTTTTAAGATAGATTTAAATATTAGTTTTCTGATTTTATAGCTCTCCTTGTGGTATTCGACCCATATTTGCCGTTATCAAAGTCAATAGATAACCATGCGCTCGTGGTATGGTTTGAGATCGATCAGAGACCAATATGCTATTTAATTCTTTGAAACTCTATTCACACTCATCTGTCCATTCACACCTTACCCCTTTCCTGGTTAGCCATGTCAAAGGCATAGCAACAGACGAAAAACCTTGGACAAAACAACGATAATACCCGACTAGACCCAAGAAGCTTCGAATTTCAGCAACATTAGTTGGCCTCTCCCAGTTCACAACAACTTCAATCTTCTTAGAGTCAACGAAAATGCCATCTCCTGAAATTACATGTCCCAAGAATATAACTCTATCTATCCAATATTCAATCTTACTTAGCTTACCACATAATTGCTCATTCCTCAAAGTCTACAATATAGTGTTCAAATATTCCAGATGTTGCTTCTCACCTTGTGATTAAATTAATTATCATTAAAGAAAACTATCACAAAGGAATCAAGATAAGCTTTAAATACTCGATTAATCAAATCCATGAAAGTTGCGGGAGCATTGGTCAGATCAAAAGTCATTATAAAGAACTTATAATGACCACATCTCGTACGAAAAACAGTCTTAAAAACATCACTATATTTAACTTTCAATTGAGGGTATCCAAATCTAAGATCAATCTTTGAGAACATTTTGGCTCCTTGTAACTGATCAAACAAATACAAGGCAAAATATACTTGTTTCTAACAATCAACCTATTGAGTTGTTGATAATCAATACACAGCCTCATAGTGCCTTTTTCTTCTTTACAAATAATACCGGAGCTCGCCATGGTGAAACACTAGGTATGATAAATCCTCTATCAAGTAAATCTTGTAGCTGAATTTTTAATTTCTTTAATTTCAAAGGAGCCATCCGATAAGGTGCAATGGAAATAGGTTGTGTACTCGAAAGCAATTCAATAGTAAACTCAATATCTCTGTCTGCTGGTAGACTTGACAACTCATCTGGAAACACATCAGGAAATTCACATACAACAGGTATCTCTGCCAACTGCACACCCTTTGCCTTACTGTCTAAAATACGTGCTAATTAACCTGGACATCCTTTCTTCAATAACTTTTTTGCTTTCATAGCAGAAATAAGACAACCTGGAGTAATATTGTGTTCCCCACTGAAACTAAATGGTGATTCCCTCGGTATTTGAAACATGACTTCCTTTTGAAAACAATCAATAGATGCATGATAGGAAGACAACTAATCCATCCCCCCAGAATCACATCAAAATCATGTATATCTAATGGCAATAATCAACTGATAATTCATTGCCTCCCACTTTGAGAATACATTTTCTGTAAATAATGAGTCGACACTACCTCACCAACTTGAGTAGATATTAGCATAACATGATTTAAAATTGAGTAGGGGTTTGATTTATATGCATTGTAAATGCTAATGATATAAATGAATGTGTAGAACCAGGATCTATGAGTACATGTGCATCTCTACCCATAATAGAGAGCATACATGTATGGAGTAGCTTGGGCATCCTGTCGTGTCATTGCAAAAACCCTACCCTGAATCGTTGGTCTCGATGAGGAACCAATACCTCTAGCCGAGAAGTACTAGCCATATCACTTCTTCCAACAGGTGCATTTCCAACTAAAGGTGATGGAGCTTTATTTTCTAGACATGCCCATTGTAAGTGACATTGTTGTCCACAAGTGAAACACTTACGATTATCTGTCCCCTATTGTGTGCAGTCTTTAGCATAATGCCCTTTCTGATTACAATTATAACTAACAACATCTTCAACACGAATATTAGTAAAACATCTCCCTTGAGTGTTGTTCCAAAATTTTTTTTTTTTTGACTAGAGGAACAATGTTTTTTGTCTAATGGAGGTCTCATATGTTGTAGAGTACGCATTCTAGTTCATTTGGAACCCTGCCTTCTCCCACTTGAAAATCTATTAGAAGAAGTCATCGACTGTGAAGTATCAAAGTGGGTATTATTAAACTGTTCCATCTTTTCAGCCATTTCTTTCACATCCCTTTCAGCTACCTTTGCCGTATTAATCAACTGTGAAAACTTGTCACATTGGAAGATACAAAATTTGTTGTTTAATAGCAAAATTTAGCCTAATCTCGAACTTCTCACATTTACTTTGCTCCGTATCTACTAAATTAGGTGGAAATAAGACAGAACATGGAACTTTGCTTCATATACCGAAACAATCATTTTTTCTTGCCTCAATAGTACAAATTTCTTGTGATTTTCACGTTGATATGAAATAGAAAAGTACTCTCATTAAAAGCCTTAAGAAGTTGTATCCACGTTACCGTATGAGGAATTACTGGAGTTGGGGCATCATCTGGTGGGATAGTTAATGATCTCTCAGTGGCCTCCCACCAATGAAATGCCTTACTAGTAAACATAAAAGTAGTCAACTTTATTTTTTGTTCCTCTTGCACTTCCATGACTCAAATATTTGTTTAATCCTCTTTAGCCAATCATGCACTTCTACTTCCTCGCCTGTTCCTGTAAATTTAGGTGGATCCATCTTTCTAAATTTTTCAATCAACACGCCTACCTCAGTAGGTGCAACTACTGCAACTGGGGCTCTAGGTGGCGCTACAGGTGCAAATGGTTGGGCACTATGCAACTCAAAGAACTAGCCTAATTTTTTGCCATCCTTGTTAGTGCATCATCCAACAGCCTAATTCGATCGTCATTAGGTTCTTCACAAGCTTGTTCTCTTTCCAAATTAGGAACAAGCAGTTCTTCATCTTACATACGCTCAATTCAATCAATTAAGAACCTCTGCCATATAAAATTTGGTAAAACAAATATACAATTTCATGCAAAGCCTGATATCTAGACTGGTAGAACATTAATACTCTAAGGTCCACTTGTACAGCTTGACTCGGCCAGTCAACAAAATCTAACAATCTAGATACCAAAAATGTCATGCCTCATTCTAGGTGGTAGAGTGACACCCGCCACTAGTATGTGAGGTGATAACAACAACAAAAATTCAATGAATCTACTTATGACTTGAAATAACAGCTTGAAGATGAACACATACTATAGTTGAAATGCAATACTTGCTCAAACAACATTACTTATGATCCAAACCAAAGGAAGAAATCCCTAAGTCACAACTTACAACATTTTCACAAAATATATGTACCACTGGTACAAACTATGAAAACATAAGACACAAAACTCGACCTCCCTAAAAGGCTCTAGTTGTACAAAGAACCACTTTTAGCAGAAGACTTGAAAATCAAAATCATGTAATGGGTGAGCTATCCACAAGCTCAGTAAATATTATAAAGTCATATAAAAGAAAACGATTAACACAGTTTATAATTAAAATTTCAATGCTAGGAAAACACAACAAACTAATTATCATTCCCCTTTTAACATCTGAAATGTGAGAGCTTAAATAAATATTCACCCTTCCACTTTTAACGTCTGGAAAGTGAAAAGATGATATAACTACTTCCATTCCACTTTTAACGTCTAAAATGTGAGATGATACTATAGCAATTACCATTCCACTTTTAACGTCTGGAATATTATACGATAATATAACAATTACCATTCCATTTTTAACGTTTGAAATATGAGATGATAATATAACCAACCCACTTATACTAGGGAACAATACCTGAATTTCAACCACACCAATTTATTTCATAACAGATAAAGAAATATTAGTTCTCAAATATAACATGATTATACCCACTTTAAACCAATTGATGCCTTACTTGATGTGCACTCTACTCTCTAGATGATTGAGATGTAGTCGGAGCCTTCTCTGAATATAAATGAAATAACATAGGCTCAAGCTCAACATGAATCACACACTTATAAAATATGTAAAACATATGCTCATGGAATAAATGAATGCATGAACACAATACAATGAGTAATCATGTTTCCTTGTGAAACCCAAAACTCAGAGGCAATCCCTCGTTCTTTGCATAACCTGAATCATGAGTTCTAGCCACCTCTCATTTTATATGCTTTATCTGAAACTACACTTTAAATTTCATAATAATATCAGTTGTGTTCTAAAGTAGACATCATTAAAAACCATATATCATATGATTAAATTGGTTTCTTGTAGAAGGAGATCTGTTCAACACAATCTAACACACAATTGGAAAATCAGGACAAGACACAATATTTAGATTTGATTGAAATTGATGGTTAGACCTGAATACAAGGAATTAGACTTTGAATTTATAGCCATTGAAAGTTCTATGTCTCTAGTTTCTAACCCAACAAACTGTTACAATTCGGAGTTCTGGACTGCAGATCACACCCATTTTAGTACACATTGAGCAAATCAGTTCGAATTTGCATATACATATATATGAGCATCGAATCTTCTATACAACTCTCCTTACCATGAACTAACCCAATATAATCTTAAGAAACATGAAAACCCTGATTTTCCCGACCTTAAAGAACATCAAACCCTGCTTTCCCTAATCTTAAACAACATCAAATCTTACTCATACCTTAAGCACAACTTAGAGTTCAAAATTCGAGCACTAGTTGATAAGTCCTTCCAAAATCAACCAACTTAATTTCTTCAAGGGAATCAGCTAGAAATTCTTCCCTTGGGAGCTATTCGCTTGCACAACCAAGTGGGTGAAGATAATGGAAATATTGTCATGTGTTGCTTAAATAGCATGCGGTGGCAAATATATCCCATATCTATCTTTTAATCCTTCAACTTTCGTAAAACTTTCACTAAGCACCTCAAACTTTTCTAAAACTATCTAAGTTAGCTACTTGACAAATTTTCTTTTGTAAGTGTGTCCTCAACATATTTTGTATAAAAACTAAATCCCTAATTAATTAAATTCACACGCACACTTAGAACCCGACATGCTCGTCATCCTTCGATTTCTTGCCAAAACAATTCACTCGCGCTCACACTTGTGCTCAAAATGAATTCGAGATATGTAATAATGTATGAAGTGCATGTTTACAATATCCATGTCTCACAACTTAACTCATTATACGTGGCGTTAACCCAATAACGATGCCTAGCGGTCAAAGGGGATCTAATGAATGTCAAGTTACGTATGGTTTATTAGCCTAAAGATACTGTTAGTAATTCTCGAACTAGACCTTATGCTAATATCTCCCTTTATAGTAGTTATTTTAACTAGATTAGGTTCGTTTTCATCATTTTAAGTAGACTTAACAAAGACTCGTGCAACATTAATTTAAAAGATGATGAAAATGAAAAACTTCATTTTTTTTTTTAAATTTCACAATAAAGAATTAGATATTTTATTTTATTATGCTCTTTCATCTTTTTTTACTTTTAAAAGTTTGGGCTTTGATGTAGGAAAACTCCGAAGAAGAGCAAATTTATGATTAAGAAAAAGAAACGGAAAATGAATTTTAAGGCCTACTTTTTCACAAAATAGACGATTTAGATACCATAGTTGATGTAATGCTAATTTGTGCCCAATTTTATACTTTTGTGACCAACAAGAAATCTTCCATTAATCCAGATTAACCCATAAACTTATAGGACATGTTTACCTTTCCTAAATAAATTGAAAAACTAATTAACTAATCATGTCTCTTTCATTTACACACTTGTGGCATTCTTCTCTTTTTACTCACGTCTCTTTTCTTCAATCTTTTCCACACGCGAACACCAAAGGCAAAATATTAGTATGGATGATATTCATATATCGGCAATATTTGAATATTTACTGCAAATTCTGATTGGTAAGTGCATGTTGAAGGCTTCACAATGCAAGAGGAAAGCCAAATTGAAAGAAATGCATGTAGGAACAACCATACAACCGAATTAGTGTAACATTGCCCCGCGTCTGAGGGCGTTTGTGGGTTGAAGTTGCATTGATAGCATAACACATGATTTCATTGATAATGTACTTCTCACATGTGTGAGAAACTCAGGCAGAGACTACAAGTGTTGTAGTTGAAGAGTATATTATTGTAAAGAAAATATTTGGAGTATTGTATTATGGGTTTTTTTCCTTGATCGAATACAATCTTATATAAACTAACTTCTACCTAACCTTGTGGAAATAGAAAACTTAAAATTTGTTATACAAAGTAGAGTCATATTTTGACTTTTCTATTCTAACTTTCCTATTATGATTTTCCTTCTTGTAGAGGTGAATAAATCTTGGACTTGGGCTTGGTTGTGTTGAGTACAAGCCCTACATATTCTAATTTGGTGAAATATGCAGCTTGGAGATGAAATGTGTAGCTTGGAGGAGACTTTGAAGTCTAATTTGGTGAAGAAATCATGACTGTCGAGTGAAGCTGCTAATGGTTCGACTCGAGGCATCATGATTGGCGATTTTGGATAATTCTGGTATGAAGAAATCATGACTATCGAGTGAACGACTAATGGTTCGACTCGAGTTTGGCATGACTCAAGAAATCATGACTGTCGAGTGAACTACTAATGGTTCGAATCGAGTCAGCATGAATCCCCCTCAGTGCGGATGCTGAAAAATTGCTCAACACGAATGTTGGTAGTTTTTTTTGCTTGTGGTGGTATTGACTAAAAATTGTGGGTGTGAATAGCAAAGGGAAAGCAATTTGAATTTCTTTCTCTTCCCTTCGTTTCTTCTTATTCTTCGTTACTATTTCTTTTTTTTTTCTTCCTTGTTGCGCGATCGCACATGTGACTGGGAGAGAGATAGGGAGACATGATTAGTATTGGGGATGTTCGATCGAGTTTAGGTAGTTGTTAGGCATGAAAAAGAGGCGTTGTTGATGTTTTCTGTTGCAATGTACGAGGTGGTGGCGAGATTGTTAGTTGCTGCGGAGAGATGCGGCAGATTTGTGGTGGAGGGTTGTTGCAAGGTGAAGTAGGAAGGTGCTTTGTAGGGCGACCAGGTTGAGATAGACCAGTCTAGACGTGATGGTTCGGTCTTGTTCGTTGTTGGAGGAAATTTATTTGTCTTACTGTTGTGCAATCATAGATCGTGAGGCCTCTGCGCTATCTAGCGCCAGGGGGTTGAGAGATCTGAAGCATTTCAAGTGTTTGGGTGTCACTGATGTTGGGCTGGTCAAGATTGTTGTTGGGTGTGTTGGCTGAGTGAAGGTGAGGGCTCTCTTGCGTTTGTTTTGTTTTTTAATTTTTATTTTTTTCGTTTTTTTCCTATTGTGTGATCTCTCCCTGCGCTTGCTGCTCGGTGTCAAGGTAGAGGATTTGGCTGCATGAAGTTGTTGTTGTTTGAGCTTGAGCTAACTGATTGGGTTTGTTTGAGGTATTTCACGATTGAAACAGGGAAGGCGTGGTTGAGAATTGTTTGTGATTTAGCTGAACTTCTTGTTCTTCAGGATGTTCATGTTGTCCTCCATTCCCCGCCTCTTGCGTCTAGCATAGTTGTTGGAGGCGGGTAAGAACTTGCGTCCGCGGAGTCTTAAGTCACCAAAGAAAGTTGCTCTAGTACCATGTAAAGAAAATATTTGGAGAATTGTATTTTTGTATTTTTTTCTTGATCGAATACAAGCTTATATAAGCTATAGCTTCTACCTAACCTTGTGGAAATTAGAAACTTAAAATTTGTTATACAAAATAGAGTTTTATTCTGACTTTTCTATTATAATTTTATTTCTTTAACTATTTTGACTTTCCTATTCTGTAGATATTCTGATTATCCTTCTTGTAGAGGTGAATCAAACTCAACTTTTGGACAAACATATGTCACTACACCAAAAATACCCATCAGCAACGGTTTGGAACCGTGAGGGTAACCAATTGTCACGGCTTAGAGCCGTGGGCAGTAGAGGCGTCGCTAAATCACCATTAACAGCTACAAACCGTGGCAAAACATATTAGCAACGGTTTTATGCTCGAGGACGGTTGATGATTTAGCCACGGTTATAAACCGTTGCAAAAATGTTAGCCACGATTCTAAGCCGTTGCAATAGTTGTAGCCACGGTTTTAAGCCATGGCCAGTACTAGCCACGGTTATAAGCCATGGCAAGGCATGGCCACGGTTCTTAGCCGTTGCAATAATGTTAGCCACGGTTTTAAGCCGTGGCAAGTACTGGTCACGGTGTTAAGAACTGACCTGATATGATAAGAACTGATTTGTGTTGCTTTGTTTTGCAGGACAGAATCAAGCCAATGCAGTTCTACTGACAGTGATGCAATACAGGCAATGAAGAGAAATTACAGACTGAAGAACTTGTAATTGTAATTCTGGATTGATGACAGTAAATGGAATGGATTGTATTCAATAAGAAAGCTAATTGGAGATAGCTAATCTCTTGTAGAGCAAATGCTCAAGTGTACAATTTTCTTACAAATCAAATGAATCCCTTTTTCTCTCTTATGCTCTCTTATTTATAGTACTACATTTATTGACAGCTAATTGACAACTAATCTAACAGAAATCGTTCCTAAACAACATTACATGTAACAACATAGCACTCTGCAACATATAGCAACATGCTCCCTTTAGTAACAACACTTGTGTTAGCAGCCTGCATTCCATTCAGCAACAACAGCAGTACTACTGTCATTCATCAGCAGCACTAGTTTAGCAATCAGCATGTCATTCAGCAGCAGCATTCAACAGTATCACTAGTGTTCTTTATGTTGTTGTCTTTCTCCGGGAATAAATATACTTTTATAGGAGGTAAAATCCTATCAGAATACTGCTAAGATACATATGGCTTCAACCTAGCAAACACACATGTGGAGGACCATGGTGCAAGGGAATCAGATGAGCTTAGGTTTTAAATAAGAGTCCTATGCATTCTGCAAAACACTCTGTATCATGAGCCTATATATATACATTCAACCCCTGTTACCATGATATCTATTGTTTCAACACTATCATTGGTAGGCTATTGGTGCAGCTAAGCCTATATATGAAAGAATGATTTTTCTCTACATAATTTGAAATGTTTATCTGAAAAATAGTTAGAAAATTCATATACTGTTTTTTTCAAATCAATGATCAGCATACTGACCTGTATGCTTGAATCTGTGCAGCCAATGTTAGAAAAATAGTTCAAAATTTTCAGCCAGTTTATTAGTCATTAACAACCAAACAATAACTCAAAACAATATGATCCAAGTTTCCACTTGACACAGACACAATATAGTCTATAGATGTTTAAGTTTCAGTTGTACCTTGCTTTTTCATCAAAGTCAAAATCTGCTAAAGGGGCCATATCAGGAACATAATATTCTTCTAAGCATTTGTAGTTTTGCGACAACCAGATACAAACAACCTAGAAATAAGAAAAAAGGAATTATCTTAGCCCATATCACATAAAGACAGACACATAACAGTCTTGTAGCTGAGCATTCATGCGGATTTCAGAAGGGGGAAAAAGAGAGCACATAACCACATAGGCACAACAACTTACACAAATGGGGCAAAAGGTATAACACACTAAATAAAACAAACTCATTGGGAGCATCTGGCATCAGTCAAGAAAAGTGGCTTTTGTGGAGATCATCCAATCTTGCTCATGAGAAAAATGGCTCTTTCTGAAATGTCGAACTACCTCAAATATGGAGATCAAGTTTGTTGTAAAAAAAAACTAAAGTATATGAAACTTTCAATCAGCATAACATATTTATTTTGCTTTGATGTGTTTAAGACAAATATTCTGCTTTCACTTTGATAATGATCACGAGATCAACAACAAATACTTAAATATAATCTCCATCTATAAGCACATGAGATAGATGATAAACAGTCAAGGTTATATCACCAGTCTAAATCATTAGTCTGCTAGTTTAACAGATCCCCTGCTAACTTGAATGACGGGTGAAGCATCAAGATATGGCATTTTGATATAGGTTCCAAGCCCTTGATGCACATACTTCCTTGTTCGCCTGATGTATTTCAAATATCTAAAAGAAGATGATTGTGACTGTTTAAGAATTGTCAAGAGAAAATTTTTTAGTCTAACACAGAGATAAAAGATCATTCTAGTAAAAGATAAAACCTAGAGAAAGAGGAATCCAAACAGAATCAATGACAAGGCAGAGGATACAAATGGACAACTTTCTTTCTTTCCAAGATCTTGATAACAAAAATAAAACGACACGTGAAATAAGTTGAGGCAAAACGTAATTCCCAAAGAAAGAATATAAAAGAGGTCAAATTACAAAGAAAATACGGAAAGTCAATACAGTCATTCTACAAGTAAGCATACCTTGTATCCTACACCTGTAGCAATTAAACCCATCTTCATTCGGCACTGATCAACCCCAAAATCATTTGAGGTTAAAAAAAGAGGGCTGCAGAAGAATGATTTCTCAACGGCCACCATTGCAAAACTTTGTCCATAACGTTCACCGAACAACTTCGTAAGCTTTTGCAGCTCACGAAGATCACCACACCAAGCAGGATTTGTAGCAGCAAGAACTGCGATTCTTGCATTGAGAGAAGCAGTTATTCCAGCCTTAGCAATGCTGGCTGTCTGCTGCTCCATCACTTCATGGATTGTTGTTCGATCAGATTCATCCATCTTGTAAAATTCATCAATGGCGCATATTCCCATATCTGCGAGAACCTGGACCACAAACAGTTTCACTTATAAATTCCAAAATCCTTCCAAACCTTCAAAAGAAACCAGAAAAGAGTCATTGGATCTCTAACTATTTGTTTATCTACATACAGTTTCAGATAGGGCAATCTTTTCAAAAAGGAGTTTCAAATTGGACAATTGAAATAGGTTTTGTGCTACTAACAGGGTCATGATTCAGCTGCCATGTATTTAGTTATTGAGCCTCAACTTCTATTTTTTTGTATGGGCCCAACATCAAATAGAAAGTCTAAATTTTCCAAGGAAGCCGACTCAAATTTTTTACATTTGTGGCTCCTAGTTCCCAATTCTAAAACTTAACTACTCATGGGTGCCAGAGTCGAAAGCACAACCAGATAAAAGGTAAAAGTTTTTTTCCCTCCACAAAAGTCTTACTCATACATTTGTCCTAAGACTATCTAGATCTAGACTAAGAGCGTAAAAAAAGAAACTTATAAAATCACCTTATGATGCAATAACCTATGCTCAAGGGAACTTGGAATTTTAGTTCATAAATTCCTCAACTCTTGAGTGAATTAAAAGTGAGACAAGCTCACACTTTATGTAAGAACATTTTAAGAATAGATGTTATTATGAAAGAGCATGGAAACAGTCCTAGCAAGTTACATGTTAATGTGATTCCAATTCCAAGTATTAAGAAACAAAAAACCAGGTCACAAAATTAGCTTCCATGAAGTGAACAGTACATGAAATCCGTACAAAGAACAAACCTCCAAGAGCAAACTAGAACAACTAATCCTCTTGACCCCTTACTAACTTGTTCAGATGGCCAGTTATAGGTCATGGACATCATCTTTCCTTTATCCTTTGCACTGAAATACATCCCACGTGGGCGTTTAAACAAGCCTCCGTAGTTTTGACATACCAACCCCACAGTCGGATTGTATACTATTGGAGCAAAATTTTCAATGTTTTCAATAAGGACCTGGAGAAACCAAGTAAAGGGATTAGTTTAAGCTGATGAAATTCCAAAAGTCTAATGAAGTTTTAAGCTTTTATCCGGCAAACTTACTTTGTAATATAGTGTCTCGTTCCTGTCATGCAATCTGTTCAGGACTCTCCATTGCGCTAATGATAATACCTCATCTGGTTGGTATAGAGTATTCTTCACCACTAACTGGTATGACTCCACTACAATTTGAAACGATAAAAAATTCACCTTAAATCAATTGCCTTAAAAACTACTACACTGTTATAGATAACAAAATTTTGACAGTGGTGAAACTCATGAACCATGATCAAGTGAAGAACTTTATTTTACACATTCAGAACTTTAATAACAACATACAAAAAGCCCCAATTTCACATAAACATCCAATCATTTTTTTTTATCATGAAGTTGAACAATAGCCAAAACCAAATCAAATCCCTCAACCATGCAAACCCTAAATTTCTCAACTAAGATAAGCCGCAAATCAAACTATTCAAAACCCTAATTTACACAAGTAAAGAAGCAAACAATTGTTAAACCCAACTGAAACAAAATCCTCAAAACCTCAACCTTCAAAGACACCAAATCTCTACATTGAAAACCCCTAAAACCAACTATGAAATAAACATATCACCTCATTGTGCTAAACACAAACAACAAGCAACCAAATAGTCCATTTCAAAACACTGAAACAAATCAACAAACCATATGTACTGAACCCCAAATGAACAAACCCCTCAAAACCCGAAGCTTCTCAACCACCAAAATCCCCAAATCTGATAGTTTTCCTTCCAAAATCCCAACTTTCTGCAGAATGAACAAAACCCCACCATTTCTAACTCGTCAATAACCACGAGTCTGAAACCCCATTAATTCAAAACCGCTAAACCCATCAAAACCCAAAGCTTCCTAACCACTGAAATCCCCAAATCTGACCTTCAAAATCTCAACTTTCCGCATATTGAACAAAACCCCAACATCTCTAACTCATCAATAACCACAAATCTGAAACCCCATCTATTCAAAATCAATAAACTCATCAAAACCCAAACCTTCCTAATCACTTAAACCCCAAATCTGACTAACATCCCTTCAAACTTGAAACACATAAAAATCAGAAATTGAATAACACCCAACATTTCTAACCACAAATCCAGACACCCCCTTGCTTCAAAACCCCGGACACTTCATCTACCAATCAAACTAAACGAATCAAACAACCAAAACAATAAACAAACATTCTTTATTTGTTACCTGATGAACACTTGAACAAAACTTTCCCCTTACTCTTTCCTTGCGAACTCACTCACGACAATATCTCTATCTCTATCTCCTTCTTCTTCGTAAAGCAAAAACAGAGTCAAACTTCAAAACTGTACCCCAAAACTTTCGCCCTTTAAAACCTCCCCACGCGATTTTCTCCGAAACACCTCGCCAACTTCTTTTGTTCAATTTTTTTCGCCAAAGCGCGAAACTGCTCCCTCCAAAGCGCGAAACTCACGTGAAAAGCAAAAGCTTATAGCCACGGTTTTAAACCGTTGGCAGTTAGCCACGGTTTTTGGCCGTGGCAACCCTTTTGGTGTAGTGTATAGCCACGATTTTTATTTTTTTAGCCACGGTTTTTGGTCGTGGCAAATAAACCAACGGTTTAGAGCCGTGGCCATCTCCTTGTAGCTAAACAAGCCTTTTGGTGTAGTGTGGCTTAATGGAAAGCTCTTAAATATGATTTTGAGGAAGTCTTTGCTATCTCTTATCGCACTGAAGGCTCAATAGATTAGGTTAGATCAACTTTAGCTGATGTGAGCTCTTTCACTTGGGATATTGCACCTATAAGAGCTGTAAATGATTAGGAGATCTCTCAAATTGCAGATTTATTGCAGTGTCGCCGCTCCACTCACTTAGGGAACAAAATGATGTTTGGTTGTGGATCAAGGGAGCTGATTTTTCAGTGTCAAGCTGTTTTGACGAGTTCTTTTCTCAATTGGTGAGTCCAACTTCTTCTCCAAACCCAAACTTCAGCCAATTCAGCAGAGTGTTTTGCCTTAAACAAACTCTTGCTCGACTCAATTTTCTCATAGGGTTGATTGCTCATGGACATATTTTTAATATTGGAGCAGGGGTTGTTCTTCTTGACAAGTGTAGTAGTCAGTCTGAACTAAAGCAGGAAACAATTGACTATATATTGTTCTCCTGCTCTCTCTCCTTCCGGGTAAAAGACTGAGAGGATTAGATTATCTATTAGTATAATTTCCAAAATTTTCAGTTAGAAGATGTCCATAGAAACACTTGTCAATAAGTTTAGTCAGTTATGTTTGCTAGTTTTTTTTGTGTTTTTACACTTTTTACTTATTCTCTTAAAAACACGACCACAAACACTATCTATAGAAGGGATAGAAGTGTAAAAAAACCAAAAAAAATGTTAGCAAACATGACTAGCTAGAATGGTTGCTTACTTGTAGCAGACATTGGAGCTCCTTGGAATTAGTGTAATCGAAGAAGTTTTAAAGGAAAAAATAAAACCTACAATCAAATAGTGAATGAGGTTAAAAGCATGGTGTGGGTTCAGCCAATTAACTAACGGATGTGTAAGAACGGATGTAGATGGCGAAATCCACTTCTTAGTTGTAATCTTTTTATTTTAGCCCGCCTTCTTAGTTTCTCATTGACATAGTTGATAACCAAAGAGAAGATGGAAAAGAGAATCATAACCATACCTCAAAATTCAAAGAGGTTAATCAATGAGAAATATTAAGGAAAATACGGGAGATTTCTTCGGTGTTCGCATGTGGAAAAGATTGAAAGAGAGAGACGTGAGAGGCATGAGAAAAAAAAAACAATAACACAAACATGTGAATGAAAGAGACGTGGATATGTAATTAGGTTTTCAATTTGTTTAGGAAGGATAAAGATGTCCTATAACTTTATGGTTAACCTAGGTTAATAAAAAAAAGTCAATGTTAGTCATAAAAGTATAAAAGTAAGCACAAACTAGCCTTTACATCAATCACGGTATCTAAATGATATATTTTGTGAAAAAATGGGCCTTAACAATCATTTTCTGAAAAAGAAATGATAAATCAATGGAGTTGATTTTATTTTATTTTTTTTAATTTTGTTTTATGTAAAATCTTTTGTTCATCATTTTAACATTTCAAGATTAGAAACATCTCTCTTGGGCAAATGACTAAGGGAAGTGTGACCCATGTCTTTCACATGCAAAAAATAAAATAAATAATGATGACACATAAAATGGTCACACCTCTGAGCCGTACACGTGTCACGATGATCTCGAGGAATTACGAACCCCAGAATCAGCCCAACACTGATTCGACCCAAGCGGTTCTAAGCCTGCCTGATTCAATATGCCAGATGGACCCGAACTCTTACAACATGCTAGGCCCACACGTCTCACAACTATCCTCAATACCCGTAAGTCCTATTAAGGCAAGTATCTCGTGGATTAGCTTCGGACGGGCAACTATTTACTTCCAACTAGGAAGCAAATACCAGAGTACATTCCACACAGGGAAACTTCTTCCTACGAATTGCTCTCGTATTGGGAACTATCTCTCGCGTATCTAGGAGCACAAGGCTAACAATAAACTTCCCTCCTATAGCACGACTCCTAATTAGAGAAGCATCTGCAAGTAGATCTCCTTCCTAAACTACGTCTTCGATGGTTTGGTAGAACCAGGACGCCTGCATTATAAATAAGACATGAGGTTGGTAAGCTAAGGTACGCTATAAATTCCCTGTTTACAACATTACGCCTTCCTCAGATCCCTGTCTGACTTTAGCATTGGAGTGTCATCGGCCACCACAACGGTGGTTTGTGGCTCACATGCGTTACTTGTGCAGGTCAGCGGGACAACAGGATTAGGTCAAAGCAGGGAGCGGAAAACGACTGCATCAGTTTGGCGACGTCCGTGGGGAATGACAAAGTTCCTTTCCTATTCATCAGTATTATCTCCCTCCAAAATACATAGAGATGATGACTACTAGATCACGCAACAACGGAGAACAAGGGGATATGTCAAACGCTCAGGTTGTCCCTATACTGCCGCTTTCAACGGTCCCGGTCATGCACGAGCAGCCAACTCACGCCCCCACGCCGACAGCAACAACAATGGACCCCCGAATAGATATGTTGTCATCTCAGATACAACAGATTGCCAGAGCGGTGGAGGCTCTCACGCGATGAAATCCACTACCTGCTAATGGATACCAGAAGCAGCACGGGCCTCCACTTCTATAGGATGGCAAAGAATAAGCACAGAAAGTCAAGCCCCTGCTAGTTCTTGGACTAGGGGAGATTGTGCGGCTAACGTTGAGCTCGTCTCTAGGACAAAGAGGCTCGACCCTCAGAACCCCTTCCGCAGAGGGGCACACAATCCGAACGTGTTGTATCGTCTATTTGTCCCGCCATTTGTGGACCGAATCATGAATGAGGCCCTTCCGAGAAAGTTCACTCCTCGGAAGCTCGACTTTTACGACGGAACCACCGATCCATTCGACCATCTACGCCATTACCAACACGTAATGGCTTTTAAAGAAGGATATGAGTCGGTAATGTGCATAACCTTTCCCACTAGCCTGAAGAGGTCAGCACTTGCATGGTTCCACAGCCTTCCGCCGAGATCGATTGACTCCTTTAAGACGTTGGCAAAGGAGTTCCTGACATGCTTTATCGGGAGCCAACATTTTTGAAAAGGCCAACACGACATACCCTCCCTAAAATAGAAGTCCAGCGAGACATTCCCAGAGTATGCCACGCGCTTCAACAATGAGCTGGCCCTCATCGACGGGTGCAGGACGACATAGCCGTGACAACCTTTACTGTGAGCCTCAAGGAGGGAAAACTCTACGAGGACCTCACCCTGGAGGTCCCTCTGGACATGACGAAGCTTCTCAAGAGTGCCCAGAAACACATTACCTTTGAGAAATTGAGGATCGTTAAGAGGCAAACCGAAGGCGAGAAGAAGCCTTTGCCCCTAAGCACAAAAAAGAGGGAAAAATACGCGAGGGTGAAGAAAGAAATGTGAGAAAACACAATGACAACAGGCCAGACCCTAGTCGGTCCAGGCCAGAGAAATCATCCAACTGCATTGGATCCAGAGCTGTGACACCCTTCAATTCTAGCCTGTCGGACGTACTAAACTTCATGAAAAACTGGAAAGATCTTAAGTGGCCCCCGAAGTAGTGCGGAGACCCCTCCAAGCGTGACAACGATAAGTATTGCGCGTACCACAAGGAGGGTGGCCACATTGGAAGCATCGCACATCCGCTAACACTTCGATCAGCCATCATTTAGCAGTGGGATCCGCACACACACGGGCACAAGCGACACAGAGTAAGACCAAGGCATCTCCCTTGGAACGAAATCTGTACTACTTGCGCGCAACATGAAAATAAATTATGAGATCTCAGCAGATCAACTACGTGCCCACCGACAATAGGTGACCACGCATAACAACGATTATGATCGTGCATGATTAGTGCAAATGTCAGAACATTCAGAGAGTCCGACAATGGAGATTCAACTTCAGCCTTTGGAAAACCCAAAATATTCCCTTCAAGCGAGATCTCAAGCATTTACAGGAGATAAACTCTGCGAAAGATAGTGGCTACAATGATTGGAAAACACAATTATATAGACATGATGGTTCACCAATTAGGTGCTCCAGCATTAACTGTCAAGCATTGAATACCGTATGGGAAATGAGGAGACACGGTTCCTGAGGAAACTGCACATACCACGTTCATCCAATTAATGGCGCTGAACACAACCCTATCAATTGAGGGGGAGTAACTGATACTCAACCATCACGCAGCCTACGCCGTACATGTGGTACCGAGCAATCTACACCGCACACATAACGCAACCATGCAGAAAATCCTAGCTCTTCCTCTGCGGGCCCATGGCTCGATCTATTAGTCAAACAATATTCTTTCACATGTTTGATACTAGCATTAGAAATCCTAGTCAACTCTGACATACGGATATTACCCACGGATCACTATCTAATTTAAGGTAACTGCATCCACACGACGCACCATGCTTGCGGACGTAGGTTCACACACCCCCTAGCGGGCGGAACCTCTCTCTAACCCGGCAAGCTTAGTCAGCACAGACTAATAACGATGGCTTCTGGTTCATCCTGACACCTAGTCCCTCTAGCGCGGACCCTGATGGTTTAGGAAGTGGGAGTCAAATCAACGCTATTACGCCTGTTGACGACGAATCGCCAGAGATTATCGCCCATTCGTAGTCAATGATCACTGAATCCAATCAGGTAAGCCTAGCTGGTGATGACTGGCAATGAAAGCTTCTTATTAAAGCCCAGACCTATAGTTCCCACTGCACGGGCGTTAGGGCTGAAAACCAAACCATCGGTTCGGTTTTAAAATTTTAAAATCGAAACCGAACCGAACCGACTAAAATCGAACAAAAACCGAAATAAAACCGAACTGACCGACTATTTTAAACATATTATATTATTTATATATAAAATATATATTATTTATTATATATATTCAGTCGGTTCAGTTTGGTTGGTTAAAATCACATTGAAACCGAAAACCGAACCGACCACTTCGGTTTAAAATTTTTTAAAACCAAAACCGATCCGAACCGATTGGTTCAGTTTTGATCGGTTCAGTCGATTTGATCGGTTTTTTGTTCAACATTAATGGGTGTAGATGGTTTGGAAGGTGGGAGCCTAGTCTGTCCCAAAATGATTCTGACGGCTCGCCACGGGACCACTAATTTTCAGCATGGCCGCCGAATCACTGACCTTGAACTTGTAGCCCCTACTGCGGAAATGTAGATAGTTTAGAAGGTGGGAGCCCAGTCAGTCCCGAATTGATTCCGATGGCTCGCCACGGGACCACCATTTTTCAGCGTGGCCGCCGAATCACCAACCTTGTTCTTGTAGCCCCCACTGCGTGGATGTTGATAGTTGAGAAGGTGGGAACCCAGTCAGTCCCAAACTAATACCGATGGCTCACCACGGGACCATTGCTTTTAAGTGTGGTCGCCAAATCACCGACCATGAACTTGTAGTCCCCACTGTGCAGGTGTAGATAGTTTAGAAGGTGGGAGCCCAATCAGTCCTGAACTGATTTTGACGGCTCACCACGGAACCACTGCTTTTCAGCGTGGTCGCCATATCACCAACCCAGGACTTGTAGCCCCCACTACACGGGCGTAGAAAGTCTAGAAGGTAGGAGCCTAGTAAGCCGCAAACTGATTTCAACAGCTCGCATAGGACCACTGCTTTTCAGTGTGGCTGCCGAAAACTCCCAAATTTGTAGCTTGATGCGCACAGGTTTAGATGATTTGGAAGGTGGGAGCCTAGTCAGTCTTGAACTGATTCTGACAGCTTGCCACGGGACCACTGCTTTTTAGCCTGGTCACCAAACCCCTTTTCCTTGGACTTGTAGCCCCCACTGCGCGGGTGTAGATGGTCCGAAAGGTGGGAGACTAGTCAGTCCTTGACTGATGTCGACGACTTGCCACGGGGCTACTGCTCTTCAGCATAGTCGCCAAATCTTTACTCCTCGAATTTGTAGTCCGCATTGTTTGGACATAAATAATTCAGAAGGTGGGAGCCTTAAGCAGCTTGCCACGCAACCACTACTCTCCTTCGAAATAACGGTCGCAAAGATAAATCTAGTTAAGTCAGTGTATTCACGCTCAAACAGACTTAAATTCTAATATCAACAAAGGCCACTCGCGCCGATACAAAGATCGTATGACTAGTGCCTAGATATATGCTACATAGAATGCCAAACCGAGCTTACGATGCCTGACTTGGCATGAACACTCTGACACATACGCTCGCCCATAGCAGTAGTTGCAGCCGACCAATCAGACAAATAAGGCAAGCCTTAAGCAGCCTACCTTGGGGACAAAACAAAGCTCGGGTAACTCAACCCTCTGCTAAAGTGTCTGCAACATGCCTACTATTAGACATGACTACACAACAATGATCCCGAGTCATGTGCAATGTAAAATGATCAAGCTCTCTACTGCAGACAGACCACTCGACGTCCTATTGATTCAACCAGCCTATGCCAAAGCAAGACGACAAGGCAAAACCAAAAAATATAATAGAGAGAACGAGCACAAAACGGATAAAACTGCTTTAATTAATGGTCAAAACGGAAAGGGGAACAAGTCTACTCCTTATTAGGAGAAGGTACAAAAATAGAAGAGCTAAGCTTAGTGGAATAAGGAGCAGGAGTTGTGTCCACACGCGCTGCGACCTGGGCATTAGGGCACAAACTGTCTTCCTTGTCCGACGATGCAGAGGTAACAAACAAGTCTACATACGACATCTTCTTATAATGGCCGAGATCCCACTCTGGATGCTCCTCCTTTATGAGCGCCAGTAGCTCTAGCCTACCATGTACAACCCAGCGGAACTCGCATTTGTCTTGTTCATGCAGAAGCTCATCCTCTCGCACCTTCGCATCAACAAATTCATGTTCCAACAGCCCCGACTTGGCAGTCAGCGCGTCAACTTGAGACTGCTTTGTGGCCAAACTGCTCTTCACAACACTAAGCTCATGCCACTCAAATTCAAGCTTGTCCTCGACCTTTCTCGCCCCTCGAGCATTGAACTCCACATCGGATTCCAATTGTTGCTTCTGAGCAACCCAGTCAACCTCCTTCGCAACATTCTCTTTAGCAAGAGACCGCAGTTCATAATGCGCCATAGCCACAACTTCCTATGCAACCTCTACGTCTTGGCGGGTCCATTCCAACTCTTGTTTGAGTCTATCTCTTTCGGACACCGCTCTGCCAGATCACGCTCAAGGACCTCTAGACGAGCCCCCTGAGTCTCAGCGGCCACGATTGACCGATCCAGCTTCTTCTCCTTAGCCTAATTTTTTAGCCGCTCAATTTCATAAAACACATCAGAATATAGGGCCCCATGGTGTATACCCTCTCACGAGCCACCTCGACTTCCGTCCCAGCAACAAGCATCTGGCTCATGTGGGACATACCCAGCATAAGGTACTTTAAGCCCTTATCCATACACCCTTCTAGCATATCCTCATAGGGTTTTGGAGTGCAATCCATCAACTAGCTATGACGCCTACTTATGTGCTTCCTCAAAACATACTCCACGTCTACCTCTTGGTGATAGACCTGGGAACTCATATTTACCAAGTCTGGGGCAAACATGCTTATTCGTGCATCCGGATGAAGCTTTCCCAGATCAGTAATCACGTCGATGCCACCCTTTGCAGTTGCCACTGTTCTAAGGCTTTCCTCCGTGGCATTTCCGTTGTCACGACAAATCGACTCTTTAGTGTGAGATGGCTCAACGAGATTCGAAGGGAGAGGAGGGAGCGAATTATCCAAAGGACCTTACAACACTTCTAACCAAGGCCTGGAATGAGATGGTGAACAATGCAGACTAAGAGAAACCTTGTCCACAACATCGCGACCACTTTCAGACAGTGCACCAATGGGATGATCAGATTATACAACCTTAGGCGGACCTTCACAGGAGTCTTCTATCAGAACAGTCCCACGCAAATCAGCAACAGTAGAAACCGCCATTGCAAACCGCACCAGACGTTCATTCAAAGCTTTGGCTTGCGCATCACTAAGATTTGACCTGTCCTCAACCCCTGCAAACCGCAGGTAATCCTCTCCAAGTAGGACACATCAGTCTCCGCCCTGACAGGATGAGCAGACTTGCGTTCTTCTCTTACTGGAGAGGGTCGTGTTGAAGACAACTTAGTTTTGACACGGGACCTCTTTGAACTCACAAAGGAGGCAAGCATTTCAAACGACTCCTCCACGTCAGACAGAACATGAGTTTTGGCCTCAGCAGCCTTCCTCTTCCAAGAATATGCCCCATCTTCCAATTTAACTCGAGATGCTCAATATTGAGTGAGGGAGACATGCCAGTTGTCCCACAACCAACTACGGATGAAGCTGGAAATGCTTATGACATCGACCGCGTTCCTCTTTGACAAGCTGTGGAACGTTTTCATAGTGTTTTGTTCTTCTAGGGTAAGAGTAGTAGTGGTAAACCTTCCTGTGAAGAAACACAAGAAGTGACTAGCTAGCTTGCAACCAAGTATATCAGAGTCACAAAAAAAATGTTGAACTTACAAATCAGAAGTCTCGCTCGAGCGAACGACCCTTGCATTGAAAATACTTCGAATCCGCAGGGGCCAATAAGCAGTATTTCTGCCAGAACTTGAAATCATCGGACAATTTCATGAAGCAAGCCAACGACGTCATCTTATAGACAACGTTACTCTTCAGCCGATGAAAGGTCAGCAACTGAATTACTCGAGGAGTAACACTGACACCAGCCTCCTTTGCACTGATCAGAATCAGGAGGATGATCCTATATCCATTAGGCCCCAACAGGGCCGGAGGAATCCCCAAGGGATCCAAGAATTCCCAAATCACGTCCATAACGGGTAAACACACTCCAGTTTGAAGCATATTCTAATGCAAGCAGATGAAACCAGCTGGTGGTGACATTGGCGTTTGGTCACCTTTCAGGACATACAACGGCAGGTCCTTAGGGACCCCAAATTTCATATGAATTCGACAAGGCCAAGCTTGGAAAGCAAATTTTCTTAAAAAAACTCAAGGCCCTTGGCCAAGGTTGCATCATCAAGAAGGTTTTGTTGAGCCATGAAGAAGATGAACAAATATTTTCTAATCATAGCAGTATCTTCAAGAGCAAAGAAAATATAAGAGTTAGACTCTACACTGTGGATGACCTAAATAGGGATAAGGTTCCCGCCTATTTTTCGTTGAACCAACGCACGTTCAATTAATTCAACGTGTGGCTCAAGCAACGATTCAGACTCAATCATCATTAGCGGTGTATCCTTTCAAGAGATGACTTAGCGAACCGATGCGATGACCCACTAACTCGGGTGGAGTAGCTAATGATACATAAGACGGTCACACCCCTGAGCCATACACGTATCATGATGATCTCGAAGAACTACGAGCCCCAGAATCAGCCCAACACTGATCCACCCCAAGCGGTTCTGAGCCCTCTTGATTCAGTCCACCAGATGGATCCGGACTCTTACAGCATGTTAAGCCCACATGCCTCACAACTATCCTCAATACCCTTAAATCCTATTAAGGCGAGTATCTCAAGGATCAACTTCAGACGGGCAACTACAACACCTTTCTGTTTCCAACTAGGAAGCAAATACCAGAGTACATTCCACACAAGGAAACTTCCTCCTACAGATTACTATCGTATTGGGAACTATCTCCCTCTTATCTAGGAGCACAAGGCTAACAAGGAACTTCCCTCTTACAGTACGACTCCTAATTAGAGAAGGATCTCCAAGCAAATCTCCTTCCTAATCTACGCCTTCGATGGCTTGGTAAAACCAGGACTCTTGCACTATAAATAAGACATGAGGTTGGTAAGCTAAGGTACGCTACAAATTCCCTATTTACAACATTACGCCTTCCTTAGATCCCCGTCTGACTTTAGGATCAGAGTGCCATTGGCCAACACAACGGTGGTCCGTGGCTCACGTGCATTACTTGTGTAGGTTAGCGGGATTACGTCAAAGCAGAGAGCGAAAAGCGACTGCATCAAATAATATAATATTTAAAAATATATTTTAAAAACTTTCAATATTTTTGGGAGGTTAATTTGGTCATTAAGATCAAACTGCTGACTATGGAAATTGTTAGTCTCGAAGAAAAATGCCTAATTCCTTATAAGGTGGGGAAACATATTTGATTGGCTATATTTAAAGCATTAGATGCCATTTTTTTTTTAGTTCTTAAAGTTTTAATTAAGTGGACCACTTAGAGTAGGTGTTTGTTTTTTTACTTCTAATCAGTACCAGAAGTTCTTAATAAGTTTTGATAAAAACAAACATCCCCTCGTGTAAGTATATTGATTTTTTGTGCCTTGTGATACATTTCAAAATTGAAACATCCTTGTATATGCTTGCATCACCTGAACTATGCCTTTTCACTTTCGTGTAAGTTGAAATTTGGAGGAATTGTGTGGAAATTAGTCCAATTCAACAAATGATCCTCAAAATATGCACAAAAAGGTCCACATTGGGCATAGGCCAAAGATGCCCTGGCTATGGCATCATGAGGAATGCATCATTTATTCAGGGGAATCTTACTTAGACCCTTACTTTTAACCCCAAGCTGAAAAACCCAACCAAACTTTTCATAATTAGTGATGTGTGTAAATCTGTCTTTGCCGATCTTGATGATCTCGAGCCTGCAAAACGATTATGGGCTAGCCAAGGACCACCATTGTGGTGGCCGAAGACACTGCGATGCTTAAGTCAGGTAACGATGCAAGGAAGAGTGAAGACTAGATGTAAATTGAAAAGTGTACACGTACCTTTCTTTTTTCCCTTTCTCATTTTAAGTAGCGAGTGTCTCTCTTCAACTATCTCTACGATCGAGGGCGTGATGAGATAGGAGATCTCGCCAAGATTTACCAATGCATGACTTAGTCTCTTCGGCACTTGGCTTTGTTTAGGACCCAATGCTTGATTGGGCTAAGAGCTGATTCGTGCAAGTGGATCTCGAGCCTATAATAACTCTATGATTCATGTTCGAGCCTTATTGTCCTGGTCCAAGCCCCAAGGCCCATGCCTCTTGGGCTGACGTGACTCGGGCATGGGTGCCAGATTTACGGATTGAACAACAGTTTATGTATGGGTCCGCTTGGGATAGCGTTGAAGTTTTTCTGATGTTAGGGTTGGCCCAAGTCACATGTACGGCTATGATCATATGACTAAATGATGTCTCATCACTTAGTAAATGAACCCCAAATAATGGCATTTCCTATTACTTTTGTCAAACTCAAACTCCTTTATTTTTTCTCACTACTTTACTTTTATAAATCCCAAACCCCTCATCTTCTTTTTTAACTCAAATCCTTCTTCCCCTTTTTCTACTTAGGGTTTCAAGAAATGTGAATTTGAAACTATGGAAACTAAATTGAAGCCAACCAACTCCAAGACACAATCTACAAATTTCAATAAAAAAGGTGTAAAGTAAGTTTCAGATCCAAATAAAAAAATGTGGTTGATGAAGATCTTCTTGTAAGTATCCATAATTCTCATAAAAATGATAAGCGTTCATTGATGTTGATCATGACGATTGTCAAAATAATGGTGGTAAAAATGTTGATGATGGTAAAAGTGGTGACAATGATGGCAATATTGGTTATGGATATGTTCATGATGGCAAAGAAACTACGTTCATACTATTCATTTGGATAGTATGAACATAGCTTTTTCGTGTCATAATTAATATTTTCACTATCACAACTTTGTGTTGAGAGTTTTCTTATAGTTATTTCGAAAAAAGCTATATCCATATCACAATCTCATGTCCAAGAGTTCTTTTTTTTTTAAGTTGTTGTGAAGAATAGCCATCACATGGTTGTGACTACCACAATCTCGTGTCCGAGAATTATTTTTTCATAGTTGTTGTGAATAATGTTTTAGCAATCACAAGGTTGTGACTATCATAATCCCGAGTGCAAAAGTATTTTTTAGAGAAACCCCATGACATTCGTGAATGAATTGATATATGGACAGTTTAACAATTTCAATGAAAAAATTTCAAAATTAAGTTATTTCTTGACATACATATCCAAAATAGAGCATGTCATCTCTTTGTTCAATACTTTCATGCTATAAGCATCTTCAGTTTGACATGAAAATGAGTTAGTTATCTATGACACCAACATCTTTGGAACTTCAAGGATTGAAAAGTTGAAATCACGAAAATTCCCAAAAGATTGTCTTGTTCCCTTATTTGAAGAATAATTTTCCACCACTTAGAGGATATGAGCTTCTACTACTTAGAGTGAGGAATTTTTTTTTTCACTCTTTAGACTTTGTTCATTAATGGAGTTTTTTTTTGGTTAAGATATGGAGGGAGGAAGTTGTTGTTTAGGCTCTAACTAATAAAAATGTGAAAAAGGAAATCGTGATTGTTGGGCTTTAATTAATAAAATATCATTGACTCATTTAACTGTTTTTTTTTTAATTATGATTAGCCCCCGTAATAATCAACCTATATAATTAGTTTGTTACACTCAAGGATTGTGATTTTGTTTTTCAAGGTAATTTTGGTACGTTTATTTTAAGAAATATTTTGTGAAATATTTCGTTGAGTACAGTAAAAGCGTGAAAATTGCGATTGTAATTTTGAAGTTATCAATGTAATTTAACAATTTTAAACTCTTGCATACTACATAAAGAGTCCCACAAGACTCATAATGTCATATAAACTACATATTGCATGAGAATCATTTAAAAAAGTTGATATTAAACTAAGGTTATAATTGGCTAAAAACGAACGGAAATTGAGAATGGCCCGATGAAAAAAAATAAATATTTCACATTTTGAAAGAAATTTTGATAACTAAAAAAAAAGAAATATTTCATGAAATTTCGACATTTTTCAAGAAATCACATTTTTTGGTTACACTTAATAACAACAATAATGTGATTGGAGTTAACCGTTACATGGTCAGGATATCGGTGTTTTTTTTGTTCATTAACAATTAGTGCTTTTAATTTTTTATGAATCATCCATTTAAATCTAATATGCCTGTTTGTGTTATCGTTTGAACCTAAGAAATTATAAAAACTATGTTGCATCATAAACTAACCATATATTTGTCTCAATTAATCTAACAATTTTAATCTGGCTAGTGTTTGGTAATTAGTGTTCGCAACAACACTGATATATATTTTTTTTTATCAATTTGTCTAGGCAGCCACGCTTTAAAGCCATTTTTTGGCCAGGCTTGGGTTTTTTTTTATTTTTTTATTTTTACAGTTTTACCCCTTCTCTTTAAAATACAACCACAAACATTTCTATAGAAGGGGTAGAAGTGTAAAAATCCCAAAACTTGGAAAAAAAGTGGTTATAAAGCCCGGCTGCCTAGAATTGGGGTTTTCTATACCAAACCTCATACATAATGCATTACATTTTTACTATTGTGTGAGGGTTGAGCCAGGCTCCTGCCCTACCCTTTTTTTTTTTTTTTTTCATTTCTCCCCCTTTGGATCTCATGTCTACCCTCAATTCTCTTAGTAATAAAGAAGAGCCCCACTGTTATTATTCAGCTCTTCCATTGAGCCCTTTTAGTCAACTCCTTCCCTCTATCAGCCAAGTTGCTCCTAATTTTCAAATTGGGCTCCGAGTTCCTTGGGCATTTATTTTCCATCTTCAAGCCCAACCATCCTTGAGCCCTTTAAAAGCCCAAATGCCTTGACCCACTAAGAGCATTTCCACCCATGGGTGGAAAATAAAAGCTAAAATTGAGGTTTTCAATCGTCAGATTTGCATTTCCATCCACCCTCATCTACAGTGGTTAAAGGGTGGCACAAGTCGAGAGAATTATTGGACTTTTGCTTTTGAATGTGAAGAATATCTTATCTCCATCTACTTTGAATGAAAGATCATCGTCAGCATCAAAGCCCATTCCCAATACTCTCGGGGTCAGCTACACGTATTTTGGTTCTCCAAGCAATGCGGTCTTCCCACAAATCCTCGCTTAATCCAACCTCAAGGATGTCTTCCTTCACCGACTTCATCCAATTTTTTAACGGTCGTCCCCTCCGTCTACACTCTACATTAACTTGCCAATCTATACATTTTCTAGTTTGCACCGTGCTTGGTCTCCTCCGCACGTGACCAAACTACATTAAATGCCTTTCTCAAATTTTTTCCTCTATGGGCTCTACACCTAAGTATCTCATAATTCTTTCATTCCTAATTTTATCCTCACGGGTTTACCACATATCCATCTTAACATACGTATTTCTACTACCGCCAGCTTATGCGTATGTTGTCTCGTAGTAGCCCAACATTTTAAACCATAGAGCATAGTTGGTCAGACAATTGTCTTAAACATTTCCCTTTTAACCTTGCAAGCATCCTTCTATAACATAATACTCCTGACGTCATTCTCCATTTCGTCCACCCAACTTTAATCCTATGTTCTACATCTTCTCCAATATCCCTATTCTTTTGAATTATAGATCCTAGATATCGAAATGCCTCACTCTGGAACCTCCACGCCTTCCATCTCAATTGAATTACTCCTCCCTCGTGATTTACAACCAAAGTTGCAAACTAGATATTCTACTTTCGAACGACTAATTCTAAAACCCTTACTCTCTAATGCCTCTCGCCACCTATCTAATTTATGACCTAAACCTTCACTAGTCTTATTAATTAAGACAATGTCATCTGCAAACAACATGTATTAAGGTACATCTTCCGGAAGATGTCTCGTCAACTCATCCATGACCATAGCAAAAACGTATGGACTTAAGGTCGACCCTTGATGTAGTCCTATTGATACTGGGAATTCACTGGACATTCCACTTACTGATCGAACACTTGTTACAACCCCTTCATACATATCCTATATGATATCGACATAACATTGAGACAATTTCTTCCTTCCAAGCACCCATCAAATTAACTCCATGGGGACTCTATTGTTGGCTTTCTCCAAATAAAAAAAAACCATATGCAAAATCTTACGTTCCTCTCGACATTTTTCTATAATTTTCCTAAGCAAGAGGATGGCCTCCGTGGTAGACCTACCCGACATAAATCCAAATTGATTCTCCGAAACAATGTTTAAAATACTAAGTCTTCACTTTATAACCCTCTCCCAAAGTTTCATTGTATAATGCATAAGCTTTATCCTTTTATAATTCGAGCAGTTCTAAATATCCTGTTTTTATAAATTGGTACCACAATGTTGTGCCTCCACGAATCTTACATTTTTCTAAATTTCAAATTCCTATTAAAAAACCTAGTTAGCCATTGAATTCCAAATCTCGCAGACATTTCCACGCTTCAATTGGAATATCATTCGGTCCAAATGCATTCCCTGTCTTCATTCTTTTCAAAGCTTCTCTTACTTCGTTGGTACTACTCTATGATGGAACAAACGATGCATCCCCTCCTTTGAAGCATACCCTTCCAAGTTTAACTTCCCTACATGTGTCCCATTGAGTAGGTTCCAAAAGTAATCTCTCCATCTATCTAAAATAGTTTTATTTGCATTAAAACTCTTCCATCCTCATACTTAACACATTTAACATGACTCAAATCCCTATTTTTTTTCTCGCTTTAGCTATCTTGAAGATATTTTTCTCCCATTCATTTGTACCAAGCCCATTATACAGATCATCAGATGTTCTCTTTTTAGTTCCCCTACTACTTTACTACTCAACCTCATAGTTTGCTTGTAGAGCTCACAAGCCTCTAGGCATTTGTCTCTTTGCCACTCCTTAAAGCGTATTTTCTTTTCCCTAATGGCTAGTTGCACGTCAGTGTTCCACCACCACGTCTCCTCATCATATCCACCTTGTCTTCTGGTCTCTCCAAATTCTTTTTTCCCCCTCTTAATAATCAGTTCGCCTTAAGCTAAAAAAGATCAGTACTATTAATCCTATCATTTGGTTCTAGATTTTTCCAACCCTTTGTAACTAACTGGCTGCCCAAAATCTTTTTTCAAAATTTTTGACGCACATCTCTATTTAAGGTCCACCATTTTGTTATCGATCTAACCTGTCCATTAGCAATACTACCCCTATTCTTAAGACACAAATCAAGGACTAACAGCCTATGTTGGTTTGTCAGACACTCCCTTGGTATAACATTACAATTTTAACACATGCCTAGATCGTGTCTCCTAATAAGAAAATAATCAATTTGACTTCTATTACGTCCGCTCTCAAAAGTCACCAAGTGATCTTCCCTCTTCTTATAAAAAGTATTGACGATCCCAAAATCCTTAGATAAAGCAAAATCTAGAATAGAAATCCCCTTAGTATTTTGATCCCCAAAGTCTTGACCTCCATGAACCCTTTCATACCCAACTCTATCCTTACCGACATGGCCATTCAAATCCCCGCATAGGAAAATCCTATCGGAAGATGAGATTCCACGAACTAACTCCTCTAAAGAGTCCCACAAACCTTTATTAGTCTCCTCATTTAAACCCACTTGAGGCACATATGCGCTAATAACATGCACTATATATAGTTGTAAAGCTAATTTAATACTTATTATTGTATCTCCAAACCAACTAACGTTGACAGCATTATCAACCACTATTTCTACCCCATTCCTAGTTCCATCTGTTCCAGAATAGAAAAGTTTGAAACATCCTCCTAAATCTATAGCCTTGTTCCTTTTCCACTTTGTCTCTAGGAGACAAGCTATGTTTACCTTCCTCCTACGCATGACCTCTACTAGTTCTATTGATTACCCATCAAGGTTCCTATGTTCTTTCAAAGCGTGGATTTATCCACCCTTGGCATATATGTGGGAGGAAAAGTTTTACCTTTTCCTCCATGGGTGGTGACGTAGTCGATTTCTGCTCGCCTTCCTCGCTGTTTACCTAGGCCTGCACAGGTAGCAAACGTGAGCCAAGGACCACCGTGTTGTGGCCAATGGAACTCTGATGCTTAAGTTAGTTAAGGCATAGGAGAGTCTTAAAAATGTAAACTAGGATTATATTGCATACCTCCAGTTCATCGACCTTATCTCCCTTTTATAAAGTAGAAGTCCTTGTTTGGCTAGGCCTTTGGTGGGGTAGTTTAGGGAAATAGATTTTGCTATGGAGATCCTTTCCTAATTGAGAGCTATCCACGTGGGATAGTTTCCCTACACGACTCGTGCTCCTAGATGTGCGGGAGAGGTTTCCCTTTCTGAGTGTTGTCCATGCAAGAAAGTTTCCTTGCCTAACTTATACTCCAATATATGTTTTCTAGTCGGATCTAATGTGTTGTTGGCCTGCTTGTCTTGGATAGATCTATCAGATATTTGCCTTAGAGGTCTAACGAGTATTGGAACTGATCGCGTGACGTGTGGGCTTACTAGCTCATTGCAACTCAGATCCGACTATCAGGATCCTGCCAATAATGGGCTTAATGTCTTTTGGGCCTCGCTGGATTGAGCATGAAAATGGGCCTGCTTCCTTTTGTTGAGATTATCATGACACATGTACGGTGCTAATCAGAGGACGATTTGATGTATCATCAACTATCCACCGAGTTAGTGGGCCATCTTATCGGTCCACTAAGTCATTTCATGAAGCTGTTGTGCAATCATGATGATTGAGTCTGAATGTTTTCCTCGAGCGGCGAATTACATTAATTGAGTGTACGCCAGCTTGAAAGCAGAAAAGACGGGAGTTCAATTTTTAATATAGATCTCCTGCCTATGGAGTATAGCTCCTTTACTCTTTATATCTCAGAGATTTTGTTTTGTTATATTGTCTATTGCGCTTTTGACTTTGCTCAACCTTCGTATTCGAAAGCTTGTACTTTCTCTCATGGCGGGCCGGGATCAGCTTTTTGATGAGCTGTTTGCCAAGGGCCATAAGTTTTTTGAAAAGAGGTTGCTCTCTGAACTGATCTGGAAGTCCTCTGTAAGACATACTGGATTCTTGATGATCTGGTGTTCCGCACTCTGGGCGTCAATCTAACACCATTGTACCCTCGAGGGGTTTATCTGTCTTCACCGAGGTATGCTTCAATCATGTGTCCGCTTTCCTGTTATCAAGGAGATCTAGGAGTTCTTGGCGTACCTCAGCAATGCACTCGTTCAACTTGTGCCAAACGGGTATAAGACTCTGATTGCCATTCTGATTAGGGCTAAGGACGTTGGTGTCCTAGTGTCTTCGAGAGCGATGTAATTGCTTAGTTCTCATCGGATAAATGAGTATGTTGTGTGTGTATGCTGACATCGCCCGACTGCTTAGGCAAACTGATTGATGATTTAAATAAAGGCATAAGTTTCCTTTCATGGCTCCCGCAGACTCCACGTACTTTGAACTTGCTGGTCGTCCAGTCGAGCGTGAATATAGACCACTGAGTAATTTGACTCCTTTTCCGGTATTGCTTGTGTTATTTGCATTTTAGATTGACCTGTTGTGGTTTGTACAAGGAGATTTTCCACCTTGCCTCTTTCTGCTGAAGATAAAACGACTTTGGCTGCATTCCGCGACATGCCTCGTCTGGAAGTAGAAGATGTCATTAAGCCTTATAATATTGAGCGCAGCGAGCCGTGGGCTCACTGGCATGTGGCTCCTACTTTTTTTCGGGTAAATAAGTCAAAGCCTGAAGGTGCGTCTATTTCTTGGAAGATGAAGCTTCCCAAGATTAAGGTTCCAAGCCTTATGAGGAGGGCGGAAATAGATGAGGTGCTTTGTTCTCCTGTGCATCCGAAGAGATCTCGTGCTTTATCTAGGTTCGTCCGTAGGCATCTGGCCTCGTCCAAAGGATATGATGTAGTTGGGCAAGAGCCCGATGAGACTGTTGTTTCTGAGGGGCGTAATGCTCAAGCCCTGGTCCATGTCTTTCTTATTGACTTGGAGAGAGAGTATATGCAAATGGTAGGCGTGGAAAATGTTACCAAATTGAGCACTCAGCAGGCGAAGTTTCTGAATAAGATGTTGCTGCAAGCGGGTATGGAAGCTTCAAATGGTAATCTTTTTCCAATAAAGGACTTTGAGCTCCGCTTCTCTCTGAAACATGAACCTATTGAAGAGTTGTCTGATCGTCAGTGTCATGGTGACGGGTTCCCTTCTTATCGCTCATACTGTGTTCCATCTCGTTTCCATCCTCATAATCAACTGACGACGGGTCCAAGGAATAACCCGCTTCCTTTTTCTCCATCAGCTAATTCTGTATTGGCACGTGAAAGAGAGCCAACTGTTGTGTCCAAAGCGAAAGTTGTTGATGAGGGACCTGATGCAGTGAAGATGGCTAAGGGCGGTGCTGGAGTAATTCCGATTTCGAATGATCTTCATCCGGATGCTCGGATCAGTCTGTTTGCTCCAGATGTAAGGATGAGCAACCAAGCTTGGCATCAGGAGGTTGACATATCTTATGCTACAAAGAAGCATATCAGCAAGTGGAATGACTAATTGTCGAACTGCGCTCCGGAGCCAATGGGAAAAACGCTAGGAAGGCGTTTAAATAAAGGGCAAAAACACCTTGTGCTGGGGATGTTATATCTGAACTAAGTGACCACACATGGAATTGAAGTTGAGGCCGCTCTTGAGAGAGTGTATACCATGGAGCGAGTGTTCGTAAACTTACAGAGGTCATATTTGACGCCCTCCACACTCAGAAGACTCGCTTGGATGCGCTTGAGTCCGACTTAGCAGGGGAAGTGTTCATGAGAGAACAGTTCGAGAATTAACTAAACCTTGATCATCCTGAAACTTGCCTGTGATCGATGGCTGGAGTGCAGGAAGAACTGTAGGCTCTACACGCTGAGGCAGTCAAGAAGAAGTCCAAATGGACTATCCGATGTCAGCAGTTGGAAGTCAACGTTGAGTTCAATGCCAAGAGTGTGCGAACTGCTGGATATCAGTTTCTTCTGGCGTAAAGTGAGCTGAATATTGTCAATAATAAGCTGGGTGTTGAGCAGTCCAAGACTGAAATGTTTTCGGGCGAACTGTAGCAATTGAAGCAGAAGCTCGCTGAATCAAAGGGGCACGAAGAGAAACTTCTCAAGGCCCAGGGCACATTTGAATTCAGCAAAGTCGGGCATGGAAGGCTGGAGCTTTTGCATCTGATGCAGGGAGCACCCCGACTAGGATCTCTCTTATTATGAACAGATTGCATATGCAGAGTTTGGAGTGACCTCCGATTCGTTTGAAGAAGAAGGTGGCCCTAACGAGGGGGGTCGAGAGGCAACACCAATAGATGTGTCTCCCGTCTCTTCCCTTGCTAAGTCTAGTTCTGTTGTATCTGACTATCCTCCTGACGAGGGGTGAATCTTGTATTCCAGTTTGCAAATGAATAATACTTCTCACTTTTTTGTCTTCCATTGTTTTTTATGCTAACGTTTACCTACTTTGTCTTATTTTGACATTAATTGTCAGATGAGAAATTCTGCTATGCTAGGAAGCTTTATGATTGATCCATTGTTGTGAGCTCTAACTTCTTATGTTGCAATAGTTTGTGCAATTTTGGTTAGGCTCTTTTGTAGAAATCAGGGAGTGTAATACACCCTCTGTCTGGCGGCTTGGCTGTCTGTTGGACCATCAATTATTGTTGCTATTATAAGTGTGTTAGTCGGACTGTGTTCCCAGCGCTTGCACCCTTGTAGATGATTGGACAGTATTCCTTAAGTCGTTTGGGTCAAGTTTTCAAAACCCTGACCAGACTTTTGACTCGTCTTTGTTTGTTATTTGCATAATAGGCTTGTATGGACTTGGGGTTATTATCATCAATTATGACTGACTAAACCGAGGTTAGGTTTCGGCGACCATGGTGGTCCCTGGAAAGCCATCTTGCACTACACCAAAAATACCCATCAACAACGGTTTGGAACCGTGGGGGTAACCAATTGTCACGGCTTAGAGCCGTGGGCAGTAGAGGCGTCGCCAAATCACCATTGACGGCTATAAACCGTGGCAAAACATATTAGCAACGGTTTTATGCTCGAGGACGGTTGATGATTTAGCCACGGTTCTAAGCCGTTGCAATAATTTTAGCCACGGTTTTAAGTCGTGGCAAGTACTGGCCACGGTTTTAAGCCGTTGCAATAATTTTAGCAACGGTTTTAAGCCGTGGCAAGTACTGGCCACGGTTCTAAGCCGTTGCAATAATTTTAGCCACGGTTTTAAGCCATGGCAAGTACTGGCCACGGTTTTAAGCCGTGGCAAGTTATGGTTACGGTTTGAAGCCGTGGCAAGAATGAAGTACCACGGTTTTAAGCCGTGGCAAGCATGAATTACCACGGTTTTAAGCAGTGGCCAGTCAAAACAAAATTCAAAAAAAAAAGAAATATGATTTGTTGCGAGGGTTTGAAACCGTTGCAAAATAATATAATCGAAAAAAAAATTTTAATTTTTGTTGCTGCTGCAGCAAAATCACAGCCCCACGCCTTTTTTTTTTAGTTAAACCTCCATTGGGGAGGGGCAGCTACGGGATGCCAGACCTTTATTACTTGTCAAAAAAAATGATTTACAATCAAAACGGGGGTACATTACGACTTTACCCGTATAAAAACCAAACAAAAATGGACAAAAGCAAAAGCAAAAGCAATGCCATGTTTTGTTCCAAACCGCACTACATCCAGCCACTTTCCAGCCCGCGCATATCACGTCCATTGCTTGCAATCCCCTCCAAGTTCCAGCCTCGACTAGGGCCATTCAGTTCTGAGCAATCAACTGCTCCAAGCTTGCCCCCAACACCCGGCCAGACCACACTAAACAAAGTGCCCTGCATCTCCATAAACAGAGTGCACCATAGCACCCTGGCAGCCTGAATTGCTGCAGATTTCCTTCTCGAAGGCCAGCATCCAGCAAGCCAAAATCCCTGGCACGTCAATCAACAAGACTGCCATTGATAAACAGTTTAATTAGATCGACTCTGCTAACCTATAAGGTATACAGATAGATAGACGCAATTGTTGGTCCAAATGAAAAGTGCTCAATAAATCCAATGGGAATTAAACCATGTTTCTGAAAATTAAGTTCTAGCTAACTAGTATATATGTCAAGATTAATATGTAGTATTTCAAATACTTGGAAAAGCAAATATTCAGATGACAAACTGACTGAAAGAATATATATCACTACTACAAATATTAGCTTAGGTAACGCCACTTAGATAGCGCTTTTTTAAAGAGCTATCCAAGTGGGCGCTAGGATAGCGCTTATTTGTCTTTAAAAAAAAATAATCAAAAAAAACGCTACAATAGCGCTTTTAAATTTTTTTTTCAGTTAAGCGCTATCTTAATTATGTTTTAGATAGCGCTTTAAAAAACGCTATGTGAAAAAACGTTACCAAAACTACCATAGCGCTTTTAAAGTGCTTGCATAGCGCTTTAAAAGCGCTATGCTACTTTCCTCTTGTATAGCGCTTCAAATATCAAATTAAATCTCGTTTTTAAAGATCTTGATATGATCGGACGGTTAATATCAAAAGCCCTAATAAAAACCTAAATCTCGACCACATGTATTTTGGTTTTGCTTTTGCCATTTTTTCAAACACAGAGAGAGGAGGGACGGAACAGAGGCGAGGAGGCGAGGAACCAGATCGAGGAGGCGAGGAACCGAGGAAGGACGCGAGGAAGGAGGCGACTCAGGCGAGGAACCGAGGAAGGAGGCGACTCAAGCGAGGAACCAGAGGAGGCGAGGAGGCGAGGAACCGAGGAGTCGCAGGGTAAGGACCAGGTTCGTCTCTCTCGCTCGACTCTCGCAGCGGGTTTCAGCGTGCGCGGTTAGCACACTGGTTTTGAGCTGTGGTTGAGGTATTCTCCTTACTGGTTTTGTCTCAAACAGAGCAAAGCTTTATGGTTCATTGGTTAATACTCAGATTTATTTTTTTTTACTTTTATTTTTCATTTTAACTAATAAGAACAAACGTCCAATATCACCACATAATTACTTTTAGTTGCTAATTTGGTCTATCTCATTGATAGCTGCATCTTTTAGTTGTAGAGAAGCTAGGAGAGTTATCTATACTTTTAGCTTTACAGTCTATTCTCATACACTGGTTCGAAAGCATGTGAAAGATAAATTGTGAGTATTGTTGTACAATGGAATTTAAAATAGGAAAAAAAAAAAAAAAAACCCTGAAGGAATATAATTGCTTGGAAAAGTATATGCATTAAGGATGAAGGTAAGGAAATTTTTTGTTTCCAGTGATGGTATGGTTTGTGTCTGTTATGGACAATGAGTTTCTAATGGAAATGTTATACTTTTCCTCATCAAAAATTTGAAATGGTGCTTTGCAGTCATGTCTGGTTTTGTCATTCTAACCAGAACCTGTGAAGGATTCAATTGAAAAACTTACAAATATGATTAATTTTTTCAGACTATAAGTGTGTCAGCTGTATAAGAATAGGACTGGGGTGCAATTTATAGATACTAAATAAGAAATCTACATTCATTGCGAGAATATTTTACACCCGAGAAGATTCTTGTACCAAAGTAAGAGTCTCTTTTAAGGAAACCCTGTGTTAGATCCCAAAACCAATCTGTCAATTAGAAGTTTCAGAACTTGAGAAACAGAAACATAGACAGAAGTTCATTTGTAGACCACCAAAATCCATTCGTAGGAATGTTTGTCATTAAATTATTTTCCCACTGGAACACAGCAGTTACATTTTTCTCGTAGTGATCTCCCATGGTACTACAAGGGTTGTTTTGAACATAGTAATGTTTGAAATGTAATAGGCAAGTCCAATAGATGTTCAGGGGTTATGTCTGGACAACTTTAGTTAGTAATTTCTCTTTGTTGGCTTCTTAAGCAATTGTATGGATGCAAGAATGCCTCATTTCAATTAAAGAGGATATTTGGCAATGAGGATTAGCCTAAAAATCAGTCCAGCATGTGGCTTTTGATAGATTCGTGTTCAGCTGGGATGACATTCTTAATGACTAATGTTTTGTTTCCCCTTTCTTTTTCTACTTCTTGTAATATGAGCAACTCACTAACTTCTGTGTCCTCTTTTTGATCATTAACAATTTTGCAGTGTGTTCTCATATAAAAAGGATGCAGCTTTATTGTTTTCTATTGTCTTGCTGCTTCTGTTATTTACATAACATTATTTTTTTCTCCTCAACATCTTCTAAGTTTCACATGTTATTACTCGGTGTCTCTTGAGTAGTTGAAAAATAGTAGAATTGGGAAGAAGATAGTTAAGTATCATATCAAAAGCCAGACAGGAAGAGAGAAGGTAGAAGAGAAGCCGTGGAGAGAAATGGCATGGCCTTGGTTTGCACGCCAAACGTTAAACTGTTTTATATAATAGGTGGGTCTGATTGCACCCCAAACTTACATAATCACACACAATCTATTAGACATACACTAAATGAATCTGACAAGACCTGTGCCAGAAAAGTTATCATAACTGCCAGGACAGTGGGTACTCTGCAGGACAGTGGGTACTCTGCAGTGAAACAGAGCGCACTCTGGTTTGCGACCAGCAGCAAGCTCGCATCAGTGCGTCCCTCACAGAGCAGCAGTTCATCCCTCGCAGCAGCAGCAGCAGTGCGTACCTCGCATCATCAGCAGATCGTCCCTTGCAGTAAGTCCCAAAATCTGCTATTGTTTACTCCCAAAATCTAGGATATTTCCTTGAGGAGATCTTGCAGTGCTACACTTATCATTATGGTGCACATGCGTTCATTCATTCCTTACGAGGACTGTTTCTCTTGGGTTTGTCTCAAGTTCTTAATTATATTCCCAAACCCAAATTTACCAAGTACAAACAATTGAGTTGCATTTATGTTGAAATGCCTCTTCATAGAATGCATGTCACAATAAAACTCATCATTATAGAAGGCCTGAAACCATTCTAATGGCTTTATTTGTTTCCTATTTGCTTCTGAAATACTTTATTTCCTCATTTTTAGAATCCGAGAAAAGAAGGAATCTGTGACAGTGTTGTTGTGCGGTACAAGCGGGTGCGGCAAGTCTACATTGTCAGATGGTATTGGTATTATAACACCAGATCTTGGAGCAGCAGTAGCAAATAAGTTAGAATTGACTACACACCCACCTTGTGCCTATCAAATCAGATATGCTGGCTGTAAGGGAGTCATAGGTTTATTGGCTGAGAAGAGAAAAGGTTGCCTGGATAACCCCTTAGTTATAGAGTGCTTTGATTTCAATAGCAATGGAACACATAAATTTATAGGGTAACTACTTAATTCCTGCTTTCATTTTATTTATTTTTGTTTTTGTGTGTATGATTATATGAAAACGCTATGACTCAAATATATATTAAAAATAGAACATTTTTGACCTTGCGTTGAATTATTTCATCAGGAAAGTTCTGAAGTCAGTGATGGACCTGGAAAATCTTCATAAGGAAAGAATTGGAGCACAACTTCATACAGAATCTTCTGCGAGGAAGCCTCATATGAGGGTATTTTGTATGGCCATTCTTCTGTCAGAAGTTAATTAACAGATGAAGTTGACATGTCTAACAGTACATTTCTTAACTATTTTTTTTGTAGATGTTGAAGAGTCAACTTTTTGTGGATGGGTTTTCTGAGAAAAAGCTAGACAGTTTCATTGACTACATTTCTAGTGGATTCGAGCTGAATTTTATGGTTGCAGTTGATTTCACAGGTACATATAATGTTGAGAAATATCATTGTATATTCCTTATGCGACTTAAAGGACAAATCATTAAAAGTATTATTTGAATTTTGTTCAGCTTCAAATGCAAATCCTAGACATCCAGATTCCCTGCACTACATTGATCCTTCAGGAAGATTGAATGCTTACCAGCAGGTGAAGTTTTACTTGACTTTTTTTAGTGCATGTAAATATATTAAAAGAATCTTGAGAATCGACATCTGCCGTTGAGGTTTATTAGTCTTTTCAGAGGGGTAGCACAAAAATAAAATATATTTATAGTATGTTAATTTTTCAGCACCTATTGAGCTGGCTGTCCTGTGATTGATATATAAAAATGGCTTCTTAGAGCTAGAAGATCTCCTAATGGAAATTTCTCTTGACAACCTTATGAGGAATACTGATCAATCATTCTTTTGTTGACAAACTGCTGATCAATATTTTTAAATCAGTTCTACTAAATATTATAAACTAGATGGATACTACGATTGGTTAAATCATTGGTAATTTGGTATAGGAGGTCTTCTGGTGGGTCACTTTCACATGTTTTGAGTCCCTTTGGTTTCAATGCACTCGAGGAGTCAATTATATCTTATATCGATTGGTTAAATCATTGGTTATTCTGGGGTAAGTTCCACACCTATTACTGCTACTATATATATATATTAGTTGAGAAGGCTGCTATCAAGAAATATAGTTGGACCTTTAGTCATTTACATTTATCTTACTGATACAAAACCCTTTGTGTTTGGCAGTGGTTTGCATATATATAGTAGCAGTAATAGGTGTGTTCTTGTATTTTAGGTTAAGATTTATATACCGACTTAGTGTGTGTGTGTGTTGTTATACTTATACAATGCCATGATGCAATTTCAGGTTATGCGAGGATATAATTTGAAGTGGCGGTAGAATCTGATAAACATTCAGCGGTGCCGCAATGTACAGACGAAGTTAGGACTGTAGGAGAAGCTGTTGGCCATTTCATTTCGTGGCCGAAAAAGCTGGTGTATATATATGATAGCATATTAACAATTTTGTATGAATGCTTAAATTATATTTTGAATGAATGAGAAACAGTTAGTTATCATGTTGTGTCTTTATTGATTGATTGAACGTTGTCATTATTATATTAAATATTATATAAAAAAATATTATATGGTAGTTAATAAAAAAATTCACCGAAATTAAATAGCGCTTTAGAAGCTAATTAAAAAAAAAATTTAAAAAAAAAATCAAAAAAAAATAAAAATAAAAAAATAAAAAAAAATCAACAAAATTAAAAAAGCGCTATTCAAGCTAATTTAAAAAAAAAATTCACCGAACTTAAATAGCGCTTTCTAAAGCGCTATGTAAGTTAATTAAAAAAAAAAAAACAACGCTTAGATAGCGCTTTATTAAGCGCTATCTAACGAAGCGCTATTTAAGTATGCGACTTGCATAGCGCTTTTTTGAGCGCTATCTAAGCCTATTTTTAAGCGCTATGCAAGCCTATATTTGTAGTAGTGTATATCTAATTATACACTACTACAATTGTTGAATAGCGCTTCGTTAGATAGCGCTTAAAAAAGCGCTATCTAAGCGTTGTTTTTTTTTTTAATTAACTTACATAGCGCTTTAGTCGGTGAATTTTTTTTTTTTAAATTAGCTTGAATAGCGCTTTTATGAGCACTATTTAATTTTGTTGATTTTTTTTAATTTTTTTGATTTTTTTTTTTTTTAATTAGCTTCTAAAGCGCTATTTAATTTCGGTGAATTTTTTTTATTAACTACCATATAAAATTTTTTATATAATATTTAATATAATAATGACAACGTTCAATCAATCAATAAAGACACAACATAATAACTAACTGTTTCTCATTCATTCAAAATATAATTTAAGCATTCATACAAAATTGTTAATATGCTATCATATATATACACCAGCTTTTTTGGCCACGAAATGAAATGGCCAACAGCTTCTCCTACAGTCCTAACTTCGTCTGTACATTGCGGCACCGCTGAATGTTTCTCAGATTCTACCGCCACTTCAAATTGTATCCTCGCATAACCTGAAATTGCATCATGGCATTGTATAAGTATAACAACACACACACACACACTAAGTCGGTATATAAATCTTAACCTGAAATACAAGAACACACCTATTACTGCTACTATATATATGCAAACCACTGCCAAACACAAAGGGTTTTGTATCAGTAAGATAAATGTAAATGACTAAAGGTCCAACTATATTTCTTGATAGCAGCCTTCTCAACTAATATATATATATAGTAGCAGTAATAGGTGTGGAACTTACCCCAGAATAACCAATTCCAACGAGCTCAAGAACTCCGGGAACTAAAGGAAGCCTATCAATGGCCTGCAGAAACAGAATGCACAAATTAAACTTTCGTTCAATAAATATCATACAAGCTATCAATAACTCTTAAGCTCGCATATAACAGATATGATCAGTATTAATCTTTTAACTGCAATGAAATCTGAAGGGCAGTAAATATTAGAAAGATTTTATGCTCACAGAAATCATCCCTGTAGAGCCCCATAGAGCAACTCCACCAGCAACTACAAGTGAAGTCGTGGCATACTTGTCTTCCATCTTGTCCCACTGCAAAAACAATCAGAAAACTAAACTAATAACACTATTGTTTAACACAAATAATGTCAACATTTTACTAATCCAACTTTTAAGTTCCAAAACCTTTCAACTTTCTATCTGCTGTTTTTCTCCAGATTCATCCCCAATTGCAAAATGACATACTTGATAAATTTATGATGAATATTTCGGAAGAAAGATCAATTTCATTCCTTTAATCCATTAGAGAGATTGTTAATAGTAATCAAGTAATAAACATATAAAAGAAACATCTGCACTATATCATACATATCAATACTTCAACTTAATATCCACAAGGACCACAAAATGTCAAAGCCCAGCTGAAAAGATAATTTCGTACCCCTTCTTGAATGGTTTTAAAAATCTCAGGCAGCTCGGTTGTTGCAACTTCAGCTGGTGCATCTCCAGTGGCCATGGCAACCACTGCTGCTGCTGCTGCTGCGAGGGAATCACTGCTGCTGCTGCGAGGGATGAACCGCTGCTCTGCGAGGGACGCACTGATGCGAGCTTGCTGCTGGTCGCAAACTAGAGTGCGCTCTGTTTCACTGCAGAGTACCCAATGTCCTGTAGAGTACCCACTGTCCTGTAGAGTACCCACTGTCCTGGCAGTTATGATAACTTTTCTGGCACAGGTCTTGTTAGAACTCGTAGCCCAATCTTGACCTATGCAATTAAAAGTCACACAAAGTAATTATGACAGGAGAGAAGTAATTTGAAATGAAAAATATGTTACAAGTTCACAAGGACACAAAATATAAAATGAAAAAACCAATTGTACAACATCAGAAATAAGATTCAAAAGAGTTAAAAGAGCCTCAATAAATTCTATACGCCTACAGACCTACAAGAATATTGAGAATTGACTTGGCACACTAGTTATAGGAACAAATGCTCATTAAGAAATGTGATTGTAATAAAATAGGAGTAAATGGCAAAATCGTAGGAGCAATATATGAGATCATATCCCAAAACCATAACCCCTTAAGAACAAACTTTTACAATTGCAGTGGCCTTGGAATAGTTTTTGCAAACTTGCATCCACAATTTCTTCAGGTATCACCTTATATGCACTTCAAAACCTCAGTAACACGAGGTTGGTTAGGTTATGAGAGCTATAGAGATGAAAATAGTCAATACCATTTGGAGATCACGGCTTCCCGAGGTACTTTCTATTAGATGAGGGTGTGCACGGACATCATAAATGACTGGCCTCTCAAACCATGGAATCATCAGATGTGTTCCTTCAGGATAAACCTGCATGCACAATCTATTGTGAGTAGATTATTGTAGGAACAAACACCTTGAAAAGATGAAAGATATATATGATACAAGTATGTGATTTATTTTACAACCCCTCATATTTACCTAAAGAAAAAGAATCTTCAACAACAAATACAAAAGTTTGCTGAAGTGTGATCTAGTGACATTGTCCAAGAAAAAACAGCAAAAAAACAATTGTGCATGTGGATGTGGATTAGCAAACAATTCATTTACCTACTTGAATAAGGTAACATCTAACATGTTCAATACCCACTAGGAAGTGATATCATTATTCATGATTTCAATTTCTATGGATGATTGTTAAGTAATATCAGAGCCTTCACATGAATTTCCAGTCCTGTTCTTATACAGCTGACACACTTATAATCTGAAAAAATTAATCATCTTTGTAAGTTTTTCAATTGAATCCTTCACAGGTTCAAATTAATCATGACAAAACCAGACATGACTGCAAAGCACCATTTCAAATTTTTGATGAGGAAAAGTATAACATTTCCATTAGAAACTCATTGTCCATAACAGACACAAACCATACCATCACTGGAAACAAAAAATTTCCTTACCTTCATCCTTAATGCATATACTTTTCCAAGCAATTATATTCCTTCGGGTTTTTTTTTTTTCCTATTTTAAAATTCCATTGTACAACAATACTCACAATTTATCTTTCACATGCTTTCGAACCAGTGTATGAGAATAGACTGTAAAGCTAAAAGTATAGATAACTCTCCTAGCTTCTCTACAACTAAAAGATGCAGCTATCAATGAGATAGACCAAATTAGCAACTAAAAGTAATTATGTGGTGATATTGGACGTTTGTTCTTATTAGTTAAAATGAAAAATAAAAGTAAAAAAAATAAATCTGAGTATTAATCAATGAACCATAAAGCTTTACTCTGTTTGAGACAAAACCAGTAAGGAGAATACCTCAACCACAGCTCAAAACCAGTGTGCTAACCGCGCACGCTGAAACCTGCTGCGGCCAGAAACAACACGTCCAGCAATAAACATTAAAAGAAAGACATCATAATCAAAAAGTAAACATAAAAAAAGAAGAAAACATCAGCTGGTGACTAGCTGTTCTAACATCTCTGTGAAGAAAACATCAGAAACTTGGTGACTAGCTTTTAAGTTGTACAAAGTCAACACAGCTGACAATTTTGTAGCCTTTGTACAACCCGGCCACAACGGTAACCCAACATCCTCTCTTAAGCCATCACACATATCAGGATGATCCCGCAACTCTTCATTGACAACACTTGGGGAATTCTTCACAGGACTAGATTTTTCATTACCATCTCCCATATCACTTGTGTTCATTTTATTTATAAACTAAAACTGGGAGCCCAATTGACTTGATAAACTATGTTTACGTTTGCCAATTGAGCTACGTTTATCTTTGCTCTCACCATGATATGTCCAAACCTTATATGTATTGTCAATACCATGACACAATAAATGCTCGTGCAACTTCATTTGACCACTAACCTTTTTTACATTTAAACATTTTCGACACGGACATTTAATGAACATTGGATTTTTAGCATTCTTAGTTGCATAAGCACAAAACTCTTCCACCCCTTTCTTGTACTCTTCAGATAATCGATCCGCATTTACCCATTCTCGATCCATTAAAAACAATAATACAAAAAAACATCAATACATCAATCTCCATTGCCATGAATCCACATTTTTTACTTGTTCTTTCCACTCTTGGGACTTAGCAAGATTCTTACTAGCACACAATTCTATGAACAGTCACTTTAATTAGTGGAAGCTAAGCATGAAATATTTATATTTGTCCAATCTATCATACACAAAGAGAAGACAAAGATCGAATCCAAACAATTTCGTAACAATAAATCATAGAGAAATGACTTAGAAACCTGGTCGGAATCAAAATATGAAGAAACATATACGGAGTACTACATTTTCATTTTGAATAAGTTATATTAAAAACTAGGATTCGGGGACTCGGTGACACGTCAATCAAATCTTATTTATATTTTTATATTTTATTAAAAAATTATTAACATAATGTCATAAAATAACTCAAAAACAATAAAAAGATGCATTAGATGCTCACTTCCTCAGTAGACAAAAAATAGGCTAATAATCAGTGAATCACACACAAAACACAAAAAAAAAAAAAAAAAAAAAAGCAAGAAGAAGCAAGAGAGACGAAATGAGATGGAGAGACGAACATTAGATGCTCACTTCCTCAGTAGACTTTGAAAGACTGATTAGTCCATTAGCCTAATTTTAACTTTTAATTGAACTTGTATTAGTCGAAAATGTTTAAATTTCAGTCTGATCTTTCTATTTCAATGGAGATGCTCTTAGGATTTGGAGTACTCACTGAGGTTGATGGAAGTAGTATGTCTTTTGATTTCTCCATCTCATTTTGTCGCAGTCATTGAGATTTTTTTTTTGCCAACAAAACACAAAACACCAACAGTGACTGAGTGAGAGTCGAGCGAGAGAGACGAACCTGGTCCTGAGCTTCCGACCCCTCGGTTCCTCGCCTCCTCTGGTTCCTCGCCTGAGTCGCCTCCTTCCTCGGTTCCTCGCCTCCTCGCCTCGGTTCCTTGCCTCCTCGCCTCCTCGCCTCCTTCCTCGGTTCCTCGCCTCCTCTGGTTCCTCGCCTGAGTCGCCTCCTTCCTCGGTTCCTCGCCTCCTAGCCTCGGTTCCTTGCCTCCTCGCCTCCTCGCCTCTCTGTGTGTTTGAAAAATAAGGCAATATAGCAAAACCAAAAACAAACGAGATTTAGGTTTTATATTAGGGCTTGTGATCTTAACCGTCCGATCGTATCAAGATCTGAAAAAATGATATTTAATTTTTTTTTAATTATTCGGAAGCGCTTTCCTAAATGTAAGTAGCATAGCGCTTCGGAAGCGCTATGCAAGCACTTTAAAAGCGCTATGGTAGCTTTGGTAACGTTTTTTCTCATAGCGTTTTTTAAAGCGCTATCTAAGACATAACTAAAATAGCGCTTAACTGAAAAAAAAATTAAAAGCGCTATTGTAGCGTTTTTTTTTTTTTTTGATTTTGATTTTTTTTTTTTAAAGACAAATAAGCGCTATCCTAGTGCCCACTTGGATAGCTCTTTAAAAAAGCGCTATCTAAGTGGCGTTACCTAAGCTAATATTTGTAGTAGTGATAATCTATTCATCAAACACAACAAGCCCCTTTCAGCTAGGGTACACTGATAATCAACTACACATTTGTACCTCTGTTGATGGTAAAACTCCATTTTAATCAATAAACAATAAGTTAATTCACTACAAGAAAAATTGTCATCAATAGCGTTTAAAAACCGCTATGATAGGATACCATAGCGGTTTAGTAACCGCTATGACAGCCGGCGCTATAATAGACCCAGGGGATATTATAGCGGTTTTAAAACGCTATGGTAAGTTTGGCTTTTATAGCGTTTCAAAACCGCTATGGTAGCCTCTGCCATAGCGTTTTAAAAACGCTATAGTAGCCTCTAAAACCGCTATGGTAGACTCTACCATAGCGTTTTAAAAACGCTATGGTAAGTATACATAGCAAATTTTTTTTTTTTTTTTTTTTTTTTTTTTAACTATCAAATGACTTTTTATTACATCTCATAAGTTTTATGTCTAGAAAATAAAAATTTAAATGTGCCAAAGTTAAACAGAAGAAGAAGAAAGTTTGCCAACTAAATATACAAAATTGATACCTTAATCCAGACATAGAGATCTGAGCATTTCAATCAAAGCCACACAATTATTATTTAGCTAAATTCATCCAAGGAAATCTTTTTATTTATCTATAATCCAGCATGTAATGACACAAAAGGAGCCATCTTAATGTCAACAAATTGATTACACCAATAAACGCCCAGTATCATAGGTTGCAAAAGACCAATCTAATGTAATGGTACATGAAAGCAGCAAACAGAAGATAGCCAACAAGCGCAAACCATTCTACGCCACAATCACCTAACTTTATGTTGATCAAAAGTTAGTGACTGCCATACATTTCTCCCTTCCGACATACGCTGAAAGCTCTGCAGAGCACCTGTCCATGCAAATAAGAATTGGATCATTCAGTCAGACCATCACCACCCCCACCAAAAAAAACGCATGAATTCCCCACCCATGAATAAATACATCTATGATTTTTTCCTCTTCAATTTATTAGGATGCACAGGGCAGACTTTCAATATTACCTTCTCATACAAATGCATCCTTTTCAAGCAGTTTCAGTACCTCCTGCTGGTTGTTCAGCTTGGCAACATCAATGGGCGTCTTCCCATCCAAGTTCTGGAGAGTGCTGCAGAAAGTGAAAGAATATCTAAGCATGGAACTGTATGGTAAAGGCAACCCTAAGTTTAGTGTGAGAAATATTGACTTACACGGCAGCACCGTTTTCCAACAGAAGTGCTACACACTCTTTCCTTCCATAGCCAGCGGCATAATGAAGGGCAGTGTTTTTATTTTTATCCAATGCATCAACTGCCGCTCCAGCTTCAAGGAGGACTTGAGCACATTTTACCTAGAATGAGCAAGATTGTTTTAGTTTTGTTTCTTTGAAGCCCTCAAAAATATTGCTCGAGGAAATTCTGCTTGTTTATTCAAAGGCTGCTACAATATTGTCAGGAAAGAGAGAAGAGATGGGCAATCCAGTTCTAAGATCTTTTTTTTGGCTCACTCTATCTCTAAATAAATAATAGAGAAACAAAAAGAGTGCATTTTCTTTTTATATAGTGAATTTAAAATAAAAATATACATTATTTATTGGGCTGAAAGAATTACAGAAAGAAACTTTAAAAATAGCATGTCTATTACGAACGCGTAAAGGATTATCCTACCTCACCATATCCACATGCAAAATGCAAAGTTGTTCTCCCCTCTGAATCCTCTTCGTCTTTATCAGCCCCAGATGCAAGTGCAATCTTCAAACCCTATTGCAGCAACATAACTGATAAGCTTCAAATGGCGAACTTATATAACACTGACACGATAAAATGAAAATACAAACACTAGGTGTAGCCCATAATCAAGTAAAATTCATAAGCAGCAGGGAAACATGTGTGATTGTATAGTGGAAGGAGAACAAATGCTCAGTGCCAACAATTCTGGCACATTCCCTTAATGCTGGAAGACTGCAAAAATTGCAATGAAATTCAACTGCAGGAAACTATTTACAGAGAAGCTTTCTTCAAAAGAGCCTGTAAGTTGAAAATGCTGTGGAACACAGCAAAACCCTGATCACGGCTTCAGCAAGGACATCTAAGGTAAAATTTTGGCTTGGCTTATTCTATTAAATTGAAAACTACTTGTTGATCGTGTGTTCACTGATCTGCATGAAGTCAAACTTATATACTTCTATAAGTCACGCGGTGACTACTCACCAATCAATTATTTTTCACCTCCCTCAAATTCTCCAGCATGCTTGATGTAGCTGGATCCTATAGCAACAATTAATTAAACTGTGCATTACTCTTTAGAACATATTACATCAAACAACTGAAAAATGTAAAGCAGATCATACCTGAATCAACGCATTACCAAGGCGCTCAGCCATAGTCATGAATTGAGGATTCTGCATAACTTGTTGCATGGTAGAGTAGTATTGATTTGTATCGAGCATAGGTATGCCATCATCATTTGAACTTTGAACACTCTTTTGAAGCTGCTCAGCCATCTGATTGAATGCGGGATCTTTTGCTATCTGCTCAGCTAATTCCTTTATACTGGGATCCTATATTTTCGAATATGATAACTCAGAGAAATACGTTAATCATAATGGCACAAACTACAAATCATGACTGACAAAATTAATCACAATTTAAAACAATGTGAAGCTGATCTACAACATGATAGGAAACAGAAACAAAGTAATTCAAATTAAAAAATTGCCTTGTCAACCTTAACATAGTTATTAACAAACAAACTGATTAAAAAAGAAAACTATATCTGCATAGCTTGATAAAATAGACAAGATGACCTACGAACCAAGTGGCAACTGTTAAAAAGGATGAGTAGCCCTGCAAATTGGGTAACATTGAGCAGTAAACAAACTAAAAATGTCATCAAACAATCATCCCTTTTCCAATTCAATCTACACATGCAATTCATCGTCTTTTATAATTTAACATCCCGTGAAAAATATCAATCCCCTTAAGGTCAATTCACATTTATCACCTCAGTTTAACCTTTTGGTTGGCTTTTTATTGTTTTCTCAAGGATTCTACATTTTGTTTCTAAAATAAATGTCTTTGATTTTTCTCAACAGCCAAACTTTCTTGTAAGATTGCATCCATTAAATTAAACCCCTTTTCCAGTTCCCTCTTCTTTGGTCTCACATCATTGAGAAAGCAATGACGCTAGCAAATGCAAAACTTGATTGCTTTCGCGGGGGATTCCCACTACTCTCTGAGGGACTGACCTCAAATGGAAAGGCAGAGAACATCAAGGTTTTACACGCCCCTCAATTTTGCAAGTACAAGAAAATATTTTAAATTTTACACGCCCATTTTTTTAATTCAATAAGTTGGACAAGATATGCAAGGATTTCTTCTAGGACAACTATTACGCTTGGATATTTCATTAGATGGACTCTCTTATATTTATAAATCTGTTTTCTTAACAGATTTCCCTAAACGAAAAATAAATAAATAAACCAACAAGCTTGGGCACATGTGATCACTTACTTTTGCTCTTTTAGAATCTATCCTGGTTAATGTTTCATCTTCCATCACAGATGTCATGTAGGAATAAATATCACATTTTGTGAAGTCCTCTTGCAGAACCTACAAAGAACATGTGAAGATTCATCAAATGCACGACCTTCCAAGCTGTAATAGAAATAACAGCAGATGAACCATACAAGAAAATATCAAATTACTATGAAAAGGGGCATCTTTTTTTTATTTTAAAAAGGCCAGAAATTATTTTTTGTCGATTGAAACGCAATATATTGGCAATGAATGTTTGGAGGTATCCATGCTTTCATCAAAATTTCAATGTAAAAAAAATGAGGAAATGAACAGCCTTAGACCTTTTCAATAGCAAGAACTCTAGCACCAGCATCTAGCAGAGCCTTAGTTAACGATAAATAAATAATAAATACAATAATTTGTCTGTCTATGTGACCTAACTTTGACATCAAAATTCATACAAAAGATAGATATCAACACCTATATGTTACAACTTCTAGTCACACACACAACGTAACGTAGTGCTACCATGCACATGCACCATTAGAAAAATAATAATTCAAGAGTAAGAGCTACGAGAGTACCATAGAATTGTGATAGCAATCTACCAGAACTGAACTGGATTGCTTCAGGTGTCGGTTTCCGACGACGTGCATTGTGATCTGAGATACGCCTACGGCAACTTCTCTTTTTCTCATCAAATTCCTTGATATCATGAAACCTTCAACAAAATCAATCAAATAGTTACAAACCCAAAGGCCTCAGATATAGAAACCTGATTAGTCTGACATATCTAAGGAGAATGGAAGCCCCTGGCTGCATGTGCAGCACAGGCAAAGAGGATAAAGATGTATTCCATCCTGTGTTTACTATCTAAGTTACAACCTACGTTTATTTATTCAGTTTAAAAACAAAAGAAAGAAAAAACTTTGGATCTTGATAGACCGCAGTGAAAAGGAGCTTTTGGCATCATTTCTTTTCCTTGTTTTAAGGTGCAGGTTCCATTACAATTGCTAGCATCCTCGAGCCATGCCCTGCTGACCTTTGTCCTGGTATCCTATGTTACCAAGTCAAAACCTAAGCTATAAACTGTGCCTAACTGCACATTTGGCAAACACATTTAGATCTTACTGCTATGTAACTTTCTTTTGGTATGGATAACATATTCACTCTTTCCTGACTGCTGATAGTTGTTTCCCTACCCTATCCATGACTAATCTCACAAGAATACAAGCTATCATATTTCTGTAAATCTAAATGTCACCATACTAATGCATTATGCATATAATTTTATCAATAAAAATTAAAAAGTAATAATAAATAAAATAACCCAAAATTATTGCAACAGATATACATACTACAACATATAATCACTAGATTGTCCAAAAGACAAAATTGATAGAGATTTGATAAGTTGGACTTTAGAGACCTTCTACCATTAGATTGTCCAAAAGAATGAAACATATGTAATCACTCATTCAGGTTAATCACTTTGGAAATAGGAATCCCTACCAACTGTAATGGATTTCTACCAAATAGTGGCTTCCATCCATGCTTCTTATTATTTGATTCAAAGTAAGATTTACTCAACTACCAAAATCATGATTGCCATACAGAATACAACACATTGAAAGTTGTACAACACAAACTTACCCACAACATAACATAGTATAAGAGAAAATAAGTTAAACACACCTTTGGGTGGGGTATGCGGGAAATCATGACACAGTACCAATTTCATGCGAAAAGCACCATTCTCATATGGAGTTCCAGCTGCAAACAAATATTACTTCTATTCAGAATCAAAGTTGCAACAAGAAACCGAAGAAAACAGGATCAGTGACAGAAACTACATACCAGGACCCTCAATATCAGCAAATATAGTGGAGAAATCATCATCATTAATTACCACCTTGATGCCCTCTGGTGGGCATTCATCTAGATTCTTTAGTTCCTTTGCAAGTTGCTTTATCACGTTAGGTGGCAAGTTTTCATTGGTTGCCTGTTGTAATAGATACAGAAACAGCAATAAACCAATAAGTAATAATACCGCTCTTATAATTCATATAAACACTATAAACAGAACGAGGACACACACACGTGGCATCTGACCATCATCCCAACCACAAATTAGTTAACTCCAAACCATAGCCTCCACTATGTAGGACCTAAATGAACCTCCTATTCAAACGTCAACTGCATTGGTTAGAACTGTTTTACATATGCCATTTTTCAAGCCTATCCTCAATTTATATGTATACATAACAAAACAAAACTATTATCTTCTGATAATATCGCTAGACCAGAGTAGAAATTTTATAAATGAGGAAGTGGACTGCATCCTTGCCGGCCATTCCAGTGCACGTGCACGATGGCACATACTGCACCCACTCAAATAAACCAAAACAGTTCCCACCAAGAACATCAGTAATACTAGGACTTTGAGAGGCCTAGTATTCAAGTCAGCTGTTTTCTCCTGGCCCTCAACGTCTTGTAATCCTCTTACGTAGTTAACCACATAGGTGCCAACAACAAAGTACCCAAAAGAATGGATCCCTGACAACATCCCTGCAGACAGAGAACAGTAAACATTAGAATGTGGAACATTAAACAATTCCCAGCGGTCACGAGAGAGGACAGTAGGCTTACACTTTGTAAACATATTCCCATTCACCAAATACAATAATCAAAAAAGTTGCAAATGGCAAAGATAATGCATTGTTTAGCAACACCATTGAAACTTCATTAAGAGACCCAGATGGGGTTGATTGCTTTGCAGTGTCCATGACCCGCCTTAGGGTCAGCTGAGAAGGAACAAACAACAAAAATCAATTGGTCAGTAAACAGAGGCTAAGAAAAAAACCAAAATCTTTCCCTAGGCATATTCATCCACAAGGCAATCAACATTTTTATTGAGTAAACTGAATGAGGAAAACAATAAATATGAACTTACAATTTCTCATTTAAAATGGTTGTGGAGTGATTTCCCCTAGGAGCTTTCATACTTGCAATCATGGACCAAGATCTTTCCCTACGATCAAGTCGCTCAGCGGAAGTGTGATAGCATAAAAAGATGAGGATCATTAAAATTTAGGAAGGCTTACTTTAGAGGATTTTCATGCATTGAATCAAACCATGAGTTATAGTTAAAAAGAACAATGCTTTGAAAATTGTATAAAGGTAGACCATCTCTTACCAACAATCAATGCATGCTTGACTCCTGGTTCTAACAGATCCCTCCATGATGGACCCTTTGCAACAGCTTCAGATGGATGGACCATCGCAGGTCCAACCGGGTGCTGCTGCATGAGTTCCTTAGAATAAAGAGCAGGCTGGCTTACTAAAGCAGCAGCTTGAATATATTCCCCTCCTTCTGGAACTTCACCACCACCTGGAAGCGAAACAAGTGACCCGCAACGAGATCCAGCCACACCTTCCTCATGCAAATATATCCTCTTGAATCCTCCTTCTTTCTTTCCATCAGCAACTTCTCTTTCAGTCCATTTCCATGCTAGCTGCCAACCGCCGCCAATACCCATAGCTGGCTCCCCACTGGCCGATTGCATGAGACTGCTATGACGCCTCATGTTCATAATGCTGCCATGGGAAGCAGGAGGAATCATGTCTTTCTCCATGCTTGTGGTTTGACGTGAGAGCAATGGGCTCTGTAAATTGTCATCAGAATCGTCTCCAATCATGTTAAATATTAAGGCATCAAGGGTCAATAAGAGTGACATACCAGGTCTCTGTACTTTCACTGCTACAAGCTCGCCTGAGTGCAGATGAGCTGCAAATGCCAACAAGAAATGTAAGGGTTTATGTTAGTCAATGACAAATCTAATATACATTTTGAGGAAATAAAAGTATAATGTAAAGAAACGCAAACATAGTTTAAGACAGAATGTCCTCTCATCAGGAAAGCAATTACGAACTCTCTAACCTTTATACACCTACCCTAAGGATGCAGCTGCTATGGGTTCAGAGCTGATGTCTGCAAATATTTTCGAAATTGGAGCACCCAACTGGGACTCGATGGACTTAATGGCAACAGTAGTTGGAAATGGAGGTATTTGATCCTAGCATCGAGGAAAGTTTCAAGCATTAAATGTTGTGATCTAGAAATCTGCACAGCACATCAATCACTTGCTCACACATCCCAATTTTCAGAAGTTGGTTAATAGGGCAAGGAAGCTAATTTACCTGTAATTTAGCAAGTTCCTGGCAGTAAACAGTAGGTAAAATGTCTGGCCGAGTGCTCAGAGCCTGTCCAAGCTGGCCAAACAATAAAAATGTAAGATATCCCCAGCAAGGAATCCAAGAATAACCTAGCACTGCCTCTAAAACATGAATAGACAACCATCAAAATGATGATGAAATAAATAGGGAAGAAAGTACTTGACAAACCAAAATCCAAAGTGTTTCCTCAATTGCTTCATCACTCAATTTTTCACTTCCACCCTTTTTGAGAATATTATCACAAAAAGTAGCCAATAGCTCTGCACTTGAGCTGCCAGCAACTCCCTTATTGCAGAACACTTCAAAGGCCTCTTTGAGTGCCTAGAATATGAAAGCAATAACGTAAGGAAAATAAGGACATAATATTAGGAACAAGATTCAGTGTCCAATACAAACCTTGTGGAAAGGATTATGATTCTGGAAGCACTCATTTACATATGCCAGATACTTGTCATGCAGCTCAATAACTTTTCTAACAAACACCTGATTACAACAAGATTAAGTCAGTTTTCTAACATATGCCATATACTTTTTTTTTGTCAGATAAGGTCATAGTGTTTCCCTATAAAGGCAGAGTAGCAATGAAGGAGGATCTAAAACCAAACAAGAAATGAGATAAGATTCGATTGAATTTCGAGTAAATTGGATGTAAAGCCAAATGTTGAGAGTCACGTCTATTTACATCCCAAGGTTTAGAATCCAAACTTTCTTCAAACCCCATTATCACCAAATGTTTGAAAACGGTAATTCCAACATCAAAATGATTCAATTAATCAAAAAAAAATAACACAAACTAAACAATAAAGATATGATTTTTATCAAGAAAAAAACACAGATTCAAACATTTTCCCTAAATCGATTGAGATTCGAAGTAAAACCTTCGATGGGGGTGTAGATCTAATGAAATCCTAAAAGACAAATGTAAAAAATGCTATCAGCAAATGCTATCAAAGATGATGTGTTGTGTATTGTTTCATAATCACTAAAGGACAAATCCAAGTTCAAGAATCATGATATCAATGCATATCTTTGAATAAATATTCCGAAGACTTGATTTGTGAAGACATATACTTACACATGGGCCTGTTAGTGGCCACAGAAGCAATCTTTGAAAACGTGCCATGTCACAGGGTATGAAACTTAATAAGATGTTTCTACTTAAACTAAACCAAAAAAAAAAATCATATGTCCAAAGTAAGTACAATATATTTAAAACGAAGTACAAAATATCATTTTCTCTAATCACTTCCTTTAGTTTCACAATATTGGGATGGTTCATCTTCCGCAGTGATTGGGAAAAACAAGTAAATAAAAAGATTAAATAATGAATCTTCAAGAGGTCATTAGTGAATAAAATAGGGGAAAAGTAAGGGTTAGAGGAGGAAGGGGGGGGGGGGGGAGTCATTACCTTTACTTCCCTAAGATTTATGCATTCCTCCCAAGAATAATACTTGTTCATCTTTTTGATTGAGACCTATCAAGCAATGCAACATCTTCAGTATAAGAGTAACCAAGGCCATAAGAAAACATCATTTATTACTACATACAATTTTGCCTGTTTGTCTATTTATTGCTCGCCAAACACTTCCGAAAGTTCCATCTCCAACTTCCTTAATAATCTTGTACCTATAGTAGCAAAGAGAAATCATTATAAACTGACATCAAATGAAATGTTTCATTATAAACTTCCTTAATGTCATGCATACATGTTGTCCACTAATTGTACAATGTACTATAGTGAAGGATTGTCCATAATTTCAGCAGGTGGTACACACAATATCACAACATATTGGCTACAAATGCAAACATAAAGATAAATTTGGACAAGTGAAACAACTTAATCCATCTCTATCATCAAATGTGACTAAACTTGCTTTAAAAAAGGTGAAATGGCTGTATGTGATGCACCTTGGTCATGTTTTGAAACAACTCTATCAAAACTTGGTAGAAAAGACTCTTATTTTGGATGTTTTGGAAATCTTGGTGTTCAAACATTGAGGGCTTAGCTCAAAACACAAAACATCCAACTAGTTCATTACCCCTAATTGAACCAAAAGTAAAGGTAAACTAAATAGATAAAATGTAATATGCAAATCTACCTTAAAACCCAAGCTTGGTTCCGCACCAGTGAACACAAGGTATTTCACATTGTACCTAAAAAAACACCCAAAACAAATCACCAATTCAGAAAACCAATTGAACACAAGGTGTTTGACGAAAAGACAAAGAAAGAACAAACGAAAAAAAATAAAATTGGGGTTTTGATTTTGAGTAGACAAAGAAAGAACCAACCTTTGTCTTGTTGGAAAACCAAGATAAGCAAAGGAGTTCAATAATTGTTGAATGCAAAGAACAACAACTAACTCAAATAAGATTCTTATTATAAGCAGACAAACATAATTCCATGAGAACTTGGTAAGCTATGGGGATAGGTCTTCTCAACTTTATTGATAGCACTTACAATTCACCAAAACGAGGAAAAAAGCCCCAAATCCAAAATCAAACACCAAAACTCCTAAAACCTTTTGACAACCAAAATCACAAAAATCTTCATGTACCAAGACCTGAGAGTTAAAATCGAATCCCTCAGAACACTGAACCATAACTAAAATTCACTAATCTAGTAAAACCGAGAGAACAAAGCAAAAGATTTATGAATCGCTCACCTTGAGGAAGGAAAATAATGGCTGCAGTAACCTATCCCCACCTAATCGAAATGAAAAAAAGAATTGTGGAGATCGTAGTCATTTAGGCGAAACAGGTTGGTCGTTGACAGCACAGGGAGATCAATAGGAGAGGGAGAAAGTTCGAAGAGGGGGAGCAGAACGGTGAGGGAGATGAGAGCAGTCGGAGAGGGAGATGAGAGCAGTCGGAGAGGGAGAGGGAGATGCTTCGGCTTCTGCTTCCTTCCTTCCTTCTTTCTCTGTTCTGTTTTGTTTCTCTTTTGTTTTTTTTTTTTTTTGGTTTGGATCGAGCGGGAGCTTTGGCGCCCCCAGCGAATTACTCCCGCCCACATTTGATAGCCTTTCACAATTGAGAAAAGTCCCTTTCATAGCCCTTTCTAAAAAACCGCTATTGTCATGAGCTATCTATCACCATTTGTGTTGTAGTGATTTTTTTAATTGAATGAAGAAACACTTTCAATCAAAATGTCAATCCATTTACTAAACCAAACTGCAAATGAAATCAGACATTGATAACTGATAAACATTAAGTTCTTTTTATCTCTGCTATCAACAAAAGTAGTAGTATAAGTAGCAGTAGTAAGCAACCAGAGCAGCAGAATAATGTTATAAGCACCAATTCCATAAACCAACATGACAAATTGATTTGTAGCAAATTCATGCATGATATCTTATCTATCCAAAACCAAAGTGAAGGAAGGAAGAAAGTATTCACATACTGTTAGGAACTGATCTGTTTTTTGTTATGTTTCTGCAGGATTGGAGAACCAAAGCAATGCAACACTCAGTATCAATGTCAGAGTTGGTTGATTTCTGGAAGTAATGGAACCTTACAAGACGCAATCAAGATAAGAACAGCTAAAGAGAGCTCTGAACAATGAAAACTGATTCAGAAATGATGCAGTTTTGTATAGAATGAATTGTAAAGATTACAATGGAAAGAAGGAAACATGCTACTAACCTGACAGACAGAAGTGAAGAGATGAAAAAACACTAAAAATAGCAGCTATATACCCAAGAAAATGCTTGGAAAATCTACACATGGTGCTAAACAAAGGCACATGATTTCAAGACAAGAAAATACCAATCTTGAACTAAAAAATATGTCCGAAAGAATCTAAGCTTCAGTCCACAAAGCATCGCAGTACTGATCAGTATCTTAGATATTTTGCATGCATTATTAGAGACTATATATCAAGCAATTAGATAACCATATCACAATGAAAAAAATATAATGAAACTTAACACAAAAATTGATAAAGGTAAACATACCCTCATCCTGTGACATAGTTCAAGCTAGAACTGTGAAGGGCAATCAACACCGAGGCCTTGTAAGATAAAACACTACAACACCACAAAACCTCCACATTGGGTGTCGTTATCATTTTCATGCATATAGAAACAACTTGTGAGTTCTGAAGCTCTAATTGATATAGAGAGAAGTATGAGAAGGTTTCCACACAATTAGTTGTTTTTTATTTGAATTTTACTTTTGTATGACACAGTACTATTATAAAATGCCACAAATTGGTGAATTGGCTTAGTTATCAGGAAGAGACAACTCATATCTTTATTTACAAGATCAAGTAATCAGAGCACCTTCCACTTAGAGTCACAAGAAACTTACAGCAGCTGATGAGCTAAGGCCTGAACTACCAAGTCCCTTAGAATCGCAAATAAACCATGTGATGCCCTACAACAACACAAAGACCAATAAGGTGACTACTTCTTTTTTTCTTTTTTTAAGGAAATAAATTACTGATATGATTTTAAACGATAATAAGTTCCAAGGCTGAACAAAAATATACAAAAAGAGATAATATAATCAATCATGTCATGAGCTTTTAGGAGTATACATGCATCACTATAAGCTTATAAGACTATAACAAGGACTAATAGAATTTAAAGGAATTTATTAGGAAAAAAAAACAGCCAAAACAACCTGAGTTAGGTGGTTCCCAACTCTCTGCAATGCATACAACGCCCCTTTTGCATAACTTCCCATTCCCAAGTTACATTCTACATGAACTACAGAAGGATCAGTTGTATGTGTCCCATTAGCATGCTTTGGTTGTTGAGCTTCATCAACCCTTTATTATCAAACAATCATCAGAAAATTCAATATGTGACATGATTAACCCATACATTGCAATGAAACAATTACATTTTTTTAACTGAACAAAGATATGAGCATTCAAGCCCGAAGTTGCGGCATTTGAAAAAATACGTCCTTCCATGGACATTTTCCATTTCCTATATACACTTTTCAGCACAATTAAAGTAGAAAAATCTTATAGGAAATTGTTATATGCATGACTTGGCTTAGGTTTCAAATGTCATACAGCCATGAGAAAGCATCAGTAATGTATAAAAGTATCAACCAAAGAAACGAAAATGAATATATATTTAAAGACATATCCTTACCTGAATCTCACTTCCCCTTTAAACTGTCCCGACTTAAGTAGAACCTAATACCCAAAAACAAAAAGTGTGTTCTAATTGTACAATAAACAATAAACACACACACACACAAAATAATAATAAAATAAAATTTAAAAAAAATGATCAATTTCAATTGTATAGAATTCTAAGAAATTATGCATCTTTCCAACATTATCTATAAATTGAAGAGCTTCAAGTTTGGACTGGGAGAGATAGCATTCAGAATATCCTGCAATATAAGAACCAACTAAAAAATGGGCCTCACATTGGAGTGCACCAATGCACCATCATGACCCATACTCCATGTAACCATGCTCAATCCTTCACCCAAGCATGCTTATTCACATAACTAAATTGAGGAACTACATTATATAAAGGATTTTTGATGACAATCCACTACACCAAAAATACCCATTAGCAACGGTTTTAAACCGTGGGGGTAACCCATTGTCACGGCTAAGAGCCGTGGGCTGTAGAGGCGTCGCTAAATCCCCAGTAACGGCTAAAAACCGTGGCTAAAATATTAGCAACAGTTTTATCTCGAGGACGGTTGATGATTTAGCCACGGTTATAAACCGTTGCAACAATATTAGCCATGGTTCTAATCCGTGGCCAGGAGTAGCAACGTCTTAAAACCGTTGCAAGTTATGGCCACGGTTCTAAGCCGTGGCAATAGTTTTAGCAACGGTTTTAAGCCGTGGCCAGTACTAGCCACGGTTATTAGCCGTGGCAAGGTAGCCACGGTTTTTAGCCGTTGCAATAATTAGCCACGGTTTTAAGCCGTGGCAAATTTTTTTTTTTTTTTTTTTTTTGTCACGGTGTTAAGCAAATGCAGTTCTACTGACAGTGATGCAATACAGGCAATGAAGAGAAATTACAGACTGAAGAACTTGTAATTGTAATTCTGGATTGATGACAGTAAATGGAATGGATTGTATTCAATAAGAAAGCTAATTCGAGATAGCTAATCTCCTGTAGAGCAAATGCTCAAGTGTACAATTTTCTTACAAATCAAATGAATCCCTTTTTCTCTCTTATGCTCTCTTATTTATAGTACTACATTTATTGACAACTAATCTAACAAAAATCCTTCCTAAACAACATTACATGCAACAACATAGCACTCTGCAACATATAGCAACCTGCTCCCTTTAGTAACAACACTCTTATTCAGACAAATCCCTGAATGAAGGGCAAAATATTATCTACCTTTACAGGATTGACTCTGCCACGTGCTAAATGGTGTTGCATTCTATCTGGTCTAATTAACCGGTAAACATCAAGGCCACAAGATCCCAACTCTGAAGCATGTGTTGTCCCTTGATATTCAAAGTTGTGGCAAGTAAAGCAAATTCGAACTGAATTAAGACCCTTGGTTGCATACAGATCCCAGTAAAGTGGTGCCTAGAAAGCAAGAACAAAATTTACTAAGACTATCCAATTGAGATAAAATCAACAACTATAAGCAAGATATTTTCAAAGTTATTTGACCCTACAACAAAAGATGTCTGCCAATCATGGCAATGAATTATATCCGGTTATCTGAAGCAAATTGTGAATCCATATTAATTTCATTCTATATCTAAGGTTGTTCAATATCAAGTACTATAAGTAAGCACTGTGCTAATGAGTTGATCTATTTTTAATTCTTGTTTATTCAACTGATTTGCTATGCACATGATCAGAAGGGAGTGCAGTGCAACAAAACTTGCCTGAACATATTAGACTGTAAGCATTTTTTTAAACAAATAAGCCTTAGCTAATATAATAAATCTTTAACAAAACATATAAATAGCAGAGACATTGACAATACTATCCAGAGCATTACCCCGAACTCCACCTCTAAACTACTGCCACTTTAATCTTTAAAGGCTATAGTTTTGTCTTCAAAATTACTCAAAGATAAGGTAGACCATGCCTCAGATGGAAAACAAGTTAGTTTGAGCAGTGTTGTAGTTTGAGCAGTGTTGTAGAAAAAACTTGTTCCTTCTCACAAAGCATTCAGAGTTCGTGATTTGAAGGAACACTTTTTCAGCGCCTCTCAGTTTCAGAAACTCAATGCTAACAAACAACAGTTTGAGTAAATGCTAATTAACTGTTTGAGTAAATTTCTTCATAAAGTGATTAGAAATGTTAGTTTCAGTTGCCCAGTGTATTTGATATAATGGGAATGTAACAGAACTATGAGCAATTCGTCAATAACTTGAAAAGAAAAAGTTAATTGTATAGATATTAGTTTTAAAAATCAACTTAAAAGACCTAATAAGGCCTAAAACAAAAATAAGTTTAGACCTTAAAAGACCTTTATCATGAACTAGACCTTAAAGTTTTTTTACTGAGAGGCAACATAACAAGTTTTTAGATTATAACGATAATCAACAAAATTGCTTCTCTGAAACTAAATTTAGTCATACAATTGTATTAATAGAAATGTCTTGAAAACAAATAGTAGTTAAACTACACATCAACAGCATTGGTACTGTTTAACAAGTGCATTTAAATATCACCCTGACTTCTTTTTTTTCATTATCAGTAAGACTAGCCAAGAAGAAATTAACAATGAAGAAACTGAAATCAAATAAAGAGGAGCGAGCAACTGACAGCAACAAAAGCAGAGAACAAACAAATTCTATACTTTAAGTAGAGAGTGGAACCACCATACTTACTGCATAAAGCAGGACCTGGCCATCATCCATTGTTTTGAAAGACATGGACGCCTCTCTGTGCTGCAGAGATGGAAGGGAAGTGTCTATCAACTTAACCAATAAGCAATGTACTAAACAATAAAATTGACTAGATAGAATTCTCCCTTACCACGACAGATGCTATACCAGGAAAAAGACCTGAACAAATGACGGCATGAACCAGAGACTGGTTATGGCTCAAAGTATTATTTGCACTGGCATTCTCATCTAACAAACCAGCATCTTTTAAGATAAAGTTAAACTGCTTCCTAAGAGAATGGATAGCCTGAAGAGTCTGAGCAGAGAGAAAATTCCTCCAGCAATATTCATATGCAGATCCTTCCCTCTCTGCATCTTTCCATCCTTCATAAGCACGAACAAGGGCCATATGATCACTATAGTCCTTTGCAGAGAATCTTGACTTTGCAGTTCCTGCAAGCTGAATCAGGAAATAGATGTCAGACTTTGTTTGTTTGTCTCACCTCTTGACATGTACATGGGGTTGTTGATGGACTGTCCAGAGTGTATGATAGGAGTTAGATAGTTGTCATTTTCAAATTTAACATGGCTAATGTAGAGGGGCTCTTCTAGATAAAATTTATTAGTAAGAAAGTTGATAGATTTTTTAATTAAAGTATTATTACACCAGAACTAACTACCTGTCATTGAAATGGGTAAGGGTGTTATAATAAACAAAATAATAATAAATAACATTGACATACAAAATCCAAATATAAAAGAGCAAACCTGGACTAAGACAGGAAGAATGTCCATGCCAAACTTAAAGCACCAAATGAAGTCAGCCCAAGCAGTCAGCTCCCAGCAACCCGGACAGCACCAACGCAAGCTCTGTTTCGCAGCAGCGTGTAGAAAAACCAGCAAGCCTCCCAGCAGACCTCAACCACAGCTCAAAACCGGTGTGCTAACCGCGCACGCTGAAACCCGCTGGGCCAGAAATAGCACGTACAGCAGACACGCTGAATCGCACTCTGTCTGGATCAACATCGCACTCTGTCTGCAATGCAGAGCACGCTGAAACTACAGCGCACCCTGCCTGGGACGCGCTCTGTGCTGCAGTGTTCGGATCATCCCTTCCCTTTCAGTTACCGCCGGATTATCTCCAGTGTTTACTGATAAAGGAGGGAGTAGCAAATTGAGGAGCCATAGTAGAACTTTGTCCAAGGGAAAAAAAACGCAAAATCTCATTTATAATCAATATTCTAAAATAAATAGATCAAATGTCATGACGTGGGATCATATGGTTAACTATGTGACTACTTGTAATATCGATAATCAAATTCCTTACCTGGCCAAGACCCTCCATTGTGGTAACTCCATCTAGTGTTTTTTGGATCGCAGCCTGTAACAATCCGCCATTCATGACTTTCTATGGTTGGATAGCAAATCTTAAGTGGTATTTCTCCAACTAATTCTTCCCAGCGCGACTCAATAAGATCCATAATAGCTGCAGACTGCTCAGGGGTTGCCAAGGATGAAAGAATTGAAATAAAGTTACCTAAGCAAAACCAGCGGAAATCCATTCTTGCAGGACTAACATTTCCAATGAAGTAGCCACCATGTGTCGGCATGAAATCAAATACCCAATCTAGAAGAGAATCAGGCATGACATTAAACTTGTTGATTGCAGTGTGAGAGTACTCTTCAGTTTTAAACCGATAAATATCGTTAAGTTGCTTTAGGTCAAGCCAAAAATAAGTTCTCATGTGATAGCTTAGTGCATGAAGGCGTTTGACGATTCTCTCCACAAACTCTTTACCCTCTTCATCTTACTTGAGTAAAGGCAATGCACATCTTAAAGCCATGAAGAAAAGAGCTTGTATTTCAACAGGATACCCATAAACACCCTAAAGCAGTAAAGAGACAGAACATATTAGTAAGGGGTTTACATCTCAGCTTGAGGAAACTAAGTTATTGAAGATTGCCTTTAAGAGTCAATAATTCATCTATTTCAAATTTTCAAAGTGCAGAGTTAAAAACATAAAGCATACACACCTACGACTAGTGAACATTACAAGATGATAAGAGAAACTCACCATTCTACGATCAATCATGGAACAACCATTAGCACATAGCAAAGTAGGAAATGTATCAAATCCTTCTGATAGGCATAAACTCAAAATGAGACGCATGCCCTTCTGACAAGCTGGTAAATCAGCTAAGGAAAAGTCTCCTGTAGATCAGCCAATGCCTCCAAATGTTGAGCGCTGAAGGACAAGTGAACCAAGGGTTGCTTGTGCTTGGTTTATAACGTTATCCATCTGCACAACACAACAACTTATAGTGAACCAAGAGATAATCCACTGGATGTTATTGTAGTTGGTCAAACAAATCAAACCAACCAGATTGCAAAGGAAATAGTTTCAAATCATTACTCAAGTTAATATAGTGACATTTTTCTTCCAAGGATTTAACAGATGCATGAGAAAAATTAGTTGCTTTCATGCTTTGTGATTTTTTTCATTTTTACTCTATATCAGCAAAACAATAAGTATTGTATTAATCTAAGCAAGAAAGCACCCAGAACACCAAGTGCAGCTAACTAAAGTATACACCAAGTATCCCAGCTAAACATGCAGAGAACATAATCTCTTTGAGTTTTTCCCAAGTACAACCTCATAATCATAGAGTGACTTAGGTATCTATCCAGAAGGTATCTACAGACTTATAAACATTCCTAAATATCATGTCTTTTCTTTATGTCCCAAGAACCCAAATAGAGGTATGAGTTTTATGTCCCAAGAACTCAAACAGAGGAATGAGTGAATCTCTCCCAAGTCCATCTCCCGAAAGAAGAGAAATTAGAGAGGTTTTGGCTTGCAGACTCAAAGGTTTCCACCCCATCCACGTAGGAAGTAGGGACAAAGCAGTGATGTGCAACTTAGATAGACTTCATTTGGGAGAGAAAATTTTAACAAAACAAAACAAAATTTTATAGCTTTCATATTGATAACTTTCATATTGAGAGTTTATAGCTTTCATATTGATAACAAAACAAAATAAGTTGTATAAAACTATAACAAAATTTTTTGTCTCTCATTGTAAAGCTAGATAGAAATTGGCTTTGTGCTACGTTAAAATGCCCAACAAGCTCCCTTGATGTATTTAACATGTTCTATATCATTGGATATGTGGTTCAGCAAATAAGTGCAAATAATCATAAACTTTGCATAATTGCATCCCAATAACAGAAACAAGTGAAATGAAGATGAAAGTCGGATTCATGAATCAAAACATAAAAATGATGCAAGTCTTCTATACGAAACTTATTGATGACAAATAAGACGACGGTAACTTATTAACACCAATAATAATGCAGTAAAGATAAAAGAAATAAATAATTGCTGAAAGAGGACCTGCTGCAGTTGAACCTCCATTGTCAAGAAGGATATTAACATTACCAGTAACACTGCGAATATTAAAATCTGCTAGTCCTTTTCCAGATGAGTTCTGCCAGATAGCTTCTAAAGCTGGAACTATGGGAGCTACATCCGTTCCGCTAGCAAGGAAACCAAGTCTGGTGAAATCATTTGCCATCTTAGCATAGTCCTCATTTACAGCATGGACAACAGCATCAATCAAAATCTGTTTATTTTGCTGCAAATACAGAAGGATAAAGAGAGTGAGCACCATGTTGCAAATAGACCAGAAGGCAACCTGTTCCTGTGCATGTATATGTGTACCATATGGCACAGCACAGCTTCTAAAATCTAAAAATAGTAGATTTAGGAATATCCAAAGAGATACCATATAACCATTCTGTTATGAATGAACACATATTTGACAAGGAAAAATTTGGATTCAAGCTGATGAGAAACAATACGCACCACTGTGTGACAATTCTGTTTTTCTTTTCCCTTTTGGTTTTTTCTCTTTTATATTTCATATTTCTTCCTATTCATAATCAAACTTTATTCACTGAAAATGTAATTATCATTGTCTGTAGACCAAAGCCTCAAACTTCTGTTCAAGAGAAAACACAAGGTTAAACTTCAATTACCATTTCTAATGAATACACTATCAATGTCACATGTCAGTTTAACAATGAAAAGGTAGAGTGAATCCAGTGTTTGAAAAGGCTAATTCAGGAAATGAGGCATTAGTGTTTTAAGATGCAAAGCAAGCCTGAAGGTGTAAGTTTCAGTAATCGAACAATGAAAATTACTAAAATATCATGTACAAATCAAGGAAATTATAAAGACTCGATCCATGTAATTAAGCTATAACAGGCATCGATATGTCACTTACATGAAACTTAGCAAATAGTTAATGATATCAAGCTAATATTAGAATGTGAAAATTTTTACAGAAGCAACAGAGTAAGTTCACTTACTGGAATTGGAGTTGCATATTTACAGGAAAGTGTGCAATTGAATGGCTGAAAGGGTCTCTGTTGGTATGAGTGCCATTATTTGGTTCTTGACCATTCTCTGTTAGTGGCAAGATCATTGCCCGATCATGGTGATGCTGCACTGGAAATTTGGCTAGTCACTATCACTATTGTTCTTGCATCTGAAAAATATAAATAAGGAGAGATCAGATAACTTTATGAAGGATCTAAATTTCAGACTCTGAATAATCAGGCAAAAGATAGTTTTTGTACTAACGTCTTTTCCCTTCCATGGCTTCTTTTTTCGCTTGACAGTCAGAGCATAAGAATGGGCCATTCCAAGGACGCGCTTTTCCTGGATTTGATGAACCAGCATGCACCGATGTTCCCTTGTTCGGTTTTATTTCTACTTGACAAACCGCACACATGAACAATTTGAACATGTTGCATAAGGGATACTCTGTATTTAACCTGTGATTCACATAAATGCATCAGATTCTGATAATTAGATTATCCACAAACAAATGCATATATCAGTTTTGAAGAAGAAAACTTTAATAGAAAGTGTGATGAAGCTTGCCAAACAATCAATATTCAAGGAACAAAGAACAAAGAAGAAACAAAAAAGGTTTCTTGCCATTAGAGAAATGTGGTCTAAACTGAAATCTTCATAACAATCATTATGACATAAATAAATATGGTTTTTATCGAACCTGGGCTTTGTAGAGAGGTAAGAGTTTGGGAAGATTCTATAGTTGAGAGTGGCAATAAATTCCCATATTGGTGATCATTGGAGAGCTGAGAATCGCGAAAGAAGCTGAAATGCAAGATAACAATCTAATTTGGGGTTTGAGTTTCGCAAAACTCACTTTTTTCAAGACTCAAAGAAAGCGTAAAACAAGAACCATAAAAGTCAGAAAAAATGACTTACTTAGAGATGTCTGAGTTCAACATCTGAAATTCGTTGCTAAAATAAGACGTACTATTTCTTTGCGAATGATTTCCATTTTCTCCGAGCCTTCTGCTTTGAATTTCTTCTTGTAGTACCTTTCCCTCCATCCATGTAAACCCAATCTGACCTGCATAAAATATGTGCAAACAACCTCTCAGATTTACAAATTAGAATTATTTTCATCCTTTCAGAGCAGTACTCTGTATACATGAAGCAGGAAGTACTTCACTATTACATACACGAGAAATTCAAAAAGTGAAAGCACAGACCTTGTCTGTCAATAATCCACCATGTTTGAATAAATCACCCTTCTCACAGATCATATCCTTTAGCTGTCTTTTCAACTTCTTCGTGTTCTTCACAACCTAGAAGACAACAACAAAATATTTAGATTGAACTCTTAATCAAGTGGTTCCCAAAAAATTTCATGTGAACATAACAGGCACCAAATTCCAAATATAGCATTATAGTTATATAAGAATTAGCATACATCATCATCATCATCATCATCAAGTATTGAACAAGCATAACTATTATGACAAGGCAGTTTGCATATGATGGAAAAGACATCTTAACTAACTAAGCATATGATGGAATGTTGAGATCCTAAAGCTTTTTTAAGGCATTGGAATGCGTCATTAAAATGCTTGATTCTCTCAAAACAAAATTAACTCGTTAAAATGTTTCAACTTCTTAAAAATAATTCCTTTTTATTCTTGAGCATGCAGTACAACAATTTTGTGCAAAACCAGACTGGACAGCTTAGATCTAAAGCTGATTGCCAAAAAAACTATGCATCAAAAGGGTAAATCAGTAGTATAACATAAAACCTTTCAAATATCTGTTTACCTTAATTTGTTTTGCTTCACCTCCCTTCGCTTTCTTTAGGCTAATTACTGTCTTAAACCAGTCCCCAGAGCCCATATCTATGAATCACGATGTTAGATAACTTTACAGAAGTGTCAATTCTATGGTACCTGGAAAATAAATTTCAAATTTATCACAAATGTGTCAGCTGTGACCATCAAATTGTTCAAACACCATACCTTTCATGTGTTTGTGAACTTCAAAGAGACAAATGGATCTTCCTAAATGGTAAATGCATTTTCCTAAGATCAATAAGAAACGACTGAAAAAAGAAAGGGAATGCAGTTTGTAAGAGATTTACCAATTGAAACCAGAGCTCCTAAGGGAACTACCATAATTTGTTCACATTAATCATATTTCTATTATTCTATTTTATTCAGGATACACTTCAAAGTTTATGTGATCTCCTTTCATTTGTCACACTGATAGTACTCCTAGACCCATTTCATGAAACACCTTCCTAATGTCATTCTCGATTCTTCTTATTCAAAACCAACTTCAACATCAAATCATTTCTATCGAGTTTCCCAAATCAAGATTTGGCAAAGTGATTCAGAGCAGTTCCATACTTCAGTGATTATCAAAACAGAGTCTATAGATCAGAAAAAACATATACCAATGCCACAATGAAGATTGTAGACACAAACAGATATTGAGTGCACAGGTAAGAAAGCTGCTAAGGGAACTACTGTAATTTGTTCCTATTAATCTTATTTCTATTCAGTTATACTATTTCATTCAGACTGACTTGTCCTCGGCCATTTCATCAAACGACTTTCTAATATTATTCTTGATTCTTATCTAAAACCAACTTCAATATCGAATCAACATCCATCAAAATTCCCAAATCAAGATTGAAATAGCAAAATGATTCAAAGCAGCTACATACTTCATTGACTTCAACTTTCTTCAGAACTGAGTCCATTAGATCAAAAGAAATACATACCAATGTCACAGTGAAGATCACATACACACACAGACATTGATTGCTTGCATAGACAATTGACTTCATCTAAACTATTTTTCAATACCCAGATCTCTATTTTCAAAAAACCCATCTCAAATCCAACAAATATAAGCATGGGTACACTTGAAACACAAATAAACACCACAAAATATAACAAATCAACACAAACACACCCACCGTGAAGGGGAAACAAAAAAGTAGGGAATCAGTAAATTGAATGCACTTACCACAAACAAGAGATCAGCTTTTTGCAACCAAGTTGAATTTCTGGCCTTCAAATCAGTATCCAATGGACCAACTTCTTCAAAGTTTCCAATCCCAACTCCTGAAGCACCCAACTTAGTAGAATCAGTAAACCCCAAACCTCCAAAACCCTAGATCAGAAGATAAAACACATCAAAGATTTAACAAAATCACCAAATACAAACACTATGCTCTTGTGCATAGAAATCAGGCGAGGCGAGGTGACGGCGAGAGGAGAGGTGATGGTGAGAGAAGAGCGATAGAAATCAGGCGAGGCGAGGTGACGGCGAGAGGAGAGGCGAGGTGGGAGAGCTGCGTTTGTGAGGGCTGCGTTGCGTTTGTGTGAGGGAGAGTTGCGTTTGAGGGAGGAAATGAAATCGTGAGCCAAAAACGCGAGGAATGACTTTCGCCCTTCCGCTCGCGAGAGTTGGGGGGAGATGGAGCGGGAACGCAAAGCGGGAACCCAAATTTTTTTCGCTGATAAATCGAATCGACTTCTCCACACATCCACGTGCAACACACGTGCAATGTAGCAACGGTTTTAAGTCGTTGGCCACTATAGCCACGGTTTTTAGCCGTGGCAAACACACCAACGGTTTAGAACCGTGGCCAAGCGTTTTTTTAGCCACGGTTTTAAGCCGTTGGCCATTATAGCCACGGTTTTTGGCCATGGCAAATACACCAACGGTTTAGAGCCGTGGCCACCTCTGTGTAGCTAATCAGGCCCTTTGGTGTAGTGATCTTTACAAAAGAAGAATTATAATGAAGCTCGTGGAGTAGCAATAGCAAAAGGTTTACTATTGCATAACTTTGAAAGTATCACAATGAAGGATAGACACATACAAGCTAAATTTCAAGTTTCAAATAGTTTGAACTTACAAACTAGAATGAACAGTGACATTTTATTTAGAGAGACAACAAAACAGAAGCAACTCAGTTTTGTACGGTCACTGTTACAAGGACCAAACTTTAAATTCGAGCACGAGATGAAAATAATGGTGATCAACACCCACAACCTCAGCTAATTTGTACATGGACAAAAAAAATGCAGTTAGGCAAAAGATAGGAAGATGGACTTACGCTGGAACTGCAAACACATAGCTGGAGACAATGTTGTCTGATAACATCAATTACAAAAGAACATTAGTAATGAAGTAAAAAAAAGAAGTTAATAATAATATAAAATAAAAATTCTACGACTATTTAGCATGAACTCATCAATATAATTCAGTAGGGAGTAAACCAATAAAAGGGGAAAATAAAGATCAAAATCCACGGTTTAGAGCCATGGCCATCTCCCTGTAGCTAAACAGGCCTTTTGGTGTAGTGAAAAATAAAGATCAAAATCCACTACATCTTGAAAATACTTTCCCAGTCAAAGATATAAACATGAAAAGGTTGATCTTTAATTTTCTCCCAGATGTTTCCCCAATGCCATACAAGGGCCTTGATATCTTTCCTTATACTATTTTCTGATATTCCAGTTCCAACAAAAGCTCTGTGATACTAAATCTTTAGAGAACTTGTGGATACTGGATAGTGGTACTAAATACTTAAGAATGTGCATAAATATTTAGAGAGCTTGTGGATTTACCTTGTGGTTATGGGGATGTGATTAGGACAGGTTTAAGGAGATCGAGTTCTCATCTTGTATGTATGTATTTAGAGAGCTTGTGGATTTACCTTATACTATAGTAATTTTTATATAAAAAGAAGATATCCAATCAGTAATTTCCACTAATCTAAGAACCAAAACTAAAGAATCACAAAAACCCCCCTAGATGAACAAAGATTGAAAAGACAAACCCAGATTCTACAACAATCAAACAGACCAAAAAACAAAGAAACCAGAAACCAAGACAACAAACAACTTAAAAAAATAGAAACTTATATCTCTTTCCTGATCATAACCCCAATATGCACCAAAACCCACATCATAAAAACTATTCAATTCAATCTCACACGTACCAAAGTCAAAAATCATCAAAGAAGCCACATGAAGAAGAAATACCTGAAATTTCTCAAGTGTGTGGCTTGTGGGGAGAGAGAAGCTTTGGAACACCACAGATTTCCTGAAACTGAGTCCCACTGTGGAGACCAAACTGAGTTACACCACAATTTTCCTGCATTGCATTAAATAGAATTTAGCTCGAAAAAGGAATTCAACTTTACAACATCATGGAAAAACTTTTTGTTTCATTTAGGAGCAGAACTTTTGTATAAAAAGAATCAAAAGTTGTGTTGTGAACCTGCATTTATAGGGAGAAAGGAAGGGATGCACATTTTGTGAGCACGAAATACAGTAAATGGTGATATTTTTCAACTTTGATTTCAGTACTTTCCTAATTTCTGGTATTGAACATAAAGATGGAAGAAAAAGAGGATCATGTAGGAAGTAATGATTATAGCGAGAGTCAAAATACACCGAAACACACACTAGATGAAGCTTATTAAAGGATGAAGCTTATGAAGTCAGTTATACTTTTCTCAAGTGCTCAAGTTGAGAATTGTAGCATAGCCTGATGTGCTTTGCTTCTTATGTTCTTACGACTAATTTAACATAACAATATTAGAGAAAACATTAATACATGGACACATAAACTCGCTATTTTTAGGACTGAATCATGCACTAAAGTAATTCCAAACTTGTCTCAGTGTTGTTGATTATTTGCACTAATCAGTCGATCTAGCAGTTCGAAAGAAACAAAAATATAAATTATTCAAGTCAAGGAATACCTTGCGTAACAACATTTTGAAGAGATCATCACGCCAGACAAAACCAATTAGTTTACAAGAACTGAAAACATGAAACCTAGGAAGAATGATCACTCAAGCAGCTTACTTACCACATTTATTGCAGTGGATGAAGTTCTCTTCGCCTCCGATTCTGTAACAGCAAAAACATAAGATAAAAAAACTTCAGATTATTCAAATTTTGAATAATTACTACAAAAAACATTGTATGTAACAAGGATAGAGGATTCAACCTGCAAACTCCACATCCATCACAGTGAAATTGCTTATTTGAAACCTGAAACCCAAACCAGATTGTTAGCTATGTAAATTGTTCATTACAAGAATTAAATGGATCTAAATTTGAGAACCGATCTTTTTCAAAGCTTACATCATCATCGAAGAACTTGCATTTTGCACAAAAGTAATCTCCCATGCAGACCGCACAGTTACTGCAATTTTGTTGAACCTGAAGATAAGAAGAAACAAGAACAATCTCAAATTGAATTGATAAATTAATAAATTCTTTAAACTTTTGTCAAGCTGGCTATTCAAGATTTCCAGGTAGAAACTCACATCTTGCTCTATACTACACAAATAACAGATAACCTGCAAATTCAACAAAACAGAAAAAATGATGAATCTATCTATTTGTTTCAAGTTCGAGTTGTACAAAACGATATCGACAAAATAAAGATAACAACCTTATCTACAACTGGTGTCTTTCAGAATCTATAAGGAACATTTCAAGACCAGAAAGTAACAAAAGGGGCTTTCCCATTCCAAAACACATCCATTTCACGTGTTACAAAAATACAAACTTGTAATAAAATCATATCCCAGATTTTTTTTTCTTAAAAGCTATATGAGCCATTTTGTGGTAGTGTACAAACATATATGGCGGAAAACCAGCACCATTACTTACAGCAAAACCACTATGTTCGTTTGGATGAATATGGTAGTTATGCACATCTTTGTGTAAAGTTTATAAGTTAGATCTAACTACAAACAATTGGAATAGGAAAAATCTAGGCTCTTTGAGTAGCATCAGGAAAGTGACACAAAGTTATTAGATTTCATTACATACAAGTGGAATAGGAAAAACAACTAAAAAAAGAGTTTTGGTTTTAACTCATCAAATTCAAGCACTTGTGTTCGTGTAAGTTTTCAAATTTTTCTCCTAGTTTGTCTACATGTGCAGAATAGGTAGTAGTTTCAGAAGTAGTTGCAGCGGTTGGATCTTGGATCATTAAGAGTAAACACAATATCATATAATTTGATAAACCTGAAAGAAGCACATTTAGGAGCTTTTGTAAACTCCGTAAACAAATGTTAATGCTAATGCCTTCAAAGTAGACATAAAAACCAAGTTATTGGGATTGGTGAGTATTAGAGTTTTCAACTTGTCAAAAATGTGGAGCATCACAGGCTTCAAGGAAAAATGTTAATTCTGAAAAACTAATACTGCTTCTAAGTGAATGTCTTAAAACCAAATGTTGCCTAAAGAGTTGCAAGGTGAGTAGAAAGGCAGATTCTACAGTTTTCATATGAGGAACAAATCTAGACTACAGAAACATAAGAGCAATCATGAGAGAAACTACACACACATTATAGAGACTTGTATAATCAATTATTGACATCTACTAAAAGAGAGAACTTTTGCTTGCTATAAAATTATATGCACTATCCAAATTTTCATAGTAAAAAATGAATTTTAAATCTTAAGAGTAGTCCACTTTTCATATTAAAATCGAAGTCTAAAGCTTAAATTTTCCCAACCCATGGATACAACATATTGCTATTGAGGCCAATTGAGTATATGTTTCTTTGTTTCATTACCTCTTTTGCAATTAAGCTAAAAAACATTTAAACCAATTAAGCTAGAATACCCAAATGATCATGCTCATAACAATACAAACACACAGACATGGCTAAAGAAGACTATTGAGTAAATCATGTTGATGGTCTATACATAGTAGCAGACTCAAATCCCTCCAATTGAAATGCTCCCTTGTACATAATAAACACTAGTGCTTAACAAAAGTCTCAAAAAATTAAAGAAGACCCAATACTCACCAAGTAGTTCTTCTACCGCTTCTTCAATAGCAAAGGACCAACATTATCTTCAGTGTCTTTGTTGTGCTTCACATGAGTTCCATCACATAGAGTAAATGTACCTGACCTCCAACACCTGCCAAACACACAAACACCCCAACACCCCAATTAGAATCTCACCCATATGTTGTTCACAATCCAATGAGGCAATGAACAAAGACAGGAAATGAGAGAATGTTGAATAGCTTACCTGTTGTTTTGAGTGGTTCTCTTAGTCTTCTTCTTCTCCTCTTCAGAAATCGAGTTGGAGAAAAGAAGAAAGTGAGTTCTAGGGTTTCTGAGAGATGGAGAAAAGAAGAAATTGTGAAGGGTTTGATGTTCTAGGGTTTCAATGAAGTAAATCTCAGATCAAGGCAATAGAACCTTTCAATGAAGTAAATCTCTCTCTGGAAGTTGAATAAAACCTTCAATAAACCTTAAGAGAATCTATAAAATGTGAAGATCTGAGGAGAATGTTGAGAAAGGTGGACTGAATATGAGGGGAGAGGGAGAGGGAGAGAAATCGAGCGAAGTGTTTAATGGAGGAAAATCGAGCGAGTAAAAAAGAGCTTCTTCTTCTCCTCTTTGAAAGTTTGGCTTCAATGGAGTTTCTTCTTCTCACCTTGTTTGATGAAAGGAGGTGAGAAGCAGAGTCTTCTCAGGCCTATGAGGAGATGGCGAGATGAGGAACCAGTGAGGGAGATGACGAGATTGAGGGGAGGGTGAAGGAGCTCTACGTCGAGCGCCAAGTAAAATGAGGGAGGAAAGAATCGAGCGCCAAAAAGCCCGCCCAAATGTTTTTACTGTGTTTTTCATTTGTGTTGTAGTGTAGCCACGGTTTTGAGCCGTGGCCATTTTTTTTTAGCCACGGTTTTAGGCCATTGGTCATTATAGCCACGGTTTTTTGTCGTGGCAAATACCAACAGTTTTGAGCCGTGGCCATTTTTTTAGCCACGGTTTTAGGCCGTTGGTCATTATAGCCACGATTTTTTGCCTTGGCAAATAAACCAACGGTTCTAAGCCGTGGCAATTTTTTTTAGCCACGGTTTTAGGCCGTTGGTCATTATAGCCATGGTGTTTGGTCGTGGCAAATAAACCAACGGTTTAGAACCGTGGCCATCTCCGCGTAGCTAAACAGGCCTTTTGGTGTAGTGTTGATCAGGCGTCGAGGGCACTGACTAGACTGCAACTTTCCAACCCATCTTGATTCGTTCATGGCGGACTAGGAGTTGGAATGAGCCAACATGAGCACTAACTAAGCTCCCACTTTCTAGGCTGTCGAAATCCGCGTGCGGTGAACTAGGCTTCGAGTAGACCAAAACCATCGTCATCGGCGGCTGCTGACTAAGCTTTGGTCGGGGTTCGGTGATCACTGGACTCCTGGAAAGCCATCTTAATCAGGCATCGAGAACGCTGACTGGACTCCAACTTTCTAGGCCGTCGGAATCCGTCATTTGCGGACTAGGCTTTGAGCAGACCAGAAGGCATTGTCGTTGGTCATCACCGACTAAGCTTCGGTTGAGTTTAGTCTCTATTGCCCATGTTTGGACAATGATCCTTGGCGAGCCGTCTCGATCAAGCATCAAAGCACTGACTAAGTTGCTACTCTCTAAACCATTGACACCAGTTTAATTTAAAGGATTGGGAGTTAGAGCGTACCAGAAGCTATTGTCGTAGGTCGAAACCGACTAAGCTTTGGTTAGAATAAGATTCTTGGCGTGTAAGTCTGACTTGGGTGACTTGACTTACTTAGCTCGTATATAAAATCTTGGGTGTGTAAGTCTGACTTGAGTGTCCTGACTTACTTAGCTCGCGTATAAAATCCTAGGCGTGTAAGTCTGACTTGGGTGTCCTGACTTACTTAGCTCGCCTGGCGGTCTGATTCCAACATCAGATCAATTGATCGGACTGATAATAGGTTGACCGACTTTAATGCACAACAACTGAATAATAGTGGAGTTGATGCCTTGGATTTGGTGATAACACTTTGTAGGCACTTTCCTAATTTTATGGGCACTTAGGACCTTTGTTGTTTGTTCCAGTGTGTGTGTTGGGCTGGATCTGGCAGGGCATAAGCTTGGGCCCATTAGTTGAGGGGCCCAATTAGAAAAATCATTATGGATCAATGTACTAGAGATACGACACATTCTGCGAGACGGTTCAGTATCGATTACTCCCCTCAGTTAATGGGGCTGCTTGCAGGGTCATTAAATTAAAAGATGTGGACTTGTGTAGTTGCCATTGGAACCGTTGTTTCCCCGATTTCCCGTACGACATTTAATGCTGAAGTAACTACTTGTTGACGCCTCTTCGTAAACCATTTCACCTATATATGGGTTGGTTGGTCTGCGTTCAAGCATTGCATTTAGAATAGTAGAGCATGTTAATCAAATGCATCTTACCAGATAATTTGCTTGGGTTTTCCAAAGGCTGAAGGAAGATCTCCTCCAGTGAAGTTTTCAAATGTTCTGAAATTTGCGCTGAGTCCTGATAGGACTTGCTATTTTGTGGTGCCACCTGATCTGGGTGGGCATTTGATTGATCTCATGAGATCTTGTAATGTTTTCATACATTGCGAAGAAGAATTACGGACTTCCTCAAGGGTGTCAGGTTTGTTTTCCATCCTCCAGTGCTTGAGCACTCTCTCATTCGTTTACTGCTGGCGAGGGATGGTCATCGCAGCTAGTTTATGGTTGATGGGAGTGTTGGAGGTCGTGACTCGCGTTCCTGGGGTGGTATCTCTGCATCACCCCAAGTATTACACGCTTGAGAGGCGTCTCCATTTGGCAACATTGTGAAACCTCGATGATCCCACTGTTCCCGAACATTTTCGTTTGCTTTCTGCCGCTTCCTTCTGTTCCTCTTCATGAGGCAGACTGGCGGAGCAAGGAATTGAGGGAGTATTCGCAACCCTCTTCATGTACTTTGCTTGCCACATTCGAATCGTTTTTCTGGGGTGATTCAATGGAGCAATTAATTGAGCGCACTCTTTCATCTTCTACGCAGACGCTTTACTTTAACCACCTTCTCTTCTGGAGGCGGATTAGCAGATCGGATTCTCTAACCTTGTTTCAACGGGCAGATGCTTGCAAAAGACTTAGATACTTGTAGTGTATAAACTGATGTGCTACTTGGTCGGCAAGTTTTTTAATAACTCCCATTGCAATCAATAAAATTTGTTTTATTTCAAGAATGTGTCTTGTACGAACAACTCTTCTAAACTGAAATGAAAAATAGAAAACAAGAAACGAAATCAAAGTAACAAATAATTTAACTCCGAGCGGAGATTGAGCTAATTCAACCCTGAAGGAGATGCAAATGGTTGATATTCACGTAATTATTACATAATATACCCCTTAATTTATATATGTTAGTGTTTCGATTATTATATTTTATTTTAATTAATTCATTTTCATGTTTTTGTAGGAATTTGAACGTAAACGATGAAATCGCGTTAAGGCGGCAATTTGAAGAATGATCAATTGGTTGGTTTAAATGGTGGTACAAAGTAACGGGTGACAAGTCGAATATCACATGCCTAAACCTTACACAAATAAACCAAATTCACTTATTACCTAAGCCCAAGTCCAAAAGTTAACCTAATGTCCAAACCCAACCTAGGAAAATAGAGAAAAACTATTTAGAGTCTTCATCTCTCCCCTTTCCTAGGGGCCTCCTCTTCCACGTTTCTTTTATCCTCCTATCTTTTCTAGCCACTACGCCAATCCACCCTTCCGGCGATCCTCGCTCGATAGGAGGACCGACAGCGACCTCACCTCGCCATCACCACCATCTTATTGTCACCTTGCCCCCATCTCTCACGCACAAAACAATGAGCAATAGCCTTGTTTGTTCCACACAACCTCACCGTCCACCACCACCGAAACAGACCCACGTACATCACCTTGCAGCCAATTGTCACCACCACCCACTCTCTCGTCCCCCCCTCTCATTTCCATATCCCTCTTGCAGGGTTAGCAACATCGAAGAAGGACGCAAGCAGCAACAGCAGAACAGAGGAGCAACAGGGACCACACGACCCCTGCTCATCTCTCGTTCACCCTTTCTTTTCTCTTTCTCGTCTTTTTTTCTCTCCCGTTTCTCCTCACTTCTCCTTCGTGTCTCTTTGTTCTCTCTCTCTTCCTTTCTATTTCCCTCCCCTCTCTTGCAGCCAATACGACCCACGCACCCCACCACCAAAACAGAGCAGCCCCAGCTCCTAGTCATTCTCCTCCCTTTTCCATCACGCCAAACAGCAGGCACACTGCAACCCTTTTCTCTCATCTCTCGTCTCTGTCTCTGCCCGTTCTTCTTCTTCAGCAGTGCAACCACCTCGCAATAGAACATACCACCAGCCGAGCAGCAATCGAAGCTCTCTGCCCCCTTGTTTCTCTTCTCTGTTCTCATCCTCATTCTCGCATTCTCACTCTCTCTTTTCTCTCTCTCACAGGTGAACCAAAACGAAAAAGCAGCGTGAAGAGCGGAGCTCACTGGAGACAAAGGCGCAACTCCTATGGTGGGAGAAAACTGATTTTTGAATCAGATTGGTTATATGCACCTCATTGCTTATTCTGAGCCACCACAATGCGTTTGTAACATGTTCTCGAGATGCGTGTTAGTACTGAGATGGATTCCACCTACACCAGTGTTGTGACGCTATCCACCATGATCTTCTAGACCCCACGCCGAGGCGAAGATGACAACACAGGGTTTCCTAGAGTTTGTCGTTTCTAAATTTATTGTTTTTTATATGCTTGAATGTTAAACACAGTTGATTTATGAATTTCAATAATTTTCTTTCACCGATTATATCTGGAATAATTATCTAGACTAATCGGTAGTTAGAAGTTCCCTTTACTGATATTCGAAGCTTGCTTTAATCAATTAATTTGAATCTGTGATTGTGTGAGCCGTAAAAAAATGCAATGCTAGGGGTTCAGAATTAGTTAAAATAAACCTGTGATTGTGTGTGCCGTAGAAATACATGCAATGCTAGGGGTTTATGCCTTTGCTGAAATCAATTGCAAATGTAGATTAATCTTTAGGTTAGTCGTGTTGATTCTTGAAAACAATCATTTAAATTACACGAATCTCGAAGAACCTATGGTAGATTCGATGTCTCGGTCCACTCTCTTATCATCTTACCAGTTTAATTTTTGTTGTCAATTTAGTTCTCTTAATTTATTAATTTCATCTGCTGCAACCCCCAACTCTAAATTAGTTTAAATAAGTCTTAGAATTCGACTGTCTCGTCAATCCTCGTGGGATCGACCCGTATTTGCCACTGTCTACTAGTTAGATATTCGTGCACTTGCGGTATTACAAGTAGGGTTTATTAAATTATTAATTTAGGTTAATAAAATCGTCATCAAGTTTTTGGCACTGTTGCAAGGGATTGTAACGGTACAATCAAAATCTAGGGTTGTTTTTGCTAGTTTATAAATTAGGTTTAATTTTCTTTTTATGACCAGTGTTACGAATCACTTTCTTATTTGCTTGAGTTTGAATTATTTTTGCATTTATTTTGCAGGCGGTCACACACATAGGAGTTCAAGTGGGAACGAAGTGAAATATTACGATTCGCGAAGAAACTCTCTGAAATCGACTTCTACCCGGCGTCACAAGTAACCCGAAAGAGGTTCACACCAAAGGTAACTTCTGTGTGATCACTTGTGTTTAGCTTGTTCTAGATAGTATTGCATGCAAATTTGAATAGTGGCAGGATTGAATTGAAACTTTCGTGCCCTCTCCCGCGGATGGGTTAATCACCATCTATTTTAGGGTTAGGAACCTAGACCTTCACTATTTAAAATCTATAGCAAGATAATTTTCTAGGACGGGTGTGATGCTCATAGGGACCCTCTTTGGACGTTTGATAGTTTAAAGTGGTTGAGTGAATGAACATATCCTATCTGGGAAGAGTTCTTGAACTGGCATTTCACTTTGAGCTAGAGAGTGGAAAAAGAGGTAGGAGAAACTTTGTAGTGGCGGATTGATAGGAAATTATTGTGCCTCTCCCACGGTTAGGTAAATTTAATTGAATTTCAGCCCTGCATTAGTAAAGAAAAAACTCTAGGGCCGTCTACCATTCATTTTGTTTGTGCATCATTTAGAGTTCCGTTGTTTTTATTTTTTTTGAGTTAGGTCATCTTCATATAGCGGTCAGGCTTGCATTTAAAAAATAATAAAAAATAAAAAATAAAAACACCTTGGCCTGTTTAGGAATGTTGACTTTGGTTCTAAGAGTAGACTTGACCGACAAGAATTCGAGGAGTTCTTTGAAGTCCCCATTACCTATTTAGGTTCATCATCCTTATCCACTGAGATGGCTGAGGGGAAGGCCTTTAAGAATTATTTCGCCCCTCTTCCTAGTAGTGCCCCGTCTTGCATTGTCTTACCTGAGACAAGTGCAAATAGTTTCGAACTCAAACCATCTATTATTCATCTGCTGCCTTCTTTTTATGGTTTAGAGAAAGAAGACCCTTATCTTCATGTCAAAGAGTTTCTTGACATCTGCGCCACCCTGAAGTACCAGAACTTTTCTGACCATTCGGTCCGTCTTAGGTTGTTTTCTTTTTATTTGAAACATAAGGCAAAATCTTGTTTAAATGCATTAGAGACAGGATCCATCACATCATGGGATGCGTTGTCAAGAAAGTTCTTGAAAAAGTACTTCCCCATTCATAAAACGAATGCCCTCCGACGAGATTTATCTAATTTTCAACAAAAAGAGGGCGAACATTTCTATGAATGTTGGGAAAGGTTCAATGAGCTCATTGTCAGGTGTCCCCATCATGGATTCAAGAAGTGGCGGCTAGTTCAATACTTCCAAGACGGTTTAACCCCTCAAAACCGCTATATGATTGATGCTACTAGTGGTGGGTCATTAATGAAGATGAGTGTCAATGAGATATGGGAATTCTTTAAGACATTTTCCGAAAATTCTAAGCAATGGGATTATTTGAGAAAGGAGTCTGATAGGCGTAAGGGCAATATATATGAAGTTAGAGATACATCTGTTCACCCCCTTCTGCTTCAAAGTTAGATACAATTGTTATGACCATGGCTAAAAAAATATATGCACTTTTGAATTTGACTCAACCTGCACTTCTTGCAAACGCTTCATCTGAAGTTTGTGCTGCATATTCAAGTCCTGGTCATTCAATAGCTAATTGTGACTTGCAAAACGATTATCCTGCATCCTATGTTGAGCAAGTAAACTTTTTTAATGCAATGCGGCGACCTGGCAATAATCCGCAACCTAACTATTACAATTCGGGGTTATCCAAACATCCAAGTCTCTCCTGGACCAATGGCCCACACTAAGGGGGGCCTATTGTTGTCTCCCAGGCTCCTCAAGCCCCCAGTCCTATTAGGCCCCACCTTAACCAAGTTCCTTCATCCAACACATCAAGTTTAAAGGAAACGGTTAATCGGTTTTTGCAGCGCTCAGAAAGTATAATTGAACAGAATTCTAAGGACATATCTGAGTTGAAAGCCACGACTCAACACCAATCTCAAGCCCTCAATAGACTTGAGATAGATGTGAGTAAGATTACTCAGTCTTCTTCTGAGAGGGAGCCAAGGAGATTTCCTACTCAAACTGTTCCAAACCCAAAGAGTCAATTCGCAATTGGTAGTACATCTGAGTCCTGCAATGAAGATGCCAAATCTATCACTACCCTTAGGAGTGGAAAACCGGTTGACAATCGAGTAAAAGTGCCCGATTTGAGTGTCGGTGCATCCCCGTCTAAGTCAAAACAGGTTGTATCTCCATCTGACAAGGAGGCTGATAAAGCCTCACCTTCTACAGACGCTCCTGTTGACTCTGACCTCACTCAGGCATCTTATTTGCCTAGAGCCTCGTTTCCGTCACAATTAGCTCCGGCAAATAAAGGAACAAATGTAAACGATGTAATGGAAAGTTTTAAACAAGTCCACATAAATATCCCATTACTCGATGCTATCAAGCAAGTTCCTAGCTATGCCAAGTTTTTGAAGGATCTTTGCCCACAGAAGCGGAAGCTACATGTGCAAAAGAGAGTCTTCCTCCCGAGCAAGTGAGCTCAATTATTCAACACAGAACCCCGCCTAAGTATAGGGATCCTGGTTGCTCGACTATTTCTTGTATTATCGGTGATCATATGATAGATAAGGCATTATAGGATTTAGGGGCGAGTGTTAATTTATTGCTATATTCTGTTTATGAGCAATTAGATCTCGGCGGGTTCAAAACGACTAGAGTAACACTGCAATTGGCAGATAGTTCTGTCAGAGTCCCTCGTGGTGTTATAGAGGATGTGATTATCAAGGTTGAAAAATTCTATTACCCTGTGGACTTTATAGCTCTTGATACACAACCTGTTCACAATCCCTCTGGTCACATTCCAGTTATTTTGAGTCAACCATTTTTTGCCACATCCAATGCCATTATTAACTGCAGGAATGAAATTATGAAATTTTCATTTGGAAACATGACCGTCGAACTCAACGTTTTTAATGTTAGTCAACAACCTCCCAAGTCTGAGGATATCCATGAGGTTGACATGATTGAGAGTTTGGTGGAAAATTCCTTTTCGCAGACCGTCTTAGATGATCCCTTAACGGTTTGTTTGACTCATTCTAGTTTAGACTTCGACATTAATAATTCCATTAGGGAAATGAATGCTTTGTTTGATGCATCCCCTAGTATGGTCCCTGGTTCTTCATAGAAGTCTAAAGTGGAACCCCTTCCACTTAGTGAGTCAAAACCCGTTCCATTGGTTGAGAAGCCACCCAAACTTGACCTTAAACCATTACCTGACACCCTCAAGTATAAGTTTTTAGGTTCTGATGATACTTTACCTGTTATTATTTCATCGACATTGACTGTTGATTAGGAAAGTAAGCTGTTAAACGTTCTGAAAGAACATAAGGCATCACTTGGGTGGACTATAGCGGATATTAAAGGAATAAGTCCAACTGTTTGCATGCATCGTATTCATATGGAAGATAATGCCAAAGCTTCACGTGAAATGCAACGTAGACTTAATCCTAATCTTAAGGAGGTTGTCCGAGCCGAAATGCTCAAGTTGTTGGATGTTGGTATTATTTACCCCATTTTAGATAGCTATTCGTTCAGTCCAGTTCAGGTTGTTCCTGAGAAATCGGGGGTAACTGTAGTAACAAATGATAAGAATGAGTTAGTGCCTACCCGCATGACCACTGGATGGTGAGTTTGTATTGACTACCGTAAGTTGAACTCAGGCATGAGGAAATATCATTTTCCTCTCCCCTTTATCGATCAGATGCTTGAGAGGTTAGCCGGACATGATTACTATTGTTTTCTTGATGGGTATTTTGGTTATAACCAAATCCCCATCGCACCCAAGGATCAAGAGAAAACCACATTCACTTGCCCTTTTGGGACTTTTGCTTATCGGTGAATGCCTTTTGTGTTGTGTAACGCACCCTCCACCTTTAAAAGGTGTATGCTTAGTATTTTCTCGGATATGGTAGAAAGATTTCTTGAGGTGTTCATGGATGACTTCTCAGTGTTTGGGGATTTGTTTGATGAGTGTTTGCATCATTTAACCCTAGTGTTAAAGAGGTGTGAAGAGAAAAGTCTTGTCTTGAATTGGGAGAAATGTCATTTTATGGTTAGGCAAGGTATAGTTCTTGGGCACATAATTTCTAACAAGGGCATTGAAGTTGACAAAACAAAAATTTATTTAATCTTGAGTCTTCCACCACCGAAGACGGTGAAAGAAATTAGATATTTTCTAGGCCATACTGGTTTTTACCGTAGGTTCATAAAGGATTTTAGCAAGGCTACTCGTCCTCTATGCAATTTACTTGCTAAGGACTCTGCCTTCGTCTTTGATGAAGACTATTTGAAAGCCTTTGAAAAACTTACACAATTGTTGACTTCAGCTCCAATCATCCAACCTTCTGATTGGAATTTACCGTTTGAGCTTATGTGCGATGCTTCTGATTTTGCGGTTGGAGCTGTCTTAGGACAACGGGTGGACAAAAAGCCCAATGTTATTTATTATGCCAGTAGAACTCTACAAGATGCGCAACTTAATTACTCCACCACGGAGAAGGAGTTACTCGCTATTGTCTTTGCATTGGACAAATTTAAGTCATACCTTATAGGATCCAAAGTTATCATTTTTACTGATCATGCAGCGCTGAAATACCTTTTTTCTAAAAAGGATGCTAAGCCATGCTTGATTCGTTGGGTCCTATTGTTACAGGAGTTTGATATTGAGGTTCGGGACAAGAAGGGTTCTGAAAATGTTGTAGCTGACCATTTGTCTAGATTTTTTGAAGAATCATCTACTGTAGATGTGCCCTTGAATGAATCCTTTTTTGATGACCAATTACTTGCTATCTCCCAGTTACCTTGGTATGCAGATATTATGAATTACCTTGTTACAGGTCAACTCCCTTCTAATTGGTCAAAACAAGATAAGACTAAATTTCTTGCTGAGGTCAGACATTTCTTCTAGGACGATCCTTATTTATTTAAGTATTGTCCCGATCAGGTCATTACGAGATGTGTTCCAGAGAGTGGATTTCATAGTATCATTTCCTTTTGTCATGATCAGGCATGTGGAGGTCACTTTAGTTCTAAAAGGACAGCTGCAAAGGTTTTACAATGTGGCTTTTATTGGCCGACTATTTTTCGTGACACCCATGCATTTTGTGCTACATGTGATAGATGCCAATGAACGGGTTAAATTTCTCGTAGGAATATGATGCATCTTACTAACATTCTCATTGTGGAGATTTTTTATGTTTGGGGTATTGATTTCATGCGACCTTTCCCTCCATCATTTGGCTATTTTTACATTCTTCTAGCTGTTGATTATGTTTCCAAATGGGTAGAGGCGGTACCTTGTAAAACGAATGACTACAAGGTTGTGGTCAAATTTCTGAAAGATAACATCTTCTCTCGTTTTGGTACTCCGCGTGCTGTTATAAGTTATGGTGGTTCTCATTTTTGTAATAAATCGTTTGAACTGCTAGTTAAAAAGTACTCCATCACTCATAAAGTAGGTACTCCATATCATCCACAAACAAGTGGGCAATTTGAAATATCCAATCGGGAAATTAAACACATTTTAGAGAAAACTGTTCGACCGGACCGTAAGGATTGGTCACAACGTCTGAATGACGCTCTTTGGGCTTATAGGACAACGTTTAAGACCCCGCTTGGAATGTCTCTATATAGACTTGTTTTTTGTAAGGCATGTCATATGCATGTGAAATTGGAACATCGTGCTTATTGGGCTATCAATACCTTTAATTTTGATATAGTGAGGCTGGATCACATCGTAAGCTCCAACTTAATGAATTTAGAAGATATTAGGAATGATGCTTATCAAAGTGCTAAAATCTACAAAGAACGAACGAATGTGTTTCATGATAAATCCATTCTTCACAAGTCCTTTGAACCTTTCTAAAAGGTTTTGTTATTTAACTCTCGGTTGCGTCTATTTCCTGGAAAATTGTGATCTCAATGGTCTGGACCTTACACTGTGAAAACAGTGTATCCCCATGGGGCTGTGGAGATTGTTGATCCCAAAGATGGTCATGCTTTTAAAGTCAATGGTCAGCGTCTTAAACCATTCTTAGAGATGCCTACATCAGAAGTCGAGGTTGATGTGTTGTTATTAGAGGATCATGTGTACTCAAATTGAGGAAGAATATATGTCGGGCTGACGAAGTTAAACAAAGTGCTCCTAGGAGGCAACCTAGCTTCAGTTCTGTCATTATGGTTAGTCTGGATTGATTTTTGAGTTATTTTTAGTTGCATTCCACTCATACTCGTTAACTCCGTAACAATGTTGACTTACAACTTATGCATGTAATTTTTTTTTCATTTGTATATTCTTCTGTGTCATGTATTGTTTTTATCAATTTATCATGATGAGTCCATAGTTCTTATCTTTTTTTTTAGCATTCATGGTGGATGATTCGTCGAAATTGGTAAAAACATTCCCATGGTAATATTCTTCTAACTCTCGCCTTTATCTTTTCCTTCATGTCATGATTCTTTTTTATACATTGAGGACAATGTTTGGTTTAGGTTTGGGGGTGAGGTTTATGAGTTTTTCTACATTCTTCAAAATTTTTGAACTAAAATGTATTTTACAATTGACTTCTACTCAATCTCCATTGAATACGTAGTTAATTATGACTGTGTGGAAATTTTTCGATTTGAAAATGCATTCAAAATCTAAGCTCCTTTCCAATGAAGAGAATGTGCTTTCAAGTATGCTTTAAATTTGAAAAATGCATGCTTTCACGTGTCACTTTTATATATCAATAGGAAAACATATAATTTGATATTATCTTTAAGTTAAATATATTTCATGATATTTTTCGACTCGACCACTCTTGCACTATGAGCCAAGTTAGCATAATTTGAAGTTAATCAGTAAGATATTAACTAAAAAACCTTAGAATAATAATGGAGACTTAACCCTTGTGAGTTTTGAGATATTTTTTTTTCTTGATGGTTATTAAATAAACTTTGACTTTACTTGAATCCGCATTATTTCGTTGATGATCTCATTATTCTTGTTTCTTTTATTGATTGATTTAAGAATGTCGTTAAAATTGAATTATTACACTAGAACTTCTTGATTTATTTAGTTGAGATGTCATAATACCGATTAGAACTTAAGAAGTGATATAGGCAATTTTTTTCTTTGAACCATTATTTAGCCTTTTAGCCTATCTAATGATAAATATTCGTTTGTAGCCCTTTGAGCCTTTAAATAGACTTTTTCTTTGCTAACCCCATCTCCATTACCTACTCTAGTTATGGAGTAATATCCCATATTATTTTTATCCTTACCCAATGTCTCTGAGAATGTGTGGTTGATGTATTTTTGGAATAGGCAAATAAAAAAAAGAGTTGAAACTAAATATTCCATGAATCCTCGGGACTAAAATGTTTCATTGTGCAGAAGAGGAAAACATGTTAAGTAAAAAAAAATGAAGAAGAATTTCGAAGGAAGAAAAAGTAATGGTGTACAACATTGGTTTATTTTTTAAAGCCCCACGTGTTTATTAAAAGGTGTATCCATTCTCAAAGAATTTTCTCGTATCCTTTTCCATTCTTGTTAGCCAAAATCTTAGCCTCATTACAACCTAATAAAGACCTAATTGATCTTAAGTAAAGGTCTGGTTCATAGATGTGGAGATTAAATAGATAAAAACTATAGTGTATGATTCAACATTTTCAAAGTAATTGATATTCCTGTCCATGAGATCATATTCATTTCATTCTTAAGTAAAAGTATGTTTTTCATGATTATTATATGTTTTTCGAGGAAATGGGCGAGGGAGGAGAGTGCAACCCTCCATCCCCCGCGAGATGTGTGCCATCGCGCATCTCGAGGGGGTGGAGGGTTGCACCCCCCCTTCCTCGCCCGTTTTCTCGCTAATAAGAAGGGCTCATGTAAAAACAAAACCATTGGTAGGGCAGGATTGTCTCCTAAAAATATTTATGGAACGTCACTACACCAAATTGGCATATTTGTAACAACTTAAAAAATAGTAACACTTTTGAGCTATTACAATCCACCAAATAATTTCAAGTCAAAACTAAATTTAGTCAACAAAATGAAAAATAGCTACACAAAAAAAATGATACAATAAATTAGATCACCATGAATAGCATCACTTGTAAGCCCATACTATTTATGGTGATACAATTATTAAATCACTTTGTTTGTGAAAATGTGTAAAATTGCTTTGTGGATTGTTATAGCTCAAAGGTGTTACTATTTTTTGGATTATTACAAAAATGAGAATTTGGTGTAGTGCGTGGCAGGCCGGCCAACCTTGTTTTTTCTCATACTGGTACCCACTAACCCTCTTGAAAATTTAGTGGTGTCATTTACATGAAAACCTAGATCTTGATTCCCTGTTCACTACACTCTGGTTGGTTGAGAATCAAATAAGAATTTTCTCTGTTAGAGACAACTTTTTGTGTTTGGAAAGATGACGTGTTAGAAACAATTGAACTCAATTATCACTGGGTCGACTTGCCAGATTGACTCTCCAGGATGGGGAATTCTAATTGGTGAGGAAACGAGCGAGGAAACGGGCGAGGGAGGGAGGTGGAACCCTCCATCCCCCTCGAGATTTCCTCGCCAATTAGACAAGCCCCTCCAAGATCAATGTTAACAAAAATAACCTATGGAATGAGTATTTTATGTATTTGAGTATTTCCTCTCTATTTATAGAAAACCCCTACAAATAATAAAGTATCACAAAAGACCCTCATGATTAATTAGAATCCCTCCTAGTAATTAAAATTAATTATAAAAAAAATATTTTAAATTGTTCATTTCTTATAAAAATATTTGCACGAGCGATTTATTAAATCTTTTAAAAATGATAAAAATTTGCATTTACTGTAAAAAAAAAAAAAAAAAAAACTAATTGTAATGCGTATCGGGAGTGTACCTTTTTTTTTTTTTTTTAAGACTTAAGATATATTGTACCCTAAGAAAAAACAACCGTTGAGCAAGTCGATGGCATGCCGAGGGTGCATCACCTGCATAATGAGGAGAAAAAAAAATATTAATTTGAAAATTTATTATGATTTCTATTACGGTTTTATATAAGAAATAAATATTAGCACTATTTTCATTTTTGATGGGACGCTTAGGGGACACTGGGGACTAGTTAGATATAAGAATTGTCAACAAGGTTGAATTGGTCCATCTCTCCTCCCCTATTGATTTTGGCTTGGAAATTGAGAGAAAGATTTAAAAATTGAAAGAAGACGTCTAGTATACATAAATTTGTGTAATTCTATTTGTGAGGATACTTACGATAGTTTTAGCCAGAATCTCAAGCTGCCTCATTTGAAGAATTCGCCTAAGACACCTGAAATCTCATGGTTGATTCTAAATGTTGGAAATGGAGGCTTTCACTACATTGGAGATCAATTTCATAGAAATGTGCGCACTGGTGTATAACTTTCAACATTTAAAGTGCATAATTCATGTTAGATTTGTCCCCGAGGTTTGGATGACCCAAAGCCCATTGCCCCTCCCCACCCTCTCCATATATGCAGCAACTTAGGCGGGATGGCCTGCAATACCTACATTGTGTTAAAGATTGTTCATGGTTTTCAATTTAACCTAAGAACGTTGGGTTGACCATCGGTAACTGAGTAGCCAATGTTGACGAAATCAAACCCCAAAACGTAGCAACTGCTTGTACATATATCCATCCATGCTTTTAGGATAACATGATGCGCTATTGGATCGAGGATATTTCATCATCAAATATCAAGATATGTATACCTTAAACATATCACGATATGTAAATATGAAGTTATATATTTATTATGGTGATATACATCAACCACCTGGTATTTAGGGATAAGGAAGAAAGCAAGCGGTAAGATACAGATACAGGTAATATATAAATGTCATGTTTTGAAGGGAACAAGAACAGTCATGCTTGCAAGTAAGAAAGAGTGCTAGCATTGCTAAGCTAGCGATTGCTTCCCAATTTGTAAAGAAAACTGAACCATAAGAAAAAGACTTGACACTTCATTAAAAACGGCCCGAATAGGAATCCAGATCATCCAAAAATCAATGGAAGCCCGAATTTAAGTTAGAAAGTTAACTTTCTCACTCTCTAAATATGGCAAAGATACTATCATCCTTTCCTTTGCTTTCAATTGCCATCCATACACACAACAGTAAATAATCACATCTCCCACCCTAGTATCCCTATAAACTAGTTAAATGTCCATTGAGTTTTTTTATTGGGAACAACTTCATATTGCTTCACATGAGATCAATTATTCATTATAAATAAGAGAGCTAGAGAGATAATAGAATTCAAGTGAGCAAACCAACGCTAGGCAATGGCAGGTGGTGAACAAATTCAAGAAATTAAAATGGAGGAAGGTCGTCATAGTGGTGGTGCTGGTGGTAGTGGTGCTGGTGATACTAAGAAGAAGAATGACTTCTGTTCATCTTCTTCGAGTATTAAGTTTATTCAGAAAATCATTGCAGAGGTCATAGGGACTTATTTTCTGATATTGATGGGGTGTGGATCGGTCGCTGTGAACAAGATCTATGGATCAGTCACATTTCCAGGGATTTGTGTGACATGGGGTTTGATTGTGATGGTCATGATTTATTCTGTTGGTCATATTTCTGGTGCTCATTTTAATCCTTCTGTCACCATCACCATGGCCATTTTTCGACATTTCCCGTATATGGAGGTGAGTAAATAAATTATTAAGTCAGTGATTCAGATACAAGATCATTGGACTGGCTGCATTATTTGGATAAAACCAACTTCTTGATTCAAAATGATTTGAAATGTTGTTATTTTCTTGGTTGTGCAGGTGGTACCTTATATCATAGCCCAGTGTGTGGGATCCATTCTTGCTAGCGGAACGTTGTGCCTTGTGTTTGATGTGAAAACTGAAGATTTCTTTGGAACAGTACCAGTAGGACCACCAGTTAGGTCTCTCATCTTGGAGTTCTTCACCACATTTCTGCTGATGTTTGTCATATCCGGCATTGCAACAGATAGTAGAGCGGTATGACACTGTCTCTTATTGATTGTCTAAACTCTCTTTGTTTTCCATTCTTTCAAGGCCACTTTGTTGTTACAGCAAATACAATCAGGAGAGTACTTATTCAGACATTTGTAGAATGTGGATGAAAAACACATACATGCAAGACTTGACTGCTTCCAAAGAGAGTGGGAAACTAGTTTTTAAGTTTAGCCTAATGTTCATCCTCATCTGATTGTAGTCATTCCTGAGATGGATAAAATGTAATAAATGGATAAAATTGAATCCTTAAACTTCTGATCCTAATTTCCAACTTTCTAAACCAGTTTTTTGCCATGTAGACCTTAGTTACGTCTTTTACTATAAATTTTCAACTTTAGAAATGATTATGTCAATATCAGAGAAGGTATAGATGTCCTCAAACAAATGCTTCATCTCACCAATATACTGGTTATTTGATTATTGCTTGTTTGCAGATAGGAGAGTTAGCTGGCCTTGCGGTTGGAATGACAATAACATTAGACGTCTTCGTTGCTGGGTATATAGTCAACTATACTCTTGAGAGAAAAATAAGAATAATAAATAAATAAATAAACTGTTTTTGCAACTTCTAGTTTCAAAGACTAAATTTTCGTGAACAAAAAATGTGTTGTTTGTTAATGCAGACCGGTTTCTGGAGCATCAATGAATCCTGCAAGGACTCTAGGACCTGCCATTATCATGAACAATTACAAAGGAATATGGGTTTATATGGTTGGACCATTTGCTGGTGCAATTCTTGGAGGATTTGCTTACAACCTGATTAGGTTCACAGATAAGCCACTTCGTGAATTGACTAAGAGTGGCTCTTTCATAAAGAGCTTACAAAGGGACAGTGCAAGATTGAGAAGCCAAACCTCATCACTCTCGACCTAGACACACAGCTTGTTTTTAGTTAGTTTATTTTGGGTTTGTTTATTTCTTGTCATTCATCAAGTTTATGTAATGTACTGTGTTAAACTTGAACTTAGCTTAACATTCATGTTTCAAAAAATGGTTTTCTCGTGTCTCTTATGAGAGGAAAGTCATCTAACGATGTTTAATAGTAAAAAGAAACAAAAAAAAAAAACTAGAAAGTGAATGTTATGTCAACAGTGAATGTTGATGAGTTACATACTGAAGATAGCAACATTATGTGTACTTTTGGGTTGGTTTCATTATCAAAGGAAACCTGAATGAGCACCCATGCAAAAATGAAAGAAGATGGCTCACACAATCAAAATTTTGGATGTACTTTGAAGCATTCATAGTGATGCTCCATGGGCATGACTTCATTGATGCTCTGCATTCTTCAAGCGATTTGGTTTTCTGTACAACTTAAAATATAAAAAGGGGCATCTAGAAGGGTGTGATGAGTATTCAATCAGATTTATTCACTCATGCACGCAGTGAGTACATTCACTACTGAACCAACAGAGAATAGGTTAGTTCAATTGATTCAAATTTTGAATTACAATTTCAAACTGCAAACATATTTTCACCCGTGTCTACATCACTTCAAACGCCAAAATGTCAAAATTCTACTGCTATTTACAGAGCATAAGGAAAACTAAGAAGATCAACAGGGCAGCACGTTTCAGTGCTCAGTAATGTACCTATCTTTCTAGTCATGATATGAAGCTGAAAATACTGATTCTGAAACTATCCTCAACTTGCTTGCTTTTACAAGATCAGACTCTGAATGTGCTGCGGATAAAGACAAGCGAATACCAGCTGGAAGACCTTTTCAAAGCCCTTATAAAAACATTATGCTCCTTCAGCACCTGGATATGAAAAGGATATTAGAATTTTTTTTATAATTCATCCAATACATGAACTTGACAAAATGCAATAACATAGTGTCTTCAAAGTACTAGCTGTCTTACACAATCGGCAATTTCTTCAAGCAGCTGTAAATCTTTCTTGGAGGAACCTGTTGACTTATTCAGTTTTAGAAAGACTTATAAGGGGTTACAATGGATGACTTTCAATTGAAAGGCCTGATATATCAGACAAGCATGCACAATCACAATTGTCAATTTTAATGCTATTAGAGCCTCTCCAATAGGCATTTATTTGCCTCTATACTTGACTCTACCATTGAGTCTTGTTAACATCTGAAGTAAGTTTATGAAAAGATCTATTTCATTTCATGATACAAAAGATGTACAATCTGTAATGCTTATATAGACAACTCAAATGATGTTTAGCTGTCAAAACAAATGCTCTAATAATAACAACCTGACTAACCAACTGTCTAACAACATGACTAATCATCTCTGACCATACTATCTAACAACCTATCTATTAGCCATTGCTATGCTAATGACTAATTATCCTTAACATCCCCCCTCAAACGAAGGGTAGAGACATCATACACTGAGTTTGTTACGTAGCAATAGAAACCTGGATTTACCAAGAGCCTTAGTGAAAACATCAGCAACTTGACTAGAGGCTGAAATATGATGAACCTGAATGAGCTTGCGAGCCACCTTCTCACGCAAAAAATAAATGTCAATCTCAATATGCTTGGTCCTAGAATGAAAAACAGGGTTTGTACTAAGCAGAACAGTACTCTTATTGTCACACCAGATAGTAGGAATGGAACAACCAATTTGTAGTTCATGAAAGAGGGATTGTAAACAAGTGAGTTCAGCTGTAACTAAAACAAGACTCCTATACTCAGCTTCAGTACTACTTCTGGAGACAATACTCTGCTTCTTAGACGACCAAGAAACAAGGTTAGCACCTAAATAAACACAATAGCCAGATGTAGACCTTCTATCATTAGGGTCAGAAGCCCAATCAACATCGCAATAACCAGTGAGCTGAAAAAAAGGAGTAGGAACAATATGAAGTCCAAAATTGGATGTAGCCTTGAGATACCGTAAGATTCTTTTTACCACTCGCCAATGTGATTCAAGTGGATTCTGCAGGAATTGACAAACACGATTCACAGAATATGTTATTTCAGGCCGAGTAATTGTAACATACTGCAATGCACCAACAATGCTACGATACAATTGAACATCTTGGACTGGATCACTACCCGTAGCAAACAATTTTTCACCCCCACTCATAGGAGTGGATAAGCCATTAGCATAATGCATCTTAGCACGACACAAGAGATCAGAGATGTATTTGGACTGAGATAGAAACAAGCCAATTGCAGTATGCTGAACTTGAATCCCAAGAAAGAAATGAACAGAACCCAAATCCTTCAAAGAGAATCTAGTATTGAGCTGATGAATGATCTGAGAAACAGCCTGGGAATCAGCACCAGTAATGAGAATGTCATCAACATATACTAGAAGAAAAATAGGAGATCGAGAATGTCGAATAAAAAGAGAAGAATCAGACTTGGTGGAAACAAAACCAAGCAGAAGAAGTGTATGTCTGAGTTTATCAAACCAAGCCCGAGGAGCCTGCTTGAGACCATATAAAGCCTTATGAAGCTTGCAAACAGCCTTGGGTCGTGAAGCATCAATAAAACCAGGAGGTTGCATCATGTAGACTTCTTCTGAGAGATCTCCATTCAAGAAAGCATTGTTGACATCTAGCTGAAATACAGACCATCCATCTGTGACTACCACTGTGAGTAAAACTCGGATTGTAGTAGGCTTAACAACCGGACTAAAAGTCTCTGCATAATCAAAGCCTCCTGCAGACTAGAAGGTGTAGTGGAAGCTATATAGACCTTGGGCTTGTAAATACCAGCCTTGGACCGAGTGATCATAGGATGACCAGGATCAACACTAGAAATAGGCAGAGGAACCTCACTAACAGCAGGTAGAGGAGCAGCACTAGGAACATGACTATCACTAAAATTGGTCATAGGAATAGGACTAATATCAGGAATGGGACTAGTAGCATGAACTGGACTAGTAATAGACATAGGACTAGGAGCATGATGAAAAGACGGGACCACTGAGCTAGAGGAAGGAGTATTACCAGAAATGGATGTCCTAGTGTCAGTAAAGTTAATATGAACGGGAATAATAGCAGGAGAAGTATCATGAACAATAGGAAGTGAGGGAGAAGAGAGAGTATGCCATTTTGTATAAGGAAAAGAAGTTTCATTGAACAGAACATCTCTAGAGATATACAACCGACCAGTAGATGACAAGCATTTGTAGCCTTTATGTTGAAGACTATAACCAAGAAAAACACATTCAATAGATCTAAACTGAAGTTTGGTAGAATTATAAGGTCGTGTGTTAGGAAAACATGAACAACAAAAATCTTTTAGTGTACTATAATCAGGAACTTTGTGGTAGAGAATTTCATATGGTGAAAGGCCCTTAAGGGCAACCGAGGGAACTCTATTAAGAAGAAAAACAGATGTCCAAACTGCATCATCCCAGAACCTCATTGGAAGTGAAGCATGAGAAAGCATGGTAAGAGCAGACTCTATAATGTGCCGATGATTTCTTTCTGCAACACCATTCTGCTGATGTGTAGTTGGGCAAGCAAGGCGATGACCAATGCCATGTTGAGCTAGATACTTTGAAAAAGATCTATACTCCCCTCCCCAATTAGACTGAATACATTTAATAGGGAGACCAAATTCTAATTCAACTTGAGCTTTGAACTTAAGAAATGTTGAAAAAGCATCAGATTTGTTATGTAAAAGAAAAACCCAAGTGAAGCGACTAAAAGCATCAATAAAGTGTATGTAGTACTTAGAACCAGATGAAGACATCGTAGAAGCAGGACCCCATAGATCAGTATGAATCAGTTCTAAAGGTTTTGTATACACGGTAGAAGAACTAGGAAAAGGGAGCTTGTGTATTTTCCCTAAACAACAAGAGGAACAAAACTCCTGATTGACCGTATTGGGAACAAACATATTACATCTGGTAAGAACTTTCTGCACAATAGAGAAGGATGGATGACCCAATCGAGCATGCCAAAGAAATAAAGGAAAAGAAGACATAGATGTATTATGAGGAAATTGACTACTTGAGTTAGTATGATTAACTGAAACAGAAGCAGCTTGATGGACGGGGATACTGGGAAAATGGGAATGCTGGCTAACTGACTGGGAATGTTGAATTGTCGACTGATGCTGGAATGCTGACTGACTGACTTGAAATACTGGAATGTTGACTATCGGGCTTGGAAAGCTAAAATGCTGACTGACTTGATGCTGAAATGCTGACTAACTGGCTAGGAAAGTTGGAATTGAACTGAATGACTGAGGATGCTGGAATGCTGACTGACTGACTGATGATGGAATGCTGAAATGCTGAGAATGATGATAATGCTGAGAAGGCTGAGAATGCTGAAAAGGCTGAGAATGCTGAGAATGACTGGAAGAAGTAGAAAGACTAGTAACTGAATTACTTGGAATGCTGACAGGAATGATGGAATGCTGACTGGAAGGCTGAGAATGCTGAGATGAATTACTGACTTGAAATGATGAAAGACTGGAATGCTAAGATGGACTGGGAATCTGAGAAGGACTATGATCTGGAATAATAGGAGAAACACTGAGAGATTCTGCAATGAGAGACTCAGGTCTTGACTCGGTAAACAGCATGGATGGAAAAACATAGAGTCCTTTGTTAAGCTTCCCTTCCAATAGAACTCGATGTGTGACCTGATCCTTGACAAAACAGAGATCAAGATGAAACTCAAAGTAGACATTATTATCTCTTGCAAGCCGAGAAACACTTAACAAATTCTTAGTTAACTTAGGAACCTGAAGAACATTCTGAAGATGTAAAATTTTTGAAGAATTAGAGGACTGAATAAAAGACTGACCAATGTTCTCAATTGGTAAAGTTGAACCATCACCAACAAACAGTTTTTCCTCTCCATGATAAGGAACGGTTGACATGAGATTCTGTGTATATGGAGTACAATGATCTGTAGCTCCTGAGTCAGGATACCATCTACAATCAGAAGATGTAGAAACCTCACCTGATCGCATCATGGACTATGAATGTGCTCTCAAATCAGAATGAGGAGACTGACTAGAAGTAGCAGAAAATGCATGACGAGGAGTTGGCATAGCTGGTTGAGATGGTGAGCCTGAAAAAAATGATTGTGAATTGGAGTTCCATGGGTTTGCAGCATTAGTATCAAATTGATTATGACATTTGAATGCAAGATTCCCAATTTTGCCACAGATTTGACACTGATGACGATTTGATCTAGATCCAGATGGCCTGTATCCTCTTCCAGAGCCAGATCTTGAACCTCTTGGGTTGAATGGAGCTCTGGACTGAGGCCTCCAACCTTGGGAGTTCGACACAAATGATCTAGGTGAAGGTTTGTAGGATGTATGTGCCACATTGATTGAACTCAAGACATCAAGATCTTTAGCATGTCTTTCAATCCTGGATTCCTGAGCAAGCAAGAGAGCCTCAACCTCTGCTACACTATAATCATCAGATCTGGAGCTCACTGATACTACAAATGTATCATATATCTGAGGTAATCCATCAAAAATAGCATTGATATGATCTTTTGAGGACAATTGATGCCCTACGGATGCTAGCTAATCAATAATGGATTTAAGCTTCAACAGGTAGTCATTGATGGAAAGACCTCCTTTCTTGAGATTTTGTAGTTGAGTTCTGAACTGAGAAACCTTGGCAATAGTTTGAGAGTTGAAGAAAGTCTCAAGAATCTTCCAAATGTGAGCAGAAGTAGCACAACCTACTAACCTGGTAAGCAGAGATTCAGTCATGGAAGAAAGAAGCCATGAGAACAGAAGTTGGTCTTGCTGTTCCCAGTTGAGATATTCAGGATTAACTCTGTTGCTTGTTTGATCTTCCATGGAAAGAAATCTTGACGGAGGTGAGGTGTTCACAATGAACTTCTGAAGTTTATGCCCTTTAATCGTTGCTAACACTTGTTGTTTCCACAACAAGTAGTTGTGCTCATTCAATTTTACAGACAATGAATGAGTGAACATCACTGGTTTTGACTCTGTCATGGCAGAGTTCATGAGTGATGTAGCATTGGATGATAAATCTGCCATTGATACTTCTTGAAAACTGAAAATGAAGGAGAAGAAGAAACTAGATAAAGAAGAGTTACAATCTGTGCTCTGATACCATGTTAAAATCTGAAGTAAGTTTATGAAAAGATCTATTTCATTTCATGATACAAAAGATGTACAATCTGTAATGCTTAAATAGACAACTCAAATGATGTTTAGCTGTCAAAACAAATGCTCTAACAATAACAACCTGACTAACCAACTGTCTAACAACATGACTAACCATCTCTGACCATACTATCTAACAACCTATCTATTAGCCATTGCTATGCTAATGACTAATTATCCTTAACAAGTCTCTACCAAATATAAGAGTTAATTGTCTCCCTTTAGGCATTTCTTCACTATCTTTAGGTTGCTTTAATGTGGAGACATTCACTGGCGTAAACTGAAAAGATGGTGGCACTTTGCGTTCTTTCTAAGAGTTGAACACCTTTGTTCCAGTAGTGCCTAGCAGATGACGGTTTATCTGACTGAATTTCTCATCTTATAGCATTGGGTTAGAACGACTCTTTGTGCCAAATGATTAGAGCATTCAAATATGGCCACAACAGCTATATTTGCCAAATCAACTCACCCCACCCCCTCTTTCTATTAAAACCCTTTCTCTTCTCCCATTTTCACCACAACTCTCATCCATCCATTCTTCACCATATTCTCAAAATTTCCAAGTTCTCTAGAGCTTAATTTCAAAATTTTATAAATGGTGAATAGTGATGGTTCAACAAATGTGAATTCTCCAATGTACATGCGAACTTGGTGGAAAAGTTATGTGAATCGGGGTTATTTTGATCTAGATCTTGGTGGTCGTGGTCATGATCTTCTAGACAGAATTCAAGTGATGTTATTTGAGTTTTTAAACGAGTGTCCCAATTTATATCACTGAATAATAGAGTATCAATCTACAAGCATCGAAAGAAACAATATGACAATTATTTTACACAACGGTCCTACAAGTCTACTATTTCAAAACGAATGTTCCATGTATCAACAATATATATATCTTCTATTTGAAAAATTGATGACCTATTTAAATTTGGTTTTGATGTTTATTTTTTAGTAAATTATATAAAAGAGTTGTGCAATGAGATCAAAGAGAAACTTCATCGAGCAGATTCAGTTGCTAGAAGTTTTAAATGGTAACAAAACAATTTATGATCTTCTATAGTTGCAAGAATAGAAACAGAGATTAATGATAGAGAAATTATCATCACCAAGGAATGTGATTTTGCGAAATCTCGCGAAATTTCAACGAAAATTTCAATTTTTTGAAATTACGAAAAGAAAAAAGCGAAATTAAAAGTTACATTTTTTTTGAAAAAATTCAAGATTTTTTCATTAATTTCGGAATTTTTTTCGTAAATTTCATTTTTCCGTTAAAATACAAAACCCAGCTACCAAAAATTACATTTTTTCAAGAGTTTTTTTCAAAAAAATTTGGAGCTTTTTCTTAAATTTGGAGTTTTTCGTATTATCAATTCTTCTAGTTATTTATTTATTTTTAAAACCACCCTCCTGATTTTCTAATTATCATTTCTTCTACTTATATATTGATATTTGAAACTCTGATTTTTTTAATTATATATTGATTTCATGTTTGTTTCATTCTTGGTATTTAATATGTTTAATAGATTTATTTACTTGCATCTATTTTTTCACGTTCTCATATACCCTCGAAATTCATTATATATTTTTTATGTATCCTCGAAATTTTTACATTTTTTCTTTACACACCGAAATATTTCTTAAAATCAAAATACCAAAATGAACTCTAAAAATGAAATCTCAATCCTTGATCAACACTATGGGAACAAATATCTATCTTAAAAGAGGATTTGCGACGACCACAGAACGTTATACATCTACTAGTCGAGGACAATTTGATGCACTGACGAAGTATAGTTCCTAATGCAAAAAAATTTGAAGACCATTGAAGCTAAAAATTGATGTTGCTTTGTCACTTATTGATTATTATTTTTGACTAAGTTTGTTAAAAGAAACAATTTCATTTAATTTCAATTATATTTTTTTAGTGAAAAGTTTATGCTATCATTTGGAGTATTTTTAATGGTATTCTTTGTGTATTTGGAGTATTAAAAAAAATCATTTGTATTTTTATTTTCGTTTTAATTTTCATATTATAAATAAAAAATACCATTAAGTTTACATAACACGTCCATCAACTAAAAAAAAACCCTGAAGTACATCTAAGGCTCGTCCGTGTGTTCTTGGGTTTCAGGAACGCGGTCTAATGAACTATAATGTGGTTGGAACTAGTCAGGTATACAGTTCAAACCCAATGCCAACTCCATCTTCGTTGGAGATAAGTTATACATGTCAGAGGAATGTTGGGTCGATGGAGGATGTAAAACTCTCAATAATTCATCCATACTATCGTCATATCCTCAGGTGAGTACTCCCTTAAGTTAAACGAAGAAACAATCTAATAATATGCTTAACCTCATTATAACTTTCATTATATAATAGTTCATGTCCAACTCCAATTAGAAGCCTCATCAATATCATAAAGTTGAACAGTGTGAACCTTCGTTCACATTTTCTGAAATGGAATGGTGTGAGTCCTCTTCCACCACCGCTCAACCAAAGTGTCGAACTATCAACTATATAAATCTATCATTTGTGCGAAATTTGTCCCAAAATTTATATAATTGAGGTAAACTCCCATGAAATTTCAAGTCTTAAGAGGTTTTCCTGTTTAATAAGGGTTGTTCCCCATTTCAGTATTTATCTTGGGAACAATCGGTTAAAAGGATCCTAAAATCCAGTTTCCAAGCTCCGAATGAACCCTCATAACTTTATTGCAAGGTATGATTTTTTTTATTGGTGTTCCAGCAGGTTGGTGCTCACTGGGACCGCAGCGAGAAATTTCGCCAGAAGCCTCGACTACACCAAAACTAATGATTTGTAACATGAAAAAGTGTTTAGAAAAATGAGCAGAGGTGAACCATAGATTTTGACCTGTTGAGAAAAATGTTTGTAATTTCTCCTTGTTGATTTTGACTTGCAAAAATGAGCAGAAGTGAACCATAGATTATTGTGGTGGCGGCCAAAAGCACTCCGACGGTAAAGTCAGGCACTTGAGCAAGAATGGAGATAGACTGATAAAATTAGGATTGCATGTGTGTACATTTTCATCCATTTTGTTCACCTTATATAATGAGAGTGTTTTACTCATTCACTGACTCTACATTTGAATGCATGATGGAGGGAAGAGATTTCCTTAGGATTTTTACCCATCCATGATTGATCTTCTTTGGCACATGGTTCTCTTTAGGACTCAATGATTGATTGGACCAAGAGTAGCCTAAATGGACCTTGGGCTTCCAATAGTCCAGACGTTTGTATTCTAGTTTTATTATCCCTAGCAAAATTTTGAGATTCTTACCATACTGGCTCGCATAATCTAGGTTTGAGGGCTTGACTTATGGGCTGAATAGATATTAACTCGGGCTTGGATTGTCCTAACCCTTTTTATTTGGATATGCAATCAACCGAATTTATCTTATTGAAAATTCACGTCTTACTCCGTGGATCAAGGGAACAAGAGAACAATAGCCTGACAAATATTTGATTGGTCCAATTCTGGTGCCAATTTAGGCGCCAACAAATAGAACTCATCATAGATTTGATAATTGATAAGGTGAATACCCAGTCCATTCAATGCTAGGCTTGCCACGTTTTCGGTTGCGATCGAATAGAAATTAACTTGGGCTTGGATTGTCCTGGCCCTTTTTAATTGGAGATGATTTGTGCCACATTTTTCATTGTGATCGGATGATTGTTTGATGTCTCATCAGTTACTCCTACTAGTTAATGGGGTTGCGTGCATGGTAATTAACTCGTTGAGTGGGAAATTTTTCAGTGTATTGGTGATTGAATTCAACGTCTCTTTCACTTTCACACAACATTTAACATCGATGCGACTGTTGGGTAGTTGCCTTTCCCAAGCGTTGGGCTTATATAAGCTTGGCTTGGTTGGATCATGCCTTATTCTTTGTTTCCAGAGCTTGATTCCGTCTTTCCCAATTGCACATGGTGTTTCTTGGATGTTCTTCTACCTCGATCTCCTTAGGGATGAAATGGGAGGATTTGTCGACGAACTCTCCACATATTTTGATCTATGTCATGAAATCCTAATGGGATTTGCACTTTGAGGAACTCGCTAGCTTGGATGTGTTCCCAATTTCTCTTTGAGGATTGCCAAAATGTATCCCTTCTTTGTGAAAAAAAAGTCAAGGGTACCAACTTGATCCTGAGGATCGTTGTCATTCATAAAAAGTTGCACCGACAACTTATTCTGTCATTTATTAGAAGTTGCATCTACAGCTTCTTTCGTCATTTTTTAGAGGTTGCACCTACAGTTTCTTCTTTCATTTATCAGAAGTTGCATCTTGGGCATCTCCCAGAAGACAGACTGGACAGACTAGTGGAGTTGATTCCCAATATATGTTCTGGTAGATCTTCGTTCGCAAAGTCCTTTCCACCAAGCTCAGACGATTGATGTTTACTGTGTATAACCCTTTGCTTTGATTAGTCAATTAAGCTTTCTAAAAACCCTTTGCTCAATCAATAAAGCTTGCTTTCTTGTTTCATATCTGTGTTTCTGCTTTGACAATAGGTCAGATCGGACTAGATTTGAATAATACAAACCACTTTAACCCCGAATAGGACTATGTTGTACAAACATCATCTTGGTTTGGGAAAACTAAACTTTGTATAATAAAGTAAACTTAATCTTGAAAAGGATTGAAGCGATAGAAAAGTTGTCTTGATCCGAACGGACTAGACTTCTATGATAAATTAAGCTTAATCCTGAAGAGGACTCAAGTTGTGGAGAAGTCTCCTTGGCCCTAACGGACTAGACTCTTATGATAAAGTAAACTTAATCCTATAGAGGACTTAAATTGTAGAGAAGTCATCTTGGTTCAAATGGACTAGACTTCCATAATAAAGTAAGCTTAATCCTAAAGAGGACTTAAGATGTAGAAAAGTCTTCTTGGTTCGAACGGACTAGAATTCCATAATAAAGTTAACTTAATCCTGAAGAGGACTTAAGCGGTAGAAAAGTCATCTTGGTCTGAATGGACTAGACTTCCATAATAAAGTAAACTTAATCCTGAAGAGGACTTAAGCTGTAGAGAAGTCATCTTGGTCCAAACAAACAAGACTTCTATAATAAAATAGTCATCTTAATCCTGAAAGAACGAGGCTTAAGATGAACTAGGTCACTTAGCGCGGCAAGTCATCATCCTGAATAGGACTAACTCTATTGCTATGCGACATCATGGTCTTCTAGTCGACTAGTTCACTTAGGTGTGACAAGTCATTGCCATCCTGAATAGGACTAGACTTGAACGTTGTGTGCCATCGTGATCCTTTAAACGGAATAGGTTATTAGATGCGACAAGTCATTATCATCCTATAGGCCTAGACTCAGCCGCAGTGTGCCATTGTGGTATAACGTCTTCCACACGCATCTTCAGCATGTCGTGAAATGCCTTCATAGTGTCGTGTTCCTCTGAAGAAAAGGGAGTGGTGGGTAACCTCCCTACAAAGAAACACGAGCACGATCAACATACAATCAACGCAACAAAATCAAAAGGTGAAGTTATAGTTACAAAGTCGCTTGAGCTCCCGCTCAAGCAGTTGACCCTTGAACTTGAAGTACTTCGAATCCAAAGGAGCTAAAAAGCAATACTTCTGCCAGAATTTTAAGTCATCCGACAACTTCTCAAAGCAAGCCAGCGATGTCATCTTGCAGATGGCGTGATCATTCAGCCGAGGAGAAGTCAACAACTGGATCAACCGCGGAGTCACGCAGACGCCAACATCCTTCGCTCTAATCAAAATAAGAAGGATAATCATGTACCCATTGGGTACCAACTAGGCAGGAGGGATTTCAAGGAAATCCAAGAAGCTCCAAATCTCGTCAAGAACAGGAAAACAGACTCTAGTTTGAAGTATTATGCGGTGCAAACAGAAAAACCCTTCCCGAGAAAACATCGGCTTCTGATCATCATTTAGAGTAAAGACTGGCAGGTCCTGTTGGACCCCGAACGTCCTTCGAATTTCAGTAAGGTCCGATTCGAAAACCAGCCTATCTCGAAGAACTGGAAAAATGGTTTCAATCATCAAGATGGTTTTGGCGAGCCGTTTAAAATGTGAACAAACTTTCAATCAAAAGACAAACATAGCAAAATCTCTAAAAGCAAAGAATGGAGTAGTCAATCTCTGCTGAAAGGAAGATCTAAATAGGGATGGTTTTTTGCCTCTTCTCCACTGAACCGACGCACACTTAATTAATGAAGTGTGCGACTCAAGCAATGATTCAGACTCAATCATCATGAGCGGCGTATATTTTCAAGAAGTGAGTTAATGAACCGATGCGATGGCCCACTAACTCGGGGGGGAGTAGCTGATGATACACCAAAATGGTCGCTCGTCTACACCATAGATGTGTCATGATTATTTCGAGAAATAATAGGCTCAAGCGTCTGTCCAACACTAATTCGACCTAAGCGGTTCCAAGCCCGCACAATGCAGTTCGCCAGACAGACCCAAACCATTACAACCTACTAAGCCCACGCGTCTCACAACTATCTTCAATACCCGTAAGCCCTGCTAAGGCAAGTATCTCGAGGATCAACTTCGGACAGGCAAGAGAGCAACACTTTTCTTCCAACTAGGAAGCAAATACCAGAGTATACGTCGCACATGGAAACTTTTATATATGGACTACACTCTAATTGAGAACTATTTATCGCGTATCTAGGAGCACAAGTCTAGCAGAACACAACTCCTAATTAGAGAAGAATCTGCACGAAGATCTTATTTCCTAAACTACCCACTGATGGCCTAGTCGAAGCAGGACTCCAGCATTATAAATAATACACGAGGTTGATAAGCTAAGGTACGCTACAAATTCCTTGTTTACAACATTATGCCTTCCTCATATCCCTATCTGACTTTAGAATCGGAGTGTCATTGGCCACTACAACGGTGGTCCGCAGCTCACGTGCGTTCCTTGTGCAAGTCAGCAGGTTAGTCGTTCAATGTCAAAGCATGGAGCAAAAATCGATTGTATCATTACTCAATCTCCAACTTTAAATTCCAGAGGTTTGACCTTCTTATTTATTACTGAGCCAATTTTTCTTGTAGGCTGCCATTTTGATGGAAGTTTTGTCTCTCATTTCTTCGAGTAGATCTAGTCCTACTCTCAGAGTTTCATCATTGTCCTCTAACCTGAACTCCTTTGTTCTAAATGTTGGCATCCTAACACTACAAAAAAAAAGCCCTTTAATAGCGGTTCAAAACCATACCATAGCGTTTTAGTAAACGCTATGTCTGCCGGCGCTATAATAGACCCTGGGTCTATTATAGCGGTTTAAAACCGCTATAGAAAGTTTGGCTTTTATAGCGTTTTAAAAACGCTATGGTAGATCCTTTTATAGCGTTTCTGAAATGCTATAGTAGAGTCTACCATAGCGTTTTAAAAACGCTATGGTAAGTATACATAGCAATTTTTTTTTTTTTTTCTATCAACTGTTAATTATTTTCAACTCAAAAGTATAAACATTCGCATTATAGAATCCAAATAGGATCACTAACAACAAAATTATAATTTTTTTGCTATCAACTCAAAATTATAAACATTCGAATCATCATATATATTGTACTATTGGTGGACATTGACATTATAGAAATCAAGCATTCCATTACATAGCACATTGCAACCCAATAGCAATATAGCAATATTGGAGAGTCTGTCGAAAGACATGGAGAGAGTGCTAAACTTCCCAGAAGAGATGGAGAAGATGCTTCACCCACCTGCACGCCGATATGTCAAGAATGCCAAGGCCATCTTCCGCACCCCAGCTGATATTTATGAGCACCCCACCTTTTACTCATTTGTTCTTGACATGCCAGGCCTCGAGGCCGCCAATATCAAGGTCACCTTTCTCTCTCACTAGTCTTAGACTCATGAGTTCAATTCAATTAATATCAATAGCTGATCTGATCTACTAATCTCTGCAGGTGAAGGTAGAGAATGGGATACTCCATGTGGCTGGGAAGAAAAAGAAGAACCAGCAGCAGCAGCAGGGGAATGAAGGAGGAGCTGTCAAGGCATTATGGATAGAGAGGAGGCGAGCAAGGTACATGAGGAAATTCACTCTCCCTGAAGATGCAATTCAAGAGGTACATCAGGTGTCCAGGTTCAGCAAAGACCAAAAGTGAACCTCGTAATGATCTCATAGTAATAATTCATACCACAACTAAGCAATAAGATGGTGAGTTTGCTATATTTGGTCTCAGTTGACAACTTGTTGAGCTTGGGGAGAAAAAAAGTCGCTTCATGTCCATCACTCCTCTCAAATTCGCTGGAAACAGTAAGGACGCCAGCTCGAGTGAGGCAGTAAACTGCAGATTGCTGCTGCATAACCCAATCAGAATCAAGTGAAATATAAAGAAAATAGATTTAAATGCAGTTTAGCATTAAAAAAAAAAGTGCATCATTTAGGATAAAAACTGAGCAACGACGCAACCTTGTTCCGAATAAACCAAATATTTTTTTGTTCCGAATAAACCGACGCAACTAGTTTACCCTATTGAACAATGTTTTTAAGAGAGCCATGAATCCATGACCAAAAATTTAATCAAATCCCCATCTACTGTTCAATCCACCTTTGTCCTTTCAATGTTGTTTTTCTTACTATCACTTGACAATGTATTTAATTTATTTATTTACTTCTATATTTAAAAGTGAAGCTAAGAATGAAACAACCCAAGGGAAAATATTTGTAGCCTCAACAACACAACTATGAATACTGATAAAACTTATCCAGGTAACAAATACAAAAAAACATAGAGCCCCCTAGTATTGCAATTAGTACCAACTCACAAACCAACATGCATCTCACTTACCAATCCAAACTTTTCCTCCAGCGGGCTTGGCGGTGCGTAGTCTGCATCAATTAACTGCACCAACTTGGTGTCTGAACATGGCAACTGAAGCTATTAGAATATCAGCAAGTAATTAAAAAAATCATGGTTTGCCTAAGGGAAAATGTAAGATCAATCGAAACATACTTAAGACAAAGTTGAAAATAGAAAGGATGGACCATATCTTACAGCAGAATGCACGGCCATGGGTGAAGTAGGATTCTCCCAGTTGCAAAGTGATGCCCAACATACGTACATGATTGTATCCTTTTAGAGTGGTTTCACCCCTTTTGCAAGGTCTAGTTTTCTAGCCTTTTAATTCTGTCATTTAATCATAACAGGGGGGGGGGGGGGTGGGGGGTAGGGAATAAAAAAAATCATCAACTTGTTGAAATTTGAAACTGTCACAAAGAGGTCAGTGATCCTGTCCATCATGGTTAACAGCTCCAAGTTGAATGCATATGTCTGTACCTGTTGAATGCATATGTACCTGTTCAAGCTAAACATTAATGTTGAATAGTGTAAGCAAATAAACATGAATGAATTTCAAAGAAAAACATACAAAAACACACAAGTTCTCACTACTCTTCGCCGTCAACAGCTTATCACCAAACTCAATACTTTGTCACCAAAACCAAACTGACAATTATAATTCCCCTCACTATAACCCTTCTCAAGTTTGTATGGTGAGATTCTAACAAGCCAATCAACCTTCCAGGTGTAGCAATAACAACTTCGACGCCTATATCAGGAAACAATACATAAGCCCTTCTCTGTTACTGCACCAAGCAGCCAGTCTGCTACTCTAAAAAAATTTAGATTGTTATTGAATTTTTCAGTTGAAGAAAACAAGGCTGTTTAAGGAAATTTCAGAATACAAGGAATATCGTGCTATAGAGGCCAAACAGGATAAAGAAAATCACCCCTTCCTTTCGAACTTAAGACCTGAAACCTATTCATTTGTTGACTTAATCAATCTACACTACAAACCTATTCCTATTGGTTTATTTCATATATTTCAATGATGCATCCCTTGTTTTTAAGTAATTCGTTTATGATGTTTTCATGTTTTTGCTGGAATAAAAAAGTTGAGTCTTGACCCTGGAGGCTTATGCTCAGCCTCACAAAAGCAAGCAACTTGGCCTCCACTTCTAAAACTCTGACCCGGACTCCATCAAGTGATTCTTAAATCAAAGCCTTTCATGAATTTACAGTTGCTATTTCTTAGAAGACAATGGTGGCTTTAGATGTGGTTTAGAACTGCATTTGAACCTCATATGGCGAACAATGTTACATAAACCAGAAGTATAATTTTACTTACCGTGCGTTTAGCAAACATCTTCTTCAACTCGACGTTTGCCAATTTTGAGTATTCAGCGTCTTCGCCAGCCTATCATTTTACAGTTGAAAATAGACGAATGAGGAATGAGATTAACAAAAAATCAGTGTATTTACTTGTAATTTATAAAGACTTACAAGTCATACAACTTCAGAGATTTCAAGAAAATAACCATATCATTGTGCTAAAAAATCAGGCTAGCCAGGGATCAGTTTGTCCATGGTGCCACACAGTACATGTACCTATATGTGTCAATTAAATGCATTTTAACAATTTTCAACTAAAGAATTTCACTTTCAAAATTCCCTTGGTACATAAGTAACGAAAAAGGGATCCATAGATGCTTTAGTGCCTCTTACCTCACGAGGTGCACTTTGAACATAAAACTATAGCCAATTAACTAGGCTTAGTAAATATTCTCACGTAAATTCGTGGTCTGGATTTAGATAATCAGATAATGTGGACATTTACCTGAGCATTTTGGTGCTCGACTCCTCCAGAAGCCTGATACTGAAAAATTCAGATAGCAGAATTATGATATAACCAAGAAAAGAGTTTCATGGCTTTATAGAAACCAATAAATGAATACTGACCGATGGCCGTTGGTACTGTAATTGTTGCTGATTCTGGAACTGCGTCTGCATCTGATTCTGTGGAACTGGCGTTTGCGAGACATGTTGTGTGTGCAGAACCTGTGGATGTGAATGAAGCTGTGGCTGTGGCTGTGGTTGAAGTTGAACTGCAGGCTTCTGTTGTTCAAATAGCGCGAGCTCCTCAGGCTTCTCCCACTACACATTCATTTTGATGGTTATCTACCAGAATCTGAGATACCACGAAGCAGTGAAAGCTTTAGATAAAACACATACCCTGCTCTCAGTTGTTTGACTGTTATAGTAGTACTGTAGTACTTGTAGCCTTCTGGAGAGGTGTGTTCTGTCCAGTTACAAGTTGGAGTCGTTGCCTGCATGCTTACAGGTGCAGCAGGATTAGCTGATGTAGTCGAAGGCACAACTGAGGCTTGAACAACTGCAGGTGTGCTACCAACTGTCTGTGGTGTTGTCCCTCCCCACTGCGGCTGCAGTAAAAGATATCATATTTAGCTATAACCACCAAAAATTTTGAGCATCAAGGTAAACGTTAACAACACTAAACTAGGAATGGAACTGAACGGAAGACAGCAGCCATTACACGTTAGTACATTTAGACAATTCATTAATGAGAAACCATTACACATAATACCTACTCCAAAAATAGCATTCCGATCCAAATAAAGGAGATATCTTGCATGGCATAACTCTGCTCTTGGAAATTTTATAGAATCTATGAATACGTGACTTCTCAATTCTCAATATACTTATTTCAATGCCAAAAGAAAGAAATGGGATGGATATTGGAAAAGTTCAAGGACCCCTAATTTGTTTTAATTTCTTGATTTTAGATGCCAAACAGCTAAGAGCAGTGGAATATGGATTGACAAGTTTCAACCATATAAATATTTCTTTTGGCCAAGAATGCTTCCCTGACTAATAGCTGATATATTTTCTTGTATAAATCTCTAAAAGACAGATAGGCTTGCAATAGTCAAAGTACCTGCTGCTTGTTGGCCAAGAATGAGGAGACAAGCATGCAACTATTAAAGATCAATACAACTATGCTCCTTTAGAAATTCTACATGAATGACAAGAAAAGTAAATAATGTATATATATATATATATAATCGAGAGGACAAATTAAATGCTCATGTGAATCCTTATTCCACATGCTTTTCATATATTTGAAGAATTGTCTACAACAGAGTCCAAAACTCAATGGCAAAAAACAATAATAGAAGGGTGTTTAACCTCGAATCTGAACCTCGAGGCCTCTTAGGATCAGCAAACCGAACTGTTAATGGCTGGTCACAACCCTGAGTAACAGCGAACAAATAATAATGAACGTGAAGCACAAAACTTGAAACAAAGATGAAATACATAGCAGTGTCATGAGCTAAGGCTTACCCTTATCACATATGTTCCATTCAGACCAGCTATAGCTGCTGCTGCCATGTCTCTACTAGCAAACTTGACAAAGCCACAACCTTCAAAAGATAAACAAAAAATTTAAAGAGTTAAAGCTTAAGAGAAGGCTCGTATCACCACAATGGCACAATGTAAGGGTAACCATAGCCCAGAACACATTGGAAATATGGTTTCTAACCATCAAAAAATATATAACAGTTAGGACTGGTAACATATTGTCAGGTAGTTACCAAATCATGCTATAAAACATAACCACAAGCCATTCAAAAAAATAATAAAAATAAATAAATAAATAACAACAACAACAACAATCACAAAGGTCATGATAATCTTGTTGGTCGTGATCCAGTTTACCACAATGCAGAGAAAAAAAGTTGTTTTAGTTCCTAACCTCGAAGATAAATTCGAAAAAAATTTTGATTAAAACATTACATACTCATAGATTCGAACTTCTAATTGATAGAAAACAACAAAATAGATTGAACCAATTGAAATCGAAAACATACCGTAGAACCTCTTCGTGAAGTCAGTCCTTCGGAGAGTGTTCGAAGCCCTAACTCGAAGATTTTGCGAAATCCGAGAAAACAAGTGATCTACCACGCAAATGGACGTCGAAATCACGTAGAACCTCTTCGTGAAGTCAGTCCTTCGGAGAGTGTTCGAAGCCCTAACTCGAAGATTTTGCGAAATCCGAGAAATCAAGTGATCTACCGCGCAAACGGACGTCGAAATCAACTCCGGAACGTCGAAAACAGGGTAAGAGGAGAGTTTGGATCAAGTTGGGGAAGAGGAGTTCGCGAGAGGTAACTGCGTGCCTTCCTTCCTTCCTTCTTCTTTGTTTTGCTTTTGTTCTTTTTTTTTCGATTCGAGCGGGATTCTTGGCGCCCTGCGAATTACAAGTCCCGCCTATGTATCTTTCAAAGCATTTTACAAATGCTCAATTCAATTTGGCGATTGATAGCATTTTTCAACTTTTTATAGCGTTTTGCAATGTTTCATAGCATTTTGGCCACATTGAACAAATTAGGTTTTGACTTTTCATAGCACTTTATGAAAAAACGCTATGGTCATATGCTATTAATGACCATTTGTGTTGTAGTGTAAGTTCTACTGCAACCATCGCCTCGGACCGTAAGCGACGGTGAATGGTGTTTCTTTGGTTGGAGTTCTCTTTATGGTTCGGTAGGCCTAGAGGATACCTGTTAGCTCAGAAACCTAGAGCCCTTTGGCTATTTTTAGTTTCTTTTTTATGGCTTCCATTATGGTTCGGTCGGTAACTTTTGATTGTCCTTTGGCCTGGGGATTGTCCTTTGGCCTGGGGAAGTCCTGGTGTTGAATGTAGTGACTGGTGTTCAGATTCGCACAAGGTCACAAAGTTTTTTTTCACCTTTTTGCCTTCAAACTGGGTCCCTTTATCACTGACAAATGTTTTCGAGATTCCAAACTTGTAGATGATGGGCTTCCCGAGGAAAGTTTTAGTTTGATTTTTTCCAAATTTGCAAAGTGGTTCTACCTCTACCCATTTAGTGAAGTAGTCAATGGCTACAAGGAGAAATTTCTTCTTCTCGGAGGTGGGGAATGGACTTAAGATGATCGTTTTCCATTGTGCAAAGGGTCATGGGCTGGTCATCGGGACAAGTTTCTGAGCGGGGCATATATGTGTACGGAGCATACCTTTAACACTTATCACATTTTCAAATAAATCTTTAGCCTCTTGCATCATCTTGGGCCGGTAGTATCCTAAGGTGAGGGCTTTGTGGACCAATGTCCTTCATTCGAGATGGTTCTCACAGATTCCTTCATGGATCTCTCTAAGGACATAGTCTGCCTCATATGGAGTTAGGCATCTCAGTAGTGAACCAATTGTTGATATTCTATATTGTCTGTCATTAACGAGTGTGTACCATACTGCCCTATGCTTCAGCTTACTACCTTCCAATTATTGGTGTGGAAGGACTCCATCTTTGATGTTCCTGACCAAGGGACTTATCCAACTGGTTTCCTAATTTGTGGAACATGCCTTGTGGAGTTCCTTTTCCTCTAGAGCTGATCTTTTTTGGAGCTCTATAAGTCTGTCAAAGTTGTTCTTTGTGGCAAGGCCATCTTGGCCATAGTGTCAGCTTCCTTATTGTCGACTCTGGAATAGCGCCAAAGTAGAACATTCTTGAATCCCATCTTTGCGACAATTGTTTTTCCGCAATAAGCCAACATCCAAGGTATTTAGTATTGAATTCACCATTCACTTGATTGATTACCAGTTGGGAATCATTTAACATGTGATTTTTTGAACTCCAATCCCTTTAGCCAGTTCCAGCCCGGCTTAAGGGCCTCATATTCATCTTCATTGTTAGAGGTGCGCTGAAGCCGAATGGCTTTCTTTAGGGTGATCCTCTCTAGGTATAAACAACGATCCCAGTTCCACTTCCTGTATTGTTGGATGACCCAACACATCTCAGGATCCACCCCTATGAGATTGGTTTGTGGTTCTTACTTTCTTCTTGGCTATTTGGCTTTGGTTGTCCTGCTTCGGTGAGCTTAGCAATGAAGTCTGCTAGCACTTGCACTTTGATGGTTGCTGTCAGAACATAGTGGATCTGACCATTTGATCATCATTCCTGATAGCTTTGGCCTGTGCAATACTGATCGGAGTGGGTACTCAGTAAGGATTGTTACTGAATGAGCTTGGAAGGTCTCAACTTTCTAGAGTTGGTAACTAGTGCCAATGACAGTTTCTCCAGGTTGGGGTAGTTGGCTTCTGTTTCAGCAAATGTTTTGTTGATGTAGTAGACTTACTTCTATTTCCCCATGTCTTCCCAGATCAGGGTTGAACTGACTGCATATTCTGAAACTGAGAGGTACAAGCACAACGTTTCTCCCGGAATAGGCTTTAAGAACAAATCTGTGCTCCCCATGTACGCTTTAAGATCCTGAAAAACATGTTTGCATTTTATCCCCATTGGAATTCCTTACTCCATTTCAGAATTTTTAAGAAGGGAAGGTTCTTGTACAAATATTAACCTAATTAAAAATTTCTAAATGTACGTTTTAACTCGCAAGTGCGCAAGATCAAACAAATAGTATAGATAGCAAGAACAAGATCATTCCCACGTGGATTGGAATAATTGTGTTTAAAACAGCTTTCCTAACACTACTACTTCAATGAAACCTAATAATTAATTGAATATGAAAAAGATAATGAGGAAAACTACATGTAAAACTATATAAGTTCAATTAATGAGAAAATAAGTTAGGGATTCGGTAACCACCACTAGTCATCTTCCTTTGAATAACAACATCCACAATAATACAAACTAAATTTCAATCCTCAAATTTTGCAAACCTAAGGATATAGGTGTCTACCCCTTAAGCTATGGATTTCCTTAAACAATAAATTAGGTATGAGTGTCTACTATAATTCTTTTATGGTATCTATTTCGGTCATTCACGTTGATTAATTCTAAGAACCGATCTTACTTGGTTCTTTTTGTCACTTAGCACAGACACAAGACTCGATCGTCTAAAGTTACCCATGTAACAATCCTCGTAAAAATCATGCATATGGTGATCAAGCATAAACCAAATTCATATGAATGGTGAAATAAAGTTAGAATTAATCAATTGAACATCATAAAAATTGTGTAGCAAGGCATGACAAAATTCTCGAGTAATAACTAGTGCTTCAATCTATCCGTAACTAAATTATTTAGTTACACATAATGCAAACGAAACAATTATTCAAATTAAACATTTGGATAGTTCATGAGCAACATCAACAGATCATGAGCAACTCTACCCCTCTGTCACCTCTCTCTTCATCACACAATTAACATGTGTCTGTGTTGTTGTGAGAGAGATAGATCAGACGATGAAGTGGCTGCATGGCTAAGGGATGAGGGTGGACGATGAATAGTACTGGCGAGATGGTTTTGTAGGCGTCGGCTGGAGGAAGAAGATATAGCATCATGGAGAAAAAAAATGATATGGAGAGTGTTGTGATGGCTTCTTTGTTAGTTGTGGTTATGAAATTCTATGGTGGTTGGTGTGAGAAGCAGAGAGTAGGGGAGAGGATGCAGTGGAGAAGAGAAGGCTTTTATGAGATGGCTGGCTAGAGGAGGCATGGTTTGTGTAGGTCGAGAAGGAGAGAGATTGGAGCCCCCAAACCTCCTCTTATAGCAACCCTTCTTTCTTGTTTACTTCCCTTCTCTTTCCTAACGGGTTTAGGCCTAAATATTCATGTGAAATTTGGCTTCCATAATTAACTAGGCTTCAATCTTTAACGACCCGGCATTGCACTTCTTTTTTTGTTAACATACCATTAAAATACCTGCCAAATAGCAAAATACACATCATGTAACTAGCTAAGCAGACAATTATTATAAAATTACTTGAATTAATCAAATAATCTAACATTTAAACTTAGAAAAGCGATGTTCAAAGTGCACTTTTATGTGCTCATCACACCCACCAATCAGCTTATTGCTAGTCTCTAGCAATTCAAACGTCTCAAACTTAACTAAAAAAAAACTCAAGACAAAAAAACAACTGAAATGAAATTCCTATCTATACCACTTTCGTCGGCACTTTCGATTACATTTAGCGAATACAACAAACCTTTAAACCCACTAAGCATCCCTAGTGGATGAGATATAGTCTCGTGAGGGTTTACCAGAGTGGTACCCACAAATACTGTATTATTTTCAACAGATTGCTCAGTCTTGACTTCTAATCTAATAAATATCACAAGTTCTCAATGAGAGTAAGAGGGTGATTATTTTCGCTTCTAAATAGAGTTAAAAGTTCTTAATAAGAAGTGGGACACATTGTTTAGAGTGTTTATTTTTATTTCTTATCAGAAGTTCAACTTCTAATTGGAGTAAGCACCATGGAGGTGTTGATCACTTAGCACTGAGTGCTTAATGAAAATTAGTTCCAATAATAACCTCATCATAAATTCATAATGATTGCTACTACCCCTCTCCTCTACCAACTATCATGTTTTCCTCCTTCATTTTTGTTTTCTTTATCTGTATTTTTCAAGCTTTTCTTCATCTCTCCAACTCTCCCTCTCATGTATATTTTCAATTTTTCATTATATAACATGTAGTTTTGAAAGCTTTGACAATTTGATCACCATCATATAATGTCCGGTTTCCATCCCACCGTCTCTTCATTCCTATATGTGTCCTCAGTGGGACAAAATTGTCAAACAGTTCTCATTCTACACCGAAAAACAAACACCTTTTAATTTTACAACTTCTAATCAGCAGCCAATTCAGAAGCAAAACAAACAGTTATTCAGAAGCTCATTCAGAACTTCGAACTCCAGTTAGAAGTTAGCTTCTAAGCACTTAAAAAAAATGCTCTCTGAATATCACAAAAAAATTGGTTCTCACTCATTAGCAAATTTAAAATAATAAACTTCATCTTCCACCGTCATGACCTCAAATAAGGAACATCACCAGCCACTATCGCAGCGTGGGAAAATAACTTCCAATTCAACAAATATCACAAGTTGTCAATGAGAGTAAAATATCACAAAATTATTGGTTCTCATTCATTAGCAAATTTAAAACAATAAACTTCATCTTCACAAGTTTTGGGAACTCAAAATAGGGTACATCACTTATAAATGACTAATGAAAAGCCACAAGTCTCCTTTGGCGTAAAGTGAACCAACAAATAATTATGGAGCTTCAAAGTAAGTCCTATATACATGATTTACTATCTCAAAATTCATTGGAATTTCCATTTGATGAAACAACTAAGGCAATGAATACTAACACAAATTAAGACATTTTTTTTTTTACTTATCAAGGATATATGTGTGGACTGTGCAATGTTTAACTCCCTTAAGTTTTCTTATTGAGCCATATATCGAGCTTTAGACCAATGACTCCCAATCAGATGGCTTTAGGGCATTAGGTGTAAAAACACCCCTACGGGTTTAATAACCCGAGTAAAAAAGACTTCGAATTTAAACTAGCCACAACTCGACTACAACATTTGCAATGTCTAGCTCCCTTAAGTTTTCTAATTGACTCATTTATCAAGTTTTAGACCAATGACTCCCAACCCAGAAGTTTTAGGGCATAAGGTGTATAAACACTCCTACGGGTTTACTAACTAGAGTAAAAAAGACTGCGACTGTAAACTAATTTATTTATACATTATCATGCTAAGGTTACACATCCAAAAAATATACCAATTTATTTTGAGATATAAGCATGCATATTTGGTTTGACCTTTTCATACCCCACACTATGTGCCAGTGTGCATGTGCTTAATTCCGAGTGAAACAAGTGGAATACTCATTAACCAAAAATAAGTAGTACAAATTCAGATTTCCTAGATATATGATCATGTGTTCACCATTTTAAACTCGCTAATGAATTTTGAATCAAAACTAAAGTTCAACATCACTCTAAAAAAAATTTAATCCATCAACATAACCATGTCATGACATCATTGCAAAGTTTTATTAATTTTTAATTTTTTAAATTATTGTTTCTATACAAAAAATTAATAAAAAAAAAAAAACAACCTTTCCACATCCAACCCTAAATCAGACATTGTCCTCAATGTTAAATCAGACTGTTGTAATGAAGATGGGAAGAGAAAACTAAAAATGATCTAACAACCTAGTAAAGCAGAATATGAAAATAATAAAAAATAAGCAAGGGGAACTTAGCTGGATTTCTAGTAGTTGTGAGCGACTTAGCATAAAGTTTCTCTTCTAGGCTCAAAGCTCATCTCAGCCAGATTGGATCAATCTTATGCCATGTAGTAAACAGAATGGAGAGTCAAATCCTCATCTCTAGGCTCAAAGTTCATCTCAATGTAGGGTTTCACTCTATGTCCATTCACCTTGATTGTTAGATTTTTCTCTTTACTATGAATCTCCATGGCTCCATGAGGGAAAACATTGGTCAGAACATAAGGACAATACCATTTAGACTTGAACATAGGAGAAAGTTTCATAAATTAATCAATTGAACATCATAAAACTAGTGTAGCAAGGCAAGTCAAAATCTCGAGGATTCATAACTAGTGCTTCAATCTATCGATAACTAAATTGTTTGGTTACACATAATGCAAATATTCAAATTAAACATTGGATTGTTTAGAAAATAAGCACATTGTACTGTGGTGGTGCAGACTAAAGTGCTAGGGGCAAATAGCAAAAATAAATTGAAACTTTTGTTCCCTCCCTTCTTCTTCTTCTTGTTATTCCTTGCTTCAATTCATGAATAGAGCTCACGACAGCAATCAAGTCCACTTCTTCTTCTTAATTTTAAAACAATCGAGCAACATCAACAGATCACAAACAACTCCTCTTCTTTGTCACCTATCTCTTCTTCAAGTAATTAACTTGTGTATGTACTGTTGCGAGAGTGAGAGAGAGATTAGGCGATGAAGTGGTTGCATGGTTGAGGGATGTGGATGGACGGTGGCTGGACGATGAATAGTTTCGGCGAGATGGTGGTGTGGGCGTTGGCTGGAGAAAGAAGAGATAGAGTCAGGGAGAGAAGACGAGATGTAGAGTGGCATGATGGCTACTTTGTGAGTTGTGGTTGTGATGTTCTGTGGTGGTTGGTGTGACGAGCAGAGAGCAGAGGAGATGATGAAGTGAAGGAGAGAAGGCTTTTGCAAGGTGGCTGGCTGGAAGGTCACGAGGGAGAAAGAGACTGGAGCCCTCAAACCTCCTCTTATAGCAACCTTTGTTTCCTGTTTACTTACCTTTCTTTCCTAACGAGTTTCAACCTAAAAATTCTTGTGAAATTGTGTTTGCACAGGAAATTAGTTCTTTTTTTTCTCGTTAGCATTCCATTAAAGTACCTGCCAAATACCAAAATACACATCATGAAGCTACGTAGAAAATTATTATAAAAAATACTTGAATTAACTAAATAATCTAGCAATTACATTTAGAAAAGTGATGTTCAGAGTACACTTTTTTGCCCTTATCAAAGGCATCTGCCCAAAGACATGGAGATGAACATGTTAAGGTTTGTCGCCCTTTGAGTCAAGCTCTGAATTCCTTTGATGTTCATAGTTGATCTCATGTCGATAAGATATTGAATCTGCTTCGGGTCAGCTTCTATTCTCAATTGGCTGACTATGTAGCCTAGGAATTTTCCAGATTCTACCCTAAAGGTGTGCGGGTTGAGCTTCATTTGGTATTTGCGAGCTAAAATAAGTTATCTTGGAAGTCTGCAATATGGTCATGACTGTGTAGGTTTTTTACCAGTATGTCATTGATGCAGACCTCCATTGTCTTCCTGATCTGCCCTTTGAACATGTGGTTCACCAATCTCTGATATGTAGCTCCCACTTTTTCAGCCTGAATGGCATCATCCGGTAACAGTATATGCCCTTGTCCGTTATGAATGAGGTTTTCTCCAAGTCCAGCAGGTGCATACTGGTCTGATTGTATCTAAGTATGCGCCTATGAAGCTGAGCAGGCTATGCCGAGACGTTGCATAAACAATATGGTCTATTCGGGGAAATGCAAAATTTTTCTTTAATGCAAGCTTTGTTGAGGTCCATGCAGACTCCGCTTTTCATTTTTGTTTTTATTAAGACTGTAATCGCCAACCAGTCTGGATAGCATGATTATCTTATAATGTCGCATTCAGTAGCCTTCTGTCTGGCTGGCTTCTGGTCCGGATTAGCTATCAGTTGATGCGTGATTATGGAGGGGTTAATTCCTACCATATCCTTCATTGTCCAGGCGAATACATCTTGATTTTCTCTCAAGAGTGTGGCTAACTGGTCTGCTAGCGCGTGGCTGAGATTGGAGCTTATCTGTATAGCTTTGGTGTTATCCGAATTGTCCAGATTAGGGTGGGCATCCCATCGCACGATCCTGATCCTGTCCCACGATTCTGATCTCGTCCCGATCTCGTTTCGTCCTGTCCCGATCTCGTTCCGTCCCATCCCGATTTTTTTGGGTCTTAATGGGATTGAATAATTTCATCCCGATCCAGTCCCGTCCCGTCCCGATCTAGAATGGGATGAAGATTTTCAATCCCGCCAATCCCGTGCCGTCTCAAGCAAATTTTTTAATATTTATTATTAATATTTTAATTTATTTATTTATTTTTATTCATATAAAGTTACAAATGACTGACAGAAACTCATGGTGTTTGCAATGGTAATAGAAATGTTACTTCAATAAATAATTATTCATTAAGCAAGAGAAAGATAGCAGACTGTTGCTTGGATTTCCAATAAAAGTGGCTCCAATTATTAGCTTCCAAATATTGATAATACCCAAGTGAAGATGAAAAATAACAATTAACTGAGTAATACATATTCAGAAGGGAACATTCAGGGGCAGAGCCAAGAATTTGATATGCCCCGGGTTGTAAAAATAATTTTTTTAATTACAATATATGTATTGATGGTAAACCATTATGAATATGTTAGAGCATCACCAATAGGTCTATATTTCTTCCCTAACAAAAGATGAAATGTCATTTTGTCAAGGAACCATGAATTTTGTTTCCCACAGTAATGAAATTGTAAAATCAGTTGGGAGGCCATTACAGCGACACAATACTCTTAATGGGTCCCATTTATCATGTAATTTTCTAAAAGTCAGCCCACTCGACTTCATTGTTAGGTGATTTAGTGGCCACCCTTATATTTGCATGCCACATCTATATCTAATTATAAGAAAGTTATTTTTCACGCTCTTATATGATGATAACCACGCTGATCTCGTCCCGTTCCGAACCCGTTTGGGATAAGATGAGGTCGGGATGGGGTTTTTCCCATCCTGTCCCGTCCCGATCCCATATGAATGGGATGAGATAGGGATGGGTATATCTCGTCCCATCCCGTCCCATGCCCACCCCTAGTCTAGATAGATGGTAACAGGCTTTTCTTCCGGTTGTTCAGCGTTCTGTCTTCCTCTTGGGCTAGAAGGTGTTTCATCGCCCGAAACTGGGCCTCCTTCCTAAGTAAGCTAAACGGAGCGATCCTCGTAATGGGATTTGATCCGCAATTCTTGAACTGATCTTTTTAGTGATCGACTGGAGTGTTTCCTTTCTTCATAGTGTCGTGAAGGACGCATATAACATTCGAAGCCATTTCCTCGATTTCCTGCACAGACTCTTCCTTTTATTTTCGTCGGGATTACCTTTCACCGAATTCAACGAATCCTTTCAATCTCTATTTTTGACCCAATATTCGATTTCGTTCCCAAGGCTTTTGCAATTTTGGGTATCATGGTCTACGTCCTTGTGGTAGGAACAATATTTGTTCTAATCGTGTTTTGAAGGATCTCCCTTGCACTTCCAAAATCACTTGATATCCTCCCAACTCTTTATGGTGGAGAGGATTTTGAACAGAATGGCGTTGAGCGGAATGTATGGGCATAGCTGGTGCCCTTATCAGGCTTTATTCTGCCAGATCCAGGCTTGTTGTCAATCCGCCTCCTTTTCGATTAGTCTTCCCCCCTGTCCTCACCCCTGTCCCTGGTCTTGGAAGAGTGTTTAGTCTCTCTTTTTCCTCTTTCTTGGCAACCAACGTCTCCTCAAGGGTGATGTACTTTTGCACATTTTCAACAAATTCATCATTTTTTGGGGGGCTCCAAGGTAAGGAAGTTATAGAACTGACATCTTCTGAGGTCAGAAGTGTAGGCGGTAACAGATGTATCATCACTGCAATCGTTGATTAGAACCAACTCATCAATGAATCGAGTCACGTACTACTAAGGGTCTCGCCATGTTTCTGGTTGAGTTGAGCAGATAATGGGGCAATTTTCTAATCGATTAGCTTCTCACGAATCGAGTGATGAAAACATTTGCCGAAGCCTGGAACCAAATCGATGAATCTTGGCTGGAGGTTGTGAAACCAGGTTAGAGTAGCCTTCTTCAGTCTGGTAGGGAAGGTCTAGCACAAGATGGCTTCTAAACCTTCCTTTAGCGTCACCACGTGGTGGTAATAGCGTAGGTGGTCGGATGGATCCATGGTTCCATTATAGAACTCCAGTTTTGGGGGGCTGAACTTCTTTGGCAGATGTGCATTCATGAACTGCTTAGAAAATGGAGGGACTATGAGATGTATAGGACGTCCAGATCGGTAGCCCCCAGTCGAAGTGGATTCTCGACAATGGTCCTATCGGACTTCAACGCGTAGTCTCCTCAGACTTCTGCATCTCATAGGTTCCCCTCATGGTTGGCATTTTGATCCTCGATGTGGACGTTGTTGCACTTATGAACGCACTCCCTATTGCCCTTTTGAGCCAGAGATCTGTCTGGGTTTTCATCATTTTCTGGTGGTGGTTGTCGATCTTGGACAAGTCTTTCCACCACTCAAGTGCGTTGATTCATGTGGATCAAAATATGTTCTATAAAGGGGTTCGCCATGGCCACTTCAAGAGCAGAGCCTTATGGTTGTCCCACTTCTATGGTTGGATTGCTTCAGTCCTGCGGTGGGACTCCTTTGGTCGGAGCGTTAAGAGGCTTGGCGTTATTGTTACTAGCTCGAGTGCTCATGCTAACTATTATGTTGCAAGACTCTGTTAGTTCAACAAAGTTTGTGTTTTGCTTTAAGGAAAACTATCGTTTCCTCACGGACATCCCAAACTGATGCATCCAAATTCGTCCCTGTTGGATTTGACCTGCAAAAATGAGCAGTGGTGAAGCAGAAACCACCATGGTGGCGGCCAAAGAAACTTCGACGATAAAGTCAAGCACTTGAACAAGGATGGAGATAAGCTAATAAAATTAGGGTTTCATGTGTGTACCTTTTTCATCGATTTTGTTCACCTTATATAATGAGAGTGTCTTACTCATTCATTGACTCTACCTTTGAATGCATGATGGGGGGAAGATATCTCTCTTAGAATCTTTACCCTCCGTGATTGATCTTCTTTGGCACTTGACTCTCTTTAGGACTCAATGCTTGATTGGACCAAAAGTAGTTTAATTGAACCTTGAGTCTGCTATAGTCCAGAGGTATGTATTCATGCCTTATTGTCTTGGGCCAAACTCCAAGATTCTTACGACATTGTGCTCGCATTATTTGGGTTTGGGCACCTGACTTACAAGCTGAATATAAATTAATTCGAGCCTAAATTGAATCTAGTTTGTCCTGGCCCTTTTTCATTGGAGTTGATTTATGTCGAGTGTTCGGCTGGGATCGGATGATTGTTTGATGTCTTATCAAAGTTTTAATAAAAATATCTTTATTACTCAAAATTTTGAAATCATGCAAGTAAACATAGATTTAGACCTAGGAATTATAAAATGTTCGCTTGAAATAATATTCAGTAAATACAATAATTCCAAAACGCCTTTTGTAGGGCTCTTTTCACCATTTTGTCTTAAAATGCCTTAGCATCCCTGCACAAAGTTCACACAAAACAATAAAAAGCAAGAAACCTAATCAAAAAATCAAAAGGGGCAGTAATAAAAGATAATCAAACCTCTAATTAAATTGTTCGGGAGGCGTCTGTCCTTGCCTTGGCACCGCTCCAAGCTTGAGTAAGAGATCAATCACTCTGCGGCAGGGGCAAAGCCAGGATTGCAGACAAAGAGGGGCAAAAAAATAAATCACAGATAATTTAATTCTTAAAATAAATAGATAAATGTGATTAAAACAAAGTTTAAAAACTAGTACAAGATAAACATATTTTATGTGTCAATGTTGTTGCACATTGGATTTTAGTATAAACTCTTTACGAGTTCTCATGTTCTAGTAATGTTATATAACCATCTCATCAACGATTCTATTAAATATATATTTCTCAACATATGTAATCAAACTATCTACCTCCATTGATCTCCCATCTCATAACAGAAAAAACTCTCTCGACACTGGCAGTTGCAACTGGTAATATTATTATTATTATTATTATTATTATTATTATTATTATTATTATTATTATTATTATTATTATTATTATTATTATTATTATTATTATTATTATTATTATTATTATTATCATTATTATTATTATTATTATTATTATTTAGGACGTTGACCTTTTTTATTTATTTAGTAATCCATGGTCGAAGGCTACATAACTGACCCTATAGGGTTTACCAAACCAGGCCCGAAGGCTACAATATTGTTGCCACTTAATATCCTCGTCGCCTCCATCTCGCATGGAGACTTCCTTTCACTCCGATCTATTGTCTCCACCTTGCATAAAGATGACATATCCACGATGTAGCACATGTGCTCCTAATAATCAGGTGAAAACTCACAAAATCCTAACTGGTGAGTCTTGAACCCACGACCTCTCACAGGAGAGTTGATATCCGATCAACTGAGCTACAATTGGTGCACAACTGATAATATTAAGAATGTTACCATCCAATTGCTTAGCTGAAGCTGACTACTGTAAAGGCTGAAGAGTGTCGATGAGGAGCAAACAAGCAAGAGAGTGAAAGTAAGACCACCTCCATAAATCGATCTATGTCTAATCGAAATCGTATTGTGCGATTGGAGAAATCGATCTCCATTGAAATTGTCTTGTGCGATTGGAGGGGATAGGAGAAAATCGATTTTTGTCGAAATCGTTTTGGGCAATTGAGAAGGCGGAGAGGTGAACTTGCAAAGGGTTTGCGATTTTGTGTATATTTGTATTCCATTATCTATAAGAGGGGGGCAATCTAAAATTTTAAAGGGGGGCAAAATTGCAAGTATTGTTAGTTTGGTGGAGTTTCTTAAAAAGCTAAGGAGGGCAATTTCACCCCTTAGTTATAAGGTAGATCCGCCATTGCTCTGCGATCACCATGTTAATTTGAGGAGTACGTCTAGGGAGCCATGTTTGGGGGCCTCTTTTGATTTTTTTTTTATACTTTTGACCCATTCCCTTTAAAACACAACCATAAACACCACCCATAGAAGGGGTGGAAATTTAAAAAAAAAAAACCCCAAAGAGGTAATAAAAAAAAAAAAAAAAAAAGGCCCCCAAACAATGCTCCCTAAAATTGTTGTAATTTGAGTTAAGGAAAACAATAATCCCAAAGTTCTCATAGTCCATTTAGTAATAAAGAAAATGCAAATAAAACTTTAAATACTTGTTTTATCCTATCAATAGAGAAGACATATATGTCAAAAGATAAAGACATAAAATAAGATTAAAAAAAATGTAGGAGAAAAACATATACGCAGCATGCACTATTGAAGCAGAATATTTATGGATACAAGCTTAGTTTCTCTCTTAGTGAAATGAAACAGAGAACCAAATCAGTAAATTAAGAGCCCATTGGCAATCTCAACAGCTCCACAAAGTAAACAGAAAGATGAAAACTTAAAGCATCTAAAAAAAACCCCAAAACAAAAATAGAAAAGTTTTTAAGTTCTGATGAGACATCAATCAATCATACGATCACAATCGTATAGGTGGTATGGAACAACCCTAACACGAGAAGGACTTCAGTGCGGTCCTAAGCGGACCCATTCATAAACTTTTTTTCAGCCCGTAAGTCAGGTGCCCAAACCCAAGTCACGCCAGCCCAAGAGACACTGGCCTTGGGGCTTGGTCCAGGACAATAAGGCCCGAACATGAATCTCTGAGCTGCCATAGGCCCGAGATCTACTCGCACAAATCAGCTCTTAGCCCAGTCAAGCATTGGGTCCTAAATAGTGCCAAGTGCCGAAAAAATTCAGTCATGCACATGTAAGATCATGCGCGAGATCTTCTCCTCCATCACACCCTCGATAGCTGGGACAGTTGTGGAGGGAACACACACTATAAAAGGTGATCAAAGGGAAAAAGAAATGTACGATACACTTTACAATTTACATCTAGTCTTCACTTTTCCTTGCACCGTTGTCTGACTTAAGCATTGGATTGCCTTCAGCCATTACAACGATGGTCCTTGGTTAACCGTTGTTCATTTTTACAGGCTCAAGATTAGCAAGATCAACAAAAACATATTTGGACACATCAAGTTCCATAGTCTTTGTTACATTTTGATTGCTTATGTACAGTACTCAAGATTCATATATGCAAGATACCCAATTACTATACCTAATAAATTCCTCCATTAAAAAAATCATTAAACTTACCATGCCCTTCCTCATATACTGGAAACAACTTAGAAAACAGAAACACAACAAATCCAACGTGCTGCTCAAAAGTCTTCTATTTGCAGCCCTTACAATAACCTGAAACATGTACATTATCCAAATTATCTAAAAAATTAATTTAAAATTTACAACACCAAAACAAATAAATAAATAAAAGACGAAGATGAGGGAGACAGAAAGAGATGGGCTTTCTTTCTAGCTCCACAAGTTCCAACTTCTTCTTAAATATTGAAAATAATGTCTGTAGAAAAATGGCGTCTAGCTAACTGCATAATTTTATGAGAATGGTGTTGTAATATAGAAGTTATGCTGCAAGCTATTATTCAATTTATTCTAGATATTGTGGTCTCATGGATGGAAGTCCGTTATCTCATGGTCATTAACCATTGATAGGGGTGGGTGAAAATCCCGGTCCGACCCGGACTAGTATGGTTCAGACCCTTTTCAAATTGGGTCCAACTGGTTTTTACTATTTTCATCCCGGTCCCAAACTGGTTCCACCGATCCAGTCTCGGTCCATCCCGTACCGTCACGTTACTGTAGCATATGCGCTTATGGATATTTTGCAACCCGAACTAAATCCCAACCCATTTTCATCCAAACCAACCCATTTACAAAGCCTAAACCCATTTTCCAAATCCAAATATAAATCTTCTTTCTTTGGATGATGCAATTGCAACTAGGGGTGGGCATCCCATCCCACGATCCCGATCCCATCTCGTCCCGTCCCAATTTTTCCGAATTTTAATGGGATTGAATAATTCTATCCCAATCCTGTCCCGATCTAGAATATGATGGAATGGGATGAAGATTTTCAATTCCACCAATCTTGTCCCGTCCCGAGCTAATTTTTCAATATTTATTATTTATTTATTTTATGATTACAATATTTGGATGCCCATATAACATTTGATGGTGCTCTCTGCTTCTTCAATTGTTTGGATCAGGAACAGTCATTCTAAGATCAAAACCAGCTCTTGCTAACTCTACATTAAATGTGACTTCCTTTGCTAACAAAATTGTACCCACAATTGTTGATCTTCTATTAATAATGTTGTGGAGTGGATGTTGTTTAGAGGATTGTCTCTGAGCTTAGATGAGTGTAGAAGAAAGGTTGGAGAGTGGGGTTGTAAGCTCAAGAGTGTTGGTGCCATGATTTTGTATTGGTGTGAAAAAAAAAATGCTCTACTAGTGTATGGTGGATTGCGTGGTTATAATGTGATGTGGTTCGTAAGTTGAGATAAGGGTGCCTCTAGGTATCATTCCAAAATAATTAATTAATTAATTAATTTCCAGAGAAGGTGACAAAATTACTATACATTTCCTTCTTAGACATTCAAAATTAACAAAGGGGCCGGTTTTGTTTACAAAATGCACTTCAATGCACCAATATCAAACCATTGAGGTGAGTATAGAAATGAAAAATCTCTCTAACTAGGAACATTCATTCAAAAAATATCTATTAGATTATCAAAAAATCGATCAACAAATAGAGCTCGCTGATTTCGTCCCGTCCCGATCTCGTATGAAAGGGATGGGTATATCTCATCCCATCCCATCCCGTGCCCACCCCTAATTGCATCCAATCAATTATAGCGCAACTGTAGAGAAAAGCAAATTTGAGGTAAGGGCAAGTTTTGTAAAAGTGCATCTAGAAGGATGTCTATGAAGGAAGAGTCGAGAGATGGTTGATGGTAGAATTGGTCAATTCAACGAGCTAGAGCTTCAGTGAAGTAGGTGGCCAACTTGCTAATGGCTCCAGCTTGTGACACAGTGAGTACAAAGATTTATTTCACCAACGCTTTAGCAAGTTTTAGGTCCTCTTTGAATCGCCTCTGCACACGCCCAATGTTGTATGTATCGTGGAAAATCGTGAGTCAAATCGGTTGACTCGACTTGGTCTACGACCGATCTGAATCACCCAATAAATCGGGTTTCACATAAATTGGTGTGAATCATCTATGATTCAAGGTTTAATAAATCACTAAATCGCGATTGTAAAGGGATTGTTCGAGTTTGGTGATTCATACAGAAGAAAGAAAAAAAAAAGCAAAACAAAGAAAAAAAGATTAAGAAGAACAAGATAATATGAGGAAGAACAAGTACAGAGGCATACTTTTTTCCACTCACACGATCGAATGGGGTCGAAGAAGACAGCTGAGTCGAGCTGAAGATCAATCAACTCGGGCAAAGGCGACTCCTCCTCAAGTTTTTTCCACGCCACATAATCGACTAGCCTCAAAGGAGACTCGCTGTGTTGATGAAGCAGCTGAATGAGGTGTCGGTGCAGCGTTGTTGCTCATCTGGTCATTGATTTCAAAGAGGATTGTGTGTCCTCTATCATTTGTATGAAGGGCACGAGGCCTCAATTGAGTTTTCATTGCTCTATATGTGATCTTGTAGATCAGAGCAAAGGGTTCAGAACCTTCAGCCATGTCAAAGCCAGAAGTCTGAATATTGAGCGTGAGTGTCTCGAGGATATGTGGATCACAAAGAGACACAGAGAAGTTGGGGTAACAGTTAAAATAAATTGGACCCATTGAAAGTGAAGACTCTGCAATTCCAAGCAGAGAATCACTGAATTTGTTGTGTCTACAATCGCGAAGAGCAACTAAGGCACAAGTATCAAGTCCTAACCTGGTTAAGGGCTTTAGGGCCACTTGGATTAATCCTAGATGGATATATTTGTATTTGTCTTTTAATAATGATTGGATTGTTTGAAAATTGATAAGTTGTTTTGAATCTAAAGATTTATTGATCGGTACTGTCTCTTCAACAATACTGATTAAATCTTCAGTTTTTTGAGAAAATATGGATTTGGACAATTCATAAATATCCTTTTGGGGTATTACCGGTATAGACCAGTTTTGTAAATCTTGTTCTACTTCAGAAATTCTACCTTCCATTTTGGTTGGTAAACTGTTTGACCTAGAACTAGAAGTTCTGGAAAATCTTGAAAACATAGACATCTTTTCAGATTGCTTAAAGGTTGGGGAGGAACACTATCTTCGGACCACCTACACCTGGAACACCTAGATGGGACCACCTAACCTAGATCACGGGTTGCGCTATCCATCGAGACTTACAAAGGATCCTAGGTTCCAACGGCTGACCAACACCTATCTGGCTTACCAACGGTATCAACGGCTGACCAACAAGATCTTGGACTCACTACCCTTCCCGGGGCAAAAATGTTGTGATTGTCAATATTTAGAGAAGAAGATAAACATAGATAGATATATGAATGAATTTTCTTTTATACCCTTATACGAATCTCCAAATAATAAGATGCCTACTACTATGTACCACCAATCCATTTTCTCATTTTTATGCCTCCAAATTCCCCTATCTTTATTTTCTTATTGATGACCCACCACATATTCACCATTTAAAAGACTTGAAACGATCCCAACGCCCTTTACACACGACGACATACTATCTTAATCTCGTTTACATTATAGTGACGACTTTCAAGTGGATGAACATATTATAGATGGCTATTATGAAACAATTGAGTTTTTGATTCCATCGAGATGAGAAAGGAATCTTATTGAGCAACAATTGATGTGTTTAGAAGAGCTGATGGGACACTTGGGAAGCAATTTTTCATTGAGACAAGGACCACGAAACAACCTATTATGTTTAATGTTTATTTAACCAAAACATTTCCTTTGATTACATGTATATGTCTTTTACGTGTTAAATCATGATATTCTTTATGTAGCTTATTGGTGGGAATGCTTTGGGGGCCATTGTCCGAAATTGCAAAATGTGGCTAAGAGAATTTTGAGATTGACTTGTAGTGTTACAGGGTGTGAACATAATTGGGGCACGTTTGATCAATTAAGCAAAAAATTTATGTTTGTTTGATTCATATTTAACTTACTAATTATTATATATGATGTAGACATTTAGTATTTTAACTTGCTAATATGTTATATGCATGATAGATTCATACAAAGAAGTAAAATGATTAGAACAAAAGTGATTGAATACACTTGTCTTTATCAAATACAATCTTGCTCTTGATCAATGCCAACAACATAGGACACGAGGCACACATGCTATTATATTATCAAAGTTAGATAATGACAATGAATGGTTTATGGAGCAAAAATATTCAGCATTCCCCAAAGATGCATCATGGTTGGACATAGTAGATTGTTTTATTGAAAATGAAGCAGAGCCAAGCCGAAAACGAAGTCGTAAGTTAATAATTTGATACTTGTTTACTTTATTTATTCAAGTTTACTTCTACGTATTTACTATAGTTACTACTTTTAAACTTTAATGTTGATAGGACCAAGAAACTTAACAAAGTCGACAAAGGGAAAGAACAAAGTCATTGAAGATGAAGAGGAGGAAGGTTGTTACTTTAAAGATGATAATGATAATGTAGACATTGCAATTATTGATGCAATTATCGATGAGCATGAACTACTTCATGAAGGGACCGAAGTTGGAACTAGGAACCGATGAAGACTTCTTGATTCTTGAATCATACTTTTGACTTTTGAGGGAAAACTCTGACTTCTATTTCAACAGTTATTTCTTAATAGATTATATTTTGCATTTTAGGAGTCTTTTTGTATACGCTTCCACACATTCTTGGATATATTTTGTTGTTAGAATAGAATGTTGAAATGGAAATGTCTAATACTTTTTGGCAAATGAAGCCCACTTTGTTCCACCTAAATTTTCAAAAAAATTGATAAAAGTAATATTCTCCCCAATTACCAATCCATGAGAACTGACCAGTTCTTTAGTAATTCTCCATCACACAAGCAAAGTTGAACTTGAATTACATTCATTCATCTTAATTCTAACAATCTTTCTTCTTATGATTCAATGGTAGTAAGACCTTCTGGTTGGAGTGATAGGATTATCTGGAATCACAGTGGTAGTTTTAATGGTCAACTCATTCACACATTGGTTTCGAAGAATGTGGGCAGGCATCATGCACCTTTCAACCGATTAACTGGCTTCAATGCGTTTTAATAGTCACACCATCTATTGCCCACTTTTGTACTTGATCAAGTTGAATACACTTCCAGGTAATTATGAAACCTATAAAGAGAATGTAAGTAAAAAGGAAATGATAAAATCCGAAATGAAGGAAAAAATATGTATATAAGTATAACATATTTATGTATATAAGCATATATATAGTAGAATTAATAAATTTTATGATTTACAATACGATTCATGATTCACTAACATTGCACACGCCATAATAGTGTGGGCGAGTCTGATCCCAATATCTTGTGGTATACACCTGTAATATCAGAAACACCAATTGATAAGGAGGAAACATAGGGGATTTCTTGGTGATGTTTGATTCATTTCGTTTTTCACCGTAAACCATCAACCCAGCAGGTATTGCAAGAAGATCATAATCGGACGAAGTCAGGTCATAGATTTGGCTTTGGAGAGAATAACTAGGAAAATCGGTGTGATTGTGGAGGATTCAGCCGGAATGACAAAGGGGTCATTGATTACTCCAATTGAGATGACAAGCAACCAGGTTGACTTCAGAGAGCATAGATACAAGCCAAGTTGAATGATCTGGAATACAGAGAGAAATAAAGAGAGGGAGCGTGAAGAAAGAAAAAACAAAATTGATTGTTTGAAATAAAAAGAAAACAACATTTTGAATTGGGATTCAGACCGAGAGAAAGGGTGAAAATGAACAAGAAATAGAAAGCAAAGTCGATTATTTAAGAGAGAAAACGAAAGAAACAATTTGAATCGAGATAGTATGGTTTCGTTCTGATTCAAACCAGTCCGGGACGAACCGATTTTACCCAAAAAAAATTTGATCTCGGATCGAGCCCACCGCTAACCATCGACAAAAGGAAAAATAAAATAGTAAGCCTACACTTGGGAAGCCACTCACATAAGCACCAAGAGGCCAATTGCTAGACATTACCAGAAAAATGTTTTCCAATAAAAAGAATTGTTAGATATGCATATATGGAAAGCACTAGAGAGCTTCAATGATTTAGTAGTTGACTACGCACGTATGCCACTAACTTCCTAACAAATGATTACAAAGTGATGCGTCCAAAAATCGTCCTCATATGAGTTTGACTTGCAAAATAATTGTTAGACTGCCAAAGACCACCTTTTTGGTTGCAGAAGGCACTCCGATGCTTAAGTCATTAACTCTGTTGGAATAAGGATGTAATCTGGACAAAAATCAGTTAAAGTTGCATACCTCTGTTGAATGTTCCCTTTAACTTTTATAATGGTCATGGTTAACTCTCTGCGTGACTTAAGCATGTGAGACACAACGGAATGAGATGTTTTTTGTAACAGTCTCATCCTTTGTGGAGATGCGTTCGTGGGGGTGTAAGTCTCTCCACGACTCTTTCTTGGTGCAGCTTTCTTCTTCTTTATGAGAGAATGCATATCGGGCCTGGACTCGAGCTCTTATTCATCTGGGCATGGATTCAGGTCATGTTTATGTCTCCTTAGTGGTGGGCCTAGTCTGGGCCTTTATAATTGGCATCATTCTTCATAGACTTTATGAGCTGGCCCAATAGACTGGGCATTGTATTCTCGTCATGAATCTTTATGCCACGTGTACGGTTGTGATGCTCGGTCTATTTTTATGTATCATCAACAACTCCCCACCTTAGTAAGTGGGTATGTTCATGTATCCACTAATTTGTGGTGGTTTGAATTCTGACCGCGTTATTACACTGTACTTAATGTTTAATAACTTTCGGCTGGCGGATCGTCTCGGTTACTTCGTTGTCTTTTCATTTTCGCGCACATTTTCTGGGAATTTTGGTGCACCTTTATGTTCCGAAGTTGCTCCATGAGTGATCTCTTCGTTTCCCAGTTGTATAAAGGGTATTGTGCTACTTTCCCAATTTCTTTACGCCCTCTTTGTTGTTAGTGTTATTTCTTCTCCTCTATTGCTTTTATTTCCTTGTCTCTTTTTTCCTGTTTGTGATGTATGCTGGTGATATGTTGGCTGGTGATTAGCTTTCTATCTGTGAGGCTCATTTTTCCTCGAGCAAAGCTTCTCAGGCTACTCTAGATAGTGTCTGTTCTAACCATGCTTTGTCTGATGACCTTGAAATCGTTCTCCCTCGTAAAAACGACAGTCCATGTTGCCCGAGGAAAGGATATATTACACTTTATCCTCGTATGTTCTATGCTGGTCTTCGGTTCCCAGTTTCGGAGCTGTTCTTTTCATATCTAGACTTTTTGGGTATTCCTCCTACTCAGATGGGGCCGAATGGTTGGAGGGTTATGGTTTCCACATATGTTTGGGCCATTCTCTTTGATATCTTATTAACCCCTAGAATCTTGCATTCTTTGGTGAGATTTAGTGTAAAACCCAACCGTACCTGTTTCCTGCACTCCCCTGTGTGTTTTGGTAACCTCAATGATGACATCAAGGGTTGGTCACGAGATTGGTTTTATGCATTTATCGGCTCTGGCAACTTAAATTTGTGGGGTGTTTAGTTAGTAAGGTCTTTCTGGGTTTTTATTAAGCATCGAAATCTGAAATTGACTATTGAAGATTAGGTTGTTAGTGAGCAATTCTTGGAGCTTCCGACAGTTCCGTTGGACACCTATCTTACTGACGATATGGTGAGGCGCAGTGGTCTATATAGTATAAGCGAGACTGATCGGGCTTTGTTGACTAAGAGGCAGGCCGCAGAGATCACTGTCTGTGTTGCTATCTTTGAAGGTGATGATTTGGTCGTTGATCGAAAAGTGAACTCGAGTGTTACGGATCTCTATGCTTTTTTTTGTAGTATTATCGATCCTTCTTTTAGAAAGAGAAAAGTATTGAGAACCGTTAGCCAGTCAAAGCAGTTGTTTATGTCTTCCGACCCTGTTTTAAAGAAGAAACGACTTGTTGACTCTGTGCGTCGCACAACTCTTTATTTTTTGTTGATAGAGATCCTTCGAAGGAAGACTGTTATTCTCTGCAAGAGGCGGAAGTGATGAAATTGGCTCTGGAGAGGAGTGAGAAAGATATCGTTCGTCCGTTGGACGACGGGGAAAATAAGCTTCTCTCTACTTATGGCGGCCTTGACGTTGTCAATTGTTCTGATGAGAATCTTCGGTCCTTGGATGACAAGATGCTCCAATTGGCTTTTGTTCAATCTAAAAAGCTTGTCAGTCGTTATTGGGTTCCCGAGTTGCAATCTTGTCCATCTTTTTCCCCTCTTGCTGATGAAGGGATGGAGGTTCCACCTTCAACAACTTACTTGAATCCTTCTGCTGTTGTTGGGACTGACATTTGTTCCGTTTCTGTTGAATGACGAGAGGGCGATGAAGGTTCTCCCGCCATTCCTTCATTTTCCCGGCCATGGGTGATGATGGTTCCTCCTTACTACCTGATCCTCGCTTTCTTCATTTGTGGGTCAATTGGAAGGAACCTACTCCTAAAGAGATCCTAGTTAAATCCGATGGGAAGTTCTCCTGGTTTTCTCATCTTGGCGTGCAGGATGGCGCACGGAAGTTGATAAATGAATGGCATAGATGGTCGGTGGAGATGCCCTCGATGTCTGTGCTGAACCCGAACCTTCATTTTGAGGATGGTGTTAGGCTTATAATGGACGGAATGACTCATCTTGCCTATCCAGGAGTGATGGGCTTGAGTCATAAGGTCAATCACAATCTTATGGTTTCTTTGGAGAGGAAGCTTTATGTACTGCTACTGGTGTTCTCCTATGTTCTTTACTAGTATGACGCATTAAAAGCGCAATGCTTTAAACGGATCAAAGCGGTTGAGGTTGCTCGAGCGTCGTTGGCCGAGGCGGAGGATTTGCAGGATCGATCTGTGGAAGCACTTGAATCCCTGAGAGCTGACCTAGAAGGCATCCACACACGTTTGCACGATGTGGAGAAATAGCTTTCTTCTGATAAGGCACTTCATGTCGAGGCTGTGCGAGCCATAATAGAGCACTCTAACAATTGCGATGTTGTTGAAAAAAGATGGAACAATTGTTGTCTTCGCTTGATGAGGTCAAGGCTGGTTCCTCCACGATGCTCACTACTATTGAGGGCCAACTCATCGCAGTAAGAAGTGAAATTGCTTTTGTTGAGGATAGACTCCGTGTTATGAAGGTGGTAAACTAGCTGGGCATTATTGATGGTCAGACTGAGCTTCTAGATTATATCGAGGATCTTGGTATCGACTTGTCTCAGTATCATCATCTGGTCAGACATTATAGGACGTGGAAGGTGTCGTCAAAAATCTTTCGAATGACCCAATGGTATAAGAGCCGCCTTCTCCTCTTGAAGAAAGAGTCCCCATTTGTGATCCGGCTTCTACAGGTGGTATTGTTGAGGATGTTATAGATCTTTCCCCTTAGTCTTCCATTGCTACTTTTGAATGTAATCTAACGGATTTTGAATGACAGGAATTAGTTCCTTTATTGAATTTGTTAGTCTATCACTGTCTTGATAATTTGTATTTGATGTTTCACAAATATGTCTGTAGCAACCTTTCGGTGAATCGAATTTTCTTATGCTTCAGTTCACATGTCTTGATCTTGTGTTTATCGTTTCTGATTTTTGTGGAATGCTGCTTTGTTTTCTTATCTTCTACTTTGTTGAATTATCCGCCCGATCTTTTACTTTGCTAACTCGTCATGACACGAAGTTGTTTTGTTCAATTGACTTCGTTCGTTCAATTTGTTTCGTTGGTGCAACACTCTATTCGTAATCAATTTACTTAGTTGTCTCGTTCACTCAACCTTTACTTTGTCAACTCGACGTCTAGATTGGTTCAAAGTTTTCGTGTTAGTTTTACTTGGGTGTGCGACTCTAGTTGACTTGAAATCATTTCATTTAGTTGACTCGTTCGTCCAACTTTTACTCTGTTAACTCGACATCTCAGTCGATTTGAAGTTTCTATTTTTAGTTTGACTCGGGTGTCCAATTCTTACTTTGTTTTGTGCAACACTCTAGTCGACTCGAAGTTATTTCACATAGTTGACTCGTTCATCCAAATTTTACTTCACTAACTCGACATCTCAGTCGATTCAAAATTTATGTGTTTGGTTTGATTCGGGTATCCAACTCTTACTTCGTTTTGTGCGATACTCTAGTTGACTTGAAGTTATTTCACATAGTTGACTCGTTTGTCCAACTTTTACTTCGTTAACTCGACATCTCGGTCGATTCGAAATTTCTATTTTTAGTTTGACTCGGGCTCCAACTCTTACTTCGTTTTGTTCGACACTCTAGTTGACTAGAAGTTATTTAACATAGTTGACTCGTTCGTCCAACTTTTACTTCGCTAACTCGACATCTTGGTCGATTCAAAGTTTCTATTTTTAGTTTGACTCGAGTGTCCAACTCTTACTTCATTTTGTGCAACACTCTAGTCGACTCGAAGTTATTTCACATAGTTGACTCGTTTGTCCAACTTTTACTTCTTTCGTTGATTAGACCAGAAGTTTACTGTGAATACCCGACTTGCGTTTTGATTCCTTTTGGGTTTTTTGCGCCGATTGTTTCGTATAACTGTGCTATGAAGCTGTTTGCTTTTGTGAGATGTCGATTCCAAAAATGAAACTTTATTGATACTTCGACCATTTTAGTGGTCGTTCTCCTGGAGTAGCTCCGTTACACTGTAGAGCAAGTCTTCTTTTATTCCTGCGTTGCCAGTGTCTATCCCCTCGTTGGCGTCCGTAACTCTGCTATTCCCTTTAGTTTATGACCTTCTTTGCTTGGGTTGTTTTTGCTCCTCGTTTGGCACAGCTTGTTAAGGACTGGTGAAGTTTGTTATTTCCTTTATAAGTGACTTTAGTCGAATTTGTCTCTGCTGCTAAGGTCTTTGGAGCGTTGATATTTTGACCTCGATATAGGTCAGTTCGGGTGGGAGGTGCTTCTTTCTCAGGGCGGATGCAATGCAGAACATATATCAATTCCCTTGACCGTTCCGTTGATTCCGTGGCTATAGCGTCCACTTTTTCTTTGCCTTTGAATTGTTTGTCTGATATGCTGACAAGCTCGTCCAGTCATCCTCTCTGGATCCAGTGTTTGATTTCTTCTTTCAACTTGTAGCAGTCCTCGGTATCATGTTCGTGATCCTTGTAGAAAGAACAATATTTTCTCTTGTCTCATCCTTCTGGGTCTCATTTCATCTTGGTTGGCCAGTTGACAATCTCCTAATTTGATATGTGTTTTAAGATGTCGATTTGGCTTGCTTTTAGGGTTGTGTATGGTTTATATTCTTTCCTCATTACGCTGGTTATTTGCTCATGGTTGGGTCGTGCTGATTGTGATTTTCTGGATTCCTGCTGGTTGGGCTTTATGCGTTCGTCGCTTCAATGTTTCTTTAAATGACTGATGTCCTCCCACGATCCGCCATCTCGTCTTCTTTTATCTTTTCTTTCTCGTTTCCTCGAATGGTTCGCCATTTCCTACTCATTGTTTCTCCTTGCAGCTTTCATTTTTTCAAGGAAAATATGTTTCTGTACTATTTTTAGTAGGACCGCCATCCCTTTTGGAGGTTCCAAGTTGAGGGCATCAAAGAAGGTGCCTCTCTTCAATCTGGCGACGAAAGTTGCAGTAGCCATGTCGTTGCTGCATCCATCAATCATTGTTAGCTCGTTGGTGAAACGAGTAACATACTCCCGTATTGTTTATTCTGGCTTATGTTGGATGTATAGAAGGTAGTGGGGTCATTTCCTCATCCACTGGCTCCCGATGAATCTGGTAATGAAAGTAGTGGCTAAGGCTTGAAAAGAATCTATTGACCTTAGTGGCAGGCTGTTGAACCAGTTCATTGCTGTGGATGTGAGGCTGATTAGAGCCATCATGTGGTGAAAATGTCTTAGGTGATCAACTGGGTTGGTGGTGCCATTGTACACCTTGATTTTTTGGCATAGTGAATTTCTTTGGCATTGCCGTTTCAATGAGTTTGTCAGAGAATGGTAGCTTGGCCAACTCGTATAGTACGTTAGGATCCGTGACTCCGATCCTGAACGGGATCTCGGCAACCGTTCTGCCACACTGTGAAGTCTTGTCTCGGTTGAGCTTGCTGCTCTCGACGTTTCCCTATTGGGGTTCGCTAAGGCTTCGTTACTCCCTTGAGTTCGGATAGTGGAGTTTTGTTGAGGCAGTGCTGGAATAGAGTCGATTGGTTGAACGCGTTCCTGGGTGATTTTTCCAGCATCTCTGTCATGTATTTCATCTGGGCTATGAGCAAGTCTACCCGAGGGTCCATGACAGCGTCGACAGCTGTATGGCCTATTGCGTGTAGCAGGTCTGCATTCTCGGATGTTATTTGTTCGGTGTTTTGGGTTGCATCTTCTCCCTGAGCTGTTAGTGATGTGTCAGTGGGTGTGTTGTCGCGATGATTACTGAATTTGGGTCTGTAGACTGCATTATTCTTTCGTTAGGTTGTTGTGAGCTTTGTCAATCTTTTGTTAGGTTGTGATGAGGTTTGTCACTATGTGTTTTGTTTTTAGAAATATGAAATTCGTCGTTCCCCACGGACGTCGCCAAACTGATAAGTCCAAAAATCGACCTCTTGTGAGTTTGACTTGCAAAACAATTGTTAGACTGCCAAGGACCATCTTTTTGGTGGCCGAAGGCACTCTGATGCTTAAGTTAGTAACACTGTTGGAAGAAGAATGTAAATTTGGACAAAACTCAATTAAAGTTGCATACTTTTGTCGAATGTTCTCTTTACCTTTAATAATGGTCATGGTTAACTCTCTGCGTGACTTAAGCATGTAAGGCACAGCGGAAGAGATGTTTCTTATAACAGTCTTCCCCAGATGCATTCGTGGTGGCGTAAGTCCCTCCACGGCTCTTTCTTGGTGCAACGTTCTACTTCTTTATGAGAGAATGCGTATCGGGCCTGGACTTGGGCTCTGATTCATCTGGGCCTGGATTCGGGTCTTGTTTACATCTCCTTAGTGGTGGGCCTATTCTACGCCTTTATAATTGTCCTCATTCTTCCTGGGCTTTTCGAGCTGGCCCAATAAATTGTGCATTGTATTCTCGTGATGGATCTTTACGCCACGTGTACGGCTGTGATGCTCGGTCTATTTTGATGTATCATCACAAAGTAATTACAAAAACCACCACCTTATCTTTTAACAACAAATATAAATGATGAATAACTAAAACCACTTAATATGTAGTCTGTAAGAATTTAGATACTAGAAGTAAAGGATACCTTAAATGATGATGAAGTTGATGGGGCACTGAACCACCACTAACAACAAAAGATGAATTGGTAAATGTAATATGGAAGATATTCTTAAAAAAAATTTAATGCCAAGTTCCAAAACATAATAGATGAAAACACAATACACACGGATAAAAATTATTTTTGTAGGCCATAGACTTGGTATTTGTGAATAAGAATGGCCTTTATCACCTCCTCACTCATTAAGAGGGTGGAGGAAGCTTCAAGTGCTTTCAAGGTTTAGAAGAAAGAACAACCTATGTGTCCAAATTCGTATCTGTCAAGTTTTGGCTTACAAAATGAACAATAATGAATCAAGGACTACCGTTGTGGTCGTCGAAGGCACTCCGATGCTAAAGTCAGGTGATTGGGTAAGGATGGATGTAAACTGTAAATTGGATTTTAAGTGCGTACCGTTCTCATCCCATTGGTTCACCTTATTGATTACGCCCAAACAGTACACGCGGTCAATTGCAGTAAAGATTGGGGTGTCGATCCCACGAGGAAAAACAATCTACAAAACAAGGTCAAGAAAAAAAAACTACGCGAAACTAAATGTAAAAAATTCTAGCAATTTTAAAATATTAAATTAAATTTAGTTTAATGAAAATGAAGTTTAGAAAAATCACAAGGTTCCAAGAATCCCTCCTAGATTTCACACGCCAACTAGTATTGATTCTCTATGATGACTCAATTATGTGTTTCACATCCCAAACAACATAATCGGAAGAATAGTCTTTAAAGCATTAATATATCCTAATGTAAATGGATTTTAGATTTTACTTTTTTCTAGAAAGCACAAAGGTTTGTCATATGTGATATCCTAAATTTACGATATATACGGAGATAATAATATAATAAAAGACGATCACATATAACTAACCTACCGGAATCAATTGAACCTTAAAAATTCCACACATAAGAAAAACTTGACTAAACTTATATGGAGAAGAAAAAGATAACCACCGGAATAATAATCTACGAAGAAATTGATGAAATCTTTGTCACTAAAATAACATAAATTCTTATATTAAATAAAAGTGAAAATCATAAACACCATTATTCATCATGAAAGCATAAAACGAATCAAATACTAATTAAGTGTGTTACATCTAGGAGTTTGTCTTTTCACCTTGCGTGGAGTTTAGTGACACATGGCGAAGGTGATGACAGCAATAGCGTTGTGGAGCTTCATCGGCATGGCGGCGCGTGGTGGATCAGCGATGCACACCCTGTTGGACGACGTCTTCACTGTTGTTCTAGACATCGTTACTACTCCCTGCTGGACAGCGTCACTGCTGCTGCTCTGGACAGCGCTGTTGCGTCGTGGCCGCTGCTAGATAACGTTTTTCTCTGCTGTCTTGGGAAGCTTCTCTTCCCTTCTTTCGGCTATTGCGTGTTTTTTCCAGAGAAACAACTCCCCTCTTGCTGCCGTGTTCCTTCTTGTTAAAAAGAAAAAACAAAGTGCTCCTATGGGCACCCCCAATTGGAAAAACCAATCCAATTTTGAAACAAAAGTTGCTGCCGTATTTTGTGTTAAAAGGAAACCCTCTCCTCCCATCTTTTTTGGTTGTCTGTAAGGTAAAGAGAAACCTACTCCCTATTGTGCCCAAATTGGAAGCCCAATTTTAATTGTAAATTGGAAGCCCAATTTCAATTTCAATTTGTTGTATTTCAATTGTAAACTAAAGGGCTCATTCATATGACTTTTTTGTTCCACCAATTCAAAACTAATTTCATTATTTTTCTTTGGCTTGAGTGTCTCCCGCTCAATTTTTTCAATTTGCCTATGAATTTCCAAATTCGCCACGATAATGCACTTTTGTCATTTAAACTCCAAATCCTACAAAATTACAAAAATAAAATAATTAAACTAAAATACACTATTCGAAACACTAACAAATATAAATTAGGAGGTATATTATGTAATAATTTTGTGAACATCACTTATATACCGAGTATTTCACTCCTTCATTGACTTTGTCTTCGAGGTGTGATGGAGGGAGAAGATCTCACTAAATATCTTATATGTCCATGACTGAGTTCCCTTTGGTACTTGGCTTTGTTTGGGACCCAATACGTAATTGGGCCAAGATTTGTGTAAGATATATCTAGGGCTTGTGAGAGCCCAAGGATTTGTGTTCGGGCCTTATTCTCCTGGGCCAAGCTCCAAGATCCGCGTTGCGTTGGGTTTGCAGAATCTGGGCTTTGAGTGCTTGACTTATGGGTTGAACAATGAATTTGCTGAGTCTGGGCCGAACCATGCTTGGGCATTCTTGAGACCATGTTGAGGCATTTTTGTATTAGGGTTGATTTTTGCCACGTGTATGGTTGTGATCGGGTGACTGTTTATGTCTCATCAGTTACTCCCCTAGTTAGTGGGGCTGTGTATAGGGTCACTAACTGATTGTGCCTGGGGAATGTGCGACGCCACGTGGCATATTTCTACACCTTTTTGTCTCATGTGTTGTAGTTAATGTTTTTGTACATCAAGCCTATATAAGTTTGCTTTGGAGGAGTTTTATCTATTTACCTTCCAGAGCTTTTTTTTTTTTTTTTTTTTAGCTTTTCCAATTTGACCAAGCTCGGACCTTCATACAATCATGTCTACGTGATTTCATTTTTTGCGTGAGCGCCATGCAGTTTGCTTTGAATTTTTAGGGGGCAACTGACGTCGGAGAAGGACCTACCCAACCTCCGTCGACGGTATGACGTTCCTGATGATATGGAATTGCCGTTATTTGCGAATGGCGAGTCTCAAACTGTTTTGAGTGAGGGATTCATTTGTTTTACAAGGCCATGTTTGAGGCTGACTTGCCCTTCCCCATTCCTGACACCATTTGGCATTTCCTGTCTTAGCAGGGTATTGCCCTTGCCCGGATAGCGCCGAATGGGTGGATTATATTGATTACCACTTTGATTAGGGTAGGTCCTTATTCATCTTGATGGAGGTAAGAAGGATGCAGGGTTCCGCCTGTCGACAAAGTTGTTTCATTCTCTTACCTCCATCAAGATGAATAAGCTCAGCGTTTGTTAGCTAGTGAAACCCTCTTGTCTGGATGGCAAGTTGGATGACATCGAAAACTAGCAGTAGTGTTGTTTTTATGTTTCTGTGAAGTATGGGTACTTAACATGATGGCCAGATGATCTTTTGTAGTTTTAGAAACTTAGTGAGTTTCATGTACTCCCCTCACTTTTTTTTCTAATACAACATTTGGTGTTGTCTGACTTGTCCATTTTTTCCAAATAGGGGGTGCACGACCATGTTGTTCTCCTTCCTGAGGAATAGAAAATGAAGGCTGAATTTCTCGCTCTACCAATGCCTATTTTAGATGTTCCCATCGGAGAAATATCAGATGGAGTGGTCTATTTTTCATGAAACTGGCAAATGTGGGGCGGACTTTGGCCACTCCCATTGGTTCTTCTTTTGGTGTACAAGCATCTGGATCTTAAAAGAAGAAAGTGTCGACGATGCGTAGTCCATAAAAAAGGAACTCTTGAGGGATTGTTTTCTCCCCCTCCCCCGTCGATCAAAGTGGATTAAGGTGGGAACTACTCCGGTTGTTCCTGGTGTCCTTTTGAATGTCCCGGAGGGGGACCTTGTGAACCTGACTATTGGCGATGAGGTGTGGAGCAACTCATCTTGGAAAGTCATGCCTTGGACTCATCAGTGGGTTTGGTTTTCATAGTGCAATAGCCGGCTCTAGAAGTCATTGCCCATAGTTCATCTATGGACAAGAAAGTATGCGAAGAGGGGTCAGGCCCGTTATCTTTGACGCATACTGTCAGTCTACAGACTGGACTATTGTCCTTGCTCCCACCCTTTGCTGCAGACAAGGCAAGCAAGTTGTTGAATCTCCTCCTTTAGAGTCGCAGGAGGGGAGCGGGATTTGTTCCTGGTTCCGAGGCTCTTCGTAATAACGCTGGAGCCAACTCTGGTGGGCAACACTTGTGGTACTAGGAGGTGGATCGCAGAACCAACACCATTCAGTTTTTTAAGAAGTGGTTTTCTTGGATGGCTGACCAGATGCTGCTAGAGGAGGAGAATGTGGGGGTTCATCTCAATAAGGGGCAAAAACACCTGATGTGGATAAGTTAGCAATTATCTAATTGTTGTTGTACCTTCCATCACACTTTATTGCTCATAACCCCGTACATGTTTTCTGATCAGGGGATGGCTCACCTGACTCATGCTAGTATAGCAAGCACTGAAATGGAGTCTATGCAGGACAGGTTATGTGCCATGGGGAAGACATACGTTGAGCAGCAGAAGAAACTCCTAGACGCCCATAGCAAGGGAGGTTCGTTGGAAGAGCCGTTAGTTGCTCGGCTTGATCTGGGAATTCAACTAGGTGAGACCCAGAAGGACCTGAACACTGCACTTGCTGTTTGATCAGCCTTCGAATCTCAATTGAAAATTCTTAGCATGATATATGGGATTCTCATTACTATTACTCAAACAAGCATGAACGTATGCTTGCATACTCGTCCATAGGTCAAATAGGATATGTAATTATTGGAATAATTGTTGGAGACTCAAATGATGCCCAAGAGAGTCTGGACGAGGCCTGTGTTGCTCATGCTGATCTGTCAATGGATCTGAAAGTTGCCCAGGAGAGTAGGGACAAGGCGGTAATTGAGCAAACAATCTTTGATGACTGATTGGCACATGTCATGAGATATGCTACTGAGTCTCAGAGTGTTCTAGCTGTTGAACGCGCTGAGGTGGTTCGTTAGTGAGTTCTTCATGTGGCATTTCAAGCACAGCTCTCCAAGCTCAGTCAAGAATTGGATTCTCAGCGTACAAGTCGCACCGAGGCTAGCAACAAGTAGCGGATTCAAAATGTAGTACGCCATAGCAAACAAGGAGTTATCTGTCTTGAAAGCTTTGTGGGAAGCTAGGGAGAAGGAGCTAACTAAGGATGCCAACTCTGCTCGGGTTAGTAATATTGATGCCGGTAGGCTGGAGCTGCTAGACTATATTGAACATGATCACGGGGACTGGGACCTTTCACCTTACAACCGATTGGCCTATGGTCATTTTGAGGAAGCGGACGACTCTTCCATTTTTTTGTAGGGTGGCCCTGACATCAACTCAAATGCCATGGAAACAACCGCCTCCCTCAATGTTCAGAAGCCTGCCTCTGACACTGCCGTTTAAGAAGCTATCCCTGACTCTACTATGTTTGATCCCACCACCTAAGTTGTGTTTTGTAAAAGAGAAGTTTATTAATACAATTTTTTTCCTTCCTTGTTTTGTGTTTGTGCTACAATTGTCGTACTCTCCACTTTTAATATTTGCTTAGATTAGGCTGAATAGATAATATGCCGCCAACACTTTAAGACTGAATTTCGTCAAGTCCCCTTTCGTATGTAGTAATGCTTAATTTAAACCGGAGCCCCCTCTTAGCTTGATTGGGTCATCACTTGATAATTATAACTTAATCTTTAAGAAGGCTTAAGTTGTAGAGTACTCATCTTTAAGTTTTACCATGAAGAGTAGTCAAACTTGGGCAAATGTTGTCTGGGTCTGAACAACTAGACTTCTATAACGAATCTCAACCATGTGTAGAACTGTAGAAGTTAGGGCGTTTGAGGAATCATATCTTGTCCGAGACTGGATCTTTGTAGTATAAAGACTCAATCTCGAATAGGAGTTGAGACATAGAGAGATCGTCTCTGCTCGAATGGGCTAGAATTCTATAATGAACCCTAACCGTGGATAGGAGTTAGGTTATGGAGAAGTCATATTTATCTTAACGGACTAGACTTCTGGAGTATATGGGCTCAATCTTGAAAAGGAGTTGAGTTGTTGGGAAGTCGTCTCTGCCCAAATGGACTAGACTTCTATGACGAACCCTACTCCTGAACAAAAGTTAGTTTATTGATAAGTCATTTTGGTAGGAGCGGACTAGACGCTACAACAATTAAGGCATTTTTCAAGAAATGTTTTTTAAAATTTTGTTAAAAAAATACTTATAACAAGGAAAAAATTGTTTTTCTAGGTTCGTGGCGGCATCCCCCTAGCTAAAGAATTTTACCATGGAATTATTTTTTGTTGGTAAAACAAATGATTAGTCAAGGAAATATGGTGTCGGTAATACTGACACCTACCAAGGAAATTCGTTGGTAAAAATCAAATATCGTTACGAACAAATTGTTTTGTTGCAAGAAAACTTTTATTTACCTATGATTTTTTTTTCTCAAAAAAGCTTAGAATCATCAAAGAAAATTGTCGTGGGAAAAGGTAATTACATTTATCATAGAACTTTTTTGTTGGTAAATTGTCGTAGGAAAAGGTAAGTTTTTCTCAAAAAAGCTTAGAACCATCAAGAAAAATTGTCTTGGAAAAAGGTAACTACATTTATCATAAAATATTTTGGTTGGTAAATCATTCTCTATTCTTATAACACCCACCCAATCTAACTCCCAGACTACTCCCAAACTGATGATAAGTCAAGGAAACATGGTGTTGGTAATACTGGCAACACTACCAAGAAAATTTGTTAGTAAAAATCAAATATCGTTACCAGCAAATTGTTTTGTTGTAAGAAAACTTTTATATACCTATGAATTTTTTTCTTAAAAAAACATAGAATCATCAAAGAAAATTGTCGTGGGAAAAGGTAACTTTTTATTTACCCTTTTGTTTTCTTTGCTTCTAAAGATATTGTTCTGTTCATCTTCTGATTAGAAAGATTATTTCTTCTTTATGGCTCAACAAAATCTTCTTGATAATGCATCCTTGGCCAGGGACCTTGAGATCTTCGAAGACATGTTGCTTTCTGAACCTGGTCTTGGTGAAATCCGTACAAAGTTTGAGGTCCCTGAGGACATGTCGTTGTCTGTTTTGAAAGGCGACCAGACGCCAATGTCGCCACCGGCCCAGCTGGGGCTTAATGGATACCGGATCATCCTTCTTATTTTGATTAGGGCGAAGGAAGCTGGTGTCCGTGTGACTCCACGAGTGATCGAGTTGCTAACTTCTCCTCTGTTGAAGAGTAATGTTGTCTGCAAGATGACGTTGTCGGCCTGCTTCGTGGATCTGCCAGATGATTTCAAGTTTTTGGCAGAAGTATTGCTTCTTAACCCCGCGGATTCAAAGTACTTCCAACTCAGGGGTCGTCTGCTCGAGCGAGAGTTCAGACCACTTCGTAAGTAAAGCTTTTTATTATGTTTTTGATGCACATGACACCGTGCTTCTTCGCAAGAAGGTATCCCATTACTCCCCTTACCCTAGAAGAGCAAAACACTATGGAGATGTTTTGTGGTTTGTCAATAAGGAACATGGTGGATGTTATATGTTTTCCCAACTTCGTTCGCAGTGGGCTGTAGGACAACTAGCACATGGCCCCCACTCTCTACTGAACATCGCGAGTTAAGCTTGAAGATGGGGCCCCTTCTAGGAAGAGGAAGGTCGTTGAGGCTAAGGTTCTGGTGTTGTCCAACGTGGAGTAGCCGTCTAAAATGCTTGCCTCCTTCGTTAGTTCGAAAATGTCTCACATAAGAACTGGGTTGTCTTCGACACGACTCGATCCAATGAGCAAAGAGCGCGAGTCTGATCAGCTCGCCAGGGCAGAAGTCGATGTATCTTGCTGGGAAAGAGACTACCTGCGATTTGCAGGGGTCGAGGACATGTTGAATCTCAGTGTTGCGCAGGTAGAATCTTTGAGCGAGCGGTTGATGAGGGTCACAATTGCAGCCTCCGCTGGTGCCGATTTGCATGGGACTGTTTTGATAGAAGGTTGCTGTGAAGATCCGACCAAAGTTCTAGTGCCTAACCATCGTGCTGGTTGGGCGTGGTTGCACGGGCCAAGTTTTTTGTAGTCCGCATTGTTTACCGTCTCGTTCCAGGCCACAACTCGAGGTGTTGGAGAATCCTTTGGATAACTCGCTTCCTCATCTTTTTCCAAATCCTGTTAAGCCGTCTTACACTAAAGGGTCGTCTGTTTGTGGAGGAGAGCTTGGGAATGGTGGTGACTTCAAAGGATGGTGTTAGTGTAATTCCTTATTCGGGGGAGCTCCATCCAGATGCGCGGATTAGCCTCTTTGCACTGGACTTAATAAATATGAGCACCCATGTCTATCATCGATAGGTTGACGTGGAATATGCTTTGAGGAAGCATATAAGTAGGCGTCATAGCTGGCTGATGGATTACGCTCCAAAACTCAAGGATGATATGCTAGAAGAGTGTATGGATAAGGGTTTAAAGTACCTTATGTTGGACATGTCTGACTTGAGCTAGATGGCAGTTGCTGGAACAGAAGTCGAGGCGGCTCGTGAGAGGGTGTACACCATGAAGCGTGTCTTCTCGCACATGCAAGTATTGTATTCTGACGCGCTCTACGAAATTGAGCGGTTGAGGAAACAGGCAGACGAGAAGAGGTCAGAGCAGTCAACTGTGGTTGCTGAGACTCAGAGGGTTCGTCTGGAAGACTTTGAGCGTGATTTGGCGAAGGTGGTGTCTGTGAGGGACAAATTCAAATAGGAGTTGGATCGGGCCCTCCAAGACATGGAGGTAGCGCAGGAAGTAGTCGTAGAGGCGCATTCAGTATTGTGATCTCTTGCTGAAGAGAATGCTTTGAAAGAGGCTGACTGGGCTGCTCAGAAGTAGAAATTAGAATTCGATGTGGAGTTCAATGCTCAGGAGGCAAGGAAGGCTAAAGACCAGCTCAAATTGGAGCCGCATGAGCTTAATGTTGCGAAGAGCAGTTTGGCTATAGAGCACTCTCGGGTTGATGCGTTGACTAGCAAGTTGGAACTGTTGGAGTGTGAACTTGCTGATGGGAAGGCGCGAGAGGAAGAGCTTATGCAGGAACAGGGCAAATGTTAGTTCCACTAGGTTGTACCCGGCAGGCTGGAGCTGCTAACGCTGATGAAGGATGAGCATCCAGAATGGGATCTTGGCCGATATAAGAAGATGTCGTATGTAGACTTGTTTGTTGCCTTTGCATCGTTAGATAAAGAGGGCAGTTCAGAACCTGGTGCTCGGGCCGTGGCGCGTATGGATTCGACCCTTGCCCCTTCCTTCGTTAAGCTTAGCTCTTCTGTTTTTGTACCTTCTCCTGACAAGGAGTCAACTTTGTGTACTTGTACCCATGTTGCTTTCTCTGTTAATGAAAACAGTTTTATTTTGACTTCGCCCTGTAATTGTTTTGTATTCGTTGTCCTTATTATGCATTTTACGTTTCGTCTTGTCGTCTTACTTTGGCATAGGTTTGTCGGATTGATAGGAAGTCAAATGGTTTGTCGGCTGCTGAGAGCTAGACCGTTTGCATTGCGAATGACTCAGAGTCACTATTACATAGTCATGTCCGATAGTGGGCAAGCCACGGACAGTCTAGCCAAGGGTTGAGTTACCAGAGTTGTGTCTTGTCCTTAAGGTAAGTTGTTGGAGGCTCATCTTGCTTGTGTGATTTATCGGTTGCGGCTGTTACGATAGCGTACGGGTTGGAGCATTTGTACCGAGTCAGGCGTCGTAAGCTCGGGTTGACATTTTATGTGGCATGTATACGGGCACTGGCTAGACAATCTTGGTGTCAACATGAGTGGCCTCTGCTAACAATAGAATGCCAGTCTGTTTTAGCGTGAAGACACTGACTGAGCTAGGATTCATCTTTGCTACCGCTGTTTTTAGGAAAAGCGGTGGTCGCGTGACGAACTGCTTGGGGTTCTCACCTTCCGACCATCTATATCTGACCAGAGTGGACTACAGGTTTGGGTAATATGGATTCGGCGACCATGCTGAAGAGTAGTGGTCTCGTACCGAAGCGGCAACATCAGTCAAGGACTGACTAGTCTCCCACCTTTCGAACCATCTATACCCGCGCGGTGCGGACTACAAGTTCAGGATGAAGGGGTTTGGCGACCAGGCTGAAAAGCAGTGGTCCCGTGGAAAGCCAACGAAATCAGTTCAAGACTGACTAGGCTCCCACCTTCCAAAAAATCTACACATGTGCGCATCAACCTACAAATTTGGAGGTTTTCGACGGCCACGGTGAAAAGCAATGGTCCCATGGCAAGCCGTAAGAATCAGTTCGAGACTAACTAGGCTCCCACCTTCTAAACTATCTACACCCGCGCAGCGGGGGCTACAAGTCCAGAGTTGGTAATTCGGCGGCCATGGTGAAAAATAGTGGTCCTGCGGTGAACCGTCAAAATCAATTCGAGGCTAACTAGGCTCCCACCTTCCAAACCATCTACGCCCGCGCAGTGGGGGCTACAAATCTGGGCTTTGTAATTTGGCAGCCAAGCAGAAAAGCAGTGGTCCAGCAGCGAGCCGACAAAATCAGTTTGGGACTGACTAGGCTTCCGCCTTCCAAACCATATACGCCCGCGCATTGGGGGCTACAAGTCTGAGCTTTGTAACTTTGCAGCTAGGCTGAAAAGTAGTGGTTCTGCGGCGAGCCATCGAAATCAGTTCGGGACTAACTAGGCTCCAACCTTCCAAACCATCTCGGCCAAGCAGTGGGGGCTACAAGTCTTGGCTTTGATCAGAAGCTTTCGTTGTTAGTCGTCACCAACTAGGTTTACCTGGTCGGGTTCTGTGACCATTAACCACGAAGAGAGCAATGATCCCTTGTAAGTCGTCATCACCAGGCGTGATAACGTTGATTAGACTTTCACTTCCTAAACCATCGAGATTCGTGCTGGGCGGACTAGGTGTCGAGTTAAATAAAAAAGTCATCGTCATCAGTCTCAGTTGACTAAGCTTACCTGGTCATCAGGGCGTATGAACCTATGTCCGCTAGCGTCCTGCATTGTATGGACGAAATTACCTTAAATCATATAGTGATCTGCAGGTATGATCTGTGTGTAAGAATTGACTAGGATTTCTAGTTCTTGTGCCAAGCATGCGGTAGAATACAATTTGAATAGTGGGTCGAGCCCAGGGCCTACAAAGGGAAAGCTAGGGTTGCTTGCACAAATTTGGCTATATGTACGATAGATCGTGCGGTAGCACGTGCACGGCGTAGGCTATGAGACGGTTAGTATCGGTTACTCCCTCTCAATTGATGGGGTTGAGTGCAGTGCCATTAATTGGGCAAACGTGGTCAGCGCAGTTTCATTGGGAACCGTCATCTCCTCATTTTCCATGCAGTATTCAATGCTTGACAGTTAATTCAAAAGCGCCCGTTTGGTTAACCATCATGTCTATATAATGGTGTTCTTCAATCGTTGTACTCACTACCTTTGGCAGTGCGTATCTCTTGTAATGTTCTTACTTGAAGAAAATGTTTTGGGTTTTCCAAAGGCTGAAGGGAGATCTATATCCCCGGAGTCTTTGAATGTTCTAACGTTTGCACTGATAAGGCACGATGATGATTGATGTTACGCGTGGTCACCTGTTCTTGGTGGGCACGTAGTTGATCTGCTGAGATCTCGTAATTTCTTCTCATATCGCGGAGAAGAAGCACATCTTTTTTCCCAAGAGAGATCCCTTGGTGTTACTTCGTGCCGCTGTGCTTGCATATATGTGATTCCTGGTGGTAACTTATGGCTGATCGAAGTGTTAGCGGATGCGCGATGCTTCTGGAAGTGGTATCTTTCAGTCGCCTTGGGTACTACGCATGGAAAAAGTGTCCTCGCTTGGTAGCACTGTGAGACCTTGATTGCTTCGTCGCTTGTGGCCATCCACATCTACCTTCTTTTATCTTCTCTAGGGGGTGAAAATTGTTTGAGGAAGTCATCAAGAAGATAGGATGTTTTTTGAGGAAGTCAGTCGTCCGTTGTAAGGTCTGCATCGCTGTTGGCGGGTTGTTTTCTGGGGTGATTCGACGGTGCAATCGGGCGCTCTGTGCTTTCAGCCCCCTCTGTCACTTTGTCCATGATCTTGGGAAGAGGTCGAACGAAGTTTATTTGGATATTTTTGTTGTCACTTGCAAATAGATTGCACTGGAAAGCTCACATGGCCTATTGCGGATACCTTTGTTTTCTTTTGATCTCTTTAGTAGTTGGATTGCCTATCTTTACTCCATGTTGTACAGGATTCAGATGCTTGTAGTCTATAATCTTTTGTATCTGCCTCTGGGCTCTTGTTGTTACATTTTTCCAGTAATCAATAGAGTTTGTCTTTGTAACTCCTTTATTTCAAATCACATAAGTCTTTAAAAACTAAAACTCTACATTGATTATGGAAAGTGAAATAAACAACTGACACAAACTAACTATTGATAGAGAGAAATTGACCCTGCCCTGAAGTGAATTCAGACGGCCCTTGCGAATCGTTGGTTTTCTCAATGGACTATTGAGTTTTGTTGACTTCTTCAAAGGTTACTGGAGAGTAAACCTTGTAGTTATGTTAATCTCCACGCTGGGAGAATGTTGGGGATTGTATTCTCGTTTGCCATGGTCTCTCCGTACCGTCGTGTAAAAGAGCAGATTGTTCATGTGTTGCTTGACGGTGTTGTGTCTGCAGTCACTAGGCCTAGCTCTAGTACAGATTCCTTCATGTGACCCGGTTGGATCTAGGAGCATTCTATCTGTTTTAGTACAGCGTAATGGCATCCTTGTGCCGTAGACTGGTTTCCATGTATCTTTCCTTTGGAGTGGTTAGCGGTGTACTTAACACACTGGTGAAGGGTGGATACTACTGTTTCCATTTGGTGGAGCCATGGTCTTCCCTAGAAAAGGTTGTAGGTAGACAATGCGTCTACTACCATAAAGTCTAGAAACAAGACATTCTCAGTCGTGGTTCTCCTGTCACTACTGCTAACCTTATTTTCTTGATCGGGAAGCATTTCTCTCCGCTGAATCCAATCAGCGGGTAGTCTGAAAATGACAGGTTCTCTTCTTTGAGGTCCATACAGTGGAACGCGTTGTATAACAGAACGTTGAGTGAGCTCTCTGTGTCTACCAGAGCTCTTTTCATCTCTCACCTTGCGATGGAGACCGAGATGACTAAGGCGTTGTTATGCGACGCTCACACTCCTTCGAGGTCCTTGTCCATAAAGGTCAAGGTGGGAATGGGGCTTTGAATTCTTGAATAGCGAATGTGTTTGTCCTCGTCCATGGGTTGTGTCCGCATTTCTAATAGAGTCCACTTGCGAGACCTGTGCGACTGGTCTTCATTTGGTCTGACTCCATGAAAGACATAGATTATGCCCAAAGTCTCCTTCTCGATTTCTTTTACTGACTCTACCCGCTCCCTGGGTCATTTTGGTTGCTTCTCAGAGTTTAGGAATTCTTTTAGCTTTCCCTTGCAAAGCCAATACTCAATCTCATACCTCAGACTATTGCAGTCATTGTTATCATGGCCGCCCTCCTTGTGGTACAAGCAGTATTTGTTGTTGTCACTGTTTCGGGGCCACTTCAGATCTTCCCAGCTTTTCATGGAGTTTAGTATGTTCGACAGGCTAGAATTGAGGGGTGTCATAGCTCTGGATCCAACGTAGTTGGATGCTTTCTATGGCTTGGACCGGCTAGGGTTTGACCTGTTGTCACTACGCTTCCTCTTACTCATTTCTTTATCCTCGCGTCTTTTTCTCTTCTTCTTGTTCTTCGGGGCGGAGGGCTTTATTTCACTTTTGATTTCCCTCTTTATGATTCTCAACTTCTATAAGGTAATGTGCTTCTTGGCGCTTTTGAGGAGCTTCGTCATGTCTAAAAGGGGTTACAAGGTGAGGTCTTCGTAGAGTTTTCCCTCTTTTAGGCGCGCAGTGAAAGCTGTCACGGCTGTGTCGTTGCTGAAACCGTTAATGAGTGTCAGCTCGTTGTTGAAGCAAGTGACATACTCTATGAGCGTCTCATTGGATTTCTACTTTAGAGAGAATATGTAATGTGGGCCTTTTCAAAAATGATGACTCCCGACGAATCGCGTCAGAAACTCCTTTGCCAGTGTCTTGAAAAAGTAGATTGATCTCGAAGGGAGGCTGTGGAACCATGTTAGTGCTGACTTCTTTAAACTAGTAGGAAAAGTCATGCACATCACCGACTCGGATCCTCTTTGGGGGCCATCACATGCTGGTAATGGCACAGGTGGTCGAATGGTTCGGTGGTTCCGTCGTAAAAGCCGAGCTTTGGAGGAATGAACTTCTTTGGAAGGGCCTCATTCATAATACAATCCACTAATGGTGGGACAGAGAGGCGGTACAACATGTTTGGGTCATGTGCCCCTCTGCGGAGGGGGTTCTGAAGGCCGAGCCTTTCCGCCCTAGCAGTCGGCTCTGCGTTAACCGTGCATCCTTCTCTAGTCCAATAGGAACTGGTGGGGGCTTAACTCTCATGTGCTTGTTTTCTGACGTCCTTCGGAGATGGAGGCCCGTGCTATTCCTGGTCTGTATTAGTAGGTGGAGGGTTTTGTCGAGTGAGAGCCTCCACCGCTTTGGCGATATGTTGTATTTGAGATGACAGCATATCTATCTTGAGGCCTATCGCTGTTGTTGTCGGCGCGGGGTCATGAGTCTGTTGCCCGTGCATAATCGGAATCACTGAAAGCAGTAGTACAACACTAGTAGGAGCATTTGACGTGTCCCCTTGTTCTTCGTTGTTGCGTGATCTCGTGGCCATCATCTCTCTATATATTAAAGGGAGATGATGTTAGTGAAAGAATAGGAACTTTATCGTCCCCACAGACAACGCCAAATTGATACAGTCACTTTTCGCTCTCTGCTTTGACCAAGTCCAGCTGACCTGCACAAGTAACGCACGTGAGTCACGGACCACCGTTGTAGTAGCCGATGGCACTCTAATGCTAAAGTCAAATAGGGAGTTAAGGAAGGTGTAATGTTGTAAACAGGGAATTTGTCGCGTACCTTAGCTTACCAACATTTGTCTTATTTATAGTGAAGGAGTCCAGGTTCGACCAGGCAATCGAGGGCTTAGTTTAAGAAGGAGATCTCCGTGGAGATCCTTCTCTAATCAGGAATCGTGTTGTAGGAAGGAAGTTCCTTGTTAGCCCTGTGCTCCTAGATACGCGGGAAATAGTTCCCTATCAGAGGGTAACTCGTAAGATGAAGTTTCCCTGCGTGATATGTACAGTATTTGCTTCCTAGTAGAAAGCAAAAAGCTGTTGTAATTCCCTGTCTGAAGCTGATCCTCGAGATATTTGCCTTAGTAGAGCTTACGGGTATTGAGGATAGTTGTGAGACATATGGTCTTAGCGAGTTGTAAGAGTTCTGGTTTGTTTAGCGAACTGTATTGGGCAAGCTTAGAACCGTTTGGGTCGGATCAATGTTGGGCTGACGTTGGGGCCCATAATTTCTCAAGATCATCATGGAACGTGTATGGCTCAGGGATGTGACCGTTTTTGTATATCATCAGCTTCTGGGCGCTTTTGAGGAGCTATGTCATGTCTAAAGGGGGTTCCAAAATGAGGTCTTCGTATAGCTTTCCAAAATGAGATTTCATCATTCTTTTAAGATCACGCCACATCACCCTGGTTACAAAACATGGTTGCAGAAACCTGGTTTTCTAGCATTTTTGTAAGGCTAATTATATTGAAAGGCCCTCGTACAAATACAGTCACATATGGTCTCATCCCGTCCCATCCCGATTTTTTTCGGGTTCTTTTGGGATTGATCAAACCTATCTCAATCCCGTGTTGTCCTGATCTAGAGTATGATGGGATCAAGATGGAGATTTTCAATCCCGCCTTTCTCGTCCCATCCCGAACTTATTTACTTAGTATTTATTATTATTAATTTTAATCAAACTACTCTTCTAAACAAAAGTTTAGGATGTTTTTAAATTAAATCAAAACATCTATTATTTGAAAACTTGTTTGATTTGATACTCTTTGTTTAGATAGATACTTAAGTTTGGATATTTTAGGTGAAATAGAACCCATGAAAATTTATACTTTTTCACATTTTAGATTGGTTATAGGACAATTGTTTAACTAGAAATTAAAGTCAAATGATGGTTTGTTTTACTTTTTCACTAAGTTATATGTACAACTATTAGTTAGTGTTTCACACAAATGATGTTTAACATTAAAAAAATTGTAAGTTCATTGGACCATAAATTTTACATGACATTTAATATTGTTACAGTAATAGTTATATGTACATAAATTTGACATTATTGGTGTGTGAGCAATGTGAGATAAAATTCTTTTGTTATTCTTTATTTGAAGACAATTGAACACCCGCTCATCCCGTCCCGAACCCGTTTGGGATGGGACGAGGTCTATCCCATCCCGATCTCAAATGAATAGGATGGGACAGGGACGAGGTCCATCCTGTCCCGTGCCTACCCCTACAGTCACCCACCAAAAGAAAATAAAAAGCATTTCCACCACTTGTATGCCCTAAACTTATTTACAAGAACAACATTTACAAAACTCATTTTATTGACAACGTTTGATAAGTCAAAATACATATAAAAACATATACTGGTGATCAATTACTAGAACCCCTAAAGTTTCTATGCGACCGACCGAAAGAAGCAACACCCTTAATCATAGTGCATAATCACAAAGTGTGCATTCATTTGTTATAAACAAAGAATAACTAGTTAAGAATTTGAATGGCCGTAGTAGAATCCAGCTCTGGACTATCAATAACAAGATTCACAATCCATCTGTTTTACAATTCAGAGTGGTGTTTTACTATCATTGTTGACTAGGACAAACAAAATGGTTGAGACAAAAAAGGGCTAGGATTGAGAGTTGGGAAGATGTTGAGGGTTGATATTCATTCTCTATAATGGCCTGTTTGCAATTATAAAACATGTGAAAGGGTAAAGAAAATGAAATAATGGTGAAATTTTTTAATGGAATGTACATGTGGTAGAAAGGGAAATTTTCATGTTTTATTTTTTCTCAAAATGAAAATTGACATAATTGTCTTCATAGTTATCAGATTTTGGTAAACTTAATATCGTTGAATTGCATTTTTGAAAATCTTTCCAGCAAAACCTGTGATCAAAAGTGCTAAAATTTTAGATATATATATTATTAAAAACATCCAATGCATTTCTCGCCATTAGTATTTTTCAAATTTTTTCAGAGGAATGAAAATAGTTTTTCAAGGTATATTCAAACAAACAACTCGAATTATAATAAAACTAATGATCAATACAAGCACTACAATTCAAAAATATATATTTTATTATTAAAAAAAATCTAATACCCTTCATGTCGTTAGTATTTTTCAATATTATACCAAAAAAAATGAGAATGGCATTTTTATGCACGTTTAAACAAAAACCTTAAGCTTAATGTTTTGGCGAATTCAAAGTTTGGGGTGGAGGGAGGGCAGAACTTACTTTAGATGTTTGAATTTTTTTACCGCAATTGATTCAAATGTTGAGTGAGCCTAACCCTAAAGTATATAGTATATATTTGTACTTTATAATGTGTTTGCACTCCAAGACGAGTTATTTAGCAAAAAAATAAAAATTTATGTACTTTGAGATTAATTTTCTATAATGGCATGTTTACAGTTATAAAACATGTGGAAGGGCAAAAAAATGGAAAATTTTGTGAAATTTTTTGGTGGAATGTACATGTGGCGGAGAGAGGAAATTTTGTGTTTTTGTTTTTCTTAAAATGAAAATTGACATAACTATTTTCGTAGTTGTTAGATTTTAGTAAACTTAATATCGTTGAAATTCATTTTTGAATATCTTTTCAACAAACCTATGATCAATACAGGCGCTAAATTTTTTAAATTATATATTTTATTATTAAAAAACGTCTAATCCATTTCATGCCATTAGTATTTTTCAAATTTTTTCAGAGGAATGAAAATAGCTTTTCAAGGTATATCCAAACAAAGAACTTGAATTCTAATAAAACGAATGATCAACATAAGCGCTACAATTTTAAAAATATATATTTTATTATTAAAAAAGTTCTAATACCTTTCATGTCATTAGTAATTTTCAATATCATATCAGAAAAAAATGAGACGGCCATCTAAATGCAAATTTAAACAAAAACCTTAAACTTAATATTTTGGTGAATTAAAAGTTTGGGAGAGAACTCACTTTAGACGTTTAAATTTTTATCCTCGACTGACTCAAATTTTGAGTGAGTATAACCCTAAAGTTTATAGTATATATTTGTACTTAGAATATGCTTGCACTTCAAAACTGATAGTGAGGATGGTGGCGAGGGTGTTTAGGACATGTTATTTAGCAAAAACAAATTATGTATTTTGTGAGAGTGTCAACGGCGGGTATTATATTATTCTATATTACAATTTAGATAGGTGTTTTACTATTCATTGCTGACTGGGACAAACTTAAGGATTGGAGATAAAAGATGCTCAGGATTAAAAGTTTGAAAATGTATTGATGGTTGAGATCCAATTCCTCTGATGGCATGTTTGTAATTATTAAACCTGTAGAAGGGCAAAGAAAATGAAGATATTGTGAAAATGTTGGTGGAATGTACATGTGGTGGAGAGAGAAAGTATTGGTAAACTTTGTATCATTGAAATGCAATTTTGAAGATCTTTCCAACAATATCAATGATCAATACAAACACTTAAAATTTTAAAATATGTATTTTATTATGAAAACATGTAAGTATTTTTGGTATATTCATGTAAAATACGGACAAACATTTTAATGAACATTTAAACAAAGACCCCGAACATTAAATCGATTCTAATTTTAACCGAGTTTGATTCTAAAAAAAATTATAATGCATGATAAATATTAGCAGAAAAATAATATATGTGGAGTTCCAATGGCACGGGTAATTTGCTAGAAATTACAAGCAGTGTAACGCAAAACAGAGTTACAACGTTTAAAATAGTGAGTTTACAAATTCATCATTGTGTTGCAATGCTCGCCCTCATTAGAAAGCCCTTGCCTTCACTTCTTTAGCTTTTTTTTAATGAAAACCACCTTTGAACTTTGTCCATGCTTCAACTGGACTAAAACGATCAGATGTAAGTGATTTTTAGCCAGAATGTGGTTGATTATGTCCGAATTTGGGGCTTAGATTATAGCTAAAATGTAGCTTGAGTTCAATAGCTTTTGTACAGGGATTCAAATTAAGCTTTTGAAGGGCTAGATTTGGCCAAAAATGTCGTCGGAAACCTCTCTAGCTCACTCTCTGTTTTAGTCTCTGTGTCATTTTGTTGCTCTTTGTTGAAGACGAAGAAGAGGAGGAGATAAACCTGTTGGGAATTGCGTTCACCAGGTTCCGCTCTCATAAAAAGAATGTCTGCTTCTTCTAAGAGCATGTTGAATTTTCAAACGCTAGTTTAGCAACCTCTTTTGGCAAGCCTATTTGAACATCTCCAATGGTAAAAGTCATAAATTTTTTTACCATTATTTAAATATATCTTTCTTTAGTTTTTGAAAATTTCTATTTAAATTTATATGATTAGAGGAGAGAAAATGAAGAATTGGAATATTTTATTGTTATTTTAGATTTAGAGGATGGTTTGGTTGCCCCCAAATTTAGGGGAAAGTTGGATGTGAAGTTATTTTAGGGAATGTGATGCAGGATGATCCGAGTCAGATGATGCTGAGCTGTCAGATAGCACGTTATTAGGACTAACATATCTCGAATTAGCAGATCAGCGCAAGAATGGCAGGAAATCATAATTCTATTTCAAATTTGGCAATTTAGGGTGCGTTTTAGTATTTTGGCCATAACTTTGGCTACGAGTATCAGAATCGCGCAAACGACCCCAATTCAGAAAGCTCTTTTCAACGCACACGTCATGGTCAAGAAGCTATGCTTGTTGCACATCTTTTCGAGTCCAAAATCTACCGTTTCCCCTCTCAAATCCACAAATTTAGTAATTTATTTCCCTTTATAGTAATATTTCAGTTATTGTTTAGGAAGTGATTATGAACCCAATTTGGGCTAGATTTCTGGCAGTATATTTATTTTATTACGTATTTTGTTTTACCATGATTATTAGGTGTTGCCATTTTTGGTCAAATTCCAATATTGATGAGTTTTAGCTATAAAACCCGGCTTGTGGGCTGATTTTAGAGATACCTTTGATTTGAGTAATTTGATAAAAAATTAGAGTTATTTTCTCTGTGTTTTTGGGTAATCTTCTTGTGTTCTTTCCTGTCAATTATCTGTTGCTATTAGCCTGCAGAATAATCATTATTCTACCCGGCGTCAGAATGGTTTAGGGATTGATTGAGCATTGATTCTACCAAAGGCCACGTCGAAAAAAAAATTAATTAAAATATTGTATAGCAACCCATTGAAAGCATTTCTTTGGTATTCCCTATTAGAGATAACATTATACATAGGTATTGAATTTCAATTCATGTCAAAGAATGCATAATTTAAATCAATGATGATCTTAACCAGTAAAAAAAATGATTAATCAATGAATTGAGTCAAGCATAATCAATTAAAAGTGGACATCATAGTGATTCTCTAACACTCACTCTAATACCACATGTAAACATAATTAGAGGTCTTGAATTAGTTAGAATCACACATACATTGATCCATAGTGCTTGATTGATCCGTTGTTGAAGAACATAAACTTGAACTTCAATAATCACCGAACCCGAATAGATCTCTTGATCTCTACTAAGAAACCATTATGTGTTGATGCATATACACAACAATAGGACTTGTGTACTTATAGCATAGAAAGGGAGATGGTGGTTTTCTAATTGAACAAAATTCCTACTTCCGATCAAAGTAGGACAACAATTATAGGAAACTTATTAATCCTATTGCCAATAGGATTTCTATTATGGTGGGATTCCTCTAATAAGGTAGTAACTCATGTATTTCTATTATAGTTGGATTCTTTTCACTGCAATTTTATTTAGGTACATTGTCGAGAGGTCTTAAGTATAAAAAGTTGATATTTTAAGCTTGCAAACCAAGTTCGCAATTTCCTTTAATGAGAAGCCTTCTGGTTATTTCATGTAGCCTCTTTCTTCTAAATCTCCATTCAGAAAGTGGTTTTTGAATCCATTTGGTGCAACTCTAGGTCAAAACGTGCCACCAAAGCCATAATGATTCCAAATGAATCATTTTTGGATACATGTGCAAAAATCTCATTATAATCAATGTTTTTTTACTGACTAAAACCTTTGCCAACAACTCTAGCTTTATGTCTTTGGATATTGCATGTCTATCATGTTTAGTCTTAAAGTCCAATTTACAATCGATTGTTTTGCATACTTTAAGCAATTTGACAAGATCCTAGAATTCATTTTGTTCCATTGATTTCAATTATTCTTTTAATAGCAACAAATCAAAATCCATTTTGAAGAATCAATACTTTCTATGGCTTGTGAATATAAAACCAGATCATTATCCCAATATCATTATCAGATTCTTGTAAATACACCTCGTAGTCCTCAGGAAACGCAGCCCTATTTCTCTATGATATCTTTGTAGTGTTATTCTTTATGTTTTGCTACTATTTGATCAATGATATTTTCATTATTGAGTTGTACATCATTAGTTTGATGGCCATTGTTGTTGAACTAGTCAACTAGAATCGAGATAACACCTTTATTTAAGGATAAAAGCAAATAGACTTGTACCCTAACTTCTTTTACTTGATCAATACTCTGTGATAGTGTCCTAATTTCTTCAGTAAATACACTTTGTGGAAACATCATTCCCACTGATTTTATCATTTTCAAAGAATCTATCATCTCGGTTTCAACAATTATCGTACTATGATTAGGACAGTAAAACCTATACCCTTTAGAATTATCTGGGTAGCAAATAAAGTAATCAATAATCATTCGAAAATCCAATTTTTCTTATGTGGATTGTAAACTTTGATTTTCGCTTGGCACCCCCAAGCATACAAATGTTTTAACTGGGTTAAAATGAGTCTTTGGAATTACCTTACTAGCAATTTGTTTAAATTATATACAACAGTCTTTAATGCTTCTATCTATAACGATTTGGGTAATGAAGAATTACTCATCATGTTCCTAACCATATCCATTAATATACGATTACGCCTTTTTGCAATATCATTTTGATGTCGTGTACTTAGCATTGTGCATTGAGCATGGATGCCCCGCTTTTCAAAATTTTAGCAAATGGGCCAAGACATTGACCTATTTCAGCATACTTACCATCGTACTCACCACTTCTGTAAATTAAAATGGTTTTCACCTTCATATCTAACTATTTTTTTGCTGTACTAATGTACGCTTCAAGAACATCCACTGATTGAGATTTTTCAAGCCATAAGTAAACATGATAATAACATGAAAAATAATCAACAATGTGATAAAGTACTTGTCACCACTAAAACATGGAGCTGAATGGTCCACAAATGTTTGTGTGTATAATCTCAAGGAGACTCTTCTTGTGGCTCATTTCTTAATGCGTTTTATTATTTTCCTTGATTAACACAATCCACACATACAGCAAAGATCAGTAAAATTGGGATTTGTAAGAATCCCATCTTTTACTTACCTATGAATAATTTCTTTGGAGATATGCCCCAATCTTTTATGCCACAAGAAATAAGACATTTCAATCAATTGGCCACGCTTAGTTCCAATTTTATTATGCATGACCATGAATTCCAATTTTATTAGCAAAATGATTTTTCAAATTTAATTTTTACAATCCAACCCATAAATTCCTATAACCAATGACGTGTGAATTTTTATGCAAACTAAAACATCTATTTCCAAAAGTAAAAAATATTAATTAGTATATAGTTTAGGCAAATAAAATAAGGTTTCTAGAAATAGTAAGAATATAAAGAGTTTGAACAAATCAAAGTGATAACCACTATCTAAAATAAGTCTAAAGGTTTGGGTTGTAAGGAATTCCTGCATCGAATTGGAAGCATGGCTTGTAGCACTCGAGTCAATCCACCAAGTCTTATTAGGAACTTCAGTAAGGTTTGATTTGAAACATACAAAGGGTAAACACCTACCTTTCTTTTTTCTAACATTCCTTTCGTTTTTTACTATCTTTCTGAAAATGCCCCAACTTTTGATAGAAGAAGCCTTCTTATTGTCTATGTTCTTTTTAAGAACTCGAGAAGCATTAGAGTTATTCTACCTTGCCAGGTGCTTTCTTAATGTTTTTTTAGGCTTCTTACCTTTCTATCCCGATCCATGAGTCATAAGATGAATCAAATGATGATTCCCTTATTGCTTAAGCATTGTCTCATCTTGAACAATTATTTTCGTCAATTCATTTACATTCCATTTTTTTCTTTATGGTATTATAATAGATTTGGAATGGACAACTATCCATGTTCATTCCTAATGTTTTCGGCATGGCAATTAGGTTCATCATTTCTAGGATATGTTCATGCATCCCTCAAACCCCATCATACTTCATAGGTTAGTTTAGCCACGATAATGTTCGTCAGTGGTTTATCAGCAGTTTTAAAACATTCCCTAACATTAGAAAGAAATTCACCAACTTTTTTAGTTTCAGAAAATGTAGACTTAATGTTGTTTGAAACATTCATTCATATAAATATAAGGCATAATCTATTCGACATTTTCCATTTGTAATAAAAAGAAGTGTTTCATCATCAGTGTTTTAATTAGTGAGATCAGTAGGCTTTCCATTCCACAGTGCCAAATCAATGTTAGGGATGCCTAAGTTCAATTAAACATACTCACTCCAGTCAGAAAAGTTTTTCTCATTAAGCACTATAACATACGAAGCATGCGAGTGCAAAACAACCGAAGTGAAAATTGCAATTAAACATGGAAGAGAAATTATTCATCACATAAACACTTTGATAATCAAAACATTTAACCATTATTCAGAATTTAGAAAAATATTGTAAGGATGAACAAATAGTATCATTACAGTACATTATAACAAACAAAACATTCACTGCAATCCATTAATAAAAGGGATAAGTAATTGATGATACATAAAAATGGTCACATCCCTGAGTCGTACACGTGTCGTGATAATCTCGAAGAAATACGGGCCCCAGCATCAACCCAACATTGAACAGGTCCAAGCGGTTCTAAGCCCGCTCAATTTAGTCCGCCAGGCGGACCCGGACTCTAACAGCACGCTAAGTCCACACGTCTAACACCTGTCCTCAATACCCACAAGCCCTTCTTAGGCAAGTATCTCGAGGATCTGCTTCGGATGGGCAACTATAGTTGCTCTTTGCTCCCAACTAGGAAGCAAACACCAAAGTATCTTCCACAAAGGGAAACTCTTTTCTGTGGAATGCTCTTGGATTGAGAACTATCTCCCGCGTATCTAGGAGCGTAAAGCTAACATGAAACTTCCCTCCTATAGCAGGACTCCTAATTAGAGAGGAATCTCCACGAAGATCTCCTCCCTAATCTATGCCGACGATGGTCTGGTTAAACCAGGACTCCTTGCACTATAAATAAGACATGAGGTTGGTAAGCTAAGGTACACCACAAATTCCCTATTACATCATTACATCCTCCTTAGAGCCTTGTCTGACTTTAGCATCAAAGCCATTGGCCACCACAACGATGGTCCGTGGCTCACGTGTACTACTTGTGCATGTCAACAAGTCAGCAAGAACCAGATCAGAGCAGGGAATGAAAAATGACTGCATCAGTTTGGCGCCGTCCGTGGGGACGACATAGCTCGTAACTTTACACTAAACATCGTCTCCTTTCATAACATAGAGAGATGGTAACTACCAGGTCACGCAACAATAAGGAACCAGGGAACATGTCCAATACTCAGGCTATCCCTATGCTGCCATTTTCGGTTGTTCCAGTCGTGTGCAGGCATCCACATCACGACCCCACTTTAATGAGGACTCTCACATCAATGAAGCAAAGGCCTGACGAGACACTAGAGACGTATCTGATCCACTTTAACAGTGAGTTAACCACCATCCGCACGTGCAACGACGCAACCGCTATTTTGGCCTTCATTAACAGATTGTGAAGGGGAAAGTCTTACAACTTTTGGACGCTAGACCCTCCAACGAACATGATAGACCTGACAAAGCAAGCATCAAACTTCATCGCCATGAGAGCGGAACAAAGAAGAACCAAACCCGGGGAGCCATCGGGCAACAGAATACATGTGCTTCATGGAGCACATTCAGAGTCCGAACTACCCAACAGGTCCAGAAAAAGGGTTTTACAAGGTATGAGGATCCAAATGATACGTGACAAACAACCAACACAACACGGTGAGAGGCAAGGTCCATCTGTGCCGCTGGTATTTACAGAAAAGTTCCTCCAAGGCATACAACTCCCACATGACGACGTCCTAGTGGTGACAATTTCTCTAGCAGGCTGGGAGGTAAGAAGGTCCCTGGTTGATATCGGGAACTCATTGAACATCCTTTTCCTCTGTATGCTCCGCAACATGCATCTAGATGAAACAACATTGAGTCATGATGATCGTCCAGTGATCGACTTCAGTGGCAAAAATGGTTCCCAGTGGGAAGGATACAGCTGACAGTAACCGTGGGAGAACATCCACCTCATAAAACCTTGTTTTGAGAGTTTGTAGTAATCGACACGCCTTCGACGTACAATGAAGTTCTGGAAAGACCCTGAATACACCAGATGGGAGTAGTTGTTTCCACCCTGCATCTATGCGTCAAATGCCCAACAAATCAAATGATCGATACATTAAGAGGGGATCAGTTGGCGGCGAGAGAATGCCAATACATGACAACTTTGCCACCTGACCATCCTTAGCAATCCTTCAGTTCAATGACCAAGACTACCTTCGGTTCAACCCGAAGCATCATGGAAGAACGGTCGGCATCAGGTGACAAGGCACCAGTAAGCCCCAGAGGTTGACCCAATGCTGGACAACAAGAGGAAGATACAGTTACGACCTACCTTGACAGCCTTCAGAACAGAAAAGCCATTCAGATCGGTTCCCACCTGAGCAAGGTAGTGGCAAAGCAACTTACGAAGCTGATATAGCACAACCAGGACATCTTCGCCTGGACCATGCGCGATATGGTAGCGATTGATCCATCAATAATCACTCATCACCTCGAAGTTGACCCCTCAAAGAAAACTGTTAGACAAAAGAAAAGACTCGTGGCTCTCAAAAGGAACACGATCATAAACGAGGAAGTACAACGTTTACTCGAAACAGACATGATCAATGAAGCGATACCTAGAAAAGAAAAATGGGAAGTGGGGAGTGTGCATAGACTACAGTGACCTCAACAAAGCCTGTCCAAATGACAACTTCCCACTCCCCCGCATAGATCAGATCGTAGACGCCACTTCGGGACATGTCCTACTCAGCTTTATGGATGCCTATTCAAGCTACAATCAAATATTGATGCATCCTTTAGATAAAGAGAAAAATTCTTTTCGTGACGGAAAGAGGAATATATTTTTATAGGGTAATGCCTTTCGGCCCAAAAATTGCTGGAGCTACTTACCAACTATTGGTCAACCGAATGTTCAAAGAACAGATCGGTAGAAATCAAAGTATACATCGACGACATGCTGGTCAAAAGCCTTCACAGCCACGACCACGTACGAGATCTTTCTGAAGCATTTGACCAACTCAAGAAATATCGGATGAAACTCAACCCACAAAAGTGCACATTCGGAGTCGAGTCGAGGCTATATAGTAAACAAAAGGGGAATCGAGGTCGATCCTAAACAGATTCAGGCTCTTCACGACATGAAATTCCCTACCAATATCACAGACGTTCAGAGTCTGACTGGGAGGGTAGCAACACTCAACATATTTATATCAAAGTCATCCGACAAATGCCTCCTATTCTTCAAGATACTAAGAGGGAGCAAAGGGTATTCATGGAATGATGAATGCGAAAAGCCTTTCAAAACCTGAAAGCATAAATGGAGAGTCCAGAACTACTCTCAAAGCCCGGAATAGGTGAAACACTATACTTGATCCGACTAGGAAACATATATTAGAGTATAAGTCGGGCAAAGAAACTTTCTTAGATGGACAATACTCAGAAAGGGAAACCTCTCCTACAGATCTAGGAACATGAGTCGTGTAGGGAAACTATCCCACATGGACAACTCCCAATCAGGAAAGGATCTCCAACAATATCTCTTTCCTAAGCTATGCCACCGAAGGCCTAGCCGAACAAGGACTCTCACACTATAAAAATGAGATAAGGTTGAAGAACTAGAGGTACGATACAGAATCCCAGTTTACATTTTTAAGCCTATCCTAAGACTTAAATAACTTAAGCATTAGAGTGTCATTGGCCACGACATGGTGGTATGTGGCTCATGTTTGCTACCTATGCAAATCTAGGTAAGAAGCAAGGAAGAAGAGCATAAATCGACTACATCAGTTCTAAGTAAGTTTTCTCAAATACATATTTGTATTAATCATATACAGATATGAAATGAGAGAAAAACTCACCACATCCCAACCATGTACATTATATTTACAACTTTCTGACGCTAGACCCTCCAGCGAACATGACAGACCTGACAAATCAAACATGAAACTTCATCGCCATGAGAGCGGAACAAAGAAAAACTGAACCCGGGGAGCCATTGGGCAACAAAATACATGTGCTTCACGGAGCATATTCAGAGTCCGAACTATCCAACAGGTCTAGAAAAAGGGCTTTGCAAGGTATGAGGATCCAAACGATACGTGATGAACAACCAACACAACACGGTGAGAGGCAAGGTCCATCTGCGCCGCTGGTTTTTACAGAGAAGTTCCTCCAGGGCATACAACTCCCGCATAACGACGTCCTGGTGGTGACAATTTCACTAGCCAGGCTGGGAGGTAAGAAGGTCCCTGGTTGATATCGGGAACTCGTTTAACATCATTTTCCTCTGTACGCTCCGCAACATGCAGCTAGATGAAACAACATTGAGTCATGATGTTCGTCCAGTAATCGACTTCAGTGGCAAAAATGGTTCCCCGTGGGAAGGATACAGCTGACAGTAACCGTGGGAGAACAACCAACTCATAAAAACTTGTTTCAAGAGTTTGTAGTAATCGACACACTTTCGGTGTACAATGCAGTTCTGGGAAGACCCTGAATACACCAGATGGGAGCAACTGTTTCCACCCTGCATCAGTGCGTCAAGTACCCAACGAATCAAACGGTCGATACATTAAGAGGGGATCACTCGACGGCGAGAGAATGCCAATACATGACAACTTTGCCACTCGACCATCCTCAGCAAGCCGTCAGTTCAACGGCCAAGACTACCCTCGGTTCAACCAGAAGCATCGTGGAAGAACGGTCGACATCAGGTTACAAGGCACCAGTAAGCCCCAGAGGTTGACCCAATGTCGAACAACAAGAGGAAGATATCGTTACGGTTTACCTTGATAGCCTTCATAACAGCAAAGCCATTCAGATCGGATCCCGCCTGAGCAAGGTAGTGGCAAAGCAACTTACGGAGCTGCTATAGCACAACCAAGACATCTTCGCCTGGACCATGTGCGATATGGTAGCGATTGATCCGTCAATAATCACTCATCGCCTCGAAGTTGACCCCTCAAAGAAAACCGTCAGATAAAAGAAAATGCATGTGGCGCCCGAAAGGAACACGATCATAAACGAGGAAGTACAACGTTTACTCGAAACAGACATGATCAATGAAGCGCGATACCCAGGCTGGCTGGCAAAAATCGTTCTGGTAAAAAAGAAAAATGGGAAGTGGAGAGTGTGCATAGACTATAGTGGCCTCAACAAAGCCTGCCCAAAGGACAATTTCTCACTCCCCCGCATAGATCAGATCGTAGACGCCACTTCTTGACATGGCCTACTCAGCTTTATGGATGCCTATTCAGGTTACAATCAAATATTGATGCATCCCCTAGATCAAGAGAAAACCTCTTTCGTGATGGAAAGAGGAATATACTTTTATAGGGTAATGCCTTTCAGCCCGAAAAATGCTGGAGCTACTTACCAACGATTGGTCAACCGAATGTTCAAAGAACAGATCGGTACAAATGGAAGTATACATCGACGGCATGCTGGTTAAAAGCCTTCATAGCCACGACCATGCATGAGATCTTTTCGAAACATTTGACCAACTCAAGAAATATCGGATGAAACTCAACCTCCAAAAGTGCACATTCGGAGTCGAGTCTGAGAAATTCTTAGGCTATATAGTAAATAAAAGGGGAATCGAGGTCGATCCTAAACAAATTCAGACCCTTCTCGACATGAAATTCCCGACCAATATTAGAGACATTCAGTGCCTGACTGGGAGGGTAGCAACACTCAACAGATTTATATCAAAGTCATCCGACAAATGCCTCCTATTCTTCAAGATACTAAGAGGGAGCAAAGGGTTTTCATGGAATGATGAATAAGAAAAGCTTTTCAAAACTTGAAAGCATAAATGGGGAGTCCATAACTACTCTCAAAGCCCTGGAATAGGTGAAACACTATACTTGATCTGACTATGAAACATATATTAGAGTATAAGTCGGGCAAAGAAACTTTCTTAGATGGACAATACTCAAAAAGGGAAACCTCTTTTGCAGATCTAGGAGCATAAGTCATGTAGGAAAACTATCCCACATGGACAACTCCCAATTAGGAAATGATCTCCAACAATATCTCTTTCCTAAGCTATGCCACCAAAGGCCTAGCCGAACAAAGACTCTTACACTATAAAAAGGAGATAAGGTCGATGAACTAGAGCTACGATACAGAATCCTAGTTTACATTTTTAAACCTCTCCTAAGACTTATCTAAGTTAAGCATTAGAGTGTCATCAGCCACCACACGGTGGTCTATGGCTCATGTTTGCTACCTATGCAAGTTTAGGTAAGCAACAAGGAAGAAGAGCATGAATTGACTACATCAGTTCTAAGTAAGTTTTCTCAAATACATATTTGTATTAATCATATCCAGAGATGAAGTGAGAGAAAAACTCACCTCATCCCAACCATGTACATTATATTTGTATAGTAACTGTGTTAATGAAATCCAACCCCAATATATATAGCGGATATTAACTTACAGTACCTGATTTAGTCGAATCATGTTTCCCTTTTGACCTTGACCTGCACAGGGAACACATATGAGCCAATGACCACCCTTGTGGTGGCCGATGGCACTCCGATGCTAAAGTCTAACAAGGCTGGTAAAAAGCTTAAAGTTGTAAATTGGGTTATCTAGCACACCTTTCTCTGTCGAACCTGTGTTTTATTTATAATGCAAGAGTCCTCGTTTAGCTAGGCCTTCAGGCGTAGCTTTGGGAAAGATATCTTGCTTGAGATCCTTTCCTAGTTGGGAGTCATCCATGTAGGAGAGTTTCCCTACACGACTTTAGCTAATAGATCTGCGGGAGAGGTTTCCCTTTCGGAGTGTTGTCCATGCAAAGAAGTTTTCATGCACAACTTATACTCTGGAATATGTTTCCTAGTTGGAACCAATGTGTTGCTGGACTACCAATGTGTTACAAGTATTGGACTTTACCATGTGACGTGTAGGCTTAATAGGGCATTGCAACTTGGATCAAACCTTATGGAATCTGCCAATATGGGCTTATTGTTGTCTTGGCCTTGCCAGATTTGGTGGGCATTCGGGTCTGCTTTGTACTGCTGACGAGACCATCGTGACACGAGTACGGTGTAGATTAAAAGATGGTTTGGTGTATCATCAGCTAATTACCCCCCCCCCCCCGAGTTGGTGGGCCAGTTCATCGGTCCATCACGTCATGTCGAAAAAGACTTGAGCGGTCATGATTGGTTGAGTCTGAATCGTTTCTTCGAGTGGCGTGCTTCATAAAATGGGTGAGCGTATGCTCAAGAAAAGGAAAAAATTTTGTTCAGGTTTCGTGCTTTTGACTTTACCAAACTTTCGTGATCAAACGTTTGTACGATCGTCAATGGTGAGCCAGAATCAGCTTTCTGATGAACTGTTTGCTAAGGGTCGTAAGTTCTTCGAGGAGAGTTTCTGAGTCGAATATGAAAAGTCTTCGTGAGACGTGTGGTGTCCCTGATGATCTGGTGCTCTACACATTGGATGTTGATCCGACGTCGCTGTCTTCCCAGAAGGATTTATTTGTTTGCAGTGAGGTATGCTCCAATCGGGCATCCGTTTTTTGGTTATCAAGGAAATCGAGAGCTTCTTAGCCTACCTCGGCAATGCGCCCACTCAATTGGTGTCGAACGGGTACAAGACGGTGATCACCAAGTGTCTCCAAGGGTGATTCAACTACTTACCTTTCATTGGATAAATGAGCATGTTATGTGTGTGTTGAAATTGCCAGACTATTTTGACAATCTGGCATATGACTTCAAGTTTTGGTCGAAATATTGTTTCCTAGCCTCTGCAGATTCAGAGTATTTTGAGCTTGCGGGTGATCCTATCGAACGAGAGTTCTGACCACAAAGTAAGTTTCGATTCCGTTCTTGATTGTGCCAGTGTCAATTACATATGAAAGTGTTGTCTGTGTTTTCTGCATGGAAGTTCCCGACTACGCCTCTTTCTTCTGAGGATAAGGCAGTCTTAGATAAATTATGTGACATGCCCCGAGTGTGGGTAGATGATGTTTTCCAGTCCTCTAACATCAAGCATAGCGAACTGTAAGTCCAATGGCATGTGGCTCCAACTCTCTTCAGAGTTCCGAAGCCGAAGTCCAAGGGGGAGCCTTCTTCGAATAAGCGGAAGCTCCCAAAAGTTAAGATTTTGAGCCCTTCAAGGAGGGAAGAATTAGATGTGGTGTTTTCTATCAATACGTGTTTTAAGAAGCCTCGTGCTATCACCAAGCACGCTAGTGAGCATTTGGCCTCTTCAAAAGGAAGCCACGCTATGGGACAGGTTCCTGGTTTGTCCACTGAAGCGGAGACTATTGCATCCGAGGGGCATGACGCTCGGGCAAAGGCCCCTATTTCTCTCCCTGAATTGGAGAGGGAATATCTGCAAATGGTCGGTGTGAAGGATGTAACGAAGCTTAGTACATAGCAAGTAGAGGTTCTGAACAAAATGTTGCTGCAGACGAGCATGGAAGCCTCATCTGATGCTGGACTAGATCGTCCCTTCTCTTTGAAGGACTTTGCGTACCGCCTCTCTTTGGATCGTGACTCTCCTAGGCCTGCTGTAGAATCTCCTAACTGTCGATTTTATAATGAAAGGTCGCCTCTGCGTCGCCGTATTGTCCTCCGTCTCGTTCTCGCCCTCATAATGAAATGGCGATGGGTCCAAGAGATAACTCACTTCCCTCTTCCCCTCAACTGATCCAAGTCGGCTCGTGAAAGGGAGCTGGTCACTGCAAGTAAGGGGAAAGTTGTGGACGAGGGTCTTGATTATGTGAAAACAGTGAAGGGTGGTGTTGGAGTGATTTCGATCCTAAATGAGTTCCATTTGGATGCATGGATCAATCTATTTGCTCCAGATGTGGCAAAGATGAGTAACCAAGCTTGGCACCAGGAGGTCGACATTTCTCATGCTTCCAGAAAGCATATTAGCAAGTGGAATAACTGGCTGGCGAACTGTGTTCTGCAGCAGCAAGATGGACTGACGCTAGGAGAACTTATAAATAAGGGGCAGAAGCATCTCGTGCTGGGAATGTCATACCTGAACCAAGCTGTCGTCGCTGGGACGGAGGTTGAAGCTGCTCATGAGAGGGTGTATACCATGGAGCGAGTCTTTGTGAACTTGCAAAAGTCTTACGCAATGTTCTCCATGAAATCGAGTTACTGAATAAACAGCTTGAGGAAGGGAAGAATGTTCAGTCTTTTGCTGATCAGGAGGCCTGGAAGAAAAAATTGGAGGCTCAGAGGATTCGCTTAGAAGCGCTTGAGTTCGAATTGGTAGAGACTATGTCTGCAAGTGATAGGTTCGGGGAGAAGTTGAATCTTGTCTATCGTGATTTGCACTCTACTCAGGAGGCTTCAGCCAAAGTGGAGGCTGAGTTGCAAGCTCTAAATGCTGAGAAGGCCGAAAAGGAATCTAAGTAGGCTGCCCGATATCGACAACTAGAGGTTGAGATTGACTCCAATACCACGAGTGTACGGACAACAAAAAAACAATGTCTTCTGGCGCAACATGAACTAAGTGCCACGAAGGATGGCTTGAGTTCTGAGCAGACCAAGTCTGATACACTGTTGAGCAAGTTGGAGTGGCTGGAGCAAAAGCTTCCTGAGTCAAAAGTGCACGAGGAAAAACTTTTGAAAACCCAGGGCACGTTCAAGTTCAACAGAATTGTGCATGGGTGTCTAAAGTTGTTGCATCTGATGAAGGAGGAGTACCCCGAATGGGACCTCTCGCTATAAAGAGTTGTCTTACGCAGTGTTTGGAGAAAGCTCCAACCAATCAGAAGAAGAAGAAGGTGATCAACCAGAAGGAGAAAGTGATGAAGTCCAGGGCGTCCGAATGACGACACGTGCAGACGTGTCTCCTACCCCCTCCTGCCAAATCAAGCTCTGTAGTATTTGAACCTTGTCCCGATGAGGAGTGAATTTTGTAATTTTGACTTATCAATAATAGAAAGCATATCAAACAACATTCTGCATTCTTCGACTTTCTCTATTAGTTTTATCTACTTTGTTTTGCTGCGCTACTAGCTTTTAGACAAGAGGTTGTGTTGAGTCGGGAAGCCGCATACTTGATTCGCTGATGGGAGTTCCATTTTTAAGATTCGGTGTTGTAACCCGTCTAATGCGGGCCAGGCTGAAGATCGGGCCAGCAGTTGTCGTTGCTACTATAACCGAACTAGTCAGACTGTGGTCATGCGTGTGCATTTAATTAGACGATGGTCTTTGTGATTTCAAACCATTTATGTGCGCTGCTGGTGGACTAGGCTATAAAGGAGACCAAAAATTGTTGTCATCAGTTATAACTGACTAAGGGGGGTGTATTGTATATGGATTTTTATGGAATTGATAAATAATTTGAAAAATCCACGGACTCTTTAAATTGTCCACGGACTTCTGCTGATTTCTTAAATCCATAGACTTTTGCTACATACTTTCTAGAGATTTATGAAAATCCACGGACTTTGTATGAACGACTTCTACAGATTTCTAATTATTTGCAAGATAAAAAAGAAGTTGGTAAATAGTGATGAAACAAAAAAACGTCCATAAAATAGAGATACATGTGCTAAAAAAACTAGAAAAAGAAAAGGTCGTTAATTAGCATATTTAAAATAAGAAGTAAACGTCCATAAAATTGTATTATGATCATTCTTCTCCTTCATGATCACTTTTTTCATTATCAAACACCAAAAAGAGCTCCCCAAACACTAGGACCAGGTTTCATGGGCATTGCATTAATAAAATCCAAAGCTTCATTAATCTCCCCTGCACAAATCTCCACTGTAGGTGAAACCCCATGATCTTTAGTGGCTGCATCATAAATCCGAAGACCTCCTTTTACCATACCGGATCTAGCACAAGCTGAGAGCGCTCCCACTAATGTAATATTATCTGGCTTTATACCAAGCTTCGCCATCTTTTCAAACAAAGAAATGGCCTCATCACCCTTCCCATTTAATCCATATCCAGATATCATTGAACTCCAAGAGATCATGTCTTTACAGCAAGAGTCATCATCATCAAAAACACGTCTGGCATAACCCAAGCTTCCACATTTTGAATACATATCGATAAGAGCATTGCAAATCGAGACCTCAGAATTGAACTCCCTTTTAATTGCAAAAGCATGAATTTGTTTCCCTTCCATCAAACCAGCAAGATGGTTGCAAGCAGGGATAACGCTCACAAGAGAAACTCTATTCGGTCTGATTCCATCTCTCAACTGCATTTCACGGAAAAGCATCAAAGCTTCCTCTGAAACTCCATTTTGCACAAACCCCGTGATCGTCGCAGTCCAAGCAACAATATTTCTACAACTCATCCTATCAAAAATCCTTCTACCAGCAATCAAATTTTTTCTCTTCGAGTACATATCAATCAAACAAGACCCAACATGAACATCCAAATCAAAACCCAAATCACTCTTCATGACAAAACAATGAATTTCTCTCCCATAATCCCACTTCCCAGCGGACGATGCACACAACGGAAGTAAACTAGAAACAGTAAACTCATCCAATCTAACCCCTTCATCCCACATCTGTTTCACAAGCTTCCACACATCCCCATTACTATCACCACCATCATAAAACCCAGATATCAAAACGTTCCAAGAAGCAGAATTTCTGTGCGGCATTTCATCAAACAACTTACGAACAAGTCCAAAATTCCCACATTTACTATACATCGCCATAAGAGAGTTCCCTAATATAGTATCCAAAACAAATCCAATTTTAAAACTCACACAATGAACCATTTCACCAAGCTTTCCATTTCGAAGCTCCCCCGATATCTTGGAAAGAGTGGACAAGGTGAAGTCATCAGGAGACACCTCCTCTTCAATGCACATTCGATTAAACAAAAGAAACCCTTCTTCAAAGACCCGATTTTTTGCTTAGGCATTGATTAGAGAGTTCCAAAGGAAGATGTTCTTTTGTTGAAAGGATTCGAAGACGAGGCGGGAGTGGTTGGGTAGTCCACAGAGTGAGTAAGCTGAGATGAGTTTGGTTGCGAGAAAGGAGTCTTGGGTGAGACCAAGAGAGAGTACTAGAACAACCTCTTCGCGGCTGGCACAAGGAAGAACTTTGAGCACTATGCAAAGATAGAAAAAGAATCGAGAAAACAAGAGGATGGGAACCAACCTCTTCGCGGCTGGCACAAGGAAGAACTTTGGGAGACTTTTTTTCACGTTGAAATCTTTGATATGGAGGCTGGCAAACTATTGAACTTTGTTATTTATACCTAACACTACAAAGTCTATGAGAATCCATGATTTTCCAAATCCATAAATATGAATGATATTTTGAATACCCTAAAACTTTTGTGGACTTTCTGAAATCCATATTGAATACCCCTAGACTTTGTGGATTTCAGAAAGACTTTTTAAAATCCTGATTGAATACCCCTAGACTTTTGTGGACTTTTTAAAATCCAAATTGAATACACTTGGATTGTCAGAATCCATGGAATTTATTAAATTGCCCACAAAATCCAGATACAATACACCCCCCTAAATTTTGGTTGGGTTCTGCGATCATTGTCTATAGTTGGCCAATGATCCATGGCAAGCCATCATCATCAGGTTAAATGAGCATTGACTGGACTCCAACTTTCTAAGCCATCGTCATCCGCGCTCGGCGAACTAGGTGTTAGAGCGATAGGGTCCAGCAATCATTGTCTGTAGTTTTCCAATGATCCCTGGCAAGCCATCGTCATCAAGCTGAATGAGTGTTGACTAAACTCCCACTTTCTAAGCCATCATAATCCACACTCGGCGGACTAAGATTAGTGGGTTTTATTTCAGAGAGGGGGTGCCATTGAGCAAAACCCGAAGAGTAGAAGTTGACACACATTGTTCAATAAGTTGGGTCCACTCGTCAGCAAACCTCAGTTGTTTGAGAATCTGAAGGAGAATGTCATTCTACTCTGTCATATGCCTTAGCCGTGTCAATCTTAATGGCCATTCATCCTTGCTTTTTCTTTTGAGAGTGTTTCATCTAAAAAAATGTCTCGTGGGCAAGGGCAATGTTATTGGTGATGGTTCGGCCTTTAAGAAAAGCCCCTTGGTTGGGAGACACAATGTTATCCAGGAGAGGTTTAAGACAATTGGCCAAGATCTTGGATATAATTTTGTAGATAACATTGCAAAGCCCTATAGGTCAAAATTGGTCCAAAATTTTGGGAGTAGAGACTTTTGGGATAGGAGCCAGAATTGTTTCATTCAATTTCGGATCCATCTTGCGATTAGTAAAGAAGTTGACTACCACCTTGATGACATCCTGTTTGACCGTGGTCCAATAATGTTGAAAGAAAAAAAACATGAAAACCATCCGGTCCTAGGGCTTTATGGTTGTCGATAGAAAAGATGGTATCCCGGATTTCATTATCATTAGGGATGGCGGTAAGAATGCCATTGTCAACCTAAGAGATAGTGGGAGGGAAAAACTCATTGATGTCTTCGTTGATGGTTGGGTAGGAGGTCTTGAAATTGATTTGAAATAATTGTTAAGAACCTCACCAACCTCTGAGAGCGAGGAGTGCCATCGGTTGAATTTATCTCAGATACAAAGAATCAAGTTGCGTTTACGATGAAGGAGAGAGGCCAAGTGAAAATTTTTGGTGTTGTGATTACCGTCTTGAAGCCAGGATTCCCCAGATTTGTTATGCAAGAAAAACTCCTCCTTGTGGTAAAGGTCAGCTAGACGGTCTTCTAACCGTTCGATGGATTCAACATTTTTGGCTGAAGGGGCAACAGATTGAGCTTTATCCAAAGTGACAAGAGTATCCCTAATGTTGTGAATATTGCGAAAGTCTCATTTATTCCATCTAGTTAGGGAGTGACTCAATGTTTTGGTTTTGTGGTGAAAACTGGTACTAGGCTAAGGATGTTGGCGATCAGACTAGGTCGAGGAGATAATACACCTGCATTGGGGGCCACAGGTCCACGTGTGGAAAAAATGAAACGATTTCAATCCCAAATGGGGATTAGAAACTAACTCGAGGGAAATGGCTCGATGGTCAGAAAATGAAGTGTGGATAGAATGGGCAATGGCGGAAGGGAAGAGGGTAATCTAGTCTGTGGGGGTTAGAATGTGATCGAGCTTACCTTTGATGCCATTATGATCTTTTCTTTTGTCATTCCAAGTGAATTTTGACCCATTGAGCGGAAAGTCGAGCAATTCATGCAATTAAATGAAGTCCCGTAACAATTTCATCTGAGATGGGGTTGATTTGCGACCTCCCATTTTGTCCTCAAGGTTGAGGATTACATTAAGATCTCCCATGATAATAGTGGGATTGTGGTATGAATCAAGTGTTTGAGACAATAGGTTCCAGAAATGGGGGCGTAAAGCTGGGTTTGGTTCACCATATGCAAAAATAATAGACCAAGTAGTAGAAAAGTAGTAGTTATCAATAGTGCAGAAAATAAAGTTTTTACATGAAGAATTAACAAGAGAAATACCTTCTTTCCAGAATAAAGCTAATCCTCCTGAAAGTCCTTGCGCAAGTACTGTAATACCATGTTTGAATCCAAGTCGATGGCGAAGGCGATCCATTCGGGCAGAAGCAGATTTAGTCTCAGAACAAAAATGTATCTCGGCTTTGGATTGATGGGATAGGGCCTTCAGGTTCTAGATTGCAGTGGGGGACCCTATACCCCTAGCGTTCCAAACAAGAATCATGATCCTGGCAGCGACCTTTTATCAACGGTCCCCACTTCTGCAGGTGGTGCTCCAGGGGTGGTGGATGAGTGAGCCGAGGAGTCAGATGAGGTTGTAGTTCAAGCTGGGGCCAATGATTGTACTGTGGTGCAACTATGACCACGTAGAACGGGCATTCCTGGAGGAGGAATAGGAGAAGAGTCACTTTTTGAATTTTCATTCAGCACTAGAGTACGAAGGACTACCTCCGAGTTGTGGCGCTTGGCTTCTGGCAAGGAGTTCACTGTCTGAATATCAACCCATTTTCGTTCCCTTTTTTTTCTTGACCATCTTGGTTGTTTAACTGAGCTGTAGCATTTCGTTTAGCCTTGCCTTTGTGTTGTTTTTCAGGGGACAAAGTCAATTTAGCACATGTGCACATGGCCCAATTGTCCTTTTCGTCCTCTTTTACAAGCTTCATTTGTTCTTCATTAATTCTAGCTTGCTCCGGAGTTCTATGTAAAACTGGTGGCCCAAACTGAAGATCTTGCAAGGTCATGACTCCTCGATAAGCAGGGAAGGGAATCGAGTAGAGCATACCCGAGCTCAAGGCAGCTGTCGTTGTTCCTGGATGGAGAGAAGGCGCCTTGCTAGTGAAAGTCTCTAGTAAATCTGGTAGAGTGGACGAAAGGCACTACTCTAGAGGACATGAAGTCGGTGGAAGATCGGCTAGTTGGGATCCATCTTGATTCGGAGACTTTTCCAGTAACGGCTCAAGATTTAAGTCTGGATGATGCACCGGAAGGGGTGTCATCTTCGAAGCAGCAAATGGTAGCTTCTCGTTTGTGTAGGGAGCATTAAGATCGGTGGGCTGCATTGAATGTTCAGTACTGTGATCTGTCGGTTCAAAGAGATAGCAGTGGAGCTGAGGTTGTTGTTGGGATGCATTTAGGGTGTCTGTTAGGTAGCGATATTTTTGGGCTTGCATCTGGGTAAGTTCCGGGTGAGAAAGGCAGGGTTCTTGGGTGGGTAAAAGGGCATTCGTTTGATTTGATTAAAAGGTGGGTAGAAGAGCCCTTGATTGTGACCCGGGGGGATAGATGACCCGTACAATCAGTCATTTTCAAGAGTGAGTAAGGTGTAGTGATTGGTAAGAGTTTGTTGGGGACTGTTTGAGTGTGAATCAGTTATGAGAAAAACAAGGTTGGTGAGTTAATGATTGGTGAGGGGCTTAATTGTACGGGTGAAAATGTCGTAGCATTGGGATGAGTTTGAGTAGATGGAATTAAAGTCAAGGTTGTTTGTTGATGGGTGGGCGCATTAAAGTCAAGTATTGAATTGGGTTGGTGAGTGCCTTCATTGTTTTGACTAAGTGGGTGAGCAAGGATAGGTTCGGTTTGAGTCATTGAGTTATGGTGAATGGGCTCAATCTGGACTGGGTTAATGTGAGTGAACTTAGCTGAGTCGGAGCTGGGTTGAGCAATGCCCCGGTCTGGAGATGACTCGGGGTTGGGTAGAGTGGACTCGCTGCATGAGCTCTTTGCAAATGGGGCGAGTGGACTCGCTGAGTGACCGCCTGTTGCAAAGAGACTGGTCTGCATTCTGCTAGCAGGCCGGCAAGAGCTATACTCTGGTTGTCGCCTGTTGAGTTTTCTCTGAGAGTTGCCATGTCCCCGACTACACTGAATATTATCTTGGGAGTCATAGTTCACCGTGATCCTTGAGCTAATATTGAAGGGCAAAGCACGGTTAAGCTGCATGGCTTTGAAGGGCGATGGAGGAAGAGAATTCCAAAGTTGCACATATTTTGGACATGATTGGCTTTTACCCACCCAAGAAATATGAATATTTTCGAACTGTTTGCCATTCATATTTCCAAATTTAGTGTGCATGGTACTTGGTAAGGGTTTGGAAATATCTATCCACAATTTGAACCGGATATATGGAATGGTACATCCTCCACCGATGGCATATCCACTTGCATGAATTCCCCGAAACTATCCACCAACAATTTGACATCAGTAAAAGAGATTTTGAAACTCAGAAACTCATGGAACCGAACCCACCCTAGGATCTTGTTGAAATCTATTTCCAGATATTTTTTTTGCCAGTCTTTGATCGAAATGAGTTTGCCAAACATGGACCAAGGGCCATTGTGAGTGACTTTGTATTTATCCTCTGTAGTTTGAAATTGGAGGAGGTAATAAGTGTTTCGAGTGTCTCTATATTGATCAAGTTTTTTAACATGGAAATCTTGAGAAAGATTCCATATAGAGCACATTTTAGTCACGAACATCTCATGGCAGAATCCAGGAAAGTGGTGGTATTTCGCGATTGCTCGCATCTCACGGCTATCATCATCTTGTTCATAACGAGCAACAAAGGTGGGGGAGGGGATGGAGATATGGAGAGAGAGTTGTTGTTCTAAGTGGTGGATGAGTCGTTGTTCGGGCATGGAGGAAGAAGATCTAGGGGTAGACGAGGAGTTAGGAAAAGGTGGAATGAGATTTTGCATGGTTGTGGGGATGGCTAGTGATTCGGTGTGAGGGTGAAAGAGTGTTTAGTTGCCTGGATAGAGTAGAAAAAATGAGAGTAGGGGATATGATGGGTTTAGGGGGTAAGTTATGAAAAGTTTGTAAGGGATTGAATGTGATGTGACGAGATGTAGGTGGATTTGAGGGATCTCTGGAAATTGGGTCTGCGGGAGTTGTTGATAGACTTAGATTTGGTGAGCGTGGTGGTGATAAGTTGAAATTGATGTCAAGTGGTGTGATGGATCGTGAGGGATGCGTGTTGTGATAATTTGAGAGTCAAAAAACCACGAGATGTAGGTGGATTTGAGGGATCCTAATGTTTCACCTTTGTTGTACCAACCAAAAATATGTAATACCGACTTATAGTTAACCCTACTTATGTGCACAAGGAACCAATTAAATGCGCATGGACAAAACCACAAGCAGGTTGGTACAAGGTGAATTATGATGGATCATTGAAAGGAACTCGTGGTGGCTATGCATCAATAATTAGATATGAGAATGGAGCAGTGGTTATTGCATATACTAGTTCTATGACAGGGCATTCAGTCATCAAACACAAACTGCAGGGAGTTGAAGCATGTTTGAAAGCAGTTGAATTGCACGCAATTAGGAAGCTTGAAATCAACACAGATTCACACAATGTCTATATGTATCTCATAAAGGGTATGGCAATGCCATGTGACCTAAGGCATGTTTTGGCACGATTCAGGAGACAATTGTCCAAGTTAAAGGAATACAAGGAGGAACATCAATAAAGTTGCGGATCACCTTGCTAGGGATGGCAACGGGGCATATTTGGACAAATCCATCCCCGCAACGCTGGGGATCACGGATCCCTGAATCCGCCATGAATATCCGTTTATTCAAATTTGTAAAAACCATCCCCGCTCCGAATGGAACGGCGGATATCCGCCCCGCCCCGCCCCGATTAACCGTTTAAAAAAATAGAGAAAACAAATAAAGGAGATTGTGGAGGTTGGGGAAGAAAAACGTATGCACAAAACCCTCATTAGTTCACCAGACAACAAACTCATAATCTAATAACATATAAAAAAATGGTTGGTTCACCATGTTGTGATAAAGCTCATACAAACAAGGGTGTATCTTTTCCCAAAGCTGCAGGTTTGCTTCGATGCGGTAAGAGTTGTAGACTCAGATGAATTAATTACCTGCGACCTGATATCAAAAAAGGCAATTTCTCCGAATAACAAGATGAGCTCATCATCAAACTCCGTAGCTTATTAGGCAACAAGCAAGTTTTTTTCTCTTTAAGGAATTTCTTCAAACAACTTTGTTTCTTGTATTTTTTTCTATTTGGGGAATTCATTCAAACAGTTACAATCTTTGTAATAGAAATGTGCATAGATCCCACATGTTGCTGAAACAAAGGAGAAGCCATGAAGAAGAAGAAGCCGTGAATGGTGAAGTTAACTACCCCAAATCCAGCTTGGGAAGCCCATCTTCTTGTCACTATGTTTAATCAACACTGAAGAGTTACAAGATCCATTGGTTGGTTGCAAACATTTGCACAGACAGACTTGGTTGCAATGAAGATGGTGATGCTCGATCTATGATCCATCACAGACAAGAAATCGACGCAAAGAAATAGATCAACAATGTTGTTGTTGTCACCCAATCTCATAGATCTGGAGCAACTGGAGATCGCCTATTCACTCGAGAGCGAGGCCTTTCTCCTTCACACCACTCGAGACACCCTTCATATCTGCGATGACGCCCTTGTTTCGAGAACTGAAGAGAAGAATGGAGGAGGGTTGACGAGGAACTAAAAGTGTTTCGAATGAGGAAAAGGGAAGAGGGTTGAGGAGAAACTGAATAGAAGAAAAGGCAAAGTGTGAGAAATATATTGCAAGGGTTAGGGTTTTTTTCTTTTTAAAGGGGTGAGGGTATTTCTGTAATTTCAATAGTTAAACGGATATCCGTGGGGCAGATATGACCAAATCCGTATCCACCCCGATTATTTGACAGATGTTGTTTGGATATTCGTATCCGCCCCGAAATCCGTATAGACAAATCCAAAACCGCCCCAATCGGGGTGGACGGGGCGGATATCCGTGAAAATTCGGCGCACTGCCATCCCTACACCTTGCTGGGTTATACCCTATGGATGAATTTGAGTTGTCATAGCTAGTTCATTTGTTGAGGATCTCAAAAAGAGTATGTAGGAAGACAGCACAGGGAAAGTGTGTGACTTTTATTTAAAATTTGAACTTTCAAAATTTTCTTGGTGTATCCAATCACATTTTGTTAACTCTAAAACAAAACATCGGTGAAATAAATTGTTGTTGTTGATTAGAGACTTTGTATGAAGGATTCATAATATAAATTTTTGAATGATTTTTATTTTCAAACATGATATAATAGTTGTAATAATTTTGAAATTTATGTATTGGTTTACATTTTTGAATTTATCTAGTTTTAATACATGTTGATTTTGTCAACATAACTTATGTGTGACTGAATTTTAGTTTAATAGATAATTGGTATCATTCAAGAATCATTAAAGCACCTAAACGAGAAAATTTTCACCACCAAATGATTTTTAAAAAATAACGATAAGTCGGTATTACATACTTTAGGTTGGTGCAACAAAGTTGAAATATTCCAAAACATCGTACAACAAAGAGTTGGTTCAGCCGAACCAAATAGTTAAGTACATAAAGCTACTCCCTTTATTAAAATCCTACTCGCTTTAAAAACAACAAAAAATTAACCGTAAATAATAATTTAGCTAGTGTTAAATGGGTAGCAATATTGTTTTTTTTTCCTAAATTGGCAATGCCCTTTAATTTTTACTAGTGTTAGTTAGATTCATTGTGTAATTTACTACGTAACAAAATGTTTATAAAAAAAAAATTTATTGCAGATATTTGGATCTCACACATGTGCATGATCGTGTGTACACTCGTGTCAACAATTATTAGACCTGCCATTTCGTCGACTCGAATTTGTCAAAAAAAAAGTATAAAATAAGAAATATGTGATATTTTCACCATATTAAAACGCATTTCACACTATAGAGATTTGTTGTATAATTATTATTATATATTATTATTTACATAAAGGTATAATAATAAATAAATACATTATTTAGGGGCATTTTAAGAATACGACAAAGTGGCGTTGATTGAAGACATTTCATTGTAGAAATGGCATTCTCTACTTATAATTGTAGATAGATAGATGTAGATATAATAAAAGACAAGTTATAAGATGACTATGGTGTAGATGTACCTTTTGTGCGCGAATTTTCAATTTTTTTTATTACAACAATTTAATAATAATAAGTTATAATTGAATTTCTATACAAAATAATTACATATAATTGAAGGACCAATGTATAGATAATAAATAAAGAAAGGGCTACATAATAAATTTTAAAAAAGGCTTAAATAATTATGTTAGTTATAATTAAATAATGTTTGAGAGAGACTGGTTTAGATTGTAAAAGTATAAAATGTGGAGGGTAAAACTGAAAATCCAAAAGTTAAATGAAAGGGTTTTTTTAATTTCTAGATAATTGAAGGTCTTCAAATAAATTATAGATATGGCCTACGCATAATTACTGAATATTTACAGGGATTGGTTTTGATTGTAAATAGTTTAAATTTGAATGGATGAAATGGTAAAAAGATGTAATGGTGTTTTTCATTCGAATGACATAAACACCATTATTACTTTTTCCTCACCTTTTACTTTTTCTTGTAAATATCATAGAGTTTGGAGGGAAAATTTTGAATGGAAAATCAGGTTGAATACACATTTTCATTGTTCATAAGGAGAATAATCATTATATAGTCCATACTAAGGTGGAAGCGCACTACGTGCGCACAAATAGTGGATGTGAAGATTACAAAGAGATGAAGAAGGGGGTAAGTTGGTTACAAAACAGAAAAAGAGGAAGGTGTGGGAGGAAGAAGGGGGTGAGGATGCTTGCGAAACAGAGAAAGATAGAGAAAAAAGGGCAGTGGTGGTTGCGAAACAGAGAGGAAGAGAGAGGAAAGCAAAGGAATGATGAAAAAGGGGGCTAGCGGCGGTGAAGAATAGGAGGATAACATAAAGGGAGGAAAAGGATGAGGATATGATGGTCATTGTTTAATTTTATTGAAAGCAAAATTGAAAACTGAAAATCAGGTTGATAATATACACATTTTACTGTTGGTTAATCAATGTTTAAAAGTGCTGGTTTTGATTGTAAAAATATAAATGGAGAGGGCAAAATAAAAAAAATTAGATGTAAGGGCCTATATAATTTATAAATAATTTGAATACTTGAAATAAATTACGTTAAGGGCTTAGGATAACTAATGAATGTTTACATAAGCGGGCTATGATGGAAAACCGAAAAGGTAAATGTGAGTTTTTTTAAATAATTTATAGATAAATTTGAGGGTTTTAAATAAATTGTGTTATGATCTTGAGTGTAATTAATGAATGTTTAAAGGAAAAATCACAAGGCTAGATATGAGAATTTTTTATAATATATAGATAAATTTGAAGGCTTTAAATAAATTATATTATTACCTTTGATGAAATTAATGAACGTTTAAAATGATCGGATGTGAACGGAATAGTTTAGAAAGGCAAAATTGACCATCAAGATCGACACACTTTTTCACTGTTTCATATGGGAGGGTGAGTTATATAATTTAAATGATGCAATTATTGGGCGAATTTAGGCCGGCAAAACATTGGTTCAAATGGATGCTGTGGCATCGTAGATTGGAGTGGATCAACAGTCACTGTTCATGTGGATGCCCACACTTTGCCCATGTGGGTTTTGCCCAATTATTGTCAAGGTGTGTAGGGCCCAATAACAGCTTATCACATGCTTTTTGGGACTTTTCAGTGGAGTTCAGTGGGAGTGGGAGTGGGAGTGGGAGGAGTGGGAGTGGGAGTGGGAGTGGTCCTGTGAATAACGAGACTAAAGTTTGGCCCCTTCCATCAATTATACATGCACTTTTACATTATCAGAAAAGAGGGAATTCCGGGCCTCTATCACAAAAGTCTTTTTTTTTTCTTTTCTTTTTTCAGTCTTTATTTTCCCTTTTCTTTTTTGGATTTTGCTAAAGTGAACAAAATAACATTACAATTATTATAGGATTTCGTTTTTTGAGATAATTTTGGTAAGTTAATTTTTAGAAATATTTCATTGTGTAAAAAATTGTAAAATTTTCAACTGTAATTTTGAAATTATTAATATAAGTTAAGCATTTTAAACTTTCATATATTATATAGAGAGTATCATGTGACTTGTAACGTCATACAAACTATATATTGCAAAATAATCACTTATTTAATAAAATTTTAATACTAAACTAAAATTATAATGGGTTAAATGTACCCAAAAAAATAAATATTTTGATTTCGAAAGAAATTTCGATAACTAAAAAAAGAGAAATATTCGATGAAACTTCGGTAAATCATATTGATTATAGCACAATCATATTGATGTTGGTCCAATGTGTATAAAATGGTTATTGTTTTAATTTGTTCAAAACTAACAATAATGTAACTTTTTCTTTCTTTCTTTTTTCGCCTAAAAAACTTGATGACTAGGCTAATTATTATTTGAGTTATAAATTGCCTTGTTATCAAATCTCCAAATTGGTTGGCGAAATTTCTGCCCTGGTTTGATTGCCTAGTTTAAATCTATAAGTGAATTCTTAAAACTAGAGCTAATTTTCACTTTCGGGATATAGTTCAGCTTTAGCGAAATTCCAGCAACCTAGCTAGTTGGAATGCGGAATTTGGGAATGGCTAGTTGAAAATCATCTAAAAAATCAACTTTAAGTTGGTTGATTTTGTGGAATATATGTCTTCAAAGGAGGAACATTATTGTCTGCTCTGCTTCGATCGCCTTAATTAAATAGAGAATTGAACATAGTGTTCAAAAGTATCATTGGGGTCTATTACGTTTAACGACAGGCTAGGCTGATGTTGGACTTTAGAGTTGGCTTGTTGACTAACCAATGAAAATTTTTTATGTTGTCACAAGATAATTAAACATAATCATTACACAACCATGAGAAAAAAATAAAATGTAATTAATGAAATATGCCTTTCATTCACTTTTTCTAATCACCTTTTAAGATTGTGATTCTCATATAGCCATGTGTCTAAAAGCTCGACCATGAAGGTTAAAGTAATGTCTTATGTGAACTTGAAGAACTAAGTAGAGATGGGCAGGAGCATTTTGGGAATAGAAATATTGAGTCTAAGACATACACAATTACTGTTTATTTCGGGACATAAACACTGCAAAAGGAGTGAGCCCTTCCTTGCATGGACGCATGCAACAACTATCAGAATACGAATTTTCTCGTGCAAAGAACTTCTAATGCTCAAGTTAGAAAACAAGCTAAGAAATATAAGTGAGGAAGAAAGAAATGAAGGCTTCAATCTTTTTAATTTTGAGATCTCAATGATCGAAACTCATCTTTGGTTTCTAATGACCTCTATTTATAATCCAATAAGCCTAGAAATCAACATATCACCCATCTAATAGGGCTGAAAACAGAATCGACTTAGGTCGGTTTTAAAATTTTCAAACTGAAATCGAATCGACTATTAATAAAATCGATCCGAAATCGAACCGATTCTAATTTATGCAAACCGTAACTGAACCGACTAAAATCGAAATAAAATCGAACCGACCGACTATTTTAAACATATTGTATTATTTATATATAAAATATATATTATTTATTATATATATTCGGTTTGGTCGGTTAAAATCACATAAAAACCAAAAACCGAACCAATCACTTCGGTTTTGAATTTTTTAAAAACCGAAACCGATCTGAACCGAATTTAAACCAAACCAATCGGTTCGGTCGGTTTAATCGATTTTTTGTTCAGCCCTACAATCTAATGCATTGTTGGAAGGTCTATTATAAAATGTGATATATGTCATGGTCCAAACACTAATAAACCTGTAATTCAGATCCATCATTGTTTGGCCAGCGCTACCTAGTCAACCTATGTGTCTCCCTAGACTGGATGGCTTTTTCGTCATCCCAAGTATTTCCATGTAAATCTTATCAACTTGTCTAGAGAGCCAGGCCAGCAGGTCAGGCCCGAGTAAGGGCAGACCAAATTTCCTCCATCATTCTAGATATGCCTAATACCCCTCATTCGAACACAATCCCACATACAAGAAGCTACCCTGGCATTGTCTTGGCGCTACGGGCCTGGCTTTCTAATTTTTTGGAAATCTTATTGGCCGGTTTGACCTCTGATGTATCTGCCTTGTAAGAAAGTTGTGTCAAATACCACTTATTTTACTTGATCTCGACTCACCTATTTGTCTTTAATAGCTTGTAAGTTGTACGTGTTTCATATCACGTGTCATAGTGTTATCTATTGTCTTGTATTAGGGTATTCTCAATGTCATTTACATGATACAAGTTTAACATCAAGATAAATAAATATTAAAATATTGGGTATGAAAATCGAACTCATGCACTTTTGGTGCTTTAAGTTCTATATGATTCGTTAAATCATTATATTTGGATAAATTTCAATCATCTTTTATTTCCAATCTCAAATACCATCCTGATTTGTAATATAGAATTAGGGTATTTCCCGTACCGTTGGCATGATAAAACTTTAATATGATAAATAGGATTATTCTACTTTAAATATCAAGACAAATAAATATCAAAATGTTAGGTATGAGAATCAAACCCATGCACTCTTGGTGCTTTAAGTTCTATGTGATCCGTTAAATTCTTATATTTGGGTAAATCACAGCCGTTTTTTATCTCCAACCTCAAATACCATCCTGATTTGTAATATAGACTAGAGTATTTTCTGTGTCATTGATACGATAAAAATTTAAGCCAATATATTAATTACATGGCTAATTACTATCATCAACAATTGAAGAAAAATAAAAAAAATATAAAAAAATATTTGGTATGGCAATCGAACCCATGCACTATTGGTGCTTTAAGTTTTATGTGATCCGTTAGATTCATATATTTAGTTAAATCTCAGCCATCTTTATCTCCCAACCCAAACACCATCATGTTTTGTATATATAAATATAATTCTCAGTGCCATTGGCACGATACAAATTTAACATAATAAATAGAATTCATTCTACTTTAAATATCAAGATAAATAAATATCAAAATGTTAGGTATGAGAATCGAACCCATGCACTCTTAGTGTTTTAAGTTCTATGTGATTCGTTAGATTCTTATATTTGGATAAATCTCAGCCGTCTTTTATCTCTAACTTCAAACATCATCCTGCTTTGTAATATAGGCTAGGGTATTCCCCCGTGCCGTTGGCACGATAAAAATTTAACATGATAAATAAAGTTTATCCTACTTTATTATTCTAGCATTGATACCAATTATATTTTGTCAAAACTTGATTAAACCAATATATTATTGATCACCCTTAAGTTTTCATTGTTCATGCTTGCATGCCTAATCACCAACATTACCAATTAAAGAAAATTAAATAAATATCAAAATGTTGGGTATGAGAATCGAACCCATGCACTCTTGGTCCTTTAAGTTCTATGTGATCCATTAGATTTTTATATTTAGGTAAATCTCAGTCATCTTTTATCTCCCACCCCAAACATCATCATGTTTGTATATATAATAATTAGGGTATTCCCTGTACCGATGGAGCGATAAAAGTTTAACATTATAATATAGTTTATTCTACTTTATTTTTCTAGCATCAATACCTCATTATATGTCAAAACTTGATTAAGCCAATATATTATTGATCACCCTTAAGTTTTCATCATTCATGCTTACATGCCTAATCGACATCATCAACAATTAAAGAAAATTAAATAAATATCAAAATGTTGGGTATGGGAATCGAACTCATGCACTCTTGGTACTTTAAGTTATATGTGATCCATTAGATTATTATATTTAGGTAAATCTTAGCCGTCTTTATCTCCCATCCCAAACAACATTTTGTTTGTATATATAACTAGGGTATTTTCCGTGTCGTTGACACGATAAAAGTTTAAAACTTGTCAAAATATTATCACCCTTGAGTTTTCAACACCGCCATCATCAACAATTGAATAAAAATAAATAAATATAAAAAAATGTGGGGTATGAGAATCAAATCTATGCACTCATGGTGCTTTGAGTTCTATGCGATCCGTCAAATTCTTATATTTGGGTAAATCTCAGTCGTCTTTTATCTATCACTTCAAACACCATCTTGTTTTGTATATATATAATAACTAGGGTATTCCCTGTGTCGTTGGCACGATAGAAGTTTAACATGATAATAGAGTCTTTTTTTTTCTAGCATCAATGCCCCAATATAACTTGAAGAAAAATATGTTATTGATCACCCTTAAGTTTTCATTATTCATACTTACATACCTAATCACCACCATCAACAATTAAAAAAAAAAAAAAATATTTTTCTAGCATTAATACCCCATTATAACTTGAAGAAAAGTATGTTATTGATCACCCATAAGTTTTTATCATTCATACTTATATGCCTAATCACCGTCATTAACAATTGAAGAAAAATAAATAAATATCAAAATGTTTGATATGATAATCGAACTCGTGCACTTTAAGTGCTTTAAGTTTTATATGATTCATTAAATTTTTATATTTAAATAAATTTCAGTCATCTTTTATCTCCCATCCTAAACACCATCATATTTTATAAATATAAATAATTAGACACATACTCAATCCCTTTCTTAACCTTGCACTTGTCAACAACATATTTTTGGACTAGTACTCGCATGTCGCTCCTAAACTGATACTCACGAGGGCATATTTATTTTTCACAAACAACTCCTTCTCGACCTTGCTGCCAAGGACCAAGGTGGAACAAATCGTTTCAACTTACTCTTAAATACAGTAGATGTCCTACTTGATTTGATGGACATAAACGTTATGTTATGAGAAAAAGGAGTTTAGCTACTCAAGGCCGATTGTTACTTGAAAGGAATAGACGTATTGCCACATGTCGTTTACTCGTTAACTCACTTCGAATGTCATAAATCTATGTAATGGAGCAACGCATCGCATATTCACATCCCTATGCCTTAAATAGTGTTTCCTTTGAATACTCCAACCCTTTTCAAAATTTCCCATTTGCACTTGTCATTATTTTTCTAATCCTTTTATTTTTGTATCCACTTAGCTTCAGTTGCGCGAGGAAAGACTACTATAAAAAATAAGATCCCAACTAATGGGAAATTCTACGCCTTAATTTGGGGTTTTAACTTTTAAGATACTATTAACATGTCCTTCTTGTACAACATGTAATTGTTCCCATTAGGGGTGGGCACTAGATGGGATGGGATGGGATAGGACGGACTTCATTCATACTCGTTCGTTTGGGATCGGGATTGGGATGGGACGGGATGAGATAGACCTCATCCCGACCTTGTCCCATCTCAAACGGGTTCGAGACGGGATGAGCGGGTACTAAATAATCTTCTAATGAATAATACAAAATAATTTCATCTCACATTGCTCACACACCAATAATGTTAAATTTATATACATATACCTATCATTGTAACAATATTAAATGTCATGTAAAATTTATGGTCCAATGAACTCACAATTTTGTTTATGTTAAGCATCATTTGTGTGATACACTAACCAATAGTTGTACATATAACTCGTAGTGCAAAACTAAAACAAACCATCATTTGCCCTTAATGTCTTCAAAAATAATTGTCCTATAACCAATCTAAAATGTGAAAAAGTATAAATTTTCATGGATTTTGTTTGACCTATAATATCAAAATTTAAGTTTTTATCTAAACAAAGAGTACCAAATCAAACAAGTTTTAAAATAGTAGATATTTTGTTTTAATTTAAATACATCCTAAACTTTTATTTAGAAAATTTCTTTGATTCATCATCATCATCATCAAAGCCCATTCCCGAGATTTTCGGGGTCGGCTACACGAATTTTGGTTCTCCAAGCAATGCGATCTTTCCACATTTCCTCACCTAATCCAAGTTCAATGATATCTTCATTCACCGTCTTCATCCAAGTTTTCAACGGTCGTCCCCTCCGTCTACACCCTCCATTAACTTGCCAATCTAAACATTTTCTAATTGGTGCCGTGCTTGGTCTCCTCCGCACATGACCAAACCAAGTTAAACGTCTTTCTCTAATTTTTTTCCTCTATGGGCGCTACACCTAAGTATCTCCTAATTCTTTCATTTCTAATCTTATCCTTACGAATTTTACCACACATCCACCTTAACATACGCATTTCTGCTACTGCCATCCTATGCGTATGTTGTCCCGTAGTAGCCCAACATTCTGAATCGTATAGCATGGCTGGTCGAACAATTGTCTTATAGCATTTCCCTTTTAGCCTTGCAGGCATCCTTCTATCGCACAATACTCCTGACGCCATTCGCCATTTCAACCAACCAGCTTTAATCCTGTGGTCTACATCTGCTCCAATAGCCCCATTCTTTTGAATTATAGACCCTAGATATCGAAAAGCCTCACACTCCGGGACCTCGACACCTTCTATTTCAATTGCATGACTTCTCCCTCTTGGTTCACACCCAAAGTTGCACACTAGATACTCTGTCTTCGAACGGCTAATTCTAAAACCTTTACTCTCTAAAGCCTCTTGCCACTTAACTAATTTCTGACCTAAACCTGCACTAGTCTCATCCATTAAGACAATATCATCTGCAAATAACATGCACCAAGGTACATCTTCTTGCAGATGTCTCGTCAACTCATCCATGACCAAAGCAAAGAGATATGGACTTAACGCCGACCCTTGATGTAGTCCTACTGTCACTGGAAATTCACTAGACATCCCACCTACTGAGCGAACACTTGTTACAACCCCTTCATACATATCCTTAATGATATCGACATAACATTGAGACACTTTCTTCCTTTCAAGCACCAACCAAATTAACTCCCTGGGGACCCTATCATATGCTTTCTCTAGATCAATAAAAATCATATGCAAACTCTTACGTGCCTCTCGATATTTTTCTACAGTTTGCCTAAGCAGGAAGATGGCCTCCGTAGTAGACCTACCTGGCATAAATCCAAATTGATTCTCCGAAATCGTGGTTAAACTCCTAAGTCTTTGTTCTATAACCCTCTCCCAAAGTTTCATCGTATGACTCATAAGCTTTATCCCTCTATAGTTCGAGCAATTCTGGATATCCCCTTTGTTCTTATAAATTGGTACCACAATGCTATGCCTACATGTGTTCCATTGAGTAGGTTCCAAAAGTAATCATTCCATCTATCTAAAATAGCTTTATCCTGCATTAAGACTCTTCCATCCTCATGCTTAACACACTTAACATGACTCAAGTCCCTAGTTTTTCGTTCTCTAGCCTTCGCTATCTTGAAAATATCCTTCTCCCCTTCCTTCGTACCTAGCCTATTATAAAGAACATCATACGCTCTCTTCTTAGCTTCCCCTACTGCTCTACTACTCAACTTCTTAGCCTGCTTATAAAGCTCATAAGACTCTAGGCACCTATCTTTTTGCCACGCCTTAAAGCATCTTTTCTTTTCCGCAATGGTTTGTTGCACATCCGCGTTCCACCACCATGTCTCCTTACCATAGAAACCTCCTCTTTTGGCCTGTCCTAACTCTTCCTTCGCACATCTTCTTATTCGGTTTGCCAAATGTTCAAAAAGATCCGCGCTACTAGTCCTATCCTTTGGTTCTAGATTCTCCCCACCCTCTGAAACTGACTGGCCACCCAAAATCCTCTTTCAAAATCTTTGGCACACATCTCCCTGTAAGGTCCACTACTTAATTCTCGGTCTAACCTGTTCTATAGCAATACGACCCCTACTCTTAAGACAAAAATCGAGAACTAACAGCCTATGTTGGGATGTCAGACACTCTCCTGGTATAACCTTACAATTTTTACAGCTACCTAAATCGTGTCTCTTCACAAGAAAATAATCAATTTGACTTCTATTATGCCCACTCGCAAAGGTCACCAAGTGATCTTCCCTCTTCTTATAAAAAGTATTTACGATCCCAAAATCCTGAGCTAAAGCAAAATCTAGAATAGAAATCCCCGCAGTGTTTCGATCCCCAAAGCCTTGACCTCCATGTACCCTCTCATACCCAACTCTATCCTTACCGACATGGCCATTCAAATCCCCGCCTAGGAAAACCCTATCGGAAGAGGGAATTCCAAAAACTAACTCCTCTAAAGAGTCCCAAAAATCCTTCTTAGTCTCCTCGTCCAAACCCACTTGGGGTGCATACACACTAATAACATGCACTATCTCTAGTTCTAAAGCTAATTTAATACTTATGATTCTATCCCCAAACCTCCTAACGTCGACTACTGCATCCTTAAAAACTTTATCTACCACTATTCCCACCCCGTTCCTAGTGCCATCTTTACCAGAATAGAAGAGTTTGAACCCTCCTCCTAAATCTTTAGCCTTGTTCCCCTTCCATTTTGTCTCTTGAAGACAAACTATGTTTACTTTCCTCCTACGCATGACATCCACTAATTCTATTGTCTTTCCCGTCAAGGTTCCTATGTTCCAAGAGGCTAATCTAATCATTCTATCTCTAGCTCTAACCTGGACTAGCTTCTTTACTCGCCCCCTTCCAGAAAGGTGCGAGAACCCTTGCCTATTTAACACTACAGCCGGGCGCCGCTGCAGCGCGCCTTGCTCATTTGTCACTACACCCGAGCGTAGGTGCAGCGCGTCGCTTATAGCGGGGGACGCCCTATCCTTCTGCATTAATCTTTTTGAACCAATATCCATGAAAAGGGATGTGATGGGTTTTTTACGGTTGGCTATCACAAGCCTAACACCAACCCTCCTCTTTTATCCGGGCTTGGGACCGGCCGTTGCAACGGGCGGAGTTGAGAAAATTTCTTTGATTAAAATTAATAAATAAATAAGTTCGGGACGGGACGGGATGTGCGGGATTGAAAATCTTCATCCCGATCCCATTCCACTCTAGATTGAGACGGGACGAGATTTGGATGAGTTTGATCAATCTCAAAAGGACTAAAAAAAATCGGGATGAGATCGGGATCGCGGGATGGGATGCCCACCCCTAGTTCCCATGACAACCCAACCCTCAAGCCACTTGTATTGGCTTCGACCAGTTTGATGTTGACCATTCTTTATTGTTTTCCCTTATCATTTAATGAGTCTCAGATAGCTACATACAACATTTGCTTGGGCAATGCATCATAAACTTATGGTGGCTAATGCAAGCTGTGAAGCACATCCGCATTTGTTGGGGCAACAATTCTAAAGAGCCAGGTTTGTGAGCTACTTTAGAGTCAGGTTGGGTTTTTTTTACACTTCTACCCTTTCTATTGATGGTGTTTGTGGTTGTGTTTTAAAGAGAATGGGTAAAAGTGTAAAAAAACCAAAACCTGACTCAAAAGTGGCTCATAAACCTAGCTCCCTAGACTTACTATTGTTGGGGTGATCGGATCACTCTAAACATGAACCATTCTCCATATAATTTGAAAACATTTTCGATTGAGACAAGTTATTACTATCTCATGCATTTGTCATCACAAGGACATGGATACTAGAAAATTTTTTGGGTCGAGTGGCCCATTGTTGTAACTAGGGAGTAAAGTTTTGCACCAATATGACAACAACACATTTTGTTGGATATTTTGAAAATATTTTATTTTATTTTATGAGAATATGTAAAATCAGTGTTCTAAAAAACGCTAGGCGGTAGGCAAGCGGAGAGCAGGTGCCTAGCGTCCAGGGGCCTAGGCGGGCGCGCCTAGGTAGTTTTAGGTTTTGTATTATAAATTTAATAATTTACAGAAGTTAAGCATAATATCTTATCAATTACATCCAATTTAATGTCAAGATACATATGCAAAATTTATAAACATGAAAAATTAACAATTATGAATAAATTTATTAAAACTCAAATGACTGAAGTTGATCATGATGGGTACTTTATACAAAGTTGAATTTGTGTTCAAATATTCAAACCTACTCTTTTATTTTTCTTCAAATTGCATAAATGACCTCATTCATGTTTGATAGAATCTACATTACTAAAATTGATACCGGCAGATCCTTTGAGAATTCCATTAAGTAATCATCATTTGCTACATTCAGACATATACTGAATAAAAAAAAATTAAATTGTTTCTTTCCAAAAAAGAGGAAAGAAAAATAAAATAAGAACACAATCAACCTTTTTCAAATTAGTCTCAGCATCCTCTTTCGTCGGCCTGAGAACAACCAATCTCAACTCCTTGTTCACATAAATTTTTGCAACCAGGAAAAAAAAACCCATCCAGATCCTGCCTAGGCGCCTACCCGATTTTTCACCCCACCCATCCATTAATCTGGACGTTTATTTAACGCCTAGCGCCTATGCGCCGCCTAGGCCATTTTTTTGAACACTGTATAAAATAATGCATGTGTGTTTTCAAGAGGTGTGTGTTCTCAAGAGGTGCATTTGAATGGTGTATAACCTCAAGAGGTGTTTTGTTGAAAGATAATAGATACATGTTGTAGGGTACATCCGATTGAATGAATGTTAACCATATAATGTAATCCAACGATACTTATTCATTGCATGCAACCCTTACCAATTGACACGAATTTGCCTATAAAATGAGACAAAAAAACTTTGATTTCCACACTTCAATTTTCTGCATATTCCTCTACTTTCTCTATTGACATCTTTAGTAGCATATATAAGAGTATTCTCGGTTGAGATCGGTGGGTATACTATCTAAATGCAATGAAGATACTGCATTATATCCTGAAGGTGTATTCATTAAAAAAAAACTCCTTGTTTTTACTTGCGGTTTCTCATCGGAGAAAGAGAAATATTGCCTAAAATTGTTGGAAAACATGAACGGGTATGGAAAAAATGATCACAATATTACTAGAAGGCATACTTTATCAAGGTGCTATGGTGAACTGATCTGGAACCAAAGACCCTTTGAGACGAGTCGGAGCCATCACACATACCAAAACTATGATATGTTTGCACTAAGGGGGTTGTATTGTATATGGATTCTTATGGAATTGATAAATAATTTGAAAAGTCCACGGACTCTTTAAATTGTCCACAGACTTTTTAAATTGTCCACGGACTTCTGCTGATTTCTTAAATCCATAGACTTTTGCTACAGACTTTCTAGAGATTTATGAAAATCCACGGACTTTGTATGAACGACTTTTACAGATTTCTAATTATTTGCAAGATAAAAAAGAAGTTGGTAAATAGTGATGAAACAAAAAAACGTCCGCATATAATTAACAAAAGTGAGATATACATGTGCTAAAAAAACTAGAAAAAAGAAAAGGTCGTTAATTAGCATCTTTAAAATAAGAAGTAAACATCCATAAAATTGTATTATGATCATTCTTCTCCTTCATGATCATGGTCACTTTCTTCATTATCATTGTTAGCAACGTTGACGTTTGCTTGAGCTGCTGCCCACATTTGATTAGCAATACTCAGGCGCAGTGAATCTCTTTGTGATCGGGTCCCATAGCTATTTGTTTAACCATTGAATGGTGTATTTTATGATTCTTTTTTTTTAACTAAAGTCATAGATTTTTATAGTTCTACTCATCAAGTTTTGGAATTCAAAAAGTAACGAAGAATATATATATTAATCACCATTACAAAGACTCATGTCCTGTCTATAAGCCAACTAGGCCTACTTCTTAGTCAACCAGAGCCAGAACGTATTTTAGAATAAAATAAGATAAAAAATCAATAGTTTGCAATACATACAAGGTGAACTATATGGAAATCCTAATAAGTAACAATTAACAAATCAAAATAAGTAAAAAAAATAGAAAAGTGAGAAAAGAAAGAAAGAGAGACCAATCTTAATGGAAGTAACCCTCAGTCCACAAGCCTTGAGAATGACTCCAATGCTACTTGCAGTAACCCCTTTGCCCAGACCACTCACCACTCCACCTGTTACTAACACGTACTTCATTCTTCCTCCTTCTACCCTTTTACTCTCTCTCTCTCTCTGGGGATGTCAAATAACAACTTTCTCAAGGTACCCTTTTCGCTTCTTCTTCTTCTTTTTTACTTGTGAAAAGGCAAAAATGAATGCTCAACTTTTCTTTTGGTTGTTTTATAGAGCTTTCTTCTAGAGAGAGAGGAAAAGTGAGTGAGCTTCTTCTCTTCCTCTGTTCTTTCCTCACTCCCTCCCTTTTGCCTTCTCTCTCTTTCTTACACTTATGCAAAGATATAAAAAGAATCGAGAAAACAAGAGGATGGGAATCAACCTCTTCGTGGCTGGCACAAGGAAGAACTTTGGGAGACTTTTTTCACGTTGAAATCTTTGATATGGAGGCTGACAAACTATTGAACTTTGTTATTTATACCTAACACTACAAAGTCCATGAGAATCCATGATTTTCCAAATCCATAAATATGAATGATATTTTGAATACCCTAAAACTTTTGTGGACTTTCTGAAATCCATATTGAATACCCCTAGACTTTGTGGATTTCAGAAAGACTTTTTAAAATCCTGATTGAATACCCCTAGACTTTTATGGACTTTTTAAAATCCAAATTGAATACACTTGGATTTTCAGAATCCATGGAATTTATTAAATTGCCCACAAAATCCAGATACAATACACCCCCCTAAGTCAAGGTTCCAGTCCAAAAGGCACCTCTCATTTAGTGGTGGTAAAAGTGAAGCAACACGATAACCTGATACAACACGATCCGCTAATTAGCGGGATTGGGTTTGAAAAAATATGACACTATTGTTAGTTGTGTCGTGTTAACTCGATCAATGAAATTAACGAGTTGTGTTTGGGTTTCGGGGCCAACCCCGTTTGACACGGAACACTACACAGTTAATCACATTAGTCTTGTCAAGATAGACCCAACTGACTCGTTTGCTTATAATCATTTAATCTTATTTATTATCCCAAATTTCTTTCTAAAACCTAAGTTAATTAATTATTAATTAATGGTTTATTAAATATCTATCTTACAATTCAGATAGGTGTTTTACTATTCACTGCTGACTAGGACAAAGTTAAATTATAAGCATTGGAAATAAAAGATGGTTAGGATTGAAAGTTGGGAAATGTATTGAATTTGAGGGCTGAGATTCATTTTGTATGATGGCATATTGGTAAATATAAAACATGTAAAAGGGCAAAAATAATGAAAAACTTTTGAAAAAATTTGGTGGAATGTACATGTGGTGGAGAGAAAATATTGTGTTTTCCTTTTAGCAAAATGAAAACTATCATAACTATCTACATCGTTGTCAGATTTCGAAAAACTTAGTATCGTTGAAATGAATTTTTGAAGATCTTTCCAACAAAATCAATAATTAATACAAGCGCTAAAATTTTGAAAATATATATTTTATAATTAGAAAATATATAATATATTTCACGTCTTTAATATTTTTCAAAGCAATGAGACATGCCGATCATACCAGAAAAAAATGAGTTCTTAATGCATATTTAAACAACAACCCTAAACTTCATGTTTTGGCGAATTCAAAGATTGGGGGAGAATTCATTCTCGGCGTTTAAATTTTCTCCCCAAGTATTTACATTTATATGAGTTTAACCCTACAAATTTATAATATATATTTTTACCTTCGAATAGACTTACACTTCAATACTGATTGAGAGCGAAAATGGGGATAGTGACGGAGGTGTTTAGTACAAAATATTTGGCAAAAGTAAATTATGTGGAGTGCCAACGGCACGGGCCATACTCTAGTATGTATATAAACATAAGACATGTCATAACAAGTTATTCATGTAAAAATTAACTAATACAAGTCAAACGATGACATGATAAGCAAACAATGTTATAATGGGTCGTGTCGAGTTGACCTGTCCTAGAGTGGGTCATGTTTGGGTTTAAACTTTTGACATGTTTTGTAAATGGGTTTGGTTTTGGTTTCAATTTTTGACATGCTTAGTAAATGGGTCTAGTTTGGGTTTGAGGTTTGGACATGGGCGTTTCACATGGCACGGCACAATAGTGACACAACACAAGCCAATGCCACCCCTACTCTCATTTATAGATGAGATTTTAATGATGATGCCATTAGATTTTTATTCTCTTTGTCCTTTTTCTTGTACTCGTTTGTGTTTTCTCTTGTATGAACTATGACAGTTTGATCCCTAACGGGTTTGTATGTAGCCACATTTGTGGGTGCCACTATTCCATATTGATGCAGTTTTTTTCGCTCCCTGTTTTGACCTAGTCCCACTAACCTACTGACCTGCACAAGTAACCCACGTGAGCCACAGACCACCGTTGTGGTGGCCAACGACACTCCGATGCTAAAGTCAGACATGGATCTGAGGAAGGTGTAATGTTGTAAATAGGAAATTTGTAGCGTACCTTAGCTTACCAACCTCATGTCTTATTTATAGTGCAAGAGTCTTGGTTCTACCAGGCCATCGAAGGCGTAGTTTAGGAAGAAGATTTTCATGGAGATCCTTCTCGAATTAGGAGTCATGCAGTAGGAGGGAAGTTCCATGTTAGCTCTGTGCTCATAGATACGCGGGAGATAGTTTCCAATCCAAGAGAAATCCATAGAAAGAAGTTTCTCCGTGTGGAATGTACTCTAGTATTTGCTTTCTAGTTGGAGGCAGAGAGCTACTGTAATTGCCTGTCCGAAGCTGATCCTTGAGATACTTGCCTTAATAGGACTTACGGGTATTGAGGATAGCTGTGAGATGTGTGGGCCTTGCATGCTATAAAAGTTTGGGTCCGTCTGGCAGACTGAATTAGGTGGGCTTGGAACTACTTGGGACGGATCAGTGTTGGGCTGACGCTAGGGCCCGTAATTCCTCGAGATCATCATGACACGTGTATGGCTCTGGGACGTGACCGATTTTGTTTATCATCAACTGCTCCCCCGAGTTGGTGGGTCATCATAACGGTTCGCTAAGTCATGTTTTGAAAAAAATATGCCGCTCATGATGATTAAGTCTGAATCGTTGCTTGAGTCGCGCGTTGCATTAATTCAAAGTGCGTCGGTTCAGCGGAAAAGAGGCGGAAACCTAATCCCTATTTAGGTCATCCGTAGTGCAGAGTCTGACTATTTTTTTTTCTTTTCTTTTGAAGATACTGCTCTGTTCATTTTTTTATTAGAAATGATTGTTCGTCTTCTTCATGGCTCAACAAAACCTTTTTGATAATGCAACCTTGGCCCGGGGCCTTGAGTTTTCGAAGACATGTTGCTTTTTGAGCCCAGCCTTGTTGAAATTTGTACAAAGTTTGGGGTCCTCGAGGACCTGCCGTTGTATGTCCTGAAGGGTGACCAGGCGCTAGTGTCGCCACTGGCGGGGTTCATTTGCTTGCATCACGTGATGCTCCAAACTGGAGTGCATTTTCCCATTTTGAACGTGATTTGGAAATTCTTGGACCTCCTAGGGATTCCTCCGGTCCAATTAGGGCCTAATCGGAATAGGATTATCCTTCTCATTCCGATCAAGGCAAAAAAGGCCAGCGTCCGCATGACTCTATGGGTAATGTCGTCTGTAAGATGAAGTCGCTGACCTGCTTCGTGAATTTTTCATACGACTTCAAGTCCGGGCAAAAAATTGCTTATTGGCCCCTGCGAATTCAAAGTACTTCCGGTTTAAGGGTCGTTCGCTCGAACGAGAGTTCAGGCCGTTTCGTAAGTGTAGCATTTTCTTTTGACTCTGCTATGCTTGACTGCAGGTTTGCTAATCATTGCTTGTGTTTTCTTGAAGGAGGGTTTTCCACTACTCCCCTTACTCCAGAGTAGCAAAATACTATGGAGAAGTCCCGCGGCTTGTCAACGAGGAACGTGGTGGATGTCATATGCGTCTCAAACTACATCAGTAGTGGGTTGTGGCACAACTGGCACGTAGCCCCCACTTTGTATCTAACATCTCGGGTTAAGCCTGAAGATGGGGCCTCTTCAAGGAAGAGGAAGGCTACTAGGGCCAACCCTCATGTTATGTTCGCCGTGGAGAGCCGTCTGAGACGCTTGCCTCTTTCGTGAGTTCGAAGAGGTCTCGTGTCAGAACTGGGTTGCCTTCAGCATGACCCGCTCTAGTTAGAGAAGAGTGCGAGTCTGATCGGCCCGTAAGGGCAGAAAATGATGTATCTGGCTGGGAGAAGGATTACCCGAGGTTTGCAGGGGTTGAAGACAGGTTGAATCTTAGTAATCCGCAGACCAAATCTTTGAATGAGCGGTTGGTGCGGGTTGCAATGGCGGTTTTTGCCGGTGCTGATAGTCCCATTGGTATGCTATCTGATAGTGGCTGTGGTGACACAAGCCAAGATTCATGTAGTCTGCATTGTTCACGGTCTCGTTTCAGGCCCCAACTCAAAGTGTTGGAGGGTCTTTTGGATAATTCGCTTCCCTCCGGATCCTGTCGAGCCATCTAGCACTAAAGGGTCGACTGTTCGTGACAAGGGAAAGGTTGCGGAGGAGGGCCTGAAAACAGTGGCAACTATGAAGGGCAGTGCAGGCGTGATTCCTGATTCGGGAAAGCTTCATCCGAATGCACGGATAAGCTTGATTGCACTAGATTTGGTAAAGATGAGCACTCAGGCCTGGCACCGAGAGGTTGATGTGGAGTATGCTTCGAGGAAGCATATAAGCAGACGTCACAGTTGGCTGATGGATTGCACTCCAAAACCTGAGGAGGATACGCTAGAAGGGTGTATGGATAAGGGTTTAAAGTACCTTATGTTGGATATGTCTCACTTGAGCCAGGTGGCTGTTGCTGGGACGGAGTTGAGGTGGCTCGTGAAAAGGTATACACCATGGAGCGTGTCTTCTTGCACATGCAGACGTTGTATTTTGATGCGCTTTATGAAACTGAGTGGCTATAGAAGCAGACTGAGGAAAACCGGCTGGGGCAGTCAGCCATAGTTGTCGAGAGTTAGAGGGATCGTCTGAAGACCTTTGAGCGTGATCTGGCAGAAGCAGTGTCCGAAAAAAGACGGACTCAATTAGGAGTTGAGCCGATCTGTCGAGACGCGGAGGCTGCGCATGAAGCTGCGGCTGAGGCGCATTCTAAATTGCAGTCTTTTGCTGAAGCGAATACTTCAAAGGAGACTGACTGGGCTGCTCAGAAGCAACACTTGGAGTCTGATGTGGAGTTCAATGCCCGGGAGGCAAGGAAGGCCAAGGACCCGCTCGTATTGGAATGACATGAGCTCAGTGTTGTGAAGAGTAGTCTGGCCACAAAGTAGTCTCAAGTTGACGTGCTGACTAGCAAGTTGGAGTATGAACTTGCTGATGCGAAGGCGCTAGAGGAAGAGCTTTTGCAGGAACAAGGCAAATGCGAGTTCCACTGGGTCGTACACGACAGGATGGAGCTGCTAGCACTGATGAAGGAAGAGCATCCAGAGTGGGATCTCAGCCGCTATAAGAAGATGTCATATGTAGACTTGTTTGTTGCCTTTGCGTCATCGGGTGAGGAGGACAGTTTGGACCCTGATGCCCAGGTCGTAGTGCGCGTGGATGCAACTCTTGCTCTTTTACTCGCTAAGCTTAGCTCTTCTATTTATGTACCTCCTCTTGATAAGGAGTGAACTTCGTATTCTTGTACCCATTTTGTTCGACCGTTAATGAAAATAATTTTATATGTTTTGTGCTCGTTGCCTCTGTTGTACGTTTTTTTCTTTCACCTTGTCATCTTGCTTTGGCATAGGCTGGTTGAATCATTAGAACATCGAGTGGTCGTTTGCTGCAGGAGCTTGACCATTTATGTTGCGAATGACTCAGCGTCACTATTGCATAGTCGTGTCCGATAATGGGCATGTTGCGGACAGTTTAGCTTAGGGTTGGTTTGCCCGAGCTATTGTCTTATCCTTGAGGTAAATTGCTGAAGGCTTGCCTCATTGTCTGATTAGTTGGCTGCAGCTGCTGCTATGGGCGAATTACGATAGTTGAGCATATGCGTTGAAGCGTTTGTACCGAGTCAGGTGTCGTAAGCTCGGGCTTACACAGTATATAGCATTTATTTGGGCATTGGCCGGATGATCTATGTGTCGGCGCGAGTTGTCTTTGCTGGTAATAGGATGTCAGTCCGTTTGAGCGTGAAGACACTAACTTAGCTAGATTCGACTTTGCGGGAGTTGTTTCGTAGAAGAGCGATGGTCGCTTGGCGAGCTATTTGGGGCTCCCACCTTCCGAACCATCTATATTCGAACAGTGTGGACTACAGGTTCGGGGAGTAAGGATTTGGCGGTTACGCTGAAGAGCAGTAGTCCTGTGTCGAGCTGTCGACATCAGTCGGGGACTGACTAGTCTCCTACTTTTCGAACCATCTATACCTGCGCAGTGGGGGCTAAGAGTTCGAGTCAAATGGCTTCGGCGACCAGGCTGAAAAGCAGTGGTTCCGTAGCAAGCCGTCAGAATCAGTTCGGGACTGACTAGGCTCACACCTTCCAAATCATCTACACCTGTGCGCATCAAGCGTCAAATTTGGGAGTTTTCGGCGACTACGCTGAAGAGCAATGGTCCTGTGGCGAGCCGTCGGAATCAGTTCGTGACTGACTAGGCTCCAACCTTCTAAACTATCTACATCCTCTCAGTGGGGCTACAAGTCAAGGGTTGGAAATTCGGCGGCCACGCTAAAAAATAGTGGTCTCGTGGCGAGCCATGGGAATCAGTTCGTGATTGAATAGGCTCCCACCTTCTAATTATATACACCCGCACAATGGGGGCTACAAGTCCAGGGTTAGTAATTCGGCGACCATGTTGAAAAGCAGTGGTCACGTGGCGAGCCGTCAAAATCATTTCGGGACTGGCTAGGCTCCCACCTTCCAAACCTTCTACACCGGCGCAGTGAGGGCTACAGGTCCGGGCTTTGATCAGAAGATTTCGTTGCCAGTCGTCACCGGCTAGGCTTATCTGATTGGGTTCAGCAATCATTGACCACGAATAGGGCAACGATCCTTGGCGAGTTGTCTTCACCAGACGTGATAATGCTGATTAGACTCCCACTTCCTAAACCACCGGGATCTGCACTGGGCGGACCAGGTGTCGGGACGTACCAGAAGCCGTCGTCATCAACCTTGGCTGACTAAGCTTTCCCGATTGGAGAGAGGTTTCACCTATTTGAGGGCGTGCGAACCCATGTTCGCTAGTGTCACGCACTGTGTGTACAACATTACCTTAAATTAAATAGCGGTCCGTAGGTATGATCCGTGCGTCAAAGTTGGATTTCTGGTGCTCTGCCAAGCATGTAGTACAATATTATTTGAATAGTGGGCTGAGTGGGCCGAGCCTAGGGGCCCGCAGAGGAAGAGCTAGGGTTTCCTGTATGGTTGCGATATGTGTACGACGCGGTAACACATGTATGTCGTAAGCTTCGAGACGGTTGAGTATCAGTTACTCCCCTTCATTTGATGGGGTTCGTGTAGCGCCATTAATTGGATGAACGTGGTTTGCGCAGTTTCCTTGGAAACTGCCATTTCCTCATTTCCCATATGGTATTCAATGCTTGACAGTTAATGCTGGGGTGCCCGTTTGGTGAACCTTCATGTCTATATAATGGTATTCTCCAATCATTGTAGGCACTATCTTTTGTAGAGCGTATCTATTGTAGTGTTCTTGCTTAAAGAAAATGTTTTGGGTTTTCCAAAGGCTGAAGGGGGATCTCCAACAATGGAGTCTTCAAATGTTCTGACATTTGCACCGATCTGGCATGATCATAATCGTCGTTATGCATGGTCACTTGTTCTAGGTGGGCATGTTGTTGATTTGCTGAGATCTTGTAACTTATTCTCATGTCGCGGAGAAGAAGTACGCACTCTATTCCAAGGGAAGAGTCTGTCGTTCATGTGCTGATGCCTATCGTTGTTCTTCAATGTTTAATTTCAGAGATAGCACCATCAGCCATTGTCTGAACGACTGCCTTCACCGCTTTTCTATTAGCTCTGTCGCTGGAAGTCGGCATCTGGGTTGGGGTGGAATTGGACATGGCCTGTCAGAGTGGGCCATCGACTCTTAGACGTTCCTGTCTTTCATGCTGCGGGAAGGTGTACGCATTCCGCGTCAACCTGATACTTGTCCCAAGTTCATCTGATTGATCGGATCGAGCTTAGAGTTGGTCGTAAATTTTCACGGTGCTCTTAATTGCCGATTTTGCATCACCTCAGACCATATTTGAGGGGTATGTCTGCGGAAGCGTTGAACATGATATTTTCATCATGCTCTTGCTCATTCCAGTCTTCGCGAAAAGGTTGAGGCGTGGAGTCTTCCTTGGACACCTTTACGTAACGTTGCACTAAATGCAAATGCTTGTAGTATGTAGTCTTTTGTATCCGCCTCAAGGCGCCTGTTGTTACATCTTTCCAGTAATCAATAGAGTTTATTTTCACAATTCTTCCTTTATTTCTTAAATGATTGCAAATCACATAAGCCTTTAAGACCCACAACCATACACTGATTATGGAAAGGGAAATAAACAATTGAAAATGACTAACTGTTGACGGAGAGAGATTGATCCTGGCCCCGATGTGAACTCGGATGACCTTTGCAGATCGTAGGTATCCTCAGCGGATTGTCGAGTTTCGCTGGTGTTACAGAGATTACTAAAGAATAAATCTTGCAGAGGGGTTAATCTCTGCACCGATGGAAGGTTGGGGGGTTGTGTTCCTGTTTGCCTTGGCCTCTCCGTTCCGCTTGGCTGAAGAACATATTGCTCCTGTGCGGCTTGACAGTGGTGCTTTCGCCATCACTCAACTTGGCACTGGCTCAGACTGCTCTATAAGACTCGGTTGAATCTTAGAACACTTTATTTGTTTCAGTGCAACGTAATGGCAACCTCGTGCCGTAGGTTGGTCTTCACGTATTGTCCGTTTGGAACGGTTAGTAGTGTACTTAACATACTGGTGAAGGGTGGAAACTACTGCTTCCATCTGGTGGAGCCACGGTCTTCCCAATATAAGGTTATAGGTTGATGGCGCGTATACTACCATGAAGTTCAGAAACATGACCTTTCTTAGTTGCAGCTCTCCTACCACTATTGCTAACCTTATCTTTCCGATGGGGAAACATTTCTCCCCTCTGAATCCAATCAGCAGTTTATTTGAAAACGTTACGTTTTTCTCCTTGAGGTCCATATCTGAATCCTCGAGTGGCAGATGCGTCTGTCCTCGTCAGCGGGTTGCGTACGCATCTCTAGTAGAGTACGGTTGCAGAACCTGTATGACTGGTCTTCACTCGGTTCGATTCCATTAAGGACATAGATTATCTATGGAGTCTGTTTCTCTATTTATTTAACCGACTCCCCCTGATCCTTGGTTCATTTTGGTTGCTTCTCAGAGTTCATGAATTCTTGTAGTTTGCCTTTGCGGATCCAGTACTCAACCTCATACCTTAGACTTTTGAAGTCGTTGGTATCGTGGCCACCCTCCTTGTGGTACGTACAATATTTGTCGTTGTCATGCTTGGAGGGGTCTTCGCGCTGCTTTGGGGGCCACTTAAGATCTTCCAAAATTTTTATGGATTTTAGTACGTCTGACAGGCTAGAATTGAGGGGTGTCACGGCTCTGGATCCAACGTAGTTGGAGGCTTTTTCTGGCCTGGACCAACTAGGGTCTGACCTATTGTCACTGCAATTTCTCTTACTCATTTCTTCATCTTCGTGTCTCTTTCCCTCATTTTTGTCCTTAGGAGCGAAAGATTTTTTCTTGCCTTCGGTTTCCCTTTTCACGGTCCTCAACTCCTCTAAGGTAATGTGTTTATGGGCGCTCTTAAGGAGATCCATCATGTCCAGAGGGGGCTCCAAGGTGAGGTCTTTGTAGAACTTTCCCTAATTGAGGCTCGCAATGAAGGGTGTCAAGATTGTGTCGTTGCTACATCCGTCGATGAGAGTCAACTCGTTGTTGAAGCGCGTGACATACTCTATGAATGTCTCATTGGACTTCTGCTTTAGAGAGAGTATGTAGTGTTGGCCCTTTCGGAACGCTAGCTCCCAATGAAACGTGTCGGAAACTCCTTTGCCAGCGTCTTGAAGGAGTCGATTGACCTTGGTGGAAGGCTGTGGAACCACGTTAGTGCTAACTTCTTCAGGCTAGTGGGAAAAGTTCTGCATATCACCGACTCAGATCCGTCTTTGAGAGCCATTATGTGCTGGTAATGGTACAGGTGGTCGAATGGGTCAGTGATTCCGTTGTAAAAATCGAGCGTTGGGGGAGTGAACTTCCTTGGAAGGGCCTCATTCATGATTCGGTTTACAAACGGTGGGATAGAGAGACGGTACAACACGTCTGGGTCATGTGCCCCACTGCGGAGGGGGTTCTGAGGGCCGAACCTCTCTGCCCTAGCGGCGGGCTTAGCGGTAGCCGCACAACCTCCTCTAGTCCAATGAAAACTAGCGGGGGCTTAGCTTTCCTATGTTTGCTCCCTGTCATCCTCTGGAGACGGAGGCCCATGATGCTTTTGTCTCCATTATCAGGTGGCAGATTTTGTCGCGTGAGAGCCTCCACCACTTTGGCGATCTGCTGTATTTGAGACGACAACATATCTATTCTGGGATCCGTCGTTGTTTTTGTCGGCGCAAGGGTGTGAGTCTTTTGTCTATGCGTGACCAGAATAACTGAAAACGGCGGTACATCGCCAGCTTGAGCGTTTGACGTGTCCCCTTATTCTCCGTTGTTGCGTGATCTAGTGGTGACCATCTTTCTGGATTTTGAAGGGAGACGAAGCTAGTGAAAAGTTAGGAACTTTGTCGTCCGCACGAACGATACCAAACTGATGCATTCATTTTTCGCTCTATGCTTTGATCTAGTCCCGTTGACCTGCTAACCTGCAACAGTAACACACGTAAGCCACGAACAATCTTTGTGGTAGCCGATGGCATTCCGATGCTAAAGTTAGACATGGATACGAGGAAGGTGTAATGATGTAAACATGGAATTTGTAGCGTACCTTAGCTTACCATCCTCATGTCTTATTTATAGTGCATGAGTCCTGATTCTACCAGGCCATCGAAGGCGTACTTTAGGAAGAAGATCTTTTTGGGGATCCTTCTCTATTTAGGAGTCGTGTTGTAGAAGGGAAGTTCCCTGATGGCCCTGTGCTCCTAGGTACGCAAAAGATAGTTCCCAATCCAAGAGCAATCCGTAGAAGGAAGTTTCTCTGTGTGGAATGTACTCTTGTATTTTCTTCCTAGTTGGAGGCAGAGAGCTACTGTAATTGCCTGTCCGAAGCTGATCCTCAAGATACTTGCCCTTATAAGACTTACGATTATTGAGGATAGATGTGAGATGTGTGGGCCTAGCATGCTCTAAGAGTTTGGGTCCGTCTGGCGGACTGAATTAGGTGAGCTTGGAACCACTTGGGCTGGATCAGTGTTGGGCTGACACTGGGGCCCGTAATTCCTCGAGATTATCATGACACGTGTATGGCTCAGGGACGTGACCTTTTTTTGTGTATCATCACATATAATATTAATATTATTCTTTTTCAAAATTATATATTTTGAAAATTGTGGGGATTGTTTGATATTTTCAAAATGGTGGGGAATTTGTATAATATTTTTAAGACATTAATTTTTATTTTATGAGAATATGCAAAAATACATGCATGTATATTTTAAAGAGGTGTGTGTTCTCAAAAGGTGCATTTGAATGGTATATAACCACAATAGTTGTTTGTTGAACAATAAGAGGTACATGTTGAAGGGTACATCAGATTGAATGAATTAGGGCTGAACAAAAAACCGATCAAACCGACCGAACCGATCTAAACCGAACCAATCGGTTCGGTTTAAATTCGGTTCGGATCGGTTTTAAGAAATTCAAAACCGAAGTGGTCGGTTCGGTTTTCGATTTTTATGTGATTTTAACCGACCAAACCGAACCAACCGAATATATATAATAAATAATATATATTTTATATATAAATAATACAATATGTTTAAAATAGTAGGTCGGTTCGGTTTTATTTCGGTTTTGGTTCAATTTTAGTCGGTTCGGTTCGATTACAGTTTGCTTAAATTAGAATCAGTTCGATTTCGGATCGGTTTTGTTAATGGTCGGTTCGGTTTCGGTTTGAAAATTTTAAAACCGACCTAAGTCGACGGTTCGGTTTTCATCCCTAGAATGAATTAAAAAAGGTGAACTATCCAATGGTTATTATTCATTGCATGCAATCCTTACCAATGGACACAAATTTGCCTATAAAATAAAACTCAAAACTCTGATTTCTACAAATCAATATTCAACATATTTCTCTACTCTTTTTGTTCACGCTCTATTGGCATCATTAGTAACATATATAGGAGTGTTCTCAGTTGAGATTGGTGGGTACACCATCCGAATCCAACGATGAGACTACATTGTATCCTAAAAGTGCATTCACTCAAAGTTCCTTGTGTACTTGCGGTTTCTCTTCGGAATGAGAGAAATATTGCCTTAAAGATAACATTAAAAATGCCTTGTAATAATTTTGTGATCTTTTTTTTGCATACCCATACTAGTTTACCAACACATTTAACCCCTCTCAATGGAAGGGTATTCATTTTTATTTGGTTAAGTCGTACTTGTTTCAAACTTTGTTTCGTACTTGTGTATGCCTATTTTAGAGTTGAACTTTATCCATTCTAGATCTCAACCATGTTTTCCCCGTGACATAATTGTTGATGATTCATGTTTGCAGCAAATGGAAAACCAAATCCTCTTCTATACCGCCTTTCCAATCTTAATAACGAAGGAAATATCAATGAATCCCTCATTATTCCACCACGAGCTAAGCTCATGGTTGCCTTGGCTTCTGAGGCATCTCTTACTCAAACCGCACTGCCATCATGTTACTATTGGGATGCTTAAAACGCCTCTTATATCACCTTTCCAACCATAATAGCGAGTGAAAGTCCCCTCACTATTCCACACCGAGCTTACTCTTGCTTGCCTTGGCCTCTAAGGCCTCTCTTGCTCAAAACACCTTGCTATTGTGTCAAGTATCCTACTCGGGAAATCCTTTTTTTACGTATAAATTTTTATGTTTTTAATTATACCACAACATTATAAAAAATAGTTGAGTAAAGAAAGCTGACAATTCAACTACAATTCGCAAATAATTGAAATTTAGAGAATGATCTAGGGCTGTGAATGAGGTTAATAGGGGTTTTAATCGGTCGGATTTGAGGCGGACTATCTGAAACCTGAATCCGAATCCAATAAAAAAAAAACACGAAATTAGAATCTGATATGATTAGAAATTTATCATAGTAAAATTCAAATTCGTTAACTGATGCTCAAATTCGTATATGATCTGAAATCAATTAATTTATTATCTTTACAAAAATCTAATATAAAATCAAATATCTGAAGGTTTTGTCCAGTTGCAAAAACGAGAAAAAATACCTTCATCTTTAATATTAATTTTCATAGCTTACAACATTTCAAACCAAATTGTAAAAATGTATATTTTGAATTTTTTGTCCGAAAAGATTTTTAAAAATTAACATGTGATTCTATTAGCAATTCATTTCAACTTTTACATCAAATAATTCAAATCTATATCTATTTTGCCAGTTTGTGTTTTAGGTAAAATTCAAATCAAATTCAAATTCGGACAATCCAACTTGAATCCAATTGGCTTATAGCTTTGGCCTATGACAGTAGAAGCCAACCTTTTTTGTTTTATATATAGCTTAACTTTTGGGAAAAAAAAAGGTAAATGTAAAAGTTGTCCTTGTATATATATTGTTTTTCAAAGGTCGGTCATAAAATGATGTACTACAACCTAGTTTTCCATAGTTTTTCGATCCTCTAACCAATATTTTTTCGAAAATATTGAATTAGATAAAAATCAGCGCTTCTAGCCGGCTTGGGAAACCGGCCTAGGGGCAAAATTACATTCTTGCCCCTTCTCTTTAAATACACAAATCAAAAACACCTTTTGGAGGAGGGGCAAAAATGTAAATTTTCCCCCAAGCAGGAAACCCCAGGCCGACTAGAATTTATGGATAAAAATTGAAAAGTTGTTTTTATCAAAAGTAAGGTAAATTAATTATCAAGATGGATTTAAGGGTGTGTTTAGTTGAATGGAATTCTATGTCATGAAAATTCATAAAAGTGACTCTTACATTTTAGACTAAATTGATGTATCACTCTACATTCACCATTTGATTTTTTGATAATGGTGGGAATGAAAGTACCATAAACATGAAAATCCCACTCCTTAGTCCTTAAAGCATGTGATTCTTATTTTTATGAGATTTTTATTCCCATAATTGATAACAAAATTAAATTATGAATGTGAAGTTATACCTCAAATTAACTTAAAATATAAAACAAATCTAAGATTTTTTCGTTCAAATAGTAACTAATTCTTTAGTGAAATATAATATTAGATATGAAGATTGAAAAATTGTCTTGCCACGATAAACCACCGTCCCTCATACCCTATAAGAAGGCCCCTTAGAAAGCGCATTTTACTATTCAACAGTCTACTTCTCTCTTAAAAAAATAGTTCATATCCATGTCCGCATCTAACGCATGATGGTCAATTCTCAACTCCTCTTCTTTCTTTCTCATTACTTGTGGCCATATCTATATAAACACCTGAAGTTACACCACTTGTAAAACTCAATCTCTCCTTCCATCTTTCTCTCTAATCCCCTGATTTCTCTCCTCCTATCTCTTTGACCCAAAACAAATCACACCACAACTAATTTCAGTTCTTGTAGCAGCAGAAGCAGAACCCCAAATTCTGTCCAAAACACCAAACAAGAAAGAAAAATGATTTCATGGAAAGATCTGTACACAGTTCTAACTGCAGTGGTTCCACTGTATGTGGCAATGATCTTAGCCTATGGTTCAGTGAGGTGGTGGAAAATTTTCACCCCAGATCAGTGCTCCGGAATAAACCGTTTCGTCGCAGTTTTTGCGGTACCTCTCCTGTCCTTCCATTTTATTTCAGCAAATGATCCTTATCACATGAACTGGATATTCATTGCCGCCGATACGTTGCAGAAGATTGTCATGCTACTAGCTCTTGGAATATGGACTAATTTCACCAAGAACGGATCCCTCGAATGGATGATCACCATATTCTCTCTTACAACACTCCCTAACACCTTGGTAATGGGAATCCCACTTTTAGTTGCCATGTATGGAGAATTCTCAAGTACTCTCATGGTTCAGGTTGTGGTGCTTCAGTGTATCATTTGGTACACTTTACTACTTTTCTTGTTCGAGTACCGCGGTGCTAAGATGTTGATCATGGAGCAGTTCCCAGAGACTGCGGCATCCATTGTATCATTTAAAGTAGATTCGGACGTAGTCTCACTAGACGGACGTGAGTTCTTGCAGACTGATGCCGAGCTGGGAAATGACGGGAAGCTCCACGTGACTGTAAGGAAGTCTAATGTTTCGCGAAGATCACTGGGGCTTGGATCTACATTGACACCAAGGCCTTCGAATCTCACCGGGGCGGAGATATACAGCTTGAGTTCTTCAAGAAATCCAACTCCCAGAGGATCAAATTTCAATCATTCTGATTTTTATTCAATGAGCCAGGGGTTTCCTAGGCAATCAAATTTCGGTCAAGCTGATTTGTATTCAGTTCAATCATCTAGAGGTGCTACCCCTAGGCCTTCGAATTTTGAGGAGAATTGTGCATCAGGTGCAGGTGCTCTGAATTCGTCAAGGGTCGGGATCTATCCTGCGCCGAATCCGGAAATTTTGAGCACCACTAGTACTACTACTGGAAACAACATTAAACCATTATCATCGACAACAACAAAGAGTGTAGGAGGTCAAGCGCATCAGAGTAGTACTAAAACTGATGCCAAGGAGCTCCACATGTTTGTGTGGAGTTCAAGTGCATCTCCTGTTTCTGTTTCTGAAGGTGGAGGTCTCCACGTATTTGGGGGAAGTGATTTCGGACCATCGGATCAATCCGGACGATCAGATCAAGGGGCCAAGGAAATCCGGATGTTGGTTTCTGATCATCCCCAAAATGGGGGAAGCAAAGGTTACTTGAGTCCAACAATAATCACTTATTTTCAGGAAATTAAAATATTATTATTTTATGTTGATTATTTATTAATTAATTGATTATGTATTTTTGTTTTTATAGTTGAAGCTTGTATACTGGAAACTGAGGACTTTGGTGGTGTTGGAGGGGAGCACTTTAGATTTGCTGGGAGCAAAGTGGGAGGAGAAGAAGGCGATGAAGACAAGGATTTGTCAAAACTGGAGTCCAATTCTGCGACAAAGGTTGGTAGTGGTGGTTTGTCAGATTCTGGTGCAGCAAAACAAATGCCTCCGGCCAGTGTAATGTTCCGTTTGATATTGATAATGGTATGGCGAAAGCTTATTCGCAACCCAAATACCTATTCTAGCATTGCTGGTCTGGTTTGGTCCCTTGTTGCTTTTCGGTAAGCATTTTTTCATGGAATAATCTTTTTTTTTTTTTTTTTCTTCTTTTTTTCTTTCTTAATTGGGAATGAAAAGCATCAAAACTGGGCTCCAAACAAAGCCATTTCGCACATGCAACTCCATATCCTTTATACAATCTTTAAACAGAAATTCTAGCCAGCCCGGCCTCCCGGCCTGGTTTGCCGCCTGGTGGGGGGACAAAAGTGTAAAATTGCCCCACTAAACGGGCAAATCAGGTTGGCTAGAATTACTCATCTTTAAATATGCCAATGTATGCACCGGCTATTGGCTATTTGAGCTTATTATTGCAGATCATAAATGACTGTTTTCCAAAACAAAATTAATGCATCGTCATCTTTACAGGGAGTTTACTAAGTTTCATGAAAACAAACCTATTGATGTACATTAAAAACTTAATATATGCATTAAGCGTCATCAACTAAACACATCAACTTAGAGGGACGTTGCAACAAGTATCCTTCCCACCCAAAAGAAAGCAAGAATGTGAAGTCAACAAAATTAGGTACTGAAAAATCCAAAACATAACCCTACATGATTGGTTTTTTCACTAATCGGTTAATTAGGAAGTTTTGGTTAGGTGAACCATTGTCTCTTGTCTATTTTGATTCTTCAAGCTTCCTACCATGTTGATGTAGTTAGAAGGATAAAAAAATTGAAAATACTAGGAAAACCAGGTTTTTGCAATCAGGGTAACGTGACGTGATCTTGAAAGAATGATGACATCCCCAAAGTGTTTATATGTATCTCGAGGTTGTAAAAAACTCCTCTGATGATGCCACATCATCCTGGCTGCAGAACCCGATTCCTAGCCTCACTAAAAAAAAAAAAATTCTATAATAAATAAATTAAAATAAAAATCTTAAAATTTGTGACCGTACCCATTACATTATTCAATTTGTTTCGTACTTATTCAAACCTATGCGTGCATACAACTATATTCTGGTTCTGATGTTCTCATACATCTCAAATAATCAAATAAATGGGGTTGTTTGCTGTCAGGGCTAGTTGAATTCTTCGTCAAGACAATTGAATTGCATACAACTACCCTGACATTCGCTCTGCTCTACGTAAACATACATGTTTTTCTTTCTTTATTTTAACGATGATGCTTTACTTAAATATTTTTAATTTTTATTATGGCAGGTGGCATCTTACAATGCCAAAAATAATCGAGAAGTCGATTGCAATACTATCAGATGCTGGGTTAGGAATGGCTATGTTCAGTTTAGGTGAGAGTTTGTTTTTCAGTTATGTTACTCTTCCCAGCTGTTTCAGTCCCCAAATCACATAACTACTTCACATGTGCAAGTAGTGGTGCTCATTAATCAATCTAGACAGAAGAACACGACCACATTAGATTTTCAAGCACAAACGGGCCCCTAAGGCAAGCCTTTCTATCGCAGTCCTGGCTGGGCTAGTGCTAGATTGGTGCAATTTAGTAAAATATGAATAACGATGATTTGCTCTCGTGTTCACGGGTGAATATGAATGATGATGATTTGTTTCTTGTGTTTATGGGTGAATGAACAGGGTTGTTCATGGCTTTACAACCGAAGATAATTGCGTGTGGGAACTCGGTTGCCATTTTTGCAATGGCCATTAGGTTCTTGACTGGACCTGCAGTTATGGCAGCATCCTCTCTTGCAGTTGGCCTACGTGGTACCCTTCTTCGCGTAGCAATAGTACAGGTAGTTACTCAATTTCATTTTACAGTACTATACCAACTGCATTTGTATCTAGATGTTTTCTTTTACATTATAACCATTGCGTATATTGATTTTTAATGTTGTATGCATTTGGGTGTCTCAGGCAGCTTTACCTCAAGGGATTGTACCATTTGTCTTTGCCAAAGAGTATAATGTCCACCCCACCATTCTTAGTACTGCGTAAGTATTTGTTTGTTACAAAAGAAAATTGAATGCAAGTTACTCTTTAATTTAGATTGAATTAGTACTAATTCATTTGGGTATTTTTTATCAGGGTTATTTTTGGAATGCTAATAGCATTGCCAATCACTCTCATCTATTACGTGATTCTTGAATTGTGAATTTGTATAAACTTCACACACAAAATAAAGCTTCTATTGAAGAAGAAGAAGAAGAAAGCCCCGTGTAAGATCCTTGGCTACAAAACTAATTGAATTGCGCAAATGGAACATAACGAGTGGAGGCAATGTGTGAAGACTTGCATTGTCTCGTGTGGAAAACTAATTCCCAGTAGGTTATCAAACATTTTGGTGGAGAAAGGAGGGGGTTCTGTTTGCCAAGAATTATCAGTGGTTCTCTCTCTTTGACCTTCTCAGCAAGTTAATCATTAGCATCAGCCGAGTATACAAACCCCAGGGACTTCCAGACATCCTCCTTTTTTCCAAATCAAAATATGGATTTGGTGGTGACGAAGAATTCATTTCGGTGGTCAAGTTGTTATAGATGTGAATAATGAGAATACGATGTTTGTGGTGTAGAAAGTATAATAACCATGTTTGTAGTCAAGAGTTATTATTATATGTCAACCAATTCCAGGTTGCCATTAGCATTACTCCATCAAAAAGTATGTTATGGCCATGATGTAGTTCATAAAACAATTAAAAAATTAAGAAATTAACCTCCAAATGATAGAAAAGCTTAAGAGTGAGGCTAGGGATCATGTTTCGTAATCAAGATGATGTGACATCATTAGATGAAGTTTTTTACAACCTCGAGATAAACATAAACACTATGGGGATTTTATCATTATTTCAAAATCATGCCACATCACCTTGATTACAACCTCGAGATAAACATAAACCTGGTTTTTTAGTATTTTCAAAAGCTTAATAATACACCACTTAATTGGATGGTTTGCGACAACCCAAAACCCCCAAATGGCTCCATGTTGTGCCTTCAAACTTTGAAAACAATATGATGTTCCACAGAGCAAAGTAGGAAAAGAAACAAATCAATATAGGGGCTGGTTGATGAATATTTTTCAGACGTGTTGGAAGATGTGCTCTTTCTTTTTTTTCTTTTTGTTTGTTCATTATTTTTTTTTTAAATTTCAAAAAGTTATCTTACGACTCAGCTCGGGACCCATTCATCTTTTTATCATCTCCTTTTTATTGGATATTATGTTTGATGATATACCGAAACGTCATATTTTCTACACCGTACATGTGTCATGATGATTTCTAGGAATAATAGGCCCAAAGCATCAGTCTAGCACTGATCCGGCCCAAACGTCATCGAGCCCGCACAATGCAGTCTGCCAGCAAGACCTAAATTACTACAAACTGCTAACCCAACACGTCTCATAGCCATCCTTAATACCCGTAAGACATATTGGCAAGTATCTTAGGGATCAGCTTCGAACGGGCAAGCCAGCAATACTTTGTATTCAACTAGGAAGTAAATACCAGAGTACGTCGTATGTGCAAACTTCCACCTATGGACAACACTCCAAATGGTAACTATCTCCCGCGTATCTAGGAGTACAGGTCTAACAGGGAAAACTTCCCTCAACAAGACGACTCCTAATTAGAGAAGGATCTTCAAGAAAATCTCTTTCCCTAAACTACGCCACCGATGGCCTAGCCGAACCAGGACTCCAACACTATAAATAAGACAAGAGGTTGGTGAATAAAGGTACGCTACAAATTCCCTGTTTACAGCCTGACTTTTTGCATCGGAGTGCCATCAGTCACCACAACGGTGGTCCGTGGCTCACGTATGTTCCTTGTGCAGGTCAAGGTCAAGCAAATAGTGAAAATTGACTGCATCAGTTTGGCATCGTCCGTGGGGATGAAAAAGTTCCTAGAGAAACATTGACATCATCTCTCTTAAGAGTTCAAGAAGATGGTGACCATTAGACTTGTAACAATAGAGACCAGGGGGACACATCGAATGCTCAGACTGGCGCTGTACTAGCACTGCCAACGGTACCGGTGACACAGGGGGAGTAGGCTTGCACCTTAGTTCCAGCAGCGGCGGCAACGAACCCTAGGATAGATCTGCCATCATCCCATATATAGCAAATTTATTGAATGATGAAGATACTCAAATCCATGAAGCAGAAACTAGATGAGACATTAAGAACATATGTCATGCGCTTCAATGACAAGTTGACTTTCGTCAACGTTTGTAGCGACGCTACAGCCATCGCAACCTTCACTGACGATTTGAGGAACGACAAGTTCTATAACTTCCTAACATTGGACCCCCTAGCAAATATGGTGGACCTGGTAAACGAAGCACATAATAACATCATTTTAGATGAGGAGCGAATTGCCAAGAAAAAGGCGAAATCTGAGGAGAAACCCTCTGTCCCTTCTGACGAGAGAGTAAGGGACGAATTTGCGGGCACGATACATCTTCTCCATAGGGCACATTCCGAATCAGAACAATCAAACAGGTCTCGAAAAAGAGCCCTGGGGGAGATGAGGGTCCGAGCGATATAATACGACCTTCTATATCACTAGCCTTTACGGATAAAGACCTCCGAGGCGTGCAACTTCCAAATAATGACGCTCTGGTAATCACAATCTCCCTAGCAAGCTGGGAAGTAAGGAGATCCTTGGTGGACACTGGGAGCTCATTGAACGTCTTATTCCTCCGCACGTTCTGTAACAGGCAGCTAAAAAAAGAGGTCCTAACTCCTGATAGTCGTTCGATGATTGATTTCAGTGGAGAAAACACCTCCTGGTGGGAAAGATACAACTAATAACAGTCACGAAAAAGCCACCATTTCAAAAAATTTTGTTTCAAGAGTTTATAGAGATTGACACGCCGTCCACTTAGAAAGTTGTTCTTGGGAGGCTCTGGCTACACCAAATGGGAGCAGTAGTTTCCACTCAGCACCGATGCATCAAATACCTAGTCAATCAAATAGTTGGTACATACGAGGTGACCAAGCAGCGGCTAGAGAATGCCAATACGTGATCCCACAACAGTCTGATAATCTTCAGATGGCGACTAAGCCTGCGGCCAAGATGCCTCTTAATCTTTTCGAAGAAGTTGGAATAGAACAACCAATCTCACACGACTCCATTGAGCCCCCAGGGCAGACCCAACGTCAGTCAACCGAAAGAAGAAACCGTTTCGGTTTACCTCGATATCCCTCTCAACAATAGGGTCGTTCAGATGGGTTCTCGCTTAAGCAAAGAGTCGGCGGAGTAGCTGACAAAGCTACTACATCAGAACTAGGACGTCTTCATCTGGACAATGCGAGACACGGTAGGAATCAACCCATCAGTGATCACTCATCGCCTGGAGGTGGTGGTGCCTGAAAGAAATAAAATCATCAATGAGAAGGTACAACGATTACTCAATGCAGACACGATCAAGGAAGCGCGATACCCGGACTGGCTAGCAAACACCGTACTGGTAAGGAAGAAAAATGGGAAATGGAGAGTCTACGTAAATTACACGGTCTTAAACAAGGCGTGCCAAAGGAAAGCTTTCCACTTCTCCGAATCGATCAGATCGTGGACACCACACCAGGACACAACCTCCTGAGCTTCATGGACGCATATTCGGGCTACAACCAAATATTAATGCACCTCCAGATCAAGAAAATACCTCTTTCATAACTGAAAGAGGAATATACTGCTTCAGTGAACGCGGGTGCGATGTATCAACGATTGGTGAACTGAATGTTCAAAGAGAAAATCGACAGGAACATGAAGGTCTACTTAGATGATATGCTAGTCAAGAGCCTCCATAGCCCCGACTTCATAGCAGTTCTCACCGAAGCCTTCAGTCAACTCCGAAGATATCAGATGAAACTCAACCACAAAAGTGTACTTCGGAGTTGAGTTGGGGAAATTCCTAGGTTACGTAGTGAACCAAAGTGGAATTGAAGTTGATCCAAAGCAAATTCAGGCTCTTCTCGACATGAAAACCCCTTCCAACATAGTGAACCACAAACTGCTATCAAAATCGGCGATAAGAGAAATGTTTTACTTATACTTGTCCGTCTCCAAGCACGCCATCAATTCAGCTTTTGTGCGCGACGACCGGGGAATCCAAAAACCAGTGTATTGCGCCAGCAAAACCTTCATGGAAGCAGAGGCACACTACCCAGACCTGGAAAAATTAGCTCTGGTACTGGTCATATCCTCGAGGAAATTAAAGCCTTATTTTCAAGCCCACTTTATAACAGTTCTAACAATGCACCTGCTCTGCACGGTACTTCACAAGCCAGAGTTATCTGGTTGAATGGTGAAACAGTCTGTAGAACTCGGGCAATTTGATATAAGTTATGCCCCAAGAATCGCAATCAAAGCCCAAGCGTTGGCAGACTTCATCGCCGAGTTTACAGGTAGAGAGGAATCGAGCGCAGACCTGCAAGCCCAAGATTCAGACAATCAAGGATGGACCTTGCGTTGCGATGGGTCATCAAAAGGGAAAGCAAGCAGAGCTGGAATCACCCTTCGCTCCCCAAGCGGTTTCACCCTCGAGAGAGACGTCAAGTTCGGCATTCTCGCCTCAAATAATGAAGTTGAATATGAGACCCTCCTGTCCGGCCTAAAGCTAGCAAAGGGGATCGAGATAAACCACTTAACAATGTATAGCGACTCAAGACTAGTAGTCAAGGTCAAAGGAGAATTCAATAGCAGAAACCCCCGCATGATAGCCTACCGCGGGAAGATACTCTGCGCAATAAGTGAGTTCAATAGATTTGAACTCTTATAATGCCCCCTAGACAATAATAAAAGATTGATACACTAGCCAAGGTAGCCTCAGCCTCTGCAGAAGTCTCAGACGGTCTCATTGAATACTAAGAGCAATCAAGCTTGGACGAAGAAGAGCCCAGCAATGATGTATGCCACAAGCACAAAGGCGATTTGGATGGCTCTGATTCGTGAATACATTGGAAGTGAAGCCCGTCAGCAGAGAAAGCCGAAGCCAGAAAACTCAGAAACAGAGTAGCATAGTACACTCTCTTAAATGAAAAGTTATACAGGAGATCAGAAACCATGCCCCAACTCTGATGCCTGTCCCCCTCCGAGGCAGACCAGGTCTTGAGACAGATCCACGACGGTATATGTGGTAATCATCCGGGTGGGAAAACCCTTGCCTACAAAGCTCTAACCCTTGAGTACTATCGGCTAACGATGCAACAAGTCGCCAAAGACATTGTCTGTAAGTGCGACAAATTTTAGAGGTTTGCGCGCCATACACGCACATGCCTGCCCAACCATTGACACCGATGACTAGCCCGTGGCTATTCGCGCAATGGGGGATGAACATTGTCAGGCCGCTCCTCGCATCAACTGGTTTGGCATCCCCAAATTATTGGTCAGCGATAACGAGACCCAATTCGAAGGTAGCAAGGTTAAAAAACTTTGTGAACAACTGCACATCAGTCACCATTTCTCCTCGCCAGGGCATCCACAAGCCAACAGCCAAGTGGAGGTCACTAACAGAACAATCTTGGAACTGATCAAAAGAAAGCTTAACACGGCCAAGGGAAAAGGGGTTTCAGAGCTACTAGGAATACTCTTGGCATATCGGACAACCAAAAGAACCCCGACCGGAGAAACACCCTTCGCCCTAGCCTATGAGTTAGAAGCCATGGTTCCGGTGGAACTCGAAGTGCCTACCTTCCGAATAGCGGCGCTCAAGTGTTGAACTATCGCCGGAGTTAAGTGAAGGCTAGCATCATTTGTTTTGATAAAGGTCGTAATCAGAATCTTAAACACATTCGGAGCTAGTTGAGCGGGGGGCATACAAAGGAAAAGAAAAAATGCCAAATGTCATCTGGCACCCGTAACCGGTGTCTAGATTTAAACATACCCCGGTGTAATTCTATATACACCTATGGGGGGTGTAGCCGGAGTCTCAACCGTGAACACGGGGAAAAACTCCAAATCTTCAGGAATGTGATACAGACTCCAAAGCCTAATCAACTCGGTTTCATCAATCGAGCTATCTTTGAAGAGCATGTGGCAAGTGTAAGACAACTCCTGTGTGGGAGTAAGTTCGATGTTAGCCGCCATTGAAGGAAAATACAAATCAAACTTTGCAAAAGGACACTCGCGCAAAAAAAAAACACGAAGCAGAGACAAGAAGACACCTTAAAAAAAGTGAAAAAAACTCTTCATTGAAACAATGGTTGTTTATAAATAACATGAAATCGTACATCTTCTTGAGCCGTCATGTATTCATTAATGCTATGTGTCGCTCGAGACGACGCTTCGGATTCAATCATTACGATGGTACAATTACTTTTTAGAGATTTAGTGGACCGACTAGATGCCCTACTAACTCAGGGGGAGCAACTGATGATACACCGAAAAATCCTCTCTTCTACACCGTACACGTGTCATGATGATCTCTAGGAATGACAGGCCCAAGCATCAGTCTAGCACTGATCCGGCCCAAACGGCATCAAGCATGTGCAGTGTAGTCCGCCACTCGGACCCAAATTCCCACAGCTTGTTAAGCCTACATGTCTCACAACTATCCCCAATTCCCGTAAGACCTATTGAGGTAAGTATCAGCTTCAGACGGGCAAGCCAACAATACTTTGTCTTCAACTAGGAAGTAAATACCAGAGTATACATCATACGTGGAAACTTCCACCTATGGGCAACACTTCGATTGGGAACTATCTCTCGCGTATCTAGGAACACGGGTCTAACAGGGAAAACTTCCCTCAACAAGATGACTCCTAATTAGAGAAGGATCTCCAGGAAAATCTTTTTCCCTAAACTACACCACCGATGGCCTAGCCGAACCAGGACACTAGCACTATAAATAAGACACGAGGTTGGTGAATAAAGGTACGCTACAAATTTCTCTATTTACAGCTTTAAGCCTTCCTCATAGCTATGTCTGACTTTAGCATTGGAGTGCCATCGCCACCACAACGGTGGTCTGTGGCTCACGTGTGTTTCTTGTGTAGGTCAGCAGGTCAAGGTCAAGCAGGGAGCGACAATCGACTCCATCAATGTTGAAGCAAAATTAAAACATTTTCCTCAGCAATGGAAATTAATAATGCCCGCAATTGCTAAAATTATCTTAGTAATGCTCACTTCTTTTAAATCATGTCCAATGGGAGAGAACTAGGGTTTAAATGGATTTAGAGGAAAAATCATCTAATATTAAACCCTAGAACTCCTAAAGTTTTGGAGTGTTGGTTCAAGTCAGGTTTGAGACCCTCATCTTGCCATGCAAAGTGAATATACATATGTTTTTGTATGGGTTTGTCACCTGAAAGTTTTCATTTGCGGCTTATAAATGCACTCGCAATATGTGATTAGAGTCGGATCCATTTAAAGTACCACATTTCGCTGACAAAACTTCCCCACACATTTCCAAGAGGTACACGACCGATTTCTCCCTTCCTTAATTTCCTCTCTCAATTTGTAACAATTGGATTACTCACTTATTTACTCCCTCTTTATCTTATTTCCATCCCATTGACTCCTACTTCCCTTCTCTCCCTTCGTTTTCTCCCTATCTTTCTCACTCAATTTTTAATATTAGAGTAGTACATTTTAAATGTGTTGATTCACTCCTCTCACTCAAATCGGTTCAAGGAAATAATTGTTTGAATTATTTTTGAATTGATTACCTCCCTTCCTATATAAAATATAAATAGAAATAAAATTTTGATGCTATCTTGCAAGCTAAAAGGTATTACTGATTTTGTATATATATATATATTTCTAATGATATGTCAGGGGAATTGCTATGTGCACCCTAGTGAATTTCTTCCCACACCAACACATCCTTTTTTCTCATGTCACCAACACTAACTCTCATTTCTCTCTCTCCAACACCAAAGAAGAAGAAAAAAATCTGAACCCATTTTTTCTTCTTCATCTTCGATGGAAGATTACAAACAAAGAAGGGTTTCTTTAAGTGATTTTTCAAGAGTTTGGACCTAATACATGACTGACTATATTGATATGGGTCACATTGCTAAAAAAATATTTATATTCCGAAAATATGGGTTTTGAAGATCGAATAAAAAAAAGTTGGTTTTCCATTGTTGGTTGGGCAAGATTTTTGCAAACGAATTGACAAACGATTATTGATTTTGAAATTTGAAACCAATGGCAACTAATCAAATTTGAAACTGATAAAACTTGTTTGGACCCATCTTACACATGCTTTTATTTCCAATTTGTGATGCCTCGTGAAGCACAACAAATAAGATTATCCATATGGTACACATAACCTCAAAATGGATAGTCACACCGAAGGTTAAAAGTCGTTAATCGACTAATCAGGTTCAGTTAACCATTGACTAGTCGGATACGTGAGGATGACTACTCGAACACTTAAGAGTGACTAGTCGGAGACTTGAGGACGACTAGTTAGTGACTAGCCCAAACCATGAACTAGTCATTGACTGACAAATGTTGACGAAAATAACAAGTATTAATCAAAGTCACAATATGGACAATTCTCCATGAATAGAAAATTTCATTATGGACAATCCTCCATGAGCAAGGAGTCCCAAGTTAATCATTGGGCATTGCAACATAGGCCATGCTAGTCGCCCGACAAGGAAATTTCCTCTGTTACAACATGAATCTGGGAACATTCACAGATGTGAGTAGTTACAAACTTCTACTTTAAATACAATTAACATGCATATTCCAAGGTAAGCAATCTTTCCCACTTGTACTTGCACACTTCTAGAGCTCTGATGACTTGGGCGGGGGAGTGTCATTGTAGATACACCCCCTGTTTGTCCGATGCTACTACTTCAAAGAATTCCTAGATCCACCAATCCAAATCGTTCCTCCTTTTGATGGACTTTTTGAGAAGTCGAAGGTGAAAATTGCCTCGACATCGTTGGCACCGTTCTGTGGGATGAAGACGAAAAACTATTGAAGATTTGTTGGATGAATTCCATATTAACAGTACTAGCTGAGCTTTTCGTGAGTAAAAAGAGAGTTTTCCTAAGACCCACATGGGAGTCTGTCTTGCTGGTTACATTGTGTATTTGCATATCTTCCATTGCAACTCAAACTGTACTAGTTTGTTTTTCATCTTGTTTCTTCATTGATGGAGAGACGTCTTGGTTGATGTTCTTATTCACAACTTCACTGGGAGGAGGGATAAGGAGTCGCCCTCCTCCGACAGTATTCATGGCAAGAGGAAATGAAAGAGAATACCCACTTGTACTTACACACTTCTAGAGCTCTGAACTGACTTGAGCGTCAAAGTGCCTATGTAGGTACACTCTACCTTCTCCATCTCCCATCACTTCAGTGAATTCCCAAGATTTAATCAATCCAGATTGTTCCCTCTCTTAGTAGATATCTCGAGAAGTCGAAGGAAAATTTTGCCCGGACAAAATTGTATCAAATTTTGTTGTTTTCTTTCCAAGTCTATAGATGCATTTATCGACAAACGATTATCAATTTTAAAATTTGAAATTGATTGCGCCTTATTATTGTATAATCGATAGCATCCTTATGTATTTTTATAGCTTTCTATTCACCCTTATAATGTAATTTTGTAAACCTGTTAAATCGACAATATATTTAGATTCCTCCCTTCCATCATATTCATTAACACCAGAACTGTCACCACCTTTCCTATTTTCTACGTCTTCACTTTGTAATCGACCATTGCCAACATCATCTTTCTCTCCCCCCATTATCAATCAATCACAATAACCATGTCTCTCATCTTCATCCTCTATGTCCATAGACAACCACCACCCATCCCCACTACCATCTACCTCAGCAGATCGAAGAATAAGAAGAAAAAATAGAGAAACTTAGTGTTAGTAAGAGAAGAAGAAGAAAAAGAGAGAGTTGATCTCTCATTTTCATCCTCTATGTTAATAGACAACCACCACCCCTACTACCATCCACCCCAGCAGATCAGAGAATAAGAAAAAATAGAGAAACTTAGTGTTAGTAAGAGAAGAAGAAAAAAGAGAGAAAGTTGATGTTGGTTGGTGCGAGAAGGGGGCTTTACAGTGGGGTGTGAGAAGAATTTTTGAAAAAAAAAGTCAATAACGGTGAAAGAAAGAATTTGGTAGGGTGAGCATAACAAATCACCGCATTAGTCACCCTACTTTAATTGGTACTTTTTATAACATAATTAATTTTCCATATAATCTTTTTTTTACATTAAAATTAAGCATAATTTAGGTGTATTTTACATTGGATACAATGTTTTGCATAATTACATATTGGGTAAGAAATAGGGTCTTAATTGTTCGTTCAAGGATGCTGACCAAGGTCAGACGTCCCACTTTCAATAAAGATCCAATTACCCCTCAATATTTTTTAGTTATTTACATTTTGGATACACATAGTTTAGGCGTATGTCATATTGGGTACGAAATATAATTGCACATTGGGAATGAAATTGGGTCTTTACTGTTTGTTCAATAACGCTGACCAAGGTCAGATGTCCCACATTTAATGAAGATCCAAATTTCCTCGGTAAAAAAGGACATGACTTGCATGGGATATCAAAGTGCAATTATAGTAAAAATATAGATATCCATAGTGCAAAAAACTGACAGTTTATTCTTTGATGAGAAAATGGAAATTCAATTACATGCCCTGCTCCAAGAAATAAGCCATCCACGATTTTGGTTAACTGGAAAGATCAATATTTAATTTGTTCATTGTAAAATGAATATGAGTTCTAGTTATAGGTACCCGTCTAATAGCCTTTAACTGAATCAAACCATGTTATGACTTAACCAATCTGGCCATTTAATTCATCTATTTGTAGGTAGGAAGGTGGGTGGGGGTAGTGGTGTTGGAAGATCAGTGAGTTCAATCGAACCAAATCAAACTCATACTATGTTTTTAATTTGAAGGTTGTGGGGTTGGTTTAGTGAGGCGAGGTGTGGTGGGAATGGTGGTGACTTTTGCGGGACAGTGGTGGTGTCGTCGGTCAATTTGATGGTGTTAGTGGGGTTGTGAAATCTAGTAGGATTGGTGTTGTGGATTGCAGGGCATATGGGGATGGTAGGAGGGGAATGAATGGAGAAGAAGACACGTTTTTAATAAGTTCTCATACCTTAGTTTTTACTATAACTTTGGATACCTCGTACAAGTCACATGCTCATTTACTAAGGTGTATTTGCATATTTACTGAATGTGGGACATCTTACCTATCAACAATTTTTGAACAATCAAAACCCAATTTTGAACCCAATTTGTAATTATGTAAAACTCTAAAACCCAATATGAAATACACCTGAATTATGTATAACCAAAATGCAAATAACTAAAAAAATACAGAGAGTTATCGGAGTCTTTACTGAATGTGATGCCTGACCTTGGTCAGCATTGTCGAACAAATAGTCAAGACCCATTTGATATCCAATGTGTAATTATATAAAAGTTTTGTATCTGACGTGAAATACACCTAATTTTGCGTACCCAAAATGGAAATAAACCAAAAGTACTAAGGAGTATTTAGATAAATAATGAATGTGGAACATTTAACCTTAGTTAGCAACGTTGAAAAAAGGCCAAGACACAATTTCACACCCAATGTATAATTATGCAAAACTTTCGTATCCAATGTGATATATTCCTAAGTTATGCATTCCCAAAATGTAAATAACCCTTCTTCCATATCTTCCATCGGCATTTTATAATGCTATCAAATTAATAAATAATTTCCATTTTATAAATTCAAATCATTGATGGTAAAAGTCTTGTAAAAGCCAAAAGCCAAATGCCATGACATGTTGCTCTACCTTGGAAAGTGAGGCCACTACCCTGAAGCCACGAAAAGCCACCACTTTTAGCGCTTTTGTGTTGAAGCGTGAAGCCACCAAAGCCATGGCTTCATTAAACAAAAACATTTTTTTTTGTCTTTTTTTTTCTCATACTTTTTTTCTTTTTCTCATTTTCTCTTTAGAGCTTCACAGCTGAATCAAATAGCTTCAAATGAGTAACAGTTGGAGATCCTGCTCGAGGGACGAATCTTCTTACCTTCTTCTTCTTCTTGCCTTCTTCTCTCTCTCGATTCAGGAGAGCTTCAAAAGAGCAGCAGTTTGGTTTCACTTTTTCCCTCTCTGCTCACCTCCTTCGTATCTAGGATTGTTTTTGGATTGAGGACTATCTCCTGCGTATCTAGGAGCGCAGGGCTAACAAGGAACTTCCTTCCTACAGCACGACTCCTAATTAGAGAAGGATTTCCACGAAGATCTCCTTTCTAAACTATGCCTTCGATGGCCTGGTTGAACCATAACTCATGCATGATTAATAAGACATGAGGTTGGTAAGCTAAGGTACACTACAAATTCTCTGTTTAGCATTGGAGTGCCATCGGCCACCACAACGGTGGTCCGTGGCTCACGTGTGTTACTTGTGCAGGTCAGTGGGACTAGGTCAAAGTAGGGAGTAGAGAACAACTGCATTAGTTTGGCGCCATCCATGGGGATGACAAAGTTCCTAACTTTTCGCTAGCATCGTCTCCCTTCGAAAGACAAAGAGATGGTGACTAGATCATGGAGTGAGAGAAAACGAGGGGAAGCGTCGAGTACTCAGCCTGACTTTGCTTCACCACCCTAGATAACGCAGGTAACGCATAAACATCAAGTTGGCACTTCCGGAACAGTGGCAACACCAATGGATCCCGAGTCTAATCTACGATCACTTTTCATACAATAGGCTTTGTCAATGATGAAGAGTCTCACATCAATGAAACAAAGGCCTGATAAGACGCTAAAGGCATATTTGACCCGCTTTAACAATGAGTTAACCACCGTCAACGTGTGCAATGACACAACAACCGTCTCAGCCTTCATTAACGGATTGCAGAAAGGAAAGTTCTACAACTTTCTGACACTGGACCCACCGGCAAACATGACAAACCTAACAAAGGAAGCGCAGAGCTTCATCACCCTAGGAGAAGAACGAGCAGCCCAAAGAGAAACCAAACCTAGGGAGCAATCGGTCAACAGGATATGCGTGCTTCATGGAGCCCATTCCGAGTCTGAACTATCCAACAGGTTCAGGAAAAGGGCTCTCCGAGGTATGAGGATCCAAGCGATATGCAGGGAGCAGCTGATATCGCATGATTGGAAGCAAGACCCCTTCACGCCGCTAGTATTTACGAAAAAAGATGTCCAGGGCATACAACTCCCGCACAATGATGCCCTGGTGGTAACAATTTACCTAGCAGGATGGGAGGTTAGGAGGTCCTCAGTAGACACAGGGAGCTCGATGAACGTCCTGTTTCACCGCACGTTCTGCACCATGCAACTAGAAAAGACATTTTTGACCCCTGATAATTGTCTGATGATCGACTTCAGTGGCGAGAGATGGTTTCCTGTGGGAAAGATACAAAAAATTGCAACAGTGGGAAAGGAATCAGCTCAGAAAACCATGTTTCAAGAGTTCATAGTAATCGACGCGCCTTCAGCGTATAATGCGGTCTTAGGGAAACCCTTGATACACCAGATGGGAGCGACGATCTCCACTCTATACCAGTGCGTCAAGTATCCAACGAACCGAGCGATTGGTACAATGAGAGGCGACCAGATCGCTGCTAGGGAATGCCAATACATGATGACCCTGCCACCTGGCGATTTTCAATCAGCGGCTAGGCCAACGGTTAAGATAACCCTCCGTTCTACCCGAAGCGTAGGAGGGGAACAACCGACCCCGGATAATGAGGCACCAGAAACCTTCGATGCAGGCCTAATGTCGGACAACCAGAGGAAGAGACTGTTACAATCTACCTTGACAACCCTCACAGCAGAAAGGCTATCCAGACCGGTTCCCGCTTGAACAAAGAATTGGTGAAACAACTCACGGAGCTGCTACAACGTAACTAAAACTTCTTTGCATGGACCATGCGGGACATGGTGGGGATCGACCCGTCGATAATCACAAATCACCTAGAGGTGGACCCCTCGAGGAAAATTGTCAGGCAGAAGAAGAGGCCTATAACGCCCGAAAGGAACGCGATCATAAACGAAGAGGTACAATGTTTACTCAATGCAGGCATGATAAAGGAAGCACAATACTCCGACTGGTTGGTGAACACCGTTCTTGTAAAGAAGAAAAATGGGAAATGGAGAATATGTGTGGACTACACTGAATTGAACAAAGCCTGCCCAAAGGACATCTTCCCACTCCTCCGCGGCGATTGGATCGTGGACGCCACTTTCGGGCACAACTTACTCAACTTCATGGACGCCTATTCAGGCTACAATCAAATCTTGATGCACCCCCCAAATCAAGAGAAAATTTCTTTTGTGATGGAAAGGGGAATATACTGCTATAGAGTGATGCCATTCAGCTTAAAGAAAGCAGACACTACATACCAACGACTAGTCAACCAAATGTTCAAAGAATAGATCGGCAGAAACATGGAGGTTTATATAGACGACATGTTGGTCAAAAGCCTCCGCAGCCCAAACCACATGCGTGATCTCACCGAAGCGTTCAACCAACATAGGAAATACCAGATGAAGCTCAACCCATAAAAGTGCATGTTCCGAGTCGAGTCTGGAAAATTCCTAGGCTATATTGTGAACAAAAGGGGAATTGAAGCCGACCCAAAATAGATTCAGGTCCTTCCCGATATGAAAGCCCCGGCCAGCATCAGAGACGTTTAGAGCCTGACTGGGAGGGTAGCAGCACTCAACAGATTTTTATCGAAGTTGTCAAACAAATGCCTTCATTTTTGTAAGATACTAAAAGGAAGCAAAAGATTTTCTTGGAATGAAGAGTGTGAACAAGCCTTTCAAAGCCTGAAAGCATACATGGACTGCCATTAAAGCCCAAGCACTGGTAGATTTCATTGTTGAGTTCACCGGCAAAGAAGAACCAAAGACAGACCACCAGCCCTCGGAATGGACATTGTCAGACCGCTCCCGGCATTAGCCGGTAAAAAGTTCCTTCTTGTGGTCGTCGACTACTTTACAAAGTGGGTTGAGGCCAAGCCCCTATAAAAAATCGAGCAGGTCCAGATCGAAAAATTCATATGGGCCACCATCGTCTGTAGATTTGGCATCCCTAGAATATTGGTCAGCGACAACGAAACTCAGTTCGAGGGTAGCAAGGTCAAGAAACTATGCAAAAGTTTGAGTAGTGATCACCACTTCTCTTCGCCAGAGCACCCCAAGCCAACGACCAAGTAGAGGTTACCAACCAGACGATCCTAGAGGCCATCAAAAGAAAGCTCGACGCAGCCAAGGGAAAATAGGTTCTAGAGCTACCAGGAATACTCTAGGCATATCAGACAACTAAAAGAGTCCCTACCGAAGAGACACCTTTCGCCCTAGCATACCAGTCGAAAGCTTCGGTTTCGATAGAACTCGAGGTGCCAACCTTCCAAACAAAGGAGTTCAGACTAGACGGTAATAACGAAGCCTTGCGTGTAGGACTAAACCTCCTCGACGAAAAGTGGGATTTAGCCTCCACCAAGATAGCCGCCTACCAACAGCAAATGGCGCAATATTACAACAAGAAGGTCAAACCACGCGAGTTCAAGGTGGGAAACTGGGTACTCAAGAAGACCTAGCAGAACACCAAAGAAGCCGGTGTGGGAAAGCTAAACCCAAACTGGGAATTACCTTATAGAGTCACCAAGGTCAACAGGCCGAGAACATACTGGCTGAAAGATGCAAACGGCGTCGGGCTTAAATGACCATGGAATGTAGATCATCTAAAAAAATATTATTAGTAAAATATTTTGCTTTTACCAAAACTTCCACTACTATCCGTTACAACCCTCGACAAGCCCGGCTATGGCCAGACTAGAATATTAGCTCAACGCCAAGTCCGCTACATGCGGAACATGACAGCCGATGAAGTGAGAGTCTAGTTAGTGCTTATCCGCTGATGACGACAGCTTGCCAAGGGATCATTGCTCTCCAACAAACATTGATTGCCGAACTTACCAGGTAAGCTTAGTCAATTTGCGACTAATGACGATGGCTTTTGGTGCCCAACACCTAGTCTGCTATGCGTGGACAATGACGGTCGAGGAAGTGGTAGTCTAGTCAGCACTTGTCTGCTGATAACGACGACTCGCCAAAGGATCATTGCTCTCCAACAGAAAATGATCGCCAAACTTACCGGGTAAGCTTAGTCAGTTCACGACTGATGACGATAGCTTCTGGTGCCCAACACCTAGTCCTATACGCACGAACCATGACGGCCGAGGAAGTGGGAGTCGTTAGCGCTTGTCTGCTGATGAAGATGACTCGCCAAGGGATCATTGCTCTCCAACAGACAATGATCGCCGAACTTACCGGGTATGCTCAGTTAGTTCACAACATATGACGACGACTTCTAGTGCCCAACGACTAGTCTGGTACGCACGGACCATGACGGTCGAGGATGTGGGAGTCTAGTAAGTGTTTGTCCACTGATGACGATGACTCGCCAAGAGATCATTGCTCCCCAACAGACAATGATCGCCAAACTTACCATGTAAGCTTAGTTAGTTCGCGATTGATGACGACGACTTCTGGTGCCCAACGCCTAGTCCGATAAACGTGGACCACCACGAACGAGGAAGTGGGAGTCTAGTCATAGCTTGTCAGTTGATGATGATGACTCGCCAAGGCATTATTGCTCTCCAATAGACAATGATCGCCGAACTTTCCTGGTAAGCTTAGCCAGTTCGCAACTGATGATGACGGCTTTTGGTGCCCAACGCCTTATCCGCTACGAGTGGACCACAACGGTCGAGGAAGTGGGAGTCTAGTTAGCGCTTGTCCGCAGATGATGACGACTCGCCAAGGGATCATTGCTCTCCAAAAGACAATGATCACCGAACTTACCAGGTAAGCTTAATCAGTTCGTGACTGATGAAAACAACTTCTTGTGCTCAACACCTAGTCTGCTACACGCGAGCCATGACAGCCGAGAAATTAGAAGTCTAGTCAACACTTGTCCGCTGATGACAATGACTCGCCAAGAAATCATTGCTCTCTAATAGAAAATGGTCGTCGAACTTACCAGGTAAGCTTAGTAAGTTCACGACTAATAACAACAACTTCTAGTGCCCTACGTCTAGTCCGCTATGAACGAACCATGACGGCCAAGGAAGTGGGAGTCTAGTCAGTGCTTGTCCGCTAATGACAGTGACTCTCCAAGAGATCATTGTTCTCCAACAGACAATGATCGCCGAACTTACTGGATAAGCTTACTCATTTTACGATTGATGACGACGGCTTTTGGTGCCCAACGCCTAATCCGCTACGCGCGGACCACAACGACCATGGAAGTGGCAGTCTAGTCAGCACTTGTCCGATGATGACGGCGACTCGCCAAGGGATCCTTGCTCTCCAACAATCAATGATGACCAAACTTACACGATAAGCTTAATCAGTTCTCGACTGATGACGATGACTTCTGGTGCCCAACGCCTAGTCCGCCATGCACAAATCACGATGGCTGAGGGCGTATGAGCCTAGTCAGCGCTTGTCTGCTAACGACTCACTAAGAAGTCATTAAAGATAATGATCGAGGGAGCTTGGTCAACCCTCGACCAACGACGATAAGAACAGTGCAGATAAGAATGAGAAAATCTTCATCAAAGATGCACATATTTATAGGAAGGCAAATAGCATTTTCCCTCTTTGAGCAGTCGCATACCCATTAATGTCATGCGCCGCTCGAGACGAATGCTTTGAATTCAATCATCACGATGATAGAGTTGCTTTTTCAAAGAGTCAGTGGACCGACTTAACGCCCCACTAACATGGGGGGAGTACCTGATGGTACACAAAAACGGTCACATCCCTGAGCCATACACGTGTCATAAACTACGCCTTCGATAACCTGGTAGAACCAGGATTTGTGCACTATAAATAAGACATGAGGTTGGTAAGCTAATGTACGCTACAAATTCCCTGTTTACAACATTACACCTTCCTCAGATCCCTATCTGACTTTAGCATTGAAGTGCCATCGGCCACCTGATGCAGATTTAACTAATCTAAATAAATAGGTTAATTTAACCTAGTCGTAATAACTGCAAGTGCACAGTGTCTAACTGGTAGACAATGGCAAGTACAGGTCGATCCCACAAGGACTGTGGTTGCAATTAAATTTCAGAGTTGACTTAAACTAATTTAAATGGGGGTTACAACAATCAAAATATCTAAACTAAAAGTCAAATTAAAAAGCAAAATAAAAAGTTTTTAAAAATATGAGAAGGGAAACCAAGGCATTGAATCCACCAATTCAGTTTTTCAAGTTATTTTAATCTAACTTATTATTTTCTAAAGCGAGAAGCTTTAGGGATGAGAATCCCTTGCTTGCATCGATGATGTGATCGTTAAGAACAATTCAGTTTTAAAATTCAATGTTACAATTAACTTCAACATAAATTATAGACTCCTAGCATTGAATGTCTTATTACGGCACACTCAATCACAAGTCTAATTTATTAAGTTTGAACTCCTAGCATTGAGTATCTTATTACGGCACACTCAATCACAAGTCTAACTTAACCAATTAAAATCGATGCTTTAAATATTAGTAAAGAAAACTTTAACTACCGACTAGTCTAGATCAAATCCGATATAATCGGTGAAAGTAATTTACTAATACTCAGAAATTCAATGTATTTTGTAGTTAAGCACATAATAAAATAAAATGTCAAACTAGAACAAACTCTTGAAACCCAATTGGTTTCATCTTAGCCTTGGCGAAGGGTTTAGCTCTCCATGGTAGCGGTGGTCACGACGTCAATGGAGGTGGAAGTCATCTCTATACGGACGCGAATCCCAAGAAAAGGGCCTCTGATGGATCGTGGTGGCTCTTACAGGTTCTCGGGGTGTCAATAGCCAAAACTGATTTGAAAATCAGTTGATTCCCGCCAAAATTGCGCGGCTCTGGTCTTCGTCTCCAGCGCAATGCGTTCTGCTCCGTGTCTGTTCTTCACTCCTCGCGAGCGTCCTCTTCTCCCTAACTGGCTCTGCTACCTACAAGAAGACAAATAGAGGGTGAGGAAACAACGAGATAACGAAACAACGAGAAGGAGAGGAGCGGTGGTTGTGAAACAGGGAGGTTGCTGCTTGCGAACTCTGCTCCTCCGGCGAGCTCACGTCCTTGCAAGAGAGAGAGAGGGATGGGAGATGGATGAACAGAGAGACCGAAGAAGAACAGGGAGAGAATGGAAGAGGAAGACAGGGCGGCTGAGAACAGAGGAGAAACAGGGACTCCTCTATTCTGTGCATGCGGTGGTGGTGGCTGTGAGAGAGAGAGATGGAGGAAGGAGAGACCATGGAGAAGAGAGGAAAACAGGAAGGAGGGTCGAGAGAGACGAGCGGCAGAGAACAGAAAGGAAGGAGAGAAACAGGGGCGGTGCTCCCTGTTTCTGCTCCTGTCGCGGTGGTGGTGCGTCTGATGGTGAATGACGGCGGTGTGGATGATGGAATAGAGAGAGGGATGGTAGATGGTGGCGGCTGTGGGTGTGCGAAACAGGGTGAGGAGGTGGCGGCTGATGGTGGAGGACGAGGAGGAGGTGGTGATGGCGGGATTATCGCGCTGTCGGCTCCCCTATCTAGCGAGGATTGCCGACAGGGTGGATTGCCGTGGTGGCTGGTAGAGCCCCCAGAGAGGGGAAGAAAAGAGAGAAGAAGAGAGATGAGTTTCTCGAAACTGGGGAGTGCTAAATAGGGTTCTCCTATTTTCTTGGGCTTGGGTTTTTAGGTTAGCATTTTGGGTTTGGGCTTAGGTTAAATTAGGTGGACCTAGGTTTATTTGGGTTAGGTTTAGATATGTGACCCTCTACTTTGTACCACCGCTAGAATCGACCAATTGTCATTCCTGAAATTGTCGCCTTAATACGATTTCATCGTTCACACTCAAATTCCTACAAAGACATGAAAACGAAATAATTATTATAAAATATAATATTCAAAACACAAAAATATATAAATTAAATGATATATTATGTAATAATTACGTGAATATCAAATACCCCCAAACCTATATTTTGCTAGTCCTCGAGCAAAACAATAAAAATAAAATTTTAACTCACTTTCGCAGGAATCATCGGTTGCACTTACCTTAAACGTGCAACAAGGCTTTAAACCCCTAGATTACCTCTAGTGGACGAGTTATAGTCTCGTGAGGGTTTTCAGAAATGTTACCCACAAACATTATGACTCAATAAATTTCCAAAACATTGTAACTCAATCTATTATCCTCAGAGTAAGAATCTAATTGCCAAAATTTTTTGAAAACAGCTAACAGTCTCACCATAATATATCAAAGAGTCTCACAACAATTTAATAATACCCAAAGGTTAAATAAATTTCATCAATTATTCCCAACTCGAAGTGTGTGTGTGCATGGCCTTATCAACATAACTTTATTTTTCTCAGCAAAGATACGACTAGATAACCTTTGAATTGTACGCTTCGACTACAAATCTCTCTTGTCACTTAGAAATGAATCACTCAGAGATTGGTTAGTAATCACTCAGTTTATATGTGAGAAAGAGAATAAATTATGGAAAGACAAACATCTCACATATAATAATCCTAAAAAAATGGATTTTTCAAAGAATGAAATGAATATGATCTCATGGACAAGAATATCAATTACTTTGAGAATGTTGAATCACACGCCATAGTTCTTGTTTATTTAATCTCCACGTCTATGAACCAAACTTTTACTTAAGCACGTGGGAAAAGGATACGAGAAAATTCTCTGAGAATGGATACACTCTTCAATAAGCACGTGGGGCTCTGAAGAATAAACCAATGTTGTACACCATTAATTTTTCTTCCTTCGAAATTCTTCTTCATATATCTTTTTTTTTTTTTGTATACATGCTTTACCCTTCTGCACAATAAAACATTTCAGTCCCGAGGATTCATGGAATATTTAATTTCAACTCTTTTTATTTGCCCATTTCAAAAATACATCAACCATACACATTCTCAGAGACATTGGGTAAGGATAAAAATAATGTGGGATATTACTCTCTAACTAGAGTAGGTACTGGAAATGGGGTTAGCAAAGAAAAAGTCTATTTAAAGGCTCAAAGGGCTGCAAACGGATATTTATCATTAGGTAGGCTAAAAGGCTAAAGAACGGTTCAAAGAAAAAAAATGCCTTTATCACTTCTTAAGCTCTAGTCAGTATTATGACATCTTAACTAAATAAAACAAGAAGTTCTAGTGTAATAATTCAATTTTAACACCATTCTCAAAGCAATCAATAAAAGAAACAAGAATAATGAGATCATCAACGAGAAAATGCGGACTCAAGAAAAATCAGAGTTTATTTAATAACCCTCACGAAAAATAGAATGTCTCAAAACTCACAAGGGTTAGGTCTCCACTATTATTCTAAGGTTTTCTAGTTAATATCTTACTGATTAACTTCAAATCATGCTAACTCGGCTTATAGTGCAAGAGTGGTTGAGTCGAAAAATATCATGAAATATATTTAACTTAAAGATAATACCAAACCATATGTTTTCCTATTGATATATAAAAGTGACAAGTGAAAGCATGTATTCCTCAAATTTAAAGGCATACTTGAAAGCACATCCTCTTCATTGGAAAGAAACTTAGATTTTGAATGCATTTTCAAATCGAAAATTTTCACACAGTCATAATTAACTATGTATTCAATGGAGATTGAGTAGAATACAATAGTCAATTGTGAAATACATTTCATTTCAAAATTTTCGAAGAATGCAGAAAAAACTCTTAAACCTCACCCCAAACCTAAACCAAACATTGTCCTCAATGTCTAAAATGATTATCATGACAAATGCAGGAAAAATAAAAGATGAGAGTTAAAGTGATATTACCATGGGAAAGTTTTTACCAATTTCGATGAAATCTTCCACCAATGAACGCTCAGAGACAATAAGAACTGTAGACTCATCATGATAAATTGATAAAAACAATACATGACACAAATGAAAAAAAAATTTACATGTATCAGTTGTAAGTCAAAATTGTTACGGAGCTAACGAGTATGAGTTAAATGCAACTAGAAAGAACTCGAAAATCAATCCAGACTAACCATAATGACACAACTGAAGCTAGGTTGCCTCCTAGGAGCGCTTGGTTTAACGTCGTCAGCCCGACATATATTCTTCCTCACAAATGATGTCCATAAAGTGAAGAGGAAGAACATAGCAAACACTCTCCTCAAAAAGGGGCAAAGAATCATATAGAAACAACCTAAAAAGTTGACGATCCGTCCAACAAATAGTAGCAACCACATGCGACACAACGTATACTAACACATCCCAAAAGCTGCAAGGACACCATCTAAAATCATATAGAAATTGTAAAGAAGCTCGCATTCCTTGGAAGTCAGTAGGGATCTTAAACATGAATGGGTCGCAAATTGTGATATGCAACAAAGGATCCTCCCTTACTCCTAAAATGGAACATCCTAAGTATGGTTCCAAATCAGAAGATTGGATAATTTCCACATCAGGATGGTGAAAATTGAAATCCTCACTCAGGAACATGGGATCCACATAATTAGCCCTAATCAATGGAAATGTGATGCAGGTAGATGTAACTATAGATATATCAGGTGGTACAGGCTCATCACATGAATCACACAAAGATGTTGGGCTGGATAGCTCAACAACACCCCTAACCCTAGAGTTGACACTACTTATGGATTGCACTCTTTTACTAGATATATCTCCCGGCTTATTTGGGACAACCTGTTTTGATATCAATATAGATGAAATAATAACAGGAAAAGTATCATCAGTACCTGAAAACACATACCTTAGGGTGTCAGGTAATTGTTTAAGGTCAAGCTCAGGTGGCTCAACTGATGGGACTAGTTATGACTCACTGAGTGGAAGAGGCTCCACTTTAGACTTCCATTTATAACTAGGATCCACAATGGGGATTGAGTCAAGCAAATCATTGACTTCCCTAATGGAATCATCAATATCAAAGTCTAAACTAAAATGAGTCAAACAAGCCTCTAAATGGTCATGTTTATCATGAAAACAGTCAAGGGGAGACTCTAAAGAATGTTCACGGTTTGATTCTATGCATGAGTCACTAGGAAGGCATATGTCGAGTGGGTCATTATGAAAATGTGGGGAAGGGAATGGGTCATGAAGCAAAGTAGTTTCGATCACATTATCCTCAAAAACATCATCTGACTCGGGTTCCGATGTGCTACTAGTTATGAATTGACCCTCTGAATTTTGAACAGAGTGACTAGGAACTCTTCCTAACTCACCTTCAGATAATGCCTCAGTATTATGATCCACAACTATCTCAAGTCTATTGATGGCTTGAGATTGGTGTTGAATCATAGCTTTTGATTCTAACATAGCATGAGAATCATGTTCAAGCAGTCGTTCCGTGCGCTGCATAAAACGGTTAATTGTTTACTCTAAGCTTGATGTGTTGGATGGAGGAGCTTGGTTAAATTGAGGCATAACATGATGAGGGTATTGAGGAGCCTGAGAGAAACTATGTCCCCCTTGGTGTGAGTTCTGAGCCCAGGAGAGATTTTGATTATTGGCAAAATCAGGGCTGTAGTAGTTGGACTTTGAATTATAACTAGGTCGCCAATTAGCGTTAAAAGAATGGATTTGCTCAGCGAAATATTCAAGATAATCATATTGCAAATCACAATCAACTGTAGAATGACTAGGACTCGAACATGCAACACAACCCTCAAATAAAACATTAGTGGGAGGTAGGGGTTGAGTCAAATTCATAAGTGCATCTAATTTCCGAGTCATCGTCATAAGAACTGTTTCGAGCTTCGAGGTAGAAGGGGAGAAATAATCCTTAAAGTCTTTATCCTCAGCCATTTCCTTGGTCTCAAGAATTTATTTATTTAAATTTTTTTTATGCAAGCCTAACCTCTATATGAAGATGACCTAACTCTAAAAAAAAAAATGGGAAAACCTAATCAAGACCTATATGATGCGCAAGCAAGATGAATGGCAAACGACCCTAGATAGTACCTAGCAATACAATGATTCAGATTGCCTTCGGGTACTGCGTAGCTGATAGTTATTAAGAGTTTTTTTTATTATTAATTTTTTTTTATGCAAACCTAACCTCTATATGAAGATGACCTAACTCTAAAAAAAAAAAATGGGAAAACCTAATCAGAACCTATATGATGCGCAAGCAAGATGAATGGCAAACGACCCTAGATAAGTACCTAGCAATACAATCATTCAGATTGCCTTCGGGTACTGCGCAGCTGATAGTTATAGCCCCATGAAAAGTCGAGGTTTCTACGAAGCAAATTAATCTCATGAGAAACTAATTTACTAGGTAGAGACTGTAACATCTGGTAATCCCTACAAGCACTCCTTTTTATTACCTATGTTTGTTACTAATCAAGGGTTGAAATCCATTTTAATTAGCCTATCCGCGGGAGAGAGCACGGAGTTTCCCTGCATAAAAAATATCCTGAAATCTAATTGCTCCTACCTCCTTTTCTACCTTCAGCTTAAAGTGTAATGTCAGTTTCAGAAGTATTCCAAGATTGGATATGTTCCTTCACTTGACTACTTTAAACTTTCAAGTTTCAAAAGAGGGGTCCTATGAGCGTCTTGTCCTAATTTATCTTGCTACAAATTTTAATAGTGAGGGCTTAGGTCCCTAACCCTAAAATAGATTGTGGTTAACCTATCCGCGAGAGAGAGCACAAAATTTTACAGCATCAAAAATATCCTCAATCTATTCAAATTTGCATGCAATTCTAGGTAAAAACAAAATAAGCAAAACACACAGTAATCCACTCGGAAACCGCGTGCAGATGCGGTGGGAAGAAGTTACATGTGGCGTGAACCTCTCTTGGGTTACTTGCGATGCCTGGTAGAAGTCGAGTTGACGTCGATCAGAAGCACCGTCCACCTGACGGCTCGCTGACTTCTGAGAGTGTCCACGCGATAGCAACCTGTAAACAATTCAAACCCTGTGATTTTTGTTTTGTTTTCTTTTTCTTTTTGTTTTTATTTTTTTTTATTTTTTATTATGCAACCTATAATATATGCTTCCTACCTGTTAATACCTACAAAAATAAAAATAAAAAAAAACAAAAACAAGTATTAAAACTTCTAAGACTTAAAAGAAATAACTAAAAATTAAAATCAAGCCTATCCTAAAAGCAAAATCAATCTATATTTGACCTAAATCTTTTTTTATTAACCTAAACTACAAATTAGTGAAAATAAACTCTTAAATTCAATTACACCGCTATAGTCCCCAGCAACGGCGCCAAAAACATGATGCAGATTTAACTAACCTAAATAAATAGGTTAAGTTAACCGAGTCTTAATAACTGCAAGTGCACAGTGTCTAAATGGTAGACAAGGGCAAGTACAGGTCGATCCCACAAGAACTGTGGTTGCAATTAAATTTCAGAGTTTCCTTAAACTAATTTAAATGGGGTTTACAACAATCAAAATATCTAAACTAAAAATCAAATTAAAAAGCAAAATAAAAAGTTTTTATGAGTATGAGAAGGGAAACCAAGGCATTGAATCCACCAATTCAGTTTTTCAAGTTATTTTAATCTAACTTATTATTTTCTAAAGCGAGAAGCTTTAGGGATGAGAATCCCTTGCTTGCATCGTTGATGTGATCGTTAAGAACAATTCAGTTTTAAAATCCAATGTTATAATTAACTTCAGCATAAATTATAGACTCCTAGCATTGAGTGTCTTATTACGGCACACTCAATCACAAGTCTAATTTATTAAGTTTCAATTCCTAGCATTGAGTGTCTTATTACGGCACACTCAATCACAAGTCTAACTTAACCAATTAAAGCTGATACTTTAAATATTAGTAAAGAAAACTCTAACTACCGACTAGTCTAGATCAAATCCGATATAATCGGTGAAAGTAATTTACTAATACTCAGAAATTAAATGTATTTTGCAGTTAAGCAGATAATAAAATAAAAAGTCAAACTAGAACAAACTCTTGAAACCCAATTGGTTTCATCTTAGCCTTGGCGAAGGGTTTAGCTCTCCATGGTAGCGGTGGTCACGGCATCAATGGAGGTGGAAGTCATCTCTGTACAGATGCGAATCCCGAGAAAATTGATGATGATGGACTGTGGTGGCTCTTACAGGTTCTCAGGGCGTCAATAGCTAAAACTGATTTGAAAATCAGTTGATTCCCGCCAAAATTGCGCGGCTCTGGTCTTTGTCTCCAGCACAACGCGTTCTGCTCTGCGTCTGTTCCTCACTCCTCGCGAGCGTCCTCTTCTCCCTAACTGGCTCCAGTACCTGCAAGAAGACAGAGAGAGGGTGAGGAAACAACGAGATAACGAAATGACGAGAAGGAGAGGAGCGGTGGCTGTGAAACAGGGAGGTTGCTGCTTGCAGACTCTGCTCTTCCGGCGAGCTCACGCCCTTGCAAGAGAGAGAAAGGGACGGGAGATGGATGAACAGAGAGACCGAAGAAGAATAAGGAGAGAATGGAAGAGGGAGACAGGGCGGCTGAGAATAGAGGAGAAACGGGGACTCCTTTGTTCTGTGCGAGCGGTGGTGGTGGTGGTGCTCGGGTGATGGTGGTGGTGCTCGGGTGATGGTGGTGGCTATGAGAGAGAGAGAGATGGAGGAAGGAGAGACCGTGCAGAAGAGAGGAAAACAGGAAGGAGGGTCGAAAGAGACGAGCGGCAGATAACAGAAAGGAGGGAGAGAAACAGGGGCGGTGCTCCTTGTTTCTGCTCCTATCGCGGTGGTGGTGTGTCTGATGGTGGATGACGACGGTGTGGATGATGGAACAGATAGAGGGATGGTAGATGGTGGCGGTTGTGGGTGTGCGAAACAGGGTGAGGAGGTGGCGGCTGATGGTGGAGGACGAGGAGGAGGTGGTGATGGCGGGATTATCGCGCTACCGACTCTCCTATCGAGCGAGGATTGACGGCAGGGTGGATTGGCGTGGTGGCTGGAAGAGCCCCCAAAGAGGGGAAGAAAATAGAGAAGAAGATAGATGAGTTTCTCCAAACTTGGGAAAGCTAAATAGGGTTCTCCAATTTTCTTGGGCTTGGGTTCTCCAAACGGCGTTGGGCTTGGGTTTTTAGGTTAGCATTTTGGGTTTGGGCTTAGGTTAAATTAGGTGGACCTAGGTTTATTTGGGTTAGGTTTAGATATGTGACCCTCTACTTTGTACCACCGCTAGAATCGACCAATTGTCATTCCTTAAATTGTCGCCTTAATACGATTTCATCGTTCACGCTCAAATTCCTACAAAGACATGAAAACGAAATAATTATTATAAAATATAATAATCAAAACACTAACATATATAAATTAAGGGATATATTATGTAATAATTACGTGAATATCACCACCACAACGGTGGTTCGTGGCTCACATGTGTTACTTGTGCAGGCCAGCGAGACTAGGTCAAAGCAAGGAGCAGAAAATGACTGCATCAGTTCCGTTACATTGTGGAGTGTTTATTCTTTTATTCTTGCATGGTTGATGTCTATCCCTGCATTGGTGTTTCGTGCCTCGGCTCTTCCTTTTCATTTATGACCTTATTTGCTTGAACCATTATTGCACCCCGTTTGGCATTGCTTATTAAGGCTTGATAGAGTTTGTCACTGTTAGTAACTTTGGTTGAATTTGTATCCGCTGTCAGAGTCTTCGAGTTAGTTAATGTAGTTGTCTTCAGGGAGTTGACCTTTCTGCTTTGATATAGGTTTGCTCAGGTGGGAGGTGATTCTTTACTGGGGCGGATGTAGTGTAGAGCGTATATCAATTCCTTGGCCCGTTCTTTCGATCTCGTGGCTGCAGTATCCGTCTTTTCTTTTCCTTTGAACTGTTTGTCTGGTATGCGGATGAATTCGTCCAATCGTAATCTTTGGATCCAATACTCGATTTCTTTTATTAACTTGTAGCAGTCCTCGGTATCATGTTCGTGATCCTTGTGAAAAGAGCAGTACCTGCTTTTGTCTCGTCCTTCCGGGTTTCCTTTCATCCTGGTTGGCTAGTTGACGTTCTCCCAATTTGCTATGTGTTTCAAGATGTTAGTCCGGCTTGTTTTTAGGGCTGTGTACGGTTTGTACTCTTTCCTCATTACACTGGTTATTCACTCATGGCTGGGTCGTACCGATTGCATATTCCTGGATTCGCTCTGGTTGGACTCAATACGTCCGTCGTTCCGATTTTTCTTTGAATGAATGCTATTCTCCCATGATCCATCATCTCACCTTCTTTCGTCTTTCCTTTCCCATTTCCTCCAAGGTTCTCCCTTTCCTGTTTATTCTTTCTCCTTGCAACTTTCATTTCTCCAATATATGTTTCTACGCTATTTTCAGCAGGACCGCCATGCCTTTCACATGCTTAAAGTTAAGGGCATCGAAGAAAGGGCCTTTCTTCAGTCCGACGATTAAAGTTTTGGCGGCTATGTCCTTGCTACATTCATCAATCATTGTTAACTCATTGGTGAAGCGAGTGACATATTTCCAATCATTTCTTCGTGCTTTAGTCGGATGTGCAGGACGTAGTGGGGTCATTTTCTCCTCCACTAACTCCCAATGAATTTGGTAATGAAAGTAGTGGATAGAGCCTGGAAAGAGTCTATCGACCTCAAAGGTAGGCTATTAAACTAGTTCATTGCTGTGGACGTGAGGCGGTTGGGAACGTTCTACACAGGATCGTCTCCATGGTTTCCTTTAAAGCCATCATGTGGTGGAAATGTCTTAAGTGATCCGTTGGGTCGGTGGTACCATTGTACACTTCGAACTTTGGCGGAGTGAACTTTTTTGGCATTGCCTTCTTTATGAGTGCGTCGAAAAATGGTGGCTTGGCTAACTCGTATAGTATGTTAAGATTCGTGACTCCAATTCTGAATGGGATTTCAGCGATTGTTCTGCCGCACTGCGGAGTCTTGTCTTGGCGGAGCTCGTCGCTTCCTTGAGTTCGGTCAGTGAAATTTTGTGGGGGCGGTGCTGGATCAGGGTTGGTTGGCTGAACGCGTTCCTTGGTGATATTCTCAAGCATATTTGTCAAGTAATTCATCTGGGCCATGAACAAATCCACCCGAGGGTTCGTGGCAGCGCCGCTGGATGCTTGGTCCGATGATCTGGCTAGGGGTGTTAATTGGTTCAATCGTTTTGAAATTGGTGCAAAACCGAACCGAACCGAACTTGAGATTCAGTTTTGGGTTCGGTTCAGTTTCTGATATTTCAAATAGAAAATCATAACCGGACCGACCAATTTGGTTCGATTTCAGTTTTTTTTTATTTTTCCTTTTTGTTCCCTTCTCTTTCTTATTCTTACAGAAACAATTATGCGTTGTCATTACCATTCCCATACAGCTAGTTCTAAACACAAAGATAAAACCTTTTCACACATACAAATTTAAAATAAAATTTGAACCTCAACAAGATTATATTATCAAAAAAACAAACAAGATTATACTAGTTTTTCTATTATGATAAAAAAGATTAGCATTATTGCATTCTGATTAAACAAGCTCGAATGACCATATACATTTCGACAAAACCCTCAATGTGCTAATGCAAAGAAAATTAGTTGAACAAAAAGAAAAAAGGCTCAGACACACGGTGCCCAACGAGTTCCTGAACCTTCACCCAACCTGGCCGCCGAAATTCAAGACCCATTTTAGCCTGAGCTTCAAAGAGTCACGTTTCTCAGCCGATTTGATCCTCTCCACTGAACCCTAGGCAGCACCGAGGATGGCACCGGAGAGGTACCCACTGCCTTTATAGTAGCTGATGTTCTCCAACCATGTGCGGCACTGCGCGGTGACTTCTCCGACGAAAAGGAACTTTGGTGATGTTGGGAGGTTTTTGACATATATATATAACAACTCTACAAACAAGATGACCAAGATCACATGGAGATCATTTGTACCCAGTTGTTATAAAGCAACAAAAACTCCATCAACAACAAAGTCGAAGAAAGTCTTGAAACAAAGCTCGTTTACAAGATTATCAATAATGGATCTTAGCATACCAGGCTCACGTATATCTATGATATCCATGAAGGGCCTCTCTACTTCTCTAGCTGGATCCAATCTCTATATATTCACCTTAGCTGAACTAAATGGGATAGGTGAGAATTAAATGGGGGTGGGTGGGGGTTGGAATTGTGTTGGTGGGGTTAGGAATTAAATGGGGGGGGGGGGGGGGGGGTTGAGAATTGGGGTGGGAATTGAGTTGTTTGTGGTGGGACTGGGAGTTAAAAAACAAATACAAAATTGATACGGTTTGGTTCGGTTTATTCGGGGCTGAAAAAAACTCAAACCGAACCAAAATAATTCGTTTCGATTTTAGCAATTTGATTTCGATTTTCGTTCGATTTCAGTTATTTTTTAGCTCGGTTCGGTTAATTCGGTCAGTTTACATGGACCAATTAACACCCCTAATCTGAGTTGCTTCTTCTCCTTGAGGTGTCAATGATGCATCGGTGGGAGAGTTGTCGTGAACATTACTGGATTGAGGATTTGCAGACTGCATTATTTTCTCTGATAGCTTGTTGATCTTTTGTCAAGTTGTGGTAAACACTGTCAGTGTATCTCGTTTTTTTAGAAAAAAATAAACTCATTGTTCCCTACGGATGGCGCCAAACCGATGCGCCCAAAAATTCCTGTGAGTTTGACCAGCAAAACAATTGTTAGACTGCTAAGGACCACCTTTTTGGTGGCCAAAAGCACTCCGATGCTAAAGTCAGTAACTCTGTTGGAACAAGGATGTAAATCTGGATAAAACTCAGTTAAAGTTGCATCCCTGTGTTGAATGTTCTCTTTACCTTTTATAATGGTCGTCGTTAATTTTCTGCGTGACTTAAGCATGTAAGGCACAACGGAAGAAGATGTTTCTTGTAAAAGTCTCCTCCTTAATGGAAATGCATTCGTGGAGGCGTAACTCGTTCCACAACTATTTTTTGGTAAAACGTTTCTCTTCTTTATGAGAGAACTCGTATTGGGCCTGAATTCAGGCCATGTTTGAGTTTTCTCATTGGCAAACCTCATCTGGGCCTCTGTAGTTGACTTTATTCTTCCTAGGCTTTATGAGCTGACCCAATAGATTAGGCGTTGTATTCTCGTGATGGATCTTTATGCCACGTGTACGGCCGTGATGATCGGTCTATTTTGATGTATGATCAGAAACAACCAAATGCCTCCTAAAAGCATCCACAATAGTCCATGTCCCAGATTGCCCTCTGTATATTTGTATATAATTTGTTTCCTACGTGGCAACTCCCTTTCCCATACGAAAGTTTTCTATTGAAGCCCATCTCCAATAACACCTAGCAAAAACAGGGACAAAGCAGTCATGCAACCTATGTTTTCTATAAGCCGTAGGACTAGTTTGACTCTGTTTTTGACTTGGTCTCCTCCCTTCCATGTTTATTTTCTTTCCCTTTTTCTCTTTCAACAAACTTCTTTTTTTCCAACAGAGACTACACTCCTCTACGTAGCCACCACCCGAACCCAATCCCCTTTTCCATCGTGATTTCTTCTTCGTTTCTAGCAGAAATTCTTCCATTTTTCCATTATCTTTGTTAGAACCACATCTTTATACCCCTTTATTCATTTACCAATTAAACTTCATTTAGAGTTTTTTTTATTCGAGCATACCAAGTGTTTGATAAAATGTCAAATCAGGATGAAGTGCCAAAATGGTTACATAAGAAGATTATAAAGCCTTTGTATCGAGGTTTCGAGTTGGATTCAGATTCCACGATTTCATGTTTGAATTCTTTGAAGAAGAGGAAGAGTTTTATCGGGAGAAACTGCAATTGATTCAAGCAACTAATTTGTCAACGGAAACCATTAGATCTCTTAATGTTCAACCACGAAAAATATTTGGCGACTACATGTTAGAAACTCAAGGAGTATACAACGATTATTTCAGTGATATTCCCATCTTCGATGGTGACTATTTCGTAAGGTGATTTCAAATGCATTTGTCATAGTTTTATCGCATTCAGGATGTACTTGTTGGAAATAATGTTTATTTCTCTCAGAGGGTTTTGTGCACTGGTCAAATGGTTTAACTCATCTTCAAAAGAACACTTGTGTATTGCAAAAGCTCGCCAATGAAACGTCAATTGATGGTCTTGACGAATATTTGAAAGTTGTTGAAACTACTGCTTATGATTGTCTAAAGAATTTTTGTAAGACTGTGATGCAAGACCTTGGAGAGGAGTATGGGAACCAACTACTGAAGATGTGGCTAGAATGCTTGCTGAAAATGAAGAATGAAGGTTTCCTGGAATTTTAGAAAGCATCAATTGCATGCATTGGGAGTGGAAGAATTGACCAACTGTTTGGAAATGTGCATATCAGAACTACGAAAGGCATTCAACTATGGTACTTGAGGTTGTTGCATCCGGTGATCTATGGATATGGCATGCTTTTTTGGCATGTCGGGTTCATACAATGACATCAACATCCTTGATCGATCAACCTTTTTTTATCGACTTATCAAAAGTGAGGCTCCTCCAGTAAATTTCAATATCAATGAACATGATAATAATAATTGTTATTTTCTTGGTGATTATATTTATCCAAAGTTGGCCACTATGTTTGAAATAATTTCAAGTCCTCTCAATGAGAAAGAGAAATTGTTTGCTAAGGTCCAAGAAAATGTAAGGAAAGATGTTGAAAAAGTATTTAGGGGTTTTGCAAGCACGGTAGGCCATTGTTTGTCAACCTGTGAAAACTTGAAGTAAGAGGCAAATGCATGATATTATGCTCACTTGCATCATTTCGAACAGTGTGATTGAGCTCATGATCACGATTGATATATTTCGAGTGATATCCCACTAGCTGAGCATAAATATGATTATGAACCTAGAGGGCGTTATGCTGAGTACATCACATGTTACCATTTTTATCGGGATGTAGCAGCTCATCGTCAATTGCAAGATGATTTAGTGGAACACATCTGGGTTCACTTTGGCTCATCGTGATGTTTTTACTTTTATGTATTTCAAGTCCTTTTTTGCTTAAGTTCTTTTGTATTCTCTACTAAAGTTCTCCTTTTAAGTAATTTAATATTTTATTTAGTAACACTAAGTTTTACAGCTAAAATACACATGTTTGACGATTAATATTAAAATGTAAAATTTATTCCTTAATTGAAAATAATAAAATACAAAGAGGTTATACTTTTTCCCTTAAGTTACATTTGTTCCTTCATACCCTTCAGTTAGATGGCTTCCTCATTATCCTCATTTTCATCCTTTTCACCCAAGCACGCTCTTCATTAAGGGTGGGCATCCCATCCTACGATCCTGATCCCTTCTCGATCTTGTCCCATTCAGTCCTGATTTTTTCGTGTCCTTTAGTGACTGATCAAACTCATCCTGATCCCGTCCAATCCTGATCTAGAGTGAGATGAGATCGAGATGGAGATTTTCAATCCCACCCATCTCGTCCCGAACTTATTTATTTAATATTTATTATTATTAATTTTAATCAAACTACTCTTCTAAATGGAAGTTTAGGATGTGATAAAATTAAATCAAAACATCTATTGTTTGAAAACTTGCTTGATTTGGCACTCTTTGTTTAGATAGAAACTATTTTAGGTCAAATAGAACTCATGAAAGTTTATGCTTTTGCACTACGAATTATGTAGTTGAAATTTGGTTAATGAGCAATATTTTTCATTTTTGAACTTATATTAAGACAACTTGAGAACTTACATCATTCATACAAGATATAGTTAGGAGCAATGTGAGATGAAATTTTATATTGTTATGATGAAAGTTATATGTATATAAATTAGGCATTATTGGCGTGTGAGAAATGTGCGAAGAAATGTTTTTGTTATTCTTTATTGGAAAACTATTTAATACATGCTCATCCCATCCCGTCCCGAACCCGTTTGGGATGGGACAAGGTCGGGATGAGGTCTATCCCATCCTAGTCTCGAACAAACGGGGTGGTATAGGGATGAGGTACATCCCGTCCCATCCCTTCTCGTGCCCACCCCTACTCTTCATCATCTTCACAATCCTCGTACTTCCTAGTCACTATTTGATGTTCAACATTCATTCTTGCAATTGCATTTTCTTCTTCCAATTAAATATATTTCGACAAATATTCTCTTTCCTTCAACATTATATCAGTTTGTCCTGTTAAATCTCTTATTTGTAAAACCTAATACAAAATGCTTAATGTAAAGACTATGAATAGTTCAGTAATTACCTGATCACTTTCGTTAGCACCATTAAGGTTTAGTTGTGCCACTCTTTTGATGCACGACCACTTTGCCATAATCTTTTTTAATTATTGGATTCTATTTTCTAATTATGCAGATCCCTTCTTCCAAACCCATGAGAAATTGCATCATTGTAGATGTCATTTACGCAATAGTATAAAGACTTTTACTTCATGTCGATTTCGGTTACGACATCTTTAGACACCCTTATGAAGGCATCATATAGCTTATTATCTTCAGCGATGGTATAAGTAGTACTTTTTACAACATCAAAACCTTCACCTTCTTCAACTTCAATGGATGTTAGTATATTTGAGAAGGGGATACTTTTAGACCTCGACCCTCCTTGAGTGCTTCTACCTCCTCTTATTTGGGTTGGAAGAGGTTGAGGTTGGAGGTACCTAAATTGAGGGTTTTTTTTTTTGTTGAAATTGAGATTGAAATGTTGGGGTGAAAAAACTGGTTTTGAAATGTTTGCGATTGAAAATGAGGGGTTTGGAATGATTGTGATTGAGATGACATTCGAGATAATAAATTTAAGAAAGATATTGTGATTTAATATTTTGGGTTTGAGGATTTTCAAAAATTGACACTCACCTTGTGAAAAGAATTTGTCGACCGGACTTTCGATTGTGTTAGACTATTATAAGGCCAATTATAACAAAAATCATCGAGCTCATCATTATCTTCCAAGTTTAAATTGAAGCAATTTTATGATGATCCATAAAATTTTTTGAAAAATCTAGAAATTGAAATAAAAACTTTGAAATTGCAAATACAACAAATAAAAACAAGAATGAAAATTGAGATCAAATATGGACGAGGGAAATAAAATTTTTAGACGAAAATATGGATTGTTGTTATGGTGAAATCGAGTTCGGAAGAGGGGTTTATATAAGGCAAAATATGAATGTTACATAATGACCGTTCTAGTAAAAAAATAGTCGTTTTGACTGTCATTAGAGCATTGAAATATGCAGTCAAGATTCCTCCAGACAAATATATTTGTTGAAATTAACGGACAAATAGGCTGACATATAGCAATTTTTTTTTTTTTTGAGTTGTGTGGCTTATGATACGCCGAATGACTTATCATAGGCTTCAGAGCTCAAACTCTAGCTTTTCCGCGCAAGTGTCTTTGCAGACAGAAATGTGTGAGCGTTTCCTAGGCAAGGTACTATGCAGGCAGTGCATTAGGGTTGTTTTGGGCATGAGGAGGAAGGGTTGCTTGGGTGTCAGTAGAAAGGGTTGCCTCGTCCCAAGACCACAAAAATTATCTTCCTCACTTCATTCTCTTGTCATCATCGTCACATTCCAAAATGCCCCCAAAATTTTGTCAATCGACCTCCCTTATCTGTGTTCCCTTTTTCTATCATCTCATCTCTTCGATACGTCGATTGAGTTACTCATCATGGCAAATCTACTGGGGCGTGGGTGATTGGTATTTGATTTTTCTTCTTCTTCTTCAAATCTCTTTTGGATTAATAGGGAAGCCAAATAAATATAGACTGGGAAATGTTAATGGCAAACTAAAATCCATAAAATTATACTTTTTGGTAATTAACATAGTAGCAACCAAGGAAGCACAATACACCAAAAAGCCAACGTACCTATGTCACATACACCTTTGATACCGATACACCACGGATACGCCATCGATGCACCTTAGATACATCCCAATATAGTCGAGGGGTGTATCTCGCAGTTAATGGCTAGGAAATGGCCGTGTATGGCCAAACAAATTTCTTTTTCCTATTTTTCTTTGCAAATTACAAGACTATGTTGGGATATGAAGAATTTATTTTTTTGGGGTTGTGCATGTGTATGCATATGTAATGTGTTATGACATCTTTTTTATGTTTAACAAATTAGTGAAATGATAATCCTATGACTTTGGTGTTTATGCATTTATGTTTGTGGTTTATGAATATGATTAATTAATTAATGATTTAATTACCATATTTTTATTATAAATATATAATTATAATTAATATAATATTGTATAGTACCCGTGCCTGTATCCTTAATTTTGGAAATTTGTCGTTACCCAGTGTTGGTTTCATATCCATATTCATATCCATGCAACCCAGGCAGCAACGGATCCGGGGGGGCTCCTACGCACAAAGCACAGGACGCCCTCCTATGCACATTTATCAGCCGTCGGATTAGATCCGACGGCTCAGATTCATGAATTTCAAAAAAATGGATTTCAAAATTCAAATTTTTTTTTGAAATCCATGAATCTGAGCCATCGAATCAGATCCGACGGCTGAAAAATGTGCACAGGATGTCCTCCTGTGCTTCCTGCGCATGACCCCCCCTCAATCCGGCAGCAACAAAGTATGATATTTTCTTTCTAACACAAAAACAATTCATTCTTGAACTTGCTATAGTAAATCTAAATATTTCATATAAAAAGTAAACGAATGATTCACGCGTATGATAACAAGAAAAATTATATGAGATTCATTTTCAACTCAATGTAGCTTCAAAATTTGATGGTCAAAGAAAAAGAATAAAACATGATGGTTGAACACTTTTTAAACAAATTGTAAATAAACAAATAAAATGGTAGTGTGGGTGCGCATCACACGCGTGGATGGCTAGTAGGTAAAGAATGAGAATTAGTCTTGTTTACAGACTAGACTAGACTACTAATGGGATGAAATGTGACTGAAATAGGTCATATGCATCTAAACTCTTAACAAGTGACCCCATGCATGTTTGTAATCAAACGTTTGGTTAGAAAAAAGAAAATAAAAGAAATCTCTTCTCTTCCATTCATCTTCACTGGCTAATTGTACCAAAAGCTGCACTGGCTACATCAGATGAAAAGATAGATGTAACGTCTCCGGGACCCATCTTGACCAAACATTAGAATTTATTTTGTTGTTTTTGCTGAGAAAGACTTGCAAATTATGCCCTTTTAGCTTGGCCTTTTCTCTTGCACTTAGATTTCTCTTGCACTTAGATCATGAGTTAATTGCCATGCTATAATCATATTTCTACTTCTATAACGAGAACCAAAAGTTGTTTTCTTAGGTCCGTCATTATTTGCAATCTTGAATATGCACTCACAAAAATTAAATAATTATCATTAGGGATGGACATGGGACGGGATGGACCTCATCCCTATCTCATTTCGTTTGTTTAGGCCTCATTTCGATCTCGTCTCATTTCAAATGGGTTCGGGATGAGACGGGACGGGACGAGATGAGCATGTACTAAATTTTAGATTGAAAATTTAACATGCAAGATTGAAAATTTTGGATTTACCAAACATACAACTCTAAGAACAACTATTTAACTTTACAGGAATTCTAAATGTCGAGGAAGTGGGCGAGGAAATGAGCGAGGGGAGGGAGGTGGCGGGGTGGGGACCGTTCACCTCCATCGGGATGTGTGTCATCTTTTTTGGCGCACGCATCCCGAGGGAGGTGAACGGTCCCCGCCCCGCCACCTCCCTCCCCTCGCTCATTTCCTCGCTCGTTTCCTCGCCACGTAGAACAACTCTTAACTTTAAGCTATTGATAATTATTTCCCCATTTCATTAGTTTTGACTCCTTTTTTTTTACAACCAATATTAAAGATAGCATTTTTTTTGTACATTGCTAACGAAAATAATCAATGTCTTTGTCATCTAAAAATTACGAGGAGCACATATTGTTGTTATCGAGAGTTAGGAAGTGAAAAAAAGAAGGGAGAATGTTTGAGTTAGATTAATTATCTAGGTGAATCGCATGGAAGCTTGTGATAATAAAATAGTCATGTCAATAAGTAAAACAACAAATAAAAGTCATGTCAACAAAAAATAGTTTCATAGTTTCATACTACATATTTCATATTATATATTAAAAAATTTGGTTCGGGATGGGCGGGGTTGACAATCTTCATCCCAATCTAAATTGGGATGGGAGGGGACGGGATCAGGATGAGATTGATCAATTCCAATAGGACCCCAAAAATCAGAACGGGACGAGATCAGGATGGGATCGCGGGATAGGATGCCCACCCCTAATTATCATCATATCTCCATTCTTTTCCCTCTTTATGTGTATTCTCTCCTCCTCTCCCTCTCCGTTCTGCTCCACCATCTTTGGCATTCAGATTCTCTTCCACTCTCTTTCTCCTCTTCCTTTCTCTGTTCAACCATGACACCACCACAACGCCCCCTTTCTTTGTTCAACCACGACCACCACCAGACCCCCTCTCTCTACCTAATTAAAATCCCTTACTTTTTCTGATTTCAACCACCATCGACCACCACTACCTTCCTCTATCTATCCGTTTAGATAGCAAATCAACACCCACAATCACACTCTTAGAATCTCTATCAGTTCCCAAGCTACCCTTCTTCCATAGAATCCACAGCAGCTACTACAATCCCATCTCAAACAAAGGCTTGGGTATATGGTGAATATGGAAGACCAGGGTCCTGAAGTGATGCACAAATTTTAGCGCCTCCATTGAAGGAAGATCAAGTTTTGGTAAACGTTTTTGCAGCTGCACTTAACCAAGTTGATGGAAAGAGGATGCAACCGTAGATCGGTCAGTTTTGGAGACGAAGGGGATCACTTAAATCGATTTGTTTGAAGGATGGGCAATGCTTTGGACTCACTAACAATCCAACCCTCTTTGTTCCCCTCATCATTTAATTCATTCTGAGTTTGATTTCCTAACCCACACCAACCCTCTAATCTTCTTTCAAGTTTTGAATGGAATCACAACTAAATCTCCCCTAAAAAATGATTAAAGAACTTCGAAATTAAATTTTTAACATGAAATATAGAGTAATTCTATATGTCGAGGGTTTGGGCGAGGTTTTGGGCGAGGGAAGTGCGCCGCACGCGCTTGCAGCTGACGTGTTGAAAAAAAAAAAAAAAACATTTGCGAGGGAAACGAAAAATTTGGGAGAAGAAGAGGGGGGAAACGAAGGCGAGAAGAAGAGGGAAACTCAAAAAACACAGCTAACCTGCGTCTCTCGCTCCCTCTGTCTCTCGCTCCCTCTCCCTCTCCCTCTCCCCATTATCGACGCATTCGAGCTCCCTCTCCCCATTTTCGGCAGATTCGACCTCTCCCCCAAACGAAGCTCCTCCTCTCTCCATCAACACTGAAACGAACGAGAAGAACGAAAATTTAGGAAGAAGAAGGAAATAAGGAGAAGAGAAGAAGGTCTCGTTCGTCCCTTCCCTCTCGCAAAAGGTAAATTTTCCCTCTCATTTTAGGTTTTAGGTTTTTGGTTTATGGTTTTTAGGTTTTGATTTTCCCTTTACTTGGGTGTTTTAGGTTATTGGTTTCGGAGGAGCAAGTTGGTTTTCATCGCTCGGACGCAGAGGTAAGCCCATTCTTCTTCTCTTCGTTTCGTCTTCAGATCTAGGCTTCATCTAGGGTGCAAATTTTTTTTTATTTCAGTGTTCTTGAGCCATCTAGGGTTCTTTTTTTTTTTTTTTTTTATTTCAGTGTTCTTGAGCAATCTAGGGTTCTTAATTTTTTTTTTTTTCAGTGTTCTTCAGCCATCTAGGGTTCTTTTTTTTTTTTTTTATTTTCAGTGTTCTTCAGCCATCTAGGGTTCTTCTTTTTTTTTATTTTTTTGCAGTGTTCTTCAACCGAAGAGCTTCAGTGTTCATGTGGGTTCATTTTTTTTTTTTCAGTGTTCATGTGGGTGTTTTTTTTTTTTTTTTTTTTATGAATTGTGGGTTTTTTTTTTTATAATTTCAGTGTTCATATCTGTAGAATTTTTCTTTTTCTTTAAGATTTGTTTTCATCAAAACTATTCTTAGATCTATATTCTTAATCGTGTTAAGGCACCACATGCGAGGTAATACTCGGCGAGCCCACGATTATTAATATTAGATTAAAGAAGAATCTTCAAAATCATGAAGTGAGGTGGCGGGGTGGGAGCCGTTCATCCCACTCGAGATGCGTGTGATAAATATAGTCTGCATGAAAATGACTGGTTGGGTGGATTATACTCTGAAAGGATGCGATGGGTGCCAATATTTCAAAGAAATGGTTTTTGGGCGGGGATGTCTTCAACTCAAAGGAGTGAAAGCATGAATGCTTTTTTTGATGGTTATGTTAATTCAAAAACCACATTGAAGCAATTTGTAGAACAGTATGAGAATGCACAACGAAGTAAAGTACAAAAGGAAGTTGAACAGGACTTTAAATGTTTTAGCCGAAGCCTTCCATGCATTACTCCTTATGCAATAGAGAAAAAATTTCAAAATGCTTACACTATAAAAAAATTTAAAGAGATCCAAAATGAGATCCAAGGGAATCTATGTTGTAGAATTGTGGGTGAAGATATGGATGGGGGTGGCTGTGAGTTGTACACTATTAAACAAGACTTGCTGATAAATGAAAGGCAACGATCGGTCCATTATGTAGTCTCTTTAAATGTTGACGACTTTGGCATCAAGTGTAACTGTCAATTGTTTGAGTTCAGGGGGATTTTATGCAAACATATATTTAAAGTCTTGTTTGAAAGAGAGATTCATGATATACCTGATAACTATGTTCTTCGGAGGTGGAGGAAAGATGTTAAGAGGGCTCATACGAAGGTGAAAATTGTTTATTCAGATTGGGGAAAGAAGCCTGAAAATGTGCGATTTGAAACGATGTGCAATGCCTTCTATGAAATGGCTGAATTCGCCGCTGAGGATGAAAAGAAGACAATCGAAGTTCAAGAATGGATCACTTTGAAGATGGACCAATATAAAATTGTCGGTGGTGATGAGCATGTTGATTCACATAGGTATTTGGAACTGGGCACCACTACTTCTAGTTCTGCCATCCAGATTCATAGTCCATTAGCGGTTCGTAGCAAAGGACGACCGTCTAAATCAAGGATAAAATCCACCATCGAGAAGGTGTGTAAAAGGAGACAAGGGAAAAAAAAGAAATACACGCAAACGAATCAGGCCATTGAGACTAATCTGGTATGTTTTGCAATATGTTTTATGAATGTATATATTTTTATGTTACATATATTGATGATAATATGTTTGGCCACTTATGATTTGTATGTTTGTTATCGTTAAGGATGATAATACGGGGTCACGCGATTTACAACCTGGAAGCGTTGATCAATTCAACTCGCTCCTCTCACAGGTACATATTATGTAGTTTGTATGTATCTCTTTGTACTGTTTGTTAGTTATGTGTTTTGTATGACTCCTATTATTTATTTTTGCAGCCGCCTTTGCAGCCACCCGGTTCAAGCCACGGAATGGACTATACAAATTATAGGTTATGATAAGGTTAGTCATCGTTGTCTGTGTATGGGACAGGCTTACCCCTTAAGTAACATATTAGAGAAACTATTTATGTTGTTGAGCATCTATGGTATCACTTTTTATTTCCTGTACTGGTGAGTTTAGTCAGAAAAGTTATTAGTGTTGTTATCTGATATGTATGTTATATTTCTACAGAAATTCTAAATGTCGAGGAAGTGGGCGAGGAAATGAGCGAGGGGAGGGAGGTGGCGGGATGGGGACCTTTCACCTCCCTTGGGATGTGTGCCGTATTTTTCGGCGCGCGCATCCCGAGGGAGGTTAACGGTCCCCATCCCACCACCTCCCTCCCCTCGCTCATTTCCTCGCCATGTAGAATAACTCATATTTCTATATACAAAATCCATAAGATCTATTCTCATAAATAGACCTCCCCCCATTATAATAATAAGATTAGATTGGAATAAGTAAAGCGTAAATACGTCACTAATGTTTTGCTAGGGCGTTCAAACATCAGAATGAAGCAGTTGGAAAGTATCTTGTCGTGTTATTTAGTGATTTGAATACAACAAAATCGTGAGGGATTACTTAAATCTTAGAGAATAAATTGAAGAAAACTTGTAGCCTTCCATTTGTTGTTGTCTTGGTTACTCTGTTTGGATTTCTCACCATGGTGTACTACTTGTTGCATATTTTTCAGACTCTTACATTTGCATGGGTGGACTTTTTCTTCTCGGGTTTTGTAGCAGGTATTTTCTCTATTCCATGATGACAATCACATATTTGATACAATTTAGTGTTTAGATTCTTCCAAAGGCTTATATTGCAATTTCACAACGTTTTCTAATTATGGGTGCATCTGATAATGTAAATATGCTTGGTTTTGTTGTTAACCCGGTTTTCATTTACTTAGTTATTTATTGTATTGGAAGATAAGTTAGCAGACTCTGACCAGAACTGACTTGAAGCATACAGTGACGCTGTTTACCAGTCTTGTTCATTCCTTGATCCAAGAAACTCTCCCCTCTTGGTTTCTATCAGTGCATGGGTCAGAGCACGAAGAAGGATGGGAGCAATGCTGAGAGGTTATGCAGTTGGACATATTTTGCAGTTGATGTAAATTCAGTTTAAATCTTCAGTTGATGTTCAGATATTCAAGCTTTTTTATCTTCAGTTGATGTAAATTTAGTTTGCAATGTGTAGATTCAGTTGATGTAAATTCAGTTTGCAATGCAAGACAGTCGTTTTTATCTTTGAATGTGTATTTGTCGCATTGTTTGATAATGTGTAAATTCAGTTGAAATGTTCAGATATTGAGGTCGTTTTTATCTCAGTTGTTTTATCAGTTGAATGTGTATCTGTTAGGTGCTCTGTGAGTTAGATGTTAGATGTCTGTTAGCTATATCTGTTAGTGATAGGCCTCCTATCTGTTAGTGCTCTGCAAGTGAATGCTGTGCTATTACTGAGAATGCTGGAAGCAAGCTACTGAGAATGCTGGAAGCAAGTGGATGCTGTTACTGAGAATGTTGGAACCAAGTGCTGATGTTACCAAGTGCTGCTGTTATTAAGAAATGCTGGAACCAAGTGCTGATGTTACCAAGTGCTGCTGTGACTAAGAAATGCTGGGACCAAGTGCTATGACTGAATATAATAGAATGTTGTAACAGAATACAATAAATGTTGTAACAGAATATTGTTGTGGGATTCCTCCGAATCTCTCCTCGCCGCTTCTGAGCGAACCCACAACTTGTATGATTCCTCAGCTTCTTCAACTGACATAAACCCCTTGTAAGAAGCATGACTATACCCTGATACCGACGAAAAACATGCGGGCCAGTTTAGGTATACTCCTGGCTGACGACCTCGATAGACAACATACGCTCTGAATGCCATTCCTGCAACAGGAGGGGATATAAGGAAGAGGGAAGTATAGTGTGAGAGGCTGTTGGAATTCAGGCGTGCGAACAAAGTCGAAACTCACACAAAGGTCTAAAACTTCATTAACATCTTGAAACTCAAGTACATAAACCTAAGATGTACAGACTATTTCTGAACAAAAATCGTAAACCCTAGATCTAAAATAAGAGGAGAAAAAATAAATTGAAGCTTTGAAGGTTGAAGACGAAACGAAGAGAAGAACAAAGGGAGTTAGTGTTGCATATGATTAAACCTTATCGGTTGTTTCTGCCTTAATTTCATTATACATTACAACAAGACTTTATTTAGTTAATATGTACAATAAATACAGAAAGATGAAAACTTAAGAACAGAAGGAAATACTTACAAATAAAAGGCTAAAGGTTTTTAAGCCATAATTTTATTTGCATTACCATATTCACGATAATATCGTTGGAACTCGTCAAGGTTGACGAATTCCATCCCATATTTAGGTTCCCTCACCTCTTCTACATTTTCTTCCACCAACATACAATCATTATCTTCTACACTATCCATTCCTGTAATGTTTGTTTATAAATCACAGGGCGATGATAAGCAAAAAAAAAAACCACATGAACACTGATATTATTACAATTAAATTGAATCCTAGATGAAGCTCTTCGGTTGAAGAACACTGAAATAAATAAAAAAATGAACCCTAGATGAAGCTTTTCGGCTGAAGAACACTGAAATGAAAAAAAATGAACCCTAGATCTGATATAAATATCATGAATATAGTCATGATTTTGAAGATTCTTCTTTAATCTAATATTAATAATCGTGGGCTCGCCGAGTATTACCTCGCATGTGGTGCCTTAACACGATTAAGAATATAGATCTAAGAAGAGTTTTGATGAAAACACAGAGATAAAAAGATGCTTATATATATAAAATCTTTAAAAAAAAAAAAAAATTCTAAAGATATGAACACTGAAATTATAAAAAAAAAAAAATATGCAAAAATTGAAAGTGATTCTACAGAATTTGATTATGTGAGGAAGCCAAAAACTTGGAATCATGTTAGTGAAATTGGTTCCATGTAATTAAATAACAACCAAACAATAGCTTCAGCTTTTATTTCCCACAACCAAACCACAGTTTGACATGCGGGAATAATTCGATAAGTCAATTGTTTGAGTATTCTAGAAGAGTGATTCTACACAGCGAGGAAATGGGCGAGGGGAGTGAGGTGGCGGGGGTGGGAGCCGTTCATCCCGTTCGGGATGCATGCGCGAAAAGTCAACACACGCATCTCGAGTGGGATGAACGGCTCCCACCCCGCCACCTCACTTCATGATTTTGAAGATTCTTCTTTAATCTAATATTAATAATCGTGAGCTCGCCGAGTATTACCTCGCATGTGGTGCCTTAACACGATTAAGAATATAGATCTAAGAATAGTTTTGATGAAAACAAATCTTAAAGAAAAAGAAAAATTCTACAGATATGAACACTGGAATTATAAAAAAAAAAAACCCACAATTCATAAAAAAAAAAAAAAAAAAAACACCCACATGAACACTGAAAAAAAAAAAAATGAACCCACATGAACACTGAAGCTCTTCGGTTGAAGAACACTGCAAAAAAATAAAAAAAAGAAGAACCCTAGATGGCTGAAGAACACTGAAAAAAAAAAAAAATAAGAACCCTAGATGGCTCAAGAACACTGAAATAAAAAAAAAAAAAAAAAAAAAAGAACCCTAGATGGCTGAAGAACACTGAAAAAAAAAAAAAATTAAGAACCCTAGATTGCTCAAGAACACTGAAATAAAAAAAAAAAAAAAAGAAGAACCCTAGATGGCTCAAGAACACTGAAATAAAAAAAAATTTGCACCCTAGATGAAGCCTAGATCTGAAGACGAAACGAAGAGAAGAAGAATGGGCTTACCTCTGCGTCCGAGCGATGAAAACCAACTTGCTCCTCCGAAACCAATAACCTAAAACACCCAAGTAAAGGGAAAATCAAAACCTAAAAACCATAAACCAAAAACCTAAAACCTAAAATGAGAGGGAAAATTTACCTTTTGCGAGAGGGAAGGGACGAACGAGACCTTCTTCTCTTCTCCTTATTTCCTTCTTCTTCCTAAATTTTCGTTCTTCTCGTTCGTTTCAGTGTTGATGGAGAGAGGAGGAGCTTCGTTTGGGGGAGAGGTCGAATCTGCCGAAAATGGGGAGAGGGAGCTCGAATGCGTCGATAATGGGGAGAGGGAGAGGGAGAGGGAGAGGGAGAGGGAGCGAGAGACAGAGGGAGCGAGAGACACAGGGAGCGAGAGACGCAGGTTAGCTGTGTTTTTTGAGTTTCCCTCTTCTTCTCGCCTTCGTTTCCCCCCTCTTCTTCTCCCAAATTTTTCGTTTCCCTCGCAAATGTTTTTTTTTTTTTTTTTCAACACGTCAGCTGCAAGCGCGTGCGGCGCACTTCCCTCGCCCAAAACCTCGCCCAAACCCTCGACATATAGAATTACTCTGAAATATAACTACACTTTCCCTTATGAACAGTGAAAAGTGTGTTTTCAACCTGATTTCCATCCCATTTTTAACCTACAACTCTATGGTATTTACAAGAGAAAAGTAAAAGGTGGGTAAAAAGTGATAATGGTGTTTATGTTAGGGGTGGGGACGGGACGGGATGGACCTCATCTTTATTTCATCTCGTTTATTTGGAAACGAGACGGGATAGACCTCATTTCGACCTCGTCCCAATTCAAACGGGTTCGAGATGGGATGGGACGAGCATGTACTAAATTTTGGATTGAAAATTTAACATGCAAGATTAAAAATTTTGAATATACCAAGCACACAACTCAACTCTACTTAAGTTTCCATGGTGATAAACTTAAAGGTTTTGGGTAGGGATAAATCCTTTACAAATCTGTAACACAAACTAAATTCAAATCAATCAGAAGCTATTTATTTTTAGTATCCTATTCAAGACTACATAGTAAACTGAGGATACTACACATTAAGCTATTTTGGGAAAAACCAAAATTTAAACCCAAAGATCTCAGAGGTGCAATTATTGGTCCTTTGGCTCAATTTTCCCAAATTTACACCCTTAAATCTTTCTTGAAACTGTTAACCAAGATGTTGGGAAAAAAATGAAATTTCGATCCCCCCTCCCTCATAATATTCTACTAGTATGAACAAATTGAAAAGAACTGGTTTTCCAAGTGAGCATTATATCTTTTGGCAAGTACCTTTTTATTTTCAATTTTTCTTCAATTTTTTGTTTTACTTGGAAGGATTTGTGATTTGTAATATTACCATGACAAACATGTTTTTGGAATCAATTCAATCCATTACACCCAACAGTTGCAGTTACAACTGATAAAATGCAGAATGTTAATCATCGATTCTATCTGATACACCAAAAGTAGCACATGCAACATATACGAAGAATAACTCATTAATAAAATGCAGCAACAACATACGTCAGTGATCTTAGTTCAATATTAAAAAAATTAGTTTCGAACGGGACCGGATGGGCGGGATCGAAAACCTTCATCCCAATCCCATCCCACTCTATATTGGAACAGGATCGGGATGAGATTGATCAACCCCAATAGGACCCAAAAAATCAGGATGGGACGATATGGGATCGGGATGGGATGCTCACCCCTAGTCCGTCGACCGTTGGAATTGAAAAATGTTGTATGCTTTTATAATTCCTCAAGGCATGCTAAACGCGTGTTCAATGCCTAGTATTTCTCCACATCTAATTAGGAATTACACGTCTTCCTAAACTCACGATTTTTCATCCCTCAACAAATTTCCTAAACTCCCTGGGTTGACCTTTGGGATAGTTTTTATTAATAATTAAAATTTCTTTAAAAGTGTTGATCTTATGTTTCTTCTTTTTATAGTATGTAATAGTTAAAATGTCGTTTGCTGAAAATATCTTTCAATACAAGGGGTTTTCACTGCATTTTCACAATCATGGAAGAAAATAAAGGAACAATAATGTCAAGTGGTGAAGGAGAAAAAATATGTATTTCTGGAAATTTTAACTTTTTCCATGTTTATTGGTTTTCTTTTTAATTGACTCTTGAAAGAAAAAAATATTATCCATTAAACTAAAATTCATTAATGTATGCGATATATTTCAATGTGTTCATCAACCACTGTTAGGCGAACAAAGCCAATAGTATTAAAATAATTAAATTAAAAAAAAATCAATACATCAAGCTCAAAATTATTGTAGCTACGATATCATATTTGGAACAAGTTCATTTAAAACCTAAAATATCCTACATCCAAAATTTTACATCAAGGATCCTTCATACAAAGTTCCCTATCAACAACATGACTAATTTACTTCTCCTGTTATTTTTTTAAGGTTAACAAAATGTGGTTGGGTAAACTAAACAATTTTTATAAACTAAATAATAAAAAATAAAGCCGAGGGCATTGAGCCAAACATTCGCGTACACGTAGCAACTCCCTTTAATAATATGCTAAGATTTGACTTTTGAGATAATCAAGGATATTTTTTCATTTATTTGTGGGGTTTAGATATTGAGGACACAAGTAGATAGAATAAGATATGACAACACTCATTAAAGATTATTTTCAAGACATCTTCATCTCTTCTGAACCAGATTCAAACTCTGAATACTTAAACTTTTTCAACCTTGCATCAGTAGCGAAGAAAATTATGCTCTTATTTCTATTTCGGGAGGGGAGGAGATTTGGAACACTCTCAAGTCATTTGGGAAGCTTAAAGCACTTGTCTCGAATGGTTTTCAAGCGGGTTTTTTTTAACAAGTACTAGAACATAGTCAAAGATGGCGTCATCAATACCGTCCAACACTTTTTCATAAATAAACATGTCCCTCCAGCTTGAAGTTTTACATATATTGCCTTAATACCCAAATGCCCCAATCCTACTCAAGTCTCACAATTCAGACCAATTAGCCTCTGCAACATCTGATACAAAATCTTCTCTAAAATCTTAGCCTACCAACTAAAAGTCATTCTCCCTAAATTCACATCTCCCTTTTAAGGGGCTTTCATCCCAGGTCGCCTGATTGGGGATAATAAGGGGGTGGTTCAGGAAGTGATGCACTAATTCAAAAAATACAGAAGGAGAAAACATGGTTGGATCAAAGTCAAAATGGAAACGGCCAAAGCTTATGATAGGGTTGAATGAGGATTTCTTAAAAAAGTTTTCTCTGCCCTGGGCTTCTCCACTGAAAGGTGCAGTCTCCTATACTGTTGTAGATAGCCTTATAAATAATACATTTTAAGCCCCTAATTTTATATTTGTTATGTCCCAATATCTAATAAAAATATCTCATTATGTGTATTTTGTAGCAAATCAAGCACTAATCTCAAATCATACACAAAGTGGTACAATAAGGCTAAGTTCAACAACTAAAAAGGCCATTGGAAGTTCACACATTTCCCAACCATTTGAAGTACACTTTCTTAGGAGGCACTAATACCTTACCTGTCGCCAAAGGGGTGACGGCTCAGTGGTTGAGCAGTCGCAGATGGTATCACTAGGTCATTGGGTCGAACCCAGCAGGCGGCATCTGGGGTGGGTGGGTTAAGGGATAAAAAAAATACCTTACTTGTCATTTCCACTCACTTAGATAAATAACAAATGGTAAGTTAGTGGAAATGAGAACCACAAAGGAGACTAAATCCTACAATGAAAGAAGTTGTGAGAGGAGAAGTGAATAAACTTTTAGATGCGGGTATTATATACCCCATCTCAGATAGTCAATTGGTTTGCCCGGTTCAAGTAGTTCCCAAGAAATTTGGCATCACCATTGTGAAGAACGAGCTGATGAGTTGGTGCCTACTCGTGTCCAAATCGGATGGAGAGTATGTATTGACTATCGAAAGCTAAACTCAATTACTAAGAAAGACCATTGTCCTCTTCCCTTCATTGATCAAATGTTAGAGCGGTTAGCCAGTCTTGAGTATTACTGTTCTCTCGATGGTTACTCTGGCTACAACCAAATTCCAATTGCCCAAGAAGATCAAGACAAAACTACATTTACATGTCCATTTGGTACCTTTGCATACAGGCGTACACCGTTTGGTTTGTGCAATGCACCCACAACATTCCAAAGATGCATGTTGAGTATTTTCTCCGATATGACAGAAAATTTTCTAGAAGTCTTCATGGATGACTTCTCAGTCTTCAGTTCTAGCTTTGATCAATGTTTGAATCATTTGATCCTTGTGTTAAAAAGATGTAAGGAAAAAATTATTATACTCAACTGGGAAAAATGTCATTTCATGGTGAATTAGGGTATTGTGTTAGGTCACATAATTTTAGAAAAAGGTAGTAGACAAAGCCAAAGTTGACACCATAACTAATCTACCACCTCCAAGAACTGTCAAAGAAATCCGATCCATTTTAGGACATGTTGGTTTCTATTGTCGGTTCATCAAGGATTTCAGCAAAATTGCGAGGCCCTTGTGTGCACTTTTGGCCAAGGAAGTCTCGTTTGATTTTAATGAGGAATGAAATCTAAACTTACCTCAGCACACAATATTCGTCCACCTGATTGGAGTATTCTTTTCGAGATAATGTGTGATGCTTCTGACTATGCTAGAGGCGTTGTGTTGGGGAATCAAATAGACAAACGTCCCCATGTGATCCATTATGCAAGTAAGATTCTCGATGGTGCACAATTCAATTATTCTGCCACGGAAAAAAAGTTGTTGCCAGTTGGTTTTGCCCTTGACAAATTTAGATCATATATCGTTGGATCCAAAGTGATTGTCTACATTGATCATGCAGCTTTAAAATACATTTTGTGTAAAAAAAAAAGATGCAAAACCACGTCTGATCCGATGGGTTTTTTTACTTCAAGAATTTGATCTTGAGATTCTAGACAAGAAAGGAACGGAAAATGTGGTCGTTGACCACTTATCTCGAATGATTATTGAATCAGAGAAAGAATCATTATCCAAAACAAAAACTTTCTCGGATGAGCAATTAATGATGATCGCTCATGTCCAGTCACAACCACCTTGGTATGCTGACATTGGTCCAGGCAAGATAAGTTCAAGTTTCTATCCATGGTAAAGTATTTTTCTTAGGATGATCCTTATCTTATCAAATACTGTCCAGATCAAATCATTCGTAAATGTATCCCTGAGTTGAACCATATAGAGGTCTTGACATTTTTCCATGATCATGCATGTGGAGGCAATTTTAGTGCGAAAAAGACAGTTGCAAAAGTTTTCCAATGCGGTTTCTATTAGCCCACCCTTTTTTGAAATGCCCATGTGTACTATCAAGCTTGTACAAAATGTCAACAATTAGGGCGTATATCTCTCAAACACATGATGCCTTTGACTCCAATCCTAATTGTAGAGCTCTTTGATGTGTGGGGTATTGATTTCATGGGTCTGTTCCCAACTTCATATGGTTTCACCTGCATACTTGTTGCAATAGACTATGTCTCAAAATGGATTAAAGCCATAGCTTGTAGGACCAGTGATCACAGGGTAATTGTCAATTTCTTAAATGAGTACATCTTTGCTCATTTTGGCACACCTCGTGCATCAATGATAGAGGTTCCCACTTTTGCAATATAGTATTTGAAAACCTAATGAAAAAGTATGACGTTACCCACAAGGTTTTTGTACTATACCACCCGCAAACGAGTGGTCAGGTAAAAGTTTCCAACCGACAAATCAAACAAATCCTTGAAAAATTGTCAGACCAGATAGAAATGATTGGAGTTTGAGATTGCCAAAGTTTCTCTGGGCTTACCGAACTGCATTCAAAAGCCCCACAGGAATGTCACTATACTGTCTAGTATTTGGCAAATCTTGTCATTTACCCGTTGAGCTCGAGCACAAAGCTTTTTGGGCAATTAAACGTCTTAACTTTGACCTCAATAAAGCTGGTGAACATAAAAAGTTGCAACTAAATGAGTTTGATGAGCTAAAAAATTATGCATATGTTCTATCCAAAAAGTATAAGGAGAAAATGCAAAAAATCCATGATAGTCAAATCATGCGAAAAGAGTTTTACTCAGATCAAAAAGTACTTTTGTACAATTTTCGCCTTCACATATTTCAGGGAAAGACTCGTTGGTCAGGACCTTTTACTGTCAAAATCGTTACCCCATGGGGGGCTGATTACACCCAAACAGTACACACGGTCAATTGCAGTAAAGATTGGGGTGTCGATTTCACGAGGAAAAGCGATCTACAAAATAAGGTCAAGGAAGAAAAAAAACTACGCGAAACTAAATGTAAGAAATTCTAGCAATTTTATTTAATAGAAATTAAGTTTAAAGAAATCACAAGGTTCCAAGAATCCCTCCTAGATTTCACGCGCCAACTAGTATTGATTTGCTATGATGACTCGATTACGTGTTTCACATCCCAAACAATATAATCGGAAAAATAGTCTTTAATGCATTAATATATCCTAATGTAAATGGATTTTAGATTTCACTTTTTCTAAAAAGCACAAAGGTTGGTCATATGTGATATCCTAAACTTACGATATATCCGGAGACAATAACGTAATAAAAGACGATCACATATAACTAACTTTCTGGAATCAAGTGATCCTTAAAAATTCCACACATAAGAAAATCGTGACTAAACTTATATGGAAAAGAAAACGACAACCACCGGAATAATAATCTACGAAGAAATTTATGAAATCTTTGTCACTAAAATAACATAAATTCCTATATTAAATAAAAGTGAGAATCATAAACACCATTATTCATCGTGAAAGCATAAAACGAATCAAATACTAATTAAGTGCGTTACATCTAGGAATTCGTCTCTTCACCTTGCGTGGAGTTTAGTGACGCATAGTGAAGGTGATAACATCAACAATGGTGTGGAGTTTCATCGGCATGGCAGCGCATGGCGAATCAGTGATGCGCACCCTGTTGCTGCTGCGTTTCTACTCTGCTGTTGCGCACACTACTGCTGCTGCGTTCCCGCTCGTTCTGCGCACTCCCTGCTGTCCTGGACAGCGCCCTCTCTTGCGTTTCTGCTGCTGCTGGACAGCGTGGTGGCTGCTTGCTGCCCTGCATTTTTGGCTGCCTGTTGGACAGCGTTTTGCGTTGCTGCTGCTGCGTTTTTGTTCCAGCGCCAAAAACTAAAACTGCCTCTCAATTGGCTGCTGTCCTATTTGTGTTAAAAACCAAAACAAAAACCTTCTCCAAATTGGCTATTGTTGTTGTATTTGTGGTAAAGAGAAAACCATCATTGGGCCTAATTAGAAACCCAATACCCAATACAGATGGAAAAACCCAATCCAATTTGGATCCCAATGGAATTTGGAAGCCCAATAGAATTTGGAAGCCTAATTTGCAAATAAATGAGTCCCACCCCTTGAAAGGTGGGTTTGGCTATGTTTATCCATAATACTTCTTTGTACCACCAAAATTCAAAACTAATTTCCTTTGGTTTTCTTAATCTTTGGCTCGAGTGTCTCCGGCTCTACTTCGTCAATTTGGCTATGACTCACAATTATTCACCACGCTAATGCACTTTTGTCATTTAAACTCCAAATCCTACAAAAATGCAAAAATAGAATAATTAAACTAAAATACACTATTTGAAACACTAACAAATATATATTAGGAGGTATATTATGTTCTAATTATGTGAACATCAGGGGCCATCACAATCGAGAACCCAAAAGACTACAGTAGCTTCCAAGTTAATGGACAACATCTCAAGCTCTTTTTAGAGCTTCGTAACCCAGAAGTTGAGGAGATCCTTCTGGAAGACCCTGTTATCTCAAGATTAACTGACATTTGTACTCATTCATTGTATATACAATTTCTGTGTCTTTGTGTTATTTGGATGTCTTGGTTAACCCTACAAATCATACCTTGCTCGTGATCTGTGATATGTACATTCATTTGAGCATCAAACAAACCTATGGTGATTTCTACCCTTTGTTCCACTGTTATTGTTTCTCTTTAGTTCATATTTGACCCAAGTGTCTTATTTTATAACATTGAGGACAATGTTTGATTTAGGTTTGAGGGGACATATTTCAAAACTTATGTCTCATTTGAAAATGGGTTGTACATTGAGTAAAAAAATGTTTTTTGGTTTTTGTAACCCGAGTACTTATCCATGATGATATTATGTTCCATCAATCTAATTGCAAAGGCATCTGAGTGTAGGATTTGAAACTTTGAACGTTAGTAGTTTGTCAATATTAGACAATAATTTGTACTACTCATAAGCTAGGCATTTTCTAAGAGTTTGCATTGAAATGGTAGACATGTGAAAAATAGTGGAGACTTGAGCCCTGTGAGATTTCTAGCATTTCTTCTTTCTGAGGGTTATACGCTAATTATAAATTTCTTGAGTCTGACATTATCTTGTTGCATGATCTCTATAATTATTTGTTTCTGTCAAAAACTGAGAATGAAACATCCAAGTTGAATCATATCACTACAGTTGTGTTTCGAAGTTTACCTAAGGCATAGAACCCATATTAATTTAGGGAAATGAAGATAGGTTTTTGTTATCTAGTTTGAACCTTGTAGCCTATCCTATTTGTTGTTCACCATTGAAATCAGTTTGAAGCCTGTTATGTCGGTCTTTTATTGTTTAGCCCACTAACCACCAATTCAACCCACTAATTACCTAATTATATTTACCGTATCCTTTGATTTTGAGAAAGGTTAGGGATGAGTTATTAAGGAAAAAATGGTTTATCATGGAATATTATACTCCACAGTATCAAAAGAATTTACAAAGAGCATCAAGATCCAATGTCATTTTATATAAAAAAAATATGAAAAAATAGAAAAATAGAAGTAGTATTTCCTTATAATTAATAAGAAAATTGGATGCTCACAAACGAAAGAGTTGAGTAAAGTTTTGAAGTCATCTTACACTTATCTTAAAAAACCTCTAACTTTCTCAAAAATTTTGTTTATCCTTATCATTTCTTGTTTACACTTGTCCTAAGCCCCATTACAACCTAGTCAAATCCTTAGGAACATATGGCCGAAGTGTGGAGGGTGAATTGAGAAGTACTGTTGTGAATGAAGTCAACATTCTCAATGGATGATATCCTTGAGATCATATTTATTATATTCTCGAATTTTGATCTTTTGTCTTGTATGTGAACTATGTTTTTTTCATTGTTTCATCTTATTCACATACATTTGAGAGAAAATGGCCAAATCTTTGAGTGATTATATACCTTGTGAGATTTGAAGTTGAAGCGAATTTTCTAGAATTTGATCCAAAGGTAGGTCTACTTTTAAACTGAAATTTGCAACAAAGAAGATGATCAAACTCTTAATATAAACTTAAATGAATAATTCCTATTTTTTTGAATAGTTCTTACTGAAGTTACTTATTGACTTAATACTAATCGATAAGTTACAATAATACATCTCTTAAGGCTTACACATTCAAGTAGGAACTCTCTGAGGTTATTAAATAAGGAAAAAGTTATTTTTTTACTAAATTTTTTTTAGTTCGAGTTCCCGAGTATCACTAATGTTTGTGGGTATCATTTCTGGAAACCTTCACGAGACTAAAACTCGTCCACTAGGGGAAATCTAGAGGTCTAAAGGCTTACTACATATGCTAAATGTAATTGTGAATCCTACAAAAGTGAGTTAGTTTTTATTATTCTTTTGCTCGATGACTAGCAAAATGTAGGTTTAGGGGGATTTGATAGCCTTATAAATGATACATTTTAAGCCCTTAATTCTATATTTGTTATGTCTCCATATCTAATTAAAAATATTTCATTATGTGTATTTTGTAGCAAATCAAGCACTAATCTCAAATCATACACAAAGTGACACAGTAAGGCTAAGTTCAACAACTAAAAAGCTCATTGGAAGTTCATACATGCATTGCCAAAGACTAAAGATCTTCAAGCCCATAACAAATGAAGTCAAGGCCACCAAATATCATCATTTACGGATCTCGAGGAAATCAACTTGAAGATTTGGACATCCACATGGAAACTTCATCATAGCCAAAGAATCTCTACAAACTCCATTATCTATGCTCACATTTGGATTCCATCACTTTTACACTCTTCCCTATTTTTACTTCATCACTTTTACACTCCACCTTATTTCACTCCAACACTCTTCCTTATTTCACTTCAACACTCCATCTTATACCCCATTATCTCTACACATAAGTCTCACCCTTCTTCATCTATAAATACCCCACACATAAACAAAATTGAAGGGGACTTAGAACTATCTTAAGAGGAAAGATATTTGAAGTTAGAGATTGAGAGCTTTGGGTTTATTGTTGTAACTTAGAACTTGGTTGTTTTAATATCTCATGTACTTAGAACGTGTGCATTGTTAGCTTTGTTTAGTGACTTTGGTTTAATCTCATTTATGAAAATGTTAGAAGTGTTGTCTTTCATTAATATGGATAAATCACTTGCTTTTGTTTTCATCATTAAAAAAATCTAAACTACAGTCTTCATTCCATATTGTTCTAACAAGCCTTCTATTTAATGATTAAGATCTTCTTTATCTAACACTCACAAGCTACTTAACCTCTACTCTCATGGGTTTTGAGGTTGTTGACTTTTAAGTCTAGCATGATGTTTGAATATTAACATATGAGAGATTAGATCCTTAGTATTTCATTTCAATATGGATTCTTTGGATGTTTTAATACCATGCTCTTATGCTAGATTAGAATATCCATATGGCTTGATGTTTAAGTGCTCAAAATGATATTTTCCACCCTAAGGTGAGATGAGAATCTAGCTTAAGGTGTGCTCATGAGTATGTCTAAATATCAATTAGAAGTGTGGTCTAATGGGGCTATCAATCTATGGTGATGATTCTAAAACCCTAAGATTTCCTCTCTCAAGTTTCATTTTAATCTAGATTTACATTTGCTTTTGCTCTTTAGAAACATTATTCAAAACCCTTTTTTTACTAGGTTAAGGATTTAAAGTTGATTTTCAAAGTTAGTTTTCCATACTTTAGCCCTCTTTGTGGGATTTGACCCGTACTTGCCGTTATCTAACTCAATAGATAATCATGCACTTGCGGTAAGATTTGAGATTGATCAGTTGCCTATTTCAATGGCTGACAATGTCATTATTAATAGAAAACCTTATGCTTTCATCAAACTTAGTAGAGGTATTAGACAAGAGAACCCTCTATCCATTTTCATATTCATTGTTCTAGCCGAGACACTTTCCAGAATGCTCATGAAAACCCAGACAAATGGGGAGATGAGTGGTATTAAGGCATGGAGGTCATCCCCAGAATTCAATCACCTTATGTTTGCAGACGACCTCGTCCTTTTTTGCAAAGCTTTTCTTGAGTCTTGACCAATGCCACCTAGTGAAGAATATTTTTAAGGAATATTGTGTTGTGTTTGTTCAATTGATTAACTTTGACAAATGTTGTCCTGTTTACCCCCAATGTCTACCATAGACTCCAATGCATGATCCTGAGGGTCCTGGGTATGAGAGTTGTTAACAAAAAAAAAAAAAAAAAATTTATATGGGTCTTCCCCTAATTCTCTTCAGAAACAAAACCCAAGACTTCACCAACTTGATTGATAAAGTAAAAAAATACATTGTTGGCTGGAAATGCAAACTTTTGTCTCAGGCTGGTAGAACAATTCTCACTAAATTGGTGTCTTCTTCCATCCCCATCTATCTTATGCAATCTTTCTTACTCTCAGCATCTATTTACTTCAAAGACTGCAGCCTTTTCCAAGCTTATTTTACTAAATCGGGTTTCTCTTTCCTTTGGAGGAGTCTGGGGAAAACTCTAAGTACCCTCACTAAAGGTTTCTTGTGGACGGTTTCCAATGGGGAGTCTTTCAATACATGGAAGGACATGTGGTTATTTTATTTTGTCCCTCTGAGATATTATGTGTATTCGACTACCTTTATCTTTGTTTGATTCCATGACAGGCGTGATTATTCAAGAAGAGGGAAAACATAAAGAATGCAACCAACCTACTATATAACTTTGTTTCCCCCAAAAGGTAGATATGGCCTTCCTCGACACTCCCATTAGACATTCAGAAGGAGCATGATGTGCTTATTTGGTAGCACAAGACCAAAGGTATATTCACTATGAAATTGACCTATAGATATTTCAGGAGTGAGATGACGATTTTAGCTAATGTCTCTTCATCCAGAGGTGATGATAAGAGATTGCTACAAGGTATTTGGAAGGTTGGGATTTCTCATCAAGCTCAACTTTTTTTTTTCTGGAAAATATACAAAGGACTACTTCCTTTGTGAGAGAGGTCCTTAAACAACATCATATAGTAGTGAGCGATGAATGCCCATTTTGCAACACAGAAAATGAAATGTCAAGGCATGTTATTTTTCAATGTCCTCTTGTTGTCCAAGTATGGAGTATTTCTAACATATCAGTTAGATGGGGTAGAGTAGATTTCTCTCATGAGAAGGATTTTATGGAGTTTTTATAGTACATGCACTCGAAGTGAGCACGGGGCAGGATCGGGATGGGATAGACCTCATCCTGACCTCGTCCCATCCCAAACGGATTCGGGAGGAAACGGGGTGAGCATGTACTAATAATACTCTTATGGACTGTATGAACTTAGAAGGGCTACGTTATTGTGTCTAATATCAATATTATCCACCTATTACCAGTAAAAAAAGATCTATAATTGTGTTTATATGATTTTAAACGATGAAAAATAGTAATGGCTTGGTGTACATACCAAAGAGTTTATTCAACTCAGTTTTTTATCTTTTTAAAACTTGTTTAATGTGTTGTCCTTAATTGATAATGCAATTTCAGTTCATACATATAATCGGTTAAGAATTCATTTGCTACTTAAATGAATTTGAGTTTGTATTTTTGTTCATAGATATATACACAAACAGAGAGAGAATGTGTGTGAATATGAATTATACTTGTGAGAAAATATGCATATTTTTAATTCACTTCATATAATGAAGAAAGAGACATTCATAGTTAGTGTGTGTGTGAGTGAAGCCTTTGCTAGAATATGTTGTTGCTTGTTGGTTGAGATTTTGCAGTTGGCAATACACTTTTTTCTATTCCAAGTTCCAACACCCAATTCACCATGTTTATATGTCATGCTCTTAAATGAGTAGAATACAAGAATATTCAAATATGTCAATTGATATAGTCATGATCAAAGGCAATTAGTAGAATACATGAATGTTATTTTTTATTGAACAATACTAATGATTTGAGAGTAACACACTAACCAAATTTCTAGACGGGGCAGGATGGGTAAGATTGAAAATCTTCATTCCGATCCCATCCCACTCTAGATCAGGACGTGATGAGACCAGAATGAGTTTGATCAATCCCAAAAAGACCTAAAAAATCGAGAAACGGGATGGGATCGGGATCGCGGATGGGATGCCCATCCCTAGTTTATGTCATTCAAATGAAAAAATACTATTACATATTTTTACCATTTCACCCTCCCAAATTTTAAATATTGACAATTAAAACAAGCCACGATAAATATTTATTAATTATACTTACACTACAAGAAATTCAGGCTTTGGTGAAGAACGTTGTTCCTCACTGAAACATGTTAATTCATCACCGTTTAGCAACGGTGAGGAATTTCAGTCGTCACAACGTCCCTCACATAAGGGGCGTTAAGGAAAGTATTAGGTGATAAATTCCTTACTCGTCACGGACAGTCCGCTTACATGGCGAGTGGTTCATAATATAAACTTAGCGCGAATAGACAATTACTACATGGGTGATGAAAATTTCTTTACTGTAGAGTGTTATGTGTGACGAAAATATGGCGTCACGTGTGGTGACTTTATGTGATGAATCGTTCTTTACTTATGTGATTTATATGTGAGGAACAGTTTGTCACGATAGTGATTTAAATATCTACTATGAACTTTCTGTTATAGAATTTATACGTTAGGAATAGTTTGTCATGGTAGTGATTTCATACATTAAAATTATCTACCTGTGATGAATTTTTCCTCACGCTTTCATTATATTCGTGACAACTCATTCTTTACCCATTTATTTTAGTTGTCTACTAGCACATACTCTTAAATAGCACTATCTATTTTTTTTGTAATGCACAATCTAAAATTAAAATAATAGAATTTTCATTCATAAAAAAATATTGCATTCTTTCATTGGATATGCAAAGTCACATAACTGAATACAATAATGATATCAAATTACACCATGTTGATGTCCAAAAAATAATTGAGTCTAATCTAGTAACACAAAGCTCCTTAACTGATCATCTATTTATACCCACAACCTCATTGAATCATCACCATCATGGTTACCAAACTCATCAAAACAAGGATCATTTTGATGTACATCACTACCATTAGAACTGTTTGGATCATGGCGGGAGGAAACATTGTTGATACAACCTGATTGCATTGTAGTTGCCAAAAAAGCCTGCATTCGATATTAACAAGTATAAATGTTAGTAAAATTTAATTTTCTAAGAATAAGCTAAAGATGTAAAAAGAAACTACAAATGTTATTTCACTGTGTTGAACAAAAAGAGTAGAATCCAAGAAACAATATCAAGTAAAAGAATTATTATATATCTAAACTCAAAATAATTAGTTATACTCTCACTTCAAGAAGAAAAAAGAAAAATGAGAAGAAGACTTACAAGTATTTGATAGTTAGATCAACTAATAAGGTTAACTCTTCAAAAATCTGTTATGTAAATTTTCTAAATTCATTTTTCAAGCATTGCGCAAGGCTGACAGTTGAATCTGAAATATTCAGATGTTGCATATTTGAATAGTGAATCAATCTTCTTTAGAAGAGTGGTATACTTAGAGAACTACAGACACTTGACGACCAAAACAGGGAGCAACAGCAGCAGATGTTTGTTCCAGAAACAGGGTTCAGTAATAGGTTGGAGAAATGTGTGATTTTGCAGGTTTTCTATTTCAGGTTCAGTTTTTTTCTTCCAGAAATAGGGTGTGGGCTCTGTTTTGAGCAGTTTCTGGCCAGGCACAAGCGCAGGTTCTGGTTAAGGAAGGCAGAGGAGGAGGAGAATGTCTCATAGGAAGTTTGAGCACCCCAGGCACGGTTCCCTTGGATTTCTCCCAAGGAAGCGAGCTTCTCGTCACCGCAGAAAGGTGAAGGCTTTTCCCAAGGATGAACCAACCAAGCCTTGCCGGCTTACTACTTTCTTGGGCTACAAAGCTGGCATGACCCACATTGTTAGAGATGCCGAACTGAAATGAACAAGAAAGTCTACAAGCTAGGGAAGGCTGGCCAAGAGTCATGTAATCTCAACTTATTACAAGAAAGTAAACACATGAAAGTAAACAACCATTGTTTAGGAAAAACCATTGCAGACTGAAAAACAAATCCTATCCAAAAATAACTAAACACTGACTGAATAGAAATATCTTGTAAGCATCTTATGGCTTCTTTGTCTTATAAAATTCTTCTCCAAACTAAAATGAACAAGAAAGTCTACAACCTGGGGAAGGCTGTCCAAAAGTCTCCATTTTATGCATTATCGTCTTCTCAGACATACCCATTGTGAGATTAATAAAGGACGTTAATAAGTAGGTCCATACAAGATGTCTAAAATTATTCAAAGTAAACACACTTATTACATTATCATGTAATCTCAACTTATTTAATCCCGATGGAAGTTCAAAACAACTATTGTTTAGGAAAAACCATTGCAGAAATCCAAAACAAACTAAACACTGACTGAATAAAAATATTTTGTAATCATCCTTTGGCTTTCATAATTTATTCAATGATAGTTATTTGAATTGAATGATTTGAATTATTCGGAGCATTCAAGGGAACACATAGAGTAAGTGAAGGTAGTCTGTGAGCAAGCAAAATAAAATAAGATGTAGGCATAAACAAACAAAAGGATTACTAGTTAGCCTTAACAAACAACCACCAATTGTGCATTCAACTCAATTAATACCAAGATTAGGGATAAAAGAAAAGTATAAAACATAAATACCTAAATTTGTGCATTCAGTTGTTCATTCGATTTCATTTGTTCCTTTAATAGTTGATTCTCCTTTTGTAGACTAGGCCTGAAATACTTTGGAAAATGGTTCTTAAAAGCGAAGCCTGGCATTTTCCTCATCTAAGCAAGCACATGAAAAAAAAATAAGAAAATTATAACCAAAGAGTGTGTCCAGGTGTAATAAAAGAAAAAAGGTGCATACTTTAAATCCAAGTATTGGTATGATAGACTAGGGGTGGGCAAACGGGTCGAGGATCCGCGGATTCAAACCGAACCGGACCGTTTTGCTCTAAACAGTCCGGATTTTAATTTTGTATTTTAAATACGGTTCGGATCGGTCCGGGTCCGTTATAAAACGGTCCGGTCTCGGTTCCTATTTTTAAAAAAGAAATGGTCCGGGTTGGACCCGTTTCAAATTCCATTTACTTAAAAACCCTAAATATGGATTGGAAGACTAAAGACTTTAGCCACACCGCACCCGCAGCCGCAGAGGAGAAGAGAAAGAGTTTGATGCCGCCTCCTCCGCACCTGCAGATGCATCCTTCTCTCACCTCCTATTTTATCAAGCGACGTTTCTTCAACTGTGATTCTGTGACTGTCTTGTTGTTTGGTGGAAATGATGATCGTGAAGCTCTATGTTATGGTGCACGCATGGCTAAACATCCAGGCATAAACCTAATTGTCATCCACTTCAAGATGGAACCAGTACCTGTTACAGAGATTGAAATTAATGGAGGGTCTAACAATATTAATGAGTCAGTCAATGATACATTCCTGGCTGAAGTTAAGCAGAAGAGTTTGAAAGATAACTCGGTCAAGTACGAGGAGAGGCTTGTTAAATCAGCCGCAGAGGAGAAGAGAAAGAGTTTGATGCCGCCTCCTCCGCACCTGCATCCTTCTCTCGCATCCTCCCTCTGTTCCTTCTTGATAGCAAGTGATGAGAAAGTCGTTGAAGCCAAAGTTTGAATTTGAGAAGGAAAAGCTCAAGGAGGCAGAGGAAGAAGCAGCAGGTCTAGCGAATGGGGTCTTGGACTTCCAGGTACTATTTCTCGTACCACTATTTTGTATCATCTTTAGTTTATTATTTTGATCTAACAACATTCCACTAATTTTGTTGCAGAAGAAAGTATTTGAACTCCTATACAAAATTGCTGACATTCCTTTCTTGGAAGCTTACAAGTCCAAGATACTTGTGAGTGCACTGTCCTACCAAACCTCATTTTGGTCAATAGCAGTGGTGTAGATTTATTGAACTTGGCAGTCAGTCTTTTGACATTGATGGTATGCCTTGTTGCAGGATGTTCTTGCAGAGGGAGAGAAACAACCAAACATCACTATAAGTATACTTGTCTCTGTCATTGTGGTTATTTTGACATGCTTCTACAAGATCCTTTTTGGCGGAAAGAAATCTCCTGTGAGTGTTCTGCTACAGCACTTTCATCATGACTTTCTGTTGAATCCATAAGAATTTGGAAATTTTTGCTTGTTCAGGACTTGATGTTTCTGTGTGTGCAGGCACCAGTCAAGAAGGATGCGAAAAAGAAAGAGGCTTCAGAAGTTGCTGATAAACAAGGAAGCAGTAGTGAGAAAGAAGATGATCAAGAAAAGTCATGATGAATTTGGAACCGTTGGGAACCGTAGGAACCGGACCGTTCTAAAACGGTTCGACACTACACCAAAAGGCTTGTTTAGCTACGGGGAGGTGTCCTCGGCTCTAAGCCGTTGGTTTATTTGCCAGGACTAAAAACCGTGGCTAAAAAAAAAACCGTGGCCAAAAAACACTACACCAAAAGGGTTGCCACGGTTTTAAACCGTGGCTAAAACTGCCAACGGTTTAAAATCGTAGCAAAAAAAAATTCACTTTCGCGCTTTTACCAAAATAGTTTCGCGCTTTGGCGAAAAAAATTGGGGAAAACACAGATTCTCACTCTCCCTCTCGATCGAAAAGAAAGAAGGAAAGAAAAGAAGGAAGGAAGGAAAGAAACGAAGGAAGCTCTGGTCTCACTCTCCCTTCCCTCACTGCTCTCGTTCTGTTCACCGCCTGGTTTACTTCTCGGCGTTGTGGTCTCCCTCTCCGCTCCACTCTGCTCTCCCTCTCCGCTCCGCCCTGCTCTCCCTCTCCAAACTGCTCTCCCACTTCAGCTTCTGTTTCAACTTTGCTTTCATGGTCATTCACTCAACTTACTCTCTCTTGCTTTGCTTTCACCGCAAATTCTAATTTTTTTTATTTGTATCAATTTTTGAAGTTCTGGAATGGTAGATTTAAGGCTTTGGTAGATCAAAGAGTTGGTTGTTTGAGTTTTGCTTTATTGGAATGGACTAATTGCTTCCAATGTCATCGAGAAGATGTGTGATTTCTTTCACCATCTGATGTGTTTCGTGAGCCCTATGGTTTAGTCTTTAGCCATATAAACTATGAGGTATTTGTTTTGTATTTTTCGTTGTTGGATAGTTAAAACATGTGGTTCAAGCTAATAACAGAGTAAAGTTTTTGACTTGTGAAATTAGCTTTTCCTCTGCTAAGAGATTTCAGCATTTCATATTGCAAATCTTTTGGTTATGAAAAATTATATGAGGATATCTATGATTTTGAATTGCAATTTTTACCTATTAAGAGACGGAAAATTGAATACTGAGGCTGTAGATTGGCTACTGAAGATTCCTAATTGCTCAACAAACGAGTAATTGAATTTGGTGTTGCTGATTTTCACAGTCTTTAGTTTTGGTGTATTGTTCAGTAAGTTTTCTGAAGTATTTCTTGTGTTTATTAGGTTCAAAACTTGTTATTTGTTCTAGGTTGAGTTTTATTTTAGTGATAGCAATCTCCCCAGAGATGGGTTTCTCAGGAAATCGATCAAAGAGAGTGAAGATGGAAGTATCCTTGATTTTGAGTTTGAGTTCAATCTATTGTGTTTTAGTTAAAGTTGAGATTTTTATGATTGGTTGAGAAATTTGTATTTGTTGTTTTCTATAATGGAGAAAGAGCAAAGAACAAAATTTCAAAGATATGTGAAGCTTTTGGTGCAAACCATTATCCATATACAGATGAGATTGGCAAACAGGCACAGATGATCACAGAGATGTTATTTCAATTTTCAATAACTACATATGTATGGGTTTGTTTTTTATGACATGTACTTTCTTTCTTAAAGCCATTATAGTGTTTTCACTATGGAAATTCATTGTTTGTGTGTTACTTGCAGTGCTTGCCTGTGACCATTGATGTGGGGACGAACAATGAGGAGTTGTTGAATGGTGAGTTCTACATTGGGCTAAGGCAGAAGAGGGAAACTGGCCGGACCGGTAACTTTACAACATTTCCTGTCAAAATATCGCAAAACTCATCTTGTCTTCAATGATGATATATAGGTAACATATTGTGATGATTTTCTTGAGTTTTGGTCTCTTTGGCAAACTCTATTCTAATTAGCTGATTTGATATGTTACTGCAGGGGACATCATTTGTGGTCCTTGCCAGGGTTGTGTAAGCACTTAAGTTAGTCGGTGGAACCTTCATTTGTAACTATACAGTCTACACCCATGAAACCACACTAGGAGTGATGAACCACATAAATTTCTTCAAATGTAATGCTTTTTTTTCCGTGTCACACCCTAAGCTCCCTAAGTTTTGTAGCTACATAAACCATTTGGTTAGATTGTTTGTTATATTGTGCCTGCAATTTAGAAAAGCTTTCCATTCTTAGCTTTATTTTATTTTTCTTTGTTGATAATTTTCATCATTTTGATTCATGTTTTAAGGGAGAATGTTAAGGGAGTTTTCAAAAAGAAAGGATGACGACCGAAATAAAAGGATGGAAGCACTGAAGAACAATGATGTTGACAGATACCGTCAAATTTTGCTGGAGCAGCAGACCAGCATGCCAGGTGATGTAGCTCAGAGGTATTCTGTTTTATCATCATTTCTGTCCCAGACAAAAGAATATCTTCAAAAGCTAGGCGGGAAGATAACAACTACGAAGAATCAGCAGGAGGTGGTGGAGGCAGCAAATGCTGCTGCTGCTGCACGATCTCAGGCATGTCTTTGATTTATTATTACTGTTGTTTCATATAATTAAGCCTTTTCATTTCTATAATTTAACATTTTTATTTCCGTGACAGGGTCTTTTGGAAGAAGTCAAGTCAGCTGCGACTTGTGCTGGAAAGGAAGTGATGATAAGGAACCGGTTATCTGAAATGAACACTCAACATGATAGTTCATCCATGAACAAGTAAGTCTGCAATAATTATGATAAAAAATTATTGAATTACCTGAGAAAAAGCAGCAGAAGGATATTTTGTTTGGTAACAGATTTTATTTTGCATCATGTTGGACACCATTCGCAAACCATGTGCCATATAAAATACACCCCCTTCCAAAGGTCATTGCCTTCCAATAAATGAACTCCGTGATCACAGAACTAGGAAATGACTAAGAAACCTAAAGAAAGTCAAGAAATGATGCCATGTCATGGACCAAATCACACCAAGGAAAAAAAAATGCTCTCTCATCTCATTTCTAGGGAAAAGTTGATCGCAAGCCATACTTACACGAAACCACCCACACCCACAAAGCCATCAGCCAAGGAAATGAAAAGCAATGAAAGACATGGAGGGCCACAGAGAACATCCCATCTTTTTCATCTCTAAGAATCTTTTATGTCCTTGAGACCTATACCCCTAAGAATGTAAATCAACAACCTCCACCAATCTTGTGTTCTTTTTACAAGTTCTTAGGTGAAAAGTTCACTCCATTGCACCCTCCACGCCTCTCATTTCACACCAGCACACTCACCATATATACTCTTGTAAAAATCGATCAACTCTGAATTTGTTGTACTTCTCTGGGCTGATTTCTATTTCGTATTTTTCTCACCAGATATTATAATCTTGCTCATGCTGTGAATGACAAGGTCATTAGACAACCTTCCATGCTACGTGCTGGGACTTTGCGAGATTATCAGCTTGTGGGTTGCAACCTCTTTAGTTTTGTTGGGTTTTTATTCATTTTTAGTCGTTTCTTATTTCTTCTGCTCAATGTAGGTATTTCGAGTTGACTAGTCCTCTGTATTTGCAGGTTGGGTTGCAATGGATGCTATCTTTGTATAACAATAAGCTAAATGGGATTTTGGCTGATGAGATGGGTCTTGGGAAGACAGTGCAGGTGATTTGTCAATGTATTTCTTGTGTGTTGAAGTATTATGTTTTTTTTTACTCTTTCTTTTTATTCTATCCTCATATTTTCCAACTTTTTCATTTGACTACTTAATATCTATGAGAGTCAATGCCTAAGCCTGTCTAGGAAGAGGTAGCTTTGCCTGGATCATTGGCCAGGCAGCCTATTCTCAACCTTAGGTATTTGGAGTTTTATATAAATGCTCTTTCATCATTTTGATTCATGTTTCTTCTAATCTATTATCCTCACTCAAATGTACAAACTCATCTCCGATATTTAGGAAAAGCAACATACACACCCTTTTTCAGAATAAGGGTGCTTATTGCCATATTTAGGGGTATACTAGATTAAAAATGTTCCTATGGAACTTCAGGAGCTGTTCAATGCCTTAGGCTTTGGTATAGTCTGTCAATCTCTTGGATGTTGTGAGCTTCAACTACATTTTCCTTTTCAGTCTGGTCATTCTGTTCCGCAGTTTTGCTCAGTTAGGCTCCTGTGAAGTACGTACATTTTTTTGAGGCATTGTATCACTTGCCATTGGTATCAGTGTTCCGCTTTTGATAAAGGATGTAAACATTTTTAATCCTTTTCTTTTTTTTTGTTTGTAGTTTACTTCAATTGTTTCTTCTGAGGTTTTGATTGTGCTATCTGTAGTGACTTAAATTGTGTTGTATTTCTAACCAGAAGAAAAACCAAAATAGTAAATGAACAAAGAATCAGTTTTCCTTGGCTACTTCAGTGTCATGTTTCTAATACATTATTTTGATTTTTATCGGTGTTACGTTTGAATGACATTGATTTTTACCAATCCAAAAGCACCTTGTATGGCCATCTCTCCAGCATTGATTTTTTCTGATGCAGTCAGTTCTCACTGGAGAGTCCCTTCCAAAGAGGACAGGAGATGAAGTCTTTTTCTGGTTCTACCTGCAAGCGAGGAGAAATCGAGGCCAAACTGCCAATTTCCTAGTGGCAATGTCTTAGGTATACATTCTATTCTTTGTGTGTATGTTTGCATGATTTATTGCAAGGATCTAAATCTTTTCATGAAACAGGTCCTTTTTTTGCATGAGTTCTGTACTTTTTTTGAACCTCTCATGCAACTATCCCGTTTGCCCATTCACTTGAACTTGTTAAAGTCATATGGTCCTGAAATATGTATTCATTGTAACATTTGTAATTCTTGACTGGCAACCTTTGTGGACCATGCAAGAGGTTGAACTGCTGCCACTCTATTGATTTTACGTAATGGTGGACATGCCGCTATCACATCATATACAAGAAGCTATAGCTTGTGTTTTTGGGTATGATAGGTTTACCGTAAGTTCTACATTATAAATTCATGTATATTGTAAATTCGTGTAAGTTCTGATTATAATTAGTTTATGAATGATCACTTGTTGAGCATTATGTATAACTAGTATGAAACCTGTGTTGTCATAGGGCGAGCTCATTATCATAGCAAATGTTGGTGATTCTCGTGCTGTTTTGGCTACCACTTCTGATGACGGAAGTTTAGTACCTGTTCAGAAATCATCGATTCTTGGATCCAATTATTTCTATTCATACCGGAATCAGGTACCTTTACATTCTCTTCAAATATCCAAATTTTCATTTTTATTTTTTTCCCCAAAGGTTCAAATTTATTGATGAGGGGAAACATACTGAATAGATACATAGATAAGGCTGCCTGGCATACAATGAATCGAAAGAAATCCCTCTCATGATTTTGCTAGATGAAGTCTAGTACCATACAACACCCACCACTTCCAAAATCAAGGAAAAGTGGGCAGTGGATTTGATGTCAGCTCTGCAGTCTATGGCAGCCAACGCTATGTGCGATTTTCACCAGGAGTGTTTTCTTCAGTTCAGGTTTCTCTCTCTCTTTCTATCCCTCCATCAGTTCTATGGTGTTATTAAAACTTTATATCCTGGTAGTGTATTCTTTATATTCTACCTATCATGTGGTTAGTTGAAGTGATAAATTTTGAGCATTAATCTAGCCTTTTAGTTTCTTCACTTCAGCTGTCTCATGTAAAACATGCCCTGAGGATACTGAAGTTTGATTGCTTTATCTAGAATGTGTTTTTTTTCCTCTTCTTCTTACTTTTTTTTTTGTTCAGCATAATAAGCTATAACAGGCTCCATTCCCTTATTTATACAAGCATTATTTTTCTCTTCTTGTTATGTCACAAAACATTGATTGCCCAAGTCTTCATTGTTTATAATATGCACTTGTACATGTTGCAGATTTGTTATAAGCAAGGCATGGAGATGCTTCATATATTCATATCCTCATAATTTGAATTCAAGCATTAGATGTTACTTTCTGGGTTCTTCAGTGTGTTTGAACTAAATATTGTTGTGTCTAGGAGCAGAGTCTTGGACCTGCATGATTGTGAGAGATTGCACCAGTCTTGGACCTGCTTCTGTTATCCTCAAGTATGCTATTATTCCTGAAATTATTTGGCTTGGTGAATAACTTCTTCCATATAATTACATCAAAGGCATGTTTTAACCTTGTCAACATAATGCAACCTCTTTACTGTTGGCAGCACAACAACAGAGAGGGAAGCAGCATATCTAATTCCACAATTTAATAATTGGGTGATTCTTTGTAGGTCACACTTTTTGGATTTAGGTCTGGAAAGTTCATGACATTGGTGGCCACAAATGTGGCAGCTAGGGGTTTGGACATCAATGATGTGCAGTTGATCATTCAGGTGTGTACGATCGTGTTATATATTGATCTTTTGTATTTTTTTTTTCATCCCTTAACAATATTTTAAAATGTCGACCCACTAACTTGGTTGTTTCCTTTTCAGGGAATACTGGGGTTGCTGTGATGTTATATGATCTGAGGCGATCAAACATTTCTAGGATTGAAAGAGACTCCAGTGTTAAGTTTGAGCATGTATCTGCTCCTCAGCCAGCTGATGTTGCAAAGGCTGTTGGCTTTGATGCAGCTGAAGCAATCAATAAAGTCTCTGATAGGTATTTTATATTACTAGTAATAGATGATTGCTTATTATAATTAAAAATCATTTCTTGCATATATTTAAGCAACCTTAAAATGCAGTGTGGTTCCAGCATTCAAGTCTGCAGCTGAAGATCTTCTGAGTTCATCTGGCCTTTCAGCACTGGAGCTGCTCGCAAAGGCACTTGCAAAGACAGCTGTAAGTGCTTTTTCCATTTCCTACTGCTTTTACCATGTATGATTGGCCTAGACGATGTCCAATCCAATGTAGAAACTGACTTGTCTTCTTTCCCAGCACTAGCAGTCAGAGAGACTGATATTTGTTTTCATTTTCTAGCTATTCTTTTTGCCATTATACTTCATGTATACAAATCTGATGATTATAGTGTTTATTCTATTGGATTATTTAATTTCGGAAGTTGCATCTGATCAAGGCAGAAGTTGATGATAGGGTATATGATGATAGTCAGGTCTAGGGATAGGGTATATGATGATAGTAGTCTGATAGACCTCCTGTCAGATATACTTACACAAGGAAGAGATTTAAATCAGCAAAACATTGAGGGTCTTTTGAAGAATACAAGAGCATGCAAGTAATGCTATGTTTGCAAGTCTGGATGGTATTCTGCAAGTTTGGGTTGGTTAGCAGGTCTGTTAGCAAGTCTGCAAGTGATTGCGACTATGCCTTTGTAGGTTTCAATTTGCTTTGGCATTGGAACTTTTTAGTCACTTCTTATTATGCATACTTAGGAATAAGAAAATCGCATTTCCTGCATTTTCACTTCATTGTTGTCATACCTTGATGTTGTGGGCATACAATGCTTCCAGCTGAGCCAGTGTACATACAAGGTGAATTGAAGACGTAGTCTTTCAGATCATTTGATAACTAATTTGGCAAATAAGTGGAAAACCTCGTAACTGTAATGAGCTGATGCTGTCATTATTTATACTGTAGTTGGCTCAATATCCTAGCATGTCTCATTAGTCTTAGAGAGTAATCTTATGACAATGATCAAATTGGTGCATGTTTGACAGTCTGAATACTAAGCTTCTCCTGTTTTTTTTCTCTTGCAGAAAACAAGCTGATGATTTGGCTGCACCAAGCTGTTGATTTTACTTAATTTTAATGTGTTTGTACGTAATACTGCTAGTGAGGATGATATTGTTGTGCAATGTAATAAATCCGAGGTGGATGGTTTAATTTGTATTTCCTGATTTGTACATGATGTTTGTCATCAATAAACTGTATCGAAAATCAAAATTACTCCAGTTGATGGTCAATGGAACCAAATTGATATTGATTCACTCTTCTCTTATTCACACCCAGAAGTACCAAAATATTTAGTCCCATGGTATGAAGTGGGATCAATATATTTGTTCCATGTGACTCGACTTTGATCACTTATTTATTGGCTTATAGTGGGTCAAAATGTCAGTAGAACGGCATTGGCTTAACACCGTGACCAAAAAAAAATAAATTTGCCACGGCTTAAAACCGTGGCTAAAGCCTTTGCAACGGTTTATAACCGTGGCTAAAGCCTTTGCAACAGTTTATAACCGTGGCTAGGACTTGCCACGGTTTATAACCGTGGCTAGGACTTGCCACGGTTTTAAGCCGTGGCTATTCTTGGCCACGACTTAAAACCGTGGCTAACATATATTTTGCCACGGTTTTTAGCCGTGACTGAGGATTTAGTGACGCCCCTACAGCCCACGGTTCTAAGCCGTGCCAATGGGTTTCCCCCACGGTTTAAAACCGTTGCTAATGGCCATTTTTGGTGTAGTGCGAGTTAGGTTCGGTTCCAATGTTCGAAATGAGGGGATCCGGACCGGACCGGATTTGTTAATTTTAAACGGTTTGAGTTAGGTTCCTTCAAATTTGGAACCGATTCGGACCGTGCCCACCCCAGATAGACAAGGATCCTTTTCATGTTTTACAAAAAAATCAACATAAGTCATTAGAAACATATCGCCAAAACATGACATCAAATTAATTATTATCCAACACAAGCTGTCGATAATCAACGAAGGCTTTTAAGAAAAGCTTTCAGTGAGTCTCAACTTCACATTTAAGACTTATCCTACAATAATTTCCACATGGCAAATCACGTGACTCATTTAGTCAGCAAAACATTTCACATGTTCCCCTTGCCTAAGTCCAGGGACGAATTTACGTGGGGTCAAGTGAGTGCCCCCACTGACTTTAGAAAAAAATCTCGATTTGTCTAACTTGCAATTGATGACGCCATTCCACTCCACCTCTTCTTCTCTTCCACTATTCTCAGTGACGCTGACAATCCCATTCCTCCATTTCTTCTTTTCTTTACCCTCTATTTGTTTATTGGTAAAAGTGTACTAGTTGAGTTAGTAGAAGTATAGCGTATGGAATCACACGTCACGGGTTCGAACTCGGCCGGCGGCATGAGGTGGGGAGGGTTATGGGTAAAAAAAAAATGTTTACTACGAGAACAACAACCGCTCTGCCTCCACTTCTCTTCCTCTCCTTCTCTCTCTGTTTGATTTATTTTCCTTTCCCACCAACGCCCCAACCTCTTTTTTCTGCTTTGAAGAAGAATAATGTTTTTAAAGTATTTTCTCGAGATGAATTTGTATATCAAGATCTAGTTTAGTATTTTATTCATAGGATTACTTTGGAGAAATGGCCCATTAGTATTTTTGGCCCTTAACTTTATACATCAAATGAATTGACCAAATCAATAGAATTGCACGATGTCGAGTTCTCGCCTTGTTATGTATATTTGAAAGGCAAGTGTGTCGCCGTCCTCTATATATTTATCTCTTGTGCACCTACAAAGTAGATTGTTAGATCAATTTTCTTCACCCATGAATTAGATGAAGTTTTATTTAGTAATTGGTGTTTTGTATAGTTATTTATGTATTGTTCAAAATTTAACAAAAATTATATTAAAGTACTTAATTATTATATTATCATTAGTTAAATATGATTCATCACTCTGCCCCCATTCAACGAAAATCCTGGCTCCGTCACTGCCTAAGTCACAAGTAAAAACTTACCAAGACTAAGACATGAAAAGGTGATATGTCAAATTGGATTTATCCCTCTTAATGAAGCATTGGATTGTGTCACGAGGCTCAAGCTGTAGAAGTCAGTAAGCACAATTTAGTAAACAACACTCAATATATGATAACATACGCTCAAAACCACACCTAGAATTATGCACATACTCCTACATGCATTTAAAACCTACCGAGTTAATGTTTCTAATGATAAGATTTTGGATTAAGCTCTCTTTATTTTTTTTCTTTTTTTTTTCTCTAAGTGTATAATTGAAACTCATAAGTGCATGCAAGTCATGTGCAAACAATGAAAATGACAGTCACCTAAGCAAGAATACTAAAGCAAGTGCAAGAATCCACCTGCTTCAGGGAAACTGGATAGGTAAGCAAGAATCACTTGTTTTTCCATCTCACTCATGAGATGGAAAAACAAGTGATCACAGAGGTAACGTGAAGCTTTTGGGACCGCCGTGGCCATCATAAACACAAACAAAGTAGAATCGCGACCGGTCTCAACTTGGCTGTGACCTTCAAGAACCACATTGGCTTGAACGACTGGGAAGGAGAACTCACCGAGAGAATGGTGATCAAGGTCTCGAGACCAAAGAAGCGAATCATCCAATCCAACAATGTCTCTGTCATCATCATTACTCATTCGAGCGTACCGCTGGACAGGTCTCAAGCATGCCGCTGCAGACCTTGCCAACCATGAAAACAGCCCTCATTTCCTCTACGAAGAAAACCTAATAAGCTTGGAGGAGGTTTCTCCACTAACCTTAGAAATGGTGGCTTCTTCGAAGTGTCCTATCCTTCTCCTCTTTTGGTGATCGATCGATCGAACTGAAAGAAAAGAAAATCTGCTTCAGTGATTTGTAGAGGAGATTTGGTGGGGATTGGGAGGGATTGAGAGGAATTCAAGATTTGGCGAATGAGTTTTCTCCACTAACAGTTAAATGAAGAAAAAAAATGCTTTGGAGAAGTGGCAGTCGTGAACAAGGAGGAGACGAGAGGATTACGAAGAGAACTGATGGGCTTTAGGTTTTTTGTGCATTTATTTCGTCACTCTAGTTTTCTATTTCCTCTCTCTTGGGTCGGGCTATGATGTAATGTGACGAGATGTTAATTTTTTTCATCAAAAGTATTTTATTTAAACTTCAATTTTTTCTTCGTTGTTATTTATGTTAGGAATTGGGAACCAAAACTTCACTTGAATAAATAGGTGATAATTCATCAAAATTTCTCACCTAAACATGAAAATGGTGACAGCTTTCGAAGCGTCACACATAAATTCGCCACCTAATGCCAAATTTCTTATAATGTTAAAATTCTATATGTAATTTATTTGAAGCTCTCCAATTATATAGAAATTATAAGACATTTGACTTTTGAATTTCACTTACTCTCCACATTTCATATTTTTACAATCAAAACTACATCTCTCAAATATTTATTAATCATACCTAAGCTCCTGACATAATTTTTTGAAGTCTCTTATTTATTTATAAACTATATATCAGCTCATAAAATTATATAATTATTTAAAAATTCAATTATATTTTTTCTTATTATTAAATTTTTGTAATAAAATAAAAAATTACTTAATATCGCGCACGTAGAGCACATCGACACCCTAGTTCATTATAAAGGTCCATGCAGGACATGAATATATATTGAGTAAATTCAAATACTTGTACAATAAGGCATTGAGACTTGATGTAAAATAGCAAAAGTTGACAACTTTAATTGGTTGCAATCAAGGATTGTGGTTTCGTGGAATTTTAAAAAAATTCGAGAAATAAATATTTTTTTTTGAGGTCTCGAATTTAAAGTGCCGAAAACAAAAATACGTTATTTCGAAATATTGTGTTTTTTCGTAATTTTGACATTTTCGTTACGTAGCAAATTACAACTTTTCGATCAAAACATTTAGTCATTTTTCGTAAATTGATATTTTTGTGTAAAATTTATAAACATATGAAGCAAATTACATTTATATGGATGGTTAAAGTATTTAGACTTCATTTAATGTATTTATTAGGTTAATTTACTCGTATATTACTTATCCACATATTTATATCTATTGACTTACACTCAAAATTTTTATATTTTTTCTAAACACAATGAAATATTTCTTAAAATCAGGACATTGAAATTAGTTTAAAAAAAAAAACAACGATATCACAATCTTTGTTTGCAACTTACAAAATATCTCTTAACTTAAATTCTTGCCCTTCTCTTTTGGGAGCTTAAAAAGATGGTCTGCTTGTCATGCTAATAGGGGACCCTTCCACAGACTTGCATTGACTATGGGCTTAAGCACGAGAAGCACTCACCCACCACTTTCCATTTTCCAAGCTCCACCTCTCCCTAAATCAGAAATTCTAAATGGCGAGGAAACGAGCGAGGAAAACAGCGAGGGGCGGGAGGTGGAGGGGGAACCGTTCACTCAAATTTCCCTTTCTCTTTTTCCAACATCCATTTATTTCCACCTCTTCTTCCTGACTTATTGCCTTTACTTAGTTTTCTGCAACTACAATCCCTTTCTCTTTTTCTTAAGGATCCATAGACATGTACCAAAGCTGAACCCTTTTTAGTTACTCGCTTCTTGTTTGCCAGAAATATTTATTGTTAGGAAATTAATAATTTCTAGTTAGCTACAGCTTCATACCAATTTCATGTCATTTGATGTTCTCAAGATTGGTCGACGGATCAGAATATTGAACAACGGGTCGATTAATACGAACATGTACAAATGTATTTTTGTGGATCAGATATCAGATTTTATATGGTCCATTTTGCTTATACTAACTTCAAATCTAAACCATATGATGGCTATGGGACTTGGGAACAGTACCCATGTGTCTTCAAAAAGATATTTGGATTTTCCAAAATGTCATTCATATTTTATACAGAAATTCTAGGTAGTTTGGGTATTGCTCCTGATTTGTTGTTTGGGGGCGAATTTTACATTTTTTGCTCTCCTCTTTAAAACTTTTTCCAAAAAAGTGTTTAAAGAATGGGAGGGGGGCAAAAATGTAAAATTCGCCCCCAGGCAATAATACCCAGACTGCCTAGAATTGCTCTATTTTATAATATTTACAGTTAAAATCAATTGGTTGATGAACAGTGGTTTTGGTTATTTTTGTAATTTAAAATTAAAAAATTGTATGTACCATTTTACCCTTTCAAATTTAGATTATTACAATCAAAATTCCTCTCTTAAATATTATTAATTATAGCTAAGTCCCTAATATAATATTTTTAAAGTTCTTCAATTATTGATAAATTAAAAAAAAAATCCTTCACATCTAATTGTTTGATTTTCCATCAAAATCAACCCAATAAACATTCATTAATTACCTATAGATTTAATATATAATTTATTTAAAACCCTCAATTTATTTAATTATAATTTTTTTATTATTAAATTAGTTGAATATCAAGCGCTTGACTCCCTAGTAACATGTATATGTAAAATATCCGAATTCATAAATGGCAGAAGATGAGAATTTCAACCCCAATTCTAGCTGGCCTGGGAAAGGGAGCGAGGTTGCTGCCTAGGGGGGCGAATGTACACTTTTGCCCCCCTCTTTAACCACTTTTTTGGAAAAAGTTGTTTAAAGAGGGGGGAGGGCAAAAGTGTATTTTTGCCCCCAGACAGTCAACCAGGCAGCTGGGCCCAAGCCAGCAAGAATTACTCGAATTTCAATCATACACGAAACTTTGGAAGCGAAAATTCTAGGGAGCGAGCTCCCTTTTCCTCGCTCCTTCCCTCGCTCCGTAGAAGGGCTCCTTTGGAAGATAGCTTGATTTGTTGTTGGAACTTGGAACAAGTTAGGTTGGTAATGTCAAACGTCTAGAAAAAGTGCTGTTATGTTATTATCAACATACGCATGCATGCATGCAGCACTGTGGGGCTTACTTGATGGGGTAACTACTGAATTATGAGTCCCGGCCCCAAGAAGGACCACCCCATGACTTTAGCATTAGGCTTCTTTTGAGTTCTGTGATCAAGGTCCACACATGAAAAACTTAGAGAAGTCGTAATGGGGTCCATTTACCTCCTAAATTTGTGAGCATTATTGATTGATCAGTTAGGCCAACTCATTGTGACATCCTAAATTTGTAGAACCAGAGTTTGTCAAACAATGGATAATCATTTTTCAAAGTTCTCCATCAATTATATGATTCTACGGTGCGCGTATATTTTAATATTTTTATTTTTATTTTAAAATTTCAATAATAATTTTAATTTAAAATTTTAGGAGTAAAATATGGTAACCGAAGATTACACTCTCATTATTGGAAGAACATATTTATAGTTTATATATAATTGGGGCAATGACGAAGCCAAGATTTTTGTTGAAGGAAGGCGGAGCAATGAGTCATAGTTAATCAATGATAATATAATAATTCATTATTTTGGCAAAAAAAAATTAATTCGATCAATACATAAATTACTATACAAAACACCAATTGCTAAATAAAAATTCATCTATGCAAGCTACTTTGTATGAGCACAAAAGATAAATATATGAGAGACAAATCAAACTGATATATATATAAAGTTAAGGGAAATTTTTAATTTCAAATGTAAAATTGGATATGGACAAAAAAATTTGAGTTATTTGTGATTTGCCACCTATCATAATAGCTAATTAGAAGTTACCCCATCATTAATCACTATTGCATAGGGTTGTTAATTTGTTTTTAAAAGCCAACCGAACCGGCCGAACTGAACTGAACCGAGATAAACGAAAAAAGCCGATTCGATTTAAAACTGAAATTGTATAGTAAAAACCGAACCGAACCTAACCGTACTACATTCGGTTACTTTTTCCAACCCGAAAACATCGAACAAGTCCCTTTTTATTTTAAACTCCCTCTCTCCAATCTCCCCCCATTGGGGTTGCTAGTGGCTGATGGCGATGGGGGAAAAAGAACTAAATCAAGCAAATAGGGGAAGATAGTAGGAGGCGGGGCAATTGCTGGTGCCACGGTAAACAGAGAGAGGGAGCAGAAGAGAGGAAAGGAGTTGAACATGATTGTTGGCGTTGCATATGATAGAGAGAGGAAGGGGTGGGGTGGACGAAGTCATCGACATCACAAGGGTGGGCATATTAGAAATAACTGAAGAAAATTCAAAAGTTAGTGGGGGGCAAGTGCCCCCACGTAGCCCCGCCACTGATTAGGGGCTTCAAATATATTATATTAGAAACTTAGGTATAATTAATCAATGTTTGAGTAAGGCTGATTTTGATTAGGGTTTTTTTTTGTGTTTGACGCTCATTTAGTTTATATCTATTAGAGTTTGACCATCGTTTTAAAAAACTAATTGAGTCTAACACGCGTTTTTTGACGAAACCGTTAAGTCTACATCATTGACTGGTCAAGAATAATTTTTGGAACATTTTGCCCTTACCTTGGGTTAATTGAGTATAACATTAGGATAATTGAGTTTAGTTTTTTTAACACTAAAATCTAAAAATTGCCTCTACCCCTCATTTCTTCTATTTTCTTTTTCCCTGCAACTCTTCTTCTCTCTGCTAGTTCTTACCTATGGGTATGTGCTGAATGGGATTGCTCCAAGGTCGTCGTATGATGTTTATTTTCTCTGCTGATATGATTCATTAATCACCAATTAAATGTTTCTAAAAAACCTTGTCATATAACAAGATGGTAGAGATAGGTAATAGACTAGTATGATGATTAGCTATTGATGATTGAATAGAAGTTAGGAAAATGAAAACACACACTGTATATAACAAGGACTAGTGATGAGAGATTTTTTTTTTTTTTTGGGGGGGGGGGGGGATCGAGGGTCTGCTGCTGCGATCTTCTCCAATATGCTCCGACTTTTTCCGATCTACTGCAACCTTCACAGCCTCCCTGAAAACTACCAAATGAAGTACTACTTCTACCACATCCTTTCATGGCCACAACCCCTCCACGTCGCAGAAGACTACGGAAGTCGAATCGTCTGCTTGTTAGTTTTTATTTCTTTCCGACTAGCCTAACTTATTTGGAAGAAGCTAATACCCAAAATCCTTCCCTCGCCCTTGCCATGGAAGACGAGCATGAGCAGCAGACTACGTTGACATTAGATCCAGAAACAAAGTTTATTCTCTCCAAGAAATGAGCAATGAACAATTGGGAAACCCTCAAATAAAACGCCAGACCTTTGAAAAGAGGACGAAACATTATTCTCTTGAACGATTCTCTCAAATCTCACACCCACAATCATCTCAAGACATCTCTTCTTCGATTTTTGTTTGTTTCTTTTTTTAGGAGGTTACTCCAAGCAATTGATGAGTATCAAGGAGATGATCCTCTTCACCCATGGCTCTAGTAACCATTTCTCTCATGGCCACATTCTTTCACTATTCTAGGAACTCACCAAAAACTTGGCCTCGATACAAAACTCATGACCGTTGCTCAGAACAACATGGAATAGTTCTTTGGAGCTAAATATGTCTCTCTTCACGTGTGAAGGAGCAACCATGCTGCTTTCAATCTTTATAACAATATGCAGGGGTGGTGGTTGCAATGGGTTGGGATTTGAGATAGGGTTCCTAAAAGAAGAAGAGCTGGAAAAAAAAAGGGGTGGGGGCAATGAAGGATTTTAGACTCAATTAACCCAAGGTAATGGCAAACTGGTCCAAAAATTAGTCTTGACCAGTCAATGACGTGGAATTAACGGTTCCGTCAGAAAACGAGTGCTAGACTCGATTAGTTTTCAAAATGAGTGCCAAACTCTAACGAATATAAATTAATGAGTGCCAAACTAAAAAAAAAAACCCTTTTGATTATAAAAGGTATTAATTGTGGATGGCAAAATCGGAAATTCAAAAGTTAGATTTAAGGGTCTATTTATACTTTATGTTTAATTAGGGGGCTTCAAATAAATTATGTTGATGACTTAGGTATAACTAATCAATGTTTGATAGAGGTTGGTTTTGATTGTAAGAAGTGTGAAATGTGGAGGGCAAATTTATAATTTATGGATAATTGGGAGGCTTTAAATAAATTATATTAGGAGCTTAGATATAAAGGAAAGTTAAAGTCCACTAAAGTTTCACTGTTTTTCCACTATTCATTTCAGGCTTCTCTCATTATAACTGTAGAAATTTTGTTAACAAAATTACAAAAAATAACTAGAAATTTTCAATAGCTAGGTCTAAGAATAAGTTGAGATGAATGAATTGCAAGAAAAAATTAACCACAATCATGCAAGGTCCAAGAGTATAGAAGGTTAAAACAACCCATGGCCCATCATTGAAAACTGACACTAAACTGACCCTTACTGTAAATTAAGGGCAAACCATGCTTAGGATTGGGATGTACCAAATGATATATTATAGAAAACCGTTTATAAAATAATTCTCTCGTGATTAAGAAAAACCTATTATTTTTAGAAAATTTATTTATTGATTGATAAATAAATAATTTATTAATTTACTGATAAATGAAAATTTATCTAATTTAAAGAGTTTTATGTTTTTCGCATTTCAAAAACTCTTTCATTGGTGAAAGCTTTGTGGAACATGGTGACATTGAACTTTCTATCAGCAATTTTTACACACAAAAAATATTTGTCATAGGAGGTCCCCTTGATGATTCAAACAACTAAATCGGGCATCTCACATTTTCTGAAAGAACTTCTAGAGGTGAGACAAATTTTCTTTCACCATTCCACATGGCATGTAGGACCGGGCAATTTCAATTTTTTCGAGGAAATATAATTGGGATGGTTAGGAAGCATTCCGCCTTTGTGGCACTAAAAAAAATACCTTTAGCGACATATGCAAAATCGTCGCTCTAAACAAATATTCGTTGTCGTAGATATTGGGCAACTAAATATTCGCGCGAAAGTCGTCGCCTCAAATCTGTGTTGCAAACATTTGAGCAACAAAAAAAATTCGTCGTTTCAGAGTCATCTTGAGCGACGACAATGAAGATTGCTGCAAAGGGTTTGTCGTGTAATAAATTTTTGCACGACGTCAATTTCGACGCTGAAAATAGAATGTTTCGTTGTGCAAAAGTATCTTACGCGATAAAGAAAACTTCGTCAACTTAACTCAAATGGTGACGAACACTTTCATAGCTCAAGATTACGTTTGCATGACGACCATGTTCGTCGCTCTAATGTTCTGACGACAGATTATTTTTCTTAAATGTTGTAGCGACAGATTCTGTCGCTCAAAACATGCTCGGTCTATTCTTGTGCATCGAAAATTTTTGTCACTCAAAATGGACGAGGGTGGTTTATGGCCGAGTTTTAAAGAGTTGGCAAATGAGAATTTTGTAAATTTGGAAAAGCCTCCGTGTCAATGAGCCACAAAATGCTTTGAGGTTCTCAAGAAAGGTAGATTAGTAGAGGTAAACTAATAGGATTTGGAAGCCTGATGCGGACGACAACTTTACCAAGAAGTATATATGTCTATGATTTGATAAAAAAACACGACGAAGAATAACATGTTTTTCGTCAACAAATTTGGCACTCATTAGTACCTACCAAGATTTCAATTCTCGTTTGAAAAACATGTTTTAAAACATTTCCGATTGACAGATGTGTCCAAGCTAGCAGATTTCATTGAGCTTCCCGTTGCAAGTGTTGTGTGGTACCTAATGTGGAAAGCTTGAAACATTTATTCATCGGAGGTTACTTGACAGCAAGAGTATGGAATCAAAATAATCCTATCTTTAATATTCATTTAAGGAAACCTATAGAGGTGTACTTGTTGCGCAAGGACTAGTTTAGGAGAGTGAACAAGGCGTACATGTATATCATTTACGCATTAAGATTAGAAGAGATTATGAAAATGTTTTTTTTTGAAAGGCAAGCGTGGGGGTTTATATGGGCTCCCCAGACCACTAAAAATAATAAATGATTAGTTATATTCAAGAATATTTTCTTCCTGTAGCATCATCATACACAATTTTCTTGATATCTTCCGCAAATGAGCTTGGAATGATCTCCACAAACTCATGATTAGGAAGAAACTTAGCTAGTTTATCTGCTACCTGGTTTGTCTCCCTTACTGTGTGCCTTACCCTGCATGCCATGAACTGCTTTATTTCCTCCCTGATATGTCTAGTAGTGTGAATTGCTTCCCATGGAGGAGCTTTGGTGGTGGTTATGTACTTGAAGGCATTGCTTGAGTCCATACTAAACTCCACTTTCTGGTACTCATATCTGCGAGCTAACTTGATTCCCATCTCAGTCCCCTGAAACACATGTAGGAAAACAATTTGTGCTTTTTGAGACCTTGCTGCTGCTGCTACCACTAGGCCTTCATGGTCCCTGATCACAGCCCCGTAACCTCCCCTAGCACCTATGATAGAGCCATATGTATTTACTTTGAACCAATCTTGTTCAGGCTTCTCCCATGCATGCCAAGTGCTAGTACTCATATGGTATTGTACTGCTATTCTCCATTCATCAAAGATCCCTCGATTGTCAGCATTGTCATCCACCTGAAGATCCAGGACTGCAGCTCTTAATCTGACATCTTCAATCACCTTTGAGACTATCTCAACTGCTGCTTTGAATTTGGACTGGAACACTCTGCTCTTTCTAATTCTATCCAAAGATGGTAGATAATAGCATTCAAAGCTAATTTTTTAAGCACAACACTTGGAGATTTCCCTGTGAATTTCACTTCACACCAATTCCATTCAGCTATCCAGTCCATAGGCTGATGCCTATATCCTAGATTTACTATAATACGAAACCAGGCAAAGCCAGAGTATCTACACTTAAAAAAGAGGTGCTCTACACTTTCTGGTTCAATACTGCAAAGTGAACAACCTGAGGTTGTTATGACTCTCTACTTGTCTAGCTTGTCTTTAGTCTTTAGGGCCTTTTCATTACAAGCCAGGTAATGAAGCTATGTCTCGGGATCCTACCTGTGAACCAGACCAGTTTTGACCAGGATACTGGTGGTGATTTCTGTCTCATTGAGTGATATGCATTGTTGTTGGAGAACTCTCCTTTTTGACCCCCCATCCAAGTAATTTCATATGTGTATTCACTGTCAATTTCAATCGAGCCTAGTTCTTCATAATTTCATCTCATTCAGTCTTGTATTCCACCTACTGTTAGTGATGAGTGCACTAACCTTGGCATTACGATGGAGCACAGAGTGGTATGTGAAATGCTGTGGTACCCTGTTAATAAGGATACCCAAAGGGTGCCACGGGTCTTTCCACAGTAAGGTTCCCTTCCCATCTCCAATTGAACGCACTATAAGCTCGCTTGCTTGTGATCTAGACTTAAGGATGTTGCGCCAACACCAAGACGACTCACTGGGGATGTCCATGATCCAGAAGTGCTTGTTCTTGATCAAGTTTGCTTTGATCCAGTGTACCCATAAGTTATTCTTGTTAGAAACAATATTCCACACATGGCGCATCATTGCTGCTTTGTTTGATGTTTCAATACACCTTACACTAAAACCCCCCCTCATTATAAGGCCTATACACTTGTTGCCAACTAACCATAGGAGCCTTAGAATATGTGTATGATGCAGACCACAAGAAGTTTCTCATCATTCATGTTATATCATTTCTCACACTTGAAGGTAGCATGAAATAGAATGTCCAGTAAACATGTAGGCTATTCAAAACTGCCTTAATCAAGGTGACTCTCTGTGACGACCCCCTCCCGCATTGTATCAATATTGTCCGCTTTGGGCTACCATCCGGCCCTCACGGCTTTAAAACGCATTGATACAATGGGGAGCTGACCTTGCACATATAAGGATCATCCTCCTCCCCTACCCAGGCGATGTGGGACTATGATTCCCCTTGTAGCTCGTCCAACCTCTCTCGGCCTATTGGGCCTGTTGGGCTCCAACCCTCACCCTCACCTCAGGTCCTTCCACTCAGGGTCTCACAATCCACCCCCCTTAAGGCCCAACGTCCTCGTTGGACACACAGGCACAATGTCCACGTTGCCCGATCCACGTGGCATACTTCTGGCTGGGTCAGGTTCTGATACAAACTGTGACGACCCCCCTCCCACACTGTATCAATACTGTCCGCTTTGGGCTACCATCCGGCCCTCACGGCTTTAAAACACGTCGATACAATGGGGAGCTGACCTCGCACATATAAGGATCATCCTCCTCCCCTACCCAGGCGATGTGGGACTATGATTCCCCTTGTAGCTCGTCCAACCTCTCTCGACCTATTGGGTCTATTGGGTCTGTTGGCTCCAACCCTCACCCTCACCCTCACCTCAGGTCCACCCACTCGGGGTCTCACACTCTCCCTGCATAAGATAGGGTCCTATTCTTCCAAGATTGGACCCTCTTACGGATTTTGTCAACTAGAGGAAGACACTGGTTGTAATCCAATCGAGAATATATCAATGGCAGGCCCAGGTACTTCACAGGAAGCATGCCCAGTTTAAAGTCAAGACACCTAGTTATCATGTAAAGCTCCTTATTGGGTACCCCTGCAGAAAACAAATTGCTCTTTAAGCAATTGATGTCCAGACCCGTGCATGTCTTAAAAAGGCTCAAGCCACTTTGAAGTGCCTTTGCAGATGTGATGCTCCCATGGAAGAAAGCTATAAGGTTATCAGCAAAACATAAATGAGTGATCTGTGGGTTTCTACACTTAGGGTGCAAAGCGTAGTCACCTTCATCTACCTTTTGCTACAGGATAAGATGCAAGAGTTCCATAACAAGAACAAACAGGTATGAGGACATTGGGCACCCCTGCCGTATCCCTCTCTTTGCTTTAATGAAGCCTTTAGGAGACCCATTGATTGAAATAGAGAATCTAGGGGTCGTAATGCAGGCCTTCACCCAATCTATGAACTGTCCAGGAAATTGCATCTTCCTCATGACTAGCTCTATTGCTTCCCATCTCACCATGTCATAGGCCTTTCTAAGATCTATCTTGGTTGCACATCTGGGGGCTCCTTTGTTCCTATGATAATTTCTGACCAACTCATGAGCTAGCATCACATTGTCGTGTATATATCTTCCTCTAATGAAGGCTGATTGGTCCAAGCTAACCAGTCTGTTCACCACTTTCTTCATCCTATTTGTCAGTATTTTAGTGATGCATTTATATAGCACATTGCAACAAGAAATCGGTCTGTAATCACCCAAAGAAGAAGCATTAGACACCTAAGGAATCAAAGTAATGTACGTTGCATTTACCTCACCAAGCAGCTTCTTGCTCCTGAAGAAGTTTTTGACCGCCCTTGTGAAATCATTCCCTACGATTCTCCAAGCCAATTTAAAGAAAAAGGATGAGAATCCATCAGGACCTGGGGCCTTGTCTGAGCCTATAGAAGCCAATGCTTCTGTAATGTCATTCCTGCTCACTTCCTGGATCAGCTCCATGTGCTCTGCTTCATTCATAGTCCTTTCAACTTGCAGCATATTAATGACTGAAGTGTCATAGCACTCTTGTTCACCAGCCAACACACCATCGAAGTGCCTGATGCACTCATTTTCAATCTCCTTCATATCTTCTAGCTTCTCATTCTGAGAGTTGTATATTGAGAGGATCTTATTCTTTGACCTCCTTTCCCTTAGATAGTGGTGAAAGTAGGTTACATTTTCATCACCTGAACGCATATGTTTGGCCCTCGCTTTTTGCACCACTTCAGACTCAGCATTACGAGCTGCAATTGCATATTGTTTAACTGCTTCCTTTTCTGTCTCTGCTAGGCTATGGTTAAGGGGGTCCAATTGAAGGGAAGTTTGAGTGACTTCCATGTATTGCTTTGCAGTTCTGACTCCACAGTTAGCATTAACAAAGGTGTTCTTTCTCCATGCTGTCAAAAGAGCTTTAACTCTTTAAAGCTTCTGAACAAGTCCATAGGTTGCATTACCCCTCACTTGTTGCGACCAGGCGTTTTGTATCACCTCCATATAGCCCCTTTTATGTACCCAATAATTGAAAAACCTGAAAGGTATAGGGCCAGGGTTTGTGTGTTCATAAATTGTTAGAACAATTGGTGAGTGGTCAGATATACCTGGGTTTAGGAAATCCACTTCAGAATTGGGCATATCAAGTAGCCACTCATGATTTATCATTGCCCTATCCAACTTGCACATAATTCTATTATCTCCACTCTGCTTATTACTCCAAGTTAAAAAGCATCCTTTGTATTGACAGTCAAGAAAACCTGTGTTCAAGGTGCATTCAGCAAAGTCTGCAAATTGGCTTGGACGTATTTCCTCTCCTCCTACTCTTTCCTGCGAGTTTAGTATCGAGTTAAAATCACCCAGGACTGACCATGGAAGGTTGTTGGTCTTTGAGAAGTCTTCTAGTTCTAGCCAGAGCTTCTTCCTGATGTTGTTATAATTGCTGCCATATACGAATGTTAAGATGCAAGCGTATCCATTAGGCCATATGGCCTTCATGCAAATAGCCTGATCAGACCTAGATACTACACTCATATTCACTGCTTGAGGGTCCCAAATTACCCATATTCTACCTCCTTGGACAATATCATTGTTATCAACTGCGAGTCAATCCCTCATTAGTTCCTTTTAAATTTTGTCCCTCTTTTCATTGTTCAATTTTGTCAAAACCAATCCCATAACACTGATTTGTTGTTTTTGTATTAACTTCCTGACTTCACTCTGCTTTAAGGGGTCATTCAGACCCCTCACGTTCCAGCATGCTGTCCTAATCATCTAAACAAGCAGCATTTTGTTCTCCTCCCCCAGGTGGGTTAGTCCCTCCTTGCCCTACGATGGTCCTTTGTGTTTTGTTGGCCTTCCTAGCCAGCACATTTTCAGGTCCTTGTTCAGGTCTTTGTAGCACTTCAAAAGGATTGCTCCTACTTCTAAGGTTATGAGTTTTATTCTGAATCTGCTTGTTAGTTCCTTTGGTCTGTTTAGAGTTACTACTAGTAGTATTGTCCATAGCCTTGTTTGTAGGTTCCCGTGAAGTCCTCGATGTTAACTCCTTCCAGCGTCCATTATCTCGCATCAAGCTCAGTGCATTGGGGTCCTGAAAATCATGCCTAGGTGGTGGGATAACCCCTATTGACAGGGCTGTTGTTGATGCTTCCTCATTCACTGGCTCATTCTGATCCTCATTTTGTGTCTCTGCTGCTAACTCATTCACTGTCTGACTTTGCAAATCATTTTGAGTATCATTATGTGTATTATTTTGCCTTACATTCTTAGCACTGTCCTGCACTACTGGCACCTCTTTATCCTCCAGATTCTCCACTTCCCTTTCGGTCTCAATTGGCTGATCTTCTTGTTGCCCGTTATCCTGTGAAGCCACTGGAGTTGCACTCTGAGCATCAATATGCTCATTAGAAGCATTGCGTCTACTTGTAACTGTTGTCCAACCCTCTTAAGTCTCTGCTGAGCCTTTTTTTCCCTGAACCTCTTTCCAGTATTTAGCAGTTGGAATTGGAGTTTTCTTTTGCTTTGGGCACTTGGCAGAGTTATGCCCAAAACCCACACAATGCTTGCATCTCTCTGACTTCCAAGAGTACTCAACTTTCACTCTAGTAGTCCTCCCATCATCTGAGACAACCTGGACCTCATTAGGGAACACACTATTTGAACTAATCTCGACACACACCCTTGCAAAAGATAACCTAGATTTTTGCTCCATAGCTTTGTCAAGCATTAGGGGGTCCTCTAGTGCACTTGATATGGCTTGCAGCCCTTCAGGACTCCAGAGAAAGAGTGGCACCTTTCTCAGATTGACCCATATGGGTACTGAACTTAACACCTCCACATCTTCTTCCATATACAGTTTCCATGGCCTGATAAGGAACAACTTGCTGGCAATGTGTACTCGTCCCATATCTAGAACCTTTACTCTATCAGTTTCATTAGGGAATTTGAAAACAAAGGCTATGTCTCCGTAGACAGTCATTTCAAAACCAGTTTTAAAACCCAAAATTCTCTTCAAGCTATCATTAACAAAGCCATATGACAGCCTCCTACCAACAAAGTTTCCTATGAGATACTGTTCGCATTCAACCATCCTTGTTGAATGGTCTGCAACCTTGATCTGTACTACAGGTTTACCCTCAACCATGGAGGGTGGGACGTAGGACAGTTTCATTGTCCCTTGTTCTCTGCGGTTGTGAAACAACCCTTCCCAACTTACCTTGCTGTTTTCAGTGTTGTTGTTGTTGGCATCCTGTTTGTTTGCATGGTTTTCTACTGCAATAACAGGTGAGTCCAAAAGAATTAAAGGGATACTAGTCTCTGTTACAGTAGTGTCCATATGCATGTTCCTAGGTCCTTGTTCTGGTTCTTGTTCATTAATTCCCCTCTCAGTATCTGACGCCTCTCCACGAGGGGTAGTGGAGGCGCAAATAGGTGCACAAATTGTGATCATCCTTTCTCAATTAGCTCTGCAAGCATCACCAACATAACGAACAAAGATCTAGCACAAACCCTAGTCGTCTAGCACAAACCCTAGTCGCCTAACACAAACCCTAGTCGCCTAACACAAACATTTTTCCCTGACGCCCCCACTCTGTACCGAGTTCAGCTCTTGATCATAATTCTCTAGTCATTCCAATCAATTAAAACAAAAACAAATGTTGGTTAAGATTGTAAAACAAATATAGGTTGAGCGGAACGATATTGTAAAAATGTACCAGAATTACAAAGTCATGTATATTGGGTTGGGAATGATCGATGAAATTAGATCATTCAAATACGACCACGAAGGCTCATCCAAAGGTCAATGCAAGAACATCAAATCAAGTGATATGCCAATCAAAGTCAAAGTCAATCAAGGACGAAATTAACTCAAGAGACCGAAGTCAATGAACCAAAAACCGGTTAAAGACAATTCTGAGATGGTCGAATTCGAAGAAGATGGACTAAGTTTTGGGGCAAATAAAGTCTGGCAATAAATAATTTATGAAAGACCAAAATTCAAATGAATAGCCAAAAGCTATTTGGAGACTTAACATTTGAGAGAACTAAACTCAAATTTGAATTTAATATATCATTGGTACGAGTAAGACCTGGTTGTGTTGCCAAGTAATATTCTCTCATAGTAGAATATTCTCTCAAATAGTAGAATATAAAGTGGATTGGTACGAGTAAGTGCCACTAGTGATCCCTAGCAGGTAGTAAGACCTGGTTGTGTTGCATTCCATGTTGGTGTGATCATTGGCAAACTGATAAATTTCATGAAACATGGACATATGACAAGTGGTATCTCCAGAATCCCAAAAACACGTCCGTAAGACTTGGTTGTGGTTGCATCCTATTGGTGATTGCCAAAGTGTTCAAAAGACTCGCAGAGCGAAACACTTGGTTTGTGACAGTAAGTCTCATTGTAGTTCAACAACTTGACCTTGTGAAGTCGTGGAATGTTATTTGAGAGTGTAGTTCTCTTTCAAACAAGTAATAAAAGCGTATGGCTTGCAAGCCCTTTCCACCAAGGAAGTAACTGGTCGGGCCAATCACACCTCAGTTTAGGTGAATATCGTTACATTTGTGTGCATGTGGTATTGTCTCTTCCCCTCTCTTTATATTACTTATGCATGTTTGCTTATCTTATTGTTTATGATATCTCATCTTGCATGTTTTAAGTTTACAAGTCATAGTTTAGCTCTCTTGACTTGTGCATCAAGTTTTGGATTTAGTTTGTAAACGTATTTCCTTAGATCAGATTTAGAACCTAAGATTTGTGAGACCACCAGTTTAGCTCTCTTGAATGTTTTATTGGTGCTAAGGTCTAGGAGATTATTTTGAGTAGGGAGTAACAACGAAGTGTTCATATAGCCTCATTGTCTTTGCATTCTTCTGCAAATACTTTTCAAAGATAAAGATTTTAAAAAGAGATTATTCACCTATTCACTAGTCTCACTCATCGTATCTTAGGGCGCTTTCATTGGTATCTCAGAAGATACCTTTGCATTTTCAAATTTAAGTTTGGCAAAAGCCTAAACTTACTTTATATTGGGTCTTCCCCTACCATGCTGGTATGCTCTTGATGAATATGGATCTTCGGAAGACAATCTGGCAGCTGGAGAAATGCATAATCATTAGAGATGAAGAAGGGTAGTGTATTCGAGCCAAGTAAGTCTTCTTTGGAGAAGGTTCAAATAATAGAGCAGAGTCGTTGTCGCTTCTGGAGGGGTAAAGGCTGTGTTTGGTGCTAATGGTTAAAGGTTGGTTCCATGAATTTTTCAAAATTTTGTGGAAGTTAAAAAACATATGGGAAAAAATAAATGAGCTTAAAAGGGAAACTGGAATGTGTTTCTTTACATGTATGCAGAGAAGTGAACGTTGTGGCAGATGTGTTGGCTAGTTTAGCGCAGGTGGAAGAGAGGATTGTGTGCATTTTGATAGTGGGTCGCTGCCAAGAAGATCAAAGGTTCTTGTAATGCGTGATAAGAACCATACAGTCTACTTGGAGCTTTATTGTATCTCTGCCAAGGTATTTGACAGTAATTAAGCAATTGGTTGTAATTTTTAGCTCCAGAACAGCTTGTGTCTAGTTTGATCGAGTTTGTTTTTAGCATTGTTTTATTGAACATGTGAAGCCATAATGTACCCCTATTCTTTGGTTGTAATTAAACGTATTTGGGTATGGTTATAAAGGTCTCATACCCTTGAAAAAAAAAGCACCCATATATTGCATCAAGAAACCATTTCTGGTCTATGCTATAGAAATGTGATACATGCTTGAACATTTTTTTTATTATCCTAGTGAAAATGACAGTGTCATGGAGTCACCTACTAGTGAAGAGATTATTCTACGGACAATGAATACTTGTATCGATAATGATCATGAACCAAATATGACAATATGTTTTACCAACTGTCTTTCCAGGCATTTCAAGTAGTAATAAACTTAAATAATTACCAAATGTCGTGTATGCATAAAAAAAATTAAGAATGAGATTAAGTTTTATTTAGATATAAAGAAAAGGAAAACGAAATTAGAGACATATTTGAGAAAGAGCTGACTTGACAAAACAAAAGTTGGTCCGAGTAAAAAGTTCCTTAATATTATGAATTTTTATGTGTTGTTTCTTTGATGCATTTAATGAAGGGGAGGGATCCAAAGACAGTTTTTATTTTTTTGACAAAATACTTTACACGCATTTATTTCACCCTATACATAATTTTAGAAATTTGTCAAGTAATGTATACTGTCTTTTGCAAGCCAAAATTATGTGTTTTTTAAACAAAATCTATTCAATGCAACCAAATTAAGCATACATTGCATGATACTTTTCAAGGCAACTGCATTAATACGAATGATGAATGTTTATATGTCTGAAGCTACGAAGAAGTGATGGTTATTGAGTATGAAAATGAGAGAAAGAGGTTCAAAACTTTTGACCATGTCATCATTTTTTCTTCAAGTCATGTGAAGGATGTTGGCTTGAGATGGGTGAATCTGAAGCCGGTTTTTGTTGCCTTGTAATTTGATTGTGAATATTTCACGCAAGGTATTTGAGTTGAGATTCCCTTGTTGAAATCATTTTTGAACATAAATTGTCTCCACATGAATTGGAGTTTATAGATGAACATCTTTGGTTGGGGTTTATGAGCATAGGAAGAAGCGATGGTGAGAGATATATTATCAATTCCAGGGGAAAAAAAAAAAAGAAAAAAGAAAATGGTCCACCTATGCACACATCTGCATGTCTTGTAGCTCCATGTTTATGTCCAATTCTAAGATGAATATGAACTATGAAGACGGAGGAAGATCATCTTCTTGTTTTGGATAGGAATCTATTATCGAATATGGATTTATGGGAGATGGCTTGTATCGGATGCGTAAAGGAGAACCCAATCCCTTTGCACTATTTTCCAAATTTCAAATTATGATTGAAAAATAGTTTATTACTCAAGACATTATTTTTTGTGTTTAAAATATGGCATGATAAATAGAGGACTCCAAATATTCTACTTTCCTACCCATGATTATCTTTATGGTTTTAGAACATCTGAGATTTTGTGTAAATAAAATTGAATGGCTCACAAATTAATTGAAAATAATAAACTTGTATGCATGGTGAGTAAAATAATCTTTAGGGTTATTATCCAATTATTTATACTTCACACTAGACATTGCATTCCATGTGTTGCACGACACTAGTTCATTTTTCATTTGATTCTCTTGTAGGTTTGCATAGGTCGACCAATCTTCACAATTATCAGGTATACTAGGTTGTTTTGTTTGTCCGATCTTCACCTTAATTAGTACTAAGTTATTTCTGAATCGAGTGTTAAGAATCTTCAAAATTGTGTTATTGTAAGTAAGTATTTGTAGATGACAAAATTAAGAAAAGTTTAGTTGCTAGCAAATATAAGGATTAAGTCTTTACTAAACTAGGGGGATGCATAAGAAATTAGGTTTGGAGGGCAACATATAATTAAAACGATGGCGTTCTACACAAAATTTAGGGCATCAGTTGCTCTACTCAATGCTCAAGGCACCTATGCCTTGGACATTGAACACATTGACCATTCATTCATGATCGTGGAGTTATGAGCAAAATACTTAGAAATTCGTGACTGGATCATTTTAGCAAATCCATCGAACTCTATTACACATTGACACGTGGCATTATCTTAAGAATTTGTAACGAAAATGTGATTTTTCACCTCCCTTTAGGGTTTTGGCTTGCCTATAAATACCAAACCCAAATTGAGTGAAACAACTCCAGACCTCTTTCTGACTTCACAATCATTCAGTGCCTAACTTCGAACCTTTCTCATTCCCCTTTTACTAGTAAACGCTTATCCTTGCTCCCAAAAGGAGTTTACGGCGTTTGATAACTTCCCATTCCAATCTCTCAAGACTTTATCCACTTCAAATCCACCTCATACATTTTGGCGACTCTGTTGGGGAGTGATTGAAAATCCAGTGATATAATGGAATGGAAAAACCCTGCTCATGGGGCACATGTTGATGAACGCCTTGAGACTCGTCACACTCAAAGTGAAATCACGCAAGCTATTTTGAAGGTTTTTTTTATCCGTCAGAGATGTTTTCTAAACTTATAGAGCAAAACAACACAAATATGGTCAAATTATTTCACTAGATGCTCGATACAAGAGATAATCCATTTCCAAATGTGAATGTAAAACCTAATCTTACTGAAGCAGAAAATCGAAACAACCTAACAACGTTCAAACCCACTCCTTCCAAACCAATGAACTTTGAATCATATGTGACTGTTAGCGATTTAAAGCAATTACTCGAGCAACAAAGTAACAACCCCCCTAAAACCATTTATGAACATCTTCTACCATACCCTGTTGGATACACAACACCAACATTTGTTTTGTACAATGGACATGGAAATGCTCAAGATCATATATCTCGTTTTCTGAAAGTACTTGGTGGCCATGAAGCTAATCACAATCTCAGACTTCGAGACTTTTGAAAATCTCTCACTTATACATGGTACAACAACCTAATCCTAGGAGCATTCACTCTTGGCGATTCTGAAACGTTGCAATGGATTATTATGAGTCAATAGTCGAGGACAAATTTATATAAATGTGTATTGCTAGGATGAATCCTATTTACATAGCCTTCCTAGAAAATTTGTGTTAGAATATGTAGGGCTTGCACTCAACATAGCCAAACCCAAGTCCAAGTCCAAGATTGATCCACCTCTACAAGATGAAAAGTACAAGAATAAGAAAGTCACAAATAGGAAAGTCAAAATATGACACAATTAGAATATCGTGTATAGGAAATTTTAAGTTTCTTGTTTCTACAAGGTGATGTCAAAGTTAGCTCTATATAAGCTTGTATCCAATCAAGGACAACAATAACAACAATGCAATTCTCCAATTATTTTCTTTACATGGTATCAAAGCAACTTTCTTTGGTGACCTAAGACTATGGTGATTAAGCTCTTCCCCCCCCCCCCCCCCCCCCCCGCCTCCGACGCAAGAGGCGAGGAAGGGATGACAGGAGCAGGAACATCCTCAACATCAAGTTCAACCAAATTGAAGGGAAATCGCACTCTATAATAGAGTTCACACACCATCACAAGCCATCCCCTTGTTTCCTCTCCCCCTAACAGATTCGATATCACTACAGCTTCCGCCAACTAAAAAAATCAGCTTTTTCAATTGTGATGTCCATCTTCACCCCGTTCGAAGTTGTTTATCCTGAAAACTTCAGCAAGTCTGTTTTTGCTCAAGCCTCTCTAAAATAGGATTAACAATTCTCATCTTACCAACCAGCAATCACAACAATTGACATTAATTCAACAACCCGAGCACAGACAATGGAAACCAAAGAAGCGCTCTCACTGTCTTTTTTGAACTCAACAAAATAGGGGACATGTACCCCTCTTCTTTCGCCTTCCTTCGTCTCTTCGATCTCTCTCGCCTACAATATCTCATTAGGCCTAACACATCCACTTCGCCGGCAACCACGAACACCTTCATCTATCTTTCTCAACAAAATGAACAAACTTCGCAATAGACGCATAGATCGTGTACAAAAAAAACATCCGCCTTTCTCTTCATTGACCAGCACCACCATCAGCCTTTTCCTTTACCTTGCCACCGTCGTCACCTCGTTTATGTCTCCAACCATCACGAAGCAAGCCTGCCACCCTGACCTCGCCACAGGTGCAGCAACAGAGCACCACACAATAGTTCAAACACGGCAGCAATGAGGAAGAAGGAGGAGGGAAAGAAATAATTTCAAAACTGTTTTAAAACTCTGGGCTATTTACACCCTGAGCTTTACTCAGTACCTCCACAAGAGAAAAAATTGTGTGTTGACTCAAATTGAGCAATACCAAAACCTGTGTTGACTCGAATTGAGTTATGATTTCTTCATACAAGAATTTTTCAGAATTCGACAATCATGATGCCTCGAGTCGAACCATTAGCAGCTTTACTCGACAGTCATGATTTCTTCACCAAATTAGATTTCAAAGTTTTCTCCAAGCTGCACATTTCGTCTGCGTCTACATGTCTAGCTTGTGGGGGAGTGTTAGAATATGTATGGCTTGCACTCAACATAGCCAAGCCCAAGTCCAAGATTGATCCACCTCTACAAGATGAAAAGTACAAGTATAGAAAAGTCACAAATAGGAAAGCAAGAATAGTCAAAATAGGAAAGTCAAAATATGACACAATTAGAATATCTTGTATATGAAGTTTTAAGTTTCCTGTTTCTACAAGGTTTTGTCAAAGTTAGCTCTCTATAAACTTGTATTCAGACAAGGACAACAACAACAATAATACAATTCTCCAATAATTTTCCTTACAATTTGCAAATTCCTTATTTGTCGGGACTTCACGATGCAGCCAAACGTATCATCACTTCTATCCAATTGCCATCTAATATTCTTATCAAACCCACATCATATTCCTAAAATTACATTCAATTCTGACAACTATTAAACTCTTGTTGCATCAAATAAGCGAAAACACCATGGATTTTTTTTTCAATTGAACAAAATCAAGGAAAACCTAAGCAAAACGGACAAAGTCAAACACCTGTTGAATTTCCATATAGCCTTGAAGATGTTGAAGTTATCCTTGAAGCATGGATCAAAGACAAGGTTATCAAATTTGCACCCAATAAAGAGTGAACCATCACAACAAGATATGGACAATCCCCTGTTATTGCCGATATCACCAAATTATTGGTCAACCTCAATAAACAAACTTTTGTAGAGTTCTCAGACAATTTTTTTGCTGATAAACAAACTTTTGGTGAACTTCAATTTGAAAACTAAATGATGTATCCTCATAATCAGTCATATTGTTTCTCAACTACATATGGTTGTGAAGGTTCTAGTACAGATTACAATATTACCTATAAGACACCTCTCTGTTTATGCATTTTAATCATATAACATTTTTCGTTGAAAAAAAAAGTACGAAGTTTCTATATTCTAGTTATTATTACTAACATTTTAGATTGCCTTGCATTATAAATAAGTTTTCTTTCACCTTTTGCAACTCTTTTTTACATTTGATTTCACATATAAGTGCTTTAGCATTCAGATAAAAGAATTATTAAATTTAGGAGTTATTCAGCATAGAAACAGTAGACATTGGAGTACTGCATTCATGGTAAGAAATCATGCTTAAATAAAAAGAGGTAAACCAAGAATGGCAATAAACTATAAAAGACTTAATGATAATACTTATAATGATAAATAACTTATCCAAATAAAAACCAACTTATTAACTGTATTTAAGGAAACACTGTGTTTAGTAAGTTTGATTGTAAAAATGGATTTTGGCAAGTATTGATGGAAAAAGTGTCCATACCTTGGACTGCATTTTTCTGTCCAGAAGGACATTTTGAATGAAATGTTATGCCTTTCAGATTAAAAAAATGCACCTTCAATATTTCAAAGGAAAATGGGTAATATATTTAAAAAAATACAAACATTTTGTATTAGTTTACATAGATGACATATTAGTAATTTCTAAGAATCTAAACAGTCATTATGATCATCTAATGATAGTAATTGAAGAATTTGTGAAAAATGACATAATAATTAGTAAATATAAAATGAAGTTATGCAAAGAGTATATAGATTTTTCTGGGAATGAAAATTGGAAAAGGTAAAATTCAACTTCAAGATCACATAGTAAAGAAAATTCTAGATTTTTTTAGATATTTTAAAAGATACAAAGCAATTACAATCATTTTTAGGAATATTAAACTTTATGATTTAGTCGATTTTTGCTCCCTGCTATGACCTTGATCTGTAAACCTGCTGACCTGCATAAGAAACACACGTGAGCCACGGACCACCGTTGTAGTGGCCGATGTCACTCTGATGCTAAAGTCAGACAGTGATTTGGCCAGAAGGCGTAATGTAACACCCCTATTTTTTCCAATGACAATAAAAATTTATATACCAAAAATTCAATTTTTACTTTTATTTTTTTCAAATCTTCTTTCGTTTGACAAATTGTATTTTTCGAAATTCGATTAACTTTTCTTATTTTTCGAATCTCGGGACGAGATTTCATTTAACGTGTGTATAATGTAACACCCCTTAATTTCATAAAGATGATTTATTTTATTTTTAATTAAATAAAATAGAGTTACATTTAATCGAATTTATATTTCAAATTTTAGGGTTTTATTTGGTGAGTTTAGAAGGTGGGTTCTTTCAGAAGTTCAGTGGGGGCGAATAGCCACCCACCTTATAAAGAGAAAAACCCTATTTCTTCCTGCTTTTTTCTCCTTCTTCCTTCTCCTTTTTTTTTTTTTTTTTTTTTTTTTTCCTTCTTCACGATTTCTTCTCCTCATTGGCGGCGAGCACGGTCTGTGACCGCACATTGCAGCCAATCCCACTGCCCCACTGGCTCCTTTTCCTTCCTCTCTCGTCCCTCTCTTTACTGTATGTTGGTGAGGGTTGGTTGGAGATCGAGATGGGAGTAAGACAGGGCGTGTTGCAGGGATGATTTAGGGATCTGATTCGAAGTTGTTTCAGTGCGTCTCGATCGTCGAAGCGGAGGAGAAAGCATCGCCACTCTTCTTCTTCATCTGAGAGTTTCTCAGATTCGTCTAATGATTACAGTTCTACTGACTTGGAGGGTTGATTGGCTGGGTGGTGTTGCGGCAGAGGACGGTCGATGTGGCGATGGCTGCGCAAATTCCGTTGCTATTTCATCCAGTGAGTTCTTTTCTTTTCCTCTTCTGATTTTTGTATGAAGTTGAGAATGTTGAGATTCCACTACTATTACTGTATTTTATGGAATTGAATGTGTTGTCCTCATTAGATTGCAAGCTGAAACTTTTTGATTTGTTTAGTTTGCTAATTGGGTTCGGGAAATTTGTCATCTTGTACGGATTTGGTCATGGTGATCCATAGAAAATGTTGGTTGGGGTGTTGGTCAATGAGAGTTTATATTAAAAAGTTGTTTCTCTATATGGTTTGTGATGGTTTTGATTGTTATGGGTTGTGTGGTCAATCTGCTAGGTTTTCTTTGGATGTTGTGTTCAACTCAATGTGTCTCATTGGTTGACTCCATTGTAGAAAATATGCTGGAAATGCATTTGGGTACATGAGAAGTGACCCCATTCATCCATTTTCCATAGGTTTCATTTTATTGCACATCTCAGCTTGTTTGCTTTTCTGATATTTTGCTTAGCTCTTTGATCATTTGTGAGAGAAGGAGATATGGGTAATTTGTTAATCAGTGTTTGGTGGGTATGTGATGGAATCTAGAGTCAATCGAAAATCTCATGTGATGAAATTTCTAATGGGGGTGATTAGGACCTGGTATTAGTGAGATTGTAACCACTTGATATCCAAGAACACACTGGGATCTTTAAATGAAAGACGAGGATCAAACCCAGTATAGTAAGTGTGGTGCAGTGGTGGTCCTCTAATAAAAATAGATGTAGATGCTCTCTCTTTGAAAGCTATGATATTGTGTGTGTGTGTGTGTTTTTTTTTTTATAAAACACACAAAGTGTACAAACCAAACAAACAAACCTATATAATGTAGAAACAAACAGTGTCAAGTGTGTAGCATCCACAACATCCCAATCAGGTCCCCTTCTCACCATCCCACTAAAGTGTGAATGTGAAGTATTTACTATAATATCTCCGGCAATAGAGATAACAGAAGAAAGGATACTCGTATAATTTATATGGTAGAGGTGGAAAAGAATGTGATGTGGACGGGAATAAATAACATTGGCTGAACATAAATTGACAATCTGTTTCAGTTTCCCAGGGGGTTCAAGTCTTGACCAAGTTTCGTGGTGTGTTTCTTGTGTAAATTATTTTTATGTTTTGGTATGCCCAAAATTAGTCCGGTGTGAAGTTACTGTTTTGTTGCTAGTATTATTTTGACATAAGACTTTCTTGTTGTTTCCTTGGGTAATCATGCATTGAAATCGATTGTTATGCCACATTAACTTGCTAAAGAGTATCCTTATATTGAATGAGTTTGATCCCTGCTGTGTTATAGAAATGTATTTATGAAAATATTATTGGTCCCCCAAAAGAATGGTGGATACCGTGGTTGGTTTATTTATGGTTGACAAAGTGTCACCATAAAAGAGTTTTGAGTTTTAGTTGATTTTTTTATGCCCTTTTCCACAACTCCGGAAAAAAAATGTGAAAAGAGAAGAAATTGTTTTGTATAAAGACTTGCTTGTATACGTGTGATAGAATTATGGGTATGCAGACATGCTTGCACATCGGTGCACCGTTCCATGTGAGTTCGGTTGTACGTGTAGATTTAGGAAGAATACTTGCCAGTTATCGAACTTCGGGTGAGATGACATGTTCTTCGAGGTGGCACCCCACTTGGAACATGTACGCTCCGAGTGGTTTCGAAGGCAAGGGAGGCACACTTGGGTGAGGTGTGTTCGGCACATGGAGGATAGTGCGATTGTGGAAAAGAAGCGATATTTCTTTTTGGGGTATGTGCATGATTACCTTAAAGGAAGAAACTAAATGCTCATTCGACCATTGAATTAAAACTACATGTCTTCCTAAAGGTAGAAAATGTGTTTTGTTAATATTTCAATAATAGTCTAATATGATTATGAATTGTATCATTGTTTGGAAATAAATCACATTTGTGAGGACTGATAAGTTAGAAATATTATCTGGTTGCTTTTAACATTTTCATGCAGGATGGCAAGTCTACTCATATTTCTGCAGGTCAGACTTGCCATAGTCAATGTTGGGCTGACGTTTGGGCCTACCATTTCTTGAGATCATCGTGACACGTGTATGGTGTAGAAGAGAAACCATTTTGGTGTATCATCAGCTACTCCCCCCCGAGTTAGTGGGCCATCACGTCAGTCCACTAAGTCACTTCTTGTAAAGATATGCCACTCATGATGATCGAGTCTGAATTGTTTGTTTGAGCCATTCATTAATTGTGTGTCGGTTCAGTGGAGAAGAGGTGGGAAACCAATCCCTATTTAGATCCCCCTTTCTATGGAGATTGACTATTCCATTTTCTTGCTTTTAGAGATTCCGCCCTGTTCATATTTTGATTGAAAGTTTGTTCATTTCTTTCATGGCTCACCAAGACCATCTTGATGATGAAACTTCGGCCAGAGGCCTCGAGTTTTTTGAAGATAAGTCACTTTCTAAGTTGTGCCTTAGTGAAATTCGAAAGATGTTCGGGGTCCGTGAAGATCTGCCAATGTATGCTCTGAAAGATACCAGACGTCAATGCTCTCTCCAGAAGGGTACATTTGTTTGCATCGCCGAATACTTTAGACTGGAGTCCGCTTTCCGGTTCTTGATGAGATTTGGGGCTTCTTGGATTTCATCAGAATCCCCCTGCCCAGTTGGTACCCAATGGGTACAGGATTATCCTATTTATTTTGATCAGAGTGAAGGATGTTTGTGTTTGCGTGACTCCTCGGATGATTCAGTTGTTGACTTCTCCTAGGTTGAATAATCATGCCATTTGCAAGATGACGTTGCCAGCCTGCTTCGGGAAGTTTCTAGATGACTTCAAATCCTGGCAGAAATTTTGCTTCTTGGCTCATTCGGATTCGAAGTACTTCAAGTTCAGGTCGCTTCGTAAGTATAGCTTCATCTTTTTGAATTTGTTGCACTGATTATACGCTAATTATTGCATTTCTTTCTTTGCAAGGAGGGTCCCTTCTACTCCTTTTTCCCAAAGAGTGGAACACTATGAAAATATTCCATGCCCTACCAAAGATGAGTGTGGAGAAAGTCATATGACCTGCTAACTTTAGCCGCAGTGGTTTGTGGGTCAATTGGCATGCGGTCGCCACTCTTTACCGAACATCAAAGACTAAGTCTGAAGGCGGAACCCTTTCCAGAAAGAAGAAGGCCACCGAAGTTAAGGCTCCTGCCTCATCTGACACAGAAGAACTTTCTGAGACACTCGCTCCTTTATGAGTTCGAAGAAGTCCTGCTTTAGGACTGAGTCGGCTTCCAAACAGTTTGCTCCAGTAAGGGCAAAATGTGAACCGAGTTAGCCTGCCAGGGCTGAGGCTGAAATATCTGGCTGGGAGAGGGACCATCTTCGATTAGCAGGAGTTGAAGGTGTGTCAGATCTGAGTACCGCGCAAGCTGAAGCTTTGAGCAAGAAGCTGATGTTGGCCAGTGTGTTGGCTTCTACTGGAGCTGATCACTCTGAGACCATTTCGTTGGAGGTTTCTAATGAAGATTCGTTGAGGTTTCTAATGAAGATTCGTTGAGGTTTCAGAGTCCAATTGTTCCACTGAAAGATCATCTGATAGTAGCCGCAGTGAAGTGTGCCATCCTTCTTGTAGTCCGCATTATTCCCCATCTCGTTCCAGGCCGCATATCAGGGTGATGGAGGGTCCGCTGGAACACTCGCTTCTTTCTCTTCCTTCAAATTCCACTGGGCTGTCTTGCAATAAAGGGTCGGCCGCTAGTAACAAAGGGAAAGTTGCGAAGGAAGACCCGGGTGTAGTGGCGCCTACGAAGGGTGGTGTCGACATAATTTTGCATCCGGGAGTGCTCCATCTGGATGTGTGGATAAGTTTGTTTGCTCCGAACGTAGTGAAGATGAGCAACCAGGCTTGGCAGCAGGAGGTTGACATTGACTATGCTTCAAAGAAGCACATAAGAAGGCATCATAGCTGGCTGATGGACCACGCTCCAAAACTCGATGAGGATATGCTAGAAGGGCGTATGGATAAAGGTTTAAAGCACCTTATGTTGGGGATGTCTCACTTGAGCCAGGTGGCCATTGCTAGGATGAAGGTTGAGGTGGCTCGTGAGAGGGTATACACCATTGAGCGTGTCTTCTCAAACATGCAGAAGTTGTACTCTGACGCGCTTTATGAGATTGAGCTGTTGAGGAGGGGAGGCTGAAATCGCTAGCCGTTGTTGCTGAGACTCAAAGGTTCAATTGGAGGCCCTTGAGTCTGATTTCGCAGAGGCGGTGTCCGCAAGGGATAGATTCAAGTGAGAGTTGGATATGGTCCGCTCTGATCTAGGGCTTACACAGGAAGCTGTGACTGAATTGTAGTCTCTCACTGAGGAGAAAGCCGTGAACGAGATTGACTAGGCTGCCCAAAGGCAGCAGTTAGATGCTGACCAGGAATTCAATGCTCAAGTAGCGAGAATGGTTGGAGAGCAGCTTCAACTGGAGCAACATGAGCTCAGTGTTGTTAAGAGTAGTCTGTCTATGGAGCAGTTTCAAGTCGATGCACTGACAGGCAAGCTGGAGTTGTTGGAGTGTGAGCTTGCTGCAACGAGGGTGCATGAGGAAGAGCTTCTCAAGGCGCAAGGCAAGTGTGAATTCCACTGGGTCGTGCATGGGAGATTAGAGTTGTTGGCACTGATGAAGGAGGAGCATCCGCAATGGGACCTTGAGTATTATAAGAAGATATCATACGCAGACTAGCAGTGGTCTCCGCGTCATCAGACGAAGAGGGTTGTTCGAATCATGATGCCCAGATTGAGGCGCGCACGGATGTAACTACTGCTCCTTCCACCGTTGAGCTTAGTTTTTTTGATTTTGTACCCCCTCATGGAGAGGAATAAACTTTTTGTATTTGTACTTTTTTTGTTCCAACTGTTAAGGAAAACATGTTTATTTTTAGTACACTTTATGCCCTATTTTGTTCGGTCTCCCTTTCTCTCGTTTTCCATTCTGTCTTGTTATTTTAACTTGAAACATGTTTGGTTGGGTTAGCAGGAAACCAAATGGTCTTTCTGCTGCAGAGAGTTTGACCACTCGTGTCGCAGATGACTCTGATATGTTCTTTCGCGAGGTTTCAGAGTCGTTATCGTTCAATTACATCTAATAGTGGGTGTTCTTCGGATGCTTTAGCAATGGGCTATACTTCCCAGGTTGTAGCTCATCCTTGAGGCAAGTCACTGGGAACTTAATTATCATATTTGACTGTTGGTTGCAGTTGCAGTTGCAGTTGCTGGCATGAGTGAATTGTGGTAGTCAAGCACATGCATTTTCTCATAGCTAGAGCGCTTGTCCCGAGTCAGATTCTGTGAGCTCGGGTTGACACTCCATGTAGCGTTCGTCTACGTGTCAGCCTATGTGAGCGTGTAGGCGCTGCCTGAGCTGCGATTTTATTTCTGCGACCGATGATTTGAGGGGGAGCGATGGCCAAGTTGCAAGCCATTGACATCAATTGAAGCTGACTAGGTTCCCACCTTCCGAATCATTTATACCCATGCAGAGCGGATTACAGGTTTGGGATGTGGGAATTCCGGGATCATGGTCTGTTGAAGAACGATGATCTCGTGGCAAGCCGACGACATCAATTCTAGACTGACTAGGCTCTCACCTTCCAGACTATCTACACATGCGCGGAGCGGGCTACAAGTTTGGGTCAAGGGGATTCAACGATAATGGTTTGTAAAAGAACATTGGTCCGATGGCAAGCCGTCGGAATCAGTTCGAGGCTGACTAGGCTCCCACCTTCCAAATCGAATACGCTCGTGCGCATCGAGCTACAAATTTGGGGGGCTTTCGGCCACCATGGTCTGTAGAAAAGCAATGGTCCGGTGGCAAGCCATCAGAATCAGTTCGAGACTGATTAGGCTCCCACATTCCAAACCATCTACACCCACGCAGTGGAGGCTACAAGTCTGGGGTTGGTAATTTGACGACCATAGTCTATAGAAGAGTAGTGGTCCCGCAGCAAGTTGTTGAAATCAGTTCGGGACTGATTAGGCTCCCACCTTCTAAAACATCTGCACTCGAGCAATGGGGGCTATAGGTTTGGGCTTTGATCAGAAGCTGTCATTGCTAGTCGTCACCTGCTAGGCTTACCTGATTTGGTTCAACGACTGTTGTTTAGGAATGAGGCAACAGTCCCTGGTGAGTCACCAAGCGTGATAGTTCTGATTAGACTCCCACTTCCTAAACCATTGATAATCGCACTGGGCGGACTAGGTGTCAAGATGAACCGAAAGTCGTCGTCGTCGTCAGCCAAAGCTGACTAAGCTTGCCCAGCTTGGTGGGGGCTTCACCTGTTGCGGGCGTGTCAGCCTAAATCCACCAGCGGAGTGCATCATGCAGACGGGTTTTGAAGGGACAGGAGTACCTTAAATTAGCTGGTCATATGCAGGTGTGATCCGCGTGTAAAAAATGACTAGGGTTTTTAATGCTCGTGTTAGGCACATGGTAGAATACTGCTCGAATAGTGGGTTGAGCCCATGGGCCCATAGTGTGAGAGCTAGAGTTTATCGTATGATCAAGATGGTAGATGGTTGAGTATGGGCTCATTGATTGGACGAGCATGGTCCTGTGCAGTTTCCTTGGGAACCGTCGTCTCCTCGTTTTCCATACGGTATTCAATGCTGACAGTTAATGCCAATGCACCCATTTGGTGAACTACTATATCTATATAATGGTGTTTCTTCATCGTTGCAGATAGTATCTTCTACAGAGCATACCCCCTATAATGCTCTTACTTGAAGAACATGTTTTGGATTTTCCAAAGGCTGAAGGGAGATCTCCAACGTTGGAGTCTTTGAATGTTTTGACATTTGCACCGATGAGTCGTGATAAGACTTCCTGTTATGTGTGGTCACCTGCTATGGGTGAGCACCCAATTAGTTCGCTGAGATCTTGTAATTTCTTATCATATTTTGAAAAAAAAAAGTACAAACTCCCTCCCAAGGGATGAGTCTGTCGTTTATTCGCCAGTACTTCGGTGGTACCTTGTGCTTCTCTGTACGCTGGGAGACGCTCCATGCGACTAGCTCAGGGTTGATCGAAGTGTTGGCAAATGCATTCTTCCTTCGGGGGTGATATCTCTGAGTCATCCTGAGTATCGCGCATAGGAAAGTGTCCTCGCTTGGCAGAATTGTTAGACATTAACTTCCTTGCCGTTTGCGACCATCTTTGTCTGTCCTCTTCTATCTTTTTCGGGAAGCCAAATGTCGGGTTAGAGATGTCTACAGTTCATGGCAAGGTCTACATTGCCATTGGTGTGCCATTTTCCCCAGGTGATTTGGCAGAGCAATTAACGATTAGTTGCTCTAATCCTTTTTGCACATTTGTCCTTGATATTGGGATATCTCCTTCGAAGCAGCGCTGAATCTACTTTCGATACCTTTGTTGTCTTCTAGAGTCGGACTGTTTAAGCTTGTCTTTACTTTATGTTGCATCGGATTCAAATGCTTGTAGTATGTAGTCTTTTGTATCCGCCTCAGGGCGCTCGTTGTTACATCTTTCCAGTAATCAATAGAGTGTGTTTGCGTAATTCTTTTTTATTTCTTAACTGATTGCAAATCACATAAGCTTCTAAGAACTAAAACTCTACATTGACTATGGAAAAAAAATAAACAACTGAAATAGACTAACTGTTGGGGGAGAGAAGTCGATCTGGCCCTGAAGTGAATTCGCATGGCCCTTGCTGGATTGTTGATACCTTCAGCGAACTGCCACGCTTTGCTGTTGTCACAAGGATTACTGAAAAGTAAACCTTGCGTGGAAGTTTATTTTTGCGCCGACTGTTTGTAAGGGGGTCGTACTCCCGTCTGCACTGACCTTTCCGCTTTGCGGGGTTGAAGGCGGATTACTTCTGTACTGCTTGAATGTCCCCCGTTATTGAGTTGAGCCACCGTTGTTAGGATCCCGTTTCCATGTGAGTGGAGCGACTTGTCCATAGCCTCTGGGTCTGATTTCAATTCATATTGTCTTATGGGCTCCAGTTGGATCTGGTAACATTCTATCTGCTTCAGTGCAACATAATGGCAGCCTCATGTCGTTGATTAATCCCCACATGTTGTCCTTTCCGAGTGGTTAGCAGTTTACTTAACGCACTGGTGAAGGGTTGAGACTATTGCTTCCATCTGGTGGAGCCATGTCTTCCTAGGATAAGGTTGTAGGTAGATGGTGCGCCTACGATCTTGTTGACTTAGAGAGGAAGGAAGCTGGGCCGCATGTTGATGTTGCACATCATCATGGTCCCGAAGTGATCACTCATGCCCTTGAGTCGCACAGTCCTGTTTCTCTACACCCCGAGGCCCGCAAGAGAGTTCTTGTATTGGAGAAGGCCTTTGAGAACCTGCGGATGTCATATTCAGATGCTCTCTATCGGGTGGATTCCTTGAATGGTCAGTTGCAAAATTTTGATACTGCCGCGAACCTTGGGGTCGTGGGGGCCACGACCTCTGTCACCGACGCAGAATTTGTTGGTATGAGGTCTCGACTGAGGGCGGCCAAGTCTAACTTTGCATTGACTGGTGCTAAACTGAGGCAGACCAGGGCCGAACTAGAGCGCCTGAATGTGGTCGTGGATAGGTGGTCTTCTGATCTTCAGGCCCAGGAAGCCAAAATGAGGCAGCCAAAGGCAGAATGGGCCATTGAACGACAGCAGTTGGAGTCCACAATTGATTAGGGGCTTCGCCGTGTTCGTGAGGCGGAGCGATTGTTGGCGGATGAGCGTTCGCATTACGCAGACCTGGTTGGTGTGGTGGATTTTGACGTGTTGGGTAGGAGGTCGTTAATCTTGTCTGAGGTTATTCATGGAAGGTTGGAGCTTCTGGAGTTTAGCAGAGGAGAACATCCTGGCGTCGACCCTAATTTTGACCATTACAGGAGGGCTACTTTCGGATCGATCAATGGAGGGGAGTGCTCTAGCTCCGCAGGACAAGCTACTGAGGAGGATGTTTTTCCTTAAAGTGGTTGTAACGTCCTTTCCTAGATAGACAAATACTCTTTTTTTTTTTAATGAAAGTAATGTTTTGTCCTGTATTGTCGTATTTACTTTTAGATGCTTTCGTAGATCAAAGAGTTTGTACTACTAGGCAGAGTGCTTGTTTTTTGTCAGTCAAATTATATTGCTGATTCGGATTCCTGTTGTTGACCTTGTGACAAGAATCGACGTTAGTCAAGGGTTGACCAGGCTCCCTTGATCATTGTTTGTAATGACTTCTTGGTGAGTCATCATTGTCAGCGGGCACGCGCTGACTAGACTCCCACTTCCTTGGCCGCCGTGGTTCGTGCGCAGCGGACTAGGCTTTGGGCACCAGAATCCGTCGTCATCAGTTGCGAACTGACTAAGCTTACCTGGTAAGTTCAGCGATCATTGTCGGTTGGAGAGCAATTATCCCTTGGCGAGTCATCGTCATCAGCGGACAATCACTTACTAGACTCTCACTTCCTCAGCCATCGTGGTCCGCACACATCAGACTAGGCTTTGGGCACCACAAGTCGTCGTCATCAGTCGTGAACTGACTAAGCTTACCTGGTAAGTTCAACGATCATTGTCTGTTGGAGAGCAGTGATCCCTTGCCGAGTCGTCATCGTCATCAGTCGTGAACTGACTAAGCTTACCTAGTAAGTTCAGCGATCATTGTCTGTTGGAGAACAGTGGTCCCTTGGCGAGTCATCGTCATCAGTGCGATGACTAGACTCCCACTTCCTTGTCCATGTGGTCCGCATGTAGTGGACTAGGCTTTGTGCACCAGAAGTCATCATCATTAGTTGCGAACTGACTAAGCTTACCTGGTAAGTTCGGCGATCAATCTGTTGGAGAGCAACTATCCCTTGGCGAGTCGTCGTCATCAGCGGACAACCGCTGACTAGACTCCCACTTCCTCAGCCGTCGTGGTCCATTTACAACCAACTAGGCTTTCGGCACTAGAAGCCATCGTCATCAGGCGCGAACTGATTAAGCTTACCTGGTATGTTCGGCGATCATCGTCTGTTGGAGAGCAATGATCCCTTTGCGAGTCGTCCTCATCAGCGGACAAGCGCTGACTAGACTCCCAATGATCCCTTGGCGAGTCATTGTCATTAGCTAACAAACGCTGACTAGACTTCCACTTCCTCGACCGTCGTGGTCCGCGCGCAGCGGACTAGGCTTTTGGCACCAGAAGTCGTCGTCATCAGTCGCGAACTTACTAACCTTACTTGGTAAGTTCGGCGATCATTGTCTGTTGGAGAGCAATGATCCCTTAGCGAGTTGTCGTCATCAGCTGACTAGACTCCCACTTAGTCGGTCGTCATGGTCCACGCGCAACGGACTATGCTTTAGGCACCAAAAGTCGTCGTCGTCATCACTCGCGAACTAACTAAGCATACCTAGTAAGTTTGGCGATCATTGTCTGTTGAGCAATGATCCCTTGGAAAGTCGTCATCATCAGTGGACAAACACTGACTTGACTCCCACTTCCTCGGCCACCGTGTTTTGTGCGCAGCGGATTAGGCTTTGGGCACCAGAAGCCATCATCATCAGTCGCAAACTGACTAAGCTTGCCTGGTAAGTTCGGCGATCATTGTCTATCGAAGAGCAATGATCCCTTTGCAAGTCATCATCATCAACGGACAAGCACTGACTAGACCCCTTCTTTCTCGGTTGTCGTGGTCCGCACGCAGCGGATTAGGCTTTGGGCACCAGAAGCCATCGCGAACTGACTAAGCTTACCTGGTAAGTTCGACGATCATTGTCTGTTGGAGAGCAATGATCATTTGGTCAGTCATCGTCATCAGTGGATAAGTGCTGACTAGACCCCTACTTCCTCAGTCGTCGTGGTCTGCATGCAGCGGAATAGGCTTTGGGCACTAGAAGTCGTTGTCATCAGTGCAATCTGACTAAGCTTACCTAGTAAGTTCGGCGATCATTGTTTGTTGGAGAGCAATGATCCCTTGGCGAGACATCGTCATCAGTGGACAAGCGTTGACTAGACCCCCACTTCCTCAGCCGTCATGATCTGCACGCAGTGGACTAGGCTTTGGGCACCAAAAGTCATCATCATCAGTCGTGAACTGACTAAGCTTACCTGGTAAGTTCAGTGATCATTGTCTGTTGGAGAGCAATGATCCCTTGGCGAGTCATCGTCATCAGCGGACAAGCACTAACTAGGCTAACACTTCCTCGGCCGTCATGGTCTGTGCACAGTGGACTAGGCTTTGGGCTGATGTTTGAATCTGGCCATGGCTGGTCTTATCGAGGGTTGTAACGGACAACATTGGAACTTTTGGTAAAAGCAAATTTTTTATTGATAATATTTTTTGAGGTGTTCTACATTCCATGTTTGTTTAAGCTCGTTGTCGTCTGTATCTTCCAGCCAGTATGTTCCTGGCCTGATAACCTTGGTGACTCTGTAAGATCCTTCAAAGTTTGGGTTTAGCTTTCCCGCGCTGGCTTCTTTGGTGTTCTGTTGGGTTCTCCTGAGCACCCGATCTCCCACCTTAAACTCGCGAGGTTTGACCTTATTGTTGTAATATTGTGCCATTTGCTATTGGTAGGCGGCTATTTCGGCGGAGGCTAGATCTCGCTTTTTGTCAAGGAGGTCGTTACTGTCTAGTCTGAACTCCTCTGTTCGGAAGGTTAGCACCTCTAGTTCTACTGAAACCATAGCTTTCGACTCGTAAGCTAGGGCGAAAAATGTTTCTTCGGTAGGGACTTTTTTGGTTGTCTGATATGCCCAGAGTATTCCTGGTAGCTCTGGAACCCATTTCCCTTTGGTTGCGTCGAGTTTTTTTTATGGCCTCTAGGATCGTCCGGTTGGTGACCTCCGCTTGGCTGTTGACTTGGGGGTGACCTGGCGATGAGAGGTGGTGATTGATACTCAAACTTTTACATAGTTTCTTGAGCTTGCTACCTTCGAAATAGGTTCCATTGTTGCTGACCAATATTCTGGGGATGCCAAATCTACAGACGATGGTGGCCCATATGAAATTTTCGATCTTGACCTGCCCGGATTTGGATAGGGGCTCAGCTTCGACCTACTTGATGTAGTAGTCGACAGTCACAAAAATGATCATTTTACCGGCTGATGCCGGGAGCGGTCCGACGATGTCAATTCCCCATCGCTCGAATGGCCACAGACTAGTCATCGGAGTTAGTGGTTGGGCTGACAAACGCGTGTATGGTGCTAATATCTGACATTTGTCGCATTTGCGGACAATATCTTTGACGTCACGAAGCATGGTCTGCCAATAATACCCTAGAGTTAGGGCTTTATGGGCGAGGGTTCTCCCACCCGTGTGATTCTTGCATATACTGCTATAGATTCTTCCCAGGACCTGGCTTGCCTTTGAAGGTGATAGACATCGGAGCATGGGCCCTGTCACTGATCTCCTGTATAACTTGTCGTTTAGGAGAGTCTACCTTGGTGCTCTGTTTTTGAATCTTTTCGCTTCAACCTTATCAGTTGGTAGGGCACCGGTTGCTATGTATTCCAGTATCGGAGTGATCTAATTTGGCTATGTTTTCACAACGCTGATATCTCTATGTTCTTCTTTATCGAGGCTTGATTATTCCTGATATTCAATGAGGCCGCTGGAGACTTCGTCGGAGGCTGAGGCTTCTTTGGCTAGCTCATCGTCTCTTTTGTTGACATCTCGGGGGCACTGCGTGAGTTCGCAGCTCTTGAACATGCCCATTATGCCAAGTACCTTATCGCGGTAGGCTGTCATGAGGGGGTCCTTACTATTGAAATCCCCTTTGATCTGGTTGACTACCAGTCTTGAGTCATTGTATGTCGTTAGGCAATCTATAGCGATCCCTAATGCTAGCTTTAGGCCAGAATGAGGGCTTCGTATTTAGCCTCGTTATTTGAAGCGAGAAAGCTGAACTTGATTTGCCTTTTTAAGGGTGAAGCCGCTGGCGGAGCGGAATGTGGTCCTTGCTCCGCTCGCCTTTCCAGTCAAGGACCTGCCGCAACACAAGATCCACGCTTGGGCATCTGAATCTGAGGGCTGGTGGTCTACCTTTGGCTCTTGTCCGTCAATAAACTCAGCAATGAAATCTGCTAGCACTTGGGCTTTGATGGCGGTTTTTGGAACGTAGTTTATGTCAAACTGTCTGAGCTCCACTGATCATTTCACCATCCTACCTGACAGCTCGGGTTTTGCAATACCGAGCGTAGTGGATGCTTCGTCAGGACCATTATGGAGTGAGCCTGAAAATAGGGCCTCAGTTTTCTGGAGGATACGACCAGTGCCAAAGCCAACTTTTCCAAGTCCAGATAGTGTGTTTTCGCTTTTACAAAAGTTTTGTTGGTGTAATATACTGGTTTTTGGGTCCCTTGGTCGTCTCGTACAAGGGTTGAGCTGACAGTGTGTTTGAAAACAAATAAGTACAAGTAGGGTGTTTCCCCTGCCGCAGGCTTTGAGAGTAGCTCTGGACTCCTCATGTATGCTTTGCGGCTCTGAAAGGCTTGTTTGCACTCTTCGTTCCAAGAAAATCCTTTGCTCCCTCTTAGTATCTTACAAAATGTGAGGCATTTGTCATACAACTTTTATATGAATCTGTTGAATGCCGCTACCCTCCCGTCAGGCTCTGAATGTCTCTGATATTGGTCGGAGCTTTCATGTCAAGAAGGGCCTGAATTTGTTTTGGGTCAGCCTCGATTCCTATTTTGTTCACTATTTAGCCTAGGAATTTCCCACTCTCGATTTCGAACGTGCATTTTTGTGGGTTGAGCTTCATCCAATATTTCTTGAGTTGGTTGAATGCTTCAACAAGATCTTGTATGTGGTTGGGGCTGCGAAGGTCCTTGACCAGCATGTCGTCTATCTATACTTTCATGTTTCAGACGATCTGTATTTCAAAAATTTGGTTGACCAGTTGTTGGTACGTAGTGCCTGCATTCTTTAAGCCGAATGGCATCATCCTATAACAGAATATTCCCTTTTTCGTAAAAAAGAGGTTTTCTCTTGAACTGGGGGGTGCATCAATATTTGATTGTAGCTTGAATAAGCGTCCATGAAGTTGAGTAAGTTGTGCCTGAAAGTGGCGTCCACGATCTGATTGATGCAGGGGAGTCAGAAGCTATCATTTGGGCAGACTTTGTTTAGGTAAATGTAGTCCACACATACTCTCCATTTTCAGTTTTTCTTCTTTATCAGAACAGTGTTTTCCAGCCAGTGGGGGTATCGTGCTTCCTTTATCATTCCCACGTTGAGTAGACGTTGTACCTCTTCATTTATGACCGCGTTCCTTTCAGGCGCTACGAGCCCCTTCTTCTGGCAAACGGTTTTCCTCGAGGGTTCTTGTGACAACCTTGTATGGGCGGGCTCTGAGGCTGACGAGCCACGATGTGTGGGCAGGCTCAGAGGTAGGCAGGCTACGATGTGTGGGGCGGCTCAGAGACTGGCAGGCTACGATGTGTGGGCAGGCTCAGAAGCTGGCATGCTACATAAGTGTTATAGTCTCACATCGCCTGGGTGAGGGAAGGGTATGTGCTATATATGTGCGAGGTTGGATCCCCTTGGTATGACATGTTTTAAAGTCGTGAGGGTGGTTAAGCCCAAAGCGAACAATATCAAACCATGTGGATCGGGTCGTACTAGGTGGTTAAGCCCAAAGCGGACAATATCAGACCATGTGGATCGGGTCGTTACAGAATGGTATCACTGCCGGACCCAGCCGAAAGTGTGCCAACGAGGAAGTTGGGCCTCTGAGGGGTGGTGGCTTGTGACAACCTTTTGTGGGCGGGATCTGAAGCTGACGAGCTACCATGTGTGGGCGGGTTCAAAGGCTGGCAGACTACGATGTGTGGGCAGACTTAGAAGTTGGCATGCTACATAGGTGTTATGGTCTCACATCGTCTGGGTGAGGGAAATGTATGTGCTATATATGTGCTAGGTTGGATACCCTTGGTATGACGCGTTTTAAAGTCGTGAGAGTGGTTAAGCCCAAAGCTGACAATATCATATAATATGAGCATAATTAGGCTATGTTTAGTATCATATTTCTATATATATTTTAGGCTATTACTTGTTAATTACTAGAGTATGCCCCGTGCCATTGGCAGTCCACATAATTTTATTTTTGCTAATTATTTTATACTGAACACCTCCGTCACTATCCTCATTTTCGCTCTCAATCAGTAATGAAGTGTAAGCATATTCAGTCAAATTTGAATCAGTTGGGGAAAAATTTTAAAAGCCGAGAATGAGGTCTCTCTCAATTTTTGAATTTGCCAAAACATGAAATTTAGGGTTCTTGTTTAAATGTGCATTACAATGCTAAACTCATTTTTTCTGGTATAATCGTCCGTCTCATTGCTTTGAAAAATATTAAAAACGTGAAATGCTTTATATATTTTTTAATTATAGAATATATATTTTAAAATTTTAGCTCTCGTGTTGATTAGTGATTTTGTTGGAAAGGTCTTAAAAATTGAATTTCAATGATATTAACTTTACCAAAATTCAATAACGATGTAGATAGTTATGATAATTTTCATTTTGCTAAAAGTAAAACACAATATTTTCTCTCTCCACCACATGTACATTCCACCAACTTTTTTCAAAAGTTTTTAATTATTTTTGCCCTTCTACATGTTTTATATTTACAAATATGTCATTATGAAAAATGAATCTCAACCCTCAAATTCAATACATTTCCCAACTTTTAATCCTAACCATCTTTTATCTCTAATTCTTTCGATTTAACTTTGTTCCAGTCAGCAATGAATAGTAAAACACCACTCTAAATTGTAATATAGATGGTACTAATTGCTATTTTCGTGTTTGTGTAGGTTTCCAATTACAATATTCTAAAATAGAAGCTAAGTGAAGCAAATTGGCAATTTAAAATTACTAGATGCTAAAGGAAACCACGCAAAGAAGGAAACTAAGTAGAAAACAATTATAAAAAGGATGATACTGTGCTTTGGAAAAATCATCCAGCAATAGCCTCCTCATCCATGCTTGCAACCACAACCTCTACTTCCATCCATCAACAACCTCCTCACCCCCCCTCCTTCTCCTCGCAATCACACAGTCCCTTCGTCCATCATCACCATCAAACCCATCAATTGCAAATCAGGAACCCTAACCCATCCATGCATCCCTCATCGCAGCTGCAACAAGCCTCCATTCTGCCTTCATTATCCTCGCTACAGCAAACAACCACCAACAACAACCCCTGTCCATTTGCCATCCTTCGACTCCATCTTCCTTTACCTTCGCTTCCATCGTCTAGATCTCCCTCTCGCACAGTCTCTCTTCAGTCAAGCAGTCAAGCCCCTCCCTCATTGTTTGTCCACTCATTATCATCGTCATTGTCTTCATCTCTCTCTCGCCTGACTCCCTGATCGTCGCCAACCCTAGCCACATCTCATACTCTCACTTAGTCATTCATCGTCCCATTTCCCTTTTTAAAGCAACAAGGGGCAGAGATTGAAGAAGGAGACAGAGATTGAAGAAGAAACAGATCGAAGAAGGGAAAAGAATATAAACTTATTTCTCTTCAGTTCGCTATCCGCACCCACAGAGTCATTATCTACCACCATGCACGACGACAGTGTTTTGTTTCTTTTGTCCTCTCTTATTTTTAGTTTGATATTTAATTATGTATTGCTATTCGAACATGATTAATATGTCTAGCTAAACTCCCCTTAGCTAGGGGTGGATTCGAAGCCCTGAACATGTGTTTTATAAATTAATTGAATTTGATCTTCCTTGGTATTAGTGATTGTGTTGCTTAACTGCTTTATAGAAAACTTTTCCTTGTATGTTTGTTAAGGTGGCCAACTTAGTAAGCATGCTAGGATCTAGGGCTAGAGTATAAAAGATTTTCACCTAATTGTTATAATCATGTACTTACAAATAGTAAATACCAAGGAACGTTGGTAAGGTTAAGTAAAAACCTAGGTAACAACAAGATGTTGATCATACTTTTAATTGTCTAGTCAGTGTTCATATTTTCCAAAATACTTAATGATCTTAGATTGTTATCTAACTTGAGATTCTTGATTAGATTGCATGATAAGAATAGTTTGAAAGCGATGCTAAGTTTAATTCAATGAACTTGGGAAAATAATAAGATTAATGTAGTGCTGATCACGGTTAATCTTGAGCATTGTCTCTCACGAGTTAGAAAGTGATTCTTGAAGATTTATTTATGAGCATATGTTTGGTGTGTGGAGATAAACCCTTAGCTATTTTCTCATATTTGCCATCTCTTTAGTTTTATTATCTTTATAGTAATTTTCATAGTTTAACTTAGAAAATTCAATCCCCCATTATTTACTTAATTAGGTTATTAGTTGTCTTTTAGTTATTCTTTTTTTTTTGAAAGGCTAAAATAGGTTGCAATACTTACCAATTGAGCTATTTGAATAATTGTTCTTTTAGTTATTCTTAGTGTTAATTGGCAAGCCCTCTAATCTCCGGTTCAGAATGATCCCTACTTATTCTATACTACAATCACAAAGCAGGGTATTAAGTTGTGTGCTACTAAAATAGCGCATCAATTTTTGGCACCTTTGTCGGGGATTAGTAAAATTGCTAATTACTTCGTTAATTTTTATTTATTTATTTATTTTTATTGATTTGTTTTTCTTTTTGTCTTTATCTTAGGTACCAGTTCATGCACAATAAGAGATCTAGTGAAAACTTATTAGAATACGATTCAGAGCCTGAGAAAACATTTACAAGATGAAGGAGAGAAACAAAGGAGTCACAAACGTCTAGCTCTGAATCTGAAGAGTTCGACATGGTTGACAATAGATCTATCAAAGAACTTTCGGCATCCACCTTGGACAATGTCGCACCCCTGTGCATTCTATATCCAACAACAGCGCAGGGCAAGAGAAAATCATTTGAGCTGAAATCCAGCCTACTTCATCATATTCCGAAGTATCATTGTCTTTCTATGGAGGATCCAAATAAACATTTAAAAGAATTTGAAGTTGTATGCTCCAGTATGATGCCAATGATTGTGGATGAGAACATCCTGCAGCTAAGAACATTTCCCTTTTCTCTGGCTGATAAGGCTAAGGATTGGCTCTATGAACTACCTTCAAGAACAGTATATTCTTGGGATAGCATGAAGAAGGTGTTTCAAGATAAATTCTTCCCAACTTCCAAAATTATTTTGTTGAGGAAGAAAATCAGTGGTATACAGCAAGGTCCAGGAGAATCATATCCAGCTTACTATGAGTGCTTCAAAACTCTCATAGCATCATGTCCACAACATCAGATGAAGGAGGAGCTCCTGATTCAATACTTTTATGAGGGATTGCTTTCTCTTGAGCGACAGATGTTAGATGCAGTAGCAGGAGGAGCTTTGGTTGATAAAACTCCAGCAGCAGCAAAGACTTTGATTGCAAACCGAGCCTTAAATGTCCAACAGTGTGAAGGAATTGAAGAGCCTTCACACCAAGTCAATGTGGCAAGTACTAATTCTAGTTTGGAAACTCAAATGGCTAATCTTACTTCACTTGTGACTAAGGCTCTAGGGAAGCCGAATGTGCATGGAGTTGCACAAGTTTGTGGCTTGTGTACTAAGCCAAGACATCCATCTAATCAATGTCCTCAACTGATTTAGAATGGTGGTTGGGAGAATGTTAATGCAGTAGGTTTTCAGAGGAAAAATCACTATAGGGATAACTCTTATTCGAATACTTACAATGAAAGTTGGAGAAATCACCCCATCTTTGGATAGAGAAATCCAAAACAACCTCAACAACAAACTTCGAATCGACCACCCTCTGATTTCGTCCAAAGGCCGCCAAAACGACCTCAGCACAATTCAAGTATGCCCCTTAATTTTGATGAGATTTTAAAATCGTTAACTATTTCTCAGCAGAACCAATCAAAAGATATAGCAGATTTGAAACTACAAATGGGACAGATAGCTGAGTTTATTGGACAAATTCACGAGCAAGGAAAACTTCCTAGTTCTACCATTCCAAATCAGAAATACGGGTTTGAAACTGCAAAAGCAATTACATTGAGGAGTGGTAGGCAAATTGAGAATGAGCCAATAGTCCCTAAACAGAGCCGAAATAGGGAAGCTGAGTCACAAAAGGATGATCCAGCCATCATTGAGACACCAAAGCTCCAAGGTAAAAAGGTGAGTGTTCCAAATTCAGTTTCTACTAATCTTTCTCCACCTTTTGTGCTTTTTCTAGGTAGGTTTGCCAAATCCAGGAAAGATGAACATGATAAGGAAATATTTGAAACCTTCTAAAAAGTCCAAGTCAATATTCCGCTTTCTCAATGCTATTAAGCAAGTTCCTAAGTATGCAAAAAATTTTAAGGATCTTTGCACAACAAAGAGACGATTTCGAGATGGAGTGGTAGTTAAGGTGAGTGAGAATGTTTTCGCATTTCTTTAAAGGAAATTGCAACTGAAATGTAAGGATCCGGGTAGTTTTACTATCCCTTGTGTTATCGGTATTACTAAAATTGAAAATGCAATGCTAGACTTAGGTGTTTCAATTATTGTTATGCCGTATTTTATTTATTGATCTATGAATCTCGGGAATTAAAAAATGATTATTATTCAATTGGCTGACCGTTCTAATTCATATCCTCGAGGTTTGTTGGAAGATGTGTTGGTGCAGGTTAACCATTTGATATTCCCAGCAGATTTCTATGTGCTTGAGATGGAAGATTCAAAATTTTCAGCACCTTTGCCTCTTCTTTTAGGGCCCCCCTTCATGAAATTTGCGAAAACAAATATTGATGTGCATGCGAGGAAACTGACCATGAAATTTGATGGTGATGTGATTGGCTTCAACATTTTTGAAGCCACAAGATATCCTACTAAAAATCATTCTTGTTTTTCTATTAATGTGAATGAAAATTTGGCCCAAAAATTGTCAGACGTCAGAAATAGAGTAATAGAGTTCATTATGACACAAAGAAGCAGAAGAAATTTCAGTTGAATGAGCTCGAAAAGACTTAGGATGAGGCCTATGATAGTAAAAGCAATTATAAGGAGAACCCAATAGTTTTTCATGATCAGATGATCCATGAAAATACTTTTCTCGTTGGAAAGAAAGTCTTGTTTTTCCAATCATGTCTTAAAACTGGTAATTTATGTTCTGAATGGGTTGGTCATTTTATTGTTACTAATTTTTTTTTCCATGGTGCTATATAAATTAAAAGTGTCACAACGGTAAGGAGTTTAAGGTGAAACATCGTCGACTTAAGCCCTATTATGAGACATTTGTGGAGCATGATGTGGAGGACGTATCACTCCATGTTCCCACTTATTCTGAGGACTAATTGGAGATACCGTCAGGCTGCACGACGTTAAAAAAATGTTTATTGGGAGGCAACCAATCAGATTTGCTTTCTCTATCCCTTTATTTTCTTTTCGTTATTTTTGCTTTTGTTTGTTAGTAGTTTGTTTTTCCTATTTTTACATCTTTCATTGCATGTGCTATAATCTATTAACATTGAGGACAATGTTAGGTTTAAGTGTGGGGGAAACAAACGTTATTTTTATTTATTTTTTAAAATAATTTTAAAATAAAAAGTGTCAGTCCATTAAAAAAAAAAGTGTTGGTTTTTATGTCTTTGTTTATATTAGTGTCATAAAAATTTTTTAAAAAAACAAAAAATATTTATAGTTGTTTTGAGTCTTAGGATATTTTCCGACACAATGATGATATTTGGTTTTTAATTGCATGACTTTAAGGTGATTTATAAACATGATTTAAGATCTAATATTTTTATTTGGTTAATGCTTATTCATGGTTCATCATCATCATCAAAGCCCATTCCCGAGATTTTCGGGGTCGGCTACATGAATTTTGGTTCTCCAAGCAATGCGATCTTCCCACATTTCCTCACCTAATCCAAGCTCAATGATATCTTCATTCACCGTCTTCATCCAAGTTTTCAACGGTCGTCCCCTCCGTCTACACCCTCCATTAACTTGCCAATCTAAACATTTTCTAATTGGCGCCGTGCTTGGTCTCCTCCGCACATGACCAAACCAAGTTAAACGTCTTTCTCTAATTTTTTCCTATATGGGCGCTACACCTAAGTATCTCCTAATTCTTTCATTTCTAATTTTATCCTTACGAGTTTTACCACACATCCACCTTAACATACGCATTTCTGCTACTGCCATCCTATGCATATGTTGTCCCGTAGTAGCCCAACATTCTGAACCGTATAGCATGGCTGGTCGAACAATTGTCTTATAGCATTTCCCTTTTAGCCTTGCAGGCATCCTTCTATCGCACAATACTCCTGACGCCATTCGCCATTTCAACCAACCAGCTTTAATCCTGTGGTCTACATCTGCTCCAATAGCCCCATTCTTTTGAATTATAGACCCTAGGTATCGAAAAGCATCACACTCCGGGACCTCGACACCTTCGATCTCAATTGCATTACTTCTCCCTCTTGGTTCACACCCAAAGTTGCACACTAGATACTCCGTCTTCGAACGACTAATTCTAAAACCTTTACTCTCTAAAGCCTCCTGCCACTTAACTAATTTCTGACCTAAACCTGCACTAGTCTCATCCATCAAGACAATATCATCTGCAAATAACATGCACCAAGGTACATCTTCTTGCAGATGTCTCGTCAACTCATCCATGACCAAAGCAAAGAGATATGGACTTAACGCCGACCCTTGATGTAGTCCTACTGTCACTGAAAATTCACTAGACATCCCACCTACTGAGCGAACACTTGTTACAACCCCTTCATACATATCCTTAATGATATCGACATAACATTGAGACACTTTCTTCCTTTCAAGCACCCACCAAATTAATGATATCGACATAACATTGAGACACTTTCTTCCTTTCATGGTTATCATATACAAATTCACATTATAACCCGTATGTGAGTTTTGAACCTATTGTTCCTTTGATTTTGAGAGTTTTTAGTTAGGTCTTCTTTCATTTCTTTTGACAATAATAATTCATTGCATGATCTCAATTTTGTTTACTTTGGTTGCTACTTGAATTGCTTTCATAATTAAGGATTAAACACTAGAACTTGTATTAATTTCGTTCAAAGCATCATATTGAATTGCATAACATGCTTGACATGATAAAGACACCTAGTTTCCACCATTGCCAAATAAGTCTGATCCATAATATATGTCATTTAGGTTAACCCGAGCCTGCTATTAAGTCTTTTATTTCATTACCCTAATTTTTATCCCTAACCTAATCAGAAGAGTGGGGCATAATTTGATTTGCAGAGACTTTATTGTGGTTCAAGGTATGTTGAAAAGCAAGTGTGGGGGAAGACCCTTGTGGTAGACAGTTCAAGAAGAAAGAGTTAAAAAAAAAAGGATACAAAATTACAAAAAGGACACAAGTCCTTGTCTATATTCATTCAATATTTCAGTACCATACAGATAGTTCAGTTCTTTTCATTCAGTAGATACAAAATAATGGCTGAAACTCTTCATTATCAGTGGGCTGCCTCTTCATTTTCCTACTTATGACTTGAACCATATGAATCTTTGCTAATGTCTCTAATCTTATTGCATGTTTTCACCATTTCTTTAAGCCATTTGAAAATTCCCTATCAGTTCTTTCTCTTCCCTTGACCCATTGGCCTCATTACAACCTGAATTAAGACCTTTTGATTGAGTGTGTATTGCAATGTCATGTTGTGGAGATTCGAATGAGGTATGAGCATATAGTGTCACTAGTTCTTGCATTCAAGTAGTAGCATTCCTTCCATGAGATCATATATCTGAAAAGAAAAAAAATTGTCAGAAAATGCTTTTTTTTTCTTGTTATATCATATGTGAGCTATTTGTTTCCCTTTTACATCAATCCTCTCACATATAATTAAGCTATTTTTAGTACCATATTTCTATATATATTTTTGGCTATTACTTGTTAATTACGGTACTAATTGCTATTTTCGTGTTTGTGTAGGTTTTCAATTACAAGATTCCAAAATAGAAAATAAGTGAAGCAAATTGGCAATTTAGAAATACTAGTTGCAAAAGGAAATCATGCAAAAAAGGAAACCAAACAGAAAGCAATTATAAAAGGGATGATACCTTGCTTTGGAAAAATCATCCAGCAATAGCCTCCTCATCCACGGCTACAACCACAGCCTCATTTTCCATCCATCTACAACCTCCTCATGCCCCCTCCTTCTCGCAATCACACAATCCCTTCGTCCATCATCACCATCAAACCCATCAATTGCAAATTAGGAACCCTAAGCCATCCACGCATCCCTCATCGGAGCCGCAACAAGCCTCCATTATGCCTTCATCATCCTCGCTACAACAAACAACCACCAACAGCAGCCCCTGTCCGTTTTCCATCCTTCGACTCCATTTTCCTTTATCTTCGCTTCAACCGTCTAGATCTCTCTCGCACAGTCTCTCTTCACTCAAGCAGTTGACCACCTCCCTCATTTTTTGTCCACTCATTATCATCATCACTATCTTCATCTCTCTCTCGCTTGACTCCCTGATTGTCGCTAACCCTAGCCACATCTCATACTCCCACTCAATCCTTCATCGTCCCATTTCACTTTTCACAGCAACAAGGAGCAGATCAAAGAAGGAAAAAGAAGAGAAAATTATTTATCTTCAGTCCACTATCCACACCCACAGAGTCATTCTCTACCACCATGCACGGTGACAGTGTATTGTTTCTTTTGTTTGTTTTTTTTTTAGTTTGATATTTAATTATGTATTGCTATTCGAACATGACTAATATGTCTAGCGAAACTCCCCATAGCTAGGGGTGGATTCGAAGCCCCAAACTTGTGTTTTATAAATTAATTGAATTTAATCTTCCTTGCTATTAGTGATTGTGTTTTGCTTAACTGCTTTATAGAGATTTTTTCTTTGTATGTTTGTTAAGGTGTTCAACTTAGTAAGCATGCTAGGATCTAGGGCTAGAGTATAGGAGAGTTTCACCTAATTGTTATAATCATGTACTCACAAGTAGTAAATACCAAGGAACGTTGGTAAGGTTAAGTAGGGCTGAAAACCGAACCGTCGGTTCGGTTTTTCACCTAAATCGTGAACCGAACCGACTTAGGTCGGTTTTAAAATTTTCAAACCGAAACCGAACCGACCATTAACAAAACCGATCCGAAACCGAACCGATTCTAATTTATGCAAACCGTAACCGAACCGAACCGACTAAAATCGAACCAAAACCGAAATAAAACCGAACCGAACCGAATATTTAAACATATTATATTATTTATATATAAAATATATTTTATTTTTATATATAAATAATATAATATATTTAAATATTCGGTTCGGTTCGGTTTGGTCGGTTAAAATCACATAGAAACCGAAAACCGAACCGACCACTTCGGTTTTGCATTTTTTAAAACCGAAACCGATCCGAACCGAATTTAAACCGAACCAATCGGTTCGGTTTTGATCGGTTCGGTCGGTTTGATCGGTTTGATCGGTTTTTTGTTCAGCCCTAAGGTTAAGTAAAAACCTAGGTAAGAACAAGATGTTGATCATACTTTTTGCCTAGTCAATGTTCATATTTTCCACAAAACTTAATGATCTTAGATTGTTATCTAACTTGCGATTCCTGATTAGATTACATGATAAGAATAGTTTGGAAGCGACGTTAAGTTTAATTCAACGAACTTGGAAAAATAATAAGATTAATGCAGTGTTGATCACGGTTAATCTTGAGCATTGTCTCTCACGAGTGAGCAAGTGATTATTGAAGATTGATTTATGAGCATATATTTGGTGTGTGGAGATAAACCTTTAGCTATTTTCTCATCTTTGTCATCCCTTTAGTTATCTTTATAGTAATTTCGTAGTTATTCATAGTTTAACTTAGAAAATCCAATCCCCCATTATTTACTTAAGGTTGTTAGTTGTTCTTTAGTTATTCCTAGTGTTAATTGGCAAGCCATCTTATCCCCGATCCCGAACTATCCCTACTTATTCTATACTACAAACACAAAGCAGGGTATTAAGTTGTGTGCTACTAAAATAGCGCATCATCATACCATGTGGATCGGGTCGTTACAAGTCCACTTCTAGGCGATGGGTGATTATTAACGGGTCGATCCCCACCATGTCCCGCATGCTCCTTGCGAAGATGTCCTGGTTACGTTGTAGCAGCTTCGTGAGTTGCTTTACCAATGTTTTGTTCAAACGGAAGCCAATCTGGATAGCCTTGCTGTTGTGAGGGCTGTCAAGGTAGACCGTAACGGTTTCCTCCTCTAGTTGTCCGGTATTGGGCTTGCCCGAGGGCTTATTGGTGCCTCGTTGTCTGGGGTCGGTTGTTCTTCTCCTACACTTTGTTTAGAACAAAAGGTCATCTTAGCCGCTGATTGAGAATCGCTAAGTGGCGGGGTCGTCATGTACTAGCACTCCCTAGCTGCTATCTAGTCGCCTCTTAATGTACCGACTGCTCAGTTCGTTGGATACTTGATGTACTGGTATCCAGTGTCTCCTTAGGGCTGCATTATATGTCGAAGGCGCATCGATCACTATGAACTCTTGAAACTGGGTTTTCTGAGCTGGCTACTCTCCCGCTATTGTAGTCAGTTGTATCTTTCCCACAGGGAACCGTCTTTCCCAGCTGAAGTCGATCACCGAACGACCATCAGGGGTCAGCGCTGACTCTTCTAGTTGCATGCTGCGAAACATACGGAGAAACAGGACGTTCATAGAGCTCCCTGTGTCTACTAAGAACCTCCTTACCTCCTAGCCACCATAAAAATTGTTACCACCAGGGCGACATTGTGCGGGAGATGTATGCCCTAGAGGTATTTTTCTGTAAATACTGGCGGCGTAGAGGGGCCTTGCTTCTGATCTTGCGGTATCCATTGTTTGCCGCGTATCGCTTGGATCCTCATACCTCATAGATCCATTTTCCTGGACTTGTTGGATAGTTCGGACTCGAAATGGGCTCCATGTAGCACACATATTATGTTGATTGATTGCTCCTTGGATTCGGTTTCTCTTCGGGCTGCCCGTTCTTCTCTTAGGGCGATGAAGCTCTGCACTTCCTTTGTCAGGTCTCCCATGCTTGTCGGAGGGTCTAGTGTTAGAAAGTTGTAGAACATTTCTTTCCGTTGTCCGTTAATGAAAACTGAGACAGTCGTTGTGTCGTTGCACACGTGAATGGTGGTTAACTCACTGTTAAAGCGGGTTAAATACGCCTTTAGTGTCTCGCAGGCCTTTGCTTCATTGATGTGAGCGTCTTAATCATTGACAAAGCTTGTGTACGAAAGAGATCGTACATCCGACTCGAGGCTCATTGGTGCTACCGCTGTTGCAGGAGTGCCAACTTGATGTTTGCGCGTTACTCACGTTATCGAGGGTGGTGAAGCAGTGCCAGGCTGAGCGCCCGACGCTTCCACTCGCTCTCCATTTGTCACGCCCCGATTTTCGAGGAAAACGAAAATCCCAAAAGCCACGTAGGATTATCCGTTTCCCCCAAAACTCGGGACGTGAGAATTCAATAACTACAGAAACAAATAGCAGCATGAACTAAACATCTGAAACAAATAAAATCTAACCCGGAGAAGACTGGCATGGCTAGCTCACTAGCGAAACTCCAGTAATGCAGCTCAAAATCTCTAAACCTGAAAGACTTACTCGGCTACATTCCAAAAGGAATGTACCCAAGAAGCAAAAGCTCACTCGGGTCAGCAATAAAGCCGGTGTGAGAAATCTTCATCCCAAAAATCAATAAATCCGCACATGACAACATTAAAATAAACCAATCAATAAATAACCACACCATCAGGTAGTTCCTCAATGAGGCACTGGTGTTATCATCCTAATAAATAAATATGCATTATTTATTACTAATAAATAAAATTTGAGTTATCAGTCCTCATAAATGCAACAACAATACAATTCATAATCATATTAGACTATTATTGAAATATTAAACAAACACATTTTCTACCTTTAGGAAGACGTGTAGTTCTCATTCAATGGTTGAATGAGCATTTAGTTTCTTCCTTTAAGGTACTCACGCACATACACAAAAAAAGAAATCTCGCTACTTTTCCACAATCGCACTCTCCTCCTATGCCGAACACACCTCACCCAAGTGTGCCTCCCTTGCCTTCGAAACCACTCGGAGCGTACATGTTCCAAGTGGGGTGCCACCTCGAGGAACATGTCATCTCACCCGAAGTTCGATCCATGGCAAGTATTCTTCCTAAATCTACACGTACAACCGAACACACATGGAACGGTGCACCGAACACACCTCACCCAAGTGTGCCGCCCTTGCCATCGAAACCATTCGGAGCGTACATGTTCCAAGTGGGGTGCCACCTAGAGGAACATGTCATCTCACCCGAAGGTCGATCACTGGCAAGTACACTGATATGCAAGCAAGTCTGCATACCCAATAATATCACAAGTATACAAGCAAGTCTGTATACAAAAATTTCTTTCCTTTTCACATTCTTTTTTTTTTCGGAGTTGTGGAAAAGAGCATAAAAATAAATAAATCCTCAAAACTCTTTTATGGTGACGCTTTGTCAACCATAAATAAATCAATCACAGTATCCACCATTCCTTTGGGGAACAAGTAATATTTAACACATTGCTAGTTCACATATCTCATCTCTTTGCATCATATGAAAAACAATATGCATACCAATTCGCATAACAATACAAATAATCAAACTATAACAAGTGCTCAGTTAAATTTGCTAACATACAAAGATGCCTTAACATATATGCTAACAATTGAAACAGAATTACTCATTAAAAGGAATATTCCAACCAGGTACATATGATATATACTAAATATTATTATGACCAACCCTATTTCTCGCTCGCAGAAAGATTTCACAAACCTCATCATCTCACCATCGACTCACCATTTCGAGCCGCAATAATAATATCAAAATTCAACCTAAAATCGAACCCAATAATTGGCAAATAAACAATACTTGCCTAATAAATAGAAACCTCAGCCAACATGCTGATAGTTATAAATGCAAAAACTTGGTCTTTCCTGAAGAGGATAAGGTTCACCTAGAGTTCCTTTACTTCCAACAAATAGAGAACTCCAAATCTCAACAACTCAAACCAAAAGAAGATCTCCCAGCTCATCACTTCTGTTGAGAATATTTGATGACTACTCAAACTTACACCATCAGGTTGAAAACTAAAATACAAGTTCTATGGATCTAATTTAATCCCACCACGTAAGATAATAATGTGCAGTAGAATTGATCGCAGTCACCACCACGCAATTACTGATCGTTCTCCCCGTAAAAATACTGATCCTCAACCTTGTTCTACTCAACCTTGCCTTTCCACTTCCTCTATTGAAGCAAACTTCACACCCAACTCTCCCATAACACCATATCTTGCCATTTTACCCCCAAGAAGCAGACCCAATCCTAGTCTACCACATCCTAAGTCCCATTGGACCCTCTTCATACCATCGAATCATTAGCCCTTGACAACACCAGCACCATAGATGGCACCAAGACATTATCTTGTAAAACATTGCTCTGGTCAGTGAAACTGAAAGCTTCCTTGACAACAGGGTTGGTGTTTACACTCCGAGTTATCCATGGGAAGTTAGCATTCACAAATAAACTCAATTGGTCAAAATTCAAGAAACAATGAATCAAAGAAAGAAAGAAAAAAAAAAAAAAAAAAAAAAAAAAACAGAAACACTGAATTCCAATAAATAGAAACTCAGGAAGAGAAGATAAAAAGAGAACTCACCGTTAGTAGGACAGTCTACTTCTCTTCGATCACATTCAGCTCAACCTTAGCAATAACCTGCCCCGATGTATGACCCGCTTCCGCAACAAAAAACCCAAATGTCCTCAACTGTAGTTCCTTGATTTCTGACTTCACCGCATCATCAATTCCAACCCACTGTTGAATCAGTTGTTCCTTCATCGCAACATCTTTCGCATCCAATGAATTCTTCAATATGATACCAGCCAATCTACGTGACTCCAATGGCTTCTCAAGAGAACGGGCGTGACCGAAGTGGAAGAGATCGTAGGTTCCATCGGCATAAACATGAACTGGCCGATCCGTCGTCAGCCGCCCTCGAAGAAGGAGATGAGGAAGAAGATATCTTCCTGTTGCACAAAAGAAGAAGGAGGTAGGAAAAGGGTTTTGGTTTCTCTTTTTATATATAGTGGGTGGCTATTTGCCCCCACTAAAATTCTAAGAACACCCGCCCTCTTTTACAAAATAAAAACCCTACTTATTAGTTTAATAAAAGCCCACAACTAAGCTCAAATACAATTGACTAACAACCCATCAACATTAGGGTTTATAAAAGAAATTTTTTTATATTTATTTAATTAGGTGGGTATTACAATATATACAACTCAAAAGAATCTCGTCCCGAGATTCGGTAGAGGAAGGTAAGTAGAAAATTAATTCTTAAATAAACAAACTACACATCACATGGACAAACAAATAGCTCATACGTATGCCCATAACTTAATGAAGACAATCACACAAAAATATAAATATTTTCAGTAAGTACAAAATTTACGGGGTGCTACAATATATACAACTCAAAAGAATCTCGTCCCGAGATTCGGTAGAGGAAAGAAAGTTAAGCGAATTTCAAAAATGCAACTTGTTAAACGAAAGAAGATTTTAAAATAAAAATTTCAATTGAATTTTTAGTTGCATAAATTTTAATTGTCATTGAGAAAGTAGGGGTGTTATAATATATACAACTCAAAAGAATCTCGTCCCGAGATTCGCGAAAGGGTTAACTAAAGATTCAAGATAACAAACCGCTACAAGAAAACGACACTGAATAATGCCATCCACTATTGACATTAAAATAAGTTAGTCAAAGAAATCTCATCTCGAGATTCACGAAGAAAAAGAAACAATACTAAAAGTTCAAGGTTCACCCTTGTCACTTTATCTCTAGACAGTCACACTACTACTCTCCCATATCCACATTCCGAGGATCACCTAGACTCTACCCCAGCATAGGCTAACCAAATGCTCTGATACCAAACTGTCACGCCCCGATTTTCGAGGAAAACGAAAATCCCAAAAGCCACGTAGGATTATCCGTTTCCCCCAAAACTCGGGACGTGAGAATTCAATAACTACAGAAACAAATAGCAGCATGAACTAAACATCTGAAACAAATAAAATCTAACCCGGAGAAGACTGGCATGGCTAGCTCACTAGCGAAACTCCAGTAATGCAGCTCAAAATCTCTAAACCTGAAAGACTTACTCGGCTACATTCCAAAAGGAATGTACCCAAGAAGCAAAAGCTCACTCGGGTCAGCAATAAAGCCGGTGTGAGAAATCTTCATCCCAAAAATCAATAAATCGGCACATGACAACATTAAAATAAACCAATCAATAAATAACCACACCATCAGGTAGTTCCTCAATGAGGCAATGGTGTTATCATCCTAATAAATAAATATGCATTATTTATTACTAATAAATAAAATTTGAGTTATCAGTCCTCATAAATGCAACAACAATACAATTCATAATCATATTAGACTATTATTGAAATATTAAACAAACACATTTTCTACCTTTAAGAAGACGTGTAGTTCTCATTCAATAGTTGAATGAGCATTTAGTTTCTTCCTTTAAGGTACTCACGCACATACACAAAAAAAGAAATCTCGCTACTTTTCCACAATCGCACTCTCCTCCTGTGCCGAACACACCTCACCCAAGTGTGCCTCCCTTGCCTTCGAAACCACTCGGAGCGTACATGTTCCAAGTGGGGTGCCACCTCGAGGAACATGTCATCTCACCCGAAGTTCGATCCATGGCAAGCATTCTTCCTAAATCTACACGTACAACCGAACACACATGGAACGGTGCACCGAACACACCTCACCCAAGTGTGCCGCCCTTGCCATCGAAACCATTCGGAGCGTACATGTTCCAAGTGGGGTGCCACCTAGAGGAACATGTCATCTCACCCGAAGGTCGATCACTGGCAAGTACACTGATATGCAAGCAAGTCTGCATACCCAATAATATCACAAGTATACAAGCAAGTCTGTATACAAAAATTTCTTTTCTTTTCACATTCTTTTTTTTTTTCGGAGTTGTGGAAAAGAGCATAAAAATAAATAAATCCTCAAAACTCTTTTATGGTGACGCTTTGTCAACCATAAATAAATCAATCACAGTATCCACCATTCCTTTGGGGAACAAGTAATATTTAACACATTGCTAGTTCACATATCTCATCTCTTTGCATCATATGAAAAACAATATGCATACCAATTCGCATAACAATACAAATAATCAAACTATAACAAGTGCTCAGTTAAATTTGCTAACATACAAAGATGCCTTAACATATATGCTAACAATTGAAACAGAATTACTCATTAAAAGGAATATTCCAACCAGGTACATATGATATATACTAAATATTATTATGACCAACCCTATTTCTCGCTCGCAGAAAGATTTCACAAACCTCATCATCTCACCATCGACTCACCATTTCGAGCCGCAATAATAATATCAAAATTCAACCTAAAATCGAACCCAATAATTGGCAAATAAACAATACTTGCCTAATAAATAGAAACCTCAGCCAACATGCTGATAGTTATAAATGCAAAAACTTGGTCTTTCCTGAAGAGGATAAGGTTCACCTAGAGTTCCTTTACTTCCAACAAATAGAGAACTCCAAATCTCAACAACTCAAACCAAAAGAAGATCTCCCAGCTCATCACTTCTGTTGAGAATATTTGATGACTACTCAAACTTACACCATCAGGTTGAAAACTAAAATACAAGTTCTATGGATCTAATTTAATCCCACCACGTAAGATAATAATGTGCAGTAGAATTGATCGCAGTCACCACCACGCAATTACTGATCGTTCTCCCCGTAAAAATACTGATCCTCAACCTTGTTCTACTCAACCTTGCCTTTCCACTTCCTCTATTGAAGCAAACTTCACACCCAACTCTCCCATAACACCATATCTTGCCATTTTACCCCCAAGAAGCAGACCCAATCCTAGTCTACCACATCCTAAGTCCCATTGGACCCTCTTCATACCATCGAATCATTAGCCCTTGACAACACCAGCACCATAGATGGCACCAAGACATTATCTTGTAAAACATTGCTCTGGTCAGTGAAACTGAAAGCTTCCTTGACAACAGGGTTGGTGTTTACACTCCGAGTTATCCATGGGAAGTTAGCATTCACAAATAAACTCAATTGGTCAAAATTCAAGAAACAATGAATCAAAGAAAGAAAGAAAAAAAAAAAAAAAAAAAAAAATAGAAACACTGAATTCCAATAAATAGAAACTCAGGAAGAGAAGATAAAAAGAGAACTCACCGTTAGTAGGACAGTCTACTTCTCTTCGATCACATTCAGCTCAACCTTAGCAATAACCTGCCCCGATGTATGACCCGCTTCCGCAACAAAAAACCCAAATGTCCTCAACTGTAGTTCCTTGATTTCTGACTTCACCGCATCATCAATTCCAACCCACTGTTGAATCAGTTGTTCCTTCATCGCAACATCTTTCGCATCCAATGAATTCTTCAATATGATACCAGCCAATCTACGTGACTCCAATGGCTTCTCAAGAGAACGGGCGTGACCGAAGTGGAAGAGATCGTAGGTTCCATCGGCATAAACATGAACTGGCCGATCCGTCGTCAGCCGCCCTCGAAGAAGGAGATGAGGAAGAAGATATCTTCCTGTTGCACAAAAGAAGAAGGAGGTAGGAAAAGGGTTTTGGTTTCTCTTTTTATATATAGTGGGTGGCTATTTGCCCCCACTAAAATTCTAAGAACACCCGCCCTCTTTTACAAAATAAAAACCCTACTTATTAGTTTAATAAAAGCCCACAACTAAGCTCAAATACAATTGACTAACAACCCATCAACATTAGGGTTTATAAAATAAATTTTTTTATATTTATTTAATTAGGTGGGTATTACACCATTCTCGCATGGACTAGTCACAATCTCTCTGTTTTGAAGGGAGACAATGCTAGTGAAAAGTTAAGAACTTTGTTGTCCCCACGGACGACGCCAAACTGATGCAGTCATTTTTCGCTCCCTACTTCGATCTAGTCTTGCTGACCTGTACAAGTAACACACGTGAGTCACAGACCATTGTTGTAGTGGCTGATGACACTCCGATGCTAAAGTTAGACAGGGATCTGAGGAAAGCATAATGTTGTTAAACAAAGAATTCGTAGCGTGCTTTAGCTTACCAACCTCATGTCTTATTTATAGTGCAGGAGTCCTGGTTCTACCAGGCCATTGAATGCGTAGTTTAGGAAGGAAATCTTCGTGAAGATCATTATCTAATTAGGAGTCGTGTTATAGGAGGGAAGTTCCTTGTTAACCCTGTGCTTCTAAATACGCGAGAGATAATTCACAATCCAAGAGAAATCCGTAGAAAGGAGTTTCCCTGTGTGGAATGTACTCTGATATTTGCTTCCTATTTGGAAGCAAAGAGTTGTTGATGTTGCCTGTTCGAAGTTGATCCTCGAGATACTTGCCTTAGTAGGACTTATGAATATTGATGATAGTTGTGACACGTGTGTGCCTAGCATGTTATAAGAGTTCGGGTCCATCTGGCTGACTGAAATAGGCGGACTTGAAACCGCTTTGGCCGGATCAGTGTTGGGTTGACGTTGGGGCCCGTAAATCCTTGAGATCATTATGACACGTGTATGGCTCAGGGATGTAACTATTTTTGTGTATCATCACCATCTTACACAAAAACAGTCTGAATAGGCTCTAATCTCAAAAGAGCGACGACAGATCAGCTAGCCGCGCTCTTAAAAGATAACCAGGACGTCTTCGCCTAGACAATGAAAGACATTGTAGGGATCGACCCCATAATAATCACACTGACTTACTGTCAATCCTGACTTGAAATACCATACCATAACAATTATCATAGATATATAAAATTAATTCAAGGGCTAGTTATGGTGATATGCCAGATTTTCGAAACAATGTAATTACTTTTGGGTATTTGGAATTTACTAACCTTATAGCAATAATGCTAGTTCCCCCAAAATTTCTATGGGCATGTTCTAATCTCACTTGCTTTCCAAAAAAAATACTCTCAAACATTCCCACTTTAACTCTCCAGTTCTATACTTGAACTCTACCTGTTCGAATAGAGATGGATTTCTAGGGTTTATTAAATCTCTCTACCACGATCAGTTCTTTACCTTATTCAAATTTTCTTAACTTCTTTGGTTCTTCTTCCATTTATAGGGTTTTAGGACTTTAGATTACATGTAAGTTCCAGAAAAATCGGAGATACCCAAAATACTTATTTGGCTACAACACAGCGGAGTTGGAAACCATATACAGAGTGGATGATCTCAACCAAGATCCTTGCACCTAAAAAAAATACGAGATGGAGTTACCCACCATGCATGCAAATTGTGTACAGCAAAGACATTTTCAAATACATAATCCAATGATGTTCTTCTCATGTCATGGCATTCCTTCATAAATAGGGTTGTGAATAAACAAAGACAACGAAGAGGACTTGGTTTGATTAACGAGTGCATGTTGCAGAAGATGAATTAGTAGTGATTACACGCTCACAGCGTGGGCACATCGTGATGGTTGATGCGGGGAGAGGCTGATCACGACTGATGAGTCTCATGGCCCTCAGCTGCTCCACTTCCTTTTGCAGTTTCTTGTTCTCTTCAGTCAGTGAACCAAAACACCTCTTCAAGTACTCACATTCCATCTCTGTGTGCTTCAACTTAGTCCTGCTCTTGAAAACTCAAGTAATCAGCTAAAAAACATCATGGATCTAAAGGTAAAGACAATGTACATACGTACCTTGCTCTGCGATTCTGGAACCAAACTTCGACTTGGCGTGGCTTAAGCTTCAGTTGATATGCTAAGGATTCCTTCTGTTTCTGATGTGCAAATGAAGAAGAGAATAAACTAATCAGCAGTACAAAGAATATATATATATATATAATGTAGATGTTCTACATTTAGCTAATTAATAAGAAGGGAAAGTAAGAGTTGTTATGTACTGGATTCAAGGTGTGTTTCTGTCTGAAACATTCTTCTAGTAATCGAGATTGTTCTTTGGTAAGGCGAAGTTTCTTGTAAGGAGAGCGATTGCAAATGCTCTCTTGATGATCATGATCCCTTTCTTCTTCTTCTTCTTCTTGGTCTTGATCTTCTTCTTGTTCAAGTAGCATTGTTGAGGACGGTGCTTGGTTTATATCCAATAAATCTCTCATGCTACCATTTTCTACTCAACAATTAAATACCCAATCCCCACTGTATCTAATCAGTAACAATAAACTAAAAAATAAAATGACATTATCTATTAAACAACAAATATTATGAAAATGACGATCAAGAAAGAAAAAAAGATGAAGACATTCAAACCACCCCATTTTGGAAGGGTTAAAAACATCTAGTGTTACCTGAGGAAGCAGAAGCATCAGGAAGAGAAGGGGATTCAGCAAAGCAAGTCATCGAAATTGTTAACTCAAGGGAGATCGAGCTGCTGGTAGGTAAAATGGCCATTGCCTATAGGATATGATGCAATGCAAATGCTGCAAAAGTTGCAGGAAAGGGTGAGAAAAGGAAAGGTAACTAGATAGATAGAGAGAGAGAGAGAGAGAGATTGGTAGAAAAATAGATGGAATGGAAGCAGAGAGCAGAGAGCAGAGAGCAGGAGATTAGCCGAGGGACAAATGATGGGGAATACACTGTAGTGCCTATGAGCACTCAGCTGTTGATGTTCCCCAAAAGAGAGCAGCTTGTTTTTGACTGGGGAGTCTTTTTAGGCTTTCTTACCAATGGGTTTTTGCACTTTGTCTATGTAATTAAAACTTAGGTGACCAAAATAGCCGGCAAGTTTCTTACTCTTTACAGTTTATGCCTTGTCGATTGGTTAACAGGTCGGCTGGAGAAATGATTGAAAGGTTACCTACCTAGTGCCTAACCATACTTTACCAATTTGCTTATTCCAATTAGTTAATGCATGCATATATGCCACCATTCAGGTTTTTGTACCCAATATTTATTTTCACCCATTCTTCTCTGCCAATATACAAAAATGTACATTGCTAAGCTATTATCCACACACCTATCTAAGTGTGCCATGGATGAGTGTCTTCTACATTTGTTGTCCTATCATTGAAAAATCTCGTGTATTCCAGAGCTTCGCTCCAAGCTTTAACAATGGATTTGGCACAGTATTATATCTAATCAGAGTTTCGGAACCTTGTTTTTTGTTGTTTCGGAACGATCATAATATGATTCTTATCCGCAACAAATGAAATGAACATTTGTAAAGCAATAATAACATGCAATTGGGCAGATGATTTAACTTTTTTTTTTTTTTTTGTGATTGTGATTAGATGATATACAATACTATTCGTCATTTTCAATTAAGATGTATATGAAGAATGTTGGCCCTTTTCACATATTTGTCTGTTTGATGCATCATTGTGTTTGCTTATAACCTTGGAGACAAAAACAGTCTAGATAAGGGGATGTCTGGATGACCACAAAAAGGGAGGCCACTGTATCAACATATTGTCTGGTATAATGATTGCACCCTTCAAATTGGCCGCTTCAATCATCTTTTATGTAAGAAAATTGACTTCATTTGACAGATAAAATAATATTCGAGTTCAATCTTCCGCCATTTAAGCCAGTCCTCTCCCTTTCACGTTAACATATAAATGTTATGTTGTAACGTCCAATCCTTCATCCCCTCCCTTTCATTTTTCTATTAAGCTCATATTTGCAAATCATCTTATATCAACAAATATTCCCTAACTCGTATGAATAGAAATGCAAACATACTGATAATTGGGCATAAATCAAATAACATAATGAAAACCAAACTTATATCGAGTTTTTATACGATAGTCATACACAGGCATTTCATTAAGGCAACAGAACTTTAGTGTTGATAATGTGTTTACAAACTTAATTATAGACGTGTTTCACAATCAAAATAAATAACCAAAGTTTACAAACACTGATCAAACAGGAAAAGATTTACACCATATATAAATATTTCACTTCACTCATATCTTGCATCTTGCTCATATGGGGGCATTTTTAGAGAAACTTTGAAGCTAAGGTAAGCCTCTTATTTAACGAGGCGTGTAGAATAGCACATCTATGATCGAAGGTTCACTAGGAAATATGCAGCCATGGTAACCATTTTCCATAATGGTGCAGCAAGAATGTGTAACATAAAACACTTAAATCTGAGCTACAAAATCAGAATCAGCTTACAGGGAGAGCTTTAAATAACGAGGTGGCCATTTTCACAAATAATTGGGTCACTCCAAAATATCTAACTATATGAACGTATATAAGCTATATGAAACTCTGCCAGCAATGCCTTAAAATTGAAATGGCCAGTTCCAGCCTGCAAATCACTCTATATCATAATCCTTTCTCTTGGAGATCTGAGACAACCTCATTCCTCATTCTTATCCACATCGTCAAAGATTCTTGCTCAAACTTCTTAGACTTAGTTTCTTCTAAAAATTATCAGAATCTTTCCCAGTTTCAATTATTCCGTTGGGGCTGATAGTGGCGCCAACCGCACCTTCACTAGCAAGAAACTCATCAACTGCCTCTTTGTCGCCTGGATACGGAAAATTTCCGTCACTCATAAAGGTGGGCCATTTCCTCCTCTTCCCGAGACGAGAAAATTAGCAGTGTATGAGCAACATAATGCCAACCTCTAGTATATTACCATACCAAACATAACATATATGATCATATGATAGCTAAGCCCTACTCATGCATTGGAGAAGTTAGCAGGTTGCTAAAAAGTATTAGACATGGTGGGGTCTTGTAATTGCTGTGATAAGCAAAAGACTGCATCATAGAACACAATAAAATGCGGGAAAATTTTTTATTCTCCCTTCATTCACAACTTGAAAAACTTTTGATACCACAATTTCTAAGTTACAACAAGAAAGGGCTATACTGTTAACCACAACATTTCAAATTGGCTAATCACTAACATTTGAGTGGCACCACAACAAACTTATGCTTTCGCGGGGGAACAGCATTGTCGGCTCCAATGACTTGAACATGAGATGATGCTTCAGATTTTGCTTACACATCTAGGCCTGATACTTGATGCAGGATATTCAAATAATTGGGATTTTTTTTAATTTTTAAGTTCTATAATTAAGGAAATTTATTCATATAAGTAGTTATTTAAATGTATTTTTTATTTTTTCATTGAAAACACTACAAATAGTGGAGATGAGAGAATAAGTGAGAAAAGTTTTCATCCCATGATTTTGAAGATGGATACGTTTCTTGAGTTTTTCATGGAGATATATTCTTAGTCCTCTAGTAATTTTTTCCCATGATATTAAGAAAAGATAGATGGTGAAAGATCACAAATTCTATACCCCCTTCCTATTTCTCCTCTCCTCTACCATGGTTTCACTATTTTTATGTTTTTCATAGAATAAAAATATAATAAAATTAAACACGCCCTAAGAGGTTTGTTTATTTTCTAATTTAATTTGTTTCGAAATTTTTAGTTCTTATCATCTGGTCGTTTACTCTAAACTCAATAACGACTTGGTAGAGGACCACATAATGAGTCAACCGATTACTCGGCAAGTAATTGAAAAAACTCAGAGTAATACCATAAGAATTGAAAAAACTCTTACAAGTAATAAAAAAAACTCAGACAATCATACCAATAACAAATTTTTATAGTGACTTTAACATTTAATTAACAAAAAGAATATCAAGACATTCAACACTTCAATGTATATCACAATAGAATATAAATGATTATTTTTTAGGGGGCAAAAATCATTACCGAATTTTTCAATTACTTGGCTATAAAATCAAATTTAACTAATTGCTCGAATACAAGTCCAATTTTTTTCAGATTCTACAGGACCATTTTTACCTGTTTTTTTACTCAGGCCAATGTTCGATACTAAGTGATGGGCGCTTAATCACCGCATAAATTACACAGAAAATCAGAGGAAAAAAAACTACTAAATTCACACAAAAGTAATTCATGATAAGAATTATGATGGGAAAACATTACACATATAATATGTAATTGATCAAAAGAGTTGCAATGATTTTCAACTTCAAAACCCTAAAGACCTAGATTGAAAATCCTTAATTTTCAACATAATCTCCTGGAGAAATTTAAAATGCAATTGACTGCAGCAGTGATTCCCTCGTCATTCCAGTGTACAACTTGAGGGCGAGTTGCTTTCAAGAAGGGGAGACTGATTTAGGAAATCCACAATATTATTATTTTAATAATTTCCCGAAAATTCAGTTATCTAATATTTTAGTAAATAAGACTTTGATAGAATTAGTTGTTTATTTTAGACTTAAAAATAAAATCAGGAAGTTTTTGTTTTAATAGAATTCTCATTTTTATTATTTGAAACACTTTAAAAAGTGCCTAAAAGTGTCCAAATTGAGTTATTATGGATTTAGGAAGTTTCTATGTTACAAATAGCTTAGGAAACTTATTTCAATGTTTTTAGGAAGATTAGAAGTTTTTTTTTTTTTTTTTTTTTTTTTTTAAAGAATACTAGGATTTTTATTACTTGAAAAAGTCTTTTACATCAGTCGGGGGTACATGATGACTTTACCCGATAAAAAGAACAAGAGAACATACATCATAGGAAACCCAAAATAAATAGTGACCAAACCCCTCGATCAATGCCTATACTTGCTGTTACTTTTCTTCATTCTAGATGATCTACGAGGATATACCTTGATGTCTTTGAAGTCCGTCGCATCAAATCTTTTCGATATTCGAATTTGGTCTGTCTTTAAACCTGACACTACTCTTGACCTAATGGTGTATTCATCCAAATCTTCTTCTTCTGAACTGATTGTATCCGAAATGTCGGTATCGGTCTCCATTTCGGTGTCGCTGTTAGCGTTACGAACCAAATAGTTAATATGTTTTATATTCGGTGCTTCAAGTACTATTGCATCCACTAAAGTTTCGTCATCTTGAACAATACCCGCATTTGCTGGAAACCCTACCTTCCGGTCATGCACCTCGTCACCACTCTGAACGCGAGTCTGAGCACTAACGTGGGCTCCACTGCCAGCACCATAGCGAGAGCCATAGACAAACCCACTGTCAACATGATCATCTTCAGCTACTGCGTCCTCCTTTGTTGGCCCGGAGTTGCTGCCTGGAAGCATTGCATTTATCTGTAGAGAAGCATTCCCACTGCTCTTCTTTTTCCCTGGACTAGAGATCCCGACATCCCCGCCTACAGCCTTGATCGAAACCCCCTGCTCCCTCCCTGGTTCCAATTGGTGAACATACTCGTACGCTCTCTGCTGCGGCCTTGAGCTGCTACCTGAAGCATTATCACATTCTTGCATAAAAGCTTGGTCATCATTCGCATTTTTCCTAGGGATCAACTTCTTTGGATCATCATCTATAGCATTTGATGTGTTGTTCACCAAACCAACTATTGGTGACGCGACGTGCTCTGCAGAAACAGAAAGCCCTGATGTCTCTCATTGTTTTTGAATCGCTTTTGCAATTTCAACCGCTGTGTACCCCGCCTCAAGAAGTCCTTCCTCCGTTGTTTCTGGCTTTACCATGTCACTGACTGGATCTGGCTTTACCATGTCACTGACTGGATCCTTCGCCTTACAAGGCAATTGATGATTCATTAGATTACTCTCGTCTTCAACTATGTTCTCCGTAAGTGACTCGAATTTGTTTGACAACATGACATTCCCCGAATCTTTGACCATCGGCCTCTCAGCACCAATGCCTTCCTGGATTTCCTCACCCTGATCATTCTTTACACCACTAGTGCCAGCTTTTGTCGTTGATATTTTAGTTTTTTTTACCACTGGGACATATTGTTGCTTGAGGACTTTGGCTTTCACCTTTTGTTTCTCAGTCTACTCTTCTTTCACCAAGTTGGGTGTTCTCACATTGCCCTTATGACCTAACTTTTTTCTGCAATAATCCTCCTGATGTCCTAGCAATGAGCAATAATCACAATATTTGAAACCCGGGTATTCAATCCTTTGCCAAAAGCCCCTATTGTTAGATCTATCTATCCAAATTCTACTCGGTAACTTTTCCGCCAAAGTCATCTCCACGCAAACACGAGCATAACCCGGGCGTGAAAGACATCGAGTATGATCATCCATGCGCAAAAAGACACCAAAAGAGTTCACAATTGCTTTCAAAAGAGGGGGATGAAATAAATGCAAAGGCAAGTTAGGGAACTCTACCCATAGTGGAACCGGTATCGGATCTGCTTTCAGACTGAAACCATCATGCCAGCGGAAAGCTTTGAATCGAACTCCCCGAATCAAGAAAGAGTCCCTTGCCAAGACTTTCTTTGCTTCCGCCTCAGATTGAAGCCGGACAAGAACGTGACATTGGTCTAGCAAACCTAGCGAGAAATCGCCCAGAATCTCCCAAGTTCGATGTATCGAATCTCTAATATCTTCCAATGTTGGTCTGTAGCTAGAGAACTTTAAGACTATCACGTGTTTTTCCATGAAAGCTTCCCCACGTGTTTCATCAGATGCCGTAAGCCCAATGGCTAGCTCTCCTTCTTTCCGGAATAGAAGGATTGAGTCATTTATATAAGGAACTATAATTTCAAAATTTTGTAAAAGTCATAAGACAATTGTCAATTGAATATTATTCCTATTTTTATCAATCTCTTCCTATTTGTCTCGTTTTCCTCTCTTATTTTCTTCCTAGCAACTCGAACTTTTCTTATATTCCGCTGCATCACCAAGGATGGAAAAAACTTCTCATGCTTGACCCTCTTCTAAGTTCAAGGTCCCAGCTAGGATAAATTATGATTAGTTCCCCAAAAATAATTCAGAGACCGACGTTTGTTTTGGAGAGAAAGCATATAAATTGGGTAGAAACACTCTCTCAAAGGGGTGAAATTGCACCCAATGGTGTCCCAGAAGTGGATCTTCCTAACATGTAAGAGATATGCTTCTGAAATTACATTTTATGATTCACAATGCGCTTCCACCAAAAGCAGCCATAAGGGAGCTGGATAACAATTAGACCAAAGAAATGTGCAATAATACAAAGTGAAAAACAGAAAATAAATAGACTTGAAATTGCAGATAGGGGATAATTGAATTGCTATGCCCTGAATTACATATAGGGGATAGCAGAATTACTATGTCCTATATACAAATTCTGCTCTTTCTCAGTGTTGTAGTTCGTCAGCCGTCTGCCCACCAAGATTGCCTTCAACTATCTATGACCAACACCCTAGCACAAGGGTGTTGATTTTGGCGAATTTACTGAATGTATTCTCTCTTAGATGTGAACGAAATAACGAAGAACTCTGAAAAATCATTGTGATGAAGAAAATGTTTTTCTCTTCAATATATAGAAAACAAAACAGTTGTATTTGTTGAATTAGAAAGGGTGTGTTGATCAGACACAACCGTTCTAATTCAAAAAGTTTGAAGTGCAAAAAGTTTTTAATCAAAGAAGCCCAAGTGCCCCAAGGATCAAGGCCCATTTTTTGATATATATATATATATATATATATATATATATATATATATATATATATATATATATATTGATGCAGTCGATTTTTGCTCCCAACTTGACTTTGACCTGCACAAGGAGCGCACATGAGCCACGAACCACTGTTTTGGTGGCCGATAGCACTCCGATGCTAAAGTCAAACAGGGATCTGAGGAAGGCGTCATGTTGTAAACAGAGAATTTCTAGCGTACCTTAGCTTACCAACCTCATGTCTTATTTATAGTATTGGAGTCTTATTTTGACAAGACCATAAGTGACATAATTTAGGGAAGAAGGTTTTCATGAAGATCCTTCTCTAATTAGGAGTTGTGCTGTGAAGGGAAGTTTTCATGTCAGACTTGTGCTTCTAGATACGTGGGAGATAGTTCCCAATCACAGTGTTGTCTATAGATAAAAAATTTCATGTGCGACATATACTCTGGTATTTGCTTCCTAGTTAGAAGCAAAGTGTTGTTGTCTTGCCTATCCGAAGTTGATCCCCAAGATACTTGCCTTAATAGGGCTTACGGGTATTGGGGATGGTTGTGAGAAGCGTGGGCTTAACAGGCTATAATGATTTGGGTCCGTTTGGCGGACTGCGTTGTGCGGGCTTGAAACTACTTGAGCCGAATCAGTATTGGGCTGACGCTTTGGCTTGTTATTTATTGAGATTATCATGCATGTGTACGGTGTAGAAGAGAGGATGTTTCAATGTATCCTTTATATATATATATATATATATTGTTTTGTTTCATACCAAATATCAACAACTATTTAAAGAGAAAAGCTTGATAAAAACAAAGGGTGAAGACTTTTGATACCAAGGCCATCTTGTTCCTTAGCTTACACACCTTCCATTTTACCTAAGTGGCAGTTCTTGCCCTTTTCATTTGTAACCAATAAGAAATCTCTGCAATTTCAATGTCTTTCTGAATAGAAATGGATTTAGAGTTTAGGGTGCAGAATTCCATAAAGGCCAAAGAATTCAACAAAGCACTATTGACAAATGGATTTGGAGATTTAGGGTCGAGACGACAGCTCTTTAGAGGAAAATAATAGTTGCAAAATATGGAGCAAAACGTTGAGGACTTGTTTGTACAACAAAACATCCAAATGTATTGGCAGTTCATATGGAAATGTCTCATGAACCTAGAAAAACATCATGCAATGCTAGAATCACATTTGAAGTACACGATGGGGAAAGGGTAGAATTCTGGAATCACAAATGTTTAGGGGAGAACACTATCCAAAATACCTTCCAAGCATCTATAATGTTTCAGATTTACCAAAAAAATAATAATAAAGTTAAAAAAATAAACAAAAACAAAGGTAAGGTGAAAGAATTTAGGAGGGAAGAAGAGCGACAACAGGGATGGACTTTTCTCCTAAGCAGACATCTAAATGGACTTTTTTACCTTCCAATCTACTTGTAATGACCTCATTTTTTTAAATCTACTTAAATTTATATTTTACAAAGGTATTTGAACTTCAATAAATTTTTACACTATTTAAAACAATATCATCATGTGTATGTTGTATACTAAGTGTAAATTTATCTTTTTGAAATAATGAGTAGGTTGATCATTTAAATAAATACATATCATTATTATTTTAGTTCTTGTTTTAATTTTTATTTATTGTTATTTTATTTTCTACCACTTTAGATACTTTGCAAGTTGGGTGCAAATATACTTGGTGAAACATTATTTTCATAACCACAATGGTTTGACCTGTCTTTGGGGTGTGTTTATACTTTGCCAAACCCTATCAATAATGAGTTACCGAAATTCACGGGCTTTGTTAATGACGACAAGGAAAGAGTGTGTGAATGGTGGCCAACAAGGTGGTTTTCTTCTTGAAGAGATGGAAACAAAGAAGGGAGAGAAACGAAAAAAGAAAAAGAAAAAAATGTGGAAGATATATAATTAAAGAGAAAAGAAGGGAGAGAAGAAGATAAGTTTTCTACTCTGATTCGTACAGAAAAGAATAAGGAAAGAGAAAGAAAGAAATAAAAGAGAAATGGGGACATAAAAGAAAAAAAAAAATGGGTGTGGTTGTGAAGGGGAGATGATCGGTGTTGTGTGGTCGGAAAGAGCGCAACAACGTTGTGGCAATGGCGAGAAGGAAATGATTGTCTGTGAGATAAAGGGGATCACGGTTGTGTTGATTTTCAAGCGAGAAAGAGAGTCCCAATACAGGAGATAATTTGATTCAGAGTTTTGCGGGTGGAATCGAAACAGCTTGAGGTGAGTGTCTTCCTTTCTCCTTTTAAAAATTTTGGGTATTTTTGCAAATATCATTGTAAAAATGAAATTTTTGGATGATTTGGGTTCATGGGGTTGATTGAAATTGATTTTGAGTCTTGGTATTGTTTGATTTATGAGATTCGATTACCCTTGAACTTTTAGAGATTGGGTTCTTTTTAATTTATCTGTTGTTGTTGATAAATGAGGGTTTGTATGGAAATGATGGGTCTCATTTTGATTGAATTTGTGCTTCTTGAGATTTGTATAAGAACATAGTGAGTCTCATTTAGATCTAAATAGTATGACTGTGTGCTTTGTATTGGAGAATCTATATTTGGGTTTCTTAAATGGTTTCTCTCATGGAAACTGGTAGGCTCAACCATAGGATGTTTTGTCTTTGCGTGTTCATATTAACTATTGTTTGATGAGTCTTTTTTTGAATTTTTTTCATATGGTTTTCTTGGTAGTTTAGAATTTATAGGACTGTGGTTTTGGGTTTTAAGTTCAAATACCAGATTTTGTTGTTAGCTCAGTATAGTGGTTAACTTATCTGTTTGTTTTTGTTGTGTTAAATATGTGTTTTCTTTTCTTAGTTTTTATTTCTATTTCATTCAGATACTTAAAACTACAATTGGTATACGGGTATAGGAGTGGTTCGATTCATTCAAATTGAGAAGAAGCTAATTTGAGAAGATATGATGTTAATGGAGAGAGTATTATCCTTTAAAGCCACCATGAAAGTGGTTGGCTTGTGTTCTTGTTTAACATCTATTTGAGCCATCAATAACCTATTTTAACATTGTGACAATGTGAGGCTTGCATATTTTCGATTGTTGTTCCACAAAAACTCATGTCATTTTATGTCATCGTGATGATTTATTTGTTATTTTAATACACATTTTCCTTATATAATGGTATAAATGCTGTAAGGTACAACAATGAGAATTTGAGTATGAGTTTATATATATTGGCTTTTATATGGTTAACAATGTTATCAAGTAACAATGTGTTTTTTATGGATTGAATTAAGCTCAATAAGGAGCTATTATTGAAAGTATGATTTTCCCATACTCATAGTACTATGAATTCATATATTGAATGGGCTTGATTGTCGTTTTTTTATAGAGCATTTGTTTATGAACATGCTATATTTCCCCAAAATAAGGATGAATATTTTGGTAGATTTATTTAGAAATGATAAAATGTCATTGTGAAATAATTTTGAGGTATCACAATAAATGATACTGATATCTTTGAGTCCTTAAACTTTAATCACCTGAAATTGTATCACTAGAACTACCACACCTCTTGTTGTTTATGATTTTCCCTCTCCAATGAGAAACTAAGTAACATTCGGTTTGGGTCTTGTAGATGTGGGACACCCATTTCTTATAGAGAAACTAAGTAACCTTCAGACTGGTCTTGCAGAAAGAATGTGATTTTATGCCTAAGAGTTGCTTTTATGGTACTCATGTAGTTAGGAGTATCTAGGAATGCATGTCTGTATGTGATGTTCTTACTTATGCATGGATGACGGAGAAATTATCATGTATATGATAGAGACATACGGACATGTATGGTCAACACGGAAAGTGATCAATTCATTAAAAATGAATAATATGTTAAAGTCAATTAATGTATGCATACAATTGTATTAATTGATGAATACTGATTGTTTGGAAAATCATATACCTTTATTTCTAACCATTCATTGCAGGACGACAAGTCTACTAATGTTTATGTAGGTGAGACTTGCCATGGTAAACATTTACAACATAAGTATAAGTAAGAAAAAATTAATTATTTTAAAAATGATAGAAACTTATTAGAATGACATGTTTGCCTCGTTGAGGAACTACAAGTCTTTGAATTATATTTTCTTGTGTATGTGGTTTATGTAACTTATTTTATTTACTAGAGATGAAGATACTCATACCAGCTACATCGCTGACACAAGTAAGTTTATGTTTCTTGGCTACATTCTTATTAAAAAGTAGCCATTTAGCATTTCTAAGGTTAGAGAGTTTTTGACAGCGTATTGGAGCTTCTTCAGTGGGACCATCATCGTCAAAGAGTTTCCTAGTTAGATTTTTTTGTCTCCTTCGACTTTTTAATAAACATTTTAGTTGTTGAAATTTTGTTTTTTGTTATTGAATTTTACGTCCAGAATTTGGGGAAATGGATAATCCTACATGGATATAAGAATTTCGTTTTCTAAAAAATCAGGGTGTGACCCTACTGAAAGTCACCGAGGAGATTGTGCTCGATGAAGAGTAAGATAAAAGGAAATGGGGTGGGGAGAACAAAAAATTCACAGTGCTATGACGTGTTAGCTAAACACAACTCACAACATGAATATTGGCATATCCAATAGCTACTTGGGTGAAGAAGTTCCCATTTGTTTTATTTCATTACATGGTTGAGTGTTAACAGTGGACAACATCACGTTCTTCACATCCTGAAATAGGTGTGAAATTTTGTGGGAACTTAGAGGAGTCAGTGGACCACATCATGCATGCGTGCATCTTTACTAGAGAGCTGGGGGGGATGTTATGTCCGAATTCAAAATGAGTACTTGAACAATTCAGTGGATTTCAATGAAGGCGGAACAACAAACTTGATAAAGATATATGGACATGAACACATATACTACATGGAGTGTTAGTGTGGCACATAAAAAACGTATACTCCCTTTTTCCTCTTGTATGTTTGATCAAGGAGGGAATGTGTCAAACAACACTTACTGTATCTTTTGGAAGTTCTCACTTCTCATTTACTATGCCTCATATTGGTTTAATTCAAAGTATGTTTTTTTTCATAAAAATAAAAATAAAAATAAACATATAAAACTATTTTATACATAAATTAATCAACATGTTGATCTAGTGACCAAATGGGGTATTGCTTTTCTGGCAGTGGCCACTCTCCCATTCCTAGAGAGCTCGCTAGGCTGGTACAGAGAGATTCTAAGGGATATTGGTACATAATAATGTCTTGATTTGAATGGTGGAGTTTATATAGTGATGGTGAGTGGTCTAGCCAGTTTTTGTAACCCTTAGAGGGTGTATTTCTAGTGGCGTTTTGTGTAGTGGTGTGCTTCTTCCATTTATTTATTTATTTCTCTAATATAGGGTGGGGTCTCTTCAGCCTCTACCTACTTTTGAAAAAAAAAGTTATGAAATGAGTACTCATAGTTTTGAGGTGTGAGTACAAGCGAAGTCTATTTGGCATGGAGATCAACAAGAAGTGGGAGAATCGTGGATACATTGACCAAGGTTGTGATATAAGTAAATTTAGTAACCTAGAATTTTTTTTTTATCTCATCTTATAGTTTTATTTTTTCTAGTTGTACATGTTTTACCAATTTTTTTCCCTTTTTTTGAAGTTGATTACTTGAGTGGTTTTTCCACATAAAATCTCGTCTCTCTTGTGTATTTGTTTTATTTGGCCTTAATAGATCTATATATCATCAAAGTTATTAATTAATTAAATCATTTAAACGTTATCATCATGAATTGTATTCTAAAAGTAAAATTGAAATTGCAATCTTAAATAACTTCTATTTGATTAATTCACTATCAACCATAGTTATCAATATCTCATGATACTATACTCAATATGTATCATATCTAAGCCTCAATGATATGGGAGATATATATCTTACGATACCCCGATATATGAATATGCAAAGATGTATTGTCCCAGTACAAGTGACATAAATGGATGGAGATAGGCAATATCTTGCTTATATGTGTTACACAAGTCATATATCAAACGAATTGTTTTGGACACCTTCTTGCTTGAATAAGTCATATTTATATTTTTTATATGCTTTAAATATATAATATATAGTTTCGTACCTGTATATTTAATTTTGCATTGCTTCTTACAATGCACAAAAGATTTTTTGGAATGCCACCTTGAGACTATCAAGGTCACATTATCAACGAATTTCAATTAATATACAAATAATCAAAATATAAGCCCTTAAAAGACGGATGATTATACTGTCTCCCAATTAGAAGCTCTGTTCTGGATAGTTCTAGAATTATGTTCCAACAAACCACCAACATACCACCACAAAAGGGATGAACTTCCATAAAATCTTCCCTTTAGGTGGAATATGATTCACAAACGCAATAACATCTCAACAATCGCCAACATCACCCAATAAAAATCAAATATGCTTATCAAATATCTTCAAGCCAAACTAACCCACTTGATAAGCACCCAAAACATTGATGCTTACACCCCACTTAGTTCGTTATTAGTCTCTACATAAGTTTAAAATTAATTAAATGCCTCTATTTATCTCAAATTTGATTACTATTATAATTTCTACAAAACAATGCGCAAAATTTGAGACAATTCTACCATTATTTGCATGTTGACGAGCAATTGGAGAAATTATGTACCAAGAGATTCAAGCTAGACCAAGCCTCAAAGTCCAACCTAATTCTAATTATATAATATCCTTAATTACCCATCCAATGTTTTGAGCCCCAAATCACAATTTTTATTTTTTATTTTTTATCTATCCACATCCTATTTTAATTTCCATTTGATACCCAAATATACCATTAGTATTTTTCATCAATATCCTTTCAAAAATTCTTCCAAAATCACTCTTAAGAATTCTAAATTATTTAATTTTGAGTTTTTGGAGATTTTTTATTCATTCCTATACAATCCATCCAACAACCCACTTATACCTTAACCCTAATAGCTCCCAACCATCCATTTTATCAAACAAATGAATCAGGTCGTCAAACACAAGTAGTTAAGTAAAGTCGTTGGGTTTTTCAGTTACATCAACTGTCTGAGCACATGCCATGGGTATAAATCCTATTTTTCCATTCAAATAACAATATTTTTTTCTTTTAGGGGTAAATTTTTTTTTGGAGAGAAGTTCTAGAGAATCTACAGGATTTTAGTTTGTATTCCAACCTTGTTTCAATTGAAGTAGAAATAAGTGTGATTCTCAATTAATTAATTATTGTCGTTTCTATCATTCATTTTTACCAATAGTTTATCCTTTTCAATCTTCTCTTTTATGTATTAGTTTATTCTCATCATTCATGGAGATATAATCCTCCCCTCTCAAGGGGAAGAGATTGAGGTCCCTGGAAATGTAATGGTAGTTAGAAGGTATTTTCTTTTATAAAGTAAAGTACAACAACTGGTAGTAAGAAGACTTCATTTGTTGAATGAGTAATATCTTATTTGATTTGATTTTTAGTAATCAAATGTCTTTCATAAGTAAAGAGAATAAAAATTATTTTTCATGTCTTTTAGGATTTTTTCAATGCAAAACAAAAACCAAAATCTAATGATGTTTTACAAATGAAATAGTGGATTTGGTTAAAGTTTGAGAAAAATAAAATGATCTTTACTCCTTAAAATCCCACAACTCAAGTTATACAGGTTGAAAAATCATGTGATTTTAGGAGATACTGAAAGTACATTATAATATATCATTAAATTGGAATGAGTGAATCGCATACCATTGAGATTTCTCCTCATTTCAATCTTAGTTCGCAAATTAATCAAATGATCAATTATTTTGTTTCAAATTCACCATGAATCATATCTCATCATCCCATCAATCTTTTCTTTTGATTATTATTTTTTGAATTTTGTAGTCTTTAAATTGTGAATCAAGTATTGGCTTCTTACCCAAGTGAAGTATTCGACATGTTGAAAGATAATAAAAAAAAATTGATTAAGGTCGAAAATCAGCAACGACATTAAAGTCAAATTTTTAGCATCAATCACCACTCATAGTGAAGAAGATGTGCCCCGTTCTCAGGGAAATTGTCATAAATGAGTAAGTGACATCGATGTCCATACCTTTATGAGCTAGCTCAACCTTGGTTGGGATTACTATTAGAAGATGGAGCTCTGAGGCGATTCTAAAGGGCATGTTGGGCATTTTATAAAAGTTTCGGATCCTTTCATCCTAGCCGCCCATCTTCCTGAGATTAAATCCCATCCTTCCATTACCGCGTTGGTTTTGGCCATCCCCAACCTCCGCCGCCAATTCACGGTCCCACTCACAGGCTTTGGTGTACAGACTTTGGCCCCACCACGCACAGCCGTCCTGACTGCTTTGGCGCACGGGAGACGTGAGCCACCAGGTTACGGTAGCCGTCAGCCTCCAGCCGCCAGGTTTCGGTACGACCTCTACGGTACGACCCAGCCGTCAGCCGTCAGCTGTCAGTCGCCACGATTCAGCCCCTGTTTCGCTCAGCCGCCGACACACACAATCTTTTTTTACGCTGGATCCAGGACTGATTTTTGGATGTGATGGCGACAGCCCCCGCCACTACCCCCACGGGACCTGGTCATGGGGAAACAGTGTCGCCCTCTAAGCCCTCTTTCGCCCAGATTTTGGGAAAAATTTTGGTGGACGATGCTGCGGAGACTCCGGTCGAAGGAACCCGTTTCCGCAAAGAGGGGGCACCAGCAATCGGAATCACGGCCACGGATGAAGTCCGTGGAGAAGTTTTCATGGAAAAACACGTGATTGTCCTAAAATTCTCCAGTTACCGACCAACTTTGGCAGATATTCGAGATTCGATTTACAGAACTTGGGGCATTTTAGGCGTTTTCTCACTCGGCTTACTGAATCAACGGCACGTGTTAGTCCGCCTTCAATCTGAGGAGGAAGCAAAGAAAGTACTGTCGCGTGACTCCTTTTTTATTCGTGGAGTTCGGTTCAAAGCTTTTCGATGGCATGATGGTTTCAGTTTGAAGGAGGACCCGATCTCGGTGTCGCTATGGGTAGAGTTGCCTAACTTACCTTTGCATTTATTTCATCCCCCTATTTTAAAAGCAATTGTGAACTCTTTTGGTGGTTTTTTGCGGATGGATGATCATACTCGTTGCCTGTCACGCCCGGGTTTTGCCCGTGTTTGCGTGGAGATGACTTTGGCGGATAAATTACCAACCAGAGTTTGGATTGACAGGGCCAACAATAGGGGTTTCTGGCAGAAGATAGAATTCCCTGGATTCAAATACTGTGATTTTTGTTCTCTGATAGGGCACCAAGAGGAGTTTTGTAGAAAAAATCGGGTCTTAAGGGCGGAGGGAAAGCCTCGGATCTTGGTAATGAGGAGGTGACCAAGCCAAAGGTTGAACCCAACACTGTCAAACAACAATATGTCCCCGTTAGCAAAAAAGATAAGCCTCTCATTCCTACAGCAAGTCCGAGTGGCGCAAAGCATAGTCAGAGGGAGGAGATAAATGAGGAAGTTGGGGAGAAGAGGCCGGTGGCCATGGATCCGGGTAAGGTGTTTTTGTCAAACAAATTTGAGTCGCTCACTGCAAACATTGATGCAAAGGAGAGTGAGAACATGGTTCATGTTAGTGCTGAGCAGGTTCCAGAAACTACGGAAGAATGCCTCCTAGAGGCGGGTTATACAACTTCGGAGATTGCAAATGCTATTGGAATTCAAGAACAGCCGACACAGCCAACATGTGACATAATCTTAGGGGCCAAGAGTGGTCTTTCCGACGACATGCCAAATGAAGTTATCTGCCCGGAACATCAATTTGTGGCAAGGTCGCACGATGACATTGGGGACGCTCAATTAGGGCTTCCTGGATCAGAGACACGAGCTTCATTGGCAGGGGAATTAGGAGTGGCTTCGCCCCAGCCAGCTAATGGCCCCAAACAGAATGCGCTCACCACCAGTCCAAGCCCTGCGTCAGAGCACAGTCTCAGCCAGACCACGGCTCTGGGCACTCCTCGGGTCCAGCCTGATCACGGACCCAGCCCGTCCTTGACTCGAGCAGGACAACAGTTAGACCTCGGCCCACTTCCGAGCACGACCTGCCCACGGCCTCCCAGTCCATGGCCCCAGCCTCTTCACGACCCCAACCCAGGGGACGCGATACCTCAGTCGGCACGCGACTTGCTCGCCGTTGGTGACTCTTTAGTGACGCAAACAAAATCAAGTGGAATGATACAGGAAGTAGAGGCTGCCCCGGTGAAGCCGACAGTGATGGAACGTTTGGCAGAGGTTTTGGCCAAGCGCGCTCAATCCGCGGTAACTGGTAATTTTTCAGTGCCCGCGACAGCAAGGAACGACAAGGACGGGAGCTTGTTTGATGTCGTCGTCCAGCTGTTTGAGGAGAACCGTGCTTTGCGACTAAATAAAAAATCTATGACCACTAATACACTTAATAGCGCCACAGATGATAGTGACGAGGCTGCGTCGGAATCGGAGTTGGGGCCGGAATCACATGCTATTAATGATATAAATTTGGGGGCGCACTCCGATAAGGATCTACAACACCAAGTCAAATCGGCGGCCCTTCCGGGCAAGCGTCGTAAGACTAAGAGGGGAAAATCTTCCTCCCGCGCTTAAGATGATGAAAAATTTTATGTTTTGGAATGCTCGTGGGGTTGGTAATAAGGGCACGAGGAGGAGGTTAAAAAATATGGTTGTGGATCGTAGATTTCATTGCCAGCATTGGTGATATGTTGGCTTTATGTATTTTGGTTTTCGGATGCGGCCCAATTTTTGTTTTGGTTATATCACGGGTAAATGTACCCTCGTATTGATTGTAACTCAATTTTCTTGAAAAGTAATAAAGGTCTGGCATTCCAGAGGTGCCCCTCCACACTGGAGGTTTAATTTAAAAAAAAAAAAAAAAACCTTGGTTGGAATTTTGTTTCAAACAACCGTCCCCGTAAACATTGACACTATGGGTTGAACTCCTTTCTTTGATACCAACTTCACAAGAAAATCCCGATACTTAATTCATAGCTAATTTAGAAGAAAAAAAACATTGAGAAACCATTCTTATTTTATTTTTAGATCCATTTATCATCCTAATTCCCTAGTGTAACACCTTGTAGAACCCAAATAATTAAATAAATAAAAAAAAAAAAAAAAAAAACCTTTGCCATTTCTCCTGTGAAAGCCTATGAAGATGGAATTACCAATTCATCACACTATTGATGCATTAACCAAACTCCATTATCACACCACATTTTCTCACACATAGGAAAAAAAGATTTAGGATTTAACCTGAAATATTCATTTCCATACCAAACGTCGTGCCAAATTTTTACTTTCACCTTTGCCAACTACCATCTCGATTCCTTCAAGAATCTCCCCTTTCAAATTAGAAATTGTCTTCCAAGTGCTCGACATAAGAGCTAGTCGGACGGTGAGACCTTTTTTCAATGAGATTTCTTTTTCTGATCATATCTCCATAACCATTTATAAAGAAGTGTTTTATTCATCATCAACAAATGCCAAATGCAAAGTGCTCCAATTTCTTTGGGGGTATACCTTTTGCCATCCTCCCCACAACACCAAAGAAAGTTCCTACTCACCCTTTAAATTCATGATCATTACATGTATCTTATACTTAGATTTTTTATACATGATACAATACATGTTTTGATAACTATGAAATTAACCCTGGAGAAATCTCAAATGAAGGATGTGGGTCCTGACAAATGGATTTCTCGTGGATGGTGTGGTACAATAGAAATGACTGAATCTTCTATTGACAAAATAAAGAGAGGGTTACTACTTGTGGGGACACTAAATCTTTAGTTTAGCTTTGGGGTGTTATTTGGGGAACCCTTAAAGTTCCCTTGATTCCTGAACCACGAGTTTGTTCAATTCGATGATCAAATTTTGAAGCTTTGTAGCTCACTTGGTGTCTATACTACATACTGAACTGTGACTAAATTGGCCCAAGGACAGATGTATTCCATTTAGGGATATTCAACTTCTATATTTTTTTTATTTTTGAGTTTGCCACTAGTTCCCATTTACTTTACAAAAGTGAGGAAACCTAGTATCAGATGTTGCCACTAAGTCTCTCAAAATTAATTTTATCTGATGAACTTATGTGGACTTTCTTTACACGTACCTCAAATAGTACATTATGGTATATCGAGATGCAGAGCAACCAAAATCAACTCAAGGTTACATACAACCCATAGCCAAAATTCAAACCCAGGGTAAAAAGCCGACCATTGACTAATAATCAACTATGCTTGACAATTGAGTAAATGTGTATTGGCGTTGGGACACTAACTAGTTGGTGGCTAGCGGTCAACTAAATCTGAGAAGTCGGGTTGATTAGCCCAGGAGCATAGACTAGTCATTGATCGATGAGCAAACATCGACGCTGCATGTAGTGAGTGGTGAGTATTAACTAAAGTCATATTACAAACAATCCTCCATATACCATGGGCATTGCCACATAGTTAACGATTGTCTAATTTCAAGATAGGGTACCACATGTTAAGGGCATTTCTCTACTACAAGGTGAATCCTAGAACATTCACAAACATGACAATGACATGGGTATTTATAGACTTCAGCTGTAAATCCAATTGTCATGCATATTTCAAGGTATGCAATCTTTTTCATTTGTACTTGCACACTTCTCGAGCTCTTAACTAAATTGAGCATTGAAGCAGATATGCCCCCAAGTTAACCAAAGCCATTAATTCGAGAAATTCCCAAATTCATACAATCTTAACCATTCCTGCTTCTTGTAAACATCTTGAGAAATTAAAGGTAGATATTGCCTCAATAAAAATTTTGATGGGAGTCTTTATCTAAAGAAATTAATATTGGGTTCCTTTCAACCTTCTATGCACGTAGTAATTTTCTTTGAATAAAAAACAAAATCAAGCTATGATTATTGTGTTGTTGTAAACAACTACATCCTTAATACTTTAAATGTCGAAGCCCGAATGAATAGTCACATGTCTTCATTACCACTTTTGAAATTCGACAAATGTCCTTAAGAAATTATGATATTAACAAAACCCATTTTTTCTCCAACTTACCACAAGGCAATATGGCAAAAAAAATTTAATTTAGCCCTGAATAGTTAAGCTCTAAAACAATGAAGACATGTCCTATGGAAGGACCTACTGTCAAAATGCTTAGTGTTTTTTTTTTGTTAAAAGCATATATAGCATATTGATTAATAATTACGGTTAACGTACTGTTGTCTTGCTGCAATAGCTAAGTTGTGAGCCTCAAAGTTGAGGTCTCTATTAATAAAATTACATACCCAAGAGCTATGAATAGAAATAAAAAAATAAAAAAAAAAAGTCGTCGAATACTGCCAATAAGTGGTGCCATATGCAAAACATGGTCGTCTCCGACTTTTAGTGTGTTGTAGGTAGAGTAAGTTGTGGGCAAAAGCCCATTTCCCAAATTTTACAACCTATCTCGTTATATAACACTTAACTATATTTATTTATTCGAAATGACTCATTTTCTATTTTGGGTTATTGGCAGGACTTAGTAGGTTTTCTGTGCAACCTAAGGACACAACATGTAATCTCTTCATAATGGCTTTAAGATTTCCAACGCACGCACAAAGCTCATCCTCAGATCTCTCTCTCTGATTTCCTCCACGCACAAAAATTTCTCCCCCCACACAAGTCAGACCATTGTGTTGTTGTCAACAACTACATCCTTAATACTTTAAATGTCGAAGCCCGAATGAATAGTCACATGTCTTCATTACCATTTTTGAAATTCCACAAATGTTCTTAAGAAATTATGATATTAACATAATGGTTTGACTTAATAATTAAAACCCATCTTTTCTCTAACTTACCACAAGGCAATATGGCAAAAAAAATTTAATTTAGCCTTGAATACTTAAGCTCTAAAACAATGAAGACCTGTCCTATGGAAGGACCTACTGTCAAAATGCTTTTAGTGTTTTTTTTTTTGTTAAAAGCATATATAGCATATTGATTAATAATTACGGTTAACGTATTGTTGTCTTGCTGCAGTAGCTAAGTTGTGAGCCTCAAAGTTGAGGTCTCTATTAATAAAATTACATACCCAAGAGCTATGAATAGAAAAAAAAAAAAAAAAAGTTGTCGAATACTGCCAATAAGTGGCGCCATATGCAAAACATGGTCGTCTCCGACTTTTAGTGTGTTGTAGGTAGAGTAAGTTGTGGGCAAAAGCCCATTTCCCAAATTTTACAACCTAGCTCGTTATATAACACTTAACTATATTTATTTATTCGAAATGACTCAGTTTCTATTTTGGGTTATTGGCAGGACTTAGTAGGTTTTCTGTGCAACCTAAAGACACAACATGTAATCTCTTCATAATGGTTTTAAGATTTTCAACGCACGCACAAAGCTCATCCTCAGATCTCTCTCTCTGATTTCATCCACGCACAAAAATTTCTCCCCCCACACAAGTCAGACCATTGTGTTGTTGTCAACAACTACATCCTTAATACTTTAAATGTCGAAGTCCGAATGAATAGTCACATGTCTTCATTACCATTTTTGAAATTCCACAAATGTTCTTAAGAAATTATGATATTAACATAATGGTTTGACTTAATAATTAAATCCCATATTTTCTCTAACTTACCACAAGGCAATATGGTAAAAAAAAATTAATTTAGCCCTGTATAGTTAAGCTCTAAAACAATGAACACTTGTCCTATGGAAGGACCTACTATCAAAATGCTTTGTGTTTATTTTGTTTTTTTTTATTTTTTTGTTAAAATCATATATAACATATTGATTAATAATTACGGTTAACGTACTGTTGTCTTGCTGCAGTAGCTAAGTTGTGAGCCTCAAAGTTGAGGTTTCTATTAATAAAATTATATACCCAAGAACTATGAATAGAAGAAAAGTCGTCGAATACTGCCAATAAGTGACGCCATATTCAAAACATGGTCGTCTCCAACTTTTAGTGTGTTGTAGGTAGAGTAAGTTGTGGGCAAAAGCCCATTTCCCAAATTTTACAACCTAGCTCATTATATAACACTTAACTATATTTATTTATTCGAAATGACTCAGTTTCTAGTTTCTATTTTGAGTTACTGGCAGGACTTAGTAGGTTTTTTGTGCAACCTAAGGGCACAACATGTAATCTCTTCATAATGACTTTTAGATTTCCAACGCACGCACAAAGCTCATCCTCCTCAGATCTCTCTCTCTGATTTCCTCCACGCGCATAAATCTCTCCCCCCACCCACACCCCCGTCCTCATCGGATCCATTTCTTTCTCTATTTGTTTGTTTGTTTCTTTTTTTTTTTTTTTTTTTTTTTTTTGAGTTCAAACTGTTGGGATGATAAAGAAGTGTTTTTCCGAGTGTTTAATGTGTAGTATATTGTTGGTGATCGTAGGAAAAGTGTATTCTATGATTTCCATATTGGAAGTATGGTATGCATATATTTTAAACAACTTGAAATTTGATAGTGAATGATATATATGTTTTAAACTATGTCAAATGGCCAAAGGTGTGATGACTCAGTGGTTGAGCAGTGGCGGATGGTATCACTAGGTCACAGACTCTAATACAGCCGGCGGCATCTAAGGTGGGAGAGAATTAAGGGATAAAAAAAAAATTAAAGAAAAAAAAACTATGTCAAATGAAGTTATTATAGTTTGAAAACTTGTGTTACCATACAGTTTTTTTCGTAAAACATTGATTACAATCTAATCTATTCTCAATGTGGGTGCATACCATGTAAATGATTTTAAATCTCACAAAAAGAAGAAAGAAAAAACAAACGCATGCACTTGCCTGGCACACCTCGGACACTAGTTTGGGATGAATCCGCTACTTTATTGGTGCACCCAACTGGGTCTATTAAATCACAGCCCACCATAGGCCCAGTATCAAAGATCCATGCAATTCACACCCGCACACCAAAAAAAAAAGTGTGGAAAAGCAATAACACACAAAAACATAAATACATAACATGAACACCACTATGCAAGTAGCAAGTTTTTCAAAACAGAGTAGAGGAGAGTATTATTTGAAACACACAGTACGACTAGCAAACCAACCACAAAGAAGGAACCACCAAACTAAAACCATAACCATCTGAGTTCACCACTGCTAGCTAGCTAGTTCAAGGAACGCCTCTTACTCATGGGCTCCTTCTGAGAGTTGAAGTAAACAACAGCAACTGGAAGATCGAGGTTATGATGATTGGCGAAGTCACGGGTGCTGAAGTGAGCGCGCGATGTTGGTGGATTCACAACACCAACCAGCGAACTCTTCTGTCGGAATAGCACAAACACATACCTGTGTATCCCAACAGGAGGATGAGGACCCAAGTAAGGAAGGATCTCTTTGCCTGCAACAAATGCTTCAAATTAATTCTCCTAAATTAACAGTAATACAGCACATAACATAATGAAAGAAAAAGCAGAAAAAAGTAAATAAGAAGATTTTACCTTTATTAGCGGTGTTGCTTCCAGGAATGTCAGCTACCAGCCTGAAATCCAGAAATTAACATTAAAGTAAAAGCTGAGAAAGAGATTAATGATTCATGCAAAAACAACTAGGTAGGGGGGCCTGAGTAACACACAAGACCAACTTACCAATGTACCCATTCCCTCATCCCTGGGTCACTGGGACTAGGTGCATCGGGATCAGTCATCACCTGCATGTTCCCACAACTTCTTTAATTGTCAGGAAAAGAAAAATGAACAAAAACACTAACACTTACTTTCTTTTTTTCTAGACAAGAAAAAAGTAGAAAAAAAGCAAAAGAAGCAAATTAAAAATGGTTACCAAAGTGTAGAGATGATCAAAATGACCATTGATGCGGATGTTTGGTGGAGTTATAGCCAAAGAAGGCTTCACATCACAACCATTGGTAACATGTTTGGTTCCATAGTAGACAGACAAGCTAGCACTTGGAGCAAACATGTCAACCACATCTCCAATCACTCTTCCCACCACCAAAGGATCGACAATTCTTGGGTCCACAGTGTAGGCCATTTTCTTTCACCACAAGAACTAAAAGCCACCTGAGTTGAGAGAGATGATGAATTGATGAAGGCTTATTATCATGAAAAAAAATACATGAAATGAAGAGTGTTTTAATATAAGTTTGATGATATGAGACAAAATGATGGTGAATGCTGCCCGCTTTCAACACGTGTACTCCTTCTCCACAACAATCCCACCATCTTTATCTATGCTCTCGACCCGTGTTACAAAGAGGGTAATTAACCTTGTACAATTAACTCTGATAATCTCTTAAAATCACAAGCTAAGCATTAACTACCCTTTATTGGTTTCTATTAAATGGTTGAAGTTATCAATTCAAGCCATGCATCCCCAAGGGAAGGTTTTATTTTATTTTATTTTAATATCATTATTTATTTCAAAATAAAATGAAATTCTCATGAATCTATTACCTAGAATGTGGTAGGTTTGAATCCTAAATGTGTAATCCTGCAATCTGCCACAAGTCTTATCAACTAAGATAAGTTGTAATGGTCATGACAAAAGGAGCTATAGCCAAAAAAAAAAAAAAAAACTGATCTATAGTGGATTTGTGTCATACCATATCCACATTGTATTCATTTCAGAATAGATGTATAAGATATTAAATTTCTAAAATTGTTAGATGTTATAATCCAAATATATTGTCCAGTTTTGAATTCGATATGTGCATATATGATAATATAACTGCAAATCTGCAATGTACTTGAAAACAAATGTATAAAGATTTTTTTTTAGTTATAATTTTGTTAAATAGTAAATAAAATTTATACTAACCAGAGTGTCAGCAAGTAAAGCTACGTGTAAGGTATTCGTTGAAGCTCAACTACCCTCTGCAATGCATGAATTATTAGCATTCTGTGGGTGACACGCTTACTTGTCTTTTCAATAATATTGCACAACTGGCAATCGAAAAAATTAACTCAGAAAGAAGATAAGCTCAACGAGCATGGAAGACATCTGTCTTCTAACCTGAGAAAATACACTAATAATTATTGATTTAAGATTTATAGGTAATTAGACATTAAAGATATATATCTTAAAATTGAGTTTGTTTAAGTATTTGTAGCATAAAGAGATTTGTAAATGGGTTGGGATATTGACACCCATGACTTGGATTATAACCCCCATTTTAGTAAAAAGATGGACCCAATACTTAAGTGGAATTTGACCAAAGGCACCCACTCTGGGGCACTCACCTAATTTTATAAAGTCAATAATATTGACTCCTAAATTGTGTTCATTTTCTCCAGCCAAATTCACATTCACCTCCCCAATCTCCAATTCTTCAACTCTATTCTTTACATCTTCAATCATCCATAAACCTCTCCAAATCTCTCTCTCTCTCTCCCTTTCTCATTGTCTTTTCTTCGTTTGATCTCTTCATCAACCCGTACTCTATCTCTATATATCTCGTTCTCAACCTCTCACACTATCTCATCCTCAATCACTCTCTGACAAATTCGTTTCGCCGGTTGGGTAATTGAAGGGTTCTATTTATTGGTGGAATTGATGAAATCTTAAGTTCATTTCCTTTTAAAATCCTTCAATTTGTGAACTTTTTGTTAAACCCGTTTCAAAATATTATCACCTCTGCAGCACTTCCCACTCCTTTCTCTTCAAACCAACAATGGTTATTGATGAACCCCAACAAGTCCAAGTCTTTAATGCCACCATTCTCCAGCATGAATTAAAGTGTACCAAGGCTACTATGAAGCCATGAGCAAGCTTTCACTGAGGAATATAGTTAATGGAGATGAGCCATGAAAAATAATTGAAAACTTTTTTATTATGTCATTTTTGAAAATCGATAACAACAAAAGACTAGATTTCAACAAACCAACTTGATATGCTTTAAATTCGTAATTTAGAATCAAATAAAACCATATTGTTTGACATTATTAACCTGTTTAAATTAAATGTATCCTCAAATCTCACATGGGTTTTAAAAACTGAGTCGGGCAAGCCACAAAAAACTAGAAATGTTGATCTAAAATGGGTATTATATATATATACACACACACATATAAGCATATGAAGACATAAATAAGACATATTCAAGTAAGAAGATCCGAAATACACTTCCATTGATATATGACTTGTGTAACACATATCAGCGAGCTAGTTGTTTATCATCCATCCACTTACGATATATTGATATAGATGATGCAGGGACGTACCCCTTTGTACAAGTGATGTGAATAAATGGATGATAAACAACTACACAAGTCATATATCAATGGAAGTGTATTTCGGATCTTCTTACTTGAATATGTCCTCATATGCTTATATTATTATATGTATATACATACATATATATATATATATATATGAATGTTTTTTTTTTTTGCACTGTAAAGATACGTTACGATACATGTATCTTAAAGTAAGGTTTCCGATATATGATATGATACATGTTTGGGAAACTATGGTTCACATGTACGAGCTTGCTCAGCCATAAGACTTGTGGCCAATGGTATCACAAGTCCATAGTTCAAGCTTTGCCAAAGGCATTTAGGTTTTGGGATCCATTTGAAAGCCCACATTCTTAGAAAAAAAAAAAAAAAACTATGCATTCATCAGATATTTTGTATGCCTGAGTGTCATATCATGTCCATGGAGTATCTAGCTGGCACTATAATAAAGAGTGAAAAGATGTTGCACATCACCGGATAAACATTTTCTGACCCTTTGTTGCTTCCTTCGAAGATGTATGTCTTTACTGGTTTTCTTCCAGGAGGTATATCAGTTATCTGTCTTAATGACACAGAAAAAATAATGATCAGTACAATAACAGAAAAAAGGTTGACAATATTTTGATAAAGTATAACTGGTCTTCAATGATGCAGCTCAAGCAGTGAAGTTCTTGATGGCTGAACGAGTATGACAAGAAGTATACAAATTCTATTTTCTAGCTTTCTAATGCACTGCCAAATTAAAAATACAATCCAAGGATCAATTCTAAAGCTATTTTCAAATATTTCTATCATTGATGTTGCTGAAGAAATGAGATGTCCAACTCTAATCGTTCCCTAACTGTTGCCTTCCCATGAATCCACTAAAGCTATTCAAGTGAATCACCAACCATTTATTTAAACTGAACAAAATGCCATCAATTTTGAATTTTTATAGTTCTGCAAATGACAACTTGACTTATAAGGGCATGGTCATGAGCAAGTAAGAAAAAGTGAACTCCACTTGACATTTTCTGATGTTTTTAATCCTATTTTATGTCACTGACTTCAGCACTACATCTTGCTGTAACGTCATTTACATGTGCATTGCTAATTTCCTTATAAACTAAATGAACACTTGGAAGCTCCAACACTCAGGGACTCCATGGAGATTCAAACAATAGAAGTCACATTCCAAGATTGGAAGAAATATCTTTAGGCAAGTTTTGCAATCAGTAAAAATCTGGTAAATGTCACGTTCAACAATATGGCAGAGCCTGAGAACATCTGGAGTCCTGGACAGCATATCAGCAACTAATCAGAACAGTAGTTCCCCAATAATGTTCCTTTAAGGTTTTGGAGAGTTCTAAAAATTGCATGAGTTGAACAGCAACATCAATGATAGCATTAGGAACATTAAAGATCAATTTCCAATACCTGTGTGAAAGACATGTCCTCATATAATGCTAGGGAAAGTCACCTTGGGATAGGAGTAGCTGACATGGCAAGAATGTGAGGAGCCATTAACACTTCATTTTCTGAGGACCTCTCTTTGCTCTCAGTATACACCTTTAAGCTTGCTGAATATAGCTGCAACATAAAAGAGATCCATTCATCACTGATGACGGGGAAAAAAAAAGGTAATATGTACAGCAAGAGAAATTAATATTATAGAATGTTGACCACAAGGTATGTTATGTTGAAGAAATACTAACATGAGCAGAATTTCAACCATTTGAACAATGACAGAAGGGAGGTGTTGAGTCACAGTATATATATAATGAAAGATAAAAAGATTATGAAAATATTATGACAATATTTCAGGCATCACATAGAAAATTGCATTAGATGTTCAGCCAGAGACAGATGCTCTGAGGATGAATCACATAATTTAATTACATTACATGTAAGAGGATAAGCACCACCACACACCCCCCCTGCCCCTAAACAGTGAACTCAACAATTGCACTTTTTTTTCATTGATAATATTGGTAAAGATGGAAAAATTTTAGATTTGTCAAGTGCTGAGTACTTAATACCAACTACTGTAGAATATTCATGTGTTATCGTTTACGTTTTGCATGTGTATACATATTCTTTCCAGTTCTCTGTGGACTCAGGAGAAAGGGGGTCTCATTGGGATGAGGATTGTACCACGAAGCAAGAAGGTCGACTTGTTTCAAATATATAAGATGGATTTTTGCAATGCAATGTAGTTGGCTTACAAATGGGGATATAACTGAACTCACAAAGGAAAAAGAAATTCACTTGGAAAAAAAGAGGAACTTGCACAAAAAGATGGACAAAAACAAAATATCATTTGTCAATAACCCTTGATTGATAGAAAATGCTGTTCCCCGTGCCATAAGATGACCAAAGCTTCGATAAGATACCTCTGTCATATGCCACCACACTATGGAGGACCGTTTTGTTTCTCTCAAGCGACAAACTCCATAGTATAGCAACAAAACTGAAGACTCTTGAACGAACCCTCAACTTTTGGACGACAACAACCATTTTATTTCCATAGACAAAGCTGGTCACGGGTCCTGCCTTGGTATTGAAACAAACTAAAGGATAACATAAGTTTTACAAAGATCAGAGTTCCAAACAGGTGGGACTGATCAATGTCTAACAAAGAAACATAAGCTGTGACGCCAGGAATCCAAAACCACGGAACATGAGGTATCATCCAGGTAAACGAAGTCCCCAAGTGTCTCCCCAATTACAGGGGATGTGATATGTAATTCTTGATAAATATAAGTAATTGAATGAGTTTCCTTCTAAAAACTCAATACTCAGAAACTAGACCAACCAACCATACCTTGTCATGGAAATACACTATGGCTTTAACAAGTTTTCAATATACAAATTCTCTAATGAATCCAGGTTTAAAAAAGTCCATGTGAAAATAATGAATCTTAAATTTTCAAGAACATAAAATGCATAAGTGGAGCTCAAATAAATCATGATACTCGAGGAATCACGTTGCAACTTCTATTGCAATGCATAGCATAATTCATGAATCCATCTACTATCAAACACAGTATATATACGTGTTCTCCATTCATGTCGTTACTTTTAAAATATGCATATTGGGAACTCTAGTATTTTACTTGGACCACTAGACATATATAATCAGCATTCTCAACACCACAATCAAGGTAGCTATTTTCATCCGACGATCCACAAAGAATTATGTTATGTTCAGGGTCAAATGACAATGGAATTGCGCAAGTTCTACGGATATATTCAACGAGATCTATAAGATAAACGACCAAGATTGTTAAGATCATAACTTGATATCAAGTACGAATTAAAGAGGCTGTGAATGGCAGATCCCATTTGGATTAAGGCAAACCGACTTTTGACTTATTTAGTCACACCTCATCATAACATTGGTTATTTTAGGGTCACCTCCCCAAATAGTTGGTCAATTACAATTACCTCATGATTGGCCTAACTGCCAATATCAAAATTTCCCGGTTTGAACCGTACATGTAAATTGGTAATCCTCAAAAAAATTTCTTGCACCTACACGATCAGTTCAAATCGTGGATTTTGCTATTTTCACGGCCTCGAAAACTAAGGTTTAGAGTTAGGCAGCGTGACGACTGAGAAAGCATCTCTAATTTAGTTTCCATATCAAGGAGGTATAACGAAATAAGCTAAAAGTCGGAGTCCGCTTTAATCCAAATGAGGTCTGCTATTATTAGTGGCTCGAATTAATGGGACTTATGTTGCAATAAAATACCACTTCCTCAAAATTATTGAAATTATATCGCACCCAATACTCTATGGATTGCTAGTAATAAATCTCTAAATACTTAAATCACTTGTTAATGTTAATTAGGAAAATGGCATCGGATTCTATCCCACTTACAAAAATTTCATCCAGGAAATTAAACGAACCTTATATCTAGGGGGGGTATCTCTAAGATATCAACTTTTAGTTCATATGCCACTTCCTCGATGTCATGATGTGTTTGCTCCTCACACGATATTATCTCTCAAAATTTAGAGTGGCCGTAGATATTAGTACAGGTTTTGCACGACATCTTAAACATAATATAAATTTTCTATAGAGAAGCTCAAGGAAAAGCAACATCTTTTCCAATAACTTGGAAGGTCAACGTCATAGATCTCTTTAACTAACTTATCTCTATAAATTGAGAAAATTAGAGAGGTATATTGAAGATCTTCAGTTGAAGTGCTACTAAACAGTACAATGCAAATGCAACTGAATTATCTTCATGACGTACAATCTACTCAACTTGTCCACAAAATATAAATCTCAGTTATGAAGAAAACTGAATTAACTTGTACAATTGATTATCAATAACTAAATCTGGAGTGGCTAAAGAACACACGTCAGTTGCTTATGTTTTTCCCTGACTCAATTTGACCAATGCATTATTGTTGCTAATTCCATTATTCGCTACTTGATTTCAGCTCCGCAAATGGCCTCTCAAATCCCCTTATCTAATTTTGTTATGATAGCCTTATCATATGTTTTGGTGTCTAAGAAGGGTATGTATCAATGCAGGTAGCCCTATAATATTTTCTTAGTATGTACCGATGCAGGATGACCTATAATATTTTCTTAGTTTATCTTCCTGTATTCACAATCTTTATCTAAAATCGTGATAACAAACCAAAACAAACAGCATTGACCTAATGTCATGTGTATCTTAGTCAACTATACGAACTCCAGTTCTCCAAAAATAAGCTCGGAAGGTCAACATCGTAAATCTCCTTTTACCTTTTTTAAATCTCCACACCTTGCTGAAATAGAAAGGTACACCGAGGATCTCAAGTTGAGGGGATATTTACAGGTACCATGCAACCGAATGAGTCATCCACAGAATACGAATCTCAACTACAAAGAAAATGAGCTGACTCATTCAATCAAATATGATAACGGAATCTGGAGTGGCTAGAGAAGGCATGTTAGTCGTCTATGTTTTTCCTTGACTTGACTCGACCAATGCATTGTTGTAGCTACCTTCTACTTTGCAATAATCACAGATCCACAAATGATATTTCAAATCTCCTTGCATTTCTTATTTGTTTGAATCACCTAATTTTATGTTTGGTGATGCAAAAGGGTATGTATCGACGAGCGCATACCTAAGATATTTTCTAGCCTGTACTGACCATCTATCTCTAGATTGTGATAATGAATCAAAATGAGCTTAATGTCACGTTCGTTTGAATCAACACGATGAACTCCAACTTTTCCGGTTCTTGGCTCTATTAGGTGGTACATGTTGAGAAAGAATATCATCAACTTGTCACAAGATTCAGGAGCAATCCAAGTTGCCCTTAATCATTCATAAGTTTATACTACAAGTTGGTGTATAAACATAACATATTATCTTTTCTTCCTATAGAAAGTCTCCGCAGTCTTGTCTATCCAATGCTCAAGCTCAGAAGAGTTACCAATCCAGAGAAAATTATTGGATGCTCATAAGAAGTTTCTAAGAAAACTCCATAATATCCTGGTTGACCGTACAAACGCATGCTCTGGTCCTCCACTGCACAACCACACAATAGACAGATAAAAGATTCCCTCCCTCTATTCTTTATCCCTAATTCCACAACTCTAGGTTCTAATTTCTCTAGTCTCAATAAGATCCCCTCCCTCTAGTCTTCATTCCTAAGAAGTGCAAGATAGATGGAAAAAAAAGAGCCAACGACACACCCCAAAATGCTACTGCTTCTGGAAAATGTTTGCTTTCCCCAACCACAGAAACCATGTTCAATGATTTTGTCTTCAAATCGAAGGCACGCTCAAACGATATATGAATAGCTTTTAGATTTTTTTTTCCCTACAACAAATATAGTCACATTTGCAAATTGCAAGCGAGTCACCACAGGATCCCTTTCCGCTTCTGGATATAATCCCCTTTCTTTTTTATCATTGTTCATCATTATACTCAATGCTTCGATGATAATAGTTTCTAACACTGGAAGAAACTCTAGAGATTTTGAAAAAGCCTTTAGGATCGTCATTGATGGTCTTGCATAAGTGGGTAGAAAATACAAAAGATTTAATCAATTTCCTTCAATTTTGTCCTAAACCCATCACTTCAAGACATCATAAAAGTAAATCACAATTGAAGAGATCATATGGTTTCTTAAATCAATATTAGAGGCAAATTCGGGGATAAAAATTTAATCCGTCGCGGATTCGGGGCGGATACAGATTTGGCCATATCCGCCTCAGGATATCCTTTTATATTATATTTATAATATATAATTTGTTGGGTGAGCATATCCAAGCCATCAAAGCTTCAAGCCAATTAAGCCCAGCCCAACCCAATGCATTGCATGGCCCAACTTTTTATAAAAGCATAGGCTTCTTAGGTTTACCTCTTAGAAGAAGTGGGACAAAACCTTAGACTCACATATAAAAGAATGCAAATCCTTGTGTTTTTATAAAACTAGAAACCTTTGCATGTTGTTTTTTTATAAGATGTGGGACAAAACTAATTTTTACACTCTCACTAACTCACATTGCTTAAGTTAACATTACCAAGTTTATTATCCAATTATTTCATTTATTTAGTTACACAATTATCTTTTGTTGCCACCACCACCATATCATAATTACCACCACCTTCATAACCACTGGCACCAACACCACCTTACAACCACTGGCACCACCATAGCATAATCATCACCACTTTCACAGCCACCACCATCACCACGTTGCTACAACTATCATAACATAAACTACCAACACTCATGGCACAATCACTGCCGCCTCCACATTCACCGCATACACCATATCATAACCACTTTCACAACTATAACCACCAACACCTTCACACTCATCACAACCACCATAGGATAACTGTCACCAACAGCTTCATAGCCATAGCGACCACCGCCAACACCTTCACAAATCACAATCAATGCCACAACCACCATAGCATAATTACCACCACCACCACAACCTCTATAGTCATAGCAATTGCCACCACGATACCAAAACCACCACATCCTCTGTCACCCACAACCACACCACCACAACCATCACTATCATTACCGCCATTATCACCACCGTACCATACGACAATCACGACCATTGCCATCATCTCCACCACCCACAACCATATCCACAATCACCACCATCACCATGATAGCAAAACCACAACCATTGCCATCACCACCACCACCAAGAAGATAGAGTAGGTTCATTAAGGAACTCCAAGGCAAATACTAAATAAACAACCACAACCATCGTTATCATCACCACCACCAACAACCACAATCATCATAATCACCACCAACAACCACCACCATACCAATGATACCACAAGGTCCACAACCACAACCATTGTCATGTTCTCCACCACCCACAACCATATCCACAATTACCACCACCACCACAATACCAAAACCACAACCACTACCACATCACGATGAACGAGATAGAGTAAGGTTTAACAAGGAATCTCCAAGCCAAATACTAAATACACAACCACCAACAACCACAACCACAACCATTGTCATCATCTCTACCACCCACGACCATATAACACAATCACCACCACCACGACTACAATATCACAACTACTGTCTTCATCACCAACAACGCCACCAACGAGATAGAGTAAGTTTCAACAAGGAATTTCCAAGCCAAATACCAAGTATAATCCAAATTAAGTTTCATAGTTTTAAATTGTTAATTCACAAATTATAGTCCCACATCACATAAAAGTCAAGTTTTTTGTTTCATGTTACTTAGCCAAAAGTCAAATTTCATGTTATAAACATAGTCTAGCCAAAAGTCAAATTTTAAGTTATAAACATAGTCCCTCATCACATATTACATAGTCACACATCACCTAAAAGTCAAGTTTCATGTTACTTAGCCAAAACTCAAATTTCATGTTACAAACATAATCCCACATCACCTTAAAGTCAACCCGATTGTGTATTTGCTCTTATAAAACTTGCCTAGACACTTGAAGTTTTCTACGGGCTCTTAGCCAATTAAGCCTTATCATACTGGCAAAATGGACGGGCCTTTGCCATAATGAGCGGGCGGGCCCGTTGGTTGTTGCCAAAACAGTCCTTTAATTTAAACCCAATCGAGGCTCTTATGGGGTGGGGCGGGGATCTCCAATCCGTTAGAAGCCCTAGGGTACAAGAGCGGCGGGGATCCGTGGTAGGGCGGGGGCGGATTTTGAAAAAAATAAAATGGTTAAACATGGCGGATGCGATAATGGTTTTTTCTTGGCGGGGCAGGGACAAATAGGGAAAAATCCGCCCAGTTGTCATCAATAATCAATATGGTCTAGCACACTGTCAACTCCTCTAAATTTTGAATATTGGATCTTTTACACATCGTGGCCATAATTTTGAACTCTATAACACTAATAGATTTACATTTACACACTATATTCTACCCACTACTAATACTACTACTAATTTATCATTAATTCACTGATTCAGAACCCCATTGTGATGGGATAGATACCAATGGATGTAGCTCATAATTATGAGTATACAATTTAAGTAAACCACGTTATATCGTCGAGTCTCCATCTATGTTATTTAATTATTGATTAATCATCAATTAATGCAAGAAGAGCGTTACAATTCTTAAATTAATAGTTTGAATAGTCTATGACCAATTAACAGACAGAATTGGTCACTAATTAATTACTTACAAAACTCAGCGATTAATCGAACCATGACATTAACGAGAAAAATTAATGTTATTTAAAAAAAAAATTCTCTAACCTCATCAATACCAAGAGTGTGTAAAGAGGTTAAAGAAAGGGAAGAAAAAGATCAAATAAATTAAAATATATATATATATAAAAGATGTGAGAAAGGAAAAAAAACGACCAAAATAAAATAACCAAAATTAAAGAATATGAAAAGTCGTACCATTATCTAACATTCAATTTTTCTATTCTTATAATATGCCTTAAACTGTGGCATGTGAGGTTCACTACTTCAATATTCATTAATTTTCCAATATATATATAAATTTTTTCTTATAGTAAACATACTACCTAAAAGGATAAAGAAAATATATTTACAAATTATATGTTGATTAATTTCAATCAATTCTGATTAATCTTATGAACCAATTATGGTCCAATTAACGATTTAACTACATAGGTCTCCATTTACTTTTCCCTACACTTCTATTACTATATAACTTGGTTTTCTCACAGGAAATAAATGGATCTTGTTAAAACACTATCAATGAATAAATGTAAATTCAAACATTATTTTGATTTTTTTCCTCCACCATAAATTACAAATTACAGTTTTGCTCCAAATGGGTCCAACCTTGGATCCCCTTCCCTCCCGGCAGGTTTTAAGACCTATTTTTATGATTGATAATATATTTATTTATTTGAGTGGCAGTTTTTTCACATAAATTTAGTTTGTTAGAATAACATACATAAAATCCCTCACCATCAACCAACCATTGGCACCTCTAACATTACTTGAGCCTCCGCCAACATTATAAGAGTTCTGATAAATCAATTTCCCAGCCAAACTGCCCTTTTTGAATAATCAACTTAAAATCCTCCTTTAGAGGATTGATAGCTCGAAGAAGGCGAATAACAAATCTCCATTTGCAACAAATGAGAAATTTCGCATGAAAATCATGTTCAAAAAAAGCCACAAACCAATACATTTATAGCTCCCTTTCAAAAAGCTCTGGACTATGATTTCTAACGTATTAAAAAATAATAGAATAAAATAAAAACAAAATAATTATACTTCACGTCAACAAAGTCACAGCCACCTCCATGAATTGTCCCTTATTTCATTTTCTCTCATCCCTATTTTTCGTTATCTCTGCTTTATTCCTCCATGAAGATCATAACACCAATATTGACCAATCCAGCTCCACCGTTTGTCGCTTCGCATCCTCTTGTTTCGTAGGCCATCAATCGACTTGCGGTAATTAGGTTGTCAACTGATGAAACAATAACTTAATTAGTTAGACTACTATATTTATAGTGATTAGGTTGACAAAAGTTGCTTCTGGTGGTGGGCTAGTGGGAAAGGAGTGGTTTCTAGTCTAGTGGCCCTTTCTCTAAAAAGACTTGAAGAAAAACCCATATAATGGAGACGAAGGGGAAGAAGACATGTTATACCTTTTTTAAGAATCGTGTAAACATAAACAATAATCCAATAAAGAAACAATTTAAACGGAAAAGAATAAATTATGTGTATTTAAGGCATGCAAAATATTATTATCATTTTGCTATTAACTTCAGTAAGAAGGGGAAAATTGTAGATTACTTCAATAAAGGGTGTCAAGATTACATGAGTACCTGACATCAAATAAAAACCTTTTGCGAGCTAAATCAACTTCATTTAAAGTTTTTGGACTGTGAATTCCAATATCTGCACAGACAAAACTCAATTACTTTTCCATGGAATGTTTTAGACAAGATAATGAACAATGGAAAAAATAAAAAATATAAATAAAAAGAGTGCATGAGCACAAATCAGAAAGTAGAGTTAGAGTTTGGGTAGTCTTCAAGCCTAAGCAGAGTGATTGACAATATGTGAGACACCTATGGTTTCCTCCATGTTATTAAATCGTTAAATTAATTTTTGGTATTTAATTAAGGAACACAATTTTACAAAAAAACCATTCCAGCATGACTCATAATTAGAGTCAGTGATCAATCGGGCGGATTACCGATTATATTGGCAATTAATCAGGCACGTTGCCAATTAAGTGCCAAGATAAACATGAGCTTCAACATTAGAAAATTAGGTCTTTGATGTAACTTTTTGGGGCTTTCATAACTTAAACCAGCCCCACTCACTCTGAGAAGAAAGAAAAGAGAGAAACAAGCAAAATGAAGTAATTTCTTTTATTGTCCTTTTTCTTGATAATACTTATTATTTATCACTCACATTGATGTGGATCTTTATTTATTTTGTAATAACATAATTTTGTTGTAATTTGATTTATATTGACATTAGCTTCTAGGTTGATATGTTGACATTTAATAATTATCTACTTAAACATGCATTGATCTTCATTATTGGGAGATAATTAGCAAATTGTTTCCAATTAATCTTGTATGCTCCAAAGTGGTTAGGAGCCGATTAAACTACATAGTGCATGCTAAACATTAGTATCTAAACTTAATGGTGGAAACGTGCCCCAGCAAACTATCCAACAAACCTTTTGATAAGAGAAATTTAGTTGAAGCCTCATTCAGTTCGCAATCATATCAAGCATATCAACGTTGGTTTCAAATAACTAAATGCTGCTTCAGGAGCTAGGTTGCCTAGGCCGCAAGGCAGTGTGAGTAGTTGAGTAGTTGACAGTTGCCTTGGAGCCCTGAGAGTCGCAGCGGAATACCGTTGAAGCCTAGGCGAAGACAATAATAAAGAGCTATTTACTTTTTTAGTTTATGAAACATTGTTCCCTTCAATAAAAATTGGTACATTTCATATGATTGAGTTAGTGATTAATTTCAATGCTTTGTTCAATCCACAATATCAATTATAGACTCGGGCGGTGGCCTAGACACTCGCCTTTAACTATAGACTAATTAATTACAATTTATTTATTTATTTATTTATTTATTATCTTTTACATTGATTGTTGCCTTTTTTTTTACTTTTTTGATGTTTGTTATTGGAATATGACTATAGATGCTTTGAAGCTAAAGTTTTTTATTTAAATTTGTGTGAAATTTACTTGTGAAATGATGTATATATAGAGGTTTTGAAAATCTCCTACAAAGATTGCCTAGGATGCTAGTCGCTAGGTGAGCTAGGAGCCCAACCAAACTGCCGCCTGGCACAACATAGGGGCAATGGGGGAAATAAACACCCTTCTTATGTATTCTTGAAGGAGAAAATGGTAAGGGGCGTGAGATTTGGGCGTCTACCCTTGAAACATCCCATACTCTAATGGATGCTCATGACCATATATACCTAATTCACTCAACACCCGGCAAAATTCGAATTAGGTTGCGCGTACCGATTCGTTACCCGGATCGATGGATTTTAACAACCCATTTGGCTAAGAAGTGAGCAAATGCAGGAGAATAGTGAGTAAAATATCAAATCTGAAACGAGGGTAGTTGGGTCCTTTTAGACTTATTTGTATTCTTTTGTTGGGTCATTCACTTATTTAAGAGTTGATATTTTCCATAACATCTTTAAATTTTCAAATCCTTCAGAATTTCCAACAAATTATCATTATTAAATCACTCCGTAAAGTATCATGTATTGAGTCCACGAACATATATTCATACATTTTTCTTTTCTTTTATTCTACATATTTATATTGTACAAATATAATAGTATGAAAATATAATTTCTAAATACCGTACCAAACTAAAATAATACACAAATTATGACCCCAAATAGCATACCGACTTTTCCTATCTCTTTGAACTTTGTACCATGGAAACCAACTTACCCCGAATCCGTTCCATGTATCCTCTTGTTCCCCGTATCAGGTAACTATGCTCGTGACAGAAATTCAGAAATATGAAATACACCAAGTCAATGCGCAAGCATTCCATCATAGCTCTAAAACTCAAACCCTGATAAAGCTCCTTTACAAGTCATTCTTTCATAATTATGGTGAAAGCCTTGAGTGTGCATCTATTGGGATCCAGATTAACTTCATACTCCGTCTCCATTACAGTTCCATCAACCAAGTTTAGCTGAACCAAAATGAATATTCGGAGATTGCTGAAACCATTCTACCCACAGCATAGACCATCTTTAATGGAGGAGAAGACAGATGTTAAAGGCTTCTTAGAGAGGAAGATGATGATGAGTTGTCAAGGGAATTCCAAGATAGTGGATGTAAGGAAAAACTGTCTACACACACAGATAGCCAACGTAAGGTAAAGAAGTGGCAAGGGAGAAAATTCGCGACAGACCAATAACTCAATAAGGAGCATGCAACCAGCCACATCATGATAAAGAGCAACCAGCCACATGGAAGACATCTTTTCTTCTAAACTCTAGGCAGGCACTAGACTACTACACCAAGCACGACTGAGAGGTACGAAACTAGTTGTAGACCACGGAGAAGGACGGGTCTAGAGGTTTTAAATTCTGAATAGCTCATAGGGAACACGCAAGAACAGATTGCGGAACAGTCGGACAGTTGTATACAACCCGCATCGAAAACCAAGTAGTATTGGACAGCAAGGGGTGGGATCCAACAAACAAACCAACAAGTTTAGCTCATTAGCAAATAGAGAAGATTATGAAAATTAGGCCCAAGTTGCTTACAACAGTGCGCCATCCAACCACAAACAGTCAACTAACTCACACTCGAGAAACTTCAACACTAGTACACAGCCGCCCATCACAATCCTCTCTCTTATAAACCCAAGTCATACTCAAACCCTAAAGAGCAATTGGGAGATGGTAGAATCTTCTAAAGAATAAATTAAGATTTTTAAGGTTGAAAATTTCTCAATTTACAACAATTGTTTGGAGGGATTAGACCCACAATCTACCCCATCTCCTCTACTCAACTGTGTTGGGGCCTCATAAGCTAGCTTCCACATTCGAAAAATGCAAGATGTTAAGACGACACACGAAGCAAATGCTCAGAACCAGATGCAAAATGAAGAAAGACTTGTCAACGCTGGCAGTATGGAGATGGAAGACAAACTCCTAAAAATTGGGCAAAATATTAGAGAGAGTTGGGATGATGAGAAAAAGAGGCTCTTCAGATCATCCAGAAAGCTGAAACAAGGAATGAAGCGGAGAGAGTGGCGCACATACATTCCAAGAGTATCAGAGAGGTTGAAGATGGTAACGAGCTTGAGAAATCTTATCTTCAAACAGATGCCGGATGTATCTAGATGACAATGATAAAAGCAGTATGGGGAAGAGATAAATTGGGCAGGACTACATCAATAGAATAGTCTTCTTCAGTTTGGAACTCAGACATCATGGAAAATTCTGACCAATATAAACGGGCTAGTGGATAGGGCGTGCTCAGAGCAATTTTGGGAAGAACCATGGGTTTTGCCGGAGATGTATCTTGTAAGCATCATCATCAAACTGAATCACGAAAGAAATGGATCACAGAGTATCCGAAGAAGGTGAAGCTCAGCTGATTTCAATAATGATTATGGGTTGAGAAGGTTGTCGCTGAAAGGAGGTGAATTTACATGGTCGAACCAACAACGTTCATAAAAGCCCTTCGCTGTTCAGAATTCTGCCAGAAAAAAGCAAATTCGGGCTACAAGGCCATCTTCCTGAATGAAATTGTTTCTTAAAAATGGGCTTTCTCTATTAGAAGATATTAACAAGCATTGGCAGAGACTTGCAAGATTGTGAATAGTGGGGTAGTTTTCTGTGAAAAAATTGAAGCTCAAAATATTCCTAAATCAGTGGAATAGAGCGTGTTTGGCAAGTTGGACCCTTCATAAAATCGACCTGATTGAGAAATTAAAAACCTCAACGAAGCATGGTGGAGTGAAATAACCAACAAAAAGAGGGAACTTAAAAGGCTGCTTAGTAGAAAACACTCATGCTAGAAACAAAAAACTGGATTCAGATGGTGCAGAAACAGATATTTGTGTTCCTAGTTATTTCATGAACTTGTCAATTATAAAAATGATACTAATACAATTGATCACTATTGGTGCAGGACATGGTCATCAATAACTAAGACCAACTCTTGCAACATTCGAGACTTCTATAGAAACTTGTACATTGAGGAGCCGTGCAGCCCAAACCTGCAATGTCTCCACTTCAAACAGATAGTCAGCTACAGCAGATCAAGTACATGCAGATTTATATATGTTGACACCGTCCTCTTGCAGACCAAATTATAGCTCTAAAAGACATTCTTATGGTTGCGCCATGTCAAGGTATATGAGTCAATTTCTCTAAGTGCATGCTTGTTAGAAACACTGAAACTAAAGTCTCACACTAAAAGTTAAAAACGTGGGAAGAGGGAGGAATGATAAAATAGAATTTGCCCCCCCCCCCCCCCCCCCCCCCCCCCCCCACACACACACACACACACACACACACACCCCAAAGACCTATACATCAATTGGTACACGAGGAAAAATTAATATCTCCAAATCACCCAGACTAAAGCAGGGATCAATCCCAACCCAATTTACCAAAAGAGGTCAATTACGTATGTTGAGAAGCATCTTGAATATAATTAAAGTTTTTAACAAGGTACTGATGTCAGATATAGAAAATATAAGACCAAGATTGAAGATTTGGAAGACTTATAGGTGTTAAGAGATGAGTACGAAAATCTTGTTTTACTCTAAACACCTACTTTGGCACTAAACGCTAGTTCAATTCAGACTTCAAATACATTAACAAACACTCCTTAACAGGAAAACCATCGAATTTTCCAGAATTAAGCCTAAAGTGATCAAATAAGTGTCTCACAAACATGCTAAGATATTGGATCCACTCTCTACAACATCCAATCCGGTTAAGCCCACCTTGGTTGCACTAAGTACTCGTCATGATCAACATACCAAGTTTCAGTAGAAATGTTTAGAAACAATTGAAACAAGGTAACTCGGGTGATCTCAAATCTCAACTACGACGTACCAACGGAGAAGATAAATATCTAAAACTAAATTATGAAATCCTCCTTCAAAGGACATGCCAAAGAGCAGGTGAAAAATAATAAGAATGTTTCATAGTAAGAAATAGGGGTGGGCATCCCATCCCGCGATCCCAATCCCATCTCGGTCTCTTCCCATCCCGATTTTTTCGGTTCCTTTTAGAATTGATCAAACTCATCACAATCCCATCCTGTCCCGATCTAGAATGGGATGGGATCGGGATACAGATTTTCAATCCTGCCCATCCCGTCCCAAACTTATTTATTTAATATTTATTATTATTACTTTTAATCAAACTACTATTCTAAGGAAAGTTTAGGATGTGTTGAAGTTAAATCAAAACATCTATTGTTTGAAAACTTGCTTGATTTGGAACTCTTTGTTTAGATAGAAGAGTCAATTTGAATATTTTAGGCCAAATAGAACCCATGCAAATTTATAATTTTTCACATTTTATATTGGTTATAGGACTATTATTATTGTATAAAATAAAGGCAAATGATTGTTTGGTTTAGTTTTGCATTATGAGTTATGTACTTGGAAATTTGATCAATGAGCAATATTTTTCAATTTTGAACTTACATTAAGACATCTTGAAAACTTATATCATTCATACAAGATACAATTAAGAGCAATTTGAGATGAAATTTTATATGACATTTTATATTGTTATGATGAAAGTTATATGTACATAAATTAGACATTACTGGCATGTGAGTAATGTGAGATGAAATTTTTGTTATTCTTTATTGCAAGACTATTTAGTACATGATCATCCCATCCCGGTCCCGAATGAACGAGATGGGAACAGGATGAGTCTATCCCATCCCATCCCGTCCTGTGCCCACCCCTAGTAAGAAATAATAAAAATAAATCAAGAACATGGAGCAACGAAAAGGTAAAGTGTTAAAGCATACCAAGCAGCGTGTCGTACCCACAAAGTAGCAAGCTTCGTGTAGAAGCATGCCTGACTAGCTCAATACATGGGCGGAGCCACTATGGAGACAAGGGGGGCAATTGCCATCCCTCAACTTTGAAAATGTTGTTGATTTACCTATAGAATAGTGGGGTTCACTTGGTTAATACTATTGATTGTCCTCCTAAGAATTATGCATTTCTTCTTTCACCCCCATTTTGCCCCTCACATTTCCTTAAATGGTTGATCCATTACTCCACTAATTCACATAATAATTAATTCCCCCTCTTCCATGAGAATTCCGGCTCCGCCCTTGGCTCAATACAAGTAGTGGACACTAATATTTTAACCTGCACGAATATTGTTTTGTCAGTATGGCTTGGGCAAGTTAACAAACAAGATTATGAAAGATGAAAGTAAATAATATTAACTTCATATCATTACATTTTAAGCTGCTAATATTGGTAGCCATATTGCTGATGATAGCATATAAAGTTAATCCGTTTATGTTTTGGTCATACAACTAGGAATTTCAACAAACATGTAAGGCACATACAAACTGAACGAAAAAAAAAATCATGCAATTTCGATAAAGGAACAACAGAGTAGCCACCTAGACTAGGTGTTTCAGTGATAAATAATGGTAGAGATAGATGCGAAAAGATAAAAGAGCACCTGTGCTACTGTACATGTGTGGAATGAAAATGTAGCTGTGAACCCTACAAGACGCGCACACACAGAAATCCACAAAGCACGCAGGCGCGTTTATAGGTGAGGAGTGGTGAGTGGTGAGTGGAAATCGGGAATCGAGACTAGAGCGTCGTCGATTTTAAGAAAACTTGGCTGGGCTCTGGAAAACGGATTAAATTGATGAATTTGCTACTTCTAAATCTAAACCAGAGAGGACCTTAATTTGGCGCCTTACCAACAATGCCACTGGTGGAGGGCCTATATATATATATATATATATTTATTTATTTATTTATTTCCAAATATACATTGAAAACGCAGCGACCAAAAAATCTAAGAGAGCCTGGCCCATGCCAGCCCAATACCATCCATCATCCTAGAGAGCTTGGCCATCTCTAGGATGATGGATGGTATTGGGTTGGCCTGGCGCAGGCCTCGCTCTTTAGAAAAATTGTTATTCAGAAACAATCAATTCCCACCTTTTGTCTAACCCCACCACCTTTCTATCCCACACCAGTAAATTTTTTTTTTTTGTTTCTTCTCAACAGAACATCAACAATGGTCGCAGCAGCATTGTCGTCGTTGACGCCTACCGTCGTTGCTGCTCGCCTGTCCTTTTTTCCTTTTTTTTTTCTTCTCATCAATAGCATGCTGCAATAACAGCAGTAGCAATGTTGTCAGTAGCCCCGCCAACACCGTCCCCATCCCTCCCTTTTTTATTTTCTTTTTCGATCTCTACGAGAATATAACCCAATCTCACAAGAACGCCTGTGAGAGTAAGCTTTATTCTCGCTGCCCTCGTTGCGGGATCCATATTTGGGGGGAAATGAGAGAAAATAAAGGAGAAGAAGAGGAAGAAATTAGGATGAGTTCTGAAATGGAACAAGCGAAACGAGGAAGGGCGGTGCTAGGTGAGGTGGGCGTTGGTTGTCAGTCACGTTGTTGTTGCTCTTGTTGTTGGGATGTTGAGAAGAAAAACAAAAGGAAAGAAATAAGATAGGAGAGAAACGGTGACGACAACAACGGTGGCAGGCAGTGGCAGCGACAACGACAACAAGGGTAGTGGTTGGTTGTTGTCTTGTTGTTATTGTTGTTGTTCTTGATTGTAGAGGGAAAGAGATAAAAGATAAGAGGAGAGAAAATGAGAAAATGAAGGGTTTTACCTTTTTATTAATGGTGTCCCTTAGTAGGTTCAAAAAAAGGTGGTGTCAAATAGGGGAATTGGTGGTGTCAACTAATCATTGCCTAATACAGAATATTTTTAGAATGAATGGTGAAATTGAAATGCTAACTTTAGTTATCTAGAAATTGAGATGTCATGACCTTTCTAAGACGTGGAACCCATATCTATTTAATCTCACAAATTTCAATGTTTTATTCATTCAATTTATTTTGTATTGGATTCTCTTTCATATTGTTCCCTGGTCCATCACGTTCTTTAGACAATTCAACACAAACTCGTATTGGTTTCTAGAAAATATTTTTACCAGTGTTCTAAAAATCGCTAGGCGCTGGGCGGGCGGCGAGCAGGTGCCTAGCGCCCAGGGGCCTAGGCGGGCGCCTAGGCGGTCTTAGGTTTTGTATTATAACTTTAATAATTTACAAAAGTTAAGCATAATACCTTATCAATTACATCCAATTTAATGTCAATATACATATGCAAAATTTAAAAACATGAAAAAATTAACAATCGTGAACAAAATTTATTAAAACTCAAATGACTGAAGTTGGTCATGATGGGTACTTTATATAAATTTGAATTTGTGTAATCTTTTATTTTTCTTCAAATTGCATGAATAACCTCAGTTATGTTTGATAAAATCTACATTAGTAAAATTGGTACCGGCAGATCCTTTGAGAATTCCATTAAGTAATCATCTTTCGCTACATTTAGACATATCATCATCATCAAAGCCCATTCCCGAGATTTTCTAAAAAAATAATTAAATAGTTTATTTCTAAAAAATAGGAAAGAAAAATAAAATAAGAACACAATCAACCTTATTAAAAAATAAAAAAATAAAAAATAAAAAATAAAAAATAAAAAATAAAAAATAAAAAAATAAAAAAAATAAAAATCTCCCAGACCGCCTAGAGTCCGCCTAGACCCCGCCTAGCCCGCCCAGGCCCCCTAGCCCGCCTAGACCCCGCCCAGACCCGCCCAGACCGCCCAGACTGCCCAGACTGCCCAGACCGCCCGCCCAGGCATTAATCTGGGCGGTTTTCCACCTTCTAGCGCCTAGGCGGCCGCCTAGACCGATTTTTAGAACACTGATTTTTACTCTTCTCTTAGAGCATCCACAATGGTTTTCCAAATTATGTACTTGAGAAGCCAAAATGATTTTGCAAATATGGAATTTAATCAAAATATGACCTATATCTATGAAAGTTTGAAATTAATCAAATCATTTCGAAATTGGAAAAAATATTTGAATAAACGAAGGTTCAACCATCGTATGATGATGATACCAAGTTTCTAACCTTGTATGGCGAATTAACCCATGCGCAATTCACAACTTCATCTTTGGATATACGCAATCACAAGGTTCATCCCTATTGATACATTTCCCAAGGCTAGTTTACAACTGTAACATGCTACATTTCCAATGTTAGGTAACATACTACATTTCCAATGTTTGTTTTGTCTTTGAACGACTATTTTTCTTCATCTATATATAAAGCGCATTTCACTCAACATGGTTGTAGTTTTCTTCTTTAGTGAGTTATTTCACGAGTCTATTGTAAGTGAATTTTTTCAATCTACTGTGACTATAACCAATATAGTTATTTTAGCATAATTTAATTTTTTTTTTAATAATTTGAGTTATAGATTTTTCCAAATTGAATTTGTTTTCTCTATAAATTTAAGTGATCGAAGTCTTAATGTACTTTTGTTTAATTGATTATGTTTACTTCATTTATGAATTTGACAATCTTATAGGTAAAAATGACATCATCAATAGGGGTAACTGACACACCAAAATCGTGTGGCGCCTCATGGAAAAAATAAGAATTTTTATATGTCAAGCTTTTATCATAGTTTATGAATATGGGGTTTGAGAAATGCAAAAAAGGGGGTCGCATACATGAATATTTCAATAGTAAAAACCAAGGCAAAAAATGCAAAAAAGCCACCGCACAATGTACAAAGTGGTGCAAAGTATCATGTGATGTTAACTCATTTATTGAGATTTTATCACCCACCAATCATGAATCACATAGCAAATGTACCGAAAACGATATGGTTTTTTTCGATTTTTGAGAGAGGGAGAGAGAGAACGATGGCAATGAGAGAGATTTTCCAAAAACGCAAGCTGGTTTCCCTAAATTATTAGAAGATAATTATGCATGTGTCAATAAAATACCAATTCCTCAAACTGATTGAAATTATATTGCACTCAGTATTCCACCGATTGCTAATGATAAATCTTTAAATACTTAAGTCACTCGTTAAAATGTTAATTAGGAAAGAGAGATTCTATCCCCCTTACAAAAATTTCAACCTTGAAATTAGATGGATCTTATATCGATGAGCAACAAAAGAGCTCGAGCGAAATGATGAAGTTCTAACATTTCTGCAATCTTCGTCTTCAACACTTCATTAACGACAATGTCATTTTTTGAACAATACTAACCAAAACTTGAGAATATTGTGCACCTTGATGTATGATTCAGCCTCAAAACCCTCAAAATGTACTATTAAAATTCTAGTAGAAAAGTAAACTGGGATGGCTTGCCTTTACGTGGAAGACTACACCGCTCGATAGAAACTGGGATAGCTAGCTTCAAGTTTTCCCTATCTAAAAAAACATTGTCGTTTTAATCGTCTAGGCGAGGTAAATATCAATCTCTTGGTTTTCGCCTAATACAATCGTAAAGATGGTGCAAAAGACTCTTAGCTCGTCCTCATGAATAGGAATAAAAGTAACAACCATGATTAAATTAGAAGTTAGATTTTTCTAGAAAAAAGAGCTACAAGAGGTTTATTTAAGGTTTCAAGAGAGAAATAGGGGTGGGTAGTAGAGAGATTTTCCAAAGGCACAAGTTTGTTTCTCAATAATTGAAGGAAACTTATATGCATCTCAATACAATATCACTTCCTATAAATTACTGAAATTATAGAAACCAATATTCTTATGATGTTAATGATAAATCTTTAAATAGTTAAGTCATTCGTGAATGTTAATTAGGAAAAGGACATCTGATTCTAACCCCCTATAAGAGTTTTGTCATTGAAATTGGACAGACTTTACATTCAGGGCAGTCAGACGAGCTCCAGCGATATGCTTGAGTTCTAGCAATTATGTGATTTTTATCTTTGATGATACATAAAAATAGTCACACCCCTGAGACATACATGTGTCAAGATGATCTCGAGGAATTACGGGCCCAACATCAGCCCAACACTGATCTGGTCCAAGCAGTTATAAGCCCACCCAATTCAGTCCGCCGGACGAACTCGAACTCTCACAACATGCTAGGCTCACACGTCTCACACCTATCCTCAATACCCATAAGTCCTACTATGGCAAGTATCTCGATGATCAGCTTCGGACGGACAACTATAACAACTCTCTGCTTCCAACTAGGAAGCAAATACCATAGTACATTCCACACAGAAAAAATCCCTTCTACGAATTGCTCTCGTATTGGGAACTATCTCCCGCGTATCTAGGAGCACAAGGAAAACAATGAACTTCCCTCCTACAACACAACTTCTAATTAAAGAAAGATATCCACGAAGATCTCCTTCCTAAACTACGCCTCCGATGGAGTGGTAGAACCAGATTTCTTTGCACTATAAATAAGACATGAGGTTGGTAAGCTAAGGTACACTACAAATTCTTTGTTTACAACAGTACGCCTTCTTCAGATCCTTGTCTGACTTTAGCATCGGAGTGTTATTGGGCACCACAACAGTGGTCAATGGCTCACATGCGTTACTTGTGTAGGTCAGCGGGACTAGGTCAAAGCAGGGAGCGAAAAATGATTACATCAGTTCGGCATTATCCGTGGGGACGACAAAGTTCTTAACTTTTCATTAGCGTCATCTCCTTTTAAAACCCAAAGAATGGTGACTACTAGGTCACGCAACAACGGATAACAATGGGACACATCAAACGCTCCAGTTGGCGCAGCACTGCCGCTTTTAGCGACTCCGATCATACACGGGCTACAAACTCAAGCCCCTGTGCCGACAATAGCAACAGCGGACCCCTGAATCGATAAGCTGACATCTCAAATACAGTAGATAGCCAAGGCGGTGGAGGCTCTCACGCGACAAAATCCACCACCTGCCAATGGAGATCAGGAGTATCACAGACCTCCGTCTCTGAAGGATGGCAGGGAGCAAGCACAGGAAATCCATGCCCCTGCTAGTTCTCATTGGACTAGGAAAGGTTGTGCGGCTGACGCTGAGCCCACCACCAGGATAGAAAGGCTCTGCCCTAGGAACCCCCTCTGTAGAGTGGTGCATGATTCGGACGTACTATACCACCTCTCTATCCCACCATTTGTGGACCGGATCATGAATGAGGCCTTTCCGAGGAAGTTCACTCCCCCGAAGCTCGAATTCTATGATGGGGCCACCTATCCTTTCGATTACTTACGCCATTACCAGCACATAATGGCCCTTAAAGAAGGATCCGAGTTTGTCATGTGCAGAACCTGTCCTACTAGTCTGAAAAGCTCAGCGCTGACGTGGTTCCACAGCCTTCCACCGAAGTCAATCGACTCCTTCCTGACATGTTTTGTAGAGAACCAACATTTTCAAAAAGGCCCATACGACATACTCTCTCTAAAGTAGAGGTCCCACGAGACTCTCAGTGAGTATGTCATGCGCTTCAACAACGAACTGACTATCATCAACGGATGCAGCGACGACACGACCGTAACAGCCTTCATTGCGAGTTTCAAGGAAGGAAAGTTCTACGAAGATCTCACTATAGAGCCCCCTCTAGACATGATTAAGCTCCTCAAGAGCGCTCAGAAGCATATTACCTTGGAGGAGATGAGAACCGTGAATAGGGAAATCGAAGGCGAAAAGAAGCTCTTCGCTCCTAAGGACAAGAACGAGGGCAAGAGACACGAGGATTAGGAACAAAGCAAATGGAAGCGCGGTGACAACAGGCAAGACCCTGGTCGGTCCAGGCCGGAGAAAACATCCAACTACGTTGGATCCAGAACTGTGACACCCCTGAATCATGCCTATCAAACATACTTAACTCCAATACTCAACTTCATACCTCAGACTCTTGCAGTCGTTGGTATCATGGTCGCCCTTCTTGAGGTATGAAGTTGAGTATTGGATCCGCAGAGGCAAATTGAAAGAGTTTATGAACTCTGAAAAGCGGTTAGAAAGAACCGGGGACAGAGGGAGTCAGTTAAAGAAATAGTGAAGGAGACTTCAGGGATAATATATGTCCTTCATGGAGTCCAACCGAATGAAGAACAGTTGTACAGGTCTCGCAAGTGGACCATATTGGAGATGTGGAGACAACCCGCGGATGAGGACAGACACATCTACCACTCTAGGATTAAGAGCCCCATTCCCACCTTGAACTTTACAAACAAATACCTCGAAGGAATCCGAGCACCACATAACGACGCCCTAGTCATCTCGGTCTCCATAGCAGGGAGGTAAATAGAGTTCTGGTGGATACAAGTAGCTCGTTCAACGTCTTGTTCTATAACGCGTTCCACAGTATGGACTCAAGGAGGAAAACTTGACGTCCTCATACTACCCGCTGATTGGATTCAACGAAGAGAAGTGCTTCTCGATCGGGAAGATAAGGTTGGCGATAGTGGTAGGAGAGCCGCAGCTAAGAAAGGTCATGTTTCTGAACTTCATGGTCGTAGACGCACCATCAACCTACAACCTTATCTTGAGAAGACCATGGCTCCACCAGATGGAGGCAGTAGTTTCCACCCTTCACCAATGTGTTAAGTACATTGCTAACCACTCAGAAGGGACTATACGCGGAGACCAACCTACAACACGAGGCTGCCATTACGCCGTACTGAAACAATTAGAATGCCCCCAAATCAAGCTACACACTGCGGGGCAGCCTGAACCAGTGCCAGGCCAAGCAACAGCGGGGGCATCACCTTCCGCTTAGTAAAACAGATAGGCCGAGGCAAACAATAATACATCCCCGCGACATTCCTTCAGTACAGAAATTAACCCCTCTACAAGGTTTACTCTTCAGTAACCTTTGAAATGCCTCGACAGTCCACTGAACAATCCACAAGGGCAATCTGAATTCACTTCAAGGCAATGATCAATTCCTTTCGCTCAATTGTTAGTCTGCTTTCAATTGTTTATTTCCCTTTTCATAGTTAATGTAGAGTTTTAGTTCTTAAAGACTTATGTGATTTGCAACCATTTAAGAAATAAAAAAAAGAATTACAGAAACAAACTCTACTGATTATTGGAAAGATGTAACAACAAGCGCCTTGAAGCGGATACATACTACAAGTATCTGAATGTGATGCTACATGAAATAAAAGACTCGTTTAGACAATTCTACTACGAGGGGTATCTGAAGAAAGCCATGCAGACCCTCTGATGCGAGCAGTCTGCAAGTGACAACAAAGATATTAAAATGACTTCGCTAGACCCTTTCCCAAGATCAAGAACAAAGTGCCAAAAGGGATTGAAAGGACTGAGCGGTCAATTGCTCCATCAAATCACCTCAGAAAGCGACCGTACAATGGCATTGTAGACCTTGCAACGAATGACTGACTTCCTCAAAAGATATCCTACCTCCTTGATGACTTCCTCAAACAGTTTTCGGCGCGGATGAGGATGGCCACAGGCGACGAAGCAGTCAAGGTCTCACAATGCTGCCAAGCGATGACACCTTTCACATACGTGAGGGGTGGCTGAGAGCTACCACCACCGAAAACACCGCGCATCCCCTAACACTTCAATCAGTCATAAGTTAGCAACGGGAACAACATACACGCGGACGCAAACGACACGAAAAAAGACTAAGGAATCTCCCTTGGTAGGAAACCCATACTACTCCTCCGCAATATGAGAAGAAATTATGAGATCTTACATATCAACTACGTGCCCACCCACAACAGGTGACCACGCATAACAACGATTATGATCGTGCATGATCGGGGTAGATGTCAGAACATTTGGAGACTCCATTATTGGATACCTCCCTTCAGCCTTTGGAAACCCAAAGCATTCTTCAGCCTTTAGAAAACTAAAAGCATTTTCTTCAAGTAAGAATATTACAGGAGATGAGCTTTGCGAAAGATAGTGCCAACAATGATTGGATAACACCATTATATAGGCATAATGGTTCACCAAACGGGCCTTCTGCATTAACTGCTAAGCATATAATATCGTGTGGGAAACGTTCGCTCAATTAATGGCGCTGCATGCAACCCCATCAATTCAGGGGGAGTAACCGACACCCAATCGTCCAGCAACCTATGTCGTACATGTGTCATCGCGCAATCTATGTCGTACACGTAGTGCAATCGTACAGGAAACCCTAACTCTTCCTTTGCGGGCCCAAAGGCTCGATCCACTCGGCCCAACATTCAAACAGTATTCTGCTACATGTTAGGCACGAGCGCAAATCCAAGGCAGCCTTTACGCACGGACCGTACCTACGAATCGTTGTTTGTTTTAAGGTAATTTTGTCCGTATAGTGCGCGACACTAGCGGACATGGGTTCTTGCGCCCTCAAACAGGGCGGAACCCCTCCCCAACCGAGCATGCTTAGTTAGCCCAAGCTAATGACGACGACTTCTGGTATCGCTCGACACCTAGTCCGCTTAGTGTGAATCTCGATGGTCTAGGAAGTAGGAGTCTGATCAACACTATCACGCCTGGTGACGATGACTTGCCAGGGATCATTGCCCCCCTTCGCGGTCAATGATCGCCGAACCTAATTAGGTAAGCCTAGCAGGTGACGATTGGCAACGAAAGATTTTGATCAAAGCCCAGATCTATAGCCCCCATTGTGCGGGTGTAGATGGTTTGGAAGGTGGGAGCCTAGTCAGTCTCGAATTGATTTCGACGGCTCGCCACGGGACCACAACTTTTCAGCGTGGCCACTGAATCACCAACCCTGGACTTGTAGCCCCCATTGCACGACTGTAGATAGTTTAGAAGATGGGAGCCTAGTCAGTCCCAAATTTATTCGGACGTTTCACCATGGGACCACTGCTTTTCAGCGGTCAGTCCCAAACTGATTCCGACGTCTCACCATGGGACCACTGCTTTTCAGCGTGGCCACTGAATCACCAACCCTGGACTTGTAGCCCCCATTGCACGAGTGTAGATAGTCTAGAAGGTGGGAGCCTAGTCAATCGTGAACTAATTCCGACGGCTAGCCACGGGACCACTATTTTTTAGCGTGGCCGCCGAAAAACTCCCAAATTTGTAGCTTGATGTGCGCATTATAGATGATTTGGAAGGTGGGAGTCTAGTCAGTCCCGAACTAGTTTCGACGGCTTGCCACGAGACTACTGCTTTTCAGCCTGGTCGCTGAACCCTTTTATTCGAACTTGTACCCCCACCACACGGGACGAGTGTAGATGGTTCGAAAGGTGTGAGACTAGTCAGTCCTTAACTGATGTCGACAACTCGCCATGGGACTACTGCTCTTCAACGTAGTCGCCAAACCCTCACTCCCCGAATCTGTGGGAGGCCCAAGCAGCTCGCCACGCGACCACCACTATCTTACAGCGACCGCAAACATGAATCTAGCCGAGTCAGCGTCTTCACATTCAAACGGACTGACATTCTAATATTAGCAAAGGCCACTCACGCTGATACAAAAATCGTACGGCCGTTGCCCAGATAAAAAACTACTTAGGATACCAACGCGAGCTTACGGCGCCTGACTCGGCACGAACGCTCTGACACATACGCTCGGCCATCGCAACTCGCCCATAGCAGTAGCCGCAACCGACCGATCAGACAAGTAAGACAAGCCTCAAGCAACTTACCTGACTTGGGGGTGTGTCAGATCGATTGATCAAACTAATAATAGATTGACCGACTTTAATGAACAACAACGGAATAATAGTGGAGTTGATGCCTTGGGTTTAATGATAATACTCAATAGGCGCGCTCCTTATTCTGTGGGCGCTTAGGGCCTCTGGTGTTTGTTCTTTTGCGTGTGTTGGGCGGGATCTGGCTGGGCATAAGCTTGGACCCATTAATTAAGGGGCCCAATTAGAAAAATCTTTATGGATCAGCGTTTTAGGGATACGACGCATTCTGCGAGACAGTTCAGTATCAATTACTCCCCCCATTTAATGGGGCTACCTACAGGGTCATTAATTCAAAAGATGTGGACTTGTGCAGTTGCTATTGGAACCGCCATTTTTTTTATTTTTCGTACGACGTTTAATGCTGAAGTAATTGCTTGTTGACGCCTCTTCGTAAACCATTTCACCTTTATATGGGTTGGCTATACTGCGTTCAAGCACTACAATGAAAATAATAGAACATGTTAATCAAATGCATCTTACTAGAGAGTTTATTTTGGATTTTCCAAAGGCTGAAGAAAGATCTCCTCCAATGGAGTCTTCGAATGTTCTGACATTTGTGTCGATGAATCGTGATAAGATTTTCTATTATGCGATGTCGCCTAATCTGGGTGGTCACTGGATTGACCTCTCGAGATGTTGTAATATCTTCTTACATTGCGAAGAAGAATTAGAGATTGTTCCTCAAGGGACAGGTCTATCTTCCATTTTCTGGTGCTCAAGCACTCTCTCATTTGTTTACTGCTGTTGAGGAATGGTCCTCGCAACTATTTTATTGTTGATGGGAGCGTTGGAGGTCATGACTCTCATTTTTTGGGATGGCACCTCTGCCTTACCATAGGCATTATATGTCTAAGAGTCGCCCTCATTTGGTAGCACTGTGAAACCTCGACGATTCCGTTGCTCTAGAACGTTCTCGTCAACTTCATGTTGCTTCATTGTGTTCCTTTTTACAAGGCAAACTGGCGGAGCGAAGAACAGAAGGAATGCTCATAGCGCTCTTTGTGTACTTTGCTTGCTACATCCAAATCGTCTTCCTGGGGTGATTTGACAGCGCAATTAATTGAGTGTCACATACAGTTTAGTCTCTCCACCTTCTCTTCTGGAGGTTGATTTAGTAGATCATAGTCTCTACCCTTGTTTCACGGATGATGCTTGCATCGGACTTAGATACTTGTAGTGTATAAACTGGTCTACTAGTTGATCAGCAAGCTTTGTAATAACTCTCATTGCAATCAATAAATTTTATTTTATTTCTGGAATGTGTCCTGTATGAACAACTCTTCTTCACTAAAATGAAAAACAGAAAACAAATAATTTAACTCCGAACGGAGAATGAGTTAATCCTACCCTGAAGGAGGCGCAAATGGTTCTAGCTCAGATTGCATGGTCTCTCTAGAAAAGTTATTATTTTTGTTAAAAGCTAACGAAGTTACTGAATAGTGGACTTCGTGCTGGCGGGCAGTTCCTTGTTGATTAACAGCTCTTGAAGTGGTGTTTGTTAGCTGAAGTATTTTTACTTAGCTATTTGTTAGTCTGAATTGCCTCGCTAGCTTTGACTTCTGAATCTTTGCATAGCCGCCCTTTTGTTATTTGGGCTCCACCACCCTCATAGAGTAATCCACTCTTATGTCTAGGTTTGATGCCTGACATGTTGGTTCTGTGGGCCTGAGCTATAACTGGAAACACTTCAGCTACTTTAGAGTTGCATAATGACGGTCTCTTACTACTGGCTAATCTCCTCGGATAGTCTCTTGGGAATGGTTGGATGTATACTTTATGCATTGGTGTAGGGTGGATATCACTGCTTTCAGATGATGTATCAAAAGCCTTCCCATAATGATGTTGTAGGTGGACGGTTCGTCAACTACCATGAACTCTTGGACAAGGAATTTCCATAGTTGTGGCTTTCCTGCCACCACCATTAGATTGACCTTCTCGATGGGGAAGCATTTTTCTCCGCTAAATCCGACCATAGGGTGGTTGGCGGACGTTAAGTCCTTCTCCTGTAGTGGCATGTTGCGGAATGAACTATGAACATGACATTTAGTGAGCTTCCAGTGTCCACTAAAGCTCTTTTTACGTCCCACTTAGCGATAAGGACAGAGATGACCAGGGTGTCATTGTGAGTAGAATGTACCCCATGGAGATCCCTCTCCATAAACGTCAGTGATGAGATCAGGCTGTGAACTTGTGCGTGCTGCACTTGTCGGTCTTCATACTGAATGGTGTCCGCATCTCGGTCAGTGTCCTCTTGCGGGACCTGTTTGATTTCTCTCACTCGGGATCGACCCCGTGGAGGACGTAAATGATGCCAGGAGCTTCCTTTTCGATCTTCTTGACAACGTCCCTTTTTCCTTTGCTCGGCCCTGCCTCCTGTCCGAGCCTAGAAACTCCTTGAGTTTGCCTTTCCTTATCCAGTACTCGGCTTCTCCTCCGAGGTTTCTGCAATCCTTAGTATCATGTCCACCTTCCTTGTGGTAGGCGCATTATCGTTGCGCCTAGCAGGGTCTCCTCGCTGCTTAGGTGGCCACTATAGCTCTTCCTATTAATTAATATATTAATAATATTAATACTAATCCTTGATGGAATCTAGGAGGTTTGACAGATTGGTATTAAGAGGGGTGATAGACCTGGACCCGACGTAATTTGAGGCCTTGTCCTGCTTGGGACCAGCCAAGTCGATTTTGTTGTTTGTGTGCTTCCTCATGTTACTGTCTTCTTCCTCTTTCTTTTTTCCCTCTTTCATATCCTTCAGGACAGAGGGTTTCTTCTCTTACTCCGCCTCTCTTTTGGCGGCTAGCATTTCGTCTAGAGTGAGGAAGTCATAGCGCTTGCCTCTTCTAAGACCTGAAGTAAAAGTCGTGACGGCGATGTCATCACTACAACCGTCGATGAGGGTCAGCTCATCATTAGAACGAGTGATGTATTCCCTCAACGTCTCATTTTGTTTTTGTATTAAGGTCAGTAGATAATATGAACCCTTTTTGAGTCGTTAGCTACCCACGAAACATGTACGAAACACCAACGCCAACATCCAGAATGAATCGATGGATTTCTGAGAAAGGTTGTGGAACCACGTCAGTGCTGACATCTTCATGCTCGCAGGGAATGATCGACACGTTATTGCATCAAACCATTCTTTGAGCGCCATAATGTGCTAGAAGTGGCGCAAGTAATCGGTCAGGTATTTTGTCCTGTCGTAAAACTCCAACTGCGGTGGGGTGTATTTCTTGGGTAGCGGTTCATTTATGATATGGTCCATGAATGGAAGAACAGTGAGACTGAACAACACATCTGGGTTTGTGGCCCCATTGCGAAGGGGGTTGTGCGAGACGTGCCTGTCGGCTCTGGGTGTTGGCTCTCTATTGGTCGTGCCTCCACCTCTTGTCCACTGAGAAATTGCTGAGGTCGCGCGACTCTTCTGAACATGTTCTCTTGTACTTTTTGGGGAACGAGCCCTTCGTTGCTCATGGTCTCCCTCTGCAGGTGGTGGATTTCGTTGTTTGAGAGCCTCCAACATTTCTGCAATCTGCTGCATCTGTGTTGAAAGCAGGTCCACCCTTGGGTTTGTTGCGGTCGGCACCGATGCGGGGGTCTAAAAAGGTTCCTCCCATGGCGGTGGTGGAACTGGCGGTGCTTTGTCGATTTGAGCATTTGAAGGCTCGGCAGTATCTCCATTATTGCGAGATCTCGTTGTCACCATCTCGCTGATTCTCTAGGAAAGGGTGGAGCTACAACTATTTATGAGGAACTTTGTTGTTCCCTACGGACAGTGCAAAACTGATGTGGTCGATTTCTGCTCTCCTTCCTCACTTTTTACCTAGACCTGCACAAGTAGCAAACGTGAGCCAAAGACCATCATGTGGTGGTCGATGCTCAAGTTAGATAAGGCTTAGGAGAGGCGTAAAACTGTAAATTAGGTTATATTGCGTACCTCTAGTTCATCGACCTTGTCTCCATTTTATAGTGAAAGAGTCATCGTTCGGCTAGGCCTTTGGTGGCGTAGTTTAGGGAAAGCGATCTTGTTGTGGAGATCATTTCTTGATTAGGAGTTGTCCATGTGGGATAGTTTCCTTGCACGACTCGTGCTCCTAGCTGCGGGAGAGGTTTCCCTTTCTGAGTGTTGTCCATGCAAAGAAGTTTCCTTGCCCGACTTATAATCTGATATATGTTTTTTAGTCGAATCCAATTTTTTGCTTGCATGTATGTCTTGGGAAGATCTCTCATATAAGTGCCTTAGAGGTCTTATGAGTATTGGGCCTGACCGCGTGATGTGTGGGCTTACTGGCTCATTGCAACTCGGACTCGACTGTCTGGATTCTGCCAATGATGGGCTTACTGCTATTTGGGCCTCGTTGGATTGAGCGTGCAATCGGGCATGTTTTATTCTATTCACGAGATTATCATGACACATTTACGGTGCTGATCAGAGGACGGTTTGATGTATCATCAACATTTCTTAAAAGGAAAAACCATTTAGGTTTAGAGTACATCCCATCTCAAAACCATCCTCACAAATGCTATCATTAGCATAGATTGATAGCGGTGAGGTGTTATGTTCATATTTCTTCTATTATGAATTGATCTGAAACATTTAAAGAAATATAGTTTGTGTTCTAGACAATGCTGCCAGGTAACTTTCTGCTGTCATGATAAGTGATCGCTGGTACCATTGATCACTTCTGCAATGTATTTGCTATCATTTATCACTACAATCTTTTTGTACCTTTTTGCAATCGCCCATCACTTGCTACTCTAACCCCTTCCATTTCTTTTTCAAAACTTGTTGTCATGTCTTTCCTACACCATCCTTTATTAATGCCCATTATCTTACCATCTACATTTATCGCATAGAAAGCAAAACAACCATCACACTTGTTCTCGTGGAAAGTAGAATCAGTGACAAGCATAATAAAATTATAACCTACCAATTTTTTTAGCATGCTCAAAATCTTTGAATTAGCATAACTATTTGCAATTTTATCTTCTTGTAGTATTTCATTGCGAACGTCAGTAATATCTACTTGTTGTTGTTCCATATTACTTGAACTCGGCCAAAGATTTATCGAGCAACTGGCTTATCTTGCTATCACTTGTACTCTAAATTGTTTGTGTAAAAAAAACCAATTTTTTCTTGCTTGCCAAATTTGATCAATGACTGCAACTGCTCTAACCATACTTTTTTTCTCTTTCATACCCTTTGTTGTGCATAACCATAAAAATTACAAGAAATCCTTCTTATGAGAGAAATCCACTTTATCCCATCTAATTTGTATGCTAGAAATATTCCAAACTTGAACAGCAAGAAGACACTCTAAAAGAACATGCCTTGACGTTTCCTTTTTTGTGTTGCAAAGTGGGCATTCATCGCTCACTGCTATGTGGTGTTGTTTAAGGACTTCTCCCGCAAGGAGTAATCCTTTGCATATTTTCCATAGAAATAATTGAACTCGGTGAGGAACCTTGAATTTCCAAATACCTTGCAACAATTTGTTATCATCACCCTTGGATGAAGAAGCATTAGTCAAAACCACCGCCTCACTCCTGAATGATCTATAAGTTGATTTCACTGTGAAGACTCCTTTGGTTTCATGCTTCCAAATGAACACAACATACTTTTCCTAATGTTTAATGGGGGTGTCAATAATGGCCATAACAACCCGTTGAGGGAAGAACAAATCAATAGTAGGTTGGTCCCATTATTTATGCCCTCCCTCTTATTGAATAATTAGGTCCCTCAAGAAATTGAACAGAGATAAAGTAAAGGAGACACATAATCCCCGAGAGGGATGAAATTAGATAACTATGGGTCCTCCCATTTATTGAAACACTCACCATTGGCAACTATCACAAAAGCCCCTTTTTAGGGTATTTATAGTTTTCCCCAAACTTCTTTACAGAAAGAAGGATCCCGACTTGGTAAAACAAGCTTGGAAGATGCTACAATTATTGAAGTAAATATACTTGAGGAGTGTTGGACAAAGATCATACAAATGCTCTAAAATTCTAATCACCATCTTAGACAACAAATCAAGATTTTTAGGTTTGGAAAGCCAGATATTAACCCTACTCATGCTTTTTGGAGCAGATACTAAATCTCATTTAGCAAGAAAGGGGGCTTTGCTGTTTTTGGTATCCCTCTACCAAAAACTGTTTAAGGAATCCAACTTCTTAAGAATATAGGTTGGGAGGAGGAAAGATTGCTAAGGGTAAATGGGAATTGAATAAGACACTAATTTAATTAGAGTTATTCTACCAGCTCGAGACAAGAGTTTATGTTCCCAACCATCGAGGTATCTTTTGACCTTATCAATCAAATAAGTGAAATCTTCAGTTTTGTTTCTGGTGAGGATTAAAGGGAGACCCAAATATATCTCTCTTTTTACGCTCTCATACTCAGAACCGTAAGGATCATGCTTTGATGTCTATGGTGGACATTAGGGGTAAATAAAAGAGATGTTTTGTCAAAATTTATCAATTGGCCAAACACATCACAATATCATTAAGAATTTTTTTCACTTGATGACATTGGTCAAGATAGGCTTTGCAAAAAAGGATTAGGTCATCTGCAAACAATAAGTAATTGATTTCTAGGGAAGATTTTTTGGCTTTAAAACCATTAATCTCCCCATTGGCTTGAGATTTATCATCATTCCGGAAAACGCCTCGGCAAGAACAATGAACAGGAAAGGTGAAAAAGAGTCTCCTTGTATAATATCTCTACTGGGTTTGATGAAAACATTGAGTTTACCATTGTAAGAACATTGTATGTCACTGAAGAAATGCAACAATGTAGAGACTATACTAATCACTAAAAAAGCTAAGAGCAAATAAAACATCAAAAAGAAAACCCCATTCAACCCTATCATAAGCTTTGACCATGTCCATCTTGATGATGATCACCCACGTTTTCTCCTTCTATATTTTTTTAAAAATGCACCACCTTCTGAACTCCACCTGTATTATCACCAATGAGTCGATCTGGGATAAAAAGCCCATTGAAAGTGCAAGATGAATTTAGGGTGGACTTTTAGGTAGTTGGCTAAAATTTTAGAGAAAAATTTTGTAGCAAATATTGCAGAAGCTTACGGGTCTAAAATGTGAAACTTGAGTTGGTTTTGGGCATTTGGGAATGACGACAATGTAAGTGAAATTTCAGGATAAAAGGACATGTTTATTTATGAAAAAATGTTGAAGATGATTGATTACGTCATCTTTAACTATGTTTTTGTACTTAAAAAAAACAGCTTGAAAACCATCCAGACCAGAAGCTTTAAGGTTCACTAGAATAGATTTAAGATAACAATTCTTCTCATTACTGATACATGGTTGAAAGAGTTGAGGAATTTCAGGGTTTGAATCTGCATCATGAGAGTTGAAAATGTCTTGAAAATAAATATTTTATGATGACTGTCACATCTTCTCTATTAGAAACCCGCTGACCCTACCTGTTTTTAAGTTTGGATATGAAATTCTTCTTACCCATCGGAATGGTGGAATTGTGAAAGAACTGATTATTTTTATTACCAAGAGAAACAAAGTTGTTTCTGGAATGTTGTTTCCAATATGACTTCTCCCTGATCAAGAATTCTTCAAGAAAATTATTGAGATTAACTAGTTCAATCGTAGCTTGTTCGTGGATGGGAAGAAAAATTAGGTGATCAATATGGCTTCTCACACCTTTCATAAGATGGAAAATATTTCCAAAATGTTCATTGTTGCATATAGAAAGGTTGTTTATGAGATTTTGGAGTTTATTAAAGAGCCCACGTATTTTCAATCAAATGTTGACACGTCTGGTCTCTAGAACACATCTTACGGAATATGAAAGGCCTATGCCCTTACAGAGGTTGGTGTAAAGATCAAGAATGATAGCTCTATGGTCCAAGCAATGAGCAAATACCGAGGATTGATTTGTTGTTTGAAACAGCTGGTGGACAAAACCCTTTCAATTCAAAATCCTTTCAATTATTTCTCTAACATGGTCTTTCTATATTATTTTGTTGGTACAAGTGTACTTGATTCCCTTGGAAGGGAGGTCAATAAGACTGAAAATGTCAATGAAAATTTGAAGTTTAGAGGATTGTTTCTTGTTGATGTGTCTGCCTCCTTATTTTCATTGAAATAAAGCATAGCATTAAAGTTCCCTATGACTGTAGTACACGAATGATGGAGACCAATGAATGGATGCATGATAGTCTACAAAAGATGCATGGATGAAGTCTTGAGATGAGCTAACAATGTTACTGTTAACATCTTTTTCCAAAGCAAGGCTAAGCCCCTTGAATTGCCTACTGATTCAACTACATGGCTATGAGCAAAACTAATACTATTTTTTACAAGTTAACATGTTGTTCTGATGTTTTAGTTTCCATTAAGAAGATCACATCAGAATTATACTCATTATCGAGGGTCCTTTTAAAATGAATTGTAGAGAAGGAGCCCAACCCCCTACAATTCCAGGAACAAATCATTTCCATTGTGGTGTCTTTAAAGGAGAAGCTGCCACAATAATCTCATCAAAGTAGCAAAAATATAGAAAAGTAACTGAAAAAAGAGTAAATATTGTGTAGAGTATAAGTGAAAGAGTAAAATCAATTGTGTGACAGAAAAGACATAATGATGCACAAACAATTAAGGAATCGGACTGGGCAAGGTTAGCAAGTACCTCAACAGGTGTAGTCGAAGAAGAAGATGAATCATTAACGTTTTTATTCTCCAAAAATTGCTCCTTGGAATTTACTTGCAGAGTCGAAGGTATGGATTGAACATTGTCGCCTAATCTGTTCTCATAAGCAACCACTTCACATATGATCATCACTTGTATCTCCTTATATGTTGCTTGCCTATCAAAATTGCTTATGGTGCAGGATCAAAGTTAGGAGCTTGAGAAAATGCCATGTTTCGCTCTCCTACAACAATATGTATACCAGAAGAAACTTTGGTTGTATTCACTTTTGCATTAGCTGGTTTGTTTCTACAGTCCAACTGAAATGCACTAGATGTAGTTCTTCTACTGGTTATTCCAGTAATCCCATTATTGTATGCTTCTATTTTGTATGCATATGTTTTCGGAAAATTCTCATATTCTACTCTTTCCTAAACTCACTCCTTCCACTCACCAACTTAGGCTTATTCAAAACAATTTATTTTCCTATGCAGGGGCTGATGGTACTATTTTGATCTACTTCTTCCCCTTATGGAAAGGTAACAAAATATTTTTGATCTGTTCACTGGGGAAATGAAGGGAACCAAAAGTCATCTCCAAATTTCTCTTTCTAGAGATTAAAGTGTCACTGCAATTCTTTGATATTGAGCTGTCCATATTGTTCATGTGAGGGGGAGTGGGTCAATTGAGTCCCCTGAGGTTGTTTCCAAATTCCATAGTGCCTCCCAAAGTGATATTCTGGATACCATGATTATGTACCATCATTTTATTCGGTGGGGCAATGTCCATTGGGCTAAATGGGGATTTCAGGTTTTGATATGGATTTGTGGGTTTGCATTCATAAAATCTGGATCTATTTTAAGTGGGATAGGGTCCAAAAGCATTGGTTGTTTTTGGCCGAAAATCTGGCGATGAGTACGAGAAGATCTATTGTTCATATTAAATGGTGACAACTTTTCTAAAGACCCCCCAACACCATCCATCATCCTAGAGATGCGTATCTGAGGATGATGGATGGTGTTGGGCCTGGCCAAGCGCGAGCCTGCCTGGCTCTCTAGAAAAACTTAAATGGTGGTGTTGTTCTGTGGTGTGGGTAGCAGGTGAGAGAGTATGAGAAGGGCTGGTTTCTTGCCAAGATTTGCCTGCTAAACAGCTTAAAATGATATTACCATACTCTTTATCAAAAAAAAAAAATTATACTGATTCCACCATACTATTCAAAGCCATTAAACCTGGTATATCAAAAGGCACGCCATTCCTTAAATTCCAATTACTCAAATTTTTATCATACCATTTGAGTTTCTAGGTTAATTCTAAAACACCAAAGTATGGCATGAAAAATGTGATCCACGTGCATATATCAATATGAAAGCCAATCGTTTCTTTTGATTGTAATATAAATATTGGATCCAGGTTTTATAGAGAATCAAATGAGTTAGAATAATGAATGAGACGAGTGAATCAGGTTTTGTAATCAGAATAATGTGACATCGTTAGAGAAGGTTTTTTACAACCTCGAGATACATATAAACTTTGTGGGGATTCATCATTTTTTGAAAGTATACCTTGCAAAAACCTAATTTTCTAGCATTTTTACTTCTCAATCAAATCCTCAATGATTTGGTGCATTTTATCTAATCTTACATCTAACAAATAGAACCACTTTTGACACTCGACCTTGGGGAGGCTGACTACCCTCGAGTCAGTTAAGCAGGCTACTTGAATACAACAACAACTTATTGCCTTTTTGGAGAAGAACATGTATGTTTTCGTAAGAAATGATGGGTATTTCAGAGGAGTTTGTTATCCAGAAGTTGGATGTGGGTGGCGGACCGATGAGTATCTCTCCTAGCTTAGAATAAGTTGTAGTACTGATCAATATTGACAAAAAAATAAAACAAGGATAATAATAGAACAAGCAAGCGAAAAGTGGATTCCCAACAAAGTGGCAGTGCCTAAGAAACACCTCTCTCATGTTGAATTAAAAACTAAAAACCCTCCCTCGTGTTAAAATTGAGTAAATTTTCTTTTTAATAATCAATTGAGTAGATTTTAAGGGGTGTATATTGTTTTTACCATCATAAAAATCTAATAATACTAAATAAAGTGATGGTAAAAGGAAGCTAATATTTAGTTCCAAATCTAAAGCAATAATAAAATATGGACTTACATGCCTCCAAACCTCATATGCAGATTAACATTATGAATAACGTGTTATGGTTTCAAAAAAAAATCAACATGAGATCTCAAAAAGAGCATTTTTGTTGAACATGAGCTATGCATTGCTCCGTTTGAGCTAAAATATTTAGGAGACGTGTGGCTTAATATAAAACAATTGTTTTTTAACTGACCACCATGGATTGGTATGGTGGTTAGTGTTTGAAGTGCCAAAAATCAGCAATTGACGGAGTTCCATGTTCAGATGACCATAGACTAGTCTATGGTGGCAGTGGGGTTGTTAGTAAAAAGGACGTGTAAAACCCAAGGAATGTGGACTTTTATGCAAAGTTTTGTGATTTGTGACCTAAAAATGTATAAAATCTCATTTGGCGTGTTTGGTATGATATAACGGGATTTTGAACCCTTACAAACCAATGCCCCAAACAAAAATACCAAAATTGGAACAAACTTTCACTTTTTCCCCATATGCGCGTTATGTCCCCTACTAGATGTAAATAGGCTACAAATCTATGTTAATCCATTTCCATTTCCATTTCCATTTCCATTTCCATTTCCATTTCCATTTATGGCCCTAATTAAACAATGGAGTTCCAAACCCTATCTAAGAAGTGCATAACTAGGACAAACAAAGAGATAATAATACACATTTTACCGGATAATCTTACAATCTTCTAACTAAAACTGCCTCAGTACAATAACACAAACATACAACAAACTAGTTGACACTAGAAGGATGGGATATTGGATTATGTGGGAAGAGGATGATTGTTGATCTAGCTCTGCAGAGTCTACAGCTAAGGGCATCCCATCACTGGTTAAACTACATGATTGAGGATCAGAACCTTCCGGGCTCATCATGAGAGCTCTTAGAACTTTAGAAACGGTAGAAATATAGGCTGTTCGATTCTTACCAAGGAGCCAAGTCAGACCCATCAGCTCACAATCTTTGTTGTGCATTTTGTTTCTCCTATCTGACTCTGATAAACTCTTGTTCACATTTTGGTTGAGCTGCAAAGAACGACCAGAAAATTCAGCAAACAGGCCAACAACGTCCTTGTAAATTTAAAAGTACAATCTAACATGATAGTTTAGGAACTCAGCTGAGCACCATAATAACTATCAACAAATGCTATCGGTAAGGCCTTAATGTTGAGACATTTTAGTCCTAGAAGTAACTCAGAAATAAAACAACAAGATTAATGTTCACAAAAAAACAAAACAAAAAAGTTCTAGTTTCATTCTTATAATAATTTTGATTTAAGTGCAATGCTGCAGTAGCTGCACTGCATTGTGGTAACCAAACTAACTTTTGTATATGCATAAATAGCAGCATAGGAATTAAATTTAGGATTTATGAATTCTAAAGGTCGCACATTACTACTTCACTACTTTAATGACACCCTGTCTAGTTCCATGATATTCATAAAGGCTAAATTTAGAATTGAAGTCGGTACACTTGTGCTTTCCAAATTGAGTGTTGCTAGTTCTTCACGAGTTCCTCCAATCTTTGCATTACTAAACTACCTCTAATTTTTGTAGAGTGAGGCTAGGAAACCATGTTTTGTAAACATGTTTTGCAACCAGGACGATGTGGCATTGTTAGAGGAGTTTTTTACAACTTTGAGATACACATAAAATCTTTGGGGATTTCATCATTCTTTCCAGATCATGACACATCATCCTGGTTGCAAAAACTTGGTTTTCTAGCATTTTTGATTTTTGTATTACTAAATGACAACAAGGGAAAAATCTAATCTACGTCAAACAATATTGGTTAATAAAAACTCTTCAATTCATAAACGGGTAAGTGATACTTCACCACCTACAAGAAATTTGGCCCAATGTACTATATTCTTTCCCTTAAGAGAGGTTATTTTTGTTAATAGTGCCATCAATGCATCTCTAATTCTTTGTAGTCTATTCATCCAAAAAAAAAAAAGTATTTAGGTAGGACAATGGAAGACGGAGCAAAAAGTCAAAAAATAATGTAACAGTGTATTTGGTAGGATGAAATCTCATGTCATGGGAATCCATGAGGGAGCCACCCAAATTTAAGTTAATTTGAGGTTCACTCACCAATCCACCATTATATTTTGTGATCAATGGTGAGAATGAAAGTCTCATAAACATGAGAATCACATGCTTTAGAGGGACCAAAGAATGTGATTCTCATGAACTTCCATTCCCATCATTTATCACAAAATGTAACGGTGGATTGGTGAGTAAACCTCAAATTAGTTTAGATTTGGATGGTCTCTTCAAGGATTCCCATGAGGTGTGTTTGGTTGCATGAAATCCATGAGGGGACCCATATATTTTAAGATAAATTTATGTATCACTCCATATCTACCATTTGATTTTGTGATTAATGGTGGGAATGAAAGTCTCATGAACACGGGAATCACACTTTTTGGTCCTCTAAGACATGTGATTCTCATGTTCATGGGACTTCCATTTCCACCATTGATAGATGTGGAGTGATACATCAATTTAAGCTAAAATGTCAGGGTCCCCTCATAGATTCTCATGGCATAGGATTTCATGCAACCAAACACACCCTAAGTTTCCTAATTACAACAAATCTAAAGAAGTAAGGGCATCACAAGTGCAGTACAGGGTTTGAACTCTGCCGGCCACATTTGGGGTGGTGGGAGGGCCTAAGGGATAAATGGATGAATTAAATAAAATAAAACAAAATTTTACAACAAACGTCCCCAACTCTAGAAAGCCAGACCCCTAGCGCCAGATCGGTGTCAGGCGATGTTATCCATGTGTGTGTTTGTCTTCGATTACTGGATTTATGAGGATCTCTAGAACAATGGAAGATATTGAGGCTCCCTGGCACACAGCCCAGCACACCTGGCTTGGCTCTTTAGACGAACTGAATGTGAAAAAGTACAACAATTCTAGCCAGCCAATGGCCACTTTTGGGTATAAGTCTTGATTTTTTTTACAATTTTATCCCTTTATCAAGTGGTGTTGTTTGTGGCTATGTTTTAAAGGAAATGGATAAAAAATGTAAAAAAAACCAAGACTTCGGCTAAAAAATGGCCGGCAAACCTGGACTTACTCGAAAAAGTAAGTTGGATTCAATACCTGATAGAGTCCCTTCAAGCATTTGGAGCACCCACTGGCATTGGCATTGTGGTGGCAATCTGTCTCAAGCTTCTTAACCCTCTCATCTCCCACCAATCTCCCCTCTTTGGACACAGAAAAGGCTTCAGGACAGTTGAATGGATGCAACCTTATCCCACAATAACAGTAGACCACGTCACAAGTCTCATTGGGTTTCCTCAATTCAATTCCTCTGCTCTTCAATGCTCCCTCCAAGTTATCCACACACGTCTCCGAATCATCGGGCAGAACGGGCAGGTCATAGGGCGTGGAACCACCACCACCAGTAATTCGGCTACTAGTGATGCTGCCCAATGCTGTACTGGAGTAGGCCGAGTATATCCATGCGGCCAGTACTGGGCAACACTTGCTCCGCCTTGGCTGTCCTCCACATGCGTCGCGTATCCCGAGGAAAAGCTCGTCGGGCAGGTCCAACGGACAGCTAGTCGACACGTCAGATTGTTCTGGGAATGCTGGGATCGTGGTGGGTGGAGCTTGGGTTGGGAGGAAGGGTTGGATCGAGGCCGGGTCGGGTTCGGGCAGGGCGGGTAGAGCGGGGAGAAGGAGGAGGAGGAAGAAGAAGAAGAGTGGCGAATAAACCATCTTTTTGTTTTGCACACTAAACTAAACTACACTACACTACACTGCACTAGAGAAGATAAAAAGAGAGAAGGGGCGGGGGTTTAGTTTACTTTAGAGAGGGGAGGAGGGGAGGGGAGAGGAGATGAGATGAGATGAGAGGGAGAAAGCTGAGAAAAGGGTTCACTTTACTTTGCTTTACTTTTGATACTGTAGGCTGAATAGATGAGATAGTGGCCTAGTGATGGAAGGTAGACGAGCTGCCTGGCTGGAAGTCTGGACGAATTCTTTAAAAAAAATTTGTCTTTGTTTTTGTTTGTTTGCATCTCCAAGACATATATGGGGGGCAAGTGAGGTTAGAATGATGGAGATATCATTGTCCAAGAAAGTTTAAGTATGTGGAGTGGAAGCAAGTTAATGTGAGCTTGGCATGTGCCATGTTCTCTCAAGCATTAATATCTCACGGGTAATGTTAGGGAGCCATTAAAATTTAAGTCGATGATGTTAGCGGCTTCCTGCCGTGGTTTGCTTCCGTCCTTAACTCGGCTCTCAAAATTCAAACTCTATTAAACTACAGAAATGTTTAAAAAAAAAGAAAAAAATATAAAATAGGCATACCACCTCTTTATCTCTAAAGATAAAGTGTCATAACCATCCAACAACTATTTCATTTCAGATATCCATTGAGCCAACTCTATATAATCTCGTGGAGATTATTGCCGATGTGATCACGAAAAGCTATGTTTTTAGGAATTTTAGACCAAGCTTCTGATAAACTCTAATTTTTAGCTAGCCCAACATGAACCCTTCAATAGATTTCTTATTACCTTATGGGGACTGATGGGTCCATGTCGATTTTTGACCTGCAAAATGAACAACGGTGAGCCAATAATCACCGTTATAGTGGTCGAAGGCACTCTGATAGTAAAGTCAGGTGATTGAGCAAGGATGGATGTAGACTGACTAAAATTGGAGTTGCATGTGCGTGCCTTTCTTATCCCTTTTGTTCACCTTACATAGCGAGTATTTTACTCCTTAACTGACTCTATCGTCGGGGGCGTGATGGAGGGAAAAGATCTAGCTCAGGATCTTACCCGTCAATGATTGAGACTTCTTTGGCACTTGGCCCTGTTTGGGACCCAATACTTAATTGGACCAAGAGTTGCGCGAATGGATCTTGGACTTGTTACAACCCAGAGATCTGTGTTTGGACCTTATTGTCCTAGGCTAGGCTCCAAGATTTGCACCTCAATGGGCTTGCATAATTTGGGCTTGAGCGCCTGACTTACAGGATGAACAGTGATTAGGCTGGATCTGACTTGGGCCTATTTTAGACCGGACTAAGGCCTTTCCGTATTAGGGTTGGCCTATGCCACATGTATAGCTGCAATCAGATGATTGTTTGATGTCTCATCAGTTATTCCCTCTAGTTAGTAAGGTTGCATGTAGACCAAGAGTTGCGTGGCGTGTGGGTAACCGAGTTCAACTTCCATTTATTTTCGCACAACATTTAATGTCGATGCGACTATTGGGTGGTCGGCTTCCATAAACGTTGTGCCTATATCAGCTTGGTTTGGCTGGATCAAACTTTCTCTATATTTGCAGGGTTTCACTTCTTTTTCCCAAATGAAGTTCTTGGAATTTTTTCTGCCCTGACTTCTCCAGTGGACGAGGAAGAACATTCGTTGGTGAGGTCTTTGAATATTATGACTTTTGCAGCGATGAGTCCCAATATGATTTACTTTTGCATTGTGGAGAAGAAGTCGGGGGTACCTTTTTGGTCCTGAGTTTGTCATCCAACAACAACATCAAAATGTCTAAATGCAACAACGTAGAATTTTTCATAGGAAATGTGGTACTATGGAAAATAGAAATGGTAATTAAAACCGATTATGTTGATTCCAGTTTCAATAGGGGGAATCAAATTTTCCATTAGTGATAGGAAAACTAGTCATGTTCATAATTGATTTTCCATCGTTAAATACACAAATAACGAAAAATCGATTGACATGGAATTTCGATTCAAGTTCTCATGAAAAAATGTGCTACCAAACACTCCCTCAATGAAATTAATTTTATCTTGAAAACAATATGTATAAGCTAGTGAAAAAATGTTATGTGAGTTGCCACGTCATAATGTCAAAATGAGAGTTAGGGTAGAGTTTTTCTCAGTGAAATGTTCTCTGGTGATTTTAGACATAGCTCTTTGTCTACCCACTAACAATTTAGCTCTAGCAACAAAGATTTTCATCTGTCACTCCTTCGCATCCGTCCTCCAGCAAAATAGTTTATATCTAGATCAAGCAACAATAGCCCAACTCTAACTTATTCTCGATCAAGCAAAAACCCTTAAATCATGACCTACCAAATCCTTATCTTCTTCAAACCCATAGACCCCTAACTCATAAATGAAAAAGAAAAAAAAAAACAATTATGTAATCCGCTCGATATGGTAATATTCTAGTGATATGGAGCTCAATACTAGAAAATCAAGTGGTGAATAATGTTATCAAACTACTAACTTGCTAAGATTTGATTAATCAATTCAAGAGAAAAACCCTAGGATCTTATTCAAGCCATGTACAAAATAACAAAACAAACACACGTAATGAAAACACAAAATATTTATGAATATTATGTGATTCGATAGATCATTTACTTCACAGTTGCATATAGACCACACCTTGGAGATGCATTATAATGGCGAAAAAAGGGTTTTTGTGAATTTGACACTTATTAGTTTATACCTATTAGCGTTTGGCCCTCATTTTGAAAACTAATTGAGTTTAACATTCATTTTCTGAAGGAATCGTTTAGTCCACGTGATTGACTGATCAAAACTAATTTTTAGACCATTTTGCCCTAAAACCCAAAATTGGCCCACCCCTCATTTCTTCTATCTTCTTTCTCCCTACAACTATTCTTTTCTTCTTGGTCCTTGCAACTCTTCTTCTCTTCCAAGAAACTCACCCCCAAGTCACAACCTCCATTGCCAAATAAATACATCTTTTATCTCTCTCTCACTAGCTATCTTTCACCACCTAGCTAGCTTTAACCGGTGTGTATTAATGTTAAAGAAAGAAAGTTTACCTATGTTACAGAATAGGAAAGTGTTGCAGAATAGGAAAATCAGTATAGAATATGTTAGGAAAGTCATAATAGAATAAGAAGTCTTAGGTTTCCTATCTCCACAAGGTTAAATCAGAGTTAGCTTTATAAGTTTGTATTTAGTCAATGAATAATACAAACAATAATAATTTCAATACAATTCTTTACATGGTAGCAACTTTCTTTGGTGACCTAAGACTCCGGGGATTCAAGCTCTTCCCCACCTCCAACGACTATGCTAGACGCAAGAGGCGGGGGGAGGGATGACAGCAGCAGAAACATCCTCAACAGCAAGTTCAACCAAACTGAAAGGAAACTGCACTCTGTAATAGAGTTCACACACCATCGCATTGCTTCCTCTCTCCCTAACAGATTTGACATCGCAGCTTCTGCCGACTCACAAAATCGCAGCTTCTGCCTACTCAAAAAAAGAAAAAAAAAGAAGCTATCTCACAGAAACAGAGAAAGCCTCGCCATCAGGCCATCCTTTTTTTGAACAAACAACCACCGGCATCAGTCTTTTCGATCCTCCATCTATTTCTTGGCCGCACAAGACCACAAAGAGGAGACACAAACAACCCTATCACAAACAATCGTCAACGGCAACCTTCTCGCCTCCATCTTGCCACCACCTCGCACAGAGCAGCAACAATAGCTCCATCTCTCGCAGCGAGTCTATTACAGAAACAAATTCATCGACATCACCAACCACGAACAACTTCTCCACCTTGTTCTCGTCACAACCAATAATCGCAACATAGATCGCACACAACAAAACATAGCTTCCCACTCGAGTTATAAACCATTTTGTTTCCCCATTTCTTTCCTTTTTTCTCTCTCTTGTAGATACAAAAGTTGGTCGCACGAAGAACACAACAAGAAATAGCAAAGAACGAACCTAAACACTGTTGGGAGGAAAAGAACCTGATTTTAAACTTTGGGATATTTTCATCCCACTCCTTTACTTAGTACCAACACAAGTAAAAAAAAGTTCTCAACTCAACAGAGAACAACAACAACATCTCTCTCTGGTGCACACGATAGTAGCACCCAGACAGATGTAGACTACGCGATCTTTCATTCATCCTCTCTCTCTCCTTATCACAAGTTAGATCGCACATCAGATTGCAAAACAGGGAAGAAACGAAGAAAAAGAAGAAGAAATAGAGGGAAAATAAGAAATTTGAATCTCTTTCAAAACACTATTCACACCCACCATATTTGGTTACTACCAAAATCTGTGTTAACTCAAATTGAGCAATACCAAGACCTCGAATTGAGTCATAATTTCTTCATACAAGAATCATCCAGAATTTTTCAAAATTCGACAATCATGATGCCTCGAGTCGAACCATTAGCAGCTTCACTCGACAGTCATGATTTTTTCACCAAATTAGACTTCAAAATTTCCTCCAAGCTGCATGTCCAGCTTGCGGGGGAGTGTTAAAGAAAGAAAGTCTACCTATGTTACAGAATAAGAAAGTTTTACAGAATAGGAAAGTTAGTATAAAATATGTTAGAAAAGTCATAATAGAATAAGAAGTCTTAGGTTTCCTATCTTCACAAGGTTAGGTCAGAATTAGCTTTATAAGCTTGTATTCAGTCAATGAATATACAAACAATAATAATTTCAATGCAATTCTTTACAAATATTGCAGAGAAATTTGAGGCTGGATACTTATGGTTGGTGTACAAACCCAGTGATAACTCCATATTGATGTTCAATTTGGATAGTTGTTCTGAACTTAAAGCATAAATTTGAAAGTCAGATTTCTCGATGTACTGGGGAGCAGGACTGCTTTCATGGGCTAGGTGGGTCATGGACTGGGCACTTTCCATGAGATTTTAGAGTCCATCTACATGATGAGGCAGAGGGTGTGTGGAATCTGGGTTTGTGTAGGACCTTAATGCATGCAGTATCCATCTCTTTGAAACTCTTTTTTAAGTTCAGATACTGGATGAAGGAAATAGCTAGCTTGGAATGATAAGTTTGGAGGATATTCGATTAATCACTGCTACATCTTTATGTTCCAACCTCCAACTTTTATTGTTGGGTAGCACTGGCAAGGATAATATCTTCCCTCTTCTACATTCTGGGTGCAGACCTCACCTATGATGAACAACTTAGTTTGGATTCTTGTTCATGGTGTGCACCCAAACAGTTGATATTCTTCTTAGAGGAATGGTGTTATTGAATAAATGTGTTCCATGATTGGATGATGATGATGAGCAGTTCCATGATAGATTGTAGTAGTTAGACAAGAAAATAAAAGGCATATGTGATACGTTTCTTCTTCTGCCATAGCAAGGAGAAGACTGAAGGAGGAGGATCTTGTTGTAGGACCCTAGTGAAGGACGAGATCATGCTCTTAAGAGTATACCTAGAAGAAGAGGAGATCAGGCTCTTAAGAGTAGGCAAAGAAACAACATCTTGCATAATTGAGAATGAGGACTGGCCGCTAGTAATGAAAAATACATACAATTTTTTTTTTTTTTTGGATGAAAGCATATAGCATATATAATATCAATGTTAAAACTGTTGAGTACAATGTTGGTGTCCAAAAGTAATAGCTAGATGGTGAGTCTTATAGTTGAGTTCTCGTTTAATAAACTTACAAAACCACAATTTGTTTAAAACCAATAGTCTTCTAATATTACTAACTATAGGCCTCCATGTTCAGTTCATTCCTGTTCTTGAGTCCATATGTGATTATTGTAAGATAGAGTTGAGGATCCTCGAATCTCCTAGAAGAAGACATGTTTGCCATTGTCGAGCCTGAATTAACATCAAAGCTACCTCCGCCGCAAGACATTCTGCCGATCCGCCACCCGAGCAAGTACTGGCCTTGTAAAGTAGTTGCAAAAACCCCTAATGCTCCTTGCTGCGAACATGAAAAAAAATGGTATCGTAGGTGAGGGATTAGCAAAGAGGGATCTAGTGTTAAGGCTGTGATTTATGACAAAGAGGAGTTGGTCATGAATCAGTTGATTGTGGCTAGTAAAGTGTCTGTGACCGGGTTCATAGGGATGATGTTGGGGGTCCTATTATCTGAGGGGACATGTCGAGAATAACTAATGGCTTGTTCCATAATCGAGTGGACAAAGAGAGGTTATCTAGAGTTGTGGTTCGTCAAACTATTAGGAGTGCAAAAACCATTGTTTGTGCCACGCATTCCAGGTCAGTTTAAAAACAGGGAGAAAAAAATGGGCTTCAAATTTGGATTTCTGAAAATTCAGTCATTTCTGAGTTGCCAAATGGTTTTAAGAACGACTGCAAATTGAGATAGCAAGACGTCTTTAGCAGTGGGGTTGGCCTTAGCTATATCCCATATAAATGTGAGAGTAATGATAGTGGGGTTCTCAAAGTTTTCATTGAGCTAATTGACGGGGATAGGGGAAATTCTTCATGGAAGATTGATAACCGGGCATCTGAGAAAACATGAACATCCTCGGTGTGGTTACTGCAAAAAAGTGCAGGAGTCCTCTATAGGAGTGTGGAGTTTGACTAAATTGGTCATGGTGGATAGTATGTCTTGACCAAATAAGGCCGATGAGAAGGGGCTTGATTCTCCACATTTCTCAGAGAATCTTTTTATCCAGGAAAGGAGGGAGAAAGTTAGAACCTTCAGTCTCTTACTTATTGAACCAAATTCCAGTTAAAGCTAGCTAGATGGTGAAAGACCACTAGTATGAGAGAGATATCTTTATTTGGCAATGGAGGTTGTGATTTGGGGGTAGGGTTCCCGCGAGAAGAGAAAAGGAGTTGTAGGGAGAAATAAGAGAGAATAAATGAAGAGATGGGATAATTTTGGATTTTAAGGTAAAATGATTCAAAAATTAGTCTTGACCAATCAATCACGTTAAGTACTTAACGATTCCACAAAAAAACGAGTGTTAGACTCAATTAATTTTCAAAATGAGGGCCAAACTCTAATAAGTATAACCTAATGAGTGTCAAACTAAAAAAAACTAAAAAAAAAAAAAGAAGATTACAATCAAACATCTCCAAGTGACTCTTCAGAGTCTTGTTAATGCATATGTTACAAATTTTAAGGAGGATTAGACTTGCCAACAAATTTCTTTCTAGTGTTTCCCTCTCTCCGCTCTCCGCGTTAGAATTCCCAACAAACTTCTTTTGGAAATCCACACAAACCATATATAGGTTCCCAAAGTTAAAACCAAGAAAAAACATGAAATCCCACTCAACATAGAAGTTTTTGCTGAACATCATGTCACATTTGCACCTGCTTTGAAACTGTTGAACAACCTTACTAAGTATGAACCCAAGTTCAAACCAAATTCCGATCTCGAACTTCCCAAAAATCCTTCGTTTTGGCCTTGATTTATATGGGGTTCGAACCCAGCCTTCTTGCAACTATTTTGAGCATTTGAACCTGAATTAGGAGCCATGTTTCATCAAACAATTATTTGGTACAACAGTTTTTGGATGCTTTACAGCTAAATCTAGCCCCCTTGGACAATATAGGGTGGCTCTGAGTACACTTTGGCTCTCTAGTTTCCTTTGTTCAAAGTAACCAGCCAAATACACCAACTAGTGAGTTTGTATGAGAATACATCTCAGAGCCCTATGGACAAACGTATGGCTTGCAACTCGAGCATGATTAAATTATCTTGCTGAACTGCCAATGTACGAGGATGAGGCATATCAACCTCCAATACAAGTCTACTAAGTAGAGCAAACATTTTTGTGTCTGGTATTCTCCCATAACATAAAATGAAGCAGAAAACTATGTTTCAATCAAAGAAAATCACCGCCCATAAAGTCATCCTCCGAGTCTGTTCAATTTGCAGTATTAAACATGAACTCATTTACTTTATTGATTCTGATATCAGATATCGGCTCAATCGGACGTTCATCTTCTTCTAATGAAACCACATCAGTCAATTGCTCTCTACTATATTCATCTGCAAAGCAAAAGCGTAAACAACTAAACACATAATTTCCTTAAATAAATGTTTCATAAAGTAATAACACTGTCTTTTTCAATATACTTAATTATTATAAACTTCAGGCATGTGTTAAAAAGGTAAGTGAAAAGCTCACCAAAAATCATATTGAAGGAGGTTGGGGGAGGAGTAATCATGAAGTTCAGGCCAATATAAAATACCACGGCTAGAACTATAGTAACCATGGCATACATAGGCACTGCCAATGCCCAATACCTGAAATGCTTAACATCAGATCACAATTTTGTTAAGCTTAAATTAAGCTCGGTAAAAGCTCAGGAAAAAGATAAAACGAGTACTGTTATAGTGATTTGAGAAACAACTTAACATTCTTATTAGCCAGAAAAGAGAAGGGGTAAACCTTCACCAACAGATCATGAATCCTCACCACCATTAATCACCGACTCAAGTCTGATGAATACACATTCGCGCGCGCGCGTGCACACACACACACACACACATATTAGCTAGTAAATGTACAGGCCTCCTCATGAACTACTAATCACGTCTGGGAAACTCAAGATTACTACTACATTGTTCCACAGGACTACCCAAACATTTTGTCTCATAAAATGGACTGGAATAAGAGTTGTTATATAGGAAGAGGCATCTCATTCTGGCGCACAGAAGAGTGATCGCTAACTCAAGTGAGGGAGTATTCAGATTGTCATGCATTTGATAATGAGGCATCCTTAAAAATAGAAAAACAAGGAATTATTCACCTGCTAGGATAGTAAGTGATTCCAACTGAATGTAACCAAGGCTCCGGAATGTACGCCCATATCAAGAATATAACTGCTTACAAAGAACAATGAAGCATATTACTCTCCAAAAGAATAGAAACTTCAGGAGATAAACACACTAGTCAAGATTAATATAGAAGAAATGATGGAGATTATTCCTTGAGATAAGTATAAGAACAATCACAATTATGCTAGATCACCATTTTAATAATACTAATCAAATCCATTTGTACAACTACTTGTGATTATATTATGTGTTTTATGTGTTTTTGTTAATTTGCTATGACTTGTGAACTATGATTACTAGTTGAAGTCTGTTGGAAACTTTAATGACGTTGACTATGACTAATGTGTTGTGATTGTTTTATGGCTTTTGAGTAATCTAGTAGTAATGTGACATGTTTATGAATATGTTCTTCACATTTTCATCACTAACATTTTATAAAAGCTTGACTACCTAGCAGCGTTGGATGCCCACTAAGATATGTCTTAGTTATCATGCTTTTTTCATGTTCGCTTCATTGAATAGTTGATATATTTGTTTTACCCTCTCCATTTTTCTTATAGAATTTTGTCAATCGTATTTTAACAAAAAATTTTGAGGCTTATGCCTCAACAAAGTTTACTGCCTAAGTGCCTGATTAAGCCCTTTTAATGCATGATAATAATAGTAATAATAAAGATAATAATAGCTTTTACTCTCCGCATCCTGCTTTCAGCTGTTAAGATCACAAATTATCTTTCCCTTATAGTTTGCGGTGAAAGTCAATCTTTCTCTTCTTTCATTTTCAGCGAATAACCCTAAGGCACTAGAGTCTAGGTCAAATAACAAACTCTTTGATCAAGCTTTTCCCAAGATTTAGGCTCTTTAAGAAACTCCTTGCTTTTCGGAGTTACGTGGAATCTTTGCTATTCCATAAGGAAAGAATTCAAGATACGGCCTAAAAGGGTAAGAACAATGATGATGATTACGACGATCACGAAGATAGTAAAGCACAATAATTAAAGAAGACAATGAAAATAAACTAAATAAATTCTCCCAATGAGTTTTGATCATTCAAAGGCAACTACATCAATGGTCATTTGGCCTTATTTATAACAGAAATTGCTTGCTAGCATGCAAACTAAAACGCTAATTTCTATTGGAGCCCTAATCCCCAATTTTTATAAAGGGTGTACTACTTCCTGATCCAACTAGAATATAAATGAAATGATTTTAAATACCCGAATTAAAATTAACTTAAATTAATTATAGCGGATTGAATTTTCCCATTTCCATCATCCTCAAGTTTGTCCATATGTGCATGTTGTGCCTGAGCAACTAGAGGAATCAACTCGCGCTCCTGAATAAGCTCACCGGTGTTTCTAGCTGTGTCTTTAGTGCCCTCAGCAACCAAAAAAAATTCCCCTTGAAGACAAATCATTTGACCACATCCAAAGCATTTAGAGTGACAAATCAAGGGGGTTCTAGGTGGAAATGTGTTGGGACAAGATGAAGTTTTTGCGTCACCCAATCAGCTTTGATTAAGCTCTCTTTAGTACAATATCTCCTGCTACTAATATGTTGAAGTCCTACATGGCTTTGGTGGACTCAAGTCTTCCAATCCAATCCATGATAATCTATAGGCTTGTGGCTTGGCGCACATGTTCACGCGAAACTCTGCTGAATGCTCATGTGCTGTTCAACTACCCTGAACTAGTTCCATCAATCTGCCAAACAAGTGACACTCGTAACAGAAAGGCTCAAAGTGCACAACGCATCCCATGTGATGATCGGAGGTATGTGCAGTGAAATCCACTTATCACACTCATCCTTCCACCACATTCCTGCAGATCCTTAATTTAGTAGCAATCCGCTGCACTGTTTTTATTCCTCCCATGTTTTTGAACTCCAAAAAGCGATCTATCTCAAGGGCCCAATCCACAAAAGTGTCACCTAACTCCTTAACAGAATATGCAGGTATTTCCAACTTCAAAACAACATCATCTTTTCTTTCCAGGCCTCGCATGTGCTCAAAGGATCTCCTGTAGATATAGACATATAAGGGGAACGAACTGAAGCTCTCTTCAAATTGTGTAGGCAACCTTTCCACTGTAGTCAGAGTATGTACGTTTGGTGGTGGTGGGTTAAGGTTTGTACTTTGTTAAGGGAGGGTAGGGGAAAGGACTTGTGGTTATTGGTAGTGGGGTAGAAAATATGGGAATAACCAACTACCACAGGGTAAAAAAAATATTGTTGTTGAGGGGGTTGGTTGAAGGGTATGGGTGCTGTATAAGGGCTTAGAGAGAGGTTATCTTGTCTTCATGGGGTAAACAGGCAGTGGGTAGTTGAGAAAATATATGATTTTTGTTCAACAGAGAGGTAAACCACCAGTAATAGAAACAGGTAACCAGGAAAAGGTTTGCTGGTACAGGGGGTTGTTCGTGTAGGTTGAACGGAATGCTGAGGAGCCTAAGACAAGTTACGAGAAGCTATCAGAGGGGCTGCCTGAGGTTGTTGGGCCCCACTAGTGCGCCGCCAATAGGAGCATGGCGGGTTGGTGCAAGCACCACAGCGCAGATCGGCCCTTATTGGGGAAGAGTACTGTGATGCTCCACCATGCAGAATAAAATTTTATTTTTTATAATAAAAAAAAGCTCTTAATTTGGTAATGACACAGGTATACTTTGGATTTAATTTACAATCTAAATCATTGTAGTTAAGGTGTTGAGGCGAAGGCGAGGCCGATTGGCCTGAAACGCATGAGGTGTGAAGCGAGGTGGACGCCTTAGTGAAATGAGGCAATCTTAACATTTTTTTTTATAATAAATTGAAACATATCAACATAGTAGTATACATCATCATTTTGATAAGTATCATAAGCAAATATGTACAAAAAATAACACAACTAACTAGAATCGAAATGGAAATATAATAAAGTTGTATAGCATAGTGAAAAGATGCGCTACATAAGTGTCAAGTAACTTGCAAACATCCACTAAATTATTAAAAATCAATAATCTTGAAAGAATAAAAACTTGAGAATATTGAGCATTTGTTAGAGGAAACTATTGGAATGGTTGGTAAAAATCCACAAGTAAGATTACTATTGATATTCCAAAACCATAAAAAATTATTGAACTACGCTATGAAAAATCAAAATTGATGTTGATCATAGATTGATTAAAACATGATATGTTTTCTCCAAAAAACAAGTGTGATAATTTATCAAAACATAAAAACGTTTTATTTTGTTTTTATCAAATATTACACCAAGAAACATAAAATCCTATTATAGAGTGGGTTGCAACCAAGGAATGTGATTTCACGAAATCTTGCGAAATATCAACGAAAATTTAGTTTTTTTGAAATTACGAAAAGAAAAATGGCGAAATTAAAAGTTACATTTTTTCGTTAATTTCGAAAGTTTTTAGTAAATTTCAAAATTTTTTCGTAAATTTCGTTTTTTCTGTAAAAATACAAAACCCAACTACCAAAAATTACATTTTTTCGAGGGTTTTTTTTCAAAAAATTTCAAAGTTTTTTCGTAAATTTCGGGGTTTTTTTGTATTATTAATTCTTCTAATTATTTATTGATTTTTAAAACCACCCCTTAATTTTCTAATTATCATTTCTTCTACTTATATATTGATTTTTGAAACTTTGATTTTCTAATTATATATTGATTTCATGTTTGTTTCATTTCTTGGTATTTAGGCTTCATTTAATATGTATAATAGATTTATTTATTTGCATCTATTTTTCACATTTTTATATACCCTCGAAATTCATTATATATTTTTTATGTATCCTTGAAATTTTTACGTTTTTTCTTCACACGGAAATATTTCTCGAAATATTTCTTAAAATCAAGATACCGAAACGAACTTGAAAAACGAAATCACAATCCTTGGTTGCAACATCTTTTTGCTGCAATTGGGCTTCAAATGAGCTATAAATGGGTTGCAATTGGGCTAGCTGCAACCATTTTTGGGCTAAGGCGGTGAGGAGGATGAGGCTGGGCGAGGCGGTCAGAGGCGGACGCCTCATTTCACTGCACCGCATTGCCTCACTTTGAGGCGAAATTCTGTAAATACGCCTTGAGGTGCACCTGGGAGGTCGCCTTGATTACACTGATCTAAATCATAATGGTTTCATCGGAAAAAGGTGAGCGATCAGAACAAAGAAATGTGCAAAGAACCTTTCTTGAAACAAAATAGTAATGACTTAGCACCATGGGTATGGTCTAGTTAGTTTACAACCCTTTAATGATTATTGTTCCATAGGTTTCAAAGCTATTCCAGCTGTTTTTGCTGAACTCAGGTTGCAAATGGACACAAGACGCTATCTAGTGTTGGAACAATTATATTGGTAGACTGATTACTTAGTCTGAAGCATGCACTTCACCAGTGGAGATTACATTTGTTTAAAGTTAATAATTGAGGAGGGTTCGATAAATAAGAAAGAGACAGAGACAGTGACGATAAGTAAACAGTCGAAGCATGAAAAAAAATAAAAATTGTAAGACAACAATACCTGTGGCAACCACAGTAGATATGGAGCCTACAAAGCCATAAACCTCTGAAGGCTTTGGGCCTTGAGATACAGAAAATTCAGAAACCTTGTCATCCGGATCAGGAAAGGAGACGGTTGCTCTCTTCTTTGTTATACTGAGAATTCTTCTTGGGCTGTTAAGAGAAGGATCTGTCATGGCTTGCGACCAGGGCGAGCAACCCAAATAGGAGATAGCTAGACTGAGAATTCTTCTTGGGCTGTTAAGAGAAGGTCTGCCATGGCTTCCGACCAGGGCAGGCAACCTGCAAAATGCCTACACACACAAATGCAAGCATCAACAAATAATGGTTAAAAAATAAGTGAAGTCCACTCACATGACAAAAATAAATATATGTATACCCAAAACTGTTATAGTAAATGTCAGAGTGAGTCTAGATAGATGATGAAGCCTACATTTAGGCAGATGCAAAGAAGGAATAACCATGGAAAATGTTTGTTACATAACACATACATGGCAGTCTTCATACTCGTAGAGATATCTTATCAAGCATTTAACAGCCAATTTAAAACAATTTGTACCTACCTACCTCGGCTAGATGGAACAATAATATGAATCAATGATCAACTATCAGATTAGGAGAGGAGATTCGTCTCTGCATTATGTCAAGTCATCCGATAAACCATGAATTTTTTTAGCCATAGAATCTAAGCAAGCACGGACACAAATAACTCCAACTCACCGCACTCTAGATATATATGCATAAGCCATGCACCATACAGTGCATGCATGCAAGCGGAAGTTTAGTTAAAGACTCAAGTCTCTCTAACTCTCTCTCCTACATCATATCACTATTTGCACTAAAAATTTAACCTACGCACGCCCTCTCGTTTCTTTAGGAGGTTTTCAGTCAGTCTTTCATCTCTTCCTTACCTCTGCCTTCCCGTGATCATGTTCATGTTGACGATCCTTCCTAGGCAACTGCTGCTCTCCCTTCGTCCAACACCAACACCTCTACGTTCCTCAAATCATGATGATGATGAATAAAATACTAATTATATTGACAAAGAAATTTATAGGGTTATGAAAGTCATGGCAAAGGATGTATCATCGGGCATTGTTAGTTTTTCAGTAGAGTTTCTTCTTGAGATGTTGGGAGTTCTTTTTCAGATGTAGGGAGATATTTAAGTCGGATTTCATGAAAGTTGTAGGTGATTTCAACAACAATGGTTTCTTAATGGAGACTAAATTCCACACCCAACGCTAATTCCTAAAGTTAAAAGTGCAAATATTGTCCAACAGTATATGCCAATTAGTGTGATTTCCATGGTTGCGAAGATCATTTCAAAGGCTTTAATTGATAGGCTCAAGGGTGTGCTGTCACTTATTGCTTCTCCAAATCAGGCGTTAGCAATTGAAGGAAGAGAATTGGTAAAGGCGTTTGACTCGTTTTCATGCTCATTCATAGAGTAATTGCTGGATCATTTGTGATAGACCGGGTCCAATGGATAACAATATATAAATAGTTTATTCAAGATCAAAGCGAATGAAAATGAAACCATAATTTGTTCATACCAACTACCAAGAACCCTAGTTTTCTTGAGATTGCGATCGACTCTCCATGAACCCTAGTATTCTCCTAAATATTGCTAAATATGGGGCTAAGTGAGACCCCTTCATTACTAACTATGCCTACTATATTAATATACTCTAAATACCATCATCCTCCCACGGTTGCAAAGAACTCAACCTCGAGTTCGCGCACACATATGTAGTTAAAAAGCTCTAGATTCATAGAAAATGAGAGTTGGCAAGAAATCCATGAGTTGTTAGAAAATGAGCGTCCCTTCCATTGAACCAAAAATTTGTTAGGTACAGTGTCAAAAGGATTAACATCTATAAAATACATTCCCCGTGATCAGCCACATAAGGTAGAGCGAGAAAGCTCACTAGTGGCAGTGAAATAGTAGGTGCAACATTACCACGAAATGAAGTGAGATCTACAATGTTAACATTACGTTGCATTTGAAAACTATATGGAAAATCCACCTCATAAGCATTACCATTAATCTTCCGTACAATGGGAAAAAGCACAATGCAACGCTTCATGAGTTTAGAGCCCTTCCCTGTCCGCCGTTTTTCCTTTTGAAAGATCATAAGTTCATAACTAAATCACGGTTCAAAGAAACAAAGCGCTCATGATGATCCACAACACCCTTTTGTTTGTCATACACCATGGTCAAACACTGGCGAACTAGCTGGTGAATCATAGTTATCTGTTCTGCCTTAGACATACACGTCATTACTCACTAGGCCCATATTATTCATTGGCAACAAATCCACGAGAGCCGAGGAAAAACCCTGCACAATCGAGAAAGGCAAATGCCCTGTATTCTGATTGATGGTGTTATTATACACAATCTATGCATGGGGCAAAGCTGAAGGTCAAGAAATACCATGTTCAGTCACCAAACAACGCAAGAGATCACCCAGACTCCCATTAACAACCTTTGTCTGCCCCCCATCAGTCTGTGGATGAATGCAATGAAAAACTTCAAAGAACAATGTAAATGTTGTGAAAAAGTCATCCAAAACTGCCCTGTAAATTTTGTATTTTTGTCAAACACAATGCTCTTGGGTACTCCATGATGACACACCACCTCGCTAAAATATAAATTAGCTACATGCAGTGCGTCTTCAACTTTAGAGCAAGGGATAAAGTGAGCCATCTTAGATAAGCGATTAACCAAATAAAAAACTGAATTGTAACCCTGGGATGTAGGAAAACCCGAGACAAAATCTATAGAGACATCCAACCACAGTCTCTTAGGTATGGGAAGGGAAAATACAATCCAGTGTTCGTCAACCATCCCTTAGCAGTCTGACATACATAGCACTTCCGCACGAAGAACATCATAACACATGGTAGGCAAAAAATAATGTTCCCGCAATAACAACAGTACCTTAGTGACACCAAGATGACCTGCCAACCTGCCATTATGAAATTCTGCCATCAACTTCTTATCATAGGAGACGTGGAAATGCGAAAAACCGTACTCCCAAAACAAGAAACCATCCAAGTGCAATCTGACAAGCAAGATAGAGTTAGGGCCCAAAAACGGATCAGATCCATAAAGTGCTTGCAACTCATCAAACTCATCGATTGAGGTAAGCATTACAACCAAACAATCTGCTCGCCTGCTGAGAGCATCGGCTACACGGTTTTGGGAGCCCTTAACATGCTTTAAAGTGACAATGAAGTTCTAAATTTCATAAACCCACTTACTAATGCGACTACTTGCATGTCGTTGAGAGTTGAGGAAACAGAACACTTCATGATTTAAGTGAAAGTGAATCACGAACTCGCGATAGAGAAGATAATGCTTTCACTGGCAAGGAGCTTGGACCACTGGAGAAGATAAGTGGAATAATAAAACTGGTTTTCTGTAATTTCCCACTGTAAAAAAGCCACTGGCTGCCATCCCGAGATAAAACAATTCCTACCCCTGTCTTGCATGTGTCACAAGATAGCTCAAAAGTCTTCCCCAAATCAGGTAATGTTAACTATAGCAAGTGGTCATTTTTTTACATAATGGCATCAAAAATAGCTTGCTAATCAACATTCCAACAATATGGTAAACCTTCCATAAGTTCCATCATAGGTGTCATAATATAAGAAAACCTTCAATAAAAACGCCTGTAAAAACTGACCAACCCATGAAACTACGTACCTAGGGAGAAGAAATGGGAACATGCCAATCACGGATATCAACTACCTTAGACTAATCAAAGGACATTCCTCCACTAGACACATACCCCCAAAAGGTCACCGATGATACCATAAAAGCAAACTTTTTTAAAGCAGCTGCATACGACATGGTGCATTATCGAACGCCCACCATCGGACCCTTATTAGGTCTAGTTGCTCCTAGGTCGCGAGACTATGTCTTCGTAGCCATCTCCTTTCCTGATTCAGTTCTCTTTACCATGTTCATGCGTGATTCGATATACTCGTTGAAACTTTCCCGGAGCGTTCTTGCTCTGATACCAATTGATAGATCAGGCCCAGGGGATAACATGTAAACAATTAATTAAAGATCAAAGCGAATGAAAAAGAAACCATAGTTTGTTCATACCAAGAACCGTAGTTTTCTTGAGATTACTGACTCTCCATGAACCCTACTCTTCTCTTAAATATTGCTAACTATGGGGCTAAGTGACATCCTCTTTATTACTAAACACGCCTACTACATTAATATACTCTAAATACCATCATCTTGGGTTTAGTTCCAAGTGGACAGGATGGTTGTCAACCATGTAAAAAACAATTTCATTTTCAATCAATGTCAATAGTTCTCCAAGGGGTTTTTTCCAAAGCATTGAGGGGTATACGCCAAGAAGACCCAATATCCCCATTGTTGTTCTCACTTATGGGCGAGGCTGAGCTAAGATGGTCATGAAAGCATGCTCAAATGGACGGGTATGTGGTTTTTAGGTCAAATAAGCGGGTATTTCAGTGCTAATACTACAGTACACAGATGACACTATCCTATTTCCCGATTCTTTACCCTCCCAATAGGTGATATACCAAATTTTGATGAGCATGCTAGTGGTCTAAATTGCCAAATAGGTACACTTCCCTCAAAGTACTTGGGATTCAGATATAAAGATCGTAGAGCATTGGACAAAGTTGTAGAGTGGATAAGAGGTGGATTTGCGATGTGGAAAATGAGATGCATCTCCAAAGCAAGGAGAGTCACCTTTCTCAAAAGCACATTATGAAGTATACAAGTATTCTTAATGTCCACCACTACTATACCTGTATCGGTAGCAAATGATATTAAGAAGATATTCAAGGATTTTTTATGGTGCACCTCATCTTAATCAAAGAAATATCATTTGTTGAATTAGGCCACGATCTGCAAAAACTAAGGAGGTTTGGGAATCAGAAGGGTAAAGGAGTTCAACCAAGCACTTCTCTCGAAGTGGTTTTGAAGGTTTGGTACTGAAGAAGATGCTTATTGCTGAAAAATATGATATAGAAGATTTTAGATGGTTCAAAAATTCATCCATGTCACCATATGGTTGTGCAAAATGGAGGGAAATAATGAACTTGAAATCCAAATTCATTAGTCGCATCTCATATGAGGTAAACAATGGCGAAAGGGTGGACTTCTGCAGTGACCTATGAGTCGGAGACACACCACTGGAACAGTCCTTTGGGGACATTATGAACATATCAAGGTGCGTCTGCATAAACCCATTAACCCTCTCATAATTAATAGAACATGAAGTAATATCCAGGCAAATTAGCTGATGATTAATCCTAGAGCTAATCTCACTACTAGACCGAGTTAATGGTAGATTACTGATTTACCTACCAAGAAAATAAATGAAAAAATTCAATTTTTCGTGGTGGAACGAATTTCAAGTCTAACACCATGTTTTTTATTGATGGAAATTAAACCATAATGTAGTATGTGCAATATCTTTTTCTTATTTTTGCTAATAACAATGTACCTCATTTCAATTTCGGAGAAAACACAATAACATTTTTTTCTTTTGTGTAGTAACACAAGTTTTCAAGAGAAATAGCAAACTGATTCTTGTCAGTGTTTATGTTATTTACGTCATTTTCATCCTAGACATTTTGTTTGTCCGCCAATATCTCCCCCCATATAACTCCTATTTGGGAGAGCTTAAATTACAAGTGGCGTCGCCAAATCCTCATTATTGAACACATGAATGTCTTAAAAGGTGATTAATAAAATAAATGGAAGTCAACATCTTTTAGTCACCTATTGCGAGTTTTATAAAATTCTAAAGCTGGCACTAGACTTGTGTAATAGTCATTACAACAGAGGAGCTCATGATTTAAATTGTCTAAACTAGGGCACAAGTATAAGCACGAGTTGGGATCCGGGATTCCGAGGACACAAATTTGTGACCCAATTTTTATTTCACCCACATAGAAACTCAAGAGAAGAGGAAAGGCTTCATGTTATTACAGTCAAGGCTAAACTTAGCATAACTGCTATTTTCATGGAAGGTGAGATTCTTGATAGAGAGGGTTGATTAGTATTGTAGAGTGTAGGGTTGATGAGTTACCGTTCAGATATTTCGGGCTCTACAAGGCGATCAAGTTGATCTAAAACTATTAAGAGATTAAAAAAAAAAGTAGGCTTCTTGCCACAGGGAAAAGCAAATACCTTCCGAAGGATCGGAAGGTCACTCTCATAAAAAAGGGTTAATTAAACTTAACCCTTCCAATTGTTGGGCATATTCAGACATGGCCCCCTTAGTATTTTGTATTTAGCAAGCCCTCTAATTACACAAAAGCAGCTAACATATTTTTTTATTTCAAGAATTCCCTTCTCTGCTTATATCATCATATTCCCCTATGTTCCACCAATGTTCTCTTCTCCATAATCATCCCCCCAACATCTCCTTATTTACCCCATATGTACTCTTCTCCACCTCAATCAGCTCGGATTCAAGTCAATCATGATCATCTAAGTTCACCTCCTATAAATGACACAGTGGAGGTGAGAGAGGCTATGGGTAGTGGTGGTGTTGCTAATCCAATCTCTCGTCTATAAGAAACCATTGAAGAAAGATAAAACCCCCTGCTACTCTATTCGGTTCAGTATCTCCTTCCCCAATCTTCACCATCTAACACTCAAGCAAACAACCACCCTAATTTCACAATTAGTTCAACAAAATCATCAAACCCCATTATTTCCCTTGGATTTCACAAAACATTTGATAAGAGACCACCAGTTAGAAACAAGATGACAAAGAGACCCAAAGAAGTGTAATAACTTCCCAAAGAGTACCAAGCAATGCCAATACCATCAACAGTTGCTATTGAAAAGAGTGATGTGTGGTCTTGGAGATTTGCGAAGAGCAGATGTTGAAGAAGAAAAAAGTTCTTCAAGGAAGGAGAGATGGCTACTTAAGACCTTTTTGGACTTTAGCTTGGAGAGGTGTGAAGAGGGGTTTGAGGAGGAGAGTGGTGAAGTCTCTAGCTCTAAGCTTGGGAGGAAGAGAGACTGAAGCACTCCTAGGCAAGTGGTTGTGGAGATTTGACGAAGAAGAGAATAATTTATGGAGGAATGCCGTGGTGGCTAGCATGGTTTACAATGGCTTAATCGGCCAGAGTCAGTAACCTTCATTGAGGCTTGAAGCAGAAAGGAGGCCTAAGTCTCAATATTTTTTTTTTTTTAAATACAGTTGATAAATGTTAAGAAATAGGAAAAGTTCAAACAGAATGAGAATAACATACACCTATCAGGTATTCAATGAAAATAAACATAATAGAGGCATAATAACGAATAATATCTTTAGTAAGGCTTCAGTAGTGTTCAGTTGAGCTTTTCATCAGATGTTAGTCACAAAAATATGAAGAGTATATAACTTCTTCATGCGTATACTAATGCCACATTACTAGTAGATTAATAGAAAAAGGCATAACACCACCATAAATCATAGCCGAAACATATCACAAATCATCAATATGTCTAAAGTTTCCAAAAGACTTTATCATTCAATCAAGTAGTCATAACTCATAAAACACACAACATAATTATAAATGCTATGACAAAGAGGCGAAAATTGATGTTTTTTTTTACACGAGGAAATTGAGGCTTAAGCCTCACAACGCCTCAGTACATACGCCTCAATGAAGTTAGGCTTTAAGCCCCAATTAAGTATGGCATTAAGCCTCAATCAATCATGACTTGAGCCTCAGTGCATTTTCTTAAACCATGATGGCTAGGCATGGGTGTGGATTGGGAGGATGAGAAAGTGGTTGTGATTGTCAGTAGAAAGGTAGAAGCTATGGCGATTATTTCTTTGGCCATTCTATGAAGACTGGAGAGAATGAAAGTAGATTCAGTTTCCAAACTTGTTGACTTTACGGAATACGGTTATTAGAATTTGATTTCGGGACCTCCGCATCTCCTACGTATAAAATTCTACAAAACTTTACGGCACAAATTATCCCATATTACTTTGCAAAACTCTCATGATCGCCTCTTTCTCTTCTAACCCAACTCCTACATAAACACCGTAAACAAAACCACCAAACCATAACCATGACAACTATCACCACAACCAATCCCACCACAACAACCATAGCATGACCTCCAGAACCACAATCACTACTACCACAACCACAGCTGCCACCACCGCCACTACCATAGCATAATCACAACAATCGACACGACCTTCAATACTACCATCACCACCACAACCGCCATATTCACGACGACCACCACCACAACCACCACCACCTTCACTACTACTACCACCACCACCTTCACTACTACTACCACCACCACAACTACCATAGCATAATCACCACTATTGCTGCCACCATCACCACTACTACCATAACATAATCACCACAATCAACACCACCTTCACTACTACTACCATAGCCACCACCACAACTACCATAGCATGACCAACACAACCACCTTCACTACTACCACTACCACCTGAACCATAGCATAACCACCACTACCTCCACCACCACAACTACCACAACATAACCACCATTGCCGCCACCTTTCACTACTACCACCATAACGGTCGACGCCACCACTACTATGATCACAACCAATGTAGCATAATCACCATTGTATGTATAGCCACCACCACCATTGCTTGCATTGGCAACCATGCCACCACCACAACCAACCATAACCACCGACACTTCACAACCAGTCACAATTACAACCTATGTTATTTAATCGACGATTAATCCCTGATTTATCTCTTTTTGTTGTAGAATGTTACAATTTTTTAATTAATCACTTGAATAATCTCTAACCGATTAATCAGCAAGAATTGGTGATTTATCGCTGAGTTACCGATTAATCGCTTTTTAAACTCACTAACTACTTGGTTCATGACAATATGTTATAAATAAACGAGAAACATTACTGACCCTTTTTTTTTAAATTTCCCTAACCTTATCAATATTGTACCATAGGGCAATACCAAGAATGTTTGACGAGGCTAGAGAGAGAAAAATCAAAAAGAAAATAAAGAAGATCTAAGCGAAAAGAGAAAAATGACCAAAGAAAAATCCAACCAAAAGGTTCGAAACTAAAGAATATGGAAATTTGCACCTCTATCTAACAATGTTTTCTTTTTCTATATAATTTTTCTGAAAAATTGTGGCATTGATGTTTACTACTTTAATATTCATTAATTTTCAATTTCTTCCCCTTATAGTATTATGCGATAGAAGGATGCCTGCAAGGCTAAAAGGGAAATGCTATAAGACAATTGTTCGACCAGCCATGCTATACGGTTCAGAATGTTGGGCTACTACGGGACAACATACGCATAGGATGACAGTAGCAGAAATGCATATGTTAAGGTGGATGTGTGGTAAAACTCGTAAGGATAAAATTAGAAATGAAAGAATTAGGAGATACTTAGGTGTAGCGCCCATAGAGGAAAAAATTAGAGAAAGACGTTTAACTTGTTTTGGTCATGTGCGGAGGAGACCAAGCACGGCGCCAATTAGAAAATGTTTAGATTGGCAAGTTAATGGAGGGTGTAGACGGAGGGGACGACCGTTGAAAACTTGGATGAAGACGGTGAATGAAGATATCATTGAGCTTGGATTAGGCTAGGAAATGTGGGAAGATCGCATTGCTTGGAGAACCAAAATCCATGTAGCCGACCCCGAAAATCTCGGGAATGGGCTTTGATGATGATGATAATGATGATAGTAATCATATTACTTAGAAGAATAGAGAAAATATGTTTGTAAAATATACACCAAGTTACCAACTAATTCTTATGAATCCTGAATAATCCCGACTAATCTCATAGCACACTTGAACTGATTAGGGTCCAATTAACGATTTAACTGCATAGATTACAACCACCATCGTCATCATCACTCATAACCACCACTGCCAACACCATGTAGAAAAATCAAATACTTGTGTAGCATTGCATTGATTTTCTTTAATTACAACCAAACACCAGTAAAGTAATGCATTGCAAGCCAATGCATATGAAAATTTATACATTTGCATGAGTTTGCAAAATGCATTATTTTGCATCGTACCAAGTAGAGCCTAAGTAGAACTTATGTTGTTCTCCTAAAACCTCAATACCTACCAAACTACCCCTCAGTTCACCAAACTTGGAACTACCAAACGTTGCCCTAAATATAAATAGCTAGAAAACCCTCACTATCCACTAACTTTTAAACAAAATGGGTATTCTTCACCATTAGCATCAACCAAAGCCATGATTGCATTCTGTAACTACTAAAAGCAAATTGAAACCTCAAGTTTACAACTCAAATAGCTATTGAGTTTCCTATCATGCTTACGTGACAGAAACAACTAATGGTAATTATAGAGTAAATAATGATTTCTAGACCATTATGTTTTCTTTTCCCATTGACTTAACCACAACATTCATTTCAAATTATGAAACGCACAGACTTACTACAAGAGCACTATAGCCAAAAAAGTTGTTCAATTAAATCCAACAAAAAAAAGGGAATGAATCTTGAAATAGAGAAAGTGATTCACCTGGAGAAACGCTGATTTGGTCGATAAATTAAGAAATCAAAAAAATCATAAGCGCTAATCGTCGTGTGTTGTTCCGGAGTTGAGCTCGTGAGTACGAGAGACAAGAAGAAGGAGATGAAGGGGGGGAGAGTGTGTCAAGTCTGTCGATATTCGGGTCAAGAGATTCAAATGAGGGCAAAACTAAACTGAAAATTGGGTTGAAGCCTACTACAGGCAGATGCTATGTGCATCTACCATTTCCACTCATTAACACCACAAACTCTCTAGCAACACCACCTGCTATGTGGTGTCACCGTCTTCTTTCACTCATGAACCGTGTCTAAACCAAACCAGTTGTTTTCTATCTTCTACTATCCATTTTCACGTGTACACGAGCATTGCATGCACATGCTGGATTTTGTAGCCCTGGCCAGCTTTTGTAGATGACATACACATGTAAAAACATTCTAGTGTGCATTTTCATTTTTTAGCAACTAAATTTCTTATAATAAATTTTACAAAATCCTTAAAGAATCCTACAAAGATTTGTTGCCCAATATAAATCTTCTTTTTTAAACTTGATAATGCCTCCATAGAGAGTAGTGTAATGGAGGTTGGTGAGACCTTGAGTTGGGCTGGCTAGTAATTATCGAGCATGGGGTCATTGTGATAGTTAGATATCACATTATAGAGCTATTAGGGTTGTATAGTGGTCAATATGTTGCAAAAAATAGAGGAAGATTGTGGCAGTCTTGAGAGAGCATATGCGGCCCTTAAATACTCATATGAACACTCATAAATTTTGTTCACAAATATTCAGACCTTAAAGAAATTTCGAGTAGGAAAGAAATGAAGCGCTACATCATCCTCCACATGGTGGCAGCCACCATTGCTACTGGGTGAGTACATTACAATAAATATGGGTTTAGAGGACTTAAGTTTACGACTTGCTTAATATGCACGTCCTCGTAATTTATTTTAATGACATATATAATGTACACGTCATAAACCAAGTCATTATATGATAATTTGAAAGTATCATGACTTGCTTTTAGAGCACGTCTTCCAAACAAGTCGTGAGAATTTCCACCATCGCCTTTTTTTTTTTGGCAACATTTAACAACTAAAAACACGCACAGCCCGCGATTCTTAAAAAAAATCCCGCCACTCACGCACGTATAGTCATAGAGCCCTTTTTCTCAACTCCATCACTTCCATAGTAGTTCCATAACTGAAGAAGCCTTTTCTCCCGAGGTTCTCCTCCTCGTCCTCCTTTTTTCAGGTATTTTAGTTTCTGTAAGCCTCTCTGAAAGCTTTCTCCCCAAGTGAATCGTCTTCCACAGCCCTACGTCTTCTTCCAACAATTCTCCTTTTTCGTTTAGGGCTACACAACCATTAGAGTCGATCAATCTGTTGTACAATCAATTGAATCGACCAACTACAACCCTTGAATCCATTCTATTGAGTACAAGAGAACCCAATCTAATCATTCAGCAAGGTAACACCACGATTTGGTTTATTTTCGATTGTCATTACTTTTTTTCATTCTCATTTTCACTTCATTGATTCTGCAAATTTCGAGAGGAAAACCCACTTGATGCTCAATTGACTAATTCGGTAAGGTAACAAACGATTTGGTTTATTGAAACTCTCTTAAACCTCTCTTCTTCGAAACTCTTTGAACACAAACTTGGGGAGAGACTTGGAAACTAAGCAATGGAGGTTAACGGATTGAGTTTAGATGCGACGGATTTGAAGGTGGATGAGCTCTTAAAGGATGTGGAGCTCGACTACAGCTCCACTTTAACGAGTTTCATTACAGTTTCCGCCGTTAGAGAATCCATCAAAAAGATCCTTGAAAACATCAAGGTTTCCATCTCGAAGACCTAACTTTGCTACTCTTTTCATTCATTATTGATCTGAACAACAATTTTGTGTTATATTTGTGTTGTATGCGAAAATCATGCAGGTTAGAACAGATTTAGCTCCAGTTTCATCCGAGACATCGGTGCCGACAAAGTTGATTCCGTGTTCAAGAAGCCGAAATCATTCAAGGTTACTGGAAGTTATTCCACTCGGTCCATTGCTAAGCCTTGTATTGGTGTTGATGTTTTCATTTCCTTGCCAAAGGTGCAAATTTTAGATTTATGGTGGTTTAGTGCTTTTAGTGCTTGAATTTGATAAAAAAGAAATTCCCTTAATGGGGTTTTTTTTGTGGCAAGATTCAATGTTTTAAAAAGCGTTTTTAAGACTCGAGGCGGTCAAGCTTTTTCCGAGGCGAAACGAGGCTTTTTTTTTGTAAAAAATGATGAAAAAAAAATTACAAACAAATAAAGAAAAAACAAAAGCAATCATCAAGTGAAATAACATTATACTGAAAGAAATTAAATCACACCATTATCACATTATGTATTTCAGTATTTCTGCTACAGGCCTACAGCCTACAAGTATTGTGTATTGTTTGTTGAGACTATCAGACTAACCTTATTACTGTAATCCATACAAAATGTGTTCATAAACAAGAACAAATACAACATCTGATACACATTTGATACACATACGCATACAACATCTGAGATAGCATTCTAATGGTGTTCATAAACAAGAACAAATACAACATATGATACACATACAGGAACAGAGCAAGAACAAATCCAGCATCCCATAATATAATTACCACTTACCATACTTCAAATGGTGTTCATAAACAAAATAAAGGCAGACATTAAACCAGGTTTCTGACATCATCACCTACAAACTTTTCCAACAAAGCAACATAAACAACCTAATCAGACAGGGAGTAATACTATTGGGCACTCCATATAAACAACCTAATCAGACAAGAACATAGTAGATACAACATACAGAGTTAATTTCTTCATTTAGAAAGAACATATATACAGAGTAGATAAACAGTTATGTACAAAAGAAGAAGAACTGGAGAATTAGAAGAAGAAGTGTACCGTATACGTACAGAAACTGAGCTTGGATGAAACGGCTTCGATCTACCAAACTCCAAAGTGCGAATCGCAGATGAAACGACTTTAATCGACCAAACTCCAAAGTGTTCGACTGACCTGTCTTTTTTTTATGGTCGATCGGTGGTTCCTGGTTCGATCTTATCTTATTCCTCTCTTCTTCTTCTCTTCTTCAGTTCTTCCTCTGTTCCCTTCTTCTGTCTGCCAACAAGAGGAAATCGATTAGGTTAGGTTTTTGCAAATGAAATTATAATGTCAGTCGTTGGATCTGTTTAAAGATCCGAATATATATGATGATCCCCTTATTTTTTAAGCGTACACCCTTAAAGCGTGCGCCTCATCACAGTGAGGCGAACGCCTTCAAATAGCATCCCAACTTGTACGCTCAGAGGCGCTTTTTGGTCGCCTCGCCTCGACTCGCGCCTCAAGGCGTACGCCTCAAGGCGTACGCCTCAATCACTTTTTAAAACATTGGCAGGAGTGTTTTCTTGAGAATGATTATTTGAACAATCAGTACCATGGAAAGAGGTGTTTACATTTATGTGTAATTAATATGTATCTGAGTTCTTCAAAGAAATTTTAAAGAGATTGAGTGGGAGTTTCAATAATGAGGCTCGAAAACCTGTTCTAATTGTATATCCAGGTAAGTTATTTTATTGTTATTACTTTGGAGATTTAGATAGAGAATGAGTTATCTTGTTGCTAATTTATAGAATATTATTATAAGCTCTGGTATACCGAGAGAATTCGTTTCTGAATGGTAGTTGTAGAGATAAAGGATCTTTCTGGATTTTTTATAAGGTTGACTCCCACATCGGCATCCATTTTTAATGTAGCAAAGCTTAACTTGACTCGAAATAATGTTCTTGCACTGAACCTAGGTGAATGCAAGCTTTTCATTTGAAATTGCGAGTTATTTAGCTTCGGTGCTTTTTCTAACTTGAACTTTGATACTGATATTACTACCATATTAGAAGGAGAGGAAAATTAAGCTACACCAAAGTACAACAACATCATTTTGGAAGATATGTTCATGGAGGATAATGCAAAGTTCGTAGAAAAAACTTTCTTGGAGTGGAAGGAATTAGAAGATGCTTCAATTTTGTTGAAAGTATGTTCTCAAGAAGATTTAGTTTTCGTTAATCTAGATTTTTTCATCTTCTTCATTTTTAAAATTTTTAATATTCTAGGCTGAGGGATTTAAACTGCTGATTGAAATGATGAAGGTTTGGACTAGGCATAGAAGTTCTATATATGCCCACGATTGCTTGAACGGATTTTTTATCTTTGTCATCGTGTCATTCCTTGCTACTGCTACGAAGTTGGGTGGGAATCGTATTAATGGGTCCATGAAAGCAATGCAGATCATTTATGTAACATTAGATTTATCAATATGTCTTCATAGTTCATACTCAAAAGTTCCCTTCAAGCTGGTAACATTTTTATTTATTTATTTTATCCGTTATTGAATAAAACATTCTCATTTAGAAAATAAAAATTAGAAGATGGAAATGACCAAGGATCTCAAGAAAACATAGTAGTTTAGCTGGCTATCGTTTTTCTTCAATATTGTTTTCTCCTTGGGATGAATTTTTTTAGTAACAATTGATAAACTTGGAAGGAGTAAAATAAGGGTTTAGGGAAAAATTAATGTACATTCCGTATGAGATGGTATTTTATTTTTATGAATAGGAAAACTTTCAATAGAAACGAAGGCAACCAAAAGAAAAACAAAAGAGTAAGCAGCTCAGAAGATTGCATAACAAACTAAGTGCCTAAACCAGGGAATTCTCTGAGCAATTATGGAAACACCTTGTTAGGTGTCATTTGTCAAGCTAAAGCCCATTGGTACAGCTTCCTTCCCTTACAGGTATGATTGTTCCAATGTTACGCTTGATCACATAGGCATAGACAAGCCCCTAGGCTATCCTAAGCGTCCATGTGACCTTCTAGCCAAAGCTTTGATATCACAGTGGAAAACATTGTTTTGTAGGAAAGCTTTCTGGCTAGTTCTATCTCACTTGATTAATGGAAAAGGAAGCAATACATGATTCAATAATCTGGGGCAGGAGTGTATACCTGGATATCAGGTGAATGCACTTATGAATTTGTTCGGACCTGTACCAGATAGTCCGATAGTGTTTATAAGGGACTAAACTGAGGAATGTGTTCAACTTCATTAATACACTTCTGCATTTTGTTGGAAAGATCAACTTTTTTTTCCATTCTAATATATCATACCCTTGGCTGGAATAATTTTCTTGCATGCTTATTTGTTACTTCCATCACCATTTTCACTTGCTTAGTTTGTGATGTCTCACCCGTGTTTATATAGTTGGCATGTCAGCTTTCTTCTTCAATATATACTTCTCCTAGATTGCTTTGTTTCTTTTGGTTTACTTGTCAATGAATTTATAGATGATAGAAATCACCTGATGGAAGTAAAACATGATAGAGGGCCATTTCTATTTTCTGACTTGAGGCATCATCAAAGCACTATTTTCTGACTTGGGGCATTATCAGACTACTGTGTGCTCTATTTTCTGACTTGAGGCATAACAACTACTGTGTGCTCTATTTTCAGACTTGAGGCATTATCAGAGCACTCAAATGGCCCTGCTTTCTCTTCCATGGATGTAAGTGGCAAGTATTTTGTGATGTCTTTCGAAAAAAAAGTTTTCTTGATGAAATTTTGTGATGGTAGTTGACATAAACTATGTAACAGAGTGACTCATTACAAACGTGAGCTCTACTATTTAGATTGGTTTTTACAGGTGTTTCGAGAGTTTGTAGTTTAAGTTTATCAAAGATTATGTAGCACCTTATATGTTTTTATTGAACTTTTAGCAAGATTATGAACCTTTCGCGAACTTTTGATTGAATTTGACATGAAATTGTGAAGTGCAATCAATAGTGAACAATGGTGCTTTACTTTACTACATCAACTGAAGAAAAAAAAAATTAGGATGGCCATGAAATGACATGCAGTGTTTGCTTGGAGCGAGTCGACATGGGTGAACTTTTCCGGAGATTGCCATGCTTGCATCAGGTTATTGTCCACTCTCCATACATGCTTGGCATAATGCCAAATATGATATTGACAACTATAATATAGTAACAACATGACGAAAGGCATACAGTTAACTTTTTTTTTCTCTCTGGCAGTTCCATGTTAATTGCATTGATCCATGGTTGCAGTAAAAGGGGACATGCCCTGTGTTTAAATTCAAAGCAGGGTGGCTGGAAAATGGGGAGAGCATGGCCTGAAAGCTAATTCAAGATAGTTGTATGGTGTATGTATATAATACACAGATCAAAATGTAAGTTGTATGATGTATGTGTATAATACACAGATTACTGCATTCAACATAAATGTATATGAGTAAGCTGCATCTTGTTATATTGTTTTTGTTCCATATGCTGCCAAGGAATGTGAAACGGTCTCGAGTTAGGTTCCAATTACAAAGTAAACACATATAAAAAGGGATTGCAATAAAAGATTGTTTGGTAGATTGGAATCGTTTGGAACCGGACCATTCTAAACGGTTCGAGTTAAGTTCGGTTCCAATGTTCAAAATGAAGGATCCGGACCGAATCCGTTAATTAAAACGGTTCGAGTTAGGTTCTTTCAAAATTGGAACCGATCCGGACCGTGCCCACCCCTATATATATATTTATTTATTTATTTTTAATTTTAGCAAACTATTTGACGTCGTTGTTTACAATAAAACGTCCTACATTGCACGTCCTCAACAATAGTTAAGTCTTGACCAGCACGTCGTTATTCATCAATTACATCTTGTACAACGACATTCAAGACACATCATTGCTTCACCCTTTTCATGACTTGCTAAGTACGTCATTGTAGAAACTTACGATGTGCAATTAAGTCATTGTACATATTAGCGACTTATATAAAACCTATAAGGACATGATTCTACGACGTATTACGATAATTGATTCCTTGACGTGCACATGGACGTCGTCATAAGCATTAGATGACGTGCATTGACGTCGTCATAAGCATTAGATGATGTGCAATGCAAGTCATCATATCGTATATATGGTGTAGTGGTATGTCCATTCCATAAGAACAATTGTTCTTTCCAGTAAAAAGTGTGGTAGTGAGTGCTTCTGCATCTTTACTCAAATCCAGTAATACTAATAACCATCGCCAATACTACTACTTCCTCATCGCCACCAAGAATCCCTCTTCATTGTCTTCTGGGTTCTGTTTACAAGTTCAATAAAATACTCATAGAAAATGGACGAGCTTGAAATCCACCTTCTCAATGAAACTCTAGGGGAGCTTGAAGATTCCTTTGTCGCGATCTAAGAAGAGAGACGAAGCCTTCTATCGATCTGAAAAGGAAGGCTCTCTAGAAGTGAAGATTTGGGGAAGGAGAAAGGTAGACGAAGAAATCTTAAGATCTGTTTTTGTTTGAGCTAACTTTTTTTTTTTTTTTAATCTCCAACCTCTCTCCTCAACACATGCTAGAGAGCCTCCCCTGGCGCTAGGGGTCTAGCTCTCTCGTTAGTACACGACTTTTACTTCTCCACGATCCAACGCACTGAAAGGTACTGGTGTATTTGCAATCTTTTTACTCCTCTCAAATTACACCCATTTTCTGTTCCATTTCTTCATTCACTTCTCTTGCCGTTTTGACTACTACCACTTTGGTAGTAGCACCATCTAAAAATTTTACATGCACCGATTTTCCTAGTCAATGTCAATAAATATAAACTCTCTCCTTTACTTATCTTTTTAAAGAAGCAACAACTCTTTAATCATTTTTTTATCAAGAGCTATAAAACAAATTATCTCACTGGAACAACAATGGGTTTCCAATAATGTGCAAAAGCATCAACATCTTATCTTTTTCCTCTACACCACCACAACTAGAAGTCATGCTTTCAATACATCATGAATAACAAATTCAGATCTCCACCAGGAGAACCCATTCTCCTCTTGTCCTGAATTGGTTTCCAGTATCCCTAATATAACCCAATAATCTGATTTCAAGATCTTTATCAAGATAAAACAAAAAAGTTAGCATCGAGAACGCAAAACCATTAGGAAAGTGGGGGCTTGAGCATCTCACCTAATTAAAGATGATATTGTCATTGAGAGGAACAGGGTTGGAAATCATAGCTTGAACATCACTTTCATGAACGAAATTGAGATTCAGAAAGGATATGAAGACGGTAAGTAAGATGAGGGATTCAATAGATAATAAGAGTCTGGGAGTCACGGAAAATAGACACGAAAAAGATATTTGAGCTTCATTTAGATGAAATCTCATAGGATGGAAAGAAACATACCTGCAGAGGAGATGATGGGCGAATGAGGCTAGGCGAGAAGGTTTCTGCAGTCTGCACAGAGAGCAAAGAAAAAGGAAGGGCGTAGCAAACCCTTAGCTGCTTTTATTCAAGGATTGCGATTTCATCTGTCGTCGATGGCTTGGAGGTTGGGGGAGGAAGGTTTCTTTGTCAGCGTCCGGCGTTTCTGCTCTAAGGGTGTGTTTGGTTGCATGAAATCATATGTCATGGGAATTCATAAAGAGACTTTTATATTTTAGGCTAATTTGAGGTATAACTCACATACATTATTTGATCTTGTTATCAATGGTGTGAATGAAAGTCTCATGAATATGAGAATCACATGCCTTGTGGGACCAATGAATGATATTCTCATTTTCATGGGACTTCTATTCCCACCATGGATCACAAATTCAAATAGTGGATATGGAGTGATATATCAATTTAGCCTAAAATATAGGTGTTCCCTCATAGATTTCTATGACATAGAATTTCATGCAACCAAACACACCCTAAGAAGAAAAACAAGTACCGCTGGGAATTGTGTAAGTTGTGTGAGGGCATATTTGGTAATCAAAATACACATACATCCACTTATGGATTATCATTATAAAGTAGATTATGTTTTGCATTGTTCTGCCATTAGAGTTGTTTTTTAAGAGAATGTGGGGTTTGATTAGAAATATTGTGTTATAATTTTAACTCAATTCATCTAAATGCTCTTCAAGAATATTTTAACTAAATACCTTTTTCCATAATAAATTTTGTAGAAATTTATTTTATTTTTAAACATTATATAGAAGTTCCTAAACCTTGTTAATTTTGAAAAGTAGCTAAAAACCAAAAATATAAAGAGTCTGGTTGGCGCCTTGTACGTGTGATTGTATTCGAATGGGGGTATTGGACATCTCTAAGATGATGGAAGGCACGGGGCCTGCCCTGGCACGAGCTTGGCCTGCTAACCTGGGTCGCTAGACAAGCTCAAATGAAAATCTAAACCTAGTAATTATCGATTTTCTAACTGCTTTTAACAACCTCTACTTTTTCAAGAATTAATTATCTGTATAATCTCCAACTCGTCTTTTGAATCTCAAGGCTGAAACATAAAATTGTCAAACAAGCTTAATTTTATGAGACTAGTAAAGGGAATCAATTCATATTTTTTTTACTTTAAATATATTTATTCTTTTTCCTGCTGTCCTTATGGAGCCTCTTGGAGATATTGATGCTCTAACTCAGATCCTTAACAATATTTTAATATATTATATTATTATTGATGCAATCGTTTTTCGTTCCCTATTTTGACCTTAACCTGCAAATCTGCATAAGGAACGCACGTGAGCCACAAACCACCGTTGTGGTGGCCGATGACACTCCGATGCTAAAGCTAGACAAAGATCTAAGGAAGGTGTAATGTTTAAACATGGAATTGGTAGCGTACCTTAGCTTACCAACCTCATGTTTTATTTATAGTGCTGGACTCCTGATTTGACCAGGCCATCGATGGCGTAGTTTAGGAAATATCTTCGTAGAGATCCTTCTCTAATTAGGAGTCGTGCTGTGGAGGAAAGTTTTCATGTTAGCCTTGTGCTCCTAGATATGTCAGAAATAGTTCCAGTTCCAAGAGTAATCTATAGGTATAAGTCTCCATATATGACATATACTCTGGAATTTTCTTCTTAGTTGGAAACGAAAAATTGTTGTAATTACCCGTCCGAAGTTGATCCTCGAGATACTTGCCTTAGTAGGACTTACAGGTATTGAGGATATCTGTGAGATGCATGAGCTTAGCAGGTTGTAAGAATCCGAGTCCGTCTAACAGAATGCATTGGGCGGGCTTAGAACCGCTTTGGGCGGAATTAGTGTTGGGATGACGCTAGGGCCTGTTATTCCTTGAGATCATCATGACACATGTATTGCGCAAAATTGGGACCGTTTTGGTGTATCATCAACTACTCCTCTCGAGTAAGTGGGGCGTTTAGTCTGTCCACCGACTCTCTGAAAAGCAACTGTACCGTCATGATGATTGAACCTGAAGCGTTGCCTCGAGCGGCGAATAACATTAATAGATATACGACTGCTCACGGAGAAAAAGTTCAATTTGTCATTCTCTATAAATATTCATTCTCACATCAACCTCTGGCCCTGATATCATTGATATTGAAATGAAGAGAAATGAGAGAGTGTGGCTAGGAAGTGAGGTTTGCAGGTATACAATTAGCAGAAATAAGAAAGAAAAAGGAGAAAGAGTCGGCTCCAGTAGTTCAGCGCACTATTAAGTTTTCTTTTAACATTTGTTTGTTTCGTAAATGGAAAATATGTACAGGATATTCAATCCATTTGTACCATATATTTCATTTAGCACGGAAAAGAAGAAAGAGTAATCTCTTCTAACCCCAACCAGCCTCAGAGGCGGCATGGGTATTCGATTGCAATATAGTTCATGTTTCTTCGAAAATGTTTTTCATTCATTCGAAAATGAAATCATGGCATCTTTTGCAGTGCTCCAGGTCAAACATTTTTTAAGTTCTTGGCTCTATTTCAGCCCACGAGACAGAGGAAAGTTCTCTATTTCATCCCAACTTATAATTAGGAATTCTTTTCTACCTATTTCGTTTGTGTAGATAGCTACGACAAGAAATAGATAGCTGAGCATTATTAGGGTATTTTGTATTGTATTTGTTCTTCTACAGGAAAACAGAAAAATATAGACAGAAGGAAATAGGGTTGTAACTTTATGGAAGAACTTCGACTTGTTGAAGGTTCTTCCATTGTTGGTACTACACTCAAATCATAGAAAAGGGTCGTCGTCGTGTGGATGTAAGCATCATTGGTCGAACCACGGTAAATCTCGTGCCATCTTTTCTTATTATTGCTTGTTTTCAATAGTTTTTATTCATCGTTAACACACCAAATCAATGTCAGGCCCCAAACCAAGCTCAAGAAGCTTTCACACAAATTCAGTAACAGACCTATAGAAGAATGAATGAAGAACAAACAATTGATTAAATTCAAGAGAAAAAACAACAAATTACATTTCCGAATTCTTAACTCTCATAGAGAAAAGCATCAATTTGGCATTACATTATTTGTTGAACAATTCAGACATCTCTACCCATTTAAACCAATAGGGCACCAACAACCTGACTTATTGAAATGACAAAATTTCCTTTTGGTAGCTTTATGTTCAAATCATGTATTCCTTCCATCTTGAAATCCCCCTTCTCCATTGGCACCTTCATGACAATCAAGTTGGGCTTCTTGTTGGATCTATTTAGTTATTAGATTCTGTAGTAATTGGTGCTTTCCGTGCGTTGTCGGACTGATTTATATTGCTTCACAAAATACACTTCTACGGCTTGATCAAAAGCTTTGTTACATATCCGAGTTTGGAGTAGAGAAATCATGGTAATCCATGGATTCATATCCCATATATAAGATCTTGATTTCAGTTACACGCATGTGCTAAGATGACAATCACGTTAACATTGACAGTATCAAACTTAATAGTGAAGGTGCTACAGAAATATTAGAAAACTCAAAATTTGGAAATTGGAGATACAATCACGTTGTTAACATGTAAAGGAAGCTATGAGAGAAACAAACTATCTGATATTCATGTCTGGAAATGTACAAGTTACATTGTTTATATAGACAACTCAAAGCAATGTCAAACAATGCCTAGCTGTCAAAACAGAGCAATGCAAAGCAGTGCCTAGCCGTCAAAAGAGACTAACTAACTAACAAGTTTAGTAACAGATTCACTAAGCTAACTAAGCATTTCAAAGTTAATTACATTTAACATCCCCCCTCAAACTAAGTGTAGAAGCATCCAATACACGTAGTTTGTCTCGCAGCAACAAGAACCTGGAATGACCAAGAGCCTTTGTAAAGACATCTGCAACTTGATCAATTGCTGAAATGTGGTGAACAAGAATGAGTTTTTGAGCAACCTTCTCCTGCACAAAGTAAACATCTATCTCAATGTGCTTAGTCCTAGAGTGAAGGACAGGATTGGCACTAAGCATAGCAGTACTCTTGTTGTCACACCAGATAGTAGGAGTATGACACCTAATCTTCAGCTCAGAAAAGAGAGATTGTAACCATGTAAGCTCAGCCGTAATAGCAGCAAGACTTTTATACTCTGCCTCAGTGCTACTTCTCGAGACAATACTTTGTTTCTTTGATGACCAAGAAATAAGATTATCACCCAAATAGACACAATAGCCAGAAGTAGACCGTCTGTCAGTGGGATCAGAAGCCCAATCTGCATCGCAGTAACCAGTTAATTGAAAAGGAGTGGGAACCATATGCAGTCCAAAGTTGGATGTAGCCTTGAGATAACGTAATATTCTTTTCACCACCCGCCAATGTGATTCAAGATGGTTCTGCATGAACTGGCAAGCTCTATTCACAGAGTAAGCAATTTCATGTCTGGTGATGGTTACATACTGTAAAGCACCAACTATGCTTCTATACAATTGAACATCTTGAATCGGATCACTACCAGACGCAAATAATTTTTCTCCACCACTCATAGGAGTAGGTAACCCATTTGCAAACTGCATCTTAGCACGACATAGGAGATCGTTTATATACTTAGACTGAGACAGAAACATGCCATTGACAGTATGTTGAACCTGAATGCCAAGGAAGTAGTGAACAAGACCTAAATCTTTCAAGGAGAATTTGGCATGCAGTTGATGAATTAACTGAGATACATCCTGTGGATTAGCACCAGTGACAAGTATATCATCGACATATACTAGAAGAAATATAGGAGAAGGAGAATGTCTGATGAAAAGAGAAGAATTGGACTTAGTAGAAGCAAAACCAATCATGTGAAGGGTATGTTTGAGTTTATCAAACCAGGCCCAAGGAGCTTGTTTCAGGCCATACAAAGCCTTGTTGAGCTTGCAAATGGCATTGGGACGGGAAGGATCAATGAAGCCAGGATGTTGCATCATGTATACCTCTCCTTGTAGATCTCCATTTAAAAAGGCATTATTAACATCTAGTTGAGATACTGACCAACCATATGTGATAGCCATTGAGAGTATGATTCTGATGGTAGTGGGTTTGACAACTGGACTAAAGGTTTCTGCATAATCAAATCCATCCACTTGTTGAAAGCCTCTAGCCACCAAGCGAGCTTTGTATCGATGTACTGATCCATCTGCATTCTCCATGATCTTAAAAAGCCATTTACAACCAACAATCGATCTATCCTGTGGAGGATCTACTAGTGACCAATTATTGTTCCTCATTAAAGCCAAGTATTCATCTTGCATAGCAGATAGCCAATGAGGAGTTTCTAAAGCTTCTATCAAATTGGAAGGCTCACCTGAAGTCAGATACATCTTAGGCTTATAAACACCAGCTTTCGACCTAGTGACCATTGGATGTCCATGTGCCATACTGGGTGCAGTAATAGGAGCAATGCTAGGAGTAGGAATAGTAGCAGTACTATGAGTAGGATTGTGAGCAGGGCTATGAGTAGGACTATGAGTAGTAGTAGAAGTAGTTGGATTTAATACTAGATTAGGAGAAGAAACCATTGGACTATGAGTAGAAGCATTACTAGAATTGGATGAGTGACTGTCAGTAGGTGTAGAAGACAAAGTAATGGTAGCAGGAGTAGATGTATTAATAAGTGTAGCTGAGGTTGATGTTGAAGAACTAGGATACCATCTAGTATAAGGAAAACAACTTTCGTTGAACAAAACATCTCTAGAAATGTAGATACGACCAGTAGACGAAAGACATTTATATCCCTTATGTTGGAGACTATAACCAAGAAAAATACATTCTACTGACCTAAATTGAAGTTTATTAGAATTATAAGGTCTTGTGTTGGGAAAACATGAGCAACCAAAGACTTTAAGAGCATGATAATCAGGTACCTTGTGATAAAGCATTTCAAATGGAGAATGACCCTTAAGGACAGTAGATGGAACACGATTGAGAAGAAAGACTGACGTTTTAACAGCTTCATCCCAGAATTTCATGGGAAGTGAAGCATGAGCAAGAAGAGAAAGAGCAGACTCAATAATGTGCCTATGTTTTCTTTCAGCAACCCCATTTTGCTGATGTGTAGTTGGGCAAGCGAGGCGATGACAGACTCCATGTTGACTCAGAAAGCTTGAAAAAGACCTATATTCCCCTCCCCAGTCAGATTGAATACATTTGATAGGAAGATCAAACTCTAATTCAACCTGAGCTTTGAACTTAAGGAATGTTGGATATGCATCAGATTTGTTTTGTAGAAGGAAAACCCAAGTGAATCGACTGTATGCATCAATGAAATGAATGTAATACTTGTAACCACATGAAGATATAGTGGATGCAGGACCCCATAGATCAGTGTGAATGAGTTCCAATTGTTTGTTATACACAGTAGAAGAAGTAGAAAACGGAAATTTATGTATTTTCCCCAAGCAACAAAAAGTACATAAGTCCTCATTGACAGTAGTAGGTACAATATTACAACTGGTAAGAATTTTCTGTACAAGGGGATACGAGGGGTGACCTAGTCTAGCATGCCAAGTAGACAAGGAAGACTTGGTGGTAGTTGTATTGACACAAGCATTATTACTAACTGAGATGCTGTGAGTATTGCTAACTGGAATGCTAGCTGGAATGTTGTGACTAGAATGCTTATTGAAATGCTGACTGCCTGGAATGCTTGGACTGACATTGTGAGATGCTGACTTAGCAATGAAAGACTTGGACTTTGGCATTGTGTGACTGCTACTAACTGGAATGCTAGCTGGAATGTTGTTACTAGACTGCTTACTGAAATGCTGATTGCTTGCTGGAATGCGTGGACTGACATTGTGAGATGTTGACTTATCAATGAAAGACTTGAACTTTGAATCAGCAAGGTTCATCGATGGGAAGACATATAGACCTCTTTTAAGCTTCCCTTCCAGAAGGATTTGGTGTGTGACCTGATCCTTGACAAAACATATATCAGGATGAAACTCAAAGAAAACTCTGTTGTCTCTTGCAAACTTAGAGACACTTAACAAGTTTTTGGTTAATTTAGGAACCTGAAGAACATTTGTTAGATGTAATACTCTAGATGAATTAAAAGACTGTAAAGTTGACTGACCAATGTTCTCAATTTGCAGAGCAGTGCCATCACCAACAAATAGTTGTTCATTGCCATGATAAGGATTAGAAGATATCAAACTCTGAGTATGTGGAGTGCGGTGATCAGTAGCTCCAGAATCAGGTTACCATCTACAATCAGGAGGTGTAGAAGTAATACTCGATGGCATCTGAGATTGAGATTCAACTCTCCACCCAAGATGAATAGGATGACTAGATGAGGCAGAAAAAGCATGACGAGGAGTAGGTTGAGATGGTATGCTTGAAGAAGATGTCTGAGAAGTAGAGTTCCATGGATTGGAAAAATTACTGTCAAATCTATTCTAGCATTTGAATGCAAGATGTCCCACTTTACCACAAATCTGACATTGAGAACGATTTGAATAGCCAAATCCAGATGGTCTCACACCTCTACCAGATCCAGACTTTGCTCCTCTTGTTGAAAATGGATTGAATGGTGCTCTAGTTTGAGACCTCCAACCTTGTGAGTTAGATACAAATGATCTAGGTGAGAGTTTGTATGATGTATGAGCCATGTTTATGGAACTAGAGACATCAAGATCTTTGATATGTCTTTCAATTCTTGATTCTTGAGCAAGTAAAAGAGACTCAATCTCAGCTACACTGTAATCTTGTGATCTGGAACTCACCGATACTACAAACGTATCATACAACTGTGGCAATCCATCAAGAATGGCATTAACATGATCTCTTAGAGAAAGTTGATGCCCTACAGATGCTAATTGATCAATAATAGACTTAAGTTTCAGTAGGTAATCGTTGATGGAAAGATCTCATTTCTTGAAGTTCTGTAGCTGAGTTCTGAATTGGGAGATCTTGGCAACAGTTTGAGAGTTGAATAATGTTTCAAGAATTTTCCAGATTTGTTCAGATGTATTGCAGCCTACTAACCTTGTAAGTAGTGATTCAGTCATGGAAGAAAGAAGCCATGAAAACAGGAGCTGATCCTGCTGCTCCCAATTGAGAAATTCTTGATTGACACTATTGTTTGCTTGATCTTCATTGGAGAGAAATCTTAATGGAGGTGAAGCTTTCTCAGTGAACTTATGAAGCTTATGCCCTCTAATTGTTGCCATCACTTGTTGTTTCCACAACAAGTAGTTGTGTTCATTCAACTTCACAGACAAGGTATGTGTAAACATTACTGGTCTTGAATCTGCCATTGCTGAGTTTGTAATTGGCGTAGCATTGGAAGAAGTTGAATCTGTCATTACTACTGAGAAGACTTAAAATGAAGAAGATAAATGAAAGAGGAATTAAAGTGCTATGATACCATGTTAACATGTAAAGGAAGCTATGAGAGAAACAAACTATCTGATATTCATGTCTGAAAATGTACAAGTTACATTGTTTATATAGACAACTCAAAGCAATGTCAAGCAATGCCTAGCTGTCAAAACAGAGCAATGCAAAGCAGTGCCTAGCTGTCAAAACAGACTAACTAACTAACAAGTTTAGTAACAGATTCACTAAGCTAACTAAGCATCTCAAAGCTAATTACATTTAACACACGTAAACAGGTGAAGTGTTCAACAAAGGGCTTAAGTTTGCCTTAATGGTTTGCATTAGTTGTGATCCAGTCACACATGCCTTATATGCAGAGGACATGCTGATATTTTTGAAGCCTAAAAAGACTAACTAAAGACATTATGAAATTTTTAGAATATTGTTTTATGTTTTGTCAAAAAGTTAACACTTAAAGAGTTCACTGTGGCAGAAGAAATCCCCAGGCTACGTACAGAGTTGATTTTTTCAAAAGTAAATCACTTTAAGAGTTTATTTTGATGCTTTAGTTGCTAATGTCTTCAAAACGTATGGTGGCTGGCTGAGAACAAAACTTCTGTAAAACTCATTCAAAGAGATGAAACAAGATACAATATTTATCTTAATTTCGAAAAAAAAAAAAAAAAAAAAACCTTTATGTCAGAGTTTCAATACAGTTCATTCCCAGCTAAATTGAAAAATAAGAAGAGATAGGGTTGTTTATAACTCTTCAAGTACATATGAATAGTCATTAAGGCATTGCTCTTGATGGTTCCTCTTGGCTAACAGGTTAGACAATGATTTCACAACTAGGGCAGTCTTTTGGAGGTGGACGAGAAATGATGACAGCATCGTAGAGCTCAATGGCACGAACAGCATAATGAAACGATGAATGAACCTCAGCTTCAATAAAGAGCTTTCCATCTGCACCCACTTTGGGGGAGGAGGGCACACACGTTACACAGTGGAGATGACAATATCCAATCTTCTTATGATATTCATGTCGTGTGGTGAAAACCACACACAATTTTCCATTTCCTAAAAGAAAGGTGAATCCCTTGAGCCAGGAGTTATCAGGGCTAACATAAGGAAGACAAACATAGCCAACCTCCTTACTTAAACCCTGCACACACCTCTCAAACCATTCTTTCTTGTTTATATCATAGACATAAACATTCCCACCTACAAAAGTAAATAGTAGATCTCCCATAACTGCATTTCTCAAGGATGGCCTAAAATTCCCAGGGAAAGGATGGTTGCTAGGCAGAGGCTTCTCCCAAGTCCTGTTTGTTACATCAAAAGACACTAGTTTTAGACAATCATTGTCAATATATTTCATAGCAAGAATCTCACTGTTATTTTTGACAACTGCAACACCATCTATGCTCCCAATACCAGGGTCATTTCCTAAGGAAAAAAAATCATTAGCTTTTGGATCGAATTCTTCCCCCCATGGCACCGAGTTATTCTTCCCAAAGATATAAATTTTATCATTTACGGTCACAGCTACAGGATCGGTCCTCCTTGAAAGCATCTTAATATTATCATGGGGTCTTTCCCAGCTGACCATGTCTTTCGATGTATCACATACAAAGACATGGTTTGTAAATTGACCACCAAAGGAATACAATTTTAAGCCTATGGCAGCACAAGCACTACGGGTGAAACACATATCACCGTCGAGAACTGGCTTCAGCTCCACAACTGGGGTGTTGTCTCCTTTCTTCTGCAAAAGGTTGATTTCGAACCAACCAGGATGAAAGCCATCATCAAAAGGATTTGTTGATTCAGTAATATGTAGAAACAAAACAGACTTCTCTTCCTCTTCTTCTTGCTCCTCTTGGTGATTCATCATCTCTCTATTCTTCTGTGGGTTGGTTGATTCTTGTGGCAGAGTGTTCATGGTCTACTTCCAACGAGAACATCTATCTATCTCTCTATTTATTTGTTCAAACCGCTTCTACTTTTATTTAGTTTATTTGTTAAAAATAATTTTGCTTCTATTTCGATTCTAATTCTAAGATTTAGTGTTAATTACTATTTCAGAATATATTCTAATTCCAAAATTCTAATTTTTTTAATGATTATTTCAGAATATGTTCTAATTTAATTTTTTTCTAAAAAGTTGTTAATGTCTAGTTTCTTCATGGGAACTAAATCTCTGAGAATATATGTTATGTTAATTTTAGAGCCCCAGCTAATTAGATGAAATTCTATACAACCAAGAATTTCTATGTCATAGCAGAATTAACAATTTATCTCGATCGGGCAAGTTCCAATTTTGACTACACAATTCTGCAGCGATTGATGGAATTAGTAAGTGGGAGATTGCAAAGGCAGTCAATGTTAGGTTCCAAGGAAGCCCACACACTAGCTAAAACTAAGTGTCTCTTTTGGTTAGACATTTTCCTTGGGAAATGGAATTCATTTATCTTTTTATGCGGATTTTGTTTGGTTGTCTATTTACTGACAGAAAATTGGTTATTCATAAGATTGTTTTCCCACTACACATGGAATCCAAGTCTGAATGGGAGACTTCGAAATCAGATTCATGAAAACCGTTTCAATTTTCATGTTTATTTTTCATGCAACCAACCACACCCCAAATGAAAATCATATACACGAGAAAACTAAGTTATGGTCAGCGGTTGATAAACAAGGTTAGATGCTACAGACCACCTTTTTTGTGGTCGAATGCACTATGATGCTTAAGTCAATTAATTTGTGGGAGAAGGCTAAATTTAGACGGAGTACAATTATGTTAAATTTGCATACCTTTTGTTGAATGTTCTCTTTACCTTATATAATGTTTGTCATTAATTCTCTAAATGACTTAAGCATGTAGGGTGTGATGAGGGGAGACATTCTTTGCAACGGTTTTCCCCTTCATTGAGGTACGTCCTTGGGGGAGTGATTCCCACCACGACTTGTTTCCTCTGTAACATCTTTCTTCTCTAAGGGAAGAGATCCATTGAGTCTGGATTCAGGCCCTTGATTACGATATATTATCAGTGATCATTTTCGGGCCTTTTTAATGACTGGGTCTATCTTTTCAGGCCTCTTGGGTTGAGCCTAGACTGAAGTGTCTGCTCCTCGTGATAGATGATATTTGCCACATGTGCGGTCGTGATTTGAGTCTCATTTGATGTATTATCAGCTACTCCCCTAGTTAGGGGACATGCTTGCGTGGCCACTAACTCTACGACGGTTGGCTTTTCGACTTCATCATTGTTTTTTATGCAATGCATTTAATGTCGTTAACAATGGTCGATACGGTTGCTACTCCGATGTCTCATTCGCCTGTTCGTTTCGGCACAATTTGTGGGATTTCGTTCAACCATCATATCTCGCACGTCTTAGCATTAGTAGTTATTTCGTTGCCCAACCCTATAAAAGGGGGGGGGGATGAGATTTGTGTGTTATTTCTTTATGCTATCTCCATTATCAGAGTTGGTTTCATCTCACCTTCTTCATTTTCTACTTTGCACAATTCCTTTATGGTTGTTACTCCTGTGAGGTGTTCTTCGAGCTTAGGCAAGCGACGCGGGGGACTTTGGACAATGTTCGTCGAGAGTTCTCTCTAACATCTGATCTTGAGATTGTTTTGCCCAGGATTGGTGACAACCCTGCTCGTTCGCAGCATGGCAACATTGCACTGTATCTTGGCATGTTTAAGTCTGGTCTTCGACATCCGACCCAAAGATCTTTTGGTCTTATTTTATTTTTTGGGCCTTGTTCCTGCTCAGACAGGCCCCAACGGCTAGAGGGTGATGGTTGCAACCATGGCGAAAGCCATTCTATCTGGAGTTCCTCTGAACGAGAAGACTTTGCACTCTATGATGAGGCTTTCGGTAAGCAATAGTCATATTTGCTTTCTCTATTATCTTGCTTGTTTTGGGAAGCTTAAGGACGATTACAGGTCCTGGGCGAAGCCTCGATTTTATGCCTCCATGGATTCTGGATACTACAAGCTTCACATCCAGCCCATTCTGCGGTCGTTCTGGGAGCCCAGGAAGTGGATTAAACTGTATTTGACTACAAAGGAGTAGGCGATCCGTGATCAGTTTCTATCGCTTCCTCGAGTCCCTGTGGAGGCTTTTCGTGTCTTGGATGTTGTCGAGCGTAGTGGTTTGTACACTATGAACAAAACAAGCGTGTTGCATTTCTTGAGGCTCAAGCCTCTGAAGTTACTATTGCTCGTGCTAGCCATGTCGTTGTTCTGGCGAGGAGGAGGAACATGTTGCTCCTGTTAGCATTGATGGGAAAGTGAGCTTTGTTAAGAAAGTTACGAATCTCGATGTTCCTGTTGTTGCTGGTGGTGCTAGCTCGAATACTAGGAAAAGGAAGGCCCTTAGGCCTGGTAGCCCATCGAAGCAACTGGCGATTAGTCCTGGTCGTGTTCCAAAGAGGAAGCGGCTTGCTGGTTTTGCTAAGAGGATTGCTCGGATTGCTTCTCGTTCGATATCATCTGGAAAATATGATGAAGACTAGGCTCGTCTTGCTGCTCAAGAGGCTGAAGAGATAAATCAAACTCTGGAGAGGAATAAGAAAAAAATATTTTGCCTGTTGGACGAGCATGAGAAGAGCCTCATCTCTACTCAAGGCGTGCCTGATTTTGCCAAGTGGTCGTATGATGATCCTCGTGTCATCAATAATAAGACAATACAACTCAGCCTGGAGGTGTCTCATTATCCAACTTACATGAAGACAATAGCTGACTTTGACTACAACCCAGTGTTTGACGAGGTTGAAGTTAAGTTTCATCATCCCCATTATTCAAGTCGTGTTGCTGATGTAGCGGAGTTGCATGCTTCTTCTCCTACTCATCCCACGCCTGCCACTGTTGCTTTGAAGAAAAATGGCAAGAGTGGTAATTCTGTCATCACCACTATTCTGTCCCCGGTTACCAATGGCGGGGCTTCCATTCTTCCAAATCCCACTATTTTTCATCCGCCGATCGGTTGGAAGGAGCCAGTTCCCGGAGAGATCCGTATCAACTCAAAAAAGTTCAGCTGGTTCTTTGAGATGGATATCGAAGACAGTGGGCGTAATCTGATCATCTCGTGGAATATGATAGAGTGTCGAGGCCAGTGCTTCTACCAAGTGATCATCTTGATCAGGGTCTTAAACAAATCATGGAGGGATGAATCATCTCACTTATGCTGGGATGAAAGGGTCAGATTACAAGGCTGCACATGATCATGTGGCAGTCACAGAGTGGAAGATGGTGGGGCAGGCGTTGTTGTTTTCCCACGTTCTCTGCCAGTCTGATGAGATGAAGGCGGGGCAGGAGAAGGCAGTTGAGGCTGCTCAAGCTTTGTTGAAGGACGTAAAGAATTCCAAGACAAGTTTGTTGTTGAACTTGAGACCCTTGAAAAGGAGATAAACAAGCTTCATGATCGGTTGGATGTTGTTGAGAAGGAGTTGTCCAACGAGAAGGCTGGTTGTGACGAGGCAATGCATTCTACTGATGAACAATCTGCTTGTCGTAGAACCGCTGAGGAGCGAGTGATGCAGTTGACCGCTTAGCTCCTTATTGTTAAGTCGAAAACTTTTGCGAGGCTCACCACTGTTGAGGGATAACTTGTGTCGACTAAGAATGAAAATTTAGCGGTTACAAATAAGTTGAGGGGTGCAGATGCAGCGGACTGGAAGAGGGTCGTTGATGGTCTGATTGACCTTATCATCTTTATGGAATCAAAGGAGAGTCTTGATCTGTCAAGATACCGTGACTTGGCTGACCAAGTATTTGAAGACGACGATGATGAGGGATACGTTCTGGATCCTCCAAGTGATCTAGTTTATGAAGAACAATCATCTCCTCCTCCCTCTGATCCTAATGTTGTGGTAGAGATCGATCCTGTTGGTGGGGCTAGGGCACCACCACCATTTGCTGAAGAGAAGGGTCTGACTCCTTATGAAGAAAAGACTCTAGCTCCTCCCACTAATCATACCATTACAGTTGATACACAACCTCTTCCGTCTGTCCTTGTTTCGAATATCTCTGCTATTTCTTCTCCAATTATTGTATCTTCTTCCCCGGATGTAACAAAGTAGATGTTGAAGAAACTGTATTTTTGTTTATACTTGTGTATTTTTTGTTTCTTTGTTTGTTTTTTCTAGTGATCGTTTTCTGATATGCATGTCTCTTCTTATATACCGTGTCTTTAGAATTGTCGTAGTCGTAGCCTGACTAATGCCTACACTAACCCTTTTACCTAATTGTAGACAATAAATATGGTCTGACTTCGTTTACTTTGTACATCTCTATGTATAACTTAGTAGTCTACACTTGGCCGAATCTCTTCTTTTGAACTTGTTTCTTGTTTGTCTGAAAGTTTTGATACATTCTGACTTGTTAGATGTACTTTATGATCCTATATGGTGATCGGATTAGAGGTTGTATAACTTGTTAGATTTACGAGTAAGTTTGACTTATACGTCCAAACTCTTTTATACACACTACGTGGTCTGATATGTTAGTCGGGCCAGAAGCTTTACGAGTAAGTCTTACTTATATGCCCAGACTCTTTTAAACACATTTTGTGATCCAACGTGTCAGTCGGGCCAGTAGCTTTATGAGTAAGTCTGACTTATACGTCCGAACTCTTTTAAACACACTTCGTGGTCCGACATGTTAGTCGGGCCAGAGTGAACCACAAGGAGATGGCTTCCAGAGTAATGCAATTCTTCCACAAGTTCCATTCAGGATCGGAGTTACAAATTCCAACGTGCTTTACGAGTTAGCTAGACCACCATTCTCCGACACACTCATGAAAACCGCTCAGCCGAAACAATTCACTCCCCTAAAGTTTGAAACATATGATGGCATTACTGATTCGACAGACCATGTATGACACTTCCGCCACATGATGGCATTGAAAGAAAACACAGAGTCTATTTTGTGTCGAACCTTTCCCACCAGTCTCACGTCCACAAAGATGAGTTGGTTCAACAATCTTCCACCCAGATCGATAGACTCCCTCCAAGCACTAGCCAAGGCCTTCATCACAAGGTTCTTTGGCAGTTAGTGGATCAAAAAGGGCCCACACTATTTACTTCACATCAAACAAAAGCCCGAAGAAGCTATCAGGGACGAGTTAACCATGATCAGCAGATGCTGTGACGACACGGCCATAGCCACTTTCACCTCCAGATTAAAAAGATGGTCGTTTTACAACTCTCTGAACCTGGATCCTCCAAGGAACATGGCGACCTTATTGAAAACTGATAAAAAAATAATCACTCTCGAGGAGATGTTGGCCGCCAAGAAGAAGAACAAGTTCAAAAACATATCATTCCCAACAATTCGTGAAAAGAGGGAGGAAAGACGAAAATATGATAGGATGCGGGAAGAAAATGACTAGTCGAAAAGACATCTGACCAATGATAGATCAGAATGCAACAAGCAAGAACCCGAAAAGCTACAATCAGAATAAGCCAAACATGAATGGTCAACGAATGCAGTCAACACGACCAACAAAATGTTTACGACTTTAAAACAAGTCGAGTAAATGTACTGAAGTCCATGGTAAAGTTGGAAGACATTAAATGGCCACTCAAGCTAAGGGCAAATCCGGCCAGATGAGATAAGAACAAGTACTGTTCTTTCCATAATGACCATGGACATGACACAGAAAACTACTACAACTTGAAGGATTAAATCTAGTACTGGATCCAGATAGGACGACTTGGTTAATTCATCGTATTGAAAGACAAGCAGTCCAAAGGGAAAGAGAAAGCGAATACTACCACAGGGTCGAATGAATAGTTCAGAAAATTGATATATGTTCTACACAGTGTAGTTGGAGGAAAGGAACGATCTAAACGATCGCGGAAGCGATCAATCTTGAATTTACGGATGAGGATCCGATACCTAAAGACCACCTTTTTGGTGGTTGAAGGCACTCCGATGCTTAAGTCAGTTAATCGGTGAGAGAAGAGTAAATTTAGACAGAGTATAGTTCTGTTAAATGCATACATTTTTTCGAATGTTCCCTTTACCTTATATAATGTTCTTCATTAATTCCCCACGTGACTTAAGCATGTAGGGCGTGATGAAGGGGGGTGTTCTTTGCAACAGTTTTGTTTTTCATTGAGGTATGTCCTTGGGGAGTGATTCCAACCACGACTTGTTTCTTCGGTAACATATTTCTTCTCTAAGGAAAGATATCCATTGGGCCTAGATTGAGACCCTTGATTACGATCTATTATAAGTTATCCTTTTCAAGCCTTTTTAATGACTGGGCTTGTCTTTTCAGGCCTCTTGGATCGAGCCTAGACTGAAGCGTCTGCTCCTCGTGATAGATGATATTTGCCACATGTACAATCATGATTTGAGTCTCATTTGATGTATTATCAGCTACTCCCCTAGCTAGGGGACATGCTTGTGTGGCCAATGACTCTACCACGATTGGCTTTTCGACATCATCATTGTTTTTTATGGCGTGCAATTAATGTCGTTAACAAATGTTGATACGATTGTTGTTCTGATGTCTCATTCGCCTGTTCGAATACGACCAGCAAATCGCTTCCTCTTTGGAATACGACCAGGACTAATCGTTGGTTAGCATTAATTGTTTTTTCGTTGCCCAACCCATCGAAGCAACCAACGATTAGTCCTTGTCGTATTCCAAAGAGGAAACGGTTTGCTGGTTTTGCTCAGAGGGTTGCTCGGACTGCTTCTTGTTCGAGATCATCTGAAAAAGATTATGAAGACTAGGCTCATCTTGCTGCTCAAGAGGTTGAAAAGATAAATCAAACTTTGGAGAGGAGTAAGAAAGATGTATCTCGCTCATTGGACAAGCATGATAAAAGCCTCATCTCTACTCAAGGCGTGCCTGATTTCGCCAAGTGGTCGGATGATGATACTTGTGTCATCAATAATAAGATGTTACAACTCACTCTAGAGATGTCTCATTATCTGACTTGCACGAAGACCATAACTGACTTTGACTACAACCCAATGTTTGATGAGGTTGAAATTGATTGTGGTCAAAGTTCTAAGTCTCCTCTTCCCCATTCTCCAAGTTGTGTTGCTGATGTAGTGGAGTTGCCTGCTTATTCTCCTACTCGTCCCACACCTGCCACTGCTGCCTTGAAGAATGGAAAAAGTGGTACATCTATCATCACTACTATTCCGATTGTCAACCCGTTTACCAATGGCGGGGCTTCCATTCTTCCAAATCCTACTATTTTTCATCTGTAGATCGGTGGGAAGGAGCCAGTCCCCGAAGATATCCATATCAACTCATAGAAGTTCAGCTAGTTCTCTGAGATAGATATCGAAGATAATGCACATAATTTGATCGTCTTGTGCCATAAGTATTTGATTGAGAGGGTGTCGAGGCTTGTGCTTCTGCCAAGTGAACACCTCGACCAGGGTCTTAAACAGAGCATGGATGGGATGAATCATCTCACTTATGCTGGGATGATAGGGTCATATTACAAGGCTACACGTTATGTGGCAGTCATGGAGAGGAAGATGGTGGGGCAGGCGTTTATGTTTTCCCACGTTCTTTGCCAGTCTGATGAGATGAAGGCAGAGTAGGAGTGGGCAGTTGAGGCTGCTCGGGCTTCGTTGAAGAAAGTAAAGGCTATTCAGGACAAGTTTGCTGTTGAACTTGAGACATCGCAGAAGGAGATGAACAAGCTTCGTGACCGGTTGGATGTTGTTGAGTAGGAGTTGTCCAGTGAGAAGGCTGGTTGTGGCTGACAGAAACGCTAATGAGTAATCTGCTTATCGTAGGATTGCTGATGAGTGAGTTGTGCAGCTGACCGCTGAGCTCGTTACTGTTTATTCGGAAACTTCTGCAAGGCTCAGCACTATTGAGGGAGAGCTTGTGTCGACTAAGAATGAGCATTCAGCGATTACTAATAAGTTGAGAGGTGCAGAATGAGCATCCTAGAAGAGGGTCGTTGATGGTCGGATTGACCTCATCGACTTTATGAAAATCGGAGGAGAGTCTTGATCTTTAGAGATACCGTGACTAGGCTGACCAAGTATTTGAAGACGCCGATGATGAGGGATACATTTCGGATCCGCCAAGTGATTCGATTGATGAGAACAACCGTCTCCTCCTCTATCTGATCCTAATGTTGTGGTTGAAACCGATCTTGTAGGTGAGGGTAGGGCACCACCACCATCTGCTAAAGAGAAGGGTCTGACTCCTTCCAAATATGGTCTGATTTCGTTTACTTTGTATATCTCTATGTCTAACTTAGTAGTCTAGACTTGGTCGAATTTCTGCTTTTGAACTCGCTTCTTGGTTGCCTCAAACTTGTGATATGTCCAGACTTGTTAGATGTATTCTGTGATCCGATATGGTGATCGGATTAGAGGTTGTATAACTTGTTAGATTTATGAGTAAATCTGACTTATACGTCCAGACTATTTTAAACACATTTTTGTGTTTCGACATGTTAGTCGGGCCAGAGGATTTACGAGTTAGTATGAATTATACATCCATACTCTTTTAAACACAGTTCTTGGTTCAACATGTTAGTCGAGCCATAAGCTTTACGAGTAAGTCTGAATTATATGTTTAGAATCTTTTAAACACATTTCGTGATCTAACATATTAATCGGGCCAGAAGCTTTACGAGTAAGTGTGACTTATACGTCTGGACTCTTTTAAACACACTTCGTGGCCCGACATGTTTGTCGGGCCAGAAGATTTACGAGTAAATCTGACTTGTACGTCCAGACTCTTTTAAACACACTTCGTGGTCCGACATGTTAGTTGGGCCAGAAGATTTTAGGTTGAGTCTGACTTATACGTCTAAACTTACTAAGTTCACTTTATAGTTGATCAGACCAAAAGTTTTATGGGTATGTCTGACTTATTTGTCCTGACTCTTTTTTTAAAGCTTGCCTTATGGTCCGACATTTTGGTTGGGCCAGAAGTTTTACGAATAGATACCTAGTCTGACTTTGATGTCATGACTGGATTAGATTTTTTGAACACAAAATGAATGGTTCCTGGAATTTTGAAGGTTATTGATAATACTTCTTCAAATGTTCGACATTCCATTGTCATTGTAGTTGTTCACCCTTCGAATCTTCTAACGGGCATGTTCCCCTTATGTTGATTTTCACCATTTTGTATGGTCCTTTCCAGTTTGGATTCAATTTACCTGCACCTGGTTGTTTTGTATTGAGTTGGATTTTTCTGAGCACCTAGTTGCCGATGCTAGACTACGTGGCTTTACTTTTATATTATAGTAACTTGCCATTCTTTGTTGGTAGGCTGCCGTTTTGATCGAGGCTTTTTCTCGTTTCTCATTGAGAAGGTCCAGTCTGACTCGTAGTGCTTCATTGTTATCCTCTGTTCAAAACTCTTCTGTTTCTGAATGTTGGCATGTCAATTTCTACTGGTACCATTGCCTCAAATTCGTATGCTAGGGAAAACGATGTTTCTTCGGTCATAGCTCTTTTCGTTGTTCTGTACGCTAAGAGAATGCCTGGCAATTCAGACACCCACGATCTTTTTGATGCTTCGAGCTTTTTTCTTATTGTTTCTAGGATTGTTATGTTGGTCACCTCTGCTTGTCCGTTCGCTTGTGGGTAGGTGGGTGCTAAGAAGTGTTGTTTGATATTTAAGTTTTCACACAACTTTTTGACTATGTTGCCTTCGAATTTTTTCCATTGTTAGTGACAAATACTTTGGGGATTCCAAATCTGCATATTATATCCTTCTAGAGAAAGTTTTTGATTTGAACTTCTCCGACTCTGCCAACGATTCTACTTCTACCCATTTGGTGAAGTAATCCACTGCCATCAGGATGATTTTTTTTTTCTGTCGGACACTGGAAGTGGTCCTACGATGTACCATTCTCCATTGCTCAAATGGCCACAGACTACTCATAGGGATTAGGCTTTGGCCTGGCATGTGAGTGTATGGAGAAAATCGTTGACATTTGTTTCAAGTACGAATGGCTTCATTTGCATCCTTTTGCATTGTTGGCCAGTAGTATCCCAGTGTTAAGGCTTTGTGGGCTAATGTCCTTCCTCCTAGATGGTTCTCGCATATGCTGAAATGAATTTCTCGTAGAACATAATCGCATCGCCGAGTGAGAGGCATCTTAGCAGCGGTCTTGTGGCAAACCTTTTGTAGAGTCTGTCGTTAATCAGTGTGTATTGTGCTACTCTGTTTCGCAGTTTATGGGCCTCCATCTTATCCATTGGTAGTGTTTTGTTTTGTATGTACGTCAGGATTGGAGTCATCCAATTGCTCTCCTGATCTTTTGTACATGTTTCTTACATCTGATTTTCCAGTATTGAGCTTTCATGTAGTGTGACGAGTAGATTATCAATTTTTGCAGCTCGTGATACCTCCTTAGCCAGTCTCTCAGCTTTGTCATTTTCCGTTCTTGCGCATCGTTGAACGGTTATTTTTTTGAAGCTTTCAATCAGCTCACTTGCCTTTTGATGATATGCTTTCATTCATGCGTTTTTGACTAAGAATTCGCCGTTCAACTGGTTGACCACCAATTTAGAGTCAGTGAAAACGCTGACTTCTTTTACTCCGAGGTGTTTGACCAATTGTAATCCGACTATCATTGCTTCATACTCGGATTCATTGTTTGAGGCTTTGAAACTGAATTTTATTGCCTTTTTCAACGTCACACCTTCCTCATTGTACATAATTATTCCAGCTCCACTCCTCTTCTCATCAGATGCTCCGTTGCAGTGTAGGATCCACTCGTGAGAAGTTGATTCAGTGTTTTCTTTATCTTGAATGTCTTTCGGTCGATGCTCGTTGATGCCTATGAACTCGGCGATGAAATTTGATAAATGTTTGAGCCTTTATTGCAATCTTAGGAACATAATTGATATTGAACTGACTGCCCATTTTACCATTCTTCCAGATAGCTATGGTTTGTGTCGTACCGATCGAAGTGGTTGTGTGGTCATGACAATGATAGGGTGGGATTAAAAGTATGGTCGTAGCTTTGTTGAACATATGACCAGAGCGAATGCTAACTTCTCCAGGGAAGGGTAATTAGCTTCTGGGTCTCCAAATGTCTTGCTGACGTAGTAAATTGGGTTTTATGTGTCGTTTTCTACTCATATTAGTACTGAACTGATTGCATGTTTGGACACTGATAAGTACAAGTATAATGTTTCTCTTGTTTTTGGCTTTGACAGTAGTTCAATGCTCCCCGTGTACGCCTTTAGGCTTTGGAAAGCTTTTTCGCATTCCTCACTTTATTTGAACTTTTTGATCCCTTTCAAGATCTTGAAGAAGGGAATGCATTTGTCTGGCAAACTGGAGATGAATATGTTCAAGGCTGTTATTCTACCATTGAGGTTTTGTACACCTTTATTGTTGGTAGAAGACTAGATGTTGAGAAGCATTTGTATCTGTTTTGGCCAGCTTCGATTCCTCTCTAATTGACCATGTACCCTAGGAATTTCCCTGATTCTATTCCGAACGTACATTTTTCTGAGTTTCGCTTCATTTTGTACTTCCGGGGCTTGAAGAAGGCTTGCTCGAGGTCTTTGATGTGGTCATTTTGCGCAGGCTCTTGACTAACATGTCGTCAATGTATACTTCCATGATCTTGCCTTTCTGATCTTTGAACATCCTGTTCAAAGGACGCTGTTACGTGGCTTCCGCATTCTTTAGTCCGAATGGCATCACTCGGTAGCAGTACATTCCTCTTTCTGTTATGAAAGATGTTTTTTCCTGGTCAAATGGATGCATTTGTATCTAGTTGTAGCCAGAGTATGCGTTCATGAAGCTTAAAAGCTCGTGTCCGAAAGTGGCGTCCACTACCTGGTCTATTCGTGGGAGTGGAAAACTATCTTTCAGACAAACCTTATTTAGATCCCAGTACTCTACACACACCCTCCATTTACCATTCTTTTTCTTGACCAAAACTGTGTAGGATAGTCAGTCCAGGTAGTGGGATTCCTTGATCATCCCTGCATTCATTAAGCGATGCACCTCCTTGTTGATTGATTGGTTACGCTCTGGGGCAACTAGTCTTCTTTTCTGTTGGTCTGGCTTCTTATTCGGGTTGACTTGCAACCTGTGAGTGATGACGGATGGATCAATGCCTACCATGTCATTAATTGTCCAGGCAAAGACGTCTTGATTTTCTTTCAACAGTTGGATCAACTGCTTAGTTAGTTTTGGATGAAGTTTCGTGCCAATCCGGACTGTTTTTCTTTTCTCTTCACCGTCCATATGGACTGTTGTTGTTTCTTCTTCTGGTTGTCTAGTGTTTGATCGACCTCTCAGACTGATTGGAGCTGCATTTTCCTCTGGTAGGTCGTGATTCATTTGCAATTAACCAAGTTTCTGTAATGGCTCCTCTGGTCGTGACTATGATTGGTATCTGTTCGGGGCCTTCATTGCTGCATAGTGGCATTCACGCACAACTGGTTGATCATCTTTGATGACCCCAACATCGTCATCAGTGTGATATTTAAGACAATGATGCATGGTAGATGACATTGCACCTATGTTGTGTAGCCAAGGTCTTCTTAGAAGCATGGTGTATGCGGATGGTGCACCAACAACGAGGAAGTCCGTTAATAGGACTCGTCATTTACCTGGCTCTCCTGCCTCGATTGGTAAACAGATTAGTTCGAGTGGCCGACATTGTTCTCCACTAAAACCTACCATCAGTTGGTCATTGGGTGTAAGCATCTCTTCACTGAATTGCATCTGGCGGATAGCTATTAGGTACAGAAGGTTGACCGAGCTACTTATGTCGACTAGTACATTTGATTTCCCATTTGGCTATCAAAACCGAGATCATGAGAGCATCATTGTGCGAGAAATGAACTCCTTGTGCATCATTTTTGGAAAAGGTCAGAGTTTGTTGATGTATTCTGGCGCGCAGAATGGAAGGCTTTGGGTATCGGATCCTCGTCCATAAATTTTAGATTGATCGCTTCCGCGATCGGTTAGATCGCTCCTTCTCTCCAGCTACACCGTGTAGAACATATATCAGTTCTCTAAACTATTCATTCGACCCTGTGGTAGCGTTCACTTTCTCTTTCCCTTTGGACTGCTTGTCTTTCAATGCAATGAATTCACCGAGTAATCCTCTTTGGATCCAGTACTCAATTTCATTCTTCAAGTTGTAGCAGTCTTCTGTGTCATGTTTGTGGTCCTTATTGAAAGAACAATACTTCATCTTATCTCGTCCGATCGGATCTCCCCTCAGCTTGAGTGGCCATTTAAAGATGTAAACATTTGCTTGACTTGTTTTTAAAGTTGTAAACATTTTGTAGGTCGTTTTGATTGCATTCGTTGACCATTCATGTTTGGCTCTTTCGGATTGTAGCTTTCTGGGTTATTGCTTGTTGAATTCAGATTTCTCATTGGTTTTGTGTATTTTTGATTGGCCATTTTCTTCCCGCAACTTATCATCTCATTGTTTTTCCTCCCTCTTTTCCCGAGTTGTTGGGAATAATCTTTTTTTGAACTCGTTCTTTTTCTTGGCAGCTAACATCTCCTCGAGGGTGATGTATTTTTGAGCAGTTTTCAATAAAGTTGTCATGTTTCTTGGAGGATCCAAGTTCAAAGAGTTGTAAAATGACCCTCGTTTAATCCGAAGGTGAAAGTGGCTATGGTCGTATCGTCACTGTATTTATTGATCATGGTTAACTCGTTAGTAAAACGAGTAACGTACTCCCTGATAGTTTCTTCGGGCTTTTGTTTAATGTGAGTAAATAGTGTGGGCCCTTTCTGATCCACTGACTGCAACTTGTGATGAAGGCCGTGGATAATGCTTGGAAGGAGTTTATCGATCTGGGAGGAAGATTGTTGAGCCAACTCATCATTGTGGACATGAGACTGGTCAGAAAGGTTTGACACAAAATGAACTTCGTGTTTTCTTTCAATGCCATCATGTGGTGGGAATGTCGTACATGGTCTGTTGGATCAGTAATGCCATCATAAGTTTCAAACTTTGGGGGAGTGAACTTTTTCGCCAGAAGAGTTTTTATGAGTGCGTCGGAAAATGGTGGTCTGGCTAACTTGTAAAAACGTTCGTATCTGTAACTCCAATCCTGAATGGAACTTGTGGAAGAATTGCATTACTCTGAAAGTCATCTACTTGTGTTTTACTGTCTTCAAAGTTTGTTCGTCGAAGTTCGATAGGAACTTCGTGGTTCTCTTGAATGTCGTTGGCAGAATTTTGCTAAACTAGAAGTTGGGCGAGCTCAACAGGTGCATCACACTTCTGGATGAGCTTTTCAACCACTTTGACCAAATAATCCTGTTAGGGCGTCACGCACCTGCGTGAATTCCTTGGTCCACTATACATAACATTGATATTGTCCCTAAATTAAACACCACCATATTAGGCCTTTCATCTGGGCCAAGGTGGTGTGGGGTTTTCTCCAATATGCCTCGTTGCTGTTAGGGAGTGGACAATTCCTTATATTCATAGATGACAACTTCACCTTAGTTGATGTGGGACTATTCAAGCTAATTCTATCCTAACAATCTCCACCTTAACGCAAATTGTCACATCTTACAATACATGTGATCTTCAACCATCATGAGGAATACGTGGAACACCTCCATCGGATTGATAGTCAACCATCTCGAGGAACACCTCCACCAATTCGATCTTCAACCATCTTGAAGAACACAAGAACACGTGGATCACCTTCACCTAGATTGTCAGGAATCCCCTTGGCAAAATCTACAACATCTCGAGGATCCGCATTTCAAGGAACCATCGCCAAGCTCCAACCGAATTGTTGGCTCTGATACCACTTGTTAGGGCGTCACACACCTACGTGAACCCCTTGGTCCACTATATGTAGCAACGATATTGTCCCCAACTTAAACACCACCATATTGGGCCTTCCATCTGGGCCTAGGTGGTGTGGGGTTTTCTCCAAAAGACCTCATTGTTATTAGGGAGTAGACAACTCTTTATATTCTTAGAGGGTTTGTCTAACGGGCGAGGAAACGAGCGAGGAAACAGGCGAGGGAGGGGGTGGAACCCTCCATCCCTTTCGAGACGTGTGCATGCGTGCATCTCGAGGGGGATGGAGGGTTCCACCCCCTCCCTCGCCCGTTTCCTCGCTCGTTTCCTCGTCAATTAGAATTTCTCATTCTTAGATAACAACTCCACACCTTAGTTGATGTGAGACTATTCAAGCCAACTTTATCCCAACAATCTCCACCTTGGCGCGAATTGTCACATCTTACAATTCATGCGATCTTCAACCATCTTGAGGAGTACGAGGAACACTCCACTGGACTGATAGTCAACCATCTCGAGGAACACGTGGATCACTTCCACCTAGATTGTAATGAATCCCCTTGGCAAAATCTACAACATCTCAAAATCCGCATCTCAAGGAAACATCGCCAAGCTCCAGCCGAATCGTCAGCTCTGATACCACTTGTTAGGGCATCACGCACCCAAGTAAACCCTTTGGTCCACTATACATAGCAACAATATTGTACTCCCCAACTTAAACACCACCATATTGGGCCTTCCATCTGAGCCTAAGTGGTGTGGGGTTTTCTCCAAAAGACCTCGTTGCTATTAGAAAGTGAACAACTCCTTAAATTATTAGATAACAACTCCACCTTAGTTGATGTGTAACTATTCATGCCAACTATATCCCAACAATTTCCACCTTAGCGCGAATTATCACCACGGGGATCTGTCATTGTACTACCAGACGTCTGGGATGGTTGGGCCACCACTCCATGTGGTTGTATTACATTACTTGGTATGATTGGTTCTCCTGGCATTGGATTTGGGATATGGCTAATTGGTAATTCAGTTTCACTAGCAGAAGGGTTGCTTTGATTGTTGAGCTGAGAGTTTGTTGTAGGTTCCATTTGCACTAATTCTTTCTGTTACTAATTCATGCTAAGAAAATTACCAACAACAAACTATCTTTTTGAAAAGGAAACTGTTGTTTCCTACGGACGACGCCAAACTGATGCGTCCAAATCCAGTTTCCTAAAGATTTGACCTGCAAAACAAGGTTAGATTGCCAAAGACCATCTTTTTGTTAGCCGAAGGTACTCGGCTGCTTAAGTCAGTAAATTTGAGGGAGAAAATTAAATTTGGACTTTCATACCTTTTGTTGAATATTCCTTTTACCTTATATAATGTCTGTCACTAATTCTCCACACGACTTAAGCATGTAGGGCGTGACGAGGGGAGACGTTCTTTGCAAAGATTTCCTCCTTCATTGAGGTACGTCCTGGGGGAGTGATTTCCTGCCATGACTTGTTTCCTCTGTAATGTCTTTCTTCTATAAAGGAATAGATCCGTTGGGCCTTGATTCAGACCCTTGATTAGGATTTATTATCAATGATAATTTTCGGGCCTTTTTAGTAATTGGGCCCATCTTTTCGGGCCCCTTGGGTCAGGCTTAGACTGAAGTGCCTTCTCCTCGTGACAGATGATATTTGCCACATTTGCAGCCGTGATTCAAGTCTCATTTGATGTATTATCCGAAAAAAAATGAGCGAAGGGCGAACAAGTTCAACAACTTATCAACTTATGGAGAATTCATATGGTCTAGTAGAAGATCAACAACTCATCAGATGGTCTAGTGAAGAGACAAGCCTGTAGGTATGACTGTAGGAGTGTATGTTGATGAGCTACTAGAGATGAAAAATCTTATCATACATGTCCATTTATACCTGAAAATTCTTGATGAAATGATATTGCTCAAAACTTTTACACTAGTAGCTCGAACTCATTCTGTGAGATCAGTTATATTTATCGTTACTTGTTGACTTATTTTTTTAGTTGCATATAATGTTCATATCAAATGGAAACTACTGGTTGCTACTTCATCGTTCAACTTGAAGTGTGTTTTTTTAAAGTACATAAGCTCATAAATTATGATGGTGCGCAAGTACATAATTAATCTCATGAATTATAGGTTCTGAATTCAAAATGTTGTAGTAAATATCAAGGGAATTCTTAGTGTTGAAAAACATCGAACACTCTTATTCTTCTAAAACTTGTCGGGGCATGCAGGGGTAGAACAATAGATAGTAGCAACAAAAACTAAAAAGTTTTCAAATTGCTATATAGAAAGTAATAATACATTAATAACACCCATTACATATATCAGCACTCCCCAAATGGTGCGCTAAACAACTTCAATCTCAAAGCGAAAAAAATTACAATTAAGAAAAAAAACACTTGATTAGTATGAAATCAGGGCATACAGGAGGCAAGTCTTGGTAGCTTCTCAAAGTATCCAGGATGGGCTTCGTCTTCTTATCCAAATCCTTTCTGTGCTCTGTCATTTGAACCAGCACACCAAGGTATTGGGGAAAACAAAGCAAACAACTACAAAAAAATTATACCAATGGAATAACCAAGTAATATCGCCAAACAAATATTCAATGTAAGAAAATAATCAATGCAAAATAAAGGACACCAAGATATACGTGGAAAACCCTTCAAGGTGAAGGGTAAAAAACCACGAGGAAAATTCGATCAATCCACTAATCAATAAAAGAAGTACAATGTTTTTCTCAATCCTTTTTCTCAAGGCTTGAGAAATACAAGGACCAATACAAGGGTTACCTCACAAGAGCTTCAGTCAACTTCCCAATCAAAGGGAGATTACACCGAAACAAACGGAACCAAAATACGACAAGAAATGGATCCAAAACACTCGTGTGAGTCTTTAATCAAACCCCCAACAATCAACTCTTCCTTCCCTTCTTTCTTCTCTCTCAATGGAGTCACGCACGACACGCAACCATCACACTCTACGCTGTCGCACAAAAATAGCCATCGCACAAACACGCTGTCGCATAAACACACACACCACGGTTTGTCATTTTTTTTTCTTTGCTTTTATAAAACATTAAAGCAACCCTAACTCTTTCTTCCAGGGCCTGGTCCACCCTAATGGGCTGGATCCACCCAAAAAATCTCCCCCTCCATACCATAAGGGGGGAGTCATAGCCTAAGTACATTAGGCCATTCTAATGAGCTCTTTACAGAACTCATGTTTCTCTTTAAGAACCACTTTTGTCATCATGTCGGAAGGATTTTTGCTAGTATGAATCTTCTCAAGTTGGAAACAATTCTTCTCAAGCACATCACATATCCAGTGGTAACGAGTATCAATATGCTTGGTACGCCCATGGCATGTGGCATTCTTGCTCAGCTGGGATTGTCATAATGCACAACATATTTTTTTTGATTCACATCCAATTCCTTGAGTAATCTTTTCAACCATAACATTTCCTTCCCTGCTTCAGTAATGGAAATGTATTCGGTTTCAGTCGTTGACAAGGCAACAAACTTTTGCAATCTAGACTGCTAAGATACAATTGCCTCTGTAAGAGTGAAAACATAACCTGAAGTAGACCTCTTCCTGTCAAGATCACTTGCCATATCTGCATCTGTGAACCCTTCCAATACGGTTCCTGAATTACCAAAACATAAACGAAGCTTTGAAGTACCCTTCAAGTACATTAGAATCCATTTAACTGCATCCCAATGTTCTTTTCCTGGATTATCAAGATACCTACTCACAACACCAATTGCTTGAGCAATATCTGGTCTTGTACAAACCATCGCATACATCAAACACCCTACAGCAGAGGAGTATGAAATACCTGTCATCTCCTTCATTTCTTTCTCAGTGCTAAGAGACAACTTTGCACTTAACTTGAAGAGATTAGCAAGTGGAGTGATCACGAGCTTAGCATCACTCGTTCAACATATTTTTCTTGTGACAACCACAACTTCTTAGTTTTCCTGTCATGTACAATCCTCATTCCAAAAATGTGTTGAGGTGGCCCCAAGTCTTTCATATCAAAAGACATAAACAAATATTTCTTCGACCTGCCAATCATATCAACATTTTTTTCAACAATTAGCATATCATCAACATAAATCAAGAGAATAATAAAGCTACTAAGCGAAAAATATCTTACATAAACACAATGATTTAGAAGTGTTTTCTTGTACCCATTACCCACCATAAATGAGTCAAACTTCTTATACCACTGTCTTGGAGCTTGTTTCTGCCCATAAAGACTTTTTTTCAATTTGCAAACTATATGTTCTTTCCCTTTCACTTTAAAACCCTCTGGTTGTGCCATGTAAATTTCTTCATGAAGAAACACGATTTTAACATCTAATCGCTCAATCTCAAGATCCAGGCTAGCTGCAAGACTCAACACTACTCTAATAGAGATCATCTTCACAACTGGTGAGAATATCTCATCTATGTCTATCCGCTTTTTTCGCGCAAAACCTTTCACCACTAACCAATCTTAATGCTTCACATGTTTCCCATCACCATCCCTTTTCAGCTTGTACACCCATTTGTTCTTCAAAGGTTTTCTACCTTTGGAATCTCAACTAACTCATAAGTACCGTTCTTATGTAAGGAACTCATCTCATCTTGCATAGCCTTCATCCAACTATATTTTATCTTTATGAGCTAGTATTTCTTGCAAATTTTCTGGCTCACCTTCTTCTGTAAGCAAAGCATACTCAGAATCAGGGTACTTCTTTGATGGTTAGTGTTTTCTGGTAGACATTCTTACCTGAGGCTCTATTATTTGCTGAAGGGGTTGCTATTTTTGCTCTGTTTCATCTGTTTGTACATGATCATCATCAACTTCATTTTTTGGTATATGGTCACTTACTATATCATCTGGCATCTTTCCCCCATTTTCAACATGTGACAAAAGATGAAGAAGTGGGGTAAGATCTGATACCTCACTCTCTGTCTGCTTGGTCTTCTCAATTTTCTCAAAATCTGCAATGGTATGATCTTCATAAAATACCACATCTCTGTTTCTAACAATCTTCTTATTCTCAGGGTCCCACAATCTGTAGCCAAACTGTCCATCTCCATAGCCAATGAAAATACATGGAAATGCCTTCTCATCAAGCTTTGAGTTTTGTTCCTTGGGTACATGAACAAACAATTTACACCCAAAACACCTTCGGCAACCTAGCCATGTGAAGCATGCATCAGACCCTTTCTACAATAGTCCTATTCATTATCTCTGCCACTCCATTATGCTGTGGAGTGCGAGAAACTGTCATCTCGTGCCGTATACCATGCTCATCACAATAAGCTTTAAATTCGTTTGATGTGTACTCACCCCCATTATCACTACGGAGACACTTCAAGAGTCTACCTATTTCTCTTTCAATTTTGGCATGGAAGTCCTGGAAGCACTGGAAAAACTAGTCTTTAGATCTGATGAAATAAATCCACACATTTCTTGATGCATCATCAATAAATGTCAAGAAATATCTACTACCACCAAGAGAATCTACTTCAATGGGACCACAAAATCAGTGTAAACAAATCTACAAACCAATTTTTCTACTTGATGATCTATGAAATGAAACTCTATGATGTTTACCAAATAAATAATGATCACAGGGGTTAGGAGGGGTACCTTTCAAGGAGAGAATCAATTTCTTCTTTGCTAAGAGTTGCATAACTTTCTTACTTGTATGTGCAAGTCGCCTATGCCACAAGTTCAGAAAAGTATCATTTTCAGTTGCATTCAAACCACCCTTACACAACTTCACCTGAGTCTTGTATAAGGTGCAACACGCCTTGCCTTTTGCCACAACAAGTGAACCTTTGGTAAGCTTCCAAGCACCATTACTAAAGTAATTCATATATCCTTGTTTATCCAAAGCAAGTCCAGAAATCAAATTTATGCGAAGATATGGAACATGGCGTACATCTTTCAAAGTCAAAGTGCATCCCATATTAGTTTTAATACGTACATCACCCATTCCCACAATCTTGGAGAAACTAGTATTACCCATCTTCTCACTGCCAGAGTCTCATGCTCTATAAGTAGTGAAGTAGTCTTTCTCTGGAGTAGCGTGATAAAATGCGCCGGTGTCAACAATCCATTTGCTCCATTCGTTTGCAATATGCAAACATTCACATTCGCCACACAAAAGAACCACGGGTTGTTCATCTTAAATAGCAACTGTAATCCAATTGTATCCAATTGCAACACTTTCGTCTAATTATAATCAAATAACTAACAAACTCATACATTTCTTCTCTCTTCCTCCACCTGGATCTTCTGCTTTAGATAAAAAAAAAACAAATCATCCCCAATTCACAAATTTCCACTCCACCCTTAAGAACTTTTCATAAAAATCTCCAGCTCAAGAAACCCACCTCAGAAATCGCATTTTCAACTATAACGCCTATCTAGGAGATCCATTTAATAGCTCCATTTAGAACTAAGTGGTCAAGCACTGACTAAAGCTTGTTCCAGTGTGCAAAAATGCAGAAAAAGCAGCACACTGTCCACTGTTTCAGCAACCAGACATGCAGAAACAGAGCCTTGACTGTACTCTGTCTTGCGCACTGTAAAAACAGGGGAAAAACCAATTTGTTAACCCTGTATTCAACCCTGCAAACTATAAAACAGATAAGCAGTAATCTATATAAAGAAAACAGTCCCAATCCCCGGAAAACACCACAATAAAACTGACTGAATCAGCACACAATCACGACCTTTCACCGTCCATGTACCAAACAACAGCTTTCCCAACTGTTTCATGCTCCAAATCAAAGGAAATAATGCATTCTCCAAGTTTCACAGTAATACTTAAAACTGGTTCCAATGGCAGGGAAAAATCCACATCTTCCCTCAATGTGATGGCAGAATCTAATCATGAAACGATATAAAAAGGACTTGGAGGCACCTTATAATCAGTGTTCTAAAAATCGCTAGGCGCTGGGCGGGCGGAGAGCAGGTGCCTAGCGCCCAGGGGCTTAGGCGGACGCCTAGGCGGACTTAGGTTTTGTATTATAACTTTAATAATTTACAAAAGTAAAGCATAATACCTTATCAATTACATCCAATTTAATGCCAATATACATATGCAAAATTTAAAAACATGAAAAATTAACAATCATGAACAAAATTTATTAAAACTCAAATGACTGAAGTTAGTCATGATAGGTACTTTATATAAAATTGAATTTGTGGACAAATATCCAAACCTACTCTTTTATTTTTCTTCAAATTGCATGAATAACCTCAGTCATGTTTGATAAAATCTACATTAGTAAAATTGGTATCGGCAGATCCTTTGAGAATTCCATTAAGTAATCATCATTTGCTACATTTAGACATATACTTAATAAAAAATAATTAAATAGTTTATTTCTAAAAAAGAGGAAAGAAAAATAAAATAAGAATACAATCAGCCTTATTAAAAAATAAAAATAAAAATAAAAATAATCCGCCCAAACTGCTCAGAACCGCCCAGATTGTCAACCCAGCCATTAATCTGGGCGGTTTTCCACCTTCTAGCGCCTAGGCGCCGCCTAGGCCGATTTTTAGAACACTGCTTATAATCCAACCCCAATTCATAGACCTAATCAACATGTCACTAGAACAATCTATAGTTCAAGACGGTATTATGGTTAAAGGCTACTTAAATTCTTTATCCTACAATTTGGTACTGTTGAAAAAGCTTCATACACTCAAATTAGTAGGCGCAACTGATTTCCCACCACTAATTACTCTTCCTTTCAAATTTTCGCCAAACCTCATCAAGCTCACCTTAACCGAGGTCCTCAAATTGTTGAAAAATGCCTATTTTGAAACCAAGATGGTTATCTCTCGCAATAGTTTTCAACAGCTACAATGCTTGAAACTCGTGAGCTTAGAATACATCACTGAATTGGCAAGAAAGAAAGGAGCCTTACCCAAGCTTGAGCAACTGTTTTTTTATGACTGTCACAACCTGAAGGTGTTAACTGGATTCCAGCACTTGAATAAGCTCCAAGACGTGTACCCAAAGGACCCAACTACTGAGTTAAGACAGTCCATGCAACAGGAAAATCCCCAGTTTCAACTCCACATTCATCCACTGCAATAAGATCAGTAAGTTTCTTTTTTTTCTTTTATTTATTTATGTTTATTAGAGTAGTATCCATTCTTACTGTCAAATGTAAGTTCAAATTTGATGGGATTACTTAGGAGTTCAAGAACATATGCATGCAACATATTTGGATATTCAACTTATAGCACACATAATCGCAATAAATTGGTTTTTCTAGTCCCATCCTAAATTCGTCATGTTTGAAGAACATTTACCATCACAGTGCAAATTATTATCTCAAGGTTTAGGTACATGAACCTTTGACGTTCCCCAATGTTTTTCTAACAACCATTTCCAATCTTCGTCTTTTACAAATGGTGGTCGATTTTGAAGTCGTTCCTCATCTGTCCCATGTATATCGTAATAGTCCTCTTTAATTCAGATCGATAGTCCCTCCATTTTTTTCCCATTTCCTTCATTAACAATTTTTTTCTTTCTGGATCATCCCCCATGTCGAACTTTTCCTGAATAAAAGAACAAATTTGATCAAATCTAGCATATGTGACCAATATATATACACATATATTATAATGATACACTACACCAAATTTCCCCATCAGCAATGGTTTGGAACCGTGGGGGTAACCGATGGCCACGGCTAAGAGGCGTGGGCTATAGAGGCGTCACGAAATCATCCGTGACGGCTATAAACCGTGGCTAAAATTTTAGCAACGATTTTATGTTCAGGACGGTCGATGATTTAGCCACGGTTCTAAATCGTTGCTAAAATTTTAGCAACGGTTTTAAGTCGTGGCAAGTACTAGCCACGACCTAAAACAGTGGCCAGACTTGCCACGGCTTAAAACCGTTGCTAAAATTTTAGCCACGGTTTTAAGCCGTGGCTAGTAAAAAAAATTAATTTTTTTTTAAAATTAACCTCTAGTGGGGAGGGGCAACTATGGAATGCCAGACCTTTATTACTTATCAAAAATTGACTTACAAACGCTACGGGGGTACATTACGACGTTACCCGTATTAAAACCAAAACAATAGAAAAAACATGTCCTTAAAACAATTGCCACGACAAAGACAGAACTTAAAACATCAAAAAGACTTGAGGCCAAAACAAATGACCCAACCAGAATGCGCGTAAATATGCCCTAGCAGCCAGCACACGCTGAAACACCAACGCCATCTGAATAATCACCCTGAAAAACAGCCAACAGGACGCTGCATCGTACCCTCGCGAACTGTGTTTCGCAGCAGCATGCAGTAACCATCCCTCGCATCCACCATCTCGACGCTGGGCACAACAACAACATCTCCTCAACAGGCCGCAACATCTCAGTAGGCCGCAGAAAACCATCAGTCCGCAACATCTCAGCTCCCAGCATGCACTCTATTTTGCAACAGAGTGTTCCAACCAACAACCTGTTGGATGTGGTACTAGAGTGTAGGTGCGCTGCAAGCCTGCTCGACGCGCATCCTCGCTCCTGCATAAAAAACAACAACATCCTATACACCAGAGAAATGCACATCTCCAGTGCGAACCGCGCACTTGCAGTCCAGCAAGTATAGCAGGCTGAGTGCCTGCGCTCATTGTGATTCCCGCAACTTCCTCTCCTACAATGCCCCTGCAGTCCAAAACAGACCCGCAAAACTATCTTTCAGCAAGGAAAACTACACATGATAATTCTTAACATTCGCCGCAAAGAGCAAATTTCAAAAGAGGCATTTATATACTTACTTTACTACCAGTTGCAATGATCAAAACATCATACTAGAAGATTGCTCCAGCTGCACATTCAAGAGTCTTGGAAGAAAGATCCACATTTACTATTTCAGTGTTAAGAATCAACTCTATGCCTGTATGTAACAATAGATATTCCGTGGTGTCAAACTAATAATACATATGTATACTTGCTTTTGAAAATAGAGAAGGATTAAATATCAAACAACTCTAGCAAGCCATGACCCTACTATAGATTTCCGGTAGAAAGGTGGTGTATTGAACACTATTGTTGTTTTCAAATGATCATTTCGACTAGCAACTGGGATTTTTATATAAACATGAAACTAATTATCACCTTTCTCAGTATACCACTCTGGAAGTAATCTCTGCCCTCCACTTCCAACACATACATGAAAATCAGGGAGCCTTACAGGGTCTGTAAAACAGAAATAGGAATGAAAATTTAGTGTAAAATACTTGTCTTCAATATTATCACAATGTGCTTAAATAGTGTAATACAATGGATCATTCTGTAGGGAAAGAAATGTTGAGGTTTGAATTGGTTGCGAATTGTTTAAATTGGCAAAACTCACTACCTTCAGGAAGTAAGTATTTCTTGCTTAGAACTGGACGTTCATAAGGAGCAACCTAAAAAAATAAAAAAAAATAAAAAATAATAAAAAATAATAATAATAATATCAGTAATATGGCATTGCTTATAGGAGTTGATTTGAAGTAAATGGAAGAGTTGGGAACATGTAAGCTGAGAATTGAGAGCATACAACTTCTTTTGATCCCAATCAACATAGACCACAATAAGAGTAGCAATCTGCACATGAAAAAGTCGATAAGCCCAAGAAAAGAAAAAATTAGAAAGGAAGCAAGATTTGCCTGATACAAATTACTCACCAACTGTGCAACCAAGAAAGCCACAACAAGCAAAAGACCAGGACGCTCACGAAAATCGAGCCTACTTAGTTTAATCAACCATACAATTGGAAGATGTGTCCATTTGCAAACAAAGTTGTTTATAAATCCCAAGCATCATGTTACTGCATACTATTAGAAAATAAATCAGTCGCGATTGTTGTATATCATCCACCACCTGACCATCAAGTTTGCAATCACTCTAGTTTTCACCTTTCAGATTCTGAAACATGCTAATTCACCCTTTAGACACTGTGGCTAGATAGAACTTCAATTGTTATGAGCACGAACGCTAAAAAAAACTTATACTTCACATGCTTCACAGGATTAACACATTCTGTATAGCTTATTATACTTCACAGGGAATGGAGCCTGTTATAGCTTAGTATGCTGAACAAAAAAAAAGTAAGAAGAAGAGGAAAAAAACACATTCTAGATAAAGAATGTACATACTGTTTCTAACCCCTGAATAGGTACCCAGCAGCCTGTTCCTCATTGCCATTGAATAGTTTTAGTGCTTGAACTACTGCATCCCTCCCAAAACCAAGCTCGCAGAGTTTCGACACTTTCGCATCGAATTTGGATCTCTAGAACCATAAACATCATCAGCAATTTGAACAAACCTCTTTTTTTCCCGAGAAAATACCAAACATAAAAGTTATGTAAATGTCAGAAAAAAAGAAATCGAAAATAAACAAATACCAGCAGTTTACCTGTGCTACTTGACCTTGCGCAATTCCTGTAACAAAAGTTCCTTCAGGATTAGAATAGAAATTAAAACAAGAAACACGTATGATGAATTACGTGATGTTCACATCAAGAATTTGTGATGTTTGAATGGTAACACCACTGGAAAATGTATTTTGCTAGTTTCAGAATTACTAAACGCAATATACATCTTCAGAATTTCAGTAAAATTATTATCCAGGTAACTTCCCTTTTACATTTGAGTTCTTACTGTCACTATGGGCTAATGGCATGGAACTTTGTCCAAATACAGTCAACATATGTCTTAATCCTTAAGCTTCTACATATAAAAAAAACAAAAAAGCCAGGTACGATGAATTTCCATCACTTACCAGAAGGCTGGGCTCGAGCAGGCATGCTAACAGTTGCTTCTTTTGTTATAGAAGTTTCCTAAAAAGTACAAGTGAAAATGCCAAGGTTAAAGTACAATTTAGAAGGTTGAAAAGTGCAAAAAGGTTCAAAAAAATACCACCCAAGCGTTGTTTGAACTCACAGCCAAGTTAGTAATGTCACCCTTTGCAAGCAAAGGTAGAAAGCTAGTAAAAATATTGAAAATTTAAAAAAAGGAGAACTTTGAAATCCACAAAAAAAATGGAAGCTCTATTAACTCACTTCATGCCCATGGCAGCCAGCCAAGCAAAATGCAGTTTCCATGGACCAAATCTGAATCTGAATCACAAGGTTGTGGTTGGCAGAACATTGGATAAACCATGTTCACACAATTGGATCTTGTGCATACCAGCCAAGCAAAATGCAGATTCAGATTGTCCCTGTCGTGGAAGCACCAATACTCTACACCGAGCTTGTCAAGAAATTCAAAATTTGCTCTCACTGCCAAAACAAACAGCCACGTCCCCATTCCCATTACCCTGCCCATTTGTCATACAGTCTTCTCATTTCTTATGATACAATGATCCCATTAAAATGAGTTACATTTTCCATTTTCACCATGCTGATATATGTTAACAAGGCGTTGAGAACAGATAAAAATACTAATTAAATGTAAAACTGTCAATGTCAAGAGTACTTACACTTGAAAAAAGTACATGTTAATATTTTTTATTTGGGGGGAGGGGCTAACTAAAAAGTATTCTTAATCATGAAGCTCGAGAAATTAAGTGCATAATGAAAGAAATTAAGACCCAATTTATTAAATGAGCCTTACTGTGTATCATGTCTACGACCACACAAAAAACAATTTATTTGGCAAGGAATAAAATTTCCCTCCAGACAACAAGAGCCCCTTAAATTTCTTTTTATCTTTTGATAGTAAGTTTCCAACTTATAAAAGAGAAGTTAAATTAATCAGTTGACGAATATCTCACCTTGGAAGAATAAGCAGGAAGCTTCATATAATTAGCACAAGTCATCACACTAGGCAACTCACCATCAGCCCACTCAATACAATGCTGTCGAAAATAATTCAAAAGTAGGAAATAGTTCAGCATACAAAATAACGGGGGTTCAAAATCTACCTAAATAAATGATTGGACATAAAAACAGACCTTGCGTACGACTGTCATCTTTGGTTTCAAAGATGCTAAGCCTCCAAATTTAGTAGAGCGAAATCAGATTTCAACCAAATGATGGCAAGACATTTACAAAATATCAGAATAGATAAATAAACAAAAGCATCTACTTGAATGCAACCGTTAAATGCACTCGATGATCATTACGATAAACTGAAAATTCATTACTGTGAAAAAAAGTACAGACAAATATAGCATTATCATTACCCGAATAGCTTGCTGCATGAAAAGCATTGCAATGAGCAGGCCAAATAATTCACCAACAACTTCGGTGAATCTATTGATAATGGAGCATGCACCTAGAATAGCTAGAAATAAGAGCAGGAGCGCTGTCCACATACATACCCTGAAAAGCCAACCAAGAGTGATTAAAACAAAACAAACTGCAATGACCATTAAGAGTTGTCTAAACATGTATCATGTAGCAGAACCACAGAGATGGTGGAGACTGAGACTTAAAGATCTTAGTACATACCATGCTGACCATGCCAAGAAAAGATGTTGACCTAAATCTTTTCTGTCTTTCACAAAGTCAAACATGAATGTATACATAAGAACTGTTGGCTCAGCAACACCAAGTATAAGGAGTGGCTGTCCTCCAATAATTGAGTGTATGATGCCACAGATGGCTGTCGATGCAAGTGTCTGCACTGCAGTTAAAGATCCATCTGCAACAATGAATAAGTGTACATGTCATACCTCCTTCCATTATAACTGGGAAAGAAAATGGAAACAAAGAGATCTGCTAGCATTATCCTACATGTATTTCTTTCAAGTTGCTCGCCAAATGATATAACTGGAATTGCTGAAGCAAAGAATATGTATGTTGTTGGCGCAAGAATCCTGAATCACAAAAAGGATGTCAATTTACATATGGCATCAATTACATAGATTATACAGTGAAACTCTCAATAACTTATCATGTAAAAACATCATTAATGATGTTTTTCTTAACATTAAGTGATAGAAAACTTTTAGTAAAAGAAAAACATCAGGATACATTATTAGCAAATCAAACTAGTATTCATCGAGTAAACCCATATGTTAACATCTACCATCATAACAAAAGGCATTATCATGTTCAAAAACGAAGATGAGGTACACAGACCTGAAACCCGCACGGATGCCACCAGTCCAGTCTTGTTTGTAGCACAACAGTCTTCCTTTGAGGTCATTTTTTATCCCACGAAAGGGTACAAACGTTTCTTCCATGATATATAGCTTGGCTACACCTTTTGAACAACGACAAAACAAGGAAATAGAGGACAGACAAAACCAAAGAACTTGAACAAATAACGGACTCTAACACAGAACTCGAGAGGCTAGGAACAATTACAGTAACACAACCTATGATAAGTAGGATAAACTATGAGGAGAAGAACTGGTGTTGATAATTCTTAAAACATTATCAATGAAAGCTTAAAATCGGTGTTTTCTCAGTGTATAAGAGTACTTGAATTGGTCCATGAACTAATCTGTACAGTTTGGACTACTACATCTTAAGGAATACAAAAGAATGGTTATATTCATGTATGAGTATCAAAAGAATTGATTAGAAATTAGAGCAACTGCAAACATGGATGGAGTTTGTGTGAGAGATCACTATGGGACTTCTAAATTCCCTTGCTTATTGAATTCCATATCTGAGAAAAACAACAATTCTAGCGAAAGGAGCTCATGGAGATTTCAGGGAACCGGAAATTAACGAATAGCCTCCATTTGGTCGAAACAAGACTAACGGATGGATACAAGAGCATTCATTCTTTCTCCTTTCAACAATAACAAAGGCAAGTACAAATGTACAAACACATCCAATCTCCCAAAGAAATTGAAAGAGATCAGTTACATGATTGGGGGTACTAGAGTTCACAAAACGAAATTTTTCTAAGACTCAATCAACAATGAAGGAAACACGAAATTAGCGAAACCCCATTGCTATGAACTGAATTCAGGAAGCTTTCAAGTAATTTCAACCAAATGGGTATCAAAGAAACTTTCTTTCAAGATTCAATATTGGAAGGGTAACACAATAAGAAACATGAAACTAGCGAAAACCCATGATGGTAAACTGATTACTTCAAGCAATTTCAACCAAATGGTCACTCAGGACTGAAATTATTTTAGTAGAGCGATATCAGATTTCAACCAAATGATGGCAAGACAGAATGGAACAAAAATTATCAAATCAAAATTGCATAAAGCCATGCCTTCCGAACTAATAATAGGCATAAGTAAAAAACAACAGGGCAACCTTTGTGTCTTTTGTACCTAGTCTTGCACTGAGGGCAAGACTGATTCCCATCTCTTCTTTCATATTTTAAAAGTACATGTCTGAGATATAAAATTCAAAATACCTAACACTTTCTTTGGTTCCAGCAATTTGTCTAATGTGTCTACCAATATGCAGCTCACAGGGACGAAAATCCTGCCAGAAATTAAAAGAGCTTGTAAGGAAACAAAACACAAGGTTACTTAGCACCATGGACTAAAAAAGATCATTTAGCAGTAAATTCGAGTGCAATATGATTCAGGCAAAAGAAACTCAGACACGAAATAGCAATAACGCAGAAAAAGAACATATATGGATTTCAAAGATTACAATCTACTTCCTACAAAGGGGCTAAAAACATGTGAAAAAAGCATGCCTATCACACTAATACTTTCCAAGGAGACTACTTTGTCATAAGACATCGCAGAAAATAAACAAGGAAACATCGAAATGAAAGGTCAACAACAACTATAATTTTAGTTAATTCTTACCATTTTAGTGCAATTGACCTTGTTGGTCTCAAATTTCTTGGGTTGGAGATATCCACCATTTACTTCTTTTAGTGCTGCTACCAGATTTTGTGGTGCTTCAACATAACCCCTCTTTATAGTTTCAGTAGCGTTCTTTTCTGCAGCTTCTTTGGCTGTCCTCTCTGCTACTAAAGTTGCTTTCTTTGCTTCTGCTTTCCTTTTTGCAGCCTACAACACAGAAAATATTTTTGCTCGTTTATGTAGGTAAAACATAATTCAAATTCACTGATTTCAGAAGGAAGTATTCCATTGTGACTGACCATAGGAAAAGGGCTTAAGCACATTCAACCCATTGAGGCTATGTAACAACAACATGGATATATATATATATATATATATATATATATATATATATATATATATATTTTCCTGTTCCAAATTCATTCTTAGACTAAGTTTTCAATTGCCACAGTATATGCTTAAAAGAAGTTGAACCTTCAAAAGATATGTGAAATTTGAGGATCTGAGCATTGTGCCCCCATATGACTGTCTAATATGTATAGGCATGAACTTTTTCTTTTCTTTTTTACATAGCCCTTGACAAATAAATGTGCAACTAAGATGTCTAATGTACAAGTTTCACTTAATTCTAGAAAATATGTAACTTATTGTATATAGGTGAAAATAAATACTTCACCTGTCCTTCAGCTTTATCTTTTTTCTTCCAGGAGAGCTCTTTCCTTTCTCATTCTTACTTCTTCTAAGCGGGACCTTTCTTCCTGCTCCAATTGGATAGCAATCAAGTGGTTATCAAGGGATTCTGCACTGCAATTAGACCAAGAAAAAGTCAGGAAACCCTCTTCCAGATAATAAATGGGAGAATTTGTCGGAATCATTTTAGAAAATTGAGCATCAAATACAGAAAATTATCTCAAAAAATCCGAGTGGTAGTAGTAGTAGTAGAATCATAGAAGAATACGATACAACATCCCACTCACCAATTACCAACGGAAAAATCCACAAAAGTAAAATAATTTTTTAATTTCCAATCTTCATTGTCACTATAATAAGTCAGAGGAGCAATGACAGCTCTCTCAATGAACAAAGATAGGAAATGAGAGAATGTTGAATAGCTTACCTGTTGTTTTGAGTGGTTCTCTTAGTCTTCTTCTTCTCCTCTTCAGAAATCGAGCTGGAGAAAAGAAGAAAGTGAGTTCTAGGGTTTGCTTTGCTGAAAGAAGAAAAAAAAAATAAGAAGAAGAGATCAACAAAGAGATCTAAAGAATAAGGAGATCTAAAGAAGAAGAAGGAGATCTTACCTTCTCAAACTTTCTTCTTCTTCTTCTTCTTCTTCTTCTTCTTCTTCTTCTTCTATCATCCTCTCCTTCTTTCGTCCTTTTTCTTCTCTGCTTCGAGTGCTTGTGAAGAGAAGGTGTGGAGAGAGTGAATCTGATTTTCCCCAAATTTTTTCGCCAAAGCGCGAAATTGCTCCCTCCAAAGCGCGAAAATATTTTCGCCAAAGCGCGAAAGTGTAAATCTTATAGCTACGGTTTTAAACCGTTGGCAGCTTTAGCCACGGTTATAAACCGTTGGCAGTTATAGCCACGGTTTAAAACCGTGGCAACCCTTTTGGTGTAATTGTTTTAGCCACAGTTTTAAACCGTTGGCCGTTATAGCCACGGTTTTAGCCGTGGCAAATAAACCAACGGCTTAGAGCCGTGGCCACCTCCCCGTAGCTAAACAGGCCTTTTGGTGTAGTGATAAGATACGTACCAATACCAACTCAAGCATTTTGGCCTTTACATCTTTGTCAAGTTTTATCCATGATGGAGCAGCAACAGATGTAACTTGCATGTTCCGAATGACAATTCCTTGTTGAGACGCAAATAGTGGCATGTGCACTCCTATTACCCAATGTCTGTCATCAAATTCCAGACTCAATTTTGTTCCTTTTAGTAGACTTGCTACATTTTGACCAGTGCTCGTCCACGTGATTTCCTATTCCTTGTGCTACCTATGTAAAAGAAATTATTAATGTTAATTTTTTTGAATTTTAAGTACAATTTCTATAAGAAAAAATGGAGCTTATATTGTTTAGAGTGCGTAAAAATACCAAAAGAACTTGACCCAATATTAGGGGCCGACTCCCACGAATGGAATGAGGGTGACCTATCAATTCTCGGTGGTCGTGGCGCCATACCTGAAAAATGCACAAAAAGTGAGCTAGTGCCATAACATAATAATAATAATACATTATAACATTTGATGACTATTCAATTACCATAATTCAAACATCAACTCTCTTATTTTCTTTTCCTTTTTTTTTGTGTTATTTTCTGACAATGGAATTGTTTCCATTGGCAAATCAACTCTATTCCATACAACATGATCAACATCATCACTTGGTGCACAAGTGATTGATGTATCCCCTGGTACTAGGGGTTGCAATGCCTCTGTTTCATCTTATGATCAAATATGAGTAAAGCCAACTGAAAGGATGTCGAAATCATGCTTACAAATCCAATGCTTTCCACAAAGAAAGTTCAAAGTCCTGACCTAATAAACTCCTACTTGGAAAATGTTCAAAGTTGAAATGTATAGGGAAATCATCGACAATCGCCATTTGTAATTATTACTTTACACCTATCATTTGCAATTCCAAAAACTGGATCAATTTACAAATGGAGAAGAAAAATAAAAACATAACAAAAACAACATAAAACAAATCCTACTAAGCCATGAAAATGCCAATTCAAGAGGTAACTTTAAACAGTAACCCAACTAATAATTAACTTAAACAGTTACCCTCCCTTCAACTAAAGTTTCCAAGCACCAATAATCTACTAATGCACTAAAACTTATATAGGAAATTTCAACAAATATTTGAGAAGGGGTTCCCTATATGTCTCTATCGTGTTTCAACAAAATGGAACCCAATTTGAGAGGGATGAACGAGAACCATAAACAGAACCAAATGATAGAAAGAACACAATTGAGTCACCACTCCAAATGGAACCCCATAAATTTATTACCAACAAAACATAAATATAATAATAATAACAATAATAAATAAACAAAAATCAAACAACATGCCTCGGGTAGAAAATTCAACATAAATCTCATCAGCAATATGCATAGACTAATTGTATTTTGTTTTGTTTCGTGACAAAATGAATGAACCCTAGATTTCAAACCTGTAATATTTTTCTTGTTGGAGGTTAGTGATGCATTTCATTAGTCCACTCTACAACCCTTGCATAATTTACAATATTAATGACCCTAGATTACAAAACCATACCAACTTGGCATCCCAATAATTGTAAAGAAAATAGTAAGGAGATCGTCACCACAATCAAGTGAGTATGATTTATGCATTGACTACTGAATGTACGCGCGTGCGTTGTGCACGTTCTGTAACTAATTGCATTATTTGGTAGGTAATCAAAATATTAACCATTGGCACATTTTTTTTAACTATCATGATGTCAAATGAGCATGAAAGAAATAAAAATATAGAACTAACAATATTGCTATCCGGAAGTTCTGTAAGAAAAGAAGGAATTTTTTATTTGGGTATCACAGAATCAAAACTTATAGCTTTATTCTTTATTTAGATAACTTATTAAAGTACCATAATAGGCAATAGAAAATATAGTTTCAAAAGATTATTTTGTGAGTCATTGAGGTGAAGCTTAAATGCAAGTATTGTGCAGATCAAAATAAAAAATTTATGTTGGTAAAAGCATAGTAAGTCGATGTATTACTTCTGACTCACCTCACTTGCCATGCTCCATCAAATTGACGCCTAACTGAGAACCTGCCACAACCCAAAAGTCAACAAACCTTAAACAAATACAACAGATTTTGTTTTGCCAAATTCAAATTACAGAATATAGAACAAGCATTTTGGAATGGAACATCACAATCCTTTCATCTAAATCATCATACCCATCAAGAGATGAATCAAATACCTTTTGAAAAAAGACCAAAATTCTTTGAACAATTAAGCTTCATATATTTAGCACTCCTCCTCTGCTGGATTTGTCTTGCAAAAATCATCTAACTGATCTCCGCTACCTTTTACAGCCACACCAGGCCATTTGCTTGCCACCAAGTGGACCAAATCAACAACTCTTTGGCTGAGAAATCGTCAAAATGGTTAATCTAAAATAAAATGAGAGATACTGAGTCGGTAGACGATACAGGAAGGAGAGAATGTTGGAGGAAGATGAGGAAAGCGATGGAGAGACAAAGTATAAAAATACCCAAATTATTATGGAAGGAGAGAATACCCAAATTATTATGGAGAGACAGATAACAAGGAAGAAGAGAGGACTGACTTTGATTGATTGTGCAACCTAGACCATAAAAAACTGAGAATACCCAAATTGTTTGGAGTCGTTTCAATGGCGATTTCGAGTTGAGAAGCCAAATTGGTAGAGAAGAAAAGATGGGGAGAAGAAACCCTAACTTTTCAACTTTGCAAATGGGGAGAGGAAGAGATGAGAACAATAGATGAAGAAGGACTGAAGGAAGTACTGGTGGGTTAAATCTCTTTTACGACGTTTTTTTTATAAAACTCAACTTTATATCATTCGTGGGAAGTGCTGGCGGGCCTTTCTTTTGTTCTTTAGCGGCGCTTCCTAATAGAAACGCCGATATTTCGTATGGTTTTAGCGGCATTTTTCTATAGCGTCGTTATGTTGTTAAATTAAGCGGCGTTGTGGTTGTAAGCGCCGGTAATGTTATGCATTGGCGACGCTTTTGTAAAAACGCCGCCTTGAAAGTATCGTTTTAGAATGCGCTTTTTGTAGTGTATGGTTTTTATTGATTTAGAGAAAGCTTATGATAGGGTCCCCAGGGAGTTAATTTGGTGGGTGCTTGTAAGGAAGAAAGTATCTCAATGTTATGTCGATATCATTAATGATAAGTATGAAGGGGCTGTAACAAGTGTTCGCTCAGTGGGTGGGATATCCAGTGAATTTCAAGTGTCAGTAAGACCACATCAAGGGTCGGCCTTAACTCCATATCTCTTTGCTTTGGTCATGGATGAGTTGACGAGACATCTGCAAGAAGATATACCTTGGTGCACGTTATTTGCAGATGATATTGTTTTAATTGATGAGACTAGTGAAGGTTTAGGTAAGAAATTAGATAGGTGGCATGAGGCTTTAGAGAGTAAGGGTTTTAGAATTAGTCGTTCAAAGACAGGTATCTAGTGTGCAACTTTGGTTGTGAATCACGAGGGAGGAATAATGCAATTGAGATCGAAGGTGTGGAGGTCCCAGAGTGTGAGACTTTTTGATATCTAGGATCTATAATGCAAAAGAATGGGAGTTATTGAAGATGTAGACCATAGGATTAAAGCTGGTTGGCTGAAATGGAGAATGACATCAGGAGTATTATGCGATAAAAGGATGCCTGCAAGGCTAAAAGGGAAATGCTATAAGACAATTGTTCGACCAGCCATGCTATACGATTCAGAATGTTGGGCTACTACAGGACAATATACACATAAGATGGCAGTAGCAGAAATGCGTATGTTAAGGTGGATGTGTGGTAAAACCCGTAAGGATAAAATTAGAAATGAAAGAATTAGGAGACACTTAGGTGTAGCGCCCATATAGGATAAAATTAGATAAAGGCGTTTAACTTGGTTTGGTCACATGCAAAAGAGACCAAACACGACACTAATTAGAAAATATCTAGATTGACAAGTTAATGGAGGGTGTAGATGGAGAGAACGACCGTTGAAAACTTAAATGAAGGTGGTGAATGAAGACATCATTGAGCTTAGATTAGGCGAGGATATGTGGGAAGACCGATTGCTTGGAGAACCAAAATCCATGTAGCCGACCCAGAAAATATCGGAAATGGGCTTTGATGACGATGATGATGATGATTTAAAGTAAACTAAACTCTATTTATCATATTAAACTTTTATCGTGCCAACGACACGGGGAATACCCTAATATTGTACAGAAGTGGTGGATATTCACCTCTTTGGTGGTGAAACCAGTTGAATCAACGGCTGCTAAGTTATTGCATTCAATAAAAGAAACAGTTAGCAACCATTCCATTGTGTTTTAACTCCATGATCATCGGCTAAATTGATGTGTAACAACAAATGAATATCTTTACAAACAGGGTAAGACACGACGAAAATGATGGATCCTAGTGACAGTAGGACATTAGGTCAAGCTATAGATGAGGAGTACAATCTTAAAACAAATACACCAACCTTGTTCCCGACTTCCGCATATATTATTTCAAGAAGAATTCAAATGTTGTATCGTAATATAGAGTCAATTGACCTCATCAAACACTTATATAGTGTTGAAGTCAGTCTACAGAATAAATTATTTTTATATGAGAATAGTGTCATTTAAGTGCGAGATATAAATATCACTTACTAGTAGAAGTTTACCTTGCTTTGTATTCATCTTAATCATTAAAAGCAATATTTTCTATCTATAAGCTTGCCCCTGTGGAATATAAAACATGATGAAGATCAAATGTTCAATATGAGAACGTATAGACAATGAAAAATTGAATTGAAATGGTATTGGGGTTGTAACGCAATTTAGAAAAAACACCACAAAAGTCTGATTGTTGTCGTGTGAATTCCGGAGGAAAAGATATTGACGGAGTAGTATTGATAATTGTCTTGGGATAATGACCGGAGTTTCCAGTAGATAAGGGATACTATGCACGAAGTCTGTAAAATTTAACCATGATGAGAGCTGGATTAGTTTTATACAGACCTTATGATGTATTCACAATAGTCATCCTAAATAGGAAGTATAAATGCTATGAAAAAAGGCCAAAGAAAATGGCAAAATGCCTAGTTTATGACAGCAAAATGAAAGAGAAGCACCAAAACAAACCCAAGAGCTGGTACAATGGTCCTTCTTACATCATAACTCGCATCAGAAACAACAAAATGCAATAACAGACGATTATAGGAGATAAGTCAATTATCAACAAAACATGTGTAAACGATTGATTATACATCAAAGTAAACATGTAAAAAGACTTTTAGATTTCATAAGGCAGCAAACAAATCGATTTGAAAACAACAAATGGAAGATTGAACATTGTAAAATGAATTGCAGAAAATCCAAAAATATGCACCCAAAGTGTTTGATACATGCTACAAAGAAAAGAAATGGTTTTTTCCGGCTTGAAAGTAATCAGAGATAACTCCTTCAACTGATTCAAGAACTCATTTTGATATTTGAAGATATATGATCTGTGTGTATACATTAAAATAAAAGTGTCTGAGACTAGCTAAACCAAGCCTCTGAAACAAACCAAACCGGCCATCTTCGACAATTGGGCTAGAAGCACGTGCATGATCATATCTTGTTTGATGAGTGAGATAAGGACCAGCCATTGGAGGGAGTTCCCAATAGACATCTAGAATTGATTCCACAAACCTACTTTTATGAAAATGCTGAGCATGAGATATTACCTTATTGATGTGGTTGAAATCATCTCGCATCTATGTCCACTGCCTTCTCCCATAACTTCTTCCTTTTCATCCTTATCCGAGCTTCATCACCATCTTTAAAGCAACTGCGTCCGCAACCTGTAAAAAATTTTTGCAGTCAATATGAAGTGAAACAACCAAATGCCAAACCTACAAAATTATATCCACTGTACAAATATCCAAAAAAAAACAAAAACAAAATACCATCATTAATGAACACAGATCAAAATTCAGAGTGACAGAGAAAACCTAAATTGAAACCCTAAGAGAGGAAGATGAAGAAGATGAAGAAGAAGAAGAAGATTGATGAGCAGTGAAGTGAAGTACATGGTCTGATGAACTGGGTGAGGGTGGGGTGGTGGTGAGATGACCGGTTAGAGAGGTGTAGACGGTTTTGTTGTCTGGAGAAATGTAGGTGCATCTCCCTGGAATCACTTCCGTTGCTTTGCCCACCTGGGGTCACTATCACCTCTTCTTCTCCTTTTTCATCAATATTCTCTTTGAAAAGAGGGGATTTGGAAAAGAAACGAATGAGATGAAAGAGAGCGAGAGGGTGTTAGGATATCAATCCTATTTAGTATTTACTTGAGATTAGAATGTCTTAGTTATATCAATATTCTATTTAGGGAATATTAGCTTGTTTTGAATTAGGAGTTATTGTTTGATTAGAATTAGGATTGAATTCAATTAGGAAGTATTATTTTTTGCTTTCAGTTATAAATACATATGATGTAATAGAGTTTAGGCAAACAATACAAGTTTTATTTAATTTATTTGGTGGTTGATCCCCAATCAAAGGATCTAGGTGGTTTGATCTCCAATCAAAAGGTCAAGGTCTCTATTATCTGGTATCAGAGCATCATCGATTCTGAGCCAAATTTTTTTTCTTGTTACTTCGTTCTTCACCCCCCCACACCAGATCTTCATTCCACAAAAAAAAAAAAAAAATTACCTCGCAACAGCACCGCCCTTCGTAGCAACCGCCGTCGCCATCGCCATCATCATCAGCATCATCTTCGATTCAGAGCATCTTCCTCTTCAGCACCTACCCAATCGATTCAACACATCGTCATCATCGTCCTTCCTCAATTCAGAGCAGTGTTCTTCATCGATTCGGTTTCAGCTCATCGATTCAATTCAGCACATCCAGTTTCAGCGTCTTCATCCAACCTCCGCAGACCCAATTTCTTCTCATCCATCCTCCATCGCCACCACAACTTACCTTCCACGACACCCAGCATCAACCGTCCTCGCAACTCACCGTCACCATCACCATCCTCGCAACCACAACTCACCGCCACCACAGTTCATCGCAATCAAAATCACAGTTCAAACCTCAGTTCATCGCTTCAAACCACAGTTCATCGCAACTCCCCGTCACCACAGTTCATCGCTTTCCTCATCGCAATCCTTCAATCCATCTCACCACAACATCAGAAGGAACTCTCTCCTGTTCATCGCAATCCTCACAATCGCAGTCCGTTTCTTAATCGTTGTCCGTCCCTTAACTTTTTTTGGGATATTTAAAAAAAAAAAAAAAAAAATCTATCCGGTTTCCGCGCATCATGACTGTTGCTGAATTGCAAGAGCAGGTCAATGAGCTTACTGCTCAAGTTACTGGGATTACATCCCACCTGCACACACTTGAGGCGACTAATGCCACTATTCTAGAGGCATTAAGGAATCTCCAACCATATCGCCCGACACCATACGCTCAACCGGATCAACAACGGCCAATTATTCCTATTTCTGGCAAAGGCCTCCGTATTGATTTATCCCGTTTCGACGACACTGATCCATATGGTTGGTTATTTCAGGCCGAGCAGTACCAGGAACTCAATGGCCTTTCCAGCGAACAGATGTTTCCCATTGCCGCTCTTCACCTTCAGGGTGATGCCAACTCTTGGTACCAATGGATTCGCCAATCACTGGACACATTAACTTGGCAACAGTTTTCGAAAGCTCTTTGCTCTCGCTTTGGTTCTCGCGAACATATCGATCCGTGTAGTTATCTTTCCAAGTTAGTACAGCGAGGCACAGTTCACTCATTTATTACCGAGTTCGAGAAACTGTCTAATTTGGTGCCCGGTTTGTCTGAATCTCATCAGATTAGCATTTTTCTATCGGGTTTGCGTGTTGCTATTCAAGCAGGAGTTAGGATGTTACACCCTACCAGTATTACACATGCTTTTGAGTTGGCTTTATGTCAAGAAGATGCCATTAATGCTACTCGTTCAAAAGGGTCTGTCCAAAATTTTGCTAATCCTGTGCCTGCTACAAATTCTTCAACGACTGTTACTAGTATCCCACCAGGTGTTAAACGTCTGTCATGGGCTGAACAACAAGAACGTCGTGCCAAAGGACTTTGCTTTAACTGCGATGAAGTATATAAGCGTGGCCATCGTTGTCCTCAACCCCACGTTTTGCTCCTCGGGGGTAATAAGGAAGAAGAAGACGATTCTGATGTTGACTCTCCTGTTCTGGATCATACTTTATCTGAACCTCCTCTAGGGATTTCTCTTCATGCTCTTCTCGGGTCCCAACGGCCTGAAATCATGCGTCTCACTGGACAATTAAATCACAGGACTGTTACTGTCCTTGTTGACACTGGTTCAACTCATAATTTTTTGCACCCGTCTTTTGCCAAACAATGTGGGTTTCCAATCCACCAAGATAGTGTTTTACGCGTCATGCTTGCGGATGGTGGCCAATTGTATAGTCCAGGCTCTTGTCGGGATGTTTCCCGTAAATTACAAGATTATGAGTTCCACGACCACTTCTTACTCCTTGGTATCACTGGATGTGATGTGGTTCTAGGTGTTGAATGGCTTCGCTCTTTGGGTGTTATTAATTGGGACTTTTCCAAGCTTATTATGACATTCTCGGTGGCAAATCGTACTTATACATTATTTGGCGACAATTCTCTTATGGTCTTGGATAATACCCCAGTCCATTGTTCTTTACAACAGGAGCATCACGACATTCTTTTACAATTACCTCAGGCAGTTTCACTAGGCGCTTCCATTTCCGATGTCGTTCAGCCACTTATTGCTGAATTTTCAGATGTCGTTGGCAATCCCAACACCCTTTCCCCCGGCCGATCACATGATCATCATATCCCGATTTTACCAGATGATTCTCCAGTAAATGTTCGACCATATCGTTATCCTCACTTTCAAAAGGCCGACTTTGATAACGTTGTATCTAATTTGAAGGCTGCAGGCCTTATTTGAACCAGTACCAACCCTTATTCTTCATCAGTTCTCTTGGTGAAAAAGAAGGATGGTTCTTGGCGCATGTGTGTTGACTATCGATCCCTTAATAAATTCACTATTCAGGACCGCTGGCTTATCAAGTGGACCAGAGTAACTACATACTGGCTTATCAAGTTGAACCCCCCCTGTGGAGGAAGCTACTTGGAAAGACTACGAGCAATTCGTGTACATTTTCTGGATTTTCAGGCTTGTGGACAAGCCTTGTTTCAGGCGGCGTGGGATGTTAGGATACCAATCCTATTTAGTATTTACTTGAGATTAGAATGTCTTAGTTATAACAATATTCTATTTAGGGAATATTAGCTTGTTTTGAATTAGGAGTTATTGTTTGATTAGAATTAGGATTGAATTCAATTATGAAGTATTATTCTTTGCTTTCAGTTATAAATACATATGATGTAATAGAGTTTAGGCAAACAATACAAGTTTTATTTAATTTATTTGGTGGCTGATCCCCAATCAAAGGATCTAGGTGGTTTGATCTCCAATCAAAAGGTCAAGGTCTCTATTAGAGGGTTTGTCATCTATCCAATTCGATGCAAGGGGGAGAATCGATCGACTGGTAGATGTTTTCTGTGGAACAAAAAAGTAAGTATGAAGTGAGCACTGTCGATCGATGAGAATTGGTACTGAGGGTTTCTATGGAACAAAAAGAAGAATCGGCGGTGATGGAGGGTGTTTTCAAGATTTCGATCGAGTTTTGGAGGGCAGTTTCTAGATTTCGAAACCACGCACATACAACCCGACAGCTCGCGAATTGTCGTTTGAGAGTAGGTAGAAGACATGCCTAGTCACTAAAAAGGCCCGAAAATGATCCTTGATAATAAATCGTAATTAAGGTTCTAAATTCAGGTCCAATGGATCTTTTCCCTTATAGAAGAAAGACGTTACAGAGGAAATAAGTCGTGGCAGGAATCACTTCCCTAGGACATACCTCAATGAAGGCGAAAATCGTCACAAAAAACGTCTCCCTTGATCATGCCCTACATGCTTAAGTCATGTGGAGAATTAGTGACGGACATTATATAAGGTAAAGGGAACATTCAACAAAATGCATGCAAAGTTAACTGAGCTATACTTTGTCCAAATTTAGTATTCTTCCACAGATTTACTGACTTAAGCAGCGCAGTGTTTCGGCCAACAAAAGGGTAGTTTTTGGCAATCTAACATTGTTTTGCAGATCAAATCTCTAGGAAACTAGATTTGGACGCATCAGTTCGACGCCGTCCGTGGGAAACAACAGTTTCCTTTTCTAAAAGAGAGTTTGTTGTTGGTAACTTCCTTAGCATGAATCAGTAACAGAAAAACTTAGTGCAAATAGAATATACTACAAACTCTCAGCTCAACAATCAAGGCAACCCTTTCGCTAGTGAAACTAAGTTACCAATTAGCCATATCCTAAATCCAACGTCAGGAGAACCAATCATGCCAGATAATGCAGTACAACCACATGGAGTGGTGGCCCAACCATCCCAGACGTCTGGCGATACAATGACAGATCCCCGTGGTGACCAACTTTTGGTCTAGATGAATTCGTTGGGATAGAGTTGGCTTGAATAGTCTCACATCAACTAAAGTGGAGTTGTCATCTAAGAATATAAGGAGTTGTCCACTCCTTAATGGCAACGAGGCCTTTTGGAGAAACCCCACACCACCTAGGCCCAGATGGAATGCCAAATATGGTGGTGTTTAAGTTGGGGACAATATCGTTGCTATGTATAGTGGATCAATGGATTCGAACAGATGCGTGACACCCTAACAAGTGATATCAGAGCCGAGGGTTCGGCTGAAGCTTTGCGATGGTTCTTCGAGATGCAGATCCTTGAGATGTTGTATATTTTGCCAAGGAAATTCCTTAAATCTTAGGTGAAGGTGATCCATGTGTTCTTGTGTTCCTCGATATGGTTGAAGATCAAATCAGTGGTGGTGTTCCTTGAGATGTGGTTCCTTAAGATAGTTGACTATCAGTCCGGTGGAGGTGTTCCTCATATTTCTCGAGATGATTGAAGATCGCATGGATTGTAAGATGTGACAACTCGCGCCAAGATGGGGATTGTTGGGATAAAGTTAGTTTGAATAGTCCCACATCAACTAAGGTGGAGTTGTCATCTAAGAATACAAGGAGTTGTCATCATAAGGCAGCAAGCAAATCGATTTGAGAACAACAAATGGAAGATTGAAAACAATGTTAAATGAATTCCAAAAAATCCAAAAATATGCACCCAAATTGTTTTATACATGCCACAAAGAAAAGAAATGGTTTTTCAGGCCTGAAAGTATTCAAGTGAACTCCTTCAATTGATTCAAGAACTCATTTTGATATTTGAAGATATATGATCTGTGTGTATAATACAGAAGTGTCTGAGTCTAGCTAAACCAAGCCTCTGAAACAAACCAAACCGGCCATATTCGACAATTGGGCTAGGAGCACGTGAATGATCATATCTTGTTTGATGAGTGAGAGAAGGAGCAGCCACTGGAGGGAGTGCCCAACAGACATCTAGAATTGATTCCACAAACCTATTGTTCTGAAAATGCTGAGCATGAGATATTACCTTATTGCTGTGGTTGAAATCATCTCGCATCTGGCCTCTGACACCCTACCATGCTTCCCCCTCACCACATAGTTCATCTATGTCCACTACTTCTTCCTTTTCATCCTTATTCGAGCTTCATCACCATCTTTAAAGCAACTGCATCCACCATCTGTAAAAAAAATTTGCAGTCAGTATGAAGTGGAGCAACCAAATGCAAACCTACAAAATTATATCCACTGAAAAAATATCCGAAAAAACCAAAACAAAATACCATCATTAATGAACCCTCTGCTGGAATCACTTTCGTTGCTTTACCCACCTGGGGTCACTATCACCTCTTCTTCTCCTTCTTCATCAATATTCTTTTTGAAAAGAGGGGATTTGGAAAAGAAACAGAGGAGATGAACGAGAGCGTGAGAGTATGAAGAGAGCGAGAGGGTTTGTCATCTATCTAATTTAATGGAAGGAGGAGAATCGATCGACTGGTCGACGGGTAGATGTTTTTCGTGGAACAAAAAAAAGAGTATGAAGAGAGCTCAGCCGATCAATGGGAATTGGTATCGAGGGTTTCTGTGGAACAAAAATGAAGAACCTGCAGCGATGGAGGGAGTTTTCGATCGAGTTTTGGAGGGCAGTTTCGAGATTTCGAAACCACGCACATACAACAAATATAGCTCGCCAATTGCCATTAGAGGGTAGATACTATGGGGATTCTATCGACAACTAATTGTCATAACACCACGCCTCTCCAAACTCTCATATAACTAAAGTGAGACTGGAACTAAACACCATGAATGCTTTGAGGCGGTGACATCTCATTTTCACTTATTGTTACACTAATCAAAATAATCCTCACTCACGTACTCGTTCAGAATCATATACAAATTCCTTGAAGATGAAACATGAACCTCACCAAAGCTAGGAATCCACATGACATGACATAACATGCAATATGTCTATATGGGGATTGCACTAGTGACTCGGGGATACACAACAGTGGAAGGATGAACCATGATGCGTCGCCCCTTGGTGTGTCCGAAACAGTAAACCACTGCTCCAACAGGGGTTGCTAGTGTTGCCACACTGATCACATATTGGGATCCCTATTCCAGCTGTCATTTTCTATTCTGGCTTGTTGATTGATATGATATAAGTATGAACGATCTCTGTTCGTGTTTATGAATGTTAGTTGGAATTCAATTGAAGTTGGCTATATGAGAAATGCAGAGGTGAAACCAACTGATCTCATACATATCTAGATGGTGACGATCATTTTAAGTGCTAAAAATGATGGAGGTGACACGCGTTGAGATGTAACACAGCTCTGACAACACATCATATGGAGGCAGCTTCGCTCGACACGTAAGGTTGAATCAATACCCAATAGAAACGATCAAAATAGTATGATGTGTCATTAGTACACGTCTCCAACTTTTACTTCTCCATGATCCAACGCGTGTATTTGCAATCTTTTTACTCTTCTCAAATTACATCCGATTTATGTTCCACTTCTCCTACCGTCTTGAGTATTACAGTTTTCATGCACCAATTTTCCTAGTAAAGGTTAATAAATATAACCTCTCTCTCTTTTCTTTTCTTTTTTCCTTTTTTAAGAAGCAACATCTCCTTAATCATTTTTTGTTATCAAGAGCTATAAAAAAAAATTATATCACTAGAACAACATGAGTTTCCAATGTGCAAAAGCAACAACATCATATCTCTTTCCTCTACACCACCACCAACCATAAATCATGCTTTCAAAACATCATGAATAACAAATTCAGATCACCACCAGGAGAATCCAGTCTCCTCTTATCCCTCCACACCACTGCTGTTGCTACAAACGGTAAGAACCCCAATGTAGGTCCGACCACGTTGCATCGACAGGGGTTGCTAGTGTTGCTACACTGAACACATATTGGGATCCCTATTCCAGGTGTCATTTTCTGTTCTGGGTTGTTGATTGATATGATATAAGTATGAACGATCTCTTTTTGTGTTTATGAATGTTAGTTGGAATTCAATTGAAGATGGCTATATGAGAAACACAGAGGTGAAACCAACTGATCTCATACATATCTAGATGATGACAATAATTTTAAGTGCTGAAAACGGTGGAGGTGACACGTGTTGGGATGTAACACAGCTCTGGCAGCACATCATATGGAGGCAGCTTAGCTCGACACGTAAGGTTGAATCAATACCCAATAGATACGATCCAAATATTATGATGTGTCATTAGTACACGTCTCCAACTTTTACTTCTCCATGATCTAATGCGTGTATTTGCAATCTTTTTACTCTTATCAAATTACATCCCTTTTTGGTTCTACGTCTCCTGCCGTCTTGACTATTACAACTTTGGTAGCAACGTTCTCTAAAAAAATTTCATGCACCAATTTTTTTAGTAAATGTTAATAAATATAACCTCTCTCTCTATTATTTTTTTTTTTTTTCCTTTTTTAAGAAGCAACATCTCCTTAATCATTTTTTGTTATCAAGGGCTATAAAAAAATTTATCTCACTGGAACAACATGGGTTTCCAATGTGCAAAAGCAACAACATCTTATCTCTTTCCTCTATACCACCACCAACCATATATCATGCTTTCAATACATCATGAATAACAAATTCAGATCACCACCAGGAGAATCCAGTCTCCTCTTATCCCTCAACACCACTGTTGCTGCTACAAACGGTAAGAACCCCAATGTAGGTCCGACCACGTTGCATCGACAGGGGTTGCTAGTGTTGCCACATTGAACACATATTGCACTACAAGAAAAAGTCTCATCAATAGCGTTTCAAAACCGCTATGGTATCCTACTATAGCGGTTTAGTAACCGCTATGACAGCCAAAGCTATAAAAGAAACAAGGGCTATCATAGCGTTTTTAAACCGCTATGGTAGGTAGACTATTTATAGCGGTTTTAAAACGCTATGGTAGGCTCTATTATAGCGGTTTTAAAACGCTATGGCAGGCTCTATTATAGCGTTTGGTAGAGAATACTTGAAACGCTATGGTAGACTCTACCATAGCGTTTTAAAAACGCTATAGTAAGTATACATAGCAAATTTTTTTTTTTTTTTTTTTTTTTTTTTTTGGGCATGGCTCTTAAGAAATACTCCGATATGAATGATATGCAATTCCATGCAAGCCTGATAATGTATGTTTCAAATAATCTTCTCACATATTCAAGAAAGAAATAGGTCATTCCATACACTAACCATGTTATCGGTTTTGTTCTTGACATTATGTTCCGTGTAACTTTCATTGTTCCAAAACATTCTCCCTATGTTGTTAAATATACTACAGAAAGGTACTTCATAATATATGGCTAAGTACACCCTTTACAATCATATTTTCCAGAGTGGAAACTAAAATGCACACAAAGGCTTTACTTTTTCCCACATTTGAAGCCCTTGGGTCTTTGTTGCACTTCCAACTTTTCATTGAAAATGCATGGAAGAACTTCCTCCAATAGAAAAAAATCAGCTGCTTTAATAATGTCCTGTACAAGGAGAACACGCACCCTCCATCCCTTTTCGGAAAGAATAAACTGGAAAAGATCTTCAGTCGCACTCACAACTGAATGCATATCAAAGTACTTCCATCCCATGACATTTGAAGCATTTGCTGCAGAATCATCGGGAGGTTTTGCAGCAGAATCATTGGCTGGATCAGATATAGCTGCTATCTGGAATAGAGTATAGTGATTAGAATTATGGATCTTGGTCTGAAGTACATGAACAACAGAATTTGATATTGGAATTTCCAATTAATGAACGATGTCTACAAGCAATGGATGTTCTTACTTCTCAATTATAACTGTCCTTTAAATAAATGCTCACAGGACGCCTATAATTGTGACTTTTTGCAGAATATAATGATCTTATTGTATAAAACATCAAAAAAGCCTACACGTCAAGGCAATACGCACCAAGTAATTGTATGTTCAAGTTCAGAAATAACACTAACCAACAAAATTGACAATTCTTTGCCCCAATTTTTATGTCTCAATGCAGCATAATTAGATTAAAGTTTAAATAGACAAAAGATGTGTATGTAACAAAGGTGGTAGCTCTGTCAATATGAAAACTACTCTGGTTGTGGGAATACTGGGGTGCCAACCTAGAATACAATGTGATTTTTTCTTTCATTGTTCCCCCCAGGATGCATTTCCAGTTAAGGCTTGATCCATATATGTGTGTATAAGCAAAAACAAAAGAAGCAGATCGAGATAATCAAAATGAAACATATAAATAAGCAACTCATGAAACAAAACTGTTGGTAGGTTAGAAAATGCTGGGGAAGTGTGCTACTAGAAAATCGATTGGGGGCAAATGCTACTAGAAAATATGCTGTAATAGAAAATGTCGGCATAGCTGTAATAGAAAATGTCTGCATTCACATTTGATCTTACAAAAAAAAACTGAGAAAGGTGAGCATATAATGACGGACTTTTCATAATATAATGCTTGCAGGAAATGATTACTCGATATGATTTAGAAGAAAAACGTGAAAATATTCCTTACCAGGCGTTCTAGGCGGTTCCACCGTATGGAGCCATTGTTGCGGATAAGAAGCTCCCTTAGTATTTTCCTCATATCAGAATTTGGGTCTGCAAGAAGTCTTGCAACAACAAATGGATAGGCACTCTCTATAACTTTAAAGTCGGGATCCAATGCTTTGGCAGTCCCTTCCAGTGATCCCAAAGATCTGATTACCAGTGCATAATCTGGAGGCAGAGAGAAATTGAACTCGTACATAACATCATACAGATGATTCATTACACCCTGAAAACAAGTAGAAAGAGTTCAAGAACTACTTAATACTTTGGCTACCAAATTCAATAGAAACTAGTAGAAATGTCGAGAAACAAGGTGTGCTATATAAGCTTCTTTTGGAAGGAAAAAAAAAGTAAAAAAAATAGATAAATAACACTGACCTGGAAATCTTGGGATGGCCGAGTCTCATCACCAAAGGATGCTCGTAAAGCATCTGAAACGGACTGTATATCAACTCCATCAGGAATAAATCCAAGGGAAAGGAAGTCATTTGCTAAGCCCAGAGAATCGCGGTTAACATAATGCACGAGCTGAAAGACAAAAGTTATAACACAATTACAAGTAGGTCGACATCAAATGCACATACTGAATTACCTGGGATACCCTCCTGCAGTAGAGAACATTCCCCAAGCAGGTACTAATATTCAAGGAATATTCAGTCTTCATTCCTCAAGCAGCTATTACTACTACTACTACTACTACTACAACGTAAGAATAGATATGTAAGCAAAAAGAAAACTCCAATTACCTGGTCAATGAGTTCCTTCCGATTCAACTCTGCCTTTCTCAAGCGAACAACATCTGTGAGCTTGATCCCATCAATCCATTCCATTGTAAGTACAGCCTTCCGTGTCAGGTTCCAATAAATTTTTGGCACCTCAACACAGTTTACCTTCTTGCTACCAGGATAATCAGCTGTGGGCTTCCCTTATCTACTCCATAACAATCCACATATCTCACACCTCGCCTAGCCATATCTTCTAACAAGTTGGAAGTTTTTAGAGCTGAAACATTTAAAATTTTGCACCAAGGTTATAAATGAGAAAGGAGCAAACAATCCCCACTTGAAGCTGAAACACTGAAGTCAGTACTTACCAGAGTATACTCCACCATTTCCATCAGGAGCCTTTGCAACCTGTTGTTACAGAATCAGGTTCAGAGAATTAAACTTCCTTAATGAAATGTTTCATTAAAAACTTCCTTAATGTCATGCATACATGTTGTCCACTAATTGTACAATGTACTATAGTGAAGGATCAAACCAGATAAGAAATCAACATAAACATTCGATGAAGAAATATCAACTAAGCCATCCAAGCATTCCCAAGAGGTTATGGTAAGTCCCGTCTTCATTGTATAACGATTTTTTTTTTAACAGAAATAAGTACACACATGTACGAGATACATAAGTTCATAACCAAAGCATAATATGACAAAGTCATTTACCTTCAGTAAACCAAACATCACAGAAACCTTCTCTTGGGTTCAATGGAAGAAGAGATTTATCCTTTAGAAGTATGATTTTGAAAACCCATCACTACAAGTCCCTCCTTTGGCGAGTGTAGCAAGCTCTCCTATTGCGAAAGAAGGGCCTTAACTCTGAGAAGATTAACCCGCAGCTTACATTAATTACAAAATCCAGTATGCTGATAATTTAAAAGTTATTACTTCTAATCAAACAAAGCTGCATACCAGTATGAGAAAGTTCCCCATCATTCAACTTCGGAGCTGCCTTCCAATATTTTGATGCGCCAACCACTGCCTCAGGGCAGCCAGCCTTCTCCGAGCAAGCTGAACATTTTTATTAATATAAAGGTTCATCGCTCCTTAAACAGCTCGCTTACATTCTGCAAAAATAAAATAAAAAAATCTAGAGCAAATAATAGTACTTTGCACAACCCAACAACCTTCAAGGTTAGTTCCTATTTCCCTCAACTCATTAAGTCTATTTTGAGACTTTAATAAGTGGTTGTGTTGTTGCTATGGTGGTACAGGTTGGTGAATGACAGGATGTGAGGTGGGAAACATGCAGTAAATGCACATTCAGTTCCCATCTCTGAAATTGATTCTTCAAAGCGTGAACCATCATCGTTATGGCGAAACTACTATATTTGATTATTCTTCAAACTTGGACCTTCCTCTATCCAGACTAAGAGTACGAAAATTTGCCATATTTAACTAATGCAAGTTTAAGAAGGACCCCATGATGGAGCCACAAATCTAAAAACCCATCTCCATGCTTTTATGTTACATTTTAAGAAGCCCCCAACCCATGTTTGGGGCCAGAAAAGATTTAAAAAAAAAAAAAACAAAAAACAAAAGCAATCTCCATGCTTTGATGTTCATTCGAGATCTTTTTATGCTTTTATGTTCATGCCAAAGCTTATTTGAGTCATTTTATACTCGACTAGACCCGAGTTGAATCATCGGTACAATCTCAAGATAGACAATCAAACACTTGAAGATAAGCCAATATGTTTAATCTCTACAAGTTGAATGACAGGATATGCATTTGGTTCCTGTCTTCTGAAATGATTCTTCAAAGCTTGAATTGTCATCATGGTGTTCTACTATATTTTCTGTCTTCTTCAAACTTAGACCTTCTACTAACCAGACTAAGTGCGCGCATTTTCCAAATTTAACTTGACCTTCTATTAATAAGCACTTTTGTTGTAGTGTGATTTCATTAATCCATCATTCAAAATATATATTCTCATAATAAATAATGAAAACTAACTTGAATTTCATAAAATTGTATACCTTTTGTCCATGTTTAGGGCTGGGGTCTGTGGCCATTGTTGTTGTTGATGTAGCTGAAAATTTGATTGACAACCGCTGCAATCTCATCAGCTGATCCAAATTGACACCCATCTTCTATCTGCCAGTGCCACCCAACAACAACTTAAAATTGTTAATGAATGTGCAATACCAATATATTGAATAAAGGGAATTGAGTGTACTAAATTACTAATTACGTACCTTGAGATTAAAAGAGTAGAGTAGAGAGTTGATATCAAAGGAATTAACATTAACGTGTAAGACGGTTAATCCAATTCCTTCAAAGGCTGCAATAACTCTCAGAAGTTGCCCTTGCCTTCTTGGACATACAATCTTGAGATTGCAACAGTTGCTCCAATTCCTTGACAAAATCTATGGCCCCGCCGATAATTGAAGCTTGGTCTCCCTAATCAATCAATGTCCAACACTTGCATAAAATTAAAATACCATACATTACAAATATTGAACACAAGGAAAATGATTTAATTCATAAGAAGTAAAATAGACAGTTCACCTTGTGAACAAAGGCAGTAGGCATGAGAGATCTAATGGCATTGAGGTGGTCATTCATTTGTTTTCTCCGATTTCGTTCCACAGTAATGTGTGTCATTCTTTGGCTCTCCATCTGCTCCTTGTTCTTCTTGCTAGCCCTCACCGTCATCGTCTCCGTTGTTGTTCGTTCTCTCTTCTTCCTTAGGAGGCCAAATTGTATTATTGCGCATTTGAGGTAAGAGTTGTTCTTCTGCTGCAGAGCCTGAACCATTCAAAGTGTTATAATAATCTTCATATAATGGTGTTTGCATCCTCTTCAGCTCCAGGGCCTGCAATTTTAATATTTGGAAAGCAACAATCAAAGAACTGAAATTAGAAAATGACTCCCGAACATTTTCGCATGTCATGAAAAAAGATTGATAATCGTAAAAGTGATACCTTCTCATCAATGAAGGCTCTAATTTTCAACTCTGTAACTTCATCATCATCTTCGGACACTGATTGCCCACAGGGAAAGGTGAAGTCTTTTTCATCCTTCCTGGATGTTTTGCAGGAACCACCAGCCCCATCAACTATATGGTCAGCTTCGAAGTTCATTCCTCGTCGTTCAGGTTTTGGACTTTCATCAAACTTGCACTGTCGGTCTTCAGAGGGCTCACACATAGGATTGAAACTCTAAATTCAAGTAAACAAATTCCCAGGTAGTTAGCAACTAAACCTCATTTCTCAACCTAAAGACTACCATGTCAATGATGGAAACAGAATTTGCTGAATACCTTGTTAAAATTATTAGACATTAAGCCAGAATTGAACTTTACTGATGCACGAAATCTTGAGAATTGAGAATTGCAAGGTTGACTGCATCAAAATTATGAAAAATTAATATTCAGCTCAAATTACCCCTAGCAATTCAGATGCAGCTGGCCTCAATAATGAAGGGATCAGGTAACAGCAGTGATATGCACACAAACAGCAGTGTCTAGAATTGACATTTTATCTCAAAGAGACTAGTCCCAGTGAAAAAACTTTAAGCACACAAACATAATAATTTCAACATACACATTTCAGATTTACGGTAAGCATGCAGAAGGAGGCATTGACATAATAGGAATATTTCGTCTATTAAGGAGGATTCCCCGAATACCTGAAATATACACATTTCTAAATAATGAGAAAAGATTTGATATCACCGCTCACATCTGTACAAGTAGTCACTTAATACCAACTATATTGAGAAGCTTGCACTAGTTGATCTTATTTCGTTCCAAAACCAGGATAGTGTGTTTTAGTTAGATTTTAGTTGGCTTCTTTGATGGTCGAAACAAGATACATGTTACCAAAATCAAAGCAGTAATTATATTCAGCATCAGCTTCATCTACAAAGAACACAGTTTGGTACAATTGACCAGTTGACCTTGGGAAACCTATTTAAAATTGTTTTTCATGTGACATAGATCTCTATAAGATTTAAAAGCTGAAAGAAATTTCTCTGAAGAGCCATTGCTAGGCTGTGTCACCCAAATTCGACCTGACAGATCATGCACTACTAGAAGCTTTCATTGACTTGATATCAAGCTTATTGCAACTAGAATTTTGTTCATCATGATCAATATGGAAGCATAATCAAGTTCTTGAAATTTTCAGATTTCCTCACCACTGTACACATTTTCAGTGATTAATATAGAAGGATTATTGTGAGTGGCAGAGGAGTGGTGTGTATGAGGAACATCAGTGTCTAAATTTTTTTTATGAGTGCAAAGCGTAATCTCTCATGTGCTCAAAGTTTTGTTTATAGTGGACTAGTCTCTCCCATTGATGCAGCATAGTGTGTGAATTTGCAACACTGTGAACTCCCATATAATTTGTGGGTTTTTTTTAATCTATATTCTAGCAAATTTGTATTGTATATATTTTAGACAAACAACATAATGCAATTATTTCATCACTCGACCAAATAAGTAAATTATATGAAAAATGTTTTGACTTGTTTAATCTCATAAAAGACAAAACCCCAAATTAATATATATTCATGCTATTGTACATTAAAACACAAAACCATGGCTCTGTTCACTTATTTATCAATGGTTACTAGCTTATCAAATATATAAGGAAAGCATTAATGGAGTCAACAAGAAGAAAATAGATATTCACATTCAAAACTTGAACAATTTTCAAAATCCTTTCGGGACCTCTTAAAAACACAAAACCCACTTGGTTGCTATCAAAGGTATTTTGGATTTGTCAAAACAAGTAGGAGATCTGAACCATGCCCAAAATTAGACAAAAATCAAAAGTGGACAGGATGAACTGCAGAAAAGTATTAGTTTTTGAGACATTGGAATTGCAATTTTGAAAAGAAAAAAAAAATTGAAATAAAATACATAAAGTTAAATGTGTGAATGAATGGACAATAAAGAAAAGGAACACACCTTCACTTCTGATTTTCGAAGATTTTCCCTGGAGATGAAAGCTCCCTCAAGGTATCATTTCCACAGATGGATATCATGTAGTCTGCTCCGTCAATCCTGAACATTTCCCTCAAATTTCTGCAACAACACCAACGTAAGTAAGTTGGTGATGTTGCAAGTGCATCTACTGTAAAACAACAAAACAAAAATCTGGTGAAAATCTAATGAATCAATGACAAACACACATAATCTAATGAATTTGGTGAAAATCTAATGAATCAATGACAGACACGCTTCAATGGCTATTTCGAGTTGAGAAGCCAAATTGGTAGAGAATAAGAGATGGTGAGAGGAAGAGATGGGGAGAGGAAACCCTAACTTTTCAACTTTGCAAATGGGGAGAGGAACAGATGGAGATGCGGCCGCTGTGGTCACGGTCTTCTTCTTCAAGGCGGAGGTTTTGAAGCCTTTCACACTGAAATCGAACGACGGCTTCGAAGGAGAGTCGCGGGAGAGATGAGAGGTTTCGAGAGGGAGTGGAGAAGCCAGAAGGTTCACAGTCGTTTTCGTTGTTGATGATCTCTTCTTCATCTTCGTTTCGCTCTGGGAAGGAAGTGGTGTTTAGAAGTGGAAACGACTAAACTCCATTATTGCACATGAGAGAAGAGACAAACACACTATTCGGTGATGTAGCAGAGGCGAGCAAGAGGAGAGGAAGAGAGGCGAGCAAGTGGAGAGAAAAAGGTGTGAGTGAAAAAATTTTGGGGGGCGCCAAAAAGCCCGCCGTTTAGTTAGAAAGCGTTTTTCATTTTGAAAGTCCAATTGATTTTTCATAGCGTAATTGTGAAAAACGCTATTGGGAAGTGCTATTAAAGAGCATTTGTGTTGTAGTGTTGGGATCCCTATTCCAGGTGTCATTTTCTGTTCTGGGTTGTTGATTGATATGATATAAGTATGAACGATCTCTTTTTGTGTTTATGAATGTTAGTTGGAATTCAATTGAAGATGGCTATATGAGAAACACAGAGGTGAAACCAACTGATCTCATACATATCTAGATGATGATGATAATGTTAAGTGCTGAAAACGATGGAGATGACACGTGTTGGGATGTAACACAGCTCTGACAGCACATCATATGGAGGCAGCTTAGCTCAACACGTAGGACTGAATCAATACCCAATAGATACGATCCAAATAGTATGATGTGTCATTAGTACACATCTTCAACTTTTACTTCTTCGTGATCCAACGCGTGTATTTGCAATCTTTTTACTCTTTTCAAATTACATCCCTTTTTTGTTCTACGTCTCCTGCCGTCTTGACTATTACAACTTTGGTAGCAACGTTCTCTAAAAAAATTTCATGCACCAATTTTTCTAGTAAATGTTAATAAATATAACCTCTATTTTTTTTTTTTTTTTTTTTAAGAAGCAACATCTCCTTAATCATTTTTTGTTATCAAGAGCTATAAAAATTTTTTTATCTCACTGGAACAACCTGGGTTTCCAATGTGCAAAAGCAACAACATCTTATCTCTTTCCTCTACACCACAACCAACCATAAATCATGCTTTCAATACATCATGAATAACAAATTCAGATCACCACTAGGAGAATCCAGTCTCCTCTCTTATCCCTCAACACCACTGCTGCTATTACAAACGGTAAGAACCCCAATGTAGGCCCGACCACGTTGCATCGATAGGGGGTGCTAGTGTTGACACACTGAACACATATTGGGATCCCTATTCCAGGTGTCATTTTCTGTAATGGGTTGTTGATTGATATGATATAAGTATGAACGATCTCTTTTTGTGTTTATGAATGTTAGTTGGAATTCAATTGAAGATGGCTATATGAGAAACACAGAGGTGAAACCAACTGATATCATACATATCTAGATGATAACGATAATTTTAAGTGCTGAAAACGGTGGAGGTGACACGTGTTGGGATGTAACTCGGCTCTGACAGCACATCATATGGAGGCATCTTAGCTCAACACGTAGGACTGAATCAATACCCAATAGATACGATCCAAATAGTATGATGTGTCATTAGTACACGTCTTCAACTTTTACTTCTTCGTGATCCAACGCGTGTATTTACAATCTTTTTACTCTTCTCAAATTACATACCTTTTTTGTTCTACGTCTCCTGCCGTCTTGACTATTACAACTTTGGTAGCAACGTTCTCTAAAAAAAAATTTCATGCACTAATTTTTTTAGTAAATGTTAATAAATATAAATTTTTTTTTTTTTTCTTTTTTTAAAGAAGCAACATCTCCTTAATCATTTTTTTGTTATCAAGAGCTATAAAAAAAATTATCTCAAAAAAATTATCTCACTGGAACAACATGGGTTTCCAATGTGCAAAAGCAACATCTTATCTCTTTCCTCTACACATCCACCAACCAGAAATCATGCTTTCAACCCATCATGAATAACAAATTCAGATCACCACCAGGAGAACCCATTCTCCTCTTATCCCTCAACACCACGATCTCTTCTTTTTTTTCTTTTCCTCTTATCCCTTCTCTCTTGAATTGGTTTCCAGTATCCCTAATAACCCAATAATCTGATTTCAAGATCTCTAATCAAGATAAAACAAAAAAGTTAGCATCGAGAATGCAAAACCATTAGGAAAGTGGGGGTTTGAGCATCTCACCTAATTAAATATGATATTGTTATTGGGAGGAACAAGGCTGGAAATCATAGCTTGAACATCACTTTCATGAACGAAGTTGAGATTCAAAAAGGATATGAAGATGGTAAGTAAGATGAGGGATTCAATAGATAATAAGCGTTTGGGAGTCGAGGAAAATAGACACGAAAATAGATTTGAGCTTCATTTAGATGAAATCTCATTGGGATTGAAAGAAACATGCCTGCAGAGGAGATGATGGGTGAATGAGGCTAGGCGAGAAGGTTTCTGCTGTCTGCACAGAGAGCAAAGAAAAAGGAAGGGTGTACCAAACCCTTAGATGCTTTTATTAAAGGATTGTGATTTCATTTGTCGTCGATGGCTTGGAGTTTGGGGATGAAGGTTTCTTTGTTGGTGTCGAGGGTTTCTGCCAAACTAAAGGTGTGTTTTGTTGCGTGGAATTCTATGCCAGGAATTCATGAGGGGACCTTACATTTTAGGTTAATTTGAGTATCATTCCACATTCACCATTTAATTTTGTGATTAATGGTGAAAATGAAAGTCTCGTGAACATGAGAATCACATAATTTGGGGAACCAAAGAGTGTGATTCTCATGTCCATGGAAATTTCATTCTCAACATTGATCACAAAATCAAATGGTAGATGTGGAGTGATACATCAATTAAGTCTAAAATGTAGGAGTCTTCTCATGGATTCCCATGGCATAAGATTTCATGTAACCAAACACACCCTAAAAAGAAAAACGAGTAGTGGTGAGAATTGTGTAAGTTGTGCAAGGGCATATTCAGTGATCAGAAGATGACAGAGATACATACATCCACTTTTGAATTCCGGTTATAAAGTATATTATGTTTTGCATTGTTCGACCATTTGAATTGTTTTTTTAAGAGAATGTGGGACTTGATTAGAAATATTGTGTTATAATTTTAACTCTATTCGTCAAATGTTTTTCAAGTATATCATAACCTAAATACCTTTCCAAAGATAAATTTTGTGGAACGTTATTTTATTTTTAAACATTGTATAGAAGTTTCTAAACCTTGTTAATTTTGAAAAGTAGCTAAAAATCTAAACCTAGTAATTAAGGATTTTCTAACTGCCTTTAACAACCTTTACTTTTTGAAGAATTAATTCTCTTTATGATCTCCAACTCATCTTTTGAATCTCAAGGCTAAAACATAAAATCGCCAAACAAGCTTAATTTTATGAGACTAGTAAAGGGAATCAATTCATTTTTTTTACTTTAAATATTTTTTATTCTTTCTCATGCTGTCCTTGGGGAGCTTCTTGGAGATATTGATGCTCTAACTCAGATCCTTAAGAATATTTCAATATATTATTATTATTATTATTATTATTATTATTATTATTATTATTATTATTATTATTATTATTATTATTATTATTATTATTATTATTGATGATACAAAAAAACGGTCATATCCCTGAGCAATACATGTGTCGTGATGATCTCAAGTAAATACGGGCCTCAGTTTCAGCCCAACACTGATCCGACCCAAGTGGTTTCAATCCCACCTAGTTTAGTCCGTCAGACGGACTTGAACTCTTACAACATGCTCGGCCCACACGTCTCACAGCTATCATCAATACCCATAAGTTATACTAAGGCAAGTATCTCAAAGATCAGCTTCGGACGGGCAACTACAACATATCTTTGCTTCCAACTAGGAAGCAAATACTAGAGTACATTCTACATAGGGAAACTCCCTTCTATGGATTGCTCTTGGATTGGGAACTATCTCCCGGGTATCTAGGAGCACAGGGCTAACATGGAACTTCTCTCCTATAGCACGACTCCTAATTAGAGAAGGATCTCCTTATTAAACTATGCCTACGATGGCCTGGTAGATCCAAGACTCCTGCATTATAAATAAGACATGAAGTTGGTAAGCTAAGGTACGCTACAAATTTCTTGTTTACAACATTACACCTTCCTCAGATCCATGTCTGACTTTAGCATCGGAGTGTCATCTGCCACTACAACGGTGGTCTGTGGCTCACGTGCGTTACTTGTACATGTTAGCAAGTCAGTGGGACTAGGTCAAAACAGGGAGCAGAAAATGACTGCATTAGTTTGGCACCGTCCGTGGGATTGACAAAGTTCCTAACTTTTCGCTAGCATCGTCTCCCTTCGAAACAAAGAGATGGTGACTAGTCCACACGAGAAGGGAAAGCGAGGGGAAGCGTCGAGCGCTCAACCTGGCACTGATTCACCAAACATCAAGTTGGCACTCCTGGAACAACGACAACACCAATGAACCCTGAGTCGGATGTATGATCTTTTTTCGTACACCAGGCTTTGTCAATGATTAAGACGCTCGCATCAATGAAGCAAAGGCCCGCGAGATACTAAAGGCATATTTAACTCGCTTTAACAGTGAGTCAACCACTGTCCATGTGTGCAATGGCAAAATGGCCGTCTCAGCTTTCATTAACGGACTGCGAAAATGAAAGTTTTACAACTTTCTAACACTCTGGCAAGCATGGCAGACCTGATGAAGGAAACGCAGAGCTTCATCGCCCTAGGAGAAGAACGGGTAGCATGAAGAGAAACCGAATCCAATGAGCAATCGGTCAACAGAATATGCGTGCTACATGGAGCCCATTCTGAGTCCAAACTATCCAACAGGTCCAGGAAGAGGGCTCTACGAGGTATGAGAATCCAAGCGATACGCGACGAACAGCAGATACCGCACGATCAAAAGCTATCCCCTCCGTGCCGCTAGTATTTACGAAAAAAGACCTCCAGGGCATACAACTCCTGCACAATGACACCCTGGTGGTAACAATTTCTCTGGCGGGCTGGGAGATAAGGAGGTCCTTAGTAGACACAGGGAGCTCTATGAACATCATATTTCTCCATACGTTCCGCAACATGCAACTAGAAGAGACAACATTGACCTCTGATGGTCGTTCGGTGATCGACTTCAGCGGCGAAAGACAATCCCCTTTGGGAAAAATACAACTGACTACAACAGCGAGAGAACTGTCAACTCAGAAAACCTTATTTCAAGAGTCATAGTGATCGACGCGCCTTAGGCGGATAATGCGGTCCTAGGGAGACCCTGGATACACTAGATGGAAGTAGCGGTTTTTACCCTGCACCAGTGCGTCAAGTATCCAACGAACCGAGTGGTCAGTACATTGAGAGGATACCAGGTAGGTGCCAGTACATGACGACCCTGCTACCTGGCAATTCTCAATCAGCAGCTAGCCCAACGGCTAAGATGACCCTCTGTTCTACCCAAAGTATAGGAGAAGAACAACCGACCCCAGACAATGAGGTACCAGTAAGCCCTCAGAGCAGGCCCAATGCCGGACAATCAGAGGAAGAAACCATTACGGTCTACCTTAACAACTCTCACAACAGTTAGGCCATCCAGATCGATTCCTGATTGAACAAATATTGGTGAAGCAACTAACGAAGCTGCTACAACGTAACCAGGACATCTTCACATGGACCATGCGGGACATGGTGGGGATCGACCCATCGCCTAAAAGTGGACCCCTTGAGGAAAACTGTTAGGCAGAAGAAGAGGCTCGTAGCCCCCGAAAGGAACGCCATCATAAACGAAGAGGTACAACGACATGATAAAGGAAACACGATACCCCGACTGGCTGGCAAACACGTTTCTTGTAAAAAAGAAAAACGAAAAATGGAGAATATGTGTGGACTACACTAACCTAAAAAAAGCCTGTCCAAAGGACAACTTCCCACTCTCCTGTATCGATAAGATCGTGGACGCCAATTCCAGGCACAACTTACTCAGCTTCATGGATGCCTATTCAGCTACAATCAAATATTGATGCACCCCCCAGATCAAGAGAAAATCTCTTTCGTGTCAGAAAGGGGATCATACTGCTATAGGATGATGCCATTCAGCTTAAAGAATGTAGGCGCTACGTACCAACGACTGGTCAACCGGATGTTCAAAGAACAGATCGGCAAAAACATGAAAGTATACATAGAAGACATGCTGGTCAAGAGTCTCCGCAACCCCGACCAAATACAAGATGAAGCTCAACCCACAAAAATGCACGTTTGGAGCCAAGTCTAGGAAATTCCTAGGCTATATAGTGAACAAAAGGAAAATCGAGGCCGACCCAAAACAGATTCAGGCCCTTCTCGACATGAAAGCCCTAGTCAATATTAGAGACATACAGACCTTGACTGGAGGGTACCAGTGGTCAACAAATTCATATCAAATTCGTCCGACAAATGCTTTCCATTCTTTAAGATACTAAGAGGGAGCAAAGGATTTTCTTGGAACGTAGAGTGCGAACAAGCCTTTCAGAGCCTGAAAGCATACATGCGGAGTTCCGAGCTACTCTCAAAGCCTACGATAGGGGAAACACTCTACTTGTACTTATCTGTTTCCAAGCACGTCGTTAGTTCAGCCCTCGTACGAGACGATCGAGGGACCAGAGACCAATATATTACACCAGCAAAACCTTCGTACAAGCGGAAGCACACTTGGAAAAGTTGGCTCTGGCACTGGTCATATCCTTCAGGAAACTGAAGCCCTATTTTCAGGCCCACTCCATAACAGTCCTAACAAAGAATCAACTCCGCTCGGTATTGCATAATCCTGAGCTATCAGGTAGGATGATGAAATGGTTAGTGGAACTCAAACAGTTTGACATAAACTACGCTCCAAGAACCGCCATCAAAGCCCAAGCGCTGGCATATTTCATTGCTAAGTTCACAGGCGAACAATAGCCAAAGGTGCCAGCCCTCGGATTCAAATGTCCGAGCTTGGATCTTGCGCTGCAACGGGTCATCGACTGGAAAGGCGAGTGGAGTAGGGATCACACTCCGCTCCCCCAGCGGCTTCACCTTTGAAAATACAGCGACTCGAGACTGGTAGCCAACCGGGTCAAAGGGGATTCAACAGCAAGGACCCCTGCATGATAGCCTATCGCGATAACGTACTTTGCATAATGAGCAGGTTCAAGAGCTGCGAACTCATGCAATGCCCTCGAGATGACGTGCTAGCCAAAGAAGCCTCCGACGAAGTCTCCAACGGCCTCATTGAATATCAAGAACAATCAAGCTTCGATGAAGAAGAACATAGAGATATATGCGCTATAGAAACACAACCAAATTGGATGACTCGGATACTGGAATACATAGCAACCAGAGCCCTACCAACCGAGAAGGTCGAAGCGAGAAGACTAAAAAACAAAGCAGTGAGATACATTATCCTAAACGACAAGTTATACAGGAGATCAGTGATAGAGCCTCTGCTCCAATGTCTATCACCTTCAGAGGCAAGTCAAGTCTTGGGTAGAATCCATAGTGGTATATGCGGGAATCACCCGGGCGGGAGAACCCTCGCCCATAAAGCCCTAATTCTAGGGTACCATTGGTCGACCATGTAGCGAGACGCCAAAGATATTGTGCGCAAATGCGACAAATGTCAAAGAATCAAACCATACACACATATGCCGCCCCAGCCACTAACTCTGATGGCTAGCTCATGACCATTCGCGCAATGGGGAATGGACATTGTCGGACCGCTCCTGGCATCAGCCGACAAAAACTTCCTTCTTGTGGTCGTCGACTACTTCACCAAATGGGTCAAGGCCGAGCCGCTATAAAAAAATAGGGTAGGTCCAGATCGAAAAATTCATATGGGCCACCATCATTTGTAGATTTGGCATTCCCAGAATATTGGTCAACGACAATGAAACCCAATTTGAAGGGAGCAAGGTCAAGAATTTGTGCGAAAGTTTAAATATCGATCCCACCACTTCTCTTCGCCAGGACACCCCCAGGCCAATGGCCAAGCGATGGTTACCAACCGAACGATCCTAGAGGCCATCAAAAGAAAACTTGACGCAGCCAAAGGGAAATGGGTTCCAGAGCTATCAGGAATTCTCTGGGCATATCGGACAACAAAAAAAGTCAATACCGGAGAAACACCTTTGGCCCTAACAAACAGGTCAGAAGCTATGGTTCAGATAGAACTCGAGGTGCCAATTTTCCGAACAGAGGAGTTCAGACCAGACGGTAACGATGAAGCCTTGCGCGTATGACTAGACCTCCTCAACGAGAAGCATGATCTAGCCTCCGCTAAGATAGCCGCCTACCAACAACGAATGACGCAATATTACAACAAGAAGGTCAAACCATGCGAGTTCAAGGTGGGAGATTGAGTGTTTAGGAAGACCCAACAAAACACCAAAAAAGTCGGCACCGAAAAGCTAAACCCAAACTGGGAAGGACCTTACAGAGTCACTAAAGTCAATAGGTCGGGAATGTACTGACTGGAAGATACAGACAGCGACGGGCCTAAATGACCATGGAATGTAGAACATCTCAAAAAATATTATCAATAAAATATTTTCTTTTACCAAAACTTCAATTGTTGTTCGTTATGACCCTCGACAAGCCCGACTATGGCCAGACTTGAATATCATCCCAAAGCCTAGTCCGCTGCGCCCGGGCCACGATGACCGAAAAAGTGAGAATTTATTCAGCGCTAGTCCGCTAATGATGATGACTCGCCAAGGGATCATTGCTCTCTAATAGATAATGATCGCCGAACTTACCAGGTAAGCTTAGTCAGTTCGCGACTGATGAAGATGGCTTTTGGTGCCCAAAGCCTAGTTCGCTGCGCGCGGGCCACGACGGCCGAGGAAGTGGGAGTCTAGTCAGTGCTAGACCGCTGATGACGACGACTCGCCAAGGGATCATTGCTCTCCAACAAACAATGATTGCCAAACTTACCAGGTTATCTTAGTCAGTTCGCGACTGATGACGACTTCTAGTGCCCAAAGCCTAGTTCACTGTGCTTAGGCCACGACGACCGATGAAGTAGGAGTCTAGTCAGTGCTATTCTGTTGATGACAACGACTAGCCAAGGGATCATTTCTCTCCAACAAACAATGATCGCCAAACTTACCGAGTAAGTTTAATCAGTTCATGACTAATAACGATGGCTTCTGGTGCCCAAAGCCTAGTCCGCTACGCGCGGGCCACGACGGCCAAGGAAGTGAAAGTCTAATTAGTGCTAGTGAGCTGATGTCGATGACTCGCCAAGGGATCATTGCTCTCCAACAGACAATGATTGCCAAACTTATGAGGTAAGCTTAGTCAGTTTGCTACGACTTCTAGTGCTCAAAGCCTAGTCCGCTATGCGCGGACCACAACGATCGAGGAAGTGGGAGTCTAGTCAGCGCTAGTCCACTGATGACGACGACTCGCCAAGGGATCATTGCTCTCCAACAGACAATGATTGCCAAACTTACCAGGTAAGCTTAGTCAGTTCGCGAATGATGACGACGACTTCTAGTGCCCAAAGCCTAGTCCGCTGCACGCGAGCTACAACGGTCGAGGAAGTGGAATTCTAGTCAACGCTAGTCTGCTGATGACGATGACTCGCCAAGGGATCATTGCTTTCCAACAGACAATGATCGCCGAACTTACCAGATAAGTTTAGTCAGTTCGCGACTGATGACAACGACTTCTGGTACCCAAAGCCTAATTCAGTGTCTGCGGTCCACGACGACAGAGGAAGTGGGAGTCTAGTCAGTGTTAGTCCGCTGATGACGATGACTCACAAAGGGATCATTGCTCTCCAACAGAAAACGATAATCAAACTTACCAGATAAGCTTAGTCAGTTCACGACTTATGACGACGGCTTCTGCTGCCCAAAGCCTAGTACACTGCGTGCGGGCCACGACAGCCGAGAAAGTAGGAGTCTAGTCAACGCTAGTCTACTGATGACGATGACTCACCAAGGGATCATTGCTCTCCAACAGACAACGATCGTTTAACTTACTAGGTAAGCTTAGTCAGTATCGACTAATGATGACGCTTCTGCTACAAAACGCCTAGTCCGCCATGGGCAAAATCACGACGACCGAGAGAATAAGAGCCAAATCAACGCTTGTCGCCTAACGACTCACCAATAAGTCATTACAGACAATGACCAAGGCAGCTTGGTCAAACCTCAACCAATGATGATTTTTGTCACAAGGTCAACACAACGATTAAAAGTATAATTTGACTAACGAAGACATGCGTTCCATCCAGTAGTACAAACTCTATGATCTACATAGCATCTAAAGCAAACACGACAATGCGGGACAAAACAACACTTCCATTCAAAAAAGAAGAATACTTGTCTATCCAGGAAAGGTTACATTACAACCATTTTTAAGTAGAAACATCCTCCTCAGCAGCTAGTCCTACGGAGCCAGAGCACTCCCCTCGATGAATCAATCTGAAAGCAGCCCTTCTTTAGCAAACAAAATCAAGGTCGACAACAAGATGCTCTCCTCGGATCATCTCTGGAAGCTCCTACCTGCCTCGAATAACCTCAGACGAGATTAACGGCCTCTTACCGACACGCCAAAATGTATCGCACCTACCAGGGCAACATGAACAAGGCGAAGCTCCTCATCAATCGTGGATTCAAACTGTTAATGTTCAACGGCCCATTCAGCTTCCACCCTCCTCCTTTCGGCTTCCTAGGCCTCCATATCAGAAGACCACCAGTCCATGGCCACATCAAGGCGCTCTAACTCGACCCTGGTCCGCTTCAATTCAGCACGAGTTGACACCAAATCAGACTTGGCTGCCCTCAGTTGAGACCTCATATCGACAAATTTGCTTCGGTGACAGAGGTCGCGACCCCATGGCCCCAAGGTTTGCGGCAGTATCAGAATTCTGCAACTGACCATTCAAGGAATCCACCTGATAGAGAGCATCTGAATATTTCATTCGCAGATACGCAAAGGCCTTCTCCAAAACATGAACCCTCCTGCGGGGCTCGGGGTGTAGCGATGCAGAACTGTACAATCCAAAGGCACGAGTGATCATTTCGGGACCACGATAACGCAAAACATTGACACGCGACCCATCTTCCTCCCCTTCTTGGTCAACAAGGGAAGCAGAAGCATCTGAAGGGAAGCCACAACCTCCCAAGGGTGCCGCCTATGCAGACCGCGATGTCCCAAGGGGAGAAGCCACCCTGTCAGAGGGTTGCCTCTTCCTTGGAAAAACAACAGGAAGCACATTCGCCTCCAAGTCAGCAAGCTTGGACAGGCTAGGCATAGCCACACTTATCTTTCTCGTACGAGCGGTGAACCTGGTGTGGGGCAAGCACCATGAGAACACCGCAGCAACCCGTTGTGCACAACATTGCCTGGCATTATAACATCCTCAACGGATGTCAAAAGAAGCTTGAGAAACTCCCTCTCTATCCGCCTCTCATCCTCGCTAAGAGACGGAACGACGAACTTCTCTAAAACAAAGGAATAACATCAGAACCAACACCGCATAAGGGATATATAAAAATATGCATACGCCAATAACCAAGAAACTCACGAAGATCAAACTAAAAGTATTGGGACACTCTATGACTCCCAAGATTGAAGTACCCAGAATCCTCCGAAGCCAAAAACCAATGTTTCTCCCAAGATTCAGCGTCGTCTGCCACAAAGCACAGACAAGAAAGATAGTTCAATACGCAGAGACCCCTGGGATCCAATCGAGCAACAGTCATGTGATGGATAATCGAAGAAGTCAAACAAAGGCCAGCATCATGAACCCTCAGGAGGATCGTGAGCAAAATCTTGAACCCGCTCAAAACCATTTGAACGGGAGGCATACGAAAATGAACAAAGAATCCATTCGTCATCACTGGAAACCCAAGCCCAAACTCAAACATGCCTCGGCGCAAACTTATGTACCCCTGAGGATGTACAGTCATGCCCAAACCTTCAAACGCGGGAACAATGTCCAAATCTCTCGGAATACGGTACAAACCACGAAGCCTGATCAACTAAGATTCGTCAACCAAGCTACCTTCGAACAACTTGATGCAAGTGAAAGATAACAAGTCCTTGGGAGAAAGTTCAACATTGTTGGCCATCGGTAGAGAAAACAAATCAAATTTTACAGCAATACTATGGCTCGAAAGAACAACGTAGATAAGAATAAGAAAATCTGCGTCAAAGTGGCCAATATTTATAGAGAAAACAAATCTCACTTTCCCTCATTGAGCAGTCGCGTATCCTTTAATGCTATGCGCCGCTTGAGGCAAACGCTTCGAGTCCAATCATCACGACAGTACGGTCTCTTTTCCAAAGAGTCAGTGGACTGACTCAACGCCCCACTAACTCGCGGGGAATAGCTAATGACACAGATAAAATGTTATATCCTTGAGCCATACACATGTCACGATGATCTCGAGGAAATACGAGCCTCAGTTTTAGCCCAACATTGATCTGGTCCAAGCGGTTCCAAGCTCGCCTAGTTCAGTCCGCCAGACACCTGAACTCTTACAACATGCTCGGCCCACACGTCTCACAGCTATCCTCAATACCCATAAGTCCTACTATGGCAAGTATCTCGAGGATCGACTTCGGACGGGAAACTACAACAGCTTTTTGCTTCCAACTAGGAAGCAAATACCAGAGTACATTCTACATAGGGAAACTCCATTCTGGGGATTGCTCTTGGATTGGGAACTATCTCTCGCATATCTAGGAGCACAAGACTAACATGGAACTTCCCTCGTATAGCACGACTCCTAATTAGAGAAGGATCTCCACGAAGATCTCCTTCCTAAACTATGCCTATGATGGCCTGTTAGAACCAGGACTCTAGCACTATAAATAAGACATGAGGTTGGTAAGCTAAGGTACGTTACAAATTCCCAGTTTACAACATTACACCGTCCTTAGATCCTTGTCTGTCGTTAGCATTGTAGTGCCATCGACCACCATAACGGTGGTCTGTGGCTCACGTGCGTTATTTGTGCAGGTCAGTGTGACAAGGTCAAAACAGGGAGTGGAAAACGATTGCATCAATTATTATTATTATTATTATTATTGTTGTTGTTGTTATTATTATTATTATTGATGATACATCAAACCGTCTTTTGATCAGCACCGAATATGTGTCATGATAATCTCGTCAACAAAAAAAAGCAGGCCTGATTGCATGCTCAATCCAGTGAGACCCAAACAACGCTAAGCCCATCATTGGCAGGATCCAGACAGTCGGGTCCGAGTTGCAATGAGCTATTAAGCCCACACGTCACGTGGTCAGACCCAATTCTCGTAAGACTCCTAATGCAAGTATCTGAGAGATTTACCCAAGACTGGCAGGACAGCAACACATTGTATCCAACTAGGAAACAAATACTAGAATATAAGTCGGACAATGAAACTTTCTTGCACGGACAACACTCAGAAAGGGAAACCTCTCTCGTAGATCTAGGAACACGAGTTGTGTAGAAAAACTATTCCACATGGATAGCTCCCAATCAGGAAAGGATCTCCAACAAGATCATTTTTTTAAACTACGCCACGAAATGTCTAGCAGAACAATGACTCCTATATAAAAGGGAAATAAGGTCGATTAACTTGAGGTACGTGATAGAATTACAGTTTACAGTTTTAAGCCTTATCTAACTTAAGCATCAGAGTGCCATCGAGCACCACACGGTGGTCCTTGGCTCAAGTTTGCTACCTGTGCAGGTCTAGGTAATCAGCAAGAAAGGAGAACATGAATCAACTACATCAGTTTGACATCGTCCGTGGGGAACGACAAAGTTCCTTAGAAAAAAAAAGCAGTAGTACCACCTTTTCCAGAGAATCAGTGATATGGTGACAACAAGGTCTCACAATAATTGATATGTTGTTTAGCCTTCGAACACTCAAATTGGCAGAGCGTTGCCTGTTCCACCACCGCTATGGGAAAAACCTCTTCAGACCCCCGTGCCGGTGGTGGCCGCAACAGACCCAAGGGTTGACCTACTTTCAACTAAGATGCAACAAATCGCAGAAACACTAGAGGATATCAAATAGCGGGATCCTCCACCTGCAGAGGGAGACCGTGAGCAGCGAATGGCCCGATTCCAAGAGAGTTCTAGAAAACATGTTCATGAGAGCCGCACTACCCCAACGACTTCTCAATGGACAAAAAGCGGAGGAGCGACTAATAGAGATCCAACGTCAAGAGCCAACAGACACGTCTCGCACAACCCCATCTGCAATGGGGCAACAAACCTAGACGTGTTGTTTTGTCTAACGGTCCATCCGTTCATGGACTATATAATGGACGAACCGCTGCCCAAAAAATACACGCGTTATGGCACTCAAGGAAGAGTCCGATGCAATAATGTGTCGATCATTCCCTGCAAGCCTGAAGACGTCAACACTGACGTGGTTCCACAACTTTCCTTTGAAATCCATTGATTCATTTCAGACGTTGGCATTGGTGTTCATTTAGGTATGAGAATAGGCAAGCTCTATGTTTTCCTTACCCTGGACCCCCAACCAATATGATAGACTTGCTTAGGGATGCCCAAAGTTACATCACCCTGGACGAAATGCTGGCCACCAAGAGAGACGGAGTCAGAGAAGAAACCCTCTGTTCCAAAGGACCGGAAAGAGGGGAAGAAAAATAGGACAATGACGGTAACAAGAGGAAGCGCACAGACAACAAGACCGATTTGAGCTGCACCAATAGGGGTGGGCACGGTCCGAATCAGTTCCAAAATTTGAGGAACTTCACTCGAACCGTTTAAAATTAACGGATCCGGTCCGGTCCGAATTTCCTCATTTTGAATATTGGGACCAAACCTAACTCGAATCGTTTAAAACGGTCCGGTTCCTACGGGTCCAAACGATTCCAAATTACACAAATCCATGTATGGTCCTTAAAGATATCCCGAGCATAAAAATCAAAAGTTTGGAGAGAAGATGCAAATATAAACATATGAACTCAGCTCTAAATAAAAACATAGTTGATAATAGTAGATATAATTGACTAACACCACAAAATAGATATTTGTTTTGTGGTAAGTTTTTTTAATGATAAAGTCACTACAAGAAAAATTGTGATCAATAGCGTTTAAAAACCGCTATGGTAGGATACCATAGCGGTTTAGTAACCGCTATGACAGCCAGCGCTATAATAGACCCAGGGGCTATTATAGCGGTTTTAAAACGCTATGGTAAGTTTGGCTTTTATAGCGTTTTTAAAACGCTATGGTAGAGCCTTTTATAGCGTTTGAAAAACGCTATGATAGAGAGCCTTTCATAGCGTTTCTGAAACGCTATGGAAGACTCTACCATAGCGGTTTAAAAACGCTATGATAGAGTATACACAATTTTTTTTTTTTTTTTTTTTTTGCTATCAAATGACTTTTTATTACATCTTATAAGTTTTATTTCTAGAAAATAAAAATTTAAATGTGCCAAACTTAAACGAATAGAGGCAAAGTAATGTAATTAATAAGATTATACAATTACATCAAATGTGCCAAACTTTGTTTCATGCTGTGCACGTTTTGTCATTTGTCAGTTGACCAGATTATACAATTACATCAAATGGTCAAAGAATATGCAATACATTTATTCTCATGGACTTGCCCGAAGAGAAAGCTTGAAAGCACCCATGCAGTTGAATGCAATAGCAAGAGCATGATAGCACACCGCAGTTTGAATATGCTCCACACCTAAAAGGCGTTCATTCTTTTTTAATGCTTCTTGCAAGTCCTATATTAGCAGTGATTCTGTAATCCTGAGGACCTCTGTTTAAAAGGAGAACAGCAGTCCTATATTCAGAAAGAGGTCCAGCCCAAACCTGCAATAGACACATTAGACCTGACTCAGTGGCTACCTTGTGTATTCATAAACATTGTGATTGTACAGTTATCATACCTCAATATCACCTTCCATCCTGACTTTCTTTGCTTGAACACAAAGTGGATCTATTTGAAATTTAGGAACAGGAGATCTTAGCATATACACGAATAGTCATTAGATGTAGATGAAAAACCCATCGACAGTGATGAAAAGTTACGCACCTTGGTTGACAGCAATGACCTCCACATTGCTAAGGATTCCCATGGTTTCTTTGGTCAAATTGCGAACATCACATCCAATGAGCAGAGGCGCCTTTCCATAATCATTCTCAAATAAATCAATTCAATACTGGCAAAACACATTACGCAGGGAAGGAATATACTTATAAGATATACAAACATCTTCAGTACCTTTGAAATAGCCCATAGACTGATGTGCACTATGTATTCATCTTTAGTCATACCTCCATTTCCTACTTCTAGCATGTCTGGATTTGCTCATAAATAATAATTATATTGTTACAACAAAAACTGAATGCTTCATCAAATTATTAGCCTCCATGGCCATCCAATTATATACAAAATGGAACTAGTTTTATACCATTCCAACCACCAGGCTTTGCAAGATCAGCATAGACTTCATTCATGTCAGCTGTAGCAATCATACTGTTGAAAGAAAACAGGACGAGACCCAATTTTTATCAAACTGCTATTTGTTTGTGAATGAAAAAGGAAGTATACAAATGACACCCATAGTCTTCCTTACCTAGGCCAATTATCCTTAATGTCATTAGTAGTTCTCCAACTGTTTCCCAACCTACCGCCCCATAGAGCAGGATGCAAGTCACCCCTAATCCATAAAGTTGACCAAGGGTTAAGGATGTAATCTCCAAGTTAAAAGACAAAATGCTCATGATGTAGAACATGGTTACCATTCACATAGAGAGAAGAAGATTTTACGGCCTGCCTTCATTAAAGCTCGAGTCATCACAGGATATCTACAAAAGGTATAGATGATATTCAAATGTCATTTGCAGATTACACATGGTACATGGCCAGATGGCCCAACCAAGAACATAATACCCTGCCACAACCAGAATTTACATGGACTTCAAATGTCACAATTTAGATGAATTTCATGATGGCATACCTGCAGCAGCAAATTCTATATTCTCTGCACTTGAATGTAGATGGTGATCTGCCTACCCCAGACTCTTCAGCCCTGACCAAACATAACGAACATAATGAGTAAGAAAACAGTACTACAAAACTAACTTCTCTTACAAAAGAAAGAAACAAGATCAAATATAGATAGATAGAAAGCAGTTATACTTGACTCTTGAAGGTATAGGGCTTTAAGTTGGAGAAACCTGCATCTGATCATGTCTTTTTATAAATTTATAGAAGGTATAGATAGAATTTTACGTTGATTATGTGCTTAAGCTGACTTTTTGCAACCTCGGGATCCCCCATCAAACAAATGTGCAAGTCTCCTCTGATCTGCAGCTCCAAGAACTTCAAACATCAAATGTATACTCATATTCCTTTTCTAATGAATTTTAAGTATATTCTTAAATCCATGCACATGTCTAGTTTGTCACTTAGCTACTAATGATCAAGAGCTATTAGAAAATTGTTTACTGTAGTTAACTATTACTTCTTATAGCTGTTATTTTTTGCTAATGTACTATGGGTTTGTAACTATTACATCTTATAGCTGTTATTTTTTGTATACAGGCAATATGCACATAAGAGACCAACATGTTGACAGTTGGTTACTCCCTATGGTTGACCAAGTTTGCTCAACCCCATGTGAACCTCTCTTTCATACACAATTATATGTTCTGGCCCCAATAACCACATACAACAATTGTAGGTGAAGCAGAAGATAATATCATCAAATATCAAAATAGATCACGACATTATAAGAACCAGAAGATGAAGCATACAAATCCAGTGGCAATAAGAACAGCTGAACTTGAACATGCCATGATTCCAATGCGAAGATGTCAAGCATATAGTGATTTCTGGAATATGGCACGCATGCTTAAAACACTATAGTACAGATATGCCAAAACAACAACATGTGACAACCTGCTAGCAAGAATCCTGTCAACAGTGGTCCATTCAGGCCGGATTGCAACAAACTCATCTCCAGTCTCAATCACTGAATTCTTTTGCCTATCAAAGTTATTAACTTTGGTCCTCAGCCTAGAATTTGCCCTATACGCTTTTATAAACTCCTTCTCTGGCACCCTGCAAAAAGTAGTACCTGCAGAGTAAGTAACTGAAAATATCCAGAAGCATTATTTGCCCAATGACCAATGAAGCTTTTTTAACCAGTGAAGCTTTTTATTAAGTGGACAAAAGGCAATAAAGCTATAACAGAGAGCCAGCTTTGACTAGTGACACGGTGGAACAGAACAATATTAGCACGCAGGAGAGACTACAAAGTAAACCTTGACTTGACAGTGGGAAATTCTACTTCAAGTGATTGATGAGCCCTCTAATTACTTATTATGAAATTGAAGGGACAAAAAGAAAATTGCATGCACGATACATTAAACCAGAGTACCATGTGCAATGCAAATAAGACAAGCCCTTCCACTTCACAAGATATTGTTTAACAAATATTTGGTTTGAACCCAGCTTCGAAGCATCACCATCATCAGCAGCAGTAGGCCGTAATTCAAAGTCCAATATCTTGTCAATGTCATTTAGAGGACTCGCCTACAGCAACCAAATCTTGGATTAGAAATGATATTCAAACCAAGCTCAAACAAATTCACGAATATGATTCACTGCTTCATAAACGTACACATTCTGGGCAGCTCCAGCTCTCAGGTGGAGGTCCTTTCAATGGAGGAAGCAAACATTTGGAGTGGTATGCATAAGTGCATGTCGCACAACTAAGAAGGTCCCCACTTTCCCAGATTAATAAGGACACATAATCCCAGAATAGCTAAGCTGGTTGAGTTGCGAAATGCACTAAAAGTCCTTGTCTTTGTTGCCTGGGATTTGTTTGAAAAAACATTTTTCCCCTCTTTTTTTAAATTGCTTAGGTTTTACCCTATAGAGCTACAATAAACATCTTCAAGTAAAAACACTTTTAAGTTCCTTATCTATTCTAAAAATAACTTGAAAGAAAATCCTTATTGGCAACTACCTTCTTTATAAGAAACAGATCTTACACCTTCAAAAAAAAAAAAAAAAAAATTTGGAGTGCAAAATTATGGACAAGAGTTTAGAAGACATACACTTTAATCTCCTCAAGGGTCTTCTGCTTCACTCGATTTGTAAAGTCTCTCCAATCAAAGTCACCAACTCCGAACCTGAAAAGTAAATTTACATTGTCGTGAACTGCAAGAGTATCCTAGGGTAGCAAAAAAACAGAAAAAAGAAAACCTAATTAAGACAAAATTTTCAACATAACCAACCTCATTAATGTCAAGACAAAAGCAGTTCGCTGCTGGTGATTAAAGCCAAGAACTCTAAAGGATTTCCCTTCACCTTCCATCAGAACTCACCTCTTCCACACCAGCAAGGTCATCCTCGTCAACAGACACCATCTAAACGTATACCCACAAAACATAGTAAATGACATATTACCATCCAGACAGATATTTGCAATTAACCTTTCTAAAACATAATTTTTGCAATCAACCAGTTTTAATTATTAACTTCAATTTTTGTCCATGACTGTTAAAAACTATTCTTAAATTTCAATCACAAGAAATCCAACATTCTTGAGCAAGATATCAAGTCAAATTGACACTGTAAAGGTGGTCAAGAAAAGACCTCAGAACCTACTTACGGCTTCTAATGACAGAAAAGAACCTACTTACGGCTTCTCTTTCCCTTCCCCAATGCAGTAGTCTCTTAAATTTGGTGAACTTCATATCTATCCCTCAGCAATTCTTCCCAATAACGTTTAGACTCTGAGATACTGTCGGTTGGTTTATTTGCAGTGGATGCTTCCTGCACTTCCTCCGCAGCTGCAGCTCTCACTTCATCTATAAATTCAAAATTTGCCACCTAAAAGAAGTAACAAGAGTGTCAACTCATAAATCATAATATTAACAATACTACTATAAGAAGAATGAAATGCCATATTATGCTAGAGAACACATTTGTTGTTCAGGGTGCCGTCATACCAATAATTACAAGAACAATGTATGCTTGTGAGTTTTATACAATCAGATATGAACTAATCACCAACACACACACACAAACACTAAGGAAAGTATACATATACAAAAGAAAAATCCGATACAACACTATATCAACCATAATCAGTATAAACCATGAAAAAGCAACATAAGCTATAGAGTAATGGCACGCACTAAATACAAATAAACACTTCAAGTTACAGAGAGCCATTTGCAGAAAACAGAAAATGCATGACTAGCAACAACTATCTGTTTCTTCAAAGCTTTTCTTTTAATCAAAAAGAAGGAATTTTATTATTGAAGCATCACCAGGTGATAACATCATATATATATGTGTGTGTGCATGTACATGTAAAACAATGCTACATGTCTTAAACTCAACCTAAACAAAATGACATGTGTTTCTTGTTGCACTAATAGAAAAAGGGAGAGATTGTATCCTGAAGTTCATAAACTCAACCTAAACAAGCCAATCTAGATAAAATCACAAGAGAATGTATACATCTAGTACATGGAGCTCTTTCTTTAGATAACATGCCAAGATGGACAGTGTTTGCATTCTATTACAACATATGCATACAGAATACCTGGTTAATATTTTGTGCTTTAAGCTTCCCCACAACAAGATGCTCTAGAACCATTTTTTTCTTGGTCATTTGCATCATCCTTTCCTCAATGGTTCCACGTGTTATTAATCGATATATCATGACCTATGACATTTGACCAGAATTCATCAGGAAAAGGAAAGAAAATAAATTCAAGAATAGAACTTCTACAAACTTCAACCAAAATAAAGAAAAGTTACTCATCTACAAGAAACATATACAATAAATATAATATGACCTTATTGGTCTGACCAAGCCAGTGAGCCCTAGCCATTGCTTGCAAATCAGCACGAGGATTCCAATCACTGCAAATAGACAACAATTAGTAAATGCAAATTTGGTCCATGTTTCGTGAAAAAGGGGGGAAAAGGTTGTACAAGTAAAAACCTGTCATATATTATAACAGTGTCAGCAGTTGCAAGATTTATTCCGAGTCCCCAAGCTCTTGTAGAGAGCAGAAAACAGAACCTAGTCGAGTTCTTAGCATTGAACCGATCTATACGCATCTGTCTCTCTGCCCCACTAACTTTGCCATCAATCCGTTCATATAACCATTTCTATACAAAAACATCACTCGCAGCTGCAACAGATTTGATTGCAGAACAAAAACCTCGCAGAATATAAGAGAAATGGAGTGAAATTCTTGAATGTAAACAATAGAACTCACAACAGAAACAATAGTAGTGTGCATATAACCTCATACAAGTAATAATCCAGTTCACTATTCTCATATGGTTCCCGAATCAGAGAGTTGCAGTCCAAAAAGCCAGTTCAGAATATACAAGTCTCAGAAATCCAAAAAAAAAAAAAAATCATAGATCAACTGTACGATTCGTTTGTTGAAGGTTAAATTCAGCAAATTTAAATGAAATAAAATGGAATTTAAATCCTTAACAGAATATATAAGCACCCAATTGAATGTCAAGCCAAAATAACACAAATGAAATGGCTCTACGTTGATTGAAAAATAGCAAATTCAATTTATAACAGTCAAACAAACAAAAACCACAAGCAGGAAATCAGTCTAATTCAACGAAACATTTAAAAAAAATGTCATCTTTCTAATGCAATCTGAGTTTCAGTTAGTATTTATAGAAGTTAGTTAATAGCAAGAGAAAGATGATTAAGTGAGTGTATCAGTAGTAAGAAGAAGAGGAAGAAACCCTCCCTCACTGTTGCTTTGTTTTAACCCCAAATGGAAAATTTTCTCGACCCTGTTCGATTAAACCACCAAAAATTATCAAAATCGATGAGAAGCACATTAACATTAGAACAATTTGACCAAAATAACAGCAAAAACTCAAACCCTATTTTCGATTAAACTCTCATATCCGTAAAATTTATGAAAAAATCCCTAAATAAAATCTGTCTGGGTGGGTTTTTAGTGCTTGAGTTTTAGAGAAGAAAAAGTTGATGAAAGGAATAGAGAGACAGAGAGGTACCTTTACTTCAAACACTCAAATCAAACCAGATCTTCTCTTCTCTGCACAATACTTTGCTATGTCGTTTTGAGGGTGTTTGGTCACACTTATAGTTTCAAACACCTTGCAGATGGAACAAAAGCATAAAAGACGAACCAGAGATTTCATCTATAAAACCTACATAGAAAGAGAATGAAAAACGTTGAAAACACAAAAATCATGCATAAATCGAAGGAACAAAAACTTCAGATTTTCCACAAACCGTACAATGAGGAAACAGTGAGGGCGACGAAGAGATGGAGGGAGCACTGAGGGAGATGGAGATAGTGAGGGCGACGAAGAGATGGAGGGAGCAGTGAGGGAGATGGAGATATGGAGAGAGCAGGGAGGACGATGGAGAGATGGAGGGAGCAGAGAGGGAGATGGCGAGAAGACGGGGAGGGAGGGTGAATGAGAGATGAAGGAGGCGAGCGCCAAAAAAGCCCGCCCGAGTTTTTACAGCATTTTCATTTTTAAAGTCATTAAAATTTGACTTTTGATAGCATATTCGACAAAAACGCTATTAACAAATGCTATTAATGAGCATTTGTGTTGTAGTGAGTTATAGTGAAAGGGAGGCAAAATTATTGATGCAAGCACATGGACGAGACCAAAGGATGAACCCCAACACTAACAAGCAAACAAAACCCTTGAAGACAGACGTGTTCAACTCAAGCAGTGTAGAGTTCCCCAAATCTAAGCTAGCTATTGCTTGCTTGCTTGAACCAATGTGGCTTGATATCATTTGGCTATTTAAAAATCTCATATGCACTCAACACAATAGAATGACAATTGAAAAGTTTGGAGAGAAGATGCAAGCAACAACGACAGGCCACTAGCAAGCTGCAAGCAGCAGCAGCAACAACAACAACAGGCCAACAACAAGCTGTAAATAAGAGATTCGAGAAGATTGCTTCCCCTCCGGACCAAGCTCAACACCTATAAACACATTAAAAGTTATCAAGTCCACTTATAAACACAAAGAAACACCATCACTAACCTAAATAACAAATACTCAGCACAAAGTTTTCCAATTATTAGCTCCACAATTGAAATATGAAACATCACATATAACATAACGCCTACTTGTACATTGCAAAAAGAATTACCAGTTATTAGTTAAAAAAAAGTGAACTCAATAGTTTGAAAATCAACATAGAGTGAAAAATACTAATATACACTACACATTTTTTCTTAGAAAGCACAAGCAATTGACTGGGGTAGGAAGGAATCATAATATGCAATAACATTTTCAAGTAAAAGATGAAAAGAACCACAAGGGAACCCAAAATGGAGATATACCATTGAGAAAATTTCCTCTAAAAAATGGAGAAAGATTAAATTTTGAGATTACTCAGTAGCCCAAAAAGCAAGCAGGGGAAAGATACTATTTACAATGTCATAAAAGTGTGTGGCAAGTACATACCTCTATCCCTCTCTCTATCTGCAAATTAAATTGCAGTCTTGCAGATGAACTTAATAAAAAATAGAGATATATGATTTCCAATCTTGGTCTGTGCTCCTAAGCAACTCGAAGCTGATGCTGCTTGTTAAGCATAAGAATAGTAACCATCAGTTCAGCTAGCAATATGTTGTGCAATCTGTTGTAAGCTAGTAATATCAGTTAGCAGTCTGTTAGTCTGTTCTCTGTTCTCTCATTAGTCTCTGCTTTCTATTTAGTCCTTTGTCTTTGCCTATATAAGGATTGTAAGATGTACAGATCAATACAATAATACAGATTAGAATTTACTCTCTTACAAACTCTTGTTAGATGTTAACATGGTATCAGAGCCATTCCTGATCTCTTCTTCTTCTTTTCAAGATTTCTGAGTTTAACATCAATGGCAGATTCAACCTCGTCTAATGTTGCATTACTCCCAAATTCTGCTATGACAGAGTCAAAACCATTAACCTTCACTCATGTCTTGTCTGTGAAATTGAATGAAAGCAATTACTTGTTGTGGAAACAACAAGTGCTAGCAACGATTAGAGGTCATAAACTTCAGAAGTTTATTGAGCAAACAACACCTCCATTAAGGTTTCTCTCTGTGGAAGAACAAACAAACAACAGTGTGAATCCTGAATTTCTTCACTGGGAACAGCAAGATCAACTTCTGTTCTCATGGCTTCTATCTTCCATGACTGAATCTCTGCTTACAAGGTTAGTTGGCTGTGAAACCTCTGCACATATTTGGAGTATTCTTGAAACCTTCTTCAATTCTCAAACTGTAGCCAAGATTTCTCAGTTTAGATCTCAACTACAAAACTTCAAGAAACGAGATTTGTCCATCAATGAATATCTATTGAAAATCAAGTCAATCATCGATCAATTGGCATCAGTTGGGCATCACTTGACTCCAAAGGATCACATCAATGCTATCTTTGATGGATTACCACAGTCCTATGACACATTTATAGTATCAGTGAGTTCTAGGTCAGATGGTTACAGTGTTGCAGAGATCGAGTCTCTTCTGCTTGCTCAGGAATCTAGAATTGAAAGGTATACTAAAGATCTTGAGGTATCAAGCTCAGTCAATGTGGCTCATACGTCCTATAAACCTTCACCTAGATCTTTTGTATCCAATTCACAGGGGTGGAGATCTCAGTCCAGAGCTCCATTTAATCCAAGAGGTTCAAAACCTGGTAGAGGGTTTAGATCTTCTGGACCTGGATCTAGTACTCAGTTTAATCGACCACAGTGTCAAATCTGTGGCAAGATTGGACACCTTGCTTACAAATGTTATAATCATTTTGACACAAATGTTTCAAATCCATGGAACTCCAATACTCAGCCTTCTTCTTCAAGCATACCTTCTCAACCTGGCAGTTTCACTCCTCGGCATGTGTTTTCTGCTCAGTATTCTCATCCTGGTTGGAGAGCACAATCACAATCTCAGATGCAACCAAGTTCTCATTCTACACCTTCTGATGGAAGATGGTATCCTGATTCAGGAGCCACAGATCATTGCACTCCCTATCAACAGAACCTAGAGTCATCTGTTCCATATCATGGCAATGATCAACTGTTTGTTGGAGACGGTTCAGCTCTACAAATTGAAAACATTGGTCAGTCTTCTATACTTTCTTCTCACTCTTCAAAAGTGTTAAAGCTTAAGAATGTCCTTCAGGTTCCTAAGCTAACCAAGAATCTCCTTAGTGTTGCTAAGTTTGCTCAGGATAATGGTGTTTTCTTTGAGTTTCATCCTAATATTTGTTTTGTTAAGGATCAGGTCACACTTCAGATTCTTTTGGAAGGGAAGCTTCATAATGGACTATATGTATTTCCATCAATGTCTTCACAGTCAGTCCGTAGTCCATCTTCCAGCCATTTAGTTCAGCAATCTCAGCATTCCAAGTTTCCAGTCTGTCCTCTGTCTCAGCATTCAGTTCAGCAAACTCAGCAGTCTTCTCAGCATTTCAGTATTCCAGTTAATAAGAATACTTGTATGTCCATCAATTCTACTTCCTCAAATAAGCATTTAGTTCATCAATCTCAGCAATTCAGTGTTCCTGGTTGTAGTATGTCTCAGCAGTCTTCTCAGCATACTCAGCCATCTCAGAGTTTCAGTATTCCAGTTAATAAGGACCTTTGTATGTCTATCAATTCTACTTCCTCAAAATCTTCAACTTCATTGTTTCTTTGGCATGCTAGATTAGGACATCCATCTTTTCCACTTGTAAAGAAAATTCTTACCAAATGCAATATTAATTTTCCTACTTGTGACACTATGGACTTCTGCAATGCTTGTTGTTTGGGCAAAATACACAAACTCCCATTTTCCAGTTCTTCTACTGTCTATACTAAACCCTTAGAACTAATTCATACTGATCTATGGGGTCCTTCTTCTACTATGTCTTCATCTGGATTCAAGTATTACATCCATTTCATAGATGCTTTTAGTCGATTTACTTGGATTTTTCTTCTACAAAACAAATCTGATGCCTACCCCACTTTTCTCAAGTTCAAAGCTCAAGTTGAGTTAGAATTTGGACTTCCTATTAAATGTGTTCACTCTGATTGGGGAGGGGAGTATCGGTCATTTTCTAAATTTCTGAGTCAGCATGGGATTTGTCATCGTATTGCTTGTCCTACTACACATCAGCAGAATGGAGTAGCTGAGAGGAAACACAGACATATTATTGAGTCTGCTCTTACTCTCCTTGCCCATGCCTCACTTCCCATGAAATTCTGGGATGATGCAGTCAGAACAGCAGTGTTTCTTCTCAATAGAGTTCCTACAGTTGTTCTCAAGGGACTCTCTCCATACGAAACTCTTTATCACAAAGTACCTAACTATCACATTCTCAAAATTTTTGGTTGCTCATGTTTTCCTAACATTAGACCCTATAATTCTCATAAACTACAATTCAGATCAGTGGAGTGTCTGTTTCTTGGTTACAGTCCTCAACACAAAGGATACAAATGTTTATCCCCTTCTGGTCGAGTGTACATATCTCGTGATGTTTTGTTCAATGAGCACTCATTTCCCTATACTAGGTGGACTTCTCATTCTCCTACCTCCACTCTTCCTGTTTGTACATCAACTCCTGCTGCTATTCCATTTGTATCTACACCTACTGACAGTAGGTTACTCACTTCTACTAATACATCATCCTCTAGTCCCTTGGTTACTATCTCTCCTCCAGTACCTCAAGTGAGTAATCCAGTGCCTAGTCCAGTGGTTAATCCAGTGCCTCGTCCAGTACTTAACTCTGCTCCAGTACATAATTCTGCTCAAACTATTGCTCCTGCTACTAATGATGTGATCACTCCAAGTACTGTCCCCAGTCATCATATGGTTACTAGGTCCAAAGCTGGGGTTTACAAGCCAAAGGTCTTCATGTCTTCTGCTGAACCTTCATGTTTGAATGAGGCACTAGATACTCCTCATTGGCTCACAGCTATGCAAGATGAGTATATGGCCTTGATAAGAACCAATACTTGGTCATTGGTTGATCTACCTCAGGACAGATCTGTGGTTGGTTGTCGCTGGCTTTTCAAAATCAAAGAGAACCCAGATGGCACAGTGCATAGATACAAAGCACGTTTGGTGGCTAGAGGGTTTCAACAGGTTGCTGGATTTGACTATGTAGAAACCTTCAGTCCAGTGGTGAAGCCTACTACTATTAGAGTTCTACTCTCAGTTGCAGTCACTTTTGGTTGGTCAATTTTTCAGCTCGATGTCAATAATGCATTTTTGAATGGAGATCTACAGGAAGAGGTCTACATGATGCAACCTCCAGGCTTCGTTGATCCTTCCCGACTGCATGCTGTGTGCAAGCTTCGCAAAGCTTTGTATGGCCTCAAGCAGGCTCCCCGGGCTTGGTTTGATAAACTAAAGCACACTCTTCATTTGTTTGGTTTCACTTCTGCCAAGTCTGATTCCTCACTTTTCATTAATCATTCTCCATCTCCAATCTTTGTTTTGGTGTACGTTGATGATATTCTTATCACTGGAGCTGATTTGGGTGCTGTGTCTCAGCTCATTCATCAATTAAATTCATCATTTTATTTGAAAAACTTGGGACTGGTTCACTATTTTCTTGGTATCCAGGTTCAGCACTCTGCAAATGGCCTGGTTCTTTCGCAGTCTAAATACATTAGTGATCTCCTATGTCGTGCCAAAATGCAATATGCCAATGGAATGCCTACTCCTATGAGTGGTGGTGAAAAGTTATATGCTTCAGGTAGTGATCCAGTTCAGGATGTTCAACTCTATCGCAGCATTGTTGGAGCATTACAGTATGTTACCATCACTAGACCTGAACTTGCCTACTCTGTGAATCGGGTATGTCAATTCATGCAGAATCCTCTTGAAGCTCACTGGCGTGTGGTTAAAAGGATCCTGAGATATCTCAAGGCCACTCCTTCATATGGTCTCCATATTGTTCCAACACCTTCATTTCAGTTGACTGGTTTTTGTGATGCTGACTGGGCATCTGATCCTACTGACAGAAGGTCTACTTCTGGTTATTGTGTATATCTGGGTGCTAACCTCATCTCTTGGTCTTCAAAGAAACAGAGCATTGTTTCCCGCAGTAGTACTGAAGCAGAATATCGCAGTCTTGCTTCTGTTACAGCAGAGCTCACATGGTTGAAGTCTCTCTTCAGTGAATTGAAGCTTCCATGTATCACCCCCACTGTCTGGTGTGACAACCAAAGCACTGTTATGCTTAGTGCCAATCCTGTTCTTCATTCTCTGACTAAGCACATTGAGACAGATGTGTACTTTGTTAGTGAGAAAGTTGCTCGTAAGCTTCTACATGTTCATCACATTTCATCTGCGGATCAGATTGCTGATATTTTTACCAAAGCTCTTGGTAATTCTAGATTCTTGTTACTTCGTGACAAACTCAGTGTAGTTGATACATCTACGCTGAGTTTGAGGGGGGATGTTAGCTAGCAATCTGTTGTGCAATCTGTTGTAAGCTAGTAATATCAGTTAGCAGTCTGTTAGTCTGTTCTCTGTTCTCTCATTAGTCTCTGCTTTCTATTTAGTCCTTTGTCTTTGCCTATATAAGGATTGTAAGATGTACAGATCAATACAATAATACAGATTAGAATTTACTCTCTTACAAACTCTTGTTAGATGTTAACACTGCTGATCGTTTTCGTCTTCACCGTCGTTTGCTGCTGATGCTCTTTGACAAAACTTGCAAGGACGAATCTCTTTGTGCGATCTCTCTAGGACCGAGAGAACTTAATAAGAATTGAACTAGAGTGAAGAGTAGATGAAGAGAACTGGAGTGGAGAGTATATGAAGAGAACTTAGAGTTAAGAGTATATAAGAGAAAGAGAGTGAGAAACGACAGAAAGAGAAGAATAATAGAAGATGAGGTAAGGTTTACTTGTTTTTTTAGGTTTACATTATAACATTCACTAATTAAATAATTAAATTAAAATACACTATTCGAAACACTAACAAATATAAATTAGGAGATATATTATGTAATAATTATGTGAACATCAAATACCCTCAAACCTACATTTTGCTAATCCTCGAGAAAAACAAAATTAAGAATAAAATCCTAACTCACTTTCGTAGGAATCACGGTTGCACTTACCTTAACGTGCAACAAGGCTTTAAACCTTTAAATTACCTCTAGAGGACGAGTTATAGTCTCGTGAGGGTTTTTAGAAATGTTACCCCCAAACATTACTGACTCAATAAAATAAAATGTATTTCCTAAAAACATAATGCAAAAACATGGGCATTCCCCTTTATTTTCCTTAGAGTAATTTTCTAATTATTTAAAATTCAAGACAAACAACAAATTAAAAATGTCACAATAGTATAATAGAGTACAATAATTTAATAGTATCTAAGGGTTAAATAAATTTCATAATCATTCTCAATACAAAGCGTGTGTGTGAAAAACCTTATCAACATTACTCTTCATCTCATAATAAAGATGTGACGAGATGACCTTTAGAAAGTACGCTTCGACTACAAATCTCTCATGCCACTTAGAAATAAAACAATCAGAGATTGGGCACTTAGTTTATATGTGAGGAAAAAGATACAAATTATGGAAAATGCAAACGTCTCACATATAATCATAATGAAAAACGAAATTTTCAAAGAATGAAATGAATATGATCTCATGGACAGGAATATTGATTTCTTTTGAGAATGTTAAATCAAACACCATAGTTCTTGCCTATTCAATCTCCACATCTACTGAACCAACTTTCATTTAAGATCAATTAGGTATTTACTAGGTTGTAATGGGCCTTGAATTATGGCAAACAATAATGGACAAAAATGATACAAGAATTTTCTGAGAATGGCTACACCCTTGAATAAACACATAGGGCATTGAAGAACAAATCAATGTTGTACACCATTAACTTTTTCTTCATTATTTTCTTCTTCAACCATTTTTTTTTCTTTTTTTTTACATCCTTATTTTTTTTCTTTTTTTTACATGTTTTTTCCCGTTTATATAATCAAACACTTTTACTTTGAGGGCGCATGAAATATCTATTTTCAACTCTTTCTATTTGCTCATTCCATAAATATATCTCACCGTATACATTCTCAGAAAATTGGGCAAGGATAAAATAATATAGGTATTACTCATTGATTGGAGTAGGTAATGGGTATGGGGTTAACAAAAAGAAGGTTATTTAAAGGCTCAAAGGGCTGCAAATGGATATTTAGTATTGGGTAGGCTAAAAGGCTAAGAAAAAATGATTTAAAGAAAGAAATGCCTATATCACTTCATAAGTTCTAATTAGTACTAGGACATCCACTACATCACAAGTGCCCATTAATAGCATTTTATTATAGCGTTTTTATCTTTTGTGCTATGAAAAGTTCAAAAGTTTTAAGTTGCAGTAACATTTCAATTTAAAAACGCTATAGAAACAAAAAGCGGGAAATTAAAAAGATTAACCGCTTGATTTTCGTTTGGCGAAATGTTAAAGCTTTCCCTCACCCAAAAGGCCAAGAAACACATTCTCTGTTTGTTGCCCTCAAGGTGTATTGTGAAAGCGAGCGAGAGAGGGAGATCGAGATCTAGATCTAGAAACAGAGAGAGGGAGAGATCGAGGGAGATGGAGAGATCGAGGGAGAGAGTGAGGGAGATCGAGAGTCAAGGAAATGCACAAACCCATTACAACACACAGCTTCGTCTCCAAACCCTCAGCGGCTGAAGCTAAAATGTTGTCACACAAGACGTTCATCATCAAGAAGAAGTTGGCGAAGACGATGAGGCAGAACAAGCCCATCCCTCACTGGATCTGCAATGAGGACTAACAACACCATCAGGTCTACTCAAAATTGAAAACCCCCAAATCTCATTTTTTCAGTCTTTTCATCAAATACCTTGTTCAATTGGTTTTCTATATTACGGTTGCATAGTTTGAGAGATTCTTCAGATAATATCAGTGAAATTGCTTAAATTATAATTTCAATTTTTTTGGGTGGAGAGTTTACTTCTTGTTAGGGAGTAATCTCCACTTCTGCCTTTTTTTTATTTTTTTAAGTGCATATGAAATTAATGAATCAAGTACTGGAGCAATTGAGAAATTAGTTTAAAGGGTAAAACCCAATTGAGTGCAAAATGGATGGTTTTTGTCACAAATGGCATTGGTTACTTTTCCAAGAACAAAAACCTCAGCCATTGAAGATGGTATTCCCAATTGCACCTTATGAGCTGAACCAAAGTCGTGTTTTTGCTTTGCTTTATACATGTTATCACCACAACCAATAAGAGTTTGATTCTCTTTCTGAACCCAATCCATGAATACTTTAGTTCAATAGAGAAAAGTTGAATTGCAACGCATTATGCTGCAATTTCCAGCACAATACCCCAAAGTCAACACATCCCTGAAACACATTTTAAAGTAAATAAGCTAAACTATGATGCAAGAAAGTATAGCTAGAGTGTTATCAATTGTTATTGTTGAAATGTGCAAGTGTCTGTTTACCTGAAATATTTATTCTAATCTCTCATCAATTTCGTCAATAGTCTTGAATGTAACTAGCAAAGGATTCAAGTTCATGCTCCCTAGCTCAACAAGTCTATTCGAAAAACAAGATTATAGTCTATATAAGGAATTGCTTCTTAGTTCAAAATCATGTAGCAAAATATTACTACACTATTGAAACAAATACATGCATTACGCCTTTGCGTTAAGCGGCTCCTTTGCAATACAGGTGATTCCAATTTGAATTCAATCCACTACAAAAAACAAACAGGGTACTACAATGTGAAGAATAATTTATTCTTAAAATGTGAATTATTGTTGGAAAGACCTATACAAGCCCAATCTTTGGTTGAAGATGTGCTTAGTCTTTTAACAATTAATTTTGATATTATATATGTATCGTTGTGGGATGCAGCATTATAGGCTTATCTGATCACATTTTTCTGGTTTTGTTGCATTACAGGTGAACTTAAGAATTTGTGATCATCTTTGACAGTGACCTTCTCCAATGGCTCGTTCAAAGGACAAACTTAACACAAAGGAGATTGATGCGAGAAGTATGTCATCCTCACATCGCCATGCAGAAGGACCACCAACACCGCATATCCACAAGGCTGGGAAACCCTCTCAGCAAAACTTGTTGAAGGATGTAAAAAACACATTTGAAGGAGGCTTTCTTCGCAGATGACCCTTTGCGTTCTTTCAAGGACCAACCAAAGTCTAGAAAGTTCATTCTTGGCATCCATGCCATTATTCCTATTCTTGAGTGGGGGAGACATTACACTCTAGCTAAATTTAAGGGAGATCTCATTGCGGGACTCACTATTGCAAGTCTATGCATTCCTCAGGTAGCTATATAACTTTGTTTAATTCAAAGAATAAAAATTTGAACTGCAGAATCTAACAATTATCTGATGTGTATAATAGGACATTGGGTATGCAAAGCTTGCTAATCTGGATCCCCAGTATGGACTATGTAAGTTATTTTTCTGATTGAAAAAAACTTGCATCTGCTCATTTAGTCTGTTAGATTTTGTGATTTATTTTATGTTCCTTGATGTGTATTTAGACTCGAGCTTTGTTCCTCCATTGATTTACGCTTTCATGGGAAGTTCAAGAGATATTGCCATTGGACCCGTGGCTGTGGTGTCTTTGTTGCTAGGGACTCTCCTTCAGGATGAAATTGATCCAGTTAAAAATGCAGAAGAGTATCGTCGGCTTGCATTTACTGCTACTTTCTTCGCCGGTGTCACTCAAGCTGCACTTGGCTTTCTCAGGTAACTTATCTCTTTCTAGGAACCGTCTTCCTTGCTATTTCTTGGCGATCTGTCTCACCACTGTACTAGTAATGTTGTTTTTTATGTGTTTCAGATTAGGGGTTCTTAATAGATTTCCTTTCCCATGCAGCCATTGTTGGGTTTATGGGTGGGACAGCTATTACGATTGCCCTTCAACAGCTTAAAGGTTTTTTGGGCATTAAAAAATTTACAAAGAAAAGTGACATTGTTTCTGTAATGAAGTATGTCGTTCATTCAACACATCATGGGGTAAACCCTCATAACCTCTCACAAATCCTAAAATTTCCTTGTTTTCTAATGACATATATTAACAAATTTGGGTTTTGATTGCAAGTTACTAAAATTTATGCTTTACCCCAATTACAGTGGAACTGGCAGACTATAGTCATCGGAGAAGCATTCTTACTTTTCCTTCTTGTCACTAAGTACATAGTATGACTCTCTGCTCTTTACCTTCATTTGTTATCCTTTATTCAATTTTCTGGTTTCCTAATTTATCTATGCTTATGTAAACACAGGCAAAGAAGAATAGGAAAATTTTTTGGGTTCCCTACGTGCTCAAATTCTTCTAGTCCATGGGCTTCCAATGTCCTAAGAGAAAAGGAGTTGTAGACTTTTGCAAAGGTACAAGTTTCTATATTAGTGTATTCTATTTATGGGGTTTATGTAGGTGGATGTTTCGAAAGTAAAGATGGATGTCGTCAAGACTTGGATTGCACATAGGGTGACTGAGCTTCTTGGGTTTGAAGATGAATTTCTTATCAATTTTATATATGGTCTTCTAGATGGAAAGGTGAGCTTCTCTTTCTTCTTAATTTTGGTTCAATTATAGTGTGTGTGTCTTGTGTGGGTGTTGACTATTCTGTTTGATATAGGAGATTAATGGGAAGCAAGTTCAAATCCAGATTACTGGATTCATGGAGAAAAATATTGGAAAGTTCATGAAAGAGCTTTGGGGTCTCCTCCTCAGTGCTCAGAGTAATGCTAGGCTGAATCAGATCGAATTAATAGTGAGATTCAGAAGAAGAAAGAGCTTGAACAGGAAAAGTCTAAGATGGTAACTTGTTCATTCTATGCCAACTTCTCTTTGACGTTGTTGGGACTTTTTGTTTTGACTGTCATTTGTGTTTTTCTGGCATTTAGCTTCCTTCTGCAATTATTTGGGTTCATGTCCTTTTACCTCAAACTACTATAGGACGGTGAGTGTGTGTGCCTTCACTATCTTATTATTGACATCCGCGTCATTTTCTCCTAGTTATGTTCTGAAATCTGTATATGTAGGTGTTTTTGATGTGAAATTTATATATGTATTTTCTTAAAGGGTGTTTTTCATAAGAAATGCATATCTTTGTTTTCGTAATGGTTTCTTTTAATCTGAAATTTGTGTCTGTATTTTCTTAAAAGGGTGAAATCACAAAACGGATGACTGCAATTGAAGAAATGGCAGGAATGGATGTTCTCTGCAGTGACAAAACCGGAACCCTTACTCTAAATCGCCTCATTGTTGACCGAAACCTGATAGAGGTACACGACTTATTTATTGTTTGCCTAGTTAATGTGAATGATTATTACATTGTGTTGGGCATGCATGTACCACATAGTTTAAAATTCACCATTTTGCTAACGACTCGAGCTCTTATTGCAATTGTTTATTTCACATGGCATCAAAGGGAAGGACTTGGATTCATATCTCTACAACAATTCTCTCATGGGTATGTGTGTGCAAAGCTGTAATAGGGTTGTGTATGCCATATTGTGCGCATCAAGTTGTGTTCTATGAATCCCAATGGGTTTGCTATGTTTTTCTTTTGAAGATCAAGCATACCAATATATTCATTAGAAATCAGAGTATAAATTGAGTGAGGGATCACAAAGGCACCTAGAAATATGAATACATGAAAGAAGACAAGCTACAAAATCAAGTTTGAATCCCAATGAAACATGAAGGAAGTTGAAAGGAATATCCTTTATGGACCTTCCTCAAGTGCCCTCAACTCCATATCTTCTTGATGAGCATGAATAATCCATTAATAGTGAGCTTGATATAAGGGATGCTTTGGCCACACTCATAGAACCTCTTGTACACTGCTGTGCAGTTGCTATTTCTAGGAAAATCATTTTAAAAGTTTAGGACCATGACAATTTGGTTGTGATATACACCCCACTTCTGTTAATTGGTTACTTGGTTTCTGTTATCTAGAGAGCTGCCTGTATATATAAATATATATTTACAATTTTTATAGCGTGTTGACAATGTTGAGCTCTAGACAGGTAATGCGCTACATTCTTTCATAACTCTGTTCGCACCTCTTAAAATTGAAATGATATCCACTGTAGGTTTTCAACAGAGACATGGACAAAGATACTATTGTCTTGCTTGCAGCTAGAGCCTCAAGACTTGAGAACCAAGATGCTATTGACACAACCATTGTCAACATGCTTGCTGATCCAAAAGAGGTAGCAAATGAAATAGAAAATATGTTTTTGATAACTCTTCTATCCAGGTGACCTTGATTATTGGTATTGATTGCTCAATAAATTTTCTTAGTTTTCTTTTTTGAATGGTTAGGATTCAAGACTTGTTGAACTGGTTTGGGTAGTGCATATGGGATGCATTCTATAAAAATGTTACAGCAGATGGAGTGAGGCAAGGGCTTGAAAGGTATGAACTTTATATGAAATGGGTTATTTCAGTTCTTTTTGTTCTAATTGAATTATGCTTATGGTTTTTTGTTATTTAATTGCAGATAAATTTTTTATTAGTTAAAGGGATAAAATTTTTCTTTGGAGTTAAGGGGATAAATTTTTTCTAACCATGATCTTACATGCTTCTCCATTTGGATGTGGGTTCCCTTATTTAAATATTCTCTATAGTTCACTTTCTCATAATTTGTTCAGTTTTATAACATGGTTTTTATTGAAGATGTTAATACCTTTAGCGGCTAGCAATCTATGATGACAAGTTTTCAGTTCTTATCAATGAGATACTCTTACTTGGTAAAGTTTTGGGATTTGGGATGTTTTTTTAGTATATAAAACAGAGATGTATACCCAACAAAATACAGAGAATGCTCTGGTTTCGAGCTATGTTTTGATGACTGTTTGGAGTTTTCTTTGAGGTGTTTGGTGGTCTCTTGGCTGCGGTTTGTAATGACAGAGTTAGGATGCAGTAAGGACCTATTTTGGGGGTCGGTTTTTAGCTGGATCATACTGCCGGGAAGTGGAAAATGCAGCCACGGTGGAGGTCTGCAGTTTGTATTGCAGCAACTCTTTGAGCAAGATCTTGGTGTTTTGCAAGGGTGGGAGGGAATGGCTTTGGGAACGGGTTCAGAGTGGAGCAGTGCAATCACGCCGCAAGTCATATTTGTGGTGCAAGCAAGTTTTCTTGCTAAGCTAAAACCAAGCCCTTTAGTATTTATGTTTCCCTTTAGCCAAGTGGCAGATAATGACTTGAATAGAAAACATGAGCAAACATAGTTGTGTGAAGAAGTATCGATTTGTTGCAAACATAAGCAAACATAGTATAACAAATTTATATAATATTATATCCATTCAACAAGTTATCAATGTTTGAATTCAAACTTCATCGTCATTCATGACACCTGCTTCATTAGTTTTATGCACATCTAACTCCTATGTGTAAAGACTTTTCTTGATCTGGTATTATAAATACTCTCCATTGGAGGTTCTCTCTATTCATCAATTTTTTAGGTTGGTAGCGATTTTTTAATGGAAATTGATATGCACTCTGATATTTTTGCATGTTTTATGATGAATATGCACTGTGATAATTTTTTCTTGTTCAATTCTCTTTGATCTAGTAGTTTTGTTTCATGGATTAGTTTTTCTCATCAGGATTTGTTTTCATATTCCTTAACAAGTTTTTTTCTATTGATTTTGTGTTTCTTCTGTACTAGTACAAGATGGTTCAATCAAATCCAATGACTGACTACTGTTTGTACTTGATACTTCACTTCCTGATCAACAACAACCTGGCCCAATCGGCTCATATGTAATGAATCACGATATTTTCTCTGATCTTTGATTTGTTTCATTTCGTTCCTTATATTTTGTTAGATGTTTTGATTTTGATTCATGGTGTTTTCTGTAGACTTGAGCGAAAGACCAGGCTATTTCTGGACGTGAATTATGTGACAGACCTGATAACAAGTGGCTTGTGGGATGAAGTAGAGCAGTACGATTCATAACATTAGGTATCATCAAGGATAGTTACATTGTCATAATCTCTAAAAGCTTAAACTATTACATAAGGGTTATCACAATAATATTAAAAAGCTTTCTGCTATCTTGTTAATAGAAGAGGAAATTTTTTTTAGATCCTTGACAAATATTTGTTTTAAAGTTGTAATATTGTTCTCTTGAAATTTTACGAGTTCATTTCGTTATTCAAGGGAGCATCTAGATTTAATCGACTACAGGGACACTCAGTTTGTAAGGATTGTTGTATCTGCTACTGTAAAAAATCTGATAAACCAAAATCCATTTTTTGACAGTAGGCTCCAGTTCCCTGACATTAGATTGGGATTAGACACAATAGTGACGCTTAGGTAATTTAATTGAGAAACATCCTCTCTTAGTTTTTTTCTTTCACTTGCCGCGTTTTAATGTTACATTCAAACTAATGCAATTCTGATTCCTACAATGCTTAGTACTAGTTGCAGTCGCCAACACCAGTATCACATTCACGGTGTAAATCCCCAACCTCCACCCTTATCGGCTCCCTTTTTTCCTAGGAGGCCCATTGATTATCAGGGTCCATCTCCGATTAGCAACACATCAAGGGGTGAAACACCAAGAGCAGGGAATTTCACTCTAATAGACCCATTGGTGCTCAGTGTCCATCTCCGGTCAGCAACCCACCAAGAGGACAAAGATAAAGAGCCGGGTATTTCTCTCCATCGGATGCTCATGAGGTAAATTAAATTAGATACTTTTAACATATTTTAAGAGCGTTTCAAGGTGTACTTCTAATATATTCTAAGTGTGTTTTAACATATTACCACCACTGCAGCCATCACCATATCCACCATTTGCAGGACGGCCTACTAACTCTATTCCTAGATTTCACCCAGGGTCATCTTCAGGTGTCTCTGGGTCAAGTCCAGGGACTCCTGTTGGCATAATCCGTCCAGGTACTCGCATAATGACTCGTAGCTGGACTTTTCTCATCTAAATGGCATTGTGTGTTTCATTTTTCAATTTGACAACGAAAACCACTCCGTTACTGATGCATTTTTTTTATTCCATTTGCTCTGGTTCTTCATCATAGTGGCTAGGTATGCAAGGTGTCACGGGCTTTCTTTTCACAAGTACTTCCCGTGCGGCACTAGCAAACTTTGCCCCAAGTTATCAAAGAAAGCTAGTCAGCCTTGCCCACAAAAGACTTACTTAGACTTTGGAAAACTAAGCAAGCTAAGAACACACAAGAGAGCTAAAGAGAACTAGAACTTGTATTGCTTGAATTCTCTGAGGTGATTACAACAAATGAGGCCTTAGCCTATTTATACAACTCCACCTCCTCCATGGACGGTGGTGATCAATTTAATCTAACAGTCTATAATGAGTTTCTACACACTTCCTTAGAAATATCTAAGGACTAGAATCCTATGGAACTTTATGGAATCTTATGGGAGGTTCTAGAGAACTCTCTCTAGAACAATGTGGAATACTCTACTTTATGTACACTTTCCAACCTCACTTGGCTAGGCAAGAAGATAGTTGTGACATTCTCCCCCACCTAATCAGGCGACGTCCTCGTTGCCTTCAAATCCTCGTACGCTTTGATTTGTTCCTTGAATTGCCACAAATGTTGGATTGGCTCCCAGCTAGCTTCACTTTCTGGCAATCCCTTCCACTTGACGAGTAACTCATGTGTGGGAGGTTGATTGGAATGACGCACCACACGATCTGACAAGATAATCTCTGGTTCCTTGTCATGTTGGATCCTCATGCCCATTGGTGCTCTGTGTGAAACTCCTCTGTTTGAATCATCCCGATCTTCCTTATACGGTTTCAGTAGGCTCACATGGAAGACTGGATGAAACTTGATCCTCGGCGGCAACTCGACCTTGTAGGCTTGCTTTCCCACTTTCTTGACTATGGGGAAAGGACCCTCATATCTTCTAATCAGGCCACGATGCAGTCCAGAAAGTCTGGCATGAGCATGCATCTTGACGAGCACAAGGTCTCCGACTTGGAACTCTCGAGGCCGTCTCTTCTTGTCGGCCCACTTCTTCATCCTCTTGGATTCCTTTTCCAGGTAAGCTCGAGCCTCATCAGCTTGATCATTCCATCCTTTGGCAAACTTATAGGCTGATGGACTCACTCCAGTGTAGCCAGTGGCAATAGAACTCGGGGTCATAGGTTGTTGTCCCATGACAATCTCAAATGGGCTACGACCCGTCGCTTCACTCTTCTGCAAGTTGAAAGAGAATTGGGCAACATCTAGCAACTTAGCCCAATCTCGCTGGTTGGCACTTACATAGTGCCTAAGATATAACTCCAGCAAGGCATTCATCCTTTCCGTTTGACCATCCGTTTGAGGATGAAAGCTAGTAGAGAAATTGAGGTCGGTACCCAATAACTTGAACAACTCAGTCCAAAATTTCCCCGTGAATCGAGTATCCCGATCACTGATGATAGATTTGGGCACACCCCAATACTTCACCACATGTTTGAGGAATAAATGTGCGGCTTGCTCGACTGTGCACTCCTTGGGTGTGGGAATGAAGGTGGCATATTTCGAAAATCTGTCCACGACCACAAGTATCCAATTGCAACCCTCTGATGCACGCAACCCAACTATGAAATCTAAGGAAACACTCTCCAAGGGTCTCTCTGGGATGGGGAGGGGTTCAAGTAAGCCAGCAGGTGATTGTTGCTCCACTTTGTCTTGTTGGCATACAAGACAAGTCTTCACATATGCTTCAATATCATCCCTCATATGTGGCCAGTAATAAGAATTTTCCACAAGAGCAAGAGTCCGATGTATACATGGATGTCCCGCCCACTTGCTATCATGGCATTCTTTCAAGACTTCCTTCCTTAGGTTGTCATGAGGTGGAACATAGATTCTCTTTCCCTTAGAGTATATCAAGTCGTTCTCCACCCAAAACCGTCTTGTCTTCCCATCTTTGACAAGAGCTATGATGGTTTGAGCCATGGAATCATGTGTCAATCCTTCCTTTACGCGTCCCTTCAAGTTGCTTTGAGGTTGACTTATGTCAGCAAGTTCTCCTTTTCTACTCAAAGCATCCGCAACAAGATTAGCTTTGCCAGGCTTGTACTCCAATGTGTAATCGAACTCTGTCAAGAAATCTTGCCACCTAGCTTGTTTTGGTGTGAGCTTATTTTGTGTCTGGAAGTAGCTAGTGGCAACATTGTCGGTCTTGACCACAAATTTGCTCCCAAGCAAGTAATGTCGCCATGTTCGTAGGCAATGCACAACCGCAATCATTTCTTTCTCTTGTACTGTGTACCGCTTTTCAGTATCATTGAGCTTCCTACTTTCAAAGGCAATAGGATGCCCTTCTTGCATTAATACCCCACCAATAGCAAAGTCGAAAGCATATGTGTGTACCTCAAAAGACATAGAATGGTTGGGAAGGGCCAACACCGGTTCTTCCACAATTGCCCTCTTCAATCCTTCGAAAGTTTGTTGGCATTTTGAACTCCAATCCCAACTTCATCCCTTCTTGAGCAAGTCCGTCAATGGAGCGGCTATGGAAGAGTAGCCTTTGATGAACCTTCTGTAATAGTTCACCAAGCCAAGGAAAGATCTTAACTCGGTGACTTTGGTCGGTGGTTCCCATTTTTGGATGGCTTGTACCTTAGACTTGTCCATACGAAGCTTGCCCTTGCCAATGATATGACCCAAGAATGTCACCTCCTCTTGGGCAAATGAGCACTTCTCCTTTTTGACATAGAGCTCGTTCTTCTTCAAGGTTTGGAACACTGCCTCAAGTGATCCACATGTTCCTCCAATGTCTTACTATAGATCACAATGTCATCAAGGTACACAACTACGAACCGATCAAGGTAAGGAGCTAGTACCTTATTCATTAGAGTGCAAAATGTGGTCGGCGCATTAGTTAAACCAAATGGCATGACTAAAAACTCGCAAGACCCGTACCTTGTAACACATGCCGTCTTTGGTTCATCTCCTTCGGCTATGCGGACTTGATAGTATCCCGAGCGTAAGTCAAGCTTGGTAAAGTACCTTGCATTACCAAGTTGATCAAAGAGATCCGCAATAAGTGGAATCGGGTACTTGTTCTTGATAGTGACCTTGTTGAGTGCCTGATAGTCAATACAAAGCCGTAGGGATCCATCATGTTTCTTTTGAAACAAGACCGGCGCACCATATGGAGCTTTGGAGGGTCGGATATAACCAGCATCTAGTAGATCCTTCAATTGTCTTCTTAACTCCTCGAGCTCAGGAGGTGCCATACGATAAGGAGCAAATGCGGGTGGCTTTGCTCCAACTTCCAACTCAATAGCATGATCCACCTCTCTCCTTGGTGGAAGCTTCTTAGGCAATTCAGCAGGCATAACGTCCTTGTACTCCTTGAGAACATCTTGGACGACCTTAGGTGCATTCACCCCTCCATCCATGGGACCTTCCTCTTCCTTGAGGGTAGCCAAGTAAGTAGGCTCATTCCTCTTTACTCCTTTAGAAAGTTGGAGAGCGGACACCATTCTCTCCTTACTTATCTCCCGTACCACGGGCACAACACAAGGTTGTCCCTTTTCCATGATACACATGGTGTTGGCATAAGGGACCAGAAAAGCCTTCACCATGTCCAAGAAATCTATACCCAAATAGAATTTGTGATCATCAATTGGGGCGATAGTTATGTCGACTTTACCTCGCCATTGCCCAAGCCGAATCTCGGTGCCACGAGCTATTCCTTCAATTGGGAGGCTTTTAGCATTGACTCCCTTGATATATCCTTTCTCCTTTGTATATGATAGGCCAATTTCTTCAGCAAGATCTTTGGCCATGTAGACTGTGTCGGCTCCGGTATCCACCATAGCTTTCAAAGTCTTGTCCCCGATCTCGGTCTCCACGTACATCCTTCCACGTGGTTGTTCTTCGACCTTAGCTTGAATGGCACTTAGGAGATTCATTGAGGCGATCCTCCTTTCCTCATTTGCTTCTTCCTCCATGACAAGCGCGGCAAGTTTCCCTCGGTTTGGACACTCAAATGCCCGATGGGGTCCATTACATAAGAAGCAAGATATCTTCTTGGGTGATCCATCTCTTTTTTCTTTCCCCTTGTCTTTGGAGTATTTGTGTTCCTTGGAGGACTTCTCTTTGTCTCCCCCACCTTTGCCATCATTACTCGGCCTTTTCCCTTGCCCCTTGGATGAGTCCTTTCTCTTGAACTCAATCAAGGATTCGGCTGCAGCCATAGCCGTTGCAAGGTCTTGCACACCTCGCCTATTCAATTCCAACTTGGCCCAACCCGTTAGGCCATCAAGGAAGCTAAACAAAGCATCCTTTTCTCCCATGTCCGGAATCTCCAAGAGCAACTCCGAGAACTCCTTCACATACTCCCTTATGTGGCCTTCCCTATGTTGAAGGCGACGAAGCTTGGCCCTAGCTTCGTTTTCGGCATCCTCCGGGTAGAATTATCTCTCGAGTTCCTTCGTGAATTCTTCCCAAGTGTCGATGGTGCACAATCCTTTCTTGACATCTTCGAACCTTCTGCGTCACCAAACTGTAGCAACATCATTTAAATATAAGGAGACACTACGTACCTTTGATGCTTCATCCATTATGCCAACTGCATCAAAGTAGCGCTCCATGTTCCACAAGAAGTTGTCGATCTCCCTTGCACTCCTTGCCCCACCATAGGCCTTAGGTTTGGGAGCTTCGACTCTGTGGGTGATTGTCCCTGGTGTAGTCCCACCATTGGCTACCGCAGCCATACACACACTAAGTTGAGTTTCTAGCTTCTCAACTCTTTCCTTGTAAGCACACATCTCTGCATCTTTGGCAACAAGTTGGGCTTCAAGGGACTCGATCTTCTTGGACACCATGTCCACTACTGTGTTCAAGGCTCCTTGCATCTCTTCCCGGAGCTCTTGGTCCTCCCCATTGGACGCTTGCCCCTTGATGCGTTGGTCCATGTCTTCGACTTTGTCCCTCAAGTCGGACATGGTGGCACACAACTTAGCCAACCTTTCATCCATCGCAGCGATCATGTCCTTCGACTTGTCTTTGCGGACTTTCCCACCTTTGTCAGTGTTGCCAATTGCTGGGTTGTTGACCTCTGACGACATTCTCTTGTGTAGAATGATTTCACCAACCTTGCCAAACTTGGCTCTGATACCAACTGTCATGGGCTTTCTTTTCACAAGTACTTACCGTGCGGCACTAGCAAACTTTGCCCCAAGTTATCAAAGAAAGCTAGTCAGCCTTGCCCACAAAAGACTTACTTAGACTTTGGAAAACTAAGCAAGCTAAGAACACACAAGAGAGTTAAAGAGAACTAGAACTTGTATTACTTGAATTCTCTGAGGTGATTACAACAAATGAGGCCTTAGCCTATTTATACAACTCCACCTCCTCAATGGACGGTGGTGATCAATTTAATCTAATGGTCTATAATGAGTTTCTACACACTTCCTTAGAAATATTTAAAGACTAGAATCCTATGGAACTTTATGGAATCTTATGGGAGGTTCTAGAGAACTCTCTCTAGAACAATGTGGAATACTCTACTTTATGTACACTTGCCAACCTCACTTGGCTAGGCAAGAAGATAGTTGTGACAAAGGGCATCGGCCTCCATCAACAGATATGTTGATCGTAGAAGAGCACAATCTGAAGATGTGCCATGGAGATCATTGCCATTAGGAAGTTCAAACTAGGTACTTTCTAACATAATGTGATTTCTTCCCTCAAATGAATAAGGACTCTTGATGTAAGGAGTACTCTCCCATGCAGCCTCCTGTCTTAAACTCAGTTGGAGCTAGCAGTTCAAATGCTGGTACACCTGCCAGCGGTGCAAATCAAGCTGGTCCATCAAATATGAAGAATAGAGGGTTTAAAGGACAATTGTTCAATTTGGACTTGCTTATGAATTCTTTCCAGAACTTACAGTCTGGACTGTCTGAAATAAACGAACCATCCAGATTCCATTGTATGAAGGTGAATGGTGATTTTGTAAGAGAAACATTAACTTTCGTTAAGTCTCTTTGATTCTAGGAGCATTATATCTCATTTGTTGGCTTAATTGTTCACCATTTCCTCTATTTACCTTCTGGATTAACAGTTGGAGTTCTCTTGCTTGGTATATTCAAACTCGGGTGATTCATTGATTGCATTGGCAGGGTCAGTCAACATATATCATTTGCCAGATTTTAAGGTAATGTGTTCATAAGATGGTAGATTTATTTCCTGCTAATCCAAAATACATATCTTTTGATTGATGATTAACTAGTAAACTTTCTTTCTTGGTTCAGAAAATCCCATTATCTACTGCAGAATCTCTGAAAGCAACATGTATTGCCATGCATCCGGTAAATGATGACACCGTGGCTGTAGGCATGCCTGATTCTACTATTCACATATACAATTATAGACTTGAGAAGGTATTCTAGCTAACTCCGATCAATAACATACAAAGAAGTATAGAGTTAATGATTATAATCTAATATGCTATTACTTATTGCTGCTAGTTAAACCAAGCTTCGAGGCCATACAGAAAAGGTAAGAGGTCTGGTCTTCTCCAAAAAACTAGATGTACTAGCATCATCGGAAGCTGATACACAGGTATGAACCAATTCCATTTCCGAAATTTATCTATGTTTATCTGATTTTGGGATGATACAGTAACATGAATCGACTTTTCTTTTTCCTTAGGTATGTGTTTGGAGCACCATAGATCAGCAACAGTAGTGGAACGAGTGCAGTGCCTCATTGCCTACTCCCACTAGGTGAGACTCAGCTCTGTAAACTTGAGCACCTCCAGAAGCAGCTTGGAGAAGAAGCAAATCGGGCTCTGGAGGTACTACAGAAAGAGGTTGCTTGTCATAGACTAGGTAATCAAGATGCAGCTGAGACTATTGCCAAGTTGCAAGCAGAAACACGGGAGATGCATACTATAAGAGAGTTAAGAAATGTTCAAGTGTAATACATTATCTTATTAATTACATTATCTTTATTATTTGATAGATTTTGTGACTCGATGTAATACATTATCTTATTATGACATTACTTTGCCTCCATTCATGGAAATGTTTAAGTTTGGCACATTTAGATTTTTATTTTCTAGAAATAAAACTTATAAGATGTTATAAAAAGTCATTTGATAGCACTTGATGAGTGCTATAGAAAAAAAGGGCCTTGAGAAACGCTATAGAAATTAATACAATAGCATTTGTTAAATGTTACGCGAGGGAAGACAATAGCGTTTCTGAAACGCTATTGGTAACTATACAATAGCGTTTCAGAAACGCTATAAATACTGTTACTATAGCGTTTCATAAACGCTATAAATAGTCAACTTACAATAGCATTTTTAAAACGCTATAATAGACTTACTATAGCGTTTCAAAAACGCTATAAATACTGTTACTATAGCGTTTCAGAAATGCTATAAATAGTCAACTTACAATAGTGTTTTTAAAACGCTATAACAAACTTACTATAGCATTTCTGAAACGCTACAATAGTCAACTTACAATAGCGTTTTTAAAACGCTATAATAGACCCTGTATCTATTATAGCTCCGGCAAACACAACGTTTTCTAAAGCGCTATGGTATCCTACCATAGCGTTTTTGAAATGCTATTAATGAGCATTTTTCTTGTAGTGATCTCAACTAAATAAAGCAAGAAGTTCTAGTCTAAAAATTCAATTTTTATGCCATTCTTTAAGCAATCAATAAAAAAGTCAAGAATAATGAGATCATCAACGGAATAATGCGGACTCAAGAAAAATCAGATTGTAATTAATTACCCTCAAGAAATAAAGAATGGCTCAAAACTCACAAGGGTTAAAGTCTCCACTATTATTCTAAGGTTTTCTAGTTCGATATCTCACTAATCAACTTCAAATCATGTTAACTTGGCTTATAGTGCACGAAAAGTCGAGTTGAAAAGTCTCACAAAATATATCTAACATAAGGATAATATCATGTTTTCTACTAATATAACTATGTGACACGTGTTAGTATGTGTTTTCTCAAAACTAAAGACAACAAAAATATTCTCTAAAATTAAAAAACTCAAAACCCATTTTTTTATTAATTTTTTTTTTAAAATACACCAAGAGTTCAAATTTTGAATGCATTTTCATAAAGATTTTGCACAGTTACCGTAATCATCTAAGTAGTCAATGGAGATTGAGTAGAACACAAAAAATGACTCGGTTTAATTGTAAAATACGTTTTAAGCTCAAATATTTTTGAAAATTGCACAAAAAAATCTAATAAACCACCATCACCCCCAAACCTAAACCAAACATTGTCCTCAATGTATAAAATAATAATCATGACAAATGAAGGAAAAAGAAAAGAGGGGGGTTAGAGTGATATTACCATGGTGAAGCTTTACCAATTTCAAATAGACAATGTCCTCACAGTCACCAAAATATAAAAAAATCATACCGACGGGAGAAATAAACACATGGGATGAGGGGCTCCGAGTGATTCCAGTAGCAACACCTAAAATAACCTGAAACACTAAAAGAAAAAAAAATAAAAGCAAAAACGTAAACTAAACTAAAAAATTAAAAATAAATTAAAAATTAAAAATTAAAAAATTAAAAACCTAAACTAAAGATAGTGGAGAACATCAAATCAAGTAGACATGGGCAACCAGAGAGATATCTTCTGGCACCTCTACCCGCTCCACATAGTGCTTCAAACGCTGCCCATTTACTCTAAATAGTCTCCCATCTTTTAGATCTTCAATTTCTATGGAACCATTGGGAAATACTTGTTTTACCATGAATGGGCCCATCCATTTCGATCTTAGCTTGCCAGGATGAAGATGAAGTCGTGAGTCATAGAAATAGACTCATTGATTGGGCTCGAAATGTTTCCTCGGAATTTGCTTATCATGAGCTGCTTTCATCTTCTCCTTGTATATTCTCGGGAATTGTCATAGGCATCATTCCGCAACTCCTCAATTTCAGTTAACTGAAATTTCCTCTGAATACCAGCATCATTGAGATCAAAGTTAGTGCTTTTTACAGCCCAATAAGCGCGATGTTCTAACTCAACAGGTAAATGACAGGCTTTTCCATATATAAGCCGATACGGAGACATCCCGAGAATTGTCTTGTAAGCGGTACGGTAAGCCCAAAGTGCATCAGGAAGGCGCAAGGACCAATCCTTCCTATCAGGATTCACCATCTTTTCCAAGATTTGTTTCACTTCTCGATTTGCCAACTCGGCTTGGCCATTTGTCTGCGGATGATAGGCATTGGCAACCTTGTGATGAACTTCATACCTGCGCATCAAAGCTTCAAAAGAGCGATTACAGAAATGAGTCCCCTGATCACTAATAATGGCTCGTGGTGTACCAAAACGGGATAAAATGTGTTCTTTGATAAACTTGACAACAGTGTTGTTGTCATTGTTCGGGCATGCCACAACCTCTACCCATTTGGACACATAGTCCACTGCAAGCAAATTATACAAATATCCAAAATAAAGTGGAAAAGGTCCCATAAAATCAATCCCCCAGCAATCAAATATTTCAATGGCTAGGATGGGGTTAAGGGGCATCATGTGTCTCCAGGACAGTGCACCTAACTTCTGACATCTATCACAAGAACGACAATAATGGTTAGTGTCCTTAAACAATTTAAGCCAATATAATCCTAACTGTAAAATTTTTGCAGCGGTATTTTTCATAGAAAAATGGCCTCCACAAGCTGCACTATGACAAAAATGTAGGACACTTTCAATCTAACCTTCAGGGATACAACGCCTCATGATTTGGTCGGGGCAATACTTATATAGATAAGGATCATCCCAATAAAAAAAATTTGCCTCGACCAAAAATTTGCACTTATCTTGAGCACTCCATGATGATGGAACTTCGCCTAAAACCAAGTAATTAACAATGTGCGTATACCATGGTACTTGAGTGATGGAGAATAGGTGTTCATTACGAAAGTCATCACGGATGGGTGGGCCATTGGCAGAGTCACTGAACTCCAGACGAGACAAGTGATCCGCCACAACATTCTCGACCCCTTTCTTATCCTTTATAGTTAGATCAAATTTCTGCAGAAGTAAAATCCACCTAATCAATCTTGCCTTAGCATCCTTTTTAGAAATAAGAAATTTAAGAGTCGTATGGTCAGTAAAAACAATTATAGGTGTACCGATCAAATAAGCACGAAATTTATCTAAAGCAAAAACTACAACTAGCAACTCTTTTTCAGTAGTCGAATAATTCTTTTGAGCATCATTAAGTATTCGACTAGCATAGTAAACAACAAAGGGCTTCCCTTCTCTTCGCTGTCCCAAGACTGCCCCCACAACATAGTTGCTTGCATCACACATTATCTCAAATGGTAAATTCCAATCCGATGGCTGCATGATGGGGGCAGAGGTGAGCCTATCAATGAGTATTTGGAAGGCGTCCTCACACTCTTGTGTCCATTGAAACACGACGTCTTTGACCAGGAGGCTAGTTAATGGTCTAGAGATGGAAGAAAAATTATGTATGAACCTCTTATAAAAACCCGCGTGCCCTAGAAATGATCTCACATCCTTGACACTTTTAGGTGTAGGTAATTTAAAAATCAATTCAATTATTGTTTTATCAACCTCGATTCCTTTATCAGAAACTATGTGTCCCAGAACTATTCCATAGGAAACCATGAAATGACATTTTTCCCAATTAAGCACCAGACCCTTCTCTCCACATCTACTTAAAACAACCTTCAAGTGAAGTAAACATGAATCAAAGGAATCACCAAAAACAGTCAAATCATCCATGAATACTTCCATATATTTTTCAACTATGTCATTAAAAATACTCATCATGCATCTCTGAAAAGTAGTCGGTGCATTACACAAACCAAATGGCATACGCCGAAAAGCATAAGTACCAAAAAGACATGTGAAAGTAGTTTTATCCTGATCCTCTAATGCAATCTCAATCTGATAATATCCTAAATACCCATCTAGAAAGCAATAGAAAGAATGCCCAGCTACTCGCTCTAAGATTTGGTCTATGAATGGAAGTGGGCAGTGATCCTTGCGGGTGACAGAATTAAGTTTCCTATAATCAATGCACATGCGCCACCCTGTCACTACCTTAGTAGGAACAGAACTCTCTCATCATTAGTCACCATTGTTATTCCAGATTTCTTGGGAACCACTTAGTTGGACTAACCCACTTGCTATCGGAGATGGGATAAATGATGCCTGCATCTAACAATTTTAAGACTTCCTTTTTCACCACCTCTTTCATAGAAGGGTTAAGTCGTATTTGAGGGTCTCTACGGGGGTTAGCTCATTCTTCTAAGTGAATCCTATGGGAACATATTAACGGGCTAATACCTTTGATGTCAGCTATAGTCCAACCTAATGCAGATTTGTGCTCACGTAACATATTAATCAATTCTTCTTCTTGTGAACTATCAAGCACGGAAGAAATAATAACGGGAAAGGTATCATCTGGTCCGAGGAATGCATTTTAAGTCCCTCAGGCAGTGGAACTAGGTCAACTATCGGAGTTTCCACGGTGGATGGTTGTGGTTTCTGTCTTTCCTTTGGCAACTCCTCAAAAAATGGTTGCCATTGTTGTCCTCCTTTATCCTTTAACCCTGAAACAACAAAAATATCAAAAGCATTTTTAGGATAAACTGAATTTTCAGAATCAGATATAGAAAGGAGGTACTCTAAGGTTTCAGAATCTACGCTCAGGAGCGCCTCCTCTGATATCAGCGTGTCTATCATGTAGGTATGATGACACTCATCATCATCACGTGGTTGCTTGCTAATATTGAATATGTTGACCTCCAGAGTCATGTTCCCAAAAGACAACTTCATTAGACTGTTCCAGCAATTGATGAGAGCGTTAGCTGTGGCAAGAAAATGTCTACCTAAAATAATTGGAACTATAGACTCCATATTAACCGCAGAATGAGTATCTAAAATAAGAAAGTCGACGGGATAGTAAAACTTATCAATCTGCAGCAAGACATCCTCGACTATTCCTCTTGGCTTCTTAACCGATATATCGGTCAATTGTAGTACCACGGATGTGGGTTTAATCTCTCTTAGACTCAGTTGCAAGTAAATAGAATATGGCATCAGATTTACACTTGCCCCTAAATCCAACAAGGCTTGGCCGAACTCATGAGTCCCAATCTGGCAGGTGACTGTAGGACACCCTGGATCTTTGTACTTGGGTGGTGTCCTCTGCTCGATCACCTCACTTACCTGTTCTGTCAAGAAGGCAGTCTTCTTGACATGATGTTTCCTCTTGATAGTGCATAGATCCTTGATGACCATCGCATAAGTTGGTACCTGTTTAATCACATGCAGCAAAGGTAAGTTAATTTTAACCTGTTTCAAGTGTTCTAGAATCTCACCATGCATTTCTGATTTCTTTCCAGTAGGTCGTAGTGCTTGAGGAAAAGGAACTTGAAATGGAATGTTCTTGTTGGGCTCATCCTCAGGGATGCTCTCCTTTGCACTTGGGGGTGCCTATAGTCGTGGACGAGCTTGATCCATAAAAAATCTTACCACTCCGAGTAGTGATGGCATTAACCTCTTTGACATTCTGAGAGTCTAAAGTAGAGGTTTGTGCCATAAGTTGGCCCTTCGGATTAGCTTTAGGCTGCGATGGAAATTGGCCCCGCTATTGTATTGTTAATGAACTTGTCAGCTTGGTTATCTGGCTTTTGATCTCCTTGTTCTCTTCTGCCAACTGTGTCAATGCAACCTCAAAATTTTTATTAGTTTTACCTTGTGCCTCTATAAATGCATGTAATGTGTCTAATAAGGAACTTCTGTTAGATTGTGCATTGTATGGAAGTGCAGGGTATGACATAAGTTTGGGTGATTTCTCCAGCCAGAATTGTAAGTGTTAGAGAATGGTGAGTAAGGCTTCTTGTACATCCCTAAGGCGTTACATTGTTCTTCATAAACCCCTCTTATCTCAGTCAAGGTCGGGCAATCCTGTGCTAAGTGTTCAACTCTTCCACATATAAAACAGGCATCCTGTAGCTCAACTCTGGCAACAGTATGTGTGCGCCTACCATCCTTGGTCTTAAGTGCCTCTAAATCCCTAGTTACTCTATCCAATTGGGCTCTAAGGTTGTCCTCTTCCCTAAGTTGGTAGACTTCAGCTGGGCGTGTTATATCCGTGCTCTCAATAGCACTTGGACCAGTCCAAGTATGAGCCTTTTCAGCCAAGTCATTCAGGTACTCAATGGCCTCGTCAGGGTCCTTTTGCAAAAATTCTCCATTACACATCATCTCAACGAACTGACGCTCTCTACTGGTGAGCCCTTCATAAAAATAACTGACTAAGCGCCAACTCTCATACCCATGGTGTGGACATGTATTCAAGAGATCCTTGAACCTCTCCCATGCTTGATATAATGTCTCGCTATTCTTTTGGGTGAAGGTAGAAATATGTCTCTTTAGACCATTGGTTTTGTGGTGAGGAAAGTATTTATTAAAAAATGCTTGGGACATCTCTTCCCACGAACCTATAGACCTTGGTCGCAAAAAGTATAGCCAACTCTTCGCTTTTTCCTTAAGGGAAAAAGGAAAAAACCTTAGTCTAATCGAGTCTACAGCTTCAACTTTGTTGTCGAAAGTGGCCACAACTTCCTCGAATTCCCTAATGTGAAGATAAGGATTCTCACTCTCTAGGCCATGAAAAGTGGGTAATAATTGTATCATACCCGGCTTAAAATCTAGCTTTGGTGTACTTAGTGCAAACATGATACATGATGGAGTAGCAGTGCGCGTGGGGTGGATATAGTCCTTTAGCGACCGAACATGGTCATCTTCGTGATTACTCATGGTGTTAGAATTAGAAGTAGAACTTAATTTGGTCTCAATGTGAATTTGTGGGTGTTCTAAATTTGGGACCCTAATTAGTTTCCCTAAGTGGTCTCTATTCCAACTCACTCCCCCAATGTTTTTTTTTGTTTTTTGCAAATTTTTTTTTTTAGAAATAAAATAAAAATTAAACTGGACCTAAAACCTAAAAATAGAATAAAATAAATAAAATAAAATAAAACAATGAGAAAGAAAGATAATACCCGAAACCTCCCTTGTAAAATGACGTTTCTCCCCGGCAACGGCACCAAAATTTGATTGCGCCCAAACAGTACACGCGGTCAATTGCAGTAAAGATTGGGGTGTCGATCCCACAAGGAAAAGTGATCTACAAAACAAGGTCAAGGAAGAAAAAAACTAAGCGAAACTAAATGTAAGAAATTCTAGCAATTTTAAAATGTGAAATTTAATTTAGTTTAATAAAAATCAACTTTAGAAAAGTCACAAGGTTCCAAAAATCCCTCCTAGATTTCACGCGCCAACTAGTATTGATTCGCTATGATGACTCGATTACGTGTTTCACATCCCAAACAACATAATCGGAAGGATAGTCTTCAATGCATTAATATATCCTAATGTAAATGGATTTTGGATTTTACTTTTTTCTAAAAAGCACAAAGGTTGGTCATATGTGATATCCTAAATTTACGATATATCCGGAGACAATAACATAATAAAATACGATCACATATAACTAACCTACCAGAATCAATTGATCCTTAAAAATTCCACACATAAGAAAAGCGTGACTAAACTTATATGGAGAAGAAAAAGACAACCACCGGAATAATAATCTACGAAGAAATTGATGAAATCTTTGTCACTAAAATAACATAAATTCTTATATTAAATAAGAGTGAGAATCATAAACACCATTATTCATCGTGAAAGCATAAAAAGAATAAAATACTAATTAAGTGCGTTACATCTAGGAGTTCGTCTCTTCACCTTGCGTGGAGTTTAATGACACATGGCGAAGGTGATGACAGCAACAGCGGTGTGAAGCTTCATCGGCATGGCGGCACGTGGTGGATCAGCGATGCGCACCCTGCTGGACGACGTCTTCACTGCTGTTCTGGACAACGTTTCTGCTCCCTGCTGGACAGCGTCACTGCTGCTGCTCTAGACATCGCTGTTGCGTCGTGGCCGCTGCTAGACAACTTTTTACTCTGTTGTCCTGGACAACTTCTCTTCCCTTCTTTCGGCTGCTGCTGCTGCGTGTTTGTTCCAGAGAAAAAACTCCCCTCTTGTTGCCGTGTTCCTTTTTGTTAAAAAGAAAAAGAAAAAAACAAAGTGCTCCTATTGGCCACCCCCAATTGGAAAAACCAATCCAATTTTGAAACAAAGGCTGCTTCCGTATTTTGTGTTAAAAGGAAAACCAAACTCCTCCTTGGTCCCCAATTAGAAATCCAATTTTTTTTTGTAAACAAAAGGGATCATCTTGTATTTGTGTTTATATTCTTGCATAATTCCTCCCTATTGGTGGATCTCAAGCCCAATGAAATTAGAAACCAAAAGAGTCCAATGGGTTTGGAATTAAAACCATAATTCCACCCATTTGTTTAAATTATGTATCAATAATGGGTTTGGCTATGTTCATCCACATGAATTCTTTGTTTCACCAAAATTCAAAACTAATTTTCTTTATTATTATTTTTTTGGCTTGAGTGTCTCCCGCTCAATTTCGTCAATTTGCCTATGAATTTCCAAATTCGCCACGCTAATGCACTTTTTTCATTTAAACTCCAAATCCTACAAAAATACAAAAATAAAATAATTAAACTAAAATACACTATTCGAAACACTAACAAATATAAATTATGAGGTATATTATGTAATAATTATGTGAACATCAGTGCCTGTTTGTTGAAGTATGGTTACTTAGCTATTTGTTAGTCTGGATTGCCTCGCAAACTTTGACTTCTGGATCTCCGAATAGCTACTCTTTGGTTATTTGGGCTCCTCCGCCTTCATAGAGTAATCCACATCTTTTTTCTTGGCCCGATGCCTGACATGTAGAGTCAGTGGGCTCAGTTGTAATTGGCAACAATTTAGCTGCTTGAGGACTGAATAATGGTAGTTTCTTGTTGCTGGCTGATCTCTTCGAATATTCCCTTGAGCATGGTTGGCTATATATTTACTGCATTGGTATTGGGTGGATATCACTGCTTCCATATGACGTAGCCAGGGCCTTCCCAAAACGATGTTGTAGATGGACGGAGCGTCAACTACAATGTATTCTTGGACGAGGTACTTTCACAGATGTGGCTCTCCTGCCACCACCATGATTTATCTTCCCAATGGGGAAACATTTTCTTCGCTGAATCCGACAATAGGGTGGTTGGCTGACATTAGGTCATTCTCTTGTAGCTGCATGTTGCGGAATGCACTAAGAAACAAGACTTTTAGCGAGCTTCCAGTGTCCACCAAAACTCTATTTACCTCCCACTTAGCGATAAGGACGAGGATGACCAGGGCGTCATTGTCAGTAGAATGTACCCCTGGAGATCCCTCTCTGTAAACGTCAGTGATGGGATTGGGATGTGGACTCGTGCGTGCAACACTTGTCGTTCCTCATAATGAGATGGTGTCCGCATCTCGATTAGCTTCATCTTGCAGGACCTGTTTGATTTCTCTCCCTCGGGACTGACCCGTGGAGGACATAGATGATGCCAGGAGCTTCCTTTTCGATCTCCTTGACAACGTTCTACTCTTTTCTTTGCCCAACCCTACCTCCTGTCCGAGCCTAGGAACTCCTTGAGTTTGCCTTTCCTTATCCACTACTCGACTTCTCCTATGAGGTTTCTGCAGTCCTCAGTATCATGTTCGCCTTCCTTGTGGTAGGTACAATATTTGTTGTTGTCGTGCCTAGAACGTTCTCATCGTTGCTTAGGCAGCCACTTTAGCTCTTCCCAATCCTTGATGGAATCAAGGATGTCAGACAGACTAGTGTTGAGAAGGGTTTTTTATCTAGACCCGACATAATTTGAGGCCTTGTCCTGCCTGGGGCGACCCGAATCGATATTGTTGTCTGTGTATTTTCTCTTGTTACTGTCGTCGTCCTCTTTCTTTTCCCCCTCTTTCCTATCTTTAAGGATAAAAGGTTTCTTGTCTGGCTCTTCCTTTCTCTTGGTGGCCAACATTTCGTCCAGAGTGATGTATCTCTGGGCATTTCTGAGCAAGTCTGTCATATTAGCTGGGGGTTCAAGGTGAGAAAGTCATAGAGCTTGCCTCTTTTTAGACCCGATATGAAATCCTTAACGGCGGTGTCATCACTACAGCCGCCGATGAGGGTTAGCTCATTATTAAAACGAGTGACGTTCTCCCTTAACATCTCGTTCTGTTTCTACTTTAGGGTTAGTAGATAAAGCAGGGCCCTCCTGAGCCTTTGGCTACCCACGAAGATGTAAGGAACGCCAATGCCAACGACCGGAATGAATCTATGGATTTCGAAGGAAGGTTGTGGAACCACGTCAGTGTCGATGTCTTCAGACTTGCAGGGAACGATCGACACATTATTACATCAGACCCTAATTTGAGCACCATAACGTGTTGGAAGTGGCGCAGGTGATCGGTCGGGTCTCCCGTCCTGTCATAAAACTCAACCTTCGGTGGAGTGTATTTCTTGGGCAGTGGTTTATCCATGATATGGTTCATGAACAGAGGGACCATGAGATTGAACAACACATTTGGGTTTGTGGCCCTATTGCAAAGGGAGTTGTGTGAGACGTGTCTGTCGGCTCTGGGCATTGGGTCTCTATTGGTCGTACCTCCTCCTCTTGTACATTGAGAAGTTGTTGGGGCTATGCGGCTTTCCTGTACATGCTCTCTGAAACTTTCTAGGGAACTAGCCTTTCACTGCTCACGGTTTTCCTCTGCAGGTGGATGATTTCGCTATTTGAGAGCTTCCAGTGTCTCTGTGATCTGATGCATTTGTGTCGAGAGTAGGTCCACCCTCGGTTCTGCTGTGGCTGCCATCAGTGTGAGGTCTAAGGAGGTTTATCCCGTGGCGGAGGTGAAACTGGCGGCGCTCTGCTGGTTTGAGCGTTTGAAGGCTCAACAACATCTCCATTGTAGGGAGACCTTGTTGTCACAATCTCACCAATTCTCTGAAAAAGGTGGAACTTTCTTGTTAAGGAATTTTGTCGTTCCCCACGGACGGCACCAAACTGATGTAGTCAATTTCTGCTCTCCTTTCTCCCTGCTTACCTAGATCTGCATACGTAGCAAACGTGAGCCAAGGACCATCGTGTGGTGGCTGATGGCACTCTGATGCTTAAGTTAGATAAGGCTTAGGAGAGGCTTAAATCTGCAAACTGAGTAATATTAAGTACCTCTAGTTAATCGACTTTATCTCCCTTTTATAGTGACGGAGTCTTCGTTCAGCTAGGTCTTTGGTGTCGTAGTTTAGGGAAGTGATCTTGCCATGGAGATCCTTTTCTGATTGGAAGTTGTCCATGTGGGATAGTTTCCCTACACGACTTGTGCTCCTAGATCTGCAGGAGAGATTTTCTTTTCTAAGCATCGTCCATGCAAGGAAGTTTCCTTACCCAACTTATACTCTATTATATGTTTTCTAGTCGAATCGAATGTGTTGTTGGTCTGCCTGTCTTGGGTAGATCTCTCAGATACTTGCCTTAGACGTCTTATGAGTATTGGGCCTGACCGCATGACGTGTGGGCTTACTGGCTCACTGCAACTCGGACCCGACTGTCTGGATTCTGCCAATAATGGGTTTGCTGCTGTTTGGGCCTCGCTAGATTGTGCATACAATCAGGCCTGCTTTGTTTTGTTGTCGAGATTATCATTACACATGTACGTTGCTGATCAGGGGACAATTTGATGTATCATCAATTATTTTTATTATTATAATTGTTATTACTAATATTATTATTGATGGGTCAAAAAATCGTCCTCATGTGAGTTTGACCTACAAAACCACTGTTAGACTACGAAAGACCACATTTTTGGTGGCCGAAGGCACTCCGATGCTTAAGTCAGTAACTCTGTTGGAGGAAGGAAGTAAATATGGAAAAAACTCATTTAAAGTTTCATACCTATATCGAATGTTCTCTTTACCTTTTATAATGGTCGTGGTTAACTCTCTGCGTGACTTAAGCATGTGAGGCGCAACGGAAGGAGATGTTTCTTGTAACAATCTCCTCCTTAATTGAGATCCGTCATGGAGGCGTAACTCCCTCCACGGCCCTTTTTTTATGCAACGTCCATCTTCTTTATGAGAGAACTCGTGTCGGGCCTGGACTCGGCCTCTGATTCGTTTGGACCTGGATTTGGGCCCTGTTTACTTCTCCTCATTGGTGGGCCTTGTCTGGGCCTTTGTAATTGGTTTTATTCTTCCTAAGCTATATGAGCTGGCCCAATAGATTGGACGTTGTATTCTCGTCATGTGTTTCTATGCCATATGTTCTGCCGTGATGATCGGTCTATTTTGATGTATCATCAGCTACTCCCCCCTTAGTTAGTGGGCAAGCTGACGTGGCCACTAACTTTGGTAATCGTTCAACTTTGCATTTCATCATTGCCTTGTATTTAATGTTGTCAGTTGCTTTTCACGAGTTGGTGTCTCGATCCTTGGCTTGTTCGTTCGTTTCTTGTGCACATTTTTGGGATTTTGCATCGCCATCATATCTCACACGTTGTCCCAAGGGCTGAATACATTGTACTTTATTCGTGCATGTTTTCTTCTGATCTTCGGTTCCCTATTCTGGAGTTGTTTTGGGAGTATCTGAATCTCTTGGGTATTCCTCCTGCCCTGATGGGCCCCAATGGTTGGAAGATGATGGTTTCTTCCTATGTGAGGGCTACTTTTGCTGGTATTCCTTAACTGCTAGGATTCTGCATTCGGTGGTTTGTCTGATTGTTTTGAGAACCTTGGTGACGACATCCGTGATTGGTGGCGGTCTTGGTTCTATGCTTTCGTAAATTCTGGCCACTTTCGGTTAAAAGGTTGGTTGATCTTTCGATCGTTTCGAGTTTCCAATTGGCGGAAGAATCTTCTTTTATCAGCTAAGGAACAAAAGATAAGTGAAAAATTCTTGAAGCTTGCCCGTTCCTGTTGACTCGTTTCTTTCCGATGAAGCGGAACGAGTTTTGTTTACTGAGGCTCGTGCTAAGACTTATTTTGCCCGTATTGCTTGTTCTTCTGTTAGTGATGCTAGCCATGATTGGAAAGTGAGCTCCGTCCGAGATGTTACGGATCTCAATGCTCTCGTCATTGTTTTCGCTCATGTTTCATGAAAATGAAAGCTGGCGAGGTCCACTAGTCCCTCAAGGCAATTGTCCATAGATTCTTTTCGAGTTCCAAGGAAGAAACGACTTTCGAATCGTAGCTCTGCTCAACTTGAGACTCGTCAGGGTTTTGTTTGGGATATTTTTTCTCGCTCGGGTTCTTCTCACAATGATGTTGTAAAAGGAGATCGTGAATATCTTGAGGAGGCTAAGGAGTTAAGGCTTGCGTTGGAAAAAAGTGAAAATGAGACTACTCATCCGCTGGATGACGATGAGATGAAGCTCTTTTCTGCTTATGGTGTTTTGGACACTGCCGAGTTGTCTAATGAGGATCCTCGAGCCATTAATGAGAAAATGCTCCAGTTGGCTATGAAGCAGTCTAAAGGCAATGTTGGTGGTCGAAGTCTTTGAGAACATTCTCCCTCTCCTTCTATTGATGACAACGAGGCAGCTGGGTTTCTAGTTTCTTCTCCTATTCGATATATTTCTCCCGCTTCTGATGCTACCGCCAGTCATTCCTTTGCCGCGAATGCTTCTCGACGGGAGAGCAAACATGGTTTTTCCACTGTTACTGCTATTCCATTTATTCTCCCTACTATCAGAGGTGGTTCTTCGGTGATTTTGGATCCTCGTGTCCTCCACCCACGGATTAATTGTATTGAGCCTGGGCCAAAAAACATCCTATTATATTTGACGGCAAGTTCTGTTGGTTTACCCAGCTCAACGTGCATGACAGTGCACGTAGATTGGTAAATGAATGGTACAGGTGAGTGGTAGAAAGGCCCTCGATGTTCATGCTTGAATTGTTTGATCATATCGACCATGGTCTTGAGCAGATAATGGACGGGATGAATCATCTTGCTTACGCGGGGTAATGAGCTCGATTTATTGAGTTGGTCGTGATCAAGTGGCTTTTTTAGGGAGGAGGTTGGCAGCGCTATTGTTGGTATTTTCTCATGTCCTTTATCAATTTGATGTGTTGAAGATGCAATGCGCAGACTTGGAGAAAGTTGTTGTGGCCGCTAGAGAATCTTTGACGGAGGCGAAGAATCTGCGTGATAAGTCTGTTGCTGATCTTGACTCCTTGAGAGCTAAGCTATATGAGGCTTGGTTTCGTCTTCATAATGTGGAAAAGGAGTTATTTGTTGAGAAAACGACTTTCAATGAAGCTTTTTGTTCTGGATTAGAGCTGAGAGGCAAGTGGAATAGATAACTGTTGCATTTTGTGATTTTAAGGCAGATGTTTGCGGAATGCTTTCAACTGCTGAAGAGTGGCTTTCCGCGGCCAAAACTGAACTCACTGCTACTAAGGATAAGCTTAATGTGGTCAAAGCTGAGGATTGGAAGCGAGGTGTTGACGGGCAGGTTGAGCTTCTTGATTATATCGAAGGGCTCAGGGAAGACTTGTGTAGGTATCGTCATTGGCTGGTGAAGTATTTGAGGATGACGATGCTGAGGAACCTGCTTCAGTAGCAGAAAAGTTATTGCCCCTTCTAATCATTCCGAAGTCGTTGGTGTTTCGTTCTTTTGAAATGATTTCTTCTCCTGTTTTGACTTATACTGATCATGCCATTGCTCTTGTTTCCTCTCCTACTTCTTTATTGCCTTCTCCGGATGTAACAGAGTAGTGCTTATCAATAAAGATTAACTTTTTGTTTTTTGTAGCTATCGTAGCTTTTGTATCAAGCTCTTTTATAACCGGCTTTGTGCTTGTTTCTGGTTTATTTGTTGGTCACTGTCGTTCTTTCTGATTTTTTTGTAAATGGTTGCTTTTTTTCCTGTAATTTTTTAAGACCGTATTGATTTGTTTCCTTAGCTCGGACTTTTTGTTTGCCTTTTAGGTGACTCGGGTGTTCAACCTTTACTTGGTTAACTTGATACCTCGGTCGATTCGAAGTTTTTGTGTTTAGGTGACTCGTGTGTCCAACCTTTACTTCGTTAACTCGACACTTCGGTTGATTCAAAGTTTATTTTATGTTTACGTGACTCGGGTGTCCAACCTTTACTTCGTTAACTCAACACCTCAGTCGATTAAAAAAATTTGTGTTTAGGTGACTCGGGTGTCCAACCTTTACTTCTTTAACTCGACACCTCGGTCGATACGAAGTTTTTGTGTTTAGGTGACTCAAGTGTCCAACCTTTACTTTGTTAACTCAACACTTTGGTCGATTTGAATTTTTTATGTTTAGGTGACTCGGGTGTCCAACCTTTACTTTGTTAACTCGACAACTCGGTTGATTCGAAGTTTTGGTGTTTAGGTGACTCAGATGTCCAACCTTTAATTCATTAACTTGACACCTTGGTCGATTCGAAGTTTTTGTGTTTAGGTGACTCGGGTGTCCAACCTTTACTTCGTTAACTCGACACCTCAGTCAATTCTAATTTTTTGTGTATAGGTGACTCAGGTGTCCAACGTTTACTTCGTTAACTCGACACCTCGGTCGATTCGATGTTTTCCGTGTTTTAGGTGACTCGGGGGGTCCAACCTTTACTTCGTGGTTGATTAGACTAGAAGTTTTGTGTGTCCGACTTTTACGGTCTGATAGTCTTGTACGGCCGGTTTGTTGTCCGTGCGAGAATTTGAAGCTCTTAAGTCCGTAATCTTTATTGATGTTTTCTTGAATATTTCATCAGTTTTGGCCATTAAGGATTTTATACCGATTCAGAATATTGTTTGTTTTGTCTTCCTTTGCTCGTTGTCAGTTTTTGCGTTGAGAGTCGGTGTTTTGTTTCTCTTTGTTTTTTCCTTTCGTATTGTTTAGTGGTTCGACTCGATCTTGCAATTGCTGATGAAGTCCTTTTATTTGTACGGATTGGATGATGTAGACCTTTCCATGTTTTATGAAGTGCTTCATTGGTACCCTCATTCCGATATAGATGAATGAGGGGTTTGCCTTGCTTCTTTGTGAGTTTTGATTCCCTTGATTGTGCAGCGTGTGGTGTATATCAATTTTTCGGAGCGTTGTCTTCTTTATTTTTCCATTCGATCTGTTTTACTGGCATCCCAATGAATTTGTCTAGTAGTCCTTTCTGAGCCCAATGTTTAATTTCGTCTTTTAGGTTGTAACATATTTCAGTATCGTGTTCATGATCCTTATGGAATGTGCAATATTTGCTTTTGTTTCTTCATTTTGGGTCTCCTCTCATCCTAAGCGGCCAATTTATGTTACCCCACTTCGCTATGTGTTTTAGTATATTTGTTCGACTTGTCTTCAGAGTTGTGTATGGTTTGTATGTTGTTTTCATTATGCTCGTTACCTGTTCGTGTCTGGGTCGTGTTGGTTGCAACTTCCCGAATTCCAGTTGCCGCGAATCATTCTTACCATTACTTTGATGTTTCTTTGATGGGTTGTTGCCTTCCTGTTGTCTGTTGTCTTCATTTCTCTATTGTTTTCTTGAGAAACTTTCACTTTCGTGATCATTTTTCTTCCTGGCTGTTTTCATCTCTTCTAGGGAGATATGCTTATGTGCTACTTTTAGCAGGATTGACATGCCCTTTGGTGGCTCCAAGTTAAAAGCGTAAAAAATGACATCTCTTTCCAGCCACGAAGGTTGTTGCGGCTGTGTCATCGCTACATCCGTTGATCATTGTTAGTTCATTGGTAAAGCAAGTGACATATTCCCGTATCATTTCTTCGGGTTTATGTCTTATATGCAGTAGGTAGTGCGGCTCTTTTCTCATCCGTTGGCTTCCAATAAATCTGGTGATGAAAGTGGTGGCCAGGGCTTGAAAGGAATCTATTGATCTTGGTGGTAGACTATTGAACTGGTTCATTGTTGTTGAAGTGAGGCTGATCGGGAATGTTCTGCATAAAATTGATTTTGTGGTCTCCTTCAGGGCCATCATGTGGTGGAAATGTCTTAAATGATCAGTCGGGTTAGAAGTACCATCATACACTTCAAACTTCGGCGGAATGAACTTTTTCGGCATTGCTACTTTCATGAGGGCGTCGGAAAATAACGGTTTTGCCAATTCGTATAATACGTCAGGATCCGTGACCCCTATTCTGAATGGGATTTTGGTAAGTGCCCCTTGATAGAATGGATTCTTGCCTTGTGGAAGCTCACTGCTTTCAAAGTTTCCTTGTTGGGGTTTTGCTAGGGTTTCACCACTTTCTTGAGTTCGATTGGTGGAGTTTTGTTGTGGCTATGTTTGAACCGGGTTAACTAGTTGAATGTGCTTCTACGCGATCTTCTCTAGTATCATTGTTACATGCTCCATCTGGGTTATAAGCAAATCTACCCCGGGATCTGTAGTAGCGTTGACAGTTGTCTGGGCTGTCTGGACTATTGTGTGCAACGGATCCTCATTCTCGAATGCTATTGTTCCAGCGATTCGGGCCGCATCTTCTCCTTGAGCCTTCGGTGAGATGTCGGTGGGAGAGTTTTTGTGATCATTACTGGATTGTGGATCTGTAGACTGCATCGTTCCTTCTGATGGCCACATTGATCTTTATTTAGGTTGTGGTAAGTTTTGTCACTTGTGTGTTTTGTATTTGGAAAGAGGAAACTCGTCATTCCCCACAGACAACGCCAAACTGATGGGTCCAAAATTCGTCCTCTTGTGAGTTTGACCTGCAAAACCACTGTTAGATTTCCCAGGACCACCTTTTTGGTGGTCGAAAGCACTCCGATGCTTAAGTCAGTAACTCTGTTGGAAGAATAAAGTAAATGTGGAAAAAACTTAGTTAAAGTTGCATACCTGTGTTGAATGTTATATTTACCTTTTATAATGGTCGTGGTTAACTCTCTGCGTGACTTAAGCATATGAGGCGCAAAGAAAGGAGATGTTTTTTGTAACAGTCTCCTCCTTAATGGAGATGCGCTCGTGGAGGCGTAACTCCCTCCACGGCTCTTTTGGTGCAACGTTCCTCTTCTTTATGAGAGAACTCGTGTCGAGCTTGGACTCAAGCTCCGATTTGTTTGGGCCTAGATTCAGGCTCTGTTTACGTCTCTTCATTGGTGGGCTTTGTCTAGGCCTCTGTAGTTGGCTTTATGAGCTGGCCCAACAGATTGGACGTTATATTCTCGTGATGTGTCTCCATGCCACGTGTTCGGCCGTGATGAGTAGAAGGGGGCCCCACCCTCATATTAAAAAGGACCAAAGAGTACAGAAACTAACCACCAACAAAATCCAAGCTCAATAGGACACCGAATCAATGCAATCAGGCAAACAAAAAACAACTAGAACAAAGAAAGTAGAGGGTAAGAATCTTAACACTTCACAAAAAAAGTTGAACACAAGGAACTCAAATACAAGCAGAACAAAGAAAAAACAACTAGAACCGATAATGTTGAGATGAAACAAGAACTAAAATAAAGGACATCAACTTAAAAACTAAATAAAAACAAAGTTTGCTAACCAGTACTCGACTTTTTCTATGAGGTTTCGACAATCCTCAGTATCATGTTCGCCTTTATTGTGGTAGGCACAGTATTTGTTGTTGTCGCGCCTAGTAGGGTCTCCTCACTGCTTAGGCGACCACTTTAGCTCTTCCCAATTCTTGATGGAATCAAAGATGTCAGACAGACTAGTGTTGAGAGGGGTGGCAGATCTAGACCCGGCGTAATTCAAGGCCTTGTCTTGCCTAGGGCGGCCCGAATCGATCTTGTTGTCTGTGTGCTTCCTCTTGTTACTGTCGTCGTGCTCTTTCTTTTTCACATTTTTTTTATCTTTTAGGATAAAGGGTTTCTTGTCTGACTTCGTCTCTCTCTTGGCGGCCAAAATTTCGTCCAGAGTGATGTATCTCTTGGCATCTCTGAGCAAGTCCGTCATATTAGCTGGGGGTTCAGGGTGAGAAAGTCATAGAGCTTGCCTCTTTTCATACCCCAAGTGAAAGCCGTGACGGTGGTGTCATCACTACAACCGTCGATGAGGGTCAGCTCATCATTAAACGAGTGACTTACTCCCTTAACGTCTCGTTCTGTTTTTACTTTAGGGTCAGCAGATAATGCAGGCCCCTCCTGAGCCTTTGGCTGCCCACGAAGCGTGTAAGGAACACCAATGCCAATGATCGAAAAAAATCAATGGATTTCAAAGGAAGACTGTGGAACCACGTCAGTGCCGATGTCTTTAGACTTGCAGGGAACGATCGACACATTATTGCATCACACCCTTTTTTTAGTCCCATAGCATGTTGGAAGTGGCGTAGGTGATCGGTCGGGTCTCCCATCCCGTCATAAAACTCCAACTTCTATGGGGTGTATTTCTTGGGCAGTGGTTCATCTATAATATGGTCCATGAACGGAGGGACCGTGAGATTGAACAACCCATCTGGGTTTGTGGGACTGTTGTGGATGGAGTTGTGTGAGACGTGTCTGTCGGCTCTGGGCGCTGGGTCTCTATTGGTCGTACCTCCGCCTCTTGTCCATTGAGAAGTTGTTGGGGCTGTGCGGCTCTCCTTAACAAGCTCTCTGGAACTTTATGGGGAATGAGCCATTCGCTGCTCACGGTCTCACTCTGCAGGTGGAGGATTTCGCTGTTTGAGAGCCTCCAATGTCTCTGCGATCTACTACATTTGTGTCGAGAGTAGATCCACCCTCGGGTCTGATGCGAACGCAATCGGCGCGGGGTCTAAGGAGGTTCCTCCTGTGGCGGTGGTGGAACTAGCGGCGCTCTGTTGGTTAAAGCATTCGAAGGCTCAACATCATCTCCATTGTAGCAAGACCTTGAAGTCAACTTCTCGCTGATTCTCTGGAAAAGGTGGAACTACAGTTCTTGTTGAGGAACTCTGTCGTTCCCCACGGACGGCACCAAACTGATGTAGTCGATTTATGTTCTCCTTCATCTCGACTTACCTAGACTTGCACAGGTAGCAAATGTGAGCCAAGGACCACCATGTGGTGGCCGATGACACTTCGATGCTTAAGTTAGATAAGGCTTAGGAGAGGCTTAAAACTGTAAATTGAGCTATATTGCGTACCTCCAGTTCATCAACCTTATCTCCTTTATATAGTGACTGAGTCATCGTTCAGCTAGGTCTTTGGTGTCGTAGTTTAGGAAAAGTGATATTGCTGTGGAGATCCTTTCCTGATTGGAAGTTGTCTATGTGGGATAGTTTTTCTACACGACTTGTGCTCCTAGATCTGTGGGAGAAATTTTTTTTTCTAAGCGTTGTCTATGCAAGGAATTTTTCTTACCCGATTTATACTCTAATATATGTTTCTTAGTCGAATTCAATGTGTTACTAGCCTGCCTGTCTTGAGAAGATCTCTCAGATACTTACCTTAGAGCTCTTATGAGTTTTGGGCCTGACCGCGTGACATATGGGCTTACTGGCTTATTGCAACTCGGACCCGACTGTCTGGATTCTGCCAATAATGGATTTGTTGTTGTTTGGGCCTCAATGAATTGTGTGTGCAATCGAGCCTTCTTCGCTCTGTTGACGAGATTATCATGACACGTATACGGTGATGATCAGAGACGATTTGATGTATTATTATTATTATTATTATTATTATTATTATTATTATTATTATTCAAAGGCAAACATGAGTAGAAGGGGCCTACCCTTATATTAAAAAGGACCAAAGAGTACAAAAACTAACCACCAACAAAATCCAAGCTCATTACGACACCAAATCAAATGCAATCAGGCAAAGCAAAAACAACTAGAACAAAAATAGTAGAACCTAAGAATCTCAACACTCCACAAAGAAAGTTGAACACAAGGAACTCAAATACCAAACACAACAGAAAAAACAACCAAAAGATGAAGCAAGAACTAAAATAAAGGACATCAACTGATCAACAACTAAATAAAAACAAATTTTGGTAACCAAAATCAAACGTGCACTGCCACCACATGCAGCTAAAAAGAAGTAGCAACAAACAACATTAAAAAAAAAAAAAAGAACTCAGGAACAACCTCCAACCCAAACCATGACTTCGAACTCTTCACCCACCGTATGTTGTTTCTTGTACCATTTCCTTTTTGCATCATTATCAACAAGAGTGGCCAATCAACTCCTTTATCAAAGGGGATTCGATAACTAGACTACTAGCTAGAATAAGAACCCTATTCAGCGATATGGCATGCAACCTTGTTCATCTTTCCTTATAGACATGATATGATCTAACCTCTTCAAAATTAGCTTCCGACCTCCTTATCTCTTCTATCAACCGCAACACTCTTCCAAGGAGAAATGCAACTGTTTTGAGTTTTACCGAGCTCGTATATTGTCAAAATAGGCAAGAGTAGATATCTATGGGCCTAGAAAAGGAAAGAATTATAAACTTTATTAATTAAAAACTAATCACGAGGCACGAGCAACGTAGCAAGCAAATGTGACTAGTTTAGTTTGGCGAGTGGCATGAAGCTCGTTGGTGTCATCTCATCAATATTGAGTTTGTTAAAACGATTAAAGTTGCACAAATTTTTAACTTTCTTCCATCAGGGTTTTGCAAGTTGTATTGAGACCGTGGGAAATGCTCCAAGGGTTCCACACCATACATGTACAAAATAAAAGACCTAGGCCAAAACCCCAATTGTTGTGACATCAATTGAAGCATGATACAGCTGTGAAATGTATTGTTGACTAGGCTTGTCAATGTATATGTGATGGATGATTTTATTAAAAATTAACTGCACTAAATCTAAAACGAGAATTTTTTAACTCTGATCGAATTAAAAGGTAACATACGAATCCGATAGTATTATTGGATATCAACTGCCCTATACTAAAGCCTTTATATCAAGCTTATCTTATCGGGCCAGGTTTGGCAAGCTTAAGTAGCATTATTTTTGCAGGAAATGACTTTTGAGACATACTTTTTAACAAAATAGACCATTTAGATATCGTAGTTAATGTAATAACTAATTTGTACCTATTTTTATACTTTTATGACCAAAAGGACTATTTTATTAACCCAAGTTAACCATTAAAGTTATAGGACATCTTTACCCTTCTTAAACAAATAAAAAACATATTTTATACTTTTATGACCAACAAAAACTCTTTAACTAATTATGGTCAACCAATTGTTGGTTGGGTTATGCTGTATAAGTTGATGATTTATAGCCTATTATTTCCACAATCAGTCTCCAAAAAATATCTAATGGAGCCAAAAGTATCACATTGTTTTTATTTATTTATTTATTTATTTATTTATTTATTTATTATTATTATTATTATTATTATTGCCCACTATTTTTTTTGGTCAAACAATAAGATATTTATTGAAAGGGGAAAGAGAACAATAAAAAAGAAAGGTACAATCCTAAAGCAAAGGAAAGCCATGACCAAAAACCCAACACACCACTCCTTAAATAAGAAAAAGCAACCAAAATAGGCTTGATCAAGCGCCACCCAACAATCCTGAAAAAAGAGCAGCGAAAACTAAAGCCCCACTATAACTTACTACAATAATCAGTCATAACTTTTTGTTGTTCTTAATAGCCTCAACTTCAGTTGTCACTTGTTGATGGAAACTTTGATGTATCCCAATGACAGATTGCTCAATCCCTTCTCTATTTCGAATATATTAATCATTTTAAGAAATTAATTAACTTAAATATTATTCATGTAGACTAAGTTTCTTAATTTTTTTACAATTCAAGTTTTGGGGCTATTAACGATTTGAGTTAGGAGATAAACATTGTGATCTTTTTACCTAAAATCATGCCACAAAAAACGAATAATAGTAAATAAAACAAGTTTGTGATATTTTGAGTCCATTATATGTGTTTTTAAATGTGTAAAGCGAAGAAAATCATCAACTTAAATAGCCTAACTCAAACAGATCCTACGATTATTGAAGTCATGTGTTATATAACGCTGAATAACAAACTAATGACACTGTATTTCAAAAAATTTGACAGTTTAAGTTTGAGGCTATTAATGAGCGAGTTAAGAGGTAAGGTAAATACTATTATCTACTTAGAAATGAAACCATCCATTTTCCCACACGCATAATAATAATAATAATATTATTATTATTATTATTATTATTATTATTATTATTATTATTATTATTATTATTATTATTATTATAATAACTAAGTTAATAAATTTATTAATAAATAAATAATAAAACAAATTGATACTTCTGTTAAAATAATTAATAAAAGAGTCTGTGTTGGTCAGAAAAGTATAAAAATTAGTTTTCTATTTGTTTAGGAAAAATAAAAATGTCTTATAAATTTATGAGTCGACCTGGATTAATAAAAAAGTCTTTGTTGGTCATAAAAGTATAAAAATAGGAACAAATTATTAATTTCATCAACTACGGTATCTAAATTGTCTATTTTGTAAAAACATAGGCCTTAAAAGTCATTTTCCGTTATTTTTGTGGACTATTTTGTTCACAAAATTATAATAGTTAGTAGTAAATAGTATGAATTGCTTCTAATTGGAGAATATTGAGCCCTTCCATGAATGGGTGTCAATCTTGTTAACAATTATGTATAATTAGGAATAACTATTTAACAATGGTTGTAGTTATTTAGGATTACCGAATTAACCAGGATTAGAATTAATTTTATTTTCCTAGTTAGTTTATATTTGTATTTTTCTATAGATAACTCCTCGTGAGATGAATAAAGATATGCTCTAAATGATTTGAAAGTTGTTTTATTTGACAAATCTTATATAATTCCGAATGCCAATTAGGTGTTGGAACCGTTAACGTATAATAGCCAACATATAAAACCACATATAAATGAATATTTGTGAAATTGAAATGGGAACCCAAACGAGAGTACACTTCTTCTTTTCGCATAATAACTTTTTGATATACTGCTTTATGACATTCTTATTTGATAATTTTGACTTGTTTTCAGAGTTTTTATAACCATAGTTGGGGTTAAGAAACTAGAAAATGATTAAATTTACTAAATTTCGCATAAAAGATTGTTAGTATCCATGGGCCATCCTTGTCCTAAGAATCTTCTAAAAAAAAAGCATTTATGTCATGAACCAACACCAGGTAACCGAATTGACATCTTCTAAAAAGGGCATTGTTATGTTCACCCTACCTAATTTCTTGTCTCGCTCTCGTTAAAAAAAAAAAAATTTCAAAATTCCCTTTGGCACCCACCTAGTTGATGAATATTTGTTGATTTTAGTCCCCCATAGCCACCATTGTACTCACACCCTACCTCTTCCCAAACAATCCACCATTGCCACCACCCACTTCTCTGCTCCTCAATGTAAACCAATTACCAGCACAATCTATTTTTATCTTTCATTTTCTATTTAAATCAATCGCAACTGCCACCGCTTCCTCTCTTCAATGCCCTCTCTTCACCCTCTCATATTTTGTAAATCAAGAAGTAGATTGTAAATAAGAAAGAGATAGAGAAATGTAGACATCACTGATTTTCAGTAAATTGATATGTCGACGTTGCCGCTCAATTTCACCGTGTAAAGAAATAAATGAGAAAGAGACTCAGCCACCTCCATTCTCAGTAAATTGAATTTGTCTTAACAAAAATCAATAAGTTCCAATCGATTTTCAATTTCGAGATCGATGGGTATTTGTTCAATATTTTTCTAGAGTTGGGTACTAAGGATCATTTCACAACAACGAAAATCGATACCCATCAATTTGCAATTTTGAAATCGATGGGTATTTGCCGAGTTCACTTGTTTCTAGAGTTGGATATTAAGGATCATTTCACAACAATGAAAATTGATAAGTGCCCATCGATTTGCACTTTCAATATTGATTTGTTTGTCAATCCTATGTGACTCAAGTTAGAATTAAATTGAAATCGACAAGAACCAGTCAATTTTAAGGTTAAAAGTTGAATGTTTTAACGATTTTATTTTTTAAGAATTTAGTTCTTCTTCTTATCCTCTCTCAACTGACCACCCTCACCCTCTGTTCCTCTTTGTCAATCAACCACAGCCACCACCATCGTCACCCTTCCTTCGTTTTCACCAATCGACCACTACTACCATTTCTCTTCCTTTATTATCAACGAAGAAGCATAAAGGTGGTTGAAAAGAGAAAATATGAGAAAAAAAGACCTTGGCGGCGATGGGAGGAGAGGTAATCAACGGTTGCGGTTGAGATTGATTAAAGAGAGTGTGTGAGGTAAAAGGAGGCAGCGATAGAGGGTGGTTTACAAAGAGGAGAGAAATAGGCAGTGGCTATGGTGGGTTGACAGGGAAGAGGAAAGATAGAAAAGAAAAGAAAGAGGAAAGAAAGGGGAGGGTGGGTTGTGAGAGGTAGGGTGTGAAAAGAAGTTTTGTTTTGTGCTTGTTGTAGTAGGGCGAGAGAAGGAAAATTGGATATTACTAGGGTGGTTATAGATTAGGGTAAGAGAAGGATTTTAGTAAGTTGAGGATAGCAATTCCCTCTATAAAGGGATGGATAAAATTTTGAGAGGGGGACGTGATGGCATCATCATCACAATGTACAATGAGATAATAATCTTTGGCATATTGTTGTTAGAGTGTATATACTATATTATACTACAATATACCAAATATTATATATGATGATACATCAAAATAGACCGATCATCACGACCGTACACGAGGCATAAAGCCCCATCACGAGAATACAACGTCCGATCCATTGGGCCAACTCATAAAGCCCATAAGGATTGAAGACAATTATAGAGGCCCATACTAGGCCCATCTCTAAGGAAGCGTAACCAAGATCCGAATCCAGGACCAGACGAATCAAAGCCCAAATCCAAGCCTGTTATACGTTCTCTCATAAAGAAAAAAAAGGTTGCACCAAGAAAGAGCCGTGGAGGGAGCTACACCTTGACGAACGCATTTCAATTAACGAGGAGATTGTTACAAAAACATCTCCTTTCGTTGCGCCTCACATGCTTAAGTCATACAGAGAATTAACTACGACCATTATAAAAGGTAAAGGGAACATTCAACAAAAGTATGCTACTTTAACCGAGTTTTGTCCATATTTACTTTCTTCTTCCAACAGAGTTACTGACTTAAGCATCGAAGTGCTTTCGACCACCAAAAAGGTGGTCTTTGGCAGTCTAACAGTGGTTTTGTAGGTCAAACTCACAGGATGACGATTTTTGGACACATCAGTTTGGCGCCGTCCGTGGGGAACGACGAGTTTCCTATTTCTAAACACAAAATAAATTGTGATAAAGGTCACCATAGTCTGACAAAAGATCCACAAACCATCAGAAGAAATGATGCAGACTACAGATCCACAATTTGGATCGCAACCACTCTCCCACTGACGTATCAATAACGGCTCAAGGAGGAGATACGACCCAAATCACCGAACCATTAGCATTCGAGAACGCGGATCCACCACACGCAATAGTCCAGACAACTATCGACACCACCACGGATCCTCGGGTAGATCACTCATAACCCAGATGGAACACGTAACAATGATGCTGGAAAGGATCGCACAGAAGCACACTCAACTAGTTAACCTGGTTCAGGCACAGCCACAACAAAACGCTGCCAATCGAACTCAAGAGAGTGGTGAAATCCCAGCGGAACCCCAACAAGGAAACTTTGGAAGCAGCGAGCTTCCTCGAGGCATAAATCCACTATATGAAGGAATGCTTACCGAAATCCCATTCAGAATAGGAGTCACGGATCCTAATGTATTATACGAATTGATAAAATTGCCATTTTCTGACGCCCTCATGAAAATAGCTATGCCGAAAAAATTCACTCCACCAAAGTTTGAGGTGTATGATGGAACTTCTGACCCAATCGATCACTTGAGACACTTCCACCGCATGATGGCCCTAAAGGAGACCACAAAATCAATTTTATGCAGAAAATTCCTGATCAACCTCACTTTTACAACAATGAAATGGTTCAATAGTTTACCACCAAGATCGATAGATTCCTTTCAAGCCCCGGCCACCGCTTTCATCACCAGATTTATCAGAAGCCAACGGATGAGGAAAAGGCCACACTACCTCATGCATATCAGACAGAAACCCGAAGAAACGATATGGGAATGTCACTCGCTTTACCAATGAACTGACAATGATCGACGAATGTAGTGATGACACAGCCGCAACAACCTTCGTGGTCGGATTAAAGAGATGTCCCTTCTTTGACCCTCTTAACTTGGAGCCCCCAAAGGGCATGAAAATCTTGCTAAAAGTAGCACAAAAGCATATCTCCCTAGAAAAGATGAAAGCAGCCAGGAAGATAAATGATCAAGAAAGAGAAAATTTCTCAAGAAAACAAGAAAGAAAGGAAGACAAAGGACAACAGGAAGGCAGCAACCCATCGAAGAAGCATCAAAGTAGCGGAAAAAATGATTCGCGACGATTGGAATTCGGGAAGTCGCAACCAACACGAGCTCGATACGAACGGGTAATGAGGGTAATGAAAACCGCATACAAACCATACACAACTCTGAAGACAAGTCGAGCAAACAAATTAAAATACAAAACGAAGTGGGATAACATTAACTGGCTGCTTCGGATGAAAGGGGACCTAGAAGGAAGAGACAAAAGCAAATACTGCTCATTCCATAGAGATCATGGGCACGATACTGAAGAATGTTACAACTTAAAATACGAAATCGAACACTGGGTTCAGAAAGGACTACTAGAAAAATTCATTGGGATGCCAGAAAAGCAGATCGAATGAAAAGATAAAGCATACAATGCTGCGAGATTAAAAAAATAGTCCAGAGAATTGATATACACCACACGCTGCACAGCTAGAGGAAACAAAGCACATGGAGAAGCTAGGCCAACCTCTGACTAATCTATATCGGTACTAGGGTACCATCGAAAAACTTCATAAAACATGGAAAAGCCTGCATCATCTAATCCATACAAATAAAAGGACCTCATCAACAATTCAAAGATTGAGTTGAACCACTAACAACACGCGAGGAAGAAGCAAAGAAAAACAAAGCAACTGCCCTCAACACAAAGATTGACAACGAGCAAAGGAAGATGGAGCAAACCATACTCTGAATCAGTATAAAAGCCTTAATGGCCAAAACTGATGAAATACTCAAGGAAACATCAATAAAATTTACGGATTCAGGAAATCCAAATTTTTGTGCGGACAACAAACTGGCCTCACAAGGCTGTCAGATAGTGAAAGTTGGACACACAAAACTTCTGGTCTAATCAACCACGAAGTAAAGGTTGGACACCCGAGTCACCTAAACATTAAAAACACTGAATCGACCGAAGTGTCGAGTTAACGAAGTAAAGATTGGACACTCGAGTCACCTAAACATAAAAAAAATTGAATTGACCGAGGTGTCGAGTTAATGAAGTAAAGGTTGAGCACCCGAGTCACCTAAACATTAAAAAAAAATTGAATCGACCGAGATGTCAAATTAACAAAGTAAAGGTTGGACACCCGAGTCACCTAAACATAAAAAAACTTTGAATCGACCGAGTTGTCGAGTTAACGAAGTAAATGTTGGACACCCGAGTCACCTAAACACAAAATTTTCGAATCGATCGAGGTGTCGAGTTAACGAAGTAAAGGTTAGACACTCGAGTCACCTAAACACGAAAAACTTCAAATTGACCGAGGTGTCAAGTTAACGAAGTAAAGGTTAGACACTCGAGTCACCTAAACATGAAAAACTTTGAATCGATCGAGGTGTCGAATTAACGAAGTAAAGTTTGGACACCCGAGTCACCTAAACATGAAAAACTTCGAATCGACTGAAATGTCGAACTAACTAAGTTAAGGTTGGACACCCGAGTCACTTGAAAGGCAAACAAAAAGTCTGAGCTAAGGAAACGAATCAAAACAGTCTAAAAAAATATAGGCAAAAAATAATCATTTACAAACAAATCAGAAAGAACGACAGCGACTAGCCATTAAACAAGAAGCAAACACGAAAGCAGTTATAAAATAGCTTGACACAAAAGCTACGATGGTTTCAAAAAACAAAAAGTTAATCTTTATTGATAATCACTACTTTGTTACATCCGGAGAAGGTGATAAAGAAGCAAGAGAGGAAACAGAAGCAATGCATGATCAATATAAGGTGGAACCAGAGAAAAAATATTTTCAAGAGAATGGAGCATCAACGACTTCAGAATACTTGATGATAGAACGGGCAATGACTCCTCTGCTGCTAGAGCAGGTTCCTCAGCATCATCATCTTCAAACGCTTCACTAACCAAATGACGATACTTAGACAAATCTTCCCTGAGCCCTTCGATATAATCAAGAAACTCAACCCGCCCGTAAAAAACTTGCTTTCAATCTTCAGCTTTGACCACACGAAGCCTATCAACAACGAGTTCATTTTTGGCCGCGACAAGCTGCTCTTCAGTAGTGGAAACCATATCAGAAGCATTTGCTTTGACATCATCAAGTGCATCAGTTATTTGTTCCACCCGACTGTCAGCAGCGTCACACATAAAGGATTGCTCCTATCCAGAACAAGAAACTTCATCAAATGTCATTTTCTCAGCGGACAGTTTTTTTCCACATCGCGAAGACGGCCGCAAACCTCATCTAGCTTATCTTTCAAGGAATCGAGATCAGCAACAAACTTATCCCGTAGATTATTCGCCTCCATAAAAGAAGACAATGTGAGAAAGAGAGACCTTGGCAGCAATGAGAGAAGAGGTGATCAACGGTTACGGTTGAGATTGATTACAAAGAGAGTGAGAGAGAAAAGGAGGCGGTGATGGATGGTAGTTTACAAAGAAGAAGAGAGAAGTGGGCAGTGGCTATGGTGGGTTTACAGGAAAGATGGAAGATAGAGAAGAGAATAAAAGAAAGAGCATGGAAGAGGGAGGGTAGGTTGTGAGAGGGAGGGTGTGAGAATAAGGTTTATTTTGAGCTTGTTATTATTGTTGTATTAGGGTGAGAGAAGGAAAATTGAATATTTACTAGAGTGGCTATAAATTAGGGTAAATGAAGAATTTTAGTAAGTTGAGGATAGCAATTCCCTAAAAAAAGGGATGGATAAAATTTTGAGAGGGGGCGTGATGGCATCATCATCACAATGCACCATGAAATAATAATCTTTTGCATATGAGTGAGGCTAGGAAACTATGTTTTGTAAACATGTTTTGCAACCAGGATGATGTGGCATCGTTAGAGTGAGGTTTTTACAACTTTAAGATACACATAAAATCTTTGGGGATTTCATCATTCTTACGAAATCATGACACGTCATCATGGTTGCCAAACATGTTTACAAAACATGGTTTCCTAGCATTTTCCTTTGCATAGAGTGAGGCTAGGAAACTATGTTTTGTAAACATGTTTTGCAACCAGGATGATGTGGCATCGTTAGGATGTATATGTTAAATTATCCCAAATATTCTATACAAATATTAGGTCCAAAGACCAATGGCTAAGAATAGAACAATTTGGTCCCATTCTATTGAAAATGACATAATGTACACAGAGTTTGGTATGTTAGATTGTCAATGTCCAACTCTTATCCCATATGATGTGCAACACACAGATGTCGCAACGCAAAGTGATGCTTTTCACAACGGTGAAACCATGTGTCTTCAGCTTGCTTATCTTAAGAAACTTGTCTCAATCACAATCAATCTTAATCTACTGTTTTAAGCAAAGCGCAATGAGGACAACTTTCATAGAGGTTGAGGTTTGAATGATTTTTTCAAGATATTAGATAATTAGGTGTGGAAATTGAGTAAAGTAGGAGCCTCAAGGAAATTTTCATTTTTGTCAATTTAAACCTATTGAAAGCTGTATAAAATTGCATAAAATAAAATACAAAATTAAGGAAACGCGGTGTAATCTGTTTGGATACCAGTATAGGTTTTGACTGATTAAACCTTTTTAATTTCTAGATGCTAAAACCACACTTGATTCATGCAAGGGTGTAAATTAAATATGTCTTCAATTATTTGGTTAATGAACTTTTCTATGCGACTCCAGGGCTTCCTTCCACCGCATTTTGAGTAACATGAGCATCCAACCACTTCAAAAAATAAAATAAAACCCTCCCCAAAAGGGGGCCAATACTTTCCACGCCACCAATGACAAAAGTTAACAAAAACACAAAATATATATATATATATAAAAAGATAAAAACAATAATAATATAATTGGTGGTAGAGAGAATTTAGAGGATGACCATATCACAAGTTAAAAAAGTATGATTTCCTCCAAAAAAAAAAAAAAAAAAAAAGTATTTGCAGGAAATGTTTGGGAAATTGAGACTTTAGTCCTACTTTCCATGAAATTGTGATGAACGTTTTTCAGTGCATTGAAATTCTACAATTTATAGGAATCGAGAATTAGAATTTCACACCTTTAGCTTAACATAAATGAAACAGTAGAGCACAGAACAAATTGTTAGTACATTGTTTGTGATGAAAATTTGCAAGAACAAATGAGGATTCTACATTTTCCATGACAATTTAGACTATAGAATGAAAAACCATACCACTGTCGAGGAAATACACTACAATTACATTATTCAAGTTAAATTTGCAGATTAAAATCGTAGTCACTGGCCAAACATAAAAACCGATATCAACATTCCTACATATTAGACATAGATCATCCCTAAAACATAAAATATTATGATCATCATCAAACATCAAATATTATGATCATCATGTAAAAACTGCCTGCCTTAAAATCTCCAAAACACTGCCACCAGTCCTAAAATCCAACACCCAATCAAAACTGGCAATTTGACTATACGACCATGCTCTGCACCTGAGAAATATGGATCAAAAGGGTATAAATTCCCCGGTGGTGCAGTCATATAAATATATGGAGCCGCCGGGGGTGGTGGGCAGTAATTCTTGGACGGACTCTTAGGCGGTGGAGGCGTTGCTGGAGGCGGTGGAGGGGATGGAGGATGCTGGTTGCAGGGGTTGTCACAAGATGAACAGGCAGTACATTTGATTCCAGGATCTGGAGTGCCTCCAACAATTTCATCCTTTGTTTCTGAATTGAGAGCAATTGATGCTGGGACAAGAATTGCTGAAAGAAGAATAGCACACACTAGTAGTCTTGCTAACCAATTCATGATGATTTTCTATTGAATATAAATTTTCTTCTTCTTCTCCTCCTTTAAAGTGGTTGGGATATGGTGATAGCTAGCCTAGGGAAGGTAATTGAAGTGGAAACTTGTAGAGAAATGTGAACGTTTTGCCTACGTTAGGTGCACGGCTTATGTAAAAAGAGAAAGAAAAAAAAAAGGTGGTGGTGGCAGTAGTTAGGTAATTTTGTTTACAAGACAACAATAGAGCTTTAGAGAAGAAGAGAACCTGTTTAGAGAGCAGAGTAGAGGGTCTCTCCTTTAGGTTTAGAATGTATGGGGTTTTAAGTTGGGTTGAACATGATAGGGAATTTGCATGTGGATATTATAAATGATTGACCCTACCCTTTGAATTCCCTTTACAACCGTTTGATTTAATTTTTTATGTCCAATTATTGCCTCCGTTTCATGTTGAGTTTATGACGTTTACGACGGTCATAACTTGAGACAACCAAGTATTATTCATGTTGATTTTCAGTCAAATATCATAACAACATTATGTTTAGTATTGTGATTTAAAGCCAAACATCAGCACAAAAGTAAAGCTGTTTGTTTATGTCGAATCATATTCCTAAGGCGAAAAGTTACCGCTACTTTTTGCATAAAAAGATTTGGACAACTAATATTCTTGGTATAAGAAATACAGACTCACTCTTGATCAAATCAATAACCGTTATAATGAAGAATTTCGTTGCCTTTCTTGCAGAATTAATGTTCTTTAAGGATTGAATTTTGCTAATCTCTTCTCAAGACAGTTAACATGGCAATTCATTATCAAAATTAGTATTGTTGTATAGGAGTTTGATGTTTAATGTTTGAGAGGTATCACAGAAAACTAAAAGAGTGATTTTGGAAAAATGGTTTCGAAATTTCTGGTAATTGTAATTTTTTTCTACATGTATCGAACTTCTTTCAAACAAATAATAATGGTTAAAAAGACAAAAAAAGGAAAGGAAATTGCAAAGGTTGCTTTGCTTGGCTTGGCTGGGTATAACCAAGTTTTAATGGAAAATGGAGACTTAGTAGGTAGGGGAAAGTTTTTCCAAGTCGCATGACACTTTCTCCTCCGGATTCCGTTGATATTATTATGTATACGATACACTATAGTCTCTCTTCTTTATACCATAACAGCTCAGAGCACACAGGCAGATATAAGCAAAGTAGTACCCCAAATCAAACCTCCACCACTTTGGTGAATTGGGTGGGTGCAAATAATACTCTATTATGCACTTTAGCCCAAATTTTTTTTTTTTTTTTTTTCATGAATTGCAAAAATGGAAGCCAAATTGCAACCACTCTGATTTCCCTAAAAATGCACACCATTGATGACCTTTGGGTACAACCATGATAAAAGCATGGCCAGTGTAAGCAATTTATGAAATAAATATAGAGCAAAGAAAGAACCTAATGGAATAGAAGGATTGGATGATAGTTGTTATCTTTCAAGGAAGGAATACAAAAAGTTAGGAATGTAATGCGAAATTGGAATTGGAATTGGAAGGGGAAGAATCCTCCACCACCACAGTCCACAAACACAACTCATTGATGAGTGATTGATAAGTCATTGTTGGAAAAGCCTCACTCACCGTCCCACTTGAAAGCATCTTCCGTTTTTTTTTTTTTTTTTCTTTTCTTCCTTTCTTCTTTATTGTTTAATAAAAATAAACAAATCCTCCTATCCTTTTATTTTTTGGGGGGAGAATCTCTATTTATTTTTATCATTTCCACATGCCAATTATTGCATAATCTATTCATAACTCCTAAAAATTATTGATTAGAATTCAATGGGTCAATGTGAAATGGTGTGATCATATCGATCACTTGGGCAAAATATAAGTATTAGGGTATTAGAACTTCACTAGAGGTTTACAACTTAAATTTTGAAAAGTCAACAATTCTAAGGTGGCATCCGTGGATCCTCAGCATTTCATTGGAGTTTGACTAAGATGGTGTTTGATCCTTCCAAAAATCTACTGAAATCATAGACCAAAAATAACAAAGTGACAGTTGCTAAAATGTCTTTATCTAACACTTTCCATGTCCTTCATCACCAAGTTACGATCTTCTAGTTCAAGCTCAGGCACCATTATTTGTAAGGGCTATTCTCCTTAACACTCTGTACACATCCATTTGAGTCACCATCCCTAACCTTGGAAAAGAAAATGTCTTTTAAAAATTCATCATAAAGTTAAAAATAGCCACAATTCTAGGCAGTCAGGCTTTATAGTCAGGTTTTGAGTTTTTTACACTTCTACCCCTTCTATAAATAATGTTTGTGGTTTGTGTTTTAAAAAAAAATGGGTAAAAGTGTAAAAACACCCAAGCCTTACAAAAAAATGACTTTAAAACCTGGCTGCCTAGACAAACTTTAAAAATAGATAAGCGGGGGGATCAAGATCATCCACCTGGTGTAGAAATTTCAATTCTAGAGCTTTCTTAATAAAATAAAAAATCGTGTTTTAAGGGTTATAAAACAAATGTTTTTGTTTTAACTTCTAAGATTTCAAAATTTTACACTCTAATGTAGGTTATCTCCATCCTATATATACTCAATGCATCCATTGTCATTTTTTTTTTTGACGAATTTAGGGTCTATACTCAATGATGTCCATCCAATCCATACCTTGCATGTATTTATGGGTGATGTCTGTGGCATTTTCTATCAACTTTTCGTATTTCGTTTTATGTTCTATTTGTTATACCCCATTGAGACAAGCCTCCTCACTTTTCATTTGTACTCATTCTTACTATTAAGCAACATTAATCCATTCGTATAGGCTTCATTGATATACACTCGATTAGACCATGCCTCAATCACTATAGCCCATACCTATTATGGGCGTGAGTTTATGTGACGACCCCCTCCCGCACTGTATCGATATTGTCCGCTTTGGGCTACTATCCGGCCCTCACGGCTTTAAAAGGCATCGATACAATGTGGAGCTGACCCCGCACATATAAGGATCATCCTTCTCCCCTACCCAGGCGATATGGGACTATGATTCCCCTTGTAGCTCGTCCAACCCCTCTGGCCTATTGGGCCTGTTGGGCTCCAATCCTCACCCTCACCCTCACCTCAGGTTCACCCACTCATGGTCTCACAATCCACCCCCCCCCCCCCCCCCCTTAAGGCCCAACGTCCTCGTTGGCCACACAGGCACAACGTCCACGTTGCCCGAAGGCCCACCTCCACGTGGCATACTTCCGGCTGGGTCAAGCTCTGATACCAAACTATGACGACCCCCTTTCGCACTGTATCGATATTGTCCGCTTTGGGCTACCATCCGACCCTCACGGCTTTAGAAGACCTCGATACAATGGGGAGCTGGCCTCGCACATATAAGGATCATCCTCCTCCCCTACCCAGGTGATATGGGACTATGATTCCCCTTGTAGCTCGTCCAACCCCTCTCGGCCTGTTGGGCTCCAACCCTCACCTCAGGTCCGCCCACTCAGGGTCTCACAATTTAGCTATAACCCAAACCCTTAATGGTTGTAATCATGTTATTAATTGTTGTAAACTTTTTTAATCATTGCAAGGTCTAATTTTAATTTTTTTTATTTAAATTTATCTCAAGGTGTAAGTTAGGTCCAGTCTCGTTGTGCATCATAAGCTTACATAGAACGCCTCCATGACATGGAAATGAACTTTTCAACCAATTAAGGAAGTAATTTTTTTGAAATTCAAAATACGCACTACACTTAATAATCTTTTGAACGAGTTAGCAAGATTTTACTAATTGATAGATCAGTTTCCGTTCTCCTTGACCTTGACCTGCATAAGAAACACATGTGAGTTAAAGATCATCATTTTGGCAGCCGATGATAATCGGATGCTAATGTCAGACAAGGTGTGAGAAATGTGTATTGCTAGAAATTAGGGTTCTATAGCGTACTTTAGTTCCTCAAACTTGTGCCATATTTATCATGCGAGAGTCCTTGTTCGGCTATGCCTTTGGTGGCGTTGTTTAAGGAAAGATATATGTTAGAGATCATTTCCTTGTTGAGAGTTGTCCATGTAAGAGAGTTTTCATGCACAACCTATACTCTGATGTTTGTTTCCCAGTAGAAGTCAATGTCTTACTAGTCTTCCTATCTTAGGTCAAACTCCTAGATACTTGCCTTATAAGCTCTAGGTTTGACCGTTCGACTTGTGGGCTTAATGAAGCCTTGTTGATTGGGTCCAATTTCCAGATGCTCGCCTCAGTAGGCTTGGAGTAATATGGGTTTTGTTTCCTGGGCTTTGGGTCGGATCGATTAAGCGTTCGCTTGGAGGCCCGTATTGGTTTGATCATCATGACACGTGTACGGTGTAGATTATAAGATGGTTTGGTGTATCATCAGTTGCTCCCCCCAAGTTAGTGGGCTAGCTCGTCAGTCCACTAAGTCACGTCAAGAGGGAACTGAACGGTCGTGATGACTAAGTCCAAAATGTTTCCTCGAGCGGCGCACATCATTAAATGGGTATGTGATTGCTAAAAAAAGACGCAAATCCTTACTTCTATATAAGTCTCTTTCTTTGTAGAGTTGAGTTTCTTTACTTCTACAATTTCTCATATCATGCTTCGCTGTTTCGCTTTTGCGTTCTTGCTTTGCTCAACTTTCGTTTTCGCAAGTGTTAATCGAAGGCTCATACGTTCTTCAATGGCAGGCCAAAATCAGCTTCTTTATAAACTAGTCGCTAAGGGTTGTGCATTTTTCGATGAGAAGTTAATTTCACAGGTGGATTTGTGAATCTCCATGAGAAGTATCAGATCCCCAACGATCTGGATCTTTTTACCTTGGGAGCTGGTCAGACACCCTTGTCTTCTTCGAGAGGATTCATTTGCTTGCACATGGGTATATTCCAATCGAGAGTTTGTTTTCCTGTTATCGAGGAAATTTGGCACTTTTTAGCGCACATTGGCATTTCACCCACTCAGCTGGTACTAAACGGGTACAGAACTGTGATCGTCATTCCCATTAGGGCAAAGGATGTTGGCCTACGACTATCTCCCAGGGTGATCCAATTGTTAACCTCTCCTCGATTGAATGAGCATGTTGTCTGTGTGTTGCAGTCACCGATTTTTATGGGCTCTTTGCCTGATGATTTTAAGTTCCGGCAGAAGTATTGCTTCATGGCTTCTGAGGACTCGAAGTACTTCAAGCTTGATGGTCGTCCGATTAATCGAAAGTTCAAACAATTGAGTGAGTATAATGCCTCACTTGGTTCATGTTTTATTGATTGCACATTTAAATGTTATCTGTGTTTTTTGTAGAAATTTTTTGACAGCGCCTCTTTTTTTAGAAGAAAAAGAAGCCTTGGACCAATTTTTTTGAATTGCTCCTCACGTGGATGGAAGACATTGTGCAGCCTGACAACATCAAGTGCAGCAGGTTGTGAGATTACTAGCATGAGGCTTCCAATCTCTTTAGAAATTCAAAATCGAAGCCTGCTGGCGGACCTCATTCGAAGAAGAGAAAGCTTCCAAAGGTCAAGATTCCTAGTCTGTCAAGGAAGATGGAGTTGGATGCAACACTTCTCTCATCTCTGCTTCTAAGAAGCCTCGCATTGCCACTAAGACTGCTTCCAGGCTATTGGCCTCTTCGGAGTAGGGGTTAAATGTTGCGGAACAAACATTTGTTATATCCGTTGAGGCAAAAGCTGCTACATCAAAGGGACAAGATACTCGGGCTAAAACTCTTGTTTCCCTTCCCGACCTTGAGAATGAGTATTTGAAGATGGTGGAGGTGGATGATGTGAGACAGTTGAGTACTTAGTAGGCGAAGATCTTGAATAACGTAAGAGGGAATGGTCGTTTCTTTTGAAGCTGGCCAGACACGTCCTTTTTCTTTGAAGGACTTTAAATATGATCCCTCTTTGGATCAAGAGTCTTCTCAGTCTGGTGAAAGGTCGTCTGACCGTCGTCCCTATGGCGAAAAGTCATTTCCTCGTCGTCCGCGGTACTGTCCAGTTTTCAACCTTAGTTTAGGGTGGCGGTCGATCTGAGGAGTGATTCCCTTTTATTCTTCCCCTTCAATTGCTTCTGAATCAGCAGGTGAGAGGGAGTCGGTCGCTTGGAGCAAGGGGAAAAATTAAGGAGGAGGCCCCAGACGCGGTGAAGACAACAAAGGGAGATGCTGGCGTGATTGCGATCCCAAAAGATCTTCATCCAGATGCGCGGATTAGTCTCTTTGCCCAGATATGGTACAAATGAGCAATCAGGCTTGAAATCAGAAGGTGGACATTTCTTATGCTTCTAGGAAGCATATTAGCAGGTGGTGCGATTGGCTGGCCAATCGTGCTCTGAAGTCAGAAGGGGATACGCAGAGTGAGCGTATGGACAAAGGATAGAGACATTTGATGCTAGGGATGTCATATCTGAACAGAGTTGTCGTCGCTGGAACGGAGGTAGAGGCTACTCGTGAGAGAGTGTACACCATGGAACAAGTTTTTGCACTTTTGTAGAAGGCGTATTCTGATATTCTCTGCGAGATCGAGTCACTGAATAAGCAGCTTGAAGGACAGAGTCATGCTCAAATCAAATGTCAATTTGGAGGCCTTGCTTACAAGATTGGAGGCTCATAGGGTTCGCTTGGAGTCGTTTAAATCCGACTTGGCCAACGTAGTGTCCGTGAGGGACAGGTTGGAGAAAAAAGCTGAATCATGCCCGGTGCGACTTGGAGCTTGCTCAGGAGACTGTAATCAAGATGTAAACTGAGATGCAGACTCTGAGTGTTGAGAAGAGCAACAAGGAGTCCGAAAGGGTTATCCAATGTGAGCCGCTGGAGGCTGACGTTGTTATCAACGCCAAGAGTGTAATGACGATAGAAGAGAAATTCCTCCTAGCACATAATGAGCTTAGCTTAATTAAGGACAAGTAAATACTTAGCAATCCAAAGTTGATGCCCTGACGAGCAGACTGGAGCGGTTAGAGCAAGAGCTTGAAGAGTCAAATGATCGTGAGGACGAGCTTCACAAGGCTTAGGGTACATTCCAATTCAACAGAGTTGTGAAAGGAAGACTAAAGCTGTTGGAGCTAATGGAAGAGGATCATGCTGGTTGGGATCTCTCTTTTTACAAAAAAGCGCCTACACGGAGTTCAAAGAAGCTTCTGACCAGTCGCAAAAAGTGGATGACCCATATTAGGGTGTTGATGTTGTAGTATGCGCAGAGCCTTCCTCTGCTTCTTCTCTTGTTAAGCCTAGCTCCACTGTATCTGAACCTTTTTCTAATAAGGAGTGAATTTTGTATTTCCCAAATCATTAATGAAAGAAAATTCGTTAAGTTACACTTTGTACTTGTATTTTCTAGACTTTTACAGCTGAGTTTTTTTTTGTTGTCTTGCCATGGTGTTGGTCTTTAGACAAGAAATTTTGCTAAGTCAGGAAACGCCTAGTTGACCTATTAATGAGAATTCTGACCGCTCAGCTTGTGATTGCTCTTGAAGTCAAGCAATTCTGGTCTAGACTCTTAAGAGATCCAAAACTTATCTTTGCCAAACCTTGTAGATTGGCTAAACACTGTGCAGCGGAGTAAAAATAATCTTGGCGGATCAAAGATCATTCGAATTCATAAGTTAATCGTAATCTCAATTTCTCAAGCCATCTTAATCCGCTTTTGGCGAACTAGGCTGTAGAGCGGATCAGAAGTTGTATTCACTAGTCTTAATGATTTGACAAAAGTTTGATTAGGTTTGGCCATCATTGTCTATGGTTGGGCAATGATTCCTGGCAAGTCATCTTGGTCAGGCTTCATGAGCTCTGACTAGACTTTCACTTTTTAGCCATCTTTGTCCATTTTTGGCGGACTAGGCTGTAGGGCGAACCAGAAGTTGTCTTCATCAGTCTTGATGAACTAACTAAGCTTTGGTCAGGTTTGGCCATCATTGTCTATGGTTGGACAATGAGCCCTGACAAGTCATCTTGACCAGGCTTCATGAGCTCTAACTAGACTACCGCTTTCTAAGCCATTTTTGTCTATTATTGGCAGATTAGGTTGTAGAGCGGACCAAGAGTTGTCTTTATTAGTATTGATGAACTAACTCAACTTTGCTCAGGTTTGGCCATCATTGTGTATGGTCGGACAGTGATCCCAAACAAGTCATCTTGATCAGGCTTTATGAGCTCTGACTGGAATTCAACTTTCTAAGCCATCTTTGTCTGTTCTGGCAGACTAGGCGTTAGAGTGGACAAAAAGTTGTCTTCATCAGTCTTAATGAACTAACTAAACTTTGGCCAAGTTTGGCCATCATTGTCTATGGTCGGACAATGATCCCTGTCAAGTCATTTTGATCAAGCTTCATGAGCTCTGACTAGACTTCCACATTCTAGGTCATCTTTGTACGTTATTGGTAGACTAGGCTGTAGAGCGAACTAGAAGTTGTCTTCGTCAGTTTTGATGAATTGACTAAAGTTTGGTCAGGTTTGACCATCATTGTCTATGGTCAGACAACGATCCCTAGCAAATCATATTGATCAGGCTTCATGATCTCTTACTAGACTTCCACTTTCTAAGCCATCTTTGTCTGTTCTTGACAAACTAGACGTTAGAGCGAACCACAAGTTGTCTTCATCAGTCTTGATGAACTGACTAAACTTTGGTCAAGTTTGGTCATCATTGTCTATGGTCAGACAACGATCCCTTGCAAGTCATCTTGATCAGGCATGAACTCTGATTAGATTTCCACTTTCTAAGCTATCTTTGTCCATTCTCGGCAAACTAGGCGTTAGAGCAAACTAGAAGTTGTCTTCATCAATCTTGATGAACTGACTAAGCTTTTGTCAGGTTTGGCCATCATTGTTTATGGTCGGACAATGATCCCTGACAAGTCATCTTGATTAGGTTTCATGAGCTCTTATTGGACTTCCACTTTTTAAGCCATATTTGTCCGTTCTTGGCAAACTAGGCTGTAAAGCAGACCAGAAGTTGTCTTCGTCAATTTTGATGAACTAACTAAACTTTGATCAGGTTTGGCCATCATTGGGCCTTAGGCGTATAAGCATGACTTGGGTATCCTGACTTATTTAACTCACCTAGTAGTTTGACATGGAGGTCGAACCAGTAGGTCTGACATTTAAGTCAAATTACAATAGATTGGTCAGATTTCCAGTCAGATTTAATGAACAACAGTGAAACTTTAGTAAAACAAATACCTTGAATTTATTGATAATATTGTTTTAGGTGTTCTACATTCCATGGCTGCTTAAAGCCTTCAATGTTCATGTTTTCTAACCAATATGTACATGGCTTGTTGACCTTAGTCACTCTATAGGGTCCTTCTCAATTTGGATTTGGCTTGCCCGTGCCTGGTTCCTTAGTGTTTTGCTACGTCTTTCTGAGTACAAAGTCTCCCACTTTGAACTCTCGTGGCTTGACCTTCTTATTATAGTACTGGGCCATTCTCTGTTGGTAGGCATCTATCTTGGCAGAAGCTTCATCCCTCTTTTCTTCGATGAGGTCTAGACCGACGCGTAAAAAGTCATCATTGTCATCCGGCATGAACTCATTTGTTCTGAACGTTGGCATTCCTAGCTCTACTGGGATCATTTCCTTCGCTCCGTAAGCTAGAGCGAATGATGTTTCCCTAGTAAGGGTTAACGCCTAACTAGCCTGCCTGTCTTAGGTCAAACTCCTAGATACTTGCCTTATTAGGTCTTTTGGGTTCTGGTTTGACCATTTGACTTGTGGGCTTAATAGGGCCTTGTTGATTGGGTCCAACTTTCAGATACTTGCCTCAGTGGGCTTGGAGCATACTGTGTTTTGTTCCTTGTCTTTTGGGCTGGATCAGATTAGGCACTTATTTGGGCCCACTCTACTATGTTGAAGAGATCATCATGCCACGTGTATAGAGTATATTGTGAGATGGTTTGATTTACCATCGACTACTCCCCCAGTTAATGAGGTTGCGTGCAGTTCCATTAATTCGATGAATGTGGACTTTTGCAGTTGTACTTGGAATTGTCGCCTCCTAATCCCCGTGTAGCATTTAATGCTGATGTGACTGCTGGGTTACCTCCTTCTGTGAACCGCCGTGCCTATAAATAGGTTTGTTCTCGTAGTTTCAAGCATTCCATGAACACTGTAGAGCATGTTCCTCAAATGTGTCTTTCCAAAAAATGCATTTTGGCCTCACCAAATAACGAAAGAGGATCTCCATTGGTAGAGTTTCTGAATGTTCTGACATTTGCAGCGATGAGTCTTAATAAGACTTGTTATTGGATGAAGCCACCTGGTTTGAATGAGCTTCCAGTGGTTCCATGGGACCTCTAAATTTTTTTCTTACGTCGTGAAGAAGTATAGACTCCCCTTTAGGGGCCAAGTTTGTCTTTTATCTTCTGGTGCTCCCACGGCGTCTTTCGCCATCCAGTTTGGGGATAAAGCCTGCAGCCAACTTGGGATGGCTATTCCCACTGCTCATTCCTGAGATTTACTCATGATGCTCCAGCCAGAAGGCAGACTGGTGGAGTGGGGCTCTGGTGGACGTGGCCTGCGGCCTTGGGGAGCTGACTGTGCATTACCCCAGGCATTCGAGGGATCACCCCCGCAACAACTTTGGGTCTTTTTGCTTTCACTTCCAAATCCTTTTCTGAAGGCAGATTGGCTGAACAAAGTATCAACGTGTGTACCGGCAAATCCTTACTTGTAGTGTGTAAACAATTTTTTGATAATCAATAAAGTATGTTTTGCAGAATTTTCTTTTCTTGTATGCCTTGAATGATTGTGGATCATATTGGCTTGTGCGAACAACTCTTCTGGACTGTAAAAAAAAATGAGACAATTTAACTCGTAGCAGACACTACGCTAATCTAATCCTTAAGGAGACGTGTGTGGTCCTGACTCAGCCTATGTAGTTCCCTTGACAAAATAGCATGATTCACCGATGATAGCAAAGTCACTGAAGAGTGATCTTTAACTAGGCAGGCCATGTCTTGCTGGCTGCTCGCTTTCTGAGTAGGCGCTGGCCTATCGAAGTATTGTTACTTAGCTTTGTATAGAACTGGAGTGACAGACAAATATTATTTTCAGGACTAGATTCTGACTCATTGTTTAGTTGAGTCTTGGTGGTCAGGGCTATGCCTTGATTCATATGGACTGGAACAATTAGATGCGTTGAGTCATCTGTGGATTGGGCTCGTTCTTATGTGTATTGCCTTAGTTCCTGAAGAGGACTAGGCTATTTTGGAGCAGTGGGTTGTCCATGGACTGGACTCGTCCGCTTGCGGTGAACTGTCCATGAACTGGGTTCCCTTTTTTTTTCACCAAGAATGTATTCGCCAACTGGTGCCTCCTTAATCATGTCAGCATTAAGTAGCATTTGTACATCTTAATTGATGATCTTATTTCGTTCGGGGGCCATGAGTTTCTTCTTCTGCCTAATTGGTTTCCGCTCTGGGTCAACTTCCAGTTGTTGGTGATGATGGAGGGGTCAATCCCCACCATGTCCCGCATCATCCAGAGGAAGATGTCTTGATTCTCCTTCTACAGCTTTACCAGTCGTTCTACCAATGCTTTGTTCGGGGGAGAAATTTTTTGGAAGGCTATGTTGTTATCAGGGTTGTCAAGGTAGACCGTGAGCGACTCCTCTTCTGGTTGGCCGACATTCGGTCTTCCCCCCGGAATGATTGGAGCCTCATCGTCCGAGCGAGGAGACTCTTCTTTCGTCTCTGGGTATGGGCTTTGGGATGTCTAACTCGCAGACCCAAAATTGTAGCTAGCTGTCCAGCTGCTTGAATGCTGCATAATGGCAGTCTCTTGTCGACATCTGATTTCCTCGAATGGTCCCAACCGCCTGATTGGCGGGGTACTTGATGCGCTGATGCAAAGTGGAGACTACAGCCTCCATTTGATAGAGCCAAGGCTTTCCCAAGATGATATTGTAGGTGGATGGGGCATCGACCACCTTGAACTCCTGGAACATGACCTTCTGCACTTGTGGCTCTCTTTCATATTGCTAGGTTTGGTGTACCATCACTAATATTTCTCTCTTTCATAGGTTTTAACTCACATTGCTCTTCTAATGTTCTCTTCTTGTTGATGGTGTTATGTCATTATCTTCGCACACTTCTTAGATATGCTTTCGTCTTCTCTTCAAGAACTTTTTTTTTGTGGCTAGTTCATCTTAGGTCGTCCTCGTATTGATAAGGAGCCTAAATCAGGTCATCATAGACTTTCCATTGAAGAGTATATCATATAATATGCTTATCGAGTAATATAATACAAGAGCTCCAAATTGCCTCTCATATTGCCCATGATTTAAGACATTAACTTGATAATAATGGAAATGAAACCCCCTTTCTCTTTTTTGTTTTTTATTTTTTTTTTTCTTGAAATTTCTTCTGTTCAGCAAATAAACTTTTCAAACTTCAATAGCATCAAATATGTTGGGGATTTCTTAATGAAAAAAAAAATGGTCAATGAAAATTATTATTTACTCAAACATCATGCACTGAATGGGGCTAGCCTATTTTATTTGTCTTACTTATGGATTCAGCTTTCAGGACTTTCATGAAACGTTAAGAATAAGGGAATCCAAAAAATGTATAAATGAAAGCAAAACAACCTTCCTGACTTTGAAATTCCAACAACCACTATGAAACATGTATGGAAGGACACCAAACCAATTGTATTTTGGCCCCAACTTCAATTATGACCTTAACCTAACACTTGCTAATGCTTCTCAAGGATTAGCTTCCAATCTCCAATGCTATGTGGTGCATTATTTTTACCCAGACCAAAGCTCCGTTTCAGCTCGCTGCTTAAAATTATACAACATAGTCTTTTTTGTGCATCAATTAAGTGCAAATCAAACCCCGGTAACCTTCTGTCGTCAATGCCCACTCATTGCATACATCTTGAGCTCGCTCCACACCAGGTGCCCACATTGAATCTTTACACAGCAGATTGAAAGGTTCCACAGTTCTACCAATTGAAAAAGAAGGCAAAGCTACTCAGCCTTGCCAAAGTTGTTATAATCAGTGTTGAGAGTAAAAAAAAATCCAGTATATTATAATTACAACAACTCTTGCTTTCAATTTGTCAAAGTGGTAGAATCAATCATTTTCATGAAACCTGCCTCTATTGATGGTCTTTCAAAGAACATATATCTGTGAATTCACCAAATAAAATCACAAGTCCATTAGTGTTTTACATTTTTTTTTGGGTGGTATTAGTACTTTACGCAATGACAAATGATTTTGTGAGTGCCTTTTTCACCCCTCTGTTCTGTTTTGGTTAGAACTCACAGTTCCTATTAAAACCAAAGAGCACCCATTCACTAAAAAGTGTGTGTGGTCTCAAGGTTGCAAAATGACACAGACGTTGCTTTCAAATTCAATATTACTCCCTTGTATTTTATTCCACAGAGAGCTTTGTGACAAATACCCCAAGTGTGGCAATAGGTCACCTCTAAGTCCTCCACTTTCCACTCCCCCCTCCTCTTTCTCTTAAGGCTAGCTCACTTACTATTCTCTGTTTAATTTCATCTTCTTCAGAACATTTTTCTACCAAAAACAATGGCTAAGAAGTTCAAGCCAATTGTCTCTACAATCTTGTTGATAATCATCATCATGAAGTTCCCAGAGAAGGCGGAGTCACAGACACCATCAGATCAAACTGAATGCCAGTATCCTTGTCTTCCACCTCCAGTAATTCCACCACCAACACCTACAACAAATTGTCCACCACCACCATCGCCTCCATCACAACCATCACCACCAGCAACTCCATCACAACCATCACCACCTTCGGGTCCAGGATATTACTATCCACCTCCACCACCATCTGGCTATTTGCCTTCATATCCTCCCCCACCTTATTCCTATTTATTTGCTCCTCCGCCCCCCAACCCAATTCTCCCTTATTGGCCATTTTATTACAAGTACCCACCTCCACCACCAGGACTGTCGTCTGCAACCATTCTCAAGACATCTTCTCTGCTTTTGATGCTACAATTGATTTTGTTGTATCTGATCCAAACATAGTTGGTTGCTTTTTTTATATGTTTCAGTAGTAGTTAGTCTGTGGATAGGAAATGTATGGGAAAGGAGTTCTTTCCAATGTGCCCATTGCAGGAAGGAATCATTATGCAGTTTGATGTAATGAAAGGGAAACCATGAAGACAAGATGATAAAGAGACTTTGGCCTGATTTTTTTTTTTTTTTTTTTTTTTTTTTTTTCTGTTAGGTAAAGATAGATTGATTCACTCTACTTGCTTTCATGCAGGATGTTTATGTTGTATGTAATTTTCATGAAACCCAGGCCACTTTATCTTGTCAACATCATTAGAGAAATGAACCAAATTGCAATGCAAGTGGGTTGAGGTCTACTTTTACAAATGTAGGCAACTACTTGAGATTGAAATTTGCAAATTCATATACGTACATGTATCAATATCTGCATGTCCAATTCTAGCACAAGGATTTCCTTTGGCTCTTTTGCACAGAAATATAGATGGTTGCGAGCAGCTCGAGGTATTTTTTTTTTTTTTTTAGATAAAAAAAAATGATAATAATAAAAAATAAAAACGCCCTGGAGTAGACATATAAGGATTGTATGAGCTTTTCTTTGATTCAAAAAACAAAAGGTAGAAATGTAAAATAGTATCACTTTTTGAAACTATCTTTTGAGTGCTCTTACGATATGCTTTTGCAATTTGCTCCTATAATTGAGACGTTTATTTAATTACTTGCTTTTTTTGAAATGCGGCTATCACTACATACAACATAATTGGATGTTTTGTCCCTTACGCTGGTATTTTATAGCTAAAGATGGGGTTTTCTTTTGTTTGACATCTAATTGCTCGATGGGATTTTTCTTTTGACATCATCTCATTAAAGTTCAGAATTATTCATGATTTAAATTTTTTTTCTCAAAAATTTCAGACCTTTCTTCTTCTTATCTAACCAAATTCAGAGACTAAGACAAACACCTTGGTTATTGTTTATGAAAAAGTTTGACTAATTGAGAAACAGCTTCTAATCAGATGCCATTGATTTTTCTCACAATGCATACGAAAGGAATTTGGTGTTTATAAAATATTCAAAGCAAGCCCATTTTTAACTAGTAGGCACCAACCAATGACATCATACCATGGACTCGGACATCTCAACCACAGGAAAATTCGTAGAAACCAATAACTAATATGTGATTTGCAACAACCAGCAAGATGACCATACATTATTTGCTCCTCCAAAAAAAAATTTTGAACCTCAAAATTGTCTACGATGTGTGGCTAATTTTGGCTTTGCCTTTCTTTTGTGGATGTATGTATAACATGGTGTGGTTGCAAAATTGAATTTATATCCCCTGTTTGAGGCTATAGTAAGTTGGCATCTCAGCTCTTTGTATTGTACAAACCACAAATAAAACACAAGGTTTAAATGTTTCAGATGATTCACATATAAAACAATCCACCCGAATATACCATATTAGTATCAATGACTTGTGTAAAAAAACATGTTTTTCAATAGGGGAATTCTAAATGTCGAGGAAACCAGCGAGGAAACGAGCGAGGAGAGGGACGTGGCGGGGTGGGAGCCGTCCACCCCGCTCGGGATGCGCGCACAAAAAATTGCGGCATGCATCCCGAGCGGGCTGGACGGCTCCCACCCTGCCACGTCCCTCTCCTCGCCCGTTTCCTCGCTCTCTAGCCTCACTCTTTTCAATATTAACAGACAGATATCATCAACTGAATAAACCTGGTAATCAAATTATGTCGATCACACAAGAACACTTCATCTACTAGTTCAAGAATGAAATCATACTCGATGCTTTTATTAATTAACAGACAGAATTCCATAACCGAGTAAACCTATTCAATTTTGTCAGTTTTTGCACAAGAAAACTTCATCTACTAGTTCGAGAATGAAACCATATTCTCAATCCTGATCCTTGAACAAAGGGCCATGTTTAGCAGTGTAAAACAGAGAACCATGGAAGTGCCCTCTGATTCTTCAGGCAAACCCACAATGAAAATTTTGGTAGATATGCACGTTATAACAAACTTAGCAGAGTTAAAACAAGTTGCTCTCAAAACTATTAAATAGAGTTGTTCTTCAGAAATATTTCAGTCAATACTGTACATAAGACAATCCAATCTGAAATAAAATAACAAGAAACCACTAACAATGAAAAAGCATCAAACAACTGCCTTTAAACATTTGGCAATGCATCCAGCCTTCTGGGGGGGATTGGAAGTTTGGATTTTCCTAAAGGCATTAATGTCAAGAAGGCGACTCGTGCAATCTCGCTATAATATGAAACTATGCCCCACTTCATTTTGAGAAATATTTACAGGAGATAACATCTACATACCAATTGTACTTAACTGCTCATACGAACCATTGTTGACAAAAACTGTTGCATCAGCAACCTTCAATCACCTTGGAAGTGCTGAACAAACTTAAGAAGCCCTACAAATAATAACTGCTTTCAATCGTGGATAGCAAGCAAGCACGGGCTGAACAAATATATATGACAAACTGCAAGGAGAAAGCACCTGAATCAATAGCAGTAAACAGATCAAGGCAAACGCAGTATAGGACTCCATAGCAATCACACCAGTTGGAAGATGTTTGTCTGTGCGTAAGAGGTATCCTACCACGCGGTATTAAACTAGGTGTGCTGTGATATTGAGTTGTGTTCCGAGGTTGCTCTGGAAATATCACTTAATTTTGATCTGCCATACAAAACTATATAAGCTACTCTTGAGATGCCTAGTGGGGATCGAAAGTCGAGGAATCAAATTAGAGTACATTATTAAAGAGTTTTTAATAGAGTGGAACTAGAAAGGTCTAGTCTCAAAGGAGCGCATCTAACAATCAAAATCAAAGAATAGGGAGATTCCAAATTTGATTGTAATACACTACATGTTAGTGGTCGGTGTTGACGTGGCTTGTATATATAATCAGTTGCTTGAAAAGGTTTTGTACAATGACTTGACTGCAAATCTTTCTTTTTTTTTCTTCTTTTTAAAAATTTGTATTTTGTCAATCCAGCAAATAGTCAGATACCACAATATCCTTGATAAAAATACTAGAAGCAAGGATTGTGATTTCGAGAAATTACATGAAATTTCGCCAAATTTTTTGTTTTTTTAAATTACGAAAAGAAAAAATGCGAAAGAAAATTTTTAAATTTTTCGAGGTTTTTTCATAAATTTCGTGGTTTTTTGTAAAAATACAAAAACCATCTACTAAAAATCAGTGTTTTAAAAAGCGATCGGGGCGTACGCCTTGAGGGGCGCTTCGAGGCGGGGCGCAAACGAAACGCCTCTAAGCGTACGAGTCGAGATACCAATTCAAGGCGCTCTTCATAAAAAGGGGATCATCAGATCTGTTTCAGATCTTGAAGCAGATCCAACAGCTGAGATTACGCTTCATTAATTAACCTAACTCGATCCTCTTATTGTGATTCTTTTGCAGAGCAACGGCCATCGAAGCAAACAGAGGAAGAACTGAAGAAGAAGAGAAGAAGAAGAGTGAAAGAAGAGGAGGAGAAGAGAAGATCGAAGTTGAACCACAGCGAGCAGTTGAAGCCGTTTCGACTTTCGAACACTCTGTTTCAGTCTTCAGATATGTATTTGTACGCTGTGTTTTAAAAAGTCGTGCAACAGAGGAGGTGGAGGTTGCTTACTGACCTGTTCACTGCTTGTTTACTGTTGTCGACATAAAAAGATTGCTTACTGTTGTTGCTGGCTGATCTGTTTGCAATTGCTTGCTGTTGTTGTTGGTTGCTTCAATCTCAGCCTCTCAAGTAATTTCAGTCGCCGTTTTGCTAATATGTTCTCTCTTCAATCTAAAATGGATATTGAGTTGAAAAACTAGTTGTGATGTGAGGAAGATGTGTAAAAGAGTGTGAACTACGTGTCAATTTCTTGTGAGTCCATGTGTTGGTTTGGTTTAATCCACGTGGCAGGTTATTATGACTAAAATTTGTCCATGTTGCCTTTCTTAGTTCCCTGCTACCTGCATTTGCATTTGTTTATAAACTTTTATATGTTTTAAATGAAAAAATTATGTGTACGCCTTGTTTTGTCTTGATACATTTATATTTTTCATAATTTTTTTATTAAAAAACGCCTCGCTTCGCCTCGGAAAAAGCTTGGTCGCCTCGAGGCGGAAAAACGCTTTTTAAAACATTGCTAAAAATTACATTTTTTCGAGGATTTTTTTTTAAAAAATTTGGAATTTTTAAGTAAATTTCCTAATTAATATTTCTTCTACTTATATATTGATTTTTGAAACTAACCCCTGATTTTCTAATTATAAGTATTTTGGTTTCATTTAATTAGTTTAATACATTTATTTACATGAATCTTATTTTCCCCATATCTAATATACCTTCAAAATTCATTATATAGTTCATGTATTCTCGAAATTTTCACTTTTTTCTTTACACACCGAAATATTTCTTAAAATCATGAGGCCGAAATTAACTCGAAAAACGTAATCACAATCCTTGACTAGAAGAGAGACCAATATTGCAAAAAATGAATATTTGAGGTTATATGTGTTATTTTCATAAAGGGAACATTTGATTGAGATTTAAAAAATAAAATAATACAAAGGCAAATTAAATGCGTATTATGACCCAAGATTAGCATATTCCAACAAGGTTTAAAAAAATGGCACATTATAGAAGGTAGAGACCCAACCCCAAAACATGGTTAAAAAAAACTCAGTGATCACCAAGACAGCATCAGACACCTTGTTACAAAAATCTTACTATTTACGCTTTTATCCAGATTGCTTAACTCGCCATAAAGGGAACATTTTCTTCGATAATGAGAAGCTTCCAACCTCCGGACACACCTTATGAACAAGTCGTCTATAGTTGGCCGCAATACTCAACAAAAACCAATAAGCCAATGAAATGCTTCCACACCTTGCTGACCCAGTCACAATGAAGATATACAGAGCTCTTTGGAGCTTCGTCACAAAAAGTAAGCACCAATTTGATATTCATACATCTATGAGACTGCCCTAGTTTGGAAGGAAGCCTATTCCACACTAATGGAGAAGTCACGTAAAGTACACTCCGACAATATTCAATACCTCTACGAGCTAGCTCTGAAGCCTCTCACATACTACTCTCTACCTAAAGAAGGAAACCCCAGGTGGCACCCATTTCTGATAGAAAAATAAACATGTTTCCTTATCATTCTTCTAACCAGGCTATCCATCATTTTTACCCAAGAAAACTTCAGCACACTAGAACAAGGGCATCCTATGTCAAAAATCAAATTTGTAGTATCATTCTAGCCAACCTTTTCCACCAACAAACCACACTTCCTATTACATGAGCAAACAATATTAAAAGCTTCATCCCCAACCCGCACGTTATACAAAAAAAAAAACTTGACTGTATCACCACACGCACAACCAACTCAACTCCTCAAATGAAATCATCCCTTTGTAGTTGAAAATTGTCTTGCACATACTAGTACCATTTAAGAAACTAACCCCTTCGTGCCATATTTCCAAGCAAACAGTTTTCCATTCCTCAATTGAATAGGTTGAATACCAAGTCCTCCCACCTCCTTAGCCATACCAAAAATGATATGTATAAAGGACTTTTGTCAACAGGATAATGTGGAGGTGAAGTGGCCTTCAATCCTGGCCTGCATAAGCAACTCACGTGGAATATGGAAATATATTCTGCACCTTCACTCTGATTCTCTGAACCAGACTAACTCAGAGTCACCCCACGTAGCAGGACTCTAGGCATACATATCAGTTCCAGCTCAAAGCACGAAACCTCACCTCTTCTTCTCTACCACATAACATGAAGCCTCTTTTTGATCATCTATCTCAATCCTTTTAGTCACTGATAGTAGTCAACCAATACCCCTACACTGAGCCCACTGTTTGCGGCATCCCTAATACCATACACCTGGATAACATTCTTAGAAAATCAACAATATATCTGAAATATTGTTGTCATCCAAGACAAAAGTTTATAATCTGGAAACATAAGGTGGGAAGCACTTTACCCATGAGGAAAACTTAAAACCAGCTAATAAAACACCTCCAAAGCTTTGGCCAAAGAAATCTATCAGTGAAGACTCAAGTAGAAATTATCGAGGGGTTGTTCCATAGCCTTTTCGAGGGGAGCAAAGTTTGTATTCTTTAAAGAGCCCTCAGGGAGGTGTGCAATTCTCTATCATTTAATTGTTGACAAACCCTTTCCTGACAAGGGGTATCATGAGTGTGCAGTTTGGCCACCACAAGACTCAATATCGCTCCATATATAATCCACCTTCAAGCTCAATTTCTCCAGAGTCAATACATGCTTCATTTGATTACCCTTAGGGGCTACATGATTATAGTCTTCACTCTTTATGACCGAGCATGAGAATTTAGAGGCCTCATGCGTATTCGTAAAATATGTCCCCAATCCCCATACATGTACAAAAAGCCATATGCAAAAAAGTAAAAAATAAAGATAATGTTCAGTACACAATTTTTTATGTGAAATTTCAAAAAATAAGAAAATCTTTAGAATAATAACAAGAAACATTGAAGCGAAATAAACTTTCGGGTCATGTTTGGGTTGTTATTTTGTGCCACCCCGCTGGAATGGCGCCTGGCTTGAGGAGTGGTAATGGTTGGTTCAGGAGGCGTACTAGAAAGGCACCTAGCCCAAGGAAGGGTGATGGCTGCGACAGTTGGCGTCCTTCACGCTTAGGCAGCCACCCGATAAGTGTAGATTGCGCACTTTGGACACCGAGGCCATTTCGACTCACGACAAGAGCTTTGGCATATGATGCCAGAGGTTAAGGGTTCGATGCGCGCTAGGTCCAACTTATTTGGATGATCTATTTAAGCTAAAAATGCCACACCTTTTGGGGGGAGGGGGAGGTGGTTAAGTGGACAGTTGGTATCCTAGACATGTTTGATGTAATATAATAGATTATGTAAATCAGGATGATGAGTTTGATGCTTCTTGTACTGAACACTTTCAGCAGGGCGTGGAATTAAAATACATCTTATGAAAAGCAACATCAAAAAAGGAAATCTGGGTGCTGAAGTTTTTGTTTATATTTTTATTTTATTTATTTTTTTGAAAGTAATGGATTGGTTAAGGAATATTGATCGATGTAACCACTGTAACTGCCTGCACAAATAAACTTTTTCAATGGTAATCAAATTTAACTTTCGGTTGATCATGTCTTGAGTTAGTAATGTTATTGATTGAATAGAAAACAAGAAATTAGAAACTGAAAATTTCACGGGGTAGTTCTCCATTGTTTGGTGTGATTGTAGCCATCAGACTCAGTTGGGCATTGCTGATCCTATTGAAGTCGGGTCTAGACCTCCTTGGTATATTGATAATGTAGGATTTCGTATAACTGTATTTACAACTTTACGTTCCATTGGCAACTTTATTCATAATCTTATATATTAATAAAGAACGTTATGTTTTCATGCTCAATCATTTTTAGTTTTTGCAGCCTTCTTTAAATAAAATCAGATGGATTGTCAAACAAAACACTATCATAATCTTCAGTTAAAAGAATTAGACCAAAAACGGGTCTCTAAACTCAATAAATAATGTGAAGCACTTAAAGATTTCAGGTCCTATTAACTCTGACAAAAAAATGTTTGCACAAAGCTACAAAGATTCTCCAAAGTAAGATGAATTCCATGACGTGCGAGATTAGCTTTGGTTGACGTATGTGGAGTATCCCAACTCTCGATCTACAGCTATATATTTTTCAGAATTCATACAGCACATTTGTCATTGTTCATTTTCTTACAAAGCAGTGGCACGTTTTTAAAAGATATGGTAGTAGCTCTCACAGTTGGCACAAATACGATTGGAAAGTGCAATTGAATTGGCACAAACTAATTCTGAAAGTGCAGTCAAAAGTATCAAAGCACTAAGATTCTGATTTTAACAAGTTAGATAATTTCCAGTTAAGCTAATATGTGTTTATTGTGTTGTATATACCTTTTAACAATATTCATGTCTTTTTCTGCAAGGCAGAAGGAAATGTGAATTGAGGAGGCAGCGGATGACGTTAGAAATATGCAATTATAATGCTAAATGAACTATCATTCACTCAAGTAGAGAATGTGCTGGAACCCGTTTAGAGTTAACTACCAAAGTCTAAATATGCATTTGATCAAGCATTTATTTTTTTTTAATTCAAGAATGGGATTGATTTCAAATGTGGAAACATGTTAGTCTCATGTTACAGAAATGATAACAGGTCTAAAGGACTAAAATCTCTTACCTCGCAATGGCGTCTAAGCAGTCTTCTTATTCATATTTTTAACAAGTTGGCCCATCTGAAATCTCCAGTACATAAAGTAAGCAAGTCCTAAACCAATCAGCACAAAAATCCAAACCTTCTCATCCTCGTCATCTTTCTCTGACTCCAACACTTCTATGGCAAAGGACTCCCTTTCCACTTTCCCCAAAATACCCTCATCAACATGCCCATATATCACGTATGCCCTCTTATCATCCCTTATAGTAACAGAAGTGGGAAACCTACTAGTATCAAGGGCAATTGTATCATAAACAACAGCTTCCCCCCAACTATCCTCACTCTTCAATAACCACGCCTTGAATTGTGAAACTACCACAACTACGCCATCACTTCTAACTGCAATTCCGTCAGCTGCTGTTAAGTTCTCTGATAACAAGACCACCTTTGCTTTTCCATCTACCACATCAACCTTGTAGAGCTTACCTGTGTTTGACTGAACCACCAACAAATAACCTTTGCTGATATAAGCAACTCCGTTGAGACCGCAAAAGCTGTACGGCTTATCAGCATCCACTGGTTTAGAAGTAAAAGTTGGGGATCTCGAGAAGATCAATGATTCTCCTTTATCATTGATTTTCCAAATGAAGTTACCAGCTGAGTTTGTAACATAAGCATTACCTTTGAAGTCTACGGTAACATCATTAGCAATATGGCGAACACTATCATTTTCATCGTTAAGTAAGGATAGGAATACACGTTTGCGAGTGCGGAGGTCGTAAGCGGCAAGGGCACTGAAAGGGGGGAGAGGCTCCATGGCATTGATACAAGCAAGTAAACGTCGGTTAACGGAGTCAATTGTGAGGCCAACTATTGTAACATTTGGGGGCAAGGTTGGATCCGAGATTAGAGTTTGGACGACGCCAGCATCAGAGATGGAGTGAATTGAGCGTTGGTGAAGAGAGCCAACGATGAAGTGTTGATCAATTGGATCCCACGTTAGACCTTCTGGGTAGAGATTTGGAGATCGGAAATTAATGACATGACGATGTCTAGCTATGGTGGCTCTTACAGATAGGAGTAACAAGAGAATGAAGAATATGAAAGAGACGGAAGAGGGTTGTTTGGGTGCAACTAATGAAGACATGTTCAACAATGTAAAAGTTTCACGTATTAGGAATTTTTGGTAGCTGAAGAATTGAGCTTTGGTCTAGTCTACCACGTGAAGGTGAAGATTGTCCAAGATTAAGATCTACAAAGCTGCAAGACAGAACAAAGAAAGCAATATTCAACAATTAAATCATAAATAATCACCAAATCATTCGACAACCAATTAATTTTAAAATGGTTTCAGTTAAATTCATGAACACATCTTTTACTAATGCGAAAAGCCAATAGTGATCTAAACACCATCCATAGGGTTCATAACAAATTTGTGCCAAATTCAAAATGACTACAACCATCAAATGAAGAAATGAAAAGCTTAATGTTGCATTCAAATAATATCTTTTAAGATTATTCAAAGATAAGATTAGTATTCACTATTTAAAAGGAGAACAAAGAATACTACATTCAATTCACCTTTAAAATTTATAAACATGTATTAATGCATTTCCATTTCTTCTCGAAATACGAAAAAGATGAAAGACAAGTTACGAATGGAACCATTGTGCAATACTACTCAGCTTTTTTAAAATAATAAATAAATAAATTAGTGTGATTCATCAACAAAAAGGAGACAAACATGGTGAGGGAGGACTTTACTAAACGCCAAGGAAGCACGGATTCGCGGAAAAACCCTGCCGAATACATGAAAACGCGAGTCGGATACGGATACGCGTGCGATTCGCGTCGGATACGCACTCGACACGTGGTCAACGTGTCGGTCAACTTGACCTGGTCAGGATACGGTCCGGATTCGTTTGCTAATTTTTTTTTTTTTTTCAGATCTTGATACGATCGGACGGTTAGGATCAAAATCCCTAATTTAAAACCTAAATCTCGGTTTATCCTTTTGCTATTGCCTGCTTTTTCAAACACAGAGAGAGCGACAAGGCAAGGAACCCAGGCGAGGAGGCGAGGAACCGAGGAAGGAGGCGACTCAGGCGAGGAACCAGAGGAGGCGAGGAACCGAGGAAGGAGGCGACTCAGGCGAGGAACCAGAGGAGGCGAGGAACCGAGGAGTCGGAAGCTCAGGACCAGGTTCGTCTCTCTCGCTCGACTCTCACTCAGTCACTGTTGGTGTTTTGTGTTTTGTTGGCAAAAAAAAAATCTCAATGACTGCGAGTCTGCGACAAAATGAGATGGAGAAATCAAAATCATCTAACAATGGAAGTGAGCATCTAATGACTGCGAGTCTCTCCATCTCATTTCGTCTCTCTTGCAGTCTTGTTTCTTTTTTTTTTTTTTTTTTTTTGTGTGTTTTGTGTTTTGTGTGTGATTCACTGATTATTAGCCTATTTGATTCACAGTTGATTTGATTCCACAACATAACTACAAGCTTGATGTTCATGCTATGAACACTCGGCATCCTGGAGAGGTATATGCATCTGATTAGATGGCTTTGAAATTTGAATTGTAACCTATCAAAATCTTTGCATGTCATTGCTTGTTCCTGGTGCATAAAGCTAAGCAACATTTTCAGTAGAAAATTAGAAATTAACTCTTCATCATTTTTTAATGGCAATTTGAATGCAGAGAATTTAGAGAATCAATTCATTTATTGGTGTTTTGCCACATCAATACTAGTTGGTAGCTGCAATATTTCTCTTCTTGTAAGTTCTTCTCCTGTCCTTTTCGGCTTGTCCATTTGCCGTAAAATATTCTACTATTCTAGCAATATTACCTGCAAGTTTGCAACACGTAATGACGTAAATAATTGTCAGCCTTTAAATGCATCTTTTTATTGTTTTTGAGTTATTTTATGACATTATGTTAATAATTTTTTAATAAAATATAAAAATATAAATAAGATTTGATTGACGTGTCGCCGAGTCCCCGAATCCTAGTTTTTTGAAAATTGCCGAGTCGCCGTGTCGTATCCGTATCCGATACGACACGCGTACCCGAGTCCGTGCATCCTAGCTAAACGCCACACCCAAAAACTAGACACTAGAAATTGTTACTTTACAATATCGGCCATCCGATATCCCGTGCTATAACCCAAAGCGACAAAGTACTTGTCAGATCGAATATAATCCATTGGGTTGTTTTTTGTTTTCCCTCAAAGTTCCACAAGTGCCCTTCTTTCAAAATCTTCCAAATCCATCTTGCCAAAATTGTAATACTAACTAAAAAAGAAAAACGAATCAAAATCAATATCCTAAAAAAGAATAAAACTTATATGGATAGATTCACATACCTATGTCACAAGCGTTATGATGGTTTTCAAACCTCAACGAAGCATGAGGTGCAAGTATTCCTCCTTTTGAGTCCCTATGGTAAGATATAGACACGAACGTGTTCCACCAAAATTACAGCGATGATATCAACTTCGCAATCGTTTATCATGGACTAAAGTCTCGGTTTTCTTTTCTTACAAAGTGGTTCAAGTGAACGATTGGGCAATAGGAGTACATTAACAATATTGGAAATTGTGAGTTTCTGTAATTAATATCAGATGATTGCAACTTAGCAATCCATCATATCCGAAAGTACTTGCATAATGGAGATTATCTAGATGTGATAACTAATTAAAAGTAGTATACTGATGCTGACATGGGAGAATGTAATGAGTGCAGCCGGTACCTTTCAAACATTTAGCAGACTCAGATTGCTATGGTGAGGAACACAGGCAATAACTAATTACTTAAACCATTTAGTGTTTAGTATTTTCATTTTGTGTTTGTTTTAACATCATTTTATTATAGCTTTGGTGGTTTGTCCTTTTATAAACGCATTTCATTGTCAAGAGACTTCATAGATAAGTAGCTTTGGTGTTCTAGTAAGTGGCTTATTTTCTAAAAGGTAACTTGGTCAAGTTTTCTTAGATCACCATCAATGTTGTGCGTTTAGATTTACCAAAGAAATATTATTTTGGTTTTATAGGCAGCACTTTATCAAAACAGGTACTCCAATTTATGAGAAATCATATAGATATTGGCTCATTAGGGGAAAAAAAACTGGTTTTTACTACCAGGAGGACCTACTTAGATTTCACTCCCCCCACAACCCAAAAAAAAAAAGTAAAAATAGTAAAAAAATTCCAATTCTACAGGTATTAAATCAATTTACCAACATGCTTAATTCTGTTAACTTTAACCCAAACTAATTAGGGACTTGTTCTTAGTTCTTCCTCAATGAATGGATTTTTAAAACCACCCATTCTGGAGCGAAAGTCTTTTATTAGGTTACTTATTACCATTAACCAATCAAATATCATCCAACCTAACAATGAAAAGCCATAAAGCGAAAAATAGTAATAATAATCAGAAGCCCAAATATCTCAAACTGATGCAGAAGAATACCGAATCAAAGAAAGAAAGAAAGAAAGAAAGAAAACGAGGCAGAGAGCGAGAGAGAGAAAGAGGGACTTACAAGGCAAAAGGTTTGACGATCCCGAGAGAGAGTCTCGATGGAGAGCTAGCTAGTTTGATTTGAACCAACAACAGCAGATCCCAAATTCAAGCGTCATTAAGTAGAAGCAGAAGAGATTGAAAGAGTAAGCAGAAGAGAAGAGGCCAGAGGGATGCGACGGAACGGACGGACACTGACACGAGAAAGGGGCAGATCAAGTTTTGTGTTTCTCTTATCCAACCACGACCACTGGCCCTTTTACAAAATCCATCCGGCCCATTTGCATTACGAGACGCTAACCTAGGTTTTCCCTAAAAAAACAAAAGTTTGAATTTTACTACTATTATTTTAAATTTTTTGGTGTAGTTAGCGATCCTCAGTAATACAATAATATACACCATCACAATTCTCTCATTTAGGAGGTAAACATTTTTGTTCCTATTGAATAGTAATGTTCTTGACTCTTCAAAAGGTTACGAAGAGGAACCAATCCAAGTTAGCAAAATTATCCCATATGACAACTCTTTTTTTTTTTTTTTTTTTTTTTTTTGTTAACACCCATACATTCATTACTCAAGAGAAATACTACACATAGACTGACCGGTAGACTAAGCAAGGTTATGGGCCTTCATATTGAGTTTCCTATTAATATAATTACATTCCCAATCAGGTAGCAAAAGGAGCATACGTCTAATATTACTAATAATGGGTCTCCGGGCCCAATTTATAGCAAAAGAAGTAGTTGTCTCCTCCCGAATGGCTGACAAAAGGTTCGCCGAGTCACTTAACAAAAAACCTTCTTTCCATTGTGGCGCTTGAACCATCAACAGAGCCACCTCCACTTTCACAAATTTCTGCTATAGTACTATCAACAATCTGACCATTGATCAGACTAGCAAGAGTGGCAAGAATCGATCCTTGGACATCCATAGTAATCACACCTACCGCTCCATGTTTGGAGGAATTAAAGAAACATGCGTCAAAACTGATGGGATGGTATGAGACTGCCTTTTCTCTGTTGTACAAACTGATGTTGAGACGGTGATTTTTTGCCAAGTACAACTGAGCTTGTAAGGTGGTTCTTCAAGCTAAATCTTACTCTGATAAGGATCCAAACTCCAAGTTATGGGGCGCAGGAGATACAGTGATGTTGGGTTGTAAGTCTGTGATAGCCGAAGTGAAGTTTTCAGGAATAGAGGTGATAGTCAATGGATTTTCTTTAGAGGGAGTGGCAAACCAGTTTTGATACCAAGAGTCCCAAGTAAGATAGAGCATGGAGCTGAACATGGGAATATTGGGTTTGTCACCATTGAAAATCACTCGATTTCGTATTCGCCAGATGGTAAGAAGGACAACCGTAAATGGGATAGGATCGCATTTGTGTCAGGGGATCAATATTTGGTATACCACACTAATTTGAAGAAATCCAGCACTGAGCAAAGTTGAGGATCGGATTGTTGCCAGTCAAAGGGGATAATGGAACATCACCAGAACCTGAAGATGATAGGGCATCTAAAGAACAGGTGAACCACGTCCTCAAGGTGATGATGACACAGAGCACATACATTATCAATAGGGGTATGAACTCGAACCAGGTTGGTTAGGGTGGGGGAAAAGTCCTGATAAATCTTTCGGAGAAGTAGGAGAGCATTGGGTGGGGCCTTAATCCTCCAGAGTGATCGAAGTAGAGAGCATTGTGGATGGTTGGAGTTGCTGGAGGTGGAGGTGGCAAAGTCATTAGAGAGAGACGCCTTAGTAGCATTTTTCACAAAAAACAAACCTTTTTTGTTGGTTGTCCAAATGAGTTTGGCCGGAGTTAAGGATCATTTGATGACAACATTCTGGATGTCACAAATGACCGACATTGGAAACAAGGTTTGGAGAAGGTCAGTATTCCAAGTAACAGTAAGATTTGGATGATGTATCCAAAAATCTTAGATAATTTTGAGAAGATTTGAGTTCAAAGGCTCTGGGACACAATTAGCTAATAGGAGACCTGGTTTGGCCCAACAATCATGCCACATATATGTTTGTTCTTCTGAAATGATTTGCCAGAAAAGGAATTGCTTCATATGAAATAAAGCAATGAGATGACCCCTCCAAGCAAAGGAAACCAAATAAGGAGGCTTGGCTAATTTAAATTTCCTCTTGTTACTGGAATAAAGAGTTCGGCGTTGACTAGCTCTGGGGGATTGAAGAGAAATAAGGGATTACCAGAAATTCTTTGCCAACAGGGCAAGATTTTTGCATCTTGTTGAGGGAATTTTCAAACCTCCTAGATGACGGGGCTTAGCTACCTAATGCCAAGTACAAAGGTGTTTGGATTTGCCTTCTGTCGTGTTATTCCACCAGAAGTTTCTAGCAAGGTGGTCAATCTTTGTGGAAACATTAGAAGGTAACAGGAAGGTTTGCATGGTATAGATAGAGATAGAATTTAGGACTACTTTTATCATGACAGTCTGCCCCGCCTGAGATAAGACTCTAGATCTCCAAGTAGAAAGCCTAGCATTGATTTTATCTATAAGAAATTGGAAGTCACTGGCTTTCCTCTTGGAAAGAAAAAGGGGAGGTCCCAGATATTTATCTTTAGGGTTAAAAGTTTTCGAGCCCAAAATCCTATTAATCATCCTAGAGTGCTGGTAATGAACATTGGAACTGAAAAACACCAAGGATTTATCAAAGTTTACAGCCTGCCCATATGACAATTCTTGGGAGCACTAATGTGGGAGTAACAATTTATTGCATCTTTTCCTATATGTTGTCGACAAAATGGAAAAAGTCTGGTATGAAAGTTGTGAATATAGTTTTCCCTTAAAAGGTTGTTCATGGCATCCCTCAAGAATATTGAAATCACAACGCCACTCATAATAGAGTAGTTTTCCCTTACTAGGGTGTGGATCCGCTCTACGTGCGTGTATATTCCGTATTTTTATTTTATTCTAAAACTTCAATAATCATTAAAAATAAAAAATAAAATTCAGGAATTTGGCTAAAGATTTCTAAGAAAAATAATCATTTTTATACTTTTAGTTTAATTAATTTAAATAAAAATGTTAAAGAATGTTATGGAGTAAAATATTGTAACAAAATTACATTCTCCCTATTGTAACGGCCTATTTATAGTTTATAGATAATTAGGGGGCTTCAAATAAATTATGTTGGGGGCTTAGGTATAATTAATCAATATTTGAGAATGGTTGGTTTTTATTGTTAAAAATATGAAATATGAAGCCAAAATGAAAAATCCAAAAGTTAGATGTAAAGGTCTATTCATAGTTTGTAGATAGTTGGGGGGATTCAAATAAATTATGTTAGGAGCTTAGGTATAAATAATCAATGTTTAAGAGGGATCGATATTTATTGTAAAAAGTATGAAATGTGGAGGGCAAATGGAAAATCCAAAAGTTAGATGTAAGGGTCTAGTTATAGTTTATAGATAATTAGGGAGTTTCAAATAAATTATATTAGGGGCTTATGTATAATTAATTAATGTTTGAGTGGGGCTGGTTTTGACTGTAAAAAGTATAAAATGTGAAGGACAAAATGGAAAATTCAGAAATTAGATGTAAGGGCATATTTATAATTTATAGATAATTGGGGGTTTCAAATAAATTATGTTAAGGGCTTAGGTGTATTTAATCAATGTTTGAAAAGGGATGGTTTTGATTGTAAAAAAATATAAAATGAGAAATCCAAAAGTTGGAATTGAAGACACTTTACTATTCATTCAGCCCTTTGTCGTTACAATAGTCCAGTTGTTACTCAACATTTCTTGGTGTTTCCAATATTTTCAATGTATTGTTTGTATTTTTCTAATCAAGAGAGCAAGTGAACCAACTTCATGTTCTGTAGAGGGTGAGTTTAGGTACGCAACACATGAACTTGTTTATGACGGAGTATCCACATCATAAAAAAATTTGTGGCAAGCAACAAAAATAATGGTAGCTACACCTCTAATGATTCCCACTTTCACTCATTTGCCCTTTTCAAAGTTTTCTTTAACAATTCTTGTCCCTTTAGAGTTAAAATTTTCCAGTGCTAGGCATTTTTTTTCTTTTTTTGTTTGGTTCAATTTTTTTTTTTTTTTTTAATCTTGTTAAATTCTATGGCAATGAGAAATTTATGTGGGTTGTGTCGAGTGTTTGCACAAATGATGTTTCACATTTTGTTCTCGACAAACTTTCAATTTTAATGAACTAGTGTAACACATGCTTTGAAACCAGAACAAACTGTGAAATATGGGAGGTGAACTTGAGGCAAGAAGAACATATTTTAGGGATTTTACGAAGGTCCATGGAGACTTTAAGATCAAATAGTCTCGGGACAGCGAAGAACATGCTTGACCTTGAGTAGATAGGGAGAATTTATCGCATCAAGCCCCACCAAAAGTTTGACTTGGGCCCCCAAATTTTATATACATGTACAAGTGTGTGCCTATGTTTGTTTTTTATTTTTTATTTTCAAAATTTAATTTGTTGTTCAAGTGGTTACATATTTACTTTGTTTCGGTTATGTTAAGAGAATCACACCCAGATATATACATATTTTATTATAAAAGAAGGTACGGGGTGAAACAAAGTCACAACTTATTAAAAGATGATTGGATCCCATACCACCAAAGCATTTTAAGTTGGACAACTTCTTACACGACTATTGTTAAAATAAATTCTTTAAGTACTTGAAATACAAATATAGGACGAGTTCACATATTTTGACTTTGCATCGAGTTTCCAAAATCTTTGGCTCTAGCAAACAAGCAATTACACCTCATCACACACGAGTATAAAGAGCATCAACTTAGATGTTTAAGGATTCCTTCAGTTTGTACCGTTTCAAACAAGAGATCTCAAGGCAGACGAAGAGGGTGTGTTTAGCAAATCTATGAGTTGAGCTGGAATTAACTCCATGATGCAGTGGCAACTATTGAAATGTTTAAGTGTCAAATCTGAGTTTTTGTGAAATCCTTCCATTTTATCTGCCTGTGACAGCTGGACCATTTACGCGGGGAGGTCTGTGGTGGTAGATGTCACAGCTTCTTACAACTCCCTCCTTTGGTGGGTCTGGATACACTCAATGAAGGCTATACCATTGACAGCAAGATCATGCTTCATCGTCCAGATTGGTGAGGGAGGAACAAGCGACAGAACCAAATAGAAATTACAAATAGGGCCTGATTCGGACATGGTCAAAAGATCCACAATCGAGCCACTAATAAGCATCGAGCTTGGATACAAGGAAAATTTTCAACTATTGGATTGTATTCCTAATATGGTTCGGTAGGAGAATTGTGAAGAGTTATGCAGATGTTGGAATATGGAAGAAGCCAGAAATGCGGCTTTCAGTATTCCTCAGGATAGTACACCAAGCCCAGATGGAAGCAGCAGTGGAACTTTTTTAGGAAGAACGGCTTTGCTAGGTGCCTTTACTTCTAATTTTATTTAGCGGATACCAAAAGTAGAAGTGCCAGTAAGCCTTGCATATTTTCGCTCTATTAGTCTTTATTTTGTGGTGTACAAAATTTTTTCAAAATTTTTATGTTCTAGGCTGGCAGTTATTCTTCTTGATTTGATTTCACATGAACGAGGAGCCATTACTAAAGGAAAATTGATTACAAAAATAGTGGTTTGGCTCAAGAAAATATGAGGGCTACTGGGAAAATTTTAATGGGGGTAATATTGTTTTAAAAATTGACATGGCGAATGCATATGACAGGCTAGAATGGGGTTTTATACTTTCATTACTCAGGAGGTTTAGTTTTTAAAATATGGTGTGTCACTTGTTGTCAAATTGTTTTTCCAGTGTTGTTTTTCAGTCTTGCTGCAAGGAGTGTATAATGGTTTTTTTTAAGTCTTTTAGATGTCTCAGGCAGAGAGATCATCTTTCGCCTCTTCTATTGGTTATGGCAGCAGAGGTGTTGAATAGGGGATTGACAAGATCCTTTCATATGGAGCATATTAGTTTTTTTTATACACCAAGGAGGTGCGATCCTCTTACCCATTTGCTACATGCGGATGATACTCTCATTTTTCTTCTTAATGGCAGGAAATCTTCTATTATGGGGTGTTTGGATTTCTTAAATGATTGTTGTAAGACATCTGGTCAGAAACTGAATGCGGCCAATTTTTTTTATTATAAAAAGATTCATGGGGAAAGAAATTGAGATGATTAGAGATTTGATAGTATCAAGAGTCTCCCCTAACGTATCTCGGGGTGCCTATTTACCAAGGCATGTAAAAGATTTTGTATTTTGACAATTTGGTGAACAAAATTCAGCACCGGATTGAAGGTTGGAAGGTGAGATTATTGTCACCAAGTGGGCGGATTTTTTTGGTTAGACATGTACTGAGCTCGATAGCAACAACGATGGTACCTTTGGCTATCCTGGAGCATATCCAATGTCTTATTTCGAATCTCTTTTAGGGAGATCATGAAGGGCGGACTAAGAGGAAATGGGTTAGTTTGTCCAAGATTTGTTTGTCAGTTCGTGAAGAAAGACTTGCAGAAAGGAGTTTGTCACAGGTTGTGAAGGTATTCAGACTGAAAGCACTTTGGAATCTGTTGGGTTCTAAGTCTTTATGGGTAGTATATATGAGGAGAAAATTATTTAAGGGGAGGCAGCCAATTTGGGTATATGATGAAGAATGTATCAATGCCATTTACTAAGGAATTACTGAAATTTCGTACAGTGATGTGGAGTTTGTCTACTTGGAAATTGGCTCCGAAAACTCTAACTTCTTCGAAAAAAAATTGGTTGGAAAGGTCAAGATTTCATAACCTGGGTTTGTGCGAGAATGATCAGGACTGGCGTATTAGTGAATTAGTTCTCAATGGATTTGGAGCTTTAGACTCACAGAACAGGGAGAGAGTTATGGAGGCATATGAAAATCTATTGAGAATCAGTTTGTCGTGCACAGACGTTCGGATTTGGAAGTCGAGTTCTGATGGAATATTTAGTGCCAAATCAACTTTCGAAGATATTAGAAATTGAGGTATCGCTCATGCTCTGTATTCGAAACTGTGGCATCCTCTCCTCCCAACAAAAATATTTGTCTTCATTTGGCAAATTCGGAACAAAACAACACTAGTCGATCAAGAGTTGCAAGCATGTGGGATTCCTTTTATTTCAAGATGTAGTTGTTGTTCTATGCCTGAAGTCGAGACTGCGAAGCTTCTCTTTATAGAAGGTGAGCTCGCTAAATAGGTGTGGGCACACATTGAAACTATGTTTGGATTTCACATTAGGCGACCAATTGAAGTCTATTTGTTACTGAGAGTATGGTTTTGTAGAGCTAGGTCACAATAGGGGTTGCCTTTTCAGTTGGCACCTCTCTTCATTCTTTGGGAAGTTTGGTTACAGAGAAACAGTAAGAGGTATTCCGACAAATGTCGGAGTGTGAGATGCATGATTTTGAAAGTTCAAGAATTGGCTCAGGTTGGTGAACCAATTTTTTTGCGCCTAAGGCGACGATCTGTGAGCAGGGTGTGGTGCACTGAAGACGGTATTCCGACAAATGTCGGAGTGTGAGATACATGATTTTGAAAGTTCAAGAATTGGCTCAGGTTGGTGAACCAATTTTTTTGCGCCTAAGGCGACGATTTGTGAGCAGGGTGTGGTGCACTGAAGACGCTAGTGGTGTTGTATTGGCAATTTCCTCCAACCGAGTTGTACGCTATGAACTTGGATGGTTCGTCGAAATGGGATGCAGACTCTGGTTTGAATAATATGGCTGGGGTATTTTAGTTCAAGATGTCGGGAGGCATTGCCTTGGCGTTAAGATTTTTTCCTTTGGTGTTAGTTCAAGTAATAGAGTGGATTCATTAGCGTGCCTTGAAGGTCTTAAGCTATGCCTTGAGTTGGGCATTGGAAAAATTATTATCTAAACAAATTCGATGTTAGTTAAAGGGAGGTTTAATGGGGGAAAGGTTCCATGGTTTTTAGGGAATTTCTGGAGTGATATTTTAGCCGTTTCCCGTAGCTTCAAGTGTGCGTGTATTCATAATTTCAGGGAAATTAATTCGGTGGCTAATTATTTGGCGACTCTGGCTCAAGAAGAGAAGTCATGTCCTTTATTAAAACATCATTGCCGCGTAAAGTCAGTTCTCTCCTGCTTCTGGATAGGCAACATAAAGCTTACATTAGAAGGTAGTGATTGCAATTATTAACTTCACTACATCATAAATGGAAATTTGTAACACACTAGCTGTGTTACTAAAAAAAATTGTAACACCACAAAAATCTTACAAATCATGACATTACAAATATTAGTAACACATTGATGTGTTACAACCTTCAAATTTCGTAACATCTCCACGTGTTACAAATTTTTTGTAACACATTGTAATATATTACAATGTTCAAATATTAGCAACATCTCCACGTGTTACAAATTTATTTTTTTATTTTTTTATTTTACCACATAGTAAAAATTAGTGTTCTAAAACGGCCTAGGCGCTAGGCGTTAGAGAAACGCCCAGATTAATGGTTGGGCGGGGTGAAAAATTGGGTAGGCGCCTAGGCGGGTTCTGGGCGAGTCTAGGCGGTTTGGGCGGGTTTTTTTTTTTGTTTTAATAAGGCTGATTGTGTTCTTATTTTATTTTACTTTCCCCTTTTTTAGAAAGAAACAATTTAATTATTTTTTATTCAGTATATGTCTGAATGTAGCAAATGATGATTACTTAATGAAATCCTCAAAGAATCTGCCAGTACCACTTTTTGTAATGTAGATTTTATCAAACATGACTGAGGTCATTCATACAATTTGAAAAAAAATAAAAGAGTAGGTTTGGACATTTGTCTACAAATTCAACTTTGTATAAAGTACCCATCATGTCCAACTTCAGTCATTTGAATTTTAATAAATTTTGTTTATGATTGTTAATTTTTCATATTTATAAATTTTGCATAAGTATCTTGACATTAAATTGGATGTAATTGATAAGGTATTATGTTTAACTTTTGTAAATTATTAAAGTTATAATATAAAAACCTAAAACTGCCTAGGCACCTGCTCGCCGCTCGCCCACTGCCTAACGCTTTTTAAAACACTCATAAAAACTCCCCTGACAACTTTGGAAGGTCTGCGAGAGAATGCTCTGTTACTAAAATCTGTTTTTTAACCTCTCATTGAAGGCTTTAAGGCTTATTGAAGGCCTTAAGCATCTTTATTACAAGTTGAAGGAACCACAAAGGCACCAGGAGATGGTTTGTATAAAGATCAAAACCGATCTGATTTCACTCGGAAGTAATTTGTAATCTACTGAAAAAATCGTATGCTTCTAAAGAAACTACAAACACACCCAGTTCTAAATGGGTTTAGAGTTCTTTAAAGATTTATCATCAAGGATCAACTACATATTCCCTAACCCAAATACAAATTAAATCTGGATCCCAGCTTGATTGGCAAACAAAACAAAACAAACCTCTGCCATTGAATTTGATGGCACTCTGCAACTCAACAACAGAGGAGGTATCTCCCTTGTGAATGGCTTCGGCGAGCTGGTCGACAGCTTTATTGTAATTGGCTATGTATGTCTGGTGATGAAGCATCATGATTTCAGCGTTAATGAAGGGTTCAAGGGCACTATACTCATAAGGCAGATCAGGAAGAGAGAATGTCTGCAGCTCGCGAACATTCCCAAACTCTCCTCTTCCTTGCCTTTGAAACATCCTAATGGCATTTCTTGTCACCAAGCTTCCAAGACCCATTGCGCTGCTGCTCTGCTCTTCTTTACAATACAAATGAAATGGTTTTTTTTGAAGAGAAGAGAATATATATTGCATCCCGCCCACGGGTATTCCAAATCAGTGTGTACTATTCAGCAGCATAATCCACAGACACAAAGGTACGTGTTAATCTGAAATTAGCATATGCCTTTAAAACATTAGCCACATATTCCATCAAGTAACAATTTCACTGAATAAGCTATAGTCAACTAAGAAAAAACTCAGTGAATGAGTATAGTAGCAACAATCATTATGTTTTTCTGGATTCAAGTCCTGTTATATGCTCCTCAATCTTCAGGAACCCAGTTGGATAGTGTACAATCCTCAAATACAGTTTCACTCGCTTCTTGCAGCGCCTCCAGGTAAAAAGCTAGCGAAGGAAGGAATACCCTGACTTCTCATTTCTTCTTTAGCTCGCCTTATTTCTTCAGGATCTGATATGACAAAAAGAATATGAGCTATTGATGGAAAAGAAGAGCTATGATGAGAACATTTACACAACTAGGAAATAATAAAAATGGAAAGAAAATTTGATTGTTTCAAGACATTAACGTAACATAACAAATTCTTCAGGTTGGATGTTATTGATTAGTCAACCCATGCATAACACTCTGACCCATTAGACGTTAGACATCTTCGAGACAAATAAACAATAGCCACCACCAGATGGGCATATTAACTACAACAAGGCAACAGGAGGAGGGAGGGGCAAATAAAAAAAAAGATGAAGAAGAAACTATCCACCACCACTGCCTCTCCCGTCACAGGATCAATCACAACCTCTTCATCATCCGAACTGACCGCCTTATTAACTATATTGGACTTCTTCTATCTTCTTCCTTCATCCACTCCTTGCTATTTGGCAACGACATTCTAAAAAATATATTAATAACAATAAACGCATTACAATAATAGAAACATAATCTAATCTTTTAAGGACACTAAGTGAGAAAAGTACGTCTACGTGATGAAGACAGGAACATTTTATTGTTGTTTTGGTCAATACAAAAACTTCAAATTGTGTGATCCATAATTTATTTCAACAACAGGCTCTAAGCTCACATGTAGCTCGTATGTGCGACAAGAAAGAAATCAAAAGCAAAAGCAAAAAAAGAGAAAACTCTTCTCTTTGTGTATGAGAAGAAAACAAAACAACACAATGTGTGATTAACTATGCTTTTTTATTATTTATTTAGCACTAAGCATACATAAACAGAAGAATTACCCATGTGAAACAGTTTTGCTTTATTAATTGCGTGAAAACCCTACTAAGTAATATAGAAATGGAATACAGTAGTTGAGTTAAATGGGGAAAGTATGCACATTTACATGGAAAAAAAAATGTTTCTGTAGGTATATATATATATATATATATATATATGTATGTATTCTCTCTTCTCCTTTCCCTCCCCTCTAGAAAAAACTGCCTGAAAATTGAATCCTGTCATTTTATCAGAGTATAAAATAAACATGCATATAAATGGCACCTCCATGAAACTTAAGTATGAGATAGGTAGGTATATCAGGTGTCGATCCATCATATATGACTGACTCTCAAAGGGTCCAATAACACTGCTGATTCATATCCACCATATCATTTGTGTTTTGACTTCAAAGCACTCTATCTCTGTATTGCCCATTTAGCGGAGAACATTCAGGTTTAAATGCTCACAATGTATTTCATATGAAATGTGAAATGTGCCCCCACCTTAGGGGACGGCTGGTGGTGCCTTGTGTTTCAAGAGAACCCAAAACCCATTTTAGGAATTTTGACAGTTTAGTTTATCAAGCACTAAACCCTAAACCCCAGAATTTTTTTGGTATGAAAGCTTCATTCATGCCTTCATTCCACTTTTCAGCAAATGAGAAACTGTCAGCCGTCAACTGGCCGGATCCTAAAATCCTAAAAATTTTGAAGAAAAAACAGAAGGAAAGCAAATGGGGGAATTGATAGAAATTATAACCTCAAATCTTTGAAAATGGTCCTGAAGATAAAAGGACCGAAATCTTCTCATACCACATTATTTTACACAACATAAAAACATAGGGTAATGGTCGTTTCAACCCCCTAAACCTGTCTATAAAACTTTTACTGCAAAATCATATGAAATCTCAAAATCATCAATGTCCCTCCGCTTTCGGTACTTCCCTTGACGAGAATTGACATTTAGCATGCTTTCAAACACTGTAAACCAATAATATTCACCAAGTAATATAAAACTTTAACCATGCCACAAAGTAAAGGAAAAGGACAAACTAGTAATGTAAACTTCAAAACAGACCATAGTCAAAGAAAGCAACAGGATGTTGTCATATAGTACCAACAAAACAATGCTATCCCGCTGTAAATTTTAAGAGATCCAATCTTAGGTGCACAACATTTAGAATGTGTCACCCCCTATAAAGTTTGCAAGGAACCACATGTAAACTTTTCAAATACAGAACAATGCTCAAAGAGCACCACCTCTCAGAGTCAGGACAAGCACAAGATGCAGGACAGAACCTCCCTCAATGTTGTAGTCCTTGGCAGTTTAATCATCCTAAGTTCCTAACTCTCTTCTTCTACATTTCTAGGGCTTTTCAACATTATTTTCATTTTGAGATTACCGTACCCATGACATCCCTATTGTTTCTTCTTTTATTTGATATATCAAGAAATCCAAGATAGAATTTGCGCCACATCTATATTATAGAACAAAAAATTGTGATATTGTTGTTCCGCCCTTTGATTTTGATGATTTGCTTTAGACTTAGAAAGGTTCATTGAAAATCTCTAGTTGGATTCTTGAAGATGCACTTAGTTTAACTGTCATGCACACCGCCGAGAAATTAATTGTTCACTTACCATACATATACTCACTTATGTACTTGGTAGATTTTTTTTAATCATTTTCAGCTTTAGGGATAGTCTTTTACATACCTAGTGTGAATATAATTAAAAAAAAAATTTTACCCAAGCTAATACGTTGATCATTTTCATCTCTTATCTTCTTCTTTTTTTTTTCAACTTTAGGGGTCATAGTCTTTTGTGTACCTAGTGTGAATATAATTAAGAAAGTTAACGTACCTAATACATGCAATTGATCTTCTTTTTTTATCTCTCAATGTTTTTTTTTTTTTTTTTTGTCATTTTCAACTTTAGTGGTCATAGTCTTTTACATGCCGGATGTGCAAATTGTTATGGCGTCCTCTGAAGCAGAGAAATTTCGAATCTGGATTGGAAAGTCTTGAAATAGGTGTTGCCATTGGATGGTGAGCTTAGGTGAATTGGTTTCAACTGGCGTCAAAATGTAGTTGTTGTCAGATGGTTGGGGATGAAACCATGAAGCATTTGTTCATAGAGGGCGAAATGGCGACTCGTGTATGGGCTAATTTCAAATGCATTTTTGTCATAAATGTTAGACGATGTTTGTAAGTATATTCCTTGCTTACTGGTTGGTTCAAATGAGTTGGAAAATCATCTCAGGTTGGCCTTTTGTTTAATCTCACTCCATTATTTATCATTTGGGAAATATGGTTACAACGGGACAAGAAAATATATGAAGGGAAGGATTGGAGCTCAAAATATGTGATTATAAGAGTGTATTACTGGATTCGTCTTGTTTCGAAACTTTGTGTAAAATAAGAAAAGTGTAAATTATTAGGTGCTCCAAAGATTGGGTTTGAGGCCCAGTTGTATCGATATCTTCCCCACTGGTATTGTTTTGGTTATTCCCACCTATCGGTTGGTATGTGTTGAATATTTATGGGTCTTAATAAGGTAGCACGAGGGGTGATCATTAGAGATCGGGCAGGAGTTTGTGTGGCGGCAAAGCAAGTTTATTTTGGAGATGGATCAAATAACTTCGCAGAAACATGTTCTCTTTTGGAAGGTTTTAAAATTTGCTAGATATGAGCTATTAAATGAATTTGCATATAGACAAACTCTTACCTGGTTAGATAATGGTTGATGCGTCCAAATCTTATCCTCCTGTGAGTTTGACCTACAAAACAGATGTTAGACTGCTAAAGACTACCTTTTTGGTGGCCCTGTAAGTTTGACCTGCAAACAGATGTTAGACTGCCAAAAACCACCTTTTTGATGGCCGGAGGCACTCCGATGCTTAAGTCAGCGACTATATTTGCAGAAGAAAGTAAATCAAGACAAAACTCAGTTAAAATTACATACCTTTGTCGAATGTTCCCTTCACCTTTTATAATGGTTGCGGTTAATTCTTTGTGTAACTTAAGCATGTGAGGCGCAACGAAAGGAGATGTTTCTTGTAGCAGCCTCCTTCTTTATGGAGATGCGTCCATGGAGGTGTAATTCCCTCCACGACTCTTTTTTGTGCAACGTTCCTCTTCTTTATGAGAGAACTTGTATCGGGCCTGGATTCACGCTTGATTTGTGCGAGCCTGGATTTGGGCTTAGATTATGTCTTCTTTTAATGGGCCCAGTTTGGGCCTTTATGATCGATTTTAACCTTCTTGAGTTTTACAAGCTAGCCCAGTAGATAAGACGCCATATCCTCGTGATGACGGTCTATTTTGATGTATCATCAGCCAGTGTTCTAAAAATCGCTAGGCGTTGGGCGGGCGGCGGGCGGCGAGCAGGTGCCTAGCGCCCAGGGGCCTAGGCGGGCGCCTAGGCGGTCTTAGGTTTTGTATTATAACTTTAATAATTTACAAAAGTTATGCATAATACCTTATCAATTACATCCAATTTAATGTCAATATACATATGCAAAATTTAAAAACATGAAAAATTAACAATCGTGACAAAATTTATTAAAACTCAAATGACTGAAGTTGGTCATGATGGGTACTTTGTATAAATTTGAATTTGTGTAATCTTTTATTTTTCTTCAAATTGCATGAATAACCTCAGTTATATTTGATAAAATCTACATTAGTAAAATTGGTACCGGCAGATCCTTTGAGAATTCCATTAAGTAATCATCTTTCGCTACATTTAGACATATCATCATCATCATCATCAAAGCCCATTCCCGAGATTTTCTAAAAAAACAATTAAATAGTTTATTTCTAAAAAATAGGAAAGAAAAATAAAATAATAACACAATCAACCTTATTAAAAAATAAAAAAATAAAAAAAATAAAAAAATAAAAAAATAAAAAAAATAAAAATCTCCCAGACCGCCTAGACCCCGCCTAGAGTCCGCCTAGACCGCCTAGCCCGCCCAGACCCGCCTAGACCCGCCCAGACCGCCCAGACTGCCCAGACCGCCCAGACCCGCCTAGACCCGCCCAGACCGCCCAGACTGCCCGCCCAGGCATTAATCTGGGCGGTTTTCCACCTTCTAGCGCCTAGGCGGCAGCCTAGACCGATTTTTAGAACACTGTCATCAGCTACTCCCCCATAGTTAGTGGGTATGCTGACGTGGCCACTAACTTTGTGACGGTTGGTCTTTCAATTCCATCATTGCCTTGTATTTAATGTTGTTAGCTACTTTTGGGGGGTTGGCGTCTCGATCTCTTGTTTATCCGTTCATTTTTGCACACATTTTTTAGAGTTTCACGTGCCATTATATTTTGCACGTCGTCCTATGAGCAGTCTCTTCGTTGTTCGGCTCTATAAAGGGGATATGACGAGTTTGTTTCCCTCTTTACGCCATCTTTGAAATTATAGTTGTTTCTTCTTTCTGTCATAATCTTTCTTCTTTTCTTGTTTATTCCCGATGCATGCCAGTGATTTACTGGACGATGAGCAGCTCGCTATCTGCAAAATTCATTTCTCTCCCAAAAAGGTTTCTCGGACGACGTTGGATAACGTTCATTCTGACGACTCTTTGTCTTCCTACTTTGAAATCATTTTGCCCCGACAAAATGATAGTCCTTATCGTCTGAGGAAGGGGTATATTGCGCTCTACCCACGCATAATTAAGTTCGGCCTTCGATTTCCAATTCTAGAGTTATTCTGGGCGTATTTAGACTTTATGGGTATTCCTACTGCTCAGATGGGTCTTAACGGTTGGAAGGTTATGGTTTCCACATGTAAGAGCCATCATTTCTGGTGTTCCTATGACTACTAGAACTTTGCACTTGGTGGTCGGTTTGTTGGTGACTAAGAGTATTTGTTTTCTTCGTTCTCCTACGTGTTTTGGCAATCTGGACGATGATATCAGGGGTTGGTCACGGGACTGGTTCTATGCCTCTGTCCGTTCTGGCTACTTCGACTTACGAGGTCAACAAATAGTGAGGTCCTTCCGGGTTCCCAACAAGCGGAGGGACCTGCAATTGACTACGGAATAATATATTATCAGTGAGCATTTTTTGCAGCTTCCCAAGGTTCTTTTGGATACCTTCCTTTTCGCTATCATGGTGGAGCGCAGTGGTTTGTATAGTATGAATGTGGTTGAACAGGCTCTGTTGATCGAGAGGTAGGTTAATTAGATTGTTGCTCGCGCTGCTCTTGTTGGTGTTGGTAATGTTGTCATTGATGGGAAAGTGAGCTTGAATGTTACGGATCTCGATGCTCTTATTAGCGTTGGCGCTACTGGTCCAACTCCTAAGAAGATAAATGTTCTAAGGCTTGTTAGTCCGTTGAAGAGGTTGTTTATAAGTTCTGACCGTGTTCCAAAGATAAAACGGCTCCTCAATTCTACTCGTCGTACTTTTCCTTATTCAAGTTTTGTTGATAGAGAGCTTGCAAGGATGACTGCTTATCTCCAGAAGAGGCTGAAGAGATGAGGTTGGCGTTGGAGAGGAGTTAAAAAAAGATCATTCGCCCGTTGAATGATGATGAGAAGAGGCTCTTTTCTGCTTACGGTGGTTCTGATGCTACCGAGTGCACTAAAGATGATCCAATTGGCGGTGGTTCAGTGTAAGGAGATTGGTGGTTGCGGTCGAGTTATCGAGGTGTGCTCTCCCCATTCTCTTTCTTTTCAGGTTATAATGCGACAGAGGTCCTGCCTGCTTAAGTTTTTTTGTCCTTGTTGGTACCACCACTCGTTCTACTTCTGTTGTGATTACGATGCAACGAGAGGGTGAGGATGGTTTTTCTGCCATGCCGTCTTCCTTCCCGACTGTTGGTGGTGGCTCATCCGTGCTTTCGAATCCCTGCATCCTTCATTTGCGGATTAGTTGGAAGGAACCTACCTCTGAAGAGATTCGGGTTAAATCAGACGGGAAGTTTTGTTGGTTTTCCTTGCTTGACGTGCAGGATGGCGCTCGTAAGCTAATCAACGAATGGCACAGGCGGTCGGTGGAGAGGCCTTCGATGCCTGTGTTTGATCCGAGCCTTCATCTTGATGATGACCTTAGACATATAATGGATGGGATGAATCATCTTACCTACATAAGGGTGATGGGCTCAGATTACCAAGCTAGTCGTAACCAGGGGGCTTCTCTGGAAAGGAAGCTCGTGGGGTTGTTGTTGGTGTTTCCTCGCGTCCTTTGTAATCCGACGTGTTAAAAGCGTGATGTGCAGAGCAGGAAAAATCGGCTGGGATTGCTCAAGCCTCATTGATTGAGGCAGAGGGTGCACGAGATCTCGAGTCTTTGAGAATTTATTTAGAAGATGTTTGTGCATGCTTACATGATGTGGAAAAGGAGTTTTCTAAATAGAAGACGATTCATGATGAGGCAGCACGTGGCGTGGTAGAGTTATCTATCAACTGCGACATCGCCGAAAAAGGGTGGAGCAATTAATGGCTGCACTTGACAAGGTCAAGAAAGATACCTCTGTGATGCTCACCACTGCTGAAGGACGACTTATTACGGCTATGAATGAACTTGCTTCCATTTCACATTATGGAAGTGGCAAATTGGCAGTGAATTGTTGATGGACGGACTGAGCTTCTTGACTATATCGAGGGGCTTGGTGTTGATTTGTCTCAATACCGTCACTTGGTTTATTAGACCTTTGAAGATGAAGATGGTGACGAAAACATTTCGGGTTCTTAGAATGGTCCAACGGTTGAAGATCCACTGCTTCCACCTCCTCTTGAAGAGAAAGCTCCTGCCAGTGATCCGGTCGCCTCTAGTCCTTCAAATGATGCCTCTAACGATGTTATCTATGCCTCCATTTTATATCTTACTCCTTTACCTTCTTCTTTGAATGTAATAGAATAGTTTTATTAAGGAACAAGAACTTTCTCCTTGGTATTTTTATTCTTCTTCGTAGTCGTAATTCGTTTTGTAGACTCGTTCATGTTGCTTATCCATTTTTTAGGTTAGCCATAGTTGTCTAAATGAGCTGCACTGTGTATCTCCAGTTTGATTTTTTCGACTTGTCAGGAAGCTTTTACAGCTACATTCTTGATTGTGTTTGAATTTCGTTGATCTGAATTTTTTACGCTTTGATACGGTTGTCTCGAAGCTTTTATGAGAAGGCCGGTTTGTTCGTTCATCTTTTACCTCGTCGGTTTAGTGTACTAGTTGACCCGAGAATCTCTGAATTCATTCGTTCAACTTTCACTTCGTTGGTTTGACATTCTAATCAAACCAAAGTTTCTTTTATTGACTCGTTAGTCAACTTTCACTTTGTTGGTTCGATGTACTAGTCAACCCGAAGTTATTTTCATTTAATTGACTCGTTCGTCCAAACTTTACTTCGGTGGTTCATTCGACCTGAAGTTCCTTTTGAATTTAATTGACTCATTCGTCCAAACTTTACTTCGGTGGTTCATTCGACCTGAAGTTCCTTTTGAATTAAATTGACTCGTTCGTCCAACTTTCACTTCATTGGTTTGACATGTCAGTCAACCCAAAGTTGTTTTTATTTATTTGACTCGTTTATCCAATTTTCACTTCGTTGCTTTGACGTACTAGTCAACCCGAAGTTGTTTTCACTTAGTTGACTCATTTTTCCAAACTTTACTTCGTTGGTTTAACATGCTAGTCAACTCGAAGTTGTTTTCATTTAGTTGACTCGTTCATCCAACTTTCACTTCGTTGGTTTGACATACTAGTCAACCCGATGTTACTTTTGAATTAAATTGACTCGTTCGTCCAACTTTCACTTCCTTGGTTTGACGTGTTAATCAACTCGAAGTTGTTTTCATTTAGTTGACTTGTTCGCCCAACTTTCACTTCGTTGGTTTGACGTGCTAGTCAACTCGAAGTTGTTATCATTTAATTGACTCGTTCGTCAAACTTTCACTTCGTTGGTTTGACGTGCTGTCAACCCAAATTTGTTTTCATTTAGTCGACTCATTTATCCAACTTTCACTTCATTGGTTTGATGTACTAGTCAACCCGGAGTTGTTTTCATTTAGTTGACTCATTCATCCAACTTTCATTTCGTTGGTTTGTCGTGCTAGTCAAACCGAAGTTGCTTTTGAATTAAATTGACTCATTCGCCTAACTTTCACTTCGTTGGTTTGACGTGCTAGTCAACCCGAAGTTATTTTCATTTAGTTGACTTGTTCGTCCAGCTTTCACTTCGTTGGTTTGACGTATTAGCCAACCCGAAGTTGTTTTCATTTAGTTGACTCGTTCGTCCAACTTTCTACTTCGTAGTTGATCAGACCAAAAGTTTATTATATATATCCGATTTGCGTCTTGATTTTTGTCGGCTTGACATGCTGATTGCTCGTATGGCTGAGTTTTGATGCATTTATCCTGTTGTCTGCAAGTAAGATAGGGATTCCAAATTTGTAATTTTATTGATATTCCCTTCTGGATATTCTGACCAACCCTAACAATTGTTTTTCTTGAGCAGTTATGCTAGATTGAAGAGCGATTTGCTTTGTTCTCCTGATCTTGGCTTGGTTGATGTCGATCCTCGTGTTAGAAATTTATGTCTTTGATGTTTTGTCTCGTAGAGCCTTTATCTTCCGGATTTTCTATTTCGTTGTTCGTTGAATATGTTATTGTAGTTGCTAATGGACTCAGGGCGCTTTCTGACTTGGTAGCTGAATAGTGTTGAATTACCTGATAACGTTCTCATCAAACCCAAACTGTCCAATCATGCTTACATCAGCACCAAATTGTTCAATCATGCTCACATTCGCACTGAATTTTCCAATCATGCTCTCATCAGCACCAGTTGCCAAGGTTTAATCGGTTTTGTTGTCATCGATTTTGTTGTTGGTAATTCGGGTTGGGCTTGCATTAGTCAGTAGGTTCGTGAATTGTGTTAATTGACTGAAACAAGCTTTTCCATGTTATTTTACTGCGCATCAATAAACTGGTTTGTTTGGTTCCGTCTGGCTTGGTACTCCTACTTCAATATAGATATCTCTAGGGGGGAGGTGTTCCTGGCTACTTTTTCAGTTGGGTTGATCATTTCATCCCTCCTGGTCATGAAGTATAAGGCGTACATTAGTTCCCTGGGTTGTTCTTTCGATCCTGTAGTGGAATTTTCCTTTTCTTTTCCTTTGAGTTGATTGTCTGGCATTCCAATGAATCCGTCGAGTCGTCCTCTCTGAACCCAATGTTCAATTTCATCTTTTAGTTTGTAGTAGTCTTCAATATCGTTCCCATGATCCTTGTAGAAGGAACAATACTTGCTTTTGTCACTTTCTTCTGGGTCTCCTTTCATTCTGAGTGGCCAGTTGATGTTTTCCCAATTCGCCATATATTTCTGTATATTGGCTCGGATTGTCTTCAACACTATGTATGGTTTGTACGTCCTTTTCATCACACTTGTTATCTGCTCGTGTCTGAGTCGTGCCGATTGTAGCTTCCCGGGTTCTCGCTGGTTGGATTCGGTCATTCCATCATTTCGATGCCTCTTTGACTGAATGTTATCCTCTCGGGGTCCGTCATCTCGTTTTCTTTCCTCCCTCCTTTCTCGTTCTTTGAATGATTCTCCCTTTCTTGGTCATTCTTCTTCCTGGCCGCTTTCATCTCCTCGAGAGAAAAGTGTTTTTGGGTTGTTTTCAGCAGGATTACCATGTTTTTTGCAGGTTCCAGGTTGAAAGCATTGAAAAAGGGGCTTCTTTTTAGCCCGGTGGTGAAAGTAGTGGCGATCATATCATCGTTGCATCCACCGATCATTGTTAGCTCATTAGCGAAATGAGTGACGTATTCCCGTATCGTCTCTTCGGGCTTTTGCTTGATATGGATGAGGTAGTGTGGTCATTTCCTCATCCGCTGACTTCCGATGAACCTTGAGATAAAGGCGGTGGTTAGCACCTGGAAGGAGTCTATTGACCTCGGTGGTAAATTGTTGAACCAATTCATTGTTGTGGAGGTAAGATTAATCGAAAATGTTCTGCACAAGATTGACTCCATAGTCTTTTTCATCGCCATCATGTGGTGAAGATGCCTCAAATGATATGCTGGGTCGGTGGTGCCATCATACACTTTGAACATTGGTGGAGTGAACTTCTTTGGCATGGGAGTTATGATGAGGGCGTCAAATAATGGTGGCTTGGCTAGTTCGTACAATACGTTGGGATCCGTGACTCCGATTCTGAACGGGATTTCAACAGGCGTTTTGTCGCTCTGTGGAGTCTTACCCTGGGGAGGTTCATTGCTCTCGAAAATTTCCAGTTGAGATCCTGTAGGTGCCTCGTCACTTTTTGGGTTCGGTTGGTGGAGTTTTGCTAAGGCGACGCTTGGATAGGATCGATTGGCTGAATGCGCCTCGGTGAGCTTTTCCAACATCTTTTCCAGCATCTTTCTCATAAGTAGGTCTACCCGAGGATCTGTGGCGGTGTCGTCGGATGTCTGGGTTGTCTGAGCTATTGCATGTTGTGGATCTTTATTGTCGGGTGTAATTAACCCGATGGTCACTGATGCGTCTCGTTCGCGAGCTGATTGCGATACAGTGTTGCCAATAGGAAGGTTGTTTTGATCGTCCCTGGGTTGAGGATTTGTGGACTGTGTCATCTGTTCTGACAGTTTGTCGGTCGTTGATCAGACTCTAGTGAACTTCGTTTACTGTGGATCTTCTTTTCAGAAAGGAAACTTTTCGTTTTCCAAAAAATCTCATCCTTTTGTGAGTTTGACCTGCAAAATAGATGTTAGACTGCCAAAGACCACCTTTTTAGTGGCCCTGTGAGTTTGACCTGCAAAACAGATGTTAGACTGCCAAATACCACCTTTTTGGTGGCCGAAGGCACTCCGATGCTTAAGTCAGATACTCTGTTTGAAGAATGAAGTAAATCTGGACAAAACTTAGTTAAAATTGCATACCTTTGTCGAATGTTCCCTTTACCTTTTATAATGGTCGCAGTTATTCTCTGTGTGACTTAAGCATGTGAGGCGCAATGGAATGAGATGTTTCTCGTAACAATCTTCTTTTTTATGGAGATGCGTTCGTGGAGGCGTAAGTCCCTCCACGACTCTTTTTTGTGCAGCGTTCCTCTTCTTTATGAGAGAACTTGTATCGGGCTTTGATTTGTGCGAGCCTGAATTTCGTCTTCGATTACATTTTCCTTTAATGGGCCATGTTTGGGCCTTTATGATCTGTTTTAACCTTCTTGGATTTTACAAACTGGCTAGTAGATGGGACGTCATATCCTCGTGATGGATGTTTTCTACCACGTGTATGGTTGTGATGACGGTCTATTTTGATGTATCATCAATGATTTTACTAGGAAATTTAAAGTTCCATGGTTTCTAGAAAACTGGTGGAAAGATATTAGGGAGATCAAGGACTTTTTGGATATTGTTGCAATCATGTTTTTTGGGAAACCAATACTGTGGCAGACCCGATGGCAAGTTTAGAGTGCACGTAGAAAAAGCTTCGAAGGAATCTGATAGGGACATGCTTCTGGATAGACCCAAGGCAATCTTAATGTGTGATAAGTGTAAAACTTCATATATTCGAAAATAATTGTAAATCTTTCGAGTTTTCCACGAGTAAAGTCGTACCCTTTTGTATTTTTTTTTGGAAAAGTAATAAAGATCTGGCATCCCAAAATTGCCCCGCCACACTGGAGGTTTTTTTTTTTTTTTTTTAAGAAAGTTAACCTATACCTAATACATGTAGTTGATCATTTTTTTTTGGGGAATTCTAAATGTCGAGGAAATGAGCGAGGAAACCAGCGAGGAGAGTGAGGTGGAGGGAGGGGAACCATTCCCTCCCCTCGGGATGCGTGCAAGAAAATTCAACGCGCGCATCCCGAGGGGAGGGAATGGTTCCCCTCCCTCCACCTCACTCCCCTCGCTGGTATCCTCGCTCATTTCCTCGCCATCTAGCCTTATTCTTTTTTTTTTTCATCTCTCATGTCTCTTCCCTATTTTGTCAAATCTTCAATACTTATGTCCAAAGACGGACTTAAATAGGCTCGGGGAAAGGGACACCTTAGTCTTCAACTTCCTAAATTGATCCATACTAGAAAAATCTAAAGTAAGATGCAACAAATTAGTACACACTGTGACTTCGTAGCACTTCATAGAACCACTCCTTTACTTCCCTGGTTGGTTTCACCTATCCTTTTAATTTCACCTAATCTCTCTCAAGGTAAGCAGGCAACATCTTCTAATAAAGTTAGAGATCAGAGTGAGAAGGCGGGGTGGAGGGGGAGGTTGTTAACAGTGCACTTCAATCAAACCATCTCTTCCTCTTTGTCTATCCGTGAGTCAAAAGCTTCTCACACGGGACATGTGGCAGATATCCACACCTTGACACACCTCACTCAGCGTTCTCCCTTGAATTCTCTCACTATAAATTGTACAACAACAACCTTCAACTCTAAATTATGTATGTATCTTCTATTCCTCATGTGGACAAGAAGAGAGTTCCCTCAACTCAACGGTATGTATGTTTTCATCAGTTAGCTTTCAACTTTCAGTTGAACATAATTCTTCTTTATGAGTATGTTTTTGGCTCTGCATGCAATACTTTATATGGATCCCTGTTTAGTTTTCCTGCAGGTATGAACCATCGTTTCATTTCTCTATGCTAGCTGTTTCATCACAGAGTTTTGACGGATCGACGGAAGATGTGTGCATATATACATGGGTGAGTGGTTTCCATGTTTTTGCTTGTCATGTAAACAGCCCTTGCTCATCCACCTTTGTTTCGTTGTCTGTTCGACCTTGAACTAATATTTTTAGCTTCTTTTTTAAAAACAAAAAGAAAACCTAAATACCTTTATCACTTTCTTAATTTACAGTCTGATCATGTCACGCTATAATACATAAGTTCCCATATCCACAAGAAGGCAGCTTATCTACAAGACTAAACTACAAACCTATTAAATTAAGACCATCCTATCTAGAAAGCTAAATTTTTTAAGAGACTTCAAGACAACTAACTAGACAGTGTTAACAAGTGTAACCAATTGCAACTACCAAATCACGTGGTGAGTAGATTGCCTTGAGCAACCATTTCGTTTCATTTATCTTTCTGGACTGTAGGAACCCCACATACAACTTCCAGACATATAAATACACACACACCAGATGAAACCAATTATCTTAACTAATTAATTAAATTATAATGATTAAGCAAGTTGAAATGAGTATATCAAGTGAACAATACTACAGAACATGACTGTGAAGGGTGAAAAGACTCCAAAATTTTAACTAGATAGGTAAACTATATATAAAGATATCAACTGCTTTAGAACATAGAACATAACTGATGCATTAATGGAAACATAACAGGTATGGGGTACGCGGATATTAACACCCTCCTTTCTTGAAGATTTAAAAAATAATTTACATATAAATGAAGATTTACATGCATGCAGTTTATATATATATATATTTTTTATTTTTTTTTTTATTTGTTGTAAAAGCTATACATGGCCAAGTTTGCATTTCTATTATTAATTTTCTTGCAAAAAGAAAAAAACAATTGGTACTATAAAATTTACTCGCTGAGCTAGGACCCATGGCTCTCCCCCGCCCCTTTGAATTAGATGATGAAGATGTACTAGCTATATCTAGACCATTAAATGGGACACTAAAAAAAAAGAAAACAATATATACTGAAGGACACATTGATGTTAAAGAACCAGTAAAGTCAATCCTGTAGTCTACTAATTGTAGCTCAGTTGGTCGGACATTCACTCTTCTTGTGAGAGGTCGCGAGTTCGAGACTTACCAGTTAGGATTTGTGAGCTTTCGCCCAATTATTAGGAGCACATGTGTTCCACCGTTGATAAGCCTTCGGGTATTGAATGCAACTGCTTAGATGGACTAGATCGGAGCGAAGCGAAAGCGAGTCTTCATGCAAGGTGGAGGCGTGGACCAGAGCGAAAGCAAGTCTCTATGCAAGATGGAGGCGACGAGAATATTAAGTGGCAACAATATTGTAGCCTTCGGGTCTGGTTTGATTAACCCTATAGGATCAGCCTTCGGGCATTGATTAATAAATAAATAAATAAAAATGGTCAACGACCAAATTTTAAAAATTAAAAATAAAAAATAAAAAATAAAAAAAAGTCAATCTTGTAATCCAGTAGAGTTGGATTGCATGTAAAAACTAATGTCGCCTTTTGTTTAGTGCATATCTCATCGATTTTTACATTTCACCCACCCAATCAAAGACAATAAATGAAGTTAATACAATTCCATCACAAATCTTGGCTTTCTTGATTAGATTAAACAAAAAATTCTTTCAATTTTTATTTTAAAAATAAATTTAAAAAAAAAAACCTTGTCTTTAAAAGTAGCTGTTTTTTTACACAAATTAAACATAGAAATAAATGGCAATGTAAAACCTTAATATATATGAAGCTCGTAGTCATGGTTAAGGTCGAACAGACAACAAAGTTGAGGTAAAAGCAAAGGACTGCATACTTGACAAGTCCTGGCATGGAGACAAACACCTACACTCTTTTACCTTGCAAAGCGCATTCTCAAAGAGACAGACAGCTGAATGTCAAGTTCTGAATTTTCTCAGAATTATCAGGTATTCAGGTTAGTAATATCTCATGGTAATGTCAATTCTGTTTTGCACCTAGATTATAAAGGAATATGTCTAGAATAGTTTAACTTCAAAGCCTAGCTAGCTGTCGGCATTTTTAGGGTGTGTTTAGTTGCATGGAATCTTATGTCATGGGAATCTATGAGGGGCTCCTACATTTTAGGTTAAACTGATATATCACTCCACATCTACCATTTAATTTTGTGATCAATGGTGGGAATGGAAGTCCCATGAACATGGGAATCTCACTCCTTGATCACCCAAGGCATGTGATTCTCATGTTCATTGGACTTCCATTCCCACCATTAATCACAAAACTAAATGGTGGATGTAGAGTGATACATCAATTTAGCCTAAAATATAGAGATTCTCTCATAAATTTCCATGACATAAAATTCCATGCAACCAAATACACCCTTAGTGGGTGAATACAAATCCACTATAATATAACAATCACAATAACAACAGACATGAAACATGTAGTATTCAAGTATTGTCATAGGACTATAATCTATTCTGATGTTTGTTGTGGTGAAGCCTAAACCTTGTTCTAATTCCATATTGTAAAAATTTTATGATGTGGTCCACATATATTAGTACTTCATTATTTCTAAATACATGGATTAATAGTTTATAGAGTGAATGCAATCATATTAGAAATTTTATTGGCAACAGGAGTTGTATGTTTTCTATAATTATATCCTACTTTGATGGAATGGAAAGTAAGAATTATCATCTAATTAGGAAACTGTATCTCTCTTCCTTTACTCTATAAATACACTGATCCATTGATGTGTATGTATGTTGTACATTTTGTAATAGAAGAGTGCAAGAGAGAGAAACAAGTTTTCTTATTATTTAGGTTCATGATTCTTACTCTTCGAAATCTGATGCTTCAACAACGAATTAATCAAGCGCTATGGATCAAGGTATGTCATGAATCTTAATGAGATAAGATCCTATAGTTTTTTCATGTGGTATCAAAGCGAGCGTTATTGAATCACTATGATTTCCGCTTATAAATAATCATGGACTGTTCAGTTATACAAACGTCCTTGATCGGCCAGGAACGATGCAACAAAGAGCAGCGAGGGTGCTTTTGCGGACTCTGTTTCGTCTGCTGTGCAAGACATTATTAATACAGAGTAGCTGAGGACTCTATTTCATCATGCAACAAAGAGTTTTTATGCTCTTTGCTGGACAGATTGGTGTTTGCGGGTCGATGGACTTGGCTGTCTAGTGTTGATGCACGTAGTGGTATGTTGGCAATTTGTTCACTTATAGGCCATAACTTGTTATTAGCAAGTTTATCATGTTACAATTGATGTAAATGTGGGGAGGAGCTGGATTTTTGGAAAGAGGCTTGATGAGCAATTTTGAGGTAGGACTCTGTTTAGACTTTAGTGTTTGTCATTTAGATAGGCATTTGGTCCAGTCTTTTGTTGCTTGGTTTTTAATACGGGTAAAGTGGTAATGTACCCTCGTTTAGTTTGTAAATCAATTTTTTTTAATAAGAAATAAAGGTCTAGCATCCCATAGTTGCCCCTCTCCACCGGAGATTTAATTTTAAAAAAAAATCATGCTTGATTAAAATGACTGATTGAATCGTTGTTGAATTATGATTGTATTACCTTTTGAACATCTAAATTTACATATTATTCATGTGTGGTAAAATTGAAACCATGTCAAAATGTTATGTGTGATTTTGAAAATCCATTGAAAGGTTTATTTTTTATGCCTCATTGCATAACATGATTTTATGCAATCATTATTCGGAATTATATCGAAATTCTATTTTAGAACTTAGAATTGGGTTTGAGTAAATTAAAGCCCAAATTTAAATTTATAAATGTTGACATTGGATTTTTTTTTTTTTTTTTAAAGACTTATAATGTGTTGAAATTAAGATTAGAAGCTTTTCCTATTTTAAACATAATGGTGACCTCATTATGGTCTTGCTCAAATTTATGTGTTTGCAAATCTAATTTCATGTTTTATGTTTCCACTGCATGTTATAGTATATGAAGATTGAAGATGAAGTGTTAGTTACAATGTTATAGACTGGTTTGATATTTGCATATTCATTTGCCCTCAAGGACTATGATATTTTTATAGTGGATTTGCCAATGGAGAACTAGCTCAGCGGGTAGAAACGTGCCAAAAGGTATCACAAGTCTAGGGTTCAAATCCTACCGCCATTTGAGGTGGGAGGGACTAAGGGAGTATAAATAATAATAATAATAATAATATTTTAAAAAAATTGTAATGGATTTGAGTTAACTCACTGATTCTCATAGGTATCAGATTTTGATTTGTACGTAAATATCATGATCAAAATTGAAGATTTTTGGGCCTAATTAGAAATTAACTTGGATGTAACCAACTCAATGGTATTTTGTTTTACAGAAATTCTAGGTGTCGAGGAAACCAGCAAGGAAATGAGCGAGGGGAGGGAGGTGGCGGGGTGGGAACCGTTCACCTCCCTCGGGATGTGTTCCATCTTTTTTTGTGCACGCATCCCGAGGGAGGTGAACGGTTCCCACCCCGCCACCTCCCTCCCCTCGCTCATTTCCTCGACACCTAGAATTACTCTTTGTTTTATTTGTCTCCTGCTTAAAATAATTTATTTAGTACAAACTAAGGCTACCAAACCGGCCCATGTAGCCCAGACTGAGGACCGCCCCGAAAGTTTAAAATCCAAAATTTTTAGGACCAAACTCGGACCGGGTTAGCCGGTTAACCGATTTTTTGGGCCGATCTCGATCCAGCCAGTTTTTCTATCCAATTTTTTCCGGCCCAGTTTTTAAGCCCAATGTTTTTCAATTCTTTTAAGCCAGTTTTCAGCCCAATTTTCTCCAGCCCATTTTTTAAGCCCAATTTTTTTAAGCCAGTTTTTCAGCCCATTTGGTCCTATTATTTTTCAAATCCAATTTTTTTTTTTTTTTTTTTGCCAAAATACACTAAGAAATTTCATGTATCTAAAGTCCAAACTAAAAACATCTTTGCTGGTGCAGCAAGTAAGAAGAACACATCTATAACCTGATAAAGCTAGAACTGATACTCAATGTCATCATAGTAAGAAGAACACACAACAAATTCAATTTGAGCCTTTAGATTTGTATTCTCCATGTCTTCGACACTCAAATTCAATTTAAGCCTTTAGATGTGTGATGGTTAGAGTTTGTTGGGGCATAAAAGTAAAAAAAAAAAAAAAAAAAATCTTTCTCCAACCTCCCTCTTTGTGATCCGTTAGATTCTTATGTTTGGATAAATTTCAGCCGCCTTTTATCTCCATCCTTAAACACCATTAGGGCATGTTTGGTTGCTCAATGGAATGGGTTTGACCAATGGTCATAGCCATTCTTGTGTTTGGTTTGGCATAAAAAGTGTGTAATGGGAATGATCATTACAAATTTCATTATAATGGGCATTCTTTCTCAACACCCTATAAATGTTCATTACAATGCTCATTGTAATGCTCAACCCTCAATTTGTCTTATTTGCTCTCCTTACCTAACATAGATGCCTCCTTACCCACCATAAATCCAAAATTCATGGTTGGTAATTGAGGGCGTAATGGTAAAGACACAAATCATTCTCATTCATATTCCATCGACTAACCAAATATAGTAGTATTCTCATTTCCATTCCTATTCTCATTCTCATTCCCATCAATTCTCATTCCATTGAGTAACCAAACATGCCCTTATGATTAGTTATATGGAGTAAGGTATTTCTCGTGCCTTCGACACTCAAATTGTTTGATTAGAAGAAAATTTTCAACTTTGGCTAGGGGTATTTTAGTCCCATGCGAACATAAATTTTTGCCAAACACTCGCTCATTCCCTCCTCTAAATATCCATGATATCTTTATGTTTAGATAAATCTCAGTCGTCTTTTATCTCCAACATAAAACACCACTCTGAATTGTAATATAGATTGGTCAAAATTATTTTTTCTCTATAATTTTGATAACCTGATATTGCAATATTGGACAATACTTTTAAATTACATGAAATCAAATCATTTTGGTTATAACTTGGTAAATTTGGTCATATTATGATTCATTTTGGGCTTAATGATTTAGTAACACATTAAATATGCAAAAAATGACTTTTAAGGCCTACTATTTTACGAAAAATACCATTTAGATACTGTAGTTGATATAATGGCAAATTTGTAGCTACTTTTATACTATTATGACCAACAAGGACTATTTTATTAACTCAAGTTAACCTATAAAGTTATTAGACATTTTTACCCTTCCTAAACATATAGAAAATCTATTTGTATACTTTTATGACTAACAATGACTCTTTAATTAATTATTATAATTATAACCAACCAACTATTGTTTGGTTTAGGTTGTATAACTTTATGATTTATGGCTTTTATTTTCACAATCACTCTCCAAAACATATCTAATGGAGCCAAAAATATCACATTGTTTTTATATTTTACTTATTATTATTATTATTATTATTATTATTATTATTATTATTATTATTATTATTATTATTATTATTATTATTATAGCTTACTGCAAAGATCAATCATAATTTTTTTTGTCCTTAATAGTCTCCTCAACTTCAGCTGTCACTTGTTGATGGCAACTTTAATGTATTCCAAATTACAGATTGTTTAATCCCTTATCTATTTCGCAAATACTAATCTTTGTAATAAATTAATTAACTTGAGTTTGTTCATGTAGACCAAGTCAAGTTTTGGGGCTATTAACGATTTGAGTTAAGAGGTAAATACTGCAATTTTTTATAGCTAAAATTATGCCACAAAAAAAATAATAAATAAATAAATAAAATAATTTTGTGATATTTCTGACTCCATTATATGTATTTTGAAATGTGTAAATTGACGAAAGTCATGGACTTATATAGCATAACCCAAATAGATCCAACAATTATTGAAATCGTGCGGTATACAACGTTAAATAACAAACTGATGACTCTCTATTTTAAAAAAATTGACAATTTAAGTTTGAGGCTATTAATGAGCGAGATAAGAGATAATGTTATTACCTACTTAGAAATGAAATCATCCATTCTCCCTACACACAAAATAATAATAATAATAATAATAATAATTATTATTATTATTATTATTATAATAATAATAATAATAATAATAATAATAATAATAATAATAATAATAATAATAGTTCTGTTAGAACTATTAATAAAAGAGTCCTTATTGGTCCGAAAAGTATAAAAATATGTTTTCTATTTGTTTATGAAGGATAAAAATATCTTATAAATTTATGAGTTAACTCGGGTTAATAAAAGAGTCATTGTTGATTATAAAAGTATAAAAGTATAAACAAATTAACCATTACATCAACTACGGTATCTAAATGGTTTATTTTTTGAAAAATTAAGCCGTAAAAGTCATTTTCCGTTAAATATGTCTAAGCTATAACTTCTTTTCAGATTCTGCATGTGAAATTGTATCTATTTTGTCCAAATAATTGTAAATTTTATGTTGCCTTACTTAACATATTTTTCAGAGTTTAAATTTTGGAGTTTAGGAAGTCGTGAATTTGACACTTATGACATGGATACTTTAATGCCTAATTAATGTTAATTGCATTAAAATACTTTGAATGTTTTGTATTTGAGTAGCAATACTCGAATTAATTTTTTCTATAACTGGAATATATGATTATGAATTATCATTATCATTATTATAATTGAGCATTTCTTTCGATTTTAAATAAAATGATATTAGTGTTTTCCAAATTAGAGATAAAGATTTAATCTTGAATTCAAATTTAAAATTTTATGAAAGTCATGGTTAGATATTATTTTTCCCCACCTTTCTAGATATACTGGTAAATTTTTTGTAAGTCATTTATCTTTAGTCTTTAAGCATGAAGTTATGAACTACATTTTCACTTTGAATTATTATGCTCAAACTATGTGCTTGTATTCATAATAGAATATTTCATGTTCCGTTGCACAATCTTATGATTATGATGATTATAATTATTTATTTATTTATGCATGTTGATGAAACATCAATCAGATCATACGATCACAGCCGTACATGTGGCATGGGCTAACCCTAACACGAGAAGGCTTCGGCGCAGTCCCAAGCGGATCCATGCACAAAATGTTGTTTAGCCCATAAGTTAGGTACCCAAGCCCAAGTCATGCAAGCTCAAGCGGCACGGGTCTTAGGGCTTGGCCTAGGACAATAAGGCTCGAATACGCATCTCAGAACTGTCACAGGCCCGAGATCCACTCACACGAAATAAGTTCTTAGCCCAATCAAGCATTAGGTCCTAAACAGAGCTAAGTGCCAAAGAGACTCAGTCATGCACATATAAGATCTTATGCGATATCTCCTCCCTCCATCACGCCCTCAATCGGAGGGACAGTTGGGAAGGGAACACTCGCTATAAATCCATCACGCCCTCGATCGGAGGGACGGTTGGGAAGAGAACACTCACTATAAATCATGGTGAAAGGAAGAAGAAAGGTGCGCATACACATTGCAATTTACATACAGTCTTCACTATTCCTTGCAACGATATCTGAATTAAGCATCGGAGTGCCTTCAGCCACCACAAAGGTGGTCCTTGGCTTAACCGCAGCCCACTTTTGCAGGTTTGAGATCAGCAAGATCAGATCTGAACACATCAGCTAGGTGTTGTTCGTGGGGAAAGACAATTAGTTTTCCCTGAAACAAACATGCAAAATTCTTTGTAGCTAAGCAAAGCATCAAGAAATAGTCACTAGCAATAGATCTCGAGCATTCAACAATGCCTAATTAACTAGACAACTCTCTGGCTAGAGAAGCCCAACCACAGGGTCAAACCGATCCAACCAAGGGAGTAGAGCATTGCATGGCCCAGCCCCTGAGGCAACCGCGACCGACCCTCTCATAGACCAGATCCTGCTTCATATGGATCATCTAGCGTGGGTGATGGAGAGACTCACTCAGGATCGACAGCTGCCACTCAAAGGTGACAGAAATTCCACACCAAAGAGGATGTTCGAGAGCACGTTCAGAAAAGTTGGAACCTCCCAAGGGAGGAGGAAAAAGTTGGCTGACATGAGAGCTTAAGGGACGACGGGGACCAACCCCCGAAAAGAGATCGTACCACGGTCATAAATCTTCTCCGACTAGGGGCAACCAATCTGGCGTCTTGTATGACCTCATTGTCCATCCATTCTCGAAGGAGATCATGAACGCCCTATTACCAAAGAAGTTCGTCCCGCTAAAAATCGAATTCTATGATTGAACATCATATTCGTCAGATCATCTTCGTCATTACCAAAACATAATGGCGCTGAAAGAAAGTTCAAAAGTCATCCTGTGCAGAACTTTTCCCACCAACCTGAAGAAGACTGCACTGACCTGGTTCCACAGTCTCCAATTAAGATCTGTCAATTCGTTCCAGGTCTTGGTAAAATCATATATCACCAAATTCTTCACAAGCCAACGAATCAGAAAATGGCCTCACTGCCTGCTAAATCTCAAACAGAAGTAGGGCAAGACACTCAGAGAGTATATCACATGTTTCAACGATGAGCTGACTCTAATCGACGGTTGAAGTGACGATACGTTGGTCACCGCATTCACTTCTAGCCTCCAAGAAGGTAAGTTCTACAACTTCCCCCACTTTGGAACTCCCGATGGATATGGCGGACTTGCTGAAAAGTGTGCAAAAGTTTATTATTTTGGAAGAGATGCTAGCCACTAAGAAAGTAGACGAAAATGAAGCCAAGCAGACCCCCAGTGCCCGAGACAAGATAGAGGAAAAATGTGCAAAAAAGATATGTCAAAAAGGAGGAAAAACGACAATAAAATCGAGTCTGACAAGACCAAACCTGATAGGGCCACCAACTATGTCAGCGCAAGGTTCACTGAGTTTGCTTCCCTCAACTCCAACTTGGCCAAAGTCCTTTCTGCCATGAAAACTGGGATGACATCAAGTGGCCTTCCAAGATCAAAACGATTTTTTTAGGCGTGATAGGAGCAAGTATTGTGCCAATCACAAAGATCACGGCCACATCACCTAGGACATCCAAAGTCTCAAAAATGAGATAGAGTATTGGGTTCGAAGGGAAAGACTCGGAGAATTCATAAATTCTAACGAGAAGTAGCCCCAAAAGAAAGAAAAATAAGAAACGACCCTAGAGGTCGAAGAAAAATTGCATACGTCATTTATGTCTTGCACAATGCGCACAATGGATCAGACCTGACATTCACCGAGCAGAGCATGCAAGGGGTTTACTCCCCTCACAATGATGCCTTGCTTATCACGATTGCAATATCGAGATGGGGCGTCAAAAGGTCACTGGTGGACACGGGAAGCTCCGCCAATATCCTGTTTCAAGGAAGCTTTTCGCAAGATGTGGCTGAATGAGGAAGCGCTGAAACCGGACAACCAAGTGATGGCGCCTCAACGGCTCTCGAAGTTACTCAGTTGGGAGAATCAGCCTACCCCTAGGAGCAGGGGAACCAATAAAGTTCATTATGACGGAGTTAATTGTGGTAAACAACATACAATATAATTATGGGAAGACCTTGGCTCCACTAGATGGGAGCATTGGTTTTCACACGGCCCCAGTGCCTCAACTACCCTATCAACAGAGAGATATGGACAATCAAGGGATATCAGTATTCCGCCAGGGAATGCAGTACATGGCAGTGAAGCTATCGGGTAAGTAACCCCAACAACTTAAATCCCCCTGAAGAGAGATGAAACAACAAACCAAGGGCTTACTGGTAAGAAGCAACAAGAGTAGCATGTAACCTTTTGAAACAGATCAATAAAGGTAATCTCTTTAAAAATGACTATATTCCATGCTCAACTTATTCTACAGGAGAAGACATGATTCTAATATGGGGGCCAAAATGGCGCACAAGCGGCCGAGCCTAGCCCCACATAAGGAGACAATGGCTGGGTCAGGCTCTGATATCATTCTGTCATGACCTGATCCACAGAGTACTATCTTGTCCGCTTTGGGCCCAAGGCCCGCACGGTTTTAAAATGCGTAGTACTTTGTAGATTCAAACTCGTACATATATAGTACATCACCCTCCCGCACCCAAGCAATATGGGAATATGATCTCACATTTGTAGCTTGCCAACCCTCTTGGGATCTATGGCTCTTGGGCTTCTCCTGCACCCTCCCCCTCAGGTCCGCCCACACAAGGGTATCACAATGGCGCACAAGCGGTCAAACCTATTCCTATTCAGGATGTCGACAGCTTGTCAAATAAGTGGCCTAGTCTGCCTCAGGAGCCAAGGCAACGCAAGTGTAGATCGAACCCACTCCACGGACAGTTCACTGCAAGCGGGTGAATCAAGTTCACGGATGACTCACCGCTTATAAGATAGCCCAGTCCGACCACAGGACTACGATGGCACGCATGCAGACGGAACCCAGTTCACGAACGGTCACTGCAAGCAGGCGAGTCTAGTCCACGGATGACTCACCGCTCCTAAGATAACCCAGTCTGACTTTGGGGACCAAAATGGCACATAAGCGGTCGAGCCTAGCCCCACTAAAGGTGACGATGGCTCGCCGCACAAGTGACCTAGTCCGCCAATTAACAAAGGTACAACACATCGAATTGAGCCCAGTTCACGGACAACTTACCGCTCAAATAAAGTCTAGCCCAAGCATGCACAAAAGACTTTTTCCCAACTCAGGTCCTCTCAAAGACTGAGCCTAAAGAGTACATGAGCCTAGCTCGTTCGGGCAAAAATGGTTCCTTAGCAACCCAATTCATGTTCAGGATTGAGGTAGATTATAAATTCTAGCCTAGACAAGCATTGAAGACTTCGTCCCAGCTCAGGTCCTCTCAAGAACTAAGTCTGAGGAGTATGAGAGTCTAGCTCGTTTCAGCAAAAATGGTTCTTCAACAACCCAACTTCTATTCAGGATTAAGGTAAATTAAAAATTCTAGCCTAAACAGGCGTATAAGACTTATTCCCAACTCAGGTTCTCTCAGAGACTGAGTCTGACGGGTACAATAGCCTAGCCCATTCGGGCAAAGATGGTTCCTCAGCAACCCAATTCATGTTCAAAATCGAGGTATATTGTAAAGTCTAGCCTAAATAGGCATTAAGCCCTACTTTAAGTGGGGTCGATACACCAACATGTTCAGCCTCTGCTCAGCCTAATCTAAGCAAGAATTATAAATGGCAAGTACGACAGCTACAAGCACAGACAAGTTCAGAATCAAGAATAGCCTCAGGGTCAACAGTAAGCTTTGGAACAACAGGATCAGAGGTCATCTCTGCGACAGGTGGATTGGCCTCAGGGCCACACTGTGGGGAAGAAGGAGAATAGTCATCCTTTTCAAGGGGGCAAAGGCCACCAACCTATAGGTGGAAAAGTCCCAACCCTGATGATCTTGCACAATGTAGTCCAACAATCCAGCCTACCAGCAACAACCTTGCTGAAATCAGAAATCCCAGTGGCATCAAGGATGTCCTTCTCCTTTACCGTCTACCGTGCCTTCAAGCTAGACATCTCTTCATGAACTCTGGATAGGCCACTTTCATAGTCTGCCAGCTTGCGCTCAGCCGCAACTCAGTTTGGACACTCAGATTCCCGTTCCTGAGTAAGTTGGGACACTTGCAGCAGAACAACGTCATAGAGTTCCTTTTGTCGAGAAAACTCAGCGCGTTCGTGATCCAGAGCACTATAGATTTCAGCAGCAGACTTCTGGGCAGATGCAAGAAAGTCAACAACCTTCATTTGTTCAACTACCAATATGTCCTGATCCTCTCGAACTCTCCCAAGATCCGTCATCAAATCCGTCCGGGCAGCAGGGTCTCATCCAAACTCTCATGGACTCCTTTCAGCCGGACCTCCAGGTCAGCTTGAGCATTCAAATCCTTGTCCAAACTCTCACAGACATCCCGCAGCAGAGCCTCCAAGTCGCGACAGATGGTCAATTACTTGCCCAGCTAATCCAATTAAAAAATAGCAGCCAAAAGCTGCAACTGCTGCTAGCGAATGACCTCTCAAAGTCTCAATGACATAAACCTTGTCCTGCGCAGAATCCACTTCAGTGCTCAGTATCTTAACATATGTAGGTGGGTCATCCTCTAATAAAAAATCGAATACATAGTTACAAACAAAAAGTGTAATTAAGAGGCCAATGACAAATAAAAAAGTATTAGCTCACCTGCATGAGTTGCTTCAACCCTTGATTAAGATGGTCCCCCTCGGGTATCTCTTCCAATGGTGGACGATCAAACAAACAAGAAAAATACCTTCTCAGAAGCTGCATAAATCTGTGACTCTGATCAACCTCCTGGTGCCACATATGTCGACCATCAGAGCTGAGGTGAATAGCGCCCGGGCAGCGAAATTCAGTGTTCTAAAAAGCGCTAGGCGGGCGGCGAGCAGGAGACTAGCGCCTAGAGGACTAGGCAGGGGCCTAGGCAGTTTTTAAATTATAATATATAATTTATAGTTTATAAAAGTCAAACATAATAGCATATAAATCACTTCTTATTCAATGCCAATATACATATGCAAAATGCATTAAAAAACAAAGTCTTAATTTTTTTTTACTCGAACTGGAATTAAAAAATAGAAATTATTTTTTCAAAAACCCACCTAAGAAGCCGCCTAGCCCACCTGGGCGGCTCCCAACTGCCTAGACCGATTTTTAGAACACTGTCGAAATTTGATGCAAGCGCCAGAATGGAGAAATTTGGGATCAGGGATGAGTCTTGCGCCCCTTTGCAACTACGACCTCCGAGGAGGGAGGAAACCACAACTCCCTTCCCTTTGCTAGTAACAGGTGGCAAGGAAGCGGAGCGAACCTGAGAATCCAAGCACGGCGACGATTCAGATGAACCGTGAGCAGAATCCTCCAAAGCAGATGACTCTCTTAGGGTGCCCGAAACCGCCAACAGGTCACAGGCAGCTCCCCTCAGAGCACAAAAGTCCAAGCATAAGTCACCGCCAGTGGAAAGCTTCACGGTGGCCTCAAGAAGACTAGCATGGGCGCCCTTGAGTTGTTATTTGTTTAGACTACTTGGGTGCTCCCCCAAGTAAGACTAAGGTGCTCCCCCTCAAGGAAGACATCGGGGAATGAAGGCAAGGAAGTAGACTACCGGGCTCAAGCATTGTCTTCTCAGAAGCACGAAAAGCTACGACTGGTTGGGATTGCTTGACAAGCTCCCTCTCCATAACAGACAAAGGAGCGGAGAGGGCTACTTAGGCAGGCCCCACCTTGACCTTTTTGGACTTGCGAGTCGGGGGAAGCAACCCCTATATAGTCTTCGCCTTAGACGAACTGGAATCCCTCGCAACTATCTTCTTCTTCGTCCTAAACGCTCTGGCGCCAAAAGAACCAGTTGGAGCGGTCAGCGCTCGGCCCACCCTACTTACCTCGTCGAAGAACAAACCATTGCGCTCGATAAATGCATCACTAAGTTAGGCTGAAAGGGGCATAAGCAGTAGGGAAAGAAAGTCGACTTTAGCTATGTCCTCCTCATGAGAAAAAGCAACAACGTCGTGCCCCCTAGAGAAAATAGGTGGCATGTCATACATACAATAAACATCATGCCAAAAATATCTAACAAGAAAAGTCAGAGGACTTACTAACATTCTTGAAGTTGTAATAGACCAACTGGTTCTCGTGATCAAAGTATCCTAACTGCACAGAAGCAAAGAAGCAGTGCCGCTGCAAATTCTTCATGTCCTCTTAATTCTCACTAAAGTAAGAGGCATTCACCGGCCAACAGGTGCCATGGATGCTCGTCCTGATAGAAGCCATGGAATGAATCAACCTAGGCGTTAGGTGGAGACCAGCAGAATCCTCTACCCATTTGGTGGCAACTGGGTCTAAGCGATACCATGAAATGACAGGAATTCTCAAATAATTTAAGGAACACGGAAGTGTAGGCTCACTCTAAACATGGCCTTATACAGAGCTTTGTACCCCTCCCTTGGGGTTATCGGAGACTTGTCATCCCACATAAGCGTTAAGCTTCAAGTACCGAGGATCTGATATCGGCTGCGAAGGTCAATGAGATTCCACTCCGACATCATAGACATCCCAAAAAACTCAGTACAAACAACAAGACGGTCAAGCGAGAATCAAGTAGTCATGATCGGAAAGAAGTTTGCACCTAACCCGACTGAAGATAGTTATTAGCAAATAAACAGGAACTCAAGCAGAAAAATGTCAGACTCCCTCGAAGATCAATAAAGATTTGACTTGCAGGGGAAACAATCACCAAAAACCGCTTCACAAGCAATAACTGCAGCACAAAAGCCCAAAAGGCGCTAAAATATATCATCATGATGTCGCATAGACCCCTTAGCACAATAGATCCCTAAGCACAGACAGTTAGTGGCCAAATACGCAGACCTACAAACTAAGAGGAATAACTAATGAAACATCAATCAGTCATATGATCACATCCATCCACGTGGCATGGGCTAACCCTAACATGAGAAGGACTTCAGCGCTGTCCCAAGCAGACAATTCACAAACTGTTATTTAGCCCGTAAGTCAGGTGCTCGAGCCCAAGTCACGCCATCCCAAGAGGCACGGGTCTTAGGGCTTGGCCCAAGACAATAAATCCCAAACACAAATCTCAGAGCTGTCACAAACTCGAGATCCACTTGCACGAAATCAACTCTTAGCCCAATAAAACATTGGGTCCTAAACAAAGTCAAGTGCCAAAGAGACTCGATCATGCACAGGTAAGATCTTATGCGACATCTCCTCCCTCCATCACGCCTTCGATCGTAGGGACAGTAGGAAGGGAACACTCGCTATAAGAAATGGTGAAAGGAAAAAGAAAGGTATGTATACACATTGCAATTTACATACAGTTTTCATTCTTCCTTACATGGATATCTGACTTAAGCATCGGAGTGTTTTCGGCCATCACAATGGATATCTTACTTAAGCATCGAAGTGCTTAACCGCTGCTCATTTTTGCAGACTTGATATCAGTGAGATCAACAAGGACAGATCTGAACGCATCAAATATCATCAACAATATGATATTTGCATATTTAATCGTGTTAATAGTTGCCACAATGACTCAATCGTAAGAAGATGCAAATATCGTCTACGTATTTTTGTTAAATGACACCTCTTATTTATATAAATATATAACGTGACTAACTTATTAGTGCCATTAAACGGTTGATAAATAAAAGTTATTATTTTATTATGATAATTGTAACATAAATTCATATTTTATTAAATTGGTAGTCGCTACAGTGGCTCATTATTATTGAAATATGCAATCAATATTGTACTATCGTAACTTAATATTTTAGGTCGTATAGTAAAACAATGATAATAAAAGCAATTTCCTAACAATATAAATAAGCTTTTAGTCCACGTGTCAAATTTTATTTATAAGGTTAGGTAACTGAAATAGAGTCGTTACGATTTCTTAATTAGATTTGTAATTGGATGCCCATAGATAGCAAACTTATCTAATTTTTAAATCTTGTGTTTGTTAGTCCTAATATTATGAATTTGGAATGAACGTTTTGTATCTTGCAATATTTGCCCACAGATATATTTCAACGAAACTATTTGTTTACTCTTAAAATATTTAAAAACATGTTTACTGAAACTTAATGATCTTATCGAGGAAAACACTATAATGAAAGAATTTTCATTAAAAAAAGATTAAATAGACATGTATTATGCTTATGTCAATAAATAATATTAGTCATTCGCTTCAGTTTGTGTATAATATTAATGAAAATAAGGATGGAAAGATATAGTTTGTAAATGACAATGAACGAGCATCTTCCACTAACCTATTATGTTTTTGGACTCTTAATAAATATTAACAAAGAAGTGTTTCTTCTATAAAAAGTTGATATATCTTCATAAAGATTGTCCTAATAGAATGACGTGTTTGAAAATAATGGCAAATGTCTACCCTTGTATTTAAAAAATATATATTTATTATACTTGGTGGATCCGCTTTAGTGTTATTATTCATGCTTCAAATTTGATGTATATTATGATCATACATTATAACGTTGAAACTAAAATGTAGCATATGATAAAGTAATAATCTTCTTGAGATTATTTATATTAACATTTTATGGATTATTCTCTACATTTTGTTTTAGTAATGAAATGTATTTTATTAAATTTATCAATGACATTCTTATTATAATTATGTCTACATAATGCATAAAAAATCTCAGCTTGTACACGTGAAGTGTACGTTATTGAGGTTTTAGTGATACCTATATAAAAGTCAATGGTATCATATTTGATAAATTTGTAAATACTATGATCAGTGTGATGAAAGATGTCTTGACTTATTTGTTAAAATTTTGAAAAGCGAGGTATTTGTGTTTCATACAAAATGTAAAAGGCACCTAAGGAAAGTATTGTTGCTAAATGCGTAATCGTAATTTAATGGTTAGAAACATTGTTCTAAAAATTGCTAGGCGATAAGCGAACACTGGTTAGAAGTATGGGTGGGTCGAGCCGGTTAACCAGACCGTGTAGCCCAAACTGAGAACCGAACCAAATTTTGAAAGTCGGAATTTCACAGACTGAGCCCGACCTGAGTGACCCCGATTAATCGGGCTTCGAATAACCAAAATTTTGGGCCGGATCGAGCCGATATCCGTCGAGCCCTAAATTTTCAGCCCCAACTTTTCCAGCCCGTTTAATGCCCTCCAACCAGGTGTTCAAGAGCTTTGGATCCCATCACTGAATTCTTGGTCAAACAATACTTTGGCAAAGGGTATCCCTTCATTGTTGTCTATTGACCTGTCCTACAATAACATCATTTAGTAACCCTCCCTGATTGGATCAGAAGTAGAGAACTTACAGATCTCCACCTTGCTGGTAGCGAGCTCAAACGATTCCCTCCCAACCCTCCGAAAAGCCGAGTCCTTCAATTCATTAGACCTCTCCGATAACCATGTCACAGGTGGGACTTCAAACCTTTTGAAAAACATGACAAACTTGCAATTAGTCATACGATCACAGCCGTACATATGGCATAGGCTAACCCTAACACGAGAAAGGCTTCAGCCCGGTCCCAAGCGGACCCACATACAAACTGTTGTTCAACCTGTAAGTCAGGTGTCCAAGCCTAAGTCACGTCATCCCAAGAGGCACAGACCTTGGCTCAGGACAATAAGGCTCGAACATGGATCTCAGAGCTGTCATAGGCCCGGGATCCACTCACACAAAATCAGTTCTTAGCCCAATCAAGCATTGTGTCTTAAATAGAGCCAAGTGCCGAAGAGACTCAGTTATGCACATGTAAGATCTTATGCGAGATTTCTTCCCTCCATCACGCCATCGATTGCAGGGATAGTTGGGGAGGGAACACTCGCTATAAAAGGTGATGAAAGTAAGAAGAAAAATATGCATACATTTTGCAATTTACTTTCAGTCTTCACTTTTCCTTACATCGATATCTAACTTAAGCATCAGAGTGCCTAAGGCCATTACAACGGTAGTCCATGGCTAACCGCTGCTCATTTTTTGTAGGCTCGGGATTAACAATGATAGGTTTGGACATATCAGTTTGGCGCCATCTGTGAGGAAAGACAACAAGTTTTCCCCAAAACGAATGTACAAAGTTTTTTCTAGCTAAGCAGAGCATCAAGAAATTGTCACCAGCACCAGATCTCAGACACTCAACGATGTTGCCGAGCCAGACAACACTTTGGCTGGTTAGGCCCAACCATAGGGTCGAATCGATCCGATCGAGGAGGTTGAACAATCACACAGTCTAGTCACAGAGGCGGCCGAGACTGCCCTCTACATGAGTATGATCATGCTCCGCCTAGATCACTTAACATGGTAAAAAGGCTCACTCGATGATGGGGGCCATGGGGACGTCCAGACACAAAGTAAAAATTATAGCTTTTCCAAAGTGGTATCTAACTAATGGCTCGGGCCTTCTTCGCGCTAAACCTTAGCTGCGCAGGAAAGGCCAAAGCTAATCTTAGGGAATAGTAATGCTTCATAGAGTCTTTTTGTCTAGGTGTAGGTAGTCGGCATCTTCACAGACATGTCTATTTCACCGAGCCCCGAATATAGACTGAACCACAGTCAGGAACTTGCTCTCTGACTGGGGGCAACCAATCCGGACGTCTCTTGATATTGGATATATAGTTTTAGTCTTACTGACAATTATTACCATGTGAAAGTAAATTTATTAAGACAAAACCTTTAAAAAAATGCCTTTGGACTCATATTTTGTTCGTACACAATCAACAGAGACCCAAAATAAAAGAGAACAGCTGAGAGAAATTGCCAAAAGAAGTAGAAAAGGGCTGACTGAAGCTTTCGCTTTCCTATTTATAACAAGTCCAAATTGGGACCACTATTTTTTACGACTAGATGGAGGTTATTTATATAACATCACTATAGCGAGGTTTTACTATAGTTTACTTTTGATGCATCTCGAGAAATATTTGTCTAGACAAGTTTGATTGCGTTATTCTGCTCAAATGGACATGTGAAAAACATTAGATTAGTTCATATTGCAAAAAAAAAAAAAAAAAAAAAAAAATTTAAGATCTCCAATTTATTTTGTTTCAAAATTGAGGAACAAGCCAACATTAAGTGTCGAATGTTGGGCTACTCAACCAAGCCTAAAATTCTTAGCTCGTCTATCAGGTATTGGGTCAATTGCTAACCATTATAAGGCCCATATGATCAGGGCTAAATGTCATGGGTCCTAGATATAATCTAAACTACATAATGCAAGTTCCATAGGAACATTGAATGTGTGTGTGTGTCTTCAACCTGATATTTGAATTGCCCAAAATACCCTCCCAATTTTATTATATTTACAAGAAAAATCAATAGGTGGATGAACAGTGATCGTAGATCATTTTGTAATTTTAAATAAAGCACAATTACACATTATGTACAATTTTACCTTCCCAAATTAAAATTATTTACGATCAAAACATGCCCCTCTCAAATATTGTTAACTATACCTAAGCCCCTAACATAATTTATTCAACGCCCTTAATTATTTCTAAACTATACATAGGCCCTAAAATTATAAATAATTATTTAGTTTAGAATTTTGATGATACACCAAAACGGTCACGACCCTAAGCCATACACGTGTCATGATGATCTCGAAAAATTATGGGCCCAAGCATCAGCCCAAGCGATTCGAAGCCCACCTAATGCAGTCCGCTAGACGGACCCGAACTCTTACAGCCTACTAAGCCCAAGCATCTCACAACTATCCTCAATACCCGTAAGCCTTGCTAAGGCAATTATCTCGAGGATCAGCTTCGGAGAGGCAATTACAGCACCTCTCTGCTTCCAACCAGGAAGCAAATACCAGAGTACATATCACACAGTGAAACTTCCTCTTACGGATTACCTGGAGATTGGAATGTATCTCTCGCGTATCTAGGAGCGAGAGGTTAACAGGGAAATTCCCTTCTACAACACAACTTCTAATTAGATAAGGATCTCCACGAAGATCTCTTTCTTAAACTACGTCATCGATGGCCTAGTTGAACCAGGACTCCTACATTATAAATAAGACATGAGGTTGGTAAGCTAAGGTACGCTACAAATTCCCTGTTTATAGCATTACACCTTCCTCAAATCCTTGTCTAACTTTAGTATCGGAGTGTCATCGGCCACCACAACGGTGGTCCATGGCTCACATGCGGTCCTTGTGCAGTTCAGCAGGACTAGGTCAAGGCAGGGAGCAGAAAATGATTGCATTAGTTTGGCGCCGTCCATGGGGAAGACAAAGTTCTTAACCTTTCACTAGCATCATCTCCCTTCAAAATACAAAGAGATGGTGACCACTAGATCACGCAACAACGGAGAACAAGGGGACACGTCAAACGCTCAGACTGATACTATACCGCCACTCTTAGGAATTTCAGTGATACATGGGCAGCAGAATCAGGCCCCCGCGCCAGCAACAGCAACGACGGACCCTAGGATAGATATGTTGTCATTTCAAATACAGCAGATCGCCAAAGCGGTGGAGGCTCGCGCACGACAAAACCCTCCATCTGCTAATGGAGATCAGGAGCAGCACAGGTCGCCGTATCTGGAGGGCAAGAGAGAGCAAGCACAGGAGAGTCAAGCCTCTGCTAGTTCTCATTGGGCTAGAGGAGGTGGTGTGGTTAACGCAGAGCCAACCGCCAGGGCAGAGAGGCTCAACCCTCAGAACCCCTTCCGCAGAGGAGCACACGACCCAGATGTGTTGTATAGTCTCTTTGTTCCTCCATTCTTGGATCGTATTATGAACCAGACTCTTCTGAAGAAGTTCACGCCTCCGAAGCTCGACTTCTACAACCGGACCACCGACCCATTCGACCACCTGCGCCATTACCAACATGTAATGGCCCTCAAAGAAGGATCTGAGTCGTGATGTGCAAAACCTTTCCTACTAGCCTGAAGAAGTCAGTACTATCGTGGTTCCCAGCCTTCCACCGAGGTCTATCGACTCCTTCAAGAAGCTGACGAAGGAGGTCCTGACACGTTTCGTAGGAAATCAACCTCTCCGAAAAGGCCCACACTACACACTCTCTCTGAAACAGAGATCCAATGAGACGCTCATAGAGTATGTCACGTGCTTCAATGACGAGCTGATGTTCATTGATGATTGCAGCGACAACACAGCCGTGACGGCTTTCACTGCGGGCCTAAAGGAGAGAAAACTCTATGAAAACCTCACCTTGAAACCCCCTTTAGACATGACGGAGCTCCTCAAGAGTGCCCAAAAGTACATTATTTTGGAGGAGTTGATGACCGTTAAGAGGGAAACCGAAGGTGAGAAGAAGCCCTCCACTACTAAGGACAGGAAGGAGGGAAGGAGACACGACGACGAAAAAAGAAGCAAGAAGAAGCGTAATGACAATAGGTCAGACCCTGGCTAGGCCAGGCCAGAGAAAGCATCCAACTACGTTGGATCCAGAGCCGTGACACCCCTCAATTCTAGCCTCTCGAACGTACTGAGCTCTATGAAAAACTGGGAAGATCTAAAGTGGCCCCCCAAAGTAGCGTGGAGATCCCTCCAAGCGTGACAATAGCAAGTACTACTCGTACCATAAGGAGGGCGACCATGACACCAACGACTGCAAGAATCTGAAGTATGAGATTGAGTATTGGATCCGCAAGGGCAAGCTAAAAGAATTTTTGAATTCTGAGAAGCGACTAGAACGATCCAGGGACTGGGGGAGTAAGTCAAGGAAATAGAAAAGGAGACTTCGTGCATAATCTATGTCCTTCATGGGATCAGACCAGACGAAGACAAGTCACACAGGTCCCGCAAGCGGACTCTACTGGAGATGCATACACAACCCGCGGACGAGGACAGACACATTTGTTGCTCGAGGGTTCAAAGCTCCATTCCCATCTTGACCTTTACGAACAAGGACCTCGAAGGAGTCCGAGCGCCGCACAATAACGCCCTAGTCATCTCGGTCTCCATCGCAAGGTGGAAGGTAAAAAGAGCTCTAGTGAACACGGGGAGCTCACTAAACGTCATGTTTTACAATGCCTTCTGCAGTATGGACCTCAAGGAAGAGAGCCTAACGTCTTCTGACTACGCGCTGATTGGATTCACCGAAGAAACATGCTTCTCAATCGGGAAGATAAGATTAGCAGTAATGGCAGGAGAGCCGCAATTGAAAAACGTCTTGTTTCTGGACTTCATGGTAGTAGACGCAAGGTTTACCTACAACCTTATCTTGGGAAGACCATGACTCCACTAGATGAAAGCAGTAGTCTCCACCCTTTACCAGTGCTTCAAATACACCGCTGACCACTCTGAAGGAACAATACGTGAAGACCAACCTATGGCACAAGGCTGCCATTATGCTGCATTGAAGCAAATATAATGTTTCTAGATCCAATCGGATCCCATGGTGCGATTTGAACCAAAGCCAGACCTAGTGACTGTAGACGCATCACTTCACTCGCACGAGATCCCAACAACAATACCTCACTTCAGAACGGGACAGTCAAGTGGTACAGGAGCGATTTGTTCTTCAGCCCAGCAGAACGGGAAGGCTAAGGCAAGGGGGAGTACAATCCCCCAACATTCCGTCGGCGTGGAGATTAACCCCCCCCCCCCCCACAAGGTTTACTCTTGAGTAGCCTCTATGACATCAGTGAAGCTCAACAAGCCGTTGAAATCATCAACGATCCACAAGAGCCAAACAAATTCTCTTCAGGGCCAGGATCAAATTTTCTCCATCAACATTTAGTCAATTTCAGTTGTTTATTTCCCTTTTCCATAGTCAATGTAGAGCTTTAGTTTTTAAAAAATTATGTGATTTGCAAACATTCAAGAAATAAATAAAGAATTGCACAAACACACTCTATTGATTACTGGAAAGATGTAACAACGGACGCCCAGAGGCGGATACAAAAAACTACATACCACAAGCATCTGAATCTGATGCGACATGGAGTAAGGATTCGCTTAAACAAACTGACGTCAAAGAGAGAAAAGGTACCCAAAGAAGGCAATGCGAACTCTCCGATGCACGCTATCTACAACAGCACATCTCTTGCGGACGCAACCCAATATGGTCTGAGGTGGTACAAAATCGACAACCAGGGGCCGCGCGACAAGCCACAATTAGATGCGGCCAACTCACACGCTTGATTTGGCGGACCGAGTGGTTGGGATAAGTATTAGGTTGACACAGGTAGAGTGCACCTTCTCGCTGTAGAGTCAAAAGGGGTATCCAAAAGTCAATGGCCCAATCCGGTGGATCGTGTCCAACTCCTCTGGTTCTCGAGATCTCGTATTCCAGCGTAAAACAAGACAACGGGGTTAATCAAGAAGTGGTGGAGGTAACCACTCTGGAGTTGGGCGTTGGTCTTATCTCAGAGATTAAACACTCTAGAGCAGCGACAAGGCACCAGCGCATAAACGACAGACTACTCCCTTGGGAGGAAATCCATACTTTTCTCCGCAATATGAGAAGAAATTATGAGATCTTAGCGAATCAACTACGTGGCCACCCAGAACAGGTGACCACACATAACAGTGATTATCATCGTGCCCGATCAGTGCAAATGTCAGAACATTCAAATACTCCAATGACGGAGATCTCCCTTGAGCCTTTGAAAAACCCAAAGCATTCTCTTCAAGCAAGAACATTACAGGATATACGCTCTGCAGAAGATAGTGCCTACAACGATTGAGAAACACCATTATATAAACATAATGGTCCATCAAATAAGTACTTCAGCATTAACTGTCAGCATTGAATACCGTATGGGAAACGAGGAGACAACGGTTCTCAAGGAAACTGCACAGACTACGTTCATCCAATTAATTGTGTTGTGCACAACCCTATCAATTGAGGGGGAGTAATCGATACTCAATCATCTCACGATCTACGCTGTACACGTGCTACCATGCAGTCTACGCCATACACGTGTTGCCATGCGATCTATGCCATACGCGTAGCGTAATTGGTGAAAGAAGCCATAGTTCTCTCCGTGGGCCCATGGGTTCGACCCACTATTCAAACTGTATTCTACCACATGTTTGACACGAGCACTAGAAATCCTAGTCAATTCCAACACTCGGATCGTACCTGCGAATCACCAGCTGATTTAAGGTAATTTTATCCGCACTACTCCCGTGGACATAGGTTCGTACACCCTCAAGCAGGCGAAACCTTTCTCCACTCAGGTAAGCTTAGTCAGCCTAGGCTGATGACGACGACTTCTGGTTCATCCCAACACCTAGTTCGCCTAGCACGGATCCCGATGGTTTAGGAAGTGGGAGTCTAATCAGCGCTATCACGCCTGATGACGACGACTCGCCAAGGATCATTGCCCCTTCGTGGTCAATTGTCGCCGAACTCGATCAGATAAGCCTAGCTGGTGACGACTGGCAACGAAAGCTTCTGATCAAAACCCATATCTGTAGCCCCCACTGCGCGGGTGTAGATGGTTTGGAAGGCGGAAGCCTAGTCAGTCCCAAACTGATTCGACGGCTCATCGCGGGACCACTTCTTTTCAGCCTGGTCGCTGAATTACCAATCATGAACTTGTAGCCCCCACTGTGCGGGTGTAGATGGTTTAGAAGGCAGAAACCTAGTCAATCCCAAACTGATTTCGACGACTCACCACGAGACCACTGCTTTTTCGCCTAGCCGTCGAATTACCAACCCTGAACTTGTAGCGCCCACTGTGCGGGTGTAGATGGTTTAAAATGTGGGAGCCTAGTCAGTCCCGAACTGATTCCGACGGCTTGCCGTGGGGCCACTTTTTTCGGCATGGTCGTCAAAAACTCTCAAATTTGTAGCTTGATGCGCACGGGTGTAGATGATTTGGAAGGTGGGAGCCTAGTCAATCCTGAACTGATTCTGGCGGCTTGCCACAGGGCCACTGCTTTTGAGCCTGATCACTGAACCTCTTCATCTCGAACTTGTAGCCCTCACTGCGCGGGTATAGATGGTTCGAAAGGTGGGATACTAGTCAATCCATGACTGATGTCGATGAATCACCACGAAACCACTGCTATTCAACATGGTTGCTAAATCCTTACTCCCCGAACCTGTAATCCATTCTGTTCGGACGTAGATGGTTCGGAAGGTGGGAGCCCTAAGCAGCTCGCCACACGACCACCGCTCTCTTTCGAAACTACGGTCACAAAGATGAATCACAGCTCAGTCATTGTCTTCACGCTCAAACGAGCTGACATTCTATTACCAGCAAAGGCGACTTACGTTGACACATAAATCGTCCAGCCAACGCGCAGACAGGTGCTACATAGAATGCCAACCCAAGCTTACAACGCCTGACTCGGTACAAATGCTCTGACGCATACGCTCGGCTATCACAACTCGCTTATGACGACGGTTGCAGTCGACGAATCAGACAAGAGAGATAACCCCCAGCAACTTACTTTAAGGATGAGATACAACCCGGGTAACGCAACCCACGACTAAATTGTACGCGACATGCCCACTGATGAACATGACTATGCAACAGTGACTCTGAGTAAGACAACAAGGCTAAACGAAAAACACACAATAGTCACAAAAAGCACAAAACGGATACAGAACGTATTTAAGATAAAATTGTTTTCATTAACAGTCTAAGCAAAATGAGTTCAAACATACAAAGTTTACTCCTTATCGGGAGAGGGTACAGAAACAGATGAGGGAGTAGGAGTCGTGTCCATACGCGCCACGGCCTAAGCATCAGTGTCTGAACCGCCTTCGTCGTCCGATGACACAAAGGCAACGGACAAGTCTACATACAACATCTTTTTATAGCAGCCAAGATCCCATTCTGGATGCTCATCCTTCACCAGCGCCAGCAAGTCTAGTCTACCATGTACAACCCAACGGAACTCGCACTTGCCTTGTTCCTGCAAAAGCTCTTCCTCCCACGTCTTCGCGTCAGCAAGCTCATGCTCCAATAGCTCCAACTTGCCAGTCAGCGCATCGACATGAGACTGCTCTGTATCTAAACTGCTTTTTACAGCATTGAGCTCACGCTTCTCTAATTTGAGCTGGTCATCGGCCTTCCTCGCCTCCCGAGCATAGAGCTTCACATCGGACTATAATTGATGTTTCTGAGCAGCCCAGTCAGCCTCCTTTAAGGCATTCTCTTCAGCGAGAAACTGCAGTTCAGAACACACCTCAACCGTAGCTTCCCGATCCAATTCCTGCTTGAGTATGTTCCTTGCAAACACCACCTTCGCCAAATCACACTCAAGGGGCTTCCAGACGAACCCTATGAGTCTCGACAACCATGGCTGGCTCCTCCAACCTCTTTTCCTCAGTCTGCTTCTTTAGCCGCTCAATTTCATAAAGCGCGTCAGAATACAACACTTTGTGCGAGAAAACATGTTCCATGGTGTACACCTTTTCACCAGCCGCCTTGACTTTCGTCCCAGCAACAACCACCCGACTCAAATGAGACATCCCCAGCATAAGGTACTTTAAACCCTTATCCATACGCCCTTTTAGCGTATCCTCCTTGGGTTTTGGAGCGTAATCCATCAGCCAACTATGACGTCTGCTTATATGTTTCCTCGAAGCATACTTCACATTGAATTCCTGGTGCTACACTTGAATGCTCCTCACTAAGTTCGGTGCAAACATGCTTACCCGTGCATCCGGATGGAGCTCTCCCGTATTAGGAATTACACCGGCACCACCCTTCGCAGTCACCATTGTTCTCAGGCTCTCCTCCGCAACCTTTCCTTTGTCACGAACAACCGACCCTTTAGTGCGGGACGACTTAGCAGGATTAGGAGGAAGGGAAGGAAGTGAGTTATCCAATGAACCCTCCAACACCTTGAGATGTGGCCTGGAACAAGACGGTGAACAATGCAAACTACAAGAAACTTGGTCTGTGTCACCATGGCCGCTATCAGACAACCCACCAATGGGATGATCGGACTCAAAAACCTCATGCGGATCCTCACAAGAACCTTCTATCGGATGGTCTCGTGCGAATCGGCACCAGCAGAAGCCGTTTTTGCAACCCGCATCAACTGCTCACTCAGAGCTTCCGCTTGTGCAACACTAAGATTCAACATGTCTTCAACCCCTGCTAATTGGAAGTAGTCCTTCTCCCAGCCAGATACATCGGCCTCGCCCTAATTGGCCGATCAGACTCACGCTCTTCACTTACAAGGGCAGGTCATTTTGGAGTCGACCCAATTCTAATGCAGGACCTCTTCGAACTCACAAAGGAGGCAAGCATCTTGGACGACTACTCTGTGTCAGACAAAATAGGAGTTTTGGCCCTAACACTCTTCCTAGAAGGGGCCTATCTTCAGATTTAACTCGCGGCGTCCGCTAAAGAGTGGGGCCACATGTTAGTTGTCCCATAGTCTACTGCGAATGAAGTTGGGGACACATATGACGTCCACCACATTCTGCGTTGACAAGCCGCGGAATGTCTTCACAGTGTTTTGCTCCTCCGGGGTAAGAGGAATAGTGAGAAACTGTCTTGCGAAGAAACACAAACAACGATCAGCATGCAATCAAGCGTAACAGAATCGAAAGAAAAAAGAAATTGTACTTACAAAGTGGTTTGAACTCCTGCTCTAGTGAACGACCCTTGAATTGGAAGTACTTTGAACCCGCAGCAGCCAAGAAGCAATACTTCTGCCAGAACTTGAAGTTGTCAAGCAGATTCACAAAGTAAGTCGGCGACATCTTTTACAAACAACGTTACTCTTCAACCAAGGAGAAGTCAACAACTGGATCACTCGTGGAGTCACGCGGACGCCAGCTTCATTCGCCCTAATCAAAATGAGAAAAGTGATCTTGTATCCATTAGGCCCAAACTGGGTCGAAGGAATTTAAAGGAAGTCCCAAATCACATCCAGAACGGGAAAATGTACTCAGGTTTGGAGCATCCCACGGTGCAAGTAGATGAACCCCACCAGTGGCGACATTGGTGTCTGGTCGCCCTTAAGAACAGACCATGGTGAATCCTTGAGGACCCCAAACTTTGTAAGGATTTCAGCAAGGCCAGATTCAAAAAGCAACTTGTTTTCAAAAAACTCAAGGCCACTGGCCAAAGTTGCATCATCGAGAAGGTTTTGCTGAGCCATGAAAAATATGAACAATCTTTTCAATCAGAAGATGAACAAAACAATATCTTTAAAAGCAAAGAAAATGGAAGAGTTAGTCTCTGCACAATGGATGACCTAAATAGGGATTAGGTTCTCGCCTATTTTCTACTGAACCGACGTACGTTCAATAAATGCAGCGCACGGCTCAAACAACGATTCAGACTCAATCATCATGAGCGGCGTATCTTTTCAAGAGATGACTTAGCAAACCAATGTGATGACCCACTAACTCGAGGGGAGTAGCTGATTATGCACCAAAACGGTCACGACCCTGAGCCATACATGTGTCATGATGATATCGAGGAATTACGGGCCCAAGCGTCAGCCCAACACTGATCCGGCCCAAGCGGTTCTAAGCCCACCCAATGCAATCCGCCAAATGGACCTAAACTCTTACAGCTTGCTGAGCCCATGCGTCTCACAACTATCCTTAATACCCGTACGCCCTGCTAAGGAAAATATCTCGAGGATCAGCTTCGGACAGGCAATTAAAGCAGCTCTCCGCTTCCAACCAGGAAGCAAATACCAGAGTACATATCACACAGAAAAACTTCCTCTTACGGATTACCTTGAGATTGGGAACTATCCCACGTATCTAGGAGCATGGGGCTAACAGGGAAATTTCCTTCCACAACACAACTCCTAATTAGATAAAAATCTCCACGAAAATCTCCTTCTTAAACTAAGTCATCGATGGCCTGGTTGAACCAGGACTCCTGCACTATAAATAAGACATGAGGTTAGTAAGCTAAGGTATGTTGTCCACCAATTGTAGCTCAGTTGGTCGGACATCCATTCTCCTTGTGAGAGATCGCGGGTTCGAAACTCACTAGTTAGGATTTTGTGAGTTTTCGCCCGATTATTAGGAGCACATTTGCTCCGCCGTTGATAAGTCTTCAGGTATTGAATGCAGCGTCTTAGACGGACTAGACCGGAGCGAAGCGAAAACGAGTCTTCATGCAAGGTGGAGGCGATAGATCAGAGCGAAAGCAAGTCTTTATGCGAGATGGAGGTGACGAGGATATTAAGTGACAACAATATTGTAGCCTTCGAGCTTGGTTTGGTTAACCCTATAAAGTCAGTCATGTAGCCTTCGGACATGTATTAATAATATTAATAAAAAAAAATGGTCAATGACTCAATTTAAAAAAAAAACTAAGGTATGTTACAAATTCATTGGTTACAGCATTACATCTTGCTCAGATCCCCGTATGACTTTAGTATCGAAGTGTCATCGGCCACCACAACGGTGGTCCGTGGCTCATGTGTGTTCCTTGTGCAGGTCAACAAGACTAGATCAAAGCAGAGAGCGAAAAACGACTACATCAAATTTCAATAGTAATTTTTACTTATTATTATTGAAAAGTTGTATTAAAATAAAATAAAATAAAATAAAAATACTGAATATTTGTGCTTGTAAAGCACGTGGACACTCTAGTTAAGATAACCTTTTCGATAACCTTTTCAAAGAAATATCTGTCGAGAAATTCTACCCAGTTTTTAGTTGCATACATGGGTCATTTTCACAATCAAACTATAAGTTGAAGGCATGGGATTCCAAACTATAAGTTGAAGGCATGAGTTGAGGTCTTAAACTATCTGAAGTAATCATGACCTCATTTTTTAGCATGAACATTAATGATGGTAATGGTGATCTTCTCCAAGTTGTCTCCAAAAAGACCTTCCTTCTTCCCATGCCTTGGTTTGAGCTAGCTTAACCTAGCTAGGTAACCATCAACCAAAAAAGAATCTAATCTCTAATCACGTTTGTATCTTCTTCTCCTTGAAAAGAGATGACGACTCATGTCATGCCTCTTCACAAACATATAAAAGACTTTTAGTAGCTCTAGTAGGGGCGGCCTCAATTCTCTTATCTTTTAGCACCCTTAAATAAGAATCAGCTGATGGATGGATGCAGGGAAATCACAAACACACACATCTTTCTTTATCAAATCACAGTGGGGATGAAGAAAAGAAGTCTGACTCAAGATGAAATAGCATAATCACAACAAAGAAAATAAAATCAAACAAGATAAAGACCCCAAAGAACGCACATAACATAACATTGAGGTTGGCTAACTGGCGAGGAAACCGGTTAGATATATAGATATATAGATAGAAAGAGAAAAGGAAGCAAATGAAAAAAATAAAAATAATAATAATAGTCCCCACTTGACCTTTTTTTTAAGCACTCTTTTGGCCTACCAGAGCAGATTGTGCCCTCTCACCCAACTTGAAAGACCAAAAACCTAACCTAACCCTCTAGCTTCCTTTCCAACAAAACACCATGTGGTCTGTCATTGTAGAGTTCCTATTACAACTTCTGAAAAGACCGTTTGGGCCTTCAATCTTTTCTTGACTTCGATAATTTAGTAGCACATAATCTTTAGCAATTAATTAATTGTTTGTAGAATGGTACACGTAAATTAAACAAGAATTGTTTGTAAAGTCATTCCCTTTTGAACATTATTTACTTTGTTGGAGGCCATATGGAAACCTAACTTTGTTTCTCATATATTATGGAAAAACAGTAGGTAGAAAAAGAGGACACATAAGAATGGATAAGCCATTTAAGAAAAAACTTGGTTCAATTGAAGATGTTTAGATCTTACAGTTTTCCAGCAGCTTTCTTGTTAAGATGCTATCCGCAGAGAAGAAAAAAGATCATGAAATATTAACTCTTTTGTATAGGCATCTTTGATTGTTTTAAATTGAAATAATAATAATAAGAGTGAGGTAAGGGAATTAGGTTTTGCAACTATGTTTTATAATCAGAATGATGTGACATCGCAAAAAGATGTTTTTTACAACCTCGAAATACACATAAACACTTTGGAGATTTTGTCATTCTTTCAAGATCACGCCACATCACCATGGTTTCCTAGCATTTTCGTAATAATAATATAAAATTCTAATTTATTTTAAATCCAAGTCAGCATAAAATCATCCATTTACAGATATTGTTATTTAATATAATCAAGACATTTTAAAAGTTTCATGTTGATGGCTCACAACTTATTTAATTTGTTAAAAGATTAGGGTATTTCCCGTACCGTTGGAACAATAAAAATTTAAAACTTGTCAAAACATGATCACCCTTAAGTTTTCATCATTCATGCTTACATGTCTAATCACCACCATCAACAATTGAAGAAAATAATAATAATATCAAAATATTAGGTATGAGAATCGAACTAATGCACTCTTGGTGCTTTAAGTTCTATGTGATCCGTTAGATTATTATATTTAGTAAATTTCAGCTGTCTTTTATCTCCCACCTCAAACACCATCATGTTCTGTAATATAGAAGATATTATTATAAAAATCGAGCAATATTATATTTAATTATTTATAGTCTATACTAACTTGATATAAATCTATATATACCCGCTTATTTGTTTTTATAGTTTTTTTTTTCCTTTTAATGATGTTCATAGTTTCCTTCACTATAAAACATTAAAATACAGCGGCGGGGGAGATTAGAGAAAGGGGAGGGGGTGACTTGAGAAGTGACAACATACCTTGTGTCTTTTGCCATACATTTTCTCTCAAAATCGTGGACAAAACATTTTTAAGGAAAGGGGAGAAGGACGAAGGTAATTCTTCCATTGGATACGTAAAAACACGAATATTCAACATTATGGATGAAACTCAGAAAACCACATTTTGTTGTAACATGTTTAAGATTAAAGACTACTAGTGATGTGAATTCAATATGTTAATTTTGTTTAAAATTAATTTAAAATGTCATGTAAGTAATAACCATGCATACAAAAATATGTACAATGCATTTGCAAACTAATAATAACTAGGGTGTCGAGGCACTTTACGTGCACGAATATTCAGTACTTTTTTAAATTTTATTACAAGCTTCCAATAATAAGTAAAATTATGAAATTCTAAAAAATAATTATTTATAATTTTAAGGGCCTATATATGTATAATTTACAAATAATTAAGGGCTTTTAATAAATTATATTAGATGCTTAAGTATAATTAATAATATTTGAGAGGGATGAGTTTTGATCGTAAATAATCTAAATATGGGAGGGAAAAATGATACATGTGTATAACAATTTTTCATTTAAAATTATAAAATTACCTTTAATCATTGTTCACCTATCTATTGATTTTTTTTTATAAGAGATTTGATAAATAAATAAATTAGACAATATAAGAATATAATTCATGAATAATAATACTCTTTTTCCTGCCAAAAAGGCTTCTCTTTGCATCCCAAACCTTACATTTTTATTTATTTATTTATTGCTTATTTTGGATGTAAGTGGGAGATAGGGATCAAATTGCACAAGACTAAAGATATATGTGATAGATTTAGTTTCTTGGCTAGATTTTCTTTCATAGTTGGTTATATTCCCTTTTGATTTTAGTTTTCGTTTCTAGTGGGACAAACTTGTAAGCTTAATAAAGCTAAACTCTTCATTCTAAATCACACTCATTAATCCATGAATATCAATACCACAAGTTTGTCCTTCATTCTAAATCATACTCACTGATCTGGGAATATCAATACTACAAGTTTCGTTCTTAAAGAGTGGATCAATTTTTGTAAAGTTATCCTCGTTTTGCAATACCCTAAAAAAAATTGGAACATGCAAATGCTATGAGCCATAGGGAGTTTCACTCAAATTCATATCAGGTGGAGTAATGGACGGAAGACGTCAAAGAAATTTGCAGCATTGATGGTTTGTTGACTATTTATTGTGTAGCACTACTACAGCTCACCGGGGGTTAGCCTGGTGCTACCCCCACCGTCCATTTTGCCTCGAGATATGTGCTACACCTATCTCGAGGCAAAATGGACTGTGGGGGTTAACACCATGCTAACCCCCGGTGCACTAAAGAATTTTCGTTTATTGTGATGACATCATTAGGGAGTACATTCTACAGTTACATGCAGTGACTTTTTGACATTCACCACCTATTTTTTTACACCACCAATATAACCCAATATTCGAAGAAATTTATTCCCCTTCTCTCTCAAGAACACTACTACCACCACACCGCCTCACGCTGCTAGTCGGCCGCACCTCTTATTCTCCTATATTTCCTCTTCTCCTATGTTCTTATTCTTTTATTCACGTATTATTCTCCTCTATTCTTCTTCTCATTTTATTCTCATTCTTCTTCTTCTTCTCAGGAACAACAACAAGAACGGAGCAGCAACAACCACCCAGCACTGCCGATCGCCCTGTCCCTCCCCACCCCTGCCTTCTTCTCTTTTTTTTCCTCATTTCGCCCTCGCACAATCGTCTGATTAAATGGTTTTTGAAACATAAAAAATATCAAGAAGATTATAATCATTTATACATGAGACATATTTTGCATTTGAATATATAATGAATTTATGGCCAAAGTCTAATTACAAAACTACTATGGCATAAAGTTAGCACCATAAGCTTAACCGGCAAATTTATTTATTTATTTTTAAGCCCATTTGTTTTTCAAATCTTAGTGTGAATGAGGGTATGCATGTAAACTCAACCCTTCAATTCAAGACCTTATTAAAACTCAATTTACAATGGAGATGGACATTGAAATTCTTAAGGAAAAAGCACACACATACACATTAGGTCAAAGATTTTAACGATGTGAGAATAAAGCCCCTCACAGTTGTATTGACAAAGGGGAACATGAAATTAGGGAAACACACGACTCAAAACATGTTTATTGACAAGTTTGGGTTAGGGTTAGATTTTTTTTTACATGATTAATAAAAGGGTTGTCTCGAGTTTGGCCAAATAACACATGACACCCACTACCACCCATAGTGGAGTTTGGCCTTGGCCAAAGAACATTCCAATTTTCCATGACATTATCTGAGCCATAGCCACTCGTAGGTCAAGAACTTACTCGACTCTTGGTCATATAAGCAACATGGATGCGATATAATTTCTAGAATGCGGTGGCTACTATCGACATATATGGTGGCAATATCACTGCCATTAAAGTAGACTTTGACCTTATCTTAGACACCCATTAAATTAATCCAAATAGTAAGTAATAGGGCAAAATAGTCTTTTTTTCTGTGAAAGAACGGAGCTTTATTTTTATTCCTTCCTCGTGGGCTACTTTTTCAACAACAACACAAAACTATATATATAACACACTATAGTGGCTCCCCCGCTGACCGATTGCTGAGAGGGATTGTTCATTTTTCATTTTTCATTTTCATTTAAACACACAATACCATAGAGGCAAGGAAAGGAAGCTAATACTTTGAATAAAGAAAAAGAAAGTCGTCCTCTTCTCCCCTAGCCTGGCCTCCCCCACACACCACACCACACCACACCACACCACACCCATCCATACCATTCTGTGAAAGAGAGAATGTATTCTGATTTTTTTAATATTACTGATGGAGGAGGAGGGAGAAGAATGAAGAAACCTTTTGCGGCAAAAATGGGAGAAGAAGAAGAAAAGCAAACCAACACCAACGCTTGCTCCACTTCTTCATTCGAGATTCGAGCCTCCTATTCCGATTTCCTTCTCATCATTTAAACTTTTGGTGTTCTCAAAAACTTCACCAAAATCCATCCAACCTTTGTTAGAGATCTGTTGTTTTGGGGTGTTTTCACAAACTGGGTATTTTACTTCTCATGCTCAAAACCTTTTCTGGGTTGGTTCTTGATGATTCCGGGATTGGCTAGTTAGGGTTTCTTTGTTTTGTTGGTGGGACTCTGGGGTTTCGTCTTACTGTTGATTTTACTTTACTGTAGATAGAGAGAGAGATAGTGGTTGTTGGTTGTTGAAATTTCCATCATTCTCTTTGAGATATTTTTCTGATTCTCTAGAGAAATTACTGTTTCTTTGTTTCATTGTTTGGTTACACATACTAAAAAGAAGAAGAAGAGGGATCTTCTGTTTGATTACACCCATCAGTTTTTTTGGTCTTGGGTTGGTTCTATTATTATAGTCTTCACTTAGATTTCGTCGAAAATTTGCATCAGATAGATAGAGTGAGTTCATAAATTTATAGAAGAAGAGGGGATGATATGTTGAGTAGTGGGTCCTCTCTATATGGGAATACCTGAAAGTAATTAATTTTTTGATCTAATAGAAAAGGTTAGATCTTGGATCCTTTGGGGTGGAATCGAAAATTCGGGTTTTTTTCGAGTTTCAGAAGAATGTACTGCGAGTGCAAAACTCGATACAATATAGGTTCAAGCCTAGAAGATGGGTGTAGCTGCCAAGGCTGTGGCCAGTTGTTTTGTGGGAAATGCTTGCAAGTAATACAGAGAACATCAAATGTTGGTAGTGCCAAGGAATATGTCAAATTGTGCAAATTTTGTGTTCAAGATAGTATGAATACTGGGCATGAATTAGTACAGGGAGGAGTAGAAGGAGAGAACAATCGGAGCATCCATAGTTCTCCTCGGACAAGTCCCGTGTGCGAACGGGTTCTTAGCAATGATAATATCAAGTTTTTTCAGAGTAGTCATCTTGCTCGATTTCTTGAAGGGCAACATGGTTCTTCGATGCATTCAGTTGCTAACAGCAGTGTGGCCTCATCAACAGGTCATCCATCTCCGGTTTCTTTTCGCCGCTCATCTAGCAGGTAATATTTTCCCTTCTGAAAGCCCAACCAAATTTCTGTGAACATTAGTTTTGGAGAATGCACAAAGCAATGAATTGTAGAATAGTGCTGGTAAGCCTATACAAAAGATAGCAAATCATACAAATAATTGATCAAACACTGTCCCCTTTCCTGTACATATAATTTAGCCAGTTCTTGAGGGTTCATAAGAGTGTCTTAGCAAGCATTAAAATCCCAAACCAATGAGAGCTCTGGTCCAAAATGTCCTTGGCACCACTATACATTATGCACCCACTTACTAAAGTTCCTTTCCTTATCAGCAAATTCCTTCAGCACGTAGTTATCAAAATGTATATTTTATGCTACTCTGCATAAATAGTAGACACTGGTGATAAAAAAGATCATACTAAAATTTCGACTTCGAGACATAGAACTTTTCAATTTCAACACAAGGTAGTTATACATATACTTATTCGCTAAAAAGGCACGATTTTTACTTTGCCGTATTCAGAAAAATACCAATCCCCTTCAGGAATACTTATTCCAACCCCTTTCAGGAATACTTTCATTAATAAAATGTGATCAATTAACCAACCAACAAAACTACTATATATATAAAGGCATAAATAAGAATTATTCAAGTAAGGAGGACTCAAAAACACTTCCATTGACATATGAATTGTGTAACACATATAAGCAAGCTATTGCCTATCATCCATACATCCATTCATTCATTCACGTCACTTGGACAAAAGAACGATACATCCGTGTATCATTGTATATCGGTGTACTGAAAGAGACTGTACTATATGGACGGTGCTTAGAGATAATAGTATTGAGTATGGTATTATGCATATCATAAGATATAGATAGCTGTGCTTCAGAACAATCCCAAAATGTTAAGTTGCTAGAACATCTTATGTTTGATTGGAGATGTTCGATTGAGACTGAGATTAACCATAATTTAATGACCTATGAAGCATTACTTTGCTTTCTTAAAAAGGCTGCACATTGCGAGCATTGACCATGCCTGATAATTATCAATTTCGCTAACTCATATTATTGGAAATATACATCTCTCATGTGGCGTACTGATTTTGATGATGAATATAACTCTCGTAAATTTGTTTGCAATTTAGGAGTGATGAAGAAGATGCGGAGGATTCAGGGAATCATTTTTTTAGCCCCTCTAGCGAATACTTTCGTGATATTTCTGATGTAGATTCCGGTAGCATTAGTACTAGAAATGAATTTTACAGTTTCAAGTCAGTGGGTTCAAGTCCTTTAGATAGTCCCTCTAGAGTGAATACTCCTACTGGAGTTGATATCTCAATACAGCAGGAGCAAGATGAGAGTCCTGTGTCTCGTAATGGTCATCCCTTCCATCATGAAGCAATGACCAGTTCAAGAATGACTGAGACAGATACTGAGGAGATAGAAAACATGGATTATGGTTCTGATGACTTATCAGTTTTTCGAGATCGATGTGAAAAGACACAACATTCTTTGGATTTCAAAGATAATGGTCTTATTTGGTTTCCTCCACCCCCTGATTACGAAGATGATGAGATGGGAAACAATTTCTTTGAATATGATGATGATGATGATGATGTTGGAGAGTCGGCCATGATGTTCTCTTCTAGTAGCTTTACTACTGATGATATATTCCAATTTAAAGAAAAACCAACCGATGAAAACAAGGAGCCTCTTCGAGCTGCAGTGCAGCAGCATTTTAGAGCTCTTGTATCACAGTTATTGCAGAACGAGGGCATTTGTGCAGGGAGTGAAAATGGGGAGGAAAGCTGGCTGGACACAGTGACCTCAGTTGCTTGGGAAGCTGCAAATTTTGTGAAACCAGATACAAGAAAAGGTGGCAGCATGGATCCTGGGGATTACGTAAAGGTAAAGTGTATAGCATCAGGAAGCCCGTGTCAAAGGTACGTGGGATGATATTATTTTAAAAGATGTTTGATGTTCTTTTTATTTTTATAATATTTATTTATTGTTGTTTATTTGTTTTCACTTTATATCACACTAAATTGGTAGGGATTTTGTTTTCACAGCACACTTATCAAAGGAGTAGTTTGTACAAAGAATATCAAACACAAGCGGATGACATCACAGTACAAAAACCCTAGATTACTTCTTCTGGGGGGAGCGCTTGAGTACCAAAGAGCTCCTAATCAGTTAGCATCTTTTGATACTTTACTCCAGCAGGTTAAATTTTATGATCTATTCATCTACTAGTGTATTACCCGTGCCATTAGAAAGTGGGTGATGGCATTAGGGTCAAACTCGGTGAAAATTTTAATGGATTTATAAAAATATATTTCCAAGCCCAGTAAATTCCTAAAACTTTGATATTCCAAACTATGGAGTTATGGGTCTTCGTTTGAATGTGCTTTAAGATACCCATCTCATTCTTTGATAAATATTGAAAATACTTGCGAAGTGAATGCATTAGACTTTTTTTTTTTTTTTTTGGAAAATGTTTACAGCGTGAACTACACTTTTAAAAAATTTAAGCGTTTGTATTGGTCATTGGTTTCATTGGAAAGATCTTGAAAATTTTCATTTCAACGATATAAAGTTTATCAAAATTTGATAACTACGTAAATAATCATGACAATTTTAATTTTGAGAAAAGAAAACACACTTTCTCTATTTTCCATATGGACATTCTACTCGTTTTAATTTTTATGCTCATTTTCTTTTGGCCTTCCACATATTCCATATTTACAAATATGCCATTATATAAAATGAAGCTTAACCATCAACATCTTCCTTAACACTCAATCATAGCCCTATTTTATCTCCAAGTTCCTTATGAATAATGAAACCTCTATGTGGTTTATAAAATTGATTTCCACAAGACACCGTATGATAAAAATTCAAAGTTGCTTTTAACAGGAAATGGACCATCTCAAAAGGATTGTTTCAAGGATTGAGGCCCATCACCCTAATGTTTTGCTGGTAGAAAAAAGTGTATCTTCATATGCACAGGAGTATTTGTTGGCAAAGGAAATTTCTTTAGTGTTGAATGTCAAGAGGCCACTGTTGGACCGTATAGCCAGGTGTACTGGTGCTCATATTGTTCCATCAGTTGATAATCTTTCTTCATTACGATTGGGACATTGTGAGATCTTCAAATTGGAGAGAGTCCTGGAAGAAACTACCTCTCAGCTCAACAAGAAATCAGCTAAGACTTTGATGTTTTTTGAAGGCTGTCCAAGGCGTTTAGGATGCACGGTAATGTTCACATGTCATTCGTAAATCTTACTATGTGAGTTGATAATACAGAATTTGCAAGTGTTTGGTGAAAATCGACCTATAATTATTGGGTGATATAAGTAAAGACTCATTTTGCAATAAATTGTTGGTTGTCTTTTGCTTGAGAGCTAACATGGTTAGGTTGGATACATGTAAAATATACTCTGCGCATGCCTTGGACAAGTAAACACCAAGTATATTTTGTCTTTGATAAGTTAGGTTAAATTACATAAAGAGTCCTATATGTTGCTTGCAGAATCTGGTTCTTATGGGGTTATAGTTGATGGTTGTTTCTCAATGCCATCTCTACTGCAAAACCGGACACGAGAGTTTCTTCTCATCCAGCTCCTCACGAATAAAATGATTAAAAAAACTTACCGATATATGTATTTTAAGCTTTCATAGGCGAATGTATATATATTCTTTCAGTGTCTCTTTCACTCGTAGGGTCATCCTGGGACCTCTCAGAATCAGAATAAATGAATTGGTTGTTTGTGCCTATAAAGTACCCAACATGCCATTTTAGTAGGGAATTGTTGGTTAGCTTTACTGTTAATTGGTTTCACATCTTTACCGTTACTTGGTTTTACCGAACATGCCTATAAGTGTCACTATTTATTTTCCATAATGCCTGTCTTTGGCTTAGCTTAAATCACAATCTTTCTTTTCTCTGGAGGTTCCGTGTACATTCTCATTACACGTGCTAATGCCTTACATAAAAGGTATTAAGATGCAATCCTAATAAATGTTTTATCACTTTCAGGAGTAAAATCTTACTATCACTGAATAATGGAAATCACATCGGAAATCACATTATGGTGTATGTTATGCATTTGAGGAGAAAAGCTCCTTTGAATTTAACCTAAGCCAAATAGCCAACATTTTCTTTGAAAGAAGATCCAATTTGAATTCACTGACATGAGTTTGAAATTGTAGATGTAAGATTACATTGGTAATGTACAAAGATACAACATTGGCATAGTAACCACAAACCATTATTTTCTGTAAATTTTCAAAGACCAATGTCTAATGCAGCTTATGTTGGTGTTGAAATGATTTTTGCAAAGTTCCATACAGGGAAGAAAATATGGATGTTTCATTTGAAATATCAAATTTGGTTATGTTTCTCTACTGGGTTAGAACACCAGAATCATTAAACAAAATGGCATTTCCAATTAAAAGCTATGATAATTAATTCTGATAAATAGTATAGATCTCAATGAATACCACTGTCTTGGATAACTACTTTAAGCTTGAAGTTCTTATTTTCAAAAATTGCATGCCGTTGTCTTGTAATAGCTTCTCAAAACTGATTGCGTGGTAGTGTCTACTTTTCCCTGTAGGTACTTCTGAAAGGTGCCACTCGCAAAGTGCTAAAGAAGATTAAACATGTTGTCCAATTTGCGGTATTTGCAGCTTATCATTTGTCTCTGGAGACCTGTTTCCTTGCAGATGAAGGTGCTACCTTGCCTGAAGTGCCATTGAAAGACCCAGTTGCTATTTCAGAAAGGCTGATGAGCAGTGATGCTGCTGTTTCAGCACTCCTAAATTCAGTTGTTCCTAGTGATTCAGTAGCAGTTCAAGCTCAAGATTCTCGTGAATGCAGCCTATCTAAGATGGATTGCATTCAGCTAGACTCAGATGCCCCTGCTCCAAATGATGAGACCATTAGCATCAACTTGGAAGTTTGTCATGAATCATCTGATGAGAAACTGAATCCTGCAACTATTAATACCATATTTTCTGGCTTATTGAACTCTGCAGCTGGAAGTTGGTCTGGTTCATCTGATGTGGACACCATGGCTACGACATTTTACCAGTCACACTGCAAGGAGAGGAGAAATTTATCTGTTTTTCCCTCCCAGCATGACCTACTGGAAATTTCAGCCAAGGAAGATAAAATAAGAGCAGTTGGTAATCAAACGGAGACTGGAAAGCATAACGAGTTGGAAACAGCTAATAGGATGGTCGGGAAAGAGGTTTCAAGTGATTACTTCTCAACTGTAGACAATCATCAAAGTATATTAGTCTCTTTCTCAAGCCGTTGTGTACATAAGGGAACAGTTTGTGAACGTTCTCAGCTCTTGCGCATTAAGTTTTATGGAAGTTTTGATAAGCCACTTGGGAGGTATCTTCAGGATGATTTATTCAATCAGGTAGCTCATTCAAATTGGATTATTGTAGTAAGTCTTATCCAAATACTTGATTTTCACAAAGTATATAGATTTAAAATGCACTGAAATCATATTGCACTTGGCATTCCAGACAAGTTATTGCCGATCTTGTAAAGAGTCGACAGATGCCCATGTTCGTTGTTTTACACATCAGCAGGGAAATCTGACAATTAATGTTAGGCGCCTCCCTTCAGTGGAGCTACCAGGTGAGCGTGATGGCAAGATATGGATGTGGCATCGATGTCTCAAATGTGCACAAATAGATGGAGTTCCACCTGCGACCCGAAGGGTAATCATGTCGGACGCTGCATGGGGACTTTCATTTGGAAAGTTCTTGGAGCTTAGCTTTTCTAATCATGCAACTGCTAATCGTATTGCAAGCTGTGGACATTCTTTGCAGAGGGACTGCCTGCGGTATTATGGGTGCGTCTTGCTATTTTGGGGATCTTTCCCTCCCTCCATTTCTCTCTGTTTTGATTGTAGCCTCTTATCCTTACTCCATTACAGGTTCGGTGGCATGGTTGCTTTCTTCCGATACTCCCCAATTGATATTCTCTCTGTTCGGTTACCCCCTTCAATTCTGGAATTTGATTGCCGGGTTCAACAGGAGCGGGCCAAAAGAGAGGCAATGGAGGTACGGTATTCAAAATATACCCTTCCGTATCTAAAGGGAATTGATGTTAGATATGTTGCAACTTCTTAATTTGAAAGTCTTTGACAAACGTCAGTCCCAGTGATGAGTTTACCTTCCTTGTTCAACAGCTGTCCCGCAAAATGGAAATTCTATATGCTGAGGTGTTTGATGTGCTTCACAATATCAAACAAAAAGGTTTATCTTTAGGACTCAAACAATCAGATGAGAGCAATTTCCATAGTCATGTTACAGATCTGAAAGCATTACTGAAGGGAGAGAGAAACGAGTACCAAGTAAGTGTCAAACTGCAATAACTATTTTATGAATCAGTAACATTTTCATGTTCACTTGTCATTTTATAACTCTGTGATTTCTATTGATTGCTTATTATCAGAGTTTGCTGCAACCAGCTGATACTGAGAATTGCCACTATTTTGAGACAACAGTGGACATATTAGAGCTTAACCGCTTGAGACGGTGCCTCTTAATTGATTCATATATTTGGGATCGTCGTCTTTATTCACTGGAATCTCTCCTTAGAACGAAAAGTTACAGTTCTGAGGTTGATTTGCATATGCTGGAGGCTGCAACATATGTTAAGCTGAAAGAATGGAGAGATAATTCATTTTTTGAGGTTAGCAAGCTTGGATGTGCTTCTGAAGAAAACAAGAGTACATCTTTGGCAGTGTCGGAAAGTCCCAAGAACCATATTCTCTCAGAACAAAAGCAAGAACCTAATTTATCTCATGTGGATCCAGTTTTAAATGATCTTACAACAGACCAGTTTAAGATATCAGTAGAGAGTGATCATGTAAACAACCTGGAATCATCCACAATCCATCAAGACAAGCATGATGAATTAAATTGGGATGGGGAAGTCTTAGCTGGTCAAACATTCACTGAATGCCTCACTTCTCCAGCTTCAACACTTTCTGATAAAATAGATTCTGCTTGGACAGGTACAGGTCAGCGATCAGCCAAAGCACAGGTAAATGTCTCACAACTAACTGGTTCCCTAGGTCAAGCTGGGTCAGATGGGCTTACCTTTATGGATAATCCCTCTTCAAGAAGGCTTAGGTCACCTATGAGAGTTCATTCCTTTGATTCTGCCTTGAGAATTCAAGAAAAAATTCAAAAAGGATCATCTTTGCATTTATCTTCACTTAGGTCCTTCCATGCATCTGGGGATTACAGGCATATGGTCAGGGATCCAATTCCCGATATACTAAAGAATATTTCTCAGAACTTGCCAAAGGAGACTCAGAAACTACATTTTATCTTTAGTTCCATGCCGTCATTCATCTCCTCGGCCTCTCAAATAGCTGGTGAAGGGTTTTGGTCGCTACTTTCACAAACAAACTGCAATGACATGGTTATTCCTGTTTATGACAATGAACCTACCAGTGTCATAGCATATGCCCTTGGTTCTAATGAGCATCATGGCTGGATTTTAAGTAAATATGAGGAGCATCAAGGAGGTTTGAATTCAGTTGAAAACAGCCGAGAATATGATTTTGGTAATCTATCAGGTTATCATCGTTCAACATCTTTTACATTTCCAGCATGGCAGTCTCTTGGTTCTGTAGATTCAGGAGATTTTCTTTCAAGAAGCCATGGATCAGAAGATACGTCATCAACAAAATACAGTTTGTTTTCGGATCCCAAGAGATGTCATTTCAGAGTTTCTTTTGGAGACGAACCCTCATCTACAGGAAAAGTTAAGTTTTCTGTTGTGTGCTACTTTGCAAGGCAGTTTGATGCCCTCAGGCAACGATGCTGCAGTGAATTAGATTTCATCCGTTCGTTGAGTCGTTGCAGTAAATGGAATGCACAAGGTGGAAAGAGCAATGTGTATTTTGCGAAGTCGTTTGACGAGAGATTCATTGTAAAACAAGTCACAAAGACAGAGTTAGATTCTTTTGAAGAGTTTGCACCAGAATACTTCAAATATCTGATGGATTCTCTTAGTTCAGGAAGTCCAACGTGCCTTGCAAAAGTCCTAGGCATCTATCAGGTGAGGTTGCTTTTATTTTAAAAATTTTCTGTTTTTGTGTACTCTGTTTATTTATTTATTTCTATAGGGTGTTCTTGTTCTGTGTATTGCTTTGATTGAAAAATCTTGATAGGTCAGACATATCTGTAAGAGGGGTCCCACTAGAAGACCCTTTCCTGATTTGTTCACAAATCCCCTTCAGCCCAGGGAATGCAAACAAGGGGATCTCATTTGAAAAACCTTTTGTCTTCATACCTAACCCGACTTCTCACTCTCTAAACTAATCCTTCTCCCTCATCACAAACTATCGATGCCACTACTTATCTTCTCCGTCCCCCCCTCTCTCTACTCCACACTACTTTGATCTTCATCTTTCCTCCCTTTTTTCTCCCTACGGAGAAGTAAAGGGTGCAATGTTCTGATAGTGGAAGCTGAAGACGAAGAAGGTAAGGTGGGAGGGTTTCTTAGTACATGGGCCTTTATTGCATCGGTCTATGATGACATGGAAGTTTGGGGTGATGTGGATGAAGGAGCTTCTTTAATATAAAAACAGATCATCCTTTTAAATGCTTGCATCCTGACGAGAGTTAGGTTAAGATATTGGGAAAAGTTTTGAGAAGCAAGCAATTCGTTGGGTGGTTCGGAGTTGCATCTGAGCATATGGGTCAAACCATGAGGCAGTGTTCAAATATTTTGATTTTTCCCAATTCATATCCTAAAAAGCAGAACAATATTTCAAGAAATGTCCCAAACTTATTGCAAATGTTATCCTAAAATCGTTGTTAATACACCCCTAACTTTTGTCTATTATTGCAATTGTTGTGAGTTGGGAACTCAATTCTAGGCCCATTCTAGTTCCTGGGGACTAGGAGGATGTCTTGTTGGGCTCTGGGTGTGTTGGGGGGTATTGATGCTTAAGAAAACCTTGGACTCTTTTATAAGGTCTTTTCCAGCCAATTGTGGCAGACAGTTGCTAATAAATGTAGCAGTAATAGGGCTTCTCTATGGAAGAGAAGAAAGAAGGGGTTCTAGACGTTGGAAATGTGGTCAGATAGTTCTCTCACTACATGAGGTCTGATGAAAGCATTGAAGATGTGGTCAGGGGCTCTGTGAAGCCAGGTGAGTCGAATGTTTTTTTTTATTTTGAATGGCGGGTAGGGTTTTCATTGAATCCCATAAGCATTAATTGCCTTTGGCAGGGTGTGGAACTAGACTTGTGAAACCATCTGCGACAAGTATTGCCAGATGAGCTAGCACACCAGTTGGCAGGTCAGCCAAATATTTTGTGGACAGGCAGTAACTGCTCTTGATGTTTTCCTGCAAAGTGTCTGAAAAGAGTTCCAGTTTGTCCAAGTTGAAGCTAATTGGAGACTGGGTCCTCTCAACGACTTGTGTGATTCATCTGATATGATGTGTGAATCAAAATCTGATTGTATTTGGTTCAGTGTCTCCATGGAGTGGGGAGGATGGACTAACTAGGAACCGGGACTCAACACAATGGTTATTCTCTGATTGATGAAGGTACACGCGATCAGGTCATCTTTGATCTAATGTTGCGTGTCATGTCTGGCTAAGTGGCAAGTGTTATTTTCATTTTGTCTCAAGTGTAGGGGCTCCCAAAACATCCTTGTTACTTTGCCAGGAATCCCCTTCAGAGGCTGTTTAGGGACCTCTTCTTTTTCTTCGTTCTTTTATTGATTTTACCTTATATATTATGTATAATAATAATAAAAAAAAAAGGTCTTCCCTTTCCCAAGTAAACATTTCTGTCAGTTCATCCAATTTTTCATGATTTCAAACATAGCCTTGAAAAAGAAGAGCACTCAACACTAGAACCTTTTGAAAGGAGTAGGTTGACCTACAACAAAAGAAATAAAAGAACTGAAGCTATGGCAGAAGAAAGATGTGAACAAGTTGATGATTAAGGATGGAGTATCCATTTGGGTTTGCAATTGAGGTTTGAATGGCAGTTTTGGAGGTGTAGACTTTTTGTTGAAACTGAAGCGTCCCTGTTAAATAGATTTGAACACAAAATTTAACATACAATCCCCTGAACTCGTTCCTCAGATTTAACTAAAGTTAATGGAAGCTTGATAGTGCATGGGGTTATGGAGTTAAATTGTTATAAAATACATATTTGGTGGTTTAATTGCAGGTCACTGTGAAGCACCTCAGAAGTGGAAGGGAATCAAAAATGGATTTGATGGTGATGGAGAATCTATTTTTCAGGAAAAGTATTTCAAAGGTTTATGATCTCAAGGGCTCTGCACGTTCACGTTACAATCCAGATACGTCAGGTAAAAATAAAGTACTGTTGGATATGAATCTCTTGGAAACACTTAGGACAAACCCTATATTTCTCAGTAGCAAGGCAAAGCGAACCCTAGAAAGAGCAGTTTGGAATGATACATCGCTTCTGGCGGTAAGGCCCCCTGCCCGTCTTGTGCTATTTTACAATATTGTACTGCATCATCTATTCAATTTAATTTATTTGCTTCTATATGTGATGTTCAGTCTATAGACGTCATGGATTATTCATTACTGGTTGGGATAGATGAAGAGCGCAATGAGTTGGTATTAGGCATCATTGATTATATGAGGCAGTATACATGGGACAAGCATTTAGAGACATGGGTGAAGGCGTCTGGTATCCTTGGTGGCCCCAAAAATGTATCCCCGACAGTTGTTTCTCCTAAGCAGTACAAGAAAAGGTTCAGAAAGGCAATGTCTACCTATTTTCTAACCGTTCCCCATCAGTGGTCTTTGTGAACAGTCTCATTCTATTTTTTACACAATGAGCTGTCCGTAATAATCGATTGAGCCCATTATATGGTAAAGTGAAATATGGGTGATTTTGATTTTTTTTTTGATTGGTCTTTTGATCAATTGTATATGGGGCAGAAGTAACCTAGACTCGAAGTATATATGAAATGAGGAAAGTAAGAGGTCATTGCCATTGAATTCTTTATGTTGGGGATTTGTTCAATCAATGTTGCATTTCTAGGAGCAGTGTTTTTATTTGGGTATGCTATTCTCATTTTTTGTTGTCAATGGAAATTGGATGGTTTGACCCGATAGGGTACCAAATTATCTGATTCTTTAATCTGTGGTTGGGACTTAAACCTATTGAATGATTCTGGAAAACTTTTATTCAATCTCAAAGTTTACTTTGAACCAACCCATGGAGGGGAAATCACACTAGACTTTTGCATGGTCTTCCCGTGTACAGCTTAACAACCTGGGCTTGGTCTTGCCTTTATGAAAGCACTTTCTATCTGAGCTCAAATTACACAGCTGTACGTGCCATCTGATCTTTGATGTACCATACTTCCCTTATGCTACTCGCTCTTCTTATTCCAGGGACTTTATGCAGCAAAACCATTCAGAGATGGTGTTTACCACAACTCCAACACATCATACCTTCATCTCCAATCGCGACTTCAAATTCAGTCAAAATACACATCAAATGCTCACTCGATCAAAGACGTGTATTCTTAGACTTGTTACTCAGAAATCCCATCCCACGACTTTCTCAATGCATTATTCATCCGCGGCCACTTGTTCACAAACTATTAAATTTGCACATTGGCATAACGCAATGATTACTCTCTTGAAAACAAGCTTCCTTCCTCATCAAATCTAGAATATAGTGGGATTTGAGTAGTTCTTCAAACTTAAAAGTAAAATAAAAACATAAAATGAATCTCTATTGTGCAGGCTCAACTTAGAACTTCGTTTTTAGCTAAAACTGGCATGCAGCCACTTCAAAACTAAATTGACAATAGTTAGCTAAACATCAATTTCAGTATAGAGACTCGTTGCACCACACAACATCCCAAAACATAGTGCGCCCCCCAATGTGAATTCATAAAATGTACTTGTTGCAACAATGAATTGCAGGAATGGCTAATGTGTTTGATGGAAATTACTTAATTAGAAGCGGTAACAGTAGCAGATATTTTGATAGTGTATGGGAGGCACAATTTGATTTGAGATAAGATTTAAGACGAATGCTAGCTACCTTCTCCATTTACTTTTTCTTTTCACCGTTCCCTTATTTGAATGACACACGCGTCCTCTAAAAATTTAAAAACCATCAAGTAGTTAATAAACAATTAAATATGATTTTTCTTAATTATTCTATGTGTTTTGGCTTTTGAAAAACATCCTGAAATCAATTCTCATCTCCAATCGAAAATGTCAATGGTGAACTTGGGGTACTCAGTTTTTACTAGGAACAATTATATATCAAACAAAAATCTCTGCTCCTAACGACATAAGCCTTGGATGAACAGTAATGATGTCATCAACTCTAACTTTTGTTTCCCGTCTTGTCTTTCCAATTTCATTATTTTTACAATCAAAATCGCCGTTCAAACATTAATTAATTATATCTAAGCTCATAATATAATTTATTTAAAGCCTCAAAACTATCTATAAACTATAAATAGCCCTATATGTAATTTTTGGATTTTCCATTTTTCCTTCACATTTCATATTTTTTACAATCAAATCTAGCCCCTCAAACATTAATTAATTAGACCTAAGTCCCTAACATAATTTGTTTGAAGCCCCAATCATCTGTAAATTATTAATAGGCCCTTGCAATAATGAGACTGTAATATTTGGTTACAATATTTTACTCCATAGTACTCTATAATCTTTTTAATTAATTAAGCTCAAATTATAGATAATTTTTGTGATTATTTGTTTAGAAATCTTTGTTCCAGTATCCTAAAATTTCAATTGTTTACTTATTGTTGAATTATTAGAATAAAATTCAGCGCGTCCACACCTTAGTAATTAATAAAAAATGTTTGATTATTAGTCGTTTTTCAAGAATAATGATGAGGAATATCATTCATCAGAGAGTTTTATTACCTATTTAATGGATTCATTATCAATAAAGGAAGGAAAATGGAAGATTTATTTTATATAAATACCAAAATTAAGTTGAGGAGACGATCAAAGATTCTCTTTCCTTTTAATTTTAGATTAGAGTTTCGAGGACACGTGTCATTCAAATAAGGGAAAAAGTTTTAGGAGAAGGTGGGTAGCATTCCACTTCCACTTTGATTTTTGAATTTTGGATTTTTGATTTTTAATTTAAAGATGATGTGAAGTCTTTTTAGACAAAAATAGTGATTGAGGTGTCTTACAAATACGTCCATGTACTAAGAAATATATAAGGTTCAATGAGGAAACACTTTTAACAATTTGTTAATTAAGATAACAGTTTATATGAAACTTTAGTTTTATGAAAATTTATGAGGGATCAATTACATTTAAGCTAAACTGAAGTAACACTCATTATCTAATTTTGTGATGAATGATGGGAATGAAAGTCTGATGAACATGAAAATTTCATTCCTTGCTCCCGCAAAACATGTTATTCCATGTTAATGTGACTTCTATTCCTACTATCATTGATCACAAAATCTAATGATGGATAACGAGTGTTACCTTTAAATAAAAGTGGTATCATCGTAAATTTTCATAAAATTAGATTCCTGACAACTAAACACACCCTAAAGTTACCAGCTAAACTAATAACAAGGTTTTTAGCAAAAGCAGCGTTGGAGTGCATGTTTTAGAGCAAGTGAACCATTAGGGCGTGTTTGGTTACCCCATTGACCGTCGTAATGTAATGATTGACCATTGTAATGTAATGGGTCAAAGACATTCCTGCGTTTGGTATCACATAAAACCATCGTAATGGTCATTTCCATTACAGATTTCGTTGTAATGACCATTCATACCTCCCACCCTATGAATGACGATTACGATTCTCACTGTAATGGTCAAGATAAGCGTAATGACTTGTTTGCCCTCCTCACCCTCCCTGTAATAACCCCTAGTTATAATAATTGAGGGTATTTCGGAAAATGCACAAGTCATTCCCATTCCATTCCTATCATAAATTCACATATCAAACAATGTCATACACTATTACCATTGTCATTTATAGGTATACCAAACATACACATTCATGTTACCATTACCATTTCCATTACATTTTCGTTACCGCAGTCATTCTCATTTCCATTCCATCGAGTAACCAAACGAGGCCTTAGTGACTAAAATGGTTCATTAATCATCCTAATTCCTAATGTCAATTATGACTAGTCAGTTAATTAGCATCCCATCCCATCCAGCGACAACAACGTGGGAATAGATGCTTGCTATTAAGGGAACTCATTGATTGAACTTCTGACAATCAATCAGGGCACTAGAAAACCAATTTCAATTTCGATAGAGAAACCATTTTCCCCTTCTTGAGGTGGTGGGACCTATTTACAGGAGGGCCCTACAGGAAGGAACCCAAAAGCGATACTGTGTTGTGTTGTGTTGTGTTGTGTTGTGTTGTGTTGGGTTGGCTGTGAATTAAAAAATGTAGTAGTTGGAGATTCAACTTGTTACTTAACAATCAGGAGCCTGCTTTCAAACAAATGATGCTGCTTTTGTAACTTGAAAAAACTTTCAATCTGCTCTGACAATCTCTCTCTACTGCTATCCAACAAAAGCAAAGCAATCTCACCATATATAATTCTTCTCATTTTGCTTTAATTTAGTTGAAGGGTAGGTAAAGAAGAAGTCAGCAAATCGGTTCATAGACCTATACATATAAATGCATGTCAATTTCTCTTGATCGTAGTTGTTAGCTTGGATTGAAAATTATTACGACCTTTTTGCTAATTGTCAACTACATTGTTGGAGCTCTTGCTGAAAATCGATTCACGAGAACATGCTTTAATTAGGTCCCCCAAGTCGGGATTTTGTACTATACTGCCTTGTGTCACTTCTGTTCCCCGCAATTAATGGAAGAAAAAACAGTTGGAAAACAAGTTTAATATAGCCTAGTACTTTACTAATTTTCAATTCAGAGATTTGCCTTGGAAGATCGTCCCCCTTCCTTACATGGATGATAAAGATTGGGAGAAGGGACGATCTTGAAGTATTTGTATATTTGATTAGGATGGAAATAATGTTGTAGTTGGTGAGGACAATTTCAGAAGAGCATCCAAAGAAGATCAGTTCTTGTAGCAACCAAGAACTTAGTTGTGCAGGGTCAAGGGATGTCTACAAGTTTCGGTTCTTGATTGACAATGCATTTCATTTCTTGAAAATAATAAATGATAAACTAGAACCACTATTCTAGAGAACCAAGCCAGACTCGCGCTAGGTTTGGCTCAATATCGTCCATTATTCTCGAAATGTGCATCTCAAAGATGATGGATGGTATTGAGCCAGGCCCAGCTCTCAATAATTTTCACTAGCTTATATATTCTTGGATGCAATAGGCTTTGGAGAATAGGGGATACTTCAAACACGTAGCCTTGCAAGTAGCAACTCATTCAAAAGGACATTATGGGGGAAGGGATATATTGACTATGTCTTGTGATGAAAGATCTTCTTTCCATATAGAGTCGTGATTCAATGAGGTTAACCTCACAGGATTCGGTGAGGTTAACACTCTCCACCTTTGGCTCTAATAGATCTAATAGATTAATCTTAGGGTTTTATTCCATTCTTTAATGATAAAAAAAATTATGGTTAAAGATTATCTTCACGTTTCCAATTAACTAATCATTAAAAATAAAAAAAAGGAGGAAAACTAGTTCCACTAGGTCTCACTTCCCTCTTAACATCTCTCCCTTCACACAAAAACTCTTCTTCCCATTCACAAACTCTGCAAGGCAATTGAGAAGAAAATCCAAATCAATCCCCCACTCACCATTGTGATATATTTTTTTTATAGAATCTAATTAAGTCATTTATGCTGAATTTGATTTTATTTGACACCAACCTTAAAAAATGATTTGTGCGCAGCCCCAAGTACTACTTAATTTTTACAGAGCCATGGTCTTGCTTCAACTTTTAGAGCCGGTCAACTTTGGCAGGTATACGGTTATTTCGAGCATTATATATTGTGAATTTGATTTACTATTTATATTCTATTAAAACAATTAGCACAATAACACGCGATTTCGATTTTCTTCTCACTTGCCTTGCAGAGTTTGTGAATGGAAATAAGAGTGTTCTTTTATGAAAGAAGATACGTTCAAGCAAGAAGAAAGACCTAGTGGAACTAATTTTACTACTTTTTGGTCAATGATTAGCTAATTGGAAAGTGGATAGAATCTTTAACTATAATTTTTCCTATCGTTTAAGAGTGGAATATAGCCCTAATATTAATCTATTAGATCCAATGGTGGAGAGTGTTAACCTCACCGAGTCCCGTGAGGTTAACCTCATTGAATCACAACTTTTCCATATAATTAAATTTTCTCAAAAAATTTAGATAAATTTGAACTTTATAATCCAATCAAATTTGAAATCAAAGTTGCTTGTGAGGTTGGATGATAGGTAATTCTATGACCAACTTTTTGTATCCCTAATTGAAGGCATGTGCTAGCTAGGGATAACATGGTGAAGAGATTACCCATACAACAAGTTAATGAGTTGCTAACGAGTGCTAGCTCAGTTGGTAGATTTGTGATGGATGATATTACAATTCTATGGTTTGAATTCTACGTACCAAAGGCATTTAATAATTCTGAAAAGGTATCATTAAATTCAAGATATACCATCTTCTTTAGCTAATATCACCCTTCTTCTTCCTCATCTTCCCTTCTCTGATCTTGTTCACAGATTTACGTTAGTAGTAGCTACCACCACCACCGGTGGTTAACATCACTTGATTCACCACCCAAAACCGCCATTGGTGGTTAACACCACCACCAACCACCAACCATCAGTGGTTATTTGATGAAATTTGGATCTTTGAAGAATAATTAATTTTTTGTCCAGTTAAGTGCATTTTAATTTTAGGGAGTTTATCTAGTGATTTTTTTTGGTATTTTTGCTAATCAATCTTTTTTTAGGTACTTTTAGTCAAGAGTTTGTATACGTGTCGAAGGGTTATAGAAATTTAAGTGCAAGTTAAAACTTTAGCTGTTTTCCCCCGTCATAACACATCTTCATTTAACTTTGTCAACTGTGAGTACTCTACTATTCGTTAAAAAAAACCCACTTTAGGTTGCATTAGTTTACCATCCAATTTAAGAATGCCTTCTAAGTAGAACGGGTATAAATATGAAATTTTTTAGAATGAATAGTTAAGGAAACCCTTGGTTTTGTAATTTGCACATTTGGTTCACTTTGTTTATTGGGCTAAAGCTATATAGAGAGTGATAGGTGCTTAATGAATCGGCTCAAGTGAGTTAAAAACTAGGGGTGGGCACGGGATGGGATGGACCTCATCCTTATCCCATCCCGTTCTTTTGGGATCAGGATGGGATAGATGTCATCCTGACCTCGTCTCATCCCAAAGGGGTTCGGAATGGGATGGGACGGGATCAGCAGGTTCCTTCTGATATAGAATTTTGGTAGTAAAATGTAGTTTGAAAGGAAAGTTTAGTTGGGTTAGAATTGACCCGTGGAATTAGATTCATATATTAGACACCTTTTAAATTTGATACCACATGGATGATGATGACAAAACCCACTACAAAAAAAAAGCCCTTTAATAGCGGTTCAAAAACGCTATGGTAGATACCATAGCGTTTTAGTAACCGCTATGTCTGCCGACGCTATTATAGACCCTGGGTCTATTATAGCGGTTTAAAACCGCTATAGAAAGTTTGGCTTTTATAGCGTTTTAAAAACGCTATTGTAGATCCTTAAAAACGCTATAGTAAAGTCTACCATAGCGTTTTAAAAACGCTATGGTAAGTATACATAGCAAATTTTTTTTTTTTTTTTTTTTTTTTTTTGCTATCAACTGTTAATTATTTTCAACTCAAAAGTATAAACATTCGCATTATAGAATCCAAATAGGATCACTAACAACAAAATTATAATTTTTTTGCTATCAACTCAAAATTATAAACATTCGAATCATCATATATTGTACTATTGGTGGACATTGACATTATAGAATCCAAATAGGATCACTAAGAACAAAAACAGTTGTTTGCTTGCAGCACTTGTAACCCCAAATAGTATAAACATTGACATTATAGAATCCAACAGTTTTTTTTTATGCTGCTGCTGATGCCGCTGATGCTGCTGCTGCGTTGCTGATGCCGCTGATGCTGCTGCTGCCTTGCTGATGCTGCTGCTGCGCTGAGTTGCTGCTGCTGCTGCTACGCTGAATTGCTACTGCTCCTGCTGCTACGCTGAATTGCTGTTGCTGCTACGCTGAACTGTCGCAGCGTTGGTTGGAGGTACGCTCGGGTCGCAGAAACGCGCGTGTGCTGCGTGCTCTATGGAAATGTACTCCAAGCAACCAAACAACCTTAGTTTTTAGTGGGAATTATGGCAGTTTGTACCCAAAAAAAAAAACTTTGTAGGTTTTTAGACAATATGCATTAGATTGATAGCAACAAATCCTCTAAGAGACCTTTTCCGTATATAGACTCTCCAATCTAAAGGAAATTGTGATTCAAGAAATTGTTGTTGATACCAAAGGTGAAGATATGTAAAACAAGATTTAAAACTAAATTTTATTCAAATTTCAACAAATTGTGACTTACAGTTGTTGCATTAAAAATGCGTGCTCCATCAATATGAAGTTTCACTCCATGTTTTTTAGTAATCTCGCCCACTCTGTCAGTATATTCAACCGACAAGCATCTCCCACCAGTACTGCATCAATAACAGGGAAAATTAAATCAGTAATCAGCAACAAGGGCACTTCCATTTTCAAAATAATTCCCGTGTCAAAACCGTTGATTGGACACTTCAAGGGGTAATCCATGCTTAATTCTACAGGCAATATGTTAACCATCCTCAGCTTCCTATAACTTAAGTATATAAACATGTGTTTCAGTGTTCAACAAGGATTAAAAAAATGTTAGATACACATGCATCTATCAACTACAAACCTGATAAACATATTTCATTTATGTATGCACTGTCTTCATTGTCTTTGCTCGGATGAAGAAACCATGTCCTTCATTTGAATCTATCTAAAGCCATGTCTTCAAATGCGTTATAATACTACCTCGGCCAATATATCTTTTTAGTTAATTTCCTAGAGGCTGTGTCAAATACCTTATACTCTTACTGGAAAGCCAGACATGTAAGTGTTCTTGTTGTTTACCACACAACCATTTTATCTGAACTTCAGTTTATTTCATGTTCATCCTCATTTAAGACTTCATTCTAGACTTTTAGTTTATCAGACCATCCTGATTGGCTTTCCTCAGTGAGCCTTAAATAACAAGAGCTAGTTGCACTTTCTAACACGATCTGCTGATTGTTTTCAGAAAAAAAATGTGACTTACTTGAGGCTCGAATCGAGGTTATCCTTTTTAGAGTTGAGAGTTGAACCCTGTCTAGATTTATTTTATGTTTTTGATCAACAAAAAAATGGAATTAAATTGATGAAGAAAGTCACATTGCAAAGGAGAAAAGCAAAGATCAAAGCAGCTACAACTTGAAAATGCTCTCCCAATCAAAGATGTGCACATGAAATGGCTGACATCATTAATCATGATTTTTTCAAACCACTTGGAGAGAACTAATCATAATAAAACACACTTGAAAATTGACATGAATTAATCATAATAAAAAGACACTTCAAAGCACACTATACTGTGTAAGAACTAAGAAGTTGCTCCATAAACAATTGTTTCTCATAGAAGGAAAAGGAACAATAGGAATCCTTACTGAAAGATAGACTCGTTCTGCTGCCAATCAGATATCACCAAATGGTTATCTTTTACTCCGCAGACCTGCACGTAACCACAAGTTACATAAAGTCATGACAATTTTCAATTGGAGATCACTAAAAAAACTTAAAGGTTATCAAACTCAGTTATAAAGCTTTCAAACTACCTAACCTCATTATGCAAATAGATAGACTTCAGAAACCATATATTGACAGAAGCATATATTAACACTTTACGACTGAAGCTAACAAAATATGAAATGGTTGACTTTGAAATACTAACAAATATTAAAAAAAAAAAAAAAAAAAAAAAACTTTGCCAAGGGATACCTAATATCTCAGAAAGTAATGAAATGCATACAATTGAACTCTAATAATAAGCTTACCCTGTTAAGAAATTCAAAACCCACGTCATTCTTCATAGCTTCCAAACTTGGAACTATATATTTTTTTGAAGAACTCCTAACAAGCATACAATCAGGAAATGACCAGCTTCATGCTGCACAAACAAATCCTGAAATTTACTTCCTGGAAGATTAAAAAGAGAAAAACTTTCATTGAAATTCTGCCCCATCCTGATCCAAAAATTTTGATGGGGGTTCATGAAATCACTAGTATTAGCAAATTTTGTATGGTTCATTACATACCTGTCTACTTCCAAGTGTTTAGGCGTATCTTTTACGCAGATTACTGTTTATTTGCACCTCCAAACACCCACAAAATATCTCACCAAAATCGACAATAGTGGGTGACAAGAGTGCAATATAAGACATGACATTAGAACATTCGATGGATATGCTAATAGGTGTTATGATGTGGTAATCCTTGATTCTCACCTGTTTGTATCTTCTGCACAGCATGTGCAAACTGGGTCCAAAGAATCTATTGGTTGCAACGTCTTTTTTATGCAGAAAATCTTGATGTCGTAAAAATATTCAGGGTATCTAGGGAATAAACTTTATCAACTTACAGGAGTAGGGACAATGACGCTTTGAGCAAACAAATATTGGATTGTAGAACTCCCAAAGCTTCTCATATTCCTTTATGGTAAACACACACATAAAAACAAATCAGATCATAATAATCAATGTATGCACACAGTACCTTGCCAAATGATTTATTGATGCTGGCATGAAAAACTAGAGTAGGAAATTCTTTTGATAATACTCGCAGCCATCCTTCGTAGCCTAGGCTGGAATGAGATCACACTGAGGAGATGGGCAAAAGTTGCAAGCAAAAGTAAGGATCACAATAAAAACGAAACAAAGTTTGAATCATAATAAACAAAGTTTAGTGCTCATTCCATTTCAACATATTAAGTAGGCAAATAACCTTATTTAACAACAGAACCAAATGTTTGTGCTTGCAATGCTCTTTCAAATGCTTATCTAAGTGAGGGCATCTTGTACCTTGTGGATCCCTGGCATCCAACACCTGAAAATAAAATGAGAATGAAGGGATGAGCTAGCAAAGAAAACACTACACACAACACCATAACTATAAAAATTCCACTAAATTGTAAAACAAATCAAACAAAGTGGTTTTGTTTACTAACCTTTTCATGAACCCAAACCAAATCAGCAAGAAACTTCTTATGCTCATCCGGAACAACATTCCTCGATTCTGCAAAATCTCAAAAACTCCAATCAAACAAAAAAAATCCTGCATTCACAAAACCAATTGCAACACAAACAATTCATCAAACACTGTACCTGCAGAACCATGAGCAAACCCATAGGACTCAAACGCCGGCCCAACATCATAAATTGAGCCCTGATGCTCCGTCCCTTTCGCCTAATTAAACCTCTCATTAATCACCCCAGCCCACCTCCTCCCCTGAAGATGCATCTCCTCATACCCATCCCCCTTGTACCACCCCTCCCTCTCCTCGTGCTGGTCGTACTCCTTCCATGTGGCAGAGAAAGGCGACCCATCTGGTGGTGGAGGGAGGAGACCCAAGAAGGCCGCGAAGGCGAGGTCGTGATTGCCGCAGAGGAAGACATGGGTCTGGTTCAGATACTTTGAAGGGAGAGATATCAAGAAGTCGAGGACCTTTTGGGTCTCAGGGCCCCGGTCACAGTAATCGCCCAAGAAGATTATGAGGGCAGATTGGAAGGATTGCGGGTCGATGAGGGTTTGGAGATTGGACCAGAGGGATTCGAGCTTTGTGAAGTAGCTGTGTAGGTCGCCAATGCAGCTGTGAAGGAGGGGGAAAGAGAGCAAGACTGAGAGGGAAGCAAATGTAGAAATGGGTTTTCTAAAATTTTGGAAAATGTAGAGGGAATCGAGCGGATTAATTTTCAGTTTTTCCCGCTTCAACTTTCATAGCGTTTTAAAGTTATAATGCTAATAAAATTTGGTCTTTTATAGCATGAGTGTAAAAACCGCTATGGTTAAATGCTATTAATATGTACTTGTGTTGTAGTGACCCAAATGTTTCTCTTTTTGATCTTTGACATTCATCTTAAGAATTTTGAGAAATACATATTTGTGTGGTAAAAGGTAGGCAACTTTTTATCTATTTTCAGACTTTTTTTTTCTTCCACCAAGTGGATTGCATCTAAGATTCCATGGAGAGACAAATTCATTCTTAAGATTTGGATTTACATGTCTACACCTTTACCCTCTATAGATGTTTGTATGAAGCTCAAACTAGGATTATTTTTGTAAGGACAAAAGACATGTACATGGGCAATGACGTCTAGCATGCAATGAATCACATAATACATAAATTAAGTTCTAGTCAATTGTTGATTGTTTCTATTTGTACTTGAAATGTAGAGTAGATAGGCGTTTGACATGGCGAATTCATGGAAAGTGAAATGTCTTCTTAACATGAATTTTTGTCATAGACCTTATTGTGTTGTATTTGTTTCTTTTGGCATTCTACATAGAATGCATTTTGCAAACTTCTCAAGTTAATGGAACCTTAATTTCATTTTTTTTTTTTATGTTATTTTTATAACAAGCAACTCAAATCTTAAGAAAATAATAGTATAATCTTCTAATGTCTTGTGTGTCTTTCTGATTGAAAAAAAATAGTTGTGAAGTATTTCCATCCCAAGGAGCTATATTTGCTCCTAGACATGACCACAAATTGGTGAAATTACTTGACAAAATCCAATAATGCCTTAAATTTGAAAGTTCGGGACGGGATGGGCGGGATTGAAAATCTCCATCCCGATCTCATCCCATTCTAGACCAGGACGGGACGGGATCAGAATGAGATTGATCAATCCCAAAAAGATTCAAAAAAATCAGGCTGGGACAGGACGAGGCTAGGACAAGTTTGGGATAATGGGATGTGATGCCCTTATTAAAAACTATTACTTGTTAAGTTTCTCTAGGGTTAGTCTTATATTCGAGACTTTTTTAGAATTTTATTTTTTTATGAATTTATTAAAGGACTAGGGAGCCATATGCCTCCTACTAGGGATTCAACTAAAACAAAAAATCAATTTCGGCCATAGAGCCAACATTAACAGATATGCAAACTCAGACTAGACACCTGCGAAGAAGGGCCAAGTCAAGACCACGTCTATAAAAAGAAGGGGTCATGTGGAAACAACAATACGCGTGTGACTGATTGGGCGGGATAAATGGCCTTAGTTGTACATTGCAATGATGGCACCTTACCTGAACCCATTTCAACCCTAAATATTGTTGAAGTTGATCATGCCCCTGTCACACAACCCACCCCTCCTAGTAAGATTCATCTAAGGCCTAAAGTGCGTGCCAAAAGAAGTTGGAATATGAAAAAAATCCTACCCCAAGAAAGAGTACACCAAATGATTGGTACTCCCTTAGGAAGTCTTCAAGAAGAGTGAATGTACAAGATGAAAAGTCTGATGTTGGTGAATGTCAAAGTACTTGTGGGAAAAGAACAATGGTGGGCCAGGCTCAGGCCCAAGACGAGAAAGAGAAAGTCAATGAAGTCAAAACTTGATAAAGAAAAGAAGAATAGAGTTGTCTGAAGAAGAGCTTGTTGATGACTTCCCATTTGTTGAACCTAATACCACTGATGCACACTCCCAAGCTGAGGCAAAAGCCCATTCAGCTGGTCCATCTCAAGCCAAACCACATGACCAACCTCATTCAGCTAGTCCATCTCAAGCTAAACCACATGACCAAGCCCATTCAACTGAAAATGAGCATGATGCACAATCACCTCCAACTGAGCATGTTGCATTTGTTGCTAAAACTGCTGATGTGTATGGTGAGGAGAGTGGTGATGAGAGGCAGGCAGATGATTGGGTTTTGGAGGTTGGCAAACAATGGGACACAGTTGATGCAACTAGGTTCAGATTAAGAAAGTATGCAGTGAGGAACAAGTTTTTGATGATGTTCAAGAAGAACATAAATTCTAGGGAGCGAGGGATGGGTGTACCCATTCCCCTCGAGACAAGCAAAATCGCCTCGAGATGCGCGACATCGCTTATCTTGAGGGGGATGGGTGGTTACACCCATCCCTCGCTCGCCCCTTACCCTCTCTTCCTAAAAGGACTCCAAGAAGAATGATCCTAACAAACTTCTGGTAGTGTGTAAGGGTGAAATCTGCAAATGGCAGTGCTATGCAGCCTTGGACAAGGATGGGCACACTCTTAGTGTTAGGACCATGGGGGAAGAGCACGCATGTATAAGTGTTGATAATGGGAAGAACCCAATGGTGAATGCCAGGTTTGGTGCGAAGGAATGTGAGTCCATAATTACTACACACTTCACAGCTGACAACCTCATCAAACAAACATTGAAGGATCAAACTATTGAGGTGAGTTACCATGTAGGCTGGAGGGCAAGGCAGAAAATAATGGCCAAACAGATTGGTTCATATGAGGACAGTTATAAGAATATCCCTTCTTGCTGCATTGAACTTTTGACAGCAAATCTAGGTAGCATTGTTGCTTGTTCTTGAAATGATGATGACAATAGGTTCACTGGGGTTTGTGAGGCATTTTCTGCATCTATCCTTGGTTGGCAGCATGGTTGTGGACCTTTGGTGGGGTTGGATGACTGCTTTTTGAAGAGCAAATATAGGGGTTGTTGCTTGTCTGCGATAGGCTTGGATGAAAACAATGGTCTATTTCCACTGGCTATCTACATTTGCTAGTCTGAATGCTTCCAATCTTGGTTCAACTTTTTGAGCATCGTTCAAATGCACTTGAATATGCATGTGGGGAAGTTGACTTTCATTTCTAACCAACAGAAAGGGTTGATTGAGGCAGTGAAACAACTTTTTCCAGAATCTGACCATAAATTTTGCTTCAAGCACATGTACAGAAACTTCAAGAAGACTGGACTTGGAGGTAAGTCCTTGATGAGGCTTTGTTGGAAAGCTGCTAGGGCATACAAGGGTGTTGACTATATCTCCAGTTTGAAAGAGCTGAAAAAAAGTAATCCAATAACACATCAGTGGCTAATTGAAAGGATGTGAAGACTTGGTGCATGACTTACTTTGACAGTAGAGTATGCTCAGAGCATATCACAAATAACTTCAATGAAAGTTTCAACAATTGGATTCTCAAGCTTAGGGAAATGCCAGTCTGCAAGTTCATAGATGGGTATCACATGTTTCTGATTAGGCTTATGTATGATAGAAGGGCCAAAAGCAGTAGTTGGGACATAGATGGACTAGTACCTAGAGCTCAGAAGCTCATTGACAAGTTGAAGGAAATGAGGAACCAATTAAGTCAATTTGGGTCTATTGATGGCTTCATCACAATCATACATGATGACAGTGGTTCTAGGTGGAGGGTGAAGACATGTGTCAGATATTGTGATTGTAGACAATGGGAGTTGACAGACATCATCTGTGTGCATGAGGTTGTTTGTCTAGCCAATCACAGACCCATATGGGCAGAGTACGTATCCTATGAAACTTAATGTTTGCTCCTTAAATAATGATTGCCCCACACTTATATGCATTTTATGCATGTATTGAAGTCCTTATCATTCTGTGAAAGCATATATGGAGGCTTACTCAAGGGGCATAGTCAGTCTTAGAAATATGAGGGAGTGGCAGAAGTAAGTACCAGTCTTACATTAGATTGTTTGATAGTTTTATTCATGTAGATTATTTGCATATGTGGTGATTGTTTTGATGTGGCAGCCTGCATACTTGGTGCTCCCACCTCTAGTGAAAAGGTCTCCTGGGAGACCAATGACTGAAATGAGAAGGGATGAGGATGAACAGGTGGAAAAGGAAGTAAGGAGCTGCAGAAAGTGTGGTTTGGAGAGTACAACAACAAAACATGTAAAAACCCTCTTAGGGAGCAAACACAAGGTTGTGGACAAACATCCAGAGCAAAACCTAGATTGAGAAGAGGTGAGAACAACAAGAAAAAATGTGCCAAATCAGGTTCTGGAACTGGGAGAGGAACATGTCAACCTCCACAACAACCCAATCAGCCTGAAATGCCAACATTCCTTTCACAACAACCCAATCAACCTGAAATGCCAACAACTCCAACCATGCACAACCTTCATGCTTCAATGTTCCCAACTTAGCCCTTTGCACAAGGAGTAAGGCCTCCTCCAATAAGGCCATCAATGTTCCAGGCTGGTAGAGACAGGGAAAGACAGGACAATCAATCGATGGGGACAAGATGACCAAGAACACCAAACATGTGATACTAACTTCTTATGTTTTGAAGACTATTTTTTTTAAGACACTATTTTATGGTGATACTGTTATAGTGAGGAACATACCAACTTCTTTTGGTTTGTTTATGGTGATGTAAGTATTGATATTGTTGATGGCTTTTTGATGGTGATACTGTTGATGATTGTTTTATGTATGTTTATGTCAGACATTTGAATGATAATTTGCAAGTATATGAATGTAATGCATTTGATGATATTTTGCAAGTATTGAAGGGCATGTCAGTCTTGAATTTGTCTGTCAGACTTGATGATTGTTTTATGTATGTTTTGGAAGACTTCCTTTGTTATTGTTTACATCCAGTTTCAGACTTGTATTGAATGGCATATTGTTGCAACACTGATATTGAATGTTATTTTCATTCACTTTTTATTTAGGGTAGATAGAAATGCTTTACAAAGATCTTCAAATGCCATACTCATTTGGACGGTAATTGTTACATTTGGAGAGTTATTACTTCTTTCGCCATGAGATTGTTCAACTTCAGCTTGTTCAGTAGTTGCAACTGAAGTAATAGAGTTTTGACTACCATTTCTAGGTATGTTATCAGGTATCACAACTCCCAACCACTCAAACCCCTTAGTGCAAGAATCACAATTGAAGTACTTATGCCCTTGTGTATAAGGTTGATGAGATCTTTTTATAGTTCTCCTTCCAGAGCATGAAGGAATTAGGCATGGAAGATCCACCAATGGACAGTCTTTCATCCAATGATTTGGACTGTCACATTTGAAACAAGTACCCCTTTCGGAGCTTGAGCTTGAACTTAAGTTGAAATTTGCTTTTGAGCTTAAACTACCTTCTCCATTTCTTTTTAGAATAACTTCATCAAGCCATAGAAACCCTTTGCAACCAAATATTTTACAGGCCAAAAACATCCTATTTGGATTTTTTTGGGTTTTGGATTTCAAAAGCTTACAGACTCCATTACAACCATTCTTGGGACACACATGATACAAATAAGGACAGTCTTCACTTGTATGATTGTATTGATGACGGTGGTCGCAAGGAACCTGCTAGAAAAAAACAACTTTTAATTACTCCCTACCTCTCATAATAGATAATGGCAGTAACTTAACCCCCTATAATAAATTTGAATGTAAGAATGCCCCCTGGTTCAGAAAACGCATGCGAGAGGTTGAAGATCACCTCCAAATCTTAATAAATGTCAACATAAACGTCCAAATGAAATCAAAATCACTAACTTACCTTCATTATGTTGTTCTGATCTCAGATCTATGATTAAATACTCAGATCTGTTGTTTGTGTAATGAAACACTAAGTTCCAGACTTGGGTTTGTATCAACTTTAAATAGGGTTTAACCCAACGGCTATTTCATATTTCCTCTCCCCCAACGGTTACTTCGTCTTCCCCAACTTCAGTGAAAGTCTTCCCCAATCTGTAACCATTCAAAGAGTCAGAGAGTTGAGATCTGAGTTGTCCTGTCCTTGTGTAACCATTCCCCAGTGAGTAATTTGAATGTTATCCGTAGGATGAGTGTTGGGATTTTAATTTCATCCATTTGATCATTTGTATCAACTTTAAATTTCAGCCATAAGATCATTCAAGGGCATTTTTGTCCTTCAAATATGATTGATTTCAAATACGTGCGTGCCTTGACGGTCTTTGGAAATTTACCGCTAGTCAAGGGGATAATTATAATAGTGATTAATGATGGGTCTACTTATTAATTAGCTATGTATAATATGGGGCAAAGTGCAAATTACCCAAAAACTAAATAATTTACATTGCAAAATTACATGACAATTTATGGTCCTAAGTAATCCTTGAAAAAAATTAAATAATAATTTACAGTGTTTGGAGTTTCCTAATCGCAAATGACATGGTATGAGTTCAATTAGCGTTCGGTTTTTAGATTGAAATTACCTCTCTACAATGTGGTTTTGTTGAATGACCCCAAATCGCACATCTAATGCCAAACCAAATCGCACGCAGTCCTTCATGGAGAAATCGCATAAGAAGCCTTTCGGAGAGTGGAAAACTTATTGAGAGAGTGGGGGAGAGAGTCACTGTAGTGGCAGGGATGATGAACCCTTTTGGGCAAGTCGAGTGGAAGTGGAACATGAGAGATTGGAAGAGAGAATGACAGTTGTAGAGAAAGTCTCAGTGGAGGGACGATGAACCATTTTGGCTGACGATGAACTCTTTTGGGAGATTCAGTCGAGGGAAGAAGATCAAGGAGGGATAGTCTCAGTGCGGTGAAGAAGAGGAAGTTGGAAGGGGAGAGAAAATTTTCGATCGTTTGAATTTAGGAGAGAGAAAGATTTAGGTTTTTACTTTTATGAGTGTTGTGGAAGAGAAGATGTCGTGTGGGACAAAAAGGGAATGGTGTGGGAAAGAAAAAATTAGATCGGTGGTGTAGGAAAATAGAAGTTGTGGTGCTAAAAAGTTGTTGTCAGCTTGAAATGAATAAACATTGCAACCAACTTAAATGATCTTGGGACCCCTGGAACACACGAACAACATTAAGACATTGCATGTATATGCATACGACATTCCATTGATTTCTTTAGCAAAACTTGCTAGCCTCCATTCCTGCCATGAGCTCAACCTTAAAGCTTGACGTATGTTGTTAAAAAAAAAGTTTCATAGCCTTCCCTAAGTGTCTTTCCTTGCCCATCTTTAGCTACAATCCCATATATGCCTAGAATGGTGAGATCTACCCACTCCCTTTCCATAGGGAGCGCAAGCTTGCCAGATTGTCCTACAACATCTACAAACATTCCATTAGCAAATTTGAAAGATTTCCTGATTTCATCAATTTTAGGTGTTTGGGTTTTCGTTTCCATCAAAAAATAAATATCTGGGTTTTGCCTCTTGATGAGGCCTTTAGATTCCGAACCATAGAGGAGATACTTATTCCCTTGCGATTCCATGAAAGAATCTCATGTACATATTAAAAAATGTACCTAACTTATACTAAAAAGAAGTGCTCGTGCTCTCCAAAATTAGTAAATATAAGAAAATTAAGCATACAAGAGTGGGATGATATTTTGATCTTCTTGCCATATTGTCTAATACTTTTTTACTCCGTCATATTAATCAAAATATTTTTACACTGATTGCAAATATTGAAGTGTGTGTATATATTGAAGTGTGTGTCTATATATATATATATTTACGTTTGGTCGCTGAGGATTCAAGTTCCTATAAAAAAAAATATAAAATGACTTTTAAGGTCTATTTTTTCACAAAATAGACAATTTAAATACAATAGTTGATATAATGACTAATTTGTGCTAACTTTTATACTTTTATGACCAACAATGACTATTTCATTAACTCGTGTTAACTCATAAACTTATAGAGCGTATTTACCCTTCCTAAACAAATAAAAAAACCTAATTTTATACTTTTTTGACCAACAATGACTATTTTATTAATAATTCTAACTATTATTATTATTTTGTTATTTTTACTTTCTTTTAACCCTTAACCCTTCTTACCTTGTCAATCATTATTGTTTTTTTGTTAATTTTTAATTTTTATGTTATCTTGTTCTTTAATTGCAGTTTGAGCAATTATTTTATGACATTTGTTAGTTACAAATGACTACATTAATATTTTTATATTAGTATTTTTTTGAATGTTTTGTCACTCTAAATGTGTTTGATTTGACTGGTTGTGAAAGTATATCTGACTTTGAAGAACAATTTTTTTTTTTCAATTAATGGTTGTTTCAATTCTCTGTCACTATTTAGTTTACAGAAATTATTTTATTCAATATTGGCTCCCATTTTACCTCTGAGGCTGTGATCATGCTCTGTGGTAGGTAGCTTGTGACTAAATAGCGACAGAGAATCAAATATATTACTTTACAGGTACCCATGCATTGAAAAATATGAAATCAAATGTCGATAATGAGAAAATTTATTTTATTAACTACATTATGGAATAAGAATCAATTATAATTAAAATCAAAATTCTAATCATCATTAAGAAATGTAATGCACGAGTACTTGTAAACTTTTCTAATCAAATTTATGTCAAGTTAATCAAATTGATTTTATTAAATAATTAAAGTCAAATTTCTAATCATTATATAACTACATGAAAAATTTACCAAACCTTAGCATAATAACTTGCCAGTCAATGAAAAGTTATAAAAACTTATAATTGGTTGCTGATAATTAAAATCACTAATATCGAAACATACTAGCAGCATGAGGTGGGAGGAGTTAAGGGGTAAAAAAAATATAGAATTATTAATAAAAGAGTCATTGTTGGTCATAAAATTAGGCTTTCTATTTGTTTAAAAATGGTAAAGATGTCCTATAACTTTATGAGTTAACCTGAGTTAATAAAAAAAGTCATTGTTGGTCATAAAAGTATAAAAGTATGCACAAATTAGCCATTACATTAATTATGATATCTAAATGATCTATTTTGTGAAGAATTAGGCCTTAAAAATCATTTTCCCTAAAAAACAACTTGCTCCCCAGGTAAGATGTGGACATGGTCAACCTTTAATATGAGAATCAAATTAAAAGTTCAATGATTTAGATAAAGAAAAACACCATGTTGGATATCAAGTCTCTTTTCCTCGCCTCCGGTCTAATTCTCCATTCCATCCCCTGGCCTCATTTTGTAACAAAACAAACTTCAAATATGATACAATTAGATTCTCAATATTATTGAATGAATTTGGGACCAGAAATTCTAGCTGGCCTGGGAAACCAGGCTGGTTTCCCTGCTTGGGGGGCGAAAATACATTTGTGCCCCCCCTCCTCTTTAAACACACACTCCAAAAAAGTGTTTAAAGAGGGGGGGGGGGGAGGCAAAAATATATTTTCGCCTCCCAAGTAGGAAAACCAGGCTGGTTTCCCAGGCTGGCTAGAAGTGCTGATTTGGGACAGGGAAGCTGGTTTCCTCTTATCAACATGCAAAAGAATAGTTAGACTCCATCCTTCATTTCTCCTAAGACCACAATGTTTGGTGCACGAAATTACTTTCCTTCCTGTTCTTCTCCCAACAACAAGAGAAGAGATCCATCCCTGTCGTGTTAAAATTGAACAACGACCCCAATCCATGTTATTGCCAAATAATACTAAAACCTCGTTTTTACACCCACATGTATTGGTTTATTTAAAAAGTCATTTATTAAAATGTTTCCTAATGAAAGGAATCCGGAGGAAATTTCTTACTTCCACACCATGACCATGACGAAATCAATCAAAATTAGAAGCTGGTCCTATTGAGAAAAAAAATGTTATGTAATCCATCTTCATCCTTCCATTGGATCCCTGTCGTGTTAAAATTGAACAACAACCCCCATCCATGTCACTACTAAATAATACTAAAAAGTCGTGTTTTTCCACCCACATGTATTGGCTTATTTAAAAAGTCATTTTTCCTAATGAAAGGAATCTGGAAGAATTCTTATTTCCACACCATGACCATGACCATGACCATGACGAAATCAATCAAAATTTGAAGCTCGATCTATTGAAAAAACAGAAAATATTATGTAATCATCTTTATCCTTACATTGGATGGATTGATATCAGAAACCATTTCAACCATTTAGGCTTGATTGGTTTTTCAGATAATTGATCTATGTCAAGGCTTGTTTTTATTGATGGGTTCGTAGGCAGTTGTGTCATATGGATTAATTTTAATGTACTTTTTTTGGCATTTATAAGACTAAGAAAATGAAAATTGTCTATGTGCTCACGGTCAACTGACTGGAAGGAAAATCACATTGACTCGATTTTCTTTGATACTAATCTTCATTGGAAAATTCTAAATGGCGAGGAAAGAGGCGAGGGGGTGGGTGTGTCCGCTCATCCCCCTCGAAATGTACAACTTTACAAATCTCGAGAAAAATGAGTGATCACAACCCTTTCCTCCGCGACTAGAAGGGCTCATCTTCATTTAATGCAGCTTTATTAGTTTCACAGGATTTCAATGAATTGCTGTTGATGATCAAATCAGCATGTTTAATTACCTAAAGAGTTTTATTTTTTAATATTTATCTCAAACACATTAAACATTTTGATTTCTTCATCGAGTTATTTGATTATATCATATCATATCAAAGCTTAAGCAAAGCCAGCATACGGGCTCTATAAAACTAAGGTATGAACATTCAGCTACTGTTGAAGGCAGGAAAATAGTACAAGTGCAAACTCCTGACTTTGCAAATAGGATAGAAGAATGTGAAAGGTTGGTTTTTGGCAACTTTGTGGGCAAGCGCTTGGCATATGGTTATGTCAAAGAGTGGCTGATAAGGTCGTGGGGAATTCGAGAATTTGAGATGAGCATACACGGAGATAAGAATTTTGTATTCAAATTCAAGAAGGAAGAAGATAGAAGGTATTGGAAATGTGACCTCTGCATATTGCAAGCAGGTTGTTCATCCTCAGGGCCTGGTCACCTTCTATGGACGAGGATGCCGATGTGCTTACCTCGATACCTATTTGGGTTACACTGAAGAAAATTCCTTTATTCCTATGGAATCCAGAGGGTATTCAAAGGATTGTTAGTTTTATTGGAGTGCCTATCATGCTTGACAAAGCTACTGAAGAAATGACAATATTAGCGTATGCGAGGGTGTGTGTGGAGGTGGATGTAAACAACCAATTACCCAAAGACATTCCTGTGGTTATCAATGGAGATAAAAAAAAATAGTTGAAGTTGAGTATGCATGGATTCCTATTAAATGCAAGTCTTGTGCAGTTTTTGGCCATAAAAAACAGCAGTGTACAAAGAGCAAAGAAATTAATACTCCAAGCCATATGGAATGACAAGCTATGGGTAGGACTCAACCACTAGAACAACAAAACTCCGATGGTTGGACGATCGCCAAGGGTAGACATACATTCAAGTCGAAGACTCAACCCAGTTTAGAGGGGAGTCCAGGGTCAATCACGGGAAAAATAGGGAATGTAACCAGTATAGAGGCTGCCAATGTGGCAGAGCATAACATAAATGATGACTAGAGTGATGCCATAACGCAGAGTCCACAACCATTGATTCTTATCAACCCAATGTTCGAGCGTAGTGTTAATGTGGAGGCAAGTGACCACACACTGACTCAGGACAAAGAGAACACCACAACAGATGAGCAGAGTAGTAACGAGGAACATGAGCAAGATCCTTCTAGTGAAGAGGTTGCAAGCGATTTGTTTTCAAAATCTTGCACTAAAGATTTTAGTCTTTGCCCTCGAAGATCCTCTAAGACTAAGAAAGCAAACAAAAAGTACAAAGGTTGAATCCTTTCCGCCTTAACAAAGGAAACATGGATAAAAAAAAAAAAAAAGGTTTCTTCTTTGGCCGATGCTAGTTGAAGATTTTTATAGGCTTAGTAACCATGTTCACTCTCACTAGACTTCTCTTTCTTGTGAGAGTTTGTTTATGTTTTTATTGTTGTTTTTGCTTTTGTTTCATTTATATAAAAGGTTTTGGGGTCCTTAAAATCCAGATCGCTTTCCAAAAAAAAAAAAAAAATGATGATACAAGTGTTAAAAACTATGATTTGAAGTAAAAACAATTGCTACCATTGTGCAGACAATGAACAAACTAACAAGTTAAGTTTATAATGACTTGTTACCAACTATTAAATGGATATATAACAACACTGAGCAAAAAAGTTGATTTTCCTTGACTTGGGTCTGCAATAAAAAAAAAAAGTTTTAAACACCCCAATTTGGACTTTATGAATGTTCTACGTTCATGTTTATTGAAAGCGAAGCCGTATAGTATATATAAATTTCAAATTACGTACAATTATATTCGTGAACTTTGTCAAACACATATCTCTATTCAACTTTGCACCCTTTTATTGACCCGTGACACTTTACAACAACCAACAAACCTTAAGGCCGGGTTTATAATATAAGTCCTCCTAACCTTTTAAGCACACATAATTTCATCAAACAACGTTTGCCCAAGACTCCAGTTTTGGCAAAGAAAAATGGGAAATACTATAGGAAGAGGAAGGAAGATAGCCACAGTGATGAAGATAGATGGGCAAACATTAAAACTAAAGACACCCATAAGAGTTGCGGAGGTCATTAAGGGACACCCTGGCCATGTATTGATCGAATCTGAAGCAGTTAAGGAGCTTGGAATTAGAGCAAAGCCATTACAAGTGCAAGAAGAGCTGAAGCCTAGGAGAATATATTTTCTAGTGGAGTTGCCAAAAAACCTTCCTCCACCTCCTCCTCAGGCACCAAGGAGAGTCCGGTCTGGGATACAAATGAGTGCGAAAGATAGGCTAGAGAGCCTTATGTTGTCAAGGAGGTCCTCATCTGACCTTTCTATGATGAAGACTACGACAAATTTAGTGTTTGATAACGAGGACAACGGAAGCCCGTTGAGAGTACGAATGCGATTACCCAAGGCACAAGTGGCAAAACTAGTCGGGGAGAGCGAAAACATGACGGATGCGGCGGAGAAGATTGTTAATTTATGTCTAGTTCAAAATGGTGGAGAGGTTGATGAAGGAGTTCCACAGCAAATCAAAGGAAAAAATGTAGAAGAATTGTTCATGTTGCAACAACAACAAAGTCAATGGAAGCCTTGTCTAGGCAGCATTGAGGAAAACTTGAAGCCTCATGAGGTATGTTTTTGTTAATCGAGTCTTTTAGATCCCATCCATCTCTAAACAGATATTAAATTCTTCACCTAGCTAACTAGCTCAATGGGATGTTTATTTAGTCTGTCTGTCAGGAATTCAATGCGATATGCCAATAGTTTGAGGTCTATCCCGTAGAGGAACTCAAATTGGATCTACAGTGATCGATTTCTAGGTTTCGTTGTAGACCTAATTGGTTACTTTCAATTACTTAAATCGATAGTTCAAACCGCACTCTAGAATTCTTTCTCAAATATTAATTAAATTCCTCCAGAGTCTAAACAGTGATTTTACTTGCTCCAACCCCGTGATCTAAGAAGCTAAAGCGAAAGAAGGTGAATAGTAAAATACAGATCCAAAATTAGATGAGCTCAATACAAAAGTTTAGAGCTTCAGCTTGCCAACTTAAACAAAAAAAGAAGGCTTGGCCAAATCATAAAGTTATGTGCCGGGGTAAATAATTTGGTCACACAATTTCAAGCTTGATCAGCCAACCCGACCGAGCTCATATTTTTATAAATGGAGTTTTTTCTAACACAGCCCCAGGCCCAAACCATGTATGGGTTCACCCAAATGAAGTTGACAGTGGACGTGAACTAAAGGGGTTTTGTTTCTCAAACAAATTTTTACTCTTACTCATCCTTTGGTGCATGGGATTACTATATATATATGTACTTTAACATTAATTTTACATATTTTGTTGACTGTTTGTAATTTTATTCATGCAGAAAAGAGTAGGTTTCATGGGAATCAAGGAGTGAGAACCTATTCATCACTTACAGAACCTACGTTGGGTTGATACGCCAGACTGTAGCTAGTTATTACTGCCTGATCTTTTCTCAATGTATATTAGTATTTTCGGTATATATTGCACTATTCGTTGTGTGCAATGATCGATGCTATAGCCAGGGTTTTGAGCTGTGTAACCTGTCATATTTCAGATTATATCTAATACATGTTGAAGATGTTATTTTCTCATTCCAACTGGTGAATACAGGTCTTGATTCCATGTTAGGCTGATAGATGTATTTCAAAATGCTGAAAGACCTTTTTCTTAATTGTGATGATTTTAGTTGAAAATGGTGAAATAAGGATATGGAATTAAGGTTGAAATTTGATGAAATTTGGAGAGGTAAAAAGTGGCATCTCTATCTTTTGTACCCTCAAAATAAGCAGATGGATGTCGTGGCTTTCTTGTTCAATCCAAGAATTTGCTTTCCCTCTCTACAAGTAACCTGAAGGAATCATGGACTAGGAAAAATATAACTGAATATCAAAAGACCGACCCACCTTTTATTGTTGGTTTGTTAGACACTTCTCTGGTATAACCTTCAAATTATTAGAAGGCCGACCCTCCTAAATCTTTAGCCAACTGTAAAAAAAAACTCATCACATCCCGTTTCATGGAATTTGGTCAAAAAAGATTAGTGCAGAAAGATAGGGCGTCCACCGCTATAAGCAACGCGTTGCACCTACGCTCAGATGTAGTGACAAATGAACAAGGCGCGTTGCAGCGGCGCCCGTGTTGTAGTGTTAAATAGGCAAGGGTTCTCGCATCATTTTGGATGGGGGCGGGTAAAAAAGCTAGTTCAGGTTAGAGCTAGAGACAAAATGATTAGATTAGCCTCTTGGAACATAGAAACCTTGACGGGTAAATCAATAAAATTAGTGGATGCCCTACGTAGGAGGAAGGTAAACATAGTTTGTATCCAAGAGACAAAGTGGAAGGGGAATAAGGCTAAAGATTTAGAAGGAGGATTCAAACTCTTCTATTCTGGTAAAGATGGAACTAGGAACGGGGTGGGAATAGTGGTAGATAAAGTTTTTAAGAATGCAGTAGTCGACGTTAGGAGGTTTGGGGATAAAATAATAAGTATTAAATTAGCTTTAGACCTAGAGATAGTGCATGTTATTAGTGCGTATGCACCCCAAGTGGGTTTAGACGACGAGACTAAGAAGGGTTTTTGGGACTCTTTAGAGGAGTTAGTTCTTGGGATTCCCTCTTTCGATAGGGTTTTCCTAAGTGGGGATTTGAATGGCCATGTCGGTAAGGATAGAGTTGGGTATGAGAGGGTACATGGCGGTCAAGGCTTTGGGGATCGAAACACTATGAGGATTTCTATTCTAGATTTTGCTTTAGCTAAGGATTTTGGGATCGTGAATACTTTTTATAAGAAGAGGGAAGATCACTTGGTGACCTTTGCGAGTGGGTGCAATAGAAGTCAAATTGATTATTTTCTTGTTAGGAGACACGATTTAAGTAGGTGTAAAAATTGTAAGGTTATACCAGGGGAGTGTCTGACAAACCAAAATAGGTTGTTAGCCCTCGATTTTTGTCTTAAGAGTATGGGTCGTATTGCTAAAAAACATGTTAGATCGAGAATTAAGTGGTTTACCTTACAAGTTGATGTGTGCCAAAAATTTAGAAAGAAGATTTTGGGTGGCCAGTCAGTTTCAGAGGGTTGGGATAATCTAGAACTAAAGGATATGACTAGTAGCACGGATCATTTTGAACATGTGGCAAACCAAATAAGAAGATGTGCGAAGGAAGAGTCAGGAAAGGCCAAAAGAGGAGATGTATATGATAAGGAGACATGGTGGTGGAACGCTGATGTGCAACAAACCATTGCGGAAAAGAAAATATGCTTTAAGGAGTGGCAAATAGATAGATGCCTAGAGTCTTATGAGCTTTATAAGCAAGCTAAGAAATTGAGTAATAAAGTAGTAGGGGAAGCTAAAAAGAGAGCATATGATGATCTGTATAATAGGCTAGGTACAAAGGAATGAGAGAATGATATTTTCAAGATAGCTAAAGCTAGAGAACGAAAAATTAGGGACTTGAGGATGGAAGAGTTTTAATGCAGGATAAAGCTATTTTAGATAGATGAAATGATTACTTTTGGAACTTACTCAATGGAACACATGTAGGGGAGTTAAACTTAGAGGGGTATGCTTCACAGGAAGGGAGACATCGTGTGTTCCATCGCAGAGTTAGTGCCACAGAAGTAAGAGAAGCTTTAAAAAGAATGAAGACAGGGAAGGCAGTTGGACCGGATGATATACCAATTGAAGCGTGAAAATGTCTGAGAGAAGTTGGGATTCAATGGCTAACTAAGCTCTTTAATAGGATTTTGGAAACTAGAAAAATGAAAGATTCGTGGAGGCATAGCATTGTGGTACCAATTTATAAGAACAAAGGGGATATTCAAAATTGTTCGAAGTGTAGAGGACTAAAGCTTATGAGTCATATGATGAAACTTTGGGAGAGGGTTATAGAACAAAGACTTAAGAGTTTAACCACGGTTTCGGAGAATCAATTTGGATTTATGCCGAGTAGGTCTACTACGGAGGTCATCTTTCTACTTAGGCAAATTATAGAAAAAATATCGAGAGGAACATAAGAGTTTAAATATGGTTTTATTGATATGGAAAAAGCTTGCGATAGGGTACCAAGGGAGTTAATTTGGTGAGTGCTTGAAAGGAAGAAAGTGTCTCAATGTTATGTCGATATCATTAAGGATATGTATGAAGGGGTTGTAACAAGTGTTCGCTCAGTGGGTGGGATGTCTAGTGAATTTCTAGTATCAGTAGGACTACATCAAGGGTTGGCCTGAAGTCCATATCTCTTTGCTTTGGTCATGGATGAGTTGACGAGACATCTGCAAGAAGATGTACCTTGGTGCATGTTATTTGCAGATGATATTGTCTTAATTGATGAGACTAGTGAAGGTTTAGGTCATAAATTAGATAGGTGGCGAGAAGCTTTAGAGAGTAAGGGTTTTAGAATTAGTCATTCGAAGACGGAGTATCTAGTGTGCAACTTTGGTTGTGAATAACAAGGGAGGAGTAATGCAATTGAGATCGAAGGTGTGGAGGTCCCAGAGTATGAGACTTTTCGATATCTAGGATCTATAATTCAAAAGAATGGGGCTATTGGAGAAGATGCAGACCAAAGGATTAAAGCTGGTTGGATGAAATGGAGAATGACGTCAGGAGTATTATGCGATAGAAGGATGCCTGCAAGGCTAAAAGGAAAATGCTATAAGACAATTGTTCGACCATCCATGCTATACGGTTCAGAATGTTGGGCTACTACGGGACAACATACGCATAGGATGGTAGTGGCAGAAATGCGTATGTTAATGTGAATGTGTGGTAAAACCCGTAAGGATAAAATTAGGAATGAAAGAATTAGGAGACACTTAGATGTAGGGCCATAGAGGACAAAATTAGATAAATGGGTTTAACTTGGTTTGGTCACGTGCGGAGAAGACCAAACACGACGCCAATTAGAAAATGTCTAGATTGACAAGTTAATGGAGGTTGTAGACGGAGGGGATGACCGTTGAAAACTTGGATGAAGACGGTGAATGAAGACATCATTGAACTTGGATTAGTCGAGGATATGTGGGAAGACCGCATTGTTTGGAGAACCAAAATCCATGTAGCCAACCCCGAAAATATCGAGAATGGACTTTGATGATGATGATAAGATGTTAGGGAGGGATACTTGTAGACATCCCCTCCAATATAACATACCCAGTTTGGCGAGGAAATATAACTGATTGTCATGCGCCTAATAAGACTTCCGTACAACCAATAATACACAAGGTAAACTGAAAGCCTGAATAGGATATTCTTCAAATGAACTCTCAAAGGAATCAATCAAGCTGGGTTCGGATTGTAAAAATACCTAAAACAATCAACCCAAAGCCAATTGCTACAAGTAAACTAAAACACAAGGTCAAGACTTAGTTGGTGAAAGTGAATGACTGAAAAGCATGCTACGAAACAAAGAAGCAATAAACAATAGCAAAAAATAAAGATGACACCGAGAATTTAACGTAGTTCGGCTTTGCCTACTCCACGGACAACGACTATAACAATCATATTGATATGGGAAACACTTACGCCGGAGATTACAAGAAGAGAATAGAACTAACTCACTATTTTTTCACTAGAAACACATCCACAAGAACAACCCCTGCTACACCCTATTTCTCATTGTTTCCATACCAGAAAACAGCCCAAGAACAACCCTATAATCTGTTCTTATACCATTTTTTCTTCTTGTATAAAACAACCAAAGAGGTGGGTTTACAACCTGCAGAAGCATCTAAAATCAGCCTGTATTTGCTGTATACGCTGCCTTTTTCCAGTCCTTGCACACACACAAATTCAGCCAAAAACACATCCAGATTCACAACCTGTATGTTTCCTATTGCACGTTGTATATGCTGCCCTATTTCACACGTTCTTGTATGTTACTCTTATTCATGTTTTGATGCTGCTTATAAGAAGAAAAGAAGACTTGAGTCCTTATCTAACTCTTCCATATAATTGGGAGTTCAACTCCTTGTCTAACTCATCCCTAAATTTGATGGCCATAAATAAAGGACGACTTTGAGTCCTTGTTTGACTCATCAATTGAGTCATTGTTTCATAATCTCCACTTTGGCGAACAATTTTAGGCCACCACACAAGCATCACAAATAACCATATGAGCATCTCCACCCTAGCATAAAAAGTCGTCAAGACCGATTTCTCGTCATGCCCCCAAGGGCCCTGGCCCCTTAGGGCGTCAACACTAAAAGAGCCTAATCAAGTTGAGACAATGCTCAAACTTGATCCCTACATATCAACTGGATTGTCTTGAGTACTCACATTCTCCAATAGAACCTCGCCATTTTCGATGACATCCCTAAGAAAATGATACCGCACATCAATGTGCTTCGTCCGGGCATGATGAACCTGGTTCTTCGCCAAATGGATAACACTTTGACTGTCACATACCACTGTCACCTCATCCTGAGTAATTCCCAAATCACTATCCAGCCTCGAAGCCAAATGACTTCCTTCACCACCTCTTATAGAGCCATGTACTCTGCTTCAGTAGTATACAAAGCAACTGTAGACTGTAACTAAGACTTCCAGCTCACCGGATCCATCGCCAATGTAAAATAATAACCTGTACTCGATCGACGCCTATCAAGATCACCAACATAATCCGAATCAACATAACCTCGGATCATATTTGACACATCTCTCTCATATACTAAACCAACATCCAGCATACCCGAAGATATCTCAATATCCACTTCACCATCTGCCAATGTTGTTTTCTCGGATTTGACATAAACCTATTAACCAGACTGACTGCATAAATGATATCCAGACGTGTGTAGATCATGGCATACATAAGACTACCAACTGCACTAGCATAAGGAACATGTGACATGTATTTTCTCTCATCCTCTGTGCTAGGAGACAACTTACCCGAGAGCTTAAAGTAAGCAGCCAAAGGAGTACTTACCGGATTGGACATATCCATGTCAAAACGATGAATAACTTTCTCTAAGTATTGTCTTTGTGACAATGTAAGTCTACCATTCTTCCTATCTCTCATTATCTCCATCCCAAGTATCTTCTTCATTGAACCAATATATTTCATCTCAAACTCCATGCTAAGTTTCAACTTCAATTTATCAATTTCTTTCATGCTCTTAGCAGCAATGAGCATATCATCAACATAAAGTAAGAGAAACACGAAAGACCCATCCTTGAGCTTCTGTGTGAATACACAAGGATCATACTGACTCCTCGCATATCCTCGCTCAATCATAAAAGTATCAAACTTTTTGTACCACTGCCTCGAAGATTGCTTCAACCTATACAGTGACTTCTTCAATTTGCATGTCTTTTCTTCCTCACCAATAACAACATATCCGTCGGGCTGAGACATGTATATGTCCTCCTCCAAATCTCCATTCAAGAAAGCAGTCTTGACATCAAGGTGCTTGAGCCTTAAGTTAAGATGCGCTGCTAAAGCTAAAAGGACTCGGATGGAAGTGTGTTTTACCACCAGAGAGAATACTTCATTATAGTCCACACATTCTTCTTGTGCAAATCCTTTAGCCACTAATCTTGCCTTGTATCATATACATGTACAAGTACCCCTAGAATCTGGAATTCCATATTTTACTGTGAAAACTCACTTACACCAAATCGACCTCTTTCTTTAGGGAGTGTCACAAGCTCCTAGTATGATTCTTCTGAATAGATAACATCTCCTCTCCAAAGCTTCCTTCCACTCCTCTTTGTGAACACTTCGCAAAGCCTTCGTATATGTGGTAGGAACATCATCATACCCGTCAAGAACTGAGAATGCGCAAGCTGCACTGTGAGACCCTGGAGTGGGTGGACTTGAGGGTGAGGGTTGGAGCCCAATAGGACCAACAGACCCAATAGGCCCGAGAGAGGTTGGACGAGCTACAAAGGGGGACATAGTCCCACATCGCCTAGGTGCGGAAGGGGGATGTACTACTTATGTGCGAGGTTGGATCCCCGTAGTAAGACGCGTTTTAAAGCCATGCGGGCCGATTGGGCCCAAAGCGGACAATTTCTTACTGTGCGGATAAGGTCGTTACATGCACCCTCCTCACAACCAAATCTAAGTGGCACACACCCGACTCTAGGTTTTATACCTGTTGCTAAAGACGGTGTTTGTAACTGTTGAACTTGTTGTTGTGTAGGATCCATGTTCCGATTAGTAGGAACCTCATCTTTTGCCATTGTCCCATCAGGCATCATATCTGTATTACCTTTTTTCTCAGTAAAAGGAACATCATGCTATGTATGAGATCTAGGAGCTCCAAGCTCCACCTGCAAAGAGATCCTCTAGCACCCCATCTTCATCATAGCTATCACCCCTCCATATGGGGGAACTATCTTTGCATCTCTCACACTTTGCATGTAACAAAGCCTCCTTAAGAAACTTCACATCTCGGCTGCTCACAAACTGTTGCAAGTCAGGGCACCATAATCTATACCCTTTCACATTATCTGGATAGCTGAGCAAAATAGCTTAATTTCCTGGCCTTTACTCCAATTTTGTCCTCCCTAACATGAAAATATGCTGGACAACCAAATACTTTCAAGTTAGAATAATCTGAAGAAATACTAGACAATACCTCCATAGGAATCTGAGACTCAATAGCTGATGAATGAGAGCGGTTAATGAGATAGCACGCCGTGTTTACTACTTCAGCCCACCATATTCTGCCCACACCTGCATCAGAAATCATGCACTGTGTTCTTTCCAACTGGGTACGGTTCATCTGCTATGCTATTTTGTTCTATTGTAGTGTCGACTTCATTGTGAAGTGTCTTCTAATGTCATGTTCCAAACAAAACTGTTTCAAGGGATCATCGGTATACTCATCGCTATTGTCAAATTTCACTACTTTGATCACCCTTCCAGTTTGTTTCTCAATCATAGCTTTCCACTTCTTGAAGATATCAGTGACTTCATTTTTATGTTCCATGGTATACACCCATACTCTCCGGCTGAAGTCATCAGTAAAAGATACAAAATACCTGGAACCCCCTTCAATGTGGCTTTAGAGGGTCCCCAAACATCAGTGTGGATGTAACCTACATTCCCTGCGGTGCTATGAGTAGCATCACCAAAACTAACTCTACACTGCTTCCCATAAATGCAATATTCACAAAAGTCCAGTTTTGTCATTTTATCACCGCCAAGCAAGCCACGCTTGCTTAAAGTCTTTAGCCCACTCTCACCAACATCCCCTAATCGCATGTGCCATAATGGCGTGCGAGTCAAGTTCTTCTCATCGACAACTGTAGAAACCATAGTTTCACCTTCAACTACATTGCATTGAAGGAAATATAGATTTACATACTTAACTGCTGTCATAAGCAACTTGTCACCAAAATAAATATCGCAGTACCCATTCTCACCAATATACTTGTAGCCCTGAGCTTCAAGCACCCCAAGAGAAATCAACCCTTTTGAAATAGCTAGAACATGACGTACCTCAGTAAGTTGTCTACATGACTCATCTGTCAACTAGAATTTGACTGTACCAACACCCATTGTCTTGCAAAGCCGAGAGTCACCCATTTTTATTGAACTGCTTTTAATCTCGTGATAAGTGTAAAACCATTCCCATACGGGACACGTATGATACGAAGCTCTTGTATCCAACATCCAATCGTCATACAAATGGTCATAAGATTTTGTCATCAATGCATGTGCTAAGTCACCCCCAATTAAAATATCATCTACCACATCCGGTGTTTCAATAACATTCACTACGCCCTTACTCTAATTCTCTTGCTTGTTGTGATTATCCTTCCACTCTGGATAATCCCTCTTGTAATGGCTCTTACGCTTACATTTGTGACATTCAACCTTAGACATATCTCTCTGCTTTTTGATTTAGACCGGTTCCTTCTGTAGTTGTTCCTCTTGTAATTTCTTCCCCTTGACACCGAAAGACCATGTGCTTGAACCTCTTCATTCGAAACACTCTTTCTGGAAGCCTTTGCAAGAGCAGTTTGAATAATATCACTATACACAAATTTTTCTTTCTTCAATGTTGTCATCTGATCAACAAACGGTTCACACTCCGGTAACAAAGAAATTAACAAGAATAATGCCTTCTGACTATCTTCAAATTTAGCTCCCAAGCTAACACAATCTGGGTATAAACATTCAAATTCAGTTATGTGATCAGTCATGAGTTTACCTGGCTGCAACCTGGAAGTGAAGAGCTTCTTCTGTAGGTACATCATACTCATCTGATCATTCTGAAGATACATAGCCTGAAGCTTATCCCAAATACCCTGAGTCGTCATCTCATCAGCGAAATTGTAAGCCACATTGCGAAAAAGACACAAACAAATCGTACTACATGCATTCTGATCCATTTTACTCCACTTCTCGATAACCTCAATCGTCGCCTTATCTGATGATGGTTTCTTTTTCTCATCTAGTGCATCAATCTGATCCAAACTAACCAAAATATCTTTACAGTCCATCTGTCAAGCTTTAAAATTGTTCTTACCATTGAATCAAACAATGTTGAACCCATGAACTTTCACATAGCCATCATTACGCGATGAAGAAACCCTTTCAGCCATTTTATTTGACACATTGAAAGCACAAACACCAACCAACTGGCGCTCTAATACTACTTGTTAAAATACCTGAAACAATCAACCCAAAGCCAACTGCTGCAAGTAAACTAAAACACAAGGCCAAGACCTAGTTGGTGAAAGTGAATGACTAAAAACTATGCTACGAAACAAGGAAGCAATAAGCAATAGCAGAAAATAAAGATGACACCGAGAATTTAACGTGGTTTGGCTTTGCCTACTCCACGGACGACAACTCTGTAACAATCTTATTGATATGGGAAACCGGAGACTACAAGAAGAGAAGAGAACTAACGTACTGTTTCTTCACGTGAAACATAGCCACAAGATCAACACCTGCTACACCTTGTTTCTCACTGTTTTTGTATGCTCATCTTATTCATGTTTTGATGCTGCTTATAAGAAGAAATTAGGACTTGAGTCCTTATCCAACTCTTGCGTATAATTGGGAGTTCAACTCCTTGTCTAACTTATCCCTATAATTGGTAGCCATAAATAATAGACGATTTTTGAGTCCTTGTTTGACTCATCAATTGAGTCCTTGTTTCACACTGATCTCAATATATTTCACTTCGTGAAAGTGTAATCACAGAAACTGCACATTGATGGTTGGATAAGAAAATAATCAAGGCAAGTAATAGAAATGATGGGTCGACACTTCATCTCATTTGAATGCTCAAAGATCCCCATTGGCACTTATTTGTTATATGCACAAATAAGTAGTTATCCATAAAACTTAGGCAGCTTGGTTACCTCTTGCCAAAAAGAGAAAATGAAAAGTAATAATTTGCTATGCTCTTTATTATGCTTTCTTCTGGGATACTTAACACACACAACTAAGAGAAGAAAATCATTGGCATGAGAATCTTGCAATCCATAATAGCATTATCTTATACTTGCAGCAACAAGCATCATTCCGTTCACACTTTTCTTTGCTGCCCTGCGTTAATCTGACTGTCTCAATTATAATGAACTGTTCTAGTGAAAGGGAATGGATGGCATTTTGAGATGGAATGTAGCTCAACTTTACTTAATTTGCTTGTTTTAGCAGATAATGGATATCGATAAAGGCATTTTTTTTTACTACCAGGAATGTTAGGTGTGTTGTTGAGCACATCTCTAACTAATGAATGATGTCCTTGTGAACACATTCACCTGCACCTCAGATTCCCATTGTCATCCAACAATATACACATTCAGGTCCTACCATGTCAGTTGAGGAGTCATATTACATTTTGCAATATCTTCTTCAACTTTTGGGCATCAAAATCACACATTCAACGGAAATTGAGAGGGTTAGGAGTAAGGGTTGTAGGGTAAGCAGAGAAGAGAAACCATATGAATACTTGGAACAAAATAAATGAATTCAGGGAAGATTTGGTGTCAATGTTCAATCCTAAATTTTTGTTGTAGCTTCACGCTTTAGTCGGATACAATATCCTTAATGATCATACCTAAAATACAAGTATTATTAAATGAGACAGATGGGATGGTGCCGTTGATAGTGAACCGAATATGTGCAACACGTCCAGAGCTGCAATACATCCATGACAACAAGGCTCCATTAGTCTCAATGCGGTTCACATTCATGGGATGAGTCGGTACACAGAGCCCCGCATTTTAAAATCAAATACATCAAAATTTGAAAGAAAGAAAAAAAAAAAATAATGGAATTAACAGTTCTTCTTCCCATCGTACCTACATCAAATTTATTTTCTCCAGCATAAAAGAAGTACAAAAACTTGACCCTATTGAGTATGACTTGTATGAAAATCTCATATTCAAGTGGAAGCCTACTTGACCTGAGAAGAAGAAAGATCCACACAATGTATAATATGTGAATTGCCGTATTGGTGACTAGTAGGTTAGTACAAAAGAAAAATAGAGTTTAGTACTAAAGGGGGCTGTGGCTAAGCTTCATGGTTTCACTTGTCTCATTTGGAGTGTTTGGTTGGGGCTTTTATCTAACAGCTTGTTTCTCTGTCCTTCCCCTTCACCTTGTTTGGACCGACGGATATTGATATTTGATATTTGATATTAGGAACAAGGCTACAAGGTTGACTCCGCTTTATTATTTGAACCTTCCTTAAACAAAATTATTGTTAACTCTTAGCTTTGATCGTCACTCCTCCAACAGCTACGTTATCCATCAAGAAGCCATCCATGTTCAGTGCCAAGAAGGAATGGCCAATCCAAGACAAATAATTAATGTAGGGTTTCTGCTAACCGATTTGACATTGAAGCTCAAGCGGCTCTTAATCACCCTTCTTCTATCATCACTTTTGTCTTTTTGGCATGAGTATGTCTGAAGCTAATTTTTAACCAATTAAGGACCTCGAAGATGACAAAACTCGCACTCCACAGCCAACCTTCATGTGATTTGGAGTTTATTCCTTTGAATAAAAAATTCCCACATAATGAATAAAGCCAAGCTAGGTACTTGCATTTTCCCGTCCTTATGAACCATACCTTGAGCAAATTATGAACTTCCTATGGCCGTTCTTAAATAAATAAAAAAACATAAACCCTCCAAGGCATGCCCGGTTTCAAAAGAATCTGGCCTTTGAAAGGGCATCTAGGTCTGACTTTCAATGAATTAATAGTTCATATGAAACAGTAAGATGCACACAGTTTGTCTGATCAAGGTCCAGTCAACCAAGCTTGACACAAGTTCGAGATTTCAAAATCTCTTCCAGCTGTTCAAGTTTTGCCTTGAGGTTCAATGTGGTTTCTAAGACAAACCCAAAACCTAATAACTTTGGTGCACCAACAAATTTTGGTGGTAAGTTGCCACTTGTTATGTCGATGACTTACCTTTTGATATATAGTATTTTTACCACATTATGAGAAAATAAAGCTACTACTGCTCTATACAAAAGTTACAAAACAATTTAACAAATATTACCCAAGAAAAACCTTAAAATTACTTTCAATGCACCATACGTCCAAAACTTTTAATTGCATAGAAGAATTTGCAATAACTCAGTTACATTAGATACCATATCAGCTAATGGTAAAATGGCTAAAAAGCTTGATTGGAAAAAACATGTTAATTTGTGATATGAATAACAAAGGTGACAGAATAAAAAGACTAACCTGAACCGGCCAACACAACCTCAAACAATCAATTTAACAAGGTTTAGATCAAGGGATTTCAGCTTTTGTGTCGTTTCTGGGTTTTGTCCTGTCAAACCTGTTTAAGTACAAGTAAGTCATGCTTATTGGGTTTATAAATAAATGAGTTTTTTTTTTCAGATTTGACCAATACTTTCACACCAATGAACTGGTGATATATAAGGTGAGGTGCAAACCCATTTATTAGTAGGTCGTGTTTTGGGTCCACAAATGAAAGATCTTGGCCTTGTCAACCCAAATAAATCTCAAGATTAGAGGATGAGGAGCAGCACATGTACAGCAAGTGATCACGAAAGGGAGTTAGTATTGGAAAGAGACTTATACTTAACAGTTTAGCAACTAACAACCCTCATCGATCACTCACTGCTAGCACCCCCTTCTTCTTCTTCATCTTCTTCTTATCTATCTCATTGGGTCTGATCATGAGTTCTCACCCACACACATACACAGTACACACAAGCCCAAACCCACCAGTCAAAGTCAACCATGTTCAACCCGCCAGCCCCTCTCTCTCAATTACAAAATTTTCTTTCTTTCTGTCTATATATTAACTCGTCACATATCTGATAAAGTCACAGGCCTCATCCGCACCTCTTTCTTTGTTGGGGTTGCTTAGCTAGCTTCTTCCTCTCTCAACCCTCACAACTACACTAATTAATTTTTCTTCTTCTTCTACATATTCAATTATATTGAAGTTATTGAGAAGATTTCAATGAGGAAACCTTGTTGTGATAGGCAAGACAAGAACAAAGGTGCATGGTCTAAGCAAGAAGATCAGAAGCTCATTGACTATATTCGAACTCACGGCGAAGGTTGTTGGCGCTCACTGCCTCAGGCTGCAGGTTGGCCATTTAATAAACTCATCATGCATATAACCCAAAACAAGGAAAATGAGACTAATTAATTATTCCTCTCAAACCTGCTATATATTTATATATATATGAAGGATAAACACTAATAGTATCTACATTTTCTGGTTCTTCTCCCTGTCATCAGGATTGCTTCGGTGTGGTAAAAGTTGTAGGCTGAGATGGATAAATTATCTAAGGCCAGACCTTAAACGTGGAAATTTCGCTGACGATGAAGAAGACCTTATCATCAAGCTCCATGCACTTCTAGGCAACCGGTGCGACATTTTAACTATTTCCACCCTTTAGTTTCAAAATTTTATTTTATTATATTATTTATTGTATTATTTTCAGAAATGAATGATGCCGAGTTTGGCTTATTGCTCAATTACTTATAGGTGGCTTTGTCCTCGAGTTTTACCACATTGCACAATATTCATAATTGAGGTTTTGACATAAAGAAAATTCTGGTCTAAACAAAATAAATTATAAAAATAAAAAATGAAAATGAAACAAGTAAACAATATACACATATGTAGGATACTATAGCACTTATAGATGATATTTTGCTATGAATTCAAGGAAATAAGGACCTCTACTTTGAAGCTAAGCGAAATGGAACTTAAATTTATAACTGCAAAATGTTATTGGGAAATCATTACACATGTATTTCACAATTTTAGGTATCGGCCAAGTGTAGAGGTAGCACTGTGATTTGGTCATTACCTTTGCCTATTGCCTCCCTCCCTTGCCTATTGCCCCCCCCCCCCCCCCCCCCCCCCTCCAAATCTCACAATTTTCTCTTACCCTCCTTAGAATTTGAAGTTCGTATCATACGTAAAAAGTAAAGTAAGTGAGTCCTATAACTTTTTGTCCTTCGGATTAAGTGACTCCTCAATTTTAAAATTTTCATTCAAACTATTAAATGTAAGTGGGGCCATAGTTTAATCTCTTACTTATTACTCTCTCAAATGTAACTTATTACGTACTCTCTCAAATCTTCAAAGACGCTTCTTGCAATCTCACCATTAGATTTAAAAAATAAAATAAAAAATAAACATGGTCACTGGATGGGACACAAGTCTTAGTCCAGTACAAATATTACATAAATTGTAACTCTTTTCATTTATATACTATATCAAATTGACATTTTTGTAACAATTCAAAAAACAGTAATACTTTTGAGCTATAACAATTCACAAAACAATTTTACACATTTTCACAAACAAAGTGATTCAATAATTGTATCACCACAAATAATATGGACTTACAAGTGATGTTATTCACTTTTTTTGTGTAGCTATTTTTCATTTTGTTGACTAAATTTAGTTTTGATTTAAAATTGTTTGGTGGATTGTAATAGCTCAAAAGTGTTACTGTTTTTTAAGTTGTTACAAATATGTCAATTTGGTGTAGTGATAGTTGTCAAAGTTGTGACGGCTCAATGATTTAGCAATGACGGATGATACCACTAGATCACGGGTTTGAACCCAACCGATGACATAAAAAATAAAAAAATTAAAAGAAAAATAAATAAAATTTATAGCTAAATAATTGTATCTCCAATTTTTTTTTCTCATTTATAAATCTTCAAAAAATATTTGATTATAATGTGCATCAATTAAACATGTCTCTTTTTTTCCCCATTTTACTTAGCAATTCTTTTAATTGTCCCCCTTATGATAATTTGAGTAAATTGTATGCATTTTAGCCACTTTGTCATGTAATGTTATTCGAATTTAAAACATATATATATATTTATTTGATTCTTTAAAACCACAATCAGAACATATACCAAAGAAACTTTTCATTTAAAAAAAAAGGAAATAAAATTATTGATTTTTCATTTTTTACATAAAACATATTAATTATTTAATGAAGCTTAGTAATTTATAAGTATCATATTAATTGAGATTTGTACTTTGCTCCCCCTTATACAAATCCTGGCTCCGCGCCTGGTATCAGCATTGGAAGTGCTAATTGTACTTTGTGATATATGTCTATATATAGATGGTCTTTGATAGCTGGAAGATTACCGGGACGTACTGATAACGAAGTAAAGAACTACTGGAACTCACATCTAAGAAGAAAGCTTGTGAGCATGGGAGTTGATCCAAATAACCATCGACTAATCCACAGCCTTCCCGGTCCTAGTGCTGCATCCTCTGAGACGAAAACCCAGACATGCCAACCAAGTTTACCTATGAGGTCCCAAGGTAATAACAATCAGGTATCCGATGCTGCAAGCAGTAGCCTAGAGGATGACATACGCGCCTTACCCGATCTGAATCTCGATCTTACAACAAACTTCCCTACTACTTCACTTGCTCAAATTGGAGAGGTGCACCAACAATTGGAGCCGAAAACTATGAAAGAATTTGAAGATGGGTCGTCTCCTACACTTCTTCTATTTAGATGATATGACACCAAAGTTTCTATTGAGGAAAATTGTCCCCCAGAGGATATAACTATAGAGGAGCTTCCGTGCAAAGGAGAGACAGTACCATCTACAGAAAACACTTGTTCATGGAAGGTTTGGATAGAGAGAATGTGTGTTCTAACCAGCTTGTTCTGCAAATACTAAATTTAAACATGATGACAAAGTTTCATTTAAGTATTGAAGTGTGGTTGCAGAACACCATTAAAGAATGAACATGCAAGGATATATATTCTCCATTTCAGTTCATTTCTTCTTTTTTCTTGTACTAATGGACACATTCATGAATTTTTTTAATATAAATAGATTAGCATTCTTCCTAGCTAGTGACCTCATATAATTTTACGAAAATTCTAAATGTCGAGGAATTGGGCAAGGAAAACAGCGAGGGAGGGAGAGAGGGGACCGTCACCCCCTGGGGATGCGCGCTTGAAAAATGATGGCTAGCATCCCGAGGGGGATGGACGGTCCCCTCCCTCGCTGTTTTCCTCGCCCACTCCCTCGACAGGTAGAATGACTCATAATTTTAATCTTAGGATGTTGTTTCACTATGGTATATAATTTTAGGACAAAATATTATTTGATTTTCAACCAAGCACTATACCAAATTGACATTTTTGTAACAATCTAAAAAATAGTAACACTTTTGAGCTATAACAATCCACAAAGCAATTTTACACATTTTCACAAATAAAGTGATTCAATAATTGTATCACCACAAATAGTATGGGCTTACAACTGATGCTATTCACGGTGATCTAATTGATTGTATCACTTTTTTTGTGTAGCTATTTTTCATTTTGTTGACTAAATTTAGTTTTGACTTGAAATTGTTTGGTGGATTGTAATAGCTCAAAAGTATTACTAATTTTTAAGTTGTTACAAATATGCCAATTTGGTGTAGTGAAGAACTGCAGAGTTTGTTCATAAAGGAAAGTTGCAAAATGTGGCCCAATAAATATCTCATTTGTGACCACAGAAAACAATAGATATTGTACTCTTACTAAGGGGTCATTTTGTTCTGATTTTGGTTCTCTATCTCTCCTTATATATATAAAACCACTCTATTTAGACAAGAGTTTTCATCCAATCTATTATTATATATGAGCCTTGCTAGAGAGTCACGCCGACCCGTCATCATCCATCATCCATCATCCTAGAGATTTCCATCACCATCCATCTCTAGGTTGATGGATGGTGATTGGCCGACTTAGCGCTGTCAGCCTGGCTATCTAGAATTAGGGATTATATATAGATCTGAAGCTAACATTATCATCAATGCTTATTTGATGTGTACAAAATCTAATTTTCTGTAGACCTGACTTACAAAACAATTATTAGATTGTTAAAGACCACCTGTTTGGTGGCTGAAGGCACTCCAATGCTTAAGTCAGTAACTCTGTTGTAGATGGAGATAAATCTGGACATAACTCAGTTAAAATTGCATAGCTTTATAATAATGGTCGTTATCAATTCTCTGCTTGACTTAAGCATGTAAGGCTCATCAAGGGGAGACGTTCTTTGTAACAGTCTCCTCCTTTATGAAGATGCGTCTCTGGGGGAGTAACTCCGTCCACGACTCTTTTTCTCTGTAACATTCTTCCTCATTAAGGGAGAATTTTGTTGGACTTGGATTTGGGCCTCTGATTATGAGTTGTTCTAATGGGCCCTGTTTGGATTTCTATGACTGGATCCACCCTTTTTGGGCTTTGTGAGTGGTCTTGAGATAGTTGGTCCTCGTGATGGACGATCTCTGTCACGTGTATGGTCGCGATGGTAGTCTTATTTGATGTATCATCAGTTACTCCCCCTCAGTTAGTGGACATGCTGATGTAGCCATTAACTCGGCGACGGTTGGACTTTCGATTTCATCATTACATTGCATTTAATGTTGTTAGCTACTTTTGATGAGGTTGGTATTTTGATATCTCGTTCATCCATTCGTTCCCGCGCACATTTTGGGACTTCGTGTAGCCATCATATCTCACATGTCGTCCTATGAGCAGTCTCATCGTTGTTCAACTCTATAAAAGCGGGCATGATAACTTTGTTTATTTCTTTACACTATCTTTGAAATTAGGGTTTATTTTCTCTCTTCTTCTTCGCTCTTTTCGCTCCTTAACTCATTTTCAATGTCTACCAGCAGTATACTAGATGGTGAGGTGCTCAGCACTTGTGAAACGTTCTTTTTGCCCATGAAGGCTTCGCAGGCAACATTGGAGAATGTTCGTTCCGAGTACTCTTTTCCATCCGACCTTGAGATAGTTCTGCCTTGGAAGAACGATAGTTCTTGTTGTCCAATGACTGGTTATATCACGCTTTATCCGTGTATGTTCCAATCTGGGCTTCGATATCCAGTCCCGGTGATATTTTGGGACTATTTAGATTTTCTGGGCATTCCTCCTGCCCAAATGGGTCCCAACTGTAGGAGGGTGATGGTTTCTACTTATGCGAGAACCGTTCTTACTGACATTCCCTTGACTGTTAGGGTTTTGCATTCGGTGGTTGGACTTATAATGACTAAGAATATTTGTTTTCTCCACTCCCCCGCCTATTTTGGCAAACTTAATGACAATTACAGGGACTGTCACGGTTTTGGTTTTATGCTTCTGTCAAATCCGGTCACTTTAACTTGTGGGGTCGACAGATTATGCGATCATTCTGAGTCCCCAACAAATGGAAGGATCTGCAGTTGTTTGTCAAGGAACAGGTGATCAGGGACCTTTTTTAAGGCTTCCCGTGGTTGTTGTGGAGTCGTTCCTCGCTGAGGATAATGTGGCGCGTAGTGACTTGACTTGTACACTATGACCGAGGCAGAACAAGCTTTGCTCACTGAATCCCAAGCTACTGAGATTGATGCTCGCGCTGATCCTGTTGGTGTTAGTAATGCTAGCATTGATGGGAAAGTGAGCTTTGATAGGCCTGTTATGGATCTTGATGCTTCTGTTAGCATTGGTGTTGTTGGCCCGGCTACTAGGAAGAGAAAGCTTATGAGGCATGCTAGTCCGTCGAAGCAGTCAGCGGTAAGCTGTTCCCAAGAGAAAACGACTTTCTAGTTACACTCATGGTACTACTCGAATTGTTCTTCGTCCGAGTTCGTCTGATAAGGAGGGTAGGAAATAGGATCACCTTTCTTTCGAGGAAGTCGAGGAGATAAATCTAGCAATAGAGAAGAACAAGAATGAGGTAACCCGTACGTTGGACGATAGTGAAAAGAGGCTTTTTCGGCTTATGGTGTGCCTGACTTTGTCGAGTGATATGATGATGACCCTCGAGTTATTGACAACAATATGTTTTAGCTTGTTATGGAGCGGTCTAAGGATCAGAATACGACAAAGACACTAGCCGACTTCGAATTTAATCCATTGCATGAAAAGGAGGTCAACAATCATGGTCAGAATTCTGAGGCTCTTCTTCATCATTCTTCTCTTATTCGTGTTGATAACGTAGTGGAGTTCCCTGTTTCTCCTCCCACCCATCCGACTTTTGTTGTTGCTGCTGCCACTGCCACTTGTTCCACTCCTGCCACGACCACTTTACAGCGGAAAAGGCAAGAGTAGGTGTTCTGTTATCACTGCTATTTTGACCGTTCTTCCGACTGTTAGGGGTGGTTCTTCTATACTTCCTGATCCTCGAGTTCTTCACCCACAGATTAATTGGAAAAAAACCCAACCCAGAAGACATTCGTATTAAGTCGGATAGGAAGTTTAGTTGGTTTACTGAGATTGATGTGCAGGATAGTGCACACAATTTGATCAATGAGTAGTATAGGCGAACGGTAGAAAGGGCTCCAATGCTTGTACGAGAGCCTAGAAGTCATCTCGACCATGGCCTCAAGCAAATAATGGATGGGATGAATCACCTCACTTATGTTGGGGTGATGGGGTTGGACTATCAGGCTGCTCGTGGTCAGGTGACTGCTCTTGAGAGGAAGATGACAACGCAGTTACTAGTGTTTTTTCACGTTCTTCGTCAGTTGGATGTGTTGAAGGCACAGTGCGCGGAACAGGAAAAGGCAGTTGGGGCTGCTCGAGCCTCTCTAAGGGAGATGGAGGCTGCGCGAGATAGATCCGCTGCTGAGCTTGAGTCCTCGATGGCTGAGCTGAACGGAGTCCATGTTTGACTAGACGAGGAGGAGAGGGAGTTGTTTGTTGAGAAGGTTGGTCATGATGAGGCCATGCATTCTATTATCGAGCAATCCGTCAGTGGTAAGGTTGTTGAGGAGCGGGTGGAGCTGTTAACACCTGCGTTTGATGATGTTAAGTCTGATATTTCCCCAATGTTGACCACCGTTGAATAACAACTTATTTCAACCAAGAATGAGCTTGTTGAAACCAAAAAAAAACTGAAGATTGTAGATTGGATGAGAGTTGTTGATGGAAGAATTGACCTTCTCGACTACTTTGAGGGGATGGTCTTTATTTGTCCAAGTATCGTGATTTAGTCAACCAAGTTTTCGAGGATGATGGCGAGAAAGGTATTCCAAATCCACCAAGTGATCCGATGGATGATGAACCATCATTTCCCCTCCTTCGGATCCTATTTCATCATCTATTCTTGTTGTCGAAGAAAGAGCTTCATCTCCTCTTGTTGCTGACGTTGTTGCCCTTCTTCCATCCAATGCTACTGCTGGTGATGCTTTGATCACTTCTACTGTTTCTTCTCCAATTGTTCTATCTTCTTCTACAGATGTAACAAAATAGCTTTATGAATGAAAAATCTTTCCTAGTTGACATTATTGCATTGTCTTTTATTGTGTTTATTGCTTGCTGACTTGCATGTTCTTATTTCATAGTTGTAATTTGTTTATTGTCTTAGATCAATTACGTTATCTCATCATACATGATAAGTGTATGTTCACCTTGTTACTCATACTTTTTGTACTTTGGTAATTTAGGCTTGTATGTATTTATATCTTTGCGTTCGTTTGTTGACCATCTGAAGCTTTTATTTCTTTGGTCGTGGCGATTGGGTCGAGAAGCTTTACTAGTTCATTTTGATTTACACGTTCAAGCTTTTTCATATCTACTTCGTGATCGAATGTGTTGGCCGCTCCAGAAGGTTTCCTGAGTAAGGCTTGACTTGTGCGTCAAGGTTTTTGTAGGTGTATTTGTGGTCTGACGTATTAGTCGGGCCAGAAGGTTTTGCGAACACATATTGACTTATAAGTCCAGATTTTTACTTCGTGATCCGACATATTGGTCGGCCAGAAGGTTTTAACGAATACGTCTTGACTTACACGTCCATATTTTTTCTTTGTGATTCGACATATTGGTCGGCCAGAAGATTTTTACAAATATGTCTTGACTTACATGTCCAGACTTTTACTTCGGGGTCCGACATATCGATCGACCGAAAGGTTTTTTACGAACGCATCTTGACTTACACGTCCAAACTATTACTTTGTGGTCCGACATATTGGTCGGCCAGAAGGTTTTATGAGTACGTTGACTTATTTTTCCTAATTTTTACTTCATTGTCCGACATATTGGTCGATCCGAAGTTTTTACGAGTAAGTTGACTTGTATGTCTTAACTTTTACTTCGTTGTCCGACATATTGGTCGGTCCAAAGTTTTTACGAGTAAGTTGACTTATATGTCCAAACTTACTTCGTTGTCCGACATATTGGTTGGTCTGAAGTTTTTACGAGTAATTTGACTTGTACATCCTAACTTTTACTTCGTTGTCCGACATATTGGTCGGGCAAAGTTTTTTTGAGTAAGTTGACTTATATGTCCTAACTTATACTTTGTTGTCCGACATATTGATCGGTCTGAAGTTTTTACAAGTAAATTGACTTATATTTCCTAAATTTTACTTCGTTGCCTGACATATTGGTCGGTCCGAATTTTTTATGGGTAAGTTGACTTGTTTGTCCCAACTTTTATAAATTTATTTCATGGTTGATCAGACCAGAAGTTTGTTGTTTCCGTCCGACTTACACGTCCTGACCTTTTGTTCGTGGCTCGACATACTAATTGTGCTAAATATTTTGCATTGTCTGACTTTGACACCTTCACTTTGCTTTTGTCGTTCCTTATGATGACAGGGGGTTGATTCCTGTGCACTCTTCTTTTTTGAGGAGTACTCGTGTCTGATTTTAGATTGGTTTTGGTTTCGTATTATCTTGGAATATGCTTTTGGTGTTGTTTTGTCTTGAATTGGTTGAGTTTGTCTCTAACTCGTTCGTTGCAACTTCTTATTTTATGATCCTCCTGTAGTTTTTGATCGTTTTTGTCACGTATATTGTCGTTGCGAGGTAGCTAATGAACTCAGAATGCTTCTTGATCAAATCCTTGAGTGTGTGCTCTTGATTGGAGATTCTCCTTAGCAACTAGGTAAGCAGAGTAGAATCCAACACCAAATTGTCTAATCATGCTCACATCAGCGCCAGCTGCCAAAGTGTCCATGAACTTTTGGGTTCTAGACCTTGCAATCGTATCAAGTTTAATTGTTGAATCAAATTTTTTTACGTCGATTCTGTTGTCAGTCATGGAGAATGCATTGTTGGCCTTGTTAGGGATGGTATGGATAAAGCTCGCATTCATTAATGAGGCCCCCAAACTTGATCAGTTGGTTGATATATGTCTGAAGTGTAAACTTCTCTGTGTTTCCCGTTGTGAGTTGTTGTAGTGGATCTTCTGGCCTCATTTGATTGTGGTAGTGCTCCTACTTTGATATAGATCAACTTGAGTGGGAGTTACCACAGGTTGCTTCTTTGACCAGCCAGATTGTTCATTTCCTCTAGCCATGCAATGTAGGGCGTATATCAGTTATCTGGGTTGTTTTTTTAATCCCGCAGTGACGTCTACCTTCTTTTTCCCTTTAGATTGCTTATCTGGCAGCTCGACGAATTCCTCGAGTCGCCCTCTTTGAATCCAGTGCTCAATTTTGCCTTTCACATTGTAGTCTTTAGTATCATGCCTGTGATCCTTATGGAAAGAGCAGTACTTGCTTTTATCTCACCCATTCGAATCTTCTCTCATTTTGAGTGACCAGTTGATGTCCTCCCATTTCGCCATGAACTTCAGTATGCTTGCTCGACTCATTTTCAAGGTCATGTATGGTTTATATGTATTCTTCACCACACTTGTCACTTGTTCATGCCTGGGCCTTGCAAATTGCAGCTTTTTGGGCTCCTGCTAGTGATGCCTCTTTGACTGAGCGTTCTCATCCCAGGTTCTATCGTCTCTTTTTTTATTCTCTCATTTCTCGCCTCTTTGATTGGCCATCCCTTTCTGATTCGTTCCTCTTTTTGGCAGCTAACATCTCTTCGAGGATGATATATTTCTGAGCGGTCTTCAACAAGGTTGCCATATTCTTCGGAAGGTCTAGATTCAAAGCATTGTAAAATGATCATCTTTAGTCCGGAGGTGAAGGTGGCAATGGTCGTGTCGTCGATGTAGTCGTCAATCATTGTCAATTTGTTAGTAAAACGAGTGGTGTACTCCCTTATAGTTTCTTTGGGCTTCTTTCTTATGTGAAGCAAGTAGTGTGGGCCCTTTCTCATCTATTGACTGCCGATGGACCTTGTGATGAAGGCAGTGGCTAGCGCTTGGAAGGAGTCTATCGACCTTGTTAGTAGGTTGTTGAACCAACTCATTGCTGTGGAGGTGAGACTGGTAAAAAATGTTCGGCATACGATGAAATTTATGATCTCTTTCAATGACATCATATGGTGGAAGTGTCGCAGATGGTTTGTCAGGTCGGTGATGCCATCGTACACCTCGAACTTTGGTGGAGTGAACTTTTTTGGTAGAGGAGTCACCATGAGCGCATCAGTTAACGACGGTCTGGCCAATTTGTATAGCACGTTAGGATATGTGACCCCGATCCTGAATGGAACTTGTGCAGGGATCTCGTCATTCTGGGGGACCATCTTTTGGTAGTTCACTGCTTTTGAGATTCACTTGTTGAAGTTCTACATGAACTTCATTATTCTCTTGGACGCAGTTGGCAGAGTTTTGTCAAGGCGGCGCCAGGACAGGGTCAGCGGATTGAGCATGCTTTTGGGTGAGTTTGTCCACCATTTTTATCAGAATATCTATCTGGGTCATGAGCAGATCCTCGTGAGGATCCGTGGTAGTGCCGCCAGATGTTTGAGATGACTGAGTTGCTACTCCATGTTGTGGCTCTTTGTCACAAGGCATGGTTGGTCTGGTTATCGTTGAGTTTGAAACATGTGTTGTAGGTAATGTGGCTTCACCAGTGAAAGGATTGCTTTGATTGTTGTTGGGATAAGGGTCTGTAAAATGCTCCACTTGTTCAAAAAGTTTTTTACTCGCTGATTGGAACTGAAGAAGTTTCCAACTGCAAACTCTCTTCTTGAAAAGAAACTATTTTTCCTCACGGACGACGCCAAACTGATGTGTCTAAAATCCGGTCTCCTGTAGATCTGGCTTGCAAAACAAATGTTAGATTGCCAAAGACCGCCTGTTTGGTGGCTAAAGGCACTCCGATGCTTAAGTCAGTAACTCTGTTGGAGATGGAGATAAATCTAGACAGAACTCAGTTAAAATTGCATACCTTTGTCGAATGTTCCCTTTACCTTATACTGCGCGACTTAAGCACGTGAGGCTCATCGAGGGGAGATATTCTTTGTAACAGTCTCCTCCTTTATGAAGATGCATCTCTAGGGGAGTAACTTCCTCTACGACTCTTTTTCTCTGTAACGTTTTTCCTTATTAAGGGAGAATTTGTTGGACCTAGATTTGGGCCTATGATTATGAGTTATTCTAATAGGTCCTGTTTGGGCTTCTATGACTGGAACTGATCTTTTTCTGCTTTGTGAATTGGCATGGTCTTGAGATATTTGGTCCTCGTGATGAGTGATCTCTGCCACATGTATGGTCGCGATGGTAGTATTATTTGATGTATCATCACTTATTATCAAGAACACTTGACAATTAGCAATTGTGTGAGTGCATGATGAACAATATATACCACGAACTGTACTATGTATATCATAAATTTGTATATCTTCTCTAGTTTGTAGTCGTGGTGTAACTACGCTATAAGCATTTCAATGTTTACAAACTCTCTGTTTAGAGTAGTATTATCATTTAAGTAATAAGAATAGGAAGTTTGTTGTTATAACTATATTGCTTAGATTGAGCGGGATTCAATTCAAATGAAAATTAGAAATCAACATTTTTAGTATTTTGACTATTTTCTAAATAATCCCTCAAAGTGTGGAGTTAGTTATTTTCCCATTCTTCCCTCCTCCATTAAAGATTGACTTGAAGTTCTACTTCCCATTCTGTTTGCCGTTTTGCTCCACCAAAAGGTTACTTTTGGTTGGTTTTGATGATGAGAAAATTTACTTTGAAAGTTTGGTATATTGAACAATTTAAAATGGCGTGATGAGGAAATTTAATCCCCGGTTTAGAAGGGCATTGCTTAAGATGGGGAAATTTTCCTATAATGAAAATTTAAAAAATAAAAAATTAATAAGGGTTTGTTTGGTTGCACGGAAAATATATATGGAAATTGAAATCGTTTTCGTGAATCCGATTCTGAGGCCTTCCCTCGGATTTGAATTTCTATGAGTAGTGGGAAAACAGTCTTATGAATAGTCGGTTTCCTGTCAATAAATAAACAACCAAATAACATAAATCAGATGGCTAACCAAACATACCCTAAATGAAAAACAGTGCATACCAAGCACAACCTAATAAGTAAACTCGCCAGTATCTTCAATGGCAAAAAAAAAAAAAAAAAAAAGGAGGTCAAAAGCCAAATTCAGGTGGAACAGTTCACAGGGACTAGTTGATATACGTCCCAATCAGAAAATTACAGTACTATAAGGTTTAGGCCTTCTAAGACTGACTACCAAATGTGATTAGGTGTTTGTTTGACTATAAACCCAACATTTGGATCCCAAGAACTGAAAGTTTTTGTGAAGCATGGAGTTTCTTTCAACACCAAACATTCAAAAGAAGCAGTAAAATGTAGGATTTTTGGTAATAACTTTTGGTGTTTTACCTTGTTAGGAAGGAAGCATGTGATCCAACTAACAAGAATTCTTCAAGAAATGTCTTTACTGTAGTTTTTGATATATGTATCCATAAACTATCCCTTTAGTTATAATGGCCTAATTTTTCGGAAACTTAATGACGGATGACATTAATGTTTTCAATCCATAACCATCTTCAGCGGCCAAAAACTAATTCTTCTCTAAAGTCTAAAACTACTGTTTAGTATAAATAATGTAGTACTTCGATTCCAGTAATATAAGTAGTTGTTTGGACTTTGGATGACTGATATCTTCCTGGATGTTAGTCCATCAATGTAGTTTTCATTATGTATTTGCATTTTCTCTAAAACTTATGGAACCTTTCAATGAGTTAGTTTTGTTTGGGATATAAAATGGCATATTTAGAAGCTCTTGAAAATGGATATGGGTGTATGAGTCTCAAATTCATCTGAGAAAAAAAGAAAAAGGGAAATCAACTTTTTTAACTAGCTGACTAGAATACTAAATTCAATTCTGCGGAACCAAACCATAAATTCCAAGTAATCCTTTTTCGAGCGGCATCAATTAGCTAGACAAAAACCGAATCTGGTGGGAGCTTTACAATGAAGTAGAGATGGAAATCTCTACATCTCCTCTCGGATTCCTCTTCCATGTTAACTCATCTATCACTATACCAAATTGGCATTTTTGTAATAACCCTTAAAACAGTAACATTTTTAAGCTGTAACAGTCCACCAAACAATTTTAAACAATTTCATAAACAAAGTAATACAATATTGTATCACCATGAAGAGTATGGTGCTACAAATAATACTATTCATAGTGATCCGATTTATTGTAACAATTTTTTCGTGGAACTAATTTATTTATTTTTTACTAAATTTAATTTTGACTTAAAATTGTTTGGTGGACTGTTATAACTCAAAAGTGTTACTTTTTTTTTGAGTTGTTAAAAAAATGTCAATTTGATGTATTGTATTTCTTCTCATAACTCTCAGTTCAGCTTAGTTTTCTTTTGTAACACTCGACATCTTTGCCATTATTTGAGGTTATCATGGAAGTCAGAAACCATGGAAAGAAGCAAAAGTTTGCATTGTTGTTTCTCCAACTTCAACAAGAGTAAGAGTCCTTCTAAAATGAATTTTACAAAGACAACCTGCTGGATAATCTATTTCTAAACTTGCGTGGTTTTCTTTTCAAGTCGACCAAACTTCTTCCTTTAACTATCACACCACAAACCTAATCATTTCTAAAATGAAAACTTATAAAACAAGTGTTGAGTGGCTGTTGAGGATATATACTTGAATGGTTTGAAAAATGGTTGTACAACTTTCCTTGTTCGTTTTTTATATTCTTTACAGGTTCGTTTTAATGCAACAATAAGACTTGATAAAAATAAATTAAGAAATATAAATATACAAATACAACTTATACAAGGTGTTTCTTTGCACTGTTTGCAACTTTGCAAGTCACCCAACCATTTGTAGCGACTATCTACTTACTAAGTGGTAAATTGCAAATTATAATTTATTTATTTTTTTCAAAAGATGTGTTTGGTGGGAAAAAGAGAGCAAAATAAGGGAGAAGAAGAGAGAACTTGAGGTTGAAAACATCCATTGGAAGATAAATAAAAATGAAAATATGGGGTAAAAGCTAGGATGGTTAAAAAAATGAGCCAAACAAATAAAACTTTGTTTTGAAATAGACGAAGATCACGTCATGCAAAGCATGTCTAAAAAGAAGTATGTAGCCTATTATCATGTAATGTACCAAAAGGAAGCTAGTCTTTAAATACAAATAAACTTCCTCATAATTTTGTCTTTACATGAGAGGAACATAAGTTAAACTAGTGAATTTCTAAAATATTAGTTTCTTTTTTTGAAGTGTATGTCAAGAATTTCATAATCCATGCTATATCATGCCACATTACCTTGGTTGGATAAACTTGATTCCCTAACAAAACTTGTTCTTATTTTATTCATCTTGCACACTATACAAACAAACAAAAAAAAGATTAAAAGGAAAAATATATATATACTTTTGTAATACTTCCTACTGATTCTTCGCCATGCCCATGTGTTTGTTTCCATCGACCTGAAATGGTTTTTTTATAGATTGTTAATGGTTTTTACGCATGATATATAACCATCTTCCGTAAAGAATAAAGGACAAAATAAATATAGTAGGAGGATTAGATGAGACACACAATTCTTCCCTACCAAACATAAGTAAAAAGATGAGTAGGAATAGGGACCAACCTTAGCCATACAAACAACCAGTCAAGCTCAAGCAAGCGCGCATTACAAAACCTGTACTACAACTACCTACCTATTTAACCATGTCCCTTCCCATCAATATACACAAGTCAAACTTCATGCATGGGTAGGGTTTTGGACCACAGCTTCTTCATTTGCTTTCACACATCAATTTGAAGGTGAATTTCTACTTTATTGCATTAAGTTCTACTGATACCAGCTCAGGCTTGTGTTGTGTTAGGATAGTGATGGGTTGAATAATCTCACATCAATTAAAGAGTTGTCACTGAGGTTTATAATGAGATGGTTCACTTCCTAATAGCAATGAGGCATTTTGGAAAAAATCTCACACCACTTAAGCCCAAATGGAAGACGTGGTGGAGATACAAGATAATATAACTTACTTCTATAATAACCATATTAAAATGAAGGCTTAAGCTTCGCAGCAACTCATGCTTCCGCTTCAATTATGTTAGGCTTAAGCCTCATCAGGACTGTATGAGGCTTAACCCTTTATCGAATCGCGCCTCAAGGCATAGCCTTAAACCATGATGATGACAGCCTATTTTACAAACTAGAAGCATACCTCATAGTTGCAGGTATGCTCCCACCATTTTGTTGTTATGTGATGCCATTTAAATTCTTTGACTAAATAGGGGATGCTAGCGATGGTAGTAATCATAGCTGATACCTCACGAGCTAATGACGGCAGTTCACTCCTATTGTCTCACATTATCTGTAACCTTAAGGCAGAACTTTTTGCTGTTGAAGTTGCTATCATGCTTAGAATGGAATGCACCTGGTGTGAAAGAACTCTGTACTCGATTTCACCCATGCCTGTGCAAGGGATGGATGGAGAACTGAATTCCTCCATTAACTAGGCTTGGAAGCATTTTCTTTATATGAAACTGTAAGGCCCTTTTTTATTATTTAATTAATCAGTAAGTTTGATAGGTAAGAAAATGACCTGTCTTTATAGAAAGAAACAGCCTAGACTGTAGATAATTTGTGCTTGGAGAAATGCCTATCTTGAAATAAAGCAGCAGCATAAACATAGCAAAGAAAGTAATTAGTTCATGGGAAGAAAACAATACATTGTCGTCACAGGAACCCGGGATAGGGTGAAGGTGTGCTGATGTCTTTGCTAGTAATCGTGAAGAACATGGGTAGGGCAGGTTGAGGGTTCAAACAGGAGGAGCACGAGATGGCTAATGTAAAAGAAAGCACCAGATGGGAAGCAATTGCAAGTGCAAGTTGCAAGTTGAATCTCAGGTCAGTTGCGAAGAAAGGAACTGGAATGCAGTAGCAAAAATAGACTAGGTGGAGAAGATGGGGGCTCAATCATGTGGGGGTGCATTCACATGAGAGCAAGTGCCTGCAACAGTGCATTGAGCCGTTGGGGTATTGAGCTCTGTCAGCAGTAGAAAGTGCAAAAAAGAGGTGAATTAAGCTATCAATTTTATTTTGAGAGTTCAATCAACAACCCTAAAGAATCTCTCATTCTCACAAGTGTCCTCTGTAGTATCTTCCGGTTCAATTTATAATAAAGCAACAGAGATTCAAATTCCATTACATGCAGTGTGACAATTTAATTAAACCAACACCTTCTAGCTCAAAAATGCATCACAAAATGTTCTTTTCTACGTTTTCTTGTGATGCACGAATTAGTCATATGGAATTTGAATATATGCAGCATCACTTACAAATGGGACATCAGCATACATGCCTGCAAGAGCGCACCTTATGCATTCCAGCACTGTAAACAGGTGGCCAAATGCCACGGCTGTCCAAAAGTGCATGCCAACTTTACCCCAATACACTGCTAATGGCATCCATCGGCTCACTGTTCCGGTCACCTGGAGCGCAATCTCTAGGAGCATGCCCATCACAACATGGAAGCGGAAGAAGTGGGGCCACTCCTTTTTCCTCACTACTCCAAGATATGCAACAAAGAAATATGCCATCAAGAACCAACGAGGCAACCTTCCAAGCGATTCGAGGAAGGGATAAGTCATGAACTCCAACTGTTCTAAGAAGGGATGAAGATGATATGCTGTCTCTGCATACATCCACGTCTCATGGAGTGGCATGAGATATGGGAGGCATGCTATCATCCTCCACCAAAACTTTGGCTTTGTGGTCATTGCAGGGTAGCGGAAACTAGTGGGGACATCCTTGGATGCTCTGGGGCAAATTGATATGTTTCTCTTACTAGAACGCGTAGGTAGCATGGGGATTGCATGAGACAGTCTTCCGCAATGGTCACCACTAAATAGTGATGTTGATTCGGCAGAAAGGTGCATTGCCTGCGATCCTGAGTTAGAAAGGAAAACAAGAAACAAACTATTTGTCAACAAAATGAGTAAATACTAATTATCTTCGCATTCAAATGAAAACTGATCTTCCACAAGTTAGCAAGGTACCACTTGAGGGCAGAAATCTGCATGATAACATAACATTTCAAAAATTTCTTCCATCGGTTTCGGGCAAATGCAACTTCAGACTACTTGCTTTAGTGTTTTATGCAGTAATTGAGTAACTTGAGTGTCATAGCTTTCAATTAAACAATAGATGCGGGTTTCATTTTTGTGACTGGTGGAACTACAAAAACTATCACATACCACATCTATTGTTAATTTTCATCAGCTAACAACCACAGTAAGAAAATGTTTGCCGTGAACAGCTGATTCCATGCAGCCTCAATACTATCAACCCATTCAAAAGCATAATTCATAATTTCGGGGCCTATGAGCATAAGCCCATTCTGGTATTTAGCAATTTCCCAGTAAGAAGGGCTGGATTTTATTATTATTTAGCAATTCTACAATAATATGAAAGTTGGACTGACGTAATTAGAACAGTAGTATTATTAGGAATAGCAGTATTTTAGGCATATTCATAATTATAGTATTATTAGGACATTGTTTCCTATTAGGTTTAGGGTGTGTTTTAGAAATTAGGTTAGTTATAAGTACAAGCATAATTAGGTTTTTTATTGAATAAAAGTTATTTCTGTTTATTAGTTATTTTTGTTTATTTTATCATTTCTATTTCAATTCTTATTCAATTTATTTCGATTATCGTTCTTTTAAAATCGATCAATTGGTATTAGATCTGGACGATTCTTATTTTTTGGTTCAATTTGAAAAAAGAAAAGTTTGATGAAATAGAAGATTGACTATTCGAAGATAACATAAGAGAGACTACCAGTGATCGAGAAGTTGTACCTCCTGTTCGCAGAATTCAGGGCAAAATGGATAGTAGCCCAAGCATAATTTAGGGCAGACATTCATCAAATCTTCGACGAAGCGATAAAGAGGATGGACGCCATGGGACAGACCCAAGAAGTACCACCGTCACGGTCGCCGCAAGGGCCCACACCCAACATTGTCGATGGCAGCACAGATAATCAGACCACCTTCCCGCCACCACCTCTACCGACTAGTTCACAGGCCGTCCACCACCCTGATCGACACTGCTAGCCACCAAACCAGGTCGATCCCAAAACCCCCAATCGATCGTGACTCCTCCCTCAAGCTTCAGGTCGATCAACCTTCCCAACCCCCTCACAGACTCCCACCAACCACCTCCTCCATCGAACGATCGTCATGGTCCACGAACTCCATCGATAGACCTTGCCAGCACCTCGATCGACCTCCTCTTCCCCTATCTATCTCTCAATCGACCCAAACAGACCCCTCCCTTGGTCGATCGACCTTCCCCCCTCCCCATTGGTAACTATCGAAACCCCTTCCCTTTCTCCCGTCGACCATCCTTCCTCTCTCGTCGCCCGTCCCTTCTCCATCACAAGCCACAGTCCCCAAACACCTCCTTGCCCTGTTTCAATCAATCGCGGGGAAAATCAATTTTTAAATTTAGTCCTTGCTCTAATTTTTAAATCAATCACTGGCTATGTTATTAATGCGGCGAAAAATCGTTGATTAATCGTAATTCGGGGTTTGATTGGACCAAACTGGGTGAAATCAATTGAGGTTTAGCGAACTCCGAAAAATCGACGAGTCACCGATTAATCGGCCAGCCGACTCACCGATTTATCACTATAACTTATTTTTACTGATATAACTTATATCGATTTATTTATTAATGATTGAATGCAAATTATTTTCACTGATATAACTTATATCGGCTTATTTTTTAATGATTGAATGTTAGTTTTTGAGTTTACATATTGCTATTTATTGATGGAGTGATGTTGCTAAGTTCTAACTTGCTATCACTTGCTGTTACTTCTGTTGTGTTGGTTGTTCCTAAACAAGTTTAGGTACCTGCATAATTAAATTTAGTTGTACATTAGTAAAAATTAAATTATTTATTAATATTTAAAGTAGATCGATTAAAACTGATCAATCCCAATTAATCTGCATAGATCACTGGCCACCATTTTTTACTTACGTTTCTGAATCCTTCTTGTTATTTACACCTCACCCATATGTCAATACCAACACAAGCTCTTGTTTCAGAACAAGTTATTTACCCCCGCCAGACAGCTCACTTCCACCGCAGGACAAATTTTCAGATCCGTTTTGGGAAACTTTTGAAGTTCATTTCCAAAAAATTGCGCACAGCTTAAACATCAGGAAGTGGATCTACTTCGGACTCGGTATTCAAATTGGAATTTATTTTTTGTGCCAAGTTCTTTGGAGCGCCAGCAACTACAAAGGCACAGTTCGAGGTCGACTTCTGCTTGGACACTTCAGATTCTGCTCATAAGGCTTCCTTAGGTTCAAGCTCAACGACGAGCTTTTTCAACCCAGGGAGATTGATGCAATTAGGATAGTAGTAGCAATAGTAGTATTTTAGGCATATTCAAAATTCTAGTATTATTATAACACTGTTTCCTATTAGGTTTAGGGTTTGTTTTGGAAGTTAGGTTAGTTATAAATACGAGCATAGGTTGATCATTGTAATTAGGTTTTGATGGAATGAAAGTTATTTTATTTATTAGTTATTTCTATTTATTTTTATCGTTATTATTTCGAATTATTCCGTTATTTCAATTATTGTTCAGTTTATTTCGATTTATCATTATTTTAAAAACTATCATGAACTAAGATATGCTATCATTGGGTAGTTTCTTTTAATAGTTTTCAGTGGTCTGGGGAGCCCACATAAACCCCCATGCTTGCCTTTAAAAAAAAAGTTTCTTTTAATAGAATTAGGATAAGTTTCTTTCATAATTTATAAATATAAGGGTAAATTTGATATTGGTCCCTTCTACTAGTGCGATAAATGCCTTTAATCCCATTTACTAATCGTATTTGAGTTTGGTTCCTTGACCGCCATTAACAGCCAACAGTTAAAGTTGGCATGTGCCACGTGACCATTTTTTTTACTCAAATACCCCTAGTCCCTGTCTTCTTCCTCAACTTCATCATCTTCTTCTCCTCTCTCATCATCATAAATTGATAAAAATCCCCAAATCCCTTTGTTTCTTCCACGATACCAAATCACCACCAACCCCCAAACCCCCTCACTAAAATCCCCTCCCCCCAAATTCTTCAAATTGCAGCAACCTGTGAACAACCCACCCCCAACCCTCGTTACTGTTCTTCAAACTACACCATTCGGGATAGGTTCCATCTTACAAATCCAGCCCTCCTTCAAGTCATCCTCTTCATCGTCCTCAGCTTATGAATATGAATTTGATGGTTTTGACGAGCAAGTCTCAATTCGGTAGGTTGGAATGATTTTGAAGGTCGTCAAATCTGAGTTCTTGTTTTGTGACTCCTCTAAAGAAGAAGAAAAAGAAATCGATCAAAATGAAGTCATACTAATGATGTGAGTTGGGAAAACGAAAGGCTTTTTGCGTCATATTGGACTTGAGCGATGAAGGTCTTTAAGTGATTCTCATTGTTGGGTCTATGAGTGTTAGTATAAGTAGTTGTTGATGATGCAGTGGAGAGAAGAGATAGTAGGAAAGAGGAATCGGTGTTGTTATTGAAGAAGTTGAGAGAATCACCATTAGAGAAGACAACAGAGGAGGTCACGAGAAAGTGAGAACAGAGTGAGACATAGCATCAGAAGAAATAGAAAAAGAAAATAAAAGGAGGGGGTTTGTTTGTGATTGATCTTGGTAGTCACAAGTGGGGGAATAGAGTGCAAATGTGACCAGACTCACAGTGCATGGAGATTTGCAAGTGTGTGTGTTTGTGGGATTATGAAAGGGAATGATGGGATTAATCAAAACGAAATCATATTATATTAGATTCTCATGGATAATATAATTTTGCACCTCGAAGGAGATTTGCGGAGAAGAAAAGAAGAATGGGGTGGGGTGGGTTGTTCGAAGCTGCAATTTGAAGTTGAAGACGTAGGTGGATGAATAGAGTAAGGGGGTGGTGGTGGTGATTGGGTGTTTGGGGAGGTGGGTTTTAGTGGGGGTGGGCATGGGCGGATCTATGTGTTAGGTAAGGGGGGCAATTGCCCCCCTTATCTTTTTAAATTTTTTTCCTAAGTTACGCATATTTTTTACATTGTCCCCTTTAAAATTTTATATTCCCCCACTTTATGAAATCTTGACTTCTAACTCCACTAAAAATTAAAACAACAAATATTTTTTTTTTAAACTCCACCCTCACCAATCCCAATCCCACTCAATTTCTCTATTTTTTTAATATTTTTTTTTAATTCCCACCCTCTCTTTCTTTCTCTTTTTTTAATCTCTCAATCACTCTCTTAATTTCTACCAACTCATTTTAATCCATTCACCCCCTACACACACTAAGAGCAACAAAGAAACCAGAAGAGGGGTACCATACATGGTGGGCTTGCTTCCCATGTGATCATATTCATATTAAAATTTTTAATTGGATTGGCGACCGGCCAAGGAAAATTTACATCATCATTGATTTTCTTTTGTTTTGTTAAAAAAATAAAGAAAAGAAAGAATTAGGATTATCTTACCTCAGACTCAGCTAGCATATGGTGGTAAGAGTGATAAAAGATTAGTTAACACATTAGATTAATTGGGTTGGTTGGGATCTGATATGTTTTGCTTTCTCTCTGATCTTTCAAAATTAAAAATAATCATTTGGGTTTGGGGCAGTTGGAAAAACACGATGGTCGTAGGTCGATTCAGCTAATCTTTTGTTTGTATGCTTCACATGAGCTAGCCCCAAAAGAGAAGACTCTCTCTATACACACATCTATTTCCCTTCCGGGAAGACAGACAAGAATAAGAAAACAAAAGAGAGTGGGTTGGTTGTGTAAGTGTTATCCTTGGAGGCTCTGACTCAGGAGCGAGTTTCAAAGAAGAGGAGACAGACGAACAGATAAAGCAGGAGGAGAAGATGAAGGAGGATTCCAAAAATAAAATTGTTATCCGACAAATTAACTTGAATCCATCATGTCCAGTCAAGCTACTGCTGCTACTACTCTTTGGACTTGGACTATATCGTCCTGCTACCTCAAAGCCAGAAAGAAAGCAGAGGTTTGCTCCTCGCTAACTCTCATCTTATACCACTATGTCTGCTTCTGTTTTCTTCAAGTAAAAAAAGAAGCTCTTAATTAGCTAGCTACAATTGAATTAATCATGCCATGTATATTGTTTGTATGGTTGAATTAATCATCATTTTTTCACGATCACACCATGTCACCCTGTTTGCAAAATATAATTGTAAAAATCCAATTTTTTAGTATTTTCGTAAATAGTTATGTAGTGTTTGCCCCCCTTTATCTGCAATCCTGACTCCGCCCTTGGGGGTGGGGGTGCCTGGTGATTTTGAGCAGGGAATCGTGGAAGAACCAAAGAGATTTGGGGATTTTTATCAGTTTATGATGATGAGGGGGGAGAAGATGAATATGAAGTTGGGGAAGAAGATAGAGACCAGGGGTATTTAAGTTTAAAAAAATGGATACATGCCAGACGGTCAACGGTAGTTAATGACCAAACTCAAATATGATTAGTAAACGTGATCAAAGGTATTTATCGCATTAGTAGAAGGGACCAACATCAAATTTACCCTAAATATAAATAAAGGTTATTAGTAGATTTAAGTTGGAAAGAAAATAAAGTAGAGAGTAGATTTAAGTTGGAAAGAAAATAAAGTAGAGAGTAGTGCTTGAATTGAATCAAAGATTTAAGTTAAATTAGAAAATAAAGTAGAAATTAGTTCTAGAATCCAAGAACATTTTTTGGCTTCCACGAAACAGCTTCTATTAAAGTGGTATTAAAGCATGAAGATTCTGTGGTGAAACATTCAACGGAAAATTCTGTGGTGAAACATTCAACGGAAACTAGCAGCAAGGCTAATAAGCAGTATGATGCACACAGTTAGACATGCCTAGTTTCCAACACCCCTCCGCCCCCCCCCCCCCCCCCCCCCCATACAGTGTTACCTCGTCTCATTGCAGCAACTCTTTGAGGTCCTGTTTTACCTTTCATGCCATAGGAGGAAGCCATTTTTCGGAAAAACCATTGTTACCTTCGCCTAATCCCACACAATTTGACTTGAGTTCCTATGATTCTGACTTGGGACTCTAGAAAAAGGTGGCATTGACGCAGATTATTTTAGGAACTAAGAATGGAAATTTTTGCCCTTCCAACCATATGACTTGACTCATCTGTCGTGATTAGAGGCCACTTTGTTTACCCGAAACAATACCACAAATCAATCGGGAGATCCCACACAGAGGTCGTGGAAGACAAGAAGATTGAAACAATGGTCAAAACAATTTTCGACAACAATGGACAGATTCAAAAGTACTGCTTCAGAGAAGCCTATTTGCCCCCTAATCGGTGCCAGTATCAAAATCATTTTGATAACATTTTGCAGGAAAGAAGTCACTGATATGTCACTTTTTAGATTGAATGTAGGAAAATGGACACACGTTTTTGTTGATTGCAATAATGGGATTGACAAAATTTTGGAATAAAAATCTCTGTTTCTGTCCTTAAAAAGTGACATTAGTGGCAACTAAATTGGGTAGTTTTATTGGAATTTAATGGATGGAAACCGTCCATGAAAGGCAGGTTTTGCATCAACCCATCGTTCACATGCGGCCACAGATGAAGGCTTTTATTAGAAGCTAAAGTCATACTTTATAATTATCCACAATAGTTATAATGAGAGGTTGCAAATTTTGAGGCAAAAGTTTTTCATTGTACCAGTCTATTGTACAGTCAACCATGAGTCCATGAATAATTCCCAGAGTTATGCCCATACAACTAAGCTTAAACTTAAGTCTACAACCCCACTTCTTTCGCTATGGCTTCCTCCTCTCCAACTGCAGTTCCTAAAAAAAAAGTAGCCCTATATATGAATTTAAAGAGTTTCAAGTTTGACAAATTTAGGTATGTTTATCGTAAACATGCCCAAATGGAATGCAATTAACACTAGTTTCAGAAGGTGACAAGTACGATTTGGAACTTTTGGAAGCATAGCTTGATAACACAAAAATACGGAACTCTACTAGACAACGCCACATCTGACATGGAGATTTTTTTGGTTACTGATTGGTCCTCTTCAACTCTAAACTCGAAGTCGGGTTCTTTCCAAACCAGGGAAACTTGGCCCCTTGTCATTTTGGGCCTAGGGCTCGAAGCATAAGCCAATTAGGGTATGTCAATAAAAAGGGTTGGATTTTAGTTTACTTGGCAATTATTCAATAAATTGGAAAATGGGTGTAAGTGGATAATATATTATTGAAGGTGTGTTTTAATTTTTAAATCTCTTTAATTCAAAGTAAAGAGGTCACTGGATGTGTATTAGGTAAATTGAAAGTACAGATTAGTTCTTGAAATCGAAAAACTTGTACATTTTAATTGACAGGTTTGTGTTTTAATGCTTCCACAATCCGTTTCTATTATAAAAAGAGCTGCAAACATTCATCTAGTACACTAACATGCATTAACAAATCATAGTATATGGAAATGACATAGGATGAAACATATTGAAATACCTTTAGATGGGCAGAGTTTATGTTCTTTATATGCTCCCAATGAACTCCTAATGCTTGGAAATGTAAGCTTGATGGGAAAACGAGAGAAGCATGTCAAAGCTGAAGTTTGTGCCACATTCTTACATAACATGGGTTTCATGCTCAAACTACTGGAAGCCATTGTACATCCACTTAAATACATGTCCAACCTACCTGGATGAAAACACAATGACATATGAACAGTTTGAACAAAATCAACAGCTGATGATTAGATGAACAAAAAAGTTGACAAATTGCATGAATTTTTGTGTACAAATACAAACAAACAATTCCCTATTCTGTTGGGGATTTAATAATTCTGAAAAACAAAATTGCTCAGTAGCGTAGACAAGGCAACACTGTAACTTCATGGAAAGTTGTTGCTCATGAAGATGCCATAAAATTAATACTCCAAAAGACGTTCTAATTTTAATAATGAAAATTTCTACTTAATCATATGCACACAATAAAAAAAAACCGGTTCAGGAAGGATGGACCATTAAGTCTGATGATACATCAAAATAGACCGAATATCAAGTGAAGTGATGAAGCCCTAGCAGAACTCCAACAGAAAAACGTTAAGAGCAACGAGCTCCACCAAGAAAAGACTCTGCAGTGCGGCGAAACGATTGTTGAGATCTCGTTTAGGATCGGAGTCACGGATCCTAATGTACTGTACGAATTAGCCAAGCCACCATTTTTCGATGCACCTATGAAGAAGGCAATGCCAAAAAAGTTCACTCCGCCAAAATTCGAAGTGTACGATGGTACCACCTACCCGACGGATCACCTAAGACATTTTCACCACATGATGGCTCTAAAAGAAACCACGGAGTCGATCCTGTGCAGAACGTTCCCAACCAGCATCACGTCCACAACAATGAACCGGTTCAATAGCCTACCACCGAGGTCAATACTCTTTCCAGGCTTTAGCCACCGCTTTCATTACCAGATTCATTGGGAGCCAACAAATGAGGAAATGACCCCACTACCTCCTGTACATCTGACAGAAGCCCAATGAAACAATACGGGAGTATATGACTCGCTTCACCGAGTTAACGATGATTGATGGATGCAGCGACGACACAGCCGCTCCAACTTTCGTCGTCGGACTGAAGAGAGGCCCCTTCTTCGATGCACTCAACTTGGAACCTCCAAAAGGCATGGCGGTCCTGCTGAAAATAACACAAACATATCTCCCTCGAAGAAATGAAAGCTGCGAGGAGAAAGAATGAGCAGGAAAGGGAAAACCATTAGAGGAGACGAGAGAAAAAATGAAAGAAGGCGAGATGACGGACCACGGAAAGACAACAGTCATTTAAAGAAACATCGGAGCAACGGACGTACTGAGTCCAACTAGCGGGAATCTAGGAAATCGCAATCGACACGACCCAGTCAAGAGCGAATAACCAGCGTAATGAGGAAAGAGTACAAGTCGTACACAACCCTAAAAAAAAGCTGAACCGACATCCTAAAGCACATCGAACTGGGAAAATGTCAACTGACCAACCAGGACGAAAGAAGACCCGGAAGAACGAGACAAGAGCAGGTACTGCTCTTTTCACAAGGACCACGGACATGATACCAAAGACTGCTACAAGTTAAAAGAAGAAATCGAGTATTGGATCTAGAATGTTGCACCAAACGAAGTAAAAGTTAGACACCCGAGTCAAACTAAACACAAAAATTCGAATCGATAGAGATGTCAAGTTAACAAAGTAAAAGTTGGACGAACGAGTCAACTAAATAAAATGACTTCGGATCGACTAGAATGTCGCACCAAACGAAGTAAAAGTTGGACACCCGAGTCAACTAAACACAAAAATTTCGAATCGACCGAGATGTTGAGTTAACAAATAAAAGTTGGACGAACGAGTCAACTAAGCCGAGATGTCGGAGTCAGCATGGACATCGAAGGCCTCTCTATCGACCGTCCGTGTCATTCATCAGCTTACGTGCGCTATCCTGTATGCCAAGACGAGAAAACCAGCAGAACTTCTCATCTGATTTAACTCAAATCTCTTCAGAGGTAGATTCTTTCCAACTAACCCACGAATGAAGAGCGCGAGGATCCGGTAATATGGAGGAACAATCACCACCCATAGGCGAAAAAGAAGAAGCGCAGAAGAACCTCCATCACCCTTTCGTCGTTCGGCAGAAATGGAATGAATGGCAGTTCCAACAATAGCAGAAGAACTCAAGTAAGTTGCGGAAGGAGGGATCCCTATCCCTCCCTTAGCGAGAGGGAAAAAAGAAGGACAATACTGCAACTCGGGAACCCGATCACGACTGTCAAGTTCCTTAGATTGAACAACAGCCAATTAGAGCATCTTGTCATCAAAGGACCGAGGATCCTCATCATAACACTTAACAACATCAAGACCGCTATAAGCAGAGAGAAGTTTCTTTTCCCCGTCGTCCAGCGGATGAACGGTATCTTTCCCACTTTTCTCCAAAGCCAACTTCATCTCTTCAGCCTCCTACAGAGAACAACAATCTTCCCTCGAAGGATCTCTATCAACAGAATCCGAATAAAAAGATTGCGACGCACCGATTCAACAAGTCATTTTTTCTTTGGAACACGGTCGAAAGGCAGAGAAAAATTGTTTCGACGGAACAGGCCTCGGTATTTTTCTCTTTCTAGGACCGGTAGCACTACGGACAGGAGCATTGAGATCCGTAACACCCGAGCTCGCTTTTCGATCAACGACCACGTCATCACCTTCAACAGCGGCAGCATGGGCAGCGATTTCCGCAGTCTGCCTCGGTTAACGAAGCCCTTTCAGTCTCATTCATGACGTATAAACCATTGCGCCTCACCATATCATCCATAAAATAGAAATCCAATGGAACTACCGGAAGCTCCAGGAAGCGCTCGATGATAACCTACTCTTCAGAGTCAATTTCAGATTTTGATGCTTAATAGGAACTTAGAAAGATCTTACTATCTGAAGACCCCGCAAATTGAAGTAGCCAGAGTCGACGGACGCATAAAACCAATTCCACGACCAACCCCTGATGTCATCATTGAGATTACTAAAACACGCAGGAGAGTGCAGAAAATAGGTATGGTTGGATTTCACGCTAAACCCCACAAAAGAGTGCAAGATTCTAGGGGTTAAAGGCATACTAGAAAGAATGGCATTGGCATAAGTGGAAACCATAACCCTACAGCCATTCGGACCCATCCGAGCAGGAGGAATACCCAGGAAGTCTAGATATGACCAGAACAACTCCAAAATTGGGAACCGACGACCAACATAAAACATGCGAGGATAAAGCGCAATATATCCCTTCCTCAGGCAACAAGGATTGTCGTTTTCGCGAGAAAGGACGAGTTCAAGGTCGTCAGGCAAAGCATAGTTAAAATGAACACTATCCAGAGTAGCCTGAAAAGTTTTGTTTGGAAAAAATGATCCTCACAGATAAGAAAGTTGATCACCAGCAAACATCGCAAACAGAAAAGAAGAGACGAAGAAAAAGAGGCAATCGAGGAGAAGAAATAAACACTAATAGCAAAAATGACATAAAGAAATGAGGAAAGTAGCTACGACATCCTTTATACAACTGGGAAATGAAGATATCGCTCACGGAACGACATATGCGACATAATGGCGCACCAAAACTCCCAAAAAATGTACGTGAAAACGAACAGACAACGAAGTAACCGAGACGATTAACTAACCGAAAGTTATTAAAATATTAAGTTCAGTGCAATAGCGCCATCGAAATCCCAACCGTCACACAGTTAGTGGATACGTGAACATACACACTAAGGGGAAAGTAGCTGATGATACATCAAAATAGACCGAACATCACGGCCATACACATGGCACAAAAATCCACTGCGAGAATAGAACGCTCATAAAGCCCAGATGAGGCCCGCCAATAAGGAGACATAAACAGGGCCCGAATTCAGGCTCAAACGAGTCAGAGCCCGAATCCAAGCTCGAACGAGTCAGAGCCTGAATCCAGGCCTGATACGAGTTCTCTCCAATAAAGGAGGAACATTGCACCAAAAAAGAGCCGTAAAAGGAGTTACGCCTCTTCGAATGCATCTCCATTAAGAAGGAGATTGTTACAAGAAACATCCCCTTCCGTTGCACCTCACATGCTTAAGTCACACAGAGAGTTAACCACAACCATTATAAAAGGTGAATAAAACATTCGACAAATGTATGCAACTTTAACTGAGTTTTGTCCAGATTTACATCCTTCTTCCTACAGAGTTACTGACTTAAGCATCGGAGTGTCTTTGGCCACTAAAAAGTGATCATTAGCAGTCTAACAATTGTTTTGCAGGCCAAACTCACGGGAGAACGATTTTTGGACGCATCAAAGTCGATTATAGGAGGTTTCTTTTTTTATCAAGCAAGAAATTACACAAAAATAAAACTGCCTCACATAACATAAAGTTCACATAATCGATTTATGTTAAGCATTAGCCAATCAAAAGAAACTTTCCCTCTTAAAGTGTGGCCATTTCTTTCTTTCCATATAATCCATCCTATCACGTGGGGAATCTCTGCCAACCACCAACGTGCTAAGGTTCCTAGCATTCTGGTCCTTAACAATTTGACTAGGCTTCTCACACCACCATTGCTATCTTAAATTTTACTAAAAACACTACCCGCAAGTTCTTGGCGGCAAGACAAATTAGAAACAAGTGTCAAATACATCCTTCACTATCGACTTCACACATCGGACATGTGGCTATATCTGCATCCCCTTACTGATCAAGATATCTTTTTGTCAAAACCCTGCCCTCTAAAGCAACCCAAAGGAAGAAACAAATCCTAAAGGGATATCAGACACCCATAGTCTTTTTACAAGTAAATTGTCGGCTTTATTAGCACCCTACATGGTTCTGTATAAGTCGAATCTTTTCCATGAATCCCTCTTTTTCATTCTGCCAAAGCCACCTATCCTACCTTTCTTTTGGGAACCTTGAATGAAAGTCCTCAAGAAGCTCTGTAAGCCAGTCTGCCGATGAATTTCCCAATCACTGATCCTCTTCTTAAATGCAGGTTCCTGTGTGGCCATAATTTTGTTCAATAAACTCCCTGATCTGAGGGTAAATGGACCAACCATCATTCTGTTCAATAAACTCCTTGATCAGACCATCTTTCCTGCAGGCAATGTTATAAATCTGAGGGTATCTCACCTAAGATGTAGGCCAGAAGACACAAGAGGGTCAATTTGATTAGCACCAATCTACCACCTAAGAAAGAAATTTACAATTTCCACACCTACTTGTTCTTGATATGGCCAATTTAAGGTACTTACTGACTACACCTTTTCAATTTTGCTTCCAAGCACTTGACTGAATAAAATACTGTCCTCCACTTTGCCAACCCCAAACAACCTACCTACACTTGGGAAAATAATTAGCCAGGATACCGCTTCAAAACATAGAAAGAATATCCTAATTGCTTGAACTTGTTCCAACTTTGTTTGGATCATGAGTCATTGCTTACCGAATATGCCACATCTTATAGTAGTGTCATTAGGGTAATCCTTTGTACATTGGAACAACAAAATAATCCCCAAAACTCTACTATCATACAATGATGAACACTTCACCACCATTTTGGCTTTGCGTAACATATGTGACTCAGCTCAAATTAGATACAGCAAAATAACCACGAAACATACGAGTAAGAAGAAGAAGAAGAAGATGAAGAGGAGAAAATGAAATGGTGCGGTGTACCTGTTTGTGAACTCAACTCAGCTGCACGGTGAAGTAAGGATCATCCTCTCTATCTATCCTCACAGAGCTGCTTAGGGCTTTAGGGCAGCAGGTGTTGACAGCTCCTCAAAAGAGAAATCCAGAGTGAACTATGTATTTATTTTTGGTTATCTTTGCCTTATTCCTATCCAGATGCAGGATTCATTGCTTTGGTCTCGTTTTTATCACCAAATTACTCTCCCACCAAAGGCTAAGGATTTTTTTTTTTTTTTTTTCATTTTACTAAAATCATCGAGATACTTCAAAAACAAAATAATAATAATAATAATAAATAAATAAATAAATAAATAAAACACTCATATTTAGGTTTGTACTTTCTAAAATCACCTAAACCACACCCCAAATAAATTAAATATTCCAATTTTCATGACATAAACCCTACCTTCAACTAATACCAAACCATCAGTTCAACAACTATCAAAAACCTAAAAATTTCTCATAACCTCCTCCTCATGACACCCTCCACCATCTCCAACGATTTAGGATTCTACAATCTCTTACTCTCCTTCATCTCCAACAATCTCTACTCCGTCTCCCACCTCCTTCTCTAATGACCCAGCTTGGTCATTTCAGACAATGAAAAGTGATGAGGGTTAGTTTTTTTAGACAAACCCAAATTGACCTAGTTTAGTCATTTCATTAAAAAAATAATAATACTAGAACTAGTCATTTCAATAATTAGAAAAAGACCAGGGCTACTCATTTCGATAATAAGAAAAAGACAAAGGCTAGTCATTTCGACAATAATGAATTGACAAGTTAGTCATTTCACAGATGATAATTTTTCACAAAAACACAGCATATGATACAAACATATCAATCACAAATCAAATATAAAATAATCAAACAACACAAGAAAGTCACACAGAAGGATGAGAGGAATACTAGTTAAAAGGTAAAACACAACAGATGTTGAAACGTAGTCATGAGAAAAACATAACTAGAACCAAAATCCCTAATTTGACAAGGAAAAAATTTCCCAAAAATTACTAGAAGTTGCATAAATTACCCAAATATTACCCAACAGCAACCCATTCCTTATATTTACAAAGTCTTCTTCTTCCTTTCTCTTCTTCCATTCACAATGATGTTCTCTCTCTATTATTACTGTTTTTCTCTATATTATTATTTTCACTCGACTTTGCATGTTCTCCTCTTCAAAACTCCTTCTCAAAAAAAAAACTCTACCTGTGATTACTAGTTGCAAGGATTTTAAAAAGATGTTGATCTTCGAAAACTGAAATCGTTGAAGCGAGAGCAAGGTAGGTCTTAGTTGTTGGTCTTGCAATACCAGTTTGTTGAGCATATAATTTTTTGTTACTCGCTTACTAACATTGACAAACATGACAATGCATATCTAACTAGTTGTCTTATTTCCTTAACCTGTATTTGTTTAATATTTAATTTGTGCAATCTGTTGGAGGCTTCGAGATAGTCAATTTTTATACATTTAACTCTTTTGTATTATATTTTCAAATGTCATTTATTGACTACCTACGTGTTGATGATTTGTTTTCTTGTAGACATGGGAAGAAACAAACATAACTATGACTCAACTTTGCATGAAATCCCTAAACAATGGCTTCAATTACAGACGAATAAGATAGATTAACCTCATTGTTTGAGTTGAGAGAATAAGACAGGGGCTAAATAGTGTTCCTTTTAGTAATTTTCCACTAGAGAAAAATTGATCGTCCAATCCACTACTACAATATTAAGCACATGCCATAAAATTAGAGCTCAAAAATTGTGAAATAAACGAATAAAACTAAACTCTACAAGCAATAAATAAAAATTAACCTATTCAAGCATGGAGAGCATACTATAAACCCCTCATTGCCAACAAAAATCTTGAAAGATAAAGGAAAATTTTAACAGAACCATGGTTGAATCAAGCTTTAACCACTTTCATAAATCTTTATTCAAGACGAATCAGTAGTTGCAGAAAATCATCAAAGAAAAGTGATGTGGTAATATGTTAGGAAACTATTCCTTTGCTAGTAAACTTCTAGCTTATTTACAAATCTATTTTGTTTAGGTGGTGATGCCATCGATTTTCGCTCCCTGCTCGACCTTGATCTATTGACCTGCACAAGAAACACACTTGAGCCACGGACTACCGTTATGGTGGCCGATGGCACTCCGATGCTAAAGTCAGACAGGGATTTAAGAAAAACTTAATGCTGTAAACAGGGAATTTGTAGCATACCTTAGCTTACCAACCTCGTGTCTTATTTATAATGCTAGAGTCCTGGTTCGACCAGGCCATCGGTGGGGTAGTTTAAGGAAGGAGATCTTCGTGGAAATCCTTCTCTATGTAGGAGTTGCACTGTGGAGGGAAGTTTCCCTGTTAGACTGGTGCTCCTAGATATGCGGGAGATAGTTCCCAATTAGAGTGTTGTCCATAGATGAAAGTTTCCATGTACAACGTATATTCTGGTATTTGCTTCCTAGTTGAAAACAATGTGTTGTTGGCTTGCCTGTTCGAAGTCGATCCCCAAGATACTTGCCTTAATAGGTCTTACGGGTATTGGGGATGGTTGTGAGACGTGTGGGCTTAGCAGGTTGTAATAATTTGGGTTCGTCTGGCGGACTGCGTTGTGTGGGCTTGAAACCGCTCGGGCCAGATCAGTGTTGGGCTGATGCTTGGGCTTGTTATTTCTTGAGATCATCATGACACATGTACGGTGTATAAGAGATGACGTTTCGGTGTATCATCAGGTAGTATTATTGAATTAGGAGTCATTGTTTAGAAACTATTTCACTAGGAATATGTTTATTTTTTTCCTTGTAAAAGAATGCCATTGTAATGTTTGAAGAATAAGAAAATATTAATCACAAACTTAGTTTTCGGTGGCTAAGCACACGTGGTAGAGTGCTACTCAGATAGTGGGCTGAGCCGATGGTCCCATATAAGAAGAACCGGGTCCTGTCGCAAGATTGTGGTGTCACGTGTACAACGTAGATTGCATTGGGACAAGCGTACGGCGTAGATCGCAAGACGGTTGAGTATTGGTTACTCCCCCTCAATTAATGGGGTTGTGTGCAACATCATTAATTGATTGAAATTGGACCTGTGTGGTTTCCTTGGGAACCGCACCCCCTCGTTTCCCATACCGTATTTCAATGTTGATATTTAATGCTGATGCGCCTGTTTAGTGAGCTACTATGTCTATATAATCGTGTTCCTTTATCATTGTAGGCATTATCATCTACAGAGTGCACTTCTTCAGATGGTCTTCTCAAAAAAATATGTTTTGGGTTTTCCAAACGCTGAAGGAAGATCTCCTCCACTGGAGTCTTCGAATGTTCTGACATTTGCCCCGACGAGTCTTGGTAAGACTTGCTATTATGTATGGTCACATGCTCTGAGTGAGCACCTGATTGGTTCCTTGAGACCTTGTAATTTCTTCTCGTATTTCGTAGAAGAAGTATAGACTTTTCCTCAAGGGATGAGTTTGTACTATGTGTTGGTGCCCTGTCGGTGCTTCAAACGGCATAATTTCTAAGATAACACCAGTAGCCAACCTTGGAGTGGTTGTTTTCCTCCCTTTTCAACTAGCCTTGATGCATTGTGTTGCGCTGGAACTCGGAGTTGCGGGGCAGAATGGAGTTGGACATGGCCTATCAGAATGGGACATTGACCCCTAGACGCCCCTTTCATCCCTTAGCGGGAGGGTGCACTCGATTTGTTTCAACCTGATATTTGTCCCAAGTTCCTCTGGTTGGGTGGATCAAGCATGTAAGTTGGCTGTAGCTTTGACCGGCGTGTCGCAGGGCATCTGGTTGATGATTCTATACTACCTCAGGTCACCCTAGCGAGGTGGGTCATCTTCTTCGGAGAAGTCACATAACGAAACTCTTAGAGTGCTCCATAGTTTACCCGGGGTACCCCTGTTGTCACTTATGAGTCCTCTTCTGAAGCCGGACTGTTTAAGCGAATATTTACTGTACTCGCATCAAATTTGGATGCTTGTAGTTTGTAATCTTTTGTACCCGCCTCTGGGCGATCGTTGTTACATCTTTCCAGTAATCAATAGAGTGTATTTGTGTAATTCTCTTTTATTTTTTAAATGATTGCAAATCACATAAGCTCCTAAGAATTAAAACTCTACATTGACTACTGAAAGAAAACTAAACAACTGGATAGATTGATTGTTGGTGGAGAGAGGTTGATCCGGCCCTAAAGTAAATTCGCATGGCCTTTGCTTGGATCGTAAGTACCTTCGGCGAATTGTCAGGTTTTGCCGACGTCGTTGAGGTTACTGAAGAGTAAACCTTGCATGGGAGGGTCTTTTTGCACTCACAGACATTTGTGGGGGGTGTGCTCCCGTTTGCAATGACCTCTTCGCTGAGCTTGATGTCCAGTCAGGCTGGAAAGCGAGTTGCTCCTATAATGTTGGACTGCCCTCTGTCGCTATGTTGAGCCACTACTGTTGAGGATCTGTCTCTATCTGGGTGAAATGACTTTTCCACAGTTTTTTAGTCTAACTCATGTTCAGTTTGTCTGGTGGGCTCCAGCTGAATCTGGGAGCATTCTACCTGCTTTAGTGCAGCATAGTGGCAACTCCGTGCCATTGGTTGGTCCCTGTGAATTGTCCCCTCCGAGTGGTTGGCGGTATACTTGACATACCGATTAAGGGTAAAGACTACTACCTCCATCTGATGAAGCCAGTGTCTTCTCAAGATGAGGTTATAGGTAGATGGTGCGTCTCCCACCATGAAGTCCAGGAACATGGCCTTCCTTAGTTGTGGCTCTCTGTCACCACTGCCAGCCATATCTTCCCGATCGGAAAACATTTCTCCTCGCTGAACCCAATCAGCGGATAATCAGAAGGTGTTAGGTTCTCTTCCTTGAGGTCCATACTGTGGAATGCATTGTAGACAATGACGTTGAAAGAGCTTCTCGTGTCCATCAGGGCCCTTTTCATATCCCACCTTGCAATAAATATCGAAATGACAAGGGCATCATTATGCGGTGTGCGGACGCCTTCGAGGTCCTTATCTATGAAGGTCAAGGTCGGGATGGAGCTCTGCACTCATGAGTAATACACACGTCTGTCCTTGTTTGTGGGTTGTGTCTGCATCTCAAGTAGTGTCCGCTTGCGGAACCTGTTTGATTGTTCTTCTTCTGATCCGACTCTGTGAAGGACATATATTATGCCCGGATCTCTTCGATTTCTTTGATCGCCTCTCCCCTTTCCTTGGTTCGGTCCTGCTGTTTCTCCGAACCCAAAAATTCCTTTAGCCTGCCCTTGCAAATCTAGTACTCGATCTCGTACTTTAGACTCTTGCAACCGTTGGTGTCGTGGCCACACTCTTTGTGGTACGAGCAATACTTACCGTTGTCGCATTTGGAGGGTTTTCGCCTTGCTCCGAGGGCCATTTCAGATCTTCCCAGTTTTTCATGGAATTAAGGATGTCCGACAAGCTAGAGTTGAAGGGGGTCACGGTCCTGGATCCGACATAGTTGGATGATTTCTCTGGCCTGGCGCAGCCAGAATCCGACATGCCATCGTTGCATGTCCGCTTGTTTCTTTCTTCGTCTTCTCGCATTTCCCTCCTTTTTGTCTCTATTAATGGATGGTTTCTTCTCTACTTCAGTTTCCTTATTTGTAGTTTTCATTTCCTCTAGGGTGATGTACCTTTGGGCGCCCTTCAAGAGTTCTGCCATATCTAGGGGGTTCCAAGGTGAGGAAGTCATAAAACTTTCCCTCTCTTAGGCCCGCAGTAAAAGCCTTCATGGCAGTAACGTCGTTGCAACCGTAAATGAGCGTTAGCTCTTCATTGAAGCACATGACGTATTCCTTTAGCGTTCGTTTGACTTCTACCTCAAGGAGAGTATATAGTCCGGGCCTTTCCTGATCCGCTGGCTTCTGACAAAGCGTGTCAGAAATTCTTTGGCCAGTGTCTTGAATGAGTCGATTGACTTTGGCCGGAGGCTGCTGAACCATGTCAGTGCTGACTTCTTCAGGTTGGTAGGAAACGTTCTGCACATCACCAATTCAGAACCTTCTTTGAGCGCCATTACATGTTGATAATGTCGCAAGTGGTAAAACGGGTCACCGATCCCGTCATAGAACTCAAGCTTCGGAAGGCTGAACTTTTTTGGTAGGGCCTTGTTCATGATGTGGTCCACGAACGAGGGAATAGATAGGCGGTACAACACGTCTGGGTCATGAGCCCCTCGGCGGAGGGGGTTTTATGTGGTAAGTCTGTCTACCCTGAAAGTTGGATCTACATTGACTACGGCGCCACCTCTAGTCCAATGAGAACTAATAGGGGCTTGACTCTTCTATGCCTGCTCTCTGTTGTTATCCAGAGATTGAGATCCGTGCTGTTCCTGATCTTCATCGGCGGGTGGAGGGTTCTGCTAAATGAGAATCTCCACTACTTTAGCGATCTGTTGTATTTGTGATGACAACAAATCCATCCTGGTGTCAGTCGCTGCTGCTACTGGCGCGGGAGTGTGAGCATGACGCCCTTGTGTTATGGCACCGCTGGAAGCGGTGGTATAGCGCAAGTCTGAGCGTTTGACGTGTCCCAGTTAAGCTAAGCTCCTTCCTACATGAATATGGGTAGTAACTAGATCAATTTCCATGAGTTGATGACGTAGTAGATCAATTTCTAGCTCTTACACTGGATTATTCGTCATTGTTACGGGATCTGGTGGTCACCATCTCCTTTGATTCTGAAGAGAGATGATGTCAAAGATTGTCGTCCCCACGGACGACGCCAAACTGATGCAATCGATTTTCGCTCACTGCTTGACCGTGAGCCACATACCACCGTTGTGGTGAACGATGACACTCCGATGCTAAAGTCAGATAGGGATCTGAAGAAGGCTTAATGTTGTAAACATGGAATTTATAGCGTACCTCAGCTTACCAAACTCATGTCTTATTTATAGTGCTCAAGTCCTGATTCGACCAGGCCATCGGTGGTATAGTTTAGGAAGGAGATATTCATGGAGATCCTTATCTAATTAGGAGTTGCACTGTGGAGGGAAGTTTCCCTGTTAAGCTGATGCTCATAGATACGCTGGAGATAGTTCCCGATTGAAGTGTTGTCCATAGATGGAAGTTTCCATGTATGACGTATACTCTGGTATTTGCTTCCTAGTTGAAAACAAGGTGTTGTTGGCTTGCCTGTCCGAAGCTGATACCCTAGATACTTGCCTTAATAGGTCTTACGAGTATTGGGGATGGCTGTGAGACATGTGGGCTTAGCAGGCGGTAGTAATTTAGGTCCGTCTGGTGGACTACGTTGTGCGGGCTTGAAACTGCTTGGGCGGGATCAGTGTTGGGCTGACGCTTGGGCTTGTTATTTCTTGAAATCATCATGACACGTGTACGGTGTATAAGAGATGACGTTTCGGTGTATCATCAGGTAGTATTATTGAATTAGGAGTCATTGTTTAGAAACTATTTCACTATGAATATGTTTATTTTTTTTCCTTGTAAAAGAATGCCATTGTAATGTTTGAAGAATAAGAAAATATTAATCAAAAACTTAGTTTTCGGTGGCTAATCCCCAATCAAAGGATTTAGCTGTGGTTGATCTCCAATCAAAAGATCAAGTTCATAACATTTATTTTCAAAACAGGTTTTTGTGCCAATTTTTTTGTCCCCCTCGTCTTTGTTGTGTTTTCCTTTTCAACACGACAGTCAAGGAATTGGAAGTCGAATTTGCTGGTATGGAAGATCGACTTACTGAATTGAACAACCGTTTCAATGGATTAAAGAATGATTTACTAGTTGGGAAAACCGATTTAATTGGTTAGAAACCATTGTTGCTAATCTTACTAGGCAAATTACAAATTTAGCAATGTGTGTTCAACAATTAGTGCAATGACAACCTCCACCTTTCCAATGCGCAAGTGGTCACAGAGACTTGCCAACTGGCTTGGTTATTCAAGATATTAGAAGGCACAAACCAAAGCTACAAGCCTCGTAAATTTCTCAAATAACAGCGAGGGAAGTCACGAAATTAGTAGAACTTTTTTATGAAGAAGAATAATTGTCTAATTTGCATAAAATTAAACAATCAATGGAGTTTCTATTTGCAAAGGTTGATATTCACGTTCGTGGTTCAATGATTGAGTTTCCAAAAACACAGGTTTGTAAGTGATCATAGACGTTATTCATTATATTTTTTTTAGGAGTAGAAAAGGAGTCTCCACTTCATTGGTTTTACAAATTTTCCAATGGATTCCAATTCAAAACAATGGAAAACAAAAAAAAAATTAATTAAGATGGTCAATTCAAGATGCATAAATTTTCTAACTTTCTCTGAAGGGTCGACTTCAATATATGATCTTTGATGTGTGCAAGTTTTTTCAAGATGTTGAATTACCATGCACTGCTTGCAATTCAAGGTTTGAGGATGAGCCTTATTACATGGGGCATGGAATGTTAGGAAATATTCTTTTTCAAGTAATCTTAAGTAGGAGTCTATTTTATTTCGGTAGTATTATTGAATTAGGAGTCCTTATTTAGGAAATTTTACTTGGAGTATGTTTATTTTTTTCCTTATAAAAGTATGTCATTGTAATGGTTGAAGAATAAGAAAAGATTAATAAAAAAAACTGAGTTTTTGATGGCTAATCCCCAATCAAAGGATTTATCGGTGATTGATCTCCAATTAAAATTCAGAGAGATGGTGACCACTAGGTCACGCAACAACGGAGAACAGGGGAACCCTTTCGCAGAGGAGTGCACGATTCGAACGTACTATACCGCCTCTCTGTCCTGCCATTTGTGGATCGGATCATGAATGAGGCCCTTCCGAGGAAGTTCACTCCCCCGAAGCTCGACTTCTACGACGGAACCACCGATCCTTTCGACCACCAACGCCGTTACCAACACGTAATGGCCCTTAAAGAAGGATTTGAGTCTATCAAGTGCAGAACCTTTCCCACTAGTTTGAAAAGCTCAACGCTGACGTGGTTCCACAGCCTTCTGTCGAAGTCGATCGACTCCTTCAAGACACTGGCAAAGGATTTCCTGACATGTTTCGTAGGGAGCCAGCATTTTTGAAAAGGCCCACACTACATACTCTCTCTAAAGCAGAGGTCCATGAGACTCTCATAGAGTATGTCACGCGCTTCAACAACGAGCTAATTCTCATCGACGGATGTAGGGATGACACAGCCGTGATGTCATTCATTGCGGGCCTCAAGGAAGAAAATCTCTACGAATACCTCACCTTGGAGCCCCCTCTGGACATTACAGAGCTCCTCAAGAGCGCTCAGAAGCATATTACCTTGGAGGAGCTGATAACCGTGAAGAAGGAAACCGAAGGCGAGAAGAAGCCCTCCGCTCCTAAGGACAAAAAGGAGGGTAAGAGACGCGAGTATGAGGAACAAAGCAAACGGAAGCGCAATGAAAACAGGTCAGACCCTAGTCGGTCCAAGCCAAACAAATCATCCAACTACATTGGATCCAATACTGTGACACCCCTCAATGCTCGCCTATCAAACGTACTTAACACCATGAAGAATTGGGAGGATCTGAAGTGGCCCCCAAAGCAGCACGAGGACCCTGCCAAGCGTGACAACAACAAATAATGCGTGTACCACAAGGAGGGCGACCACGATACCAACGACTGCAAGAGTCTGAGATATGAAGTTGAGTACTAGATCCACGGAGGCAAATTGAAAGAATTCTTAAACTCTGAGAAGCAACCAGAACAAACTAGGGATAGGGGGAGTCAGTTAAAAAAATAGCGAAAGAGACTCCAGGGATAATATATGTCATTCGTGGAGTCGGACCGAATGAAGATCAGTCGTACATGTCTCGCAAGCGGACCTTTCTGGAGATGCGGACACAACCCGGGGATGAGGACAAAAACATCTGCCACTCAAGGATTCAGAGCCCCGTTCCCACCTTGACCTTTACGGACAAAGATCTCGAAGAGGTCCGAACGCCACATAACGATGCCCTAGTCATCTTGGTCTCCATAGCAAGGTGAGAGGTAAAGAGAGCTCTAGTGGGCACAAAAAGTTCCCTCAACGTCCTGTTCTACAATGCGTTCCGTAGTATGGACTTCAAGGAGGAAAACTTGACGTCCTCAGACTACCCGCTGATTGGATTCAGCGGAGAGAAGTGTTTCCCGATCGGGAAGATAAGGTTGACAATAGTGGCAGGAGAGCCGCAGCTAAGAAAGATCATGTTTCTGGACTTCATGGTCGTAGATGCACCGTCGACCTACAACATTATCTTGGGAAAACCATGACTCCAGCAGATGGAGGAAGTAGTCTCCACCCTTCATCAGTGTGTTAAGTACACTGTTAACCACTCAGAAGGGTCTATCTGCGGAGACCAACCTATGGCACGAGACTGCCATTACGCCGCACTGAAACAAATAAAATGCTCCCAGATCCAACTACATACTGCGGGGCAGCCTTAACCAGTGTTAGGTCAAACAACAGCGGGGGCATCACCTTCAAACAGTGCAGGAGTTGTCTGTTCTTCCGCCCAACAAAATGGAGAGGCCAAGGCAAGCTGTCTGTTCGGTACAGAGATTGACGCCTCTACAAGGTTTACTTTTCAGTAACCTTTGAAGCGCCTCGACAGTGCGTTAAACGATCCACAAGGGCAATCCGAATTCACTTCAAGGCCAAGATCAATTACTCCCGCTCAACAGTTAGTCTGCTTTCAGTTGTTTATTTTCCTTTCCATAGTTAACATAGAGTTTTAGTTCTTAAAGAGTTATGTGATTTGCAATCATTTAGAAATAAATGAAGAATTACAGAAACAAACTCTATCGATTATGGGAAAGATGTAACAAACCAGCGCCCTGAAGCGGATACAATAGACTACATACTATAAGCATTTAAATACGATGCGACATGAAGTAAATGACTCGCGTAGACGATCGAACTACATAAAGGTGTCTGAAGGAGGACATGCAAGCTACTTGCAAGTGACAACAAATATATGCCAATGGATTTTTCTCAACCCTTTCCCAAGATAAAGACAAAGTGTTAGAGGGACTGAGCGGCCAAATGGCTCCATTGAATCACCTCAGAAAAGTGCCCGTACAATGACGTTTTAGACCTTACAACGGACTATTGATTTCCTCAAGAGACATTCCACCCCCTTACAGGCTTCCTCAAATGGTTTTCAGCCTCCAGAGGGGGGATGGAAAAAATTAGATGAGAATGGTCACAAGCAGCCACGTCGACAAGGTCTCCCAGTGCTGCCAAGTGAGGGTACTTTTTTCATAGACGATGTAAGGAGTGAGTAAGAGATACCACACCTGGAAGCATCGTACATCGGCTAACACTTCGATAAGCTATTGGTTAGCAGCAATATCCATGCACATACAGATGCAATCGACACGAAGTAATACCAAGGCATCTCCCTTGGTAGGAAACCTGTATTACTTCTCCGCAATATAAAAAGAAATGACGAGATCTCAGCAGATTGACTACGTGCCCACCCACAACAGATGACCACGCATAACAACGATTATGATCGTGCATGCTCAGGGCAAATGTTAGAACATTTGGAGACTCCGACAATGGAGATTCACCTTCAACTTTTGGAAAACCCAAAACATTTTCTCCAAGCAAGAACATTACATGACATGAGCTCTACGAAAGATAGTGCCTACAACGATTGGAGAACACCATTATATAGACGTAATGGTTCACCAAACGAGCCTTCTACATTAACTGCTAAGCATATAATACAGTGTGAGAAATGAAGAAATGAGGGTTCCCAAGGAAAGTGCACAAACCACGTTCGCTCAATTAATGGCACTGCATGCAACCCCATCAATTCAGGGAGAGTAACCGGCGCTCAATCGTCTCGCAGTCTACGCCGTACACGTGTCACCGCGCGATCTATGTCATACACATAGCATAGTCGTACAGGAAACTCTAACTCTTCCTTTGCGGGCCCAAAGGCTCGATCCACTCGGCCCACCATTCAAACAGTATTCTGCTACATGCTAAGCACGAGCGCAAATCCAAAACAACCTTTTCACACGGACCGTACCTACGGATCGCTGTTTGTTTTAAGGTAATGTTGTCCGCACAGTGCGCGCGACACTAGCGGACATGGGTTCTCATGCCCTCAAACGGGCGGAACCCCTCCCCAATCAGGCAAGCTTAGTCAGTCTAAGCTGATGACGACGACTTCTGGTATCAACCGACACCTAGTCCGCTTAGCGCGGATCTCAATGGTATAGGAAGTGAGAGTCCAATCAGCGCTATCACGCCTAGTGACGATGACTTGCCAGGGATCATTGCCCCCCTTCGCGGTCAATGATCGCCGAACCCAATCAGGTAAGTCTAGCTAGTGACGACTGACAACGAAAGCTTCTGATCAAAGCCTAGACCTGTAGCATCCACTGCACGGGTGTAGTTGGTTTGGAAGGTGGGAGCCTAGTTAGTCCCAAACTGATTCCGACAACTCGCCACGGGACCACTACTTTTCTGCGTGGTCGCCGAATCACCAACCCTAAACTTGTAGCCCTCATTGCGTAGGTGTAGATAGTCTAGAAGGTGGGAGCCTAGTCAGCCGCGAACTGATTCCGATGGCTTGACACGAGACCACTGCTTTTTAGCGTGGTCGCTGAATCACCAACCCTGGACTTGTAGCCCCCATTGCGCTGGTGTAGATAGTTTAGAATATGGGAGCCTAGTCAGTCCCGGACTGATTTCGACGGCTCGCCATGGGACCACTGCTTTACAGCGTGGCCATCAAATCACCAACCCTGGACTTGCAACCCCCATTGCGCGGGTGTAGATAGTCTAGAAGGTTAGAGCCTAGTCAGCTGCGAACTGATCCCGACGGCGTTCCACAGGACCATTGCTTTTCAGTGTGGCCGCCGAAAACTCCCAAATTTGTAGCTTGATGCGCACAGGTGTAGATGATTTGGAAGGTGGGAGCCTAGTCAGTCTCGAGCTGGTCTCGACAGCTTGCCACGGGACCACTAATTTTCAACCTGGTCGCTGAACCCTTTTACTCGAACTTGTAGACCCACCGCGCGGGCCGGGTGTAGATGGTTCGAAAGGTGGGAGACTAGTCAGTCCTTAACTGATGTCGACAACTCGCCATGGGACTACTGCTCTTCAACGTAGTCACCAAACCTTTACTCTCTGAATCTGTAACCCACATTGCTTGGGCATAGGTGGTTTGGAAGGTGGGAGCCCCAAGCAGCTCGCCATGCGACCACCACTCTCTTACAGCGATCGCAAACATGAATCTAGTTGGGTCAGCTTCTTCACGCTCAAATGGACTGACATTCTAATATTAGCAAAGGCCACTCACGTCAATATAAAGATCGTACGACCAGTGCCAAGATAAAAGCTATTTAGGATGCCAACCCGAGCTTACAATGCCTGACTTGGCATGAACGCTCTGACAAATATGCTCGGCCATGGCAACTCGCCCATAGCAACAGCCGCAACCGACCAATCAGACAAGTAAGGCAAGCCTTAAGCAGCTTACCTTGGGGACAAGACACAGCTCGGACAACTCAACCCTTAGCTAAACTACCCGCAACATGCTCACTATCGGACATGACTACACAGCGATGACCCTGAGTCATATAGAATGCAAAACGGTCAAGCTCTCTATCGCAAACAAGTCAGTCAATGTCCTATTGATTCAACCAGTCTATGCCAAAGCAAGACGACAAGGCGAAACGAAAAACATGCAATAGAGACAACAAACACAAAACGGATAAAATTATTTTCATTAATGGTCAAAACAGAATGGGGTACAAACACACAATGTTTGCTCCTTATCAGGAGAAGGTACATAAACAAAATAACTAAGCCTAGTGGAAAAAGAAGCAGAAATTGTGTCTACGCGTGCCACAACCTGGACATCTGGGCCCAACTGTCTTCCTCGTTTGATGATGCATAGGTAACAGACAAGTCTACATACGACATCTTCTTATAACGACCGAGATCCCACTCCGGATGTTCCATCTTCATCAGCGCCAGTAGCTCCAACCTGCCATGTCCAACCCAGCGGAACTCGCATTTGCCTTGTTCCTGAAGAAACTCCTCGTCGTGCACCTTCGCATCAACAAGTTCACGCTCCAATAGATCCAACTTGCCAGTTAGCGGGTCGACCTGAGAATGCTCTGTGGCCAGACTTCCCTTCACAACACTAAGCTCATGCCACTCCATTTCGAGCTAGTCCTCGACCTTCCTCGCCTATCAAGCATAGAACTCCACATTGGATTCTAATTGTTGCTTCCGAGCAGCCCAGTCGGCCTCATTCAAAGAATTATCTTCAGCAAGATACCACAATTCAGAACGCGCCTTAGTCGCAGCGTCCTGCGCAACCTCTACGTCTCGGCGGGTCTGGTCCAACTCCTGATTGAGTTTATCTCTCTCGAGCATCACCTCAGATAGATCACACTCAAGGACCTTCAGACGAGCCCCTTGAGTGTCAGCGGCCACGATTGACTGATCCAACCTCTTCTCCTCAGCCTGCTACATGAGCTGCTTCTGTAGCCGATCAATTTCATAAAGCACATCAGAATACAATGCCTGCATGTGCAAAAAGACATGCTCCAAGGTGTATGCCCTCTCATGAGCCGCCTCGACTTCTGTCCCAGCAACTGCAACATGGCTCAAGTGAGACATACCCAACATAAGGTACTTCAAGACCTTGTCCATACACCCTTCTATCGTATCCTCCTCAAGTTTTGGAGCGCAATCCATCAGCCAGCTGTGACGCCTGCTTATATGCTTTCTCGAAACATACTCTACGTCCACCTCTATGTGTCGGACCTGTGAACTCATCTTTACCAAGTTCGGTGCAAACAGGCATATCCGCGCATCCGGATGAAGCTTTCCCGGACAGGGAATTATGCCAACACCACCCTTCACGGTTGCCAGTGTCCTCAGGCTTTCCTTCGTGGCTTTTTCCTTGTCGACACCTATATCGCAAGACGACTTGACGGGATCCGGAGGGAGAGGATGAAGCGAATTATCCAGAGATCCCTCCAACACTTCTAGTTGTGGCCTGGAACGAGACGGTGAGCAACATGAACTACATGAAACTTGGCCTGTGCCACCATGACCACTTTCAGACTGCACACCAGTGGGACAATCATATTCTACAACCTCAGGTGAATCCTCACGGGAGCCTTCTATCAGAACAGTCCAATGCGAATACACACCGGTAGAAGCAACTATTGCGACCCACACCAGACGATCGTTCAAAGCTTCAACCTGCGCCTCGCTAAGATTCAACTTGTCTACAACTCCTGTGAACCGCAGGTAATCTTTCTCCAAGCCGGACACATCAATCTCTGCCCCAACAGGCTTAGCAGACTCGCGATCTTCTCTCACTAGAGTGGGTCGTGCTGAAGACAACCCAGTTCTAACACGAGACCTCTTCCTCACAAAAGAGGCAAGCGTTTCAGACAGCTCCTCCACGTCAGATAGAACGAGAACTTTGGCCCCAGCAGCCTTCCTCTTCCTTGAAGAGGCTCCATCTTCCAACTTATTCGCGATACTCGGTATAGAGTGGGGGCAACGTGCCAGTTGTCCGACAACCCATTACGGATGAAGTTGGAAACTCTTATGACATCGACCACGTTCCTCTTTGGCAAATTGCAGAACGTCTCTATGGTGTTTTGCTCCTCTAAAGAAAGAGGAGTAGTGGGAAATCTTTTTGCGAAAAAACACAAGCAATGATTAGCCAGCCCGCAATCAAACATATCAAAGTCACAATAAAGGTTGAACTTACGAGGCGGTCTGAACACTCGCTCGAGCAGACGACCCTTGCATCGAAAATACTTTGAATCCGCAGGGGCCAAAAAGCAATACTTCTGTCAGAACTTGAAAACATTGGGCAGATTCACAAAGCAAGTCGGGGATGTCATCTTACAAACAACGTTACCCTTCAACCGGGGATAAGTCATCAACTAAATTACTCGTGGAGTCACGCTGACATCGACCTCCTTAGCACCGATAAGAATCAGAAGGATGATCCTATATCCATTAGGCCCCAACTGGGTCGGAGGAATCCCTAGGAGATCCAATAACTCCCAAATCACATCCAAAATCGAAAAATGCACTCCAGTTTGAAGCATCCCACAATGCAAGCAGATGAAATCGGCTGGAGGCGACATTGGCGTTTGGTCACCCGTCAGGACATACAACGGCATGTCCTCAAGGACCCCAAACTTCGTACGGATTTTAACAAGGCCAGTCTCGGACAACAACATGTCTTCAAAAAACTCGAGGCCCTGGGCCAAGGTTGCGTCATCAATAAGTTTTGTTGAGCCATGAAAAAGATGAACAATCCTTTCTGAACATAGGATGAACAAAGCGGTAGCTTCAGAAGCAAGGAAACTAGAAGAGTCAGACTCTGCACTACTGATGACCTAAATAGGGATTTGGTTCCTGCCTTCTTTTCGTTGGACCGACGCACGTTCAATTAATGCAGCGCGTGTCTCAAGCAATGATTCAGACTCAATCATTATGAGCAGCGCATCCCTTCAAAAGATTACTTAGCGAACCTATGTGACGACCCACTAACTCGGGGGAGTAGCTTATGATACATAACAATAGTCACACCCCTGGGCCATACACGTGTCAAGATGATATCGAAGAACTACGGGCCCTGGCATCAGCCCAACACTGGTTCGGCCCAAGCGGTTCTAAGCCTGCCCAATTCAGTCCGCTAGACGGACCCAAACTCTCACAGCATGCTAGGCCCACACGTCTCACATCTATCCTCAATACCCATAAGTCCTACTAAGGCAAATATCTCGATAATCAACTTCAGACGGGCAACTACAATAGCTATCTGCTTTCAACTAGGAAGCAAATACCATAGTACATTCCACACAGGGAATCTCCCTTATACGGACTGCTCTTGTATTGGGAAATATTTCTTGCGTATCTAGAAGCACAGGGCTTACATGAAACTTCCCTCCTACAGTACGACTCCTAATTAGAGAATGATCTCCACGAAGATCTTCTTCCTAAACTACACATACGATGGCCTGGTAAAACCAGGACTCTTTGCACTATGAATAAGACATGAGGTTGGTAAGCTAAGGGACGCTAAATTCCATGTTTACAGCATTGCGCCTTCATCAGATCATTGTCTGACTTTAGCATCAGAGTGTCACTGGCCACCACAACGGTGGTCTGTGGCTCACGTGTGTTACTTATGCAGGTCAGCAGGTCAGAAGGAATAGGTCAAATGAGGGAGCGGAAAACGACTACATCAATTATGAAACACAATACAAATCTAAGCATAAACTTGTAACAAGATAAGTAATGTGACATTGTATAAGCTAGTTATCACATATTCTTTCACATAAGTCAATTTCTTTTGGTAGCATTTCAATTATTTTGTGTGATATCCTAACATTGTATTTTACCTCATTACTCGAGTTACGCTATAACTTACTTTTTGGTTCGTATACACTTAATCCCTTAATGCCATAAACCGATAAGTATATTCAGGCCTATCGACAAATAAAAGTTAATAACACATAATAATACTAAAAATGTTAATTAAATGAAAAAAAGAAAGTAGTTTGTTATACATGCAACAACATTAAGCACCCTCAAATCTTTCATCAATTTTACTTCACTAACACTATTAATTGATTTTTGATGATTAGAATGTCAAAATTTTGGACTATGTCTTCGGGTGTGATTGTCATTTCACCTCATAGAAAGTAAAAAATATTTATCTTTAGCTACCACCCTTCCACAAAAACATAAAAAAAACTCTTGTTAAGGTGGTTAAATGACAAAACGATAACATTCATCAAGCCAAATTCCTTCACCATTTCTCTGAATGTTTCATACTCTCTCTACCTCTAAATTTTATGTCTCCACAATAGATTGATAGTAGTTGTGAAACTTCAATGGTGAATCAAATTATACAAGTGCGCTAAGATCTGATGAGCCAGACTATAGGGGATGAACAGTCTTTTATTTTTTAAATCGTTTTAATCTTTGAAAACTTTGCGAAAGAATGTTTGATTCAAAGATAGTCACTCAAACATTTGGGGACCAGTGTTGTGATTCTCGAGGAGTTGACTACATGTACTCCATTGCCTTTGTGTTTGGTTGATTTCTCTTTAAATCAAACACTATAAAACACTCAAAGGTGAATAACTAGCTGAGTCAATTAGGTTTAAAATTCTAGAGTTGAGTATTGAAATATTGAGTTCAGCTCTAGGTTTCTAAATGAAATCAAGGTTTGGGATCAAATGAGTGCTTTTGAAAATACTTTTTTAACATGATCCAAGTCTTGATTTGAACAAACTAACAAAGTTTATAAAACTCCAATTTTCACTTAAGCATGCAAGTTGAATAAATAGAGTCTAAAACTCAAACAATGAATCAGCAAACATTGATAAGTACATGTAAAGAGATAGAAAATAGTACAGAAGACAAGGTTGTAATAAGGTTAATTTGAATTGGGGTTCATTTGGCCCAAATTTATTAATTCATTCTTCGGTGGAAGAGTGATAGACACCATAAGTTTATTAATGTATTCTCATGAACCCGAGTACAAAACTTACTCTAACAAGAACACCTCTATCAAAACTACAACAAGGTCAAATGATAAACAATATTTTATTTTAGCTTTCTATGAATGTCTCTCGAAAAGATGAATTAGAAAAGGTTTGAGCACAAATCTCTCACTTATTTAAAACTTAGAAGTGAGATTTGACCCTTCCAAGTATGAAGGTTTGACGGTTAGAAAGACTTTTATCTCTGGGGCATAGATCTCAAACACAAAAGCTATTTGGTCTAAATTAAACTCACATATACAGTTCTAGATATATATATTTTTTTCTATGGAGCTTACTCAATAACTATAAAAAGGGGAGAACTAGGTTTAGAGGGTTGAAGATTTTATCTATTTGAATCTTACCAAGTTTCTCTAAAAACTCAAGTCTCCTGAAGAGAGAATGCCACCTATTAATAGGCTTATTTGGGGGAGGTTTACTCGACTAGAGTAACCCCAATGTCACTATCACACTACTCATTTGTTTGAATGACTTTTTCTTCAGAACAAATACTTTGATCGTAATTCAAATATTCTAGTCGACTAGACTATGAACATTTAATTTTTTTGCCATGTCATTGACCATATTTGTCACCACTTCTTTTAACCCTTTTATTCTATCTTCTTTGACCTTTTCAAATTCTTAGCAACTTGCCATAAGGCAGTGACTACTCCACACCATATGTACCATCTCACACCACCATGCACTTTTTATTTCCTACTAACCTACACCACCCAAAAAACAATTTTGATAGGGCTGAACAAAAAACCGATCAAACCGACCGAACCGATTGGTTCGGTTTAAATTCGGTTCAGATCGGTTTCAGTTTTAAAATATTCAAAACCGAAGTGGTCGGTTAGATTTTCGGTTTCTATGTGATTTTAACCGACCAAACCGAACAGACCGAATATATATAATAAATAATATATATTTTATATATAAATAATATATATTTTATATATAAATAATATAATATGTTTAAAATATTCGGTTCGATTCGGTTTTGGTTTGATTTTAGTCGGTTCGGTTACAGTTTGCATAAATTAGAATCGGTTCGGTTTCGGATAAGTTTTGTTAATGATTGGTTCTGTTTCGGTTTGAAAATTTTAATAACAGTTTAGGTGAAAAACCGAACCGATGGTTCGGTTTTTAACCCTAGTTTTTGAAAAAAATAGTAACATAAAAGTAGGGTAACTTTTGACCAATTTAAACCCTCAATTGAGACTGATTCTCAAGCTCATCAAACATGAAAATTGTAGCACTTTGAGTTATCTAATGAACACAATTTAAATAAAATCTTTTGAAATGAGCAAGTTATGGTCATTTTACTAAAGTCGCGCAAATCTGTCTCGCAATAAAAACGGGGTAGTGTCCTTAACTTTTGGCCAACATATATACTCGATCAAGACCAATTGTCAAGATCATCAAGTACACAAAAATTGTAGTACTCTAAGTTATCTAATAAACACAATTTGAATTACTTGAAAATGTTTTGAAATGAGCAAGTTATAGTCATTTTACTAAAGTCGTGCAAATCTGTCTCACAATGAAAACGGGGTAGTGTCCCTGACTTTCGGCCAACTTATATGCTCGATTGAGACCGATTATCAAGCTCATCAAACACGAAAATTGTATTACTCTGAGTTATCCAATAAACACAATTTGAATCACTTGAAAATGTTTTGAATGAGAAAGTGATGTCCATTTTACTAAAGCCACGCAAATCTGTCCAGAAAAAAAATCCATTTTCACCCATTTGTGTGACCTTAGTAAAATGGCCATAACTTTCTCATTTCAAAACATTTTCAAGTGATTCAAATTGTGTTTATTAGATAACTCAGAGTACTGAAATTTTCATGTTTGATGAGCTTGAGAATCGGTCTCAATCAAGCATATAAGTTGGCCGAAAGTCAGGGACACTACCCCATTTTCATTACGAGGCAGATTTGCGTGACTTTAGTAAAATGACCATAACTTGCTCATTTCAAAACATTTTCAAGGGATTCAAATTGTGCTTATTAGATAACTAAGAATAATACAATGTTTGTGTTTTGATGAGCTTGAGAACGGGTTTTATCGAGCATATAAGTTGAACCAAAGTCAGGGATAATACCCTATTTTTAGATACCAAGAGAGTGAGAGAGGTGGCGGGGTGGTGGTGGTGCTTGATGGAGAAAAGAGGGAGAAAGGTGGTGGTGGCAGGAGGGTGAGAAGTGGCGGTGGTGGTGATGATGGCAGTGTCTGATGGAGAAGAGAAGGAGGGAGAAGAAGAAGGGAAGAGAAGAAAAGGGAAGAAATTAAGATGAAGAGAGGGGAGGAGAATTTTTTTTTTAACTTTTGAGATTTTATTGGTGGTTTGGGAGAGAAAAATTTGATATGGTGGTGTGGGACAATACTTTAGGTGCCAGGTGGTGTGAAATAGTCGCTGCCATATTTAAAAGTAATGGAGAGTGTATACTTCAATATCTCTAGTAAGGTTAAAAAAAAAAAAAAAAACTAAGGGTTATCTATCACCATTGATCATCATATAATGCTCTTCAATTCATGATTGAAGGGTCTTATATGCAACACATCAAGACAACAACATAAGGGTTATCTGGTTTTGAGCCTACTACTTGTTCACCAAAACACTAACACACCAAAGATACAAACATGAAAACAAATGTGTTTGCTAACCACCACCCCCAAATTTATTTATTTATTGATCTACTGAAGAACACCTACACTATATACACCCCAAAAATGTTTTTTCTTTCCCAAATCTAGCGACCACAACCCTTCGACTCGCACGGGCGCTCTTCCCTTTTCACCCTTCCCCTCCTAATCTCATTGAAAAACAAATGTTGGTTACATGTCTTCATCCTCTCTCTCTCTCTCTTACATGCCTTCATCTTTTCTACCTTTTTTCCACTATTTCATCTTCTCTCTCGCGCGAGGAAACAAACTCATTTCGCAGACAGAGCTTATCTTCAATCTCAAGCTCGCCGAACGACCCAAAAGTCCATGTCTCTTTATCTCTTCTACGTCATCGCCATCTCTCTTCTACTTATTCATCTTCGTTTAGAAGGGTTTGGGTGAAGTTTGTATCTAGAAATGGATGAGCTTAGTGAAAATGATGTTGGTAGGCTTGAAGATGATAATGCTACAGTTGAGAGTCATCATTGTGCTCCATTTATAGGAGTGAATGAAGAATATGAACATCTTCAAGAGAAAGAACAATCCACTCTACTTGAGGTACATTCTCAACTTAAGATGAGCTTGCATGGGTATTTTTGTTGTTGTTTGATTATCGTAATATCATGTCTAATTTCCTTTTTCATTTATATTTGAAGCAATATTGTTATTTTTAGGATTAGTTATTAAAATTTGAACCCTAAAACTTTTTTTTTTTTTATGTTTTAAGGTTATTTTGATCGTTGTTGTTGTTGTTGTTATTTTGTCCATAGGATGTCATCATCGATCTAATAGATTTCGAGATACCTTCAAATAATCATGATGATCCAGAGATACTTAAAGCGTATTTGGAAGATACCAACCTTCTAGAGGTAACATTTGTCTTCATCATTTTTTCATTATCTTTCTTAATAAATGATAGAATAACAAAGTTTTTTATTTACTTAATGTAGAATGATGATGATGTTAACACGAATGATGAACGAGCACTGGAAGAGGTAGTCGATGATGACGACTTATTTATCACAGAAGATGTAAGGTTAATTCTTGTAGGCATGCATTATTATCTAATCTTGTTTCACAAGGTCATTGATCAACAAATTTATTAGTGTTCGTAACATCACTATGCATTACTTTTTTAGGTATTTCCATCAAAGTCGACCTTGATGGCTTGGTGCCAAGGTATTGTTAGGGATAAATGGATAATAACATGGTTCTGATTATCACTAAATTGAAACCCGTTAATAGCAGATGTAAAAGAAGGATCCACTTGGGATGTGAGATGGGAGAGAAACTCAAGAAAAATCAAAAGCAAAATTGGAGGGCTGGTCGATCGACCAGTACAAAGAAGTGTGGGTGCCCATTTTAGTTGAAAAGGGTGCCACAAGGTAATGATCGTTGGAAGCTGCTAGTGACCTGTGGAACCCACAATCATCCACAGAAGCTCTTCTTGGCAACACATTTGCTGGCGGACTCAACAAAGCAGAGATTGCATATTTACATAACATGTCAACATCTGGTGTAGCCCCTCGCTGCATATTGTCCAGTTTGAAAGAGATGTTTCCCAACAATATGTCATATTTGAAGACTGTTTACATTGTCATTCATCAACTAAAAACACTTCAACTAAAAGACATGAGAACTTTGTAAGCCACAATGCATTTGTTGAGCGATAATGATTATATTGAATGACATATAGTTGACGATCAGAATATAGTTACTAATATTTTTCTGGTTGCATCCCGAGACAATTCAACTAGCAAATTATTTCCCAATGGTGATGCTTATGAATTGCACCTACAAAATCAATCACTATCAGATGTCGCTATTTGAGGTTGTGGGTGTCACGTCGATCGACAAGACTTTCAATCTTGGTTGTATTTTTATGTCTTCTAAAAATGAACAATCGTACACTTGGCACAGGAAAAGCTACTGGGAGTGTTTGAGCCATATAACTTGTCAAAGGTTTTTGTGACTGACAGAGAGCTTGGGTTAATCAAAGCCATTGAACAAGTCTTTCTAGAAGCAAAGAAGTTGTTGTGCAGGTGGCACATAAATACAAATACGAAGAAGAATTGGAAAAAAATACTTTAAGGATAATGAGGGGTGGAACGAGTTTATTAAATCTTTCTTGGATTTGTATAAATCAACTATAAAGCAATAATGGAACAAATACATTATTTAGTTCGAGAGAAGATGGGCATCACATCCCAAGTATGGATTATCTGCAGACAATTTGGTATCTATAAAGGAGTTTTTTGTGAATTTTGGCCAATGGACAACTGGTTGTGTTGAAGGCACACACTCCGGGTTAAAGAAAATGTTGGAAAATTCTCAAGGCACATTTTATAATATATGAAAAAAATGCATGACATGATCCAAATCCAACTTATAGAGATTTAAACATTCTTTAGAAAAGTTTGACAAAGGTCAAGAAAGAACATGTGTTAACCTATTTCGAAAACTTCATGGGGTCCGTGTCACACAAGGCTTTTGACTTGATGTTACCAAAAAAATTGTAAGTCTGAAGCAGAATTTGTGGGAAATGACCTAGTCAAGTATCGATATGTGATTCAAACCACTCATGGGTTGCCTTGTGCTCATGAAATTGCACAATATCTTAGTCCTACAGGACAACATCCATTGTCTATCTTACACAAGCATTGGATGCAACTTAGTAAACACCTCTTCGAGCAATTGTGGATGTAATTATAGATCCAATGGTCATCACCGTTAAGCAAAAGTTCTTTGAATCCATCCCTGATCAGCAGTTGGTGTTGAAGAAGAAACTTTTAGATTTGAGTTACCCTAATTCAAGTGTCATGATTGAACCAATCGAACCTGTAAAGGGTAAGGGGAAACCTAAAAAGAAAAAAATTGTCTAAGTATGATAAGTCCACGAAAAAGAACCTATCTGATCATGAGTACTCAAAGACACAAGAGGAGCTTAGAAGTCAAGAAAGTGTTTCTAAGCCAAAACAAAATGCAGAGAAATGAAAAACTATGTTTATGAAACAAATTCCTCTGTGGATTCGGGATTATATTGAGAACATTCAAAATGTATTCGCCGATGACCATTGTGGATTCAGAAGCATAGGCAACTTCTTAATTTACGACGAGAATAGTGGTTGGAGGCAAGTCAGAAATGGAGCTAGAAACCAACCATGACTTGTGGCTTCAATTGTAGAACGAGGGTGGGTTGAAGATTGTGAATAATGCTTTGAAAATTCCAGAAAGCATTGTATGCATTACACGCCGAAACTGCTTGATTCAACCTGATATGCTTGATTGTGTGTTATGGGAACCAAAACACTACATGTTTTCCATATGTTTCGCCGTCGTCAAACTTGAACGATGTACGGATATGTTTCATGGCACACCTTACCCAGAGTTCCCACTTCATCTTGCTTTATATGACACCAAGACCACCATTGCCTTGGACAATACCGACTTGGCCCTATCACATGTTTCTTGAAGCAGTACCATTGAAGATTTCGTTTGATGGCCATCTGCAGATAGGTGATGTAATGGTTAAGAATTATAATGCAACTAAAGCTAAGAAGTCAAACGAGGTCGTTTACATTAATGATTGAACCACATTTTGTATTTTTTTGCACATTTTGTAAAAATGACATGTATAAATACGATGATCTAGGTCTAAAAGAAGTCAACGTTTTTGTATTTTGTGATGATTTGTACCTTTGTAATCATTAAATATCAAAAAATTATATTTTACATTTCATGATGACTTTTTTTGGTTTTGTATTTTATGAATGACTAGTGGTATGAATGATTTATATCATGGTAATGGCTACAAGTTAACTGATAATCAATTAAACATGATAATTTTGATCAATCAACCCGAAAAGTTGAACACACAAAATAAAAAATTATGACAGCAAATAGTTCTGATTGCAAACGCAGAAATCACTGCAAATATAATACACCACTTCGCAGAAGCCGCTGCAAAACGAAATATCAAAATCACAAACTTAAGTGCATTAGAGACCTGAAAACTAAACGCATCGAACACTGCGAGTGAAATATTAACTCTCGCAGTAGCCACTGCAAAGAACATGAAAAGAGTCACACATACCACTTCGAATGGACAGTTTCCAGACTGCACATTTTTGTGATTTTTTTTATTTTGAATATTTTTTTTTTGCCTTTTTTTCAATTCCCATGGCTTAGATACACTATTGGCATATTTGATTTATTGCAAAACCCCAATTGAATTATGCAAGACAAAAATGTCAAAATTGGAGATTTGCAATGAATCAAATATGTCAAAAGTGTATCTAAACCGTATGAATTGAAAAAAAACAAAAAAAGAATCGAACGCAAAAAATCAAAAAATTGGACAATCTGAAATCAGTCCAATCGCAGATAACCCTGCAAGTCTGTGAAACTCATTCGCATGATCCTCTGCAATTGGACAGATTCAAGATTTTGTCAAATTTTGTGATTTTTTTATTTTAAATATTTTTTGGTTTTTATTAATTCCTATGGCCTAGATACACTCTTGGCATATTTGATTTTTTGCAAAACCCCAGTTTTGAACTATGCAAGATGAGAAGGTCAAATTTTGGGCTTTGCAATAAATCAAATATGCCAAGAATGTATCCAATCAATAAGAATTGAAAAAAAAAATCAAACACAAAAAATCGTAAAAATGGATCGAGTTTAGAATCTGTCAAATCGCAATGGGTTTTACAGACTTGCAGGATCCCCTGCGATTGGATAGATTCCAGACTTTGTTTTTTATTTTTTATTTCTATGGCTTAGATACACTCTTGGCATATTTGATTTGATGCAAAACCTCAATTTTAACTTTCTCATCTTGCACAGTTCAAAATTATAAATTTGCAATAAATCAAATATGCCAATAGTGTATTTAAGTCATAGGAATTGAAAAAAAATATTTAAAATACAAAAATCATAAAAATGGACAGAGTCTGGAATCTAACCAATCGCAGAGGATCCTGCGAATGAGTTTTGCAGACTCGCGGGATCCTCTACGATTAGATAGATTTTGAACTCTGTCCATATTTGTGATTTTTTATGTTTGATTTTTTTTTCAATTCTCATATGGTTTAGGTACACTCTTGACATGTTTGATTTATTACAAAACCCTAATTTTGACATCTCATCTTGTATGGTTTAGAATTGGGGTTTTGTAATAAATCAAATATGCCAAGAGTGTATCTAAGCCATAGGAATTGAAAAAAAAAAAAAAATCCATAATAAAAAATCACAAAAATGGATAGAGTCTGGAATCTATCCAATCGCAGAAGATCATGCGACTCATTTGCAGGATCCTTTATGATTTGACAGATTTCGGACTCCGTCCATTTTTTTTTGATTTTTTGTGTTTAATTATTTTTTTAGGAATTGATAAAAACCAAAAAAATATTCAAAATAAAAAAAAATCGCAAAATGTACAGAGTCTGGAATTCGTCCAATCGCAAAGGATCCTGAGAGACTTATTTTTTCATTCACAAACCTTTGTGTGATTGTGTCTTATCTGCTCACATGTTCCGTGGTGTTTGCCGTTAAGGTCATTAGCTCATCATTTTCTGCGATTGTGATTTTATTTTTCGCAGCGGATTTAGCGATTGTGAAAGTAATTTCCACAATGGTTCCTGCGTTTGCAATCAGAAAAGTTTTGCTTTCATTGATTTTTGACTTTGTGTCTAATTTTTCGGGTTAATTGATAAAATTTATTGCGTCTAATTGAATTACAGTTAACTTTGTAACCATTACAGTGATATAAATTATACATAAATACTGAAGAGAATCATAATTGATCAAAATTCATTTCACAAACGTATAGCCATTACATTTTATTAACTACAAAGTTGCAACAAAAAATTGTATAGATTGTGTCCTCTTAGTCTTTTTTTGAGATTGAGTTAGAGTGATATTGTGATGTTTCTTCTTGATCTTGTATTCACTTCCTACACCAACCAAGACTTATTCAATTTCATCACTACTACCACCACCCCTTTCTCTACCACCATCACCAAGCCTCTTCCCCTGCCTCTACCACCAACACCAGCACCTCCACCACCATCACTTCTTCCTCTACCACTACCTGCGGCACCACCACTCAGAGCACCACTACCACGACCACTTGGACCACTATGTTTCTATTCTTCATTGTCTGAGAAGGTTACATGTGCATACATTTGTCTTAGTAGGTCACCTACTTTTTTTGTGTTATGAGCAACACAACCTTATTGACATTCTTCCCTTGTTCAATAGAGGCGTCCACCAACTCAAGAGCCTTATCAACCAACTTGGTACGCAGGGAAAACACTGATCTTAGTAAAAACAAATAAATTTTGTATTTCAAATGTTTGCAAATTTGTTAAATTATAGATCGATTACCCAATTCTGCGATACGAACAATTGATTTCTTAAGGGATGTGTATCATCGGTGGTTGGGTGAACGAATGGCTAATATTATGAAACCACTCTGAGTAGTCCTTGATGCAAACCCATAAAAGCTTCACAGGTGCACCTTGGTTTTCAATTGACATAAGATGATTATGTCAAGTTACAACAAACGAAGACAATATCTCATGTTTCACCGAGTAGTTATGGCCAGATCAACCTCTATTCTTCATTTTGGCTTGAATTTGGGGATTTGGAATGTCCTATAGGCTTTCCATCTATCTCATCACTCGGTCTGGGTGATAGGGTTCTTCGACGTCGCGACATAACAAGCAACCTTGGAACCATGTAATGTTTTGAAGTGGAATTATACGTATGGATTTCATATAAGGGTCCCAAATGACCTAACAATACAAACATGAAGTTATTAAATTATGGATGGAAAATGCAAACAATTACATGAAAATAATTGACTGAATTTTACCTTTTCAAGAGACATAACATCGAGATGCTCCTTAAGAGTCGTGATTTCTTCGGTCATGACCCCGCTAACTTGGGGGCAATCCCACTTAGCCATGGTGGGGAGACGATTATTCCACGAGGCTCGGGCCGCACCCCAAAACCTAAAGTGATCTTATATCCGATACTTAAAAAATACATCAATATATTAGTTCAATATTTGAAACACTAAAAAGATAATTGACTGAAGAACAATGTCAAAATATACCTCCAAAAGCGGCAGATATCCAGTTATTTGTTTGATACCCGCTTTGCTGGCACAACCAAGTTGACGAAATAACAATAACCGCTAACAACTTCTTGTTTCTTTTGAAGATAATCATTTCTACTCACTATCCCAAAAAAATGCTCCTAAATAAATTCCATCTCCACGAAACTAAGATTTTTATGAACATGCTTTTGTGCTTCACTCTTTTGAATCTTCAAACCATTCATCAACAGTTGCACGCATTCCTTTGCCTTCATTTGAGTTTTTTTTTGCCATAACTAGCTTACCAATAATCGACAACTGTGTGATACGATAGACGTCATTAATGATGATTCATCTTTCCAAAAGGGAGGTGAAATGTGTTGGTCTCAGGTTGCCAACGCTCGATAAAAGCACAAATTTCCACCGTATTGACATGATCCTTAAAATGGTCTATCAACAGTCGTAGGCCACTCTTATAGACCATTGAAATGATTTCTCTCGGCACACTCAACTTCCAAACTATAAAATTCTTATATTGATTTCGTCATCTCAACCCTCATTGTTCATAAATACAACAAACAATAAGAAAAATTAGTTAATGTCTAAATAATATAAAAACAATAAGTACTGCATATTTAAAATTTTAAAAATATTATAATTACCTCCTCGCCAGCCAAAATGGATCGAGAAACATGGCCATCATAATCCTTTAATATGGAGCCATCTTTGGGACCACCGGGATAAGAAACCTTTTCATGCTCTTCATCTTCATCATAACCAGGGTCAACAGAAATAACCGGTTCCTCTTGATTTTGACCCTCCTCATCCCCATGACTCTCCACATCTCCCTTACCCTCCTCATTCCCATGAACCTCATCATCCCTCTCACCCTCACCCTTACCCTTATCATCCCCTTCACCATCCTATGTTTCCTCAACCTCATGTGGAACACTCTCACCAATCACACCACGTTGGCTTTGTGATAGCAATAGGAGTGTCGCCGCTTCATCTGAGTTAATCAAATCATTCCCCATTACATCCTGTCTCATCTTCATCTCCTCTTATTTCTCCCACATTTTTTGTTTTTTTCTCTTATATATTTTCTTTATTTTTATTGCAATGACCTTTTTCAGTGACGTCGTCATTGGTCGTCTTTGAACTAGATGATCCCCACTACTACCATCACCACCACCAACCAAAGAAGAAGCAACATCTTTGTTTATCTTTACCATACTAAACATTTAAAACAAAATGATAATATTAAAACAAAACAAATATGAGGCATGAGGAGGGTTGCAAAATGACAAAAAAAAAACGATTTACATTTTCAAAATAAGGATTTAGAGTTTACCTGACTTCGTGGGTTTGGTTGAATTCAAAGACGAACTCCCACAACAACACCCCTTCTTAGTTAGAATCACATGCCAACAAAATCGCACACCAAAACCTCCTACTTTTGTAGCACAGTAAGAGTAGAGGGAAAAAACAGAAAGTAAAACAAGAGAGTTGAAAGTAGAAGAAGAATGAGGGCGGGAAGAGGATGCGAAGATTCAAATTTGGGGAAAGGGAGGAGACTGTTTCGTGGGAGAAAAGGGGAAAAATTGGATTTTGGGAGGGTTAAGGTTTATATTGGTGGTGTCTTTCAGCAGGTGGTGGAGTCCTTCAGAAAGGTGGTGACGTCCTTCAGAAAGTAGAGTACTGGTGGTTTCCTTTAGTGGAAATGGTGGTTTCATTTAGTCTGCAGCAAAAAAAAAACGTATATAGAAAAAAATCTAAAAAAAACATAAACATCTATGTGGTGCCCTAAGTCTAGGCCTCTATGATAATTGTTGTTAATGAATTATATATATATATATACCTGCTAAAATAAAAGGGGAGTATATGATGGAGACTAAAAAAAGGATTTAAGGTGGCATTGTCCACGTAGTATATATATAGAAATCAAATAAAGAATAAGGAAGAAAGCGAAAGCCCAAAAACAAGACTTGGAACTTTGATTCACAATCTATTTAGGCATTGACTTTTAACACCACATCTTCCATTGTCCCATAATACTTTTTTTTTCCCACACTACCAATAAAAAAGCACTCAAACTCAAACACTCTTATTCTTTTCCTCCCTTCCCCCTCTCTATTTCTCTCTTCTCCATCAAGCATATCCACCGGTCGGTAGCACCACCACCACGCCACGATCCATCACTGCTGGCCACCCCGCCTATTTTTTCCTCTTCTTCTTCTTCTTCTTATTCACTTCTCTTATCTTTTCTTTTTTTTTCTTCCCCATGTCCACAACCCATCACCGCCAGCCACCCCGCCATTGCCTCATTCTTCTCTTTCTCACTTCATCTTCTTTTCTCTTCCTTTTATTCTTATTTTTTCTTTTTTCTTTTCTGTTTTTTTCCCTTCCACATCGCCCTTGCAGAGGCTCCTGCAAATGGAGATCCCATCTTTGCAGAGTCCTCTGCGAGGGCGATGGAGAAGAAAAAATTGAGAAGAGAAGAATAGATGAGGAGGAGAAGAAGGAGTCCTTGCCATTGCCACCATCACATTCATCATTCTCCATTTTAAGAAAAATAACATTGAAATAGAGATTGGAGGGGTCTTGTGGTGATGTGAACAGGAAATAAGAGGAGAAGAATAAGAAGAAGATGATGATGATGAAAATAAGAAGGTTGTGGAGAGGCGTGGTGATGTGACCGGTGGTAACAGAGTGTGGCGTGGTGGTGGTGCTTGATGGATCCACCATGAAAGAGAGCTCCGCAGAGAGTGAAGAAGAGAAATTTTGGATGAAGTGTTTTTTTATTGCTAATGTGGGAGAGAAAATTGGGGTTGATGGTGTAGTATTAAAAAGCCATTGCCATTTATTTATGGTGATAGCAATCCATAGTTGATGGTGATACAACTAGAAATGGATGGTGGTACAAGTAGAAATGGATAGTGGCAGTACATTATTAAAAATGCGAATGCAGAGTCACTACCTGGCCGTGGCTGCTATGTGTCACCGGCTTTCTTTTCACAAGTATTTCCCGTGCAGCACTAGCAAACTTTGCCCCGACTTATCAAAGAAAGCTAGTCAGCCTTGCTCACGAAAGACTTACTTAGACTTTGGAAAGCTAAGCAAGCTAAGAACACACAAGAAAGCTTAAGAGAACTAGAACTTGTATTGCTTGAATTATCTGAGGTGACTACAACAAATGAGGCCTTAGCCTATTTATACAACTCCACCTCCTCAATGGACGGTGGTGATCAATTTGATCTAACGGTTTACAATGAACTTCTACACACTTCCTTAGAAATATCTAAGGACTAGAATCATATGGAACTCTATGGAATTTTATGGAAGGTTCTAGAGGACTCTCTAGAACAATGTGGAATACTCTACATTATTTACAATTGCTAAACTTACTTGGCTAGGCAAGAAGATAGTTGTGAAATTATCCCCCACCTAATCAGGCGACATCCTCGTTGCCTTCAAATCCTCGTACGCTTGGATTTGCTCCTTGAATTGCCACGAATGTTGGATTGGCTCCCAGCTAGCTACACTTTCTAGCAATCCCTTCCACTTGACGAGTAGCTCATGTGTGGGAGGTTGGTTGGAATGGCGCACCACACGATCTGACAAGATAGTCTCTACTTCCTTGTCATGTTGGATCCTCATGCCCATTGGTGCTCTTTGTGAAACTCCTCTGCTTGGATCATCCTTATACGGCTTCAATAGACTCACATGGAAGACTGGATGAAACTTGATCCTCGGCGGCAACTCGACCTTGTATGCTTGCTTTCCCACTTTCTTGACTATGGGGAAAGGACCCTCATATCTCTTGATAAGGTCACGATGCAATCCTGAAAGTCTGGCATGAGCATGCATCTTGACAAGCACAAGGTCTCCAACCTGGAACTCTTGAGGCCGTCTCTTCTTGTCGGCCCACTTCTTCATCCTCTTGGATGCCTTCTCCAGGTAAGCTCGAGCCTCATCAGCTTGATCATTCCATCATTTGGCAAATTTATAGGCTGACGGACTCACTCCAGTATAGCTAGTGACAATAGAACTCGGGGTCATAGGTTGTTGTCCCATGACAATCTCAAATGGGCTACTACCTGTCACTTCACTCCTCTGCAAGTTGAAAGAGAATTGGGCAACATCCAGCAACTTAGCCCAATCTCGCTGGTTGGCACTCACATAGTGCCTAAGATATAACTCCAGCAAGGCATTCATCCTTTCCGTCTGACCATCCGTTTGAGGATGAAAGCTAGTAGAGAAGTTAAGGTCGATACCCAACAACTTGAATAACTTAGTCCAAAATTTCCCCGTGAACTGAGTATCCCGATCACTGATGATAGATTTAGGCACACCCCAATACTTCACCACATGTTTGAGGAATAAATGTGCGGCTTGCTCGGCTGTGCACTCCTTGGGTGTGGGAATGAAAGTGGCATACTTCGAAAATCTATCCACGACCACAAGTATCCAATTGCAACCTTCCGATGCGGGCAAACCAACTATAGAATCCAAGGAAACACTCTCCCAAGGTCTATTTGGGATGGGGAGAGGTTCAAGTAAGCTGACAGGTGACTGTTGCTCCACCTTGTCTTGTTGGCATACAAGACAAGTCTTTACATATACTTCGATATCATCCCTTATATGTGGCCAATAATAGGAATCTTCCACAAGAGCAAGAGTCTGATGTATACCTGGATGTCCCGCCCACTTGCTATCATGGCATTCTTTCAAGACTTCATTCCTTAGGTTGTCATGAGGTGGAACATAGATTCGCCTTCCCTTAGAGTATATCAAGCCGTTCTCCACCCAAAACCGTTTTGTCTTCCCATCTTTGACAAAAGCTATGATGGTTTGAGCGCCAATCCTTCCTTTATGCGTCCCTTCAAGTTGCTTTGAGGTTGACTTATGTCAGCAAGTTCTCCTTTTCTACTCAAAGCATCCGCAACAAGATTAGCCTTGCCAGGCTTGTACTCCAAAGTGTAATCAAACTCTGCCAAGAAATCTTGCCATCTAGCTTGTTTTGGTGTGAGCTTTTTCTATGTCTGGAAGTAGCTAGTGGCAACATTGTCGGTCTTGACCACAAACTTGCTCCCAAGCAAGTAATGTCGCCATGTTCGCAAGCAATGCACAACCACAGTCATTTCCTTCTATTGCACTGTGTACCGCCTCTATGTATCATTGAGCTTCCTACTTTCAAAGGCAATAGGATGCCCTTATTGCATCAATACTCCACCAATAGCAAAATCGGAAGCATCCGTATGTACCTCAAAAGACATATAATGGTTGGAAAGTGCCAACACCGGTTATTCCACAATTGCCTTCTTCAATCCTTCGAAAGCTTGTTGGCATTTTGAACTCCAATCCCAACTTCGTCCCTTCTTGAGCAAGTCCATCAATGGAGCGGCTATGGAAGAGTAGCCTTTGATGAACCTTCTATAATAGTTCACCAAGTCAAGGAAAGATCTTAACTCCGTGACTTTGGTCGGTGGTTCCCATTCTTGGATGGCTTGTACCTTAGACTTGTCCATACGAAGCTTGCCTTTGCCAATGATATGACCCAAGAATGTCACCTCTTCTTGGGCAAATGAACACTTCTCCCTTTTGACATAGAGCTCGTTCTCCTTCAAAGTTTGGAACACTTGCCTCAAGTGATCCACATGTTCCTCCAATGTCTTACTATAGATCACAATGTCATCAAGGTACACAACTACGAACCGATCAAGGTAATTAAGGAGCTAGTACCTTATTCATTAGAGTGCAAAATGTGGGCGGTGCATTAGTTAAACCAAATGGCATGACTAAGAATTCATAAGGCACGTACCTTGTAACACATGCCGTCTTTGGTTCATCTTCTTTGGCTATGCAGATTTGGTAATATCCCGAGCGCAATTCAAGCTTGGTAAAGTACCTTGCATCACCAAGTTGATCAAAGAGATCCGCAATAAGTGGAATCGGGTACTTGTTCTTGATAGTGACCTTGTTGATTGCTCGATAGTCAATACAAAGTCGTAGAAATCCATCATGTTTCTTTTGAAATAAGACCGGCGCACCATATGGAGCTTTGGAGGGTCGGATATAACCAACATCTAGTAAATCCTTCAATTGTCTTCTTAACTCCTCGAGCTCAGGAGGTGTCATACGATAAGGAGTAAATGCGGGTGGCTTTGCTCCAATTTCTAACTCAATAGCATGATCCACCTCTCTCCTTGGTGGAAGCTTCTTAGGCAACTTTGTAGGCATAACATCCTTGTACTCCTTGAGAACATCTTGGATGGCCTTAGGTGCATTTACCCCTCCATCCATGGGACATTCGTCTTCCTTGAGAGTAGCCAAGTAAGTAGGCTCATTCCTCTTTACTCCTGTAGAAAGTTGGAGAGCGGGCACCATTCTTTCCTTACTTATTTCTCTTACCACGGGCATAACACAAGGTTGTCCCTTCTCCATGATGCACATGGTATTGGCATATGGGACCAGGAAAGCCTTCACCATGTCCAAAAAATCTATACCCAAATAAAACTTGTGATCATCAATTGGAACAATAGTTATGTCGACTTTACCTCGCCATTGTCCAAGCCGAATATCGGTGCCACGAGCTACTCCTTCAATTGGGAGACTTTTAGCATTGACTCTCTTGATATATCCTTTCTCCTTAGTATATGATAGGCCAATTTCTTCAGCAAGGTCTTTGGCCATGTAGATTGTGTCGGCTCCGGTATCCACCATGGCTTTCAAAGTCTTGTCCCCGATCTCGGTCTCCACGTACATTCTTCCACGTGGTTGTTCCTCGACCTTAGCTTGAACGCCACTTAGGAGATTCATTGAGGCAATCCTCCTTTGCTTCTTCCTCCATGACAAGCGCAACAAGTTTCCCCCGGTTGCGACACTCGAATGCCCGACGGGGTCCACTACATAAGAAGCAAGATATCTTCTTGGGTGATCCATCTCTTTTCTCCTTCCCCTTGTCTTTGGAGTACTTGTGTTCCTTGGAGGACTTCTCTTTGTCTCCCCCACCTTTGCCATCATTACTCGATCTTTTCCCTTGCCCCTTGGATGAGTCCTTTTTCTTGAACTCAATCAAAGATTCGGCAGCAGCCATAGCCGTTGCAAGGTCTTGCACACCTCGCCTCTTCAATTCCAACTTGGCCCAACCTGTTAGGCCATCAAAGAAGCTAAACAAAGCATAATTTTCTCCCATGTCAGGAATCTCCAAGAGCAACTCCGAGAACTCCGAAAACTCCTTCACATACTCCCTTATGTGGCCTTCCTTATGTTGAAGGCGACGAAGCTTGGCCCTAGCTTCATTTTCGGCATACTTTCGGGTAGAATTGTCTCTTGAGTTCCTTTGTGAATTCTTCCCAAGTGTCGATGATGCACAATCCCTTATTGACATCATCGGACCTTTTGTGCCACCAAACTATAGCAACATCATTTAAATATAAGGAGACACTATGTACCTTTGATGGTTCATCTATTATGCCAACCGCATCAAAGTAGCGCTCCATGTTCCACAAGAAGTTGTCGATTTCCCTTGCACTCCTTGCCCCACCATAGGCCTTAGGTTTGATAGCTTCAACTCTGTGGGTGATTGTCCCTGGTGTAGTCCCACCATTGGCTACCGCAACCATGCACACCCTGAGTTGAGTTTCAAGTTTCTCAACTCTTTTTTTATAAGCTTCAATCTCCTCATCTTTAGCAACAACTTTGGCTTCCAGGGACTCGATCTTTCTGGACCCCATGTCCACTACTGCGTTCAAGGCTCCTTGCATCTCTTCCCGGAGCTCTTGGTTCTTCCCATTGGATCCTTGCCCCTCGATGCGTTGGTCCATGTCTTCGACTTTCTCCCTCAAGTCGGACATGATGGCACACAACTTAGCCAACATTTCATCCATTGCAGCGATCATGTCCTTCGACTTGTCCTTGCGGACTTTCCCACCTTTGTCGTTGTTGCCAATTGATGGGTTGTTGACCTCTGACGACATTCTCTTGTGTAGAATGATTTCACCAACCTTGCCAAACTTGACTCTGATACCAACTGTCACAGGCTTTCTTTTCACAAGTATTTCTCGTGCGGCATTAGCAAACTTTGTCCCGACTTATCAAAGAAAACTAGTTAGCCTTGCCCACGAAAGACTTACTTAGACTTTGGAAAGCTGAGCAAGCTAAGAACACAAAAGAGAGCTTAAGAGAACTAGAACTTGTATTGCTTGAATTCTCTAAGGTGACTACAACAAATGAGGCCTTAACCTATTTATACAACTCCACCTCCTCAATAGACGGTGGTGATCAATTTGATCTAACGGTCTACAATGAACTTCTACACACTTCCTTAGAAATATCTAAGGACTAGAATCCTATGGAACTTTATGAAATTTTATGGAAGGTTCTAAAGAACTCTATAGAACAATGTGAAATACTCTACATTATTTACAATTGCTAACCTTACTTGGTTAGGTAAGAAGATAGTTGTGACATATGCCACATAGCAGTGTGAAACCACGTGGGATGAGTCGTTTGTAGCGGATGTCCGTTTACGTACAGACAAAAAGGACCTTTCTAAGCCCGATTTGCCAAATCCAAAGACGCGTTTGCGCATCTCGAGGTAAACCGAGAAAACAAAACCAGAGCATTTGATAGAAGACAGGCTTTGATTTGATTTGATTTGCTTTGCTAATCTCGTCTTCTCTGCTGTGCTCTGTATGTTGTTGTCAGCAGCTTGGTCGATTGTTTCTCCTCGCCAGCCCGAACCCGCCTTATTGCTGTCGTCTCCATCCACCCCCCCTGTCTTAAACCCTTGGATTTACAGGTCCAAGAAGACGAGCTTGATAATTAAGCGAACCTCAATGGCGCCTCCACCGATTCTTTCTCTCGCTTTGCCATCCGAAACTGGCCGAGTTCTCAGCATTCAGTCTCACACAGTTCAGGTATTTCTTCTCACTTCCAATTTCACTGTTTCCGATCCCTTCTTTCGTTATTTAATCAAACAATTCACTTGCTAATCTACCAATTGCTTTCGTTAATTGAATCAAACACTTTGCTTGCATGCGTGTTTAGCCTCTCTTTATTGTATTCTTATTCAGCAGAGGAGATAATCCTACGAAATGCTTTTCATCAAATTAGTCTATGTAGAAATTTTAGTGTTTCCATATACACAACAACGGTTTGGATGTTCTGGTATTTCTGATAATCTTGTTTAGTTTTGATAATACTTAGATTGGGATGACGTGATACTGCATGGTTGGAGTCCAAAATTTTCTTATTGAGGAAATTTCTCTTTTAGAGGTTTGGTTTTGAGAGTTTGCTTGTAAATAGGAAATGCTACTTTACTTCTTTAAAATCTCTTCAAGGCTTCCTTTCTTTGCAAACTAGCTTCACGTTCAAGTGAAGTTTTTGCCTTTCTGTGTGGAGACCTGTAACTGATGCAAGCAGACATTGGATTTTATTGTTAAATTTCAGATTCACATTCATTATTTTCCTTTTTGTTTTGTATATTAGAAACTTAGGTGAATGTACCACACCAATAACAAATTCTCGTAGGTGATCGGTTTATACGCAAGAGAGACGGACCTATGCTTTCACGTGTAACGCATGTATAAAGTTTCTGACTTGCTGTACCTCATAAACCTGACAAAAATTGACCTATTATAACTTAATTCGTAAAGGTTAAATGTGTTCTAACAACCTACAAAAACACTCTCTGATATCAACAATCACTAGGAAATATGATGTCATTTTTGCATTCGACATGCTCCAGTTCTAAGTTCTAATGATCACATGCATATTCACATGATTCAAACTGTATGTCGTTGCTTTGTTTGATTTTGTCGTCATTGTCTGCACCTTTTTTAGGGATACGTTGGGAACAAATCAGCAGTTTTTCCTCTTCAACTGCTTGGCTACGATGTGGATCCTATCAATTCCGTGCAATTCTCTAATCACACAGGCAAGCAGCTTTATACTACTTGCTTCCAACAGTCTCAAATCTCAGAGGCCTGGCATACGGTGCGAGATTACTTGTCAACCTGTATATGTTCATGGCTGCATGAAATCCATCTTTGGATGCAACTCAGTCATGATCTAATTGACTATTGGTGGTTTATGCAGGATACCCGACCTTTAAAGGCCAAGTTTTGAATGGAAAACAGTTGTGGGAATTAATAGAAGGCCTTGAAGCAAATAATTTATTGTACTATACTCATCTGTTAACGGGTATGATATTACCATACCTTTTTTTTTTTCACTATTTTCCCAACTTGCCATTACAAATTATGGTACCATGGCCTTCTTCAATGAGCCAATTTTTTTAGGAAAAAAACTGACAAAGAAAATATCTTTATTTCTAGAAAACATCACAATGCTTTATTTTGTAGAAAATAATCTTTTTTTTTTCAAATTTTTTTTTCTTAGCATACCTTTTCTTTATTACATCATCAAGTGCCTAATGCCTATTTATATATTTTATTCATGTTATTAGTTTATGGCAGCCAATTTATTATTTAGCTAAAAAGCTAAATCAGGAAACTGTATATTCTTGTCATTTGTTTTGCGTTGTGGTGGGTTACCAAAAGAAACTTATGAGATGTCTGAAACTTATGAAATGTCTTGACTTTATCACAATCCTTTGAATAAGAAAATGTTCATTTCTTAATGCCTATTCGTAACAAAATAAAAAAAATATATAATATTTTAATGCAGTGAGAGATGAAAGGTTTTCACCCCATGGCTAGAGAAGCTTAAAATAGTATACAGATCTCTAAACTATAAAGCTTTACATTTTAGTATAGCCACTGGCTGTGATCAATTAAGACCAATGTTCATATTCATAAGAATCCTCTTTAATTTTTCATTCCAAGCCAAATAAACACTTGTGAAGATAAGATCTTACTCTCTTAGTGGATCTTATTGACAACATACCATCTCTACTTCACAAAACATCAATCAAGTCAGTGCAAAACCCTTTAAATTGTAAACATCCGGTATTTCTTATAGTAAAGATGCAATAAAAAAAGGTGGTTGTGGCACTGATTAAAAAATCGTCACACACAATATATCTACCCATGAATATAGGATAGACACCATTATATTTTGGACATTTTGGATATTTTGTCAAATTTTGCAATTTGTGCAAATATATCCCTGATATTTCACCCGATTTTAGGATAAAAATCACAATATACCTATATATCGTGTTTGAACACCGGTTGGTGGAACCCTTACCATTCTTGCAGTGGATACAATACTTTGATAATTATTTTTCCTTAAACTAATTGGGAATATCCTATTGTCACATTGAGTTAAACTAATTGGGAATTTCCTAATGTCACACTGAGTTAAAAGTTTACTGTTCGTAGCATTCAGCTAATAAGCTAACAAAATAGTGTGTTTCGGCTGCATTAAATAATTGGCTATTACCTATATGGGAAGATATCAATGCCATTTCAGAGAGAATTATGCAATATCTGGAGAACATTTATGAAAAGTTTAAAAACATTGGACTGGCTTATCCACAGAGAATTCCGAGGGATATGCTTTGGGCAGAGCTGATGTAGAAAACATTTTGGCACCTGCATATCTATTTCCTTGGCTCTGGATCTTTTAGAGGACTTCATGCATCTTCTGATAGCCTTGGGAGTACACCACTTCCATTCAGAACTGCTTCGAGAAACTCAAAACTGATATAGCCTCACTTTTAGCCGCTAGTAGTTGGATCATATCCTGCTGCAATCTGTGGTGACAAACAGTTATTACAGCATATTCAGTGACAGTGAGAACAATTTCATAAGGATCATCATCAGTGTTAAGAAGCTCCTTTCCATTAGCCTTTAATTGTTCCCATGTTTATAGGGGGTAATTTCTTGTTGTTTTGGACTTAGCAAACCTAATATGCTGGCTGTGGGTCGATGGCTGCTGATGGGTGGCCTTTGTTTTCTATGTTCTCCTCAAGGACTTACTGTATTTGGTGCCGAGGTTCTTCTTCTTTGGTGCAATCCTCTTATTCCAATTTCTCTCCTGTCCCCGGTCATCCCAACAAACCAAAAGAAAACAAGACAAAAAAGAAGAAAGGAACTGATAAACTTCCATTGACATGTATAACTCTTGATAATTAATAAGCACCCAGAATTATAGTTCTGCTAATAAAATGTTGAAAAAGACCATTCTCAATTGTTTCCACAGTTACTGATGAAAAGAGCAAAAAATTTACTAAAGATTGTATTAAAGCTAACATGCTGATGACATGCATGCCAAGTTGACTCTTCACTCTATTGACAATTTTTATTACATTCCTTGGATTCATTCGAATCCATTGATTGAAAAACAATAAGCTTTGCCATCCAACTAAAATCAAGGATAGGTTATCTAATAAGGACACATTTTTTAGTTCAGGTTCCCAATTTTCCACGTGAGACATTCTGAGTACTCCCCATGTCAGACACTCAAGAAAGGGTTTTTATTTTTTATTTTATTATTTTTTTAATATTTAATATTTAATATTTAATATTTAATTTTAACTTTTTAATTTTTAATTTTAACACTTGCTAGTCATTTAGATATTAGACTTGTCATTGCTGATGTTGCATTGACTGTAGGCCAATTATTGGAAATTTTATGTGCTTAAAAAGTAGTTATGTTTAGTGTGCTTAATGCGAGGATGAAGCAGGGACCCCTCTCACCAGTTAATGCAAGAAGCCAAGTGAGTGCTTCACCCAAAAATAATCTATAAAATGCAAATAGATTGCATTTTTCCTATTAACACTTCTAAATAGCAAGCGGAGGCTATATTTTCTTGGCAGAGAGATGGCCTCTCAACTAGAGGTGTTTGGTTATGGAACATGCTCTTCATTGCCTCTTTGTGGGTTATTCGAAGGAAAGAAATAACAAGTTCTTTAGAGGTTCTAAGAGGTTGAGACGATCACCAGTGATATCAAGTCCTTGGTCTAGCGTTGGGGTACTACTTATTATGTTCACAATGGAATCCCATTTCATGTTCATATGTTTGACCGGGCTAGTGTTTTTTGGGGCTGTAATTGACCCCTGTTTGTTTTCCTTTTTCCCTTCCGGTGACGTGCACAATCACTTGGAATGTTTCCATATAGTTGTACCTTTTCTTTTTAATTATTGATACATTGCTTCCTTTTGATTGATATAGGCATCTAATTCCATATATATAAATATAAAAAATGCAAATCAAATGCATATTGAAAGTCCATACATAATCATAAAGAATTAAAGATAATAAAAATTGGAAACTATAAACTCATAATGGCAAAGGAAAGTAAAGGTATTTGCGTAAAGCGAACTGCTCAGTCACGACTTTGCTTCATTTTCCGCTTTAAGAGAGTAAAGCAAACCACTTTAACTACATTGGTTCTGTATCAATATCTCCTCAAAAAAGTAATTGAGCACTTATGTGGACAACCATAGTTGTATACCTTTTGTATTGATCAGTGCCTTGCACTAATCCTTCTGGCTTTTGCCCATATACAATACATTTTTTTTGATAAAAAAAATTGGGGATTGCCATGAAAGCATTTGTAAGTTGTATGTCATGATAAACGTAATGACCCACTCTTGTATAGTTATACCACTAATATAGTCCTCAATTAAAAAACAAAGTCCTCAACTAAGCATCTCTCCCGAGGGGGTGTGGGTTTTTAGCTCGAACCAATGTTGCCTCGGGTGCAAGGCATTGCCTAGTGCCAGACAACACTTTCTTATATATATTTTTCAATCCATCTTGTATATACCTGTATATAAGCAATTATACATCATTTTAACAAGTAATTCACACAAATTGGACTAAAACATGAAATTCAAAAATTGGTTGAAGAATAGTAAAGGAAGAATGACCAAATAAGCTCGTCGGCAAGGAGGGTGGTCGGAGGAAATCAAACTGAAGGGGAGGTTGGCTGGTGAGGTCGATCGGATTTCTCTTCTCTGCATAGTCTCTTGTCCAGCAGCAAACGCTCCTGCTGTGTGTTGTTCCGTGGAATGAAATCGATCGAGAGAGAAGGGAGGACTTTAGGGTTACAATAAACAAAGGTTGAGTCATTTGACCTTGAACACCACACGAGACCACAACAAAAAAACAAGGCAAGACGTTATTGGTGTTGCACTCTCGCCTAGAGCTCCTAAACGTCGCTCGAGACTACATAGGCTCAAACTAATTATCCAAGAAATTGTCCCATTCAAATCTATGACCTATGATACGATCTATCACATTGTTTGCTGGTTGAGTTGAAAATCTCAATGCAAAAGTGTGCAGGTCCAAATCATCACTTTGACAGTTGCCTAAGCGTTCTAAAAAACGTTGGAGGCATACGCCGATGAAATGCAACTAACATAAAACATAACTTGAAACGTAAAATGGCATGAGGTGTAAAAAACGTACATTTTAACGCCTTGAAACATTTCTTTTGGGTTTTTTATGGAACCTTGCGAAGAAAAAGGGGATTTGATGAAGAACAAGAACAAGTTAGGAAGAAGATGAAGCTCAGGTCCAGAAAAAGAACTTAAGTAGATGAGACGCACGTCGAGAGAGAGAAATAATGGACGAAAATAAAACACTAACGTTCTATTGTGTGCGATGCTGCTGTCTTTGTGTGGTTGTTGTTCGGTGCCCTAATCTAATAAGGGGCATTTCAAACTGTTTTAAAGTAAATCCCTTAAAAGACAAGTGAGGGCCCAAATAAATATCTACTCTGATATTTTTAAAATTTTAACAAATGACTTGTTTCTAAAAACTAAATATACTTTGTTTTTATTTGTACTTAATTACTTATATAAATCAGAGTTATAACTATATTTATTAATATTATAGTTTATATTTGCGCATTTACGCGTCACACCTCATTTAAAAAATTGCTTGGGATACATCATGGCGCAACCATGACCACTTTTTGGACTAGGCGCCTTTTCCAACACACCACCACCCTTCATGTCATTTGGATTTGGGACCAAGAGTACTTATGTATATTGGATAAAGTAAATGGTGTAATGCTCATGGGTTAGTTTGTGCAACAAATTATATAATATGGAAGATGTCAACAACTTGTTTGTGGAGCATCAATAATTTTTTTTTTAATAAAAATCTGATACACGATTACACTTTATCCACCCCATTGATCTCTAAGATGTTCAATTTGAAACGTCCCATTGCAACCACAAACTTTCTAATTCTCTCTCTTGATTTCTTCCCCAAGGCAGAACCAGTTGACTCGCTAACACTAATTTTCCAGAATCACACAGTTCCTCTCTACATTGCAGGTTCCTCATCTCTCGACCACTTTTCTGCTTCTCTTCTCTTTTGTCTGCCTCTCACACGCAAGTGATCAAGATCACCTTCCTTTCCCTGCTCCCTTCTCCAACATCTCTATGGTTTTAGGTCCGAATTTGCTGAAAAACATCTATTACTAGGGTTTGAAATCTTATTCTTCGGTATTAAAAAAAGAAAAGAAAAAGAGATTCTGCTAGTTAAAAATTATGTTTGTTTTCCAAAAAATGTATAAAGTGAAGTTACTTAGTTTCCAAACCTCTTATTAGAAATTTGTTTTTCGGAAGAAAAACGAAGTTATTCAAACACGTCATTAACTGCCTAACAGACAAGCACGCACGTCAATCAAATGGAGAGTCCCTCGAGCGCGTAGATCAACATTCAAGCATTTGTCATACCATAAACATCATGAAATAAAAACAAAATTTAGGTATAAATGCGTTATGGATAGCGACCAAGGTTCTAAAATCGCCAGGCGGTAGGTAGGCGGCAAGCAGGGCACTAGCGCCTAGAGGCCTAAGCATTTTTTTTCAATATTATAATTTATAAAAGTTAAACATAATAACATAAAAATTACTTCCAATTCAATGCCAAAATATATATGTAAAATGTATAAACATGAAAAATTAAACACAATAGCATACAAATTAATGAGTAAAACAAAAGTAGTCTTTATTTTTTAATTTTTTAAAAACTGAAATTAAAAAAAAAAATCACAAACCCACCCAGCCCGCCTAGGCCAATTTTTAGAAGATGGCGACTTACATGCCGACTATTCAAAAGGATAACTACCAGGTACATGTGAGGTTTAGATTAACCACTGAGGTACTTAGTGTTGGAACAAAGTTAAACGTAAAAATTTCTATCAGTCTTACTCAACAACCTGGTTAGGCACTTAGCAACCTCTTTCACAAAACATGAAAGGCACAACGATTACTCAATCCTTTTATTTATTTTTTTAAATTTTCAACGAAGTTGCTTTTCATCCATATTGATGGATTTCCTATGCTACAGTGATCTTTTAGTCTCCTTTTATTTTCCCAGTTGAACATAGTCAATGATGTTAGATGTGAAAAAATAGACTTCTCCCTAAATAGTTCCTTACACCTCATTTTATTCTAAAGAAATGGAAATCTTGAGGTCATCTCCATGTTAACAGTAAATCTAACACATCACCTGACTTTCAGTCTAGAATTGTATAGTTAGCATTACATGTATACATTACTTGAGTGCAGCCGAGATGGAAAAATGGTAAATATGAGATAGCTTTTTCTAAAGATGTTTCTGACATGGGTAGAGCAACAATTTTAACCTGTGAGGAACATTAATGGAAATTAATTAAGAATATGAGTATAAGGTTATATAAGAGTATATGGTTATGTATGAGTATGACCTGGAAGCTCATCTCAAGCGCCTTTTATCTAAGTGGGTGATGTAGGTCATTTGTCCATGAGTCACTATCGTCTGCTCCATGCCCATGGAGCAGGGACGACCGACTGCTCCTCACAATCTCTTTGCCACGTCGCTATTTCAACCAAAGTTAACAATTTTGTTTAACTAGGCCCCATATTTAGTTAATGAGTCCTTATAATTAATTTGTGAAATCTGGAAAAAGAAACTTTCTCAATTGGAAACTCAATAGATGCTCATTGATCGTATTCTCATCGTCCTCAAGTTCTAAGAATGTTTTTGTGTCAAACTATATGATTAAACTTGTAAATAAACGAAATTAAAAACAAATAAATTGACAATAAAACTGATAAACGAAATAAAACTTTTATTCAATCAACCTAACAATGAACACCTTACACCTAATTTATAATTAACCTAATTTCACCGGCAAGAAAACCTAACCCTACACCCAATTGGAAACAAAACCCTAACTATTATGGGCTGATATTAAATAGGCCCAATGAATAATACTGATAATACTATTGCTAAACTGCTGCTTACATCAACCTCCGTGGGTTGAAGAAGCTCGTCCGTGAGCTTGAAGTTGAATCATGATGAACACAAGCAACCAGTCACTGAACATAAGCGAGTACACATTGGCTAAAAATCGAGGAATTAGCTCAGAATAAATCAAGATGACTCAAATAACCGAAAAGTGCAATAAACTTGAAAAGACGCTGCACATAAAATCGTGCCAAAAAGTGTTCCGATACTGATCAACATAATCGGCGATTAATCGCAATGCGGGTTTGACCATACCAAACTGGGTGAAATCGGTTGAGGTTTTGCAGACTATGAGAAATCGGAGAAAAATCGACGAGTCATCGATTAATCGGCCCAGCCGACTCGCCGATTTACCGCTATGTATAAAAGGAATTTACACCAAGTAACTATAAGTGTTGCAACCTGTAAAATTAAATTCATTTGATTAATTAGTAAAGTAATATATGACTATGATTAATTGGTAAAGTTATATAATTACAAATTTACACCATTTTGATTAATTATTTATTTTTGTAATCTATGACTATGATTAAATTTTAAAAATATATGCTTTGAAAAAATTGATCGATTAATTGTAATTTGGTCCTGGATCGCGCTGCGCGCTGCGACTGCTTTCCGATTTAACTGCATGGGTATAGATGGTTGATGTGTTGGTCGGTGGACGGTGGTGACTCTTGCGCTGGCCGGTTACTGACTGAGATGGTTGGACAATGACGGGGCTGTGGCGGCTTCGATTGCTGGTGAGATTATTTGGTTATCTTTTTCTTTGATTGTCGGTGACCGACTGATGTGAAGGTCGATTGAGCTGTTTAGGGAGCTGTGTGAGGATTTGTTAGCCTGAGGCACCCCATCGACTACAAAGGTTGATGGGCCCTGTATCATTGCTAGCGGTGGTGCTGGTTGGGTCAATCCCATGACCTTTGTGTTGCTTGACAAATATTTCTTGAATATCTAATCCATCCTCTCGTCAAATAACAAAGACAACCTCTCCATCGCTTTTTCAATTGCCTTCTCTAGCTGTTAGAGTCCTGTTTCTTCAATCATCTTCCTTCAAAATTTTTATTCTTCCAATCAAACAAAACAATAAAAATTGTTCGGCTTTGATACCAATTGATAGAGTTAAACTTGTAAATAAACGGAATTGAAAACAATGCGATGATTGAAAGCAAATAAATAGACAATAAAATTGATAAATGAAATAAAATTTTTATTCAATCAACCTCGTGAGCACCCTACTCCTTGTTTATAATTATCCTAACTTCTATGGCAAAAAAACCTAACTCTAAACCTAATTCGAAATAAAACCCGAAGTATAATAGGCCCAAATTACAATAATACTATCACCAAACTAACCCGCTTACATCACAAACACAGATTCAAGATTCACCAATGGTTTGTAATCTTATATCACATACAAATCTGTATTTAAGGGTAACCAGTAATAAGTTGGTGTTATAACATAGAGTTTATCTTTATTGTTTAGCCTTATTTGGATCAAATGCATGTCCATACTTGGTTTTATGCAAACCATAAATGACGAGATTTACAATTGGTTGCTGTCTGGGGCTTCAGAAGAAGAGTGAGTTAACTTGAGGTTGAGGAAGATAATCATTGACAGTTGACGAGGAAACAAGAGATTTTATGTGTAAAGTTCTTGAGTTTCAAGAGGTTTCTATTTTCATTTTCATTAAATTAGTTATAAGGACTGAATAATTTCATATAAAGCCCAGTTAGGGTAACTGTTAGCTTTAGTTAAAATTCCGACGTGGCAAAAAATAATTATGAGGAGCAGAGTGGACGTTGAGTGGACGTTCTCGACTCTTTGTCCGTTGTCCTTTAAACTCACTTTGTAACTCACCTCTGGTAGGCAGTCAGCTGGCTTTCCCTTGATCTCATAAAGTTGAAAACTAGCGAAATTAAATGTTAGCTTTTTTGAGGCTTTTATGATAGTTCCTTTAAATCATATGCCCATTGATTTTTGAATTGTGCTTGGTCCTTCCTTTGATGATAAATCTCATCAAGTTTTAATTCGTATTGCAAAGTATCATTTTTGTATTTATATTTATGACATTTTTTGCTATGAATTTGTTTTCTACCTCTTAGGATAGTCTATTATTTTCTTTAAATATTAAAATTCAATTTCTTTTGGGTTTAACTCTGTCATGGTGCATTTGCAGGTTATATTGGTTCAGTTTCATTCTTGAACACTGTACTGCAAGTTGTGGATAAGCTTCGCTCAATCAATCCAAAGCTGATATATGGTAAGTCGTTATAACCTTTTATATGACCCTCTTTACATTTCATATGAAGAATAGTCCCTGATGGGAGGATTGAGGACTTGGACTTTGATACAGTTGACTCTGTTTTGTTTGTTTGTTTTACACTTCAAGATCTATTGTTATTGTGCTTCTTTTGCATTTATTAGTAAATTGTGTTCCTCATCTTTAAAGCAAAACTACTCTTAATCTTACAACCTAGTAAGCATATTGTTCCCCTTGTTATATTAGTATATTCTGAAGTGCATGTATATTGTCTGTATTGAAAAATTGCTTCTCTAGTTTGTGATCCAGTGATGGGCGATGAAGGAAAGCTTTATGTCCCCCCCGAGTTGGTTTCTGTATACCGCGAGAAGGTAGATGCTTGAACTACTAGACAAATTTGGCAATCTAAAGATTCTGAACCAGGATAACCTTAGTCATTTTCATTCTCCTTTAATGTCAATTCTTAAAAAAATTATCTATATAGATATTTATTTATTGTTATTGTTATAGGGGCATGAAGTTCAAATGACTGGTGTTCCAATATTTCATCGTATCTTTATACCAAAGCATGATGAAATTTGCAAAGTGCATGCAAATGACCTTTTTTTTATTAAATGCGAAACAAGTAGACACGATATAAACTATAATTTTGTCATATGATGTTCTATAGCTGGACTCATGGACCATCTTCTTCGACTTCCATAATGCTTTGCTAGTAGTGTTGGGAAGATACACATAGAACTGCAACCTAACCTTACCGATAACTATTGGATCCAAAACGGACTCGATCCGGATCCGGAATAGAAAATTCTATCCCGCAACCACTTTGAGAACCAAATCAGATTTAAGTCTAATCAGGTTTATTGCCGACATACTTAAAGTTGGAAAATCATAATTATCAAAATAGATTTGTCAAATGAAAAAAATATATGATAGATTAATACTTTAAGAAAATAAATAAAATCATGTAAAAATACAAATGTAACCAACAAAATTTTGTAAATTAATAATGTAAAATCTCAATAGGATTCAAATTATAATCTCAAAAAAAAAAAAAAAAAAAAAATTCTAACTAATTTAAGATTCCAAAAAGTTCAAATACAATTAAAATGATATAATGGAAACCTTGGATATCATTGAATTTTTTTTAGAATTTTCATTTGAAGAATATTTGTACATGTTTCTATTACGAAAATGTGGACAAAACACTACTATCTACCATACCATTAATTTCGAGTCTAAAATCTCAGGTATATATCGGTTCGGATCTTGCTTGATTCATAACCGTACCAATAACTGTTGGATCCAAACTGAACAAACCACATCCGGATCTGGGATACAAATCCTATCCAAAAAATGCTTTTATCGTTCGTTCGGGATCGGGTTTCTTGTCTAATTGTAATATCGTGTCTATTGCTAGCACATCTCTTAGCTCCCAAATTTTTTTTTTTTATCTATTCTAAAATTGTCTTGACGTTTACACTCGTACAACCAGCTGCTGAAAGAATTGTGCAACTTATGATCATTTGACTGATTATAATCATAGCTTTATTTGAATGAAATCTGACGTTAATTATATGGCTCTATGCCTTTTTGATTATGTTCAGGTTGTTCCAGTGGCCTCAATGTTGACTCCTAATCAATTCGAAGCGGAACAACTAACAGGGCTCAGGTATTATATCAGTATTTTCGTCTCTTAAGCATTTATGTCTAAGTTTATATATATATATATATAGGCTTGTGTGTTTTAATGATTTTTCTCACAAATTACCACTTAGATACTTTTCTATTGGGAAAAGAAGGTTCATGTGTTCTTTTACAGGATTACTTCAGAAAGAGATGGCTTGGAAGCCTGCAACATTCTTCATGCAGCTGGGCCTTCAAAGGTGTGTTATCTTATCAATTTAATTAGATGAAGCTACCTTAAGTTAGCCAGTGTTTTCTATTATTCTTGTTTCTCATTGACGCCTTCACACTTCTCGCTTTTCTATCTTTCATGCAAAAATGTTGTCAAATATCCATCTTTAATAACTAACACACCACTCCAGTGTAGTTTTGATAGTCTTACTGTGCCGATTTTGTGTCATTTGTTTGTACTCACTGTCATATTATTTTCTTTGTTGACTTATTTTATGACAATAAAGGTAATAGATTGCATCTGTAGAATGTCTATTTCTTCACAGGACTTGATTTGACGTTTTACTAAATCATAAATTTATGATATGTGGAAGTTGTTGATAGTGACATGTGTTGTAATTGTTATTCTGCAGAGAGCTATACTTAATTATGAAAACTCCCTTAATAAAAATACAAATGAGGGGAAATATGGAGTGATATGGGGCTTAACTTCTGTGGGTTCTGTATTTTCATTTATTTTGTTTATAATTAAGCTGGGGCTTACTAGGAATGTTATAAGTGAGATTTGGCTTTAGTATTAGGAATCATTGCTTTTTTAGAACTGAAGATTGAAAAATACAATTGCCCTGTTTTTAAATAATAATAATAATAATAATAATAATAATAATAATAATAATAATAATAATAATAATAATTATTATTATTATTATTATTATTATTATTATTTCCAAAACATACATTCTTCAATTAAAACAAGAAAAAAAAGAATTAATACTCTTAAAATTCAATAATTACCAAGAAAATGAAAAACCAAAAACATATGATAAATACAAAGAAACCCTAAAAGATGAAACTGAAACTAATAACAAAAAATTCTTACAAATATTTTCACGAATAAAGAATTATAAATGGTATGTCAATATCTTTTTAATAATCAACAAAGAGTTCAAAATCAATGCTACTGCATTAGTAGATTATGGTGCAGATTTAAATTGTCTTTTAAAGATTAATTCCTTCAAAATACTTTGAACAAACAAATGAAAAAATATATGCTGCAAATATGCCAACAATTACAAATTAATTATAAATTGTCAAATGCTCAAATTTATTATAAAAAGTACTACAAAAACCAAGAATTCATTATAGTAAAAATTTTAGGACAAAAAATTATCTTAGGAACTATTATTATGCTCAAATTTATTATAAAAAAATACTACAAAAAGCAAGAATTCATTATAGTAAAAAATTTAGGACAAGAAACTATCTTAGGAACTATTATTATTATTATTATTATTATTATTATTATTTGGTTCTATTGATGTCTTACTTTTTTTGCTCATAGTTACCCCGAAAGAGTTTACAGATAAGGAGTCAGGTATGAAAATTAATGAAATGAATTGCACACATCAGCAAATCGATGAAAATTGGATAGACTTCTGCTAGACCTAATTCTTAGTCTTCTTGTATATTTGTCTTCCTTAGTTGTACAACATACACAGACGCCGTATACTTTTCTGCTGCATATTTTTAGTTATTTAACTTTGACTTTGTCCTTGTTATATTTTCTGATTCACTTCACTTTGACTTTGTCCTTGACATATTTTCCGATTCACTTTTATCATTCAGGTTGTGATAACAAGCATGCATGTGGATGGAAATCTTTTCCTCATTGGAAGTCATCAAAAAGTAAAGGTAAGAATCTATTTTTGGGAAAGAGTGCGTAGAATATAATATTGTGAAATGCATGTGGATATTTGTTTATTCAAATTTGCAGGGAGACTTGCATAATTCTTATTTCTCACCAAACCAAGAAAATCAATTCATTAATCAACCAGCTAAAAATTGTTACACAAATGCCTATTTTATAAACCTAAATGCAATCCAGTGCCAACTAAGAAATATAATTAAACAATTTAAATCTACATTCCTATCAAACTCCATAATGATCTTCATTTGTTCTTACAGAAGTTTCGGTATTCGCACGTACCATGGAGGAGTGGATGAGAGATCTTCCAGAGCTTTCTTTTAGTTCCTTTTGTTTACTTTCTCACTAATTATTAGTTTCATCGATGCCCTTTAAAAAATATTCTTCCTGAATTTTTTTGTGCAGAACATGAATATTAACGATTAACAACTGATATTTTGAAATGCTTATACAACAACATTCGAGTCAACTTATTATTCAACTTTCTTAAGAGTTCTCTCCAGAGAATTGATTCATACATCTATACATAGAGAAAGCGATGTGCAATGAAAAATGCAAGCACGGTTTGGGGAGGGATTTTTTTTGGTATCTTCTATCAATAGTTCCTGGTTTGGATCCTGGGTAATGCATGATGATATACCTTTATTTTTTACTCTCTTCTGCATACGAGTAAATTCGATTATAGTTTGATCAAAGGTTGGCTCAAGGAATAGAATTTTACCATTGACAAACTGTAAAATAAGAACAATGGTACTGTTGGGTGAGATTCGGAACCCTGTAATTGGACGTCAATACCATGATAGTTGGGGCTTCACCCACCAAGGAAATAAAAGAGGAAAGGGGGGGAGGTCCCCTAGATGCACCTCCCTTGACGCTTGAAAGAAGCTATGCGGGCAACTGATTTGGACAGATATAGAAAAAAAAAAGTCTACTGCAGCCCACTGAACGCAGAAATTTTCCCAAAAGATATGATAGGAAACTCCACCTTACAGAATCAAAGGTCTGGAAAAATCAAGCTTACCAAATTTCAGGTTGCTGGGTAAAGCCTCGAATCAAGTAACTGTTCATGATTTCAGTCTGATATTGGAAGCCAGCTCTGGCATGACCACTTCGAATCTTCTGGCAAGTACTATAGAGATCTATGTTAGCAATTGTTGAGGTCAGAGTAATAGGTGTGCAATCTTCAATATGGTGAGCTCTCTGAACTTTTGAATTAATGAAATGAGGGTGGAATTAAGGACCAGGCAAGGTACTCATTGTTTTTTAAATTGGCAATCACTTGCATAACATCAACTCTCATGGTGGACCAGTCGTCAGAGTAAAAAATAATCAGGTATCCATTAATGTCTGAAACATCTTTGACAGGAAGGTTCATGGCCACTATCATTTTTTCTTTTGTTGGTAAGCATGCTGAAATCCAACTCGTCAAGAGTCACTACATGGCTAGCAATATTTTGCTCATCCATCACCGCGTTGTTGGCAATAATCAAGGGATCAATTGCATTCAGAACTCATCTATGTTTATCCAGTGAAGTCATTAGTACCATGACCACCATACTTCCTCCGATCTGCATTTCCAGCTAGTGAATTCTCTCTTTAAAAGATTATCGTTTTCAATCTTTTAATTCAAGACCATGGTTCCATTCTTCCTCTGCCAGGCCCTCTCATCTTCAATGATATCTAACTCTGCATCATCTTGACGTGTTTTTATCAATGATCAAGCTAGACAAATGTCCTCAGAATTTCAAACAGAGTTTCATTCAGTTCGTTCTAAAGAGCATAACCCGGTTTCCCTTCAACTTGGATTCCCTAATTTTCACAAAACCAGAAAATTGCTCTTAACAAGCCACATCAACTTACAACTGTAACCAAAATGGCTTAGGGTGAGGAGATTGATTAAGCAAGTGTAAGTGTAGAAGAATTGCATGGTAGTAAGAACCTGGAATTTGAGAAGGGATTCATTTACTTTGCCAAGTACTCTACCCAAACAGTAAAATCCTACAAGCAGTCAATCCTAATTAGAGCAGGGTTTGTCCTTTGGTTGGGTCAAGTGTACTTCAGGCAAAAATTGATCGATCAGTTCAAACTTTAAAGCCATTAATAAACCATTAAATTTCCTCATCCTCTGAGTGATTTTACTCCCTTATATTTTCTTCTCACTCCAATCGAAGATGTTGGAATCTTCACCAGGAACAAACATAATAGACCAATTACCCTAAATTGTCTGGACTTCTTCCCTGGACCCTGAGTTGCACATGGAAAATATCATCTCATCTACTTTTGTATCACCTACTCAAACTTGAGTTGTGGCTTCTGAGTAATAGAAGTAAGGTAGATCCATCGTGGACATCCTCCCTCTCATGATGAGTGCACAGAAAGTTGTCCACTCTTTAGATACATGCATATGTTCCTTGTAGAGGTTGGTTATCTTTTCCAAGATGCATACTCTAGCATTCTGGTTGCTAGGTTAAGACACACAAACCGCTAAATGCTACTCCACTTGGTCAAACTTAGGAGCTATGTAACAATGACATTCTATTTCTACAAAAAAAAAGCGTGTCGGCACTCACGAATACTCCCATCCGACACTCCATGCTTAGATCATACAACTTTTCATTTATCTTTGAAAATTTTCAATTCTTTGGTAATGTTAGAAGCATATTATGACAAGTTAGTAGTACACGAGTAGCAATATTGACCTACAAGTGAATGAATATGACTAATCATTCAAAACTTATTACTGAAAAAGTAAATAATACTAAAATGTACAAGCATGTCCCTAGCGTATCCCGTATTATATTTTTTTGCCGATGTATCCAAGTCATTACGTAGCTCAAGCTCAAGAATGGTACATTTTTTTTGTTGTAAAAAGTAATATTTCATTGCATACCAAAAAGGTTACAATGAATCCAACATCTTAACAAAAGAAAAACTACATCATTTTCAAGAAACCCCGCATGACAGGTCCTTAAACTAAGGACTGATTTCCCAAGCAGTGTGATTTTTTTTTAACCCAGATGAAAGACAGTGGGTATTATAGTTTTGTTTTTCCCAGGAACACTTCACAAAAATTTGTGATTAATTGGGTGAGTGGAGATCGGCAGTGTGGGACCAGGCATTAATAGGGCGAGTAGAAGATTGGTGGTATGGAAGGATACCTGAGGTGTAGCACTTATTACACCTTTCTAGCATTATAGTTTACCCCATTGCCCAGGGTTTGGAGAAAATCTCTAGAGAATGGGAACTTCAATCAACTCCAATAAATTTCGCTAGGTGAAGTGGAAAGAGGTGTGCGACCCTAGAGGTCACGGGGGCTTAGGAGTTAGAAACCTAAAGTTCTTTAAAAAAGCTTTCCTCTCGAAGTGGATATGGCAGTACGGGATGAAGGCCAGTCGCTAGTCTGTTTAACATGACATTAACATTAAATTCCCTTTTCTAGTAGTTAATGTAGTCCATGAAGTGTTGGTGTCCTCGCTCTCTCTGTTTATGAGCATGTTGATGTACAATTTTGCTTTTGCGGCTTTTTAGGTATTATATCTTAAGGGTTTTTTTTTATAGGTGTCTATAATGTAATTTTCATAATAGATTATGTTTGCTATGTAAGTGGTTTTTGAGTTCGTTCTTATGTTTCACCAGTTTATTACTTGATTGATGGCAGGATCAGCCCCCTGAACAATTCAAGATTGTGATACCCAAGATACCTGCTTATTTTACGGTATGTAATTTAATGTATCTTTAATAACTCTCACATTTTCTTTGGAATGTTTATGGCGTCATAATTTGATTACTATCGAGGATTTTATTTGAAATGTGGTAGAAATATAGGTTGCATTGTCTTTCTTGGGATATTATGTCTCAATCCCCATGCTAAGAAAAATTTCCATGGAATATCCCTCGAACATAATAGTGTATTTGATTTTGATTCTATGGCTATTTTGTAGTCGATCTAGAAATTAAGGTTTTCTGTCCATTTGGACTGTTATTTTATAATTTTCTGTGTTTTTCTTAGTTTTGGTACCAACTGAAATAGACATTACTTTTATGATCAAAGTCGAATACAAACTTGTGCATTAAGTCATACATCTGTATATATTATATGCAGGGAACAGGAGATTTAGTGACTGCGCTATTACTTGGGTGGAGCAATGTAAGGCCTATAGCTTCTCTTAAATAAGTTAAGGAAGTTCAGTGACATTTTTGTGACTTTAACTTTCATTGCTCTTGTCCAGAAATATCCTGACGACCTTGACAGAGCATCCGAACTTGCCGTATCTAGTTTGCAGGTATTCTTTTGGCCATTACTACTATTACTTTGAGAATTTCATAATTGTAACCACATTGAAGGTTCTTTTCATCCTTGGCCTAATATTTCAGTTGAGGTTCACTTTCGAATATATCTCTTGACCAATATTTCCTAGTGTTTGAGGTGATCAAGCGAAAATGTTTGTTATTCATGTATTTTTCCTGGTGAATCTGTATCGGTTTTCAAGTATTTTGCTTTGGTTAGGATTGGAACTCAAGTGGCGTTTCTATTTGTCTCTGTTTCCTTGTCTATTTATATTAGTTTGCCAAGTTCAGTTACTTGGTCCAAGTTAGTTTGATCTATATATATAAACAAGTATATATATAAACAAGCATTACAGAGGGTATTCAATTATGGATTTTAATAGACTGTGAAAAATTTTAAATCTCATGGATTTTAAAATATTTCAAAGGAGTTTACAGAATCCACTGAACTTTGATATATTTTAAGTGACTGGATTTTGTGGATTTTGATGGATTTTTATTATTGAATTTTCTGAATTTTATAAAGGATTGTTATGGATTTCTATTGATTCTTATAAATTTTTGTAAATTTTTATGAATATGCTATTAATCATAGGAAGTTATGAAATAAAGTCACCTACATTGTTATCCATGTCAACACAAATCATAAAACATCCATCAAATATCAATAAAACAATCGTTTGTATGCTACGTGAATTTGATTTCAAATTAAAAAAAATTCAAATACATTGAATATGGTCTAAAAGTAATACAAATAACTATTTTTCTTTTGAAAAGAAGAAATAATGCAAATAATTTCTTTTGAGGATCCTCACTTAATACTTTTTTTGGGAACACCTTAAACTTGTATGTGCAAGCAAAAACAAAATACAGATGTGTATATAAATAACAATTGTTGATATTTTTTTTTTTTGGCCCTAAAGCAAAATGTAGCAATGGAATAACATCAAATTCTGCTTCATAAGTATATACAACAAGCAAAATGTAATCAAAACTTCTACAAATGAATTTTGTAAACGATTACCATGCAGCAAACTTGGAGAAATTCAAAGTTTATTTTAGCAAACCAAATGTTCATTGGATACAGATAATCTTACCAAAATGTTCATTGGATACAGATAATCTTACCAAATGTTCAGAAAGAGAAAAATAATCTTACCAAATGTTCAGAAAGAGAAAAAAAAAAATGAAGAGAGGACAAGAAAAAGAAAAAATAAGAGGAAGAGAATGAGAAGAAGAAGAATAATAATAAAAAGAAGAACAAGAACAAAAGAAAAGAGGAAGTGGGGGACGAAAGTTGTGGGGCGAGGTGGTGCTGCTCTTGTGAAGAGAGAAGAAAAGGGAAGGTGGTGGTGTCTTTGAGCAGATCACAAAAAAATGGGATGATGACGTTCTTTAGCGAAAATGGTGGTGTTATTTAACAATAGCCAATATAAATCCGTTGAAATATGAGGGGGGGATGTTGGATTTGGAATAACTCTTGTTATATATACTTTTCACTCACAAATCCTTCAAAATCCACAACTTTAACAAATTCATTAAAATCCACTACTTTTTTAATACCCCCTAATTTTGGTGGACTTTTGAAAATCATGAATTGAATACCCCATGATTTTAATGGATTATAAAACAATCATTTAAAATCTGTATTTGAATACCCCTAGATTTACATGTATTGTTTTAAATCCTTAATTGAATACCCCGATATTTTAATGGATTTTAAAATCTTCTACAGTCTATTAAAATCCATAATTGGATACCCCCCTTTAGAATCCTTTAGGGCAGGTTTCGTTGCACTGAATCCAATTTCGGGGATTTTGTGTGGTGGGGGTAGTTAAAATATAGGGAAAGTGATGTCATAGATAACGTTTGAATTCTCATTTATGTGATCACACTCTTTGCTCGCCGCTAAATCCAATTTTCATATTTTATAGGAGCATGGTTGTAATTCCTATATTTTGTCATAAAACTTAGGTTTACCATATGATCACGCTCTTTAAAGTCTTTCAAATGGGTTAAGTGGAGTTGGACTCCATGCAACCAAACATGCGCCTTATTCCAAGGAATCTATCACATCTCAAGGCTTGAGAGTGTGATTGTCAATCTCAATCCTTTTATGAGAAAACATAGGAATCACATTTTTCAAGTTTCTCATAAAATATGGGAAGTAAATTCTTTGGACAAAGAACCTGATTCCACAAAAATGGGAATCGAAGTGTCATCTATAACTTCATTGTTTCTATTCATTTTTACCTCCTGTACATACCCGTTCTTACCCCCCCATTCCGTGTAGTTGGATTTATTTTTTTATTTTTCTTTTGAACGGACATGTAGTTGGATTACATGCAACCAAACTGCACTTTGTTTCTTACAATTCCCTGCTTTGTTCTAACAATAATATTCTTAACTCACTGGTTGAATAATCTCTAGTTTTTAGAAAGAAAACTGGGATTGATTGCTGGTTCTCATTTATACACGATACTACTTTTGTAGCATGAACTTATCAATTTGGTGTACGCAGGCATTACTACGCAGGACATTGACTGATTATGAAACGGTGGGATTCGATTCCAAATCAAGCAGTCTAGAGATCCGATTGATTCAGAGCCAAGATGATATTCGGAACCCCCAAGTTAACTTCAAGGCGGAGAAATACAGCAACATATAGAATATAACATGCATGGCATATACTTGTTACCTAACTAGTGGCAGGATCCTGGCTAGTATTTGTGAAAGTTGAATCAATTTATTGATTCAGAGAAACAGTGTACCATCTGCAAAAGTCACATTGTTGGGAACCTTAAATCTTTTAGAAGCTCATTCCTGTATTTTCGTGATTGACTATTAATTTTTCATTTTCTTTTTGAACAATTTCTCATCTTTATTCTCAAGTCCTACCATATAATTAAAAGTAAGTTGTAGTCCCAAGCCGGCTGCTAGCTGGTATACTATAAATCTGAGGAACACAACCTCAAATTGATTGGGGACAAACTAGATTTGATGCAAATGTAGTTAATTCTGGGGTTATCTTAGGATTTTAGAAATTGAATTGTGCATCCTGGTATAGGTTAATGATGGAAATGTTGTTTAGCTTCAACCTAAAAGTAGGTCGGAACCTGTACAAACCAGGTGTAGCGAAGTCACTGACAGGTAGTATGTATGAAAAATGATGACACCAATTCCTTATGATGATGGTTTGCACGAGTACTAACGCATATCATCATCCAATTACACTTCTAGTATTGGATTATATGATGAAAAGCGACTGATAATAGGTTACTCCCCAATTGCCATAAAAATTACAAACTTCTTGAGGAAGCATTTCATGTAAATGAAATGGAATTTGCCACAATGTGATTGTAGTTAGATACTGACCTGAATTGAAAATGTATTTTATTTAAGGTGCCTGCTATATACACAAGTAAATATCTAAAAATTGAACTTATCACCAAATGATGAATGACTTGAAACATGTTCCACTGTTGATTTATGATAATTGATTGAGGAGGTAGAGATGGGTGTACCCACTGGAAATTGGATCACTGTTTTTCCAATAAGGGTTTGTTTGGTAGTCATTTTTATTAGAAAATGGAATCCACTTCCCTTGTTATGCAGATTTTCGCTGTTTGTTTATTTACTGATAGAAATTAATTACTGTTTGGTTGTTTATTATTATTATTATTATTATTATTATTATCATTATCATTTGGGTGGGGTGGGTTTCAACCCCTCCACATCCCTAATTCGTGCACGGTGGAATAATGTTTCATAAATTTCTGGTATGCCTCCTTGAATAAGTTACCGTGTCAAGTGAGCGGGGGTAGCGAGCAACTAATCTCACACGAGTGAGGCTAGGGAACCAGGTTCTGCAACCAAGATAATGTAGCATCATCAAATGAGGTTTTTTACAACCTCGTGATATACATAAACACTTTGGGGATTTCATCATTCTTTCAATATCACACCACGTCACCTTGGTTGCAAAAATCTCGTTTCCTATTATTTTTTATTTCACACTGAGGGACCAAGCTATATGGTCCAATAGTGGGACAAGTGGCATGACTTGCCCCCGAAGTCACGCCTTAGTTGATTATAAGGCGATGATAAACAATCAATTTTAATACGTGATTGAAATTTTTTGTTTGCATAACTTTGTCTACCCACAAGGCTTACTAAAAACACCCCATGTATGAACATATGTTTTCTGAAAACACCAAATTGCACCCCCAATCCAAACTAACAATTTTTTTTATTTTTTTTTTTTATATATATTTGTCGCTTTTATACTTGAATTTAAAACTCTAATTCCCCCCTCTCTCAATTATGGAAACACAAACAAAGGAAAGCATCATATTACTTGTTTATATGATTAAAACTAGGGATTTTTCATAATTTCTTATGAACACTAGTTTGTGATTTCTAATATACATATTATATAGATAAAAAATTCAATTGATCTCAAAAAGTTTCCCATGCTAACGTTATTTTGGTGTAGATATGAAATTTTAACATTATCAACTCCAAACCAAGGAATAACACTTCAAAAAAAAAAAAAAAATTTGGAGCGGGTAGGGGGTGATTTTTGCTTGTTAAAAGGACCATAAGAGTCAAGTTGTTCAATTTATTTTTATTTTTTGAAGAAGAAAACAAGGGTTATAGAACCTTTGCTAAAATGACCTAGGTTGGTCTTTATGAAAATAAAACAATGACCCAACTTAGTCATTTTGACAAGACCGATCAAGGTCAGTAATTCTGACGATCAAAAGATAATCTAATATATTCATTTTGATAAGAAGAAATTGACCCAGGTTAGTCATTCGACAAAAAATAGTTAGTTTATAAAATAATTAAATAAATAAATAAATTCAAAAATACCATGCCAAGGCTCTCCATTATAGGTTTGGAGGAGGAGCATATGGGTTTTTACCCACATTTGGTAGTTTTTTGTTGTTGGAAATTTATTTTTGTTATCGGAGTTTAAGTTATTAGAGTGCTTAAAAAAAAAAAAAAAACTCTAAAAAGATGTCAACTTGTTTTTTTTAATTACTATTTTGGGGTTATTTTAGTAAAACATGGGGTTAAAAAAAGAGCACCCTAACAAAAAAACTCAAATTAAACTTTAATTAGTGGCAAATTTTGTTTTTCTAAGCCAACAGGGTACTAGCTCAGCTGGTAGACTCGTTGTCTTATGGCAGATAGAATTACAAGTCTAAGGTTTGCTCGCGTTTCAAAAAAAAATTGTTCTTTAAGAAGAGATAAGATTAGGTTGTAAACAAAAAGGTAATATCATTAATGACTAAACTATCAAGAAGATTGATTCAATTTAGTAAAAGTATTAGGGTTAAAGAATCAACCAATGTAACTGGATTCATGTAATTGCAGGATTTAATCTTCTTGGATGCATACTGATATCCAAATTGTGAACATTTTCAAAGAAAAATCAAAGTATAAAGCATACAAAAATTGGACATGGAAATGAGTCTGGAGCATTGGTTCAAAATAACTATTTCTAATAATGATAAGAACATTGATAAAAGAATAATCATCAAATTTGAATCTTCAAAGCAAGATTAAATTAGAGTTAAAACATAAACGTATTGAAGAAGACTAAAATTTATACTCTTACAAAGAATCTATACACGGCTTATTCCTCTTCCTTAGTTAGTTAGGGTGTTTAGCCAATAATGGTTGAATGCAAGTTGAGAGACTTCATTGTTGAACTTGAATACATTTCTTTGCAATTTTCACTTCCATTTCTTTCTCGATCCCCTTGTTAAACGAATCCTTCTGTAATATAACATCACAAGTCAATCTCTCCTTGATGGACAATCCGTTCCCTTATTTGTTTGTAAGATTTAAAGGATGGAGGGATAATGAATGTGGACTTGTTTGAAGTGAAAATGATGAAGTTAACTAGGACTAGGCGTCTTGGTGGTGTAGAGAATTTGGTGTAAGGTGTTGAAAATAGGATAGGGGAAGTTCAAACTTTGAATCGATGAAGTAGAAAACTAATGAAGTTGATGGGGAATATGACTGTACATGTACATGGACTTATTTGTTTTAATCATAAACTTTAATTGGAAGGGATCTGTCAAAGTTTGAATTATCAGTTTTTCTAAACGTCATCTCGAGGGGAATGGGTGGTTACACCCATCCCTCGCTCTCTTTCCTCGCTCATTCCCTCGACGTTTAGAAGGGTTGTTGAATTATTGATGAAACAAGGAATTGGCGAGAAGAGAAGATGGGCTTGGGTGGTTTTGGAAGGGAGTTGCTTTGTAACTCCACCATTTCCACTCATTAACACCACCATTACACCACCCACTAACGTACACCACCAATATACCCCCGAACCCAAATAAACCAAATTTTCTCTCCCTCTCTTTCGCCTCCTACATAACAGTCTTCTCCATCAACTCTCCCACTACTCTTTTATCTCTCTCACTCTATTCTCTCCCTCTACTTTATCATCTTCCATCTCCCTGAAATCCGGCGAGGTTTGCGATTTCTGCACTGCACGACTTGTGTGTGCCATTGTTGCGCTTTCGATTTATCCCCCATTCTCGGTCATTGTTGGCGTTTGAAGTTGTTTGTGTTTTGATTTCTCCCCCAAATGAGGTTGGTTTCGATTTGATTTCCCCCCATTTTGCATGCTATTTGTGTGAGTTCTACACGAAATTATCATAAACGAAACTAAAATAACTTCATTACTTCGAAATTGAAAAGAAACAAACTAAAACGAATTGAAATAAAATTTCGGCAACCTTCAACAAGAATCTTGCAACTTTTCCATGTGATTGGTTTATTTTGTTTTCGCAGCCCTCCCTGTGAAATTTTCCCAGTTTACTTTTCCCTCTTTACATGCTCATTTTACACTATTCAATTATGATATATTTCTTAATTGGTTTTTTTTCTTCAATTGATCATGATAGGAAAAACGGATAAGGAAATTCAGGCTTTTTCAATTGGTGGTGGTGGCAGTGGTGATGGTGATGATGCCCGAAAAATACTTCCACCAACCGCTTCAAATCGAAGGCAAATGGTTGAGGATCTTCAATGAGAATAAACGATAAACGAGAAAAAAAGAGATGATGGAGAAATAAGCAACAAAAAATAGGAAAGAAAATGAATTATTTGCTCTCAGAGTCAAGAGGGTGTGGTAATGAAGGTGACACTGATGTGGTGAGGAGGTGGGTGAACAGGTTGTTAAGGAGGTCATTGAGGTGGTGACTTATGAGGTGGGTGGGGAGGTCACTGAGGTGGTGATTGACGTGTGGGGTGGGGAGGTAATTGAGGTGGTGACTAAGGAGCTTGGTGGGAAGGGGCCGGCTGAGGAGGTCCCTAAGGAGGTGGCTCAGGTGAAGCAAAGTCGTTTGGTAGCCTAGGAGGTTGAACTTATTATCGAAGTTGAGCCTCATTCCGATGAAGAAGAAGATGAACCTCTAACATATCTTGGGGGTCCGATGGATGCTTCTGTGTTAAAGAAATACTACATACATGTTGCTCGTGCCATTTTGGATGGAGAGGTAATTACTGAAGTGTTTCCATAAGTTCATATTTATGGCTATTTAGTGTTCACAATCACATTGATTAAATACTAATTATATTATTAGGAATGGGGCGAATTGAGCTGCCAAAATTAATGAAAAATAAGATGTTGGAATAGGTCGTACAAGAACAGCCAGAGGAAGTGAATTCAATTGTTTATAGTAGTGGCTTTTCCTCCTTGATTGATTATGGAAAGAGTGAGGTTGACCGGGTTGCAATTTGTGCTTTTGTGGAGCATTGGCATCCCGAGATCAATACTTTCCACCTACTTTTTGGAGATATGACCATTACTCTAGAGTATATGTGGTATATCTCTCATTTACATATCCATGGTAAACCTATCGTTGCAAAGAAGAGTAAATTCACTCACGAAATGGCTATGAAGTTCTTGGTGACTGGTTTGGGTATTAAAAGGGTGGATGTAGTGAATCATTCCAAAAGAACAATGGTAATGTTGTTGAGATGAAATTTATCAAAAATATTTATGAAAATGTGAAGCCAAATGCCCTGTTATTGAAGAAACAATAATGTGCTAGGGGCTATTTGCTACATTTGCTTGGTTGGACACTTTGCGGCTTTGTGCTGACAAGAGTGGAACAAAAATCCATATCAAGCATTTGGAGAAAATGATGAAACTTGACGAGGTTGGCCAGTTTTGTTGCAAATTTTACTAACCTAAATTAATAGGCTAATATTACTTGATTGTGATACCGCAAGTGCACGATTATCTAACTAGTAGACAATGGCAAATACGGGTCGATCCCACGAGGATTGAAGACACAATCTAAAACTACAATCTATTTAGACTAATTTAAAAGGGGTTACTGCAATCTTAAATTTCTAAACTAATGAAAAATAGAAAAACAATTGGAAGTGAATTTGAAAATCAAAGAGAGATGCTAAGACTTTCGAATCATCCATCAAGTTCATAAAATTATACTAATGTCAATTATTGTCCCTTTTTGTGGATTGACTGTTTAAGGCACAACTAATCACAGGTTTAACTAACACGAATAAAACATGCTTAAACAAAAACATAGAAGAATTCTAACAACCATGGATGCATGACAAATACGGTGAAAGTAATATGCGTTTGTTCTCAAATCAATCAAATGTTAATCTATACAATGCATAAAAAACAATAAAAGACAAAGAAAATCATCCATGCCTTAGCGGATGGTTTAAAAGCATAGCGGTGGTAGCGACAGTAGTGTGGGTGAATTCCATTATCTCCTCACGAATGCGCTTCACCAAAGGGCGGGGATGCTCTATGGTGGTATAGAAGAGAGTGCGATGTGCAAATAGTGAAAGAAAAGATTCAAAAAATCTTTTCCTTCCTTATTCTTCCCTGTTTCTTCTTTGTTGTGCGAGCTGTTGTGTGGTGCGATGGTGACAGTCTTGGATGCGAAAGAGATAAGACTAGGGAGAGATGGGTGATGGCTCGAGGGATGAGGGAGGAAGTTGAGGTGGCGGAAAGCGAAGATGGGGACTTTGAGGTGGCTGGCGTGAAAGATGGGCTGCAACCTGTGACCGTGCGAAGGAAAAGTGAGAAGAAGAACAGAAAGGAGCGAGATCAAGGGCATGATGGAGATGTCTGTGCCTGCGAGACCCCTGTTGGTGTGGCAAAGTGGTAGAGATCGATTGTGTACGACAAGGCTGCAACATGAGGTCAGATGAAAATGGGTTGTGCGTTATGGAGCAGGAGAGGAGGTCGAGAAGAAGAAGACATGAACGAGAGTTGGAGAGAAGTCTGTGCATTGGTTGTGATGGCGAGTTGCAGGCAAAAGGAAGAGAAGGGTGATTCCTTGTGTATGCAAAAAGAAAAGGAAGAAGAAGATGGCGTGATGGGCCTGTGAGTTGGTTGGGGACGTGTGGGAGGCCAAGAGGAAACAGATGGGTTGCGGCTGATGGTGGTGATCTCTCTAGTGAGCGAGAGAGATTTATGACGAGGAAGATGCGATGAGCAGAGAAGGCGAGATGGACAGGGAGAAAATGGTGGCTTTGTTGTTTTGTTGTGGCCGCCAAGCCAGAAAGAAGAAGAAAAGAAGGCGTGAAGGAGAGAGAAACAAAAGGTGGAGAAATGGGTTTTAGGTTTACTTTTGGGCTTGGACTTTGTCATTGACTTCATCATCCGCGTCACTTCGAGGACGTCCTTTAAAGTTCACCGCGAAAACGCGAATTCATCATTTAAGCTTGGATACCTATAAAAAAAAATGAAAAAGAAATAATTAGAATAAAATACAATATTTGAAACACCACTACCACAAAAAATTTCATTTCCGGTGGAAAATAACCGTCAAATAAAATCTATTTCTGGAGGATAAAAATGCTAAATCCGCCAAAAAACCAGTGTAGTGACGAATAGGGAAATCACCATATAATTGTGCCAGAAAAGGCCATTTCCTGGAGAATAGGTTTCCTAATCCGCCAGAAATACCTAAAGACGCTGGCAAGGTTATAAAATTAAAATTTGCATGAATTGGTATATCTGGCGGATATAAGCACCACAATTGAGGCATTTCTGGCGGATATAAGCATCACAATTGAGACATTTCTAGTGCTTATATTTGACACAACATAAAATGATATATTTTAAATTTTGTAATTATCTACCACAAATAACTACTACAATTATATTTAATTACTAATATTAATTATCCGTCACAAATAACTAAATAAATGTCGTACATATCTGCCAAAAAAGCTACATATTTATTAATTGTCATATAGATCCGCTTGAAACGATAAGCAAATCTACTACTCAAGTCCATGACCAGAATTAGAATCTGATGCTGAATGTGACCCTGAACCTGCAGTTGCCCCTGATCCTCCATGTGATACAAAAGCCTCGTCATCTCCGCATCAGGTATCTCCCCATTACGTCCAACACCAGAAAGCAATGCCCCAAATCCACCATACGAAAGACCCCCATAGAATGATGAGAGCTACCAAAATAATGATGTATAGGTACCTCGGGTATCCTAACATCTGAAATGGAGAAGGCGACATATATGGCATCTGATACATGGGATACATCAGATGTAGTAGGTGAGAGCCCTGGGGTGTGGGTGAGAGCTCTGTGCTTGTGTTTGTGACTGCATAGATTGCATCATCATCATCATCATCATCATCATCTAATACTGCTAGGTCCGTACCTCGTCAAGGGCCTTACCTTGGGCTTCCAACCAAGCCATCACAACTTTGTGCTTCCTCTTCAATTCAAGGTTCTCATTAGCCAAGATGGCTTCTTTAGTCCTCTATGCACGTGTTACCCCATGTCCATAACCCCGAACTCTGTTTTATGTCTCAGGACCCATATTACTGTTATAAATCTATGTGCGAAATTCAAGATAGTCTTCAATTCCAGCCTCGACCTGTGAGTGAACGAGATTCTCCATGGACACTTAACAAACAAATATTTAGATGGTTAAAAATTAAGAACATTAAAAACATAATATAAACTAACATACACAAATTTAGAATAACACATACTCATTGATCTTGCAAAGGAACATCAATCCAACTTTAGTCTTTTCGTGTATGGGTGACATGAAAAAAAGCGATAGGGTTTGAATCTTCTATGTGCTTCTTCCTCTAATTCATTTCATATTTTTTGGACATTAAATAAAACTATAACATAATAAGATTATTTTTTTAGTATACATACATAATCCTCACAAGACGTTCAAAGGACTTGGTTCCCGATATGTGGCTCATTTGATTACTTCAATTAGCTTTATTTATTTATTTTTTCTGCCGTCTCCTAAAAGAAACAAGGAAATAAATTAGTCATATGTACGAAAATATACCATTAAAAAGAAAATAAAAATTTTTTACTTGAGTTTTCGGTAAATCCCAATGATTCACCATCTCCACCCATTCATCGGGATTCAAACCAACTAGACATATCCTTCACCACTGCAGTGCTCTACTATTATAATATCTTTTTTTTTTTCAAATCACTTATGTATTCTTTGTAGGCATGTTCAGCACTGGCCAACAACATACTTCGAATAAGTGGCGTCTTACCCAAATCTTCATCCCTAAAACTGATGGTACTCTGCGTCTACAATTAAAAAAACATGTTATAAATAACAATTATAAATATCTTACTTTTACTATTATTTTCAAGTAAATACTTACACGTATTCTATTCCATAAAGCTTCCTTCAAATCTTCCTTAATTAATCACCAATCGGACTTCAGAGGAAAACTAGCGGGATTTCTCACCTCTGAAGTTATATACTTCGAAAAATCAAGACTGTTTGCACCAACACACTTTCCATGCGCATTAAACTCACAACACTCTTTTTTCCTATTATCTTTCCCTGCCTACTGTATCTTCCCAGGACCACACCCTTTCTTTTGGGGCATTGTTACATATTAATTTTGATTACATTTATAATCAAAAATAAAAAAAACCATAGCAAAGAGTAGAAGAAATAAAAAATCTTATACAAATATTAATTACCAGAAGAATGCTCCCCACCATGTTGATCAGTGCTTGTCCATATATTCTACGCTAACTATATTAGTTATATAAATAATAATTATGATAAGAAAACATAATTGCTACAAAAAGTAAAATATTGACACAAATATTAATTTTATCGTGGAAAACCCTCGAAAGGTAAAAACCACGAGACCTTGTCCAACACCAAACAAATCCACTATTCAAAAGTATTACATGAGTGTTCTTAATTAAAAAAAATATATTATGCAAAAAAATTACATGAGTGTTCTTAATTAAAAAACAAAAAAATAATAATTTAAGCCTCCATATTATTAACATTTAAGTCATTGTCAACTGTTGAATTAACCAACGTATTATATAATGGTAATGCTATATCAAAAGATGTATCTTCCATGTTTGCTCTTGTTTGCATATCCTCATTATCAAGTACCCGATCATCCAAATTTGGTATGGCGTAATTATCAACTGCATTTTTATCTTCCAATACATCAAATAAATCCCTTGGCTGCGTTCGAACAACTATATGCCAATCTTTTTTAGTCGAATCCTCAACATAAATACTTGTATTGCTTGTGAAAGCTAGTATGAAAGAATCCTCCTTAAATCTCAATTGATTGAAGTTCACCAAGGTAAATCCACATTGATTTGTCTTCATACCCCTAGGACTTTCACTATCAATCCAATTACACTTAAACAATAGCACAATTCGACCCCTATCTTTTGCCTTGGTCGGACTACAATATCTAACTTGAAATATTTCTATGATTTTTCCATAACAATCCATTTGCCCATCACTATCCGAAATACTTGCAGGTACAATTACACCACAATTCTGATTCTTACGATTATCATCCATAGATTTTATACGAAATCTGAAACCATTGACAATGTAACTCTTATGTCTGGTCACAAGTCTACGGAGATAATTAGCGAGCCAACGCAAGTCTTTAGATATGAATGGATAATTGACATGACATCTTGCATTAACCTACGATAAGTAAAAATCAAGCTACAAATTTACATTGCATGCCTAACAAAATTAAGATGTAAACCAAACAAAATAAAATTCTCACATATTCTTTGAACTATTCAGGAAATTACGTCTTGCATAGCTGCATGCTTTATCACCTAGTAAGTCTTTCCCTTTGATGTTTATATTTCAAAAAGTCTTCATGTTCCCTACCAGATTAGGACAAGATTTACATGATTAATTTGTAAGATACAAGAATTGATAAAAAAAAAACCAAAATTTATGTTCTGACATTCTAAACGAAATTACTTCTCACAATTATCCAGAATGTATTTGTGGCATTGATTCTGATCATTTACATCAAGCTCCATAATTTCCCCTGAACCTAAATGATAGCCTGTAGAGTAAAAATTGGAAAACCCGCCAGACACTCCACGACCAATACCATCTGTATTTCGACCCTTATGATTACAACGAGTCTCGACGTCTCTAAGATACAGGGTACATAAGGCTAAACCCTCATCAACCTAATACCCTTCATCAACTGATCCTTAAGCCCGACTCTTATTTCGACACCGCTTCAATATGTGTAAATAACTTCAATATTATACACGAATAACAAATTAGGTAATTAAAAAAACTAAGGGCACAAATGTAAACAAATCAAGATTGTTTACTTACAATTCAATTGGATACATTCATCTATATTGAGCTGGTTCTGCAATAGCAGCTTCATCTGTTAAGTGAATTGGGAGATGCACCATGCAATAAAAAAATGCAGGAGGGAAAATCTTCATTTGACACAAAGTCAATGCAATTTTACTATTCAATTTCTTGAATTCTGGCTCAGATTCCTTTTTGCAACACAACTGCCTAAAGATTGCACTCAACTCAAGCAACACCATAGTGATAGCTTTGGGTAGTACCCCACGTATCGCAAGAGGAAGTAACTATTGTATTAAAACATGACAATTGTGACTTTTCTACCCCATTATTTTTCTCTCATTCGCATTCACACAATGTGATAAATTTGCCGAGTATCCATCAAGAACACGAATACTAGACAACACTTTGTAAAATAAAGTTTTTTTTTTTGTCTCTATACAAAATGAACGATGCTAGAGCAAAAAATGTTTTAGTTCCTTCTTTTTGGGGGTGTTGACCATCTCTTATATTCAAGATTTTAAGATCTTCATAGTAGCCAATCCATCCTTTGACATATGCAGTATATCCAATAATGTTACCACAACATTTTCGCATATATTCTTTTCAATATGCATGACGTCAAGATTGTGTCTAATCAAAAGATGCCTCCAGTAGGGTAGTTCAAAAAATATAATTTTCTTCTTCCAATGACTGTTATTACTTGTACTATTTGGAGTTCTTTGTCTAACAGAAACATCTTTGTCATATTTTCTAAAAGTGAATATCAGAGTAGATAGTTCTTCAAGACATTGTAAACCATTTAACTGCCTCGGTGCCTCACGAACCTCTGAATGACCATTAAATTTTGTAGATTGCCTTTGAAACCTATGAAAAATTGGTAAAAGTCTTTGATGACCAAATAACAAATCTTACGATTTACTGGCAAGTATTGAGATACATTATCATCCATGCAATAAGGACATGCTTTATATCCAGTAGTACTCCATCCAAGTAACATTGCATAATCTAGAAAATAACTAATTGTCCATAACATAGATGCTTTCATCGTAAAAGTTTGGTTGGAAAATGCATTGTAAGTTTTAGTGCTCACTACCCACAACTCATTCAATTCGTCAATCAATGTGCACAAATATACACCAATGTCATTTTCAGGAAACCTCGATCCTGGTATTAAGAGGGATAATAATAAATTTGGTTGCTTCATACACATCCATGGTGGCAAATTATAAACCGAAAGCACCACAGGCCATGTGCTATGGTTACTCCTCATTTAGTCCTAAACGCATATTCGAGTTTCTGATGCAAACTCCGGATATACATTATCTAAATGTTTCCATGCTGAAGAATCAGATGGATGCCTCATAAACCCTTCTTTGGGACATTCAGTTGTGTGTCACCTCATATGTTCAACAATATACTTCGACATATATAACCATTTCAACCTCAATTTTAATGGGAAGTACCTCATAACCTTAGATGAGATTTTTGTTTTAGAAGTATAATTTTTCTTCTTATCTAGATATCTTGATTTGCCACATATCAAGCATGCAGTCAAATTTGATGTGTCTTTCCAATATATCATGCAATCATTAGGACATTCATCGATCTTCTCATACGTAAGACCCAATTCATGTATAAGTTTCCTTCCCTTATAACAAGTGTCAGACAAACAATCCCCTTCAGACAACATTTTTATACCAAATCAAACAACATTTTCATACCAAATACACTATCTAGCATACCCCCTAAACACTTGATCTGATATAATCTTACAAGGACCTCCAATTTCTTGAACTATTTACAATTAGGATACAACTCTTGATCTGCTTCTTCAAGCAACTTGAAAAAAGTTTCAACCTCTTCCAAACGCCCTTCACGATAGGGGGTTCAGTAGACGACCCAACACTTCATCCCTAAATGCTTGAACAAACATATCATTCAGAAAATCATGAATACTAAACATCTCTCCTACTTCATCTTTTATGTTTGTTACATTTGAGTATCCAATATGTGTTACGGTTCCCATGATACCGCCACCAAGCATTTTTATAATCTTTATCCATATCATACCATATAAGATTCTCCAGAACAATTTTTCTTCCAAAACTATATTAATTACGACATTTCTTACAAGGACATCTGAACATATAAGGTCTAACACCATTCACAACCGCTTCAAAAACATATTAACTGCATCAGTGTACGCAGTTAGCTGTCGCGGTATTGTCAACCAACTCCTATCAATGTTTTACCTCTTAACAACGGCAAAAGGTTATTACTCTACACCATGATGCCTATAATCTTTCAATCCCTATCATGTAGGCATAACTATTAGAACCTTCAGTCACTATCTTTCAATACCTAATTTAAATACAAAGAAAAACAAACAAATAAATTATTATGGTTTATCTAGTTATGACAACTTTTTATAGAGTTTATAATTTCTTATATTTTGATGATGTTATAAAATTTAAGTGAAACAAAAAAATTAATTTCAAAAAAAAATTTCCTAACAATGTATGTTTATTAATTTATCTAATTAATTAATTTTAATTATTTTTACCTAGAACCTTAGTTTTTAAGTTACCTCTTCTAATTTGTTGAACTTATTATTAACTAAACTGAAAAAATATATCAGCAATTAATTGCGTAGATTATCTCATTATGATTATTATATTTATTAAATTCTTTCTAAGTATCATTTCTTCTAATTATTATTATTTTTGAGATCCCTATTTTCTAATTATCAATTCTTCTATTATATATTGATTCTTGAAACCATTCCTAAGTTTTTAATAATATATTGATTTCATGTTTGTTTCATTTCTTGGTATTTAGGCTTCATTTAATATGTTTAATAGATTTATTTACTTGCATTTTTTTTTCACATATTTTGTATACCCTTGAAATTCATTATATATCCTCGAAACTTTTATGTTTTTTCCTTACACACCAAAATATTTCTTAAAATCAGGAAATCGAAATTAACTCAGAAAAACAAATCATAATCCTTGGTTGTATGTTTATTAATTTATGTAAGCCATCCTTTAGCTATTTTTGCCCACAACCATACTTTTTAAGTTGACTCTTCTAATTTGTTGGACCTATTATTAATTAAATTGTAAAAACATTTTTCAGCCATTAATTGCATAGATCATCTAATAATGATATCTATTAAATTTGTATTTGTATGTTTAAACAAAAATTTAAATGAAACAAATAAATTAATTTCACATATAAGTTATATGTTTATTAATTTCTCTAATTAATCATATTTTTGTAAATAACAAATTAAAATTTTGGACAGATAAAATTATGCCTAATATAAGGAAAACACTCTTACTACGTGAACAAAAACATGAAATGCACAAAATGAATATAAATCTAACATATATCTATAAACTAGATAAAGTATAAATAAACATCCGAATCATACAAATAATATTTACTAATAATTTTATAAGGTGTGCTAAGTTTTTTTTACGACTAATAATAATTTTCATATTATGCAAAGTTTCATTTTAAAAATTACTAATATTTACAAGTACCGAAGTCATAAAAATGACTTTTTACCAATAGTTTCCATAAGGTGTGCTAAATTTTGTACTTAACGCTACTCATATTTTCCATAATGTGAACAAAGTTTCATTTTTAAAGATGACTAAATTAACTAAATTCAATAAATATCCAAATAAAATAAATACCAACAAATATGAAATATGCATAAATAAAATTTACACAAATATACTAAATATCCAAATACCCTAAAAATATCGAAAATTAACCTAAAATTATAATTATAATTCACTCATAACTAAAATCCAAAACTAAACTATAAATAACTCGAAAATTATACCTTAATCAAGATGAAAATCCAACTCAAATCAAAGCCACAATCTTTCCTTAGTTAAACTCCCAAATTTGAATACAAAAATAAATAAAAAATTATAACCAACCAAAATGAAAAAAACTAACGAAAAAGGTTAGAAATCATACATAGAGGAAGATCCAATTGAAATCAAAGCCAAATTTTTCCTCACATCCAAGCCCCAATCTTTCTCAAATCTGGAAATTTTTTTTTGTGAAAAACATAACAAAAATGAGAAGTTAGTGCTATATGATGAAAACTGTCCAAAAACTGAAATAAAAAACTTTTTTTGGGGAAGACATACATGGAAGGATGAAAGCAGAGAGGAAGAGGGGTTGGGGTTTGCAATGGCGCTTGGTTTTGAGCAAAAAAAAAAAAAAGAGAATATGGAGAAGAAAAGGAGAGGAATCGATGTAACACCCTAAAATAATTGGGCGGATAGTAACCACCAAAAAAGAGTATTAAAAAAGCTAATGTTTTACAAAAGTGGCGGTCCATGTGCCCGCCTATTCGTGCCCGCCATTAATGTGCGGGCACGTGGATGATGTGTCCGCAATTAATAGGCAAGAACATTTATGGCGGATATGGAGCAATTCTAGCAAAAGTGTTCGCTAGAAGAGGAAAAATGTATACTCACGTGGGAGAGTCCCCGCTCTCTCATTTCCGCCAGATTGTGTTGCTATAATTGATCAATAGTGGCAGATTTTGGCACCACGTGTCACTATTTATAGTGGAAAGTGATATCCGTCAATAATGACAATAAATCCGCCATTATAGTCCGCTAGAAATGAACCCTTTCGTGGTAGTGCACTAACATATATAAATTATAAGGTTATTTATGTATAAATTACTTGAATATCAAATCCCCAAAAAAATATTTGTTAGTCCTCGAGTAAAAAAAATAAAAAAATAAAATCCTAACTCACTTTCGCAGGAATCATCGGTTACACTAAACATGCAATAAGGCTTTAAACCACTAGATTATTTCTAGTGGACGAGTTATAGTCTCGTGAGGGTTTCCAGAAATGTTACCCACAAACATTATTGACTCAATAAAATAAAACCTACTTTAAAAAAAAGAGAAATGCAACTAACAGTGTCACAGTAGTGTATCAATAGACTTTGACAATAATTTAATAGTATCCAAAGGTTAAATAAATTTCATCATCATTTTCTACTTGAAGTGTTTGTGTGCGCGCACGCATAGTCTTATCAACATAACTCTCTATTTCAAGTAAAGACACGGCTAGATAACCTTTAGAAAATACACTTCGACTACAATATCTCATGTCACTCAAAGATTGAGTATTTATCACAGAATAAATTATGGAAATACAAACATCTCACATATAATTATCATGTAAAACATACTTTTCAAAAAATGAAATGATATGATCGCATGGACAAGAATATCAATTACTTTTGATAATGTTGGATCAAACATTATAGTTCTTGTTTATTCAATTTCCACTTCTACGGACCGAACCTTTACTTAAGATCAATTAGGTCTTTATTAGGTTGTAATGAGGTTTACGTTATGGTTGACAAGAATGAAAAATGATATACAAAAATTCTCTGAGAATTGATACACCATTTTCAAATCTTCCTCATATTTATTGTTTGAAGCATCAATTTTTTTTTCCAATGACATGTTTTCCCTTTCTGCACAATGAAACATTTCAGTCTTAAGGATTCAGGAAATATTTAGTTTTAGATTTTTTTATTTGCCCATTTCAAACATATATCCAATCATAGACATTCTCAAAGAAATTAGGTAAGAATATAAATAAAATGGGGTATTACTCCATAACTGGAGTAGGTAATGGGGATGGGGTTAGCAAAGAAAGGTCATTCAAAGGCCCAAAAGGGCTACAAACAGATATTTATTACTGCGTATGCTAAAATGCTAGAAAACGATTCAAAGAAAAGTGCCTATATCAATTCCTAAGTTCTAGTCGGTATTATGACATATTAACTAAATAAACCAAGACATTTTATTTAATGATTCAATTTTGAATATCATTCTGAAGGCAATCAATAAGAGAAACAAGAATAATGAGATCATTAACGAGATAATGCAGACTAAAGAAAAATCAGAGTTTATTGAATAACCTTCAAGAAAAATGAAATGGCTCAAAACTCACAAGGGTTAAGTCTCCACTATTATTCTAAGGCTTTTTAGTTAATATCTCACTCATCAACTTCAAATTATGCTAACTTGGCTTATAATGCAAGGATAGTCGAGTTGAAAACTCTCATGAAATATATTTAACATAAAGTAATATCAAACGTTATGTCTTCCAATTAATATATCAATGTGACAAGTGTTAGGATGTATTTTCTAAAATTTAAGAACATCAAGCACTTGAAAGCATATTCTCTTCATTGGAAAGAAACTTCAGTCTTTGAATGCATTTTCATGTCAAAGATTTTTCACAATTACCATAATCATCTATGTGTTCAATGGAGATTGAGTAGAATAAAGTAATTAATCGATATACTTGTGAAATACATTTTAGCTCAAAAATTTGAAAAATGCACAAAAACTCATAAACCCTAAACCCAAATCTAAACCAAACATTGTCCTCAATATATAAAAAGAAGAATCATGACAAGTAAAGGGAAAATAAAAATAAAAGATGAGGTTAGAGTGATATTAAATGGTGAAATTTTTACCAATTTCGAAGAGATCATTTACTAGTGAAAGTTCGAAAACAGAAGAATAGTGGACTTATCATGAGAAACTGATAAAACACATACAGTACACGAAAAAAATACATGCACCAGTTGTAAGTCAAAATCGTCACGAAGCTAACAAGTATGAGTGCAATTCAACTAGAAAAAATTGACAATCAATTCACACTAACCATAATGACACAACTGAAGCTGAGTTACCTCCCAAGAGTGCTTGGTTTAACAACGTCAGCCCGACACATAGTCTTCCTCACAAATGTTGTACCATAAAATGAAGAGGAATAACATAACGAACACCCTCCCCCAAATCTAGTTAATTAGTCTATGATGTAAAGTAGATCAAAAGTGTCGAAAAAATGTATAACAAAAATTGAAAAAGTTGAGGATAAGTTCAACAAAAAGTAGCAACCACATGCGGTACGACATACACTAACACATTCCAAAAACTACTAGGGCACCATGCAAAATCATAGATAAAATGCAAATGAGTTCGCATTCCTAAGAAATTAGTAGCGACCTGGAACATAAATAGATCACAAATAGTGAAATACAACAAATGATTCCTGCATACTCTTTAAAAGGACATCCTAAGTCTAAGTCAACCCATACCCAACAAATTCAAACTGATGATTCCACGGTTCAGTTCCAGCAGTGATTTACAGGGCTGTCCACTTTCACAAATGCAGTAATTCACTTCAATTCAGTTGATTTCAATGCTCAGTTTGGATCCAATGACTCTTCTAGTCAATCTTTGATTGCTTCTGCTACTAAGAAAAAGGAAATGGCGACTTCCTTTGAAGAGTCACCAAAGTTACCATGATACTTACCTGGAATGCAAGGGGCCTGGGGTCGCCCTACGCTTTCCAAACTTTAAAGACCCTTTCCTACAAATCCAAAGTTGAAATCATTTTTATCTCTGAAACTAAAGCAACATCTTTTACGATCGACCGTGTGCGCATGCGACTTGACTACAGACATTGAGTTACAGTCCCAGCCTTCGGTCTTTCTGGTGGTCTTGCACTTTTTTGGAGAGAAGGTATTTCTTTATCTGTTATTGCTTCCTGTAAATATTATTTCTTATGTTCTGTAGAAAATTATTATGTTCAGGACTCTTGGTCTATCTTGTTCACTTACAGTGAACCCAATCCATCATTGCGCTCCCCATTTTGGAAAAGTCTTTAAACCTATGCTCTCCAACACACCCTCTACTATAGTTATTGGTGATTTGAATGCTATTTTTGCTGCTAAAGACAAAATAGGTGGTAGGAAAGTTACTCCTTCAAAAGTTAGATACCTTAAGGACTTCATGTCCACCCACCACCTTATGGACCTCCCTTTGAATGGATCCCCTTATACCTTGAATAATAAACGGAAAGATCATCATGACATTAAGACTAAACTAGACCGCATCCTGGTTCCTACAGAGTGGATGGCACTCTTTCTATCTGTCACTGGTAGCACTATTAATCCTTCCTCCTCTGACCACATAACTCTTTTCATGCAATTGGTCTCTCATATTAACTTGGGTCCCAAACCTTTTAGATTCTTCCATATGTGGACCAAAGATCCTCGTTGTCACCCACTTGTTGATTCCTTCTGGGTAGTTTTTACTTGAAAAACTAAAAAGCTCAGTTACAATCTCACTCTTTGGAATAAACGGGTTAATATTGACCAGAATATTAAGGACAATTTGACGGCCCTTGATAAACTTCAAAATTCTCCCTTCTACCCATAATGCCTCAACTATCGCTATCCTAGAAGATAGACTTTCTGAACTCTTCGTATGCGAGGAACTTTTCTGGAGAAATAAGTCAGGTAAATCTTGGCTTAAAGATAGTAACAAAAATACCAAAAATTTTCACCTTTCCTTACTTCTTCAACAGAAAAGAAATCATAACCTCCGTCTTAAAGATGTTTCCAATAATTGGCAAACCACACCCTTTTCAGTGGGCCAAGTCCTTAATGACTACTTTGGAAACATATTTCAATCCTCCCTTCCCACTTCCAACCTAGCTATTCTTCAACTTTTTCAGCAGTCATCTTAGATCAAGAAAATGAAGCCCCCTTAGATGTCCTCGATGAAGATGAAATCAGGAAAACTATTTTTGACATGGGCAGTCACAAAGCCCCTAGTCCTGATGGTTTTCATGCCTTATTCTTCCAACATTATTGGGATATTGTCAAGAATGATGTTATCGAGGTCGTGGTCAATTTTTTCACTTCTCGAACCTTGGATCCCAAACTCAATGAGAAATTCTTAGCCTTGATCCCTAAGATGTCTAACTCGACCACCCCGGATAAATTCTGACCAATAGGCTTATATAATGTGATTTACAAAATTATTTCAAAAATTCTTGCAAATCGATTAAAGCTTCTATTGGATCACATTATATCCCCAAATCAAGAGCATTCCTTAAAAGCCGATCAATCTCGGATAATGTCAATTAGGCCTATGAATCCTTATTTCAAATGAAGCACAGTAATAAGAAAAAACAGTGCTGGATGGCCATCAAGATTGACATGGCCAAAGCATATGACAGGGTGGAATGGACCTTTTTGCTTAAAATCATGAAGTGTCTAGGATTTGCGGAGGGATGGATAAACATGATTGAACAATGTATTTCCACTTCATCCCTTCGTGTCCTCCTCAATGGTGCACCCTTGGCCAATATTAAGCTTTCACGGGGTATTCGTCAGGGCGACCCTATTTCCCCGTACCTTTTCATTTTGGTAGCTGAAGCCCTCTCTCGTCTGCTGGCTCATGCAGAGACAAAGAAAATGATCAAAGGCATACATCTCAGATGCCACTCTCCTTCTATCAGCCATCTGCTTTATGCTGATGATTTAATGCTTTTCTGTCATGCCACCCTTTCTGAAGCACACTCTGTGAAGGACATCTTAAACACTTATTGCTCTGCTTCTGGTCAGGCAGTTAATTATGATAACTCATCAATATTTCATAGTTTAAATGTCCACCCCAGATATGCAAAAATGATCACTAAGATTCTTGGCTTTAAGTTATATAATCCTAGAAACAAATATCTAGACTCTCATTTTTTCTTCTCCAAATAGAAGGCTTCAGATTTGAATTCTTGGTAGATAAGATCAACACCAAACTTTCGGCTTGGAAAGTCAAGTTTCTTTCCCAAGCTAGGACAATAGTCATGATCAAGGCGATGATCCATTCAATCCCCGTCTATACAATGCAAACCTTTCTCTTCCTACCAAAATTGACACTCTTGCTTGAAACTTTTGGTGGAATGGAACCTCAGAAGGCAAAGCCAAACTCTTGTGTACCTGGGACCACATCGCTCTCCCCACACATTTTGGGGGGCTGTCTATTCCCTCTGCCAGAATAAAACATTTGGCTTTGATGGCTAAAAATATTTGGCAAACGATCTCTCGACCCTTGAACCCCTGCAACCTTCAACTCAAGGCAAAATTTTTGACCTCTTCAATTTTTTGACCTCTTCAACTCCCAACAGATCTCTTCAATGCCCGTCAGTAAAATTTTTGACCTCTGGATTCATCTTGAAGGTCATCCTTTACATTGGAATACAACTTTGATCCAATATCTTTTTCCTCTTCCTATGGCCAAGCATATCCTTGATATTATCATCAAACCTTCCAGCTACCCTGATTCTCCTATCTGGAATTTCGACAAAAGGGGTCTTTTTTTTTCAGTAAAAAGTGCTACAAAAGCTTTTGTCATGGAGAATCTGGAACCGTCCTCGTCCTCGTCAAGGAATTCGAGTTTATCAGCTTTCCAGACTAGGATTGCCCGTGAACTATGGAAAATTAAAGCTCCTGCCAATGCTTTATTCCTCATTTGGAAGGTCGCCCAAAATCTCCTCCCAACCATGACCAACTTGTCTAGGATACATATTCCTATTGATGATTGTTGCGTCTTTCGCAGACAACACAAGAAAGATGTCACACATCTTTTCTTTATCTATCTAGTCATTGAGAAACTTTGGGTTCTTTCCCATATCCCAATCCAGTGGCCAAAACTAACACTAGTTTCCAATTGCCCCATAGCATTTTTCATTTTATGTGAAGCACAGCTTCCGCCCACCCAACTCTCAAGGAAGAAATGCTATCACAATTTACAATGATAATTCACTCCATTTGGTTTTTGTGTAATAAAATCGTTTTCAATGGAGCCCAATTCTCGATGAAGTCCTTCCTCAGTACCACCTGGCTCACATGGTCAAAATGGCACAAACAATGCTTCCAAACCCCACACTCTGCAAATCACATCTCAGAACCAGGATTTGCACCACATTTTGGACAGAGCGGTTGTTGAAACCCAGAATTATCTTTATCCAAACCCAATTGTCACAGACACATCGCCTCTCCCTCTGATAGTCAGACCTCTAGATTTCAGCTCCTCCAGTCTCAATTCCAAGTCATCAACTACCACAGACTTAACTCTTCCTTCACTTGTCCTAATCCTACTCCCTTCAGGTTAGCCCCTGACATGTTCATAGTTTCTTACGATGCAAGCTTTTATGCGTCTTCTCAAAAGGGTGCTTTTGGTATTTTTGCGACGGATGCTCATGGGGAGATTCGGGAGTGGGTTGCTAATACTTTTCTAGGTAGAGTATATGATAGTACAATGGCAGAGTGTCTGGCAGCAGAATCAACTCTTCTTCTCTTCCAAGCCTGTAACTGGAAGACATGTGTTTTGCTGGGGGGACTCTGGAACCCTTCACTCTATGTTGCAGACTGATCTAGATGATGATAGATTTAATATAGGAGAGACACGGATGAACTATTGTTGGATGTGGCATCCGATTATATTTAATATTAAATCTCTCCTTCATTTGAATTCAGAATGGGTATGTAAGTTTATTCCTAGAGACCTCAACCATGAGGCTCATGATTTAACAACCATAGCTTGACAACGCTTCTGTAATTAGGTTATCTAATGAATATGCATCATACTTTATCAACAAAAAAAAAAAACTTGGAAATGAAGATGACTCTAAAGAGCACCAAATTTTGGAAGTTTTTGAAGTTTAAAAATGCACAAAATATTCACTTCAGCTATTCCTTTGCAAGTTTTGGAAGTTCAAAAAATAAACAAAGACTTTATATTAATCACTGTTACAAAGACTCATGTCCTGTCTATAAGCCACCCAGGCCTACAAATAAACCAAATTAGTCAGCTTGAGACATTCCATTGAACTGATAAGGTCTATATGCTAAGGGGTGTTTGTTATTGCCTGCCTTCAATCTACTTATAGGTCAAACTTTCTTGAATATGTGCAATTCAAGAAAAAAGTACCCCCAAAACATTACACCACTTCAGATTTCTGTGTTGATTCTTTCCTCTGCACTCTGAAACTTCCAATCTTAATGGAAGTAACCCTCAATCCACAAGCCTTGAGAATGACTCCAATGCTACTAGCAAGGGAAGAAGCAGGAGATAAATTTGTAGGCGCTTCCTCTTGAACCCCCTCATTAGGGCCATCTTATTCTTCAGACGAATTGAAGGTCGCTCCAAACTCTGCATATGCAATGTCTTTATAATATGAGAGATCCCAGTCAAGGTGCTCCTCCTTCATCAGATGCAACAGCTCTAGCCATCAATGCACGACTCTGCTAAATTCAAATGTGCCTTGGGCCTTGAGAAGTTTCTCTTCACACCCTCTTGACTCAGCAAACTCCTGTTTCAGTTGCTCCAACTTGCCCGACAAGATTTCAGTCTTGGACTGCTCAACATCTAGCTTATCATTGGCGATATTCAGCTCACTCTGCGCCAGTTGGAACTGCTCCTCAGTGGTTTACACACTCTTTGCATGAAACTCAACATTACCCTCCAACTGTTGACATCAGACAGTCCACTCAGACTCCTTAATCCTCTCAGCATGCAGAGCCTGCAGTTCAGCTACACTCCATTCACATAATCACGGGCAAGCTGCAAGTCATGACAGGTAAGGTTCAATTCTTTCTCTAACTGATCCCTCGCGGACACTGCCCAACCAAGTCAGACTCAAGCGCCTCCAAGTGAGCCTTTTGAGCCTCCGACCCAATAGACATGGACTTCGCTCTAGTATCTGAGAAAGCTTCGAGTTGCTTTCTCAATGACTCAATCTACCCCAACACAAGGTGTTTCTTTCCTTTATCTAAATGATCTCCTAGCGTCTCTCCCACTTGCTCCGGAGCACAGTTCGCCAACTAGTCATTCCTCCTGCTGATATGTTTCTTTGCAGCATAAGAGATGTCAACTTCCTGATGCTAGGCTTGGTTGCTCATCCTTATTACATCAGGAGAAAACCGACTAATCTGAGCATCCAGATGAAGATCGTTTGGAACTGAAATCACTCCAGCACTGCCTTTAGCAGTCTTCACTGCATCGGGGCCCTCATCTACAACTTTCCCTTTCCTCGCAACAACTAACTCTCTTTCACGTGCCGGTCCAGCTTCAATTGACGGAGAAGAAGGAAACGAGTTATTCCTTGGACCAGTCGTCAGTTGAACATAAGGATGGGAACGAGATGAAGCACAGTGCGGGCGACAAGAAGGAGAATCTTCACCATGACGCCGACGGTCAGACGACTATTCAACAATTTTATGATCCAGAGAGAGACAAAGCTCGAAGCCCTTTATTGAAAAAGGACGACCATTTGAAGCTTCCATGCCCGCCTGCAACATCTTATTCATAAACTCCGTCGGCTTGGTGCTCAATTTGGTAACATCCTCCATGCCCACCATTTGCAAATATTCTTCTCCAAGTCAGGAAGAGAGATAGGGGCCACGACTTGAGCATCACGCCCCTAAAAAACAACAATCTCATCAGGCTCTTGCCCAACAACATCACGTCTTTCGGACGAGGTCAGACGCCTGCGGACAGACCTAGACAAAGCACGAGATCTCTTCGGATGCACAGGAGAAGGAAATGCTTCATCTATTTCTGCCATCTTCAAAGGGCTTGGAACCTTGAGTTTGGGAAGCTTCATCTTCCACAAAATAGACACACCTTCAGGCTTTGGATTCTTCACCAGCCACAGTGGGAGCCACGTGCCAATAAGTCCACAACCAGCTATGCTCAACATTAGAAGGCTTAACGACATCCTCTACCTCCAGATGAGGCATGCCATAGAATGCATCCAAAGTTGCTTTATCTTCAGTAGAAAGAGGCGAAATAGAGAATCTCCCTGCAAAAATCACAACAGGTCAATCTAACATGAAGTTAACACAAGCAAGACCGGATAAGGAATCAACTTACTCAGTAGTCCAAATTCACACTCAACGGGATGACCAACAAATGCAAAATATGTTGAGTTCGCCGGAGCCATGAAACTTCTGCCATGATTTAAAATCATAAGGAAATTTGCTAAAGAAATCCAGCGACATCAGCACACACACAACGTGCTCATTTATCCGAGGAGAAGTGAGCAATTGCATTGCCCTAGAAGACACTCGGATACCAGCGTCCTTAGCCCTAATCAGAATGGCGATCAAATTACTCTACCCTTCCTTAGCCCTAATCAGAAGACACCAGATCATCAAGAATCCCGTATGTCTAACTGAGGACTTCCAGATCAGATTCAGAGAGCAACCTCTCCTCAAAAAAATTAAGATTATGAGTCCATTGGGTTGGACATCACTTGGGTTGGACCTATTGAATTACTTATTTTGGCCTGTAAGTTCTAAATCCATTGGGCTTCGTTAATGAAAATGGTGATGGGTTACTGTAATTACTTTGGCTTTCACAATTTATTTTTGATACAATTGGGCATGTGGCAAACTGAGCCTGGTTCATTGGTTCCTTGAGCCTGGCCGATTTGGTTCGGCCCAGTTGGGTTCTTGTCTAGCCTAGTTGCCTTGGGTCGGTTCAGACTGATTGAGCTAGGTTGTTTTTAGATCGGTTCGGTTTAGTCCAGTAAACTGGTTAAGCCATGGATAGACCGATTGTGGTTATTTGAGCCCGTAAGGCCTGTTTGGGCTACCTGGCTTATTGGACTGGACCTCGTTGCATTTTTTGGCCTTATTCAATCCTGTATTTAAGTAAAACTTTTGGATCACTTCAAAACTATTTTAATTAGCTATTCAAAATTTTAAATTTAGGTGAAATTTTATAAGGTAATTAATTTAAGTAAAATATTTTTGAGATTCACTTATGCATTCAATGATCGACCCAAAGAAATGTCATTGTTTTGCCAAGCCCGATTTTATTTTATTTCTATTGCCTTAGTTACTTTCAGAGCACCACTTACACATTACCATGCCTGTCCAAAGACTTGAATTGTAATGGTGTGCTCGGTTTCTCATAAGGGCCCATTTTAAAAATGTAAATTATGTGTACTATTTTTTGCCCTTCGTCTATTTGTTTGCTCCTTAATTAGACAAAATTTGCATGATGTTGATGACTACATTATTTATTTTTCTGTTATCATATCAATGCATTAAAGTTGATGGGATATACATGTATTGATATTAGTTTGTTTTTTTGTGTTATTTTAGTAAATGTTTATTCAATATCTGCCAATTTAAACAACATTCCAGTACTCAATGGTTCAAAATTTGAAAAATAGAAAGAGTATATAGTGATTGTTCTTGGGTGTATAAATTTGGATTACGCGTTTCGTGTTAATGAACCCACTAAGCCTACTTATTCTAGTTCAGTTGAAGAAAATGTTTCTTATGAAAACTGGGAGCGCTCTAATTACCATTAGTCTTATGATAATGAAACATCTATTTCTAAAACTTTTTGTGGTGTTGTGCCTAAGGAGAAAAATGCTAAAGATTTCCTACACAAGGTTGTAAACCGATTTGTTGCATTGGAAAAGGTGGAGGCAAGCATGCAGTATACTGGCAAAGGGAATACATAATGGAAATGCTTAATCTTGTTTTCAAAATGAGGACACTAAAGTTGGAGTTTTCTGATGATCTCCTTGTCCACCTCATTTTGATTTATTTTCCTACACAGTTTGGTCCATTTAAGATAATTATAATACACAAAGGGAGAAATGGACTCTTAATAGATCATTGCTCAGCGTGCCCAAGAAAATGAGCGCCTGAAACGAGAAAAAACAGAAAATGCTCATATGACGACATTTTCCAATGCTAATTTAGGCATCAAGAAAAGGCAAATAAATATTTCTGTTAAAGCTAAGGGAACTGCATCTAATGGGACTTCACAGGCAAATGTGCAATAAAAACATGATAAGGCTGCCACATGTTTCTTTTGCAAGAAAGTGGTTCATGTGAAGCAGGATTGTCTCAAACATCCACTGTTCTAAAAAAAGGGCCTAGGCGGTAGAGAAACGCCCAGATTAATGGCTAGGCGGGGTCTGGGTAGTCTGAGCGGGGTCTAAATGGTCTGGGCGGGGTTTTTTTTTTTTTTTTTGAATAAGACTGATTGTGTTCTTATTTTATTTTTCTTTCCCCTTTTTTGGAAATAAACAATTTAATTATTTTTTATTTAGTATATGTCTGAATGTAGCAAAGGATGATTACTTAATGGAATTATCAAAGGATCTGCTAGTACCAATTTTAGTAATGTAGATTTTATCTAACATGACTGAGGTCATTCATGCAATTTGAAGAAAAATAAAAAATAGGTTTGGATATTTGTCCACAAATTCAACTTTTTATAAAGTACCGATCATGACCAACTTCAGTCATTTGAGTTTTAATAAATTTTGTTCATGATTGTTAATTTTTCATGTTTTTAAAATTTGTATATGTATCTTGGCATTAAATTGGATGTAATTGATAATGTATTATACTTAACTTTTGTAAATTATTAAAGTTGTAATACAAAACCTAAAACCGTCTAGGCCTCTGGGCGCTAGGCACCTGTTCACCTCCCGCCCACCGCCTAGCGCTTTTTAGAACACTGCAAACATCAAAAGTGGCTCGCAAAGGAAGGTGATAATTTTGGTTTTGTTTGTTATGAATTTAATCTAGTTGAGGTACCACGCCATTCCTAGTGGATAGATACTGGTGCAATTATTCATTTAGAGTTGCAATCCTAGTGTTTCCATGCAGAATTGCATACGGAGTCGGAAAACAAATGGTGTTGAAAAATTCATTTACATGGGGAACGACAATAAAACTTGTGTGGAGGCAATTGAAGTCTTTAGATTAAAATTAGAGTCTAGTTTTTATTTGGATTTGGATGAGGCTGTTTATGTACCGTCAAAAGACTGAGTTTAATTTTAGTTTCCAGTTTGGATATATGCGGTTATACTTTTTCTTTTGGAAAATGAAGTTTTAGTCTCTTACAAAATTTCAATGTTATTGGCAATGGATCTCTGATTGATAATCTATATAAGTTAGACCCGGTTCATAGGGAGATGGAGAATCAGGAATGGACCCCACTATCTGCTTAGCCTCAAATAGAAGCATGGTGAAACCCTGAGGACCCTCAGGGAGTATGTCACTCGCTTTAATAACGAACTAACTAAGCTCGACACTTTCAGTGATGATATGTCCGTTACTGCCTTCAAGTCCAGCATCTGGGGAGGTCAGTTTGACAACTTCCTCACCCTGGAGCCTCCGAAGGAAATAGTGGACTTATTGAAGAACGCGCAAAAGTACATCACCCATTGTAGAGATGTTGTCGGCCAAGAAGGGAGGCAAAAAATAGGCCTAGCCATCCCTCAAATCCCGGGACCAGGGAAAAGAAAAGAGGCACGATGAGGAGGACAAGTCCAAAAGGAGGTGAACGACAGCAGGATCGGGTCTGACAAGGTGAAACCTGACAAGGTCACCAACTACATCAATATATGGTACCCCAACTACACTTCGCTCAATGCCACTCTGTCCAGGGTCTTTTCCACTATGAAGAGCTGGGAGGATCTAAAGTGGTCTTCGAAGCTCAAGAGTGATCCGTCAAGGTGGGATAAAAAAAGTATTGCGCTTATCACAAGGACCATGATCACGTTACCTAGGGCTGCCAAAGTCTCAAGAACGAGATTAAGTATTGGGTACAAAAAGGGAGGCTCCAGGAATTCATGAATCCTGATGAAAAACAGCTCCGTGGGAAAAAGGAAGAGCTTACACAAGAAGCAGAGGAGAAAACTGCAGACGTTATCTACGTCCTGCACAGTGAACACGATGCACCGGAATGATCAAACTGATCAAGGAATAAAACAGTTTGAGAACTACGAGTGGGTTTCCACCATGGAGATTGCGCTGTCTAGCACGCCCACATAGGGCATCCAACCCTGGATCTGGCATTGACAGAGCAAGAAATGCAATGGGTTCACTCCCCACACAATGACACCCTAGTCATCACGATCAAGATGACAAAGTGGTGTGAAGAGGTCACTAGTGGATAAGGGGAGTTCATCCAACATCCTATTATTGGAAGCATTCTGCAGGATGCAATTGAGGGAAGAAGAACTAAAGCCCCACAACCAGGCTATGGTCCGCTTTAGTAGTGCGCGAAGCTACCAAATCGGAAGTATCAGATTGCCCTTGGTAGCAGGGGAGTTGGACCTAACAAGGATCTTATGACAAAATTCATTGTCGTAGATGCCTCCTCTACAAACAACATGATTATGGGTAGCCCTTGGCTCCACCAAATGGGAGCGGTGGTCTCTACTCGACACCAACGCCTCAAATACCTCACCAATAATAAGGCAGGGACTATCATAGGTGACTAATCCACCGCAAGAGAGTGTCACTATGTAGCGATGAAACAATCATGCAAATAGTTGTTTCGCTTTAAAAACCCTCTGGAAAAAGACCAACATGCCAAGAACCCACTGGCAAGAGAACTTGACTAGAGAGAATATCATGTAGAACGTATAAAGAAGAATTATAAATAAAGGTACTCACTTTGAAAACGATGACATTTCACACTCAACTCTATATACAGGGCAAACCCAGTCCAACCAAGGGGACCATGATGGCGTACAGTGGCCGAGTCTAGTCCTATTGAGGATGTCGACAACTCACCGCATATAAATGACCTAGTACGCCTAAGGAACCACGACACAACAAAGCGAACTGAACCCAGTCTCATGATAGCTCATCGCGTATGATTAACCTGGTTCGACCAATGGGATCATGATGGTGCACAACGGTCAAGTCTAGTCCTACTGAGGATGTCGACAATTCACCACGTCTAAGTGACCTAGTCTGTCTATGGAATCACGACACCAAAATGCTGACTGAGCCCAGTCTCTTGATGGCTCACCGTGCATGAATAACCTAGTCCAACCAATGGGACCACGATGGCACACAGCGACCAAGTCTGGTCATATTGAGGATGTCGACAAATCTTCCCGTCTAAGTGACCTAGTCCGCCTAAGGAACCACAACACCACAAAGCGGTTCGAGCCCAGTCTCATGATGGCTCACCGCGCACGACTAACCTGGTTCGACCAAGGGGACCACAATGGCACACAGCGGTTGAGTCTAATCCTATTGAGGATGTTGACAACTCGCCGTGCCTAGGTGACCTAGTCCACCTAAGGAATCACAACACCATAAAGCGAACCGAGCCCATTTCTATGACGGCTTACCACATGTAAGGGAACGAGATGGTGCACAACGGCCGAGCCTAGTCTATTCAGGATGTCGACAACTCGCCGCACAAGTGAACTAGTCCGCTTAACAGAGGTCCAGTCCACTTGAACTAAGATGACTTCTTCTCAACCTAACTTCTGTTCAGAATTAGGGTACATCATGAGAGTCTAACCCATTCGGACAAGTTACTTCCCGATAGCTCAACTCTTTTTTAGGAGTGAGCCTTATATTATAGAAGTCCAATCCATTCGGACGAAGAAGACTTTTTCGCAGCCTAACTCTTATTTGGGATTAGGATTATTTATGGAAGTCTAATACTCGAGCAAAGACAACTTCCCTACAGCACAACTCCTCTTTGAGATTGAGCCCATATACTACGGAGGTCCAGTCCATTCGGACGAAGATGACTTCTCCACAGCCTAATTCCTGCTTGGGATTAGGATTATTTATGGAAGTCTAACCCTCGGGTAGAGACGACTTCCCTATAGCTCAACTCCTCTTCAAGATTGAGTTCATATACTATGAAGGTCCAATCCATTCGGATGAAGGAGAGTTCTCCCCAGCCTAACTCCTGTTCATGATTAGGATTCTTTATGGGAATCTAAACCATTTGGGAAAGCCACTTCCTGACAATTCAACTCTTTTTTAGGAGTGAGCGCGTATATTAAAGAAGTCAAGTCTAATAGGACGAAAACGACTTCTTCTCAGTCTAACTCTTGTTCGGGATTAGGATTTTTTAGGGAAGTCTAGTCCTCAGGCATAAACGACTTCCCTAAAGCTCAACTTCTCTTCAAGATTGAGCCCATATACTACAGAAGTCGAGTCCATTCGGATGAAGATGACTTCTCCACAACCTAACTCCTGTTAGATATTAGGATTCTTTATGGGAGTTTAGCCCTCAGGTAGAGGCGACTTCCCTACAACTCAACTTCTCTTCAGGATTGAGCCCATATACTACCGAGGTTTAGTCCATTCAGACGAGAATGACTTCTCCGCATCCTAACTCTCATTTGGGATTAGGATTCTTTGTGGAAGTTTAGCCCTTGGGCAGAGACGACTTCCTTATAGCTCAACTCTTCTTTAGGAGTGAGCTTGTATATTATAGAAGTCTAGTCCATTCGGACAAATATGATTTTTCTATAACCTTACTCATGTTTATGATCAGGGTCCATCATGGGAGTCTAACTCATTCGGGCAAGCAACTTCCCGACAGCTCAACTCCTCTGCAAGACCGAGTTCATTACTACGGAGTTCTAGTTCGTTCGGACAGAGATGACTTCTCAACCTGACTCATGTTTAGGATTAGGGTCCATCATGGGAGTCTAACCCATTCAGACAAGCGACTTCCCGACAGCTCACTCCTCTTCAGGATTGAGTGCATTATTATGGAAGTCTAATCCGTTTAGACAGAGACAACTTCTCCATAACCTGACTCCTGATTAGAATCAGGGTCCATCATGAAAGTCTAACCCATTCAGGCAAGCGACTTTCCGACAGCTCAAGCCCTCTTCAGAATTGAGTCCATTACTACAGTGGTTTAGTCCATTCAGATAGAGAAGACTTCTCCATAACTTGACTCATGTTCAAGACCAAGGTCCATCATGGGATTCTAGCCCATTCGGGTAAATAACTTCCCAACAGCTTAACTCTTTTTCAGAATTGAGTTCATTACTACGAAAGTCTAGTCCATTCGGACAGAGAAGATTTTTCTATAACCTGACTCCTGATCAGGATTAACATTCATCATGGAAGTCTAACCCATTCGGGCATCGACGACTTCCCGACAGCTCAACCTCTCTTTAGGGTTGAGCCCGTATACCATAGAAGTCTGGGGCTCATCGTAGCAGAGACGATCTCCCTACAAACACCCAGACAACGTCTATCCAAGTATGACTCCTCCTACAGGTATGACTTGTGACACCACAAAAACCTGATTCGCTCGGGTTAAAATGACTACTCTGCAATTTAAGCCTTCTTAAATATTAAGTTGGCGGTCCATTTGAGCTAAGAAAGGGATTCCAATCCAAAATACCACTACAAGCATAAGCCAACTACCTGTAAGTAGTGAGGTATCAGTCTCGTGATCTTGTCCAATATAGTATAGTAGCTCCAATCTACCGGTAGCAATCTTACTGGACTAAGTAGAGTCGGAGGCCTCAGTTAGCTCCTTCTCCTTAGCCTCCATTGAGCTTTAGGATGGATAACTCTTCAGTTGCCAATGCCAGATTGCCTCCAAAATCGGTCAGCTTGCAGCCAGCCTAAGTACGTCTTATACGCTCAGAGTCCAACTCTTGGTTGAGCTTGGAAAGCTGTACTTGAAAGGCCTCATAAAGATCTAACTGACGGGCCATCTTAGCACTTTCAGCAGCTAAAACACTCCGTGTCTTAGTAGTAGATCTCATGACATGTGCCAACCGGTCTACGAAAAGTTTCTGCTCAGCTGCCGCCTTGGTCATACTCTCACAGACATCTCTCAAGTCTGCCGACAAATCATTATGGACATCGTGAGCCTCCTCCAAACTCTCTTGAGCCTTTTCAACTGAGACTCCAAGGACGATCAAGCAGCCAACGGACTGTCCAGGTCCTTCTGGGCCTCACCTAGTTGAGTCCCTAAATAGGGTCGAGCAACCAATTGTTCTTCCAATGAACATGCCCTACCACAGTCGTGCGAGAGTTGCTTCTACTGCTCATCATATTTTTGCTCTAAGGAGCATAGTTTATCTCGTACGGACTACACTTTGGTGCCCATCATGCCAACATGGGTCAAATGGGCCATCCCCTGAGTAAGAAAATATGCACAGGATTATGAGCAATAAAGTGAGACCCAACAATGGTATAATAATTACTAACTTACAAGCATCAGATGCCTTGTTCCCTGGGAGAATACCATGGTAAGATAGGAAATGCCAAATGGCATCAGGCACGGGAAAGTGCAGGCCAACCTCAAACATGGCCTTGTACAAGCAAATGAATCCCCCTTCAGAATAGCTTGAGACTTGCCCTTCACAAAGAGCGATGGCTCTAGATTATCAGGAACCTCATATCGCCGAAAGAGATCAGCTGAGTCCTTCTCTGATGTTAGCGGCCTGCTAAATAAGTTCAGCATGCTGCATGGTGATCCCAAGAAAAATGAGGTATTGCAGACATGTCTATATGAAGATCTGAGCTTGGTTGAACTGGAAAAGCTAGAAACGAAAAATAGAAAACTGATCTGGAAGGTCAAAAGATAAAACTACCCCAAAGTAAGCTTATATAGGCTTGACTTATGGGAGAAGTGATTACCTAACCGCTGCAGAATGAGAACAGAAAAGGCGATAAAATACGCAATCATGGCAACACACACTTCCTCACAAATCAGTTAGTAGCCTTGTATGCAACCCACTAACTAGGGGAAGTAACTAATGAGACATCAAATAGTCACAGCCATAGACGTGGGATATGCCAACCCTAATACAGTAAGGCCTCAACACGGTCTCGAGCAGACGCAAACACAATCTAGCCCAGACTCAGCCAAATCACCGTTCTGCCCGTAAGTAAAGTGCCCAAGCCTAGATCATGCTAGCCCAACGTGATGCGAATCTTGGAGCTTGGCTCAGGACAATAAGGCCTGAACGCGGATCTTTAGGCTGTCACAAGCCCAAGATCTATCTCATACGGATCTCTTGGACGGGTAAGATCCTCATGGAGATCTCCTCCCTCCATCACGCCTCGATGATATAGTCAATGAAGGAGTGAAATATTTACTATATAAGGTGAACAAATGGATGAAAAAATTACACTATCAATCTAATTTATAGTCTACATCCATCCTTACTCAGTCATCTGACTTTAGCATCAGAGTACCTTCGGCCACCAAAATGGTAGTCCTTGGCTCACTGTTGTTCATCTTTGCATGTCAAAAATTGATCAAGACGGATTTTGATGCATCAATAGTAAAGAAATCTTACAAATACAAAAGTGTTTTAAGCCTTCGGCAAGTACAAAAGTAATTAAAGCCTTGGGCATTCTTCTTAATTGATTGTACTCGACTCTTCTACACTTACTACATATATATATATATGATGTAGTAGTTTTTCGCTCCCTGCTTTGACCTAGTCCTGCTGACCTGCACAAGGAACGCATGTGAGCCACGGACCACCGTTGTGGTGGCCAATGACACTCCGATGCTAAAGTCAGACAGGGATCTTAGGAAGGTGTAATGATGTAAATAAGGAATTTGTAGCGTACCTTAGCTTACCAACCTCATGTCTTATTTATAGTATAAGAGTCTTGGTTCAACTAGGTCATCGATGGCGTAGTTTAAGAAGGAGATCTTCGTGGAGATCCTTATCTAATTAGAAGTTGAGCTGTAGAAGGGTGTTTCCCTGTTAGCCCTGTGCTCCAATATACGCGGGAGATAGTTCCCAATCTTAGGGTAATCCGTAAGAGAAAGTTTCCCTGTGTGATATGTACTCTGGTATTTGCTTCCTAGTTGGAAGAGGAAAGCTGTTGTAATTGCCTGTCTGAAGCTGGTCCTCGAGATACTTACCTTAGCAGGGCTTACGGGTATCGAGGATGGTTGTGAGATGCATGGGATTAGCAAGCTGTAAGAGTTCGGGTCGATTTGGTGGACCGAGTCGTGCAGGCTTAGAACCGCTTGGGCCGGATAAGTGTTGGGCTGACGTTCGAGCCCGTAATTCCTCGAGATCATCATGAAACGTGTATGGCTCAGGGCTGTGACCGTTTTGGTATATCATCAGCTACTCCCCCAGTTAGTGGGCCATCACATAGGTTCACTAAGTCATATCTTGAAAAGATACGTCGCTCATGATGATTGAGTCGTGCGCTACATTTAATGAACCTGTGTCGGTTCAGTTGAAAAGAGGCGGGAACCTAATCCCTTTTTAGGCCATCTGCTGTGCGGAGACTAACTCTTCCATTTTCTTTGTTCTTAAAGATATTGCTCTGTCCATCCTCTAATTGAAAAGATTGTTCATCTTATTCATGGCTCAACAAAACCTTCTTGATGATGCAACCTTGGCCAGGGTTCTTGAATTTTTTGAAAACAGATTGCTTTTTGAGTCTGGCCTTGCAGAAATCCATACAAAATTTGGGTCCCTAAGGACCTGCCATTGTCTGTTTTGAAGGGTGACCAGATGCCAATGTCGCCGCCGACGGGGTTCATCTGCTTGCACCGCTGGATGCTCCAAATCGGAGTACATTTTCCCATTCTGGATGTGATTTGGGACTTCTTGGACTTCCTTGGAATTCCTCCGGCCCAGTTGGGGCCTAATGGATACGGGATCATTCTTTGGTGTCCACGAGACTCCACGAGTGATCCAGTTACTGAGTTTTCATCGGTTGAAGAGTAACATTGTTTGCAAAATGATGTCATTGGCTTGCTTTGCCAATCTGCCCGATGACTTCAAGTTTTGGCAGAAGTATTACGTCGTAGCTCCTGCGGAATCAAAGTACTTCCAGTTCAAGGGTCGTCTGCTCGAGCGAGAGTTCAAGCCACTTCGTAAGTACAACTTTTTCTTCTAATTTTGTTACGCTAGATTGCATGCTAATCATTGCTTGTGTTTCTTCGCTGGACTGTTTCCCACCACTCCTCTTACCTTAGATGAGCAAAACACTATGGAGACATTTCGAGGTTTGTCAACACAGATTGTGGTGGATGTCATATGTGTCCGCAACTTCATTCGCAGTAGGCTATGGGACAACTGGCATGTGACCCCTACTCTTTACCGGACGTCACGAGTTAAGTGTGAAGATGGGCCCCTTCTAGGAAGAGGAAGGCCATTGGGGCCAAAGCTCTTGTTTTGTCTGACACGGAGGAGCCGATCGAGTCGTTTACATCCTTTGTGAGTTCGAAAAGGTCCCGCATTAGAACTGGGTTGACTCCAAAATGACCCGCTCCTATAAGTGAAGAGGGGTTGAAGACATGTCGAATCTCAGTGCCGCGCAGGTAGAAGCTATGAGTGAGTAGTTGATGCGGGTTGCAATGCGGCTTCTGCATTGTTCACCGTCTCGTTCAAGGCCACATCTCAAGGTGTTGGAGGGTCCATTGGACAACTCGCTTCCTTCCCTTCCTGTGGATCTTGTTAAGTCATCTCGCACTAAAGGGTTGGTTGTTCATGACAAAGAAAAGGTTACGGTGGAGAGCCTGGGACCAATGGCAACTGCAAAGGGTGGTGCCGATGCAATTCCTCATTTGGGAGAGCTCCATCCGGATGCGCGGATAAGTATGTTTCCACCAAACTTAGTGAGGATGAGCACTAAGGTTTGGCATTAGAAAGTTGACATGGAGTATGCTTCGAGGAAGCATATAAGCAGGGATCATAGCTGGCTGATGGATTATGCTCCAAAAATTGAGGAGGATACGCTAGAAGGGCGTATGGATAAGGGTTTAAAGCACCTTCTGCTGGGGATGTCTCATTTGAGCCAAGTGTCTGTTGCTGGGATGGAAGTCGAGGCGGCTCGTGAGAGGGTGTACACCATGGAGCATGTATTCTCACACATGCAAGTGTTGTATTCTGACGCGCTTTATGAAATTAAGTGGCCGAAGAAGCAGGCTAAGGAGAGGAGGCTGGAGCAGTCAGCCGTGGTTGCTGAGACTCAGAGGGTTCATTTGGAAGCCCTTGAGTGTGATTTAGCAAAGGCGGTGTCCGCAAGGGACAAATTCAAGCAAGAGTTGGATCAGACTCGCCGAGACATGGAGGTTGCGCAGGAAGCTGCGGCTGAGGCGCATTCTGAATTGCGGTCACTCAGTGAAGAGAATGCCTTGAAGGAGGCTGACTGGGCTACTCAAAGACAACAATTAGAGTCCAATGTGGAGTTCAATGTTTGGGAGGCGAGGAAGGTCGATGACCAACTCAAATTAGAGAAGCATGAGCTCAGTGCTGTAAAAAACAGTTTGGGTACTGAGCAGTCTCAGGTTTATGCACTGACTGGCAAGTTGGAGCTGTAGGAGCGTGAACTTGCTGACACAAAGGCGTGCGGGGATTAGCTTCTGCAGGAACAAGGCAAATGCAAGTTCCAATGGGTTATACATTGCAGACCGAAGCTGCTGGCGCTGATAAAGGAGCATCCAAAATGGGATCTTGGCCACTACAAGATGTCGTATGTAAAAAGTTTGTTGCCTTTGTGTCATTGGACGAAAAGGGTGGTTTAGACATTTTATGTGTTGGCGTAAGTGGTTTTTGCTGGTAATAGAATGCCAGCTCGTTTGAGTGTGGAGACACTGACTAAGCTATGATTTATCTTTGCAGCCACTGTTTCGAAAGAGGGTGGTGGTCGTGTGGCGAGTTGCTTAGGGCTCCAACCTTTCGAACCATCTATGTCCGAACACAGTGGACTGCAGTTTCAGGGAGTAAGGATTTGGCGGCCATGCTGAAGATCAGTGATCCCATGGCGAGCCGTCGACATCAGTCAGGGACTGACTAGTTTCCCCCCTTTCGAACCATCTATACCAACTCAGTGGGGGCTACAAGTTTGAGACGAAGGGGTTCGACAACCAGGCTGAAAAGCAGTGGCCACATGGCAAGCTGTTGGAATCAGTTTGGGACTAACTAGGTTCACACCTTTCAAATCATCTACACTTGTACGCATCAAGCTACAAATTTAGGGATTTTCGACGGCCATGCTGAAGAGCAGTGGTCTTGTGGCAAACTTTTGGAATCAGTTCGGGACTAACTAGGCTCCCACCTTCTAAACCATCAACACCCATGTAGTGGGGGCTACAAGTTCAGGGTTGTTAACTCGGCGGCCAGGCTGAAAACAGTGGTCCCACGACGAGCTGTCGTAATCAATTTGGGACTGACTAGGCTCCCGCCTTCCAAACCATCTACACCTGTGCAGTGGGGGCTATAGATCTGGGCTTTGATCAGAAGCTTTCATTGCCAGTCGTCACCAGCTAGGCTTACCTGATCGGATTCGGCGACCATTGACCGCGAAGGGGACAATGATCCCTTGCGAGTCGTCATCACCAAGCACGACAATGATGATTAGACTCCAACTTCCTAAACCATCGGGATCCGCGCTAGGTGGACTAGGTGTCTGGATGAACCATAAGTCGTCGTCATCAGTTTCGACTGACTAAGCTTACTTGGTTGGAGAAAAGTTTTGCCCACTTGAGGGCGTGCAAACCTATGTCTGCAGAAGTACTGCATTATGCGAACAAAATTACCTTAAATCATCTGGTGATCCGCAGGTATGATCTGTGTGTCACAATTGACTAGGATTTCTAGTGTTCGTGTCAGGCATGTAGTAGAATACTGTTTGAATAGTACGTCGAGGCCATGGGCCTCGCAGAGGGAGAACTAGGGTTTCCTGCATGAATTACGCTATGTGTATGACATAGATCGCATGGTAGCACATGCATGGCGTAGACTGCGAGATGATTGAGTATTCATCACTCCCCCTCGATTGATGGGGTTGTGCGCAACACCTTTAATTGGACGAACGTGGTCAGTGCAGTTTCCTTGGGAACCGTTGTTTCCTCGTTTCCCATATGGTATTCAATGCTGACAGTTAATGCTGAAGCGCCCGTTTGGTGGACCATTATGTCTATATAATGGTGTTTCTCAATCGTTGTAGGCACTATCTTCTGCAGAGTGTATCTCTTGTAATGTTCTTGCTTGAAGAAAATGCTTTGGGTTTTCCAAAGACTGAAGGGAGATCTTCATCATTGGAGTCTTCGAATTTTCTGACATTTGTACTGACCGAGCACGATGATAATTGCTGTTATGCATAGTCACCTGTTCTTGGTGGGCACGTAGTTGATTCGTTAAGATCTCGTAATTTCTTCTCACATTGCGGAGAAGAAGTACAGACTCTCTTCCAAGGGAAGAGTCTATCGTTTATGTGTTGGTGCCTTACTGCTGCTCTAGAGCATTTAATTTTAGAGATAACACCAGCGCCCAACTCTAGAGTGGTTGCCTCCACCACTTCTTGATTAACCCGAATTTCTCGCTTTGCGCTGGAATTCGGGATCTTGAAACGGAGAGGAGTTGGACATGGTCCACTGGATTGGGCCATTGACTTATGGACGCCCCTTTTGTCTCTTCAACGAGAAGGTGCACTCTACCTATGTCAACCTGATACTTGTCCCAAGTTCACCGGTCCGCTAGAACAAATGTGTGAGTTGGCCGTATCTGGTTGTGGCTTGTTGCGGGGCCCCCGATTGCAAATTTGTACCACCTCAGACCATATGTGAGGGTTGTGTCCGCAGGAGCTGTGTTGTTGTTTGTAGATATCGTGCATCAGAGAGTTCGCATTGCCTACTTTGGATACCTTTGCTCTCTTTGACATCAAACTATTTAAGCGAATCCTTATTCCATGTCGCATCGGATTCAGATGCTTGTAGTATGTAGTAGTTTGTATCCACCTTTTGGCGTCCATCGTTACATCTTTTCAGTAATCAATAAAGTTTGTTTGCACAATTCTTTCTTTATTTCTTGAATGTTTGCAAATCACACAAGCTTTTAAGAACTAAACTTCTACATTAACTATGGAAAGGGAAATAAACAACTGAAATATAATAACTGTTGATAGAGAGAAATTGATCCTGGCCCTGAAGTGAATTTGTATGGCTCTTGTGGATCGTTGGTGGTTTAAGCGGATTGTTGAGCTCCGCTGATGTCATAGAGGCTACTAAAGAGTAAACCTTGTGGAACAGTTAATTTCCGTGCCGATGGAATGTCAGGGGTTGTATTCCCGCTTGCCTTGATTTCCCCGTTCTGCTGGGTTGAAGCGCAGATTGCTCATGTACTGCTTGATTGTCCCATTTTTCTAAAGCGAGCCATTGTTGTTGGGATCTCGTGCGAGTGAAGTGATGCGTCTGTAGTGACTAGGCCTGGTTTTGGTTCAGATTGCACTGTGGGATCCGGTTGGATCAAGGAACATTCTATTTGCTTCAGTGCAACACAATGGCAGACTAGTGCCGTAGGTTGGTCTCCACGTATTGTTCATTCAGAATGGTTAGTGGTATACTTAACGCACTGGTGAAGGGTGGGGACTACTACTTCCATATGGTGGAGCCATGGTCTTTCCAAGATAAGGTTGTAGGTAGAAGATGCGTTTACTACCATGAAGTCCAGAAACATGACTTTTATCAGCTGTGGCTCTCTTGCCACTACTGCTAGCCTTATCTTCATGATCGGGAAGCATTTCTATCCGCTAAAATCCAATCAGCGGGTAGTTTGAAGACGTGAGGTTTTCCTCCTTGAGGTCCATACTGCGGAACGCGCTGTAAAACAGGAGTTGAGTGAGCTCCCCGTGTCCACTAGAGCTCTCTTTACCTCCCACCTTGCAATGGAGACCGAGATGACTAGGGCATCATTGTGCGGCACTCGGACTCCTTCGAGGTCCTTGTCCGTGAAGGTCAAGGTGGTAATGGGGCTTTGAACTCTTGAGTAGCAAATGCGTCTGTCCTCATCCACGGGTTGTGTCGCATTTCCAGCAGAGTTCGCTTGTGGGACCCGTGTGACTGGTCTACGTCTGGTCCAACCCCATGAAGGACGTAGATTATGCCCAGAGTCTTCTCTTATATTTCCTTGACTGACTCCCCCCGGTCCCTAGATCATTCTGGTAGCTTCTCAGAGTTCAGAATATCCTTTAGCTTGCCCTTATGGATCTAGTACTCAATCTCATACCTCTGACTCTTGCAGTTGTTGGTATCATGGTCGCCCATTTTGTGGTACGAGAAGTAGTTGTTGTCACGCTTGGAGGGATCTTCACGCTGCTTTGGGGGCCATTTCAGATCTTCCCAGTTTTTCATGGAGTTCAGACGTCTGAGAGGGTGAAATTGAGGGGTGTCATGGCTCTGGATCCAACGTAGTTGGATGCTTTCTTTGGCCTGGCCCGGCTAGGTTCTGACCTGTTGTCATTACGCTTCCTTTTACTCATTTCTTCATCATTGCGTTTCCTTCTCTCCTTCCTGACCTTAGGAGCGGAAGGCTTCTTCTCACCTTCAACTTCCCTCTTAACAGTCCTCAATTCTTCTAAGGTAATGTACTTTTGGGAGCTCTTAAGGATCTTCGTCATGTCTAAAGCGGGTTCCAAGGTGAGGTCTTCATAGAGTTTTCCCTCATTTAGGCCAGCGGTGAAAGCCGTCACTGCAATTGTCAATAAGCGTCAGCGCTTCGGTGAAACTTGTGTCATACTCTCTGAGCGTCTAATTGGATCTCTGTTTCAGAGATAGTATATAGTGTGGGCCTTTTCGGAGAAGCTGACTTTTGACAAAATGCGTCAGGAACTCCTTCACCAGCGTCTTGAAGGAGTTGACTGACCTCGGCGGGAGGTTGTGGAACCACGTTAGTGCTAACTTCTTCAGGCTATTGGGAAAGGTCCTGCACATCACCGGCTCGGATCCTTCTTTGAGGGCTATTACATTCTGCTAATGGCCTGAGTTGGTGGTCCCATCGTAGAAGTCGAGCTTCAGAGGTGTGAACTTCTTCGGAATGGCCTCGTTCATAATACGATCAACGAATGGAGATACAGAGAGATGGTACAACACGTCTGGGTCATGTGCTACTCTGCAGAGGGGGTTTTGAGGGCCCAGCCTCTATTCCCTGGTGGCCGACTCTGCATTAACTGTGCCACCTAGCAGGGGCTTGACTCTCCTGTGCTTGCTCTCCGTCGTCCTCCTAAAACGGTGGCATGTGCTGCTCATGATCTCCATAAGCGGGTTGAGGATTTTATCGTGCAAGAAGCTCCACCGCTTTGGCGATCTGCTATATTTGAGATGACAACATATCTATCTTGGGGTTCGTCGTTGTTGTTGCTGGTGCAGGGGCGTGAGTCCGTTGCCCGTGCATAACCAGAACCACTAAACGTGGTGTTATAGCGCCAGTCTGAGCGTTTGACGTGTCCCCTAGTTCTCCATTGTTGCGTGATCTAGTGGTCACCATATCTTTGTATTTTGAAAGAAGATGATGTTAGTAAAAGGTTAGGAACTTTGTCGTCCACACGGACGACGCCAAATTGATGCAGGCATTTTCCTCTCCCTGCTTTGACCTAGTCCTACTGACCTACACAAGGAACACACGTGAGCAACGGACCACCGTTGTGGTCGTCGATGGCACTCCGATGCTAAAGTCAGACATGGATATGAGGAAGGTGTAATGTTGTAAACATGGAACTTATAGCATATCTTAGCTTACTAACCTCATATCTTATTTATAGTGCAAGAGTTCTGCTTGGACCAGGCCATTAATGACGTAGTTTAAGAAAGAGATCTTCGTGGAAATCCTTATCTAATTTGGAGTTGATCTGTAGAAGGGAGTTTCCTTGTTAGCCCTGTGCTCCTAGATATGCGGGAGATAGTTCCCAATCTCAGGGGTAATTCGTAAGAGGAAGTTTCCCTATGAGATATGTACTCTAGTATTTGCTTCCTACTTGGAAGCGGAGAGCTGCTGTAATTGTCTGTCCGAAGCTGATCCTCGAGATACTTGCCTTAGCCTGACTTACGGATAAATATATATATATATATATATATACTAGGGTACTTCTCGTGCCGTTGGCACGATAAAAGTTTAACATAATAAATACAGTTTCGTTTATTGATTATCAAGATAAATAAATACCAAAATGTTGGGTATGGGAATCGAACCCATGCCCTCTTGGTGCTTTAAGTTCCATGTGATCCGTTAGATTCTTATATTTGGATAAATCTCAGCCGTCTTTTATCTCCAACCTCAAACACCATCCCGATTTGTAATATACTAGGGTATTCCTAGTGCCGTTGGCACGATAAAAGTAAAAAACTTGTCAAAACATGATCACCGTAAGCTTTCATTCTTCTTATTTGCCTAATCACCACCATCAACAATTGAAAATAAATAAATATCAAAATATTGGGTATGGAAATCGAACCCATGCACTCTCAGTGCTTTAAGTTCTATACATTAGATTCTTATAATTGGGTAAATCCAAGCCGTCTTTTATCTCCCACCTCAAACACCATCTTATTTTGTATATATGACTAGGGTATTCCCCGTGCCATTGGCACGATAAAAGTTTAAAAAATGTCAAAAATATGATTACCCTTAAGTTTTCATCCTTAATACTTACATGTCTAATCACCACCATCAACAATTGAAGAAAAATAAATAAATATAATTTTTTTTGGTATGGGAATCAAACCCATGCACTCTTGGTGCTTTAATTTCTATATGATCCATTAGATTGATATATTTGGATAAATCTTAGCCGTCTAATATCTTCAACCTCAAACACAATTCTGTTCTGTAATATGCTAGGGTATTCCCTGTGCCGTTGGCACGATAAAATTTTAACGTGATAATAGAGTATTTTATTTTATTTTATTTTTCTAGCATCAATACCTTATTATAACTTGAAGAAAAATATGTTATTGATCACTCTTATGTTTTCATCCTTCATACTTACATGCCTAATCACCATCGACAATTGAAGAAAAATAAATAAATATCAAAATATTTTATTTTAACCCATTATAACTTGAAGAAATGTATGTTATTGATCACTCTTAAGTTTTCATCATTCATACTTATATGCCTAATCACCACTGATGCCGTCTTTTTCTGCTCCCTATTTTGACCTAGTCCCGCTGACCTGCACAAGTAACACACGTGAGCCACAGACCACCGTGGGGTGGCCGATGGCACTACGATGCTAAAGTTAGACATGGTTATTTCGAAGGTGTAATGTTGTAACAGGGAATTTGTAGCGTACCTTAGCTTACCAACCTCATGTCTTATTTATAGTGCAAGGAGTCTTGGTTCTACCAGGCCATCGTAGGCATAGTTTAGGAAGAAGATCTTCGTGGAAATCCCTCCCTAATTAGGAGTCGTGCTGTAGGAGGGCAGTTCCCTATTAGCTCTGTTCTCCTAGATACGTGGGGGATAATTCTCCATCGAAGAGCAATACGTAGAAGGGAGTTTTCCTGTGTGGAAGATACTCTAGTTTTTGTTTCCTAGTTGGAAACAAAGAGTAGATGTAGTTGCCCGTCCGGAGCTGATCCTCGAGATAATTGCTTGTAGAGAGTTTACGGGTATTGAGGATAGTTGTGAGACGTGTGGGCCTAGCATGCTATGAGAGTTTGGGTTCGCCTGGCGGCCCGCAATTGGGTGGGCTTAGAATCACTAAGGCTGGATCAGTGTTGGGCTGACGCTCGAGGCCATAATTCATCGAGATCATCATGACACGTGTACGACTCCGGGGTGTGACCGTTCTTATGTGTCATCAGCTACTCCCCCCGAGTTAGTTGGCTGTCACATTGGTTCGCTAAGTCATTTCTTGAAGGGATGCGCCGCTCATGATGATTGAGTCTGAATCGTTGCTTGAGCCACGCGCTGCATTAATTGAACGTGCGTTGGTTCAGCGGAAATGAGGGGAGAAGCCAACATCTATTTAGGCCATCCGCTGTGTAGAGTCTGATTCTTCTACTTTCCTTGCTTTTACAGCTACCGCTCTGATTAGGAAAGATTGTTCATCTTCTTCATGGGTCAAGAAAACCTTCTTGATGATGCTGTCTTAGTCGAGGGCCTGGAGTTTTTCAAAGACAGGTTGTTGTCCAAACTTGGTCTTGCCGAAATCCGTACGAAGTTTGGGGACCTTGAGGATCTGCCGTTGTATCTCCTGACAGGCAACCAGACGCCAATGTCATGTCTGACTGATTTTATCTGTTTGCACCACGGGATGTTTCAAACAGAAGTGCATTTTCAAGCCCTGGATGTGATCTGGGAGTTCTTGGACTTTTCAGGGATTCTTTCGGCTCAGTTGGGGCCCAATGGATACAGGATCATCCTCATAATTTTGCTCAATGCTAAGAAGGTCGGCATTTGCGTAACTCCGCGGATGATTCAGTTGTTGATCTCTCGTCGGCTAAAGAGTAATGTTGTTTGTAAGATGAATTCACCGAATTGATTTGTTAAGTTGCCTGATGATTTTCAGTTCTGGCAGAAGTACTGCTTCTTGGTCCCTACGGATTCAAAGTACTTTCAATGCAAGGGTCGTTCGCTCGAGCGACAGTTCAGGCCGCTTCGTAAGTTCATATTTTTTCTTGTAACTTTGATGTGCTTGATAGTGGACCAATTAACCATCGCTTACATTTTTCTGCAGGAAGGTTTCCCACTAATCCTCTTACCTTAGAGGAGCAAAACGCCATGGAAAAGTTTCGCATCTTGCCGAAAAGAAAGGCGATCGATGTTATAAGAGTTTCCAACTTCATCCGTAGTGGGCTGTGGGAAATCAGGCACGTTTCCCACACTCTATATCGAGAGTCGCACATTAAGTTGGAAGATGGGGCCCCTTCCAGGAAGTGGAAGGCTACTGGGCCAAAGCTCATGTTCTGTCTGATGCGGATGAGCTGTTTGAGACCCTTGCCTCATTCGTAAAGAAGAGGTATCACGTTAGAACTGGGAAGTCTTCGGCGCGACTCGCTCTGGTGAATGGGGAGCGCGAGTCTACTAGGCCAGTTGAGGCCGAGATTGATGTTTTGGGCTTGGAGAAGGATTACCTACGATTGGCAGGAGTCGTAGATAGCTCGAACCTTAGTAACACACAGGTCGAGGCTTTGAATGACTATCTGGTGCAGGTTGTGATGGCAGCTTCCGCTGGTACTGATTCGCGTGGGGCCACTCCGATAGAAGGGTTTTGTGAGGATTTGCCTGAGGTGGTAGAATCTGATCGCCCCATAGTTGTTTCGCCTGATAGTGGTCGCGGTACCGGCCGTGTCTCTTGCAGTTCGCATTGCTCACCGTCTCGCTCTAGGCCTCAGCTAGAGGTGTTGGAGGGTCCTTTGGATACTTCGTTGCCTTCTCTCCCTCTAGATCCCATTGAGTCATTTTGCACAAAAGGGGCTGCTGTTGTTGACAAGGGAAAGTCCATGGAAGAGAATTTGAGGACGATGGTGACCATGAAAGGCGGTGCCGGCATACTTCATCAAGGCGTACGGATAAGCTTGTTTGCACCGGATTTGGTGAAGCTGAGTTCACAGGTCTGGCACTAAGAAGTGGACGTAGAGTATGCTTCGAGGAAGCATATAAGCAGGCGTCACAACTGGCTGATGGATCACGCTCCAAAACCCGAGAAGGATTCGTTGGAAGGGTGTATGGATAAAGGCTTGAAGTACTTTATGATGGGTATGTTTCATTTGAGCCACGCGGTCGTTGCTGGGACAGAAGTTGAGGTGGCTCGCGAGAGAGTATACACCTTGGAGCATGTCTTCTTGCATATGTGGACATTGTATTCTGATGCGCTCTGTTAAATTGAGCGGCTTAAGAAGCAGGCCGAAGAAAAGTGGTTGGATCAGTCAACCGCGGTTGCTGAGGCTCAGAGGGCTCGTTTGGAGGACCTTGACCGTAATCTGATAGAGGCGGTATCCGAATGGGACAAACTTAGGCAGAAGTTGACCGTATCCGCCGAGAAGTTGAGGTTGTGCAATAAGCTGCGGCTAAGGCGAGTTTTGAATTGTTGTCTTACGTTGAAGAGAGTATTTCGAAGGAAATCGACTGGGCTGCTGAGAATAAACAATTGGAATCCAATGTGAAGTTCTATGCTCGAGAAGCGAGGAAGGCCGAGGACCAGCTCGAATTGGGGTGGCATGAACTTAATGTCATGAATAGCAGTCTAGCCACAAACAGTCTCAGGTAGACACGTTGATTGGCAGGTTGGAGCTACTGGAGCGTGAACTTGTTGACGCAAAGATGCGGGGGGAAGAACTTCTCCAGGAACAAGGCTAATGTGTGTTCCGTTGGGTTGTACATGGACGACTTAATTCTTCCATTTCTGTACCCTCTCCTGATAAAGAGTGAACTTTGTGTGCTTGTACTCTTTTTGTCTTTGACCATTAATGAAAACAGTTTTTTTACGTTCTGTACTTGTTGTCTTTATTGCATTTTTTTTGCCTTGTCGTATTGCTTTGGCATAGGTTGGTTGAATCAATAGGACGTTGACTGGTTTGTCTGTGGTAGAGAGCTTGACCACTTTGTGTTGTGAATGATTCGAGGTCACCGCGATATAGTCATGTCGGATAGTGGGCATGTTACAAATAGTTTAGCTGGGGGTTGAGTCGTTTGAGCTGTGCCCTGTCCCTAGGGTAAGCTGCTTGTGGCTTACCTTGCTTGTGTGACCGGTCGGTTGTAGCTGTTGCTGTGAGTGAGTTGTGATGGACGAACGTGCGTGTCAGGGTGTTCGTGCTGAGTCAGGCGTCGTAAGATCGGGTTGGCATCCTAAGTAGCTTTTATCTGGGCACTAGCCATACGATCTTTGTATCGGCGTGAGTGGCCTTCGCTTAACATTAGAATGTCAGTCTGTTTGAGCGTGAAGACGCTGATTCAGCTAGATTCATGTTCGCATTCGCTGTTTTGAAGGGAAGCGGACGTCGTGTGGCGGGCTGCTTGAGGTCCCAACTTTTCAAATTGTGTATGTCTGAGCCATGTGGCCTACAGGTTCGGGGAGTAAAGATTTGGCGACTAGGCTGAAGAGCAGTGGTCCCGTGGCAAGCTGTCGGAATCAGTTCGGTATTTACTAGGCTCCCACCTTCCAAATCATTTGTTCGAGCATGGCGGACTACAGATTCGAGGAGTAAAGGTTTGGAGACTAGGCTGAAAAGCAGTGGTCCCATGGCAAGCCGTCGAAATCAGATCTGGACTGACTAGGCTCCCACCTTTCGAACCATCTACACTCTCCCCGCGCGGTGGGGATTACGAATTCGATAGGGGTTTGGCGTCTAGGTTGAAAAGCAGTGGTCCCGTGGCAAGCCATCGAAATCAGTTCAGTACTGACTAGGCTCCCACCATCGAAATTATCTACACCTGAGTGCACCAAGCTAGAAATTTGGGAGTTTTTCGCGCGGCCATGCTGAAAAGCAGTGGTCCCGTGGCAAACCGTCGGAATCAGGTCATGGCTGACTAGGCTCCTACCTTTTAGACTATCTACACCCTCCCAGCCCAAGTCCAGGTTTGGTGATTTGGCAGTCACGCTAAAAAATAGTGGTCCCGTGGCGAGCCATAGAAATCAGTTTAGGATTGACTAGGCTTCCACTACAAGAAATTTTGTAATCAATAGCGTTTAAAAACCGCTATGGTAGGATACCATAGCGGTTTAGTAACCGCTATGATAGCCGGAGCTATAATAGACCCAGGGGATTTTATAGCGTTTCAAAACCGCTATGGTAGCCTCTGCCATAGCGTTTTAAAAACGCTATAGTAGACCCTAAAACCGCTATGGTAGACTCTACCATAGCGTTTTAAAAACGCTATAATAGCCTCTAAAACCGCTATGGCAGAGTCTACCATAGCGGTTTAAAAACGCTATGGTAAGTCTACATAGAAATTTTTTTTTTTTTTTTTTTTTTTTTTTTTTCTTTTCTTTTCTATCAACTGTTAATTATTTTCAACTCAAAAGTATAAACATTCACATTATAGAATCCAAATAGGATCACTAACAACAAAATTATAATTTTTTTGCTATCAACTCAAAATTACAAACATTCTTACAACAGATGAATGTGCGAGTAACTCAAAATTATAATTCTTACTTCTAGAATATAACTGGAAGAGTATTCTCACTTGGTATTTGTCTATGTACATTGTTACAACAGATGAATGTGCGAGTAAAATATTGTGCATTGCTTTGTATGGTTCAACAGATGAGTTTCCTGCACTGCAGTTATATGCTCCTGGAGGCGAACATCGCCGAGGTGGAAACTGTCCATAACCATAAGATGATATGGCCATTATATTTGGTTCATTGACAGTGGTCCAATGGGAGATTCGGTCACCAAACTCTCTGAAACACACATCTGCAAGGGCTGTGAAGTCCTCACTGGATGAAAACAAATCAACATAAAAACGGTCAGAATTATATTGTATAGTTCATATGTAAGATACATAGTCAAAAAAAAACAAGAGGGGCATAGATTAATGTATTGTAAGGAGCGGATGTGAAATTACACGATCTTTGGGCTCAGCCATCCTTCATATTCATCTTCAAGTATTTGTGGAAAATCTAAATGAGAAAGCGTAGCATGCAGTTCAATACCTACAGTTCATAGAAAATATATATCAGAAAATCATCGCCGTGTCAGTTTGTTGGGGTTTCAGTCTCCACATTGCGCAGATACTGTTTCCAACTTAATTAAACACTTCAACTAATCTTAGACTGTTTAATCCACACATTTCATTAGGTTCAAATGGCTGAAAAACGTACCATGATAAACCAGTTCATTGATGAGATTATTGTAATACTCCAGAGCTTTTGGGTTGACGGCTCCTCTTCCATCTACAAGGACCGATAATAGTAATGTTACGCTAACAAAAAAGATACCAATATGGCTAATTAAGTATGATTAGGTTGTGCATCGTACTAGTGTCCTGGATATCAGTGACTTTTGACAGACTGTCAGGAACTACACAAAATGATCCAGCAACATTACGGATATTATGACAGAAAAAAAAAAAATGGATAAATAGATACTAACTTCCATCAGCTCTAGGTAGCAGATATTATGACCGTAGAACCATATTGTAAAGGTATTACTTTTTATTTCATCTCTCTTGAATTTTATTTTATATTCTTAATTTCTTTAAGGTTTATACCTTGCTTCTAGACTATAATTTTCTATTTGAAATTATATGTTTCTCATGCTATTAGTAATTGTTGTTTGAGAGGAGCCTCCCAACTTGCCATGAATTAAGAGACATATAGCATTAACATCTCTCAACTGCAGATCAGCATGGACATGAAACAAACAAAAAAATTAGCTTAAGTAAGCACAAGAAGAGACAAATGAGAGATTGGAAATGCAGAGGATCAGTTTGTTAAGAACTGACCTACTTTGTTCTTGTTTCTGCAGAATTTGGAGTTCCAAGCAATGCAAGATCAGCACCAGTGTCAGAATTGGATAAATCTCTGTATGTTGTGGAACCAAATCTTGATATGAGCTGCCTGTTTCAGTTCCAGAATCTGACAAAGACTGAGATTATGTAATACCAAAGAAGTTCAGTAGTAGTAATTCATAACCAAAAGATGTAGACAGAGAAACTATGGAATGTATTAAAATTGTTGTAATATGTACAAGTGGAGAGGAAAGTTACAAGTAGGCTATTCGAGTGGCCATACACTCCCAAGAGCAAATGCTCTGATGTATATTTCTATTACAATCAATGAATGCCTATTTTCCTTCCTAAACTATTATTTATAGCAACATACTAACACTGACAGTAAGATAACAGAGTACTCTGCATTAACAGAGCACCTAACAGAATGATAACAGGAGTTGTCATCAGAAATCAGTGAAAATCCTCGTGAGAAAACCAGTCCAACTCTGGAAAGTAACATTTTTAAATATTCACAACAATTCCCTCCGAATGTTTAAACTGATGTAAAAATGTTTAGAAATAAGTTCGTCAACCAAAAGTTAAACAGAGGAATTCACTCTCGATGTCTGCTTCATACTAAATTATGATGCAGTATTTTTTGATCTTATAATGCTCACATGGAACAACTTTCTAAATATTGATTTCAATAACAATGTAGCATGGGATTCCTTGTTGTGCAAAAGATTGAGAACTAGCATAGTTTTCAATATGATACAGAGATCATTACAACTTACCTCGCTTTCTCTCGAGCTCTTGATCAAGCTCTTCTTTCCACTTCATTTGTCTCTCAGAAAAGTTAGCACTGCAAGTAGTAAATGCTTCACTGTAAGATGAGTAAGAATTATACATTTACATATTATTAACATTGACTCAACAAAAGCATTAAGCAATTAATAAACCTTGGATTTAGTGGTTGCTGTTGAGAATCAATAAGTCCTCTCCATTCACTCAGCTGAGGCAAAGGAATATCCTGCAAATTTTTATTATCCATAACACCAAAACTTGACTCACGCCTGCTATTACTTCTAGGGCTTGTCGTAATGGCTGCTTTGGATGGCACTGGTGGAGTACTACCTGTACCCCTGCCAGGTGACCTGTTGTTGGGAGGTAACTTCAAATAACTGGCATTGCTATCGTCGTGTATATTCTTGAGAGCACCAGGAGGACTAGAACCATTCAAAGTGTTATAATAATCTTCATCTAATGGTGTTTGCATCCTCTTCAGCTCCAGGGCCTGCAATTTTAATATTTGGAAAGCAACAATCAAAGAACTGAAATTACAAAATGACTCCCGATCATTTTCGCATGTCATGAAAGAGATTGATAATCGTAAAAGTGATACCTTCTCATCAATGAAGGCTCTAATTTTCGACTCTGTAACTTCATCATTATCATCTTCGGACACTGATTGCCCACAGGGAAAGGTGAAGTCTTTTTCATCCTTCCTGGATGTTCTGCAGGAACCACCAGCCCCATCAACTATATGGTCAGCTTTGAAGTTCATTCCTCGTCGTTCAGGTTCTGGACTTTCATCAAACTTGCACTGCCGGTCTTCAGAGGGCTCACACATAGGATTGAAACTCTAAATTCAAGCAAACAAATTCCCAGGTAGTTAGCAACTAAACCTCATTTCTCAACCTAAAGACTACCATGTCAATGATGGAAACAGAATTTGCTAAATACCTTGTTAAAATCATTAGACATTAAGCCAGAATTGAACTTTACTGATGCACGAAATCTTGAGAATTGAGAATTGCAAGGTTGACTGCATCAAAATTATGAAAAATTAATATTCAGCTCAAATTACCCGTAGCAATTCAGATGCAGCTGGCCTCATGTTTGGCTCCCTGTCATCACATTACAAACACATTAAAATCTTGAAAAGAGAAACTCAAGTCCAATTAATGATCATGTGACCTAAATTTAAATGTGAATGTTGTTTGATTTGGTTTTCAAAATTTTCTACAGGAAATTTTATGAAACTATGGCTTCTGAACCGAAACTTGCAACATTTTGGAATTGGTAAGTCAGCACATTAGAGTCAGTAGTACAAGGGGTATATTTGAGCTTTTCATCTTTTTGTTCTTTATTCAAAATGTGGGAAAATACTAAAATGCCTATAAGGTAGCAATTGTTTCATGAATTTCATATGAAACAAAGTATGATGAATTATATGGAGTGGTTATTTGTGGAAGAAGGTCAAAGTAGGCTTGACGTTTAATATTATGTAACACATGAATACCATTACTAGGTCGTCCTATAGGTGACATCTACATGGATTAGACACCTTGTGACGACCTCGATGGTGAAAATTGCATGGTTTACAACGTTGGGAAATTAAAATTGAAATAAACTCGACCAATTTAGGTTTTCATAGAAGGCTAAATAAGAGTGACAGATAAAGAAGGACATTTCAACAACATACTCTTGCAGACATTTCAAAAGAAAATCCTTTGCCTCGAATGAAGGATGATCAGGAATAGGTGGATGAGACTTTGTTGTCCCTATATGAAAACTAGCAGCAACCTGAAAGAGAAATAATTTTCAGCATAACTAGCAAGAAAGTTAGAAAATGTCAAAATGAACACATCCAAAATAGATAGACTAATAACAAAGAGCATTTTTCTTTAAGATACACCTCTTGGTATTGTTGGCTCCAAGGAGGCTTTCCGGTAGCCATCTCAATAACAGTACATCCAACACTCCAAATATCAGCAGAGCTACACATTTTTTTTAGAACAAATCAGAAAACTTGAAATTCTTCTGGTGAAAAACCAAACAGTGACATGAAGAAATGGAAAACTGATGCAGTTAACAGAACATCTTCAGCACACCATTGCAAAGCAGATGTCTTTCGTTATTTTGACATTGTGAAAAGAGGAAGGTATTACAGAAAAATGTTTGTTGAACTGTTGCTGTGTATACTAGATTCCAATCTATCTTACAACAAGATGCCTTTGAGAGATAGAAGCAATATGCAATTATATGATGGAAGACATTGTGCACACGGCTAAAAAAATCAGCATTTGAGATTGAAAGTCATGGTTTATGATTTATCAAACTATCACAATTTCTAGCAATCTATTTGGACCAATTGGCCTACTAAACCCTGAGCAAAGTCAATATAAACTGAGCATTCAATATTTTAGTTGGAATACCAACTATAAGAGACATGTAGAGTAGAATGGCATATTGGAGCACTGGAGGCCGAAGAATAGGAAGTGGAGTAGAAAACATATTTGGTCACTTGAAATATGTTTACTAGGTGATGCCAAATTTACCTCTCCATGTTTTTGTATTATGTTAAGCTTATAAAACCGTGTAAAAAAACCTAAATATTGAAGCATTCAACATTTTAGTAAATGGTGCCTGGATCTGCACCGTATAGCATTGCTTCTTAATATTATCTGAATAACAACGAAACCAAAAATTTTATTGTAACTGTCTCAGGTATCTCAAACCTCAGTTCTTTGGTCCTCCAAATGTTTATCTTTTGAACCCAAGCGAGATGTTCACTCGATTCAAGAAAATATTGCCTTCCTATTTGGAATAAATTGCAAAGGGTGCTTTTATTCAGTTAATTCAACCGAATCATAGTGAAGTGATAGTAGGTTAGTGTGTGACTCGATACAATACCTGCATATGGTTGAGGTTATCCCAAGGGATCTTCTCCGTGACTAGCTCCCATAGTATTACACCATAGCTGTACACATCAGACCTAAAGGTTTCCAGGTCATCAAACAAACAGAACAAGAACATTTGTTGAGTCGTATAAATGCAAAATCAAAGATAGATATTTCTAAAACCTTAAAATTCAACTTACTTCTCATCTGAGCTCTCATTACGAAGGGGGCAGTGAAAAACCCATTAACAGATCTACAGCAAATAACACGCATAAGCTCTCATTCAAACTAAACCCATCATAAAAATTCAATCTTTATTCAAAATTTCCAGCTCAAATAACAAATGAAGCAATACCCAGACACTAAAATTGAAAGATCTTCAACAATATAAAATACCCATGATTACCTTCTAAAAAAATGAAGAAACAGCCCATAGATCTAGAGTGATTTACCTTCAAAAATTTATATTGCACAATCATCATGAGTACTCACTGTCCCCAAGGAATTGATTGAGAACTTTCAGGTGGTGACTCGAAATTCGTTCCTTCTATGTATATACTTCGGTAAACCAAACTTTGAAAAGAACTTAGCCACAAAAATGTCAACCAAAATTTGAATCATTGATACATTTATAAAGATTTTAATGTCAAGTTTGTATTGGCATATAAAAGAAAATTTGTTACTTAAAAAAACACATGAGATAGACTACAAGAAAAAGGCATAAAATAAACTGACCAGAATAACAAACTAAATACTTAAATGGGCAATTATCCCAATAACTCCATAATCCACAAACAGACTCCCCTAAATTCCAAAAAAAAACCCTACACCAATTGTTGGTTTCGCAAGATAGTCAGAGGGTGGTTTTCCCTAAAACTAGATAGGAAGTATGGTAAGTGAAACAGAAACCAATGAGCAAAACAAACTTCATCTCGTTTGTGTTGAATCTTGATATCAATTTTAGGTTTCCCTGTTTCTTGAAATCCAGAGATACATTTAAGCTCATCCAGCATCTTGGTCTATTCAGAAGGACACTCAAATAAGATGAAAGAAATGAGAGAATGATGGAATAATTGCAAATTTTAGGATTAAAATTTGATTTACAAAACCAGATCTACTGAAAAAGAAGATGTAGAAGAGTATATACCTTAACAGGACCAAAAATCCCAACATCAGTGGTCTCACCAACCATTACTTGGACTTTAGATCTTGCTTGAGAGGATGAATCGAGCTATATTTTCTTCTTACATTTTGTTGAGGACCCAAGGAGGAATTACTTATTGTTCCCTCAAGTAAAGTTGGAGACACAAGCTTTTAAGGCAGCATGTAATTCCTTGAGATGGCCATATTTAGGCTGCCTAATCATACCTACATTTATCAGCAAAACTAATTAATGATTTTCAATAAAAAAAATAATTATATATATATATAACAAATAAAAAAGGTCTATTTAGAAATCCATCTCCTTACCATACTCGTCGAGAGGGGCTTGATCATAATAACTTGTTGTCACATATGAAGATCTTGTTCTTCCAAAATTCATTCCTCAGTGGTATTAAGTTTACAACTTAAATCTGAGGACTCTTGAAGCTGAGTGTTATACTTTTCTTGCAAATCTTCAATTTATTGTGAACAAAACGAGGAAAATACAGTCACTGAAATGATTTCACATAACTCGTAGCATCATAAAAAAAAACAGTTAAATAAGCAGTCTCACCTTTAGATTCGTTTCTAATGTAATTCCCATCTGCTTTATCTGATCAGCCATTGCCTACCAATGAAAATAAAGTACATTTATGCAAATAGGTGAGCATAAAGAAGCAAAGTTACCTCTTCCAGATTTATCAAATATATAAACGAAATGACAGACATTCAGTATTCACTAAACAAGGAAACAGGAAAATCATAAAGAAAATGATACAGTATATAGAAAGAGCTAAATAAAGTTGTATGGGAAATGGGATTATTCTAGTGATGATTATATAAATGTCAACTAAACAAAAAGGACGAGATTATTTTCATTTGATCAATCACTGCCCTAACTGCATAAAAGCTATTTCAAGGTTTAAGAATAATAACTTTCATTGCTAACTTGCAATATAAATCTCTAGTTAAGGCAATGACACCTAACATAGATGTAAGAAATTGGGCATATGTATCACAGGTCTATGGTTGATACCCTGCCACAGAATATTATCAATCTGAGATACGTAAACATAGAACAAAAATAGAACAAACATAAACAAATCTCTACTCGAGAAATCCAAAAATATGAGAAACTAGCAAAGTGTTAGATAATCCCTGGTCAAGATTGCGTTAGAGAAGAACTTAGTGTTTCCTCAAGACAGTGAACAACTGGTGACACAGTCGCAATGATACATGTTTTGGCTTTCATATCAAAAAAATATAAATTTTACCCGTTTTCTACCAAAATTGTTAAAATAAAAAATATGGGTTTCATCCAACATAGCTCAAATTCATCAAATGTATATGAAAACCCAAAAATCCATTAACACAAGCTATAGATCTATATTTTTTATTGTAAAGATTGTAAAGATTGTGCTATTGTAAAAATCCACTAACTTCAATTGTAAAGATTGTGCTATGTAGTGTGTGTCAGCTATAATTAACATTGACAATGCTGGAACAAAATAAATGGGCCGTCTTTCATGTGTCCTTATTGTCTTAAAATGCTATAAAAACAAAAAACCTTGTTCCATTTTGTCTCAATTCAACATGTCAATTAGCCTAACTAATATGGTTGCTGTAAAATCAAACAAATGAAACAAACATAACATAACAACAAACCCAATTGCCAATCAAAACCAAAATCTGAAAATCAAAACAAAAAATAATTCAATACAAATTGGGAACTAAGTGAGTGAGTGAACTTTACCTTTGGTGGGTGAGTTCTGATTGAAGAACAGTAGAGAGTGGTATGAGCTCCATTGATCTTCGAAATAATGAAAGTTGAGTCCAAATCAAACTTGGGAACAAAAGGGTGTCTGGAGTGTAAAAGAATCAACAAGAGAAGAGAAGAGTCTCAAGTGGTTCAATTTCTAGTCAGTGTTCTTGTTTTTAACCTTCACTTAGTGATGAAGCTTATAGTGTATACCCATGGATCTCATTGATTTGAATTAAACAATCGAACCCCCGAATATCAAAACTGAGCCAAAATTACTGAAATTGAGATTAAAGAGAGAAAATATAAAGGACCTCACGGAGGGATTTGACAGTGGGTTTCGATTCTTTTGTATCTGATGGCGAGATGGAGAAGAGGAGGCCATCATGTATCTGTTGGTGGCTGCAGATGGACCTGTGGCTGGCGACTTGAAGAGAAGGCTGTCGAGATTGTGTTTGCTGCTTGCATGGAGGAAGAAAGGGCGATAAGGAGAGGAAAGCTTTGTTACTTGGCCTATGGATCTCTCTCTACATCAATTTCTTTGTCTCTCAATTTCTCTCACCCAGGGTCTCGCTCCTATTCTTAAGTCAAAGAAAATTAGGGATTTCAGTAACCCTAGCTCCAAATCAATTGAGACAGACAATGGAAGAAGAAGATAAACAAATAGGAAAAGAAAGACAAAATGAGGAGAGCAAAGAAGAGCATCACAAAGAGACCGAGAGAGGGATAGTCAGAGAGAGAGAGACAAGGCGTTGTGAGGGAGAGCGATCGGAGAGGGAGAGGGAGAACGATCGGAGAGGGAGAGCTGAATGCAGAGGGAGAGCAGAATGCAGAGGGAGAGGGAGACAGATCGAGCGGGATTCTTCTTCCTTCCTTCCCTCTTCTTTGTTAGCTTTTATTTTTTCTTTCGATTTGCGCGGGATAGTTGGCGCCCAGCGAAATCAATCCCGCCTTCACAACATTTCATTTAGCGCACAAATGAAATTGGATAGATTGCTTTTTACAATTGTTTACACTGTTTCAATAGCATTTTGTAGCTTTTGTGTAAAAACCGCTATCCTCAAAAGCTATAAATGCTCATTTTTGTTGTAGTGTTCCACCTTCCAAACCATCTACATCCTTGTAGTAGGGGCTACAGGTTTGGGCTTTGATCATAAGCTTTCATTGCTGGTCGTCACCAGCTAGGCTTACCGGATTAGATTCGGTGATCACTGACTGCGGATGGGGCAGTAATCCCTGGCAAGTCGTCATCTCCAGACGTGGTAGCGCTAATTAGACTCCCACTTCCTAAACCGTCGATGCCCGCACTAAGTTGGCACGGGAAATACCCTAGTATATATACAAAACACGATGGTGTTTGGGGTGGGAGATAAAAGACTGCTGAGATTTAACCAAATATATGAATCTAACGGATCACATAGAACTTAAAGCACCAAGAGTGCATGGGTTCGATTACTATACCCAACATTTTTTATTTTATTTATTTTTCTTCAATTGTTGATGGTGGTGATTAGGCATGTAAGTATAAAGGATGAAAATTCAAGGGTGATCATATTTTGACAAGTTATAAACTTTTATCATGCCAATGGCACGGGGAATACCGTAGGCATAACATAGAATTAACAAAATTGAAAATCCCCGTGCAATTAATAAATAATTTTGTTATGCTTAACTTGGGTTTAACATTTGTGTCATCTAGATGACGATGTCTACTTGTGAATACATATCCATTACTTCAACTAGCTACGATTTTGAATAATTATTATGTATACAAAACATGATGGCGTTTGGGGTGGGGGATAAAAGACACCTGAGACTTATCCAAATATAAGAATCTGACGGATTGCATAAAAACTAAAGCACCAAGAGTGCACGGGTTCGATTCCCATACCTAGCATTTTCATATTTATTTATTTATTTTTCTCATATTTCAATATCTCTTACACTATTTCAATTTCTCATCTCTTAACCCTCACTTACACTTTTTCATCTCTTACGCTTTCAATTACTCATCTTTCAAGTATAAGTTTATTATTTTTTATTTTAAATCTATTTTGATTTGTACACATAAATTTATAATTGAGTGTTCTTTAGTATTTGTCATCGTGTTCAATTTCAAATTTTTTGGGAAACTATGAAATACATTTTATATTGTGAAATGAGTGGCTTTGTATTGTAACTTGTATGTGTTCCAATTGATTTATTGGGCAAGGTGAGTGTGTTCATGGTGACGTAGGCACAAACGAGTTGGAATGTCACGAAGTTTATCCAAAAAATCGTATCGTGCCAACAACACGGAGGACACGCTAGTTATATGTACAAAACAGGATGGTGTTTGGGGTGGGAGATAAAAGACAGCTGAGATTTAACCAAATGTATGAATCTAGTGGATCACATAGAACTTAAAGCACCAAGAGTGCATGGGTTCGATTCCCATACCTAACATGTTTTAATATTTATTTATTTTTCTTCAATTTTCAGAGGCATACAAAGAGACTTTTCAATAGTAAAAGCCCAGAGAGACACTGCGAAAAATAAGCCGCAATGAAAATATTTAACATCGTACGGTAGTGCCAACGGCATGGGGAATACCCTAGTCTATATTACAGAGCAGGATGGTGTTTGGGGTTGGAGATAAAAGACGACTGAAATTTAACCAAATGTATGAATCTAGCGGATCGATAGAACTTAAAGCACCAAGAGTGCATGAGTTTGATTCCCATACATAACATTTTTTTAATATTTATTTATTTTTCTTCAGTTGTTGATGGTGGTGATTAGTGTCAACTATTTTCATCGTGGCTTGTCATTTGCAGTACCCCTCATGGCCTCATGTTGATAACCCCTATGGTCTGCCATTCGAGGCATGTCATGAGAGACTTTAGATCAACATATTATTGACACGTCGGTTCTAAAATGAAAAAAAATGAATGAACCATAAAACAAATATATATTATACAGAAAAAATTCGTATTTTTCAAACATTTAAACCTGTACAACCTCACCGTCCCCCCGTTCACGGATCAGATCATAAACGTGCAACTGCCAAAGAAGTTCAACCCTGTAAAGTCGGAGTTTAATGATGGGACAACGGACCCGTCCGACCACCTGCGCCATTACCATCACGTATTGGACTAAAAGAAGGAACTGAAGCAGTAATGTGCTGAACATTTCCCACCAGCCTGAAGAAAGCAGCGCTGACCTGGTCTCATAGTTTTTTTCCAAGGTCTATTGACTCATTTCAGATGCTTGCCAAAAATTCATCACTCGCTTTGTCGGCAACCAATCAAGAAGGGCCGCATTACTTACCCAGCCTCAAGCAAAAGCCAAATGAAACGCTGAGGGAGAACGTCACCTACTTCAATAATGAGTTAACTCTGATTGATGTTGCAACAACGACACATCATTCACAACCTTCACTTCAGGGCTAAGGGGAGGTCAATTCTACATCTTCCTGACCCTGGAGCCTCCGACGGATATGGCGAACATGCTAAAGAGCGCTTAGAAATACATCACCCTCGAGAAGATATGGGCTGCCAAAAAGGGAGAGAAAATGAGAAGAAATATTCCCCTAGCCTCTGAGATAAGAAGGAAATAAAGAAACGGGAGGATGAAGACAAACGCAAAAGAAAGTGGAGTGATAATAAGACAGACTCTGACCGGACGAGGCAAGAGAAAACCTACAACTTCGTCGGATCCAAATCCTACACTCTCATCAACACTAGCCTGTCCGACATCCTCAATACCAATAAAAATTGGGGAGAAGTAAAATGACATTCCAAACTTCGAGGAAATCCCTTCCGGCTAGACAAGGCAAGTACTGCTCCTTTCACAACGACAACGACTACAACACTGAAGACTGCAAGAATCTCATAAGCGAGATTGAGTACTAGATTAAGATGGAAAAACTCAAAGAATTCCTAAGCTCGGATAAGAGTCAAGGCCAGGCGAAGGAAAGAGAAGAAGTGGTCAAAGAAATAGAAGGAAAGGCGGTGGACATTATATACGTCCTTCATGGGGTGTGTTCGAATGGTGAGCGATTGATGCCAAAAACTAACATTAATGTCGTTGCATGATTTTCTACATCAATCAAATAAATACTTATTTTTTTTGTTTATTTTTTCCTTCAACCTACAATACACTTCAACAATGCATAGTGGAAGTAGGGGTTATCGACTACTTCACTTAGATTAGAAGACAATATTTGAATTTCAATTTAAAGAATAAACAGAAGAGAAAAATAATGCATGGTGAGATGTTGAGAGATGGTATGATCCCAAAACAAAATAATTAACTTGTAACAAAAATGAATATAGAGAAATCTTAAGGGTATGAGAATCACCCCATTCCAACATAATGATTGTAGAATGTAATTTCAATTTCTTTCAAAATACTCAAATCATATAGCTTTTCAACCTACATGACTTGACTTGTGGGATTAAAGAAGTAAAGGTCTTTTCATTTTCCTCAAACTTTAACCAAATCCATTGTTTTATTTCTAGAACATCATTGGATTTCGATTATGTTTTTATTGGAAAAATCCTAAAAGACATGGAAATAATTTATTCATTAGAATCAAAATCATTATCTATTTATCAAATAAAGCATTCTTTCGAAGTACTTCTTATAATTCATTGTTCTATTTTACTCAGTGTTCTAAAAATCGCTAGGCGCTTGGCGGGCGGCGAGCAGGTGCCTAGGCGGGCGCCTAGGCGGCACCTAGGCGGTCTTAGGTTTTGTATTATTACTTTAATAATTTACAAAAGTTAAGCATAATACCTTATCAATTACATCCAATTTAATGCCAATATACATATGCAAAATTTAAAAACATGAAAAATTAACAATCGTGAACAAAATTTATTAAAACTCAAATGACTGAAGTTGATCATGATGGGTACTTTATATAAATTTGAATTTGTGTACTCTTTTATTTTTCTTCAAATTGCATGAATACTCAGTTATGTTTGATAAAATCTACATTAGTAAAATTGGTACCGACAGATCCTTTGAGAATTCCATTAAGTAATCATCATTTGATACATTTAGACATATACTGAATAAAAAATAATTAAACAGTTTATTTCTAAAAAATAGGAAAGAAAATAAAATAAGAACACAATCAGGCTTATTAAAAAATAAAAAAATAAAAAAAATAAAAAAAATAAAAATCGCCCAGACCCGCCTAGAGTCCGCCTAGACTCGCCTAGACCCCGCCTAGATCCCGCCCAGACTGCCCAGAACCGCCCAGCCATTAATCTGGGCGATTTTCCACCTTCTAGCGCCTGGGCCGATTTTTAGAACACTGATTTTACTTTATAAATGAAACACAATCTAACTATCATTATATCTTCATGGGGCTCAATATCTTCTCCTTGAGATGAGAGATTGGCTCTCCATGAATCGTGAGAATAAACTAAAAGTTAAAGGAGAAAGAGAAACAATTGAGAAAGAGAAAAAAAAATATAACTTACTTCTATTTCAATGGAAAATTATAATGTTGGAAAGTAGTACATGCATTTCTCTACCAAGCAAAAATCTAAAGCCAAGAGCTACAACAAAAAAAAAACTCTCTAAGAAAAACTATCCCCTTATGAATTCCATGTATGTTGTTTTTATAGATAAAAAAGGGACGGAAACATGGTTGAGTGAAACAAGGAAACATGATTGAGTAAAATAAGGAAAGGGGTTGGAGTTGAATAAGGAAACATGTCTTGCATAATTTTTTTATGATAAAGTTGGCCATGTGGACGTCCAAATCTTCATGTTGATTTCCTCGAGATCCGGTGTTGTTGATGCTTTGTGGGCTTGACTTCATTGGTCTTGAGATTGAAATTCTTTAGTCCTTATCAATTGTTGATGTATGTTTGAATAGAGGTTCTGCCTGCTGGGGGGCGTGCGAACCTAATCCATCAGCATGTTGCATGGAGTGAATGAAATTACCTTAAATCAGCTGGTGATCTGTAGGTATAATTCGTATGTCAGGGTTGACTAAGATCTCTAGTGCTCATGCCAAGCATGTGACAGAGTGTTGTTTGAATAATAGGCTAAGTCCATGGGCTCGTAGAGGAAGGGTTAGGGTTTCCTACATGGTGCGTTGTGTGTACGGCATAGATTGCGCGGTGACACGTGTACGACATAGGCTGCGTGACTGTTGAGTATCGGTTACTCCCTCTCAATTGATGGGGTTGTGTGCAACGCCATTATATGATTGACGTGGTTTGTGCAGTTTCCTTGGCAACCGTCGTCTTCCCATACGGTATTCAATGTTTGGTAGTTAATGCTTAAGTGCCGCTTGGTGAACCATCATATCTATATAATGGTGTTTTCCAATCGTTGTAGGCACTATCTTTCGCAGAGCTTATCTTCTGTAATGTCCTTGCTTGAAGAAGATGTTTTGGGTTTTCCAAAGGCTAAGGAAAATGCTTTGGGTTTTCCAAAGGCTGAAGTTGAATCTCTGTCTCTGGAGTCTCCAAATGTTCTAACGTTTGCGCTGATCAGGCATAGAGATAGTTGTTGTTATGAGTGGTCACCTGATATGGGTGGGCATGTAGTTCATCCGATGTGGTCTCGTAGTTTTTTCTCATACCATGGAGAAGTGGTGAGGATTCTGTCCCAAGGGAAGAGTCTGTCCCTTATGTGCAGGTGCCTTATCGTTGTTCGTGAATGTTTGATTTCAGAGATAGCATCTGCGTCCAACTCCATGGTGGCCGCCTCTGCTACTTCTCGATTAACCCCATTGTCCTGCTTTGTGCTAGAATTTGGTATCTCAAGATGAAGAGGAGTTGGACATGGTCCATCGATTGGGAAATTGACTCCTGGATGTCCTTCTCATCCCCGCAGCCGGAAAGTGCACCCTATCTGTGTCGACTTGATACTTATCCCAGGTTTACTGTTCTGACAGATCGAGTGTGTGAGCTGGCCGTATCTGGCAGTGGCTCATCGTGGGACTCCCGATTGCCAATTTTGTACCCCTGCATACCATAATTGACGGTGGCATTCGATGAAGCATCCTTTTACTTGTGAGAAGCTTACCCCGGACTGTTCGTGTTGCTTAAGTGCTTAGACAGTTTAAGCAAGTCCTTACTCCATGTTGATCAGTTGCTTGCAGTACATAGTCTTTTGTATCTGCCTCAGGGCGTTCATAATATGTAGTCTTTTGTATCTGCCTCAAGGTATTTGTTGTTACATCTTTTCGATAATCAATAAAGTTTTCTTTCGTAATTCTTCCTTTATTTCTTAAATGATTGAAAATTACATAAGTCTTTTAAGAACTAAAACTCAATATTGACCATGGAAAAGGAAACATACAACTTAAAGCAAACTAACTGTTGACGGAGAGAAATTGATCCTGGCCTTAAAGTGGATTTGGGTTGCTCTCGCGGATCATTCAACGGACTGTCGAGGCGTTACATAGTTTACTGAAGAGTAAACCTTGTAGAGGGATGGATCTCCGTGGTGACGGAATGTTGGGGGGGTGTTCTCTCGCTTGCCATGGCTTTTTCGACTTGCTGGGTGGAAGAGCTTGTTGCTCATGTACCGCTTGAAAGTGATGTCTCTACGATCTTTTTCCCTTACACTGGGTCAGGCTGCTATGCATGATGTAGCTGAATCTGGGAGCACTCTATCTATTTCATTGCAGCGTAGTGGCAACCTCGCACCGTAGGTTGGTCTCCACGTATTGTTCATTCGAAGTGGTTAGCAATATACTTAACACATTGGTGAAGGGTGGAGACCACTGCTTCCATTTGGTGGAGCCAAGGTCTTCCCAGGATGAGATTGTAGGATGAAGGTGTGTCTACCATTATGAAGTCCAGAAATATGACTTTCCTGAGCTTCGGCTCTCCTGCTACCGTAGCCAACCTTCTTTTTCTGATGGGGAAGCACTTCTCCCCGCTGAATCCGATCAGCGGGTGTTTTGAAGAGGCCAGGTTTTCCTCTTTGAGGTCTATGCTGCAGAACGCATTGTAGAACAAAACATTAAGTGACCTTCCTGTGTCAACCAGAGTTCTTTTTACTTTCCACCTTGCTATGGAGACCGAGATGACTAAGGCATCGTTGTGGCGCTTAGACTCCTTTGAGGTTCTTATCTGTAAAGGTCAAGGTGGGAATGGGGCTCAAACCCGTGAGTGGCAGATGTGTTTGTCCTCATTCGCGGATTGTGTCCGCATATCCAGTAGTGTCCACTAGCGGGACCTATATGACTGGTCTTCATTTGGTCCAACTCCATGAAAGATTTAGATTATCCCTGAAGTCGCCTTCTCCATTTCTTTAACTGAATCCCCCTTGTACTTTGTTTGTTTCGTTGATTTTTCAAACTTCAAGAACTCTTTCAGTTTTCCTTTGCGGATCCAGTACTCAACTTCATACCTCAAACTCTTGCAGTCGTTGGTATTGTGGCCGCCCTTCTTGTGGTATGCACAGTATTTATCGTTGTCGCGCTTGGAGAGGTCTCTGCGTGTCTTTTGGGGCCACTTCAGTTCCTCCCAGCTTTTTATGGAGTTAAGTACTTCTGACAGGCTAGCGCTTAGGGGTGTCACAACTCTGGATCCAACGTAGTTGGACGATTTCTCTAGCCCGGACCGACCAGGGTTTGACCTGTTGTCTTTGTGCTTCCTTTTGTTCCATTCCTCATCCTCGCATCTATTTCCCTCATTTTTTCTCTAAGAGAAGAGGGCTTCATGTCGCCTTTGGTTTCCCTTTTAGCATTCCTTGACTCCTCCAGGGTGATGAGTCTTTGGACGCTCTAGAGAGCTCCGCCATGTCCAGAGGGGCTCCAAGGTGAGGTCCTCGAAAAGATTTCCCTCGCTAAGGCTCGCAGTGAAGGTCGTCACGGCTGTATCATCGCTGCACCCGACGATGAGGGTTAGCTCGTTGTTAAATCACGTGACATACTCTCAGAGCATTTCGCCGGACCTCTGCCTTAGAGAGAGTATGTAGTATGGGTCTTTTCTGAAACACCTTTACTTGCGACGAAACGTGTCAGGAATTCCTTCACCAGTGTTTTGAAGGAGTCGATTGACTTTGGTGGAAGACTGTGGAACCATGTCAGCGCAGAGCTTTTTAGACTAGTAGGAAAGGTTTTATACATGACGGACTCATATCCTTTTTTGAGGGCCATTACGTGTTGGTAATGGAGCCGATGATCGAAAGGATCAGTGGTCCCGTCGTAGGAGTCGAGCTTCGGGGGAGTGAACTTCCTCGAAAGGGCCTCATTCATTATCTGGTCCACAAATGGTGGGACAAAAGGGATATATAGTACATCTAGATCATGCGCCTCTTTATAGAAGGGGTTCCCAGGCCCGAGCCTCTCTGTCCTAGCGATGAGCACAACGTTAGCCGCGCAGTCTCCCTTAGTCCAATGAGAACTAGGGTAGCCTGGCTCTCCTACGCTTGCTCCCTATCATCTTTTGGAGGCGGACGTCCGTGCTACTCCTGGTCTCCGTTAGCAGATGGTGGATTCTGTTGCGCAAGAATCTCCTCAGCCTTGGCAATCTGTTGTATCTGAGATGCCATCACATCAATTGGGGGGACCATCGTTACTGCTGTTGGAATGGGAACGTGAGTTGGCTGCCTGTGCACGACAGGAACTGCTGAATTAGGCGGTATAGGGACAGCCTGAGCGTTGGACGTGTCCCTTGGTTCTCCGTTGTTGCGTGACCTGGTGGTCACCATCTCTCTGGGTTTTAACAGGAGACGACGATTAGTGTAATGTTATGAACTATGTCGTCCCCATGGATGGCGCCAAACTGATGCAGTCTTTTCCGCTCCCTGCTTTGACCTAATCCTGTTGACCTACACAAGTAACACACGTGAGCCACAGACCACTGTGGAGTGGCCGATGGCACTCCGATGCTAAACTCAGAGAGGGCTCTGAGGAAGGTGTAATGCTGTAACAGGGAATTTGTAGCGTACCTTAGCTTACCAACCTCATGTTTTATTTATAGTGCAATGAGTCTTGGTTCTACCAGGCCATCGTAAGCATAGTTTAGGAAGGAGATTTGTGGAGATCCCTCCCTAATTAGAAGTCGTGCTGTAGGAGGGAAGTTCCATGTTAGCTCCGAGCTCCTAGATACGCGAATGATAGTTCCCAATCCAAAAGGGATCCGTAGAAGGGAGTTTCCCTGTGTGAAAAATACTCTGGTGTTTGCTTCCTAGTTGGAAGCAGAGAGCAACTGTAGTTGCCCGTCCGAAGTCGATCCTCGAGATACTTTCCTGAAGAGGGCTTATGGGTATTGAGGGTAGTTGTGAGACGTGTGGGCTTAACATGTTGTGATAGTTTGGGACTGCTTGGCGGACCGCAGTTGGGCGGGTTTAGAACCGTTTGGGCCAGATTAGTGTTGGGCTGACGGTTGAGGCCGTAATTCCTCGAGATCATCATGACACATGTACGGCTCCGGGGTGTGACTGTTCTTATTTATCATCAACCACCATAAATAATTGAAGAAAAATAAATAAATATCAAAATGTGGGGTATGGGAATCGAACACATGCACTGTTGGTGCTTTAAGTTCTAAATGATCCGTTAAATTGATATATTTGGATAAATCTCAGACGTCTTTTATCTCCAACCTCAAAAACCATCCTGATTTATAATATACTCAGGTATTCCCCTTGCACTTTCCGATTCTCTTGTGATGATTACTGGGTGCTTGCACTTGTTCTTGGTCGACACCTGTTTGTTTCGAGTCCTGGCTCAACTAATGTAAGCTTGGTCGACAACTGTTTGTTTTGGTGCCCACAAAGTTTCTTCTTCTGTAGTGGCACCGATCAGAAGTCCTTGTTGGATTGTAAGCGATTTGGACTTCTAATTTCTTGAATTCATTCAATGCTTATGTTTATCCTCTTCTAATTATATTACAAATTTGGAGAGATGGTTGGATGGTTCAATTGCATATGGTGGGGGTTGGGAGAATATGGTTTCAGTTGCAGACATTACGGGGATGAATAGTTGGGAGAAGACGCATTTCCCACCTTAAACCAAGGTAATGGCAAAAGGGTCTAAAAAATCATTTACACCAGTCAAGTACATGGACTTCATAGTTTTGTAAAAAAAATGAGGCGAGGAAGTCTAGGGAGCGAAGCCCACCACCATCCATCGTCCTTGAGATGCCCTCAAGGACGATGGATGGTGGAGGGCCTCCCTCGCTCACTAGAATCAGCGAAATGAGGTGAAACTCAAATAATTTTTAAAATAATGGTCAAACACTAATAAGTATAAATTAATGAATGACAAACTAAAAAAAACCATGATCACAATGGACAAGCAAAATTTATGTTCCTATTCAATTCATTTATTTCATTAAAAATGTTTCATGACTTTGACTATTGGTGTTTTTATTATTCATGTTTACAATTGGAAACTTATCAATATCTTAGGCAAGTGTTTCAAGACTTAAACACATTTTTAGATTCGCGTGTGTGTCCTTTTATATACCACTGGAAGTTTGCTATGCGACACCAATCAACACTATCACACCCACCTAAGTACTTTTATACTTGACATACCTCCCAAGTAGAGTTTAGTTGTGCCTAGCTCCAATGATATACAACTTTTATTTGATGAAAATAACCTTTCGCTAAAAAGGAAGAAACAAAAATAAAGACAAAATAATTTATGGTGCCTCGAGATTGATCTTGTCTCGACCATTCCCCAAAATTTTGGTTCGATGGATCTACAACAAAGATGGACTACAAAGGCTTATGTCTATCAAAGTCTGCTGAGAGAGAGAATGAAACAAGCGCACTTCAATTTCTTTTTCTTTACATTTATTACAAAGTAAAAGTGAATTTGATCTTGGGTTTCAAGAAATTAAGAACCGGATTTTGAGTGTTTTAAAGGAGTTCAAGAGGAGAAGATTGAAGATGGCTTTGAGATATTTACAACAAAGATAAAGGAAAAATACTCATATCCATTGATTAAGAGGCATGGTTGTGTGATTTGAGCCCCAACAAATAAAAAACTTAATTTGATTTATTCAACACCTAAATTGTTAGATTTTTCATGCAATTGTTGACTGACCTTCTTCAATGTTTTTCCATCGTGGAATAAAAAGTTTTGCGGCAAAAAAGCTCAACCATCGCTTAAGGTTTCAAACATGAGCAAGATAAAACTGTTGGCAGTCAAATTTTGTGGTAAGCACCTAAAAATTTTTTTTGGTCGTTGACTCTTTTTATTTATTTAGTAATCAATGCCCGAAGGCTACATGACTAACCCTATAGGTTAACCAAATCAAGCTTGAAGGCTACAATATTGTTGCCACTTAATATCCTCATTACCTCCATCTCGCACGAAGACTTTTCTTTGGTTCCGATCCTATTGCGTCCACATTGCATGAAGACTTGCTTATGCTTCACTCTGTCTAGTACATTTAAGGAGCTACATTCAATACACGAAGGCTTATCAACAACATAGCACATGTGCTCCTAATAATCAGGTGAAAACTCACAAAATCCTAAAATCCTAACTAGTGAGTCTTGAACCCGCGACCACTCACAAGGAGAGTGGATGTCTGACAACTGAGCTACAATTGGTGGACCACCACCGATAAAGTAAAGCCAATTCTCTTTTCCAATAAGGTCTTAAATCAATTCCAAATATTTTTAGTCAAATTTTATTTTTGTCTGAATGGGTTTTTTAAATTGATTGCTACGAAAGAAATAAATAAAAATTTATTGTATATTTAATACCTCGTCACGCGTCACCTCAAAATTCCACAGATCTTGGATTTGGGGGTAGTTGCTTGAGGTGGTTTGTTGGTGCGGACCTAGCATCATAAGAGGTCGAGGATAGTGGTAGACAAATCAGTTTGGTAGTGGCTATGAAGGGTGGTGGTGGTGGTGAAGAAAAAAGGAAGAAGAAGGGTTGAAGAAGATAAAAAATGGAAAGGATAGTCACATGGAAGGTTCTTAAATAGGTATTCATTTTTATTTATTTTTTGAATATTTTGGGTATTAATCCTCGTGATCATTATCTACTGAAATTTTCCAATCTTGGAAGTGTTATGTAAAAACAAGAATACAAAAAAAAGTAACAACTTGTTGATTTCTGCGTAATCATCACTTCTATGGATGCAAATTTCCACCGAAACACGTGTTGATTACGCGCTTGACATCGGCGTGGTACATGCCACGGGGACTCCGATGTCAAATTTAGAGCAATGCTTTTAGGAAAATATTTATTTCTCTGTATTTGAAGAGAAAATTGTGAATCAAGAAAATGTTACCTCCAGATTGGCTATTTATAGAGGCAGAATGAGTAAACTGCTGACAGATGAGTGAGACATGTGACAAATGAGTGAGACATGTGGTAGATTCGATTGACGTGGCAGATTCGTTTGACATGTCGTAGATGAGTGAGTCATCTGTTTACAGGCGGTTGTAACTTCTCTTAGGTAGTTGTAATTTCTCTCAGGTAGTTGTAACTTCAGTAGAAAGTTGTAACCTCCTGTTGGCGGTTGTAACTTTTTGTTTGGTGACACCTTTCTTGCAAGCTTGTGTACTCAGTTAAGTATGGTGGTCAGCGCTGAACACCACTTCTCTGCTGAAAAATAGTGTTTTGCTGAGCTGTACTAGGCCCAGACTTGGGCTGCATTGGGTCCAAACTTGGGTTTTCTCTATTTGTGACTTTCATGGGTAATTTTTGGGCTTCCCGGGAACAACCAAAATCTTTGGGCTTCTTTATTCTGTTGGGCCAAGGATTATTTTTGGCTCCTACAAATGCTTCTCATCTCCTTTGCTTTTGAGCTAACCTTTTTTCTTTTCCTTTATACTTAAAAGCAGGGGAGATGCATTTTCACTAAGGAGCCCCGCCAAAAGATAGAAGTAGAATGCCTCTGATCTTGCTGACTTATTTGTGTCTATTGATACAAGTAAATTATCTTTATGTAGAGGCTTTTGTTGTTGTTGTAATGTAGTCTATTGTAGACAAAATGATCTGCATGTAGAGACTTTTGCTGTAGATGAGGTGATCTACCGGATGACTCATTCATAGTCATTTCATGGGCTCTTAGACTTTGTCCAAATAGATGATCATCCTTAGGTGAATAAAACATGTCATGCTTCGACATCCTGGTGATTTGACGACCCTTCCACCTATAAATGTCACATATCTTTAGGTTGACCTACCCCTGTTTCAGCATGAGTTGAAGAGTCTTCATTTATCGAAGGACGCGACCATGATCTGCTGGCTGACTTTGTTTTCTCGATTGAGAAGGGAGTGAATTCTACCATGAAATTTGTTAAGGCTTGAGTCTTTATAGTTGTCCTCGGCCGATAGATTTTGTTGAAGGACACGACACTGATCTGCTGGCTGACTTTGTTTCTCTGGTTGAGGAGGGAATGAATTATGCTTAAGCTTGAGCCTTTAAAATTGTCCCCGACCGGTAGATCAAGTCGTATTAGCTCAACTCTATCGCCCATTTCATGAGTTTTTGACAAGCATCTGGGAGGAAGTTATGCCTCCAATTCCTCGCTGATGAGAACTTAGCTAACTGCTATAGTTGAAACTGCCAAGTAGATGTATAGGCCATCTCCGGGATTTGTCTGCTGATCTACTCAAGAATCGATCCAAAGCTGCTTTTTACAAGTGAGAATTTGAATTTCTTTTGGAGTTGATGATGACTTCATGTCAAGTAGTGGTCTTCTTTGTTTTATGATCCCCAAACTTTGTGTATGTTTGTTTGTCTGCTGACTTAGAAATATTTGCATTAAGGGCACAAAAGCTTGATTGGCCTTTTCATGAGTTTTCAATATGCTTAAGTAGGAATTTAAGCATAACTTTATAAAATTAATCATGGATTCAAATATATTTATCTTGGAAATTGCACGGAAATGTTGTGTGATCTGCTGACCATTTGACAAAATTTTAAATGATTTGAGTACTATTGAGTAAGATTCTTCTATGCTTAGTGATTGATTAATTGAATTACCCAATCATGGAGAGTGACATTCTCTACTGAGGTGTGATCTTCTATTGAGGTATTTGGCTTTTGTGGTCTGTTGATCACTTGACTAAACTTAAACGGATTTAAGTAGTCTCGAGTAAGATGTTTTTATGCATTGAATTATCCACTCACTGAAAGTGTCATCCTCTACTGAGGTGTACATACATGTTTGTATTTCTGAATGTCTTCAGCATGTAAAACGAATTATATTATTTCACTATTTTCAATAGAAGAAGGTGTGTTATCTGTTGAGAAGCAAAATAACATATCCTCTACTAAGCTATATGTAAATATTTGTTCGGATTTTCTTTGATTGGTGGTAGTCTCTTCCGCCAAGGTTGGTTCTTCTCGTGGAGAATTTGATTGACCGGAACGGAGAACACTGTGTATGTTCTACCGGATGAGGAATCTTTTGTTGAATAGATAAAACACAATAAACAGATAAAATACAACCAAGTTTTTCTCATGTACATTGAATTTTTTCTAAAATGTTGAAAATGAAAAAGCTAGGACGCTTCAACTTCAATCCATTTTGTGAAATGGTCAGTTGCTACATTCATCAGATTCTTCTACGTTGGAGTTTAATTAATCGAAACGGTGAACTATGTGTATGTTTGACTAGCTGGAGAGTCTCTTATTGGGAAGCGTGTTCTACGCTTGTTACCCTTGTTTCTTTTATCCTCCTGATCTGCATTTGTTTGTGCATGTTGACTATGTTTCTCAGGTATATCCGGTGCCTTAGCACTATTTTTTTTTTTGTCATCCCACAATACATAGCGTTCTGCCATGGTGAAGATTTTGGTAAGAGTTTTGCCTGCCTGACTTGCAAGATTTTCTTGTTGTTTTATTTCCATTGGGCTTGGCTGTTGGCCAAAAAATTGCAATTGATGATTAGCCGACGATTGTAAACCTACTACTAGTAGTTGTTCGGCCAAGAGCGGTTGAACCCATGGTGATGACGACAGTCCGATTCAGGTAGATGATTTTTCAACATTATTTTTGCTAGTTTGTTATTTTAGTCTTTGATTCTACTTTTTCTTTTAAGAATATGTTGTTTGTTATTCAAGTTATTTGAACACTATAAATAGAGTTTTTCCTCAATATTGTAGGTAGACTTTTGATAATTAATAAACTTGGTATATTTTCTCTAAGGAGACTATTGTGTTCTTTTTTTTTTCCTAATTTTTGAATTATTGGTGCGCCAATCAACGAATTGTAGAGCCCTTGTTTCTGGATTATTGGTGAGCCAATCAACGGATTCAAGCCTATCATTTAATTTTTTTCTCATCCTTGTTTTTCTCGTTTCCTGCGCTGTATCAATTGGTATCAGAGCCTATTACGTTCTTGATTATGGCGCCTCGTCAACCAAGGGAGGCAACAGTTGAAAACATATATGAGAGGGATGAAGAGAGGCAACATGCCGAAGCTGGTCGAATTCTTCAAGTTGAGGCGCATGTAGCACATGTTTGCCCAACTTGAAACGACAAACGCTAATCTCACGGCCCTAACTGAACAAATAACGAGGCTCTTATGAATTCATTCTGGTAGACAACCAAAATCAGAAACACGCCGAAGAAGGAGATGTCGAGTTTGATGATCACTTCGAAGGACCTTTGAGGGGTCGTGGTGGGAGGCATGACACTAGAGGAGGGGGCTTCAATAACCGTCAATATCGTCATGCGAATGAAGAGGACACAAATGAGGACTTTGAGAATCCTTTCAGAAGACGCGGACATCGTGGAGGTGGTCGGGGTTTTGCATATAATTTGGAGCCTAGGCGATGAAAATCTGGTTTGAAGATAGAAATACCGGAGTTTCATGGGAATGGTCAACCTGAAGAATTTCGGGATTGGTTGGCAGCATTTGAGGAAGTACTCGAGTATAAGAAGGTTCTGGAAGATAGACGAGTGGCTCTTATTGCTACAAGGTTCTGTGGGAGAGCAATGACTTGGTGGCAACAATCAAAACTCACTCGTCAACGACAAGGAAAGCCGAAAATTACCTCTTGGAAAAAGATGATGAAACATACGCGCGCTCAATTCCGACCCCATAATTATTCAAAGTTGATGTATCAACAACTTCAGAACTTGAAGCAAGGAGCGCAAACGGTGGACGAATACAGGACAAATTTTTACAAATTGGTGGTTCGAAATGACCTCACTGAGACCAACAAACAATTGATCGCAAGATATATTGGAGGTATGCGTGATAATTTTCAAGATACTCTTAACATGTATGATGCTTGTACACTTTCAGAAACGCATCAACAAGCCTTACAGTTTGAGAAATAATTACAGAGGCGATCCACTAACCTTTCATGTGGATCGTCTAATAGTCGGACTAATACTAGCAACCCTCAACCCACACGAGCTACAAATCCTTCACAAACAAACACCATGAGGGCTCCTATAGGCGAGGTGCCAGGCAATAGACCCCAACCGAACAGTTCAACTTATCGTTGCTTCAAATGCGGGAAGCAGGACATCATATGGCGGATTGTCGAAAGGGTGACAGGAGCGAAAAATGTCTATTCATAAACAATGAAGAGATGGGAGAGGACGAGCAGTTCCAAGTCAACTCGAATGAGGGTGAACCGCTATTTGATTCAAATTCGGTGCAAGAGGAGGTTGTCGGAGGAGACGAATGTCAATTACTTGTAGTCCGACGAGCTTGTTTTACACCATGAGGAACAGATAGCAAACCATGAGGAACAGATAGCAATGGTTGGTTGAGGAACAATATCTTTCAAACCACTTGCACAGTGGCGGGAAAAGTGTGTCATTTGGTAATAGACTTGGGCTGCTGCAAGAATGTGGTATCCGAATTAACGGTTCACAAACTGGAGATGAAGACGGAAGACCATCCGAGTCCTTACAAGCTATCTTGGTTAAAAAAAAGGTAATCAAGTAACAGTCTCTAAGCGTTGTTTGGTTTCATTTTCTATTGGTTCAATCTATAAGGATAATGTGTGGTGTGATGTGGTGAACATGGATGCATGTCATATTCTCTTGGGGCATCCATGGCAATTTGATAGAGCTGCAATACACGATGGTAAAAGAAACACATATAGCTTCTTATTTAACCAAGTCAAAAGTGTCCTAACTTCGGCTAAGAAAGAAGCTCCAAAAGTGGTACAGAGAGAGAATCCAAATTTATTGACTAGACCATCGTTTATGGGAGAATTACAAAGGAATGGGATTGTGTTTGTATTGATTGGGAAGGATAGTGGTAGTGCTGTACTCGACATTCCAGAATTGGTCCGTCAACTTCTTGATCAATTCCAAGATGTCTTCCCAGATGATTTACCGCAAGGATTACCACCTTTACAAGATATTCAACACCGCATTGATTTAGTGTCCGGATCAAAACTTCCCAATAGACCCCATTATCGGATGAGTCTGACTGAGCATGAAGAATTACAAAGGCAGGTGGAAGAATTATTAGACAAAGGTTTTATTCGGGAAAGTCTTAGTCCATGTGCGGCTCCCGCTTTTCTTACTCCGAAGAATGATGGTTCATGGCGGGTGTGCGTTGACAGTCGTGCCATCAACAAAATTACTGTGAGATATAGGTTATCCATTCCGAGGTTGGATGATTTGCTTGATCAGTTGCGTAGTGCTTCTGTCTTTACCAAGGTTGATCTTAAGAGTGGGTACCACCAGATACGAGTTAGACTGGGGGATGAATGGAAGACTGCATTTAAAATACACGAGGGTCTCTATGAATGGATGATTATGCCATTCGGGTTGTCAAATGCACCGAGTACCTTTATGTACTTTATGAACCAGATTTTGCGTCCTTTTATCGGGAGGATTGTTGTTGTCTATTTTGATGATATTTTGATTTTTAGTCCTAATCTGGCTGTTCATGTGCATCACTTAAAAAAGGTGCTTACTGTATTGAGGAGAGAAAAGTTATTTGCAGCCTTGAAGAAGTGTTCTTTCATGCATGATCGTGTTTTATTTCTTGGCTATGTCGTGTCAAAGGATGGGATTTCTGTTGATTCTGAGAAGGTGGAAGCAATCCGAAAGTGGAAGCAACCGAAGAATTTATTTGAGGTTCGTAGCTTCCATGGCTTGGCCTCATTTTACAGGCGGTTTATACAAAACTTTAGTACCATCATGGCTCCTATTACAGATTGTATGAAGGGAGGAAAATTTGTGTGGACTACTGAGGCCACTAAGGCCTTTGAGGAGATCAAGTAGAAGCTAAGTATGGCTCCTGTTCTAATACTACCTGATTTCACCAAACCTTTTGAGTTGCATTGTGATGCTTCCAAAGTGGGCACTGGAGTTGTTTTGAGTCAAGAGGGAAAACCGGTGGCATATTTCAGTGAGAAATTGAATGGGAGTAAGTTACGTTACTCTACTTATGATGTTGAGTTTTATGCGGTAGTACAGGCTTTGAGACATTGGAAATCTTATTTGTTACATCAGGAATTTGTGCTTTATACTGATAATGCAGCCCTTAAACACATTAACTCTCAAGAGAAGTTGTCGGATCGTCATACCTCTTGGGTTGCTTACTTAAAACAGTTTAACTTTGTCCTCAAGCATAAATCGGGAGTTCTCAATAAAATAGTTGATGCTCTTAGTCGACGTTCTATGCTTATAACGACAATGCAGACAAAAGTGTTGGGTTTTGATACTTTTTCTGAGTTATATTCAACTGACCCCTTCTTTTCTCTTGTGCTTGAAGAAGTTGCTACAGGCCAACGATCATATTTTCTATTACATAAAGGTTTCTTGTTCAAAGGAACATCTTTGTGTATTCCTGACTCTACCTTATGAGTCAAAATTGTGTCTGAATTGCATAATGAGGGACAAAACGTTTCAACTCATTTCTCGAACATTCTATTGGCCTACTTTGAGGCGAGAGGTGGAGCGTTTTGTTCGAAATTGTCGGGTGTGCCAAGTTTCAAAGGGTACTTCAACGAATATTGAACTTTATATGCCTCTTCCTATACCTGAGAAGCCCTGGGTTGATGTGAGTATGGACTTTGTTGTCGGACTTCCTCGTACTCAGCAAAGAGTAGATTCCATTATGGTTGTGGTGGATAGATTTTCGAAGATGGCACATTTCATTGCTTGTAAGAAGTCCACTGATGGTGTTAACGTTGCCAAATGTATTTTCGGGAGGTGTATCGTTTACATGGCTTTCCATTATCTATTGTGTCTGATCGGGATTCTAAGTTTCTTGGTCATTTCTGGCGATGTCTTTGGAGGTTAGTGTGTACAAAACTTGATTTCAGTAGTGTTTATCATCCTCAGACAGATGGTCAAACGGAGGTAGTTAATCATTTTCTTGGCAATCTGTTGCGTTGTTTGGTTGATAAGAATGTGAAGACGTGGGATCGACAACTATTCCAAGCTGAATTCATTTTCAATCGTTCTATTAATCGGAGTACGGGTAATAGTCAATTTATTATTGTGTACGGTTATCAACCACGAGCTCCAGTAGAGCTAGATCCTATTCCGAATATGAAGCGTGTTCATACGAAGGCAGAAGATTTAGTGAATAATTTGCAGCAAATTCACCAACAGACATGAGCAAAGTTATTGGAGTCTACGACTCATTATAAGTCCATAGCTGATCAAAACCGACGTATGGTGGAATTTGAGAAAGGCGATTTAGTGTGGGCTGTTTTGAACAAGAATCGTTTTTCAGTGGGTGAGTATAATAAGCTTTTTGCTGGGAAGATTGGACCTTTGGAGATCATTGAAAAAATCAATCCCAATGCTTATCGTCTCAAGCTTCCTAGTCACATCAAGACCCATGACGTGTTCAATGTCAAGCACCTCATTCCATATACAGATGATTCTAGCTGTTCTGAAGATTCGAATTCGAGGGCGAATTCACTTCCACCCGGGGATGATGATGTAGAGAGGGTTTCTAGGGTTCCTAATTTGGGTTTCTAGGGTTCCAAATTTGCTCTCAAAGTTATTTACTAAATAACTTATTTGTAGTCTTTCAATTTAATTAGGAGTCTTTTTAGTTTTCTTTTAGAATTAGCTTTACTTTTTCTTTTAAGAATAGATTGTTTGTTAATTTAGTCTTTCATTTTACTTTTTCTTTTAGGAATAGGCTGCTTGTTATTCAAGTTCTTTGAATACTATAAATAGAGATCCTCCTCAATATTGTAGGTAGATTTTTGATAATTAATAAACTTGGTATATTTTCTCTAAGGAGATTATAGTGTTCTTCTTTTTTTCCTACTTTTCGGATTATTGGTGTGTCAATCAACGAATTGTAAAACCCTTGTTTCCGGATTATTGGTGAGCCAATCAACAGATTCAAGGCTATCATTTAATTTTTTTCTCATCCTTCTTTTTCTCGTTTCTGCGCTGCATCAAATTCTATCTAATGCGATTGCACAGGAATAAGAAATTGAAAATATAAAATACTCATTTTAATTACCGTAACAAATAGCACCCTAGCCTTAACTTTGGTATCTCAGTAATCTATCTTTCAATAAAATTTGTATGTTGTGCTAGATGTAATATGCTGTCAAATAAAACAACTTTTAAATAATTGAAAATACAACTTTATTCATATCATAAGAAAGTATTTATACGGATACAAATATAATTCTAACTAGGAAAGGAAAAATAATGATAGTCCTAGTTAATCCGAGATTCCTAAATAACTCCCGTTCATGTTAATTAGGTATTCTAATTATATAATTTACTATAATTGTTAACACATGCAAGGTACGGCCTGCCATTCTCATCACGTAATAAACTTCAGTGGCCTCATCATTGCATTGTCTTCATGATCCAAAATCTGCATTTCCAAAATGTACGAAGTTAAATATAGTACACATAGATGAAATAAAATTATGGATTAAATTAGATTCGTGATATTGGAATTGAAGATACTTACATGGCAATGGTAGAGGTAACCAGGCTTTGCTGTGGCATCAAAGGGATACGATGCATTCGAATGTATGAATGAGAACCTAACTAGTATCTTGGTCACCACTCCTGGTCTCATCTTGAATACATTCTTCCACCCCATCTCATGTTTTGGGACAACAATTTTTTTCCCTGTTGCATACTTGCCTATGTTGCACTTGATTGCATCGTTCACCTTCAACATGCACTCCTTAAACGCGTCCAGTACTGGTACTGGTACCATCTCCATTTGATCGAGTACAGAAAACAACCCCAGATGAATATGCAATGGATGATTGTCCTCGGTAAGATTAATCACATTCCACACTTCAGTAGTTCCTGTCTTTGGTGTTTCAGTTACAGGCTCTTCATAGGACTTGCCATTTATGTACAGATGAGTTGGTTCGTCAGTGCTACTTGTGTATTCGTACATTGCAATGTATCGAGTCAGAGATGCAACAGATGCATCCGGTGTTGGATATTGGATCAATCTGATTGGGACACGCGATGAGTCCGCCTCGAATTGGCGCTTGATGATGAACTTCATGACTTTTCCATTGACATGGTCAGCTGGATCACCGCCTGGATATGGGTATGGAGCATCATTGGCTAAGATCACTTCTTCAGGTTTTGACAATGAAAAGTCCACAATTACATCAGCAATCTCTGATGGTGCCAAGAGCAATTTCTTGACCACAACTGGTTTAGAATTGTAAACCGAGTCAGATCCCACATGGATGAATCTCAGACCGTTGGTGAAGAAGAAGTTGAAAAACCGTGCATTGCTTGCATTTAGTATACGAAAACGATACTTCCTACGACGCACCTGTATGAGAACAATTTGAACCAATAGTAGTTAAGCTGGATTGTAAGTGAAATAGAAAGGTTAGAATCGTGTATTTATGATGATGATGATGTATGTGTAACACACCACCAGACGAGGCCAGGCCTTGCCATTAACAATGATGGCATCTCCAAAATACTCTGGTTGCCATTGAGGATGTATGGAAGGATTGTTTCCAGTGCTGTTCATATATATGGAGCCATCTGTACAAAAACTACGATCAAAGACAACCAATGGTCGATCGAACTCATTTCCACTTGGTAGACCCAATGGAGCTTCTAGGTGTGGATCCCGGACAATATAAGACCCGATCAAACCAGCTAGAAGGTTGACACGTGTTAGTCCCATTGCATGATCATGGTACCATAGGTTACCAGGATGCTGAACATTGTGATATCGATATGTTTTGTTGGACCAAGTAGGCCCTTTGTGTCTGAATCCTGAGGTAAACCAAGAGTTGGAGTTACCATCACTCTGGGGCTCGTCAATGCCCCCATGAAGGTGGACGACGGTTGGGATACCTTTGTTAGGTGTAGCAGTTGGAATGGTTGGATCCCAAGGTAAGATGTGTTTACGAGGAAGGTGATTAAGCCATGTCACATATGTGCCGATGCCATGGATGGTCTCAATTGTTGGACCAGGTACCGTGGCTGTTCTCATGGATGTACCGTAGGCAAACACTGGTGTTGCTGGGATATCTCTGTGGAATTTCTGCAGAAGAATATAATGATTTAGCATTATTGCTTCCAGATGAGTACAGTACACTAAAGATAAGATAACTAAATTAAAATGTATGTGCACCATATGAAACTCATCTGCAAAATGTGCACAATTCATTGTAACTTTCAATTTAGAGAGTTTGGAAACCCAATGGTCGAGTGAAGTTTGACGTGGATTCGATTAGGAGATACCGCACTTAAAGTTCTGTATGGTGTGTTGCCTAGAAAAAAACACAATATGATCGGGGAGTGATGATTAGAGAAATTTGAGTTGAATTACAATATAGTTTCTTAGAGCATCTCCAACAACAGACCCCAGAATGATACAAATGGAATGCTCTTATAGACCACCAATCCAAATGCTCAGTCATTTTGAAAGAGTAGGTTCTTCTACTTTAACATTCAAAACCAATATTTAAAAAAGATTAGGAGTTTGTGACTTTAAAAAAATTAGTAAATACTAATAAGAGGACCATATCAAAATATCATGTTGTGTTTTTAATGTCAAAGTAGAATTCTTCTGGTTGGTGAACTAGGTTAGGTTTTGGTTAAGTTTGTTCGATTATAAAGAGAGATCAAGACTAGACTTGGGGAACGCTAAGTGGGCACCAAATGGACTACTGCTTTAAAGTTAACTTAGGGAACATAATATTTTGTTTTCTTGACAAAGTGTCCCATACATAAAAGCAGCCAATTTCACCTAAGCCTTTTGGCAAATTTTCGTTTCTCATATAAATCCACTTGGCGGTTTCAGACTTGCTGCGAGCCAAAGCTATCATTATTCCCTTTATAATCAGCACAATGGATAATATTAAAAGAAAAAACAATCATGGTTCAGAAAGCTTTTCTACTTCCATAATTTCACTTTTGTTGTGATATATATTAACTGTTTTTAGTCCCTATTATCAAAAATAAAAATAAAAATAAAAAAACTCTTTGTAGTCCACGATAAATAACAAAAAAAAATTATTTCTCGTTTGTATAATCTATAGCTTTGTACTGCACAGACAAACTGCCAAAATTAATCAGCATTGAAAAAAAAATTGAATAAATAAGAAAGAAAAATAAAATTGTATTGGATATAGGCTTCACCAGCTAGTTCTAGTTGTTCCACTCTCCCTCCTGCAAGACTGACATGTACCACAACCAACCTTGTCTTTTGCATGCACAGTAAGTATCATGAGGAAGTAGATTAATTTTAAAGGGGAACGATAAACCACATGCACGGACACCACACGGATCTCAAACTTCTAATTAACAAACAAATCCATATTTAAAATAAATAAATAAAAAATCGTTTAAATTATTAGGAGAAGGGAGTGAGAGAGAATGAAGACATTAGTTGAAGAATAAGAAAATGATGAGGAAACTTACCCACTTTTTCTGAAACATGCCAATATTGAGCAATTTGGGAGATGGTGCACCAGCATTAAACACAAAACCTTGGAGTCTTGGCATGTCAGGAAGGTCATCCACAAACATAGTGAGTTTTGATGGTCTGAGAAGAACTCTTCCATTTGCCAATCCAGTAGCTCTTGTGATGAGAAACAAAGAGATCAGCAGTAGCAACTCCATCATCTTTATCATATCTACTGATGCGATGGAGAGAATTAATATAGAGATGGAAGAGGAGATAGATAATGGAGCTCTGAGTGTGTGTTTATTATATTGTTGTAGTGGCCTTACATTCTCATGTTATCTGGGGCTAGTCCTTGGTGTTATATTTTGAGGAGAATGAGAGGTGGTTGTATCGTTTCTTCCACCTTTTCCAAAAAGTAAAGAAAAAGTGGGGGCTTAACTGAGACGAGTCGAGTCTAAAGCTTTCTTCTTTTCGATTTTTTATGGTAAAGCATTTAGCATAATATATATTAAAACTGAAAATAAAACATCTGTCTAGCAATAGTAGCGAACTCATGATCCTCATTATTAAGTTCAAGAAGAATAAAATTACAATACCAAACACGATTAGATTAAATTAAGTTTTTTATACTACATATTAAAGGGCACCACATTCAACATTCATTAGTCTGGTCATCCTGGTTATGGTCATTCAAAATGGTAATCAGAGAACCTAAATCTTCCAGCAAAAATCATGTCTTCCACTGTTGTAATTGGATTAACAAAAGTGCCGCCTCAGCTGCAAAACATTCAACCGTCGTGCTATCAAAATTTTTTCCTGAGATGGCGGTAGCAATTCGAGCGATCATTCTGCCACAGTCGTCCACGGCCAAAATACCAATAGCTCGTTGCTGATGAAGAGGCAAAAAAGCTAGCATCATAAGTGATAAAACCCATACTAGAGTTGATCACAGTGGGGATAGGCCGAAGGTTCCTAGCAAGATAGTTGAGTGTATGGTGTCTGACAGCTTAGAGCTGGGATTGAATTAGGGCCAACCTAGCAATCAAATGAAAATCTCTAAACAATTTAGAAAAGCTTCATGGATCAGATGTTGACATATGATCCCTACTAATGAAAAAAAAAAAAAACAAGATTTTAGACTTGGCACTTTATCGACCAAACTTGACCAATTCAGAGTAATTCTAGACTTGGCACTTTTTTTCGGGCAAATTCGATTGCATAAATTGGTTGGTGAATGACTACTTGTATGTAAATTCTTTCGGTGTTGCAACACTATTTCTCGATCAATCTATTCAAGCAAGTTTAATCAGAAAATGTTAGCTATTAATCCCCCTCTAGTTACAATTCAAGCGTATTTTAGTCTTTATCTTTCAAATATACATAGAAGAAACTTACAATGTGTTTGGTTGCTACATGTTACGAGCAACTGTAGTAAATACATGAGACAATCAACCCAAAGCCAACTGGTGCAAGTAAACTAAACACAAGGCCAAGACCTAGTTGGTGAAAGTGAACAACTGGAAATTATGCTATGAAACAAGGAAGCAATAAATAATAGCAAAAATAAAGATGACACCGAGAATTTAACGTGGTTTGCCTTGGCCTACTCTACGGACAACGACTTTGTAACAATCTTATTGATATAGGAAACACTTACACCGGAGATTCAAGAAAAGAAGATAACTAACTCATTGTTTCTTCACCGGAAACATAGCCACAAGAACAACCTTGTTATACCATGTTTCTCATTGTTTCCCCATAAAAAATAGCCCAAGAACGGATCTATAACATGTTTTTACACCCTCTTTTTCTCCCTGTATAAAACAACCAAAGATGTGGGTTTACAACCTACAAGAGCAGCTGAAATCAACCCTGTATTTCATCATGCACAGTCTGATTTTCACGCTCTGTATGTTGCTCTTTTCACGTTGTAATTGCTGCCCTTTCTCACATTGAGTCCCTGTCATACTTTTCCTAACAAATTGGGAGCCATAAACAATAAGGACTATGTGTCCTTGGCGAACAATCTCCACTTTGGCGAACAATTTCAGGCCACCACACAAGCATCACAAACAACCACATAAACATCTCCATTTTGGCATGAAAAACCGCCAAGCTCAGTTTCTTGGTCACGAAAATCGTTGACATGCCCCTAAGGGCCCTGCCTACTTGGGGCGTCAACACTGAAAGAGCTTGATCAAGTCGAGACAATGCTCAAACTTGATCCCTGGAACCACTTTTGTCAACATATCAGTTGGATTGTCTAGAGTACTCACCTTCTCCAAGAGAACCTCACCATCCTCAATAACATCCCTCAGAAAATGATACCACACATCAATGTGTTTCGTTCGGGCATGATGAACCTGGTTCTTCGCCAAATGGATAGCACTCTGACTGTCACATAACACGATCACCTCATCTTGAGTAATACCCAAATCAATAACCAAGCCTCGAAGCCAAATGAATTCCTTCATCGCCTCTGAAAAATTCATGTACTCTACTTTAGTAGTATACAAAACAACTGTAGATTGTAACTGAGACTTCCAGCTCACCCAATCCATCGCCAATGTAAAACAATAACCTATAGTCAATCGACGCCTATCAAGATCACCAGCATAATCCGAATCAACCTAACCTCGGATCATATTGGACACATCTTCTCTCTCATATACCAAACCAACATCCAGTGTACCCCGAAGATATTTCAATATCCACTTCACTGCCTACCAATGTTATTTTTCCGGGTTGGACATAAACCTATTAACCAGACTGACTGCATGAGTGATATCCGGACGTGTGCAGATCATGGCATACATAAGATTACCAACTGTACTAGCATAGGGAACATGTGACATGTATTCTCTCTAATCCTCTGTGCTAGGAGACAACTTACCCGAGAGCTTAAAGTGATCAACCAAAGGAGTACTTACCAGCTTAAACATATCCATGTCAAAAACCTTTTCTAAGTATTGTCTCTTTGACAATGTCAATCTGCACTTCTTCCCATCTCTCACTATCTCCATCCCAAGTATCTTTTTCGCTGAACCAAAATCTTTTATCTCAAACTTCATGCTAAGTTTCAACTTCAATTTATCAATTTCTTCCATGCTCTTCGCAGCAATGAGCATGTCATCAACATAAAGTAAGAGAAACACAAAAGACCAAGCCTTGAGCTTCTATGTGAATACACAAGGATCATACTGACTTCTCGCATATCACTTCTCAATTATAAAAGTATCAAACCTCCTGTACCATTGCCTCCAAGATTGCTGCAACCCATACAATGACTTCTTCAGTTTGCATACATTTTCTTCCTTACCAACAACAACATATTCATCGGGCCGAGACATGTATTTGTCCTTTTCCAAATCTCCATGCAAGAAAGAAGTCTCGACATCAAGTTGCTCGAGCTAAGTCAAGTTGCACTGCAAAAGCCAAAAGAAATCGGATAGAAGTGTGTCTCACCACAGGAGAGAATACTTCGGTGTAGTCCACACCTTCTTGTTGTGCATATTCTTTAGCCACAAATCTTGCCTTGTGTCATATACCTGTACAAGTACCCTTGAATCTGGAATCCTGTCTTTTACTGTGAAAACCCTCTTACACCCAATCAGTCACTTCCCTTTAAGGAGTGTCACAAGCTCCCATGTATGATTCTTCTAAAGAGGTGACATATCCTCATCCAAAGCCTTCTTCCATTCCTCTTTGTGAACACTTTGCAAAGCATGCATATATGTGGTAGGAACATCATCATACCCGTCAAGAATTGAGAATGCGCAAGTTGTGCCCTCCTCATTGCCAAATCTAAGTGGTGCACGTCTGACTCTAGGTTATCTCCCTGCTGCTAAAGATGGTGTTTGTAACTCTTGAACCTATTGCTGTGTAGGATCCATGTCTCCATAAATAGGAACCTCATCTTCTGCTACTATCTCATCAAACATCATATCTGTATCACTTTTTCCCTCAGTAAAAGGAACAACATGCTCTGTGTGAGATATAGGAGCCCCAAGCTCCACCTGCAGAAAATCTCTAGCATCTTCATCTTCATCATAACTATCACCCCTCCAAATAGGGGAACCATCTTTGCATCTCTCACACTTTTCCTGTAACAAAACCTCCTCATGGAACTTCACATCTCGACTGATCACAAACTTCTACAAGTTAGGGCACCATAATCTATACCCTTTCACATTATCTGGATAACCGAGAAAAATAGTTTTCCATGCCTTTACTCCAATTTTTTCATTCTTAACATAAAAATATGTTAGACAACTAAATACTTTCAAGTTAGAATAATTCAAAGAAATACAGACCATAACTCTATAGGAACCTGAGACTCAATAGCTGATGAAGGAAAGCGGTAAATGAGATAACAAGTCGTGTTTACTGCTTCAACCCACCATATTCTGCCCAAACCTGCATTGGACGACATGCTCCGTGCTTTCTCCTATAGGGTACGGTCATCCGTTCTGCTGTTGTGTCGACTTCACTGTGAAGTCCCTTTTAATGCCACGTTCCAAACAAAATTGCTTCAAGGGATCATCGGTATACTCACCGCTATTATCAGATCTCACTACTTTGATCACCCTTCCAGTTTGTTTCTCAATCATAGCTTTCCACTTCTTGAAGATATCAGTGACTTCATTTTTATGCTTCATGGCATACACCCATACTTTCTGGCTGAAGTCACCGATAAAAGACATAAATTACTTGTAACCCTCTTTGATGCGACTCTAAAGGGTCTCAAAACATCAGTGTGGATGTAATTCACAATCCCGCAGTGTTATGAGTAACATCACCAAAACCGACTCTGCACTGCTTCCCATAGATGCAATCCTTACAGAAGTTCAGTTTTTCCATTTTATCACCTTCAAGCATGCGATGCTTGCTTAAAGTTTTTAGTCTACTCTCACCAATATACCCTAATCGCACGTGCAATAATTGTGCGGGGGTCAAGCTCTTATCATCAACAACTGTAGACACCTTAGCTCCACCTTCAACTACACTGCCTTGAAGGAAATAACTAGTTCCTTCTATAGTTTTTCCTCTTGTTGTATTTTCTTCCCCTTGTCACAGAAAGACCATGTGCTTGAACCTCCTCATTCGAAACATTCTTTCTGGAAGCCTTTGCAAGTACAACTTGAACAATATCACTATACACAATTTTTTCTTTCTTCAAGGTTGTCATTTGATCAATAAACGGTTTCCATTCCAGTAACAAAGAAATTAAAAAAAATAATGTCTTTTGACTATCTTCAAATTTAGCTCCCAAGCTAACACAATTTGAGTATAAACATTCAAACTCATTTATATAATCAGTCATGAGTTTACCTAGCTGCAACCTGAAAGTGAAGAGCTTCTTCTGTAGGTACATCACACTCATCTGATCATTCTGAAGATACATAGCTTGAAGCTTATACCAAATACCCCGAGCCGTCATCTCACCAGCGAAGTTGTAAGCCAAATTGCAAGAAATACATAATCAAATCGTACTACATGCTTTTTGATCCATGTTACTCCACTTCTCAATAACCTCAATTGTTGCTTTATTCGATGATGATTTAATTTTCTCATCTAGTGCATCAATCTTGATCCATCTGCCAATCTTTAAAATCCATCTGCCAAGCTTTAAAATTGTTCTTCCCATTAAACGAACAATGTCGAACCCATGGAATCTTACATAGCCATCATCCCGCGATGAAGAAATCCTTTTAGCCATTTTATTTGACACCTTGAAAGCACAAACACCAACCAACTAGCGTTCCAATACCACTTGTATTAAATATCTGAGACAATAAACCTAAAGCCAATTGTTGCAAGTAAACTAAACACAAGGCCAAGACCTAGTTGGTGAAAGTTAACGACTGAAAATTATGCTATGAAACAAAAAAGCAATAAACAATAGTAGAAATAAAGATGGCACCAAGAATTTAACGTGGTTCGACTTTGCCTACTTCACGGACGACGACTTTGTAACAATCTTATTTATATGGAAAACACTTACATCGGAGATTACAAGAAAATAAAAGAACTAACTCATTGTTCTTCACCGGAAACATAGCCACAAGAACAACCCTGCTACACCATGTTTCTCACTGTTTCCCCATTAGAAAACAACCCAAGAACGGATCTATAACCTATTCTTACACCCTTTTTTTCTCCCTGTATAAAATAGCCAAAAAAATGGGTTTACAACTTGCAGGAGCAGCATAAATCAACCATGCATTTCACCGCACACACTCTGATTTTCACGCTCTATATGCTGCTCTCTTCATGTTGTGATTGCTGCCCCTTTATCACGTTGTGATGGCTCTAATTTACACGGTGTGTATGATGAAGTATATAAAGAGAGAAAGAGTTCTACTTCTTGTCCAACACATCCCTTAAATTTGGGATCTTTGTCTATAGATGACTTTGAGCCCCTGGCATACTCTTCCCAACAAATTGAGAGCCATAAACAAGGACTTTGTGTCCTTGTCTTACAGCGACTGCAATGAACACTGAAGTTAAACTAAAAATGTGAGACATGCTATGATATTCACTAAGAGTGCACTGACACTATGCTAATATCAACTAGAAGGGTGAATGGTGACTTTTTTTTTAAATTGAATTTCTTTTTAAAAATCAATCGTAAGTATTCAACTTTAAAGTTCTTCGCCTAAACTTATTGAAGAATTATTTCGTGACTCTAGGAGTGTCAACGCCTCAAGTTTCACAAGTCTAGTTTATTCACTTTAATGTGAACACCAAAAAAAATTTGCAAAATCTCCCTAGGAAATCCTAAGCATGCAAGTTAACGATTCAAACAATTTAAGCTATGGAACGCAAAGAAATCTAACTAAGCATACAAGATAAGTAAATAGAGTCAAGCAGATAAGAAAGCAAAACAAACAAAGACACAGATATAATGGGGTTCACCTAAGCCGAAGTTTGATTAGCTCTGATTAGGTGTTTCCTCGGTGTGTGAGCCTCAACCATCTATTACTTGATCAAAAGAAAACTCCACTTTCATTCAACATTCTACTTGCTCACAAGATTTAGTCATCGTGCTCCTATGAGATTTACCAACATGAACCAAGTGTTTCGTTCTACAAGTCTTACGAATACCTTGGCGATCACCAATGGAATGCAACTACAACCAAGTCTTACGGACGTGTGCTTGGGATCCTGTAGATCTAACTTGGTTTATGTTTGTGCTCTAAGAGGCTTACCGATTAGCCTATAACCACACCATCATGGGATACAACACAAGCAAGGCTTACCACTTGCTTGGGATCACCGGGATGCACACTTTGTAACGACTCGATCCGCACAGTAAGATATTGTTTGCTCTGGGCCCAACCGGCCCGCACGGCTTCAAAAGACCTCTTACTATCGGGATCCGACCTCACACATTAGTAGCAAATCCCCCTCCCACACCCAGGCGATGTGGGACTATGTCCCCCTTTGTAGTTCGTCCAACCCATCTTGGGCCTATTGAGCTCCAACCCTCACCCTTAGGTCCGCTCACTCCAGGGTCTCACAGTCCACCCCCTTAGGGCCCAACGTCCACATTGGCACACTTTTGGTTGGGTCAGGCTTTGATACCATTCTATAACGATCCGATCCGCATAGTAACAATATTGTCCGATCTAGGCCCAACCGGTCCGCACGGCTTTAAAACGGGTTGTGTCATGTAGATCCAAACTCGTGCATATATAGCATATCTCCATCCCTCACCCAGGCGACGTGGGACTATAACCCCCTAGTAGCCTGCCAACCTTTGAGCCCGCCCACACATGGTAGTCTGCCAGCCTCTCAGCCTGCCCACACACGGAGCTGCCAGCCTCAGAGCTCGCCCACACATGGTAGTCCGTCAGCCTCAGATCCCGCTCACATAGGGTGTTACAATCCAACCCATTATGGCCCAATGTCCTCGTTGGCACACTTCCTGCTGGGTCCGACTCTGATACCATTTTGTCACGACCCGATCCACATGAAACAATATTGTCCGCTCTAGGCCCAACCTAACTACCCGCACGGCTTTAAAACGCGTTGTGTCATGTAGATCCAAACTCGTACATATATAGCACATTCCATCCCTCACCCTGGCGATGTGGGACTATAACCCCCTAGTAGTCTGTCAGCCTCTGAGCCCGCCCACACATGGTAGTTTGCTAGCCTCTGACCCCGCCCACACACGGAGCTGCCAGCCTCAGAGCTCGCCCACACATGGTAGCCCGTTAGCCTCAGAGCCCGCCCACATAGGGTGTTACAATCCACCCCCCTTAACAACGCGATTAAATTAATAGATTTAAAGCATAAATTAATAGATTCATAGTAACAACGCGTTTTAAAGTCGTGCGGGTAGTTAGGTTGGGCCAAAAGTGGACAATATTGTTTCATGTGGATCGGGTCGTGACATAATGGTATCAGAGCCGGACCCAACCGAAAGTGTGCCAACGAGGATGTTGGACCCTAAGGGGGGTGGATTGTAACATCCTATGTGGGCTGGCTTTGAGGCTGACGGACTACCATGTGTGGGCGAGCTCTGAGGCTGGCAGTTCCATGTGTGGGGGGGCTCAGTGGCTGACAGGCTACTAGGGGGTTATAGTCCCACATCGCCTGGGTGAGGGATGGAGATGTGCTATATATGTAAGAGTTTGGATCTACATGACACAACGCATTTTAAAGCCGTGCGGGTAGTTAGGTTGGGTCTAGAGCGGACAATATTGTTTCATGTGGATCGGGTCGTGACAGAATGGTATCAGAGCCGGACCCAGCCGAAAGTGTGCCAACGAGGACGTTGGGCCCTAAGGGGTGTGGATTGTAATACCCTGAGTGGGCGGGCTCTGAGACTGGCAGCTCCATGTGTGGACGGGCTCAGGAGGCTGGTAGGCTACCAAGTGTGGGCGGGCTCAGAGGCTGGCAGGCTACCAAGTGTGGGCAAGCTCAGAGGCTTGCAAGCTACCTCGGTGTTATAGTCCCATATCGCCTGGGTGAGGGATGTAGATGTGCTATATATGTACGAGTTTAGATCTACATGACACAACGTGTTTTAAAGCCGTGCGGGTAGTTAGGTTGGGCCCAGAGCGGACAATATTGTTTCATGTGGATCAGGTCGTGACACACTTACTCGTCCAAATCCACTCCACAGATTCAATACCCTACATGGGGTGAATGTGAAGTTAAGCAAGCTAACACTCAAGTGTTTCTCTTTTCGACGCTCATTTGTTGGGGAAATAGGCTTAAAAACTTTTTTACGTTCAGTCCCTCACTCAATGGATAATGGAAGTTTCACTCAAGGATGAGAAGAAGTGGTTAAATGGTTAACAACTCTTCAAATGAGGCATATAACAATATAAAACTACCCTTAATTATTCTTCCTCACTTATCTCTCTCTCATCTTTTGATAGCCAAATAGCTCATATGGATATCTCCAGCCCTTCTAGGGAGTGAGGTAAAGGAGCGAGGGATGGGTGTAACCACCCATCCTCCTCGAGATGAGCAACAACGTGCATCTCGGTGGCGATGCGCTCATCTCGAGGAGGATGGGTGGTTACACCCATTCCTCGCTCATTTTCCCTCGCTCCCTAGAATTTCTGAGATATCTCACATGCAATATGGGTGTTGAATGGGTGAATGGATCTCTCAAAGGGAAAACAAAAGGGGAAATAATGATAGGTTCAAGAATTTGAGAACATGAGAGATAGATCTTGAAGGGGTAAAATTGACTTCGCCTAGCCCAAATATTATTTTCAAACAAAAGAAATTCCTTAGTTATATGGGGTAAGTACAAGTGGACTTGTCCATCAAGTACTTTGTCATATGGACTTGTCCATCAAGCACATGTGCATGTCTCAAGAAAGAATATTTCATTCTTAAGATAAATATCTCCAAATTTATATTTTGAATTTGAATTTCAAGTCTTGAGTCATTTGTAGAGAATTTTGTCGTTGACTTGACTTTATTTTGCTTTCTTCTTCTTGACCTGTCTTGGTGTCCAGAGCTTTGACTTGTTTTCATGAGTTGATTTTAATATTTTTATTATCCTCTTGTCAATGGTTCTCATAAGTTGGATAACATTTAAATGATCTTTGCAAAGCATAGAACTAATCCCATCAATTAATATATGGTCTATAATTTCACGGCATAAGAAACCACAAGATCTTGGCTTATCAAGTGTGTCACTCACAACAGAAACGAAATCCCACTAAACATATTTTTTTATGGTTTTATCTCTCCCTTTCTCTCTCTCCTATCAGCCCTTCAACCAACAATGCCGGTAAAAAACAGACATTGGATAGCATGTAAGTAAAATCGATCAAAGGTTAGAATTATATGTAATGTACATGTATTAGGGACGCATCATCAAATTAGGGTTTCAATGGAGTCTGCTTAAGCTTGTCTCCCCTTATTGGTGTTTGGGAAAATTCTAAATGCACTGGTGGTGTGCCTGGTGGCCATCAGGCACCGTACGATTGCATCGAGATTCTTGTTAACTCCTATCTCGATGCAATCGTACGATGTCTGGTGGCCACCAGGCACCGTATCATTACTCTTGGTGTTTTGATACCCTTATTTGATATTTTAGTTTTTTTATATACTTATTTAAGGGTTTATAAGGAATGGAATCAAAGAAATTAATTTGTTAAAAGTAGGGCTGAAAACCGAACCGACGGTTCGGTTTTTCACCTAAACCGTGAACCGAACCGACTTAGGTCGGTTTTAAAATTTTCAAACCGAAACCGAACCGATCATTAACAAAATCGATCCGAAACCGAACCGATTCTAATTTATGCAAAACATAACCGGACCGAACCGACTAAAATTGAACAGAAACCGAAATAAAACCGAACCGACCGATTATTTTAAACATATTGTATTATTTATATATATAATATATATTATTTATTATATATATTCGGTCGGTTCGATTTGGTCGGTTAAAATCATATAGAAACCGAAAACCGAACCAACCACTTCGGTTTTGAATTTTTTAAAATCAAAACCGATCCGAACCGAATTTAAACCGAACCGACTTCGATTTAGATTGGTTCGATCGATTTAATCGGTTTGATCGATTTTTTGTTCAACCCTAGTTAAAAGGATTTTAGCTTGGGCCAGCTAAAGGAATGAAGATTGTGACAGCTTTCTCAGCTTGGACAATGCATTGGACCATATATATGCCACAGATATTTCTTATGAGGTATGGACCTTTCTGTATTTCTTTGTTGTTATTTGGGGACAGTCTTCCATATATTATTGGATGAGAGGTAGAAACTTGAGGACAGAGGCAGAGAGACACTTCCCCACCCATTACCATCACCACAAAAAGTCTTCCCACTAATAAATGAATGGGACCATCATAGAAAAAGCCTCCAAATTTTAAATCTTGGATTCATGTGAAATTGTGAATCGAAAGAATTTTTTTGCCTTGACTGAATACATAAAGTGGGGCCGATCCTGTCCAATAATTAAATGATGTTTATCAAAAAGAAGAAATTAACATCTTTTAGAGGCCCTAGAAACAAATTAGAATGCTATTGCTTAATTGAGTAATTCTCCAGTGGTCATCTGTATTTGTTTTGTGTTTGGATAGTACCAGACACATGCATTGTTGTTGTGATATAAAAATTTATGTTAGTATTGATGCAATGTATATTTATATATATAGGAATAAATTGTATTTGTTGGATTTTTCTCCCAATAAATTTTCACTACCATATCAATAATATATGTGCCTACTATCATTCAAGAACAAAATTGGCACAAATGACCGAGCTCCGTAGAATTACTCAACTTAATCTCATAGATTATCCAAAGTGTTAAAGCACAACTAATAGTGGCGTCCAGTTGGACACAATTATGTTGGAGAGTGGAGACATTCCGGGCAATGCACTTAAGTAGCTACTGTGATAAATAATAACATTTGTTAATGGAAGTGATTATTGTTAGATTGAAATGGCTATCTGTTAACCACTATTTTTATAATATTTGAGTGCTATTTTTCTAAGCTCATCTTAATGTACTTGAGGCCTAATAAAAAAAGCTGGAGGATTCATTGTTTATTCTATTCTATTTATTAGAATATGAGCTTCAAGGCTCCAAAACTCACCAACAAAATCACCACCGCGGTGTTTGGTTTTAAGGAGCAATTTTCTTGGTTAAAAAAAGGTCAAAAGTTTTTCCACCTAAAGATGAAGATGATTGTATATTCAAAATTTTTCTTTGTTCCTCTCCGAGAAAAGATTATCTCAAAATTTTGCAACAAATCATGATGACAGAGTTTATAACACTACATCAAATTTGCACTTTTGTAACAACTCTCAAAACAGTATCACTTTTGAGATGTTACAATCCACCAAACAATTTCAAGTCAAAACTAAATTTAGTCAAAAATATGAAAAACAGTAACACAAAAAAAATTATACAATAAATTGGATCACCATGAATGGTATCACTTTTATAACCATATTCTTCATGGTGATACAATTATTGTATCATTTTGTTTTGTGAAAATGTGTAAAATTGTTAGGTGGATTATTACACTTCAAAAGTGATACTGTTTTTGGGGTTTTTACAAAAATGTCAATTTGGTGTAGTGTAACCAAAATTTTTTCCCTCAAGAAAAGAGTATTTATGCTCTGACATTCAAATTCTACATTCCTTTTAGCGTTCTAACATGGCAGGTCATATGAATTGCTTCCATTAGCTCATATTTATTGATTTTTCAAGTCACACGCACTTTTGAAAAATTCATTAAATGTGAGTTAGTGAAAATACACCATATTAGATGCCACATCATAATGTCAAGATGTAGATTTTGAATGTCAAAATATTTTTCTTTTAGAAACTAGTTGTTTGCATGGGATCTATGCAACTCGGAACTCCACCGGTTGCTGGCAGTGATAAAAATTTATTTACTTACCATAATAAGGAACAAATCAACTAAAAGCTTTAATGAGAAAATATGATATTGAACGATTCAGCTTCCTAATATCTCAAGGCTTATTAGAACTTAGGTTTTTCTCACAAATCCAATCCAACTAGTAAAACATTGTATACATAATTTGTTTTACAAAATACTAGCGATGAGTCCAATCATCCTCCTGCGAGTTTGGCCTGCAAAACAATCGTTAGACTGCCAACGACCACCTTTTTGGTGGCCGAAAGCACTCCGATGCTTAAGTCAGTAACACTGTAATGAAGTAAATCTGGACAAAACTCAGTTAAAATTGCATACCTGTGTTGAATGTTATCTTTACCTTTTATAATGGTCGTGGTTAACTCTTAGCGTGACTTAAGCATGTGAGGCGCAATGGAAGGAAATGTTTCTTGTAACAGTCTCCTCCTTAATGGAGATGCGTCCGTGGAGGCGTCCACAGATCTTTTTTGGTGCAACCTTCCTCTTCTTTATGAGAGAACTCGTGTTGGGCCTGGACTCGAGCTCTGATTTGTTTGGGTCTGGATTCGGACCCTATTTATGTCTTCTCGTTGGTGGGCCTCATCTGTGCCTCTGCGATTGACTTTATTTTTCCCGGGCTTTACGAGCTGGCCCAATAGATTGGGCGTTATATTCTCGTGATGGATTTCTATGCCACGTGTACGGTCATGATAATCGGTCTATTTTGATGTATCATCAGCTACTCCCTCCTTACTTAGTGGGTATGTTCATCTATCCACTAACTGTGTGACGGTTTTGTCTTCGATTGCAATATTACGACACAATTAGTGCTTTTGCTATCTGTTGTTGTTGTTGTTGTTGTTTCTCTGCTGTTCCATCCGCATGTTCGTTTTGGAGCAATTTTTGGGATTTCGTGCAGCTGTTATACCTTGCACGTTCTCCTAAGAGCAGTCATTTCATTGCCCGTCCCTATAAATAGAGAAGTTTGTGTATGCCCAGCTTCCTTCTGCACTTCTTCATTTTATGATTGTTAGCCCTTTGATTCCTTGCATTCGTTAAGTAGTCATGTCTAATTTCAGGGTTTTGGGCGGCGATGCTCTTGATGCTTGCAAAACTTTCTTTATTCCCAAGCGGGCAACACACACGACTCTGGACAAGATTTGTTACGATTGCTCGTTGCAAACTGGTCTGGAAATTGTTCTTCTCGGAGAGGGCGATAATCATTGTCGTCGTAAGCATGGGTACGTTGCTTTGTATCCTGGTATGTTAAACTCTGGTTTCAGGCTTCCGACTTCTACGATTGTCTAGGAGTACTTGAATTTGGTTGGTATTGCTTCGGCTCAACTGGTCCCTAATTGTTGGAAAATAATGATTTCAACCTTAGCGAGTGCTGCCTCAGCTCGTATCCCCATGAATGTTAGGGTTTTGCATTCTCTGGTAGGGTTCAACGTAAACCCTAATCACACTTGTCACATGCGTTCTCCTTCTTGTTTTGAGGACATGCAAAAAGAGTATGCGGGGTGGTTGAGGTCCTAGTTCTATGCATCTTTTCCTTTAATCACTTTAGGTTCCATGGGAATCAGATTCTGTAATCATTCCGAGAGCCTGAGAAGGTCGAGTTGTCACTGTATTTGGAAGAACAAGAGTTCTACCGTCAGTTTTGTGATTTTCCCCGAGTATCAGTGGAAGATTTTCTCACTACGGATGCCATTATCTGTGGTGGTTTGTTTTCACCGGGTAAAGCATGTATCACTTCAGAGGTTACTATTGTGCGCGCTGGCAATGTAGAAATCACTGCTTCAGTCTTTGTTCAAGGTCCTAGGAATATTGGTTCAGTTGTTAGGAAAATGAAAGTTCCTAGGCCTCCTAGCCCCTCCAAGATGCCGGCTATCAGTTCTGGCCGCATTTCGAAAGGGAAAAAGCTTGCTTCCTCCGTCATTGATTCTGCTAGGACCCCTCTCATCTTGTTTTTCTCCAGAAAGAATGTCGTGGTTCGGGGGATGATTATTCTGCCCGCGACGATGAAGAGGTAATCCGAGTTCTCGAGATAAGTAAAAATGAAGTTTCTCGTCCCTTGGATGACCATGAGAAAAAAACTTGTTGCTTCTTAAGGCTTGCCTGGCTCTGTTGGTCTTTGGATTGATAATTCGCTCGTTATTGAGAACAAAATGCTTCAGTTAGGTGTTTGGCTGTCGAAGAATCTGAATGGTACTATGACCTTGGATGATTTCGAGTATGATCTGCTAGTAGATGATCAAGTTGCTGCTTGGCCTCGAGATTTCAAGCTCATTGTTTCTTCTGTCGTGGTTGGGATCTTGGGATCACCTGCTACTCCTTCCGCGTCTCGTCCCACTGCTACTGTCCTTGGTGAAACCTTCTGGCCTTTCGAGGCTGATGTGCAGGACAACACTCGCAACCTCATTGGTGTCTGTCACGGGTGGTTGGCTAATAGGGCTTTTGTGCTCGTGCGACAACGTCGTCATATTGACGATGGCCTCCAAAATCTTATAGAGGGGATAACACAATTTACTTATGCGGCCGTGATGGGGTCAGATTGTAAGGCGTCTCGTGACCAGGTTGCACACGTCGAAAGAAAACTATCAGGACACATTTTGGTCATTTCTCATGTTCTCTGTCGATTGGATTTGTTGAAGCGCAATGCATGTAACATGAGAGGGATGTGGAATCTACACTGGTGTTGTTGAGGGAACTCGAGGCTACACGTGATATGTTTGCTTTTGACCTCAAGACATCCGAGGTGGAATTAGGCAAGTTGCGATCCCATTGGATGTTGTTGAGAAAAAGTTGTCGACTGAAAGGCTGAACGCGACAAGGCTGTTCGTTCTGCCGAAGAATGTTTTGCCAAGCTCAAGGCTTCAACTATTCGCATCACTCAGCTGAATTCCGAGTTTGGAGAGACCAAATCAGTGGTCACTGCTAAACTTGCGGACGTTGACAGAGAGTTAGCATCAACCCGAGCTGAGCTGTCAACTGTTACAGAGAAGCTGAAGGCAGCGAAGCCGTGGATTATAAGAGAGTGGTTGATGGTCACCACGATTTCCTGTATTTCTTGGAGATGCAAGGTTTGGACATGACCCCATACCGTTGCTTTGCCGAACATGAATTTGATGATGTCGAGGAAGTTGTTTTGGATGTCGATGAGCCCTATGATCGTATGCTGCCTAGAGATATTGCCCACGACACTGATTATCCTTCTTAGTTGTTATTTTCTTCTTCTTTTCCGTAATCTCCAATTTTAGAAGATAAATGGAAATTTTTTATTTCGTATTTTTGTGTCCCATATGTCTAGCTTGGTAGTTTTTATTTATGACATTTCTGGGAAATTCAGATTTGTTTGTATGAATTTTTATGAATGGCTTCGATGCTCGACATTCTAGTTGTATAGAAGCTTTAGTTTACGGAATCATGTTTCACATTCGGATTACAATGTTGCATATTACAGTCGACGTAAAAGTCAGGCTCCTATGTCCTGGTACTTTATTACTTCCAGGTTGATCATGCCAAAAGTTATTGTTTTATGTTTGACTCGTTCGTCCAGTACATGTATTTGTTCTTGCTCGATACTCCAGCCGTGTTGAGTATTTTCTCGAGTTGGTTTTTAAATGCGACATTTTGTCCGGATTAAATTTGTGTGGTTTTGAAATTGAGAGCAAAAGACTTTATTAATAATATCTTTTCAAGTGTTCTGCATTCTATGGCCGAGGTATCATCTCGCCCTCTTTGTTTTCCAACTAGTATGTTCCTAGTGTGTTGATTTTTGTTAGCCAGTATGGTCCTTCCCAGTTCGGGTTCAGTTTGACTGCGTCGGGCTATTTCGTGTTTAGCTAGACTTTTCGTAACACCCAGTTTCCAACATTAAAAGTTGGATTCGCAGCTTCTTGTTGTAATACCCTGCCATGCGCTGTTGATGGGCTGTTATTTTAATGGAGGTTGCTTCTCGCTTTTCTTCAAGGAGATCCAACCCGACTCTTAACGCTTCGACGTTGTCCTCAGTGCGGAATTCTTCGGGTTAGAATGTTGGATTTTGATCACCACGGGTATCATTGCTTCTGACCAATACGCGAGGGCAAAATGTATTTCTTTTGTCAGAGTTTGTTTTATTGTTATGTACGCCCAAAGGACACCAGGTAACTCGGATATCCATAGCCTTTTTGCTGCATCGAGTCTTCTTTTGATTGCTTCCAAGATCATCCTGTTAGTGAACTCGCCTTGTCCGTTTGCTTGCGGATGAGCTAGCGCGGAGAAATGTTGCTGGATATTCAGATTCTCGCATAACTTTCTAACATTTTTCCCTTCAAATTGCCTCCCGTTGTCCGTGACGATTAGATCCCGAATTTGCATATGATGTGTCTCCAAAGAAATTTCTCGACTTGTGCTTCCCCTATCTTTATAAGGGGTTCTACTTCTAACCATTTGGTGAAGTAATCTACTGCGACAAGGATAAACTTCTTATCGGATGCTAGGAGTGATTCTACGATGTCCATTCCCCATTATGCGAATGGCCAGGGGCTACTCATTAGGATCAGATTTTGTCTCGGCATGTGGGTGTATGGGGCAAATATTTGGCACTTGTCGCATTTGCGAACTAGTTTTTGAGCATCCATTTGCATCGTTGGCCAATAATAACCTAATGTGAGAGCTTTGTAGACCAATGTTCTCCCCCTGGATGATTTTCACATGTGTCGTGGTGTATTTTTTGCAGGACGTATTCGACATTTCTTGGTGCAAGGCACCTTAGTAATGGGCTTGTGGCGAACCTTCTGTACAGTTCGTTATTGATCATTGTGTACCTTGCTGCCCAATTTCGTGGTTTTCTAGCTTCCATCTCATTTATTGGGAGTTCTCCGTTTAATACATACGCCAGGATTGGAGTTGTCCAGTTGGTTTCTCGGCTTACGACGCATGCTTCTTCCGATTGATTTTTTAGTATGGAGCTTCTTTGTGTCATGACGAGTGGGTTGTCATTATCCTTTGTTGTCCAAGCTTCCTTTGCTAGTTCGTCGGCCCTTTTGTTATTTACTTGTGTGCATCGTCGAATGGTAGCATTTCAGAAGCCTTATATTAGCTCTGTGATTTTCTGGTGGTAGGCTTTCATTCAGGTGTATTTTACTTGGAATTCGCCGTTTAGTTGATTGACCAACAACTTGGAATCAATAAAGACACTAGTGTCTTTTATTCCCAAGTATTTTGCTAACTGTAGCCCACAGCTTCGTACTCGTCTTCATTAATGGAGGTTCTAAAACTGAATTTTATCGCCTTTTCTAATGCGATGCCTTCTGAGTTGTACAAGACTAGTCCAACTCCGCTTCTTGCCTCGTTGGATGCCCCATCACAGCGGAGGATCCATCCTTCGGGGATTGGTTCGGGCTGTTCTGTTATGTTTTCCTCATCCTCATGTTGGTTGTTGCTCCATGTGAACTCGGCGATGAAATCCGCTAATGTCTGAGCTTTGATAGCGGTTCTAGGGGCATAATCGTGATTGGGTGTGCTTGGAAGTATGGTCTCAATTTTCTTGATGACACAATTAGAGCGAAACCAGTTTTTCTAGGGCCGGATAGTTGATTTTTGAATCTGTGAGTGTTTTGCTGGTGTAGTACACGTGTTTTTGCATGCCCTTTCTTTTCGTATCAGTGTTGAACTTACCGCGTGGTTGCACACAGATAGATATAAATACAGTGCTTCTCATGTATTCAGTTTTGTTAGTAGCTCCGCGCTTCCCTTATATGTCTTAAGGCTTTGAAAAGCTCTCTCGCATTCATCATTCCACTCTAACTTCTTTTTCCCCTTCAAGATCTTGAAGAAAGGCAAACACTTATCTGATGATCTGGAGATAAATCTGTTCAGAGTTGCTATCCTCTCGTTAAGACTTTAAACACCTTTTATGTTTGTCGACAACTGTATGTTGAGAAACGATTGTATCTACTTTGGATCGACTTCAATTCCTCGTTGGTTGACCATGTACCGAGGAACTTCCTTGACTCCACTCCAAAGGTGCATTTCTCCGAGTTCAGCTTCATCTTATACTTTCGCAGCTGGGAGAAAACCTGTTCAAGATCCGTGACGTGGTTTGTTCTTCGTGAGCTTTTGACAAGCATATCGTTGATGTAAACCTTCATTGTTTAGCCGATCTGATCTTTAAACATCCTGTTTACTAGTCGTTGATACGTTGCTCCCGCATTCTTTAATCCAAATGACATTACTCGATAACAGTATGTACCATTTTTCTTGGTTAGGAGGGTACATTTGTATCTGATTATACCTGGAATACGCATCCATGAAACTCAGCATTTCGTGTCCGGCAGTTGCATGTAGTATTTGATCTATTTGTGGAAGTGAAAAGTTGTTTTTGGGGCAGGCTTTATTTAGGTCGGAGTAGTCCACGCACACCCTTTACTTTCTGTTCTTATTCTTTACTAGTACTGTGTTCGCCAACCAATCTAGGTAGTGGGTTTCTCTTATCATTCTTGCGCTGAGTAGTCGGTGCACTTATTCATTTATTGCCTAATTACGCTTCGGGCCCATCGATCTTTTTTGTTGAACTGGTTTCTTATCTGGATTCACTTGCAATTTCTGGGACATGATGGATGGGTCTATTCCAACCAAGTCCTTCATCGTCCATGCAAAAACATTTCTATTTGGGGATTTGTAGGGATTCCTCAAGATATCAGAGACGTTTTAACCATTACCTGTTGGAGCTCTTTTCCAGTAGGTACGATCATTTCGACGGTCGTCGTTGGTTCAGTATTGGGCAGCACGTCGTATCTTTCATTGCCAAATTGAAGATTGGTGGAGTATTCCATTGATCTTCTATCGAGTTGTGTGAGATTTGTTACTGTGAATCTTATTTTTGAAAGGAAACTCGTCGTTCCCCACGGACGACGCCAAACTGATGCCTCCAAAAATCGTCCTCCTGCGAGTTTGACCTGCAAAACAATCGTTAGACTGCCAATGACAACCTTTTTGGTGGCCAAAGGCACTCTGATGCTTAAGTCAATAACTTTGTTGGATGAAGGAAGTAAATATGAACAAAAATAAGTTGAAGTTGCATATCTGTGTTGAATGTTCTCTTTACCTTTTATAATGATCGTGGTTAACTCTCGGTTGACTTAAGCATGTGAGGCACAACGGAAGGAGATTTTTCTTGTAATAGTCTCCTCTTTAATGGAGATGCGTCCGTGGAGGCATAATTCCCTCAACGACTCTTTTTGGTGTAACGTTCCTTTTTTTTATGAGAGAACTTGTGTCTAGCTTGGACTCGTGCACTAATTCGTTTGGGCTTGGATTCGAGCCCTGTTTACATCTCCTCGTTGGTGGGCCTCGTATGTGCCTCTGTGATTGGCTTTATTTTTCCTGGCCTTTACGAGCTAGTTGGCCCAATAGATTGGGCGTTGTATTCTCGTGATGGGTCTCTATGCCACGTGTATGATGATGATGATCGGTCTATTTTTTCTGTTGACGAGATTATCATGACACTTGTACGGTGCTGATCAGATGACGGTTTGATGTATCATCATCAATAATAATAATAATAAATATTATTATTACTAAATAACAGTGTTCTAAAAATCGGTCTAGGCGGCGCCTAGGCGCTAGAAGGTGGAAAACCGCCCAGATTAATGTCTGGGCGGTCTGGGCGGGTCTAGGCGGGTCTGGGCGGGCTAGGCGGTCTGGGCAGGCTAGGCGGGCTAGGCGGTCTAGGCGGCCTAGGCGGGGTCTAGGCGGACTCTAGGCGGGGTCTAGGCGGTCTGGGAGATTTTTATTTTTTACTTTTTATTTTTTATTTTTTTTATTTTTTTATTTTTTTATTTTTTATTTTTTATTTTTTAATTTTAAATTTTTTTATTTTTTAATAAGGTTGATTGTGTTCTTATTTTATTTTTCTTTCCTATTTTTTAGAAATAAACTATTTAATTGTTTTTTTAGAAAATCTCGGGAATGGGCTTTGATGATGATGATGATGATATGTCTAAATGTAGCGAAAGATGATTACTTAATGGAATTCTCAAAGGATCTACCGGTACCAATTTTACTAATGTAGATTTTATCAAACATAACTGAGGTTATTCATGCAATTTGAAGAAAAATAAAAGATTACACAAATTCAAATTTATATAAAGTACCCATCATGACCAACTTCAGTCATTTGAGTTTTAATAAATTTTGTTCACGATTGTTAATTTTTCATGTTTTTAAATTTTGCATGTATATTGACATTAAATTGGATGTAATTGATAAGGTATTATGCTTAACTTTTGTAAATTATTAAAGTTATAATACAAAACCTAAGACCGCCTAGGCGCCCGCCTAGGCCCCTGGGCGCTAGGCACCTGCTCGCCGCCCGCCCAGCGCCTAGCGATTTTTAGAACACTGCTAAATAATAAAATATAAATAAGTAAATAAATAAATAGAAAAAATGTGATACTTCTGGCTCCATTAGATATGTTTTGGAGAGTGATTGTAAATGCCAAAAATCATAAATTTATTTAGCCTAACCCAACTAGTGAAAGCAATTGGTTGGTCATAATTATAATCCTTAATAACAGAGTCATTGTTGGTCATAAAATGTAAAACTAGGTTTTCTATATGTTTAGGAAGAGTAAAATGTCTTATAACTTTACAGATTGACCTGGTCAATAAAAGAGTTTTTGTTGGTCATAAAAGTATAAAAGTAAATACAAATTAACCATTACATCAACTACGATATCTAAATAGTCAATTTTCTAAAAAGGTAGGTCTTAAAAGTCATTTTGCACTCTCACATTCTCATTGACTAAATGTAGTAACGCACCAAGTGAAGATTACATTAATGCACTTTCATGGCAGCAGAGGCAAGCTTCAAGTTATAGGATTGAAGAACTAGTTGGCTCAAACTACTAATGATGTAATTGTTGGAAGGACTTACTTTCAGATTAATTGAGGTTTGGTTATTACATTAGAAAAAAAGAAAATCATCAAGGAATTTAATTCAAGTATATCCCTTTCCATCAACATAGTTTTCCATACATTGGACATCATCTTGGTTACGATAATCTCCCCAAACTTTCCAACCCATTAGCCAATGATTTATGGGTTTTTTTTTTATTTTAAATAATAAGAGCATCTTCACCTAAGGATTAGAAAACAATAAATTTAGCTTTCCACCCCAACAATCATTTCCAGTAGTTGTCGGAGGAAAAATGAAATTATTCTCTTCACACGCTCGCAATGCAGGGATAAGTCGAACTGAAGCTATTTTGGCTTCTTATCTCCTTCCACTTTAAGTGGAGGACAACACTCAAAGTGGAGGTGGATAAGAGTGGACACCTCTCCTTTTCACCACATATCTTTATTTTTATTTTATTCAAACTTATGAGATGACATTTAAAGTGTTGCCCCCTACTTTTACTGTCACTTTATAATTTTACCCTGAGGGGTGGGATGGAAGACTAAAGTATAGGGATGAAGAAGCCCTTTTTAGCTTTAGCTTTCCTCTTGGGGGGGGGGGGGGGGGGGGGGGGGGGGGGGGTTAGTAAACAATAGTGGAGAGAGGAGAGGAGGAAAAATGTGATAAAACTTGTGATCTTTCACTGTCTTTTTCTCGAGATTGCAAAAATAGATTTGCTAGTAAACAAATAACATTTAAATAGTGGATCATGGGAAATAGTGGTTGAAGGACGTTGGTCTTCAAGTGATCCTAAAGAGGTTGTTCATCATATTCCTCTTGGACCTAATGCTTTGAAAGTTTGGGTGGATTTAGCAAGAAAACCCGGCCCATTTTTGTGGAGGCTAACACCTGATATGGTTTCTATTAAAGAAGCTATTTGTAATAGAGTTGCATGGCCTACTGACAAAGTTATTATTCACACAAGTCTGGAAAATGAGATTCATGACAATATGTCAATACCAAAGGTGGGAAATATTTAAAATGTTTCCTGTATTTCAATATGAAAAATATTAATTTAAAAATGTAGCTCATTGCCTTATATTTTTTATACTTGGTTTGTTAGACTGTGTTGATTAGACTTAATTATTTTGTAAGAACCATGTATTGACAAGTGCACTTTTATATACATAGTTGGATTATATTAATGTTGATGAAATTTTTATATAGTTGGATTCTATTTACTATTGCAATTTTATATAGTTGGATTGTATATAAATTGCAGGTACAGATTGCAAATGATACGTAAAACTAAAACAAATGAGAAAAAAAAATTGTCGAAGAATTTTAATAGCATTTTTTAGTGTCATGAGTAATTAATTAAAAACTTTCTAAAATTGTTGTAGATAAGTAAGTCCCAACATTTTGATTCATTTGCTCGTCTGTCCTATTATGTACACAGGATTTTGACCACAAGTTTGCATACATGACGATGTGGCACACTGAGGTAGATTAATTAAATAAAAAGATATCAAGAAAGCCAACCAAATTGAGTTTTTTCTTTCCTCTCTCACTCTTTCTTCTATCATCTTTTCAAAAACATGAATTGTTAGAGGGTGTTTGTTTTTGCTTCTGAATAGATTCAGAAGTCTTAATAAGAAGTGGGTCACCTTGTTTACAACATTTGTTTTTAATTTTGATCAGAAGTTCAACTTCTAATTGGAGTACGCAACAACGAGGTGCTGATCACTTAGCACTGAATACTGACTCAAAAATTATTCTAATAGTAACCTTAAAATAATTTTGTAATGATAATTGCTGCATCCATCTTTTTAAATCCAAGTAGGGCTAAATTTTGACGACATACCTTCATTCTCTTCACCAAGCATTGTCGTTATACCTATATTCATAATGACTCTTCAACAAAAGAGAGATTCTACAAAGCCAGAATTGATGGCCAGGTTTGGGCCAAGATGAGTTGCCATGCACGCGTGGGAGAGAAAGATTGGAAATCACTACCCCAAAAAACCCAATCTTTCCACTTAATCCCCACCATGTCACTCGACCCCGAGTTATTTTCTTTTGCTCATTCGTCAAGCCAAGACTGGTTTTTCCCTTTGACCTTCATTTCTCCACCCAACAACTTCTTCTTCTTCACGAACCTTTCAAACCCCACAAAAAATTTCAACAAATCCTAGACCTTCAACTCGACCTTACGTCCCTGATTCGAGACCTTCTCAACGACCTTCACCAGCCTAGACCTTCCCTTCCAAGTCCAACTCAATCCCTCGTAGAGACATCAAGTATGGAGGAATTTGTCACAAGATCAACTTCGCTCATTGAGTGCACAAGTTGGACGAGTTAGGGACCAGCTCGAAAGCTAAAAGAGTTGAAACTGAGTTTCCGGTTGAGACATCAAAGATTCAAATGAGGTTTTTTTTTTTGGAAAGTTTTTCAGGGATCGGCTCAAAGCACTTGTTTTGCAACAACTCCTGGTGCAAACTTGGCTAGCACCCCTGGCTATGTAGACGCGTTGTCAGTGATAAGAAACTTATCTCGTTTATCTCCTTCATCTTTGTGTTTCTTTCTCTATATTTTCCAAGCTTTTGTTCATTTTTCCAACTCTCCCTCTCATTTATATTTTCATGTTTTCATTATGTAGCATGTAGTTATAAAAACTTTGACAATATGATCACCATCGTATAATGTCAAGTTTTCAACCGACCATCCCTCCATTCCTGTATGTGTCTCCTAAGTTGGGAAAAATTGTCAAACAGTTCTCATTCAGCACCTATAATCAGTAGCCCATTCAAAAGCAAAACAAACAGTTCATTTAGAACTTCTAATTCCAGTTAGAAGTATGCTTCTAAGCACTTAAAAAAAACAATCGCCACCTTATTGTTCCTTTACTCATAAAGGAATCAAGAGATGTCAACTTCTTCAAGGATTTCCTTTTAGAGTGTTTTGAGCTGTAATAGGAGTCATTGGGTGAGGACAACATGAAGCTTTTAGGATTTGAAAGTTGGAAAATGGAGTTATTTCCTCTCAGTGGTTGAGTCAGGATGTTCACAAGAGAGGGGGCAAAGTGGAAGGGGCAAGAAAAAATAACAAAATTCTAAGGGGGCAATTAGCTAAATATACCACAATTCCCTATAGAAAATCTGAATTTACAAATATTTAAGGGGGGCAACTGCCCCCCATGTCTTATATGTGGCTCCGCCACTATTTCCTCCTTTTCTAAATAGGGAAAAGGAGAAGGATGAAGACCTCCTCATCTTCTTTCTTCAAAATGATTCTTGTTGTGATTGGTAATATGTTTCGATTACACGACTTCGATTAGAGCGGCAAACTGGAAACAGATGAGAGTGAATCTGAAACCAAAATCTACCAATTTTTTTTATTTGATTTAATTAATATTTTAATCCTCAATCCCTCCCTTATGTTGTCACCGATCTTCATCAATCACCTACAACTACCTTTATTTAAGTTTTCTGATTTTTCTCACAAACACTGTCAAAGAAGACTCGAATCATGATCGTGCTTGTGGCAAATATCATCTATCACGAGAACCAAGTGTTTCAGTTTAAGCTCGACTCACGAAGCTCGAAAAGGTAAGTCTAGCCATTGAAGCCTAAAAGGGCCATTCAGAACATATCATAATCAGAGGCCCGAATTCAGGCCCAACAAATCTTTCCCTTAAAGAGGAGACACATTACGAAGGAGACAAGTCATGGCGGAAATCAATCCCCCAAGGACGTATCTCAATGAAAGAGGAGATTGTTACAAATAATGTCATCCCTCATCGCGCCCCACGTGCTTAAGTCACACAGAGAATTAATAAATGACATTATATAAAGTAAACTGAACATTCAACAAAGGTATGCAATTTTAACTGAACTCTTTCCAAATTTAGCCTTCTCCCACAGATTTACTGACTTAAGCATCGAAGTTCCTTCAGCCACCAAAAAGGTGGTATTTGGCAATCTAACCTTGTTTTGCAGTTTGGATATCTAGGAGACCGGTTTTGGACGCATCACACTGTACACATGTTAATCGGACCCCTTACTCTGCCTGCAAACACCAATGCAAGGAATATCGAATCCACCCCCTTCATGTCTTCTTTTATTTAAAATAAAATTTCATTAGCGCCGCTTTACCATATTCTTTGTACCTCAGGCATTTTCAAGACATATTTCGACATCCACCTCTCTTCAGACACTGAACCACACATATTAATAGATTGATTGGGCTTCTTCACAATCACATGACCAGCTACGTAATTCTTGATTAGCTTCTAACGGTATTAGAATTTGTCTATACCTCAAACACAATACAATACTCTATTAGAGTTTGTATCAAACTTACCGTCAGTCATACAATTCTATCACCAACGTGGAGTTTTATTTTTATTTTTTTATCAAGTTTATATGTTGGACTTGTTAGCATTTGTACGTTACTTTTGTATATCCATATGTGTTCTGAGTCCTTGTAAAAACCAATTATGAATATATGTGCATGTATCAACCAACTTCTTATTTTTTTCTCACACCGAGGAATTAAGACAACTAAATAATTATTTATCTTAATTTTATAAACGGACATGCACTGTTGCAATTCAACACCATGCGGAGTTGGAAAGCACTGAAATCCTCCTCGTTTGTAAAAACGCATAGTTGTATACGCTTCGGCTTTGATGCTCTATCATTGTTTAGTTTGAATTCAACTAATCTCTCTAAATGACCGAGGAACATGGTTTTGATTATGAATGAAGGATTTTTTTTTTGTTAAGGCATAATGCATATATTAATTCGAATAATGGGACATGTTCTGACCAACTAATGCTGCCAACTGTTGAGCTTCATAATTTAGAGTTCTACTAATATATTTACAATGCCAATCGGGAAGCAAAACAACAAGACGCCTAACACTCCAACAAAGCAAACGCAGACCCAGTCCAAAGCAAAAACTAAGCTATTATCATCAGAAAAAAAACATCTCCAGAAAGTTTGTAGAATCACAAAAGATAAGACCAGTCTACCATCTCTGGGTCTGAATCAATAGACAAGCCATCTCCCCTACATAGAGCTCAGCCATGGTGTTGTCCAAGACCTTCCCGTGAATCATACTAGAAACCATAGCAAGTATGTTCCCATTAAGATCCTTGGCAATGACACCAACTGCTCCCTACTTAGTATGGCCAAAATAAAAAGCATCAAAGTTAACAATAACCATGTTAGTATCTAGAAAGAAAGGAAACTCAGGAAGGGAGGAGAGATGCGGATTAAGGTTGTGGTTTCTGGCAAACTCAATCTGTGTCTGGATTAGATTTTTTCTAGTAGCTACAGATGAAGTTGGGGAGCTCATAGAGTGCCGAGTTTTGGGTCAAGGAGAGGAATACTATGGGGCATCCTTCCTGGCTGAGCCATAGATATGAGGAACTGGGTGCAAAGAGAGAATGGGGTTCACCAAGGAGGGAGTATGCCGAAGAGAAGACCAGTTGGACCTGACAATGTTGAGATGGGAAAATATGTATTGGGGTGGAATTTGACCTTGTTGAAAACCATATCATTGCGGAAGCGCCGGATGGTCAAAAGAACTACCGTGAAACGGACCAAAATCTCATTTGTGGAGGCAGGTTGCGCCTTAACTGACTTCCAAAGGAATCAGAAGAATTTAATAATTGAAGGCTAACTTAGGGAGGGACTGTGCCAGCCAATAGGTAGGAAAGTAAACAACCATAATCTGCTAATCACTAGGCAAAGGAAGAACAGATGTAAGGCCTCTTCAGAGTGATTATGACAAAAGCCACGAATATTATCAATAGGCACATGAACCCTAACAAGGTTAGACACGTTAGAAAGAAGATCTTGACTGACTTTCCAGAGGAATAAAATAGCATTGGGAAGGGTCTGAACCCGCCAAAGTTCACGAAGAATTTTGGGTTCAAAAATGGAAGCGTGGAAGCTCGAGGAGAAACTATCAGTCAGGTCCCTAGAGAAGGCTTGAGTAGCATTTCGAACAGAGAAAATGCCTTTTTGTGTCCCAGCCAAATGAGTTTGTCTGGACGAGCCGTATGTCGAAAACAAGTGTTAGAAATGTCCTGAGCCACTGGAGCTGGGACTCGGGATTGAATAAGGTCCATGTTCCAATGGATGGCATTAGATGGGGAGATAGTCAAAAGGTCAGAGATGGAGGAAGGTCGACCAGGAGCTTGAGGGTGCAACTCACAATCAGATAACAAAAGCTCAGGTTTGACCCAGACATCATTCCAAAGATCAATAAGGTCTCCCAAAAGCATTTGCCAGAGAAGGAATGGTTTCATATAAGAAAGGGCCTGAAGAGAACCTCACCATGCAAAGGAGGCTTGGGAGGGAGACTTCAAGATACGGAACAAGCTCTTAGAGTGAAAGTAGATCGCCTTGAGATGGCAAGCCCACTGAGTGTGTGGAAAGGAAAGGATATTCCACACATTTTTTTGCCATAAGGGCGACGTTTATGTTCCTAGAAGAATGAATATTAAGACCCCCAAGGTAACGGGGCGAAGCGATGCGCTTCCAAGTACAAAGGTGTTTGGTTGTGCCTTGCTCATGGCTATTCCACCATAAATTGCAAGCAAGAGAGTCAATTTTTTTTTTAAAGAAAAGATTGTAGAAGAAAAGTTTGCATGGTGTAAACAGGGAGAGAATTAAGCACAACCTTTATCATAACAGTACGACCAGCCTGAGAGATAACTTTTGATTTCCACGCAGAAAGTTTGGAATGGATTTTATCCATTAAAAATTGGAAATCCTTAGCCTTATGCTTAAAAAGCAAGAGAGGAGACCCCAAGTATTTATCTTTAGGATTATAGAGCTTAGATCCCAAAATCTTAGTGATCATTTAGCGTGTTTGGGGTGAACATTGGAACTATGGAAGATGGATGATATATCAAAATTAACACCTTGGCCAGAGGCTTGACAATATTTAAGAAATATGTTTTTGACCGAGTCAGCTTCAGCAAGAGATGCACGACAAAAAATCAGGAAATCGTCGGCATAGAAAATATGACTGATGGATGGGGAACATTGTCTAACTTTAATACCTTTGAAGTGACCATCCACTTCTGGTTTAGCCAACAAGCGAGAGAGGGTCTCGGCGACTAAAATTAAAAGATAAGGAGAAATAAGGTCTCCTTGTCGAAGCCCTCGTGAAGGGTTCATAACAGAAAGGGGGAACTGTTGAGCAGAACACGCAAGGAGGTGGTGGAAGTACATTGTTCGATAAGCTAAGTCCACTCCCTAGCAAAACCAAATTGTCAGAAAATTTGGAGAAGGAAAGACCACTCTATCCTATCATATGCTTTAGCCATATCAATCTTGATGGCCATCCAGTTTTGCGACTTACGTCGAAAATGTTGCATTTGGAATAATGTCTCATGAGCTATGCTAATGTTGTCGAAAATGGACCGACCTTTAAGGAAAGCTCTGTGGTTGGGAGAAATGATCCCATCAAGGAGAGGTTTGAGTCAAGGATCTTGGAAATCACCTTGTAAATGACGTTGCAAAACCCAATAGGTTTGAATTTGTCAGGAGTGATCGAGTTACCTACTTTCATAATCAAGGTGATGAACATTTCGTTGAGCTTCGGGTCCATCTGACGCGTGCAGAAGAAGTTTTGGACCACTTCAATGACATTGTGATGGAAAATATCCCAATAGACTTGGAAGAAGAAAGCATGGAACCCGTCAGGACATGGGGCTTTACGACTACCCATGGAAAAAACCACTTCCCGAATCTGTTATGCGGATGGAACAGCCAGAAGTACCTCATTATCGGAATTGGAAACAACAGGGTGGAAGAGTTAGAGGATACCAGGATCCGGGATTGGACAAGAGGACTAAAAGATATCTGAAAAGTAGCCATTAAGAACTTGACCTATAGACAAATGGTCGGTGCACCAATTTTGTGACGAATCTTTAAGTCGCGGGATCTTGTTCGATTTCTGTCGCATGATGGTAGTGAGATGGAAGAATTTGGTATTTATGTCTCTGTCATAGAGCCATGAGGCTCCAGACTTATTACACCAAAAAATTTCTTCCTGGAGTAGTAGTTCCGAAAAATGAGATTCTAGGAAGGAGATGGCCTCTGTATTATCCTAGGAAGGAGGTTCACTTTAGAGCTTATCAAGAACCTGTCTAATGTCAAGAACATGGATATTGCGGAAATAAATTTTGTTCCACCTAGAAAGAGCATGACTGAGCTTTTTGGTTTTGGAAGTGAAATTACTATGGGGAGAAGAATGTCTACGGGGAACCCAGTTAGAAGACATTATCAGACGGCATTGAGGATCCCTAGTCCACATATGAAAATTTTAAAGGGTTTAGGCAGGTGGGTATCATTGGTAACCAACTGTAAGGAGATTGCCCTGTGATCCGAGGAGGGAGCATGGATAGATTTGCAAGACGCCGAAGGGAAAAGCTCCATCTAGTCAGTAATGGCAATAACTTTGTCAAGCTTAGCTTTAATGCCATGATGATCCTTCCTTTTGTTACTCCAAGTGAACTTAGAACCATGAAGAGGAAAATCAATTAGTTGATGTGTGTCAATGAAATTTCTGAGATGACTAAGAGCTAAGCCGGAAGGCCTATTGCCCCCTAATATGTCAGTAGAGACATAAAGTGCATTGAGATATCCAATGACAATTCCCGGGAAGTGTTGAAGAGCATAAACCTATAGCATTGTGTTCTAAAATTGAACTCGGCGAGTCGGATTCAGTTCTCCATAAACAAAAAGTGTTGACCAGACATTAGTAGTATAGTAATCAGCAATAGTACAATTAAAATAATATTTAAAGAAGAAATAACTCACTACACCAAAAATACCCATTAGCAACGGTTTTGAACCGTGGGGGTAACCCATTGTCACGGCTTAGAGCTGTGGGCTGTAGAGGCGTCGCTAAATCCCCAGTAACGGCTAAAAACCGTGGCAAAAATATTAGCAACGGTTTTATACTCGAGGACGGTTGATGATTTATCCACGGTTCTAAACCGTTGCAAAAACGTTAGCCACGGTTTTAAGCCGTGGCCAGGAATAGCCACGGCTTAAAACCGTTGCAAGTTATGGCCACGGTTCTAAGCCGTTGCAATATTTTTAGCCACGATTTTAAGCCGTGGCCAGTACTAGCCACGGTTATAAGCCGTGGCAAGGTATGGCCACGGTTCTTAGCCGTTGCAATAGTTAGCCACGGTTTTAAGCCGTGGCAAATATATATATATATATATATATATATATATATATTTTTTTTTTTTTTTTTTTTTGGTCACGGTGTTAAGCCAATGCAGTTCTACTGACAGTGATGCAATACAGGCAATGAAGAGAAATTACAGACTGAAGAACTTGTAATTGTAATTCTGGATTGATGACAGTAAATGGAATGGATTGTATTCAATAAGAAAGCTAATTCGAGATAGCTAATCTCCTGTAGAGCAAATGCTCAAGTGTACAATTTTCTTACAAATCAAATGAATCCCTTTTTCTCTCTTATGCTCTCTTATTTATAGTACTACATTTATTGACAGCTAATTGACAACTAATCTAACAGAAATCCTTCCTAAACAACATTACATGTAACAACATATCACTCTGCAACATATAGCAACCTGCTCCCTTTAGTAACAGCACTTGTGTTAGCAGCCTGCATTCCATTCAGCAACAACAACATTAAAAGAAAGCTAAAAGACTGAGGGGACAAAAAAAAACAACTCCTAGAAGGAGATTCCCAAATACATTAGCTTACATTAGCTCAAGTTTTGAATAATCTTAGATAGAGCTGACATAGTGCCAAAGATGCAAGAAATAATCCCAACTATAATGATCAAACTAGCTTATATGATCTTTATTTAAACATAATTTTTTAGCTTATATGACATAACAAGAATTATTTGCTTGCTTTATTTGCTTCCTTGCATAAAATTAAAAAAAAAAAGGAACCAAAGAAACAAGAAGCTAGTAAGAGCTGCTTGCTACAGCAAGCAAGCTGATCAAGTTAGACTACCACGTTTAATTACATGAATAGAAACTTAAGTAGCATCATAATTAGTAGAAAATTAATTAAGGAGAAGATGATCAAAAATGATGAAAATTTATCTTCTCCTAGATCAATTTATTGGGTTACCATAGGGAGGTGCAGCAGCTCCTCCAAGCAATCCACCACCAGAGGCTGCAGCATAAACATCAGATGGATCAATAACTGGAGATGAAGAAGAAGGCGCATTTCTTCCATTGACATTGACACCACCATTACCACCTCCTCCCAAATGCAAATCAGATATATTTGGAAACCCTTCTCTCCCTTCAATCCCTTGATCATAAAGAAAACCTTTAAACACATGCCCACCAATCGTCAATGGCTGTCACGAAAGAGAGAAAACCATTCAACATGTATATACATATGAAAAAATATGAACAAGAGAATATAGTACATCCCATTGTTCAACTTGTCCTGATCCATAGATCATAACAAGAAAATCCATTAAAACTTCTTTCATGTATACATTTATAACAAGAGAAACCCATTTCAACTTCTATTGATATACAAGACTTGCATCAAAAGAGAAATCTATTTCAACTTCTTCTGACCCTATAAGACTACATCAAAAGAGAAACCCATTTCAACTTCTTGTGACCTATAGTACTAATTTGGATTTTTCATGTATAAGATCTGAACAACAACAGAAAACACTTATTTGAACTTCTTTCAATAAAAAAGAGAGATACCCATTAATCTACAAGATCATAGGAGAGATGCCCACTGAAATTTTTTTAGAATTTGATAAAATCACAAATAAAAAATAAAAAAACACCATTTGAAGTGTTTTGATCTATGAAATCACAACCAATAAAGAGCTAGAGAAGAATCTTAACATACCTTGGTGGCTAGAGCTAGTATCTAAGCTTCTAGGGGGAGTAGTATTAGAAGTTGAAGTATGTGAATTTGTAGTCTGAGACAGTTTAGGTTTCTTGACAGCTGAAGAAGACCCAGAAGAACCAGCAGCAGCAGTGGTGGTAGTACATATAAAGGCCAGTGAATGCCTTGGCTTCCCCATACAGAAAATCAAAAACAATAATATTAAAGGCCAGTGAATGCCTTGGTAGTATTAGTAGCTAAATAGGCTTTTGGTGTAGTGTATAAGAATGCAAATACGTTATCTTTTAGCATAAAAAGACTACTAAAGATCAAACTTAACAGTAATATTTCAGTTAAACAGAAAACATAGTTTAAGAGCTACTAGAAGTGATGGATGAATACTCACAGATACTGAAGAACTTCATTCCAATAGATTAGCCTTGGAATCTCACAAGTGAGTTGATTCTGAGCAAGGTCACTGCAGTAAATACAGACATAAAATTGAAAATTTGTTTCCCACATCTAATTGGACATATTTGAGAAGATAGGCTAAAGCTTCAATAAATAGAAGTGCATAACATCTAAAAGTTATGCAATGGAATAGTGAATATACATACAGTGTCTTAAGGTTAGGAATTTGTGACAATGTCGAAGGAATGGGACCTGTCAACTGATTGCTCTTCAAAAACCTGAATACAAATGGATCAATAAACCTTATTATCACACTTACCCTTTGAATATCAAATATAAAGCTAAAACAAAAAGATGGAATGTGAGGGACTTACAGCTCTTGCAGCCGCTTAAGCTTAGATATTGAAAATGGAATATCCCCGTAAAGGGAATTTTCAGACAAATCCCTGAATGAAGGGCAAAATATTATCTACCTTTACAGGATTGACTCTGCCACGTGCTGAATGGTGTTGCATTCTATCTGGTCTATTTAACCGGTAAACATCAAGGCCACAAGATCCCAACTCTGAAGCATGTGATGTCCCTTGATATTCAAAGTTGTGGCAAGTAAAGCAAATTCGAGCTGAATTAAGACCCTTGGTTGCATACAGATCCCAGTAAAGTGGTGCCTAGAAAGCAAGAAAAGAATTTATTAAGACTATCCAATTGAGATAAAATCAACAACTATAAGCAAGATATTTTCAAAGTTATTTGACCCTACAACAAAAGATGTCTGCCAATCATGGCAATGAATTATATCCGGTTTCTTGTCAGCTTGAAGAAGCAACTCAAGTGCTGCATGATATACACGTAATTATTACAAAATATATCCCTTAATTTATATATGTTAGTGCTTAAATTAATATATTTTATTCTAATTATTTCATTTTCATATTTTTGTAGGAATTTTCGCGTGAACGACAAAATCGCATTAAGGCGACAATTTGAGGAGATTAATTTGTTGATTCTAGCGGTGGTACAAAAGAGTGGTTCACACATCTAAGCCTAACCCAAACAAGCATAAGTCCACTTACTTTAATCAAGCCTAAGCCCAGAAAGCTAGAATCCTAAGCCCAGCCTAACAAGGAAATAGGGGAACCCTATTTAGGTTTCTCTCTTGCCTTCTCTTTGGACACTCCTCTCTTCCACGTTTTCTGATCTTCCTCTCTTTTCCAGCCACCATCACCACCTCCACCGAGGCAGAGACAGAGATCTCTCGCCACTAACCAACCACCATCTCGCCACTAACCGTCCTCGCCACCGTCACTAACCACCCTGTTTCACGGTACAAACACCGACCTCGCCACCGTCCTCTCTGTCCATAACACAGCCGCCACAACAATCTCCCTCCCTCTCTCTCACCGCCACCATCACTCGAGCACCATCGCCACCACCGTGCGCACGGTACTGCCGCGAAACAGGGAGCACCTCCCTGTTTCTCTCCCTCGCAGCCGCCCTCCTTCCTCTTTCTCTCTCCGCCTTCGGTCTCTCTCCCTGTTCCATCTCACTCCACCACCACCGCGACAGAGCCATCTCTCCCTCTTTCAGAGTCACCACCGCCATCACCGCCGCGAAAAGAAGCTCGCGACAGAGCACCTCCATTTCCCTGTTTCTCTTCCACCTCTCGTTGTTCCTCACTCTCTCTCTCTGTTCTTGCAGGTGCCGGAGACGTTCGGAGGACGAATAAGCTCGCGAGGAGCTAAGAACAGCGGCGGAGTTGGTCGCGGTGCGCTGGAGACGAAGGCTGAACCAGAGGCGCGAATTCGGGCGGGAGAAAACCTGTTTTTCAAAACTGAAAAACAGTTTTGGCTATTGACACCCCGAGAACTTGTAAGAACCACCACAGAGCCTTTTTAGCTCTTTTTCTCGGGATTCGTGCGCATACAGGAAGTGATGGATTCCTCCTCCACTGATGCTGTGGTCACCACCACCATGAGTCACTAAACCCCACGCAAGGTGAAGAGGTGAACTCCTAGATGTAACGCACTAAATTAGCATTTGATTCGCTTTAAATTTTCATGATGAATAATGATGTTTAATGATTATCACTTTTATTTAATATAGAAATTTATGTTATTTCAGTGAGAAGGATATCATAGATTTCTTCGTAGATTTTTATTATTCCGGTGATTATCTTTTCTTCTCCATATAAGCTTAGTCACGCTTTTCTTATGTGTGGAATGTTTAAGAATTAATTGATTCCGGTAGGTTAGTTATATGTGATCGTCATTTATTACGGTATTGTCTCCGGATATATCGTAAGTTTAGGATATCACATATGACAAACCTTTGTGTTTTCTTAGAAGAAGTGAAATCTAAAATTCATTTACAATAGGGTATATTAATGATTAAAAGATTATTTTTCCGATTACGTCGTTTGGGATGTGAAACACGTAGTTGAGTCATCATAGCGAATCAATACTAGTTGGCGCGTGAAGTCTAGGAGGGATCCTTGGAACCTAGTGATTTTTCCAAACTTAATTTTCATTAAATTAAATTCAATTTCGTATTTTAAATTTGTTAGAATTTATTAACTTTAGTTTCGCGTAGTTTTTCTTCCTTAACCTTATTTTGTAGATCGTTTTTTTCTCGTGGGATCGACACCCCATTCTTTACTGCAATTGACCGCGTGTATTGTTTGGGCGTAATCACTGTACGACTGAAAAATGAGAAGCGTTTGAAATCGTCATGCTCCCCATAAAACTTTCCCCTCCAAAAGAGTTTATCTGGATGGTGAGGCTCAATGAAGTAAACAGGAAGGCCTGCATCATAAAAATACCATTCCAAAATGAGCTATTTCAACCATGTATAGTCTAGTGTATGTTTGTTTGTATTGTGTGCTCAATACCTTCAACCATTCCAACCCAGACTTTATTTTTGAATAGCTTTCCATCAAAGTAAGACTCTAACATGACATCTAAAGCATGCATGAACAGTTAATCTATGTAAGAAAACATATTGGTCCAAGAACTTCTTTAGAATCTACCATTGACATACCCTCAGGTCAACAATGCGGTCATATTGCATGCAGTCATATTTAGGAATAACTATCTCAACAAGGTGTCCCTTCTTCTGCAGTGCTTTGCCAAGTCCAAACACAACATCTCCCAAACTGCCAACCTATGAAATAAAAAAAAATGATTAATAAGGATTTCACTTTCCATTACCTGAGCCTAATAGCAATGTTAAGAGCTCATGGAATAAAGGAGCAGGCTACTTGAATTAATCAGATGTTCAATCAATAACATAATCTCTTATTCATCAGCGTGCAGTCAACTAGGCTGATCACGGCCAAATATCATTTGAAAAACATCTCCAAAATTTGCACGCATTAGGTGTATGCAAATTTTTTTTTGGAAGGCTAGGTACTATTAATTAGATAAGGAAACACAAAGGTCACAACGACTAAAGCATCAATACATACAAATTCAAATCTCAGTTATAATCCATCTAAAACAAGGGTAATGGAAGAAAAGACTAACTCCTGCTGACTCACAATAAATCCTCCTTTTTTTTGTTCAAAACCAACAAATATATTAGAGAAGAGCATACATCAGAATAGGTAGTGGGAAAAAAAAGCATGTAAATGCTCCTTATATGAGAGAGAGTCTCATCTAGAGACAACTGAATAAAGGAATACTCTAGTTTGTGGAATCTCATTAAATATTTGAATAAAATTTTAATTAGTTAAGGAAATAGAGCTTCATATACAGGAAAATGAAACAAAAAGGAAATGTAATAAAGATGACATTACACATGAATGATGATGAGCTTTGAGACCAAAGTTAAAAAGCATGCTTACCTTTGCGACTGGTGCCATCTCTGCCGCAATATGAACAATATGCAATCCTGCACTGTATATTGACAAGAAGCAGTAACTAATGAATACATGTTGATATGGATATTTATAGATCCATGAGTAGACAGCCTTAATTCTCATTACTTAAAGAGAAGAAATTTAATACCATTTCTGTGATGATATCAGCTCGAGAAGTGTAGCCACAACTTCAGACTCATTCTTATCTTTACAAGCCAAGTATGCGTCACAAATACAACATTCTCTCTTCCATACCATATTTCTCAACAAATCTGCATCTTTGGAGGATATTTTCTTCTCACGAACCCAACCATCTATGATGAGCAACAACTGACCCCAAAATTCCCAGGGCATATCATCCACGGGTTCATTCAAGGCCTTTCTTTTGTTTTCTTCTTTTACTTCTGCCAGCTGTCGCTTTTGTTGAGAACTACATGATATCCATTGTCATTTCATTCGAATGCATAAAAGAACAGAACTAAAGTAGGACCCAACAATCGAAAGCAACCTTAGGTTTAAAATCAAATAAAATACTAAGCTCTAATTCAATTAAAAATGCCACAGATGAAGTACAAGAAACTCTCATTAGGAGGCTAAAAAAAACAAATGTCAATGTGTGCTTCCTAAAGAAGAAATGACAACCATGCAAATCTGAACAGGAAAAATCTGAAGGCCATCATTACCATGTTCCCATATTGATCTTGAGCTATCTTTCCTATATGACCCTTCATGCCTTTGACAATTTTCTTCCTTGCCTGAAACCAACAAAAAAATTCAGAAATAACCATCTCGAATAAATCTAAAATTGCAAAGGATCCCCTTTAAGTCATTTGCAACAAACCTTAGCGCCTCCGTTTTTATACAGAGAAGTTTGAACTAAATAGAAATGCATATGAAAAAAAGAGAAAAAAAATTTATATATATATTCTGCTTACCTTGTCAGCAATTGTCAGGTACTCCAATAATGCAGTGTGTATGGTAGAATGGTCCACTATTCCTTTTTCTAAAATTGGTTGAATTACTGAATACATGTGCCTAAGAACTGAAGCTTTACTTAGACCCAATTTAGAAATTACATCTACCAACCTGAAAAAACTAGACAAATAAAATCCAAACAAGTGAACTATAAAAAACCAGAAGCTACCAGTAGCAGAGCAAGAATTTTGGGTTAGAAAATAGTTCAACTCTGATCAATGAGTAATCATTCTTTAAATGTTATTTAGGTGCAAAAGCTTAATGATGACGTATCAAGTTGAGAAATGTTTCTATTATTTACATTCTATGTTAGGAAAGGTCAATGTGGGGTATGATTATTTGTTGTTCTTTTTTTTATATCAAGTAATATATCCACTGACTTAAGGAGAAAAGAATCGGTGTTCCAGATCCGAGGTTTAGATTTTTTTTTTCTAAGGTCTAGATGATAGCATGACACATACTGAGCAATCTATAGAGTGATAGCTGAGCAATGGCCATGCATACTACGATGCAATTCAGTGAAATTGATGACACTCTATTTGATAATATATCAGTTATTATCACTTATACACAAGAAGAAACAAGCATTCAAAAAGATCAGCTTATATTAGCGGAGAATATATCACAACTTTGTGGTACTGGGGTTCCTTTTTGTTTTCGACTGAACCATCATGTGCAAGGAGGACTGGACCAAGCAGTGACCGAGTCTTAGCTTTGCCTAAATCTTGGCAGTGTTCTTAGAAAAATGCCTAAGCTGATTGCACAGATGTAAAGAGGAGATATGGATATGCTTAATGCTTGAAGCAAACCTTTTTTCTTTAGATGAAGCCAAATCCTTGAACAGCTGAAACTCTGTTGAATACAACTCGAACAATAGATTTTGTCTCTGAGATGCATTTCCCAATTGGTAGGCATGTTCAACAACTGCCAAATAAGAACCATTAGGCAATATTAAAAGCATCAGGTCTGCAGAGTTCGATCAAATATGCACGAATATGTAATAAAGAAATATAGAATGTTTTCACAAGAAAACATGTTTCTATAAGAAACTTTGTGCCCCTTTTTCCCCTACTTCTTAGCCTGGGAGCAACTAAAGTCCATTTTCAAAAGCAACCAATGTTAAAGACATCAGTAAAGTCTGATATCACTCAACTAAGTCAAACAAGTCCAAGCAAAATAATGATCCACCATACCCAAGATTACTCAAACTTTGACTTTAACAATCCTTGGATGTATTTAACAAATAAAGCAACAGACTTCACAAAGAATAAAAATACAAGAAAACTTCTATTGATGTAAACTGAATCGGTTATAACATACCAACAGATCCAACCATATGACGGAGAAGAGAGGCAACATGCCCATGGAGGGCAGAGATGAAACCTTCCAACTGTTTTTTAGAGGCTGCAGCATCATGAAGAAAAAAAAAAAAAAAAATCAGAAAATCAGATTTTCAATGCCCTAAATCTCCAATCAACATTGTCGTAACTTTCAATTTTCCACTTTCTCGGCAGAAACATACCATTGTCTAACATCTTTTTCACTAGATGAACTGAATATGCGTTACGTGCCAGCGTAAGAAGATCTGGCTGGAGCTCCTTAAATATGGCATCTCGTTCAGGTTGGGTACAGTACTTGACACAAGTCTAATATGAAACAAGCAAAGCCCTACTGCAGTTAATAGTAAATCAAATGAAAATGGAAGAGAAGTCAGCAAGAGAATAATATTTACCTGCAAAACCCGAGAAGATACATGGGACATGGCAATTTCAGGTATCTTCCCCTTCATCTTCTGTACAGCTTCACTCACCATTCTTAAATTATTAAAATGAACAAAGTTAGCCATATTACTAAAATATTTCTACAAAAGAACCCCATTATTAAAAATGAACTTCTTATTTCGATCTGTCTTCTTTAGCAATATTGCGCCGCCTCATTTTCTCCCATAGAGCTGCAAGCTCCTATACAAACCAAATATGAAATGTAACAAAGAATTTTATTTTTTAAAAATAATCCTTTGACCAATCAAAAAAATCCATAACCCCTAAAAGAACTTGGTGCTTACATGTTGAAGATCATAGTTTTTCTTCCTCTTCTTCTTCTTTGCCTCTGTTTCTGCCTACAATAAGTTAAAACCAAAAAGATGATGCATCTTTGACTTGATGTAGCACTGACATTACACGAATCTACATTACCAAGAAATATCATAATCTCCTATAGGATATTTTTATGAAGACTAGGACGCTGATACACGAAAATACTGAAATAAAATACCACATGAACTCCCATGAACAGAGAGATATTTCCCTTCATAGATAATATTTATGCTTTGAAGCTTGTGCAGGAGTTAAAGATATAATTGCGAAAGAAACCACTGACAATCTGGTAAATGAGAAGTACGGGCTATTTTCAGACTGAAGACCATCAATGAAAACACACCAACACTAATTCCAAAAATGATAATTATTATAAAATATGGATGTTGGCGATAAAAATGAAACAAACTTCCATTTCCAAAATATTTAATGATAACAGCAAGAATCTGAAAAGTGACTGACCTTGCTCTGAAGACGAGCTTCTCGCTTAGATTTCGGCTCATTCGCATTCTCTGATTGATCTTTATGCTTGGAGGGGGACTTATTAAAGGGTTTCGTCAATCCCTTCTTTGGAAAATTTGTGGATTTCGATTGAAACGACTTTGGCTTCTTGAAAACCAAATTTACAGAACAACATAATAAGGGTGATGAGCTAAATCAAAACCAAATTCTAATATTCCAAAAAAAGAAAAAAGGAAGTATAATAACAATACTTAGCACCCATACCTCACTTCCTTTGTGTTTATGTACTGAGCACGTATGGTTTCCGATTTTCGTCTTCTATGTTTTAATGGTATTCCTGGACAGACCAAGTACGAGTATTACTCCCAACAGTCTTGAACTACTCAAGTTATAATATACGTGTACAATGAAAAAAAAATAAAAAGAAGAAGAAAGAAAGAAAGAAATCATGTTAGTTCATATATCATCAAGAAGGTCAAGAAGACATTTTAATTATTCGAAGATCCATGCCAGCAAGAAAACTCATAAAAGTTTGATGAATTAAATATCTGAGTTTGATGAGAATTCTTATTGCCTGAAGTTTGATATGGAGTTGTGAACCGACTCCCTCCAGTTGTTGGAACTTGATCCTTGCAGATTACTGTTTTTGCATCGTTAAGGGAGCATGCTGGACAAAAGTCGGAGAAGATAATATCAAACATACAGAATATTGCCATTACTCTAATCTTGGTAGAGATATTTAAACAACATACCATCATCCTCACTCTCAGTTTCTATGTCGGTTTCATCTTCACTGAATTCGTTCACCTTGGGCTTAATGTTTAGCCATTTCTTCATTACTATTGAAGGCCAAAAAGCCTGCATAAAGTAGTCAACTCTGAGAAATATTTATTCCTCAATCGAACCCCCATTAGATCAAACCTTTTGCAGGGAAAACAAAGAGTTAAGTTAAGATTTTTAGTGAATCAAACATATTGCAAAGTACCCAAAAAAATCAGTGGAGTTGAAGAAGCAAAATTTAACAAAGTAAAAAACATAAATCATAAATATAGGGATAAATCAAAAAAAATTCCCAAACAATAAATGAAGGAGTGGGTTGATGGATTGACTTTAAAATATGGCATAATTGTCTAATGCATGCATTTGCTTAAAGCCTTAAACTGATGAGTGATTCTAATTGTTAAGTGGAAACAAACCATGTGCGCGCAGTTGCTGCCTAGAATACTTACATGCAAAAACTTCTCCATTGTCCTATCCACTGGTAAAAGGGCAAGGTATTCAATTGCACATACAAAAACTTCTCCATACTCCCTTCTTCCTAAGGTTTCACATTGGTTCAACATGAGGCATATAAAAAAGGAGATGTCAAACACAGTTTAAAGCATAGAAACGTAAGCTCAACATAAGGCATAAGTAAAGTGAGATGTCAAACACATTTTAAAGCATATAAACAATTGCAATTATGGTACAGTAGAAACTCAAATAATTAAATCTAGTACCCAAACATGGCGCGCAGAAGTGCTAGAGTACAATTGCACTAGCAGATTGATGCTTGGTAGTCATTGATATCTAAATATATCAAGGATATAAGCACTAAACAAGAAGGTTATGACACTAAAAAGTGAATACCTGACATAAGTGGTAGATAAATACTGAAAGCATGTCAGGTGTTGAAGCACACTTTGGATGATGATTCACATGGAAAGTTTTGTATGTGCAGAGAAAACCTAACCTGAAATACAAAACACAGATCATTCCTTATCAATTTTAACATCTAAATAACTTATAGACAATAGTGAAGTTTCTTCACTGATGACAAAACCAAACAATAACAATCCGATTTTTATCAAGCAAAAAACCCAATTTAAACTTTCTCCCTAATCGATTGAGATTCAAAGTAAAACCTTCAATGGGGGTGTAGATCTGATGAAATCCTCCATAGTCTTGGGATGCCGACAGTCTTCAACAGGAAAAACAAAGAAGTTCATCTAACATTTAACATAAAAATCAAACATTTATTCAATGGGTTGTTGGGAAATCATATCAGGCTTGCAAAACCAGGCTTCATCATCAACAATCTTCTTCGGGAGCGGAGAAATTGATCCATTCAGAGAAATCTTCTTCTTCTCCTCTTCAGAAATCGAGCTGGAGAAAAAAAGAAAGTGAGTTCTAGGGTTTGCTTTGCTGAAAGAAGAAAAAAAAATAGGAAGAAGAGATCAACAAAGAGATCTAAAGAATAAGGAGATCTAAAGAAGAAGAAGGAGATCTTACCTTCTCAAACTTTCTTCTTTTTCTTCTTCTTCTTCTTTTTCTTCTATCGTCCTTCTTCTTCCCTGCTTCGAGAATCTGTTTCGTCCCTGCTTCTTCTTCTATCGTCCTCTCCTTCTTTCGTCCTTATTCTTCCCTTGTGAGAATCTGTTTTTCATCAATTTTTTTCGCCAAAGCGCGAAAGTGAAAAAAAAATTTAGCTACGATTTTAAACCGTTGGCAGTTTTAGCCACGGTTATAAACCGTTGGCAGTTATAGCCACGGTTTAAAACCGTGGCAACCCTTTTGGTGTAGTGTTTTTTGGCCACGGTTTTATTTTTTAGCCACGGTTTTACACCGTTGGCCGTTATAGCCACGGTTTTTAGCCGTAGCAAATAAACCAACGGTTTAGAGCCGTGGCCACCTCCCCGTAGCTAAACAAGCCTTTTGGTGTAGTGACAGTGAGTTGGATACCTTCCTTCCAGAAGAAAGCAATTCCACCAACTTGTCCTTGCGCCGGAACTAAAAGTCCATAATGGAAGCCCCGTCTCTGATAAATACGGTCCATTTTGGCGGAACTAGCTTTATTTTCAGACAAAATAAAATCTACATTGGACTATCGGGGGAGGGTCTTTAGATTGCAGAACGCCTCGGGAGACCTAGCGCCTCTAGCGTTCCATGCAAGGATCATGAGGAAGGGGGCGATCCTTCAGAGGTGGTCGCCTAAACCTATGAAAAACCCATAGAGGGAGGAGTATTGTAGACTGTTGAGCAAATGACACGAGCATAGATGGTAGTAGTAGGAACCCAACAAGAAGTAGTCGTACTCATGGTAGATGCTGGAGTAGGGGCAATAACAAAGTGACTCAAAAAGAAAGCACATCAAGGAAATAAGTGATGTCCTCATTTTCATCTTTAGTAAAATGGTTTTTTTTGCTTCTAGTGAGCTCCTAAGAAGTGGTATTCCAAACTTCCAATTTTCTCTTGCCCAGCTGTAGTGCCATTTCCCATCTTGCTCACGCCACATTGCTAGCTTTAATTATAGGTTTGTAGCTTATGTTGTTGGATAAGGGGATTATGGAGGACAGAACAGGAGCCACGAGAGTTTTGGAAGGACCTGTGACACCTGATTGGCCATAATGTTTTATTCTTAGAAAGACTAGTAGCTCGCGGGGGAAGAGAAGAATCAGAACTAGTAGAGATAGAACCAAGTTGAAGCACCTGCTTCGAATGCTTAGAAGCATTCGACCCAATCTGCTCCTGAACCTGAAACTGACTCGGGGATTGATGGGGAACTTGCGGGCAAGCTAGAAAAAACTCAGTGGAAATTGTGCATTTGGTAGCCACAGTGTATATAGGAGAGCAGCGGGGAGAGGAGGAGAAGATAGAGTGATGGGAGGTGGTGCAAGGGCGGAGTCAGGATTGCAGATAAAGGGGGACAAACACTACATAACTATTTACAAAAATACTAAAAATTTTGATTTTAACAATTATATTTTGCAAACAAGGTGACATGGTGTGATCGTGAAAAAATGATGATTAATTCAACCATACAAACAATATACATGGCATGATTAATTCAATTGTAGCTAGCTAATTAAGAGCTTCATTTTTTACTTGAAGAAAACAGAAGCAGACATAGTGGTATAAGATGAGAGTTAGCAAGGAGCAAACCTCTGCTTTCTTTCTGGCTTTGAGGTAGCAGGACGGTATAGTCCAAGTCCAAAGAGTAATAGTAGCAGCAGTAGCTTGACTGGACAGGATGGATTCAAGTGAATTTGTCGGATAACAATTTTATTTTTGGAATCCTCTTTCATCTTCTCCTCCTGCTTTATCTGTCCGTCTGTCTCCTCTTCTTTGAAACTCGCTCCTGAGTCAGAGCCTCCAAGGATAACACTTACACAGCCAACCCACTCTCTTTTGTCTTCTTATTCTTGTCTGTCTTCCCAGAAGGGAAATAGATGTGTGTATAGAAAGAGAGCCTTCTCTTTTGGGGCTAGCTCATGTGAAGCATACAAACAAAAGATTAGCCGAATCGACCTACGACCATCGTGTTTTTCCAACTGCCCCAAACCCAAATGATTATTTTTAATTTTGAAAGATCACAGAGAAAGCAAAGCATATCAGATCCCAACCAACCCAATTGATCTAATGTGTTAACTAATCTTTTATCACTCTTACCACCATATGCTAGCTGAGTCTGAGGTAAGATAATCCTAATTCTTTCTTTTCTTTATTTTTTTAACAAAACAAAAGAAAATCAATGATGATGTAAATTTTCCTCGGCCAGTCTCCAATCCAATTAAAAATTTTAATATGAATATGATCACATGGGAAGCAAACCCACCATGTATGGTACCTCTCTTATGGTTTCTTTGTTGCTCTTAGCATGTGTAGGGGGTGAATGGATTAAAATGAGTTCGTAGAAATTAAGAGAGTGATTGAGAGATTAAAAAAATAGAAAGAAAGAGAGAGGGTGGAAATTAAAAAAATAGAGAAATTGAGTGGGATTGGGATTGGTGAGGGTGGAGTTTAAAAAACATATATTTGTTGTTTTAATTTTTAGTGGAGTTAGAAGTCAAGATTTCATAAAGTGGGGGAATATAAAATTTTAAAGGGGACAATGTAAAAAATATGAGTAACTTAGGAAAAAATTTTAAAAAGATAAGTTGCCCCCCTTACCTAACACATAGATCCGCCCATGAGGTGGTGGATAAAGAGGAAATAAGAAAGATGGCAGCCGCAGGAAATGGAGAAGCAGGTGAAGAAGGAGGGTTAGATGCTGACTCGGTTGCCCATTTGGGTGAGACCTGAAGTCCACTAGTAACAGTATCTGAATCTATTTCATATGCAAGGGCTTGTTCAACATTATCGTTGGGCCCAGAAACTGCAACACCCAAAAGCTCAACAGATCCCCAAGGCTTATGCATATGGCCTTGTGGCTCAATTGAAGCATACCCCAAATAGGGGAGAAGCCCAGGTGAGGCTGAGCCCATAAATAAGCAAGGCCCAAGAGAAGGGCCTGAAAAGAGCTAGTGTAAGGCCTAGTTTTCAAAAGCCCAAACCCAGTTAGATGATTTGGTTCATGATCAGCAACTCCCGAGTTCTGATAGTTATCTTGCATTAGATTACCATTATAGGAAGCAGGAGTAGTTTTTGAATGGTGCCCATTAGGATGAGTTGTAGAAGCATGTCTGTCCTGTTGTTGGTGCATGGGAGTGAGTTGAGGGGAAGAAGTGGTGGAAAAGTGAGAAGCAATTACTGCCACTATTTGAACAAAAACACTAGTATGAACAGTAGTGTCTACCTTGCTCACAATCGTGGAAGGAACCTCTGCCTGATAGCTCTGAATGGTTTGCAATTCAGTCAGAGAAGACGACCGTCGACGATGGATCTGTTCAGAATCACTCCATTGTAGTGGAGGTTGAGAATGGCAGACATTTTGCGAAGCCTTTTGCATGGAAGAAGACCCAATAAGCTAATATGAACGACACTTAATCCGAGAACGGCGGTTAAATGGAAGCTTAAGAGAGGAAGGAGGGGACCTGGTTCCAATTAGCTCACTACGATGAAATACAATGGACAGTGCCTCCCAAAAACATGTCCAATAAATCCGCAACAAAAACAAAAGGTGGGAGGGTCTTCATAACAGAAATACACAACGTACATACGACCATTATCAATCATAAAATCTGTTTCCATCGAACAAGGAAGAGCTTTAGTAACATTTAACCAAACTTTGAATTTGAGAAATTTACTACGAGGATTCTCCAAAGAAGACATATCAACTTCCATTAGTTCACCAATGCTAGAAGCAAGAGTTTCAATATCTGAGGAATCAACTTTATTTGTTGGAAATTCATGGATACAAATCCAACAAGGGACCTCTGAGAAATCAACATTGAGATAAGCGTCTTGCCAAGGTTTAGGGATCACTAATGACCCAAATAGGACCCAAGGACCAAAGAACAGAACTTTCAGCAAGTCAGAGAGATCTATAAAGAGAACCAAGTAGTAGGTGTTCTCCATATCCCATTTGCAATTCAGATGTTCCACATAGAACATGAAATTGATCTCCCATTGTGCAACCATTCGTTTAGCAAACACCTCCTGTCTCAAACGTTGGTGATGACAATAATTCACCACAAGTTGAATATGTGGGTTCCCACTGGATCGTTTCGCTCTTGTGGTGAATGAAAGAGTAGGGAGAGTGAGGTTGCAACGGATCTGTTGGATGGTGGTGATCAGTGGGGTTTTAATCTCACTAGAAGAATCAGATCAGACAAGGTTGTGGAAGATGAGAAGGACATTGGTAAGCATGGAGTAGGAATCATAAAGGAAGAGAGGGGAACATTAGTTGTTGAATGGGGAGTGAGTAAAGAAGTGGAGAAGTCATTATCAGGTGATGGAAACAGAAGTGAGCACGGTTGATGAACACGGTAAAGAGTGTGATTAGAAATGCATAAGGATTTATATTAAGCCATAAGAGAAAAAATTTGGTAGTTGGAGAGGTAGATCTGGTAGTAAATGGGGATGGGTCTGTGAAATTAAGGGGATTTGTTGAAAAGTGATTAGAGCAATTCATGATGATGGAACCTGATTACATGTTTAGATGGCAGAGAGAATAAGAAAACACCGGGCGTGAGAATAGTTTTAATGTAAAGGGAAGAAAAGGAAGAAAATTAGATTGGTTCATTGGGAAATGAACCATGAAAACTCGCAAAAGATGTGCCTCCTAATTGTTGCTTACATATATTTTCAGAGTTAGGAAGACATGTATTCAGAATGAAGGATTAATGAGTTGGGTAAAGGGAGAAGATGAGACGGTGGGTTTGAAAAGATAGACAGAAAAGAGAGGAGACAAAAAAGTCCATTTGACAAGTATCTATGATGTATATTGGATTAAGAACATCTTAAAGGGATTCCAGGGATCCCCTAAATTAGCCAAAAAGTAAATTTGAGGTCTTATGTGGGAAACAAAATGCTCCAATGAAATCCCCTATACATGCTCCTATTTTAACTAGGCCTCTCCCTTCACCCCTATATTTAAGAACATTCATGCCATACTCCAAATCCTAAACAAATATTAAAAACCTCTGTAATACCCGTAAATCTATCATGGCTAATTAATTTAATGATGAAATTTTTGGAATAAAAATAAAACATTTATTGGAACATATTGTAAAGATTTTTCGGAAATTCTTGAAGAGGCGTGCCCTTAGATTTTCATTAGGGGCGTATAGCCACCCAATTATAAGAGAAATGCCTCTTCTTTTTCTTCCTCCCTTTCCTGCACGTCCCTTCTTCTTCTTCTCAGGCGAACTCGATTTGTGACCGAGCGTAGCCACTGATTTCTCCGCCCTATCTCTTCCATTTTCTCTCTCTTTCCCCTCTCATTCTCATTCGATTTTTGGAACAAAAATCAGGTTCGTAGGAAGAGAGATAGCTCGATCGGAGCTGTCACGGGCTGTCCGATCGGCTCTGCTCCAATTCCTCGCTTCGGTGAGTCAGACATCATTCTATCTTCGTTTGAATTCATGTTTAGGTGTTTGTAAATTCAAGGGGTTTAAGCCTATCTACTAATTTATGTTTGCATGTGTTTGTTTTGAGCTTCAATTGAAGGATCTTTTAGATGATTTGCTAGATCAAGGGTGGTTCAGGGTTTGGCAAAGTAAGCGAAGTCTTTAGTGAGTAGATCTTAAGTACTTTGATTTAATGAGTTTTTATCTCAATCTAGTTTTCATATATAGGATTGAATCCTTTTTGTGAAATTAATGTTGTGTGTTGGAAAACTTAGGAATTGAAGCTCTTAATCACTGCTCCAACTATGCATGTGCTTAGTTTGAGTTTAAGAGAAATCCTAGATGGGTAATTTAAGTGTAAGAGGGAGTTTGGTGAATGTTATGAGGCTCTTAATGTTCTAAGTCTTCCACTTTAGTTAATGTTCATGATGATTTTGCTTAAGGTCCTTGGATATATGTGTTAGAAGTTCAAGACCGGTCATTTGAGCAACTATAAGCCTATACTAAAACAAAAGGGAAACATAGCCAACATATTTAACAATATAGAGCTGAAACTGTAATTGGAAAGTTCTTTTGCAGTTTTTCTATGAGATTTTTAAGTGGGTATTTGTGCTTGTATGTGGATGCACTGTATATGAAAAGTTTCCTTATGGTGTCTAGTTTCTATAGCATTTCGAAAATTTCTAATCGGAGTTTTGTAGAGGGAGATATGACTCCATTGGTGATAGGGTGTCAAACTATGGATAGTTGCAGTAGTCTGGTATTCGGGATCAAACTGGTAATCAATATGATATAATCATGGGACATGCCTTACTTGGGTGGATTCCCCTTTAAGTCTAGCTTCTAATGTCTTTTACGGAGTTGCATTTTGACATTTGTAGTGGAAGTTATACCCTAGATAGTCTTAGGGAGTTAATCTACTGGCAATTTGCAGAGGACAATGTACCTTATATGGTTGGAAACAACTTTGTGTCTACTTTCTACATCCCCAAACGGTATTCAATTTGGAGTTCTAGTGTGAGAGCTATATACATTGGAGTTCTAGTATGGAGCTCATTTTGGTATTGTTTGCAGGGTTATTTATAAGGCTTTTGGGGACTGGAACATGGTTGTTTTGGGTCTATCTTGGGCTGCATTTCGATATTCAAAAGTTGTTGTTTTGGAGTTGAATTGGGTTACAATCTATCCCCAGTTGAGGCTAGTTGTAGGGTTGTTTGAAGGGTTGATTTGGCCTGAATTTAGGTTGCTTTTCAACACCTTTTGGGATTGGATTGGGTTTTTTTAACACCCAAACGGAGTTGTTCCAAGGCCTATTTGAGAGCTTGTTTTGTTAGACTTAGGATATGTTTTGGCTGAGGCTTTAGTGTGTGTTTGTTTGAATTTATGATAGTTTCGAGCGGAGATTATGATATGTTTAGTTGGGTTGTAGAAGAAAGTTTTGATTGAGTGTAAAGGTATGTTGCCGTAGATATGATGTTATTTTGTGTTGTATGATGTTTGGTTGTCGAACCCTTCCTGTTCAGTAAGTGGTAACATTCTTTCTTATATATTGATATAACGATATTTATGAACATGTGAACATTTGTTTACCATTGAGATATTGAAAAGATATGTTGTAATGCCATAGAGTGTGGAAGTGTACTGTGTTAGAGAATGATCATTTGCATGGTTGCATGAATACCGAATTGGTAACATAGTTTATGATTTTGTGTTTTGAACTGTGATAATCATATGAAAGTGGGATCATAATGAAACATACATTCCAGGTATTTGGAAAAATTATGTGGAATATGATTTTGATTGAGATCGAGTTATTGATGTTAATGTAGACATGAATACCCTACTCCGGCGTTTGAATGTACAAAGTGGTATAATATGGCCATAAATGCCTGGATTTCTGTTTTTTGTGTAATCCGTACATTGTGAGTTGTACGGTGCCTGTCTCCAAAAGGGTAAAACTAAGCCACTATACGAGTTATGACTCACGTGATATAGTGGAGTGTTCCTGAGGAGCAGTGTCTGATTTCCAAAAGGAGAAAACTAAGCCACTGTACGAGTCATGACTTGCATGATACAGCGGAGTGTTCCTGAGGGGTCAAAGGAAGAGTGTGAACTTAGTTCTCTTCCAGCGCGCAATTTTAAATTGTGATTTGGCCCGTGTGTCCAGTCTTTTGAGGTGAAGTATGCATTTTAGAGACGACACCCCGTTTGAAATGCATACATGCTCAAAGTGGGTATTGGTACATGTATGGTGGTGTATTGGGGTGAGACACATTCGGCACATGGATAGGTGCGATAGGGTATTCATTGTCTGGAAATTTGTATGTAACCAGTTCTCCGAAAGGAAAACTAGCCATTGTACGAGTTTCAACTCGCGTGATACATTGGGGAGTTCCCGAGAACCAGAAGTGTAAAGGTGTCATGATATGAAAATGATTTGAAAATAATATGGCTTGATTTGGAATGGTATATTAAAAAGTTATGTTTTTGTTGATCATGTGATTTGTGCCGATGACTAGTTAACCATATGGTTGTTGCATGAGGAATAGGCTGTAGAATTTTATGTAAGGTAAATGTGGGTGTATCTTGAAATGTGGATTATTATTTGTATTGTTTGTCGTTGATTTTTAATATGCTCATTCCAGTTTTAGGCTGACCCATTTTGCTTTGCTTTGTGGCAAATGGGTGTACCCATATCTGGGTGCAGGTGGTGGTGTTGTTGGTAGTAATGATGCAGGCGAAACCAGATGACCTTGTGATTATCTACGTGGTTATGCAGTTAAAAGGTGGGTTTAACTTTCAGGTTTCCAGTTTTGTTTAGTGGAATTTGTTATGTCATGTGTTAGTAGTTGTAACTTTTGGCTAGTAAATTAAATGACAAGGATTTGGAAGATATTAAATGGAAAATAAAGGCAAGATGGTTGGTTGTTGTCGCTTCTCAGTTTTTTGAGATTTTTGGTGTAAAAAAAAAATTGGGGCGTGACAGTTTGGTATCAGAGCCACTAAGCAACAATGCTTAGCTTGCCTTTGGATGTGGTATTAGGTAGAGAAGTTAGAAGTGTTAGTGTGTTGTTTGGTCTTTGTGTAAACCCGAGTTTCTTTTTGAAAGTGATGACTCGTAATTGATGTTCGTTGTTGATGTCTTGGGCAGAGTGGAGGAGAAATTTGAAAAAGTAGTTTGATAGGTTTGTTATATGCTCTTTTAGGGTGTCATTTGAGATATTGGTGGATATGAGTTGGTCTCGAATGAACTTTATTGTGTTGGCTATTGAAGGCATTTAGTGAATATTTCCATTGATGAGTACTCATGAATTTTAATCTGAATCGCGGTATTTGAGGTGAAGATTTGTATTGAAAGGAGTATTGAAAGTTCTTTTGAGGTGTGTATGATTCTCAGTTTTTGGCCGAATAGTTTTTTTTGGTGTGCTTCGACCCTCTCTGTTATATGTTGTATGTGTTGTCTGTTTTGCTGGTGATGTGTTATTGTTTGTTTGTGGCTTTGCATATTGCTTGGATTGTTCTAGCATGGTCTGGGCTTTATGCTTTTCGTTGTATGTGTTTCTTTGATGGAAGAACTGGAATGAGGGAATGTAATCAACTTTGGTTGCATGATTAGTGAAGTTATAGGCTATGAGAAATCTAAGTAGTGTAATACCCTTATTATTTACTCCCGTGGTGTAACTTGGTTGTGTTTAGTGGTGTAGTTTTGAAGCTATGTATTAGATTTGAACCGTTTGATAAAGGAATTGTTGAACTAGTGCCCGGTGCATATGAAAAATAGTAGATTGTCAATTAGTTGTCGATTTGATTGTTGACAAACTAAAGCTAAGGAGTTGTATATTGAATTATGGGAAATGACATGCTGAAAAATGGCGTTTATTAATTCAGGAGATTTGGGTCTTGAAAATGTTATTTAATGGATGATATTAATATGTGTTGCGTCTGACTCGTGATGTAGTAAGGAGGTGTTGGGAGTGATGCGATGAAAGGAAATAATTTTCTTTGGAGAAACTAATTTTTTTTATCTTGGGTACATTCGCTATACCTTCATGGGTTAGAAAATTATTATTCGACTGAACAGGTGAGCAAGATTTTAGTTATCTCTCTATCTTGGGGCTAGTACTTGTTGAGTTTGAGGGCTATTTCAGTGATTTTAGAAGAGTTGGTGTGAGAATCATTTTGTTGTGTTTAGATACTAGTTTGTTTGTTTTGATAAATTCGATTGGTGTGGTTTGGTTACTAAGATTTTTGGATTCTACTGCAATTTGATTGTTTATCTCTCCTGGTGCATGCGAGCTCTTTTGCGTTAGTTTTTAGTCGAAATGGACAGGTTAATGGTTCAAAGAGGAGATATTTTCGTGAAATTGGGTTTTGAATTTGGCGGTGACACATCCATGTGCTTCATTTTTTTTAGATTAACCTTAGTATGGTTCAGTGGAGTAATCCAGAGGGTGATGCAATTTGAAAGTTTTAATAGTAGTTTTAGAAGTTGTTTCCTTATCATTTTCGTTAATATCGTTGATGCTAAGGGTAATCTCGAGGACGAGATTTCTTTGAGGTGTGTATGATGTAATATCCGTAAATCTATCATGGCTAATTAATTAATGATGAAATTTTTGGAATAAAAATAAAACATTTATTCTAACATATTGTAATGATTTTTGGGAAATTCTTGAAGAGGGGTGCCCTTAGATTTTCATTAGGGGCGTCTAGCCACCCAATTATAAGAGAAAGACCTCTTCTTTTTCTTCCCTCATTTTCTTCCTCCCTTCCCTGCACGTCCCTTCTTCTTCTTCTCCGGCGAACTCGATCTGTGACCGAGCGTTGCCACGGATTTCTCCGCCCTATCTTTTCCATTTTTTCTCTTTTCCCTATCTCCTTCTCATTCAATTTTTTGACCAAAAATCAGGTTCGTAGGAAGAGAGATAGCTCGATCGGAGCTGTCACGGGCTGTCCTACCGGCTCTGCTCCAATTCCTCGCTTCGGTGAGTCAGACATCATTCTATCTTCAATTCATGTCCTCCATCTCTGATCTAAGCTTGCATGTGAGGTGTAGGGTACTTCGTTTGAATTCATGTTTAGGTGTTTGTCAATTCAAGGGCTTTAAGCCTATCTACTAATTTAGGTTTGCATGTGTTTGTTTTGAGCTTCAATTGAAGGATCTTTTAGATGATTTGCTAGATCAAGGGTGGTTCAAGGTTTGGCAAGGTAAGCGAAGTCTCTAGTGAGTAGATCTTAAGTACTTTAGTGAGTTTTTATCTCAATCTACTTTGCATATAGAGGATTGAATCCTTTTTGTGAAATTAATGTTGTGTGTTGGAAAAGTTAGGAATCGAAGCTCTTAATCACTGCTCCAACTATGCATGTGCTTAGTTTGAGTATAAGAGAAATCCTAGATGGTTAATTTAAGTGTAAGAGGGAGTTTGGTGAATGTTATGAGGCTCTTAATGTTCTAAGTCTTACACTTTAGTTAATGTTCATGATGATTTTGCTTAAGGTCCTTGGATATATGTGTTATAAGTTCAAGGCAGGTCATTTGAGCAACTATAAGCCTATACTAAAACAAAAGAGAAACATAGCCAACATATTTAACAATTTAGAGCTGAAACTGTAATTGGACAGATCTTGTGCAGTTATTCTATGGGAGTTTTAAGTGGGTATTTGTGCTTGTATGTGGATGTACTGTATATGAAAAGTTTCCTTGTGGTGTCTAGTTTCTATAGCATTTCGAAAATTTCTAATCGGAGTTTTGTAGAGGGAGATATGACTCCATTGGTGACAGGGTGTCAAACTATGGATAGTTGCAGTAGTCTGGACTTCGGGATCAAACTGGTAATCAATATGATATAATCTTGGGACATGCCTTACTTGGGTGGATTCCCCTTTGAGTCTAGCTTCTAATGTCTTTTACGGAGTTGCATTTTGACATTTGTAGTGGAAGTTATACCCTAGATAGTCTTAGGGAGTCAATCTACTGGCAATTTGCAGAGGACAATGTACCTTATATGGTTGGAAACAACTTTGTGTCTACTTTCTACATCCCCAAACGGTATTCAATTTGGAGTTCTAGTGTGAGAGCTATAGACATTGGAGTTCTAGTATGGAGTTCATTTTGGTATTGTTTGCAGGGTTATTTATAAGGCTTTTGGGGACTGGAACATGGTTGTTTTGGGTCTATCTTGGGCTGCATTTCGATATTCAAAAGTTGTTGTTTTGGAGTTGAATTGGGTTACAATCTATCCCCAGTTGAGGATAGTTGTAGGGTTGTTTGCAGGGTTGATTTGGCCTGAATTTAGGTTGCTTTTCAACACCTTTTGGGATTGGATTGGGTTTTTTTAACACCCAAACGGAGTTGTTCCAAGGCCTATTTGAGAGCTTGTTTTGTTAGACTTAGGATATGTTTTGGCTGAGGCTTTAGTGTGTGTTTGTTTGAATTTATGATAGTTTCGAGCGGAGATTATGATATGTTTAGTTGGGTTGTAGAAGAAAGTTTTGACTGAGTGTAAAGGTATGTTGCCGTAGATATGATGTTATTTTGTGTTGTATGATGTTTGGTTGTCGAACCCTTCCTGTTCAGTAAGTGGTAACATTCTTTCTTATATATTGATATAACGGTATATATGAACATATGAACATTTGTTTACCAATGAGATATTGAAAAGATATGTTGTAATGCCATAGAGTATGGAAGTGTACTGTGTTAGAGAATGATCATTTGCATGGTTGCTTGAATACCGAACTGGTAACATAGTTTAAGATTTACTGTTTTGAACTGTGATAATCATATGAAAGTGAGATCAGAATGAAACATGCATTCCAGGTATTTGGAAAAATTATGTGGAATATGATTATGATTGAGATCGAGTTCTTGATGTTAATGTAGACATGAATACCCTACTTTGGCGTTTGAATGTACAGAGTGGTACAATATGGCCATAGATGCCTGGGTTTCTGTTATATGCGTAATCCGTACATAGTGAGTTTACGGTGCCTGTCTCCAAAAGGGGAAAACTAAGCCACTATACGAGTTATGACTCGCGTGATATAGTGGAGTGTTCTTGAGGAGCAGTGCCTGATTTCCAAAAGGGGAAAACTAAGCCACTGTACGAGTCATGACTCGCATGATACAGTGGAGTGCTCCTGAGGGGTCAGAGGAAGAGCGTGAACTTAGTCCTCTTCCAGCGCACAGTTTTAAATTGTGATTTGGCCCGTGTGGTTAGTCTTTTGAGGTGAAGTATGTATTTTAGAGACGGTACCCCGTTTGAAATGCATACATGCTCAAAGTGGGTATTGGTACACGTATGGAGGTGTGTTGGGGTGAGACACATTCGGCACATGGATAGGTGCAATATGGTATTCATGGTCTGGAAATTTGTATGTAACTAGTTCTCCGAAAGGAAAACTAGCCATTATACGAGTTTCAACTCGCGTGATACAGTGGGGAGTTCCCGAGAACCAGAAGTGTAAAGGTGTCATGATATGAAAATGATTTGAAAATAATATGGCTTGATTTGGAATGGTATTTTAAAAAGTTATTTTTTTGTTGATCATGTGATTTGTGTCGATGACTAGTTAACCATATGGTTGGTGCATTAGGAATAAGCTGTAGAATTTGATGTAAGGTAAATGTGGGTGTATCTTGAAATGTGGATTATTATTTGTATTATTTGTCGTTGATTTTTAATCTGCTCATTCCAGCTTTAGGCTGGCCCATTTTGCTTTGTTTTGTGGCAAATGGGTGTACCCATATTTGGGTGCAGGTGGTGGTGTTGTTGGTAGTAATGATGCAGGCGGAACCAGATGACCTTGTGATTATCTACGTGGTTATGCAGTTAAAAGGTGGGTTTAACTTTCAGGTTTCCAGTTTTGTTTAGTGGAATTTGTTATGTCATGTGTTAGTAGTTGTGACTTTTGGCTATTAAATTAAATGACAAGGATTTGGAAGATATTAAATGAAAAGGAAAAGCAAGATGGTTGGTTGTTGTCGCGTCTCAGGTTTTTGAGATTTTTGGTGTCAAAAAAAAAAAAAAAAAATTGGGGCATGACAACCTCTCAGATGACTTAAGCATGTTCGGTGCAATAGAAGGAGATGTTTCTCGTAACAGTCTCCTCTTGATGGAGATGAGTCCGTGGAGGCGTAACTCCCTCCATGACTCTTTTAGGTGCAACGTTCCTCTTCTTTATGAGAGAACTCGTGTTGGGCCCCATTTGGGCTTTGATTCTTTCAGGCCTGGATTGGGGCTTTGATTGTATCGTCTTATAGTGGGCCTTGTCTGAGCTTATTTGGTTGGATTTATTCTTCTTAGGTTTTACGAGCTGGCCCAATAGATGGGATGTTGTCTCCTCGCAATGGACGTTCTCTACCACATTTATGGTCGTGATGATCAGTCTATTTTGATGTATCATCAAGCATTCCTCACACACTTTGTGTGTAGCAAAAGGCTCGGAAAGGGCCCACATTATCTTCTGACCCTAACGCAAAAATAGAACGAGACGTTGAGGGAGTACGTCATTCGTTTTAACGATGAGTTGACCCTCATCGATAATTGTAGTGATGACACCGTCGTCACGGCTTTCACTTCGGGTCTAAGAAGAAGCAAGTTCTATGACTTCCTTACCCTGGACCCCCAACCAATATGACAGACTTTCTTAGAGATGCACAAAGATACATCACTCTGGATGAAATATTATTTGCCAAGAGAGAAGCGGATAGAAAAGAAACTCTCTGTCCCCAGGGACAAAAAAGGGGGAAGAAAAAAGAGGATGGTGACAATAACAAGAGAAAGTGCACAGACAACAAGACCGATTCTGGCCCAGTGTTCTAAAAATCGCTAGGCGGTGGGCGGGCGGCTAACAGGTGCCTAGCGCCTAGGGGCCTAGGCGGGCGCCTAGGTGGTTTTAGATTTTATATTATAATTTTCATAATTTACAAAAATTTAGCATAATACATTAATATTTTATCAATTACTTCCAATTTAATGCCAGAATACATATGAAAAATTTATAAACATGAAAAATTAAGCTTACATTAAAATTTATAATAGCATAAGTTGCATAACATAGAGTTTCATAGAGATTAGAGAGAAAAAAGAATTACATACTTGATGAGTTGATGGTACCAACCTGTGTTCTAAAAAGCGGCCTGAAATAGGAGCTACTTGAGAAAGAAAGAGTCTCTTGGCATTTTACCATGGCAATTGCTCTATCAACTACAACTTTCGCTGCAAAACAATATGCAAAAAATAATTATGTGATAAACAGAAATGTCAGTGAAAGTAGAAATAGACAAAACCTAGTTCTGCTACCTTCAACAAGTTGTCCAAAGGGAGAAAATGCATCTCGAAGCTTTTCATCTGTGGTTAATCTTGAAAGGCCTAACATAAATAGAAAACGAGTTAGACATTCCTCCAATGTCAAATTTAAAGGTAAAATTTCATTGACGAAACACTATTAAATATAAGCTAAACAAAGTAACTTCATTGGACTCTTATGGTGAAATAATGATGCATATTAGATGGCATATCTCAGTATTCAGTAAACATCAACTTGAACAATTGAGTATTTTTCTTCTGTAAAAATTGTGTGTGTAGTGCGACTGCGTGCCCAAATGCTAACTAGAAATCGGCTGGGCATAAGTTGACTTCAATCATAGGCCCAACTTAAGGTTGGGCAGGATTATGCCATTGTGTATACATGGGGTTTGGCCTGGGCCTACTCTTATCCTGTATTTTATCTCAAGTTTAGCAGGAAAACCCCAGTCATGGCAGCTCTGAATGATGTCCAAGTACTTCAACTACTTAACGAGATTACTCGGATTATCAATCACAAGGCAGCTGAGGGGGATTTAAGAGTGCTTGGTGAAATGTCACCACCATCAACATGACTCACTAACTCTAAGTGTCTAATCCAGCTCATTCCAGCCTAATAGGTACAATACAATTGCATCTTTCTCATGCTGACTTTAACATTCTATATCCATTAATTTCAATATTTCATACAAATAAACCTCATGAAAATATGAAATAAACTCGGCAGCTGTACAGTGACTCAGTGAGCATCCACCGTAAATGTGAAGGTAAGAAAGAAGATGAGAAGTTATATTGAATCTTGATATTACCTTGCTGCTTGCAGCAGAGAAGCAAAAAAGTGGAGCGAATCAGCGAACTTCGCTTGCAAGCTTGCAGCGCAGCAGCAGAGAAGCAAAAAGGTCGATTGGTTCACTTCCTCTTCTTCGTCTTCCTCTTATTCGTCTTCCCCTTCTTCTTTTTCTCCTTCTTCTTCTTCTTCTCCTTCTTCCCCTTTTCTTCTATCTGTTTTGTTTGCAAAAGCAAAACCTAAAATTTCATAATGGTCGATTGAATTTGGTTTTGGTTATTTTATTAGTTATTTGCAACCAGCAAAAAAAAAAAAAAAAAAAAAAAAAAAAAGCCCAGCCCGCCCAGATCCGCCTAGGCGCCCTATCCGATTTTTCCCTCCGCCCAGCAATTAGTCAAGCGTTTCTCTACCTACTAGCGCCTAGGCAGGCCACTTTTTAGAACATTGTTCTGGCCGCACAAGGCAGGATAGGGCCTTTAATTACGTTGGGTCCAGGTCTGTCACCCCTCTCAATACCAGTATGTCTGACATCCTTGATGCCATCAAGGATTGGGAAGAACTGAAGTGGTCGCCTAAGCAACGAGGAAACCCTGGTCAGTGTGACAACAACAAATATTGCGCCTACGACAAGGAAGGCATACATGATACTAAGGATTGCATAAACCTCAAAGAAGAAGTCAAATACTAGATCAGGAAATGCAAGCTCAAGGAGTTTCTAAGCTTGGTCAGGAGGCAGGGTCGAGCAAAAGAAAGTGCAGAAGCTGTCAAGAAGTTTGAAAAGGAAACTCTTGGTGTCATTTATGTCCTCCACGAGGTCGGTCCTGAAGCGGAGCAATCAAATAGGTCCCACAAGAGGACACTAACTGAGATGTAGACACCATCTCAGTATGAGGATCGACAAGTGCAGAATGCAAGAGTTCACAGCCCAATCCCATCACTGACGTTTATAGAAAGGGATCTCCAGGGGGTACATTCTCTTCTTAATGACGCCCTAGTCATCCCTGTCCTCATCACTATGTGGGAGGTAAAAAGGGCTTTGATGGACATTGGAAGCTTATTGAACGTCTTGTTTTCCATCGGAGAAAGACTTAACACCCACCACCCACCCCATGGTTGGATTCAACAGAGAAGTGTTTTCCATCGGGAAGATCGATCTACTAGTGGTGGCAGGAGAGCGACAATTACGACAGTACCTTGTCCATGAGTTGATGGTGGTTGACCCTCATCCACCAACAACATTATTCTGGGAAGGTCGTGGCTTCATCATATTGAAAAGTGGTCTCCACTCTGCACCAATGCAAATGGCCCTAGAACCAATTTGTCAAGCATTAGGCCTAGACATTTGCACCAATTGCAGCTCGGGCCCACAGAACCAATTTGTCAAGCATTACGCCTAGACAAAATGGGAGAGTCGATCAATGAGGGCAGATGACCCTTATCATCAAAGTGCAGCTATGCAGAGATCCATAAGTTAGAGCTAGCAGCACAATCCAGACTTCAGCAAATGGACACCAATTCCAAGAGCTGTTAATCAGCAAGGAACTGCCCGCCGGCATGAAGTCCACTATTCAGTAACTTCATTAGCTTTAAAAAACAACTTCGATAGAAGGACCATGCAATCCAAGCTAGGGCCATTTGCACCTCTTTTAGGGCCGGATTAGCTCAATTTTCGCTCGGAGTTAAATTATTTGTTGATTTAATTTCGTATCTTGTTTTATGTTTTTCATTTCAGTTTAGAAGAGTTGTTCGTACAAGACATATTCCTGAAATAAAATAGATTTTATTGATTTCAATGAGAATTATTACAAAGCTTGCCAACCAACTAGTACATCAGATTATACACTACAAGTATCCAAGTCTGATGCAAGCATCTATCTGCTAAATCAAGGTTTGAGATTCCAATCCGCTAATCAACCTCTAGAAGAGAATGTGGTGAAAGTAAAACGTCTGCGACAGAAGATGGAAGACATACCTATCCCTTGAGGAACGGTCTGTACTTCATCTACAAAATATAAGAAGATATTACAAGATCTCATGAGATCAATAAGGTGACACCGCATAATAGCAAGTCTTATCAAGACTCATCAGCGCAAATGTCAGAACATTCAAAGACTCCAGGGAGGGAAATGTTCCTTCAGCCTTTGGAAAACCCAAATCAAACTCGCTGGTAAAATGCATTTGATTAACATGCTCTAATATTTTCATTGCAGTGCTTAAACACAGAATAGCCAGCTATATATAGGCAAGATGGTTTACAAAGCAGTGTTCACAAGCAACTATTTTAGCATTGAAAGTCGTATGGGAAATTGGATAAACGACGGTTCCAATTGCTACTGCACAAGTCCACATCCTTCTAATTAATGACCTTGCAAGCAGCCCCATTAACTAGGGAAAGTAATCAATACTGAACAGTCTCGCAGAATGTGCCATATCCCTGGCACGCTGATCCACAAATTTTTTTCTAATTGGGCCCCTCCACTAATGGGCCCAAGTTTATGCCCTAGCAGATCCGGCACAACACGTGCAAAGAAATAAACAATAAAGGCACTGAGCGCCCACAAAATAAAAAGTGCACCTACAGAATATTATCCAAGGCATCAACTCAATTATTATTTCGCTGCTGTTCATTGAAGCAAATTAATCTATTATTAGTTCGATCAATCAATCTGACACTCGAATCAGACTGCCATGTGAGCTAAGTAAGTCAAGACACCCAAGTCAGACTTACACGTCCATAATCTTACATGCGAGCTAAGCAAGACAGGACATCCAAGTCAGACTTACACGCTCAGAATCTTACATGCGAGCTAAGTAAGTCAAGACACCCAAGTCAGACTTACACGCCCAGAATCTTACATGCGATGGTGTTGGTCTACTCGAAGCCTAGTTCGCACGCGCGGATTTACGACGACCTGGAAAGTGGGAGCTTATTCATTGCTCATGTAGCCTAGTGAAGACGGCTTGCCAGGGATCATTGGCCAACTACAAACAATGATAGCCAAACCCTCACCAAAGTTTGGTCGAAACGACTGACGATGATAACTTCTGGCTCACTCCAATTCCTATTCTGCCACGAACAGATAAAGATGGGTTGGAAAGTGGGAGCTTAGTCAGTGCTCATGTAGCTTGGTGAAAACGGATTGCCAGGGACCATCATTGTCGTCGAAACCTTACCCCGGTTTAGTCAGTCATAACTGGCGATAACAACCCACTGTCCAATTAAGCCTATTCTATGAATAATAAACAAAAACGAGTCAGAAATCCGGTCAGAGTTCCAGAAACTCGACCTAGACGGCTCGCAAGGACTATTGTCTAGTCATCTACAATGGTGCACGTGCTGGGACCACAGTCTATTCGCTTATAACAGCAACTGTTGGTTCAACAGACAGCCAAGCCGCTAAACAGAGGGTAAATTACACCCCCGATCCCTAAAAAGAGTCTGACCAAAATTGCACCAACTATGGTAGCACAAGAAGTCAAAACTCTCAACAATAGATAAATCATAAAGCTTCCTAGCCTAGCATAGCTTCTCGTCTAATAGTTAATGTCGAAATAAGACAAAGCAAGTAAAAACTAGCAGAAAAAGCAAAGGAAGACAAACATGTGCAAAGTACTATTCGTTTGCAAACAGAAAATAAAATACAATATTAACCCATCATTAGAAGAAGAGTCTGATACAACATAACCAGACTTAGTAGGGGAAGAAGCAAGAAACACATCTGTAGGTGCTGCCTTTCGATCCCCCTCATCATATCCGCCTTCTTCTTCAGACGAATCAGAGGTCGTTCCAAACTCTGCATATGCAATCTCTTTATAATAGGAAAGATCCCAGTCGGGATGCTCTTCGCACGACTCTGCTAAACTCAAATGTGCCTTGGGACATGAGAAGTTTCGCCTTGCGTCCTCTTGATTCAGCAAGCTCCTGCTCCAGTCGTTCCAGCTCGCCCGACAACATATCACTCTTGGATTGCTCAGCACCTAGCTTGTCATTGACGATATTCAGCTCACTCTGCGCCAGAAGGAACTGCTCTTTAGCAGTCCTCGCATTTTTGGAATTGAACTCAACGTCGTCCTCCAACTGCTGACATCAGATAGTCCACTCCGACTCCTTCTTGATCCCCTCAGCATGTAGAGCCTGTAGTCCAGCCTGCACTCCAGCAACAGTCTCACAAGCTAGCTGCAAGTCACGACGGACAAGGTTCAGTTCATTATTGAACCGATACCTCACGGACACCGGCCCCGCCAAGTCAGACTCAAGCGCCTTCAAGTGAACCTTCTGAGCCTCCGACTTAATGGACTAGAACTCCGCTCCAGTATCTAAGAAAGCTTCAAGTTACTTTTTCAATGACTCAATCTCGCAGAGAGCGTCGGAGTATGACTTCTGCAAGTTTGCAAATATTCGCTCCATGGTATACACTATCTCACGAGCGACCTCAACTTCAATTCTAGCTATGGCCACTTGATTCAGGTATGACATCCCCAACATAAGATGTTTCTGTCATTTATCCAAACGCTCTCCTAGCATCTCTCCTGCTGGCTCCGATGCACTGTTCGCCAGCCAGTCGTCCCACTTGCTGATATGTTTTCTCGGGGCCTAAGAGATGTCAACCTCCTGATGCCAATCTTGGTTGTTCACCTTATTACATTTGGAGCAAACAGACTAATCCGCGCATGGATGGAGGTCATTCGGGACAGGAATCACCCCAACACTGCCCTTGGCCGTCTTCACTGCATCAGGGCCATCATAAACAACTTTTCCTTTGGCCACAACTATCAGATCCTTTTCACGCGCCGAGTAAAAATCAGTTGATGGGGAAGAGGGAAACAATTTTTTTCTTGGACCCGTCGTCAGTTGAATATGGGGACGGGAACGAGATGGAGCACAGTACGGGTGCTAAGAAGGGGACCCTTCACCATGATGCTGACGATCGGATGACTCTTTAACAGGTTCATGATCCAGAAAAAGGCGGAGCTCAAAGTCATTTACTGAAAAGGGATGACCAGATGAGACTTCCATGCCCACCTATAGCAGCATCTTATTCAGAAACTTCGCCTGCTTGGTACTCAGTTTGGTTACGTCTTTCATGCCCACCATTTGCAAATACTCCCTCTCCAAGTCAGAAAGGGAGATATGGGCCACAGCCTTAGCATCACGCCCTCAGAAACAACAGTCTCATCCGGCACTAGCCCAACAACATCATGTCCTTCAGACGCCAAGCGCCTGTGGACGGATCTAGGCAAAGCACAATACCTCTTCAGATGTACAAAGGAAGGAAGCACCTCATCTATTCGTGCCCTCCTCGAAGGGCTTATAACTCTGATCTTAGGAAGTTTCCTTTTCCTCGAAGTAGACACACCTTCGAGCTTTGGCTTCTTAACCAAAAAATAGTGGGAGCCACGTGCCAATGAGCCCACAGACCGCTGCGCTAGACATTAGAAGGCTTAATGACATCCGCTACCTCTAGGCGACGCATGTCGGAAAACACATCCAAAGTGGTTTTATCTTCAGCAGAAAATGGCAAAGTTGGGAATCTCCCTGCAAAAACCACAACGGATCAATCTAATATGCAATTAACACAATCATGACTGAAAAAAGAGTCAACTTACTCAGTGTTCTAAATCCACACTCGATCGAACAACTAGCAAGCTCAAAGTATATCGAATCCGCAGGAGCCATGAAACAAAACTTCTGCCATGATTTAAATCATCAGGCAGATTGTTGAAGCAGTCCAAGGACGTCAGCACGCACACAACATGCTCATTTATCCGAGAAGAAGTAAGCAATTGCATCGCCCTCGAAGACACTCGGACACCATCATCCTTTGCCCTAATCAGAATGGCAATAACAGTCCTATACCCATTCGGCACAAGTTGAACGAGTGCAATACTGAGGTTTGCCAGGAACTCCCAAATCTCCTTGATAACAGGAAAATGAACGCCCGATTGAAGTATATTTCGGTGAAGACAGATAAGCCCATCAGGAGGGTACAATGGTGTTAGATCAACGCCTAGAGTGCAAAACACCAGATCATCAGGAATCTTGTATGTTTAACGAAAGACTTTCAAATAAGATTCAGAGAGCAACCTCTCCTAAAAAAACTTATGGCCCTTAGCGAACAGTTCATCAGGAAACTGATTACGGCTAGCCATGAAAGAAAGTACAAGCTTTCGAATGTGAAGGTTAAGCAAATTCAAAAGCACAGAAGGCAGTACGGCAAAGAAGAATCTCTGAGATCGAAAAAAAATGAGTTATACTCCACAGGCAGGAAATCTATATAGAAAACTGAACTCCCACCTTTCCCACTTTCAAGCTGGCGTACACTCAATTAATGAAATTTGCCACTCGAGGAAACAACTCAGACTCAACCATCATGACTGCACAGTTGCTTAATGAAATGACCTAGTAGACCGATGAAACAGCTTACCAACTTCGAGGAGTAGCAAATGATACATCAAACCGTCATCTGATCAGAACCGTACACGTGTCATGATAATCTCGTCAACAGAACAATGCAGGCCCGATTGCATGCTCAATCCAGCGAGGCCCAAACAACACTATACCCATTATTGGCAGGATCCAGACAGTTGGATCCGAGTTGTAATAAGTCATTAAGCTCACACGCCACGCAGTAAGGCCCAATACTCGTAAGACCTCTAAGGCAAGTATTTGAGAGATCTACCCAAGACTGGCAGGCCAACAACACATTGGATCCGACTAAGAGACATATATTAGAGTATAAATCAGGCAAGGAAACTTCCTTGCATGGACAACTATAAAAAAAGGAAACCTCTCCCACAGATCAAGGTGCACGAGTCATGTAAGGAATTTGTCCCACATGAACAACTCCCAATTAGGAAATGATCTCCAGCAAGATCTCTTTCTCTAAACTACACGACGAAAGGCCTAGCCGAACAAGGACTCCTACACTATAAAAGGGAGATAAGGTCGATGAACTTGAGGTACGCTACAGAATCCAAGTTTACAGTTTTAAACCCCTCCTAAGCCTTATCTAACTTAAGCATTGGAGTGCCATCGGCTGCCACACAATGGTCCTTGGCTCACATTTGCTCGCTGTGTAGGTCTAGGTAAGCAGCGAGGAAGGGGAGCAAGAATCGGCTACATCAATTATTATTATTATTATTATTATTATTATTATTATTATTATTATTATTATTATTATTATTATTATTATTATTATTATTATTATTATTATTATTATTATTATTATTATTATTATTATTATTGCTCGTTATAGCTCACTACAATGATAAGTTATAGTTTTTTGTTGTTTTTGGTAGCCTCTTCAACTTCAGTTGTCACTTGTTGAAAAGATTTTGACAACTGTGATGTATCCCCAATGACAAATAGCTAAATCTCTTATCTGTTTCACAAATATTGACCACTGTAAGAACACAAAAATTGAGTATTATTCATGTAGACTAATGTTCATTTTAGGGTTATTAATGACATAAGTTAAGAGGTAAGCACTTTCAGCACCCAAAAAAAATTAAAACAAGTTTTTAATAATTTTTGCTCGATTAAGAGGCAAGGATTGGGATCTACTTAGAACTGAAATCACCTCCCCCGCACACAAAAAAAGGATAATAATAATAATAATAATAATAATAATAATAATAATAATAATAATAATAATAATAATAATAATAATAATAATAATAATAATAATAATAATAATTAATGATACGTCAAACTGTCATCTGATCAGCACCGTACACGTGTCATGATAATTTCGTCTACAGAACGAAGTAGGCCTGATTGCACGCTCAATCTAGCGAGGTCCAAACAGCAGTAAGCCAATCATTGGCAGAATCCAGACAGAGTCCGAGTTGCAATGAGCCAGTAAGCCCACACGTCACGCAATCAGGCCCAATACTCGTAAGACCTTTAAGGCAAGTTTCTGAGATATCTACCAAAGACATGCAGGCCAGCAACATATTTGATCCGACTAGAAAACATTTATTAGGCCAGCAACATAACCAATTTTACAGTTTTAAGCCTCTCCTAAGCCTTATCTAACTTAAGCATCAAAGTGCCATCGGTCACCACACGGTGGTCCTTGGCTCACGTTCGCTACCTGTGCAGATATAGGTAAGCGGTAAGGAATGAAAACAGAAATTGGCTACATCATTTTGACACCGTCCGTGGGGATTGACAGAGTTTCTCAGAAAAAATTGTAGTTCTACCCATTCCCAGATAATCAGCGAGACGATAAAACAAGGTCTCGCAACAATGGAGATATTGCCTTGCCTTCAAACGTTCAAATCGGCAGAGCGCCGCCAATCCCACCATCGCCACGAGAGGAACCTCTGTGCCGGTGCAGCCTCGACAGACCCAAGGGTGAACCTACTTTCGACACAGATGCAGCAAATCGCAGAGACATTAGAGGCTCTCAAACAACGGAATCCTCTACCTGCAGAGGGAGACCGTGAGCAGCGAAGGGCTCATTCCCCAAAAAGTTCCAGAGAGCATGTTTCGGAAAGCCTTGCGGCTCCAACAACCTCTAAATGGACAAGAGGCGGAGGCACGACCAATAGAGACCCAGCGCCCAGAGATGACAAGCACGTTTCGCACAAACCCCTCCGCAACGGGGCCCCAAACCCAAACGTGTTGTTCAGTCTCACAATCCCTCCGTTCCATGGACAATATCACGGACGAACCACTGCCCAAGAAATACTTCCCACCGAAGTTGGAGTTTTACGATGGACATGAGACCTGTCTGATCACTTGCGCCACTTCCAGCACGTTATGGCGCTCAAGGAAGGGTCCGATGCAATAATGTGTCGATCATTTATAGCAAACCTGAAAACATCAGCATTGACATGGATCCACAGCCTTCCTTTGAAATCCTTCGATTCATTTTAGACGTTGGCATTGGCGTTTCTTACACGCTTCGTGGAAAGCCAACGACTCAGGAGGGGTTCTCATTATCTAATGATCTTAAAACAAAAACAGAACGAGACGTTGATGGAATACGTCAATCGTTTTAATGATGAGTTGACTCTCATCGACGAATGTAGTGATGACATCGCTGTCACCACTTTCACGTCGGGTCTGAGAAAAGGCAAGCTCTATGACTTCCTCACCTTGGACCCCCAACCAATATGACAAACTTGCTCAGAAATGCCCAGAGTTACATCACTCTGGACGAAATGTTGGCCGCCAAGAGAGAGGCGAGTCAGAAAAGAAACCCTCGATTCCAAAAGACATGAAAGAGTGGAAGAAGAAAGAGGACAATGGTAGTAACAAGAGGAAATGCACAGACAGAAAGATTGACTCGGGCTGCCCCAGACAGGACAAGGCCTCGAATTACGTTGGGTTCAGGTCTGTCACCCCTCTCAATACCAGTCTGTCCGACATCCTAGATTCCATCAAGGACTGGGAAGAGCTGAAGTGGCCGCCTAAGCAGCAAGGAGATCCTGCCAGACTTGACAACAACAAATATTGTGCCTACCACAAAGAAGGCGAACATGATACTGACGATTGGACAAACCTCAAGGGAAAAGTCAAGTACTTGATAAGGAAAGACAAACTCAAGGAGTTCCTAGTCTAGGACAAGAGGCAAGGCGAGCAAAGGAAAGAGTGGACGCTTTCAAGGAGATCGAGAAAGAAGCTCCTAGTGTCATTTACGTTCTCCACATGGTCGATCCCAAGAGAGAGCAATCAAACAAGTCCTGCAAGAGGACACTGACCGAGATGTAGACACCATTTCATTTTGAGGATCGATAAGTGCAGCACGCACAAGTTCACAACCCAATCCCATCACTGGCATTTACAGAGAGGGATCTTCAGGGGGTACATTCTCCTCACAATGACGCCCTAGTCATCTCCGTCCTTATCGCTAAATGGGAGGTGAATAAAGCTTTGGTGGACACTGGAAGCTCACTAAATGTCATGTTTCTCAATGCATTCCACAACATGCAGCTATAAGAAAAAAACATAACACCCACCAACCACCCTATAGTCAAATTCATTGGAGAGAAATGTTTCCCCGTCGGAAAGATCAATCTAATGGTGGTGGCAGGAGAGCCACAGCTATGGAAGTACCTTGCCCAAGATTTCATGGTAGTTGACGCCACGGCCAATCATATGCATAAAATGGAAGTCAACCATTCCCAAGGGACTATTCGAGGAGGTCAGCCAGCAGCAAGAGACTGCCATTATGCAGCCCTAAAGTAGTTGAATTGTTGCCAGTTACAGCTCAAGCCCACAGAACCAACATGTCAGGCATCAGGCCTAGACATAAAAGGTGGATTACTCTATGAGGGTGGAAGAGCCCAAATAACCAAGGAGTGGCTATGCTGAGATCCAGAAGTCAAAGCTAGCGGGGCAATCCAAACTAACAAAGAGCTAAGTAACAATACTTTAGCAAATGGGCACCAACTCCAAGAGTTGTTAATTAGCAAGGAACTGCTCGCCAGCATGAAGTCCATTATTTAGTAACTTTGCTAGTTTTAAAAAAATAATTTTGCTAGAGGGACCATGCAATCTGAGCCAGAACCATTTGTGCCTCCTACGGGGCCAGATTAACTCAATCTCCACTCGGAGTTAAATTAATTGTTGTTTTGATTTCGTCTCTTGTTTTCTATTTTTAATTTCAATTTAGAAAAGTTATTCGTGCAGGACACATTCCAGAAATAAAATAGATTTTATTGATTGCAATGAGAGTTATTACAAAGCTTGCCAACCAACTATTACATCAATTCACACACTACTAGTATCTAAGTCTGATAAAAGCATCTACCCGCTAAAACAAGGGTAGAGACTCTGATATGGTAAATCAGCCACTAGAAGAAGCGGTGGTGAGAGTAAAGTGACTGCGACAGATGATTAAAGAGCACGCTCAATTAATTGTTATGTCGAATCACCCCAGGAAGACGATTCGGATGTGGCAAGAAAAGTACACAAAGAGGGCTGCGAGAACTCCCTCAATTCCTCGCTTTGCCAATTTCCCTAATGAAGAGGAACATAATGAAGCAACAGAAAGCTGACGATAAAGTCCCAGAGCAACGAAATCGTTGAGGTTTCACAATGTTTCCAAATGGAGATGCTTCTCAAGTGCGTAAATCCTAAGGTGATGCAGAGGTGCCGCCTCAGGGATGAGAATCATGACCTCCAACGCTCCCATCAACCATAAACTAGCTGCGAGGACTAACCCTCACAACAATACACGGATGGGAAAGTGTTTGAGCACCAGAGGATGGAAGACAAACATGACCCCTGAGAGGAAGTTTGTAATTCTTCTACAAAATATAACTAGATATTACAAGATCTCACGAGATCAATCCGATGCCCACCCAAATCAGGCAGCACCGAATAATAACAAGTCTTATCAAGACTCATTTGCACAAATGTTAGAACATTCGAAGACACCATTGGAGAAGATCTTCCTTCAGCCTTTAGAAAACCCAAAGCAAACTCTCTGGTAAGATGCATTTGATTAACATGCTCTACTGTTTTCATACAGTGCTTGAACGCAGAATAGCCAGCCCATATATAGGTAAAATGGTTTATGAAGAGGTGTCAACATGTAGTTACTTCAGCATTAATGACCCTGCATCTTTTGAATTAATGACCCTACAAGCAGCCCCATTAAACTGGGGGGAGTAATCGATACTAAACCGTCTCGCAGAATGCACCGTATCCCTGGCATGAGGATCCATAAAGATTTTTTTTTTAATTGGGCCCAAGCTTATGCCCACACAAAGGAACAAAACAGCAAAGGCCCTGAACGCCCACATACTAAGGAGTGCGTCTATAGAGTATTATCATTAAACCCAAGGCATCAGTTCCACTATTATTCCGCTGTTGTTCATTAAAGCCAGCTAATTTATTGATTGTCCTATCAATTGATCTGACTCTGAAATTAGACCGCCAAGCAAGATAAGTAAGTCAAGACACCCAAGTCAGACTTACACGCCAAGAATTTTATATGCGAGCTAAGTAAGTCAGGACCTCCAAGTCAGATTTACGCGTCCAGGATTTTATATGCGAGCTAAGTAAGTCAAGACCCCCAAGTCAAACTAACGCACCCGGGATTTTATATGCAAGCTAAGTAAGTCCGGACCCCCAAGTCAAACTTACGCGCCCAGAATCTTACATGCGTGTTAAGTCAGGACACCCAAGTAAGACTTACACGCCTAGAATTTTATATGCGAGCTAAGTAAGTCAGGACACCCAAGTCAGACTTTCACGCCTAGAGTCTTATTCTAACCAAAGCTTAGTCAATTTCGACCTATGACAACAGCTTCTGGTACGTTCTAACGCCCAGTCCATTAAATAAAACTAGTGTCAATGGTTTAGAGAGTGGCAGCTTAGTAAGCGCTCTGATGCCTAATCAAGACATTTTGCCAGGGATCGTTATCCAATCATGGGCAATAGAAACCAAACCCGACCAAAGCTTAGTCGGTGACGACCTACGACAATTGCTTCTGGTCTGCTTGAAGCCTAGTCCGCAAATAATGGATTCCAACGGCCTAGAAAGTAGGAGTCTAGTCAATGCACTCGATGCCTTATTAAGATGGCTTACCAGGAGTCCCTACTCGTACGCAGATAATGATCGCCGAACCCCGACCAAAGCTTAGTCAGTGCTCATGTAACCTGGTGAAGACGGTTGCTAGGGATCATTGGCCAACTACAGACAATGATCGTTGAACTCCCGCCAAAAGTTTAGTTAGAACGACTAACGATGATAACTGCTGGCTCGCTCCAATTCCTAATCCGCCACAAACGGATCAAGAAGGGTTGGAAAGTGGGAGCTTAGTCAGTGTTCATGTAGCCTGGTGAAGACAGCTTGCCAGAGACCACCAGTAGCCGAAACCCAACCCCGGTTCAGTCAATCATAACTGGCGATAACAACCCCCAGTCCAATTAAGCCTATTCTACGAATAGCAAATAAAGACGATTCAAAAGTTTGATCAGAGTTCTAAAAGCTCGACCCAGATGACTCGCAAAGAATATTATCCAATCATCTACAAGGGTGCAAGCACTAGGACCACAATCTTACTAATACACTTATAATAACAACAACAACTACTACTAGTCCAACATACATCCAATTCATCAGACAGAGGGTGTACTACACTTCCGGTCTCTAAAAAGGGAGCCTGACCAAAAATGCACAAACTATTGCAGCACAAGAAGTTAGAGCTCTCAACAGCAGATCAATCATAAAGCTTCCTAGCCTAACAAAGCTTCTCGCCTGACAATTAATAAGACAAAACAAGTAAAAGCTAGTAGGAAAAGCAAAGGAAGTCAAAAATATGCAAAGTGCTATTCATTTGCAAAATATAGTACATGTTTCACCCCTCATCAGAAGGAGAGTCAAATACAACAGAACTAGACTAAGCTGGGGAAGAAGCAGGAGACACATCTATAGGTGTTGCCTCTCGACCCTCTCATTTGGGCAGCCTTCTTCTTCAAACGAATCGGAGGTCACTCCAAACTTTGCATATGTAATATCTTTAAAATAAGAGAGATACTAGTCGGTTGTTCCTTCTTCATCAGAAGCAACAACTCCAGCCTCTCATGCACAACTTTGCTGAATTCAAATATGCCCTGGGCCTTGAGAAGCTTTTCTTCACGCCCTCTTAACTCAGTAAGCTCTTGCTTCAGATGCTCCAACTCACCCGAAAATATTTCAGTCTTGGATTGCTTAGCATCCAGTTTTTCATTGGAGATATTCAACTCACTTTGCGCCAGTTGGAACTGCTCTTAAACGATCCACGCACTCTTGGCATGAAACTCAGTATTAGCCTCCAACTACTAACATCGGACAGTCCATTCGAACTTCTTCTTAATTTTCTAAGCATGCAGAGCCCGCAGTTCAGCCTACACTTCGTCCACAGAATCAGGGGTAAGTTGCAAGTCACGACGAACAAGGTTCAATTCTTCCTCGAACCAATCCTTCGCGGACAGTACCCCAGCCAAGTTAGACTCAAACACCTTCAAGCGAGCCTTCTGAGCCTCCGACACAATAGACATATGCTCCACTCCAGTATCGAAAAAAACTTCAAGTTGTTTCCTCAACGACTCAATCTTGTGAAGAGCGTCAGAGTATGACTTCTACAAGTTTGTGAAGATCGCTCCATGGTATACACCCTTTCACGAGCGGCCTCAACTTCAATTCTAGATGCAACCACTTGGTTTAGATATAACATCCCCAGTACAAGATGTTTTTGCTATTTATCTAAACGCTCTTTTAGCGACTCTCCCACTGGCTCCGAAGCGCAGTTCGCCAGCCAGTCATTCCACCTGCTTATATGTTTTTTTTGCAGCGTAAGAGATGTAAACCTTCTGATGCCAAACTTGGTTGTTCATCCTTATTACATCTGGAGCAAACAGACTGATCCGAGCATCCGGGTGAAGATCATTCAGAATTAGAATCACCCAGGCACCGCACTTAGCAGTCTTCGTTACATCAGAGCCCTCAACCACAACTTTCCCTATCCCCACAATAACCAACTCTCTTTCATGTGTCAATCCAGCTTCAGTTGACGGAGAAGAGGGAAGCGAGCTAATCCCTGGACCTGTCGTCAGTTGAATATGAGAACAGGAACAAGATGGAGCACAATATGGGTGACAAGAAGAAGAACCTTCGCCATGACGCTGACTGTCAGACGACTCTTAAACAGTTTCATGATCCAGAGAGAAACGGAGCTCAAAGTCCTTTATTGAAAAAGGATGATCGTTCGAAGCTTCTATACCCGCCTACAACAACATCTTATTCATAAACTTCTCCTGCTTGGTGCTCAGTTTGATAACATCCTCCATGCCCACCATTTGTAGATATTCTCTCTCCAAATCAGGAAGAGAAACAGGGGCCACAACTTGAGCGTCGCACCTCTCAGAAACAACAGTCTCATCAGGCTCTCGCCCGATAGCATCACGTCCTTCGGACGAGGCCAGACGCCTGCGGACGGACCTAGACAAAGCACAAGGTTTCTTCGGATGCACAGGACAAGAAAGTGGGTCATCTATTTATGCCCTCATCGAAGGGCTCGGAACCTTGAACTTGGGAAACTTTATCTTTTGTGAAATAGACACACCTTCAAGCTTTGGTTTCTTCACGTGCCAATAAGCCCACAAACCGCTGCGCTCAACATTAGAAGGCTTAATGACATCCTCTACCGCCAGACGAAAAATGTCACGGAATGCATCCAAAGTTGCTTTATCCTTAGCAAAAAAAGGCGAATTAGAGAATCTGCCTGCAAATTACAACATGTGAATCTAATATGCAGTTAACACAAACAAGACCGAAGAAGGAATCAACTTACTCAGTGGTCTAAATTCACGCTCGACGGGACGACCGGTAAGCTCAATATATGTCGAGTCCGCCAAAGCCGTGAAATAGAACTTCTGCCAATACATAAAACCATCAGGCAGTTTTCCAAAGCAATCTGATGATGTCAGCACACACACCTAGCGTGCTTATTTATCTGATGAGAAGTGAGCAATTGCATTGCCCTCGAAGACACTCGGACACCAGCGTCCTTAGCCCTAATCAGAATGAAAATCAAAGTCTTATACCCGTTCGGCACAAGTTGAGCGAGTGCAATGCTAAGGTACGCCAGGTACTCCCAAATCTCCTTGATAATAGGAAAGCGGACACCCACTTGCAGCATACCTTGGTGAAGATGGATAATCCCCTCAGGAGGTTACATTAGTGATTGATAGATCAATTTCCATTCTCCATTAATCTTGACTTGCATAAGGAATACACGTGAGCCAAATACCACCGTTGTGGTGGCCGATGGTACTCAGATGCTAAAGTCAGAAAAAGCATGAGAAATGTGATTGCTTGAAATTTAGGTTCTGTAGCGTACCTTAGTTTCTCAACCTTGTTCTCTATTTATCATGCAAGAGTCCTTGTTCGACTATGCCTCTGGTGGCATGGTTTAAGGAAAGATATGTGTTAGAGATCTTTTCCTTGTGGAGAGTTGTCCATGCAGGAGAGTTTTCAGGCACGACTTATACTTCGATATTTGTTTCCTAGTAGGAGTCAATATGTTGTTGGCATGCCTGTCCTAGATCAAGCTCCTAGATATTTGCCTTATTTAGTCTTACGAGTACTGGGCTTGAACATATGACTTATAGGCCTTAATAGGGCCTTGCTGACTGGGTCCAACTTCCTGATACTCGCCTCAGTGGTCTTGGAGTAATATGGGCTTTGTTTCTTGGCCTTTGGGCTGGACCAGGGCAGGTGATCACTTGGAGGCCCGTGCTAGCTTGATCATCATGACACGTATACCGTGTGGATTACTAGAAGTTTCGGTGTACCATCAGCTACTCCCCTTGAGTTAGAGGGGAAGCTTGCCGATCCACTAAGTCACGTCATGAGGGAACTGGACAATTGTGATGATTGAGCCTGAAACGTTTCCTCGAGCGGCACACATCATTAAATGGGCATGTGACTGCTCAAAAAATGCATGAATCCTTACTTCTTTTTAAGCATTCTTCTCTGCAAAATTGAGTTTATTTACTTCTGCAATTTCTCAGAGACTCTGATTTGTTGATTCTCTTCTGCGTTCTTGCTTTGCTCAACTTCTATTTTTGCGAGTGTAATTGAAAGTTTGTACCTTCTTCAATGGCAAATAGGAATGAACTTAATCCCACTGCGAAGCAGACTTTCTCTTGTTATGAGTTTTTCGTGGACATGTTGATTGATGAAACTGGAACGGCTGGTCCCCGTGATAAATACCGAATTCCTGAGGACCTAAAACTTTTTCCGTTGGGTTCAAATCAGACCCTAGTGAGGCCTCTGAAGGGGTTCAGTGCTTTGCATAAGGGCATGCTTCAATCAAGACTCCGCTTCCCCCTTTTTGAAGATATTAGGCGCTTTCTGACATATCTGCGCATTTCGCTTACTCAGATGGTGTCAAACGAGTACAAAACCTTGACCATCGTTCTCATCAGGGCGAATGATGTTGGCCTTTGAATGACTCTAAATGTGATCCATCTACTGACCTTTTCCCGTTTGAACAATCATGGGATCTGCCAGCTCCATACGCCAGTTTGTCCAAGTTCGATGCCAGACGATTTCAAGTTTTGGCATAAACATTGTTTTCTAGTCTCTTCGGACTCCCATTATTTTATGTTGGATAGTCGTCCGCTTGTCAAAAATTTCAGACTGGACAGCAGTAAGTATAAGGTTTCTCTTCTTCTTTCTTGTCCGATCATTGTGGATGTTGCACTAAATTGTTGTTGGTCTTTCTGTAGAGAATTTTTTGGCTTCAGTTCTTTCTGAGAATGAGAGGTCAATAATGGCAAAGTTCAACAAACTGGCCTTTATGCCCATCGAAGATGTTGTGCAGTCGAGCAACATCGCGTGGTGCAGGCTGTTTGAGCATTTTCATGAGGTTCCCACTCTTTTCAGAATGTCAACCAAAGAGACCGACAGTCGTCCTTCGAGGAAGAGAAAGATGACGATGCCAATCCAACTAAGAAGGCATAGTTGGATGTGGTTGTACCACCTATCATTCGGCTCAAGAAGAAGCATGTTGGTTCTAAGGTTGATGTCCCTTCTGAATCACTGGTTTCTCTAGAAAAGGGGTAACGGTTGTGGGACTGGGGTTGGGTCAGTTCTCCAAGGAGATAGTTCTGGAGGAGTGGGGTGTTTTGCCAAAGCTTCGCCTCCCCGTCATCTACTTAGAGGGGGTTCATTCGAAGCTGGAGGGCGTAAATGGTGTCAGCTAACCAAGCGCTGAGCAGGCTGAGCTTCTAGACATTCCCTCAACGCGGGCTGCACTGGCTATATCCGCTGGAGAGAGCAAAGCTTATCCTTTTCAATCCGTCAAATTTTCAGACACTGCTCCCGCTACAGAAGTTGTTCCGCTTATTCCTCTTCCCCGCTCTATTGAAGCAATCATTTTAGGGAGTAGTTCTTCTCCCTCTCTTCTGCTCTCCCCCGCCCACTGACCTTGATGTGGAACATCAAGATGTACCCCAAGCTAGGACAATTGCGGCTGGGAAACAAAAATTCATGAATAGGTCCCCTAGCACTGTGCTGACGTCCAAGGGTAGAGCAGGCATATTTTTGGATTATAGTGAGCTGCATCCTGCTGCCCAAATCAGTCTTCCTGGTCCGGAATCAAGTGCGCAAGGCTGAAACCTGGAAGTAGTCGCACCAGTCGTTTCGGAATGGAATATCCGCAAATGGTTTGAGTGAATGAACTCTTGGGAGCAAGTGTCTGAGGGGTGACGATGGCGGAGCACGCTGACAAGGGACATAGGCACTTGATGTTGCAGATTGTCTTGCTAAATCAAGCTGCCATGGTAGGGACTGAAATGGAGTCAGTGGGCGATAGAGTATATGGAATGGAGAAGACTTTTGCCAACTTGTAGAAGTCATACTCTGACTTATTGTATCAAATCGAGTCCCTGAATAAGCAGCTGAAGGAGTCTGGTGTGGAGATAAATTTTTGAGTCTCGTTTGCAGGCTGTGTAGGCAGACTTTGAAGCCAAGCTGAAAGCTTCAAAAGGCAAACTGGACTCTTCTAGGGCTCGTTTGGTATACGCTAAGGCGGACCTAACCAAAGCTTGATCCACCATGGGTGGCATTGAGGTTGAATTGAGAAGCATTCAGGAGGCTGCGGATAAGGCACAAATCGATCTGCAAACTCAGGCTAATGAGTCTGAATGGAATGCCTTACGCCAGTAGCTTGAATCTGAAGTTGTTGCTGGCCTTGATTGTGTCCGCAAGGCGGAGGATCGAGTTGCTTCCAGGCTGGATGAGCTCAACCCGCTGAAAGAGAAACTAGCAGAAGAGCAATCTAAAGCAGTTGCTCTCGCGGCTAGGCTGAAGAAGGCGGAGAAGAGTTTGGCGGAGTCTAAAGCTCGTGAGTAGAAGCTGCTTGAAGCTCAGGCGACTTTGGATTTCACCCAGGTTTTCAAGGGTAGGCTGGAGCTACTAGGGCTGATTGAAGACAACCATCTTGAACTTGACTTTGTTTTTACCAAAAACTTGCTAAGGCAAAAATTGAGGAAGAATAAGCTTTTGATCTGGTGTTTTCAAACGACGATCCAGAGCCAGCTTCTAAGACCGTCGTTTCACCCCTGATGTATCTGGCCTCCCAGCCATTGAAACTGACTCTCCAAAGCTGTAATTTTTTAATCACTAAGGAAAAAATTTGTTAATTGTCTGTACTTGTATATTCTAGACGTTTTTTGCTAAATCTTTTATGTTTCGACTTGTCATGGTGTTGGTCTTTACATATGAAATTTAATTAAGTCTGGGAACTGTGTGGCTAACTTATTCCTTTGAGTTCTGACCACTCAACTTGTATGTGCTCTTGAAGCCAAGTGTTATTGGTTCGGACTCTTAAAGGGTCCAGAAGTTGTCTTTATCAGCTTCTTTGGGCTAACTAACCTTTGGTCAAGTTTTGCTATCATTGTCTATGTTCGGACAATGATCACTGGCAAGCCATCTTGATCAAGCTTCATGAGCTTTGACTAGAATTCCAACTTTTAACCCGTCTTTGTCCACTCTTGGCGGACTAGGCGTTAGAGCAGACCAGAAGTTGTACTCATCAGTCTTAACTAACTGAATAAACTTTGGTCAAGTTCGGCCATCATTATATATGGTCGAGCAATGATCCCTGGCAAGCTATCTTGATTAGGCTTCATTAGCTCTGATTAGACTCTCATTTTCTAAGCCGTTTTTGTCCGCTTTTGCGAACTAGGCAATAGAGCGAACCAAAAGTTGTCTTCATTATTCTTTAGAATCTGACTAAACTTTGGTCAAGTAGGGTTGAAAACCAAACTGTCGAATCGGTTTTTCACCTAAACCGTGAACCGAGCCAACTTTGGTCGGTTTTAAAATTTTCAAATCGAAACCAAACCAACCATTAACAAAACCGAACCGAAACCAAACCAATTCTAATTTATGCAAACCGTAACCGAACCGACTAAAATCAACCCAAAACCAAAATAAAACTGAACCGACCAACTATTTTAAACATATTATATTATTTTTATTATATATATTCGGTTGGTTCGGTTTAGCCAGTTAAAATTACATAAAAACCGAACCGACCGCTTCGGTTTTGAATTTTTTTAAACTGAAACCGATCCGAACTGAATTTAAACTGAACCAATCGGTTCGATTTTGATCGGTTTAATCAGTTTGGTCGGTTTTTTGTTCAACCCTATGGTTAAGTTCGGCCATCATTATCTATGGTCGGACAACGATCCCTGGCAAGCCATCTTGATCAGGCTTCATGAGCTCTAGCTAGACTCCAACTTTCTAAGTTGTCTTTGTCCGCTCTTGGTGGACTAGGCATTAGAGCGAACCAAAAGTTATCTTCATCAGTTTTAACGAACTGACTAAACTTTGGTCAAGTTCAGCCATCATTGTCTATGGTTGGACATCAATCCCTTGCAAGCCATCTTGATGAGGCTTTATGAGCTCTAACTAGACTCCCACTTTCTATACCGTCTTTGTCCATTCTTGGCTGACTAGGCATTAGAGCGGACTAGAAGTTGTCTTCATTAGTCTTAACGAACTGACTAAACTTTGGTGAAATCTGGCCATTATTGTCTATGGTCGGACAATGCTCCAATGGCCTTGGGTGTATAAGTCTGACTTGGGTGTCCTGACTTATTTAACTCACCTAGTGGTTCAATATGGAAATTGCACCAGTAGGTCTGACGCTTAAATAAGATTGTAATAGATTGATGGGATACCCATCTAGATTTAATGAACAACAATGAAATTTTAGTAAATGCAAATATCTTTTATTGATAATATTTCTTTAGGTGCTCTACATTCCATGGTCGCTTAAGGCCTTCACCGTTCATGTTTTCTAACCAATATGCTGCTAGCATGTTGACCTCAGTCACTCTGTAGGGCTCTTCCCAATTTTTATTTAGCTTCCCCGCACCCAATTTCTTAGTGTTTTGCTGAGTTTTTCTAAGTACCTAGTCTCCCACTTTGAACTTTCTTGACTTGACCTTCTTATTATAGTACTGAGCCATTCTCTATTGGTAGGCAGCTATCTTTGCGGAAGCCTCATTTTTTTTCTTGAAAAGGTCTAGTCTGACGCGCAAAGCATCATCATTATCATCCGGCCTGAACTCCTCTCTTCAACGCTGGCATTTTCATCTCTACTGGGATCATTGCCTCCTTTCCATAGGCTAGAGCCAATGGTATTTCCCCAGTAGGGGTTAACGTCTCACTAGCCTTCCTGTCTTTGGTCAAACTCTTAGATATTTTCCTTATTAGGTCTTATGGGTTCTAGGTTTGACCATTTGACTTGTGGGCTTAATAAGGCGTTTTTGATTGGGTTCACTTTTTCAGATATTCACCTCAGTGGGCTTGGAGCATACCGGGCTTTGTTCCCTATCTTTTGGGCTGGATCAGGTCAGACGCTTATTTGGGCTCGCTCCATTCTATTGATGAGATCGTCATGCCACATGTACGGAGTTGATTGCGATATGGTTTGGTGTACCATCAGTAACTCCCCCTAGTTAATGGGGCTTAGTGCAGTTCACATAGTTCAATGAATGTGGACTGGTGCAGTTGTACTTGGAACAGTCGCCTCCTAATCCCTTGTATAGCATTTAATGCTGATGTGACTGCTGAGTGGCCTTTTCTGTGAATTGTCATGCCTATATATGGGATGGTTCTCGCATTTTCAAGCATTTCCATTGAACACTGTAGAACATGTTCATCAAATGCGTCTTTCCAAAAAATGTGTTTTGGCCTCGCTAAGGGACGAAGGAGGATCTTCGTTGGTTGAGTCTCTGAATGTTCTGACATTTGCAGCAATGAGTCTTAACAAGACCTGCTATTGGATGAAGCCACCTGGTTTGAATGAGCATCCAGTGGGACCTCTGAATTTCTTTTTACGTCTCGAAGAAGAATGGACTTCCCCTTAGGGGCCAAGTTTATTTTTCATCTTATGGTGCTCCCACAACATCTTTCGCCATCCAGTTTGGGGATAACGCCTGCAGCTAACTTGGGATGGCTATTCACACTGCTCCTTTATGGGCTTCATTCGCGATGCCACAGTCAGAAGGCAGACTGGTGAAGCGGGGATCTGGGGTTCATGGCTTGAGTCCTTGTGGAGCTACTCTGCTTCACCCCAGGCATCCTTTTTTTGACGGATCGCCCCGACAGCCAACTTTGGGTCCTTTTGCTTTCACTTCCAAATTTTTTTAAAGCAGATTGGCAGAGCAAAGTATCAACGTGTGTGTCTTGTTTTGCACCAAGCTTAGATACTTGTAGTGTGTAAACTTTTGTACTAGTCAGTCGGTCATGCTTAGTAACAACTTTTTGATAATTAATAAAGTTTGTTTTTGAGAATTCGTTTTTCTTGTATGTTCTGAATGATTGTGGATCATATTGGCTTGTGCTAACAACTCTCCTGGACTAAAATTAAATGAGACAATTTAACTCCGAGCATGAACTGTGATAATCTGGTCCTGAAGGAGACACGTGTGGTCTTGACGAAATAGCATGATTCACCGATGATAGCGAAGTTACTGAAGAATGATCTTTATGTAGGCGGGCCATGTCTTGTTGGTTGCCTGCTTTCTGAGTAGGAATTAGTCTATCGAAGTACTGCTACTTAGATTTGTATAGAACTGGAGTGACAGACAAAAAGTCCTTTTTAGGACTAGATCATGACGCATTGTTTAGTTGAGTCCTGGTGGTCAAGGCCTTATCTTTGTCCATATGAACTAGAACGGTTAGATGCGTTGAATCGTCTATATAGGCCTCCATGGTTCTACCAATTTACTACTTGAACATTCGGTTTACCGGTCATTGATACGTTGCTCCCACGTTATTTAGACCGAACGACATCACCCGATAGCAGTATGTCCCTCTTTCAGTTATGAAGGAAGCATTCTCTTGGTCTGGGGTGCATTTGTATCTGATTGTATCCAGAATAAGCGTTCATGAAGCTTAGAAGGTTGTGTCCGGCCGTGGCATCCACAATCAGATCGATGCGAGGAAGTGGAAAACTGTCTTTCGGACAAACCTTGTTCAGGCATGGCATGTGTAATCCACACAAACTCTCCACTTCCCATTCTTTTTTTCACCATGATGATATTCCCCAGCCAATTGGGTATTGCGCTTCCTTAATCATGTCAGCATTAAGTAGCCTTCGTACCTCTTCATTAATGATCTGATTTCGTTCGAGGGCCATGGGTCTCTTCTTCTGTTTGATCGGCTTCTAGTTATGGTCAACTTCTAGTCGATGGGTGATTACGGAGGGGTCAATTCCCACCATGCCCCGCATCGTCTAGGAGAAGATGTTTTGATTCTCCTTCAACAGCTTTATCAGTCGTTCCACCAATTTTTTGCTCAGGCGAGAACCAATCTAGACGGCTCTGTTGTTATTGGGGCTGTCAAGGTAGATCGCGACTGACTTCTCCTCTTGCTGGCCAACATTGAGTCTTCCCCTCGGAGTAACTGGAGTCTCATCATCCAAACTGGAAGACTCTTCTCTCTTCTTTGGGCCTGGGCTCTGAGATGTACCGCCTCCATCTGATGAAGCCAAGGCCTTCCCAAAATGATATTGTGGGTGGATGGGGCATCGACCACCATGAAATCCTGGAACAAGACTTTTTGCAGTTATGGCTCTCCCGCCACCACCGTCAGTCTAATTTTTTCGACATGAAAGCACTTTTCCCAACTAATCATGGGGTGACTGGCGAGCATCAAGTTCTCATCTTTGAGCTTCATGCTGTGGAACGCAATGAGGAACAAGATGTTCAGGGAGATCCTTGTGTCTACCAAAGATCTCTTCACTTCCTACTTCGCTATGAGAAGTGATACAACCAGGGCATCAATATGAGAAGAGTGGATGCTCTGGAGGTCATTATTCGTGTATGTCAATGATAGGATCAGGTTATGAGCACGAGAGTATTGCACTTGTCAGTCTTCATAGGTGGACTGAGTCCATATCTTGCGGAGCGTCTTCTTTGGGGATCTCTTGGATTGCTCACCTTCTTAGCATACCCCATGCAGAACATATATAATGCCAGTCGCCTTTTCTTCTATCTCTTTAATGACTTCTTTTCTTTCCTTCGCCCGGTCTTGTCTCTTTTTTTTGGGCGCAAGAATATTTTGAGTTTTCCCTGAGATTCTTGTAGTCTTCAGTGTTGTGGCTGTTGTTTTTGTGAAAGGACCAGTATTTGCCATTGTTGCACCAGGAAGGATTTCCCTGCTGTTTGGAGGGCCATTTCACTTCTCCCAATTTTTAATAGTATTGAAGATGTCTGACATGCTAGAGTTGAGAGAAGTGTAAGATTTGGATCCGAGAAAGTTGGAGGCTTTATCTTGCCCTGTCTGACCAAAGTCTGGTTTAATATCACTCTGCTTCCTCTTGCTCTTTTCATCCTCTTTGGCTTTCTTACTTCCTTTTTATCTCGAGGGCTAGGGGAATATTTCTTTTCAGCTTTTCCTCTTTCTTTGGTGGCCCACATCTCCTCAAGGGTGATGTATTTCTGAGCACTCTTTAGCAAGTCTGCCATGTCCATTGGAGGCTCCAGGGTGATGAAGTTGTAGAATTGGCCTCCCTTCATACCCGAGGTGAAGTCTGTGACTGAGGTGTCATCACTGCAGCTGTCGATCAGAGTTAACTCATCATTGAAATGGGTGATGTACTCCCACAGTGTTTCATTTGATTTCTGTTTGAAGCTGAGCAAGTGGTGCGGACCCTTCCTAATCTGTTGGTTGCCGACAAAGTGAGTAATAAACGCTTTCACCAGCATCTGGAACGAGTCAATAGACCTTGAAGAGAGACTGTGAAACCAGGTCAGTGCTATTTTCTTCAGGCTGGTAGGAAATGTATGGCACATAACTACTTTAGATCCTTCTTTCAACGCCATTACATGATGGTAATGGCGTAGTTGGTCCGACGGGTCCGCTGTCCTGTCATAGAACTCTAGCTTTGGGGGCTGAACTTCTTCGGCAGTGGTGCGTTCATGATCTGATCTGTGAATTGGAGGACGATGAGGTTGTACAACACATCCATATTGGTGGCCCCAATTCGGAGGGGGTTTTGTGAAGTGGGCTTGTCAGCCTTAGACGTCGGTTCTCCATAGACCACTCCATTCCTCAGATTCCCACCGTCCTTGGTCCACTGAGATCCAACGGAAACATAATGACTCTCCCGAACGCGCTCCCTGTTGTCCTGCTTGGACAGGGTTCTTTTCACCTCCATGTCTACTCCTGCAGATGGTAGGTTCTGCTGAGCCAGCGTCTCCACTACTCGCGCAATTTGTTGCACTTGGGTAAATAGTTGATTAACCCTAGAGTCCACCGCGGCTGCAGCCGGCGAGGGGGTATTTTTCCCACGTGGCCGGTACCATCAGAGTTGGCGGTACTGCGCTGGTTCGAGTGTTTGAAGGTTCGGCGATTTCACCATTAGTACGGGATCTTGTGGCTACCATCTTTTTGGATTGTAATGAAGGGTGTAATATCTGTTTTCTTAGGAACTTTGTCTGTCCCCATGGACGACGGCGTCGCCTCAGTGGGCTTGGAGTAATCTGGACTTTGTTTCCTGGCCTTTGAGCGGTACTAGGGCAAGCACTCAGTTAGAGGCTCGTGCTAGTTTGATCATCATGAGACGTGTATAGTGCGGATTACTGAACGGTTCAGTATATCATCGGAGATGTATTGTAATTGGTTTGCTACTAACTCCTATCAAGTGTAGCAATAGTGTCACAGTAACGAGTCATTGGTGAGGAGGTTTGACAATTTTCAATGGTAGATGATGGATAGGGATTACATTTATCCATCCTTATTCTTATCCATGCATATAGGACGTAGTGACGGAGCTAGGATTTTTGTTAAAGGGGGCGGATTGATGAATCATAGTTAGTGATAATATATTAATTAATTACATTTAACATAATTTTTTATTTGAACAATACATAAATAACTATACAAAACACCAATTGCTAAACAAAACTTCATCTAATCTATTGGGGAAGAAATTTGATCCACCTAATTGGGTTATTTGCGATTTGCCTTTGTAAAAAATATAACTAATTAGGGTTTACCCCATCATTAATCACTATTACAATCTCACCTAGTACTAGCAGTCCACATGCGTTGACTGTCAAAAGGCTCACGTTGATTACCAAAATGCTCTTAAAACAATAATCCATAAATGAACATCGAAATACAAACATGTATCTTGAGAAAAATTAATGGATCCAATTTTTTATATCTCCAGAAAAATGTTGAATAAAATACAAAACTAGACCTCGAGATATGAATTCATCTTGAGGAATACTTCAAAAAAAATTATTCCTCGAAGCAGACAAGAGAGGTTGGGGTTGCTGGTGGCTAGTAACAATGGTGGGAAAGGGAAATAAATCAACCATAAATGGAGGGAGAGGAAGAGCGTATGAGAGGGTCGATTGTCAAACTTGCAGTAAACAGATAGAGAGAGCAAAAAAAAGGAAAGGGGCGAGGCGGGACATCGACAGTCGTAGAGAATAAAGGGAGAGAGGAAGGGATGGGCGGGTCTTCGCCGTTGGGGTCCACATGCCTCCACATAAAAACAACCTAAAAAAATTCAAAATTCAGTGGGGGCAAGGACCCCCACTTAGATTCGTCCCTGGACGGATGACTTGTTAAGTCAAGCGACTTTTTAAAAGCCGCATGAGAACATTTCCACAAATTTCATTTGACTTGATGGCAAAAACAATTACATTTTAAAATACAATGAAGAAAAGGTCATGGTTCAAACCCTATTTGACCCTTATTTGAAAAGAAAAAAAAAGTTAACTTTCATATTCTTAGTTTTTTCACATTGTTAATCGGTGTTTTACTTTTATTAATTGAGATTAGTTAATCTAAATTTTACAATACTTTTGAGAAAAACTTTACAAAGGAACCGGATTTTACAACCATGTTTGTAATCAAGGTGATTTATCATGTGCATGGGTAAACTTGTCCTTTCAAAAAAGTGGACGGAATTCGTTAGTCTATCTGGTTGAACACACGATCATGAGTGTTAAACTGGAATACTAAAACAAATGGGAGCCAAAGAGGAATAACTATAAAGTAATGGTGCCAAATGGGATATAACAATTTTTCTAATGTAATAACCAAATGGGATATAACCATTTTCTAATGTAATAATCTGAAAGTAAGTTAGTTGGTTCTTCAATCCTATAACGTGAAGCTTCCATGAAAGTGTATTAGTGTAATGTCCATTTGGTGCCTTACTATATCTACTCAAAACGTGAATGTGAGAGTGCCAATTTGTAAAGTGACATTCTAGCTAACATTGCCATTTTGATTCAAGATCTGGTTGCTCTTTGTAGAATTTGTTCTTTTCATTTTGTTAAAATGGCACACCCATTGAAATGGAACCCTCCATCTTTCTCTATTCTGCCATTTCAGAACATTCAGGGGAATTTTTTTAACAAATCATAATATTAAGGGAGAAAATTAGGGAACAGTAGAGATGTTATTAAATGGTTTGCTACTGACTCCTATCAAGTATAGCAGTAGTATCATGGTAACGAGTCATTGATGAGGAGGTCAGACAATTTCCAATGGTAGAGAATGAACATGGATTACATTTATCCATGCATCCATGTTCCTATCCATGCAAGATGCTCTATGCCATTATACAAAAAATGGATAGATTTCAAGTCGAACGACTTGTTAAGCCAGGCGACTTTTTAAAAGCTGCGTTAAAACATTTCTATAAATTTCATTTGACTTGATGGCCAAAACAATTGCATTTAAAAATACAATGAAGAAAAGGACATGGTTCAAACCCTATTTGACCTTATTAGTTGAAAAAAAAGTTCACTTTCATATTCTTAATTTTTTTCACAATGTTGATCATTGTTTTACTTTTATTTTATTAATTGAGATTAATTAATCAAAATTTTACAATAATTTTAAAATAAATTTTAAGAACCAAATTTTATAACCATGTTTTATAACCAGAATAACTTATCACAATGTATAAAAGTTTACAGCATGTATCTTGAGGAATCCTTAATCTTCCCGAATCACACCACATCGCCCTGGTAATAAAATCTAAATTCTTACGTATTTTTGTTTTGATATTAACTAATATTATCATATAATAAATTGATATAATATTTATTTAAATTTAGTTAATTAATAAAATCTATAATTTTTCAAATTATAGATAATTTAAAATTTTCATAAAACAATGATATAAAAATTCTGGCAAATGATATTCAAACCAGTGCTCTAAAAAGCACTAGGCAATAGGCGGACGGCGAGCAGATGCCTAACGCCCAAGGGCCTAGGCGAGCACTTAAGCAGTGCCTAGGCGGTTTTAAGTTTTGTATTAGAACTTTAATAATTTACAAAAATTAAGCATAATACTTTATCAATTAAATCCAATTTAATGGCAAGATACATATGAAAAATTTATAAACATGAAAAATTAACAATCATGAACAAAATTTATTAAAATTTCAAATGACTGAAGTTGATCATGATGAGTACTTTATACAAAGTTGAATTTGTGAACAAATATCCAAACCTACTCTTTTATTTTTCTTCAAATTGCATGAATGACTTCAGTCATATTAGATAAAATCTACATTATTAAAATTGGTACCGATAGATCCTTTGAGAATTCGATTAAGCAATCATCAATTGCTACATTAAGACATATACTGAATAAAAAACAATTCAATTGTTTCTTTCCGAAAAAAGGAAAGAAAAATAAAATAAGAACACAATAAACCTTATTAATAAAAAAAATAAAAATAAAACTCCTAGACTGCTTAGACCCGCCTACCTGATTTTTCATCTCACCCAGCCATTAATCTGGGTGTTTCTCTAACGCCTAGCGCCTAGACACCACCTAGGCCATTTTTTAGAACACTTATTCAAACCATTAACCTGTCACGCCCCCGATTTTCGAGAAAAATGAAATCCTAAAATCCACGTAGGATTATCCGTTTCCCCAAAACTCGGGACGTGAAATTCAATAACAATAGAAACATTTAGCAGCAACGACTAAAACATAGTTTAGAAAATAGAACAAACTAAAATTTATAATAAAACTCTAACCAAAAAATTTCGACGTCACTAGTCTCACTAGCGAAATTCCAGTAACGCTGCTCAAAAGTCTCTAAACCTGAAAGGCTAATTGGCTACATTCCCAAAGGAATGTACCCAAAAAGCAAAAGCTCACTTGGGTCAGCAATAAAGCCGGTGTGTGAAATCTTCATCCCAAAATCAATAAAATCGCATGTGGTAAACATCAAGCTAAACACGAACAATAGGTAGTTCCTCAACGAGGCAAAAGTGTGATGCAAGAAAACACAGTTCCAAGAATTTAGTTCCTCAACGAGGCCATCATATCATCATCCCAATTAAGTAAAAATGCATTTACTTATACTTACCTTATAGGAGTCGACTATGGCAAGTCTGACCTGCAGAAATATTAGTGGATTTGCCATCCTGCATGAAAAGGATTAGAAACAATATAAACGTAATTTATTCATTTTTATTTGAATTTGTTTCATCTTTTAACGGATTGATCACTTAGACGATACCACATTCGCACCACCTATGTGCCGAACATACATGCATGTATGCCTCTCTCATATAAAGGAGGACTACTCCGTCATCCATGCCCAAGTGGGGACATCACATACAGGCATGCATCGTGGATACTCCTAACTATATGAGTACCAAAAGCCACTCTTGGGCTATCAATGCGCATAAACTCACGTCACAATTTTTACGGATAAATATCAAAGCCTATCTTAGGCATAACAATTCACCTCATTTCCGCAAGACTAACCCGAAGGTTATTTTAGTTTCTCTAGTATGAAATAGGTGCCCCAACTCCGCAAGACGACCTGCTGGTCATTTAGTTTCTCTAGTAGGAGAGGGGAAATAATAAACAAAAGAGGTGTGGTAGTTAGGGGTGGGCACGGTTCGGTTCGGTTCCAAATTTTGAGGAACCTAACTTGAACCGTTTAAAATTTTAACGGTTCCGATTCGGATCGGTTCCTCTATTTTGAACGTTGGAACCGAACCTAACTCGAACCGTTTACAACGGTTCGGTTCCAAACGGTTCCTTGAAACAAAGAATCTCATTTCATTAACCACCTTTGGTAGTTTATTGTCACACCGTGAATGTCTACTTGAATTACAAAACTATATCCATGCAGTTTAGCATCCAAATTAATGGCAACCTCCAAAGTGCCTCTAGGAATTTTCTCTATTATATCATATTGCAGATCATTGAGGCGGAGGAATGAAGACATCCTATCAATAGAAACTTTAGTTTGAGCCAACATTGAAATTGTATCAGGTAGATTATAGATGGGCTCTTGCAATATTCTGAATGTTGCAAGTGCAAAGAGAACCTTCCCTGACTCTAGAGGTATCCCATAAGCATACAAGAGCCGAATGTGACGACAGATACAAATGTAGGGGAACCCCAAAAAACGAAAGTGGTCATAGCTTGGGTGTACACAAAATTCCTCAACCATCCTTTTTCAGTCTTCTTGGATTAGTATAAAGATTGTATGGATTGGTATAAAGGAAATATAGGCAATTTCAACCCTGCCAACCTGAAATTCAATCATACACAAACATCCACTGAAATATACACAAACATACACTGAAATTTCTGTCTGCAATGCAATCCAATCCAATCATATACACAAACTGACAAACATACACTGAAAGAATCATTGAATGAAATTCCCAACTCATTGCATATTTTCATGGAGTGGACTTTGAAAATTTGCATTGCATCTAAAATTACATCGACAAGATACAACAAAAATGGGCAGAAAACATAAAGAACAAAAGGCATGAAAACATACAGAATCTCGGCAGATTGCCACTGAATCACATTCAAATATTGACATACTTAAGTCTGAATTTCCCTCTTGAAACATTCATATCTACTTGTCAGATTCATCATACATTGTTCAGCATACAAATCAGCATAGATTGTTCAGAATACAAATCAGATTCAGCATACAAATTAGATTCAGCATACAAATTAGTCAAAAAGACTCAGAAATAGGTAACAGATAGTATACCTTTCCTCAACAAATATTTTCGAATATTTTTACAATATAAATAATTAGCGTATACCACTAAAAGGGTCAGATTAGAAAATCAGATCTTGTTATGATCTTGATACACACCTGAGACGAGAATCATATCTTGAGAAAATCAGATCGAAACATCTCTGTGGCTCTGTTCGATCCGAAAAAAGTCTAAAACCCATCAAGATCGAAACTACAAAGTAAAGAACAAGTTGTAATCATCAGAAGAACACAAACTCAAGTTTTTCGTCGAAATTTATGTCTACAGAAACGAGACTTGGAGCCGTGAACAATGATACAATAAAAGTAAAAGCAAATCGATTGCATGAAAGATAAGAAATTGACAAGGGAGAGGTTCGATTGAAGATTGAGAGAGGATGAAATCAGTGGAAGGAAATTTTATTTTACCATGTTTTTGAGAAACTAGGGTTAGAAATGAGAGAAACTAGGGACTAGGGTTAGAAAATTTGCCATGTTTTTGAAGATTGCATCAGGAACGACAGGAAGATCTCACTGCTGTGATGCCTGCTCGTGGACTGGACTGGACTGTGGTTGTGGAGAAATGAGAGAAGAGGCGAAGAGCTCTTCGTTGTGGTTGTGGTTGTGGTTGTGGTTGTGGTTGTGGAGAGAAATCAGAAATGAAATGAGAGGAGAGGAGAACTTAGTTAGGGTTAGAAACTAAAGTAATGGGTTGGGTATATGTAATCGGATCGAAACGGATCGGAACCGAACCGTTTTAAAAAAAAAATTAGGAACCGGAACCGAACCGTTTAAGAACGGTTCCGGAACCAAACCGAATCGTTTCACAATTTTAAAAATCAGAACTGAACCGTTTGGAGTAAACGGTCCGGTTCGGTTTGGATCCGCGGTTCCTCGACCCGTTTGCCCACCCTAGTGGTAGTTCTAAGTGATACAAGTCCAAGTGGTTTATATTTTCAGAAATCAAGGTTTACCAATATCATTTATTTTTGATAATTCAGAATTCCTCCACAATAACATTTTGTCATACATAAATCGATTCACAATCGTATCCACCCACATTTTTGGGGAAAACATAGCATATTCATAAATCATGCTTTATAATAACACGGTGATCAAGTGACATTTTGTCATTTATAATAATATCCACCCCTTCCTTTGGGAGAACATAACCATTTCAAGATGCTTACATACAGAGGAACACCATTAATCTTAAATGGTTCTATACATCAATAGAATCAACGAGACATCAAAACAAAACAAGCAATAGTGCAATATCAAACACTACTACACATAGTACTCTCCATATGAATGTGATTTTTGGGATAAACACATACATCATAATTTGACAGAAAGTATCTCAAACGATGAATCCAACAAAGCCACTACATGCAATTTCCGAAAAGACAATTTCAACACATAAACATGAAAGTGCATTACACCAAAGCAACCAACCTCATTCGGCTCCAAACAATATTTTTTCTTTACATCAAATGCAACTTAAGACAACCCAAGGCAGGCCCTAAACAACTATGTTCTCATCCCAAAACAGTCAAACAAATAACCTTGCCAACAACACCGAAATGAACAAGCTGTCCTAACCGGATAACTTGACCAATCATCACTCAAATGTACATAACTCTCACGTTAGAACCCCAAATTGCATACCGTTTGGGGCAATGAAAAGTAGACACCAAGAGGTTTCCAACCATATAAGGCATACCCCATGATTATGTCTATAACAATACAGATTTTACAACCAAAGTATGCCATCTGTCAGTCTTCAGCTGATTTACCTATTGTCACTAAAATGAGTATATATTCCTATACAAAACTCAGATTATGATACCGTAAGATCCTTTAAAAACTAGACTTAATCAGAAAACTTTTGGTATATAGCCTGATACTGTACTTACTCAAAACCACAATCAAAACCCTTGTAGAAACCTACACAAAATCAGTCCAACTACAAGATGCCTGCTTAATGACGGGGCGTGACAACAAAGCTACATGGCCAAGATTTCTTCTTAACAGCCCGCAATTGTTTATAACTCCTGACACCTCTTGAAAAACCCAAAAGAAATCCATCAATCAGTCTGAATAGCATCAAAAACTTCTACAAGTCCTCATCAAGCCTATCATTATCAGATATCATACCAAACCCATACCAAAACTGATCAATCAGACTCGCTCCAAGCATCTTAATAAAGTTGCTCGATAAATGAAACAACTATGAATAACATTATGATCATCAACAAGAACCCCATTAATCAATAATTTTGGACATCATTCCAATGAGACTGATAAGCCTAGATAGATTTCACTATTCCTAAAGCCACTTCCCGCATTTCTTATGTGATTCCACTACTACTACTTAAGCAAGTTCAGTATCTCCTCTATCCAAAATAGGACTACAGCATCCATTATCATATCGCCTTTCCAACGTTTGAACTTGAACTTCAAGTTATAACTCAATCCCTCTTATACTTTTTTTAGTTACAAAAAGCATTCATCGCCTAGGCTAAACTGATTCGTCTAACAATTCAATAAAAACTTCGATTCAGATCGTCAAATAATTACCTAAAACAACTAAATCGCACAATAGAAGATCAAAACAGTCTTAACTATCTATTTCGAAACCCTAGTTTCGAACTTGGAAAATCAATCATGTGTGATTCATCAGTGAAAGCAAATCCTAGTAAAAGAATCATTGAACAATCTGATTGTAATTATGAAGAAGGCAAGAAAAACTTACAGTAAAAGTGAAAGAGGTGAAGAAAACTCACTTGATGAAATCACCAATGATTTGCACAACCAATCCACGTCCACACGATGCCACTTCTTCTTCTCAACCCCGCGATCTCCCCACAACTGCCACCACCAGCAATGCCATCACAGCACCACCTTCATGCACAGTCTCCATCACCATCATCCCGCCAAAGAGGATGAGAGGAAGGAGAAAAGAAGAGGAAGGAAGGCTTTTGGGGCGGTGGGATCGGCTACAAAGGCTCAATCCGAAAGCTTGCTCGCCGCCAGAGGAGAATAAATCGTGAAGAAGGGAATGAGAAAGAAGAAAATAGGGTTTGCACAAGAGAAGAAAGAAAGAAGGGTTTTCTCTTTATATGGTAGGTGGTATTCGCCCACACTGAACTTCTGAAAGCACCCACCTTCTAAACTCACCAAATAAAACCATAAATTTCGAAATTCACATTCAATTAAATGTAGCGAATTTAGCGTATATATAGGGTTTGAAAATGTTTCAATTTTCATCCAAACCGAGAACCTTTCAAAAATTATAAAAACCAAAACCAAAATCGAACCGAAAACAAAACCAAAATGGAAGTAACTTTAATTTATGTTAAGTAGGACCAACTAAAACCAAAATCAAATCAAACTGATTAAATAAAACATATTATATTATTTACATAAAATATATATTATTTATCATATTTTTTCTTTTTCTTTAACCTTTGAAAACTGAAAATTTAATCAATTAAAATAATATAAAAGTTGAAAACCAAACCTACCATATAAAATTTAAATTTTATAAAACCGAAAATGAAACAAACTTAAATATTCGTTTTTATTTTAACCCCTACTCCTAAATAAAAACAAAATTAAATCACGACCAGAAAACTCTTACAACAAAGTAGACGGACACGATTGAATATGTACGAGGACGAACCCAAAAACTACAAGAACGATATACGTACACACAGAGGTTTTCGACACAAACAATATACAGAAGAAGAAGAAGATAGATGGCAATTGTGATAGTTTGTTGTTACATAATGGAACATGCATTAGGATTTTCATCGCTGAAGGCGGTGGTGATCTTCTCCTCCGTGGAACTGGCGCGTGCCAAAGCAGAGACCTCTGGATCTTCGATAGCAGCACTCCTGACATACCCAGGTGGAGCCTTTTTGTCATAAACACCTGGCTCATATGGATGTGGCACCACTTCGTATGGTACGTATGGCCATAACTCCGCTTTCTTCCCGGTTCTCCGTCTTACTCTCTCAACCACCTTGTTGGGATCATCTATGTACCCAATCACTGTCAGCTTATGTTTCTTCGGTTCAACTTCAACTTGTGTAACACCTGCAATTTTAAGTATATATATTTGTGAAATATTGTTTGTACATGTTAGTAACAAGATGAATTGTTAACAATATAATATATAATATAAACCTTTCATTCCTTTAACCGCTTTTCTCACTTTCCTTTCACACCCTTTACAGTCCATTCTAACTTTGATCTCAATATTCTGTCACCAAACGCATACAACAACCAAAAATCAGGTTGCAGCCAATCATATAGAATGAAAAAATTAAGAATCATAGATTCACGTACGTACCTGCAACTGCTTGTTGCGTTTCTTGATTTTCTTACTGCCATGAGGCAAGTGAAGAAACTCAGATACGTAGTCCAGAGCACCCATAAATACAGATTCGATCACCAATTCAACCCAAAATAGTTTTGTGACCAAGGATATATTAGAGCTAGCTTATTAAGAGGATAAATATGAAATCATCAAGTGGATTGCAATATATTGTTGCCTATAATATTAAAATGTTATACAGTATGATCTTTGATGGGTGTGGTGTCAGCAGTAGTTTCTAGACGCGTGTGTACATGTGTCAGTCAGGTAGGTTTCTCGCACCTTCACAACTCATCATGTAAAATCTAACTTTTTCCTACCTCATAATTGAGTCCGAATTTGCCGATCCTGGGTCAAATCAGGGTCAAGGGATACTGGTGGATGGTTTTAATCATTTAACTCGAATTAAACTAATAATCCACTTTAGAAATTCCAATCATTAAGAAAAATAATTTTAAAAATTATTCTAATGATACATAAACAAGCTCATAATACACGTGTCATAATAACCTCGTCAATAGAACAAAGCATACCCGATTGCATGCTCAATCCAGCGAGGCCCAGACAACATTAGGCTTACTACTGGCAAATTTCAGAATGTTGGATCCGACTTGTAGCGCCTTAATAAGCCCATGCGTCACGTGGTCAAACTCAATACTCGAAAGCCCTGATGAGGCAAGAGTAAACCCTGATAAGGCAAGTATAGGGGGGATCAACCCAAGACAGGCAGACTAGCAATACATCGATTTCAACTAGGAAACAAACACTAGAGTATAAGTCAGGCAACAAAATTTCCTTGCATGGCCAACATTCAAAAAAGGAAACCTCTCCCGTGAATCTAAGAGTACAAGTCGTGTAGAGAAACTACCCCACATAGACAGCTCCCAAATAGGAAAGGATCTCCAGCAAGATCTTTTTCCCTAAACTACACCACCAAAGGCCTAGCCGAAAAAGAACTCTCACACTATAAAAGGGAGATAAGGTCGATGAACTAAGGTATGCTACAAAAACTCAATTTATAGCTTTAAGCTTCTCCTAAATCTTATCTAACTTAAGCATCAAAATGTCATCGGCCGCCACACGGTGATCTTTGGTTCACGTGTGCTACTTGTGAGGGTCTAGGTAAAGGCGAGGAAAGAGAGCAATAATCGACTGCATAAGTTTGGCGTCATCCGTGGGGAACGACAAAGTTCCTCAAAAGAAACAATAGTGCCACATTTCCCAGAAAACCAAAGAGATGGTGACAACAAGGTCTCGCAACAATGGAGATGTTGCGGAACCCTCAAACGCTCGAACCAGCAGATCGCCGCCCGCTCCAGCGTCATCACCTCTGCGGGAGGAACCCTCTCAGACCCCCGGGCCGGTGGCAATCATGGCGGACCCAAGGGTGGATCTACTGTCAACCCAGATGCAGCAAATTGCACAAGCGGTGGAGGCACTCAAACAGCGAAATCCTCCACCCGCAGAAGGAGACAGCAAACAGCGAAGAGCTCAATCCCCAGGGAGCTCTAGAGAACACGTTCAGGAAAGTCGCGCTGCCCCATCAGCTTCTCAATGAACCAGAGGTGGAAGAGCGGTCAACAAAGACTCAGTGTCCAGAGCCGACTAGCAAGTCTCGCACAACCCCGTCCAGAATGGGGCCACAAACTCAGACGTACCGTTTAATCTCACGATCCCTCTGTTCATGGATCATATCATGGATGAACTGCTGCCGAAGAAGTACACACCACCGAAGCTGAAGTTTTATGACGAGGCATAAGGCCCGTTCGATCACTTGCACCACTTCCAGCACGTTATGGCACTCAAGAAAGGGTCTGATGTGATAATGTGTCGATCATTTCCTACCAGTATGAAAACGTCATATTTGACCTAGTTCCACAGCCTCCCTCCGAGGTCTATCGATTCATTCCGGACATTGGCGACGGTGTTCCTCACACGCTTCGTGGGTTGCCAACGAATCAGGAAGGGCTCGCATTATCTGCTAACCCTAAAACAAAAATAGAACAAGTCGTTGAGGGAATACGTTACTCAATTCAATGATGAGTTGACCCTCATCGACGGTTGTAGTGATGACACTACCATCACAGTTTTCACTTCGGGGTTGAGAAGAGGCAAGTTCTACGACTTTCTTACTTTGGACCCCCAACCAATGTGCCAAACCTATTGAGGGACGCTAAAAAATATATCACTCTAGACGAAATGTTGACCGCCAAGAAGGAAGCGAAATCAGAGAAGAAACCCTTTATCCCCAAGAACACGAAAGAAGGGAAAAAAGATGACGATGACGAGAACAAGAGGAAGCGCATTGATAGCAAAACCGACTCGAGCTGCACAAGGCAAAACAAAGCCTCTAATTATGTCGGGTCCAAATCTATCACTCCTCTCAACACCAATCTGTCTGACATCCTTGATTCCATCAAGAATTAAGAAGAGCTGAAGTGGTTGCCTAAGCAGCGAGGATACCCTGTTTGGCGCGACAACAAAAAATATTGTGCCTACCATAAGAAAAGAGGACACGATACTGAGGATTGCATAAACCTTATAGGAGAAGTCGAGCACTAGATCAGGAAAGGCAAGCTCAAGGAGTTCCTAGGCTCGGACAAGAGGCAGAACCGAGCAAAGGAAAGAGCAGACATTGTCAAGGAGATTGAAAAATAAGCTCCTGGCATCATTTATATCCTCCACGGGGTCGGTCTCGAAGGGGGAAAATCCAACAAGTCCCGTAAGAGGACGCTAACTGAGATGCGAAAGTGTGAGGACCGATAGGTGTAGCACGCACGAGTTCACATCCTGATGCCACCACTGACGTTTACGGAAAAGATTCTCCAGGGGGTACATTCTTCTCACAATGACGCCATGGTCATCTCCGTCCTCATCGCTAAGTGGGAGGTAAATAGTGCCTTGGTTGATACATGAAGTTCACTCAATGTTCTGTTTCTTAGCGCATTCCGCAACTACAGGAGAAAGACTTAACCCCCGCCACCCACTCCATGGTCGGATTCACTAGAGAGAAGTGCTTCCCCATTGGGAAGATCAATCTAATGGTTGAGGCGAGAGAGCCACAATTGCGAAAGTACCTTGTCCAAGAATTTTTGGTGGTTGACGCTCCGTCCACCTACAACATTATTTTGGGAAAGTCGTGGCTTCATCATATGGAAGCAGTAGTTTTCACTCTGCACCAATGCATATAATATACAGCCAACCAAGCCCAAGGAACTATCTAAGGAGATCAACCTACAGCAAGAGAGTACCATTATGCAGTCCTGAAATAGCTGAATTGTTGTCAATTGCAACTCGGACCCGCGGAACAAACATGTAAGGCACCAGACCTAGACAAAAGAGAAGAATCACTTTGCAAGGGCGGAAAAGCTCCGACAACCAAAGTGTCGCTATGCAGATAGCCGGAATTCAGAGCTGGCAGCACAATCCAGGCCAATAAAGAGTTAAGTAACAATACTTCATCAAACGGGCACCTACTCCAAACTGCTTAATCAGCACGGAATTGTCTACTAGCACGAAGTACACTATTCAATAACTTCGCTAACTTTGACATAACAAGACACTTTGCTAGAGGGCCTATGCAATCCGAGCCAGGACCATATGCGCCTCATTTAGGGCCAGGTTAGCTTAGTCCACGCTCGAAGTTAAATTATTTTGTTGCTTTGATTTTGTTTTTTGTTTTATGTGTTATTTCATTTTAGAAAAATTGTTCGTACCAGACACATTCCAGAAAAAAAAAAAAAGATTTTATTAATTGCAATGAAAGTTATTACAAAGTTTGCTGACCAACTAGTACAGAAGTTTATACACTACAAGTATCCAAGTAGAAGAAAAGTTGGATGCAAGTACTCCCTCGATTCTTTGCTTCGCCAATCTACCTTGTGGAGAGGAACAGAAGGGAAATGAAAATGTCCCTAAATAACAACATGATTAAGGTCTCGCAATGCTATCAGATGGGGACGCCTATCAAATGTGTAATACCTGGGGTGATGGAGAGATTCCACCCCAGAACGAAGGTCATGTCCGTCGACACTCTGCTCAACCATAAACTAGTTGCAGGGGCCACCTCCCAATGACAGATGAGAGTTCGGGAGCAACAGAAGATGGAAAACAGACCCGTCCCCTGAGGAAGAGTTTGTACTCCCACTACACCAAAAATCCCCATTAGCAACGGTTTTAAACCGTGGGGGTAACCCATTGTCACGGCTAAGAGCCGTGGGCTGTAGAGGCGTCGCAAAATTCCTTTTAACGGCTATAAACCGTTGCTAAACATTTTAGCAACGGTTTTATGCTCTTGTAGGCGTGATGATTTTCAGAATTTAGCCACGGTTTTAAACCGTTGCAAGAATAATAGAAACGGTTTTAAGTCGTGGCCACAATAGCCACGGTTTTAAGCCGTGATAAGTTATGGATAATAGCAACGGTTGTAAACCGTGGCTAACAAAATAGCAACGATTTTAAGCCGTGGCTAAACATGGCCACGGTTTTAAGCCATGGCTAAACATGGAGAAAGAATTCGTGGCAAACATCATAGCAACGGTTTTAAGCCGTGGCAAGGCATGGCCACAGTTTTAAGCCGTGGCAACTGATGGAGAAAGACCACGATTTACAGCCGTGGCAAGATGCGACCACGGTTGTAAGCCGTTGGCAGTTAAAACAAAATTCAAAAAAAAAAAAAGAAATCTGGTTTGTTGTGACGGGTTGAAACCGTTGCAAATTAATATAATCGAAGAAAAAATTTATATATTTTTTTTGCTGCTGCAGCAAAATCACAGCCGTGGCACCTGCAAAATCAGTCCTTACTAAGGTTTGTGTCATGCCTCCGGCACAAATAGGATTCCACAAACTATATGCTAGATAAATACAAAATCAACCGTAAAAAGGAACTTGTCAAGTTTTGACGCCAAACAAAAACATGTAAACAAATAGCACTAATGTACAATAACAGGATTAACCTGAACAAATGGAACCTTGTTATATCATGTTTCGCTCGCATCTAAAACAAAAGAATTTCTCTATGTTTTTTCCAACAATACAAATCCACCTAGTTATAATGTAGAAAATACATTGATGCAAATTGATTTCTCTCATACCTTCTCTACTGCACATTCAAGCTGAAAATATCAAACTCATCACTGCAAATGTCTTAGCAGAGCTATAGCTCCTTCTTCCCATTTGCTTGGCTTCATGAACAAATTGTTTTTTTGCAGTCATTAGTTCTTGCATCAGAGGACTATCCGATGCCCCAAGAAGCATACCCATGAAGAACCCAAGCCCTCCTCAGCAACTAATCTCTTATTCCTCTGGAACTTCAGTTGGGTAATACCTTGATTCTTAGGATTACCATACACAATACCCTTAGGAACAGGCCCCATTTCTTTCGGTAGTTGCTTGTTCAATATACTGAAAATGATGAGAATGCAGCACCTGGTAGTTGCTTGTATATGGCACCGGTGATGGTTGATACAACGGGCACACTTTGCACCCCAGAAACAAGCAATGTATGCGCATTCTCCTGTCCAACATACTGCTGCCCGTACTGGCTCAGACCTTCAGAGCCCTGCAGTATAAAAATTAGTCAGTACTCAATGACAGACAAACATGACCTATAAATTTCAAGGGGTAATAGAAAGATTGATCACTTACAGATTGGGTTTGCAGTCCTCCCATACTGGCTGAGCGCACAGTCCCACACCTACTGAACAGTTGCTTAAACTCTTCCTCTTCCACATCATCATTTATATTCTTTACATAGATATTCAATCCCTGAATTAAAATACTCGCGGCATTGTATTAACCAAAAATTATAGATATTCATTCATTTATCATCATAGATATTCATTCATTTATCATCATACTCGCGGCATTGTATTAACCAAAAATTATAATATTTATTTCATGCTTTGAACAGCCCCTATAGACCATAAATAGTTAACTGATAGGACCTTACCTGTTTATACTGATGTTCTGTAGGAATTGAGACTCCAAACACTTCAACACCAGATCTCAATGTCAGAGTGGTGATTCCTGGAAGCAAAAGAATTCTTCAAGATACAAACAAGTTGATAACAACTGCAAAAATTATATGTTCAGTGAAGACTGATTCAGTAAGAATGTAATGTGTATAGAATGAATTCTAAGATTACAATGAAAAAGAAGATAATGAATTCTGAGATTACAATGAAAAAGAAGATATGTATCAGGCAGCATTCGAGATTGCCACTCTCCTATTTGAGCAAAGCTCAATGTACAAATACTTTCTTACAGGAATGAATCCTTTATTTCTTTTGCTAACTCTTATTTATAGCAATCAGAATTAACATTGACTAACAGTGGATCTAACAGAACATTCTCTAATTAACAGAGCACCTAACAGAATGTCTTTACAGACTAACAGAGCACCTAATAGGAATGTCTTTACAGACTGCCACAGAATAAAATGTAAGCATAGTTTGTTTCTAGGACAATGGAACAAGTGAACTAAATCCACTCCTTACTTTGTTGTTCGTAACGGATGAAAAGCTGTTCCTTTTCTTCTTCAAATTTGCCAAATATTTCTGCCAAAACGCATAGCCACAACATTTGGAACTGTGAGCACAATGAATAACATAATCTAGAAACAATTTAGATCTTCCCTCATCTGAATTTAAAAATTTTACCTATGCTTTGGCCTGAATATGTTATATAGGACCACTTTTAAGGACTACCGATATGAGTTCCTTGTGCAAATAAGGATCCTGAGTACACAAAATTATGACACCGTAAGTAAGTCATATTTATGTAAGGATAGAAAACATAGGGCAAGAAACATTATTAAATGTAAGAGCATGAACATGGTGGTCTCTAGAAACTGCTTAACTGTGTTTCATGTGCAAAGCCTAACTAATACAGTAATACTAATCAACATAAGATATATTGACTTTGTTTCAATCAGGATTTTATCTAACATCTTTTTCCTGGGATTAACCTTTCCATTCACATACTGGCTATTTCATTTAACATCTTTCCAAATCTTAAATCTAGAGATTTACATTTCGTAGTACCATAGAACAGCTAGGCATGTTATCATCCCAATCATTCAGTTGAATATCATAAAAGATAACAACTCAATGTGTATGAATATGTTCTCTGCTCTGAAAGTACTTTAAGTTCACAGCAAGTTACCTTTAAAAGCCTGATGATGTGATGCTTTCTCCTTGCAAAATTGGTCATAAACAGTCTGGAATTTGGTGGATTCATTCTTAAGGGAATATTCCCACTGCCATTCATGAAAACACATATGATCATTAAACCAAATCTTCAAGCATTCCAGTTAAACAATCTACATTGAGCATTAAACCTCAGTATACTCAACCCACCTCTTTGAAACTCTTTGAAAGTGCCTTCACAAAACTCTGCCTGTCAGTAGAGTAAAAGTTCTACTTCAACGATGTTGAAATATCTGATGGAATCCTTACCAAGGAAATCAAACTGTAAGCAGAAAAATCAGAACATTACTTCCATCATTAAAAGCCTCAAATTCACAAATGATTTACTCGTCAACGTACAGAACCAAAACAGCATTGGAAGAATCTTAGATTGTAAATTTGCCATCTACCTGTAACTTGTTCGGAGGAACCAGTTCAACATTTTCCACTTTAAGTGCGCAACAGCCCACTGTCTCTGCCTCATCGTCATCCTGCAAAGACAACAAACCAAAATAAGAACAGCCAGATAAGGCTTAAGTCTAGAGACACTACGCTTTAGTCGCGTGGAGAATTTTTTTTTTTTTTAAGAGTAAGCCTGTATTAACACTTTTCCAAAGTTAAAAACCTGAAACATGTCAGAATTACATTAGAAAGGATAGTATACAAGAGATAATGATTAAGAGTAGCATAAATTAAACTATTTTATATATACCTTCAGTAGCCTTGCCTTCTCATATTTTTCCTTGTCACTTTGACCATTCAATGAACTGCTAGCAGCCAAGAAGACATATTTGAACTCTTTTGGATTAATTGGATCGTTCCAAAAGGCTAACCATGTCACAATGTTGTCATGCTTTACTTCTTTCCACCTGTACCAGCAACACAGATATTTCAGAACCTAGACAAAACTGATTGGACTTCTACTTCTATTTATCATACTATATATGCAAAATTATTTGGTATGTTGCAGCTATAGAGTGAACTTGATCAAAGCATGCATGCTGGGACTATTCAGATCTGAGCTTTGCAAAAGAATTTTGTTCAATGTTTACCTTTGCTTCAAATCAGGAAGATAAAAACAACTCCCAAATTTTGCCTCCTCTAGAATCTGGAACTGGAAAGCCTAGATATGAAGCTACAAAAACAAAACATCAAAAAATAAATTTTCCTTTTTCACTCACAAAGGAAGAAATAAGTCTTCCAACTGTGTAAAACAAGAAATAAGTCAGACATTGCAGATACTGAAAGTAAGCCAACAACACAAGTAAATGTTACTTAGGAGAATGGTACCTAGGAATGGTACTTAACTGGACTTTACATATTGAGGCCTTATATCTATGCCAACATGTTAGAGAATGGTACTTATGAGCTACTTCAAAGGACAAATCATATACAAACAATCCTAGCAGTAAATGTTAATTATCAAAAGCAAAGAAGGGGTCCTTTCTTTGTTTTAAGCCACAATGAAGTAAGAAATGGTAAGGCAAACTTCACACTCTTTAGTGCATTGTCTTATAATTGAAGCTACTCTGCAACTTCTTGAACCCCCATTACAAACTATTATGAAACACCCTGTTAAACAGGCTATTCTGCAACATCTTAAAAACTCCATTACATTGCTTCCAAATGGCTACAACATTTAAAGGAACTCCCATTAAAAACTCAGGGTATGGCTACACTCAAATGGCTACATTATCATTCTCTATCATTGCTTCCAAATGGCTACAACATTTGTGAACCCCCATTAAAAACTCCATTACATTGCTTCCAACATAGTTGTACACGGCATACCCTCCAATTGCAGTAGCAATCAACCCGAGGAAAATGACCCACACAAAGTTCCAACTAAACTCACTTTGGTACTCTTTACCTGCATTTTGCCATAGCAGAATATCAATAACAAATTAATAACAATGGTTGAAGTTTCTCGTCAATGGAAGACTTAAACTCGGCAAGTATTCTTGCATTTGCATTCAGGGCATTGACAACCAAGTTTCTCTTTGCATTCATCCACATCTGAAGAAAGGCAAACAGCTGACTTGGTAAGCCAAATAACATGTGGAATCATTTCAAATAATTGATTTACTTGTAAATTCACATCAGAACTCAGCAAAGCAATAGACTTACTTGTGGAATCTTTTTTAGCTTTTCTGATAATTCCTTCTGCATTTGTAAAGCTTTCTTAGCTTTTGCTAAAGCATCAAGAGACATATTTCCACTCTTGCCAGCAGTTGAAGTTGTTGTCCCATTTGTACTAGATTTTCCAGGAACCCCATGAGATCTGGTAACATTAACTCCCTTATTTTCATTTGTGGTAGAAATCAAAGATACCTTGATAGAAGGGGTAGGACGAAGTTCTGAAGAAGGTTCAGTCACAGCAGTTGATGTCACGTTTACTGATCCCAATGCAACTCCCTGTCCAAGTGAAAAGTTTCAACCAATGGTCACAAAATAAATCCCGACATCATAAAAATTCTATTTTTGTGCATCCGAATAAAGAATATGTGGATGGAACAGATATAGACTACAGTAACCATATAGATAAATACAGTAACCAAGGAAAATAAACTTGAGAACCCCTCAAGTGACACTTGACTTATAGTAGGTATATGCTGGAGAAATGCCTAAGGAAAAGATTAGGTTCAAACTCCAAATAATTTAGTTAAGCACAGGAGTTCTGCCAAAAAGTGAGAGAGACATTCAATAGTTTCCATGCAAGAAAGTTGTGAAAACTACATGACTAAAGGTGTTCCCAACAGAAGATAAATTCCACCTCAGACCAATGGCCTACTATGTCGGTTATACGAGCCCCACAAGATTTCATGAGATGAAGAAATGTGAAACAACTTTCAATAATCAAGTGGCTGTCTTTGACTAGATACATTCTTCAATCTTTGAAGGAACACTTTTTTAGCTTCTCTCAGTTTCAGAAACTCAATGCTAACAAACAACAGTTTGAGTAAATGCTAATTAACTGTTTGAGTAAATTTCTTCATAAAGTGATTAGAAATGTTAGTTTCAGTTGCCCAGTGTATTTGATATAATGGGAATGTAACAGAACTATGAGCAATTCGTCAATAACTTGAAAATAAAAAGTTAATTGTATAGATATTAGTTTTAAAAATCAACTTAAAAGACCTAATAAGGCCTAATAAGGCCTAAAACAAAAATAAGTTTAGACCTTAAAAGACCTTTATCATGATCTAGGCCAACCAAACTTTCAAAATCCAAATTGCAACCATAAACTTGTAAGCAATAAAAAAAACCATACCCGGCTGACTCTAGCCCAATCCCCTGTTGAATTCCAGCACACCATCTGTGTGCTTAAAGTTTTTTTACTGGGAGGCAACATAAAAAGATTTTAGATTATAACGATAATCAACAAAATTGCTTCTCTGAAACTAAATTTAGTCATACAATTGTATTAATAGAAATGTCAAGAAGAAATTAACAATGAAGAAATTAACAATTTGGTACTGTTTAACAAGTGCATTTAAATATCACCCTGACTTCTTTTTTTTCATTATCAGTAAGACTAGCCAAGAAGAAATTAACAATGAAGAAACTGAAATCAAATAAAGAGGAGCGAGCAACTGACAGCAACAAAAGCAGAGAACAAACAAATTCTATACTTTAAGTAGAGTGGAACCACCATACTTACTGCATAAAGCAGGACTTGGCCATCATCCATTGTTTTGAAAGACATGGACGCCTCTCTGTGCTGCAGAGATGGAAGGGAAGTGTCTATCAACTTAACCAATAAGCAATGTACTAAACAATAAAATTGACTAGATAGAATTCTCCCTTACCACGACAGATGCTATACCAGGAAAAAGACCTGAACAAATGATGGCACGAACCAGAGACTGGTTATGGCTCAAAGTATTATTTGCACTGGCATTCTCATCTAACAAACCAGCATCTTTTAAGATAAAGTTAAACTGCTTCCTAAGAGAAAATCCATTATACAACAAGCTAGTTTTTCTAATTGAATGAATAAACACTTTCAATCAAAATGGCAATCCATTTACTAAACCAAAAGTAGTAGTATAAGTAGCAGTAGTAAGCAACCAGTTGATTGAATTAACTTTTGCTTTGTATGTTCATTTCGGGGAGCTTTCAAACATACTTAAATAACTTGTAACATGTATCTTGTTCATTCATAAAAATTTAAGCTTCACAACAGGGGAAGTTAAAGACCACATTTCGGAGAAGTTCAGTCTATACAGAACATCATTCTCCTTATCAGTTTTTTCAATGGAGGTGACAAACATATAGTCAATTAAAATTCTTTGAACAGAATAACAATAATCAAGTTTCTTCTCATTAGCTTCTTTAACATCCGTCAATAACACTGACAGACAGAAGTGAAGAGATGAAAAAACATTAAAAATAGCAGCTATATACCCAAGAAAATGCTGGGAAAATCTACACATGGTGCAAATAAAATCATTAATTTGCTATATTTGAGTAAAGACAGATATATATACCCGGCTTCTTCAAAAGCTTGCCAGCATCTTGTGCCTTCTTCATAGCCTTCACTGCTTTAGCCTTCTTTCTCTTTCTTACCACGGTGTCCACCCTGCAATTTTTCAGTGTCCACGTACTTAATGACTCTAGACAAACTCCCCGCCAACAAGGAATATGATTCAGTTAATGCATCTGCAAAAGCGATGATAAAACATACCTGTTATATGTCATCGCCTTCGTCCTCCATCTCTTGAGCAGCTTCCAGCCTACGACGCTTCTTTCGTGGCAAGTTTTTCTACATCAAAGTAGTGCCTCTACATAATCAACATTTATGTCGTAACAAGCATCCAGAAATGAAACAAACTAGAGGGAAAAATTATGAAACCTCTCGCAGATGAATAATAAATACACACAAGCGTGATGAGAAGGAAGAGAGATGAGTGAAATGTTGACAAATAAATATCTTGAACAGTATTCAAGTGCATGTAGTACTGGGGATGTTGGAAAGCAATGGTTAAACTGAGGACATAAAGATCGTCAAAAAGGACAACTTACTTCTTGATCAACCATTTACGTAGCATATCCGGGAAAAAATTACAATCTAAAGCTAAATATAACTTGATCAACCACTTCTTTTAAGAAATTGTAGGGATGGTGCAACCTTAATTGATCAACCACCAATAAACGTTGGCGAGATATTAATGTAACAACCTTAATTCACAAAATGAAGAAAATTACCTTGCTACAACCAGGTACTAAGTCTTGAAGAAATTTCATCCTTTCACTGATCTTCTCCCTTCTTACCTGCAAAGAAGAAATCCCCCTTGGTAAAAAAAAACTCCCATGAGTAATAACTAAATTGAACAAGATCGATGCTTCACATAGAATACTTACTCGCTCTGCAAGACTGTGGCTGTTTGTTGCATGACCCCTTCTTGATCTAACATGAATTATTATACCGAACAAATACATCATGAGTTTTATTATACTTCACAAAAATTGATTCATTTACCATACTACTCTGGATGCTATTAGTACACACTTTCTAAACGTTAATCACCTAATAGTACTTCACAATCAATACATCGACCTTAATGAAATTCAAGGATTTGACTTTGTACTCCCCACATCCACCACCAATGTACTCTTCCCCATACAGGGACGAGGATGTATTCAAAATTGATTCCCAAAAGAATTCTCTACTTACACTGTAACAGCATGTCCACCAAAGGTGTAGAGAATATTAGTAGCTCCAGTGAAGTACAGAACCAGTTTAGTTGGGGTTGAGTGTTGCACCCCATCAACCTGCCATAAATAAAACCCAAAAATTAATTAACACCAGTAATCAAACAAAACTGAAGCATAAATGGGTAACTCTACACCAAAACCCTTACCTGACCATGAACAAGAGCAGCAACAACAGTCATGTACCAAGCTGTATAAGTGGTCATTCCAAGCCCCAAAAATGACCATATTCGGTAGTTGTGGAACGAAGGTATGAACACAGTAGTCGCACAACAAGCACCGAATATATAAGTCCATGTTCTCTTATCCAGTCGATCGTTAACGTAGTATATGTTACTGTCCAAAATCAAACCAAAACAAAATACAAGATTAAAATTCAATCCAGTTTTTCAGATCAGAGCTACAACATGAAATAAAAACTTCCTGGCATAGATAAGTTATTTGAACCACCACAAGTATTGGGTGCCGAGAACAAGTATAACTAGTCCAAGCACACACATCTCAGTCTAGTGTAGCCGAGTCATCCTAAATACCAAGATTGTAGGTGGTTGACTGACTTAGTCACACCTGGCCGTAGTCCGTTGCACATGATTCACATAAAAATATATTATGATATTTTATTTCGCCCATCGATGGCACTAATCTAAATATGTGACGCTAATAACAGTGAACTTTTCCTAATTTTTATTACCAAACAGCACAGACTTGCTTACCTTGCACATCCTATAAGTTGAATCATAGACCCAAAGAGTAGAAAAGTGCAATTGAAAGCCAGTCCCAAAGAGTAAGGTCCCAGCAATCCTTCCAGCACTTTGAACCACTGCAAAGTTCAGATTAACTCATATAACCTGAGGTTTATAATTCTGAACTAAAACACACTTTTTAGTCTATTTTTATACTCGAATTCAGACAATCGGCAACATCCCGCAAGAAGATATTTCACAAGTTCATAAATAGGTTTAGAAAAAAGACCACAAGTGGAGCTAAGATATGAGCATCAAGCTTTGGATATGAGCATTAATAAATATGAGTAACTACATATTGCAGGATCAACATATAACAATATAATCTAGGAGATAAACACATTTGAAAACACAAAGGTAGAAGCTAGTTTAGAACAGAAGCAAGTTGATTAAACAGTAAATTGATACCAGGAGATAAACACATTTGAAGATCTTAAATGGAACTCTAAAATGAAAATGGAAGGAGGCGAAACCAAACCGTGAAATTTTCAAGCTCTCTCTGACTCTGAAGCTCTCTCCTCCTCGATCTCTCCTCTGCGCCAAACCTCTCTCTGACTCTGATTTTCTCTCCTCCTTGATCTCCCCTCTGCGCCAAACCTCGATCTCTCCTCTGCTCCTCGATCTCTCCTCTGCAATAGGTCAAAAATCTCTCCCAATGACCGCGCAAACTCTATTCTTCTCCCCAATTTTTTTCGCCAAAGCGGGAAACCTGTTTTCGCCAGAGCGCGTAAGTCTCCCTCCACGCATGCGGCCCACGTGCAAAACGCTTAGATTTAGCAACGGTTTTTGGTCGTTGCCCCCTATAGCCACGGTTTTTAGCCATGGCAAATGAACCCACGGTTTACAGCCGTGGCCATCTTTAGATATAGCCACGGTTTTAAGCCGTTGGCCACGATATCCACGATTTTTTGTATTGGCAACTAAACCAACGGTTTAGAGCCGTGGCCAGCTTCGTGTAGCTAAATAGGCCTTTTGGTGTAGTGTCCATCTTCGAAATATAAGAAGATATTACAAGATCTCATGAAATCAATCAGATGCTCACCCAGATCTAGGGGATCGCATAATAGCAAGTCTTATTAAGACTCATCGGCACAAATGTCAGAACATTCAAAGACTCTAGTAAGAGAAATCTTCCTTCAGCCTTTGAAAAATCCAAAACATATTATCTGGTAAGATGCATTTGATTAACATGCTCTATAATTCTCATTGCAGTGCTCAAACACAGAACGACCAGCCTATATATATGCATGGCAATTACTTCAGCATTAAATGTTGCACAGGAAATCAGGAAACGATAGTTCAAATTGAAACTGCACGAGTCCATATAATCTGAATTAATGATCTTGCACATAGCTCCATTAACTGAAGGGAGCAATTGATAATGAACTGTCTCGCAATAAGCATCGTACACTTGGCACGCTGATCTATGAAGATTTTTTCTAATTAGGCTTTTCAACTAATGGGCCCAAGCTTATGCCCAGCCAGATCCGGCCTAACACTTGCAAAGGTACAAACAGTGAAAGCCTTGAGCGCCCATGGAATAAGGAGTGTGTCTACAGAGTATTATCAGTAAATTCAAGGCATTAGCATTATTGTTATTCCGTTGTTTTTCATTATAGCCGATCTATCCATTATTAGTCTGATCGATCGATTCGACTCTAGAATCAGACTACTAGGCAAACTAAGTAAGTCAGAGCACCCAAGTCAGACTTACACGGCCAAAATCGTATTTTGACCAAAGCTTAGTCAGCTCTGACTGATTACAATAATTTTTGGTCCGCACTAACACCAAGCTCGCCAAAAGCGAATGACGATGGATTAAAAAGTGGGAGCTTAGTCAGCTTTTTTGACACCTGACCACAATGGCTTGCCAGGGACCATTGTCCAACTGAATATAACGATCGCCGACCTTAACCAAAGCATAGTCAGTTTCGACCGATATATGCTGATAGCTTCTTGTACGCTCTAACGCCCAGTTCGTTAAGCTAAACGGGTGTCCACAATTTAGAGAGTGGCATCTTATTCAGTGCTTCGATGCCTGATCGAGATGACTTGCCAGGAATCATTGTCCAAACATGGGCAATAGTGACCGAACCCGACCAAAGATTAGTCGGTGACGACCAATGATGATGGCTTCTGGTCTATTTGAAGCCTAGTCCCCCAATAACGGATTTCGATGGCTTATAAAGTGGGAATCTAGTCAGCGCTCTCGACGTCTAATTAATATGGCTTGCCAGGAATCACTACTTATACGTAGACAGTGATCGCCGAACCCGACCAAAGCTTAGTCGGCTTTTGATCTGCTTGAAGCCTAGTTCGCTGCGCGCGGGTTATGATGGCATAGAAAGTGGAGTTAGTTAGCGTGACGACGCTTGACCATGATGGATTTCCCACGATTGATTTCTAGGGATCATTGGTCAACTACAGACAATGATCGATGAACCCTGCCAAAGTTTAGTCAAAACGAGTTTCGATGATAACTTATGGCTCACTCCAATTCCTAGTTCGCCAAGAGCGGATCAAGATGGGTTGGAAGGTGGGAGTCTAGTCAGTGCCCTCGACACCTGATCAAGATGACTTGCCAAGGACCACCATGGTCACCAAACTTGACCCCGGTTTAGTCAGTTATAACCGACGATAACAACCTATGGTCCAACTAAGCCTATTCCACAAATAATAGATAAAAATAGTCAAAAGTTTTGTCAGAGCTTTGGAAGCTCGACTTAGAAGACTCGTGAGGACTATTGTCCGATCATCTATAACGGTGCATGTACTGGGACCACAGTCTGACAAATTTGCTTATAATAACAACAAAAACTTTTGGCTCAACATACAGCAAAGCCGCTAAACAAATGGTAAATTACACTCCTCGATCTCTAAAAGGATTATGACTCGAATTGCATGAACCATCGCAGCACAAGTAGTCAGTACCCTCACCAGCAGATCAATCATAAAGCTTCCTGGCCTAGCAGAGCCTCTCGTCTGATAATTAATGTCAAAATAAGACAAAGTAGGTAAAAGCTAGCAAAAAAACAAAGGAAAAACGAACATGTACAGAGTACTATTCATTTGCAAGCCAAAAATAAAAGGTTCGCTCCTCATCAGGAAGATAAATAGATATAATAGAGAAAGACTTAACAGAAGCAAAAAACATATTTGTACTTGCTACCTCTCTCGATCACCCTCGTCAGGGTCGCCTTCTTCTTCGGACGAATTAGGGGCCACGCCAAACTCTGCATATGCAATTTCTTTATAATAGGAGAGATCTTAGTCGGGATGCTACTCCTTTATCAGATACTCCTTTATCAGATGCAACAACTCCAGCCTTCCATAAACGACGCTGTTGAACCCAAACGTGCCCTGGGTCTTAAGAAGCTTCTCCTCGTGCACCCTTGATTCAACAAGCTCCTTCTCCAGCCGCTCAAGTTTGCCCAACTGCATGTTAATCTTGGACTGCTCGGCACCCAGCTTATCGTTAACAATACTTAGCTCATTTTGTGCCAGAAGGAGCTTCTCTTCAGCGATCCGCACACTCTTGGCATTAAAATCAACGTCAGCTTCCAACTGCTGACATCGAACAATCCATTCAGACTCCTTCTTGACCCTCTCAGCGTGCAGAGCCTGCAGTTCAGCCTGCACTCCAGCCACAGTCTCGCAGGCAAGCTGCAAGTCACCATAGATGAGGTTCAATTCATTCTCGAACCGATCCCTCGTGGACGCTATCCCCGCCAGGTCGGACTCCAGCATTTCAAAGTGAAGCTTATGAGCTTCCGATCTTGTGCACTAGGACTCCACTCTAGTATCTGAGTAAGCTTCAAGTTGATTCCTCAACGAATTAATCTCGTAGAAAGGCTCAGAGTATGACTTTTGCAAGTTTGCAAAGACTCACTCCATAGTATACTCTCTCTCACGAGCGACATCAACCTCAGTTCCAACTGCGGCCACTTGATTCTGGTATGACATCCCCAACACGAGATGTTCCTGCCCTTTATCCATATGCTCTCTCTGCATCTCTCCAACTAGCTCCAGAGCACAGTTTGCCAACCAGTCATTCCACCTGCTAATATGCTTTATCGAAGCGTAAGAAATGTCAAGCTTGATTGCTTATCCTTATTACATCTGGAGCAAACACATTTATCTGCGCATCTGGATGGAGATCTTTTGGGACCGAAATCACCCCAGCATCGCCCTTGACAGTCTTAACTGCATCAAGGCCCTCATCCACCATTTTCCCTTTTCCTACAATAATCGGCTCTTTTTCATGTGTCGATTCAACATCAGTTGACGTGGAAGAGGGAAGCGAATTATTCCTTGGACCAATCGTCAATTCAATGTGGGGATGGGAACAAGATGGAGGACAGTACGGGCAACGCAGAAGGGACCTTCACCATAAGGTCGACGATCGGACGACTCCTCAACAATTTCATGATCTAGAAAAGGGCGGAGCTCAAAATCCTTCATTAAAAATGGACAACTAGACGAAGCTTCCACGCCCGCCTGCAACAAAATTTTGTTTAGAACCTCTGCCTGCTTTGTACTCAGTTTGGTTACATCCCTTATGTTCTCCATTTGTAGATACTCCCTCTCCAAATCAGAAAGGGAAATAGGGGCCTTGGCCTGAGCATCATGCCCCTCAAAAACAACAGTCTCCGCCCCGACGAATGAGCGCCAGATCAAGAGGGGACAATGGCGTCAAATCAGCACCTAGAATGCAGAGTACCGGTATAGGGAAAAATGTGTTGGTTTAGATCATTGACGACATTTTATAAAGCGCCGGAAAAAGTATATGCCACCAAAAGATTAACGGCGCTTAAATAGAAGCGCCGGTTAAAGCCTACACAAGCGCCGTAATAGCTTATATAAGCGCCGCAAAAGAAATGGATATGTCAATTCCCAGTCGGATACAAACGCCGAGAAAGATGACTTTTGCGACGCTTTTAAAGCGCTGGTTATGTTAACAAATATGTAAAAACAATATTTTATAACCTTTTAATGGTGCTTTAAAGCGCCGAGAAAGATGGTTTTTGCGACACTTTTAAAGCGCCGGTTGTGGAAAACTCAAACACAGTACAAATGAGTTTATTTAATTTTTTTTATTTAAGCAAGCAGAGTTTTAAGGACGCAACTTCTAAAAGAAAGAAGAACTGGAGATATTTTCATCTCAAAATAAAATAAAAAAACAATAACAATGAATAGATTGGTAAAAAAATATTTATATATATGAATTGTTACAAGAAGAGAAGTTGATTATAGCATAACAAACAATCAGATTATAATGTCAGGATATATAGCGGCAAAAAATATACACACACAAGCGGAATGAATGGACCCGATGATATACATGCACAAGAAAGCAAGAGGAAGCGGTTTTCATATGGGACGCCTACTAAATATCAAGGCTTCCATGACAATAGGGGCTCTGTTTGAGAGTTTGTTTCAGTGATGCCTTCCTGCTTCATTAACCTCCTAGGGGCACTTGGTTTCCTCTCACCTATCTCTCTATCCTTTAAGCAAGTGTATTGATCACCAGACTCCAAAACATCATCTCCTGGTCTGTGTAATCTCTGGAAGAAGCTCAGTTTGTTCTCCGATGTCTCTGGAGTTCCTTTTAAACTTGGCACATTCATAAGGCAGACTTGAACAACATCTTGGACCCTCATGAAACACCATTCCTTTCCAATAAGATCGACTACACCAGCGTTTGCAAGTGTCAATAGCACTTCTCGATTTGGGTTGGCTACCGCTATCTGTTTACGACTGAATGTTACTACTGACAGAATGGTTATGTCCACTCGCCAACGTACAGAATAATCAGATCGAAACTTAGGTGAACTTAAAATGAGGGGGAGATTCACCTGAATATCCCGTGATTTGTACTCCTGATGCAAGTCCTTTAGAGCTTGTATGGCACTGGAGTCAATATATATGTAACAGCTACACCAATGATTAGAACATTTGGAGTATCAGGAAGGGTTGATTGTTCACAATCATAAAGTATGACTGTTAGCACTTGATTGGTAATGCAATGTCTTAATAGAGAAGTTCTATCAACAAAATGATTTTTTTTTTTTAAATCACATGAATGTTTTATGTTGAAAGAAATCCAGGAAACTCAAAACTCAAAAGAGTACTATAGATAAGAAGAACGAATTCACAAATTATTGGTTGTTAGAAAATAGTAGACATATCAAATTATTTGTGGCAGTTCATTGTGAGACCATTCTGAGTCTCAAAAAATCATAACATCACACCATTTCTAATTGCATCAAAAAATTGTGATAATATTTGACAATAAACCCACTTTGGATCATCTATTATACTCAAAAAGTTGGCCGCTATTAATGTTGGAAGAAATTTAATTCTTTTGAAAAAAATCTCCAAACTAGGTAAATCATCATCCCAAATAATTCATTCGCACCAAGTGGCATAAAAAGAGTGTCATAATAACTTTACCCATACTATATTTTCTACAAAAGCATTGTTTTATGAATGAAAGCATGTTTTTAGGTTAATTCACCAATAAAAAGGTCAAACCAGTAAAATAGAGAGACGAAGTCCTCTCCATGAACATTTGTGACTATACGCATTAAATCGCAATAGACTATTTCTGCAACAGTGTAATGCAATCGAAAGGCTGTAGAGGGATGAAGATGGTGGAGACTTACGTGCCATCTCTAAATCACAAAATATATTCTCTCAACTTCTGGTCCACGTTTTGTGGCTCCATCGGAATCTACTTCGTATTCCCGCAACCTGAAAACAGATAAATTACCTTTTCAATGTCAGTGCAACAGAACAGGATTGTTTTATGCCGAAGAGACAAAGGAGCTTATGTTCCTACCTATATTTAATATAGCTTATATTTGCAAAATAAATTGGTGCATCAATACCAACAACCACGATCTCGTTGTATGTATATGCCTCTGGATATTGCTGAGTGCTTCTATAAATAGTGGCTCCAGGAAGACAACCTAAGACAGCTGCAAGATAAACCATACCAAAATACAGCATTTGCTAAGTCAGATGTCAATTGATGAGTGCATTGTCACTTAAGCATAGATAATCCACCACAGGAAAGTAGATGAAATTGGGGAAAGTGGATGCAATTGAATTTAATAATTTATCTAAACTAATTTACAGAAAAATGGGGTTACTATGTTTTTAAAACTAAACTAAAAAAAATAAGAAAAATAAAATTAAAAAAATGATGGATGAGATGGGTTTTGTGAGGTTTAGACTCTCCAATGAGTTAGCAAATATATTTAAATCTAAATTACTGAAATTATAAACGAGAAACTTTAGGGATGAAGATCCCTTGCTTACACCGAAGATGTAATCATTAAAATCCAATTCCAATCATATCAAGTTTCTGTCAAACATTAACAATTTATTTCAAGTAAATAAACTCTTACCAAGCATTAAGTGTCTTTTTAGGGCACACTTAATCAAAGTTCAAGCTTAATAATTTTTAGCACATGCTTTGAATATTGATAAAATGTGAATCTAACTACCAAACATATCAATTTTTAATCGAACATGAAAGGTGAAAGAAAATTATCAATTTTCAGAAATAAATTGTTTATCAATTAAGCATTTAAGTCAATAAAATAAATTATACAACCCTTTTGATTTGTCGTCACCTCGGTGTGGTGGTACTCAGCAGGTTCCAACAGCATCAATGGAAGTGAAATTCATCTCTGCACGGACGCGAATCCCGAGAAATTGTTGCAAGTGTATTGTGGCTGCTCAGAGAGAAATCGGGGTGCCAATACAGCTCATATTCTTTAAACAGTGGTGGTACACAGTTAAAAGGTAGCACCCCAACCTTCCTCTTTCGATTTGAACAGGGAGAGGCGGGAAGCGCGCAGGAGCGCTGTTGTAGGAGAGACACCGAAGGATCCGGCGATGTTCAGGGCCAGCTTGGGCGTGCGGGTGTGCGTTCGGAGCTTACCAACATTGGGTGGCGGCCGATATACGAAGAGAGACCGAGAGAAGTTCCGATTGAGGAGAGAGAACTCGGTGTTGGCTGTTGCTCGGGCTGTAGCGTGGCTGCTCAGTGCTGGCTGTTGTGGTTGTGAGCGGGCCAGCTGCTGCGTGCTGTCCGGAGGTGATTATGGCGTTAACAGAGATGGTGGCGAAGAGAGTGAGGGACAGATGGTGGGTGATGGTGGTGCTCGGTGGCGAGGTGAAGACTTGACGTGAAACAGGGTTGTCACGCCCCTGTTTTGTGGTGGTGGTGGTGCTCGGGTGATGGTGGTGGCTCTGGTGGCGGTGATGGCGGAGTGATCTGGACAGAGAAGGAGTGAGAGATGGATGATGATGAGATGGGTGTGATGAAATCACTTTGTGAATGAAGAGGGTTTGATTTTGGCTATTGAAGCTTGATTCCCTTCTCCTCCTCCCTTTTCTCTTGTATTTATAGAGAATGAACAAAATGAATAAAGATGAGATAAATGGATGATTCATGGAGTGAATCAAGGTAAAATCAAATTTGGATATGGGATAATTGGGAGAATATTCTTTGGGTTGGATTGGGTTTGGGTTTATGGGTTTGGGCTTGGCATTGGGTTTGGATTTATGGGTTTGGGCTTGGCATTGAGTTTGGGTTTATGGGTTTAGGTTATTTTCACCTCCACTTTCTCTGAAGTCACCATCTGTGATTGTACATTGCATTTTTCTCTTATTTCTTCATTAAGCTTCACATTCTACAAAAACACAAAAATTTAATAATTAATCTAAAATAAGATAAAAACAAGGATTAACAAAAATATAATAAGAGGTAATAATGTTATAATTATGTGATTATCAAATACCCCCAAACCTATATTTTGCTAGTCCTCGAGCAAAACAAAGAAAAGAAAACTACAAATAAAATCATAACTCACTTTCGCAGGAATCGTCGGTTGCACTTACTTTTGAAAACGTGCAACAAGGCTTTGAACCCCTAGATTACCTCTAGGGGACGAGTTATAGTCTCGTGAGGGTTTTCAGAAAATGTTACCCACAAACATTACTAACTCAACAAAACTTGGTTAAACAGTGTTCATTTTAAAACTTCAAGAAATGCAGGAAACCAACAGTGTCATTTTAGTGTATCAACAAATCTCCAAATAATTTAATATTCTCCAAAGGTTAGAAAAAGTTCACAATCATCCTCAACTCAATGTGTGTGTGTGGATAGCACTATCAACATAATTTTTCATTTCAGAGTAAAACAATGACTAAATCTCCTGTAGAAAGTTTGTTTTGACTTCAAACCTCTCATGTTACTCACAATAAAGTACTCAGAGATTTGGTATTTCACTCAGTTTATATGTGAGAAAACATAAATAATGGAAAACAATCATCTCACATATAGTATTATGAAGAACGAACTTTTCAAGAATGGAATGAACATGATCTCATGGACAGGAATATCAATTACTTTTGGGAATGTTAAATCAAACATCATAGTAGGTCTTGGTTATTAAATCTCCACATCTACGGAACCAACCTTTACCTAAGATCAACTAGGACTTTGTTGGGTTGTAACGGGACTTGGGTAATGGTTAATAAGGAATGTCAAAGGATTCTAACAAAAATTTCTAGGAATGTATACACCCATTCAACGAACAATTAGGGCTATCAAGAATAAACCAATGTTGCGCACCATCAATTTTTTCTTCATCCTGATTGAAGAATCTTTTTTTTTCAACATTTTTTTTTTCACAAAAAGGATTTATGAAATATCTCATATTTTGCTCTTTAATGCCCTTTTTACACCAAGTATATTCATCCATACACATTCCCAGAAAAGTTGGGTAAAGGTTAATGGGTTAACAAATAAAAATTATTCTAAGGCTCAAAAGGCTACAAAAAGGTTAATGTTATGGGTAAGTTAAAAGGCCAGTTAATGGTCTAAAGAAAGAAAAAGAAAAAAAAATGCCTAGATCATTTCCTAAATTCGGGTCAGTATTATGGCATCTCAATTGAATAAGCCAAGAAGTTCTAGTGTAATAATTCAATTTTGATGACATTCCCAAAGCAATTGATCAGAAAAATGATAATAATGAGTTCATCAACGAGATAATACGGACTCTAAAAAAATCAGAGTTTATGTATAACCCTCGAAAAAATAGAAAGGTTCAAAACTTTCAGGGTTAAGTCTTCACTATTATTCTAAGGTTTTCTAGTATATACTTTACTCATCAACTTCAAGTTATGCTAACATGGCTCATGGTGCAAAGATAATCGAGTTGAAAAATCTTATGAACTAGATCTAACTTAAGGATCATACTAAACTTTTAGTCTTTATCAATATACCAATATGTCAAGTTGGCTTGCATTTTCTTGAGCATAAAACATTTAAAATCCATTTTCATAATCGCAAAAGACCAAGTTTTCATGACAGAAAAGCATTTTTTTTTAAGAATAAGAAAAGAAACACTACGAAAAATTCACCGACTCATGAACCCTACCCCCAAACCTAATCCAAACATTGTCCTCAATGTTTAACAAAATAATTCTGACAAATGAATGAAATAAGTACATGAGAGGAGATTAGAACAGTATTACCGCGGTGAAGATTTTACCAATTTCCAAAAAGGCATCCATCAATGAGGCTCGCAAACATAAGAATCATGGAGTTTTCATTAGAAATCGATAAAATGCAGACTCGACACTAACAAAGAAAACTAAAAAACGACAAATTGTAAGTCAAAACTGTTATGGAGCTAACGAGTATGAGTGAAACACAACTAAATAGGGTACTCGAAAATCAATCCAGACTAACAGCAAAGACACACAACTAAAGCTAGGCTGCCTCCTAGGAGCGCTTGGTTTAACGTCTTCAGCCCGACATATATTCTCCCTCATGAATGATATATCATGAAGTGACGAGGAAGAACATAGGGAACATTCACCTCCAAACCTAGTCTATGATATGAACGAGTCAAAAGGGTCAAGGAATCGTATACCAACAACCTGAAAAATTGAGGATCAGTCCACTCAAAAATAGCAACCACATGCACATAAGATATACTAGCACATCCCAAAAGTTGCAAGGACACCATCTAAAATCATATAGAAATTGTAAAGAAGCTCGCATTCCTTGGAAGTCAGTAGGGATCTTAAACATGAATGGGTCGTAAGTAGTGATATGCAACAAAGGATCCTCCCTTACTCCTAAAATGGAACATCCTAAGTCTGATTCCAAATCAGAAGATTGGATAATTTTCACATCAGGATGGTGAAAATTGAAATCTTCACTCAGGAACATGGGATCCACATAATTAGCCCTGGTCAATGAAAATGTGATGCAGGTCGATGTAACTATAGATATATCAGGTGGTACAGGCTCATCACATGAATCACACAAAGATGTTGGGCTGGATAGCTCAACAACACCCCCAACCCTAGAGTTGACACTGCTTATGGATTGCACTCTTTTACTAGATATATCTCCGGACTTCTTTGGGACAACCTGTTTTGAATTCAATATAGATGAAATAATAACAGGCAAAGTATCATCAATACCTGAAAACACATACCTGAGGGTGTCAGGTAATTGTTTAAGGTCAAGCTCAGGTGGCTCAACTGATGCGACTAGTTTTGACTCACTGAGTGGAAAAGGCTCCACTTTAGATTTCCATTTATAACTAGGATCCACAATGGAGACTGAGTCAAGCAAATCATTGACTTCCCTAATGGAATCATCAACATCAAAGTCTAAACTAAAATGAGTCAAACAAGCCTCTAAATGGTCATGTGTATCATGAAAACAATCAAGGGGAGACTCTAAAGAATGTTCACAGTTTGATTCTATGCATGAGTCACTAGGAAAACATATGTCTAATGAGTCAACATGGGAAAAAGATGTCTGTAGTGTCTCAAAATCTACAGGTTCATCAATAAACGAGGCTTTATCAGCCTTCTTATGAGAGGAGGATGCAACCTATATAAAATTGGGTGAGGATATAATAACACTTATGTCAGGCATTCCTACCTGATTGTCAACCAGTTTTCCATTCCTAAGGGTAGTAATGGATTGGACGTTTTCATTGTCCGGCTCAGATGTGCCACTAATTTCATATTGACCATTTGGGTTGAAAATAGATTGGCTAGGGACTTCCTCTGACTCTATCTCAAGACGTGACTCAGCTATCTGACACAAAGTCATCTCAAGTTTCTTGATAGCTTGAGCATTTTGTTGAGAATTAGCTATCAATTTTGTAATGTCCTGAGAAGTTTTCTCCAACATATCTCCAGTTCGCTGCATAAAACGAGTTAAAGCGTCCTCTAAACTAGGTGTTAGAAGGAGGAACAGCTCGATTAGGTTGAGGCTCACTAGCAGGAATGGAAACTTGAAGAGTCGGGGGAGTGACAATAGGGTCTCCATGGTACTAACCATGGGCCCATGAGAAGTCAGGATAATATGTTGAACCTGAATTGTAATAATCTGAATATGGATCATAATCAGGTTGTCGCATGGCATTAAATGCATTGACTTGCTCAGGAAACCAAGATGGATAATCATTAAGGTTCATTTTTTTTTAAATCACCAACTCTAAAAATATACACAGACTCACACGCAATCAGCAACCAATAAATGCACAAGAAACATCTCCCTAAGCAATCAACGTTTTTGAAATCAATTATTTTTTTATATTTGGGGGACAATTATTTCTTATGTAATCTTTATGACAGAGCAATGGGTGCTACAAGTTGATCCTAAGAGTGTACACTTTACACTGCAAAGTTCAAAATCAGTAGGCTAGAGTTTTGTTTCAAAGAAATCGGATCATCACACAAGGGAAGGAGGTCACAATGGTTCAATTAAGTACTTCTTTATGCTATCGCTCTGTAAGCCAATAGATGTGAGAACGATGTGATGTTAAATGTACACTTGAGGCTTGTGTTCCTAACCCAAAACTGTTAGTTACACCAATCCTTATTGTGGATCGTAGCTTACTTATGATTCGGCGTACCGGATAAATTACCCTTGTGGCAATGGCCTCTTGGAGTTCATTGAATGATTAAACTCATCGTCACTTTTAGCTTTGATCAACACAAAATTATTGGATTCACCTTGGTCTTGGTTGTCCTATGAACACCGTACCTAAGATGACCCTATCTAACTTGCTAATTGATTTTAATTATGTTTGGCTATTGGTTGCACACAGCTGAAGTGATGGGGTGGAGATATCAAGTCCCACCAATTTCTATTTAGAAGTTGGGTATGCATATTATGAATTACTAAAGTTTAGCATCCACAATTACAGAAATTAAACAACCAATCACACAATTTCAAACAATTACACAAAGCACCCGGGTCGCTAATACATTACGTGTGATAGAAGTACTTACATTGCGTATTCCGTTCTGCACAAAAAGTTAGCACAATTAAAAAAATGTCCGACTTCTTTTTATCATGTCAATCGGCACACAAGCATATGCAATCAAATTACTGGTCTTTGTCTTAGAAGTCGGATTTCTAAATCATAAAAAAAATTATTGGGTAACAATTAAAATTGTTTCCTTATAATTTCTTTTGACTTAGAAAATTTTGGGTTTTTTTTTTTTTTAGTGATTAACAATGGAAAAAAATAGAGTTTAAAAATTATTACACCACACACTCGTAAAACGAGGTGAAAATAATATTAAAACTCTCCTCACAAAATGAATAAAAAAAATTGTCTGATGTTTTGCAGGATCGTCCAATTTTCTCGAGAAGCGTGTATTCTGCAAAATCAAACAAATAAAACGAAATGAATGTAAAAAGAACTTAGCAAAATAAATTTTTTTTTTTTTGAAATTTTTTTTTCTTAAATTAGTGAAAATAAATCTTAAATTCAACTACACTGCTATCTTCCCCGGCAACGGCGCCAAAAACTTGATGCGGGCTTAACCGACCTAAATAAATAGGTTAATTTAACCCACTTGTAATAACCGCAAGTGCACGGTGTCTAACTGGTAGACAACGGCAAGTACGGGTCGATTCCACGAGAAAAGTTGATGCAATTGAATTTAATAATTCATCTAAACTAATTTACAGAAAAATGGGGTTACTGTATTTTTTAAACTAAACTAAAAAAAATAAGAAAAATAAAATAAAAGAAAATGATGGATGAGATGGGTTTTGTGAGGTTTAGACTCTCCAATGAGTTAGCAAATATATTTAAATCTAAATTACTGAAATTATAAACGAGAAGCTTTAGAGATAAAGATCCCTTGCTTACACCGAAGATGTGATCATTAAAATCCAATTCCAATCATATCAAGTTTCTGTCAAACATTAACAATTTATTTCAAGCAAATAAACTATTACCAAGCATTATGTGTCTTTTTAGGGCACACTTAATCAAAGTTCAAGCTTAATAATTTTTAGCACATGCTTTGAATATTGATAAAATGTGAATCTAACTACCAAACATATCAATTTTTAATCGAACGTGAAAGGTGAAAGAAATTTATCAATTTTCAGAAATAAATTGTTTATCAATTAAGCATTTAAGTCAGTAAAATAAATTATACAACCCTTTTGATTTGTCGTCGCCTCGGTGTGGTGGTACTCAGCAGATTAGTAGGTTCCAACAGCATCAATGGAGGTGAAATTCATCTCTGCACGGACGTGAATCCCGAGAAATTATTGCAAGTGTACTGTGGGTGCTCAGAGAGAAATCGGGGGTGCCAATAACGCTCATATTCTTTAAACAGTGGTGGTACACAGTTAAAAGGTAGCACCCCAACCTTTCTCTTTCGATTTGAGCAAGGAGATGCGGGAAGCGCGCAGGAGCGCTGTTGCAGGAGAGACACCGGAGGATTCGGCGATGTTCAGGGCCTTCTTGGGCGTGCGGGTGTGCGTCCGGAGCTGATCGGCGTTGGGTGGCGGCCGGTATACGAAGAGAGATCGAGAGAAATTTCGATTGAGGAGAGAGAACTCGGTGCTGGCTGCTGCTCGGTGCTGGCTGCTGTGGTTGTGAGCGGGCCGGCTGCTGCATGCTGTCCGTAGGTGATTATGGCGTTAACAGAGACGGTGGCGGAGAGTGAGGGACAGATGGTGCGTGATGGTGGTGCTCGGTGCAAGGTGAAGACTTGACATGAAACAGGGTTGTCACGCCCCTGTTTCATGGTGATGGTGGTGCTCGGGTGATAGTGGTGGCTCTGGTGGCGGTGATGGCAGAGTGATCTGGACAGAGAAGGAGTGAGAAATGGATGATGTTGAGATGGGTGTGATGAAAATCACTTTGTGAAGGAAGAGGGTTTGATTTTGGCTATTGAGGCTTGATTCCCTTCTCCTCCCTTTTCTCATCCATTTCTCTTGTATTTTTAGAGAATAAACAAAATGAATAAAGATGAGATAAAGGGATGATTCATGGAGTGAATCAAGGTAAAATCAAATCTGGATATGGGATAATTGGGAGAATATTCTTTGGGTTGGATTGGGCTTGGCATTGGGTTTATGGGTCTGGTTTTGGGTTTGGACTTGGCATTGGGTTTGGATTTATGGGTTTAGGTTATTTTCACCTCCACTTTCTCTGAAGTCACCATCTGGGATTGTACATTGCATTTTTCTCTTATTTCTTAATTAAGCTCCACATTCTACAAAAACACAAAAATTTATTAATTAATCTAAAATAAGATAAAAACAAGGATTAACAAAAATACAATAAGAGGTAATAATGTTATAATTATGTGATTATCAATGCCCATCATTAAGTTTCTAATAAGATGACGTGTGAACGCAGAAGACCAGAACTGAATGCATCAAAGATATTATATTCTTAAAGAATTCGGTACTAGAAAAAAGACCGCTTTGGTAAGGTAAAAATTCCAAAATGAGGTGTCATTTCGTTCTCTTCTGTCACCAAAAGGCGGCAGCAAGATCATGTCTCTCCAAAAGCAACCATTTACGAAATTCGATAGAAACTAAATGACCAGAGTACAATGTCAGCCCTTTATAACTCCGGATCCGGGGGAGCTCCTGCGCACAAAGCACAGGAGGACATCCTGTGCACAAAGCACAGCCGTCGGATCTGATCCGACGGTTCATATCAAAGGAATTCAAAAAAATGGATTTAAAAAAAAATTATTTGAAATCCATCGATCTGAGTCGTCGAATCGGATCCGACGGCTGTGCTTGGTGCAGAGGACGTCCTCCTGTGCTTTGTGCCCCCCCCCCCCCCCCTATAAATATATTATGAACTTGGTCACTCCACTCCCCCATTTTCACTCCAACACCCACATCTTCTCCTAGTCCTACTTCACACTCTGGTTTCTTGCACACCGAAAACATGATAAAATAAAAAAGATATGAGGCAGTCAGACAGGCAGATGACTTCAAGCTCTGCAGCAAGGATTCAAAGTACGTACAACATAAAGAGTTCAAACATATAAAATCTGCCTAAGACAAGGCAGTAAGATAATATTAATTAAGATAACATCCAAATACACGCAAAAATCTGCAGACAGGATTCATTACCCCAACAAGAACACCAATCTCTATACCAAGGAACAATGTTGTAACGCTCGTGATAGTCCAAAGCAAGAAATCTTTCTTGTTTACTCGCCACAAGAAGATAGCCTCATCATAATCAACCTGGATATAAAAGTGACAATATGAAAGTGTGACATCGTACCAATTATAGGTCTAAAGTAAAGTTACATTTGATATGAACCTTCAGAACTTCATCATGCTCACCAAACCCAGTACAGCAGAAATCACGATGGCAGCCAACGCACACTGAAAAATACACAATATAACAAATAAATAAATAACAATCAATTTAAACATATATACTCTTGTTTTACAAGAGAAAGCATCCAATTGTCTCAGAGCCATATCAATGATCTTGATAGGCTGACACCATGACAAACCAAGGATTTTACAATCCAAAGTTCATACAGGTATAGGACTTTCATCAGCTCCTTCACATAAGAGGTGGCCAGGTGGGTCATAGATGAACCAGATTGCAACTAAGGATATGCCAGCTAGATGAGAGATACATGAGCATGAGACTTGCATGGGTTGTGGCCTTGTGGTTGGATCAAGAGGCATCTCCTTGTGTGGTCACCTTGCCCTCAAAGTTTCAAATTACTTCCCATGGTTTCAGTAAGTGTCGATGACGTCAGTTAGGGATGTTCTGATATCTTGGAAACCCAAGGCTTGGGAAAGGAAGTAAGAAAGCTCTTATAGTCCCGCACTCACTATTCCATTCATGGACCTTATGGATTTTTTAGGATCAATAGAAATTTGAAGAGTGGGGCTACAAAGGAAGCATGAGTTTTGATATGTTCTATTTTCAGTAACAATTGAACAATCTTTTTTGTTGGCTTTAATATAAGAGACATGATTCTTTGGACAGCCAAAGCAGGATTATATTGCAGTAAATTGCTGGTTCCAATCCTATATGCTAGTAGAGTCATTTTATTCATAATAAAATGTTGATTGTGAGATTATACCTGAGGTATTTCTCTAAATAATTGTGTCATGAACAAAAGAGCACATCCCATTATGATTCCCATAGTAAGTCGAGATAAGCCAGTTTTCGCACCACTTTCATGATTTACAGCTGATCTAGAGAAGGAACCTGCGAATGATTAAAAGTATCGTCTTTCAGAAGCACACTCATTAAGTCATTCAAAATGCAAAGTTCCACAAAATAACATTGATGTGAGGACAGAATGTGATGAAGCGCCAACAAGATATGCTTGCAATAAAAGATCCAATGAAAATTGCACCTGTTGTAGGGTAAGCAGAGAAGAATGAACCACATATGTTTGCAACGCCAAGACCAAATAACTGGAGCAAAAAATAAGCATCAGAATCTTCTTGTAGTGGCATGGAATCGTTTGTTGAGCCCATAGCTCAAGTGATTGACGTGTTGCATCCTATCATACCAGTATCGGTCCTAGTGCAGCTCACTCGTACAAAACGAAAAATAAAAGTTGACTTATTGCATATTCACTGGTATAAGTATATCATGATAAGGTAAGTGTGGAAACGCTTTCTTTTCTATCAACTCCCATTTTAATTAATAAAACTATTATAAAAAGTAAACAGCCATCACAAAACCGATATGAACTGTAAAACGTCCATAATTCTTCATCACAATTCTTTCTTTTCTCATCCTGCATTTGACTGTCATTAATTGGCTTAATGGTTTCCCACTATTGTTCAACTGAAACTGTTTTTACTATTTTTCGATAACTGCTTGATCAAGTTCTTGGCATACTTCTATGATTTTTCATTTCATGTTGAATTTTCTAAACACTCTGTAGACTAAACTCTATTCTACTCCATGAATATCCACATATAACCAAATAAGAACATTGCCCTACCCATCAATGACTTCTCTTGAAACCAAGAAAATCAAGACCATACAAAAAAAAATCGCAATTGAGTTCATGTTGCAAAACATACCATGTAGAACATCATCAAAAGAAGTGAAATTCCCTGAATTAACACCACGCCGAGATTCCAACTAAGACTGAGCCTCGGATATCAAGTAAGAAAAATCTACCCCTTTGCTCTTCGGATGAACCACGTCAGCAGCTTGACCTTTGGGCTCAACTGACGAACTCTCTGAAGTTGTATCAAATTTATCCTCATAACGATCCTACTTGGACGGAAGCGCAGATGAAGAACATAGAAATTGACGCGGTTTCTCCTGGTTTTGCTTTCCCGGTGGGTTCTTTGAATTTGGATCTGAAGGAACCGCAATTGGTTGGGATTTTGGTTTTTGATGTGGGTGAGTTCTTTTATGTTGGTTCGAATGAGCCCTCTTTGATCTGGCCAGAGATTTTGTGTCCATTGAGAGTAAGGATAAGCTCTTTGAAGGGGTTTTGATTGATTGGTCAGCAAACTTGTGAGATTGAATCAAAGAAAGATTAGAGATATCAATTCTGAATTCAGAAAACGATATGAGTCGGTAGACCATAAAGAAGAAGAGAGGACTGACCTTGATTGATTGTGCAACCTAGACCATAAAAAATGAGAATACCCAAATTGTTTGGAGTCGCGATTTCGAGTTGAGAAGCTAAATTGGTAGAGAAGAAGAAATGGTGAGAGGAAGAGATAGAGAGAGAAAACCCAACTTTTCAACTTTGCAAATGGGGTTGAGGAAGATATGAGAACAATAGATGAAGAGGGACTGAAGGAAGTACGGGTACGGGATGAAGAGGGACTCAATTTTTTACATCAGTTGTTCTTTACCGGCGCTTTACAAATACAACGCCGTCATTGAGCAAGGTTTTACCGGCGCTATATAGTACAAACGCCGCTATTGCTCATGACGCAATTTTTTCGTAAGCGGGAGTCGGTCGCGGTTTTTTTCCTTGATAAAGCGCCGGTATTGAGTAAGGCGTTAAACGCCGGTATTGAGTAAGTTTTTACTGGCGCTTTATAGTACAAACGTCGTTATTGCTTAAGACTCAATTTTTTTTATAAGCGGGAATCGATCACGGTTTTTTTTCTTCGTTACCGGCGCTTTATAAGATAAATGTTGTTATTGAGTAAGGCTTTATCGGCACTTTATAAGAGAAACGCCGGTATTGAGTAAGTTTTTACCGGTGCTTTATAATACAAATGTCGTTATTGCTTAAGACTCAATTTTTTCATCAGAGGGAATCGATCGTGGTTTTTTTTCCTTCTTTGCCAGCGCTTTATAAGATAAACGCCGTTATTGAGTAAGACTTTACCAACGCCGGTATTGAGTAAGTTTTTACCAGCGCTTTATAGTACAAACACCATTATTTCTTAAGACTCAATTTTTTCATCAGCAGGAATCGATCGCGGTTTTTTTTTGGTTCTTTACCGGCGCTTTATAAGAGAAACGTCATTATTGAGTAAGGTTTTACCGGCGCTTTATAGTAAAAACGTCGTTATTGAGTAAGTTTTACCGGTGTTCTTTAATAATGCCGTTATAATGTTTAACAAAGCGGCGTTTTGGATTAAAGCGCCGGTAATGTTATGTATTGGCGGCGCTATTCTTAAAACGCCGCCTTGAAAGTGTCGTTTTAGACTTCGTTTTTTGCAGTGAGAATATAAGTCGGGCAAGGAAACTTATTTGCATGGACAACACTCAGAAATGGAAACCTCTTCCGCGGATCTAGGAGCACAAGTTGTGTAGGTAAACTACCCGCATGGACAGCTGCCAAACAGGAAAGAGATATCTAGCAAGATCTCTTTCCCTAAACTATGCCACCGAAGGCCTAACTGAACAAGGACTCTCAAACTATAAAAGGGAAATAAGGTCGATGAACTAAAGTACGCTATAGAAACTCAATTTACAACTTTAAGCGTCTCCTAAGCCTTATCTAACTTAAACATCAGAGTGCCATCAGCTGCTACACAGTGGTCTTTGGCTCACATGTGCTACTTGTGCAGATCTAGGTAAAGGCGAGGAAAAAGAGCAAGAATCGACTACATCGAATTCAATATTCTCTTCACAAAAAAATCATATTTTTATCTCCACTTTCTTTATCTATCTCTTCATCTTTTCTATGTAAATTCTAGAAACCACTACACAAAGAATGGCATGCATGAAAAAAAAAAAAAACTAGTTGCATCATGTTTTTCTCCAGGCCTTCAATTTAGCAAACTAACAAAAAATTTTAAATAAAAAAAATTAACATGTTCAAATTTTTATTGTTTGTATTTTTTCACTATCATTAATTTTGTAATTTTTTTTCATCTATAATTCTTTATAGAGTGTTTTGTGTTCTCTGTGAATTTTGCGTGTATGTAGAAGTGAGTTTTAGAAGATGATGAAAGAAAGAGAAAGTGGAAAGAAAAGTAGAGAGAATATTATGAATTCTTTTTTAGATTAGTTTCTTAAAAATAAGATTTATAAAATAATAAATTTTAATTATAGTTATATTATTAAAAAAATTCAATGGTCGGGATTTCTAGACCCTGTGACCATGATTTATCACAATTCAAAAAAATTGGACTCCTTTGAATTTGCGGCAAATAAGGATAAATTTCATGTTCACTGATCCATTTCCAATAGTGAATTGCAAATGAAGAAGGTTCCTTATTTATAACACCTAGCTCCGTCGAAGATACTTTTTAATAGATGATGAAAAATTAAGGACCCCTTATATTATACCATTTCAATAAGTACTACAATGATGTATATTTGGACAACCTCTCAAATGTCGTTAGACTTTGATTTTATATTCATTTGTGCTTTAGCAATAGTTTATTATCAATTATGCATAAGAATTTGGGTTCGAAGCAATTTGCAAGAAATCTATATTACAAATCAAGATGGTGTTTGGGGTTGGAGATAAAAGATGGCTAAGATGTACCCAAATATAAGAATTTAAGAAATCACATAGAACTTAAAGCACCGAGAGTGCATGGGTTCGATTCTCATACCCAACATTTTGATATTTATTTATCTTGATATTTAAAGTAGAATAAATTCTATTTATCGTGCCAATGGCACGGGAAATACCCTAATCTATATTACAAATCATAATGGTGTTTGAGGTTGGAAATAAAAGACGGTTGAGATTTACCCAAATATGAGAATCTAATAGATCATATAAAACTTAAAGCACCAAGAGATAAGTTTGTAGATAAACATAGTTCATGGTTGAGGTTCGTTTCATTTAATGGTTGGAACTTAAAGTTAGTCTTTATGTCTTACATTCATTTAATCAATCCCAAATAAGAATGCATGAGTTCGATTCTCATACCTAATGTTTTGATATTTATTTATCTTGATATTTAAAGTAGAAACAATTTTATTTATCATGTTAAACTCTTATCGTGTCAACTAGGGGTGGGGACGGGACGGGGTGGACCCATCCCATTCCTTCGGGATCGGGATGGGATAGACCTCGTCCCATCCCAAACGGGTTCGGGACGAGATGAGCATGTATACAAACGAAAACAAGAAAAACTAATATACATATATCACAAAGCTGCATGGACTCAAACACACTCGTCGATTTGTGTCCAACTTGATATGGGTCTCTATTGCATCAGTGCTTATCATGCCATACAAGAATTTCCAACTCCTCCCACCTAATTGCCAACTTATTTCTATCCCTGGCAAAATCTTATGTAGTTGCAGCTAAAAATGAACCAAACTGAAACCATGCTACAAGCCAAATACAATGACATTGAAGAAAATCATATTAATGTATGTAATTGCAGTCTTATATAAGTAATTAGGAAAATTGATTGGAAGAAATGTGCCACTCACATCCTATGCTCTAGTACAACAATGGGGATGGATGAAACTGTTGTGAATTTCCCAACAATTTACAACCCTTCAACAAATATCAGAATGTGTATCACTTTCACAACCATTAACATTTCTTCTTTCTTTTCAAATTTGCAAAATACGTAATGTACATTAACAAGTTCATACATCAAAACTAAGAGCAAAAATATTAAAATTTATAACAATAAATATTAAAAAATCAATTTGGGATGAGTGGGATTGAAAATCTCCATCTCGGTCCCATCCCACCCTAGATCAGGACGGGACGGGATCGGGATGGGATTGATCAATCCCAAAAGACCCAGAAAAAATTGGGACGAGACGGGACATGATCGGGATCGCGGGATGGGATGCCCACCCCTAGTGCCAATGGCATGGGGAATACCCTAGTCTATATAACATATCATAATGGTATTTGGGGTTGGAGATAAAAAATGGTTGCGATTGAAATTTGCGAAAAATGTTGATGGTGGAGATTCGTTTTCAAGAATGGCATGTTTGTAAGTAAGTTGCAAATAGAAGGGCAAAGGAAATGAATACAAATGTGAAAAAGTTTGTGGAATGCATATGTGGCAAAAAGAGAAACTTTGTGTTTTTTTCAAATGAAAATCATCATAAGTATCTATTAAGTTGTCGGATTTTAGTAAACTTGGTATGATTGAAATGCATTTTTTAAGATCTGTTCAATGAAACCAATCATTAATACAAACGCTTAAAATTTTAAAACCAATCATTAATACAAACGCTTAAAATTTTAAATGTGCATTTCACGCCATATGCATTTTTCCAAAAGATTGTAATTTAATGCACTTTACATCGTAAGTAATTTCAATATTAAGAAACATTCAAGCAAAGACCATGAACTCCATATTTTAGAAAATCAAAGTTTGGGGAGGATTACTTGTGGCGATTTTAAAATGTGTTTTTTTCTTATTGTTTAAAATTTTAATCAAGTTTGACCTATTGCCACGACTCACCTTCTATCATGCCAACGACACGGAAAATACACTTGCCTATCTTACAAATAAGAATGGAGTTTAGGGTTGGAGATAAAAGACGGTCATGATTGAAAGTAGGGGAAGATGTATATCAACAACGACATATTTGTAAATAAGTTGTGAATAGAAGGCAAAGAAAATGAATAAAAATGTGAAAAAGTTTGTGGAATGCATATGTGGCTGGGAGAGAAATTTTTTGTGTTTTTAAATGAAAATCGTCATAATTATCTATTTGGTTGTCAGATTTTAGTAAACTTGGTATGGTTGAAATGTATTTTTTAAAGATTTTTTCAATGAAACCATTCACTAATACAAGCGCTTAAAGTTTTAAAACCAATCATTAATACAAATGCTTAAAGTTTAAATATGAATTTCACGCCATATGCATTTTTTAAATAATAATTGTAATCTAATGCACTTCATTTCGTAAGTATTTTCAATATTAAGATACATTCAAGCAAAAACCATGAACCCCATATTTTGGAAAATCAAAGTTTGGGGAGGATTAATTGTGGCCGTTTTAAAATGTGTTTTTTCCTAACTATTTAAAATTTTAACCAAATTTCACCTATTGCCACGATCCACCTTCTATCGTACCAACGACATGAAAATAACACTAGTCTATCTTAGAAACTAGCAAGGTGATTCACTATTCATAAGAAATTTGAGTTAAAAAGATTGCTAGATGAAAATTTGGGAGATATTTTGAGGGTTAAGATTCATTTCCTATAATGACAAGTTTGTAAATATGAAGTATGTAGAAGGGCAAAAGAAAATAAACATAACACTTAAAATAAAATAATGTATATGTGGTGGATAAAGAAGTTTGTGTTCTCAAAATGAAAATTGTTATAACTATCTATGTAGTTGTAAGATATAAAACATGTAGAAGGTCAAAGAAAATGAAAAAAATTGTGAAAACAATTGGTGGAATGTACATGAGGCGATAAGAGAAAATTTTGCGTTTTTTTCTCAAAATTAAAATTGTCATAACAATTTACTTGGTGGTCAAATTTTAGTAAACTTTGTATCGTTGGAATGCATTTTTGAAGATTTTTCCAATGATCAATACAAACGCTAAAATTTAACAATGTCAAATGCATTTCAGATTGTTAGTATTTTCAATATTTTTTCAAAGAAATGAGATAGGCTGATCATAACAGGAAAAAAATAAAAAGAAATGAGATAGGCATCTTAATGCACATTGAAAAAATGAACTTCATATTTTAGCGAATTCAAAGTTTGGGAGAGAACTTACTATAGGTGCTTATAGCATATATTTTTACCTTATTATAGACTTGCAATTCAAAACTAATTGAGAGTGAAATACTCTAATCTATATAAAAAAATCAGCTAGATGTTCCATTATTCATAAGGAAATGGAGATAAAAGATGGCTAAACTTAAAATAAGTGAAATGTATATGTGGCGGAGAGAGATAATTGTTATGTTTTATTTTCTATTGAAATGAAAATTATTATAACTATCTGCTTAATTGTCGAATTTTGATAAAATTGGTATCGTTGAAAAGCATTTTGGAAGATCTTTCTAACAAAACCAATGATCAATACAAACAATTAAAATTAAAATATTACACCATATGTATTTCAAAAAAAATTAATGCATTTCAAGCCGTGAGTATTTTCTAAGGAAAGATAGTGACTTCTTAGGGCATATTCAAACAAAGAACCCGAACTCCACTTCCATTGTTTTGAATTTTTGTTTTTATTATAATTTTTTTTTGCATATGATAAAAACTTTGACCAATTTGTACCCTAATATCATGACACACTTTCTATCGTGCCAACGACACGGGTAATACACTAGTGAGTTACTAGAGTTCGAAGATATCAAAATTTTTATTATTCCATCATACACGATTGATTTTCAAATGGCTTTTTGAAATACCATATCGTTATGTAATAACTTTTATTTTGTGAGCTATAGCAAAAATATTACTATATAACTCATAGGATATATACTTCAAATTTTATTTCAATATTATATTTATATTCCAAATAATTTCTTTACAGTTATTTGAAAATTTTGTTTTGGAGCAAGGGTTTGAAGGATCCCCAAACCTTAATATTAATAAAATAAAATAAAAGTGATGAACCAAATAAATCGCTCATTACATCGTCAATAGCAAAGAAAATTTTCTTCAAATTATCAACAAACAAACAAACAAATTAGATCTAGCTCAATGATCTTCAAGTTGGAAAATAATATCGCACGGTGGTTTACTATAGTAGTAGTTTTTTGGTGCACAAGTTTACTTTATCACAAACACAAATCAATCGTTCAATCATTCTTATAAGTGGATTCACACCTATAGGGTGCTTAAAATGTAGGAAAAGAGTGCTCAAAATGTAAGAAAAGTCAACGTAGAGATTCGGAGAGCAATAATTTGCTTCATTTTCAATTTTGTTAACTTCATTCTCATTTTGCACCTCAATCTGTACAATACTAGCATCGTCGACTTCAACTAGCTCTTCTAACATGCTTTGTTTCTCATTTGGGTCATGTAACACAACATTCTCATCTTGGATATTGTCTTCCAGTTCAATCACATTTGTACCACTCTTATCCTAGTTCCTGCTCTTAACCGTATATTTCTTCTTTGGTAGTTCTCACCCTTCCTCAAGTTTATCCTTGTAACTACTATCAACCAATTTGTAGGCTTTAATAATCGTTTTCTTTTGCCAAACTTTAGCACACCCTTTCGAGTTGTATCCAAACACATTGCAATGCTTGCACTCCACAAGCTTCCAAACATAATCTACACCTATCATATAGGTTTTCACTCAATCCACTACCATAGAAACTTGACTATAAGAAGAAAACTAGTTACATCATACCATACTAGCAATAGCCTCTAGTCCTTTAGGGTTCCAGAACATAAGAGGGACATTTCAATCTAATCCATATGGGGATCCTGCTCAAAGCGGTTGCACCATCTTCCAAGAATGGTTTCCAATGACTTATAATAAAGAGCATGCTGGCAATGTGAAGAGGTCCAATCTCCATGACCTTGTCCTTATCTTTCTTCTCCTTAAACATGAATATAAAGGTATTATCATTATGTGTTTTAATATCAAATCCAGCCTTGAGTTTCCAAGTCTTTGTAAGCACTTTTCGCACATATCAAAATGCTAGTCTTTTCTCTACAAAATTCTCAATTAACAACTCCTCGCATTCCTTTTTCTCTTTGACGAAATTAGCAGATTAAAGTTTCACCACTGTTTTCCCTTCGATCAGTGCAGGGGGTTATAAGCAAGTTTTTATTGTGCATATCTCCTTTTTCTTCTTCGAAAGTATGTTTGCCAAGCTCTTCCCTTAGGGTTTTCTTGTTTCTTAACATCTCCCAACGTATCCCTCATGAACGCATTATTTCTCCATTAGTTGTTTCATGTTTTTGTGCAATCTACTTATCACCCAACAAATTGACATCTTCAGGCAATACAGTATTGCTCTTCTCCTTTGCCATTGTTCTCGTCTCTACTTCCTTCTCTGGACCATCAGATCTATTCCCCATAGCATTCATCAGGGTTTGTCTCACACCAAGGTGTCCCTCTATTACATCAATACCATACTTCTCTTCCATATCCTTAAATCATCTTCTAAAACTCTAGTGCATGACCATACTTCAAGACTTATTTAGGGCTACTTTTAGTTCCTCTATTGCCATGAGATTCATCCCTATGAGAGGAGATCGGGTCAACCATGCACATGTACGATATGTTCATCATCCACATCCTTGTGATTGAGCAATCATCAAGTTGCAGATCGAGTAAACCCTAAAACACCAAAACCTAAAATCGCCACATCTCGTCTCCCTGTGCGTATCAGAAATTGTGTTTCACTACATTTTTATTTGTGATTTTTTTTCATAAATTTCATGGGAAGTATTAAAAAGAAGCAATCTAAAAGATTTTAAGATCAGAATGGCATATGAGTTTAGTAATGCACCCAATTGTAATCAGAATGGTATTGAAAATTTTCATTCAATTTAGTAGTGTAACCTAATTGTGATAAGAACACTTTTTGTTGAAATTGAGTCCTACCCTCTTAATTTCTAACTTTTCGTGGAAATGGAGCTAAAAAAGCTTATAGATACATTTTATGAGGTTAATGATGATTCCACCATGTGATCTGATCAACCACACTTAGTCACAAAAGTTCCCACCCAATTGAACGAGCGGACATGTGATAAGTTGTGTTATGAAAGTGGTTTAGTTGTTGATCTCATTTCAAATGATAGTATTTCCACCCCAACCCATGACCATAACTATACTTCCAAAGCTAGGTTAGGGAAGGAAGTCGTCGATAAACAATTAATTGATGGTGCAACCATTCATTGTGAATACATTTTTGTTTGTCCTGCCATTGTTGACTATCCAACTGATGTAGTCCACGTCTCGACTAATATCATTAGTCCAATACCTTGTCTAGATCACCCTGTGTAACATTTATGAAAACACTTACTTCTTTTGTGACCATTTCTTGTTATGAGCCTTTACAATGAAGGTTGCACCTTAAAAGAGTTTTCTTCACTTTCAAGACTCTTATTACCCTATAATCCAAGAAATTGTTCATAGCTTGTGTCAAGATTTTCCTAAGGATGATCAACAATTTGGGTCACACTTCGTAAATATTAAGAATTTATCAGCGTTCGATCAGCCTAATAACATGAGAAATGCATGCATTGCAGTCTAGACAAGGTTACATGGTTTGTTGGACATAGATCGTAGAGTGATATCTCATATCTTATTGACTTTCATCCTATCTACTCATGTTATTATGATGTGTGGGAGACTAGCTACACTTTAGCTTGTGACACATCCACTTTTTTATCATCCTACCTTCGCGTGCAAGTTATGGTAGTTCACTCTACTTATTTAGAGCCCTATCCAACTTTTTTCATACGTATTCCTAGGATTCTCAAGCAAGCCTTCTTTCATTTTGGGAATATAAATGATTATATGTTCTCCCTTACCTCGAAACTCTACATTGGTTGATCCTATAGAACTATCTTGAACTTTGGGTAGTTCATATATTCATGTTGAGGGACCACTTGTTGTTTCGATTATTAATCTATGATGACCTCATCTAGTTTAAATTCATAATCTCCATTTTGGGGCCCCCACATTGATTTGGTCAGGGGTATTTGCCCCTTTTTCATCTGGCTAATAACATTAAACTAAGGACACTTGCAAGGCAACCCAAGTTTTACGATTATTTCTAAGCAGTTAGTCTAGATTGATAGTACCATATTTGTTACACCCCACTTTTACTCATTGGCTCCGTATTTGTTTAAGATTTACAACCACAATTATACATAGTTTGCAATTTTTCTTGTAGGATTAGTAATTATTTAGGTTTGGGGTGAAGTTTCCCAATTTTGGTATGTCATATAGCCGCTTGTGGTATTACGTGTCACGTGTCACCATGGTGTCGCAGTTAAACATTGAGGACAGTGTTTATCTCAGGTTTGGGGGTGGAATTTATGAATTTCATCAATTCATTGTTTTTCAAAAAAAAAAAAGTTAAAAAGAAGTTTAAAAAAACTTGGTTTTATTTAGTCAAATTGCCCTTTAGTGATGAAAATTGTTTGCTATTGGCTAAGTATTAAAGTTGAACACTGTAGTTCATGATATTAGCATATGTTTAAAGGTTTCTCATGAAAATAAAGCTTGCAAACTATTATCATTCTTAGCAACAAAATTTAGTTGAAGTAGATAAGTGGGCACAATCGAGAAATCCCAAGTAATCATTAGTAGAGACAACCCTTGAGTGAAATTCGAGCCATTCTATTTTCTAAGGGTTGATATGCAATTCTAAGTTATTTTATAACTTAATAATTTCTTTGGTTCATATTTTCTCGTTGGTTGGTCATATTATTCTTTGTTTTGACTAAAGACATGTAACAACATCAAAATTGGGCTTGCACTAGAAAATTATCAAAAAACTAGTCAAGGCATGAAAAATAACCATTTAAACTTAAGAAATGATATAGGCATCATTTGTTCAAACCATTTTAGCTTTGCCCACTTATTACAGTAACAATATTATCCCATTGAACATTTTCTTAGCCTTTCTTTGTGTCCTAAATCCAAAACCCACATGTAGTCAAGAGTTTAGCCAAGTAATTACATCCATTACCTATGTGTTTGAGAAAGAGTTATTTTTCCTTTTGCATATGCATATATAATTTAGGTAGAATTCACATTGGGTACAAAAGTTTTGCATAATTACATATGAGGTGTAAAATTTGGTCCTTACCATTTGTTCAAGACATTAACCAGGGTCAGACGTGTCACATTCATTAAAGACCCAAATACCCTCAATAAATGTACCCAAAGTGCAATTATAGAAAAACATATTATCCAAATGCAAAAAAACTTGGGGTATTTAGGTCTTTATAAAATTTGGGACATTTGACCCTGGTCAACATCATTGAACAAACAGTCAAGACCTAATATGTATTGCAAAACTTTTGTACCTAATGTGAATTACACCTAAATTGTGTGTACCCAAAATGTAAATAACCTTTGAAGAAATTGTGGTGCTTTATATAAGTCAAGAATTGGGTCAAGTGCTGAGAAAACAAAGATGTATCTCATGAACCTTCCACTTTATGAAGATGCATTGTGAAAGAAAACATGTAAAAAATGGTGAAAAGAATAAAATAAAATTTAATGTAGTACATGTGTTCAAATAACACACCCAATTAGTTATCATGGAAAAGGTACAATTCTCAAACAGTTTTGAATCCATGTTTACCCACTACACCAAATTGGCATTTTTGTAACAATCCAAAAAACAGTAACACTTTTGAGCTATAATAATTCACAAAGCAATTTAACACATTTTCATAAACAATTTGATTCAATAATTGTATCATCACAAATAGTATGGGCTTACAAGTGATGCTATTCATGGTGATCTAATTTATTGTATCACTTTTTTTGTGTAGTTATTTTTCATTTTATTGACTAAATTTAGTTTTGACTTGAAATTGTTTGGTGGATTGTAATAGCTCAAAAGTGTTACTATTTTTTAAGTTGTTATAAATATGTCAATTTGGTGTAGTGACCATCCTTGTTGAACCTTAAACCTGGCCTTATTACAACCTATTTGAAGTCTTAATTAATCTTAATGGATCTATTAATGTGGAGATTAGTTTAGGAATACCTTTGGTGTTAAGTTTACCTTTGGTGTATTCCTTTCCATGAGATTAATTTTTGATGTGCCGTTTTTTCAAAGAATATCTTATATGTGAATTATTTGATTTTTTTGTGACACTTTGTCTTAGTTTCACATATAAGTATGAGTGCAATAAACTGCTCCTGAGAGTATAACTAGTGAGATTTGAAGTCAATGCGAAATCCATTCCAATGGTGATAAAAGGTTGTAACTAGCTTAAAAGTTGAAAAGTATTATGTTATTGGCTATTTGCATACACGACACTCCAAGTCTGATAGAATAATGAAAGAGTTTCAATTTTTGTTAGTGCACTGAACTTGGTAAAAAAAATTGTTAATTTATTTTTCTAGTTTATGAAAAGGGCAGTACTAAAGAAATCCATTATTTTGAAAAAAAATAAATTTGTGAGTACACTGTAAACCTTCATGAGACTATAACTCATCCACTATAGGTAATATAAGTGTTTAAAGCCTTATTGCACGTTTAATAAAGGTAAGTGCAATCGATGATGTCTGCGAAAGTGAGTTACGATTGTGTTTTCTTTATTCTATCTGCTCGAGGACTTGCAAAATATAGGTTTAGGGGGTGTCATAAATCCAAATGACATCAACGGTATTATTTTTGTTATAAATAAAAGGGGTTTTTTTTTCTCATGTTATAAATATTATAAGAGTGGTTTTCTTTTCTTATTTATAAGAAAAATTATAAGACTTTCATAAGAAAAGATTTCTTGAAGTATAATTCTAGAAATACTTTTCTTTATTCCTTGTTGCACAAACATTGTATGGGAGGCCAATGGCATGACAGCTCAACGGTTAGAGCTTGGCAGATGGTACCACTAGGTCATGGGTTCAAACCCAGCTTGCGACATCTTTATGGGTTCTGGGATCCTATAAAAACTCAAAAACATTGTATGGGAGCTTCGGAGGAAAATAGTTGGTTGAGTAAAATAGGAAAGGTTGGAGAGGTAAGTATAATTCCTGATTAATTGAGAAACGTCTCTAATAGGCTATTAGAGCATCTCCAAGAAACTTCTTAAATCATTCAAATAATATACATTAAGGAGCTTTTAGACAATAAGGAACATGAGTTTTCAAATGATTTTTAAGGGCTTCCTTAAAAATCTTCATCTATTTTTGTTATTATTTTTTGGGTTTTTTTTTAGTTTGGCACTCATTAATTTATACATATTAGAGTTTGGCCCTCGTTTTGAAAATTATTTGAGTCTAACCCTCATTTTCTAATGGAACTATTAAGTCTACGTCATAGACCAATCAAAGTTAATTTTCGAACCCATTTGCCCTTCCTTACCTTAGGTTAAACCATAGCCCAAAAAGTTGTTAGAGAAGATGAGTACTAAATACTAATTATTTAAAAAAAATGTAGAGATCAAATAATAATTAATTGTAGTTTTTTTTATTGTGTACTAGATCACACAAGTAAAAATAAATACAAAACACACACATTTAAATTAATTATTATTTGAGGGAATCCATAACTTTTTTTTTTTTTCAATTTTCTCCACATAAAATGAATAAGCTTGTTTAACTAATTTTAATTAATTTGGATAAAAATCAAAACTAAATATTTTCTTTCTTTATTTTTCTTTCTATCTCTTGTTTCCTTCATTTACTCACCCATTAACTGTTTTCTTCTTTTTCATGGTGTTATTCTTTTTCTCCATGAAAAACAAGTATGTGGGTCATTCCTTTGAAGATTTTTAATTAAGATGGCACAATAGTAGAGTGTATATATGTAGTACTAGCAAATGTTTTCGCAAAAAAGTGATTGCTGGAGCAGATTTGTTTGCGTTTGGCAACACCCAACCATTGGATCCTTTTCTATCTTTAAGTTAGACAATGATAGATTTTTTGCTCAATCTACATTTTCACACTTTCTAATACTTCCATTACTAACTTATGTTTAGGAGATTCATCTACCATGTAGATGAATCATTTAATGTAGCTTTTACAGATTACCCAAAGTAATTGGGCACAAAAAAAAATCTCAAATTAATTATTATTTGACCCCTACAGTTTTTGAATAATTTGTGTTTAGTACTCATCTTCCCCAACAACTCTTTTGGGCTTAATTATGGTTTAACCTAAGGTAAGGGTAACAGAGTTTGAAAAATTAATTTTTACTGATCAATGACGTGGATTTAACGGCTCCGTCAGACTCAAATAGTTTTCAAAACGAATGTCAAACTCTAGGTATAAACTAATGAATGTCAAACTAAAAAAACCCCTTATTTTTTAGTATGAGTCCAATAGGTATATAAAGCATTTATTATTTTGAGTAGATAGTGGAATCCATATAGGTTAAAATGATTAAAATAAGATTAATGAGCTCATTCACACTCCTTAGAGGCTCATTAATGCCATGTCATACTTTAGTAGACTGTTGGAGCAAAAAAAGATTAGCATAACTTTTTAAAATATTGACACATATGCATTAAAGAGGATTTAATGAGTCTCTTGGAAATGCTCGATAGGGGTGGGCAAGAATCTTGGACTGACCCGGACCAGTATGGTTCTGAACTGTTTCAAATCGAAACCGATCGGGTCCACCCATTTTCATCTCAGTCCCAGACCGGTTCCAAAAATTCAGACTCGAACTGTCCCGATTTCTGTAACAAGTCCAAGCCCAATTTCCACCTCTAAAATCTCTAGAATCCTCAAACTGAACTCACAGTCGTTTGTCTTTCTTGCCTCTCTCACTTTTCCTTTTCTCTCTCCTCGATAATTTCAATTCTCTATTTGTTTGAAGTTTTACTCTCTATTTCAACTACTCACAAAACCTTTCATTCGTCTCTCTATATCGATTCAGTGATGAAAAGAAGAAGAAGATCGAGATCAGTTTCGTGGATGAGCACTCGTCGCCTTCGAGTGATTTGAAGATCTATTGTTTGTCTATCACTAGCAACCATCGATTTCACCTGCTTTGCTAATCAATCTGTCAAAGGTGAAGCATATCTCATGGAAACCAAGGTGAAACAATGATGGATCTCACCTCCATGAGTCCACTCTGGCAATGGAGAGCTTCACGAGGCATATTCAAATCAGTTCATTGATTCCTTATCTTCCAAAGTCCTGACGAAAGAGGAGGAAACAAACAAAAGCAAGTCAACATATTAAAGTCGAAGGAGATTCTCAAATCAGAGATCAGTCGGTTCACAGCCAAGAACCAGAGTCTTAAGGTGGAGAATTAAGAGACTATGAATCTTGATTTTGTGGTGGAACAAGAGAGGTTGAAGAGATGGGGAGAGAGAAAGAGGAGTGACCGAGGATAAGTTGAGAGAGATTGAATAGGTGAGTGAAGATTAAAGTGCTATGGTCAAAGAAGAAGAAGGTAGATTTGAAGTGAATGTGAGTGTGAAGGAGATGAAGATGAGGAGATTCAGTTTCCATTAAAAAAAAAAAAACCGGGATGACATGGTTCCATCCTGGTTTGGGACCAACCGGGTCTGGCCAAAAAAATTTCTATCCGGAACCATACCCACCCCTAATTGGGGAGGCAAGTAAAAAATTGCACAGACGGGGAGTGCCCAAGCAATTCACTCGGTTGCAATACAATACAATACAATAAATTTGAGCCAGAGAAAGAAGGTGAGTTGCTTCTTCAGGGAAGTTGGCGGCATGGCATCCTTTTTTAGAGTGTTATCGGTGTAGGAGAGTGAAATCAATCCTTGTCTTACTTTCAGAAACGCATCGCCCTACAATTCCTTGAGTCTTCTTCTTCACCTTTGCAAAACATGGCCGAGCCATTTCCACACACGGGGTAACTGTTTGGCAAAATTTGTCTAAATGGCTGGAAGGTTGTCTTCCCGCTTCTCTCTGCGTTCGCTTTTCCAAACCCTGCAAAGGTAACAGTTGCACTCACCATCAGCTTTACTTTCTTCTTTCGAATGTGATATCTAACTCTTGCTTTGCTTTCAGGCTTGACCCTCACATTGGTTCCTCTGTTACCACTTTGCACAATCAAATCAATGGACACTACTACCCCATAGCTCAAGGTTAGTTTCATTTTCCATTTCTCCATTTACTATGGCTTAGTTGTAATTGCCCCACGATTCTCAAGTATTGTGTTTGGAGTGACATTTGTAATGTTGTGGTTTGCGTTTGGAGTGACATTTGTAATGTTGGGGTTTGCCTGTTTGTAGAAATTACTGAGACAGAGTTATTGCCACAGAACTAATGTCTTTTAAGGTGGTGATTGGGTACTTTATTAGTGCAATCCTTACTAGCTTATTGTGGTTTGCTTCAATGGATTTTTACTCTTTGGGGCAAATTTGTGTTAGATGATGTCTTATGGCTTAGTTTTAATTCGCCCTACAATCAATTTCAAGATGAATAGAAATTTCCTAGGGTGAGGAAGATGGAGGCTTTCATGCTCTAATTAGGAATTGGTAAGTCTAACAAGGTGGGGTTGTGTGTTCGTAGGTGGGCCGTGGGCGGTGGGAGGTCTTGAAATTTGACCTTTGCAGTTGATGACTAAAAACCCTTACAAAATGAAGTACAATCTGACAAATTCTGAATGAATTCCGGTGACCTCTTATGGTGTTAGTACGTAGAAGACAATGTGCAACCACAAGTAGAACTTTCTACAGGAAGAGGGAGATGAAGTCAAGTTTTGGTATGACATAATGCTATGAGATGAACCCTTCAATGAGATTGTATGCTCTATGTGAGAGGAAGCAGGGATATGGTTTGGTAGAGAATTTGGGTCCTTGAGTGAGGGGGTGATGAAGTAAAAGTTCTATCTTCATAGAGGAGCACTATCTTGGGACATATTGAGTGAGTTTGTTGACCTATATGGTATGGAGGGAGTGGTGTTTGGGTATCAAGAAGATAGATGCGTTTGGAAAGACATGGAAAAGGGTTTTTTCATGTGTCTCTCTTCTCTAAATGGGCACCGGGCAGTTGCCTACTAGTGCTTGGTTGACTTTTTTTATTTTTGTAATCATCAAAACAAAATGTATTTAATTGAAAGGGGAAGGTCGGAGAAAAAGACTGATCCATTGCAAAAATCACTTCAGGAGGTGTTATGCACAATATCATCCTAGCTGAACATACAAGAAGAAAATTGGGTATTTTTATAAAATTGGGTATCTTTAAAAATACCCCAAGAAGTATCACACATGCATAAAGTTGAACTAGATTCCTTTTAAGGTTGAATTTGTGCATAAAATATGGATGTTGATATCGGTTCTATGTTGTCAAGGGGGAGGCGACGTGTGGGGGCTAAAGTCCACCACTAGAACCTTGACGTGGCTAGGCGCTCCTGGACAGAGCCTTTTTTAAATGTGAGGTTTTTGTATTGTAGACCACACCGTACTTGCCATGCGGAGTATATGAGCAATATGTTTGGTGTATAATGGGTTATGCTAGGGTGCATGGAGTTGTTGAAGGCTTCGAAGAGGATCAAGACCTATTATCTTACTTGTAAAAGAAAGATTATGTGGAAGTTGGTTGCTATAAGGGAATAACACGATTTTTTTTTACAAGGCTTCTATTAGGGAGGTGGTGAATGAAAATGGAGATCATGATCTTGCTGTGGAGTTGGGTGTCACATCACCTTCCCTTTAAAGGACCTGTTTTTTCATTCTTTTATTTACCGCTACGTTTATTCATAAGTTTTTACCGGCGCTTTATAGTACAAACACCGTTATTCTTAAGACTCAATTTTTTCATCAGCACGAATCGATCGCGGTTTTTTTTTTGTTCTTTACCGGCGCTTTATAAGAGAAATGCCGTTATTGAGTAAGGTTTTACCGGCGCTTTATAGTAAAAACGTCGTTATTGAGTAAGTTTTACCGGCATTCTTTAATAATGCCGTTATAATGTTTAACAAAGCGGCGTTTTGGATTAAAGCGCCGGTAATGTTATGTATTGGCGGCGCTATTCTTAAAACGCTGCCTTGAAAGTGTCGTTTTAGACTTCGTTTTTTGCAGTGAGAATATAAGTCGAGCAAGGAAACTTATTTGCATGGACAACACTCAGAAATGGAAACCTCTCCCGCGGAAACTTATGCGGCAAGTTGTCGTCGACCTGAAAAGGACCAGGCTTGGCCGCTTGTGCGCCATTGTGGTCCCCGTAATCGGGCCAGATTCCTTTAGGAGTTGTGAGCCGTCCGTGGACTCGACTCGGTCCGCGGTGGAATTCCTTTGCTCTTGAGGCGACTAGGTCACTTATGCCGCATGTTTTTGTTGTTTTGAAAAGGGCTAGGCTCGGCCGCTTGTGTGCCATTGCGGTTTCCGTAGTTGGGCCAGGTTCCTTTCGGAGCGGTGAGCCGTCCGTGGATTGGACTCGGTCTGCGCTTGATTTTCTTGGCTCCTGAGTAAGACTAGGTCACTTATGTGGCAAGCTATCGTCTTTAAAAGGACTAGGCTCGGCTGCTTGTGTGCCATTATGGTCTCTGTAGTCGGGCCTGGTTCCTCTAGGAGCGGTGAGCCGTCCATGGACTGGACTCGCCCGCTTGCGGTGGACTGTCAGTGAACTGGGTCCGCTTCGCCAATGTGCCATTGTGACCCTTTGATTGGACTAGGCTATCTTAGGAATAGTGAATCATTCGTGGACTAGACTCACCTGCTTGTGGTGAACCGTCCGTAGACTGGGTTCGGTCCGCGTGTATGCCATTGTGGTCCTGAGGTTGGATTAGGCATGTTCCTGTGCATGGAGTTATATGAAATGTAATTCTGTAAAGAAAATTTCTTTACTGATAATACTTCTTCAAGTGTTCTACATTCCACGACCTTTTTAGATGCTCTCCAATTCAGCTTTTATAGCCAGTAGGTTCCCGGTCTTTGGATTGTTGTCACCTTGTAGGGACCTTCCCAGTTTGGGCTTAGCTTGCCTTTTTTTAGGGTATTTTGTATTCAGCTGGATCTTCCTCAGCATTCCTCGACATTGCATTCTCGATGCTTAACCCTTTTATTGTAGTGCTGGGCCATCTTTTGTTAATAAGCGGCTATTTTGGCGGAAGCTCCGTCCCTTTGTTCTTTGAGTAAGTCTAGTCAGACTCTTAAAGCTTCATCGTTGTCCTCAATCCTGAATTCCTCCGTCCTAAACGTAGGCATTCCTAGTTCCACTGAACCACTGCCTCAGAAACATAAGCCCGTGCAATGGTGTCTCTCCAGTCGGAGTCCTCTTTATGGTATTTTATGGCCAAAGTATGCCCAAAAGCTTAGAGACCTAGAGCCGTTTGTCTGCATCGAGTTTCCTCTTGATTGCTTTTAGAATAGTTTGGTTGTTGACTTCTGCTCGTCTATTGGCCTGGGGGTGACCCGGCGCCGAAAAGCGGTGACTGATGCCAGTTTGGTGCAGAGTTACTTGACTTTTCCGCCATCGAACTGAGTCCTATTATTGTTGACCAGGATTTTTAGTATTCCGAACCTGCAAACAATAGACTTCAAAAAAAAAAAAATTTGATCTGATTCTCTCCTATCTTGGAGAGCGAATATACTTCTATCCATTTGGTGAAGTAGTCGACCGCCACAATGAGGAACTTCTTTCTTTTGGAGATGGGGAACGGGCCTATGTTGTCCATCCCCCACTGGGCGAAGGGCCACGGGCTGGCAATTAGAACCAAGTTTTGTGCCGGCATGTGTACGAGGCGTATCTCTAACACTTATAGTATTTGCGAACCAGGTCTTTGGCTTCATGCTGCATTTTCGACAAATAGTATCCCAGCGTGAAGACTTTATGAGCTCGTGTCCTTCCGGGGTGGTCCCGCAGATTCCTTCGTGGATTTCTAGGAGGACCTTGTTTGCCTCTTTAGGGGTCAGGCATCTGAGCAGAGGGTCAGTCGCTGATCTCCTGTACAACCTGTCGTTGAGGAGCGTGTACCGTACCGCTTAGTTTGCCAGCTTACGGGCCTCTAGTTTATCTGTTAAGAAAACTCCATCTTTTATGTAGTGTTCTAAAAATCGGCCTAGGCGGCTTCAGTTCGAAAAAATAAAAAATTAAAGTTTTTTTTTATACATTTTGCATATGTATCTTGGCATTGAATTTGAAGTAATTATATGCTATTAACTTTGACTTTTATAAATTATAATAAATAAATAATCGCCTAGGGCCCCGCCTAGTTCTATGAGCGCTAGTCCCCTGCTCGTCGCCCGCCTATTGCCTAGCAATTTTTAGAACAATGCTTTTATGTAGCTGGTCAATGGGCTCATCCAGCTGGTCTCCATGCTTGTGGAGAGGGTTTCGTGGAGCTCTTCTTCCTCTAGGGTCGACTTTCTTTAGAACTCTATGAGTGTTTGCGTCGTTATCTGCGAATGAGGCCTTTCCAGCTAGGTCATCGACTTCCTGGTTGTCTGCCCTGGAGCAGCGGCGAAGTAGTATTCTCTTGAACCATCTTTTCGCTTTGATTGCTTTTCTGCAATAGGTCATCATTCGAGATTCTTTAAATTGAATTCATCGTTCACCTGATTGACTACCAGTTGGGAGTCGTTGCACACCATGATTTCTTCTACTCCGATTCCTCTGGCTAGCTTTACCTCGGCTAGGAGGGCTTCGTACTCCGTTTTGTTGTTTGAAGCTTGGAAAACGAATTTGATAGCTTTTCTGAGAGCGACCCCTTTAGGGGTGTAAAAGACAATCCCCACTCTGCAGCCCTTCACGTTGGATGACTCGTCGCATCGCAAGATCCATCCCTATGGGGCAGCTCGGGGTTCTCATCTCCTTGCTGGTCTTTCAGTCTCCCTATACCAGTGAACTCAGCAATTAAGTTTGTCATTGCTTGTGCTTTGATGGCCATTCTCAGAGCGCAGTGAATGTCAAACTGACCCAACTCCACTGACAATTTGATTATTCTTTTGGCTTGTGCAATACCGACTAGCGTGGGTACTCGGTCAGGACTGTTATTGAGTGAGCTTGAAAGTAGGGTCTTAGTTTTCTGGAGGAAATCACTAGCGCTAAAGCCAATTTTTCTCGATTAAGGTAATTGGCCTCGCTCCATTGAACATTTTGCTGATGTACTAGACTATTGTTTTCCTTATTTTCCCAATTGAACATTTATGCTTTTATCGGTAGAGCGTCTCACCCGAAGTAGGTTTTGAGACAGCTTTGTGCTTCCCATATATGCCTCCAGATCTTGGAAGGCCTGGTCACACTAGTCTCTCTATTGGAATTATTTATTTCCTTTTAGGATTTTCAAGAAAATGAGACATTTGTCTGAAGATTTAGAAATGAACTTGTTTAGGGCTGCCACCCTCCGAGTCGGGCTTTGAATTTCTTTAAAATTTGTAGGTGATCTCATTTGGAGAAGAGCATGAAGCTGTTTTGCACCTCAAAAGTGCATTTCTTTGGGTTGAGCTTCATCCAGTACTTCTTAAGTTGGGAGAACGCTCATTGGAGGTCCGCCAAGTGATCGCTACTGTGGAGGCTTTTTATCAGCATGTCGTCGATGTAAACTCCCATGGTTTTTCCAATTTGCCCTTTGAATGTACCTTTGTCCATTATGATAGAGGCTTTCTCCTAGTCTGGCAGATGCATACTGATCTGATTGTAGCCAAAATACGCATCCATGAAGCTGAGTAAGCTGTGTCCGGATGTCGAGTCCACGATCTGATCTATCCGAGGCAGTAGAAAGTTGTTTTTTGGGCAGGCTTTGTTAAGGTCAGTGTAATTCACATAGACCCTCCACTTCCCATTTTTCTTTCTCACCAGAATCGTGCCAGCCTTTCCGGGTAGCAAGACTCCCTTATCATGCCGGCGTTAAGAAGTTTTTGCACCTCTTCATTAATGGCCTGGTTGCTTTCGAGCGCCATCGACCTTTTATGCGGGACTAGCTTCAATTAGGATTGATTGCCAATCGGTGCGTGATTATTGTGGGGTCGATCCCCACCATGTTTTTCATTGTCCAGCCGAAGATGTCCTAGTTCTCTTTTAAGAGTGCGACTAGTTGATCTACCAGCACTCTGTTGAGATTATAGCCTATCTAGATTGTTTTCGTGTTAACTGAGTTGTTCATGTATGTTGTGACGGCTTCTTCTAGTTTTTTTTTTTTTTTTTTTTGAAAGGCAAGCCGGTTTTTTAGCCTAGGATCCGTAACCTAGTCCCGAGATGCGACCTACGGGTCGAACACCACCCCGAAATAAAGATGCCTCCAGTGGGTCTCGAAGCAAGGATCTGTGGAGGTTCGACGTCCGAAGGTGGATGTGGGTTTTCTCTATCTGGATTCAGGTTTTCCTCATCCAGATCCTGTTGTTCGAGCCTCTGTGCTCCGTTCTCCGATTGCCTGGCTATGGCATAGTGACTTTTCAGAGTGATAGTTTGGTCTCCTCCATCTCTATTTTGCTGTCATAGGGGTATTTGAGACATTGGTGCTGGATGGAGACGACTGCATCCATGTGGTATAACCAAGGTCAGCCCAAGATTACATTGTATTCAGAGTCATGATACAAAAACGTGATAATCTCATAACATATTGGCTTACCCCCATTAAGCGTTATATTGGAGTTATATCAGCGTTATAATGTTGTTTTAACTGCCCAGGACAAAGTTCTTAATATAATTAAGGGAACGTGAATACAATATAGGAGTGATTGTCCACTTGAAAAAGGGATAATTTTGACTTTCATTAGGATATTGGATTTAGTACAGGGATCTCCACATGATTACATAGATTTAGGTTTTGGAGGAAAAGGAATGTGCAAAGTCGTGAGTAATCTAGTGGAAGGTTGGCTTTTCTCTCGATTGAAGAGTCTTTGTAAGATAGGGAAATTCTTTGCATAAGTTGAAGCATATTCCTTTCTCGTATTTTATGTTCAATTTGGCTGATTTGGTTTAGATGCTCTCTTGTACTGTGGTTTGCACTAAGCTCCTCTCTCATAACTTTTCTTCTTCTAATAACTCTCTTGTTTTTCCCAATGTAAAGAATGGGGGTAGCACTTGATATCTTCTTTTTAAGTAATGCTTGAATATCTTTTATGGTGTTTGACAATGTAACAAACAACCTTCATACTTATATATATATATAATTTTAAAAAATGATGTAAGCAGTATTAGCAATATTACATGTTACTTTAGCAATATTGTTATTAGGAATAATTGAGTCTAATTAAGTAAGAGCCCAAAATAGTAGTTAGGGCTTTGTTAGCCAATTAGGGTTAGGTTAATTAGCTTGCCGGAGAAGTTGGGAAAATAATAAATAAGGTGAGAGTTGTTCATTGTTATTGAGTTGATGATTTTATTTCTTAGTTATTTTCCTTTAGCCTTTATCATTATTATTTAGATTATTATTCATTTAATTAAGTATTCTGCCTTTTTACCGTGTCAGAAAGGTCTACTAAAATCCTGCTTCTAGTTATTCATGTTGTTCCTGCTAATAGTTTTCATCTTATTACCGTTCTTCTCAATTAAAATAAGTAATTTCTTTCTTGTCCTAAATAATTAGCATCGCGATCATTTGCCGGAGTAGGGCGTAATTACAATCTCTTTGGCAATGGAAAACCGGGCGATGAAAAATTCAGGAGAGCATGGGAGAAACAATCAGATGATGATAGCAGTCTGTGGACAGGGAGTGATGAAAATGAAAATGATAAAGATGATGGACACAATATAGAAGAAGAAATTAAGAAAGTTAAACAGAGGGCAAAGGAACGCTCAGACCTTATTGATGGTGATGACAGCGATGAATTAAGAAGCGTATGGTCTGGAAGTGATGAGGAGAAGACACTATGGACAGGTGACGAAGATGATGACGATGATGATATTCCAACTGAAGCCTATCCAAATGAAAGCAGTGATGCTTATATAGACAAATTATTTGAGTTTGAGGAGACGCCGAAGTATCGAACAATATCAGAACTGTTGAAAGATGAACAAGAACCAAAGGAGTTATCCCCCGGAAAACAAGCTAGGAAAATTGCAGTCGAGAACGCATTGAAAAAGTTGAAGAAAGGGCCTGATGGGCGTTATACCAATGTCTGGGAAGTAATAACTGATATAGACATTCTGATAGGAGCTTTCGAGAATATTGTTTCGGGGCCAGAATATACGGAACTTAGACAGGGAGGGCCGAAGAAGTTGAACATGGAATTCTTCAAGGACATACAAGCACGCATGAGAGATCCAAACTTCAAATTCTCGCCGGAGTTGAAGTTGAAGCCAAAGAGCAAGCTTGTATCAAGAAAGAAATGGCAGAAGGCTCAATCTAGGAGGAGAAAAGCACAAAAGCGTTGAACGGCTCCATGTTTCAACATTGCTAATTGGTTGTAGTACATCCCTCGGTTGTAGTCCCTATGTATATCTTGGTTTCTTGAAATGATTGAAGATGCAGATGCAAATATGCAATAATATCATACTGATGGGACAGCTTGTAACTCATTGGTAAATGTCAAGCTTATTTCAAAAGAATTTTTCTCCATCTTGCTAAAACAATCAAAATAATGGGTTGGATAACTTCATATCATATCTTTTTTTTCTTTATTTTGCGGGGTCATGCTAATCGACATTACTGAATTCATATTGAAGGAAACTGGTTGAATTAACTATTATCTGATCTTTCTATTTCAACTATGTGTCCCTATTTTCTTGTTCCATTTTTCTTTGTGGACTAGTGAAATTTCCTTGCCAACATCTCAAGTCATTTCAGAAAGATTTATGACAATTCTGATGCCTCGTGCACATCCCATGTTTGTTGCCCGATGGAGAAACCCTGAGGTTTCATCAACGGGTGCTATCTCAGCTAAATTATTAGCGAAGCATACATATATCTTGCTTGAGATTAAGTTGGAATTAGGCAGGCCCTTTAAAGTCCCATTCTTTTGAAGCCAAATGTATTCTTACATGTTTGGACTTTTGACACTTCCCTCGAGGTTTCAAATTCTTGGTTGTAGACGTGTAGCAAAATGTTTAGAATATCCAATACCCATCCGAAAGAGTTGGATAAATCTAGGAATTTAGAAATAATTTAAACCCTAGAGTCTGGGTAAGCATTCAGAAATTTAATTTTAATAAGCCCCATCAATGCTATTCTCAAACATTTGTTTTTATAAGCCGTTATGCAATATATTAAGCTAAAGTAGGATCAAACAAAGTGTTACCTGCTCTAGCGGCGAGTTCATGAGCCTCATGGTTGAGGCTATGATCAATATACATACAGAGTCAGTGTCAGTAACTAAGCCAAAGGAAAAGGCAAGAAATATTACAAAACAATGGACGCCAAGCCCAATCAATAACAAAAGACGGATTGGAGTCCCGAGAGAAGCTTGCCTCAATGAAGTTAGTGGAGTCACCCAATAACAAACCTATATGCCACCCCTGTATCTAACTGGCCACCGTAGCGAGCACGTTACCTTTTTAGGTCCTTTGCAATGACACCTATGGCACCCTGTTGGGCATGAGCAAAGAAGCCTGCATCAAAAGAGACAATCAATAAATCAGGATCCAACTGAGTGGTAGGCAAAAGAATAAGGGGCAGCCAGATATTAAGACTGTGGGATCTAGCAAAGTCCAATTGCAACTGGAGAAGAGCCGTGTTGGCTGCTACAAGTGAGGAATTTGTGTGTGACCCAGGGTGAGAGGAGGGGGAAGATGTTGGGGTTTGGTTGTAACACGGGCATATGCGTCAATTTGGGGGATAGAATTGAGGGCAACAGAGGGAGCTTTCATTGGAGGAGAAAACCATTGGGCGGACTAGGAAGACCACAAACTCTCCAAAACTAAAGAAAATGCTCTAGTGGCTCTGAAGCAAATATTGGATATTTCGTGGGCCACCGAAGCGGGAAATAAGGAGCTGAGGAGATGCAGATTCCATTCACGAGTGGAAAGCGTAAAGCCAATCCAAAGGTCAGGGATAGAGTTTGGGAGCTCATGTGGGGGGGGGGGGGGGGGGGGGGGGGGGGGTCAAGCACATAGTCACTCAACAAGAGACCTGGTTTGACCCACGGATCATGCCAAAGGTCAATTTGTTCACTGGATAGGACCTTCCATTGAACAAATTGTTTCATGGAGTTGACAACTTTAATCATACCCCTCCATGCAAAGGAAGCAAGCACTGGGGGTTTTGAAAACCGGGAAAGAGTTTTGGATGAGTGATATATGGATTTGAGTTTAAAAACAAAAACTCATTTTGAGACTCTTTTCTGGCATGATCAAGGGGCACACCAAGAGTCGTGCTTCAAAGCTTACGCATGCCAAGTGAGCTCATTTTTGGCACCACCCACCCCTCCCCCCAATAGGAAGAGAAATCTCATTTTGTTTGAGGTTTGGGAGTTATATTGGACAAGGATTTTAGACCATCATCCCTTAAATACAAGGTTTGAGGGTGCCCCTCAGATATGGATGTTTATCAGCTATCATAATTGGAGGTAGAATACCCTAGTAAATAATATACAATCTCCATCCTATGTCTTTTTTTTTGGTAAATGACATTGCATATCATAAAATAGAATAAATAGGATTACATATTTTTTGTCCTGCAATAGAAGCCAACTCATGTGTTTCACAATTAAGTTCTATGGGAATAAAATTACAAGTCCAGTCAGAAAGATTAGAGAGAAATGACATAATACTAGAAACTATAGATCGCCACATCCACCATAGATCCGCCTGTTGATTTCCCAAGTTAGTGTGCAAAAGAGCGTGTAAAGCACCAAAGTCACCCAAAATCAACCCAGCTGGCCATTGATGTGCTTGAACTAGCAAATGAGCAGCTTCGGCAGCAAAACATTCAGCCATAGTATTGTCGAATACCTGGCTTAGGATCGTGTCCGCCAGTTTGGCATGAACCTGTCCAAAAGCGTCTACCGCAAAGAATCCAAAAGCTCCCTGTTGTGAGGATGCAAAGAAACAAGCATCATAAGTTATCATAATCATATCAGAGGAAAGTGAGGTGGGAGCTGTTCTAGGGTTCCTGGACCGGGTGTTAAGCCTGTGTAATCTAGCGGCCAGAAGTTGGTTTTGGATTGTGTTTAATCTAGAGAATTGCAAATGTGACATTGGCTTTAAAGAAGGAGCTGGATTAGGAGAGTGATGGTGTTTATCTATGGTTGTTGTTTCTAGACAATGGTGTAAGGATGTTGGGTTGACCAAGGCTGAGTTGGTAGAAGGAGGAAGCTGGAACCGTTGTTTTTTTCATGTAGCCCAGGTATGGTTAACCGAGTGTGAAAAATGCTGGATTGAGTGCTTGCCTTTTTGGAAAATAGTATCATTTCGAGTCTGCTATATAGAAAGAATTACCACAGTAAATTGATAGAGCATTTCTTCAAGGACTAGTGGATGTGTTGCGGCAGAGTCCCAAATATAATTAAGAAAATCATGAGCGGTTTGATGTGGGGGTTGACATTGCTCCAATTGATAGGGAGAGGGGAGATAAGCCACAGTCTGTGAATTATTGGACATAGGAAGAAAAGATGCATGACATCCTCTTTATGGTTATGACATCCTCTTTATGGTTATGACAGAAGACGCAACTGTCTTCAATGGGCATATGGATCCTTGCGAGGTTAGACATAGTTAGCAAGATGTTTTGGGAGAGTTTCCAAAGTAAAAGAATTGCATTTGTCAGGGGCTTTGATTCTCCAAATTTCTCTGAGGATTTTGGGTTTAAGTTGGCCAGTACTCGGGTTGGAAGAGGAAGATTTCAAGTCATTGAGAAGATTCCAAGTCATCGAGAAGAAACACTTTGGTGGCACTTTTGACCGAGAATAGTCCTCTTTTATCAAGCTTTCAGATAAGCTTATCATGTATATTGAAGGGGCGGAGGGGCGGATAACGATATCTAGGATATCTCTGGCTACGGGTTGCGAGAACAAAGTTGAGATGAGGTTAACATTTCAAGTTGGACTTTGGCCTTCATGGTCAAGCCAAAGGTCCCAAACAGTGTGTAATGAGTTGGAAAGGGGTGGCAAAATGTTACAGTCTGCCAGAATGAATTCTGATTTCACCCAGCAGTCATTCCAGAAATGAGCCTCATTTCCATATCGAATTTGCCAAATAAGGTGACAACTCATCTTGGAGAGAGCAGAAAGGTTCATTCACCATGCAAAGGATGCCACCGAGGGGGGTTTAGAAACTTGGAATATATTTTTGTTGCGGATGTATATCGCCTTAAACTGCGCATTGCAGGGGTTGGAAATAACATTTCACATGTTTTTAGCTTTCAAAGCAAGATTTTTGTTCCTTGGAGTGGGAATGTTCAGTCCACCTAATTGTCTAGGGAGGGTCAATTTATCCCAAGTGCAAAGGTGTTTTGCCCTCCCTTCGTCCTTTCCGTTCCACCAAAAGTTCCGAGCTAGAACATTTATTTGGTTAGTAACCGATTGGGAGAGGAGAAAGGTTTGCATGGTGTACATAGGGATGGAGTGAACCACCGTCTTAAAAATACACAAACCTAGATTAGAATTTGTCAAAATTTTGTGTCTTTGCCTTTACAATTCAGCCTTTTAGAATGGTTAAATGCATGATGCATTATTTACGTACTAAGTGTCACGTGTGTCATTGGCACGACTATGCACTTTTCACATGATGTATACACGTGCCTCTGGCACGGTTATTGTGACATGCATTCGGCATGACACTTGGCTTGCTGGGAAATGTGAAACTCAAGTATTAACACAATTCAAACGTACATAAATTTTGTCAGAGCTTAATCTATTTTTTTCACTATTTAGAAATTCTGTAATAGCATGTGAAATTTTGTATTTTAATTTTAGGAACTTACACAATAAAAATTAAATATTAAACATTATAGCTTGACTTTTGTACATCATGTTACAACCAAAATGATAAGAACAATATAATTAAATATTTTAAGGCTTTAGAGCACGTTTTGCATAACTTCATTAGATTTTTTAAGTTTAACCTTCATAGAAAACGGATTATAAGCAACAAAAAATTATAATTATAATAAAAAAATTAAATAATAAAAAATAGAAAGAGAAAAGAGGAAAGGCCCGTATCAATCGTCCATATTATTATTATTATTATTATTATTATTGATGATACACCGAAGCGTCCTGAACACGTGTCATGATGATCTCGAGAGATAACATGCCCAAGTGTCAACCTAACACTGATCCGGCCCAAGTTATTTCAAGCTCGCACAACGCAGTCTCCCAGACGGACCCAAATCATTACAGCCTGCTAAACCCATGCATCTCACAGTTATCCCCAATACCCGTAAGCCCTATTAAGGCAAGTATCTCGGGGATAAGTTTTGGACAGGCAAGACAACAACATTTTGCTTCCAACTAGGAAACAAATATCAGAGTATACATCGCACATGGAAACTTTTATCTATGGACAACACTCTAGTTGGGAACTCTCTCGCGTATCTAGGAGCACAAGTCTAACAGGAAAACTTTCCTTCACAACACAACTCCTAATTAGATAAGGATCTTCACGAAGAACTTCTTCCCTAAACTACGCCACAGATGGCTTAGTCAAACCAGGAATTCAGGCCCGACCGAATTAGAGCCTGAATCCAAGCCCGATACGAGTTCTCTCATAAAGAAGGGGAACGTTGCACAAAAAAGAGTCATGGAGAGAGTTATGCTCCACGGACACATCTCCATTAAGGAGAAGACTGTTACGAGAAACATTTTCTTCCGTCGCGCCTCACATGCTTAAGTCGCGCCTCACACCACCGCCTACCTCGTTATTCCTCCTCCCACACCCTTCCCCTCTCTCTATTTCACAACCACCCCCACTCCCTTCTTCCTTTCTTTCTGTAATCTTCACATCCACTATTTACACGTAGTGCACTTCCATAGCTATATAAACATGGTGTTAGGCTTGTGACAACCAACTGTAAAAAAAATCTGTCACATCCTTTTTCATGGAATTTGGTTCAAAAAGATTAATGTTGAAAGTTAGGGCGTCCCCCGTTATAAGCGACGCACTACACCTATGCTCGGGAATAATGACAAATGAGCAAGGCGCACTGTAGCGGCGCCCGACTGTAGTGTTAAATAAGCAAGGGTTCTCGCACCATTTTAGATGGGTGGGGGGGTAAAGAAGCTAGTCCAAGTTAGAGCTAGAGATAGAATGATTAGATTAGCCTCTTGGAACATAAGAACATTGACGGGTAAGTCAATAGAATTAGTGGATGCCCTGCGTAGGAGGAAGGTAAACATAGTTTGTGTCCAAGAGACAAAGTGGAAGGGGAACAAGGCTAAAGATTTAGGAGGAGGGTTTAAACTTTTCTATTCTGGAAAAGATGGAACTAGGAACGGGGTGGGAATAGTGGTAGATAAAGCTTTTAACGATGTAGTAGTCGACGTTAGGAGGTTTGGGGATAGAATCATATTTATTAAATTAGCTTTAGAACTAGAGATAGTGCATGTTATTAGTGCGTATGCACCCCAAGTGGTTTAGACGAAGAGACTAAGAAGGGTTTTTGGAACTCTTTAGAGGAATTAGTTCTTGGAATTCCCTCTTCCGATAGGGTTTTTCTAGGTGGGGATTTGAATGGCCATGTCGGTAAAGATGGAGTTGGGTATGAGAGGGTACATAGAGGTCAAGGCTTTAAGGATCGAAACACTATGGGGATCTCTATTCTATATTTTGCTTTAGCGAATGATTTTGGGATCGTGAATACTTTTTTATAAGAAGAGGGAATATCACTTGGTGACCTTTTCTAGTGGGCGTAATAGAAGTCATATTGATTTTTTTTGTTAGGAGACACGATTTAGGTAGGTGTAAAAATTGTAAGGTTATACCACTACAACACAAATGCTCATTAATAGCGTTTCATAAACGCTATTGTAGAATATCATAGCGTTTTAGAAAATGATGTGTCTGTCGGAGCTATAATAGATACATGGTTATTTATAGCGTTTTAGAAACGCTATTGTAAGTAGACCATTTATAGTGTTTCTGAACTCTATTGGTAACTATACAATAGCGTTTCAGAAACGTTATTGGTGACTATACAATAGCGTTTTAAAAGTGTCATTGTTTAGCTTGTAACAACACTTAAAAAATGCTATTGTATAGTTACCAATAGTGTTTCTGAAACGCTATTGTATAGTTACCAATAGCGTTTCAGAAACACTATTGTCTTCCCTCACGTAGCATTTAACAAATGCTATTGTATTAGTTTCTATAGCGTTTCTCAATGCCCTTTTTTTATAGCACTCATCAAGTGCTATCAAATGAATTTTTATAACATCTTATAAGTTTTATTTCTAAAAAATAAAAACCTAAATGTGCCAAACACTTGAACATTTCCATGAACGGCGAGGCACAGTAATGTAATTAATAAGATAATGTATTACACCAAGTCCCAAAATCTATCAAATAATAAAGATCAGACTACATCTATTTCAGTTGAAGCAGTAAACAACTAAAAGAGGCTAATGGGATAGGTCTTTGTAATCCATAGGTCCATAAGGTTCAAACAACTCTGCGAAAATCCCTTCTTTCTTTTGGGATTGCATCCTATATCCTTGCAGAGAAGATCATTGTACCATATTTGAAGCTTACCCCTTTGGCCAAGAGTTCATATACCTGGAAAACTCATTTTTGTTAGTATCAGCTAGCGCATATGAACAAAAAAGCTAAAGCATTGTCTACGACAGACAAATTTACCTCATTGATCCTTGGTTTCATGAAATAAGCAATCATGGCTTGGAAAACCATACCCTCCTGCCCTCCCCATCTGCACAAGTATGACAACAATGAACATGTAAGTCACCTAGCCTCATCATTGGTCAACACTAGGTCATTCTCTAATTTACATATAAGTGTTTTAGAACAAGAAGCTTAATTACATAATATCTTTAAAAATGATCTTTAGCTTATCCTTAATGACCCCATTCATTAAGACCACTACATGACACAAAGAAAATTGAAAATCAGACCTATTTCACCAAGGATAAGGCCTAAATAAGGTCTCAACCAAGGAAAGTTGTAGACCTAATAGACCTTATTCAAGATCTAGGCCAAATCCACCAAGACTAAGCCTCATAAACAAACAAATAAACAAGTAAACAAATGCCTTAATAAGGCCTAGAGCCAAGGAAAGGAAACACCATACCAAACATCGACCCAAAAGCCTGTACAAACTCTGCCCAAGACGCCATACCAATCAGCGCTCAGCGACAATTTCAGCACTACACCCTCAACGCCGCCACCAAACAGTCCATAACGAGCCAATACACCAAGGATAAAAGACTTGATAAGCCAATTGACAAGTACTTAAGCACTGCTCCACAACTTGCAAACTGAATTTGCAACTTACAAGCACAAAAATGCAACTTGCAGTCACAATGTTCAAATTGCAATCATTGACCAAGCACAAGCCTGCAATTTGCAACTTGCATACACGTACTAGCTAGCGCAACTCACAGCCAAGAGCTGCGCCAAACTGTCCAAAATAACCAAGCAACGCAACTTGCGCACCTGCAGCAAACACAGCAACCGCACCCTCAACAGCAGAAATCGCAACACAGCCTGCAGACCGGCCGCAACAAACCTGCTGCACCCGACTTTCACTCGAACGCAACAACACCAAATCATTTAGGAAGACGAATATATGGCGTGCGAATCTTGTCTAAATGAACCAGTCCCACAATCCTGTTCGGAAGATCCGAGGATTTAAATTCTCGAGTTACTCTTTCCTTCTGAGCTCTATCCGCCGAAGCATCCACCACCGCATTAGCTTCCCTAAGAATATGAACATGAAGGCTTTGTCCGCTCTACGTATCTGGAGTAACTCTGCACCATTGTTTTTTATTTCGTAGCAGCTGTAGTAGTCGGATCAACTGGGTCATTCCTCGAGTCCAACATGAAATTGTAGAAATCTTGCCCACAACCCAAGTTTGATTTTTATTTAAGTTATCATTACAGATAAGTTTCTACGATAAAAAGCTTGAAAACTAGAAATGAAGGAAAGGTACCACATCGTTGCTACTGCTTCCGAACACACCCTCAAGATCATACCATGAACTCGTGGCCTCTTTGAACTGGCCTTCAGCGAGTTGCTGCTTAATCTGTTGAGCTATCCTGTTTTGCAAAATGTGTTATTAGTGTTAACCATGTGACATCAGAACCTTTGTTTATCAGCTAAAGTACTACACTGAGCGGTCTAGTAATTAAAGTCTTGTGTATCAAACCTGCTTGATTTGTTTAAGCCACAGTTGTCGATTCTCGACATGACTTTTAGAATAGGGCCCCATGATGCCTACATTTCAGAACAGGAATTAATGTCTTTAAAATTGAGAAACCATAAAAATAACTAAATCTTTTGAATCAATATAGACCGTAAAATCTTCAGGAGAAATCCAACTATCTCCTAAAGCAACTCCTGTTGTAATCATATTACCACACAATTAAATTACTCAACTGAGTCTATACAAATTAAGAAGCATTTTTGTCAAAATTATCCAAAGGACAACTGTTTGATTTACCTCCAAATTTGAGCTTCGACTCCCTTGCTTCAATCGCCTTTAGAGCAGATAATCCAAGAGTCACTGCAAATTTTCCTCCATAAGATTCAGCTACAACATAAAGACGACTTCGTTGAAGGCTCTCATTACCATTAAAGAGTTCCTTCAACAATGTAGTTAAATCTGTATACCATAAGGAAAACAACAAGGTAATTTAGTTTTGATTCACAATTTAAAAACTAAATAAAGAAAATGAAAAATTTTACCACAAATAAGATATCAGCCTTTCGAAGCCAAGTTGAGTTGCGTGGCTTCAAGTTCCCATCTAAAGGTCCCATTTCGAGGAAATTGCGTGTTCCAACTCCAGATGCTCCCTATTTCAATTTAGACAATTTAGATTCAGATAAAATACTTCCCCTAGTAAGGGAAAACATTGATCACTGCTCCTGTATGGGAAAATCATGACTGGAATCAATCCGCGAGCAAGGAACATGCAATGCACTATTATATCTACAACGACAGGCATGTGATGTGTTTGGGATACTCACAGGACCACCTTGAAGCCACAAAATTGTTGGCCATGGTTTGCTAGGATCTTCAACTCTATATGGACTTCGATAAAGCCACCAGAACAAGTGAACCTCTACAATACACAAAAAAGATCAATTAAATTCTACCAAAATCAATAATAATTGGCTTACTAGGTCGAACTTCAATGTATCCCCATTCTTCTGACCCATCTTCTATTCCAGTTGCTACGGTTGGATCTACGTGAAAGAATGGAAGAATAACCAGTAGACAGAGAAGGATACACAACAATTTCTCCATTTTGAGTTGTGAGAGGCAACACAATTTCCATCAATGCTGCCAGAGCAAAGTCAGAGTACTCCTTGGTTGGATGAACATTCTGCAACATAATTTCTGAAAATTTCACAAACTGCAAAGAACAAAAGCAGTCAGGTCTTGTATTCCATAAATTTCAGTTTTGTGAATTTTGTTTCCATTCTACTACCTGAAATTAATTGTCAAAGGCCCGAGAAGGAATATTGTCATCGAACTTGTGCATCATATCCCAGGGTCCATCTCCGACCCCAACCAGAACAATTGATAATGGATACGCACTACAACATAGTTATATATAACCAAGTGAACATCATGCACAAGTAGTGACGACTGAGCCAATAAAAAAACTAAGTTACGTTGCTTGAACTATAGCCTCGAAGGTGGCCTGCTCTTGCAGACTTAGTTGATCATTTTCCGTATCAACACTTCGTGTCACCTTATATATTAGTATTACCGTAATCAGATTCCGCAAGAGGTTAATATGAGATTACTACTACATACATAGAAGCAAAAGATAAAAACTGACCTGACCATCTGCGATGATCAGAAGAATGTGATACTGGCTACCACTGTTATCAACAATGTTTGTAGCCCTTTCAATTATAGGTGCACATGATGTCGATCCTATAAAATGGTAAGAAGAATCAAACCTCAATGGTGGTTCCTAAACAGACCAAATGAAAACTAACCGTAAAAGACCCTGTTATACGAACCAACCAAGTAAAGGTCTGGAACTATTTCTCTGTAACGCATCAGTGCTTTCTGAAAACCATTACAAGGCCAATCATTCGGATAAAAGTTGAATACATCTTCATCATGTGTTGTTGCTGTAGAACAGATCAAATCAAAACTCTCTTGTCAAACCAAACAGATTCAGTTCCTAGTGATGAAACATAAAAGGATATTGTATTAGATGCATAAATCATCACATCAGTAATGATTAATATTTGTAGATAACAACGAGATGCAGCAAGTAAAACTTCATAGCTAGCAAACAAAATTGAATTCAAAATTCAGGAATGGTACGATAAGTGATTCCTGTTAACATGGAGTCATGCACATGTGTTTAGAGTTAACGCATTCATCAAGTTGAGATCTGCTTGCGTACATAATCCCACTACATAGGGACTGACAAAAATGATAACTGATTTTTGTTTTGGAGTTAAAATACAAAAGTATTTCTCAAGACTTTTATAAGAATAGCTACATTACAAAATTGAGATCAACGGTCACCAGCCTTTCTATGTATAGGTCGATCGCCAGAAACACCAGCAGCACTATTTGAAGACTCGCCGTAGGAATAAGTGCCTCCATGTGTTATTGATCTTGGAGTCTCTGTCAAGCTAGCTGCATAAACCACGCCTGAATTTGCAGCAGTTGAGGGAGCTGGAACAACATAACGTTCTAGGTCATGTTCCAAACTTGCCGATGAGCCATTCTATGGCAAAATAAGAATCAGTTTACATTGTTAAGATCAAAATGTATAAGAGGACTTACATTATCCTGTTAAATAATAATGGTTTTTGGCAATGACTGAAATTTTGCATCTTAAGAACTATAAAGACATGACTTGATCAAAGTATAGGAGAAATGGTGGCGAAATGCATAAAAAAGACACATGGGAGAAGAAAGACAAAACTTGATTAGTTCTTTTATCGGGTCATACTATCACCCAATGTTCATTATTGATCTTAAACAAGTGAAAACTCAAATTCTTAAAGGTCATTAATCCAAAGATGAAGAAAAATAATGAATAAAAGATAACTTTAAATCGTTAATTAAAAGTAATTTTATAAAATTTAAAGCAGGTACCAATGTCTAACATTGGCGGATATGACATACTGAACGAAAAAAGAAGCTTCTTTAAGCACATGCACATGGAGCCTAAGCATTCCTCCATTATACTTCATACTTTTTCGGGTTCGGCCAACACAAGATAGATGAAAAGAACCAAAAATTCTCGAAAATAGATAGATGAAAAGAACCGAATCAATTCGCGCAACTAGATAGATGAAAAGAACCAAAATTCTCGAAAATATCAGATTAAACCATACCTCAATACCTGACTCCGGCGCTACATTTATACTAACATCAGGAATCCCACGAACGGTCGAGGGCTGAAATTCTCTTGATAAGCTCTCCAACTGGCCGCAAGATCAAAAGGAGACACCCTATTAGCTTTAATAAACACACAGTACTCAAACAACTCTTTGCTAACAAGCCTAAACAAAGCCGGTCTTGCATCTCCTTGCAATGTCCCCCTAATAAGGACTTTGTCCGTACCCTCCTCAATAATGCAAGGAGAATTACCATACTTTGGCTTCAACAGAAATTTGAAATCCAGAGTTTCTAAAACCAAAAAATCACATTACACTCACATTGAACATAAACCGAATTATGAATGGCAGAGTAGACATATAGAAAACCAGCTGGATATACTACAGGTCCTGTATCCCCTTTCAAATTACTGTAATCTCTCTCTCCTTCAAGAAACCCAGTCACATGTTTCTCATCCAAACCATTAGAAATCAAACCCAAATAAGCCAAATTAAACACAAAAACTGATAAATTAAATTATATTTCCAAAACACACAATATGGGGCCACTGCATTTTGAAAAATGAAACATACCTAGATCCTCAATGAGGGTGCTTAAGCTTAAAGTTTGAAAATTTTAGATAAATATGACATCTAGGAAAATCAAAATTGAAAAATGGGGTTGCTGTGAAATCAATATTTGTGACATGTAAGCATCCCAATCTATCTTTGTATCTGAAATCAAAGAACAACCCATTGATTAGAACCCTTTAGCTACTTGAATCTTTCATATGAATAACTTTAGCAGGGCAATCTATCAGTAAATGAAATTCTTCTCAAAATTTTTCTTTTTATATTGTGAAAAAAGAAAAAGTTACTCAAATCACTTTAAAATCATAGACTATAAAGAAGATAAGCTGCATATAGTGTGAATGGAACCTCATAGTTTTCCATCTTTTTCTCCCATTCTTGATGCTTCAAATGCTTAGTATGGCCGACGTAGGTCTGAACTTTAAAATCAATTGATTTCGTTATAGCGTCCGCTTGCTACAAAAATCAGGGGATGAAATGTCAAGCTTTGCTGAGAATTGTAGTTATAGGAAAATAACTGTAAATATTAAACCCTTATCTCCGAGCAGATGAAAAAAATAAGGAAAATGGCAAACAAAATTGTTCATGGTCTAAGGAATAACTAAACAAAGAACTATAAATTGATCTCTTCTTTCTCAGTTGTCTTCTATTTCTGTCTATGCTACAACACTGATTGCAATGCAACCTGTGGTTCAATTGTAAGATTTAAATCACATGATGCGAAGGTTGTTCAATGAAGGGGACTCATTAGGTTACGAGTGTACCAAGATATATGGATGTTCAGCATTTAATACTCCGTTCAGCAATGAGATAGGTTCAAAACTTAGAGGAGTCTGTTTTAGAATCCTATGAAGACGACATGTATTTGAATGAGCCAACGACGGCTAGAGGTGAGTGAAAATTAAAGTGTAATGTCAAATGACCCGGTAGCTCCAATCCAAGTTAAAATATTGTCACCGTTTTCAGCATAGTGGTGAACTAATGTTGTAAGTAGTAATCAGTATTAGTCCAAAAACATGTACACTTTTTCTCACTATCTTGGGATGGTAATTTTACATTTCCTATATTGTTGTTCCAGTTTAACCAGATTCCAGTCATCGTCGTTTCCTTTATTATTGTTCTAATTTGACCAAATGGGATTCTTAAAAAAAATGTGTGTTTGACTTCAATAACACTGGTCCTTCTAGAGTGTTTTACACAGTAAAAAAAACAAAATTAGTTTGGCCGAAACTCACACAATATGAATTTTTCTGCTGAAGGTATAAATGGAAAGAAGGTAAGAATGGAGTTTTTTTTTAAGAGTCAGTGATTTATCCACCTGTGTATTAATCGAATTGGACTCGTATAACATTTGGTTTCAAATAGAGTTACCAAGTATCAAACTCAATGACGATATCAACAAATCTTTGTAACTTATTACGATTTAATAATGATTATTATATTTCCTTAAACATAATTCATACACAAAAGGCATTAATGAATTATAAGCATGCAGTAAAATTATAACAACATTGAAGTCAAGATGATAAAAATGCTCATTTATGGCACGAAACTTAACATTTTAATGACATTTATCGTCAATAAACTCACACTAACAACTCTTGCTTTTCTTATTGACTAGAAAATAACTCATCAATCACAAACAAGATATCTAGTCAAAGAAAATCTAGAGGCATAAATCATTTGCTTCTCTACCTCATGAGAGCCTTATTAATGAAGAACTCGAGCAAATAAATCCATCCCTCAACCAAACCACAAAATATAAAAGCTTCTCTAATTTATAAAACATAAATCATCAACCAATAGCAAAACACACAAATCTATCATCAACCAAGAACACAACAACCGTGCGTATTTCCTCGACCAAACTACAAAAATCATCAATCAAACTTTCAAAATCATTACTTTTACATGTCATCAATCATCACTTAAGAACACAACCAAGGCGCGTGTTTCCTCAACCAAACTTCAAAATCATCAATCAAACTTTTCCAAAATCACTAATCTTACTTGTCATCATATATCATAAATAAAGAACGCGTCAAACACACTTATTTACTCAATCAAACTTAAGAAACTAAAAATAAACCTCAACTAATGAACCAACGGAACTGTTGGAGCCAAGAAAACACACACATTCTTTTTCGATTTCCGGATCAAATGACCAAGTTCCCATATCAACAACACAGCTATATGAGTCTTTCCACATCCAGTCCCTAAATACACAATAACATTCTCTTCTACAGCTTTCTTGGCTAGTTCGAGTTGATATCTTCAAGAAAACCAAGAAACAATCAAACAAACAAACAACAAGCAAGAACTCAACATCCTCTCCAAAAACACAAACAATGTATATCAAAACACACAACTTATTTTCTAGCGATCGTCCTAGGATCATTCATTGTTTGTTCCTCGTCACCTCCTTCTTGTTGTTCAATTGTTGGAAGCACAATTACATGGGAATCATTTAGTTCAACAATGAAATCACATCTTCTCGAATGGAGTATTTATTAAATTATCCAAACCATAGGAGATTCTCCAATTGAAACAAACGTAACAGAGTAGATTCTTGATATGCCTAAACAACAAAGACCCAGTTAAGAAGGTTATGAATCTAATGAATACAAAATATCAAAATTGAAGAACAACACAACTCAAATTGAATAACAACACAACTCAACCAAATTAATACTCTAATAAGGAAATCAAAGAGGAAAAAGAAAAAATTACAATTCCTCTCCCTTAAAAACATTGACAATTACCTATCTGAAAAATTGATCCTTCAAAGCCTTCAATCTACCAATCCATAACATCCATTACTTCAAAAATTGATACAAAAAAATTGTTAGGGTTTGCGGTGAAAGCAAAGCAAAGCAAGAGAGAGTGAGTGTGTTGAGAATCAGATACCTGAAACCTGAAACGGAGAGAAAGAACACGGCGAGAAGTAGAGCACGTCGGAGAGGGAGAACACAGCGAAACAGGCAGTCGGAGAGGGGGTTGACAGCTAAAGGGAAAGCAAATCAGAGAGGGAGAGCAGAACGGAGAGGGAGAGGGAGATGAGAGGAGATCAGAGAGGGAGACAGAGAAGCAAAGGGAACTTTGGCTTCCTGCTTTCTTTGTTTTGTTTCCTTTTTTTCGATCGAGCGGGCACTTTGGCGCCTACGAAATATAACTCCCGCCCAACCCACTTTTGATAGCATTTTACAATGTGACGAAGGGAATACAAATTGAACAAAGCTTTGCCTTTTCATAGCACTTTACGAAAAAATGCTATTGTCATATGCTATTAATGAGCATTTGTGTTGTAGTGTACCAGTGGAGTGTCTGACAAACCAACATAAGCTATTAGTCATCAATTTTTGTCTTAAGAGTAAGGGCGTATTGCAAAAGAACAGGTTAGACCGATAATTAAGTGGTGGACCTTATAGGGAGATGTGTGCCAAAATTTTAGAAAAAAGATTTTGGATGGTCAGTCAGTTTCAGAGGGTTGGGAGAATCTAAAACCAAATGATAAGACTAGTAGCGCAAATCTTTTTGAGCATTTGGAAAATCGAATAAGAAGATGTGCGAATGAAGAGTTAGGAGAGGCCAAAAGAGGAGATGAATATGATAAGGAGACGTGGTGGTAGAACGCTAAAGTGCAATAAGCCATTGCAGAAAAAAAAAATGCTTTAAGGAGTGGCAAAGAGATTGATGCCTAGAGTCTTATGAGCTCTATAAGCAAGCTAAGAAATTGAGTAGTAAATTAGTAGAGGAAGCTAAAAAGATAGCATATGATGATTTGTATAATAGGCTAGGTACAAAGGAAGGGGAGAATGATATTTTCAAAATAGCTAAAGCTAGATAACATAAAATAGGGACTTGAGTCATGTTAAGTGTGTTAAGAATGAGGATGGAAGAGTTTTAATGCAGGATAAAGCTATTTTAGATAGATAGAGGGATTACTTTTGGAACCTACTCAATGGAACAAATGTAGGGGAGTTAAACTTGGAGGGGTATGTTTCACAGGAAGAGAGAATCGCATGTTCCATCGCAGAGTTAGTGTCACAGAAGTGAAAGAAGTTTTAAAAAGAATGAAGACAGGGAAGGTCGTTGGATAAAATGATATACCAATTGAAGCGTGGAAATGTCTGGGAGAAGTTTGGATTCAATGGCTAACTAGGTTCTTTTATAGGATTTTGGAAACTAGAAAATTGCCAAATTCGTGGAGGCATAGCATTGTAGTACCAATTTATAAGAACAAAAAGGATATTCAGAACTGCTCGAACTATAAAGGGATAAAGCTTATGAGTCATATGATGAAACTTTGGAAGAGTGTTATAGAACAAAGACTTAGGAGTTAACCACAGTTTCGGAGAATCATTTTGGATTTATGCCAGGTAGGTCTAGTACGGAGGCCATCTTTTTGCTTAGACAAATTATAGAAAAATATCGAGAGGAACGTAAGAGTTTGCATATGGTTTTTATTGATATAGAGAAAGTTCATGATAGGGTCCTCAGGGATTTAATTTGGTGGGTGCTTGAAAGGAAGAAAGTGTTTCAATGGTATGTCGATATCATTAAGGATATGTACGAAGGGGTTGTAACAAGTGTTCCCTCAGTGGGTGGGATGTTTAGTGAATTCCCAGTGTCAGTAGGACTACATCAAGGGTCAACCTTAAGTCCATACCTCTTTGTTTTGGTCATGGATGAGTTGACGAGACATCTACAAGAAGATGTACCTTGGTGCATGTTATTTGCAGATGATAGTCTTAATTGATGAGACTAGTGAAGGTTTAGGTCAAAAATTAGATAGGCAGCAGGAGGCTTTAGAGAGTAGGGGTTTTAGAATTAGTCGTTCGAAGACGGAGTATCTAGTGTGCAATTTTAGTTGAGAATCACGAGGGAGGAGCAATGCAATTGAGATCGAAGGCGTGGAGGTCCCAGAGTGTGAGGCTTTTTTATATCTAAGATCTATAATTCAAAAGAATGGAGTTATTGGAGAAGATGTAGACCATAGGACTAAAGCTGGTTGGCTGAAATGGAGAATGACGTCAGGAGTATTATGCGATAGAAGGATGCCTGCATGGCTAAAAGGAAAAATGTTATAAGACAATTGTTCGACCAACCATGCTATACGGTTCAGAATGTTGGGCTACTACGAGACAACATACTCATAGAATAACAGTAGCAGAAATGTGTATGTTAAGGTGGATGTGTGGTAAAACCCGTAAGGATAAAATTATAAATGAAAGAATTAGAAGATAGTAGGTGTAACGCCCATAGGGAACAAAATTAAGGAAAGGTGTTTAACTAGGTTTGGTCATGTGAAGAGGAGATCAAACACGACGCCAATTAAAAAAATGTCTAGATAGGCAAGTTAATGGAGGGTGTAGATGGAGTGGACGACCGATGAAAACTTGGATGAAGGCGGTGAATGAAGATATCCTTGGCTTGGATTAGGCGAGGATATATGGAAAGACCTCATTGCTTGAAAAACCAAAATCCATGTAGTCAATCTCAAAAATATCGGAAATAGGCTTTGATGATGAGGAGGAGGGGGAGGACAGTGTTCTAAAAATCGGTCTAGGCGGCGCCTAGGCGCTAGAAGGTGGAAAACCGCCCAGATTAATGCCTGGGCGGGCTGTGTGGGCGGTTCTGGGCAGTCTGGGCGGTCTGGGCGGGTCTAGGCGGGTCTGGGCGGGGTCTAGGCGGTCTAGGCGGTCTAGGCGGGCTAGGCGGTCTAGGCGGCCTAGGCGGGGTCTAGGCGGACTCTAGGCGGGGTCTAGGCGGTCTGGGAGATTTTTTTTTTATTTATTTTTTTTTATTTATTTTTTTTTATTTATTTTTTAATAAGGTTGATTGTGTTCTTATTTTATTTTTCTTTCCTATTTTTTAGAAATAAACTATTTAATTGTTTTTTTAGAAAATCTCGGGAATGGGCTTTGATGATGATGATGATGATATGTCTAAATGTAGCGAAGGATGATTACTTAATGGAATTCTCAAAAGATCTGCCGGTACCAATTTTACTAATGTAGATTTTATCAAACATAACTGAGGTTATTCATGCAATTTGAAGAAAAATAAAAGAGTACACAAATTCAAATTTATATAAAGTACCCATCATGACCAACTTCAGTCATTTGAGTTTTAATAAATTTTGTTCACGATTGTTAATTTTTCATGTTTTTAAATTTTGCATATGTATATTGACATTAAATTGGATGTAATTGATAAGGTATTATGCTTAACTTTTGTAAATTATTAAAGTTATAATACAAAACCTAAGACCGCCTAGGCACCCGCCTAAGCGCCCGCCTAGGCCCCTGGGCGCTAGGCACCTGCTCGCCGCCCGCCCAGCGCCTAGCGATTTTTAGAACACTGGGGGAGGATGAACAAAACAAACTCTCATTAACACATGTACCCATTTCCTTGACAATCCAAACCCCAACAAATAAAGGCAGTATCTGTCATTGCGTATATTTGCAGAACTGTTACTCTTCCACAATGACATGTATGATTGTTGATGAATATAAACCGCCAAATCAAGCATAACGAGACCTACATATCAGCAATGTCCCCAGTTTGTTGGTTACCATATTATGTGCTTGGTGGCATTCAATCAAAACAATCTAAACTGTATTTAAAAAAAAACTAAATTGGGGGTTAGTTGATTGATGCCTAAGTTGGTATAGATTTCACTTAAGATACTATTAATCCATTAAAACACATACTCAAGCTTGTACATACTCCCTAAAGACCCCAAAACCTAAACTATTAGGAACTGAAAACCAAATTACAATGGTCCAAAATCTAAACTTCTTTCAATAAACTAAGATTTTAAATCTTGGATTCAAACCATAACCACAATTAAAATAAATAAAACCAATCCAAATAATATTGCCTTCATTTGATCCCCTATTGCATGAAGTACGCATTCAAGTTTGTCCAAATAAAAAATGCAAGAGTTAAAGGGTTAACCCAAAGAAAAATCTATTCCAAACCCCCATTTAAATTCCTCAAATTAACAACTCAAATAAAGATCATACATTGCTTGAGTATGTAGGTTGAGTTCGTGAAAACAGAGGAGATGGAGACGCGATAGAAGCTGCAAACAAAGATTCATATAGAGGTGAAGCCACAAAATTAAACCCTATCTGAAATTCATTTGGATTGAAATCAATTTTTTGAATAAGATGAAACAACATTGTTTCTTGAGTATAGAGACTTGAGTTGAGACCCTAATTTCAAAATTAAGAGAGGGAGAGAGAGAAAGATGGATGAGATGCAGGAGAACCCCAAACCAACCCAAATTAGATGAACCCAAAAGTAATTGTAAAATCCCCGCAAATAGCCTACAATAATTAATAAAATGGACTATAAATTGATTATGGAACCAAAATCCAAACCCTAGACGAAACACGACATAAAACCTTAGGGCCTGAATAGTCAATAAAAGGGAAAAGAAGAAGATCACCGTAGGAGTGCGCATCTCATCCCGCAATCCCGATCCCATCCTGTCCCAAATTTTTTGGGTCCTTTTGGGATTAATCAAACCCATCCCGGTCTCATTTCGTCCCGATTTAGAGTGGGATGAGATTGGGATGAAGATTTTCAATCCCGCCCATTCTGTCCATTCCCGAATTTATTTATTTAATATTTATTATTATTAATTCCAATCAAACTACTTTCCAAAAGGGAAATTTATGATGTGTTGAAACTAAATCAAAATATCTACTGTTTGAAAACTTACTTGTTTGATTTGGTACTCTTTATTTAGGTAGAAGCTTCAATTTCGATACTTTAGGTCAAATAGAACACATGAAAATTTATGTTTTTTCACATTTTAGATTGGTTATAGGACAATTATTCTTGTAGAAAATAAAGGTAAATGATGGTTTGGGTTAGTTTTGCACTATGAGTTATGTAGTTGGAGAACATTGCTCCTAATTGTATCTTGTATGAATGATATTTCAACTATTGCGGAAATATGCAAGATGGATCTATGAAGGGGTCCTTCCATCTCTCATCATTCATTTGACAAATTTAATTCCATTGTAAGGTAACCCTTCACAAATTTAATACGACATTTAATATTGTTATGATGAAAGTTATATGTACATAAATTTGACATTATTGGTGTGTGAGCAATGTGAGATGAAATTCTTTTGTTATTTTTTATTAGATGACTATTTAGTATATACTCATCCCGTCCCTTCTCAAACCCGTTTGGGATGATGAGGTCGAGATGAGGTCTATCCCGTCCCGATCTCGAACGAATGGGATGAGATAGGGATAAAGTCCATCCCGTCCCGTGCCCACCCCTAGACCGCCGAGAGAGAGAGACTTGTGCACAAAGGAAGAGAAGACCAATGAACCCTAGATTAATATATGTTTGTTGAGCGTGAGAGAGGAAAAAGGCATTACGGGAGATAGATAAGAATCTAAGTAAAGGGAGGCTTAAGTCCCTTCCCATTCGTTGGATCAAAGTATATCTCTTACGATTGATTTGATCAAATTAATAGGGACCATACCATAGGATTTATGTTTAGGTGGCGACCTTACACCAATATAAACTTTGCTTTCACTACTGTTCATTTTCTTCTCAACCTTCTTTTTTTTTCTTCATAAGAATGACATAGCAGAACGACCCTGCTCACCCTGCCACTGTCGGCCGAACCACCATGCTTGGCCACCGTCGGCCGCACCACCCAGCCACCACCTTTCCTCTCTTCCTCTTCTCCTTTGTTTTTCTACTAATTCTTCTATCGTCCTCTTCTCTTCTTTTCCACCACCAGCGGCACCACCTCGCCACATCATTTTTCTTCTTTTGTTCTTTTATTATTTTCTTACCCTCTTTCGTTTCCCTCACACAGGCTTCTGCGAATGTGGAACCCCCACTCGCACAGGCTTCTGTGAATAGAGATTCCCTATTCGCACGAATATGCTCGTGGGAAAAAGGAAAGGAAAAAAATAAGGAGGCGGTGGTTGCGTAACGCCATCAGCAGTGGAGAAGAATAGAAGAGAAAATGAAGAAAGGAGAAAAAAAAAGAATAAATAAAAAGGAAGAGAAGAATAAGAATAAGAAGAGTAGAGGTGTGTCGGCAGGCGGGCGAGGGCGGTCGTGGCGGGGCGAGGCAGTCGTGTGGTGGTGGTAGGTAGATGTGGTGTAGTGGTAGTGTTGTTCCTTGAGAGAGAAAAAAAGGTGGTAGTGGGATTTTATTTATTTATATTGGTGTTGTCCTTTAGTAAGTAGTGGTGTGCTTCAAAAAATGGGGGTGGTGGTGTTCTTCAGCAAAACTGGTGGTGTCTAAAAATCGCTTCCTTATGTAAGTTTCATGTGTTTTATTAGAGGCAACAACTTTTTTGACACCATCACTTTTGCTAAATGACGCCACTACCCCCTATTTTCTGAATTACACCACCACCTATTGAAGAACATCACCAATATAAACCAAAAATCTTATTTTCTCATCATTTTTTCTTCCTTTTCTTTTTTTTCTTTCTCATCATCTCTCTTTAAGGAACAACAACAACCAGCAGCAACAGCCCCCGCCTCTCCGACGAACGCACCACCCCATCATCGGCAACACCACCCAACCAAGCCAGCCTCGCCCCGCCACCACTTCTTCTCTCATATCTTTTTTCCTCTATTCTTTTTTTTTTCTTCATCTTCTCTTTGTTCCTCTTCTTTTCTTTCCCTCTTCATCTTATTTCTGTTCCTCTCTTCTTCTCTCATGTTCAGTGCATCAATTATATATGTTTGAATGTGCGTTAAAACGATAGGCTTCAGACACCAACTGTATAATTGGAGGATATGCTCAAAGAATGTAACGGATGAGATAATAAAAGTAGTGAAATGCCACAATTTTTTCATGTTGTTTTTTATACATTAAAATTGAACATCAAAGTGACCCAACAAGAACTCAAATATGCAAAAACAAGTACATTGATTATGTGATAACGACCAAAACAACTCAGATAGACCCAAATACAGCGGATCCTGCGAGCCTAATAATCTCATCCGCAACAGATCGTGCGAATGGGATAATTAGGCTCACAAGATCCATTACGTTTATTTGAAAATTGAACAGAGTCAATTTTTGCCCAAACGTAGCCATCCATGTGAGCTTAAGGATCAAATTTGTAGGATCCGATGTGTTTGGGCAAAATCTGACTCTGTCAATTTTTTGAAAATTTGATTTTAGCTTTTTTTTTAAGTTTTTGAAAATTTCATGGTTTAAATACACTCTTAACAAAGAAAATATGTTCTCAAAACACATTTAGGCCATTGTCTTCAAGCATCCATAATTTGGGACCTCGGAAGTCGAGTTTTTTACCCGACATCACAGAATTTGCAATAAAAGCAATTTCTTAAGAGTGTATACATAGAAATTGAGAAAAGTTGAAAAAATGCTCAAACAAAAAAAATTGAAAAGATGGATAGAAATAGGTATTCTGTCCAAATGTAGCATCCACAGCGAGTTGGGTGATGTAACTCGCAGCATCCTCTGTGTTTGAACAAAAAACCTAAGCCTGTTGATTTTTTCAAAATTTTTCTTTGACATGTTTTTAGTTTTTCCAATTCCTAAGGTTTATATACACTCCTAACAAATTGCATCTATTGCAAAACATAAATTTTTGAACCTCTGAAGTCGACTTTTTACTCAACATTGTCAAAATGGTGTTCGCTTAATTTTATGTGTAATACCCGCATAATTAAATAAATATAAAAAAAAAATCTTCTTTATTAATTGTGGCATATATTGTAATCTTATTTATCGGGAAAAAGATTTTTTTTTTTTTTTTGCCATTGCTAAATAGAATAAGGTGTGTGTGCGTTTAGCCAAAAAAAAATTGGAAACCCTAAAATAAAACATTTGCTTTAAGTGAACTAGTTAGCCCTACACATATCTCTAATTAAACCCTAATGTTGATGGGTTGTTACCCAAATTGTATTTGGGCTTGGTTTTGGGCTTTTATTAAACTAATGATTAGGGTTTTATTTCGTGAGTTTAGGGGGTGGGTGCTTTTGGAATTTCAGTGGGGGCGAATAGCCTCCCACCTTATAAAGAGAAACCATATTTCTTCCTTCTTCCTTCATATTTTCTCCCCTTCACGTTTTCTTCTTCTTATTGGCGGCGCTGGGAATGGTGTGGTGCTGAGACAAAGAGGGGGTGGTATTAATGCTTGGATTCGAGCTGTGATTGTAGTCATTGGGATTCGTCGGCGTCGATAGAGAAGCGAGTAGTGAGATCTGGACTTGTATAAGAGCAGTGAACTCCGACGGTACTTGTGAGCTGCATTATTGAGCAGGGAGGTTCGGCCGTCTTGACCATCATCGATAGAGGATGATATGGTTGGAACAATCTTCTATTATCCAAATAGGAACTGGATCTCTCAGATCCCCAATCTCCTCTCAAAACTAAGATGTGTGATGGGTCTCTTGTTGAAGAGGGGGAGGTCAGTCCGTGGTAGGTGTCATCGAGGAAGAACTAGCAGTTTTTCATGGCCTGTTTAACCTTCAGGACACAGATCAGAGATGGGACCTCAAAAGTATTTTCATGGGTTGAATGACTGACTATTCACATTGCAATCACTTGGTGAGTTTTCTGAATGCCTTCCATGTCTTTGATGTTATGTCTTCAGTTATTTTTTTGTTTGTAGTGAAAGTTATGCATGATGATTAGCGTATTAGTTTGAATTTTAACTGATGCGAAGCATTTTTTGAACTTGTTGGAGTCTAATTGATACTGGGAAGCACCTAGGTGATAGAGGGTAGGAGAACAGGGGAACCTCCACTCATGTTGATAGAATTGTCATTATAAATGACCAAGCCGAAGGCTTGCTTGGTTGAAGATGAAAACATTCCAGGTCATATCAAAAGAGTGTGTTAGGGAAAGTACCATGTTTTGGTTTTGATGATTTATTTCTTCACTATGTTCCATAGTAAATGTTTACATCACAGACTTCTCAAGGGAATCTAACTTAGAACCTCATTATGTAAATTGTGGAGCATATAGTCTATAGATGCTTTGATGCTCCTCTAATGGTCAATGTGAACTAGTATGTTTTAGCACTCTATGGTGAGCATGGAGAATCCATTAGATATTGATTTCCACTTTCAAAATAAACAGTATAATTGATCTAGCTAGCCACCTTAGAGTGTGGGCATGATGTAGACAAATTATCCTTCAGACAATTAAAAATGCATGAGTAAGACCACATTGGTTGATAGGAGTTGCGTGCCTTTGAAGATCAGTGACTCTGCCTTTTCGAAGGGGGCAAAGGCTTGAATTTTCAGTTTGAATGAATTCCTTTTGTACACCATCATCTTGCTTTGCAATAGTAGATTTTAATATCAAGCTAAATCATTGTTTTAGTGAAGTCTATTGATACTTGCAGACAATGATATATTATGAATGGATGCTTTGATTTGCTTGGATCAGTTTTTATCAAAATTTATTTTATTTCGACATCGAAATTGGGTTGTAATGAGATAATGTCTTGTCTGTATTAGTGTTATGTATGATTAAACCCTTATTTAGTTTTGGTCTAGAAGAAAAAATTTCTACTAATAGATATTGGCTTGAATTTAACTAAGCCCTTATTTTAGCTTGAGTGTTGGAATTTTTATGTGAATTGGTATGCATATTGTTTTTCATATGATGCAAAGAGAGGGGATATTTGAATTGGCATTTACATTATTATGTACTTTATTTTGAAAGAAGTAGCTAGTATGTGATCCCCTCTTTAAGCTCGAATGTGAGTACTACGCAAATTATCTTGTTAAGCTACATTTTAGATTTAGTTGATTATTTTTTTTTTTTGCTCTTTTCCACAACTTCGAAAAAAAAATGAAAAATGTGATTTGTATACAGACTTGCTTGTATACGTGTGATAGAAATATGGGTATGCAGACTTGTTTGCATATTGGTGTACCGTTCCATGTGAGTTCGGTTGTACGTGTAGATTTAGGAAATGTTTGTCATGGATCGAACTTCGGGTGAGATGACATGTTCCTCGATGTGGCACCCCACTTGGAACATGTACGCTCCGAGTGGTTTCGAAGGCAATGGAGGCACACTTTGATGAGGTGTGTTCGGCACAAGGTGGATAATGCGATTGTGGAAAAGAAGCGAGATTTCTTTTTGTGTATGTGCATGATTACCTTAAAGGAAGAAACTAAATGCTCAGTCAACCATTGAATGAGAACTATATGTCTTCCTAAAGATAGAAAATGCGTTTTGTTGATATTTTAATAATAGTCTGATATGACTATGATTTGTATCGTAGTTTGAAAATAATTTACATTTATGAGGATTGATAACTTAGAAATATTATCCGGTTGTTTCTAACATTTTCATGCAGGATGACAAGTCCCCTCATATTTCTGCAGGTCAGACTTGCCATAGTCAACTTCTATAGCGTAAGTACTAGTTAATGCATATTTATTTATTAGGATGATGACACCTTCGCCTCATTGAGGAACTACTCGTTGGTGTGGTTGGTTATTGTTTGTGCTTAGTTTGATGTTATCACGTGCGAAGTTATTGATTTTGGGATGAAGATTACTCACACCAGCCTTATTGCTGACCCAAGTGAGCTTTTGCTTCTTGAGTACATTCCTTTGGGAATGTAACCGATTAGCCTTTCAGGTTTAGAGACCTTTTAGCAGCGTTACTAGAGTTCCGCTAGTGGGCTAGCAATGTTAGTCTTTTCGGGTTAGAGTTTTAATTTGTTTCAGTAATTAAATCATGTTTTAGTTGTTGCTGCTAATTGTTTCTTTTGTTATTGAATTTTCACGTCCCGAGTTTTGGAAAAACGGATATTATTAGACTACTTCCCTTTTATAATGCTCAACTTAAATGACATTTGTCTTCCCTAAGCAATTTTATTTGTCTTCCCAAGCTATTTTCTTGTGATTATGCATTTGTAATTATGCATCATCACTTCCTAAAAGGCTACACAAATCTCCTAGAAGATAGAAAAGGTGAAAAGAATAAGATGACAGAAAGAAGAAGGAGATGTTTATGCGAGGGCAAAAATATTTGGTTGCAAAAGTGGGGTTCCCAATTCAGACGAGTCTGCGCGATGGCCAAACTCTTTTGCCCTCACGCAGGTTCATGCAAAAGGGGAATCTGCACTCGCAAGAATCTGCTCAAGGGCAAAAAAATAGAGGAAAGTAATAAGATAGGAAGAGAAGAAGGAAGCGGGGCGGGGTGGTGCTACCAGCAGTAGAGGAGAAGATACGAGAGGAAAATAAGAAGAAAAAGAATAAGAAATAAGAAGAAGAAAGGAGAAGAAAATGAGGAAAAGTGGTGGTGGGTGGTGCAGTCGGCAGTGGCGAGGCGATGGGGTGGTGCTGCTCCGTTAGTTGTTGTGAAGAAAGAAGAAAAGGTGGATAAGAAGATGAATAGTGGGTAAGATAGGGTTTATATTGGTGGTGTCTTCAACGCATCCAAAAATGAGGGATGGTGGTATTCTTCAGCAAAAATAGTGGTGTCAAAAGTAGGAGGCTTTGTTAGATAGACTAGTATATTATTCGTGTCATTGGCACAATAGAAAGAGGGTTGTAGTATTACTGTCAAACTCAATAAAATAATATTTTAAAATATCAGGAGTTATTTCACCTCAAACTTTTTCACTAAAATATGAAGTTTGACATCTTTGTTTGAATGAGCATTAAAATATTTGTTTCGTTCAGTGAAAAATATTAAAAATAGTTACGGCTTGATATGAATTAGACTTTTTTTCTTAATAATAAATACATATTTTAAAATTTTTAAGTTTTTGTATTGATCCTGGGATTTATTAGAAAAATCTTCGAAAATCCATTTCAAATATCAAGTTATTAAAATCTAACAACTATGCAGATAGTTATGACAATTTTCATTTTAAGAAAAAATAAAACACAATATTTTCTCTCTCTGTCACATGTACATTTCACACACTTATTTTAAGTTTTATATTTACTTTCTTTTGCCCTTATACATGTTTCACATTTACAAATATGCTACTATAGAAAATGAATATTCAACCCTTGACAACTTTCCCAACTTTCAATCGTTGCGATTTTTTATCTCTAAATTCATATGAATAGTGAAACACCTAGTTTATTTATAAGATAAACTAGGGTATCCCCCGTGCCTTCACTCAAATTGTTTGATAGGGTTGAGAATTTTCAACTTTGGACAGGGGTATTTTACAATATAAAATGAATAAATTTGAAATTACACAAATGGCAAATACTAAAAAAAAAAAAAAAAAAAACCCAACTGTAAATTTATGTGTACAAATCAAAATAGATTTAATAAAAAATAAATAAACTTATACTTGAAAGATAAGAAATTAAAAGCGGAAGAGATGAAAAAGTGTAAGTGAGGATTAAGAGAAATTGAAAGAGTATAAGAGATACTGAAATATAAGAAATTGTGTAGGGTCCTTAGATCTTTATGTTGGGTAAATCTTAGTCGTTTTTTATCTCCCACCTACAACACCATTCTAATTTGTAATATAGACTAAGATATTCTCTGTGTCATTGATATGATAAAGTTTAACATGATGATTATAGTTTATTCTACTTTAATTATCAAGATAAATAAATAGCAAAATGTTGGGCAAGGGAATCGAACTCATGCACTTTTGATGCTTTAAGTTCTATGTGATCCGTTAGATTCTTATATTTGAGTAAATATTGATCATTTTTTATCTCCAACCTCAAACACCATTCTGAATTGTAATATAGACTAGGGTATTCCCCATGTCGTTGACACAATAAAAATTTAACATGATAAATAGAGTTTAGTCTACTTTAAATATCAAGATAAATAAATATCAAAATATTGGGTATGAGAATCAAACCCATGCACTCTTGGTGGTTTAAGTTCTATGTGATCCGTTAGATTCTTATATTTGGATATACCCAAACACCAATCCATGAAAGACTCAATTTGATAGTGCCCTAGATCAATACTACAGTACATCAAGAACAAAATTACAAAAGATTAAACATTTTTCTTACTTCCTCTTGGTGAAAGAGTTGAACTTTGGTGGGCGAGAGAGAACAGTTGAAGCACGCACATGAAAATGGAGAAAGGAGGCAATGGAGAAAGAAACAGAGAGAGAGGTGAAAAGTGTCGTTGAGTCTCTTGCAATGGTGGTTTCTTCTTGTTTGACTGAAGGGGCGAAGAGGTCGTCATGAGTCTCTGTGGTTTCTTCTGGTTTGACTAAAGGGGCAAAGAGGTGAGTTCGACTGAAGGGGAAGAGGCGAGTTCGACTGCGGCCTGTGGTGCTTCAACCACTCAAATTGATTCATCAAACAACACTGAATCATCTGCTTCACCGCCTCTATCGGCTCATCAAAAGACAAATCAGATAGAGAACCAAGCGATCGTCTGAGATATTTCTGCCATCTCTCTTTTCTTCATTTTCTTCCTCTTCAAACTCTTTTTCGAATTTCTGCTTATGCCCTTCTCTGTGTGTTGGTCGAAGCGTCTCTACTCCTTGGAGACGAGAGGAAAAAAAAGTGTGTGTGAGAGAGAGGAGACGGAGATCTCCTGCTCCTTCTTCTCTTCGACAGAGAGAGGAGAGGAGAGGGAGATCTCCTTCTCGAGACAGAGAGCAGAGAGAGGAGAGGGAGATCTCGCTGATCTCTTCTTCTCTGCTGATTTTCGACAGATCTCTTCTTCGACAGAGAGAGGAGAGGAGAGGAGAGGGAGATCTCCTTCTCGAGACAGAGAGCAGAGAGAGGAGAGGGAGATCTCGCTGATCTCTTCTTCTCTGCTGATTTTCGACAGACCTCTTCTTCGACAGAGAGAGGAGAGGAGAGGGAGATCTCCTTCTCGAGACAGAGAGCAGAGAGAGGAGAGGGAGACTTCCCCTTCTCGAGACAGAGAGCAGAGAGAGGAGAGGGAGATCTGAGCTGTTTAGGTTTAGGTTTTGCAGAGACAGAGACAGAGACAAAGAGAGGAGAGACAGAGAGGAGAGTTTAGCTGTTTAGGTTTAGGTTTTGGTTTATGTTTAGGGTTTTATAGTAAATGGGATTTGAAACGGTCCGGACGGGTCCAACCCGGACCGTTTCGTTTTTAAAATTAGGAACCGGGACCGGACCGTTTTATAACGGATCCGGACCGTATCTAAAAACTTATAATTTAAATCCGGACCGTTTAGAGGAAAACGGTCTGGTTCGAGTTGAATCCGCGGATCGTCGACCCGTTTGCCCACCCCTAGTGTGGACGTCTATCATGTGCACGTATATTTAATATTTTTTAATATATTCAAAAATTTTAATAATCAGTTAAATTAAAATTACACTCTCACTAATTTAAGGGTTCACTTATTGTTTATAGATAATTGAGAGCTTTAAATATTATGCTAAAAATTTATATATAATTAATCAATATTTGAGAGGTTAATTTTGATTTTAAAAAGTATAAAATGTAAAGGATAAAATAAATAAATAAATAAATAAATCTAAAAGTTGAATGTAAATATTTATTTATAGTTTATAGATAATTGATTACTAAAATAAATTATATCATAGCTTAAGTATATCATGAAATTATGAGAACAAAATGAGGGGTTCAAAATTCGGGTTGAAGACATTGTTCCTGTCCATTCAACCCTTCTCTAGTTGCATAGTTTAGATAGATTACAAAAGTAGACACAAGACATCATCATTCATTCCTCGTGCAACCTCACCCAAAAAACAATTCAAAATGTGGTAGACCCGTCATACTTTCCACACACTATTTCTGAACTCACACACACATTTGTTGTGCATGTGCAAGTCTACTTGCAACATTTTTACCTCAAAATGTATGATATTCTCCACCCACTCGTCTGTTCCTAAAGCACACCTTGTCAAGCTTGTACAAATAAAGTACATAAATAAATAACACTCCCTTAAGTTGACCAATGTCCTTGGAACTATACATTTAAAGGCATTATAGGGTTGAATAAAAAAACCAACTAAATCGAATAAACCTCGTTTCAGTTTCTGTTTTAAAAAATTCAAAATTGAAGTGATTGATTTAGTTTTTAATTTTTATGTTATTTTAATCGACTAAATCGAACCGATTGAATATATATAATAATAATAATATATTTTTTATATAAAAATAATATAATATATTTAAAATAGTCAGTTCAATTTTATATCGATTTTAATTTGGTTCAATTACGATTTACATAAAGTAGAATCGATTCGATTTCAGTTTAAAAAATTTAAAACCGACCAAAATTGGTTCAGTTTTCAACCCTAAAAGGCATAGATTAATCTCAATGTTTTCTATTATGATTAACACGAAGTACCAACTTAATAATATCACTAATTGTTCACAACCAACAAGTTGAGAAACATAGAGAACAAGCAAGTGGTAATACAGACAGAAAGTCATCAACGAGATATTAAAAATCATCCTTAGAAAAACTACACTTTCATTCAAAATATAATATAATAACATTCACTAACAGAGGAGACACATCCCTTCCTTCTCTACTGTCACAAATTAAAGAAAAAGAAAAACAACAATAACTGACTGGTACTGAAGAATGACTTCTTCCTATAGTGGAAATAGAGGAAACAACCCCATTTTACATGATGGAACAGCTACCTGTGTTTTCATCACTGAACATGTGGGTGGTGGCAGAGTAATCACTAGGATTATCAGTAGGGTGGTGGTGGTAAGTAGTAGGGCAGGTTGATGCTGCTGCAGGAGGACCATAGTCATAGTAGAAGCCAGTGTTATGTGGAGTAAAGGGTGACCTATAGTACATCATCTGGGGTTGCATGTATCTGCTCTCATTCATGTTCATCATCACTGAAGAAGGTTGAACATTGCTGTACTGTTGACGTCCATTATTCATGTTCATCATCATAGGGGATTGATGAAGCTGATGCAGCCCATCTGATGCTGCAAGCCCCCCAGATCCTTGGAGTTGGAATACGTTGTTTGGTGGTTGAGCTTGAAAACCAAATCCATTACCTCCAACCACACCACCACCAACATTAGCTGCACCATTATTGCCATGAAATCCGGCTAGACCCATCATGGTATTGATGTCATTCCCCCTTTTGCCTTCACCAACATTATGGACGCTATTCATCTTTACTTGTCCCATGTTCTTCTGATCAGTGCCTGTTGGAACCTTCATACCCATGTTCTGATTGGGATTTCCTCCAGCCCCATTGTTCCCAACCTTCCGTCCAATTTGTCCATTACCACCATTATTGTTCACTCTAGCATCGTGGTTCCCTCCAGCATCCACAGTAACAATTTTCTTAGACATGTTGGCTGAATTTACTTGCTGTCTGAGCAGACCCAATTGGTTAGCTTTAGCTCGAATAAATCGCAACTCATCCTCTTCATCATCGTCGTCTTCATCACAATCATCCTCGTCATCCCCATTGTCCATAAATGTAGGGAATTTGTGCTGGTTTTTGAAAGCTTCAAGGCCTTTCATTAGACTTTGCTTCTGGTTTTTGTTGTTCTTGTCCACAATGCAATTGGGTTGCTGTTGTTTCTGGTTTTGGTTGGACTTTTGAGACCAAAGCTCTGCATGTTTACCAGACCTTACCAACTTCTTGATCAGAGTGGCAGAGTCTACATTGCCTGAAATTGTGACCTTCTGCTGCTCTGCATCTATGCTTACCGTGTAAACACCTAAACTCAGAAGCAAAATAGAATATCAAAAAACTTGTAAGCGAGTCATGAGATCAAAAGATAGTTAAGAGTATAAAGGAGTAAAAAAACAGAAATTTCAATGTGTCGGTTTAATTTTACTTAGTTGAGTATAAAATGTGTAATATTTGATGTGTTTCCATGAATTTGGAAAAATACACAGCTACCCCAAGTCACCAAAAGCGTATGATGGGGTTTTCATCCCATGAGACCAACCAAACCCGTCCTAGTTAATTGGTTAAAAAAAAATAAAAAAATTCACATTGACTTGCGAATTTTTAGTTTATAACTGCTATGAAGAAGACAACTTTCAAAGTTTGAACCAAAAGCAAGCAACCTAAAAGAGCAAATAGAAACCAAGTGAATACCTTCAATCCTCTGAAGGAGCTTCTTCACTTCCTGTTTACACCCATCACAATGTATGTGCACTTTGAGAACACAAGTCTGCAAAAAAGGAAGTTAAAACAAAAAGACAAAAATAAATTTGCTTTAAGAATGAGTCCACTACCCAACTTCACTGTGACAAGGAAAAATAATGGGAAAAGAAAAAAAAAAAAATTTAAAATTATTAGATATATTTGTAGAAAAAAGAGATACCTGGATCTTGAAGAGCTTAAAGTCTTCATCTTTAGTCATTTCTCCAATGCTGTTTGGAAATAAAGAAGGAGTTTCAGGGGTGGGGGGCTATTTTTTGTTACTCTCTCTCTCTGCACAGAAAAGAAAGAAAAGATGCTACTACTACTAGTGGTGGACAATGTGAGGAGTAGTTTCTTCTTCTTTTCTCCTTCAGTGTTGGGTGTTTTTTGGTTGTAAAAACAGCAAACCAACAAAGAGAGAGAAGTCCAACAGAAAGGGGATGGCGAGAAAGAGAAGAGAGTAAAAGCAAGTAGTTGGGTTGAAACTTGATATTCAGAACACACTACTTAATGGAGAGAAAGAAAGAAAGAAATGGTGTGAAAGTGGGGGTGAGGAGAGGGTTGTGAAATAATGTGATAGTGATGTTAAATGCTAAGAGGAAAACAATAAATAAATAAAAGTGACTTGACACAGCTACTTCTGTGCCACTGCTCTCTCTCTCTCTCTCTGCGACAGTCCCAAACAAACAATCAATCTATAATATTATAGTATCTCAAACAAGGAAGATAAAGTATAATATTATAGTATCTCAAACAAGGAAGATAAAGTAAAAACCTGCCTTCTCTGCTGCTTCACTCTTCTCTCCTCAACTTCCCCAATAGCCTCCGCTTCTTTTTTACTTCTTAAAAGGACCTAACACTCAAAAAGTAACCGTTAGTACCTTGCTCTTTCCTTCCATGTGCCCTGGTGCACCCCCACATCTCGATTATGGGATAGCCTATCATAATGAGTGAAGGGTGGGATGAGCAATGTCAGTCTTCAATTTTTTTTTATTTTTATTTTTCATATAGCCTTTTCAAAATCATATTTTTACGATTAAAATCAATTCTTCTTATATTTTGATTAATTATATATAAGTTTTTAACATAATTTATTTGAAGCCCCCAATTATAAATATGTTTTTACATCTAATTTTTGGATTCTCATTTTTCTCTCCACATTTCATATCTTTTATAATCAATTAAGGGTGGGCATCTCATCCCGCAATTTTTTCCGTCCCAATTTTTTGAGTTCCTTTTGGAATTGATCAACCGCATCCCGACTTAAACTGGGATTGAAAATCTCAATCCTGCCCAATTCATCCCATCCAGAACTTATTTTTTAATATTTATTACTATTAATTTTAATCAAACTACTTTTCTAAAGGAAAATTTATGATGTGTTGAAATTAAATCAAAACATCTATTATTTGAAAATTTACTTGTTTCATTTGGTACTCTTTGTTTAAGTATACTTTTCAATTCGGATATTTTAGATTAAATATAACCGATAAAAATTTATGTTTTTTCACATTTTAGAATAAGCATAAGACAATTATTCTTGTAGAAAATAAAGGTAAATCATGGTTTGAGTTAGTTTTGCACTATGAGTTATATAGTTAGAGAACACTGTTTTTTTTTATAAAGCATGCTGCATATTCATTAGATAACCTGATTAACCCGATTACAAAAACATTGTCCAGCTATGGTTGCTAAATCATGAGCCTCATGGCTGAGGTCTCTAGGAATAAACTTACATACCAATTTGAATTCAAAAGAATGAGAGATTTAATATTACATATAATCGGACGCCACATCCAACAAAAGTTCGTGCGTGTCTCTCCTGTAATAATCCTATCATCATCCAGATCAGTCTGCAACATGAAATGAAGGGCTCCAGAGTCCCCCAACAAAACACTTGTCTTCCAGTTACGGGACTGGATGAGAAGAAGAGTTGTTTTTGCTACCAAACACTCTGCCATGGTACTATCATATACTCTACCTGAAAAAGTATCAACAACTCGTTCCTAAATCTCCCCATGAACATCCATCGCAAAAATATCAAAAGCACACTATCAGAAGGAGAAAACAAGGGATGTGTCTATGACAATTGGGATGGGAGAATGATTATTTCAGGTTTCAACAACCGCTTTGTCCAGAATGTGATGCAAGGATGTTGGTTCCGAGGTGTGATTTGCAGAGTGTGGGGTTTGGAACCATTATTTGTGCCATTTTGACATGTGAGTCGGGTGATATTGAGGAATGACTTCATCGATAATTGGGCTCCACTAAAAATGATTTTATTACACCAAAACCAAATGGCATGCATTACGATTGTAATTTGTGATAGCATTTCTTCCTTGAGAGTTGGGTAAGCGGAAGTTATGCTCCACATAAAATGAAAAATGCTATGGGGCAATTGAAAAGCAATGTTAGTTTTGGCCCACCGGATTGGGATAGGGGAAAGAACCCAGAGTTTCTCAATGAGTTGACAAATAAGAAAATATGTGTGACATCTTCCTTGTGTTGTTTGCAAAAGACGCAACAATCATCAATAGGAACATGTATCCTAGACAAGTTGGTCATGGTTGGGAGGAGGTTTTGGGAGACCTTCCAAATAATAAATAAAGCATTGGCATGGGCTTTAATTCTCCATACCCAGACAATCCTAGTCTGGAAAGTTGAAAAACTTGGATTCCTAGTCGAGGATAAGGACGGTTCCAGATTCTCCATGACAAGAGCTTTTGTAACACTTTTTACAGAAAAAATGCCCCTTTTGTCGAAAGTCCTGATAGGAGAATCAGGGTAGCCGAAAAGTCTGATGACAATATCAAGGATATCCTTGGCCATAGGAAGAGGGAAAAGAGATTGGTTCAACGCCATATTCCAGTGTAAAGGATGGCCTTTAAGATGAATCCAGAGGTCAAAATTTTTACTGATGCACATTGAAGAGATCTGTTGGGAGTAACAGTCTGCCATAATAAGATCCGGTTTGACCCAACAGCTTTTCCACAGATCAATCTCGTTGTCTGATCTTATTTGCCAAAGCATGTATTTTCCATTATACCAAGGGAAATAAGGTTACCTCTCCAGGCAAAGGAAGCAATACTAGGTGATTTAGATAGCTGGAAAATGCTTTTGTTTCTTAAATAAATTGCCTCGAGTTGAAAGGTGCAGGGATTCAAGGGTCGAGAGATGGCTTGCCAAATATTTTTAGCCATCAAAGCCATATTTTTAATTATGGCTGAGGGAAAGACAGCCCCCCAAGATGTTTGGGGAGAATGATGTTGTCCTAAGTACACAGGTGTTTGGCCTTGCCTTCTGAGGTTCCATTCCACCAAAAGTCTCGAGCAAAAGTGTCGATTTTTGTAGTGATGGAGACATAGAGGAGAAAAGTTTTCATTCTATAGACAGGGATTGAATGGATCACCGCCTTGATCATGACTGTTCTCCCAGCTTGGGAAAGGACCTTGGCTTTGGCTTTCCAAGCCGAAAGTTTGGTGTTGATCTTATCTACAAAGAATTGAAAATCTAAAGCCTTCTTTTTGGAGAAGAGAAGAGGAGAGCCCAGATATTTGTATCTAGGATTATATAATTTAGAGCCAATAATCCTAGTGATCATTTTCGCATGTATGGGATGGACATTTGAACTATAGAAAACTGATGATTATCATAATTAACTGTCTGACAGAGCAATACGTGTTTAAGATGTCCTTTACAGAGTGTGCTTCAGAAAATGAGGCACGACAGAAAAGCATTAAATCATTAGCATAAAACAGGTGGCTGATTGAAGGAGAGTGGCATCTGAGATGTATGCCTTTGATCATTTGTTTATCCCAATTAGCCCAGATGTATGCATGTGACCGGCAATAAGTTGGAGAACATTGTTACTAATTGTATCTTATATGAATGATATTTCAACTCTTGCGAAAATGTGCAAAACACATCTAAGGAAGGGCTTCTTCCATCTCTCTTATTCACTTGACAAACTTATTTCCATTGTAAGGTAATCCTCCACAAATTTTATATGATATTTAATGTTGTTATGATGAAAATTATATGTAAATAAATTTGACATTATTGGTGTGCAAGCAATGTAAGATGAAATTCTTTGTTATTTTTCATTAGAGAACTATTTAGTACATGTTCATCATGTACAGTCCCATCTTGATCCCAAACGAACGGGGTGAGGCCCATCCCATCCCGTCCCGTGCCAACCCCTACAATCAACATAAGGCCTCTGTCAAACATCGATTAATTATACCAAGCTCCTAACATAATTATTTGAAGCCATATAATTATTTATAAAACTACAAGTAGGCCCTTATATCTAAATTTTGAATTTCATTTTGCCCTTCACATTTCATACTTTTTACAATCAAAATCAGTATCTCTCAAACATTGATTAATTATTCCTAAGCTCATAATATAATTTATTTGAAGCCCGCAGTTATCTATAAACTATAAATAAACCCTTAGGTAATGTGAGTGTAATTTTTGGTTATAATATTTTAATCCGCGATATATTTTAACCTTTTTAATTAATTAAATTAAAAGTATAAATAATTGTTAAGGTTATTTTTCTTGAAATCCTTAATCAAATCTTCTAAAATTTTGATTTTTATTTATTATTGAATTTTTAGAACAAAATAAAAATATTGAATATATACACACTTAGACACCCTAGTTTTATGTAAAGTTCACCTTTTCTCAGAGTAATGTTTGAGAAAGATGTGGTTATTCACACCACAACTAGTATTACTCATGGACACCACACTCCAAAAACCACCATACCTTTTTTAATGGTTGATTAGATAATCTCTAAGGAGGCAACGACACAATATTTTAGTAAAATAGTGTAGTAGAATCTTAGTGTTGATGCTCTTACTTGAGCCAGGCATAAGGCAGTCATTCAAAGAACTACATTCTTTAAGAAGATACAAGGCTTTGTAGGCATGGTTGTCGATTCGGAGAAGATCTGCTAATTTGTTCGAATAAGAGAAGACCATATGCGCTTGTCATACGTTTCCAACAAAGTGAGGGATCAAACTTCTATAACACGATGAAAGACAATCCAAAAGTGAATTTATAAATTCCATACATAATTCAAAATAAATGAATGGTTGCAACAGTTGACAAACTTAGCAAGATCAAGTGAATTACGTTGTGTGTCCCCAAAACCGAAGTTGAATGTTCTATTTTTGTTCCTGCATGATCTATTTTGAGTAACTCATTGCTATTTAGACCACCCACAGCTATTGTTGAACCTTCCAAATTAAGTGTATCCGCTATATCTGTAGAAAGAATAGATGCATAGCATCTTCTTCGTATATTTGGCAGAAGCATCAAATGTTCTCCATGGGAACATGGAGCTTTACAAGTTTAGTTATAGTTGGAAGGATGTCCTGGCTGATCTTCCAAAGTAGGTGAAGAGCATTTGGCGGGGCTTTAATACGCCAAATATCTTTAACCAAGGTCAGGAGAAGACAGAGGGGAGTATCCTCAGAAGTAGAGGTGTCATGGTGAACTTCAACTCTCTTGGACGTGGCATTTATCAAATGAAATTCCTCAACGGTGGTAAACATTGGCTTTAAATTTCACAATCGCCTCGTGATACACAGTTTTGGTCAAGTTGATCTCGAATAAGCCTTTCATCTCATAAATACCAACAACAATTCTCACAACATTTTGTCGTGTGAAAAAACCCCGACGTTCAAGAGCTGAATCCTCACTTTAGGGTCTAATGCCCTCTAATTATATCCTCCGAGAATCCTAGGGGTTCCCATGTGTTAATTTTTTTAAAAAAGGTGGTCTTTGACATGGCATTGAACACTGTCAAATTTGTGACTCAGCTTTATCATTGTTGGTCGCTTGACTTGGTCAACTTTCACTAACCAACCTATATGCCACCCCAAATTGGATAATTATTATGCCTTCATGCCACTTTCATGAAATTTCATTGGTCCAAGCTTTAATATCTAATCATGGAAATTGTATATGGGAACGGTTTTGAATTATTACATTTATTTTTGGCAACAACTACTCCACACCATCATATGTGTTGTCCCACACCACCATGTACTCAAGCTCGTCAAAGCATGAAAATTGTAGTACTCTGAGTTATCTAATAAACACAATTTGTATCACTTGAAATTGTTTTGAAATGAGCAAGTTATGCTCATTTTACTAAAGTCGTGCAAATCTGTTAAAAAAAAGTTTGTTTTCACACATTCGCCCAGACCTATGCAAGGATAAGCCTAAACCTCACCTAGATCAGTGCAAAATTTTCCAAACCCTTGCCTGGGCCAATGCGAGTTTTAGGCTTATCCTCGCATAGGTCTGGGCGAAAGGGTGAAAACAGATTTTTTTTTTTCGGACAAATTTACACGACTTTAGTAAAATAACCATAACTTTCTCATTTCAAAACATTTTCAAGTGATTCAAATTGTGTTTATTAAAAAACTCATAGTACTTGATTACGCCCAAACAATACACGCGGTCAATTGCAGTAAAGAATGGGGTGTCGATCCCACGAGGAAAAACGATCTACAAAATAAGGTTAAGGAAGACAAACTATGCGAAACTAAAATAAATTCTAACAAATTTAAAATACGGAATTGAATTTAATTTAATGAAAACTAAGTTTGAGAAAATCACAAGGTTCCAAGAATCCCTCCTAGACTTCACACGCCAACTAGTATTGATTCGCTATGATGACTCAACTACGTGTTTCACATCCCAAACGACGTAATCGGAAAAATAATCTTTTAATCATTAATATACCCTAATGTAAATGAATTTAAGATTTCACTTCTTCTAAGAAAACACAAAGGTTTGTCATATGTGATATCTTAAACTTACGATATATCCGGAGACAATACCGTAATAAATGATGATCACATATAACCAACCTACCGGAATCAATTAATTCTTAAACATTCCACACATAAGAAAAGCGTGACTAAGCTTATATGGAGAAGTAAAAATAATCACCGGAGTACTAAAAATCTACGAAGAAATCTATGGAATCTCTGTCACTAAAATAACATACATTTCTATATTAAATAAAAGTGAGAATCATCAAACATCATTATTCATCGTGAACACTTAAAGCGAATCAATTACTAATTTAGTGCGTTACATCTAGGAGTTCACCTCTTCACCTTGCGTGGGGTTTAGTGACTCATGGTGGTGGTAGTCACAGCATCACTAGAGGGAGAATCCATCACTTCCTGTACGCGCACGAATCCCGAGAAAAAGAGCTAAATAGGCTCTGTGGTGGCTCTTACAGGTTCTCGGGTGTAAATAGCCTTAACTGTTTTTTCAAAACTGAAAAACAGTTTCTTTCTCCCGCGCGAATTCGCCGCAGAGCAGCTCCTTCGTCTTCTCCAGCGCGACGCGTCTGCTCCGCCGCTTCTGCTTCGCTCCTCGCGAGTGTCTTCTCCTCTCGACCGAGTCCTGTACCTGCAAGAACAGAGAGAGAGAGTGAACATTGGGATAACAACCAAAAACCCGAAGGGGGACGAGGAACAGGGGGCGAACTCCCTGTTTCGCGGTGGTGTTGATTCTGTCACTGTGGTGGTGGTGGTTTGTGTGGTCTGTTTCGGCGGTGGTCGAGAGAGAGAGGATTGGAGGAGGGAGAAACCGTGGAGAAGAGAGAAAGCGGCAAGAGGGCGAGGAACAGGGAGCGAAACAGGGAGGTGCCCTGTTTCGCGGCAGTGTTGTGCGCGCGCGGTGGCGATGGTATTCGAGTGATGGTGGCGATGAGAGCGATGGAGGGAGATGGTGGTGGCGGCTGTGTTCTGAACAGAGAGAACGGTGGCCTGTTCGGTGGCGAGGTGGTGGTTTGTAGCGTGAAACAGGGTGGTTAGTGACGGTGGTGACGACGGTGGCTGGTTAGTGGCGAGAGACACAGGGCTCTGCCTTGGTGGAGGTGGTGATGGTGGCTGTGAGAGAGAGGCAGAAAAACGTGGTAGAGAAGAGGAGTGGAGGAGAAGGCAACAGAGAAACCTAAATAGGGTTTCCCTATTTCCTTGTTAGGCTGGGTTTAGGATTATAGCTTTCTGGGCTTAGGCTTGAGCTTGGGTTTGAGCTCGGTTAAAGTAAGCTGGGTTAGGCTTAGATGTGTGAACCACTCTTTTGTACCACCGCTAGAATCGACGAATCAATCATTTTCTCAAATTTGTCGCCTTAATGCACTTTTATCGTTCACACGCGCAGATTCCTACAAAAACATAAAAATTGAAATAATTAGAATAAAATATATTAATTGAAGCACTAACATATATAAATTAAGGGCTATAATTTGTAATAATTACATGTATATCAAATACCCCCAAACCTATATTTTGCTAGTCCTCGAGCAAAACAAAATAAAGAATAAAATCCTAACTCACTTTCGTAGGAATCACGGTTGCACTTACCTTAACGTGCAACAAGGCTTTAAACCTCTAGATTACCTCTAGAGGACGAGTTATAGTCTCGTGAGGGTTTCCAGAAATGCTACCCCCAAACATTACTGACTCAATAAAACAAAATCTATTTTCTAAAAACATAATGCAAAAGTGTGAGCATTCTTCTTTATTTTCTTTAGAGTAATTTTCTAATTGCTTAGCATTCGAGAAAAACAACAAACTAAAACTGTCACAAAGGTATATCAATAGAGTACAACAATTTAATAGTATCTAAAGGTTAAGTGAATTTCATAATCATTCTCAACTCGAAATGTGTGTGTGAGGAGCCTTATCAACATAACTCTTCATCTCATAGTAAAGATGTGACAAGAAAACCTTTAGAAAAGACGTTTCGACTACAACTCTCTCATGTCGCTCAAAAATGAAACGCTCAGAGATTGGGCACTCAGTTTATATGTGAGGAAAAGAATATATTATGGAAAATGCAAACGTCTCACATATAATTATCATGAAAAACGGAATTTTCAAAGAGTGAAATGAATATGATCTCATGGACCGGAATATTGATTACTTTTGAGAATGTTGAATCAAACACCATAGTTCTTGCCTATTCAATCTCCACATCTATTAAGCTAACTTTCACTTAAGATCAATCAGGTCTTTACTAGGTTGTATTGGGGCTTGGATTATGGCAAACAATAATGGACAAAAGGATACAAAGATTTTCTGAGAATGGATACACCCTTGAACAAAACACATAGAGCATTGAAGAACAAATCAATGTTGTACACCATTAACTTTTTCTTCATTATTTTCTTCTTCAATCACTTTTTTTTTTTTTTTTTTTTTTTTTTTTGAAATACTTTTCCCCATTGATACAATCCAACACTTTTACTTCGAGGGCGCATGAAATATCCTTTTTTTTATTTTTTTTTTTATTTGCCCATTCCATAAATATATCTCACCGGATACATTCTCAGAAAATTGGGTAAGGATAAAATAATAGAGGTATTACTCCTTGATTGGAGTAGGTATTGGGAATGGGGATCACAAAGAAAAGGCTATCTAAAGGCTCAAACGGCTGCAAATGGATATTTATTATTGGGTAGGCTAAAAGGTTAAAAATGGTTTAAAGAAAGAAATGCCTATATCACTTCATAAGTTCTAGTTAGTACTAGGACATCTCAACTAAATAGAGCAAGAAGTTCTAGTGTAAAGATTCAATTTTTATGTCATTCTTAAAGTACTTAATAAGAAAATCAAGAATAATGAGATCATCAACGAAATAGTGCGGACTCAAGAAAAATCAGAGTGTAATTAATAACCCTCAAGAAATAAAGAATGACTCAAAACTCACAAGGGTTAAGTCTCCACTATTATTCTAAGATTTTCTAGTTCAATACCTCACTAATCAACTTCAAATCATGTTGACTTGGCTTATAGTGCATGAATAGTCGAGTTGAAAAGTCTCACGAAATACATCTAACATAAGGATAATATCAAATATCATGTTTTCCACTAATATAACTATGTGACACATGCTAGTATGTGTTTTCTCAAAATTAAAGGCAACAAAATCATTCTCTAAAATTGAAGAGAACTCAAAACCTCTTTTTTTTTTTTTTTTTTTTTTTATTATTATTATTTTATTCACCAAGAGTTCGGATTTCAAATGCATTTTCAAGAAGATTTTACACAATTACCATAATCATCTAAGTATTCAATGGAGATTGAGTAGAACACAAAAATGACTCGGTTTAATTGTAAAATACCTTTTAAACTCAAAGATTTTTGAAAATTGCATAAAAAATCTAATAAACCACACCCCCAAACCTAAACCAAACATTGTCCTCAATGTATAAAATAATAATCATGACAAAGCAAGGCAAAAGAAAAGAGGAGGGTTATAGTGATATTACCATGGTGAAGCTTTTTACCAATTTCGATGAAATCTTCCACCAGTGAACGCTCAGAAATATAAGAATCATGGAGTTATCATTAGAAATCGATAAAATGCAGACTCGACATTAACAAAGAAAACAAAAAAAAAAGCAAGTTGTAAGTCAAAACTGTTATGGAGCTAACGAGTATGAGTGAAACACAACTAAATAGGGTACTCGAAAATCAATCCAAACTAACAGCAAAGACACACAACTAAGGCTAGGCTGCCTCCTAGGAGCGCTTGGTTTAACGTCTTCAGCCCGACATATATTCTCCCTCATGAAAGATATACCATGAAGTGACGAGGAAGAACATAAAGAACATTCACCTCCAAACCTAGTCTATGATATAAGCGAGTCAAAAGGGTTAAGGAATCGTATACCAACAACCTGAAAAGTTGAGGATCAGTCCACTCAAAAATAGCAACCACCTGATGTTTCCTCTTGATAGTGCATAGATCCTTGATGACCCTCGCATAAGTTGGTACCTGTTTAATCACATGCAGCAAAGGTAAGTTAATTTTAACTTGTTTCAATGGTTCTAGAATCTCACCATGCATTTCCGATTTCTTTCCAGTAGGTCGTAGTGCTTGAGGAAAATGAACTGATACTGGAATGTTCTTGTTGGGCTCATCCTCAGGGATGCTCTCCTTTGCACATGGGGAGGTGCTTATAGTTGTGGACGAGCTTGACCCATCTAAAATCTTATCACTCTGAGTAGTAATGGCATTAATCTCTATGACATTCTGAGAGTCTGAAGTAGAGGTTTGTGCCATAAGTTGGCCCTTCGGATTTGCTTGAGGCTGTGACGGAAATTGGCCCCGAGCTTGTACTGTTAATGAACTTGTCAGCTTGGTTATTTGGCTTTTTATCTCCTTGTTCTCCTCTGCCAACTGTGTCAATGCAACCTCAAATTTTTGATTAGTTTTACCTTGTGCCTCTATAAATGCATGCAATGTGTCTGATAAGGAACTTCTGTTAGATTGTGCATTGTATGGTGGTGCAGGGTATGATCTAGGTGGTTGTGCCTGTGAGTGTGTAGGTGGGTCGGCCTCGGACCTCCAACTAAAGTTAGGGTGATCTCTCCAGCCAGAATTGTAAGTGTTAGAGAATGGTGAATAAGGCTTCTTGTACATCCCTAAGGCGTTACATTGTTCCTCATAAACCCCTCTCATCTCAGTCAAGGTTGGGCAATCCTGTATTAAGTGTTCAACTCCCCCGCATATAAAACATGTGTCCTGTAGCTCAACTCTGGCAACAGTATGTGTGGGCTTACCATCCTTGGTCTTAAGTGCTTCTAACTCCCTAGTTACTCTATCAAGTTGGGCTCTAAGGCTATCCTCTTCCCTAAGTTGGTAAACTCCAGCTGGGCGTGTTCTATCTGTGCTCTCAGTAGCATTTGGACCAGTCCAAGTGTGGGACTTTTCAGCTAAGTCATTCAGGTACTCAATGGCCTCATCAGGGTCTTTTTGCAAAAACTCTCCATTACACATCATCTCAACGAACTGACGTTCTCTACTGGTGAGCCCCTCATAAAAATAACTGACTAAGCGCCAACTCTCATACCCATGGTGTGGGCATGTATTCAAGAGATCCTTGAACCTTTCCCATACTTGATATAATGTCTCGCTATTCTTTTGGGTGAAGGTAGAAATTTGTCTCTTTAGACCGTTGGTTTTGTGGTGAGAAAAGTATTTATTAAAAAATGTTTGGGTCATCTCCTCCCACGAACCTAAGTGGTCTCTATTCCAACTCACACCCCCAATGTTTTTTTTTTTTTTTTTTTTTTTTAGAAATAAAATAAAATTAAAAATTAAGATGGATCTAAAACCTAAAATAGAATAAAATAAAATAAAATGAAAAATGAGCAAGAAAGATAATACCCGAAACCTTCTTTGTAGGATGACGCTTGTTCCCCGGCAACGGCGCCAAAATTTGATTACGCCCAAACAATACACGCGGTCAATTGCAGTAAAGAATGGGGTGTCGATCCCACGAGGAAAAACGATCTACAAAATAAGGTTAAGGAAGACAAACTATGCGAAACTAAAATAAATTCTAACAAATTTAAAATACGGAATTGAATTTAATTTAATGAAAACTAAGTTTGAGAAAATCACAAGGTTCCAAGAATCCCTCCTAGACTTCACACGCCAACTAGTATTGATTCGCTATGATGACTCAACTACGTGTTTCACATCCCAAACGACGTAATCGGAAAAATAATCTTTTAATCATTAATATACCCTAATGTAAATGAATTTAAGATTTCACTTCTTCTAAGAAAACACAAAGGTTTGTCATATGTGATATCTTAAACTTACGATATATCCGGAGACAATACCGTAATAAATGACGATCACATATAACCAACCTACCGGAATCAATTAATTCTTAAACATTCCACACATAAGAAAAGCGTGACTAAGCTTATATGGAGAAGTAAAAATAATCACCGGAGTACTAAAAATCTACGAAGAAATCTATGGAATCTCTGTCACTAAAATAACATACATTTCTATATTAAATAAAAGTGAGAATCATCAAACATCATTATTCATCGTGAACACTTAAAGCGAATCAATTACTAATTTAGTGCGTTACATCTAGGAGTTCACCTCTTCACCTTGCGTGGGGTTTAGTGACTCATGGTGGTGGTAGTCACAGCATCACTAGAGGGAGAATCCATCACTTCCTGTACGCGCACGAATCCCGAGAAAAAGAGCTAAATAGGCTCTGTGGTGGCTCTTACAGGTTCTCGGGTGTAAATAGCCTTAACTGTTTTTTCAAAACTGAAAAACAGTTTCTTTCTCCCGCGCGAATTCGCCGCAGAGCAGCTCCTTCGTCTTCTCCAGCGCGACGCGTCTGCTCCGCCGCTTCTGCTTCGCTCCTCGCGAGTGTCTTCTCCTCTCGACCGAGTCCTGTACCTGCAAGAACAGAGAGAGAGAGTGAACAGTGGGATAACAACCAAAAACCCGAAGGGGGACGAGGAACAGGGGGCGAACTCCCTGTTTCGCGGTGGTGTTGATTCTGTCACTGTGGTGGTGGTGGTTTGTGTGGTCTGTTTCGGCGGTGGTCGAGAGAGAGAGGATTGGAGGAGGGAGAAACCGTGGAGAAGAGAGAAAGCGGCAAGAGGGCGAGGAACAGGGAGCGAAACAGGGAGGTGCCCTGTTTCGCGGCAGTGTTGTGCGCGCGCGGTGGCGATGGTATTCGAGTGATGGTGGCGATGAGAGCGATGGAGGGAGATGGTGGTGGCGGCTGTGTTCTGAACAGAGAGAACGGTGGCCTGTTCGGTGGCGAGGTGGTGGTTTGTAGCGTGAAACAGGGTGGTTAGTGACGGTGGTGACGACGGTGGCTGGTTAGTGGCGAGAGACACAGGGCTCTGCCTTGGTGGAGGTGGTGATGGTGGCTGTGAGAGAGAGGCAGAAAAACGTGGTAGAGAAGAGGAGTGGAGGAGAAGGCAACAGAGAAACCTAAATAGGGTTTCCCTATTTCCTTGTTAGGCTGGGTTTAGGATTATAGCTTTCTGGGCTTAGGCTTGAGCTTGGGTTTGAGCTCGGTTAAAGTAAGCTGGGTTAGGCTTAGATGTGTGAACCACTCTTTTGTACCACCGCTAGAATCGACGAATCAATCATTTTCTCAAATTTGTCGCCTTAATGCACTTTTATCGTTCACACGCGCAGATTCCTACAAAAACATAAAAATTGAAATAATTAGAATAAAATATATTAATTGAAGCACTAACATATATAAATTAAGGGCTATAATTTGTAATAATTACATGTATATCAGTACTACAATTTTTATGTTATGATGAGATTGATAATTAGTCTCGATCAAGCATATAAGTTAGCCGAAAGTCAGGGACACTACCTCACTTTCATTGTGAGACATATTTGCGCTACTTTAGTAAAATGACCATGACTTGCTCATTTCAAAACATTTTCAGGTAATTCAAATTGTGTTTATTAGATAAATCAGAGTACTACAAAATTTGTGTTTTAATGTGCTTGAGAATCGATCTCAATTGAGAGTTTAAATTGGTCGAAAGTTACCTTATTTTTATGTTACTATTTTTTTCAATAGGTGGTGAAGCAATCAAATGGGTGAGAGAGTGGAGCCGGTGGTGAAACAATCCAACCAATCGAATAGGGGATAGAGTGGAGCAGCAAGAGAAGGGGGGAGAACTACCGAACCAATTGAATGGGGGAGAGAGTGGAGCAGAGAGGGAAGATTCAATTAGGGTAGAGAGGTAAGAATTCAATTTTTAATGGGGGAGATAGTGGATGCCTGTTTATATTCGTGGCGTGGTGGAGCAGTGGTGGTGTAGGAAATAAAGCAGGTGGTGTGGGAGAGTGTAAAGGTGTGAGACAACATATATGGTGGTGTGGAGTAGTCATTGCCTTTATTTTTCTCTTCACATAACATGTGTACTTTATCATGTGCTGTGGTGTTTTCTATCAAAAATACTTGAAAACCAGGATTTGGAAACATGGTGGCATGTCACAATCTGGGACGACAATGTATTCTTCAAGATATGTGTAAGCATCCTCAGATTGTGACATGTCACCCTGGTTGTAAAACCCGGTTCCCTAGCCAAGTTCGTTCTTTTTTGTCTCTTTCTAGAAATGTGCTCAAACCTTCTTTCTCCGACTCTTGGAAACACTGACACTTCTCATTTGCATGAACATATTTTTAATGTACAACACATGCACTCACAAATGCTAGTAAAAATAAACATGAAGAGTGAAGAGTAGGATATCTATAATTACCCAAGATGTATAAGTTACAATGCATAAAAACTTTACATATGCCCAAAATATATAAGCAAATGCATAAAGTTATATAACTTGTTTGTGTGGATGGTCTTTCGTGGGTGATCTGGCCCAAAAGACATGAACATTGACCATGTTGAATTCAAACATGTGGGGCTCTAGATTATTAAGGCCATCGGTTGTTATTAAAATGGACATGATCATAAGATGAATTTATAGTTATAGATATTGTATTAGATCATTCACAATAAGAAAGAGGCTAGAAAACCCTCCCTACATTACTTTAGAATATTTTTCAATGAGGTGGCACCGCGAAGAGAAGTTTTCAAATTGAGGTATCCGTAATAGAAAAAGGCATAGAGGAATACTCTATTTTTTCCGTTTATTATTGGTCATTGGATGTTATTCAAATGGTTCTAGATCATAGTCCATGAGCATAGTGACTAGGTGTCCGTGTAACTCACAGTGCACGCTAGGGGTGGGCATCCAATCCCGATCCCGTTCTGACCCGCCCCGATTTTTTCAGGTCCTTTTAGGATTGATCAAACTCATCTCGATCCCGTTCCGCCCTGATCTAGAGTGGGATGGAGATTTTTAATCCCGCCCATCCCGAACTTATTATTATCAATTTTAATCAAACTAATCTTATAAAAGAAAGTTTAGGATGTGTTGAAATCAAATCAAAATATTGTTCGAAAACTTGTTTGATTTTGTACTCTTTGTTTAGATAGAAACTTCAGTTTGAATATTTTAGGTCAAATATAACTCATGAAAATTTATGTTTTTTTTTCACATTTTAGATTGGTTATAGGATAATTATTCTTGTAGAAAATAAAGGCAAATGATGGTTTGTTTAGTTTTGCACTATGAGTTATGTAGTTGGAAATTTGGTCAATGAACAATATTTTTCATTTTTGAACCTATATTAAGACAACTTAAGAATTAATATCATTAATAAAAGATACAGTTAGGAGCAATGTGAAATAAAATTTTATATGACATTTATATTGCTACGATGAAAGTTATATGTACATAAATTAGACATTGGTGTATGAGCAATGAGATATGAAATTTTTTGTTATTCTTCATTGTAAGACTATTTAGTACATACTTATCACGTCCCGTCTCGAACCTGTTTGGGATGGGACGAGGTCGGGATGAGGTTTATCCCATCCTGATCCCGAACGAACGAGATGGGATAGGGATGAGGTCCATCACGTCCCATGCCCACCCCTAGCGCACACCCTAGTCATTTGGCACAAAGACTTCTTTTCAATCCCTCTCTAGACCCTTTTTGCAAGCAAGCATTTTAGTAGGAAAGGCCTTGCATATGCAATAGAATTGCTAGTGGGGGAGCTTTTGGACTTGAGTTCTTATGGTCTTCCTAGTGTCATCTAAATCTTACAGTTGTTTATTGTGGGTGTTCTTTTTTGTTGTTGAAGTATATAGCATAGATTAATAAGACCGGTTACAATAAAGATGTCATGTTGCTGTAGGTAAGTTATGAGCCTCGAAGTTGAGGTTTCTAGTAATAAAATTATAGAACAAGAAACTGTGAATAATAAGTAAGCTCTGAACACTACTAATAAGGAACGCCACATCCAACACATGGTCGTCGAATGTTTCTACTGGTCTTATTGAAAAATGGTGTGGTGCATCTCGGAGTCGCCCAAAAGAAATCATGTCCTCCACTGTCTAGCCTGGATAAGCATAAGAGCCGCCTTTGCCATGTAGCATTCCACCATAGTGTTATTCAATACTTTCCCTGAGTCAGACAGGCTATTCGAGCAAGAACCGTACCAAGGATCGTCACCGCCAAAATCCCTATAGTTCCCAATTTTGATGAGTCAAAGAACTAGCATCATAAGTAATTTTAATCATGTTTGGATCCATCGTAAGGGGAAGGGGTTTAAGCTGAAGAAATCTTGCATTAAGTCTGTGGTGTCTAACTGACTGTAATTGAGTCTGAATCAACTCCTTTCAGATGGTTTCTGCCTAAAAAAGGGGACCAAAAGTAGGAATGGGAAACACCCGCTCCATGATAGGAATTGATATGTTGTCTGTTGAAGTAGTTTCCAGGATGTGGTGAATGGTCACCAGATTCTCTGATTCAATAGTGGTCATTGAACCAGATTGGTTTGGTTGGGTGGGGATTCTGTTGAATCATTGGCATTGAGTGCAGTGGAAGGAAGTAAGGAACGTCTGCATACAAAATTTACTCATGTTAAAAATAATTCTGTTACAAATCTGCTAGATAATATAGAGAACAACCCTAAATTGGGAGAGCATCGCATCTGTTGCCATCGTAATGGCCTTGGCTATGTCCCACGAGAAAGAAAAAAATCTCCTAGTGGAGAGAGAATTGAAATTGGACTTATGCCAATCAATTGGCAGGGGGGAAATGTGCCAAGTTTAATCATGACCGGACATAGAAAAAAGAAGTGAGTGACACGTTCCATATCATTCTGGCAAAAGATGCAACAGTCATCAACTAGCGTGTGAAGTCTAGCCAATTTGGTCATGGTGGGGAGAATTCTTGACTAATTTTTTAGATAAGGAAAAAGGCTCAAGTAGGGGCTTTGACTTTCCATAACTATCTATAATGTTTGGCTCAAAAATCTAGAATGAGCATTGGAAGTGGAGCTTTCAAGTTAATCGTGACCAAAAGCTCGAGTAACACTTTTAACAAAAAAAAAAAAACCTTTTTGCCGAACAGCCAGATGAGTTTGTCAAGAGTTAGAAATTGTCTGATAGGGATATCCATAATGTCCCTAGCCACCAAACCAGGAAACAGGGACAAGGTTAAATTTGTGTTCCACTGAGGCCCTTGGCTTAAGGAGGGAAACTAGATATCAGCACTACAACAAAAGTGGTTATCAATAGCACAAGAGCATAGCGGTTTTAACAATTGTGCTATTAAAAACCCTTTTAATTTCGTTACCTTAATTTGAAAACACAAAAACAGCGAGCGGGAGAGCGAAAGTGATTCCGCGCGTTTTTGGCCCACGATTTCATCTCCTCCCTCAAACGCAACTCTCCCTCACACAAACGCAACGCAGCCCTCACAAACTCAGCTCTCCCACCTCGCCTCTCCTCTCGCCGTCACCTCGCCTCGCCTGATTTCTCTCGCTCTTCTCTCGCCATCACCTCTCCTCTCACCGTCACCCGATACTTTCCTCAGACTCTGAGAAGAAGGGTCTTTCTTCTTTCTTCTTCTCTCGCCATCTGCCCCTTTTCTTCACAACATCCTTCGTCTCCTCTGCCTCTTTTCTTCTTCTTCACTCTCTTCAGGCGAGCAAAGCAGAGAAGGTTTGATCTAGGGTTTTGGAGGTTTGGGGTTTACTGATTCTACTAAGTTGGGGTCGGGGAGTCACCGACTCACCAATGAATCTCAATTCATCAGATTCAAGTAAAGTTTTAACTTTTATGCCTTTTTCTGTTACAACATTGACACAACACAAAGCTCCCCTTTTAATAAGTCTGCTGTGTTCATATCTTTGAAGTGGGGTTCTGTTGATTTTGGTTCTGAAATGAAAAAAATGTCTCTTTTTGTTCTTATTCAAGTCTCCATTCTTGGTGTTCTGCTGCATGGTGGACTTTTTGCAAGTGCTGCTCATAGTGCAGATGGATCCGAGCAATGGGGTTATGTCAGAGTTCGACCAAGTGAGTTTTAATGCCTCAAAGATTTGATCTTTATTGGTTTTTAGTTTTCCATTATTGAAACTTGTTTGATTTGGTTTTTTTCTGTTTTTTGTAGAAGCACACATGTTTTGGTGGTTGTATAGAAGCCCAAACAGAGTTGAAGATGCTAGTAAACCATGGCCGATTATTTTGTGGTTGCAAGGAGGACCTGTGAGTGCAATTGTTCAATTCACAAACATTTTAATGAGTTTATGAGAACCCCATTTTCATTTTGATCTGAAAATGGTGTTTTTTTGCTGAGACTATAGGGTGCTTCAGGAGTTGGGATTGGAAACTTTGAAGAAGTTGGTCCATTGGATACTGATTTGAAGGCCAGAAATTCAACTTGGTTGCAAAAAGCTGATCTCTTGTTTGTGGTAAGTGCATTCAATTGATGTTAAATTCTAATATTTTCTATATAAATCTTGATTTAGATATGAAATGTGATTGAAAAATGAGAATTTTTTTCTCCATTCATTCTGTGTAAATCTTCAAATTTAACCATGAAATGGGGTGTTTGTAATAATGTGTTGTTCCTTAATCTTTACAAGTTTTTTGTTCTACTTAAATTATGGAATGAAATTGAAAGATGGGATTTTTAAATTTATTTTTGTTCTTGTTCTTGAATATTTTTTTTTTTGGTGTGAAATTTCGGATAATCCTGTAGGGTCAGGGTTCAGTTATGTGGAGGATAAGAATGCATATGTGAAAACCGACGAAGAGGCAGCAACTGATTTAACTACCTTATTGCAAGAGATCTTCAATAGGAATGAGAGCCTACAAAAGAGTCCTCTTTACATTATTGCAGAGTCTTATGGTGGAAAATATGTTGTTACTCTTGCATTATCGGTTCTAAAAGCGATCGAAGCTTGCAAATTGAAGCTCAAACTTGGAGGTAATCTCTTGTGCTAAGTTCAATAGAATCAGTTTTAATGTAGAAAACCCCTTAAGTGTGTTTATAATCTTATCGATCAATATGTCAAGTATAGTGTAAATTAGATTTTGATTGCAAGTAGGATTGATATCTGAGACACTGGAGAATACCCATTTTTGTTTATTGAATCTCGACTGAATTGTCTATGGTTCAAGTAGTTTGAATTGCAGTTTGGGAGTCAAATGGAATTGGATTGATGAGATCTTTAATTTCACATTTTCAATCAGGAGTTGCTTTGGGAGATAGTTGGATTTCGCCAGAAGATTTTGTGGTGAGTAGTAATTTTTCAATCAAGCATTCTTATTTCGTGCATCGGCTTTGGCGTTACATTTACTATTAGTTGCTTCTAAGTTTCATCTTGCTTCAGATTATGGATACTAGACTTGTTTTCAAACTACAGTTCTCATGGGGGCCACTTCTCATGGATGTATCACGGCTCGATGAAAATGGCCTTGGAAAATCTAATAGGTCAAAAGTTTCAATCAAATTTTCTGCAAATTTAATCAAAATATCTGTTTGATTGACAAACTTTGAGTTATCTAACATACCCCATTTTATAAAACAGTTTAGCGGAACAAATCAAGTAACAAATTGAGGGTGGACATTATGAAGATGTGATGAACTCATGGAGTGCACTTGAGAATGTTATTAGTGACATGAAAACTACACATTCCATAAATGGATTGAAAATTGAATAATGTGGATCGACAACTAGCATTCCTCAATAAGCTAAAATATCGAAAGTGACTATCGAATGGTTGGTCTACTTTTGTTTTTGTTATAATAAATGACTTTTTCCGGTTGTTTTTTTATGTAGCTTGATCTGATATGAGCGACCAAGGGAACTGAAGCATGGATTGAGAAGTTCAAGTAAATGTAATGAATCTTGTAACGAATCTTTAACTTAACTTTCCCTTTAACTTAACTTTCTGCCTCGTATCAGTTAAGTGGTAAGCTAGTATCATTTGAGGAAACTGTAATGAATCTTGTAGAAAGCTCTTATGAACTTTTTTCTTTCTTTTTTTTTTTTTTTTTTTCATATTGAGTGTTATTGATAATGGTGAATTGGTTTTCTTATTGTGGGAGTATCTTCAGGGACGAGCTCTATCCAATGCTATAGGAAATCTCAACATTCGAGATGCGTATGCTGATGCTTTAAACAAATTGGGACATCAGCTTGAAAACATCACTCACCAGGTACATTCAAAACCCATAGCATAGGATTCCATGCAACCAAACATACCCTTAGTTCCTTACTTTCCATGTATTTTCTTATGAAAATTATGAACAGTTCAATAACAATTAATAATGTAGATTCCATGTACTACGCAAACTGAAACTTTTCTCCAATTGAAATCATGCTGAATTGGAGCCAAATCTATGTTAAATAGGATGTGGAGAATCACAGGTTTTGTGTTATGTTAATGTTGACAAACACTTGTACTTCTCTTTATCCGTTTCCTCATACTGGAATTATGAACAAACATGACTTGTTTCTATTGCTAATTGAAGTGTAAGGTCAATATTAATATAATGGTTAATGCCTTATAGGAGAAAGATGTTGCGCTCGAAAATGGTGGCGGGTTGGGAAGGTTAGCATCATGTTTTCTTGAGTCCATGGCAACATTAAACTTGCCTGCATGGGGTTATGGTTTGCGGTACAGATATGGACTTTTTAAGCAAAAAGTCGCCAAGGAGGGACAAGAAGAAATTGCTGGACTGGCTAGAGGTTTGGTTTAGCTGAAATCATTGAATATTCGTATTCTTCCTCGTTTGTTTGTGACTTCAATTGGTAATCAGTAATCTGTATGGTGCAGAAATTCAGCCCCTGGGAAGTTGTCAGGCATGATGTCATATTCAGAGTCAGATTCTTTGGTCAAGTCGAGGTCAATCCCTCAGGATGGTGAGTGTTAATTTTTTATGATGTTGTGTAATTGAATATATATATTTTTTAATTATTTAGTAAAGAACTAGAAGGATACTCCTAGATTGGTATGTTATCTTGGATCCATGTTTTTGCTCTCTTTTTCTTAATGTCAGTGAAACTCATCAAATGTCAGAACCTTAACAGTTAACACTATCCTTTTATTTTTCACAGTCGAAAATGGGTTGGGGGAGAAGTTCTTCAAGCACTGGCTTATGATGTGCCTATTCCAGGATACAAGACCAAGAACACAATAAGTCTTCATGTCTTTAGGAAGCAAAAGCTGGCAGTCAGGATTTTGACTTATTTCAGTTCAATGATGGACAATATGAAGCTGCTGCCCAGCTTCATTCAAGAGCAGCAGGTTGGTTATCTGGTGGAAAACCAGTTATCTACCTCCTAATCAGTGTGAAGTGTTCATTTTTTTTGTCACATATATTAAAGTTAAAAATGGTCTAATAAGAACTAGTAGTAATGCTTAAGGCTATTCAGTTACTTCTTTCTGATTTTGATGATTACATTGTAACAATGTGTTGTTTAGGCTAATTCTAGTGTTAAACAATTTATTTGCTTCTCAAGGAAATGAATGTAGCATCTTTTCCGCATTTGATTGTGTTTGTCTGTGTGTGTATGTCATTTGATTCCCTAACGGATATTCATCAATTTGTGCTGTTGCAGATATGTGCAGTTCTGTATCCTGGTGATGCTACAGAAGATGGAAAGCTTCTGAGTCTAAAGCAACAATTTTTCCTTTGCAGTGCCTCGTTTCAGGTACATCCCCCGTAACCTACTCTATAAATTCCGGATACGCAAACTTTATTCTCAACTCACAACATTCTATTCCTAAATTTCCAAACACTTGAACTGCAAATGCTAAAATTTATTAGAAATAATATAATCAAATTCACCATAGAGTGAAGGTAATTGTTAAGTGTGAAAGTTTCTGAGTAATAATGCAGTTACAGTCAGTGTATCATGTGAAAATATCTTCATAATCCAGAAATTCCTCTTGATGGACTAGCTTCAGGTGAGGTATGAACCAACTTTAGATCATGACCTGCCTAATTATGCATGAGCATGTCATATGATGATCTGTTGGTTAATAATGTAGTTCTCTGCCAGATTAAGGTTATATACAATCATGCATTCATAATTTATCCTACTTTCTCTGGAGAGAGTTGCTTGTAACAAATTGCTCTTTGTTTGCTCTTTCATGTATTTTCTTTCCGTTTTCCATATTTAATCATCGGAAAGTGTTTATTTCACTTCAATTCAATATTTTGAAGTACTCTTCACTTGTTTCAGGCCATAAGTATGGTAAAGAAGACACCGGCTTACAAGAATAGATTACGGGCGCTGGAACTTGAACGCAATGGTGGAGTGGCTAGCAAGAAAAAGGGACACAAGCAGATAGACAAGTATGTCTTTATCATAACTCTCACTCATTGGACTGTTTAAATGTTCTGGGTTGCAGAAACTGTCAAAATTGTAATCAAAATGAAAAGATGTGTTTCATTATAATTTTTCATGGTGGTGCCTAGCTTTATTTTTTCCATTCAGACTCGTATCCTTCACTGTTCATGGCTCGTTTTGTATGTATTTGAAATGTACTTAAAGACCTTCATTTGCTCACTACCAGGAAGGCAGGAGAAGATCTTGAGAAAGAACTTGATTTGCAGATTAAAGGAGCTGAAAAACCCTCCATATGGGGACTTCTAGGTGTCCAGTTTGTTCTCATGCCATACACTCTCAGTAAGGTCAGAATACCCATATCAGCAACAAAAAGCATAAAATCTACCGATTGATTGTTAAGATGTTTTCTTTGTTCTGTTAATAGCGTCTGATTTATCCTCTTTACTCTATGCAGTTACTACTGTGGAGTAGTTGTTGGTTCTGGAGATACCAGGTTAGAAAAGCTCCATACACTTGGGATGACGCTTGTTATTTGACACGAAGGTCCCTTAGAGTGCCTCTTGACACATGGATAAATACTGTTAAGCTCAAGATTTTCTGACTCCATCATCTTTTCTTCATCAAACAAACGAACATCTCCATTACTTTCCATCACAAAACAACAACAACAACAGCCTTGTTAGCACAACGGACACAGAAAGTGAAACATCAGTTAAAGCTCTAAAGCTCCCAAGCTCAAGAAGAACTTTGGGTGTCATTTCTATGTCTCAGTCTCTGTCCTTGTAAGTTCCTCTGTTCCTATGTTCCCCTGTTTTTTCAGAAAAAAAAATAAAATCTCACTTCACCTCCCTTGTTGATCATATTAAATCATTCTTCGATTCATTAAACGATTTCAAACTCTGGGTTTTGCTTATTATTAATCAACCAAAGCAATGTTGTATAGAGGAGAAATACCCAGATTTTGAAATCTCATAAAAAGCTTCTTAAGATCTTCTTAGTTCATATTGTGGTTTAGGAGCTCTGTTTTTTCTCTGTTCCAGAGACATTGATCACATATTAGCAGTTTTAAAAGTTGGAACTTATGTCACAACGACATGATCACATATGGTAGGCATATCCACATATCACATGATCACATCTGGTTTTTGTATATGTATACTTTCCTTAGTGTGTGTGTGTTGGTGATTAGTTCATATCTTTCCATCCAAGGGATTCTCATGGTAGGAGACTGTTTGATATTTGTCTTTTACTTGATTGAATTCTGATGAATGCTAGGTACTTATTCGTACCTTTACTTAAACAGTGAAGCTTAGTATCAAGTCGTTCAGGGTACCGGAATTGTTCATTGAGATTCCTGAAAGCGCAACCATTGGTTCACTGAAGGTAAATGACTTTGTCATATTATGCTTTGGTTATGAACTTATGTATCTCGTACATGTGTGTACTTATTAGTTGGAATAATGAGTGATAGTGCCTAGCATGGACCACATAGTGATGACATTTGGTCTATAAGTGGTTATTACTAATTACTGATTGCTCCATTGAATTACTTCTACAGAGGACAGTGATGGAAGCTGTAAATGCCATACTTGGAGGAGGATTACGTGTTGGGAGTTGTTTTTCAAGGGAAGAAAGTCAGGGAAGACAATAAAACTTTGTTGCAGTCTGGAATTGCCAACGATGACAAACAAGGTGCGCTGGGTTTTATGCTGGAACCCAACCCTGCTCCAGCACCTGTTCCTCTACCTCTTTGTCCTGAAGATCCTCCATGTCTGATCCCTTCTAGCACGCCTCAACCTTTGGCCAGGTAATTCAGTTGTACTTTGTGGTGTATAAGAGGGGCCTTAGAACTGAATGCTGTATATAGCCTTTCATGAACCTTCACCCGGTAAAAACTGATGCTTGATGATCCATCTAGGGGTTGCTTTTCTAGTTTCACCTTTTCTAAGTTGTTGATAGTGGCTGGCTACTTGATGGCATGCCTTATATAATACTGAATTAGTTTTTTGTTGATGTATTACCAATTACACACCTCCGTCTGCCTTGGATCCTGCACCATCTGACACGTCATTGCAGCCTACACTAACCAACCTGGGGAACTTTGTTGAAAGTGACCGTGATTCAGTTCCATCACAGACTAACCAATCAGCTGACATTTCATCGGGTTCTAGAGCCCTGGTAGCCATTCCAACAAGCGTGGAGGCAATGAATGTGGTTCCTATGCATAGGAAGTCTAGGCGCTCTGAGCTTGCTCAACGTCGAATTAGGAGGCCATTCTCAGTTACTGAAGTAGAAGTGCTAGTCCAAGCAGTTGAAAAGCTTGGAACTGGAAGGTGTGATGATCACCACCACCCCTAGAATTTTATTTATGTTTATGCAATGTGTATAAGAGACTTAAACCTAGAGCAAGGCAGAGTTTGATGAATTGTTCTGCAGGTGGCGTGATGTCAAACTACGAGCTTTTGATAATGCAAAGCATCGCACGTATGTGGATTTGAAGGTACATAATTTATTTTCTCTAATAATTTCATAGATGCTATCTTAATATACACTATAATTGTTTCAATTTTTTTTTTTTTTTGTAATATACTTTGGAAAAATCATAAGTGCCTGGACCTGAGCTTTTTGTCTTGTTCTGAGCTACAAGGGTCTGTTCACCTTATTGTAGATATGGTTTTTGCAAATATCGAACTGTACATATACAGGAAAATGTACATGGAATTTTTGTATATTGAAAGTGAAAAAATATTTAAAAGAAAGGGTGAGAAGAATTCGCTTTCTTGGAGTTACTAAGATCATTGAGTCTTCCACTTCACTATTGAATTAAATAGGTAGATATGATATTTTTTATTTATTTATATGAAACCTAGAAATGGTAATAGCTCTTGAATTCTGATACATAAGAACACACCTAGTTGCTTGTTAAGATAATGCAAGCATAGCATTGCAAGAGTTGCAACTCTATGTAGTTGGAATCAGTTTTGCATAAGAACTTCAGATACAGAGTTATCTCAATCCTGAATGATTATGTAAATGCCATTCGCAAAGAAATAAGTTGGGTGTTATTGTAATAGTTGTAAGAGTAGATGATGATACTGTTTTCTCTTCATATTTTCATTATACTTTTTATGTTTTTTCAATGAATACAGTGATCAGTATTTATCAGTTCTTGCCTCATTGTGGTATCTTTTCTTGGTTACTGTCACTTATTAAGTTCCATATCTTGGTAACATGTATATTCACCTAGACGATTTGATGCGCTTCATGAGACACGATGAAGCCTTTAAGACAATGAGTCTCTTTGAAGGAGCTAATGAAAGCAAGAGAGTTAATAAATCATCTATGAAGAACTGGGTGGTAAGTTTATCTACCCATCATATGCTTCTGTATGTATTTCAGATTTTGGAAGAACAGAGTCAAATGGAGGCATTTACATATGAAAGAGTATTCAGCTAATTCCTATTTATTCAATAAATTATGACAACTTGTCCCTTGGATTTTTCAGGTCAATGCAAAGAAAGATAAGGGTAAGGGTACGTAAGGCTGTGCAAGAAGAAGAAGACCAAACTAGATGTTGATGTTAGAGTTTAGTTCAACAGTATTTTCCATGTAACGGTGGACGGTGGGTTTTCCCAAATTGGGGTTGCAGACATGCGGTCTAGTGTAAATCTTGTAAAATTTCGCTGGAACTTGTAAAATCTTGTACAATTTCTCTTGAACTTGTTCCAATTGTTTAGCTTCTATGGTTAAAGAAATTAGTGTTATAATAGTGTTTCTGAAATTTCAAATTGATAGCAAATGAAATTTAAAAAAAAAAAATAAAAAAAAAAAATTGCTATGTATACCTACCATAGCGTTTTTGAAACGCTATGGTAGACTCTATCATAGCGTTTCAGAAACGCTATAAAAGGATCTACCATAGCGTTTTAAAAACGCTATAACAGGGTAACTTTCTATAGCAGTTTAAAACCGCTATAATAGACCCAGGGTCTATTATAGCGCCGGCAAACATAGCGTTTACTAAAACGCTATGGTATCCTACCATAGCGTTTTTGAACCGCTATTAAAGGGCTTTTTTTTTGTAGTGCAGGGATGGTACCCGGGGTATTTGAGGTTAAAGAACAAAAAATGCAATCAGCAAGGATGAGCCCTGGTCTGACCCAACAATCCCGCCAAAGATCAATGTTTTCGCTTGAGAGAACTTGCCAAAGTAGATGACGTTTCATCGTCGAGAGGGCAGTCAAATTTCCCCTCCAAGACAAAGAGACGATGGTAGGGGTTTTGGATAGTTGAAAATTGTTCTTATTGTTAAAATAGAGAGCTTTGAGTTGGAATATTAAGACACGAGTTTTTTGCCATTGAGGCAAGATTTTTATTCCTAGTAGACAGAATATTAAGACCTCCCAGGTGTCGAGGCAGAGTAATGTGATCCCAAGTAAACATATGTTTGGCCTTGCTATCTATCGCTCTATTCCAATAGAAGTTACGGGTCAGACTGTCCAGTTTGGTAGTGATGCAGCAAGGAAGAAGGAAAGTTTGCATGGAATAGACAGGTATTGAATTCAAGACAGTTTTAATCATGACCATCCTCCTTGCCTGATAAAGGATTTTGGATTTCTATTTATAGAGTTTCGAGTTGACTTTGTCCAGAAGGAACTGAAAATATGAGGCTTTCTTTTTGGACAGTAACTGAGAAGATCCCATTATTTTTCCTTAGGATTGTACAACTTAAAACTCAGCTTCCTATTGATCATTTTTAAATGTTTCGAGTGAACATTAGAGCTATAGAACATAGATGATTTTTCGTATTTCACTGTCAGACCCGAAGTCGTGCCATATTGTTGCATAATGTCCTTGATAGAGTGAGCTTCTACCAGAGAAGCTCGACAAAAAAATCATGAGATCATCCACATGCAATAGATGACTAATAGAAGAGGAGTGACATCTTATTCGAATGCCTTTAATAAGGCACTCATTCTCTGCACGGGCTAGCAATCTGGATGAGGTTTTCGCCATAAGAATGAAAATATAGGGGGAGCGGGTCTCCCTGTCTGATACCCCTGGTAGGGATAGAAGATCCATCAAGCAAAACTTGGAGGGAGGAGGTCGAGATACATTGTTCAATCATTTGGATCCATCCTCGAGAAAAACCTAGTTGCTCAAAATTTTGGAGAATGAAGGACCACTCAATCCTATCGTAGGCTTTGGCCATGTCAATTTTAATAGTCATCCAACGTTATTTTTTCTCGCGACAATGTTTCATTTGGAAGAAAGTTTCATGTGTTAGACTGACATTGTCCGCAATAGAATGACCTTTGAGGGAGACATCTTGATTGGGGGATAAGATGTTATCCAGCAAAGGTTTTAATCAATTTGCCAAAATTTTCGAAATGACATTGCGTAGCCCAATGGGTCAAAATTTATTAGGAGTGATAGGATTTGAAACATTTCAGAATCAGGGTTATTAATGTCTTATTGAGGTTTGGATCTAGCTTACAAGTGGTGAAAAAGTTGACCACCACTTTGATCACGTCCTACTTCACTATATCCCAGTAATGTTGGAAAAAAGAAAACATGAAAACCATCGGGCTCAGGGGCCTCGTGGCTACCTGATTGATGAAAAAAACTGACATTAATGTCGTTGCATGAATTTTGACATCAATAAAAGAAATACTAATTTTTTTTTTATTCTTTTTATTTTTCCTTCAACCTACAATGCACTTCAACAATGCATAGTGGAAGTAGGGGTTATTGATTACTTCACTTGGATTAGAAGACAATATTTGAATTTCAATTTAAATAATAAATAGAAAAACAAACTAATGGATGGTGAGATGTTGAGAGATGATATGATTTTAAAACAAAATAATTAACTTGTAACAAAAATGAATATAGAGAAATCTCGAGGGTATGAGAACAGCCCATTCCAACATAATGATTGTAGAATATAATTTCAATTTCACCCAAATACTCAAATCACATGGTTTTTCAACCTACATGACTTGAGTTGTGGGATTAAAAAAGTAATAGTCATTTCATTTCCTTTAAACTTTAACCAAATCCATTGTTTTATTTCTAAAACATCATTGGATTTTTATTATGATTTTTATTAGAAAAATTTCTAAAAGACATGGAAATAATTTATTCTTTCAAATCAAAATCATTATCCATTTAACAAATGGAGCCTTACTTTGAAGTATGCTTATAATTCATTGTTCTATTTTACTTCCTAAATGAACACAATCTAACTATCATTATATTTTCATGGGGCTCAATCTTTTCCATTTGAGAGGGGAGATTAGCTCTCCATGAATGGTGAAAATAAACTAAATGTTAAAAGAGAAAGACAAACAATTGAGACAGAGAAACAAAAAAGAACTTACTTCTACTTCAATAGAAAAATTAAAATGTTGGAAAGTAGTACATGCACTTCTCTACCAAGTAAAAATCTAAAGCCAAGAACTCCAATAAAAAACTTTCTAAATTTTTTTTTTTATGAACTCCATGTATGGGGTTTTTATAGGTAAAAAGGGTTTGAGTGAAATAAGGAAATATGTTTGAGTGAAACAAGGAAACATGGTCAGGGGCGGATCTACCCTTTGGCTAAGGGGGTCAATTGCCCCCCTTATCTTTAAAAAAAACCCATTAAAGTATTCGTATTTTCCATATTGCCCCCTTTAAATTTGTAGGTTGCCGCCCTCACGTCAAAAAAGGACTTTCATTCATTGAATTTTTGAACTTTTGATGGGCACAATGATGTATTTTGAATATTGTTTATTATAATTCCATGCGGCCGCGTTCAAGAAATTTCATGGACGTCTTCTGGCTCCTTGTCTCTACCGCATTCGACGGATATTTAGGACTCCCAACTATTGCTGCGAATGAACCAATTTTGTACCTAATCTGGGAGCACATGGCCACACTCTACACTGGATCGCTCGATGACAGATCTGATGCAGAAGCCTCCCTCATTTCACTTGTTTGTGACAACATTCGGTATGGGAAGCTAATAATTGAAGCAGGTGGAGTTGTGCCACTGCTGAAATTGGTGTAGTTGAATAATTTTGTACTGTTTGCCCCCCTTTATCTGCAATCCTGGCTCTGCCCCAGAACATGGTTGAGTAAAATAAGGAAATATGTTGGAGTGGAATGAGGAAAATGGTTGAGTGAAATAAATAAATTCATTTGAGTGAAATAAAGAAACATGGTTGAGTAAAATAAGGAAATATGTTGGAATTGAATAAGGAATCATGTCTTGTAGAGATTTTCTTATGATAACGTTGGCCATGTGGATGTCAAATCTTCATTCGTAGTTGTTGATGCTTTGTGGGCTTGACTTCATGGGTCTTGGGATTGAAATTCTTAGTCCTTAGTAATGCATGTGAACTCCCAATGGATCTTCTAGTTGTTGAATTTAGCTTTATTGTGCCACTTTGTGCATGATTTGAGATTTGTGCTTGAATTCCTACAAAATACACGTAATGAGATATTTTTATTGGATAATTGGACTTAGCAATCGTATATTTAGGGAGTGTAAAAATTGATGTTTTGGGTGCTTATCACTACCCATAGCAAAGTGGGTGGAGCGAATTTCTTCTTCACTAGGGATAGTGAGGAGGAGTTCATTGTCTTCAGTGGTGATAGAAGGTTCAAAAGAGAAATGATCTTTGGGCAAGGGTTAGGGTTGGAATAGTGGAAGATATCTTCAAAATAAGAGTTGAGAACAAGGCCAACAATTTCCTGGTCTGAGTACCAATTATTAGCAACATCTTTGAGACGAAGAATAATGTTTCTTTTCCAGCGCAGAATGGAAGCCATATGAAAGAATTTTGTGTTCTTATCTACTTCCATAAGTCAAGAATAACTTGATTTATTGCGCCAGAATAACTCTTTTCGAAGATATAATTCAAAGAGTTTGTCTTCCAAAGTAGAGATTGCATTGGCATTGTTCTCAGAGGGAGTGTCATTTTGTAATTGATTGAAGGCTACTATTTGTCAGAAATGCATTAATGAATATTACAGAAGTCCATTTTATTCTATCTTGTGAGATAATAGCTAATTTTTTTTTTTTTGGTCTTAAGACGAAAGTTTTGAAAAGGGAGATGATGATACTAGGTCCCCAAGAGAAGTTAATAAGTTGACAACGCCAGAGTCTCCAACCCACATAGGAAAACTTGAAGGGTATGGGGCCATTATTGACATTTGAGATAAGTTGAAGCGAGATGACTCTATGGTCAGAAGTAGAAGTGTGAATAGTGCGGGCAACAACTGTAAGGAAGTATTTCATCCAGTCAATAGACACCAGAACACAATCAAGTTTAGCTTTAATCCCTTTTTTATCCCTACATTTGTTATTCCAAGTTAGATGGGAGCCATTTAGGGGGGAATCCACGAGATGCTATTTTTCGATGAAAGTTCTAAGTTGTCTAAATATTGAGAGACTGAGCTTTCTACCGCCCCCAATTTGTCTTCAGGAAGTAAGATTGAATAAAGATCTCCTCTAAAGAAACCGGGCAAAGTTTAGAGATCATAAATTTGAGACAAATTATTCTAGAAAAGGATCCAAAGGGAAAGGTTCAATTATCTATAAGCAAAGATAGCAGACCAAGTAGATTGAACAAAATAGTTATTGATGATACATCAAACCATCCTCTGATCAACACCATACACTTGTCATGATAATCTCGTCAACATAATGAAGCATCCCGATTGCACGCACAATCCAGAAAGGCCCAAACAACAACAACCCATCATTGGCAGAATCCAGACAATCGGGTCCAAGTTGCAATGAACTAGTAAGCCCACACGTCACACGATCAGGCCTAATACTCGTAAGACCTCTAAGGCAAGTATCTGAGAGATCTACCTAAGACAGTCAGGCAACAACATATTGGATCCAACTAGGAAACATATACTAGAGTATAAGTCGGGCAAGGAAACTTCCTTGCATGGACAATGGTCAGAAAGGGAAATCTCTCCCGCAGATCTAGGAGCACGAGTCGTGTAGGAAAATTATCCCACATGGATAGCTCCCAATCAGGAAAGAATCTCCACAACAAGATCATTTTTCCTAAATTACGCTACCAAGGGCCTAGTCGAACAAGGACTCATTCCCTATAAAAGGGAGATAAGGTCAATGAACTAGAGGTCCGCAATACAACCTGATTTACAGTTTTAAGCCTCTCCTAAGCCTTATCTAAGTTAAGCATCATAGTGCTATCGGCCACCACATGGTGGTCTTTGGCTCAAGTTTGTTACCTGTGCAGGTCTAGATGAGTAGCGAGAAAAGATAGTAGAAATCGACTACATCAGTTTGGCATCGTTCGTGGGGAACGATAGAGTTCCTCAACAAGAATAGTAAATCCACTTTCTCAAAAGAACCAACGAGATGGTGACGACAAGGTCTTGCAACAATGGAGATGTAGTCGAGCCTTCAAACACTCAAACTAGTAGAGTGTCACCAATTCCACCACCGCCTTGGGAGAAGCCTCCTCAGACCACCACGCCGATGGCAACCGCAGTAGATGCGAGGGTGGACCTACTCTCAACACAGATGCAGCAGATCACAGAGACACTGGAGGCTCTTAAACAGCGGAATCCTCCACCTGCAAAGGGATAATGTGAGCAGCGAAATGCTCGTTCTCCAGAAAGTTCCAGAGAGCACGTTCAGGAGAGGCGTGAGGCCCCAACAACTTCTTAATGGACAAGTCGCAAATGCACAATCAATAGAGACCCAGTGCCCAGAACTGATAGGCATATCTCACAAAACCCCCTCCACAACGGGGCCACAAACCCAGATGTGCAGTTCAGCCACACGATCCCCTGTTCATGGACCATATCAAGGACGAACCATTGCCCAAGAAATACACCCCATCGAAGTTGGAGTTTTATGATGGGACAGGGACCCGACTGATCACCTACGCCACTACCATCATGTTATGGCTCACAAAGAAAGGTCTGATGCAATAATGTGTCGATCATTCCCTGCAAGCCTGGAGACGTCAGCACTGACGTGGTTCCACAACCTTCCTCCAAAATCCATTGATTCATTTCGTTCATTCGCATTCCTTACAGGCTTCGTGGGTAGCCAAAGGCTTAGGAGGGGCCCGCATTATCGACACCAACTAAGCTTTCGTCGAGTTTGGTCTCTATCGTCATGTTTGGACAATGATCCCTGGCAATTCGTCTTGATAAGACATCAAAGCACTGACTAAGTTGTCACTCTCTAAATCCCCCGAACCCATACGCGTTTCTGTAGATCTTACTGTAACTAGTTTGTCTGGAAATATACGGACCCAAAATTTTCCATCGCGATGTGCATATCACATCATTGATCGTCGCCCTGCTTCTATTTGTCTAGATGTGATCCAAGTGGGTTCAAGTGCTTGAAGAGCATATTTACCGAAACAAATATGATTGCCTTGTGAAATTCCCTCAGTTGTTCATTGATTGGGTCAGTGAGTACATTAGTTATATTCACGTAATTATTACATAATATATCCCTTAATTTATATATGTTAGTGTTTCAATTAGTATATTTTATTCTAATTATTTCATTTTCATGTTTTTGTAGGAATTTGAGCGTGAACGATGAAATCGCATAAAGGCGACAATTTGAGGAAATGATATATTAATTGGTTGATTCTAGCTGTGGTACAAAGTAGAGGGTCACATATTTAAACCTAACCCAAACAAACCTAGGTCCACCTAATTTAACCTAAGCCCAAGCCCAAGCCCAAAAAGCTAACCTAAAAACCCAAGCCCAAGAAAATAGGAGAACCCTATTTAGGTTCTCCCCTTTTTGGAGAAAACCTCTCGGCTGGTACGTTCTTTTCTTCCTCCTATCTTTTTTCAGCCACCACTCCTCCCCTCTCTTCCTTGGCAGAGACATAGAAACCTTCGTCTCTTGCCACTAACCAACCGCCATCACCTCCATCTCACTCGACGTCGCTGTCGCAACTACCGTCACCTCGCCAACACCACCATCAGCCGCCACCTCCTCCACTTTCTTGACCTCTCTATGGCAGCGTACCTCACCTCGCCATCCACAACATCACCGTCCAAGCCACCGGCCAAGCCACCATCACCTAGCGACAGAGCAAACGACGCACACCACCACCTCGCGACAAAGCTCCACCACCCTGTCTCCCTCCTCTATTCTCTCCCACTTCATCCTTCAGTCTCTCTATCTGTTCATCCATCTCCCGGCCCTCTCTCTGTCTTGCAAGGACCGGAGCTCGTCGAAGGAACAGAGCTCGCAAGCAGCAGCAGAAATAGGGAGCGCCTCCCTATTTCATCGCCCCTGCTCCTCTCCCGTTTGTCCTTTCTTTCCTCTCTCGTATCTCCCTCACTTTGTCTCCATCTCTCTTGCAGGTTTTGGAGCTTCAACGGAGAAAGAATACGCTCGGGAGGAGCACGGAGGAAGAAGAAGCAGCGGCGCATCTCACTGGAGAAGATAGAGCGCGAATTCTGGCGGGAATCAACTGATTTTCAAATCAGTTGGTTATTTGTACCCTGCGGTTCTGCTCTGTACCACCACAGTGCATTTGCAGCCTTTTTCTCAAGACTCGCGGTTGTGCTGAGATGGATTCCACCTCACCAGTGATGTGACCATCGCCACCATGATCTTCTAAATCCCGCACCGAGGCGAAGATGAAACCACAGGGTTTCCTAGAGTTTGTTGTATTTGAATTTATTGTTTTCTATATACTTGAACGTTATACACAGTTGATTTATGAGTTTCAATAATTTTCTTTCACCGATTATATCCGGATTAATTATCTAGACTAGTCGGTAATTAGAAGTACCCTTTATTGATATTCAAAGCATGCTTTAATCAATTAATCTGAATCTGTGATTGTGTGTGCCGTAAGAAGACATTCAATGCTAGGGATTTAGAATTAATTAAAATAAACCTGTGATTGTATGTGCCGTAAGAAGACATGCAATGCTAGGGGTTTATGACTTTGCTGAAATCAATTGCAATTGTAGATTAATCTTTAGATTAGTCGTGTTGATTCTTGAAAACAATAATTTAGAGTACATGAATGTCGAAGAACCTGTGGTGGATTTGATGTCTCGGTCCATTCTCTTATCATCTAATTAGTTAATTTTAGTTGTCAATTTAGTTAGTTTCATCTGCTGCAACCCCCAACTTTAAATTAGTTCAAATAAGTCCTAGAATTTGACTGTCTCGTCAATCCTCGTGGGATCGACCCGTATTTTCCACTGTCTACCAGTTAGACAGCCGTGCACTTGCGGTATTACAAATAGGGTTTATTAGCTTATTAATTTAGGTTAATAAAATCTCCATCAAGTTTTTGGTGTCGTTGCCAGGAATTGTAACGGTACAATCGAAATCTAGGGTTGTTTTTGCTAGTTTATAAATTAGGTTTAATTTTCTTTTTAGGAACAGTGTTACGAGTCAATTTCTTATTTGTTTTCTTTGCTTTTCTTATTTGTTTGAGTTTGCATTTATTTTGCAGGCGGTCACACACTTAGGAGCTCAAGTGGGAACAAAGTGAAATATTGCGATTTGCGTGGAAACTCTCAGAAATCGACTTCTATCCGGCGTCGCAAGTAACCCAAAAGAGGTTCACGCCGGAGGTAACTTCTACCCACCGCATCTGCACGCGGTTTCTGTGTGTTCACTTGTGTTTAGCTTGTTCTAGGTAGTATTGCATGCAAATTTGAATAGTGGCAGGATTGAGTTGAAACTTTCGTGCCCTCTCCTGCGGATAGGTTAATCACCATCTACTTTAGGGTTAGGAACCTAGGCCTTCACTATTTAAAATTTGTAGCAAAATAATTATCCCATCTGGGACGCTCATAGGGACTCTCTTTGGACGTTTGATAGCTTGAAGTGGTTGAGTGAAGGAACATATCCCATCTGGGAACAGTTCTTGAACTGGCATTTCACTTTGAGCTAGAGAGTGGAAAAGGAGGTAAGAGCAATTCTGTAGTGGCGGATTGATAGAAAATTACCGTGCCTCTCCCACGGTTAGGTAAATTGAATTGAATTTCAGCCTGCATTCATTTTGTTTATGCATCATTTAGGGGGTCCCATTGTTTTTAATTTTTTCAGAGTTAGGTCAACTTCATATAGCGGTTAGGCTTGCATTAAATAAAATTAAAAAAATTAAAAAAAAAAATTTGAAGCATGTGTAGGAGTGTTGACTTTGAACCTTCGTTATCCAGTAGTTTATGCATACTTGGGTGCGTGATTCTAAGAATAGACTTGTCCGACAAGAATTCGAGGAGTTTTTTGAAGTCCCCATTACCTATTTAGGTTCAGCACCCTTGTCCACTGAGATGGCTGAAGGGAAGGCATTTAAGGATTACTTCGCCTCTCTTCCTAGTAGTGTTCCGTCTTGCATTGTCTTACCTGCGACAAATGCAAACAGTTTTGAACTCAAACCATCTATTATTCATCTCTTTCCCACTTTTTATGGTTTTGAGAAAGAGGAACCTTATCTTCATGTCAAAGAATTTCTTGACATTTGCGCTACCCTGAAGTACCAAAACTTTTCTGATGATTTAGTCCGTCTTAGGTTATTTCCCTTTTCTCTAAAAGATAAGGCGAAATCGTGGTTAAATGCATTAGAGACAGGATCCATCACATCATGGGATGCGTTGTCTAGAAAGTTCTTGACAAAATACTTCCCCATTCATAAAACGAATGCCCTCCGACGAGATTTATCTAATTTTCAACTAAAAAAGGGTGAACATTTCTATGAATGTTGGGAAAGGTTCAATGAGCTCATTGTCAGGTGTCCCCATCATGGATTCGAGAAGTGCTGGCTAGTTCAATACTTCCAAGATGGTTTAACCCCTCAAAACCGTCGTATGATTGATGCTACCAGTGGTGGGTCATTAATGAAGATGAGTGTTAATGAGATATGGGAATTCTTTGAAACTCTTTCCGAAAATTCTTAGCAATGGGATTATTCGAGAAATGAGTTTGATGGTATATATGAAGTTAGAGATGCATCTGTTCAACCCCCTTCTGCCTCAAAGTTAGAGACGGTTGTTATGACCATGACTCAAAAGATAGATGCACTTTTGAATTTGAGTCAACATGTACTTCCCGCAAACGCTTCATCTGAAATCTGTGTTGCATGTTCGAGTCCTGGTCATTCAATAGCTAATTGTGACTTGCAAAACGATTATCCTGCATACTATGCTGAGCAGGTCAACTCTTTTAATGTGATGCAGCGACTTGGCAATAATCTGCAACCTAACTATTACAATTCAGAGTTTGCCAAACATCCAAGTCTCTCCTGGACCCATGGCCCACACCAAGGGAGACCTATTGTTGTCTCCCAGGTTCTTCAAGCTCTAGCCCTGTTAGGCCCCACCTTAACCAAGTTCTTCCATCCAACACATCAAGTTTAGAGGAAACGATTAATCGATTTTTGCAGCGCTCAAAAAGTATAATTGATAAGCATTATAAGGACATATCTGAGTTGAAAGCCACGACTCAACACCAATCTCAAGCCTTCAATAGACTTGAGATAGCTGTAAGTAAGATTACTCAGTCCTTTTCGGAGAAAGAGCCAAGGAGATTTCCTAGTCAACATGTTCCAAACCCAAAGGGTCAATTCGCAGTTGGTAGTACATCTGAGTCACACCATGAAGATGTCCAATCTATTACTACCCTTTGGAGTGGAAAACAGGTTGACAATCGGGTACAAGTGCCTGATTCGAGTGTCGTTGCATCTTCGTCTAAGTCAACGCAGATTGCATCTCCATCTGACAAGGAGGCTGATAAAGCCTCATCGTCTAAAGATGTGCCTCTTAACTCTGACCCCACTCAGGCATCTTATTTGCCTAGGGCACCGTTTCCATCATGGTTAGCTCCGACAAAGAAAGGAACAAGTGTAAACGACGAAATGGAAATTTTTAAACAAGTTCACATAAATATCCCATTACTCGATGTTATCAAGCAAGTTCCTAACTATGCCAAGTTTTTTAAGGATCTTTGCACACAAAAGCGGAAGCTCCGTGTGCAAAAGAGAGCCTTCCTCACCGAGCAAATGAGCTCAATTATTCAACACAGAACCCCGCCTAAGTATAGGGATCCTGGTTGCCCGACTATTTCTTGTATTATCGATGATCATGTGATAGATAAGGCATTATTGGATTTAGGGGTGAGTGTTAATTTATTGTCATATTCTAATTATGAGCAATTAGGTCTCGGTGGGTTAAAATCGACTAGAGTAACACTACAATTGGTAGATCGGCCTGTCAGAGTCCCCCGTGGTGTTATAGAGGATGTGATTATCAAGGTTGAAAAATTCTATTACCCTGTGGACTTTATAGTTCTTGATACACAACCTGTTCACAATCCCTCTAGTCACATTCCAATAATTTTGGGTCGACCATTTTTGGCCACATCTAATGCCATTATTAACTGCAAGAATGGAATTATGAAATTGTCATTTGGCAACATGACCGTCGAACTCAACGTTTTTAATGTTAGTCAACAACCTCCCGAGCCCGAGGATGTTTGTGAAGTTGACATGATTGAGAGTTCGGTGGAGAATTCCTTATTGCAGTCTGTATCAGATGATCCCTTAGCAGCATGTTTGACTCACTTCGGTTTAGACTTCGATATTGATGATTCCATTAGGGAAGTAAATTCTTTGCTTGATTCAACCCCTATTATGGATCCGGGTTACACATGGAAGCCTAAAGTGGAACTCCTTCCACTCAGTGAGTCAAAATTTAACCCTTATGCTGATACTATTGAGCTTTCTGAACCATTCCCTTTTCCGCCTGTTCATGATGACCCATTTGACGTATGTCCTCCTAGTGACTTTTACATGAAGTTTGATCATCAGTATTCTTTGGAGAGAATACATCCCATAGGTAGTGTTGATTTCAGGTTTGGGGGTGTTGTTGAGCTGTCTAGCTCATCATCTTTGTGCAATTCATTTTGTTATGATGAGCCTGTACCACCTGATATATTTATAGACATATCGTTTTCCATCCCTTTAATAGTGATTGACGCTACCTATGTTGATCCCTTGTTTTTAAGGGATGATTTTAATTTTGACCATCCTATTGTGCAACACATTCAATCTTCGGATTTGACACCAGACATAAGATGTATTTTTTTTAGGAGTAGGAAAGAGTCATTGGCTGGATATCCATGTTGGTGACGACTTTCTGCTCCAGATCCCTATTACTTTTTTACGACCGTGGGTTTGTATGCATTTTCTCTATGATTTTGCATGGCGTCTTCGTCATTTTAGAGATGTGTTAGTTTTTGTTGTGCTGCATATAGGTGCTACTATATGTTGGACGAATCCTCAACTTTTTCGGTTGTTGCTGTATGATCTAGTCAACATCGTGGACTAAGTGTTTAGGTTTGGGAGAGTGTTCGTTATGTTCTTCCTCATCATTTCATGGTACATCATTTATGAGGAAGAATATATGTCGGGCTGATGACGTTAAACCAAGCGCTCTTAGGAGGCAACCTAGCTTCAGTTGTGTCATTATGGTTAGTCTGGATTGATTTTCGAGTTCTTTCTAGTTGCATTTCACTTATATTCGTTAGCTCCGTAACAATTTTGACTTACAACTTATACATGTAATTTTTTATTTTATTTTATGTTATTTTAAAAAAAATATATTATTATTATTATTATTTTCATTTTTAAATCTTTTTGTGTTCTGTATTTTTTTTATCAATTTATTATGATGAGTCCACAATTCTTATGTTGTTGAGCGTTCATTGGTGAACGGTTTCGTCGAAATTGGTAAAAACTTCCCATGATAATATCACTCCAACTCTCATCTTTTCTTTTTCCTGCATTTGTCATAATCATCATTTTATACATTGAGGACAATGTTTGGTTTAGGTTTGGGGGTGAGGTTTATGAGTTTTTTCTGCATTTTTCAAAAATTTTGAACTAAAATGTATTTCACAATTGATTATTGTATTCTACTCAATCTCCATTGAATACATAGTTAATTATGATTCTGTGAAAATTTTTGGATTTGAAAATACATTCAAAATCTAAGTTCCTTTCCAATGAAGAGGATGTGCTTTCAGGTATGCCTGAAAATTTTAGGAATGCATGCTTACACTTGTCATTTTTATATATCAATAGGAAAACATATGGTTTGATATTATTTTTAAGTTAAATATATTTCATGATATTTTTCGACTCGACCACTCTGCAATTTAAGCCAAGTTAGCATAATTTGAAGTTAATCAGTAAGATATTAACTAGAAAACTTTAGAATAATAGTGGAGACTTAACCCTAGTGAGTTTTGAGACATTCTATTTTTCTTGAGGGTTATTAAATAAACTATGACTTTTCTTGAATCTGCATTATCTCGTTGATGATCTCATTGTTCTTGTTTCTTTTATTGATTGCTTTGAGAATGACGTTAAAATTGAATTATTACACTAGAACTTATTGATTTATTTGGTTGAAATGTCATAATACCGACTAGAGCTTAAGAAGTGATATATACAATTTTTTTGTTTGAACCGTTCTTTAGCCTTTTAGCCTACCTAATAATAAATATCCGTTTGCAGGCGTTTGAGCCTTTAAATAAAAATTTTCTTTGCTAACCCCATCTTCATTACCTATTCCAGTTAGGGAGTAATATCTCATACTATTTTTATCCTTATCCAATGTCTCTGAGAATGTGTATGGTTGATATATTTTTGGAATGGGCAAATAAAAAGAGCTGAAACTAAATATTCCATGAATCCTCAGGACTGAAATGTATTATTGTGCAGAAGGGGAAAGCATGTCAAAAAAAAATGAAAAAAAAAAATTTTGATGCTTCGAAAAAAAAATATGAATAATTTCGAAGGAAGAAAAATTAATGGTGTACAACATTGGTTTATTCTTCATAGCCCAACGTGTTTATTAAATGGTGTATCCATTCTCAGAGAATTTTCTTGTATCCTTTTCCATTCTTGTTAGCCAAAATCTTAGCCTCATTACAACCTAATAAAGACCTAATTGATCTTAAGTAAATGTCTGGTTCATAGATGTGGAGATTAAATAGACAAGAACTATGGCGTATGATTCAACATTCTTAAAGTAATTGATATTCATGTCCATGAGATCATATTCATTTCATTATTTTAAAAGTCCGTTTTTCATGATTGTTATATGTGAGATATTTGTGTTTCCATAATTTATTCCCTTTCTCACATATAAACTGAATGATAACTAACCAATTTTTGAGTGATTCCTTTCTAAGTGACAAGAGAGATTTGTACTCGAAGCGTACTATTCAAAAGTTATCTAGTCGTATCTTTACTGAGAAAAATTAAGTTATGTTGATAAGGCCATTCACACATTTCGAGTTGAGAAAAATTGATGAAATTTATTTAACCTTTGGATACTATTAAATTGTTGTTAGACGTTTTAATATATTATTCTGACATTGTTAGTTGTTTTCTGAAAATTTTGTCAATTAGATGATTACTCTGAGGATAATAGATAGAGTGACTAAGTTATCATGTTTAGGAAATTTATTAAGTCATAATGTTTGTGGGTAACATTTCTGGAAACCCTCACGAGACTATAACTCGTCCACTAGAGGTAATCTAGCGGTTTAAAGCCTTGTTGCACAGTTAAGGTAAGTGCAACTGATGATTCTTGCGAAAGTGAGTTAGAATTTTATTTTTATTGTTTTGCTCGAGGACTAGCAAAATATAGGTTTTGGGGTATTTGATATTCACGAAATTATTACATAATATATCCCTTAATTTATATATGTTAGTGTTGCGATTAGTATATTTTTATTCTAATTATTTCATTTTCATGTCTTTGTAGGAAATTGAGCGTGAACGATGAAATCGCATTAAGGGGACAATTTAAGGAATGATCAATTGGTTGATTCTAGCAGTGGTACAAAGTAGGTGGTCACATATCTAAACCTAACCAAAAATAAACCTAGGTCCACCTAATTTAACCTAAGCCCAAACCCAAAAAGCTAATCTAGAAACCCAAGCCCAACACCTTTTGGAGAACCCAAACCCAAGGAAATAAGAGAACCCTATTTAGGTCTTACCCATTATTAGAGAAAGGTCTATCTTATTTCACGTTGTTTTTCTCCTCCTCTCTTTTTCAGCTACCATGCTACATCCACGCTACCGGCGATCCTCGCTCGATAGGAGAACCGACACTGCGATCATCCCGCCATCACCACCTCCTCGTCGTTTTCCTCCCTATCCCTTTCCCTCCACAATATCACTGTCCACTGGACATCCCACGCACGGCCACCGTCCCTGTCGCAAACCACCATAACACCACCGCTCACATCGTCCCTTGTTCCTCTCTCTTACTCCTCCCTGTTCCACCACGACAAACAACACCGCCGACCACCACCATCAGTCGCCACCTCGCCTTCATTCCTCATCCATTTCTTTCTCGTAGGGGTGGGCAAAAACCGATTTAAATTCGGTTAACTGACCGAACCGGTTTTCAAATTTGGTTTGATAACCGAACCGAAATATGAGTAGAAAGAAAATAATTTAAACCGAATCGAACCGATTATAAACGGTTCGAAATCGGTTTATGGTTTTGAACCGACCGATTTATAACCGAACCGACCGATTAATTAGATAAATATAAATAACTAAATAACAAGTAGGTGTCAATACCTGATTAGTGCAACAAATGCACTGCAGTACACCATGTTGCACTGAATCACCCCCTTCTCTCAAAGTTTTCAATTTTGGGCTAAAAATTGGGTCTGTAAAAAAATTGGGCCTATAAAAAAAATTGGACATGTTTTAATGAAAGTCTTTCAAATGCTTGAGCCTGAAATTTCGGTCCAATCGATCCGAAATTCGGTTCAACCGAATTCATCGGTTTACAAATACAAAATTCGGTTTCGATTTGGGTTTTGGGCAAACCGAATGAAATCGGTTCGAAATCGGTTTGGGGCTCAAAACCGAACCGAACCAACATTGCCCACCCCTACTTTCTTGCACCCTGTTCTTCTCAATCTTCCATTCACCACCTCTATCTCTCCCCACTTTGTCTCGCGGCCGAGTCACAGCACCACAAAAATAGGGCAACCCCTGCTCCTCTTCGCTTCCACGCCACCGTCCAGCCAGTCGTCATCACCACCCACTCTCTCGTCCCTCCCCCTCGTTTCCCTCTCTCTCGTGCAGGTATCGGAGCAAAACGGAGAAGAAGAATGACGAACAACTCGCGAGACGCAAGACACGGCTCGCTGGAGACGAAGAACGCGAATTTCTAGTGGGAGAAAACTGATTTTCAAATCAATTGGTTATTTGCACCTTGTGGTTCTGTTCTGTACCACCACAGTACATTTGCAGCCTTTTTCTCGGGATTCACGGTTGTGCTGAGATGGATTCCACCTACACCAGTGTTGTGACCACCGCCACCGTGATCTTCTAGACTCTGCACCGAGGCGAAGATAAAACCACAGGGTTTCCTAGAGTTTGTTGTATTTGAATTTATTGTTTTCTATATACTTGAACATTAAACACAGTTGATTTCTGAGTTTCAATAATTTGCTTTCACCGATTATATCCGAATTAATTATCTAGACTAGTCGGTAATTAGAAGTTCCCTTTATTGATATTCAAAACCTGCTTTAATCAATTAATCTGAATCTGTGATTGTGTGTGTTGTAAGAAGACATGCAATGCTAGGGATTTATGCCTTGGCTGAAATCAATTGCGAACTTAGATTAATCTTTAGGTTAGTCGTGTTGATTCTTGAAAACAATAATTTAGATTGCACGAATTTCGAAGAACCTGTAGTGGATTCGATCTCTCGGTCCACTCTCTTATCATCTTACTAGTTTAATTTTAGTTGTCAATTTAGTTCTCTTAATTTAGTAATTTTCATCTGCTGCAACCCCTAACTCTAAATTAGTTTAAATAAGTCTTAGAATTCGACTGTCTCTTCAATCCTCGTGGGATCAACCCGTATTCGCCACTGTCTACCAGTTAAACAGCCGTGCACTTGCGGTATTACAAGTAGGTTTTATTAGCTTATTAATTTAGGCTAATAAAAACTCCATCATAAATTAATAAGCTAATAAACCCTACTTGTAATACCGCAAGTGTACGGCTGTCTAACTGGTAGACAGTGGCAAATACGAGATAGTCGAATTCTAAGACTTATTTGAACTAATTTAGAGTTTGGGGTTACAACAGATGAAAATTACCAAATTAAGAAAATGAAATTGAACACTAAAATTAAACTGATAAGATGATAGAGAGAGGACCGAGACATCGAATCCACCACAGGTTCTTCGAGATTTGTGTAATCCAAATTATTGTTTTCAAGAATGAACATGACTAACCTAAAGATTAATCTAAGTTCGCAATTGATTTCAGCAAAGGTATAAACCCCTGGCATTGCGTGTCTTCTTACGGCACACACAATCACGGGTTTATTTTAACTAATTCTAAACCCCTAGCATTGCATGTCTTCTTACGGCACACACAATCACATATTCAGATTAATTGATTAAAGCAGACTTTGAATATCAATAAAGGGTATTTCTAACTACCGACTAGTCTAGATAATTAATCCGGATATAATCGGTGAAAACAAATTATTGAAACTCAGAAATCAACTGTGTTTAACGTTCAAGTAAATAGAAAACAATAAATTCAAATACAACAAACTCTAGGAAACCATGTGGTTTCATTTTCTCCTTGGTGCGGGGTCTAGAAGATCATGGTGGCGATGGTCACAGCACTGGTGTAGGTGGAATCCATCTCAGCGCAACCTCGAATCCCGAGAAAAAGACTGCAAATGCATTGTGGTGGTACAGAGCAGAATCGCAGGGTGCAAATAACCAACTAATTCGAATATCAGTTGGTTCCCACCAAAACTCGCGCTGTCTTCTCTAGCGAGATGCGCCGCTGCTTCTTCTTCCTCCGTGCTCCTCGCGAGCGTATTCTTCCTCCGTTGAAGCTCTGAAACCTGCAAGAGAGAGGGAGACAAAATGAGAGAGATACCAGAAAGAGGAAAGAAAGGACGAACGGGAGAGGAGCAAAAGGGTGAAACAGGGAGGCGCTCCCTGTTTCTGCTGCTGCTTGCGAGCTCTGTTCCTCCGGCGAGCTCCGGTCCTTGCAAGAGAGAGAAAAGGTCGGGAGATGGATGAACAGAGAGAGACCGAAAGAAGAAGAGTGAGAGAATGAAGGAGGTAGACAAGGTGATGGAGCTCCGTCACGAGGTGATGGTGGCTTGGCCGGTGGCTTGGATGGTGATGTTGTGGATGGCGAGGTGAGGTACGCTGCCAGAGAGAGGTCGGGAAAGTGGAGGAGATGGCGGCTGATGGTGGTGTTGGCGAGGTGACGATAGTTGCGACAACGACGTGGAGTGAGATGGCAGCGATGGTGGTTGGTTAGTGGAGAGAGACCAAGGTCTCTATGTCTCTGCCAAGGAGGAGAGGGGAGGAGTAGTGGCTGGAAAAAGAGAGGATGAAGAAAAAAGAACGTACCAGCCGAGAAGTTTTCTCCAAAAAGGGGAGAACCTAAATAGGGTTCTCCTATTTCCTTGGGCTTGGGTTCTCCAAAAGGCGTTGGGCTTGGGTTTCTAGATTAGCCTTTTGGGTTTGGGCTTAGGTTAAATTAGGTGGACCTAGGTTTATTTGGGTTAGGTTTAGATATGTGACCCTCTACTTTGTACGACCGCTAGAATCAACCAATTGATCATTCCTTAAATTGTCGCATTAATGCGATTTCATCGTTCACGCTCAAACTCCTACAAAGACATGAAAATGAAATAATTAGAATAAAATATACTAATCACAACACTAACATATATAAATTAAGAGATATATTATGTAATAATTTCGTGAATATCAATTAGCGCAATTTTCTTTCCTCATCAACGACTCCCCAAAGGGTTATGTCAAAGGAAAGAGAGGTATAAGGCAAGGATGTCCCATTTCCTCCATTCCCCCGTCAAGCAGGAAGCTTAGCAAACGACTGGATCTACTAAGTATAACTCGGATTTAGGTACCGTTGACACCCGTTTAATTTCATGGGCTGGGCGTTAGAGCGCACCAGAAGTTTTTTTTCATAGGTCAAACTAACTAAGCTTTGGTTAGAATAAGATTTTTGGCGCGTAAGTTTTACTTGGGGGTCCTAACTTACTTGGCTCGCACATAAAATCTTGGGCGCGTAAGTCTGACTTGGGGGTTCTGACTTACTTAACTCACCTGTGAGATTCTGGGCATGTAAGTCTAGCTTGGGGGTCCTGACTTACTTAACTTGCCTTTGAGATTTCGGGCTTGTAAGTCTTACTTGGGGGTCCTGGCTTACTTAACTTGCCCTTGTAAGATTTTGTGCATTTAAGTCTAACTTGGGGGTCCTGACTTACTTAACTCGCTTGTGAGAATCTGGGCGTGTAAGTCTAGCTTGGGGTCCTGATTTACTTAACCCGCCTGTGAGATTTCGGGCTTGTAAGTCTTACTTGGGGGTCCTTATTACTTACTTAACTTGCCTGTGAGATTCCGGGCATTTAAGCCTAACTTGGGGGTCCTGACTTACTTAACTTGCTTGGTGGTCTGATTCCAGTATCGGATTGATTGATCGGACTAATAATAGGTTGCCCATCTTTAACGAACAACAGCGGAATATTAGTGGAGTCGATGCCTTCGGTTTAATAATAATACTCTGCAGGCGTGCTCCTTATTCTGTGGGTGCTCAAAACCTTTGCTATTTGTTCTTTTGAGTGTGCTGGGATGGATCAAGCAGGGCATAAGCTTGGGTTCATTAGTTGAAAGGCCCATTTAGAAAAAATATTTGTGGATCAGCGTGGCAGGGATACGGTGCATTCTGCGAGACTGTTCAACATCGATTACTCCATCCAATTAATGGGGTTGCCTGTAGGGCCATTAACTAAAAAATGTGGACTTGTGCAGTTGCTATTGGAACTGTTGTTTTTTCGTTTCCTGTATGGCGTTTAATACTGAAGTAACTGCTTGTTGACGCCTCTTCATAAACCATTTCACCAATATATGGGCTAGCTATTTTGCGTTCAAACACAACAATGCAAATAGTAGAGCATGTTAATCAAATGCATCTTACCAGAGAGTTTGCTTTGGGTTTTCCAAAGGCTGAAGGAAGATCTCTTCCACTGGAGTCTTCGAATGTTCTGACATTTTCAACGATTAGTCTTGATAAAACTTGCTATTACGTGGTGTCGCTTGATTTTGGGTGGGGACTGGATTGATTTCATGAGATCTTGTAATATCTTTTTATATCGCGAAGAAGAATTACAAACTTCCTCTCGGGGGTCAGGTCTGTATTCCATCCTTCGGTGCTCAAGGGACTTACTCACCCGTTTATTGTTGTCGAGGGTTGTCCTCGCTACTAGTTTATGGTTGATGGGAGCGTTGGAGGTCATGACTCTCATATCTGGGGTGGCACCTCTACATCACCTTAAGCAGTTCGCGTTTGAGAGGCGTCTTCACTTGGCAACATTGCAAAACCTTGACGATTTCGTTGCATCGGGACGTTCTTGTCAGGTTTTTGTCGTTTCCTTCTGTTTCTCTTCATGAGGCAAACTGGCGGAGCGGAGAATTGAGGGAGTGTTCGCAGCCTTCTTCATGTACTTTGCTTGCCACATCCGAATTGTCTTCCTGTTGTGATTCGATGGAGCAATTAATTAAGCGCGCTCTTTCGTCATCTGTCGCGGACGCTTTATTCTTTCCACCTTCTCTTTTGGAGCCGGAATAGCAGATCGGAGTCTCTACCCTTGTTTCAACGGATAGATGCTTGCAGGGAACTTAAATACTTGTAGTGTATAAAATGATGTACTAGTTGGTCGGCAAGCTTTGTAATAAATCTCATTGCAATTAATAAAATTTGTTTTATTTCTGGAATGTTTCTTGTATGAACAATTTCCACACTTAAATGAAAAATAGAAATCAAAACAACAAATAATTTAACTCCGAGCGGAGACTAAGTTAATCCAGCCCTGAAGGAGGCGCAAATGGTCCTGGCTTAGATTGCATCGTCCCTCTAGCAAAGTTTTTTTTAAAAGCTAACAAAGTTACCGAATAATGGACTACGTGCTAGCGGACAGTTCCGTGCTGATGAACAATTCTTGGAGTTGGTGCTCGTTTGCTGAAGTATTGTTACTTAGCTCTTTTTTAGTCCGGATTACCTCGCTAGCTTTGACTTCTGGATCTCCGTATAGCTGCTCCTCGATTATGTGGGCTTTTCCGCCTTCATAGAGTAGTACACCTTTTTGTCCAGCCCGATGACTAACATGTTGGCTCAATGGGTCCAAGCTGTAACTGGCAACAGTTCAGTTGTTTTAGGGCTGCATAATGGCAGTTTCTTGCTGCTAGCTGATCTCCTTGATAATCCCTTGAGCATGGTTGGTTGAATATTTTATGCATTGGTGCTGGGTGGATACCACTATTTCCATATGATGTAGCCAGGGCCTTCCTAGAATGATGTTGTAGGTGGACAGGGCGTCAACTACCATGAACTCTTGGACAATGTACTATCGTAGTTGTGGCTCTCCTGCCACCACTACTAGATTTATCTTTCTGATGGGAAAACATTTCTCTCTGCTAAATTCGACCACAGGGTGGCTGGCGGGCATTAGGTTCTTCTCTTGTAGTTGCATGTTACGGAATGCACTGAGGAACATGACATTCAATGAGCTTCCAGTGTCCACCAAGGCTCTCTTTACCTCCCATGTAGCGATAAGGACGCAAGGCATCACTGTCAATAAAATGTACCCCTGAAGATTCCTCTCTGTAAACGTCAGTAATTGGATCGGGTTGTGAACTCGTGTGTGTTGCACATGTCGGTTGTCATACTGAGATGATGTCTACATATCAGTCAGTGTCCTTTTGCAGGACCTGTTTGACTGCTCTCCCTCAAGACCGACCTCATAGAGGACGTATATGACGCTAGGAGCTTCCTTTTCTATCTCTTTGACAACGTCCGCTTTTTCTTTTGCTCGACCATGCTTCATGTCCGAGTCTAGGAACTCCTTGAGTTTGCCTTTCCTTATCCAGTACTCGACTTCTTCTCTGAGGTTTATGCAATCCTTAGTATCATGTCCATTTTCCTTGTGGTAGGCACAGTATTTACTGTTGTCGCGCTTAGCAGAGTGTCCTCGCTGCTTAGGCGGCCACTTTAGCTCTTCCCAATCCTTGATGAAATCAAGGATGTCAGACAGACTTGTGTTGAGAGGGATGACAAACCTGGACCCAACGTAATTCGAGGCCTTGTCCTGCCTTAGGTGGCCCGAGTCGGTCTTGTTGTCAATCCGCTTCCTCTTGTTATTATCATCGTCCTCTTTCTTCTTCCCCTCTTTTTTGTCTTTCAGGACAAAGGGTTTCTTGTCCGACTCCGCCTCTCTCTTGGCGGCCAACATTTCATCAAGAGTGATGTATCTTTGAGCAAGTCCGTTATATTGGTTGAGGGAGGTTTAGGGTAAGGAAGTCATAGAGCTTGCCTATTCTCAGACTCGAAGTGAAGATGTGACAGCGGTGTCATCACTACAGTCATCGATGAGGTCAGCTCATCATTAAAATGAGTGACGTACTCCCTTAACATCTCGTTTTGTTTTTGCTTCAGGGTCAATAGATAAAGCGGGCCCCTCCTAAGCATTTGGCTACCCATGAAGCATAGCGGTGGTGGATGTGGTGGCACTCTGCTGGTTTGAGCGTTTGAAGGCTTGACATAATCTCCATTGTTGCAAGACCTTGTTGTCATCATCTTGCTGGTTCTCTTGAGAAGGTGGAGCTACTGTTCTTATTGAGGAACTTTGTCATTCCCCACGTACGGTGCCAAGATGAGGTAGTCAATTTTTTGTTTTCCTTCCTTACTGTTTACCTAGACTTGCACAAGTAGCAAACATGAGCCAAGGACCACCGTGTGGTGGCCGATGGCACTCCGATGCTTAAGTTAGATAAGGCTTAGGAGAGGCATACAACTGTAAACTGGGTTGTATTGCATACCTCTAGTTCATTGACCTTATCTCCCTTTTATAGTGAATGAGTCCTTATTCAGCTAGGCCTTTGGTGACTTAGTTTAGGGAAAATGATATTGCTGTGGAGATCCTTTCCTAGTTGGGAGTTGTCCATGTGAGATAGTTTCCCTACACGACTAGTGCTCCTAGATATGCATGAGAAATTTCCCTTTCTGAACGTTGTCCATGCAAAGAAGTTTCTTTGCCCAACTTATACTCTAAGACATGTTTCCTAATCGGATCCAATGTGTTTGTTGGTCTATCTTTCTTGAGTAGATCTCTTAGATACTTGCCTTAGATGTCTTACGAGTATTGGGCTTGACTGCGTGGCGTGTAGGCTTACTAGCTCATTGCAACTTGGACCCGACTGTTTGGATTCTGTCAATGATGGGCTTGATGTTGTTTGGGCCTCCCTGGATTGTGCGTGCAATCGGGCTTGCTTCATTCTGTTGACGAGATTATCATGACACGTGTACGATGATGATCAGAGGATGGTTTGATGTATCATTAGAAGTGTTGTTAGTGAGTGGCGTTCAGGATTGATTACTAATCTTAATGAGTTTGGGCAATTTGGTGTTTACTGATGGGATTCCGACGGCTAGTAATGGGAGGGAATGATGACTGTTAATGGTCGACGACTAATTAAGATGGGGAATAATGAAGGTAAAGGGGATGGACACACACTTTGCCCGAGACTTGCACAAGACACAAAGAAACAATAGTAAACGAGTAAAGGGATATCGTGGATCACTTTCTGAAGAAAAAAAAAAGATATAGGGGAAGGGAAATGGAAAAAAAAATGGTATATGAGTAAGGTGATCGAAGAAGGAAAGCAAAAAAAGGAAGGAGAAATGTAAATATGAAGAGGAAAAAAAATTGAAGAAAAGACTTTGAGTTTGTTGGGAGTTAAAACAAAACACGGAAAATGACTTTTAAGGTCTACTTTTAAACAAAATAGACAATTTAGATACCGTAATTGATGTAATGACTAATTTGTCCTTAATTTTATTCTTTTATGATTAACAATGATTATTTCATTAACCCAGGTTAACTCATAAAATTATAGGACATATTTACCCTGCCTAAACAAATAGAAAACCTAATTTTATACTTTTATGACCAACAAAAACTTTTTTTTATTAATGATTCTATTTTTATTTTTTTGTTATTTTTACTTTTTTAACCCTTAACCCCTCCCATTATTTGTACAAATAATTTCTTTAAGTGCAGTTTGAGCAATTATTTTATGTCATTTGTTAGCTACAAATGACTGTATCAATATTTTCATGTTAGCATTTTTTTTATTCATGAATGTTTTGTCACTCTGAATGTATTTATATTCGATCGGTCGTGAAAGTATATTTGAGTTTGAAGATCAATTTTTTTGTTTCAATTAATGGTTGCTTCAATTCTCTATCACTATTTAGTTTACGTGAAATTATCTTATTTAATATTGGTTCTCATTTTACCTATGAGCCTATAATCATGCTCTGTGACTAAATAGTGACAGAGAATAAAATTTATTATTTTACACGTACCCATGCATCGAAGAATATGAAATCATATTTCGATAGTAGGAAAATTGATTTATTAACTACATTATGGATTAAGAAGCAATGATAACTAAAACCAAATTTATAATCATCATCAAGAAAGGTAATGCACGGGTATCTGTAAACTTTTCGAATCAAATTTATGACAAGTTAATTAAATTGATTGTATTAACTAATTAAAACCAAATTTGTAATTATCATTAATTATAAAAAAATATAACTACATTATGAAAAGTTTACCAAACCTTAACATAATAATTTGATTAACTTGTCAGTCAATGAAAACTTATAAATAATTATAATTGGTTGGTCATAATTAGAATCATTAATAGCGATACCTATCAGCGGCATGGGGTGGGAGGGGTTAAGTGTAAAAAAATAAAATAAATCAAGTCATTAATAAAATAGTCTTTGTCGGTCATAAAAATATAAAATTAGGTTTTATATTTGTTTAAGAATGGTCAAGATGTCATATAACTTTATGAGTTAACCTGGGTTAATAAAAAAATATATTTGTCATAAAAGTATAAAAGTAGACATAAATTAATAATTACATCAACTATAATATCTAAATTGTCTATTTTGTGAAAAAAATAAACTTTAAAATTCATTTTCCGAATTGAAAAAACTCTCGTTTTAGAATGAATGTACCATTGGTGGGTGTTCTCAAAAGTTGTTAGACCTTTAATTCTGACCCAAAGGGAACTTGACCCTAACTCTGACCCGACTGCCATCTAATTTTCTAACGCCGTTAGTCAACTCCAAGGGTGCTTTTGCTTTAAAAAAAAACGAAAATTGGATGAGGAACAGAGGAGAAGAGAAGAAAATGAACAAAATAAAAAATTAATGATCTCATTTGGTTGAGGAAGAAAGGAAGGATAAGCGAGAGATGGCCAAATTCTCTGCGGTGAGAGTGGAAGAAGAAGAAGAAGAAGAAGAAGAAGAAGAAGAAGAAGAAGAAGGGGAACAAGTCCCCACAAAGAAGCAGAGGAAGATGAAAGATGAGGATGAATCGAATTACCATGATGGCAATTCAGTGAGACCCAACCGAGATGACACCACCAACAACTGCTCCTCCTCCATCTCGGTGACTCTTATGGACCCAGAAGTGTTAGATTGCTCCATCTGCATGGAATCCTTGTCTCCTCCGGTCTTTCAGGTCCCTTTGCTTTACTGCTACCCCATCAAATCAAATGAAATGAATATACATACATCATGCTTCTTCTCCCGTGAAATTGAGTTTGTAGGTTGGGTCTTCACTTTCTCTGTCTATTCTACCATGCCCACTCTTCAATTCCCATTTCACTTATTAATTTATCCATAAAATTATTTCTACCCATTCCATTTGTTGTTTTTTCATTTTTTTATTTTATAATTGGTTTATCCAATTCTTCATGCTTACTCTATGAAATGAAATTTAGAAAGAAAAAAAAAAGATAATTTGGATTGAGTTTAATTGTGAACAGTGGAATACCCAGGTTGTTTGATGTTTATAATTGGGTACTATTGTGATGCCACTTCTTTATTCCTATTCAATGAGAATTTTGAAAAAAATGAATTGAGTTGAGTTCATTGGGAATAGTCTATTACCATTTGTTAGTTTGATTTTAGAATTGAGTTTTATCAAGGAAGTGGCTATCTCAGTTTAATTCTTACATGTTCATACCCATTCCGTTCTCGAATGAATTGTTTGTTTTTCTTTGATTTTGTAGTCTTCATTTCTTTTTTCACATCTGTGCCTAATTGTGGAAATCCAGTAATCCTACATTATCATCCAGTTTTTTCCCCTTTTCTCTTCCTGTGTAATACTGCTCGCATTAAATTGTGCGCTATTTCTTTACAATGTTGTGTCTGAGGAGGTTGACAATATTGTTCACTCAATCCATGTTATGAGTTCTTTCCAATCCAGTAATACACATATACAATTTTAGTATAAGTTATATATGGCACATAATAGTTTCACTTTCCTAGTTGGGAACACAATCCAGTTATCAATCAGATTCTGGAGAAATATTTTTTAGGATCACCGGACTAATCTTAATCTCATATACCAACAGTGTGAGAACGGGCATATAGCATGTTCTACATGTTGCACCAAGCTTGGTAACAAATGCCCTTCCTGTGCGTGGCCTATCGGCTACAACCGTTGCTTGGCAATTGAGAAAGTCATTGAATCCATCAAGGTGTCTTGCAGACAAAAAATCTATGGATGCAGAGAAACGTTCAGCTATAAAGAGAAAACTATCCATGAAGAGGCATGCGTCTATGCACCTTGCACATGTCCTATTTCTGATTGCATGTTTTGTGGGTCATCTGAACAGTTATCACTTCATTTCAGCAGCAAACACTGGTCTTCTGCCCAGCCTTTCCAATACAATTGTCCCTTCTCTGTGTCCTTTGATAAGAGTGAACCGTTCCTCGTATTTAGATGCGAAGAGGACGGTCTCCTATTTCTTCTAAACAGTCGAACAGAACTTATAGGGAGTGCGATAGTGCTGTCATGCATTGGACCAAGCTCTTCAAAGGGAGGGTTTTTATATGATCTTATAACAAAAAGGGGGGGCAGCTCTCTCAGATTACAGTCATTTGCAAAGTGTGTTAAAGGACGGATAGAAGGTTCGTCTTCAGTTGATTTTCTTCTCGTTCCTTGTGATTACTACAGCTCTTCTGGGAAGCTGAAGATGGAAGTTTGTATTTGGAGTTCTAGAGAAAATGAATGACTTGATGATGCTCACTTTTCTACAAGATGATGTTGTTCTATTTGTTTTCTCAATGTTTTACTTTTGTAAAATCCGGTAGGTTGTAAATTGTGTATTGTATCATATTAATCATGTACCAAATGTTGCAAGGTTATACTATGCATTTGTGAGTATTCACTGCAATATAGTATTAATCCACTTTTCAAACATTTCATTTCATTGTGCTTGTACTTGCATCAAGAGACGACTATCATGACCCAGGGCACATAAACTTGTTTCCCATGATTGTTTTCTTCAGCTTTAGGCTCAGGAAAGTAGGTTCAAAGTTTTTGAAGGTTTATTGCTGTATCCTTGACTCCGTAACTGGGATTAGAGAACTGCCTTCTCTGATATGGAAGTTATACCAATACACATAATATTGATGCTATTATCCTGCTAGTCAAGTTCTTGTGAATAGGCTTGGCCTATGACAGTTAGATACTTAGCAGAGTGGTAGATTTTGTTGTTAATGATGGTTGGATGTGTGATGAGGTTAACTTGAAGTGCGGTTCACTCTAAGCTACCCGAATAGACGAGGTAAGGTTTTAGTTGACAAAGATGGGATGATTGTGCTTTCTTGGACTGTTCCTCTACGGCTCTGCCTTTTAATCTTTGGAGGAACAACCTCTCTTTTGTTTTTCAGGAAATGTGGGAGTGTTATTTGTCAAGAGTCTAGTACAAGAAGTTTGGTCTACAACGATTGTTTATTCAGTAGTTATGTTTTTCTAGACTTCCCGTAACTTTTATATTAATAAAAAAATAAGAAAAACAAATACAAACTCTCACATAGAGGGGGAAAAACAAATTCAAATATTTTTTTATTTTTTTTCCTTTGATGTGGAGACAAGAAATTCATCCTCTCTACTTTTTGTTTCCTTTCTTAGCTTTAGAGGATCCCTTGATGAGTCTCTTATGAGAAATCAATAGAGGTGCCTACGAAAAATGTCCCCGAAGAAAAACGTTCAGATTGCACAAATAAAAGATTCCCACCTAATAGAGAACATGATCAACTTAAGAATTTGATGTGGTTCTACAAGGCAAAGAAGGGGAGACATCAATTTGTTGGCTGTGATTATCCAAATTCATATGTAGGGATGGCAGTGGGGCGGATTTTCACGGATATCCGTCCTGCTCGTCCCGTCTGGGGCGGATTTGGGTAAGGCTAAACAGAGGTAGGGGCGGATACGGATATCCAAACTGTATCTGTTTATTATTCGGGGCGGATACGGATTTGGCCATATTCGCCCCACGGATATCCGTTTAATCGAGAAAATTACTTAAATATCCCTAGCCTATATAAATTACCTAATTACTTAAAACAGTTGGGCAGAATGGGGCGGATCGGGACGGGGAACCAGCAACCCCCTAGCAAAACCAAAAGCCTCTAATGGATTGTGAGGCGGGGCAGATATCCGCTAATTCGTTCAGAGCGGGTATGATTTTTAGCTATACTTTTAAACGGATTGACGGGGCGGATTTGCGAATCCGTGATCAGTAATGTGGCGGGGATGAATTTGCTCAAATCCTCCCCGTTGCCATCCCTAATCATACGTGAGAGCTCAACTTTTGTAGGCAAGGATATTTTTGATTTGTAGCTCTAATTAATGTTGCTTGCTCGTAATTTACATGTGATGAAAGATAGTTTCTTGTCATGTATCACCCCAATGCCACTACTGCTCTCACTATCAAGTATCAACATCACAACTATAACCACAAGGTCCACAACTACCACCTTAGCATCAAAACTACATGCTACAACCCCAACATTGTTATTGTTATTGTTATTGTTATTTTAATTGTAATTGTAATCCTAGAAACAAAATGTTGAATTGAATGGTAAGAGCGACTAAAACAATTTAATGAAAGACCCCATCAGTATTGGGAATAAAAGAGTTTTTTTTTCTTATTGAATTAAGATATTACTGTTACAAATACAATATGGGGTTTCGGGAATTCTAATTGGCGAGGAAACCAGCGAGGGGGAGGGATGCAACCCTCCATCCTCTCCCTCGCTGGTTTCCTCGCCATTTAGACGGGTTCATGGGGTATACATAGGGGTGGGCATCCCATCCCGCGATCCCGATCTCGTCCCGTCTCGATTTTTCCGGGTCTTAATGGGATTGAATAATTTCATCCCGATCCCGTCCCGATCTAGAATGGGATGGAATGGGATGAAGATTTTCAATCCCGCCAATCCCATCCCGTCCCGAGCTAATTTTTTTAATATTAATTATTAATATTTTTATTAATTTATTTATTTTAGGATTGTGGATGCCCATACAAATTCACTGATGTATATAACATTTTTAGCATCTCAATTTTTCTCTCACACACATCTCTAGATTAATCTTTTGATGGTAAATTTGTAATACTTCTCTCTCTGGTCTCTCATTCCTTTAGTTAGGTTTAGGGTTACTAAAGGGAAGCCAACAAATAACAAAAGAGAGATTCAAGAAACCGAGAAACAAAATAAAAGAAGCGAGCTTTAAGAGCAGCACTGTGTTCTTGAAGAGAGATTCAAGAAGAAGAAGCACTGTGTTCTTGAAGAGCAGCACAAAAGAAACAAAAGAAAAGAAGCGAGCTTCAAGTCCAAGAGGAGAGAAACCGAGAAACCGAGAAACCAAGAACCAAGGCCACCACTGTGTTCTTGAAGAGAGATTCAAGAAGAAGAAGAGAGATTCAAGAGCAGCACGCCAGCACACGACGACGATGACACACCTCGTCCCCTCGATCCAGAGTGTTCTCGCTCAGATCCAAAACGGTGACTCCAACAACACAGTCGGCAGTCGCACACGGCACATGACGACGACGACACACCTTCTCCCCTCCTGCTTTCGCTTCATCCAACTTCTCTAGCTCTCTGTTACACAATCCGTCGATTTTTACAGGTAAGATCCAACTTCTTTAGGTTTTTGTTTAAAGAAAATTGTTTGACAGGGTTCTAATTTTTTTAGCTTTTTAGCTTTCAATGAGATAGGCGTGATTTGTTTAATCAAATTTGTTTAAAGAAATTTTCACCTTGTTAGCATGCCCTTTTGTTTTGTAGGAGCCCTTACACTGATCAAGAAGAAGAACAACTAGGATTTCAGAAACCCCCAATTTGGAATTTTGAACTCTAAACACAAATCCAAAGATGAAGAGATCATTGGTAAGTTCTAACTCTTCACTTACCTTTCGTTCTTAGATAGTTATATTATGTTTTGATAATTTTTGTTCAGAATGTATTCTAGTTGATTATGTTCAGACTTCTAGTTGATATGTCCAGATTAGCACGCTGATCCCATTCCGTCCCGAACCCGTTTGGGATGGGACGAGGTCGAGATGAGATTTTTCCCATCCCGTCCCGTCCCGATCCCGTATGAACGGGATGGGATAGGGATGGGTGTATCTCGTCCCATCCCGTCCCGTGCCCACCCTTAGGTTTACATTATATTTTGCCTCATTCACTATATGATTTTGTATCGTCATCTTCGTCTGAATCTGAAAACCCAACCAGGTGGCGGTGACGGTGATGGTGACGCACCATTTCATCTCGTCTCTCTTTCTGGAAGCTGAGTCAGTGAATCAGGTCTTTCACGTCTACTCAAGAACCACTAGAACCAGGTACCTACTTCTCTCATTGCTTTTAAAATTTGATTTGAAACAAAGTCGACTTTTTATTGTTTCTATGTCTTCATACACAATCAATTAGCAAGAAATTACAAGTCAGTTTCACACAACAATTTTTTAGTGATCAATGAAATAGCGAAATTGATATTCTGCTACGATTTCCCCCTTCTTTATTTCTTATGCAACAAGTCATTTATGTGTTTGTTACGATACAAAAGAGAAGGTTTTGATCAAATTGAAAGAATGAAATACTCATCTCATTGCCACTATGAGTTCTATCAATTATATCTCATCTCGTAGTAGTCAGAACAAAATAGCCTTCTTGTTTTAGTTCGGAGAGAGACTCAACATTTAAATTGTTGAAAACGACCATTGGCGAGGTCATTCCAGGCAAGAGACCATATGTGCATTTGACAACTAATTGAAGATTGCAGTGCCTCATCATCCATGTTGTAAGAGGCAATGGTAACCCGCTGAGTTGTGATATATCCAGTCTCTAGGATCTGTGGCAGGAAAGATTTGGGAAATTCATGATGCCAAAGGTCTAATTCAAGTTCTTTACAAGTGTCAATGATGTAGCTACTAGTGGTAGGGTGATCCGTATGAGGGATAGAAGGCAGTCCTTTTGGCTTCAAGTACAGCAATTTCTTTGAGAATTAGTGTTAGGATCTCATTAGTCTTATTACCAAGTTTTTATTGTTGAAAACCTGAGCACTCTGCTCCTTCCACCAAACCCACATGATTGTATGAGGCCTTGTCCAGATCCGCTCACCAAGAAGTTTATTTCTTGCTGAACCTTCCCTTGATAGCAAGTGATGTGAATTTGCTGAATATGCATAAGAAATATAGAGGATAGATTAGGAAAAGGGGAGAGAAGAGAACAAAATAGGTAGAGAGGAGGATCTTCCTTCTCCAATATTCTACATTTAAAAACAAACCACCTAACTGTTGTAACCAAGTTACAACGAAACTCCTAATTTAACGAGAAACTACATTACTGTACAACTACAATCTGATACCATATAAGCATATTTGGGAAACTACATTACTGTTACAACTACAATCTGATACCTATGTCGTTAATCGGACCTAATAGATTGATTGGAATTAATCAGAATTAGTCGACCAGTATTTTATAAACATATGTTTACGACAAGAAAAAACAAACAAAATAATAATGAATATTGAAGGAGTAAACATCAGATGCCACAATTTCAATGTTAGATAAAGGTGCAACTTTCTATATTCCTTTAGTTTTGGTTGTTATTTTTCTTTGGTTGTTCTCGTTGATTTTTCTCTCTATAGCCTGCTCACATACTCTTGGTATTGCCCTATGGTGGAGTATTGATGAGGTTAGGAAAACTTTTTACAAAATAACATTACTTTTTCTCATTTATTTATGACATATTGTCATGGAGCGATTAATCGATGAACTTCTAAAGTGATTAATCGATATCTTGGTGAGAAATCTCAGTTCTCGCTGATTAATTGACCAGAGGTTATTCAAACGATTAATTAAAAAATCGTAACGCTATACTAGAGAGAAAAAGTAATTGGGGATTAATCGCTAATTAATCACAAATTAAATAACATAGTCTGATATTCTATAAGAATAATAATATTTTTCAATATATTGCGGTATATACCATCTGGTACCCCAATGGTATATATCGTAACAATATCCTGTTGGTATATACTAGTAGGGTTGGGCCGGATAACTGGCCCAAAAACCTAAGATCGAGGCCCAGACCGAACGTTTAAAAATCGTGATTTTGAGGACCGAGTAAGGCCGGTTACTCGGAGTCCCAGTTAACCAAATTTTTGGGCCGGGCCGATCTCGATTCAAAGCCATTTTTTTCTCCCAATTATGCTTCTGTAATTTGTAACCTGTGATTCTCTGTGAGAGGTGATTGCTTAGCAAACCTTGGATGAGCAACAAAATGAGAAATTGAGAAGAAAGAAAAGAATAAGAAACTGAGATTTCAGTAGATCAGATTTGTTTGGGTCTATTAGCACTGAAACCGGTACTCATCTTGCTGACTAAGAGAGAGATGAACTAAATCAGTTGGTGAATAATCATGTAGACCTAAAAAATTCAAAGGGAAAGTAACTGCCCAAGGATCCCAAGGTTGGATAACACCAAGAACAGAGAGAATAAAGAGAAAGAGATGAGGTCGAGGTTAGATTCGAAAAAGAATAAGAAAAGAGTTGCAGCAAAGACAAATGTAGATCTGCTTTTTATATTAGTTTTGTTTTTTTATTTGGATTCTGATAATAAAGTGGGGGTGGGGAAGAGAAGATGCATGTGGTGGTGGTGAATCTAACAAAAAAAAAAGGTCCTTGTTTGTAAATAGAAATGAAAGTATCTTCTCTTGATTCCTTCCTCCAAGAAACATTGAGAGCTCCAAGAAACATTGAGAGAAAAAAGAAAGATGAAGTGAGGTGATAGTCATAATGAAAGAGAGAAAATAAGAAAGAGATGAAGTAACAATTGAGAAAAGAAGAAATAGATGAAGTGAGTTGGTTTACTTTGGTTTACCTTAGACCCTAAAGTAGAAGAACAATTAGTTTTTTAATTAGTTTTTTTTAGCTACTGGGTTGGGTAACTGAGGGGTTTTAAAAACTGAAACTGAGGATTGGACCATCGGTCTTGAAAATCGGACCGAATATGAAAATGTTTGTTTTAAACCGAACCGATTGGGCTGGGCTGGGTCGGTACCTGGTTCGGTCCGGTTTTTCAATCTAAAATGCCCAGCCCTATATACTAGTGCGTTTTACTGGATTTGCACTATACCACGTGCATCGGTCGGTATGTTCCAGATACGATATCGAAAATTAGTTGTTCAAATCATCCAAAATCCTATGAAAAAGAAGGGATTGATTGAAAATTAGGAGATCGATTAAAGAAGAAGAATATTAGGAGATCGACATACTTGCTTCATCCTTTTACAAACATGTCCCTCCTTAGATTTTGAATTCTTATGACTTGCACAATAAAAAGAAAACAAGCTTCCACACATTTCTTTATTTTCTTAACTACATATACTATACATTTTTTTTTCCAAATTATCCTACGATATATGATACTATACGTTACATATAACTTGAATTTGGGTTTCCGATATACAATACGATAAATGACTTAAATGACCATGCCTATTAAGACTTTGAAAACATTGTGAAAGGACAAGTTTGAAACTGAGGTTAGTGAGAAGGGCAACTACGAGTTTTTCCTGTTGAAATTCCTCCCATATTTAATCCTGTAGGTTAAGAAGGTTTTTTTTTTTTAATAGAAAAGGCTAAGTTTTTTTTTCTTTGTACATATCAAGGAAAGAGATTTCGCGAAATTTTGGCAAAATTTTCATTTTTTGAAATTACGAAAAGAAAAAATGGCGAAAGAAATAATTACATTTTTCGAGGTTTGTTTGCAAATTTCGGGTTTTTTCTTAAATTCTGAGGGTTTTTTTCTAATTATCATTTCCTCTAATTTTTTTATTGATTTTTTAAACACCCCTTGATTTTCTAATTATCTTTTCTTCTACTTATATATTGATTTTTGAAACCACTCACTGATTTTCTAATATTTCATGTTTATTTCATTTTCTGGTGTTTATGATTTATTTAATTGCATCTTATTTTTTTTTTCACATATTTCATATACCCTCGAAATTCATTATATATATTTCATACATCCTCGAAATTTTTACGTTTTTTCTTTACACACCGAAATATTTCTTAAAATCAGGAAATCGAAATTAACTTGAAAAACGAAATCACAATCCTTGGTACCTATTGAGTATTGACTAAGGAGAAGAAAAGTACACTGAGATGTTTAAAAAATGGTTGACAATAAACACATTGAAGGGGGTCTTAGAAGGCTATTTATTTGTGTTCAATGACTTTCTGAAGAATTCTTGGAAAGATGCTTTATCAATGGACTCCAAGAAGAGATTCAACCAGGCCTGCGGATATTTAAACCTCGTGAACTACTGACTCATCTACAAGAAGAACAACTCACTGCTGCTACAGTACTACCATGCCAATGCCCCATGACTTCTCAACGATAACCTTGGCCTATAACTTTCCAGTCATACCGTTGGCCTCTATGTCAGCCTAAATAATTATTCATGCCTTTCTAAACCACCATATCTTTCGAGCCCACCTACTCTTCCGCATGCGCAATGAGTATCTACAGCCGATATGAGGTACTACTTTGTGGCAAGCCCAGGAGAATAATGGAGGAACAAATAGCATGAATATACAAGCGAGTCATGTTTTTAGATAAATTAAAATGTCATATTTTATTTTAGAAGTTATTTGGGGTCTAAAAGTATTATGAAAATGTCCTATTATGCTTATAAAAGCTTATCTTGTTTTAGCAAGTTTATGAGAGTTTTAGCTACTTTTTAAGGTTGAAAAACGAGATTTGTACTCAGGTTTTAGAAGAGAATTGAGATTGAGTATATATTTTATCAAAGGTGGGACTTGAACTCCCATGAACATGAGAATTAAACTCCTTCCCCCACCTCCTCCCAAGAGCGCATCACTGCTAGGAAAGCCACCATGATTTTGGATCTTCTGTCTTCTATGCTTTTACTAAATTTATTATCCATGTGCATCATAAATGCTCGTTAATGGTGATACATACTCTATTTAAAAATATTCTCGACACTATTACATGTATCACATGTTAAAGCCATCTTCAACATCTTTAGTAGTGCTCTATGAGTATCCACATGATAATCCATGTTGGATTGCCTTCTTAAGAGGACTCTAAAATTTTATTGCATCTCTCACCAACAATCTAACGTAATAAGGAGTAGTTTGCACTTTTTATAACATAACCTGTTTCTCATTTGCATCAGCATGGATAACCATGGTTAGATGCCGTATGATTGAATTTGATAATTTAGTTAAACAGTATTAAGTCCCAGTTGCTTTCTCCTGTCTGCAAGAATTAGTAGATGAAGAAAAAGAAAAAAGAGAAACGATTGTTGCTCTATTCAAAGGATTATATTTTACATTTGGTATTGAAACTGCCTTCATATTGTAAAAGACATCAAAAGAGGACAGCATAAATTGGGTGTATTTTGCCCCCACTCGTCTGGATACAACATCCTAGACATCTTACCAGGTACTTTTCCAGTTACAGTATATGGTGCTTTTTTTACCGCGGCATATATTCTATCATTTCCATGCCGTATGTGCGTATTTGCGATCTGTTTTTGTTGCTCTCTGTGTGCTACACGTGGCCATCTTTCAACTGTATACTGGCAGACGCCATTAATGAAAACTAAGAAGTCAACCAAAGTAAGCTCATGATTCTCTTATCCATGTTTTAGAATCTTGTAGTGCAAGATTTCACATAATTTACTTTTCTATAGGTTGTTTTTATTGCCATTTTCCGGACTTGTTACTGGCCAAACACACATCTCTGATAAAGATATATCGGAAACCAATTGATATACTTGAAGAAGCAACAACTGGTGTGATTTGTCTCCCTAACTTATGTTCCATCCTCCATTTCCTTGTGAAATACTTCTGCGACTTTGCTTAATTCATGTGAGATTCTGATAATGCTGCTTTTATATTGGCAGGGATGGCAGATTTGGTTGTTGTTAACAGCAGAATTACTGCAGCCACTTTTGGCAAAACATTCAAACGTCTTGACTCACTTGGAATCAGACATGCTGTTCTTTACCCAGTTGTCAATGTCGACAAGTTTAAGTAACCGACATGCTTCATATATATCTTGGCATCTTATTGGATTTCGTGTTTATAAATACCAAATACATCCAGTTTCTATATTATAGTTTCTTCAGTTACCTTTTTTGTATCAACTTAGGAATCTGTGCTTGTTTTGTAGCTTGAATTTTTTTTATCAATCAACCGTTTGAAAAGAAAAAGAGCATTGCTTTAGCAATTTCTTCATTTGCGATGCTCCTCCGTGTCCTCGATGAAGATGTTCTTCCAGGTTTTGATTTGGAGAAGATTTCCCTGACAACTGCTGGTAAACATCCTTGAATATTTTCTTATTTGCACTGGGGTACCAATCTAGGCTGATATGTTAAGAGAGATTCTGAATGCTCACTTTAGATATTGTTTATTTAAACCTTTTCATTGTTATTACATGTTTATCTATGCTTCAATAATTATTGGGATCCACTGTAAACTTCCATGTAGTCTTGGTCAGCTATACTGACGTTCTCATCTGTACTGATCTAACTGCATTGTGTTTGCTTTGCTCTGCCAGCTCTTATAAGAAGCAAATCCTAATGTGCAATATTCATCATATCTTCAGCATTCAGCTTTTCTTAGTCATACATTTGGAAATGATAACCTAATAACATGGTACCATTTATAAAACAAAGATGTTTTCCAATTTGTTGGTATTTCCAAAGAAGGTCTAATTAATGGGGCTATTTATGCACAAACATTTGATTATAGTAAGACCAAATTTTCTGTGGAATTTGTTCTGTTTGCTGTTTCGATCTGGGTTTGTGTTGCTTTTCCTGTGTTGATAAACCCGTTATTGCACAGTGGTGGCCCTGTGGAAGCTATTTGGGATGGGGCTGTGCCCCAACACCGCATGAGTTCGCTCTGGCTATGGTAAAGCTTGTCAGAAATCCCCATTTAGCAGAAGATATGGGTGGAAAGCACGAAGGCATGTCAGTGAGGCATTTTTACCAAGATTTTCGGACAATGGCTTAATCAATTTCTCATGGACGTTACTGGAAGAGAGTTAGTGAAGACAAGTTCAACCATTAAAGCCCAACAGTGAAGACATTTTACAAACAGAACTTCTAGTGCGTTTTGAGTGGTTTGAAGAATGGACCTGTGCCTGTGATGCTGTCACTGATGTGCTGCAGTATGACAAGCTGTGATTTTATGGTTTTGCAAGTTTGTGGAGGATTGCATTTTTACTCGACTCAATTAGAAACTGGAAAGGTTGTTATCAGGACCATAGAACTTTTAGTCGGAAACTGAAATTTTTTATAATTGATTACTCAGTTCAACACGAGAAATGCTAGGAGGTTTGCCATTCTATAATATACTACATAAATTTGAATTATTGCTGAAATTTTGAGATGGTTACATATTTGGAATTTTTCTTGCATTCATTTATACTGTAACAGTGCCTCAGTCTCAGCATTTCTAATAAAGGTGCCTGCATATGATACTTTTACGAAATCCTACTAAACTATTAATTTAATATGTAGACTTATTGATTTCTTGGCTCTTCAATCAGGCTATATAAGGTGGCTTTGCGTGCGGTGCACAAAGATGGTGTTATGAGAAGGAAATAGTTCTCATCTTGAACAGTGCAAGTGGCAATGATTTGATTAAATCTTAGTTTGTCTTCCATATCATCAGTTTTGTGAATCATCACTTTCAACAGTAGAATCTTGAACATGTTACATACATTGATGATACACTTATCTTGAACATGTTACTCATGTACCGATGAGACAGCTTATGAAGATGATGATGTAACTCATTCACATCGTTTTTTGGATTAGAAAGTTAGAAAACTTAAAACTTGTTTAAGTAGTTAATATCCTTCTAATTTCTTGATATTCAATTCTAAGTAGGGTCATTGTTATGTTAGCTCACCTGTTGACTTTCCTCACCCTGATTGATATTGTGTCTTATAATTGAGTTTGACTCTACATATCCCCTCATTATTAACTGACTTGATACTTAAGTTGAACAAAGTAGAGTAGAGAGTACAACCCAACGTTAGTTTTTATCATTATTTTCTAATATTTAATCTAAACAGGAAAGAGAAATGAAGTTCTAAATATGCAAAAGATGTTCGCATGAACACCACTGTCACTCAATTCTATCTTAGTTGTAGGTTTGGGTAGCATTATTTTGCTGTCAATTTGCGAGAAAGGTTCTTAATAGGATTAATTAGTCCCAGGCCTGGTAGAAGCAAAAATTAATAATTAGTCAGACAGCTTAACAATGTAGCTTCCCTAAAACTATAGGGTCCGCCTACAGGTTTCGTAAAAAACCAAAATCAACCCTTAGTTATAACTAGAAGTAGAACTACAATAAATCGTCATTTTTGTTGTTAGTATTATTATCAAGGTGGAAGATACTGCCCTTGGGGATTAACATTCAGAGCTCTGGATTTGTATTCCCTATAACAGGTTTAGGTTTGCTTCTATTGCTTAGTATTTATCATAAAAATAAAAAATAGAAACACATTAATATGTTTACTACAACGTGTACAACTTAAAAATTTTAAACTATCAGTCAGTATGCTATTAGCAATACAAGATTGTGCGTTATTAAATACTATCTTTAACGTTCTTTCTTGCACTCTTCGATTTTGTTGACCCCCTGGGGGTCTAAGAAGTCGACCAGCTGGATATGGTGGGATTGTGTTTATAAGATTTATATTTCATATTAAAATCACCATCGAGATAGATCAAACAAAACCAAAACTCAGAAACATATGGTGGGCTAAGGACCAGATCAACATTAAACAGTTGGGAATGATGACCCACTAGACTAAATCAAGTAGCGAAAAGTCAGTATTTTTATGCAAGTTCTATGGTAGATAATATATGTAATTAGCTTTGGGTTTTTAGACTCTTAGATTGATTCAACTGAGAATAACAAGCTTTTTCTTTTCCTCCTCCCCACGTAAAACCTTCATCTATCTCCATTGAACATGGGTTCCTTCTCTCCCCATACAATACAGAATCAACAAAAGTTTCCATAAAAAAGTCTGTCACTATCAAACACACCACACTACATAATGTGTTGTTTTCTTTTCGTTGAACATAATTATAAAGTGTGTGAATGGAAGGCCAAATAAGTTACATCTAGAAAAAGAAAAGAAACCATGAAGCCTGAGGTACTTCCCTCTGGACTTTCGATTGTAATTGTTCATAAGTGGTGGTTATATGCACTGATATTGGAACTTAAAGTTGTTCCTCTGACATAAGTTTTCCTAAACTTAAATAGTTTTAAGTTGGTTTTTAAATAGGAAAGGGAGGAAAAAAAGGTATTAGTTTTCCTAAAACCTGAATAGTCTTGAGTTGTTGTTGTTTCAATATGAGTATAGATCGTTGCTCTATTGGATGTAACCTTCTGCTGCGAGCCATATGAACCCTCTTCCTCTGTTTGTTTCAGTTGTGTTACTGTGGAGCCTATTTTCTTTTAAAGGATATTGAAGTTGTTGCTAACATTTTTTTTATCCTAATTACGCTATTTTTGTGCTTTTTTTTTTTTTTTTTTTTTTTAAATTGAGCTGTGTTTGAAGGACCTCAAAACCTTTATACAAATGAAACAAAAGTAAAAGCAAATACTGAAACAAACTCTCACAAGAGAGGATTCACCAGAACAAACCTAGACTATAAACCAACTCAACATTTATACATTTTGTTTGCTTTCTTAGTTCCATTGGATTTTCGGGGACAGAGTCTAAAATCTTTGGTGTGGGTGTTACAGAACGTCTTTGCAGCCGGTTCTGTAAACACATCATCATCACTGGAGAGGCCTGGCTCATGCTCTTCTTCAAGAACCTGACAAATTTCTTGTCTCAATCTATTGCATGTGCGGTTCTTATCCTCTTCCCATACATCTTTTAACCAAATGTAGTTTGCCTTCACTGCATCTTTGCCATGGCTTGCAATAGCTTCTTGCAATGTAGAAGGAACTACGTTCCCCTTTTCGTATTCATTTATCATCGTTAACGCATATTCAATCTCAGGAAGAGGAAGGAAACCTTTCGCTTTATTCAGTTCTGCTTCGGTGAGTTGTATCACACTGCGGTGCCCGAATTTCTCACCATCATCTTGGGAGTTGTTTTCTTTATTTGCACCTGAACTATTGGCTGCCGGCATGTTGTTGACTTCTCCTACTTTATCATCCTCGTTTGAGTTGGGCACAATTTCATTTGGGTACTTACTTCCATGTTCTTCCACCAATTCTTTGTCATTATTTTCTATTGCCTCGTCTTCTACAACTGCTGTTTGATTTTCTTCTGTCATTGCAACATTGATGTTATTTACATTATGAGCAAAGCTGTTGAGCATAGTTTTGTCTGCATCCGTCAAATGTGTTAGTTCTTCAGGAGTATATCCACAATTTGATTTCATCTTCTTGGTTGGGTTCAATTTTTCTGAACTGATTTCAACTTCAACTTTGTTCTTAGCCCCATTAGTACCAGCTCCATCATTGTGTTCATTAGCTGAATCCGGAATGACCGGAAGATTTGTAGTCTTTTGTTGATAGTATTGTTTCTTGTGCTTCTTGTTTTCTGCTCTTTTGAAGCCTTCCTGATCATCATTTTCTGACCCCTCCTTACTTTTTTCCTTCTCCGATTGTTGTTGGGTCGCACAATCCCTTATGAAATTAGAAGGTGATGTCCCCGTCACAATCTACATTATAATTAAAAGCAGCTGATAAGAGGAAGGCTTATACTGAAAACAGATGTTGCTGAATATGGGTCCATGGATGGGTGCATCTAACCAACTATGCATGAATTTCATGTTCATGGTCCCTATTGCTACAAGTCAGTTACCACCCTTGTCAATCCATACCAGCAACGCTGCTCTGTTGAAGATGACCTGCATTAATAAGAGAATAATATCATTATTACAATTTAATTCAGCCGTTCTTAATCTAATTAGAGGTCTTAATTCATAAATAAAGAGGGATAAACAAATCAGGAATTCTAGGGGGCAAGGGAGAGGGAGCGAGGGCCACCCATCCCTCGCCCCTTTCCCTCGCATCCTAGAAGGGCTCTAAACAAATACCACCAGTCCTGGCTTTTGAAATGGAGTGGCAATCAGAAATAGACATTTGGAGGTTTAGTACACCCTATTTAAGTTGCTTTTATTATTGATTCGTGTAGCCTTTTACTGAGTATATAAATCATAATTCATAGAAGCAAAAGAAATATCTCTCAATAATGCACTGCAATGCACTGCAAACAAGACAGGCTCCATCGCATTTATTTTGTGATGCCTTGCAACTCCATGTATCCAGGCTAACCATCACCATCACTATAGTGAATGCCAAAGAATTTCTCGATGAAACACATCCACAAAAGCAAAAGAAATACAAAGCACAATCACAAAGGCTAAAGAAATATCAAATAAGTGATGTAATATTCCTAATAAAAGACTTATATTACAATATTTCATTCCAAATTCCAAAGATGTATCTTTTCAGTGGAAAAAAAATAAATCGGAAGCACCTAGCCTATATCAAAGTGGTATAGTCGACCACATCCAACCACAAGATGCTTTGTTAAGGAGAGCAAAGTTTTTCTTCCATCTTAATTTAGGTACTTAAACGTACCCCAAAGAAAAAGGGGGTGTGTAGCTCTTTGGTGTCAAATAAAAACTTATGTCTTTTTTCCATCAATGGGTTATATAATTTGTTGTGTCTTGCAGGTATAGTCACGCTATGTCGACAATAATGCACCCTTCTTAGAGTCTAGAACATAGCAATCTTTTCATGTTCTTCGTTCACCAACAAATCAGTATCCCATTGGTTGCTCAACTGTAAAAACTCATGCAATGAAATAATTTGTATATTCTTAATTAGATGTAGCATTTTTAATGTTATAAATGGAGCAAAGTAAAATTCATTTCTATTTTATGTGTTTTACTTTAAATTGTCTGACTTCTTAATGAACTTTCCAATGGAAAAACCAACTTTTCCTCTGGAGTAATTGTTGCAAAATAGAAATAGAATCAAATAAAGAGAAGAAGAGGGAGAGAGATAATGGACATTTCAACCATATAAATAAAATAATCCTGTAGGGCAAGTCGCACCCAACAAATAAACAAATAATTAATCAAACAGATTAACATTCAAAAGCCTAGCTTTTGCTCTCTCTTGGCTCGTAATCTCCAGGCACCTTACCTTGATATGGGGACACATTTTTGTATTTTAAATTGAAAATTTTCAGCTTAAGCTTGTTGTTCACATTCTACCCATCACCCTCTTAAAATCCATCTTTCACCTCCTTAAATAATTAATAAGAGCAATTATTCTGTAGGGATAACGGTACACCCTGACGCGCATAATGTCCTCATCACATACATCTCAAGAACATCTCACGATAAACAATTGCACAGGAATTTTTTGCTTTTATAATAAGCAGCAATTCCGTGCAAATAATCTTACGTGCCAACGCATATAATATCCACCATCCAATGATGTTTTTCATCACACACACATCTCAAAACACATATTAAGTAGACCCCCTCCCTCCACATTATATAAAGGCATGAACCATAACTCTCTCATTGTATCTAAACTTTGCTTTGTAATCAATCACTCTTACTCTCTAAGCTTGGTTAAGCTAAGCTTTCCACCAAAAGAAGGGGAAAATGGGTGCTCTTGACTATCTCTCCAACTTTTGCACCGTGACAAGCACAAGAAGAAGCAAACGCAAACCTATGCAGGTTGGTTTGTACCATTGTGCTTGCTAGTACTACTACCACTCATTACTACCATCTCCTCCCTTTTGCTCTTTTTATTTTTTATTTCTACTTTGCTTTCTGTTTCTCCTCCTCCTTCCATCTCGATACCTCTCTCTCCATGATCCCCTTGTGTTTAATGTTCTTTGTGTTCTCTGCAACCTTTTACAAAGATGGGTTTTGTTTTTCTTCTATGTTGTCAGAGAGAGTATAAACTTATAACTAGAGATTGTTCATCCTCATTCCTTTTTGTTTGTTCTTTCTGTTCTCTAATTACCTTTTATATATATATATATATATATATAACTAAGATGGCCTGAGTGTTTTTTTTTTTGTTTGTCAGACTGTGGAGATCAAGGTGAAAATGGACTGTGATGGTTGTGAAAGGAGAGTGAAAAACTCTGTTTCTTCCATGAAAGGTGATGAAAGTAGCTCTTTTTTTCTCCCAAGTTAAATTTTTTTGCAAATCAACAATAGCAACGATATGTGTTACTTGTTATTTCTTCTCTATTTCCTCTTGTCATCCATCTATATGGGGAAAAAGTTAGGTAGTTTGCTCTCTATAGTAGTGTGAGTAGCTAGCTAAACATTTTTTTCTCTCTCAGTGTTACCTTGTCAGTCTAACTTGGGAGATAAATAAAAGTAGCAACTTTTCTTAACATCATATTTTAACCAAAATGAGCAAAATAAATGATGATCGAAAACACACTAAATTTTTTTTACACTTGGAGGACTGCATATATCAACAGGTCTACCTAGCTAGAAGGGAACCTAACCTTTCTTTCTCAAACTTAATTATAACCCTACTATATGGCCTGGTGTATATAGCCAGTTATAAGGTGCCTGACCCCTTAAATATACATCATCATTATTTTAGGGGAGGCGATATACACAGTCACTCACAACGTATGACACCCCTATTTGAACCCAAAGAATGGCCCAGAGCACCCATTTGCCTTCTTTAGCCACTTCTTGACACAAAATGTAATTATTAGGATTGTCTTGGCTGAAGTCGAAAGCTGTTTTTAAGCTTCTTGTAAGCGCTTATTAGAAATAAAATTTTCAAAGCACTTCTTTAGGAACAATTCATTTTTTTTTGTAATTAAGTGCTTAATTTTGCATATTCTTTTTATATGGTGATAAAAATGAAGTGCTCACAAAAAGCTAGCCTTAACTAAACGCATACAGTGGTGCTAATTCATATGTTAATTGAATGATTAATTAGGGGTGAGATCAGTGGAAGTGAACCGGAAGCAAAGCCGGGTAACAGTGACTGGGTTTGTGGAGCCAAACAAGGTGCTAAAGAATGTGAAGAGCACTGGAAAGAGGGCTGAGTTCTGGCCATACATCCCATACAATCTGGTGGCTTATCCATATGTTTCTCAGGCTTATGACAAGAAGGCACCAGCTGGTTATGTGAAGAATGTGGTGCAAGCACTTCCCAGCCCCAACAATCCTGAAGAGAGATTCACCTCTCTCTTTAGTGATGAAAACCCTAATGCATGTTCCATCATGTAAACACTCACACTTTTGAGTGTGTTCTTTACAATCACAAACTAGTTACTGACCAAAATTAAAGTGAGTTTATGATATTTGTAGGAGAAGAAATCACACGGTAATGTACAACCAGACGTATGTATCTATTCCTCTTTTGATGATCTCGTGATACATGTAATGAGATCTTCCATTTGTATCTACTTATGTTGTGCATGATAATGTTTTGAACTTTTGATGACGATCAGCTTTCTTAAATATAGCTTTCCTAATCAACTCCAGAGTTATATGGCAGGGCAGGGTGACTTTAATTATAATGGGATTAAGTGGATGTCAAAACATTATATTTTACTTTCATTATATACCATTATTGGTACCTAAAAATCATTGCAATAGCTATAAACACATACTTCATTTTCAATTGAGTTTGTAACAAAAATCATCAGAGACATTAGTGTTTAGTAACTTGAGTACACTGAGTACAATCTCAAGTAGTGATTGAAAGAAGTTGTCTTGGTTAATTAAGATTCTAATAAGTTTTACAACTGCAATTGATTCTCACGTGGCCCCTTGTGTGATGCAATACACTTTTGAAATTTGACGATCATAGGGTTTTGGAGCCATAACAACACCAATTAGAGGTCTCACTACAAAAAAAAGTCAATTCAGCAACGGCGTTTTACCGTTGCTAATTATCAAAAAACCGTAGCTAAAATGAATCAGCAACAACTCAATGACCGTCGCAATACCGTAGCTATTTGAATCGTCGTTATTTGAATCAGCAACGGTAAACTTTTCCGTAGCTAATTGGCAATGGCTAAAAATCGTCGCTAAGTTACAAAAATTCCGTCGCTGATTCCGTCGTTTATTTGCAAAGATTCCGTCTATTTATTTGAGACAACAGCAATAGCGACGACTTTTAAAATGTTTGAGACGGCTAAGGCTGTCAGAAATTGACAAAATAAAGACGGTTTTTGCCGTGGCTATTTAGCAATGGTCTCAAACCGTTGCTAAGTTGCAAATAAATTTAACAAAACAGGGACGACATTTGCCGTGGCTATTTAGCGACGGCTTCAAACCGTTGCTAAGTTGCAAATCAATTCAAACCGTTGCTAAGTTGCAAATCAATTTAACAAAACAGGGACGGCGTTTGCCGTGGCTAGTTGGCGACGACTTCAAACCATTGCTAAGTTGCAAATCAAATTGTCAAAATAGAGACGCCATTGGTCGTTGCTAACACTAACTTGCTCTAGCTAAAAAAATTACTAATGAAAATTCATTTTTTTATAATGAAATTGATTCTTTCTAAATTTTCAGATTTCTCATTTCCTTTTTTTTGTTATTCAGAAGAAACATTTCAAACCTGAACACAATTATATTAATTTTCGTATAATCAATAACTTGTCCATTACAAAAAAATATAATCCCAAACAACTTTATACTCTATCAACCTCAAATTGAAATTATATATACATATAAATACAATTTCAATTTGAGATATAACTCACTTAAACTTAAATAACTGCATAAATCATAGTGATCGTCTATGGGACATACAACAAAAATGACACATACAACAATTCATGTGATCTTGCACACCATATCGATCATCCCACAAAATGTTTTCTACTTCAAAATTTCATATCTTCCACTTCAAAACCATTATCAATTCGGCAATACCTAAACCTGTAAATTTGAGAGCCAGAGATAAAACATTCTTTTCTGAGAGCACATGCTCAATGAGACAACCCTAGCATAGACAAACAGTGTCTATAAGAAAAGATATTATTGAGAATTATGTTTTTCTATTCGCTTAGGGTGCAGGGTCAGACTTGTCGTGATAGCCTTTGAAGTAGCGTAAGTACTTGTAATCATGCAAGGAAAGAAGCCGCAGAGATTCTGTGGAGACCCTTGTGTGGGCAGACCTGAGGGGGAGGGTGAGGGTTGGAGCCTAATAGGCCCAGGCCCAAGAGGGTTGGCAAGCTACAAACGGGGGAGATAGTCCCACATCGCCTGGGTGCGGAAGGGGGATGTGTTATATATGTGCGAGGTTGGATCATAGTATCACGTGTTTTAAAGCCGTGCGGGCCGGTTGGGCCCAGAGCGAACAATATGATACTGTGCGGATCGGGTCGTTACAGAATGGTATCAGAGCCTGACCCAGCCGGAAGTGTGCCAACGTGGACGTTGGGCCCCAAGGGGGGTGGACTGTGGAGACCCTTGTATGGGCGGACCTAAGGGGGAAGGTGAGGGTTGGAGCCCAATAGGCCCAGGCCCAAGAGGGTTGGCAAGCTACAAAGGGGGGAGATAGTCCCATATTGCCTGGGTGCGAAAGGGGGGTGTGCTATATATGTGCGAGGTTGGATTCCCATAGTATCACGCATTTTAAAGTCGTGCGGGCCGGTTGGGCCCAGAGCGGACAATATGATACTGTGCGGATCGGGTCATTACAGAATGGTATCAGAGCCTGACCCAGTCGAAAGTGTGCTAACGTGGACGTTGGGCCCCAAGGGAGGTGGATTGTGGAGACCCTTGTGTGGGTGGACCTGAGGAAGAGGGTGAGGGTTGGAGACCAATAGGCCCAGGCCCAAGAGGGTTGGCAAGCTACAAAGGGGGGAAATAGTCCAACATCGCCTGGGGTGCGGAAGGGGGATGTGCTATATATGTGCGAGGTTGGATCCCCATAGTATCACGCGTTTTAAATCCGTGCGAGCCGGTTGGGCTCAGAGCGGACAATATGATACTGTGCGGATCGGGTCGTTACAGATTCTGTCCAGTTAATGAAATAACTAAATAGGTTCACATGTATTAAATTCACAAAAACCTCATAATGATGATAACATACCATCCCAGCCATTTTTTGAGGAGTACAAAACTGTTGTTGGATGAGAAGTGAAGCAAACCAGGTCAACACCGAATTTTTTACTATTAATGGTTTTCTAACACCTAGCAAAACCAAATTCAGGCTTAGCATTTTGGGACACCAAATCCACTTCCGTGTCTCTAGTAGATGAGAATGAAAAAGCCAACAAATCACACTAGAGCATCAAAAGATTGGAAGTTGCAACAAGATCTAACCAATTGATTTTTTAGCAACTGAAATGTATTATTGCTCAAGAAAGTATGAAACATAAAAATTGTCTAAGTATAATTGAAGCTATGAGTAAGACTAGCACATGTAATACCTCAATGTATTTTATGTTATATCTTTAAGTTTCCTTGAACCTATTTTCCTGTCTCCATCCAATTAACATATTAATTCAACCAACCACTAAATGCCTTTAATATATATCCCTCATGGAGGGCTTAAGCATCCAAATTTAAGAACAAAACCTTAGAGAATATGTGGGAGGGCATCCCTGTTGAAGTAATGTGTTGTCATTTGTTTTCACTTTTCAATGTTAGAACTTACAGCTGAAACTTGTCATTATTGTCATGTTGGTTGTGTGTCTCTAGGACTCTGTTCTAGTGTAACGTGTAGGTGCTTAGTTGTATGTCTCTGTGGTCATTAAGTGTCAATGTGTTAGTTGCGAACGTGTCTAAGCTCTCTACAGAAAGCTACTTAGTAGAAATGAGTCTCTAATATAGTGGATTAATCAGAGAAATGCAAAGTCTGGTTGTTATCCCTTTCAACTTCTCTTCCTTTAATCATATCTTGTAGCTCACAATTCTGCTACTTATCGAACAAGCCTTTGTGTAGTTGAAGAGTTCTTCTACTTGGAGAACATCTTCTGACTGAAGAAGAGTCTTCTAGTTGAAAATAGAGAAGAGTGTGTAACGTCTTTGATGCATGGGAGTGACATTTTTTATGTGTGTAGGAGCAAACATATAGGAGCAAATATGATGATCCATAGTTTTCTTAAAATTGGTCATGTCACAGATCTTATCAAATGTCCACTTATTATTAAGAAAGCAATGTCATTGTTCGCATTGGTGAATCTGAAAGAAACATATTATTCAAAGAGCTTACTCGATGATTCATGGCAGACTTGTAGTATTCCAGATTTCGATCACAAACATCCAGTAAGTGAACTTTTTCCCCAATGATGTAATCCCAAATACGAACCTGTAAATCAATGAATAAATTTTACATAAGTGAATGAACTATAACAGTGAAACAAAATCATGAAAAAAAAAGTGAAAGCAGGGAAAAAAGTAGTAACACCTACCTCCCTCTGATCTAGCTCAAGATGTGTACAAACTTTGTTGTAAAAATCACGTACAGTAGCCTGAAATGTGCACTTATCACATTATTACTTGTGATAAAATTCTTCAATTTGATGTTTGATACAGGAAAGAGAGGGCCAACCAGCTCTAGGTAAACACCATCATTAACAAAATTCTCAATATCTTCTATTTTCTTCCCTGGAGGAAAATAGAAATTGCAATGGGAAAATTGATGTTTACTATTGTCAAGTCAAATAACTAGAAAAGAAAGGTAGTAATAAAAAACATTACAATGGTTGTCTTACCAACACCTAACACCCATTAGTGTTGTAAGAACACCTGGTCTGAAGTTCACATATGTACATTTTGAAAATAGCTCATTTCATACTGAATTAGAGAAGTCCGTGGCATTGTTTCAATACATTGAAGGGTCTTATTGTAGGCCAACAATTGTACTCTAGCATACCAAAAAGGGTCTGAATTGCTCGATCAATATGACCTACATTACCATACGCTTTCATCACCAAATAGAAGAACTCATCCGAGACCACACAATTTCTTTCATTTTTAACTCTCACCATAATGTCACAAATAACATCAAACTTCTTTCTTCATGAGTGTTTCAAAATTATGAGTATATACAACGCCTCAGTTGGCTTATAATCCTTCCGTTTAGAAAATTTCTCAAACATATGGAGCACAGTTTCAGAATCCCTCACGGGCTCGAAAATCTCAAGGACCTCATTGGGGGGACAACCAATCCTTATGATTCAAACGTTCCAATGGGCTAATAGAGGAAACTCTGCAATGTGACCTTGCTACCATCGTTGTGTTAATTGATAACAATGAGGCACCATTTGGTGCATTTTCAAGGCATGAACAACCAAAGGTGGCGTCAATGCCACCATCTTTAGGAAATAAAATAAAACGAACATTTGCAACCTAGAAAAAGAAATTACAATATAGTTAGAAAACATTTGCATTTCTCTTAATCTTGAATGTTCTTGGATACTTTTTCATTTAATTAGTACAAAATTTACATTAAAGAGTGTTTTTAGTAACAATCCATCGACTTTGTTAATAATGGATCAAACTGTACCTGATTTGAAAGAAATGGGTACTTTTAGGAATGCATATAAACCCTAATTAGCGTAAATTTACGATCTTAGAGAACCCAAAAGAGCAATTATAAAGAAAGCAGCAGAGAGAGTACCTGTACGAGAGAATCTGCAGTCGTTGATCGATTTTGCAAAATGGTTTGGAGGTTGAAGACGCCGAGCAAGGTCAAGTCCGTCACAGTGAGTAGGGTTTTAGAGAGGGAAGTCGGGAACGAGGTAAGATCGAATCGCGAAGGAGGGGATGAGAGAAGTCGAGGGAGCAGGGAGGGTGGAAGTCGAGTGGAGGGAGCAGGGAAGGTGGAAGTCGAGGGAGCATGTTTCAGTTTTTATTTGTAAAACTTAGCAACGACTAATATGTCATTGCTAAGTTTCAAATTTAGTGACGGCTTCAAACCGTTGCTAAGTTGCAAATTTAGGGACGGCTTCAAACCGTTGCTAAGTTGCAAATTTAGCGACGGCATTTGTCGTTGCTAATACTAATTTGTTGTAGCTAAAACAATTACTAATGAAAATTCATTTTTTTTAATGGAATTAGTTCTTTCTATTAATTTTCAGATTTCTCATTGCCTTTTTTTTTGTCATTCAGAATAAACATTTCAAACTTGAAAAAGAGTAAAAGAGTACTAAAGCCAGTTAAATATAGATTCCAAAACTTACCCCATATCTTTGCAGACCAAGGAGTAAAAGAGTACTAAAGCCAGTTAAGAGAACCCCAGCCCATACTGGGATGTTAAAGAGTATATTGAGTGCAAAAGCAGTCCCTATCACTGCAAGAAAAACAATCAAACAAAAATTGAAAAACAACATAAGTTCTCTTCTTCTTTAGACCAATAGAAATTGCAATTATTTATGATAAATAAATATATAATACTTAACGATAACTTAAAGATAATATACCTTCGGGGATATCAACAACAATGACAACCACCTCTGCTAACAACCATAAACAATACTTCACTAGTAATGGGTATTCAGCTTTACAAAGCTCCGACAAGTGCTTGTCTATCAACTACATTGAAGCATATCAATTAAGCTCTAATTCCCCAATTAATACTTAACTTTTCAATCTTATACTACAATCCATCCATCAAACATGTAAGTACACATTCATGCATCAACATCAACATCAAACAACAACAAGAAACTCATCAGTAATTCAAACATAATCACTTCACAATTCAATCTCAAACAAGATTATTAGAATAGTTGAAAAACTACTAAAAAAAACCCCTAAAATTAGAAGAGTTAGGGTTTCGAAATGTGACCTGAATTGCAAATTGTAGTTGTCGAAATGCTCCGTGGGCTTCTCCTCTGTTGTCTCCCATGAAATCCCTGTGATGAAGAGCTTTCCCTGATCTGAATCCATGATGGGTTTTGGGTTTTCTTCTCTGACTCTGAAGGAAGAAGAATACGCAGAAAAGTGTCGCGAAGAGCGAAATAAAATAAAATGGTGAGAGGAGACGGAGATGAAGAATATGAAGAAGGATGGGTTTTCTTCTCTTCGATTTCTTTTCTCTCGCAACTCAACGATTTCTTCTCTCCCACAAAAATCCCAAATCTCTCACAAAACCCCCAAGGATGGGAGCGATTTCTTCGCGCCCAAAGCTTCATTTTTTTTGTGTATATATATTTTTTTCAATTAGGGACTGCTTATACCATAGCAATTTAAGTTTTAATTTGTAAAACTTAGCGACGACTAATATGCCGTTGTTAAGTTGCAAATTTAGCGACGGCATTTGCCGTTGCTAATACTAATTTGCTTTAGTTAAAAGAATTACTAAAGCTTCCCTCACAAAAAAAATCCCAAATCTCTCACAAAAACTTAGCGACGGCTTATACCGTAGCAGTTTCAGTTTTTATTTGTAAAACTTAGCGACGACATTTGCCGTTGCTAATACTAATTTGTTGTAGCTAAAAGAATTACTAGAGCTTCCCTATCAAAAAAACCTCAAATCTCTCACAAAAACTTAACGACGACTTATACCGTAGCAGTTTCAGTTTTTATTTGTAAAACTTAGCGACGACTAATATGTCGTTGCTAAGTTTCAAATTTAGCAACGGCTTCAAACCGTTGCTAAGTTGCAAATTTAGCGGCGGCTTTAAACCGTTGCTAATACTAATTTGCTGTAGCTAAAAAAATTACTAATGAAATTTCATTTTTTTTAATGGAACTAAAAAAATGAAATTAGTTCTTTCTATTAATTTTCAGATTTCTCATTGCCTTTTTTTTTGTCATTCAGAATAAACATTTCAAACTTGAAAACAATTATTTTAATTTTCACCGTAAATGATGACTAATACACTAACCTTGTTCGTATAATCAATAACTTGTCCATCACAAAAAATACAATCCCAAACAACTTTATACTCTATCAACTTCAAATTGAAATTATATATATATATATATATATGATTCAGGGGGCTACATAAGCAGAAAACTTACATGGATTTACAATCAATGACACACTAAAACTGACCAATTTTGAATCAAGGTTTAACAAAAAAACAACAAACAAAATTTTGGAAAGACAAATCCGGAGTGTCCATGCCTTTTCAATCTTAATATATTTTTCTCCTCATCCAAATTCAAAGCGACTGCAAGTTTCATAGAAATCAAACAATCTTTCGGCATGCAGAAAAACGAAGGCACTTCAACTAGTTAGAAAGAGTAAAAAAAAAATGACTGAAAGGTGGTAAGAATATCAAAGAGGATATGGGTAAGATGCAGGAGATGATTAAAAACAATTTTCTAAATCATTCTCATACCTGCAAGTGGCTTTTAACATGGGCAATGCTAGGTCCTCTCACATTCATTAGTTGAAGGACTAATTTGGGAGTTGTTTCTGCAACAATCAAAGGAAAAGAAAATGATAAAGAGTTAGTAATCCTATTTATCCTTTATTCTCTACCATTAATGCCTGACTGATATGTTTTCTTTTTTTAAGTGAAAAGACTGAAACTTTGATGTATATGGATATCAAAATATTGCAGATGTTCATGAAAGAAATTCTAAAACTTACTTTCTTGTCCACCGAGCCTTTCAACAGCATGAACAAAAGAGATATGAAGATCAGGAGTCCAACGTAGTCTAAGCAACTTTGATTGAATATATTGCCTTACTGAAGTAGCCCTTTGTTGCGGAGTCCCCAGCAGTACAGTTTCCGATGAATTTAGAACAACTAGCAGGTGCATGGATCCCCAAGTTGTAAGCACAATTCGCAAAGGTCCATGGTTCGTTCAAGGTGATCCAATGCTTCACTCTGTCACCAAACTCCTTGAAACAAACCTCTGCGTAATCTTGTAATAATTTATGCCTTCTTGGTTCACTCCACCCCTTCTGCTCCCATCTAAAGCCAAAAAACAATTGGCACAACTAATTATTGTTCTTAACCTTATAATCGTACAAATTGAGGCCCTTCAGAATAGTAACCAAGTCTTCAAGGACACTTTTAACTTTTCAAAATTGACCTATTAGCAATTCATCCACATCAAAATTATGCTTATGCTACTACTCACTTGGTATAATTCTTTACTAATAAACGGAGAACCTATAAGTATCCACGTTCATTTTATTCATTATCTTCACATCTTCTTGAAAATTATTGGAGGAAACAAAACAAAAAATGAGCAAAAACAAGTTGTTCAAATTCAGAGAACACAAAATAATAGAGGAAAAATTTTAACAAATTAAAAAATTGTCTAGAATAAGACTACATACATCCTTCCTTGACAATTGCCTTGCAAACAAATGAGTTGCACTAACTTAGCGACAAATGTTTTTTCTGTATATATATTCTTTTTCAAAAAAATCCCTTAGGGACGGTTTATACCGTAGCTACTAATTTTATTTTTAAAACTTAGCGACAACTAATATACCATTGCAAATGATTTAATTAGCTACAGCTTGTTCTGAATTTAGCCACGGTTTTCCCGTCACAAGCACAGTTTTTATGATTTTTGTTTTCGTCAGTTACCAAAACAATTAGTGATGGTTTTTTGCCGTCACAAATCTTTTAATTAGAGACAGTTTTTTTATTTCGTCTCTAGTATTTGTAGCTATTAATTGGTGCTTTTAAATTGAATTCCAGAACCATTCAAAATTTACTATCTAAATGCTAAGCTAGCACCTGTTACCTATATTATGATTTATGAGTACAAAATAAAAATAAACCACTACTCAGCAAAATAAATTAGTAAGATGATCAAAACCCATTCCCGATATATATATAGATAAATAAATTTTGTTAGACAAATGTCAATAAATCGAGGTAGCAACAAATGACAATAGTAAAAATCACGTTAAATTCCTAGTTGAAAGTTAAAAGTATAAAAAACTTGATGAAGAACCTTAAAGAGAAAACTGAGATATCTGGGAAATAAATAAATAAATAAGAAGAATAGAACACTAATTAATGAGTTTTACATTATCTAATTAAGGCACATAAATGTCTGATACAGTGTATATTGCAGGCAGCGGGGACTGGAGAGAGAGAGAGAGAGAACTGGAAAATAATGAAGAAATGCTATCAAGTACATGCAATTTTTATTTTATTTTATTGGATGAATAAAGCTACCATGACTGGTATTTTACTTTGAAACATTGGTTCAGAAAAATATTCCAATATTTTTTGTTTTTTCTTAAAATTTTCAAACCATACAATTTGTGATAGCAGACACCAGAATTCTGCGTATTGATTAATCCATAAAGACGCAAATGAATGAAGAAACCACCAATTCCATATGCCCTAATCAATGTGATGAACTATATTGTTTGGCTATTTAACACCAATTTATAATAGTATTAGTATATTATATGCATATACTTATCTCTCCATTACATATGCATATCGATCCATATGCTTTTGGGTATCTGTCAACCTCATTTCCCCCAAGTTGTGGCTTTATTTGAGAGTGGTTATATTCTTAATTATGTGATGATGATATATAACTAGCTATCTAGGATGTCTTCTGCTCACCTCCAAATAAACAAATTATCGAACTTAAAAATCTGGAAATTATTATACTACTAATCATCCCTTTTTTGATAAGGCCAAGGGATGAAAACTCAGTCAATTTCACCAATATTACATTATTAATTCAGTAGATATGTTTTTTGTGGATGGGGACCACCAAGGGATGAAATCATGATCAAGTTGTCCAACATTTTCGTCTTATTTGGTCCTGAATTGCCACGTCCGCGGCTTAACAATGGAAAACGGGGAACAAAATATTAACAAATTATTTGCACCATTAGAGTGGAAGAGTGATTATAGGGAGCACAAGTCACCAACTTTTTTTTTCAGAGAAGCTTCTTCTGCTTTTTCACTTATTTTTGGGGACTTAATTGACTGATTATACATCAGCTGAGCCAATGTGATAAAATTCTCAAAGCAATTGTGTTGGGTAAGACTCCAACTCATGATCTTCGATGACCAATGTTTTGATATTATGATAAATTGTAAATTTTCTATAAACTCAAATTTATAGAGAGGGCGAATCCAATCACATGTCAAGCAAAACGACAGCGAGGTCGTGAGACTACAACATACATCGACAGATACTGATCATACAACTACAACGTAAATTTATAAGATACAACCGTGGATAATTATATGAACAATTTAAGTCCATAAATAATTGGAATGGACTTAATATTTCAACACCCTCACAATCAACAATCTCTTATTAAACTATAGCTTTACTTTATTTCAGAATAAATAAATAACATATCTTTCTATTTCAAATCTAACTTAATCCACTTTGGCTATTCATTAGTAAAAAAAAAAAAAAAAGCATTTGAAAGATAACAGCTGTGGATGCTCTACATTTATGCTTAAGTGCGTTTTACAGCTATTTAATTTTTTTAAAACCCTGTTGTTAAAACTTAAAATAAAACAATTTCAAATACAACCTAATTTTACACTCAACCGCATTTTAAAATAAAGCCTTGTGTGGGACAGAAGGTGGGGGACAACTGGAAAACCCACGATGTGCTTCAACTAGATAACTACGATTTTTTTCAAAATAATAATAATAAATAAATAAGATGAATATTCTAAATGTGGCTAATTTTTATTTTTATTTTTTGTTATGAAAATTGACAAAGTTATATAGTTTTAAAATATTTGAAAACTATATGAGGAGTTTAAAACATTTGATAAGGAAAACATAAAATTGAGATTATTTTAGTTTTAAAAAGGGGTAACAATCTAAGGACACAAATTTGTGATCCAAATTTTATTTCATTCACTTAAAATTTTCAAAATAAGGTCATCTCTTATGGATACGATATCCTTACTAAAGTAGATATAAAACTCAAATTCCAAAGAAAATCACTTCAATCTTGAAACCAACCTTGTGTTCTAGGCAATTTAGTTTTCAAGTACGATAATTTATGCCAAAGGTGTACCGGCTTAGATGGTAGAGATGTGACAGATGGAATCATATCACAGATTCAAACCCTGGAGGGTTAAAGGTAAAAAAAAAAAAGTATGATAATTTATAGACTTTGTTTTCTTACGGAGTTAGATTAAATCCTTAAAGTAAATCTTTGCAATTAATAAAAAAAACACTAACAATACTTTTACTCTTGTAAAAGCACTTATGCGGATAAAAAGAGGGATCAACTTTATCAAATAATATTTAAAAAGAAGGAAATTTTGAATATATGATGATTATGAAAGCGTGATTCAAAAGAAAGCATGTTGTTTGATTTCATCTCAAAATTACATTGGTTGTAATTGGGCCGATGAGAAATATTAGCATGTAAAGCTAAAAAGAATACCATCATCCTCTTTAACCTCAAGTGTTCTTTCTCCTTTCCTCTTTCCCTCCCATCGTTTTTATTTTTGTTGTTTCATATGAATTAATTATTCATTTATTTTTTAAACCAAACACCGTACACACACACATATATTACCTAGTAGAAAGAATCTGATTTGGAACACACAAAAAAGGAAATGATTCTTTGTAAAGATTGCGAGAAAGTGGTTTACATGGAATAAAAAAGAATTCAAAATGAGGCAAGCAACTTGCCTTTCGTGAGAAAGTGCGTATCCTATTTTATATATCCCTTGCTTGCTTTAGTACTGTTCAGAACATCTCCAATGGATTCTCTAAAATGGTCAAAAGATATTTTAGTGGGTTCATGTGAGAAAATACATGCGATCTCATTTTCTATTTTAATTTTACTTTTAACTTTTTTTCTAAATTTAGGGACAACCATACTATCACTTAAATATGAAATAAAATTAAAATATTCCAATTCTTTAATTTTTCAAATTAAAAACAAAATCAAAAATCAAAATAAAAGGAATAGGGAGATGAAAAAGTGGAAGATATATTTAAATAATGAGAAAAAAATTAAAATAGGGGATGTGATTGGAGTGATAAAGAAATAGGGGACTCCTAAAAAAATGAGAGATGATTGATCCCCCATTTTAACTTTTACCATAGAAGATGCTCTCGCATCATGACTTACTTCATCTTGGGAATCCTCAATTTCAATATAATCAACACAAAAATCTTCTGGTTGGTCTGACCTTTATCTATGTCTGTTCCGCTCTACAGTTGCAATCTGCACAGAGCACGATTGTAGGTGATGCATGTTGTGTTGTATTGTATTTTATCATACTTAAAGGAACTTTTCACCCTACTGTGAAATAGTACATGTTAACAGTAGGGGTGGGCACGGGACGAGATAGTCTCATCTCTATCCCATCCCGTTCATACGAAATCGGGACAGGACGGGATCAGCGCGCTCTCATTTTTTGACAAATTACTGCTTACCCAAGACTCAATTTGCTTAGTTGAAAAGTGACAAAGACAATTCGTAGAGCTACACATAAATGATAGTCTTAGATTGAGTATGCAACATTATAATAAACTACCATAAATGATAGCTGAAATTCACCCTATAATTAAGATTTCTGCAGAGTTTTGAATGACTAAGAGGTGGACAGTATAATGACAATGGTGGACCTGCTCTACTGTTTCGAATAGTGAACAAAAGAATGAGTAGATTTGGAGTGCTAAGAAGAATGTTTTATTATTACTTTAAAAAAAATAGTCATTAAATTCATTGTCTTGACACGAAATAAAACTCTTCAATGTAGTTAGCAATTCCATTTTGAGTTTTAAAGAGTTTGCAATTAAATAATTCATTTAGAATTCTAGAAATAAACCAATATCAAGTAGTTGCAGATATAGACTAATATCAATTACACTGATTTCAACTAAATTCATTTTTCTTCAATTACACTAATATTCCAATCATAAAATAAATAAATAAATAAAAATATTAATAATAAATATTGAAAAATTAGCTCGGGACGGGACGTGATTGAAAATCTTCATCCCATCCCATCCCATTCTAGATTGGGACGGGACGGGATTATGATGAAATTATTCAATCCCATTACGACCCAAAAAAATCGGGACGGGAACGAGATCGCGGGATGGGATGCCCACCCCTAGTTAACAGTATTGGCCTTCAAGGACATTTTGATTTTCTAGTGAAAATTAGGGCTGCAAGTTGGATGGCATACCCAAGTTCGATTGGCCAAATCCGACATGGGTAAAGGTTTGGGCATGGAACTATAACGGGCAATACTTGGGTTTATATATATAATACTTGACTTAATTTTAGGCAACAATGGCTAAGGACCTTGGGGTACCAAAAGGTACTCACCCATGAGCTAAGATCGACATATATGCTCATATCTATAAAAAAAAAAATGTTACTTTTTTTTAAAAATAAAACAAAATAAGCTTATATAAGTGAAATCATTGGTTGTCAGTATAAATGAGTATATTTTTTTAGTAATATTTAATTTAGTCTTATATCTTGTCAATTAATTAAATTACATTTGAAAATATAATAATGGGTAAACCCAACCAATTTGAGTTGCTCAGATCAGCCGAACCACCAAGACAGGCTTGGATTCAGAAATTTTAGATGATCTTGGTCTTACACAAGATTTTTCATACCCTAGTGATTATGGGCTTGGATATGGGCATATGTATGTGTACTTCGAGTAAGGCTTGGGCTAGTATTGTACTCGCCCAACCCGCCTAACTTGCAGGCCTAGTAAAAATAAACTTTGAAGACCAAGTGACTAAAACTAGCAAGTGATGCCCAAGCCTATCTGGAATACCTTGCGGGTCCAAGCCCCATTAGGGTGGGTTGTTTGGATTGGTTGAAAAAGTAATCAAAGAAAAATAAAATAATTAAAATGTCAGTAAGGTTTTTTTTTTTATCAAACAAAATATCATTCAATTATAGGGAACACTAATCAGAGTCTACAAAAACATTTTAAGTCCCCGCTACAACAACTGAGGCTTATTTCGAGAAAATGCTTTCTCAAAAGAAGTAAAAACTTTCTTTTTTCCAAGGAATGTCTATCGCAATGTTGGTCAATATAAGCGTATCGAAAAAAGGATTTTCTGAGGAATAAAGTTTTCCTTAATAAAAATAACATATTATGACAAAAAGATTCCTCCGAAATAACCACAATTACTAAGGAAATTTTACTTAGAAAAACTCGAGGATTTTTCCAAGGAATTTTTTTGTGGGTATAAACCAAAATTTATTATTATTTATAGAAATTCACCAACAAAAATTTCCTCAAAAATTACGAACAAATTATTTCATTGAAAAAAAGGAAAAAAAGGTAATATTTGAATTAATCCAACAAAAAAGGAAAAAGGTAATCTAGTTCAGGTTTTTCGGCCATCCAATCCATTGCAAAAAACACACAAATCCAATTACTTAGCAAAGAATGGTAATCCTTACCTAGTCGAATGGATAGGCGACTCAGAGTGTAATGAAGCATGTGACTATGAGGCATAGGAGATGATCTAAGTTCTAACATGATAATAGGATCTACCTCCACATGCCATCGTAATATCTTGTCAAACGGTTTAACCAAAATTTTGAAGATGTAAAAAGAAAATAGTTTAAAATCTCATAGTCAAATGACTTTTTATTCCCAGGCAAAAAGCATAAATAATGCAGAGGTGAATTTCTATCCTACTATAATACAACCATGATCATAATTTCAAAAGACAAATAAAGCTAAGAGAGTTTCTAATGAAGAAATAATGGAGTGCAAGATAGTTAACAATGGTTAAGGTGAAACCTACACCAATATTCAAGTCATTACACATTTAAATAGGATACAATTCTACCCTTTTCGTTAAACAAGCTATGAACTTTTTGTTAGCGAACTTAGGAAGAAGACTCTTCCTTTGGTAGGTGCAAGCTACAATCTGCCTTAGTGGCCCGAAAAGTACGTTAAGAAGAGTGCGACTAAGTGTTGCCCTTTACAGAAGCATGAGTGTAACGGGTATGGGGGACCTATGGATTTTGGATTGGAGAGGGCAAACAATACAAAACTGCAATAGGGGGGCTCTTCTTATTTCACCGTCACTTGAAAATGGTTCGCCATCACTATTACAATCCACCATATCTTCTATATCATCAATGATATCATCTATATCATGTGTTGACATATGTTCTTGTATGATCGATGCCTCGACAATATCAGATTGCACATCATGTCTAAGCAATGGAGATACATCAACACCTTCGTTTATGGTACTCCCATACGACACATCTTCTTGATATACTTGTTCACCCAATGAGGCTTCAATTCCATGTTTCTCGATCTTTTCCCCAATTTTAGTCGGTATATATCATATACATTCCTAAGCGGTGTTTCTTGCACTACATGCCAATCATCTTTTGATTTAGTGTCAGCAAGGTAAAACACTTGTTGAGCTTGGCTTACAAGGACAAATGGGTCATGTTCATACCATTTATGAGAAAAACCACTTGTAAAGTTGTCATCAACTGTCTTCTTCTCAGTGTCCCACAATCACACTTAAACAATTACACCTTATTTCTCATACACGTACAATCGACATTCTTCTTCTTATAGTCCAAAACATTGTCAGAGGTATGTTTTGCTCTTCAACACCCATCAGATGATACCCAGTCCTCAAATCCAACTGTGAAAATACAACCGCCCCTTTCAATTAATCTAGCAAATCATCTATTCGTGAGAGAGGGTACTTATTCTTGATGGTCACCTTATTTAGTTATTTGGTGATATTTATACCCATATAAATACTTGTGAATATTAATTGGGATTAGGGTTGTGGTAGGAAAAAAGTATATGTGGCGGATGCGTTTAGCGAAGATTAGGTATAACCCTAATTAAAACCCTTTTAAAAGAAAACCCTAGTAACATCTTTTCTCTGTATACACACACAGAAAAATAAAAACTTACGTAGAAGAAAAGGAGGCGATAGAGAAAAAACTTTGCTTCAACTTTGGGATTTTCGCAAAACTGTGAGTGAAACTCTATTTAGCTTCAAATCTCTCCCAATTTTGATTGCTCTTTGATTCGTTTCAGTATAAAACTATGATGAAATTCTTATAAGCCTGAAATAACTGGTTATATGTAATGATTAAGGTTAAGTTAAAAGTGTAATGAGTAAAAGGATTCAACATCTGTTTAGGATTATTAGAACAATGAGATACTAAATCATCAGGTTGTAATCTTGTGGAGTGGGTGGAAACGAATTGCTATATCAAGGGATAAAGTCTATTCTCTTTTGGAGTACTTTAGGTCATTAGATTGGTTCCACTATTATGTTATCGGAATGAGTACTTTATATGATTGGTCAATCAAAACCAAGTGATTAGTGCACAAAAGTAACAGTCTATGTTGCCTACATAAAGTGTTAGGTTAGGGGTTTCTTTTTATTTTAGTTGTTCTTCTTCATTGCATCAGCAGGGTGATGTTGGTGTTTGTTTATTAAAATGTCAGAGCATCTATTAACACATTTATTAGTGAATGTGACTAATCTTTATTACTGGTTGTCTCTTTGAATGATTAAAGTAGTAGTCTTTTTTTTTTTTGGAAAGCGAGCTGGGTTTTTATAGGATCTCATAACCTATCAACAAGGTGCGACCTATAGGTCAACACCATGAGAAAGTAACCATGCCGCCGGCGGGTCTCGAACCTAGGACGTGGGGGATAAACCCACACAGCCCTAACCACTTGACCATAACACCATTGGCATTAAAGTAGTAGTCTTATGGTCATAAATTATACACTTGAGATCTCTAAATTAAGATGGTTGTACACTTCATAGGTTAGATATGTATTCACTATTACATATATAGGATATCATGACGTGCACTGCATGTCATCTAATGCTTATGACGACGTGCATCTGCACGACGAGGAATCATTGATCGGTGTGGTGCATTCTACGACGTGCATTTTGCGTCGTCAAATCATGTCCTTTTAAGTTTTATATAAGTCACTAATATGTACAACGACATAAATTGCAAATCGCAAGTGTCTTCAATGACGTCCTTATCAAGTCATGAAAAAGGTGAAGCAATGACGTGCCTTGATGTTGTTATGCAAGACGTAGCTGATGGATAATGACATGTTGGTTAAAACTTATATAATTGTTAAAGGCGTGTAATGCACGACGTCTTATTGTAAACAACGACGTCAAATGCACGTCGTGAAATAGTTTGCTAAAATGAAAAAAAAATGCTCATTCACCCCACGGTCCCCTTTGATTAGTGTCATTCGTTCATAAAGCTCTTTCTTACAATTCATAATGGTGTTTTACTATTCATTGCTGACTGGGACAAAGTCAAATTGAAAGAATTAGAGATAAAAGATGGTTAGGATTGAAAGTTGGAAATGTATTGAATTTGACGATTGAGATTCATTTCCTATAATGACATATTTATAAATATAAAACATGTAGAATGGCAAAAATAATGAAAAATTTTGAAAAAAGTTGGTGGAATGTATATGTGGCACAAAGAGAAAATATTGTATTTTCCTTTTAGCAAAATAAAAATTATCATAACTATCTACATCATTGTCGGATTTTGATAAACTTAGTATCGTTGAAATGCATTTTTGAAGATTTTTCCAACAAAATCAATAATCAATACAAGCGATAAAATTTTAAAAATATATATTTTATAATTAAAAAACGTATAATGTACTTCACGTCTTTAATATTTTTCAAAACAATGAAACGTGCCGATCATAGCAAAAAAAAAAATGAGTCGGACATCTTAATGCACATTTAAACAAAAGCTCTAAATTTCATGTTTTGGCGAATTCAAAGATTGGGGGAGAATTCATTCTCGGCTTTTAATTTTTTCCCCAAACCGATTCAATTTGACTGAGTCTAACCCTAAAATTTATAACATATATTTTTACTTTAGAATAGGCTTACACTTCAATACTGATTGAAAGCGAAAATAAGGATAGTGACGGAGGTGTTTAGTACAAAATATTTAGCAAAAATAAAATTATGTGGAGTGTCAACGACACGGGGCATACTCTAGTTTAATACAGATCATACCTGAATCAAAGCATTACCAAGGCGCTTGACTGTCGTGAATTGAGGATTCTGCATAACTTCTTGAGCAACCCTACTAAATCTGATTAAAGAAAACTAAATCTTCATAGCTTGATAAAATTGAAAAGATAGACAAACAAACCAAGTGGCACCTGTTAAAAAGGATGAGCAACCCTACTATTTGGGTAACATTGAGCACACTACACCAAATTGACATTTTTGTAACAACCCCCAAAACAGTATCACTTTTGAAGTGTAACAATCCACCTAACAATTTTACACATTTTCACAAACAAAATGATACAATAATTGTATCACCATGAAGAGTATGGTTATAAAAGTGATACTATTCATGGTGATCCAACTTATTGTATCATTTTTTTTTGTGTTACTGTTTTTCATTTTTTTGACTAAATTTAGTTTTGACTTGAAATTGTTTGGTGGATTGTAACATCTCAAAAGTGATACTGTTTTGAAAGTTGTTACAAAAATGCCAATTTGGTGTAGTGGCATTGAATTAAATATGATCTAACTTATATATGTTTTGGACTAACTCTGATTATACAAAAAACATATGAACTAACTTTATATGTTTTGGACCACAATGTATAATGTAATGAATCAGCAAAAAGAAAATTAGGGTAAGATGAATACAACAATAATGTTATTGCAAATATAGTCCACCTTATTATGAGAATAGAAAAAAAATTGCAACGAAATATGTGAAACTAAAGAGGGTTGAAGGATGAGAGAATAAATTAAGGAGTCCAGACATTGCAGAAAAGTCAAAAGCAAAAATGCGGCTCCAGGGTCAGGAGCAGTGCCAATTTGCCTTGGTTGTGTCTCAACAGAAGATGTTTCGATTTTGACCCTGTGCTCCCTGATTTCTCTTTTAGAAACATTATATGAGAAACACCTTGATTTCTCTTTTAGAAACATCATATGAGAAACAATTATCAAAATACAAAACAATGAAACTACTCCATGGAAACATTATATGAGGGACTTGCATGGCTTCAATGCTTCTCAAATGCACTTTCAACATTTTCAAACTTAGTAAATAAGACCTCAATACATGCATTACAAACCTGTAACAAGATGGTCATTGTGGAGCTGGAGTAGAACAAGGACCCAGTCTATAGTACCTTTCCGGTTCTTCTTCCCTTTTCTTCCACCAAGAATTCCAGTCAATATACCACATCTTAAATAACTACAATCAATAATCTGATATCTCATTTAATTGAAGAAATTCATAAATTTGGCTGTTTTTTTTATTTTCTGACAGGAAAAACAACTTTGACTACATATTAAAAATGGAAGAACTAGCCTTGAGTTTTCTAGTTTCAATTACATAACAAGAAATACATGTAAACCACTATATATATAAGGATTATGATTGTGCAAACAATGCAATTATTTGGTATTGCACTGAGTCAATCAAATCATATACAATTCCTTTAATTTCATTGAACTGTTAGTTCAAAATGATACATAAAAGAACAAAAATCAAGTCTTGAATACCAACTGAGTTGTCTTGCCTCTTTCAACTTCTCCAATCCATACCAAAGTCTCATTAGCTATAAGAACTCTTTTTTTTGCTGCCAAACAAGGAGGCTTCTACTATTTTCATGGACTGAACAACCTGTTTTGTTGAAAAAAGTGTGTGTATTTGTTTGCTTGATGATACAACCAAAGCTAATTCATAAAGTTTCATATCATCACACACTTTTTCATCCCATTGCTAAAGGTTCACATCATCACCTACAAACAATGCCAAATGGTTGAGCTCTTTGGTGTTGACATCAAGTTGGGTGAGAAATCATTCAGTACAATGAAATTACTAGGGGTGGGCACGGGACGGGATGGGACAAGATGGACCCATCCCGTTCATTCGGGATCGAGATGGGTCGGGATGAGCACGTACTAAATAGTCCTCCAATAAAAAATAACAAAAAGAGTTTTATCTCACATTACTCTCACACCAATAATGTCAAATTTATATACATATAACTTACATCATAAATAATAATAGATATTAAATAAATATTAAACTTTTTGTGGAAGGCAAATAAATATTAAATTTCATTTAGAATTAATGATTCAATTCATTTAGATTTCATATAGAATTTCATCTTACATTGATTTAATTTCAACACATCCTAAACTTTAATTTATAAGAGTATTTTGATTAAAATTAATAATACAAAATATTAAATAAATAAATTCGGGACGGGACGGGATAAGCAGGATTGAAAATCTCCACCCCGATCCCATCCCGCTCTAGATCGGGACGGGACGAGATCGGGATGAGTTTGATCAATCCCAAAAGAACCCAAAAAAATCGTCCAACCAGACGAGACGGGACGGGATCTGGACGGGTTCGAGGTCGCGGGATGGGATGCCTACCCCTAGAAATTACTGATATACCTTGTGAAAATTCATCACTTCATATCCTTTAAACTTGTCAAATAATAAAAACAGAAAAGAGATATTGTAGACCACCACATTATTGTATTTTAAAACTTGATGGCAGTGTTGCCTCGCTATATTTTCCTGCAAAGAGAATACTTAAAAGTACGATGCACACAGAACTGCAAATATATTGTCAAATAAAAATAGTGATTCTGTTAGTTTCTTTCAATCCCCCCCCCCCCCCCCCCCCTTTTGTTGCATCTAGGAAGTTTCTACCGTAATTTCTCTTTGTAACAGCCTAAAAGTCCTCAAATAATTCCTAGCTCATCAGTCATGGGCATCCCACAACAATACACAACCAGATTTCCCATAGCATCCTACATTACCAATTAAAACACCCATTCTAGCAATCAAATTAATAAAGAAATCAACCTTTGGTATCTGGAATAAGGATATCATTCCCAATACTTCTCAGATTAAATGAAATTGAAGCTCTTTGTAAGAGATACTTGCATGTTTGAACCAATTATAACTTTTTTTTTTATCTGAACTCGTCTTGATCATCATGTTGGCTCTCGTATCTTTCAGACTTCTAGAGTTTCCTACAAATAGTGTTAATACATTTAGTGTACTGAGCATTGCTAGCGAATTTGGGAATTTCAATTTAAAATACTTGTTTCTAATGAAATCAGCCCATAATTTCACAAATTCCATAAAGCCTTCACGTGGAAAGAAACTTGTCACCACGTGTTGCAAATTTTGCATCCCTAAGCCACCTGCAATTGCCATACACTCTTGTTACAATTGAATCAAATTTGTATGAAAATGTAGAGGCTAGGAAATCCAGAAATGGAAATTGATAAAAAAAATGTTTGTGAGAAAGAAGAAACAAGAAAACAAATTGCACCAAATAAAAGAGAGGGATAACTAATCCTTCATATCCAAATGTAGAATAATTTCCAGATTGACAAAATCTTTAAGATGGTTTCCTTGATGTACCTCTTAGAAATCAAATAAACATAGAATTTTACATCAACATTCAAACTTTCTTTAGAAAACTTCCAAATATCAACTAATTAAAAAGGAAAGAATAAGAAATTAGAGCACCTCCCCTGTTTGGATGAATCGTGATTGATATGTTCCAATAAGACTTCTACAAAATATCATGTGAAGTAGTCTTCGAGGCTTTAGGGATTGAATTCTTATTGTCATTATCTTCTTTGCTGCTGGCCCAAACATCTTGGATCAGACGATGAACAAAACTGCAAAAAAAAAGTAAAATATAAATAAAGTAAAACCTTATTCCTTTTTCAATAAGGAAGCAAACCCTACCCCCTCTTCCCCCTCCTCATTCACAAACTTGAAATCGAAATCAATAAGAGCAAGGAAAATCTTATGAACCCAAAGATAGTGAAAAATCTATTGAAAGAGGTAAGGAAAACTTTGGGTTAACTCACCTTCTCTTCATTGGGTGCGTTCTTAATGAGCGTAGCCTCAGAGACTTATCAGGGTTTGGTCGAACTTGAAGGTGGTTTTAGCTGTGTGGTGATAATTGACGATTTGACACCTTTCACTATTTGTTTTTATTGTTTTCCTAGGTAATCAGATGTAGGGATTAATTATTAATGCTCGGATTTTGAATCAAAGATTTATTTTGGGATTGATTAATGTAATTCCTTTTTATGATTTTTTTTGTGGCTTAGGTATGATAATTGTTGACCTAATTTTGAGAGGAAGAATTTTAAGGAAGTTTATTATTTTATATATTGTCTCATGACTGTACCATTTAAATTGTTCCCGTCGTGTCTTGATTTTTGGACAATATATTAATTAGGTTGTTTAAAAATCGGGGCGTGGTAGTAATGTAGTTAGTGACCTCAACTAACACCATAAAAACCAACTACTTCTATTTCATGTGTGCCTTGAATAACAACACACCAGTATTTTGTGTTTTTCGATATTTGTTAAGGTCTCGTGTCTGGAACCTAGTCATATTTACAATACAACATTACAACCTGAATATATTGAAGCCGCTTATTCGGACCACAAGCTAGTGAGTAAAGTTGAGCAGACACATCCTCTATGGACTCAGAATAGTGCAAAGACTTTATTTGTTACATAATTTAAAATATCAGTCCATTAAATTATAGTAAATAATATATACATATAAATTTATTCATGGAACAATAAAAGTTAAAATGCTTCACGTCATTCAAACCACTTTGGAAATGTTCTCGATGTTTCTAATCATAATTGGTAGGTAATAATTTTTCATTTCCTCAAGATGCTCACTAGCATGAAAAAAAATATATAAGTACGATCCACTAAAAAAATAGGCAATTGTAAAACACACATTAAAGAGGTGACTTACTTCAACTATGGCTCAATTTCCTCGCAATTATTCAACACATTTCATTGCACTTTTTCTAGAGTCTTTTTTCGTGTCCAATCTCTCATATTTTGGGGATCCTAGCGGATGTATGTTTTGTGCAAATACATATATCAATCCTTGCCCATATCCAAGCCTCTATCAACATTACGTTCTTTTTTATTGAACATTGTCTCAACCCCACAAAGATACATAGAGCAAAATGTCAAACACTCAGCATCAAAATAGGCTTCAGTGATTGATCCTTCAGGACGTGCCTTATGTTTCACAATCGTTTATGAGTGTGAAGATATCTGTCAACACATAACTTCTGTTAATGCTATCAAAGTTGTATAACTATTATTAATAAGAATATTAAGTTAGCATAGCCTCTTGATAGGACACATCAAATGGTATTGAACTGGCCTTGCAAGCTTTGCCTCAAGAGGAAAATGAATGGCTAAGTGGATCATAATATCAAAAAAATGTCAGTGGAAGTACTATTTCAACCTTGTAAAAGGTTACAACAATGTCCACCTTGAGCTGATCTAACATGTCAATATATGTCTTCAAAAATAATTCTTTGAAGTATAACCCAACTCAATCAATGTTGTACTGACATCTTTGTGCAGTTACCCATGAATTGCAACTGGAACTAACCATTGTAGAAAAACATGGCAATCACGGCATTCATACCTAGTATGTTATAATTTTCAACATTTACATATTGAGAAATGTTTGATGCATACTCATCAAGAAATTTCACCTATTTTATCCATTCACTCAAACTTTTTTTTTCTTCTCATATTTGGACAATGTATAACACACAGGTGGTACAATGTAAGAATCACCCTGTGGTTCTAAGTGCAATTCTTCTTGTATACCCATTTCCTGCGAAGACATGCGAGCTTTCACGATGTCCTTTGTCCCTTAATGTTCATCAATGTTCCTAACAACTGTCACACATTTTTTTTTTTCAATATACATAACATCCAAATTGAAAGGCAATTTGAGATCCTTCCAATATGGCAACTCAAAAAGATACTCTCTTTGTCAAATAAGCTTCACTTCTTTACATTTTCTTTTCCTCGAGTTAGGTATTTTCCAAAACTCAACATCTCAAATTTTATTTAATTTCTCTAACACATCTTCTCCGAACAACACCTTAAGCGACAATCTAAGTTCTTTATCTCCATCAAACATACGAGGTTTTCTTCACCAACTATATTTAGTTTGGCAAGAAACATTGATGGCCAATGTAACAAAAGTTTTGTGCTCATGTTTCAATCTTAATAACAAGTCTCCTTATTGCAAATTGGACACGCCAACTTCCCTTTCATGCTCCACCAAGACAAATTTGCATATGTAGGAAAATCATTTATAGTCCACAACACCGCAACATGCATTAGAAAATTTTCTTTATTGAAAAAAAATGCACCATATGTTCAATACATCATCTTCCCACAATTTGTTTAACTCATCAATTAATGGTAGCAGATACACATCAATTTCATTTCCAGGTGGCTTGGGTCCTGGAATAAGTAAAGACATGATAAGGAATAATTCCTTCATACACATCCAAGGCGGTAAATTCTCTCTAAAAAATTATTAGATCAAGAAACTCTTTGCACTATACTACCTTTCATTTTTACAGGTTCCGCACTATTTTTATAGATAAAAATATAGTTTCTTTCTAAGCAACAAACAAAGGATGGTACAATAAGCTGAGGAGAGGAATTCCAAATTTAATCTATTGTGTCAGGCCATGTTTATCGTGAAAGAAGTTGATCAAATCTCTTTTAGTAAAATGCAAAAAAATGGTAGAATAAGAACTTAATTGAAAATTTGAACATTAACCTTGAAGGAAGACCTTTGTAGTTTGTCAAAGCAATACACACGATATTAGCTCTTTAATAATTTAATTAGTCACTTATAATTTAGATAAAATAGTTAGCATTGATGCGAGGTAAATAAAATAAGTAGAACAAAATAAAATGGATATGCATTCACCATCCATTAGAATTTCTCAACCATTAAAAGAGAAACAATTGTTGTCAATTATCTAACATACCAACTGAAGTAAATGATTATCAACCTAACATACCAATGGATTTCCCCCTGCACCTGTAGAAGTAAAAGCCTTATTCTTTTCCTATTCCTTCAACCTGCGAGGTTTAAGATGGGGATGCTTGGTCCAACACTTGTCACCTATGTGCCCCTCTCTTTGCAGTGTTCGCATATTGAATTCCTTCTGTCAGAAGTTTTTTCCCTTTGTCCTGATCCGCTTTTGACTTTGTGTCATTGTTATTACTAGACTTCTTGTTGTCACTATTTTTATTTATTTCGTAATTGTGCCCTCAATGGAAATGACATGTATTGTTGCTTCCACAATAGTGAGAACTGGAAACAACTTTAACTCCTTACGAATATATTTGTTCGGTCCACCGATGTACTTCATGAACATTTTGTGCTTCTCTGTAACTATGTCCACAACCAAAACCTAGTTATGGATCTCCATCGTGTACTCCTACACACTTTGGTTTGTACTTCTGGTGTAAATGTTGCCACTTATACCACCTTTCTTCAACATGCCCTACTAGGTAAAACTATTTCTGAAGAGCTACTTTAAACTGCTTCCATGTCGCGGTCTCAATCTTGCAATATCTGTTATATGACTTACACCAAGTCAGTGCATGATCTGATAACTTCAAACACGCAAAGCGAATCTTCTAGATATGATTAAAACCATAAAATCTGTAATAGGTTTCCAACTAATCAATCTAGTCATCTAGTTTCTCCCCGTCTATTGCGCCATTACAGTTTGGAGTCTCAATTTTGGAATTTATCTTCAAACTATCAGCAGGATTCCTCACAGAGGAATTACTTGGTAGTGAAATTGCTCATTCTGATTTGTCCTCGCTATCAGACTTGTGATCACCCTATTTCATTCGAGTGGACCCCAATTTAAGATTATAGACATTCTTTTTTGTCTGAAATTCCTTCTCGAACGCTACAAACGTTTTTCCCAAGTCTTCCATAAAATTTTCAAAGGTACGACTGAATAATTTCACTTCTTAGTCAAGCTTTGTAATTCTATCCGATTTTGGTTCACCTTTTATTCCATCATCTTCTTCAATCTCGACAATTGATACCTTGCAACGTATTGAGAACCTCTCCGACCGCTTGTAGTGCTTGCACGTTAAGACCATACACTATAAGATTTCCCAAGGGTGGCGAAACCTGGTTCTAATACCACTTGATATGTAGCCGATTAAGAGTATATGCGGATAAATAGAAGATAAAGAAGAAGACAATCCGTCACAACCTTTGCTTCCTTTCTTTATTACGAAACAAAGATTACAACACTCTTTTAAGAATAAACTCATTGAGAGGCTATTTTCTTGGATGCCTAAAGCTTACAATGACACCATATATGAGCTAAATAATCCAAATTAAACAAGAAAAAGCTACTCATAATAGGAAAGTATTTCCTTATTATTTTTCTTTCCCCCAAGGAGAACTTTCATGTTTTAACCAAATAAGAAAAGCTTAGCACTCCTAATAGATAAATATTTCTATACTACTTCCATTCTCCCATAAAGAGAAATTTCTTGTTTTAATCAGACAATTAAAGCCTACTCCTAAAAGGGAAGTTTCTCCATATTACTTTCCTGTTCCCTTAAAGAAAACTTTTTTGCTTTAACCAAACAAGAAGACCTACTTCTAATAGGAAAATGTTTCCATATTACTTTCCTTGTCCCATAAAAGAAAATTTTCATATTCCAACAAAGAACAGAATTAGAAACCTTCTGAATTCCGCCCCAAACCTCAAGTTCCAAAAAAGATGATACTCTTGTACCATAGATCCACAAATATATAATTAGTTTTAAACTAGGATGCACGGACTCGGATACGGGTATCGTATCGGACACGGATACGATACGGCGACTCGGCAATTTTCAAAAAACTAGGATTCGGGGACTCGGCGACACGTCAAACCTTATTTTTATTTTTATATTTTATTAGGTAGGGTAGGGTCCGAATAAGGTCCAAATAAGGTTTTTATTTTATATGGTAATGAATTAGGGTAATGAATTCTAATGAATTTGGACCCTTAGGGTAATGAATTCTAATATGGGTTGGGCCTAATTTGGACCCTACCCAACTAATCCATATAAATAATAACAATTTCCCTTCCCCCCTTCTGTTTTCCTCGCCATTTCCCTGTTTTCCTCGCCATTTCGATTGGAGGCGCAAGAGGTTGAAGATGGGAGAGGCGCAGGAGAATGAAGAAGCAGCTCGAACTCACCTCCGCTCGATCGATCTCCCCTGATCTCCCCGATCTCCTCTCCCTGCTCGGTCGACCTCCCCGATCTCCCCTCCCTGCTCGGTTGACCTGATCTCAGCGATCGATCGATCGACCTGATCTCCTCGATCGATCGATCGATCTCCCCTGATCTCCCCTCCCTGCTCGGTCGACCTGATCTCCCCGATCGATCGATCGATCGACCTGATCTTCCCTATCGATCGATCTCCCCTCCCAGCTCGGTCGATCTCCCCTTCCTGCTCGGTCGACCTCACTGATCGATCGATCGATCTGAGCTCTCTGATCGATGATCGATCTGATCTCTCTGATCGATGATCTCTGTGCTCGATCTTCGGGAAGATTTCAACCGTCCGATTTTATCAGGATCTGAAGAAAAAAAAAATTTATTGGCAACCGAATCCTGACCGTGTCCAGACCGTATCCGGACCGGGTCAAGCCGTATCCTGACCAAGTCACGTTGACTGATACGTTGACCGCGTGTCGGATACGTATCGAACGCGAATCGCACGCGTATCCGTATCCGACTCGCGTATTTAGGGGATTCGAAGGGTTTTACCGCGAATCCGTGCTTCCTTGGTTTTAAAAAAAACCATAGATCCGTTTCCAACTTAGAACGACCTTTAGGTCTCATAATGTAGTAAATAAAATTCATCGAACAATATGGAGTGAAATAATGCACGGCTGAAGAGAATATCTCACCTTGTGAAGCAGAAGTTGAAGAATCCAAACTGAGATAGGAGAACACTGAGAGAAACTGAATCTGTGATGATGACGTTGCCAAATGGCACAAAAAAACAAGGAATCGATTTAATTCGTCATATAATACAACAAATTGAAGATCAATCACATAAATATGGAGAGAACTAAAACGTAGATGAAGAGATCGAACCTTGCAAAGCAAAAATCGAAGACTCTAAGTCACCGTTGTTAGGGTTTCACTCAACAATTGTTTTCGCTGAGAGTAGTGTTAGGGATTTTGAGTTTTCGCAGAGAAGAACCCAAAAGGTTTTGAAGGGGGATTGCGTTCGAATTGATTGGATTTTGAAAATGACACAATTTGTAATTCCACAATGTCATTGCTCCGCATATGATCATGTATGGGGAGATTAAGCTGGGTTTCATCATCTACTTATGGTACCCTAACATCAAAGTAATGGTTTTCATTTGTAATTGATCCACATAACAGAAGCACACATTTTGAAAAGAAAACTTTCTTTTCGTCTGTTAATAAAGTAGGATGCAAGCTAATTTCTGGAAAGTGTTAATATTGAACCAGAGTGATTTTTTAAATGCAGGGGACTGCCCATGTGTATCAAACCTTCGTGCGGCCATACATTGGAAATTACGAGAAAGACATTGATAGAAGCATGAGCCTTGCTAGAGAGCCAGGCCGACAGCGCTAGGCCCGTGCCAGGCCGGCCCATCATGATCCATCATCCTAGAGATGCTGAAAATGGGTCCATCTCTAGGATGATAGATGGTGATGGGCCAGCCTGGCACTGTCGGCTTGGCTCTCTAGAATTAGGGTAGAAGCATACTCGAAATAAGGACAAGAGCTCTAGATTTAGCCACCTTGCATTTACAGAACTGCGTCCACTATGCACAAACTGCATTCTTCCAAATCCTCCAGTATTTGGTTGTTCGAAATAGGAAATCCCAGGTATCAACTCTAATTCTTATCAGAGGTATTCCACATATGTGCTGTATTGCTCCAAAAATCTTACAATTGTTTAGTAAACTCACTTCGCATAACAACTCCAATGGGCCTACAAAGCAACAACAACCATATAAAATGCGGACTGAATCAGTTAACTGTGGCGTCTCACCCGCACCCAAAATTGAATTAGTACAAGAACGTCTGTCTAGTGAAAAACTGGAACAAAGAGTTGAATGCACTACTAATACAACTGAGGAGGACACCATCAACAACAACAAAAAAAGAAAATTCAACAAATGCTAAAGCATCTGATGCGGGGAACACACCACAATCTGCTCGAGCCACCAGTAACAGCAAAGAAGAATCAGAATTCGATGTTGCCGAAGCCATATGAGCTGCTCGAGGCAGGCTGAGGCGATCATCGAGTAACATCCCCAACAATGAAACCAAAAACGAATATTGAAACTTAAATATTTACAACAAAAAAAATCAATTTTTTTATTCTTTCCATTTGTGAATAGTATCCATTCCATTCAACCCAAGGGTTAGTACTCAAATATTTTTTTTTCAGACACTTGGTTAGCAAACAGTCTCACCCTCTACAAACAAACAATCAAACAAGCAATCAAATAGAGAAGAGTGCATTAAATACAAATCATTGCAAATATCATTCTGTATTAAATACTGCAAATTATGTAACATTCATCTGTTGCTGCTGATCCGAACCCGAATTGCTCTAAGAAGGCAATCAAATGCTCGACTGATGGTGGGTATAACCCGGTGATTGATGAATGAGATGCAAGAATTCACCAGGTTCCTCACATAGTCCCTGAAGGATTTTGAAAATGGCACAATTTGTAATTCCAATGTCATTGCGTCGCATCCCTGATGACCCAGAGATACCATATCTATTCCTATTTTTTAAAGTCTTTTCTCACCTTGCAATCCAATCATTTCCTTCATAGACACCCTAAAAAAACCACATGATCATCAATAATAAATCCGTACAGGCGAGATACTAAAAAAACATAGGGAGAGTAATAGAAATACTCTTCTGATAAAGGTGGGCAGATGTCATTTGAACTTGTAACGGAGTTTATACCCCTAAGGAGGAGGGTATCAGGCAAAAGAGAGTGCATTCTATAAATAGTAACAAACTCCTCTGTAAGAGAATAAAGGATGCCATGGTCTCTTGGCTTTTTAAGACCAACTAATCCACTTAGTATGTGTCCAAATTTCGGTCCAAATGCATATTTAATTCTCTTTCCCAAAAACCCGTACCTGCACCAACCTCAAATTCTTAAATTTGCAACTGAAATTCAAGCTATCAACTCTGGTTTTGATAGATGAGATCAGTATAGGTAATCCAGTTTCATGCATAGTTCATGACCAAACATTTGATCCTCGTAGGAAAGAGGCTAAATATGCAATTGAGATAGAGACAATATTCACAACATTACTCCTAGTAAGCTACAAGAGTTTTACTACCATATGCATTGCCCTACTTACCAATTGATCCTCATCCTTGCTAGAAGTGTATCAGTCTTTAGGAGCTCGACGGTCCAATCAATGGTGTGGACTTTAGCAATGACAACAAATGTCACCAATCTTGCATGATGATAGAGCCTTTCATCATCAAAATCATGGTAGTGCTCCTGAATATAATCATTACCAATTAATAATTAAAAAATGACTATGATTATTAGTTTTGCAGAACAAGCACTTTTTTTGAACCATAAACAGACTAATATATTATGCAACACAAAAAGAGAGTTTAAAACACATAGTACACACTCTGCCTCTTCATCGAGACCTTGAGAATATGCTGGTAATATCTAGTACTACTACTAAGCTTAGAAAGTTCTCCTGGTCTTTTGTTAGTTTAGAACATGTTTATTTCATCCTGTGTGACCAATGCAAACTAAAGATTGATTTATCAAGCACGGTAATTATGACATTTAAATGTCATGTAATTAATGGCATTTCACTTACTTTGAGCATATCACAAATGGCATTGTGCTCTTTGATAAACAAGGCTTGCAAGACTGAGAAACCTGCTCAACAATTGCGAACATCACCAGAAATGGGAATTTCGTTTTCATCATGTTGAAGCAGTCCATCTTCAAAGATTTTTAGTTTCCCATCTTTGAAAGTCCTCACTCTTCCCATACCTTCATCGTTATTCCCATAAACTACACTTCCGTCCCTATTAATTAGAAATGCATCATCATGAATAGTTCTTATAACTTCCACTTTTATTAAGGAAGACTGGCTGCGAGAACTTCTAACCAAAGCTTTATTTAGTAGACAATGGAACTTTTAACTGTTTATATTAACTTTATAATTTATAACTAAATTTTGTTTATAAACTTATAATAAAAAGGATGTGTTTTCGTAAAAGATCGATCCTTTTTTAGTAACTAAAATTACTTGTAAAGTCCCTACCACCAAGGAGTTTTCATATTGGGGAATCTTGTCTTGATACCTGATGAATTTGTTGTAACTTGTTTGCTCTTATGAAACTTGAATGATTTCAATGGACAACCATTTGCAATGTCATCAGGAGCTGTAAGTTCCACCTATTATATATCAAAGAATATTTATAAGTAAGCTTGTACTAATAAAAAATGATGGCTGAAGTAAGAAAAATTGGAGATTGGAATGGAATGGAATGATTAATTACCTGTTGGGTGTCTTCCAAGTGATCTACCCAGTCATGAATCATGAACTGTATCCATGAGCAAGCAATCATGTTGAACTGTTTACCGTTGTCTATGAACTTCTTCCTCGCCATTAGCTTTGTAGCTACAACTGTAGGATGAGGATCTAGCAACTATACAATAAATAAAAATATACATCAGACATGTTAATAATCTCAAGTCATTTTGCTATACAAAAACTACTTTTTATTATTTGAAATGATTAATCTTCCATGTATTAATTACAGGTCATTTTGTTATACAAAAACTACTCGTGTTTACTAAATATTTAAATTAAAGTATCCACAGTTCTACATTCCTTCGAAAAATTTCTTGGGGGTTGTGATACTAGAAGTTATCTAGGGCTACTGACTTGTGGAAAAAGTTATCAGAGATAATTCATAGTTTATATGTAAATACTTAAGATAGAGCAATATTAACAGCAACGCCTAATCCCTTATAGAAAATTTAGCTACTAAACATCATGATTGAAAACATGCAATTTTATTGAAGGAAATTGTAATACATAATATTGAAATAAACTTGAAAGACATACGGAATTGTTGAGATTGAAACTTGAAATACAAACTTGAAAACTACAACAACTTTGTACATAGATTACAGGAAGATTGGGGATTGCAGAGGCTTTGAAAGATATAATTGCAAAGGATGTAAAACAGATGGATGCCTTGAACTCTTGAAAACGTCTTGCTTTTATAGCCTTGATGGAGCATTGGATTCCTTGATAATTGATGGACATCGTGATTGTAATTTGAATAAGTGGGTTAGGTATTGATTGAGATGGATTTGGCAAGTTGTAAAAATAATTGAGGTTGAGTGGAATGCCGCAATTTCAGTGCATTTGGATGGTTGTGGCATTATTGGTGGTTGAATGTTGAATGGTGGGCCAGGATGGCAAGATAATGGTTTGAAATGGTATTTGAAAATGATGGGTTGGTGAAATGTTGTGATCATGTTTGTGATCATATCATTTTGGTGGAATTTGGTGGGTTTGGTGATAGGGATGAAGAAAATTTGGTGAAATGTCTTGATAATGACATATTGATGATTTGTTTTGGCGAATTAGATTGTTCACTATTGGTTAATTTTGAAAATTGTTTTCTTTGGTTTTGGATGATAAAATTGATGGTTGCTGTGAATCTTGAAAAATAACAATACTAAGGCCAAGATAGGCCAAAGCAGTCATCTTCATTGTCATTTGCTTGAGAGGTTGTGTCATCAATGTTGTCATCGTCATCTGATGAGCAACTATGTGACATTGTTTCATAAAATTGTTTTGTTGAAGTAGTCGCCAGAACTTGTGCTTTGAGTCTTGCTAGCTTTGAAAAATCATCTGTGATTGATTTAGTAGATTTGTTGATTTGGAAATACTTTTCCATTGCTTGCTTTGTAACTCCTGAAAATTTAAAGCCTATCCACCATTTGACTTTGAACCTTCGGCATAGTGATTGAGGAACTTGAGCAGATAGACTTGGACTTGCCATTGGTGAAATAATATAATCCAAGCAGCAAATCCATGCTAGGGAAAATTTTGAGAAAAACTATAAAGGTAGATTTTGTAAAGATTGAGGTTGTGGTAATTTTAAATTTTCTTTGAAAATTTTGAATCCTTCTTGGAGTTGTGGTGGAAGGATTTCATGGGCTGGACCATACTGATTCCACCATTGGTGAGAAAACCAGCAGGGAAAACTTTGAACTTTGAATTTTGGACAAAACATAAAAAACCATGAGTGAGAGCAATTTGAGGTTGAAAACAGAAATGCTCTGAACCATGCTTTTTGATAGTCAAAATAATTTTAAAATTGGAGTTTGAAAGTTCTACTAAAACGCTTAGGAGTGAAAGGACTTTGATTTCACTCTTCTAGCGAGAAAACTTTGAAAATTTGGCATTTTTAGTGAGTGATCCTGGAAGGGTCATTTTTATCTTGGTTATGGATTGCCATAGTAACTGTCTATGGAACAGATTGGTTCAATTGTAGGGGTTGAGACGTAATGAGAGGTTTGGCTTTTTTGAGGGGTTTGGTTTTGCTTGACAACTTGGTTAGTTTGAGAAATTGGTTTTGGGATTGAAGGGTTGATTTGAAGTGTTTCAAACTTATTTTGGTTTTTGACTATTAGAGCATAAGAATCTCTGATTGAATCTATTGATGATGACGCGGGAAGTTTTGAAAAATTGTCATCGTCGATAATGTCGGACCATTTGGGCTTTTGCTTTGAAGATGAAACCATGGAATGACTTATTGTCTCTTGATTGTCTTTAAGAGAGTGAAAAGTTTTGTGAGGTGGTTTGAGTGAATTTCTTCACTTGAAGGAGAATGATGAGTTTCTGAGGGCCGAGGCTCTTATTTATCCTGAAGAAATTATCTGGTAAGGAAATATGGAAGGGAGTTTGAACTGCCTTTTATAGACTCAATTTTGAAATTAAAGACGGATAAAAGTACTTACCATCTGCAAAAATATGTTTTGACACTAGGTTTTGAACATCTTTTTTCAAAATTTCTTTTGCTGATTGATAATCAATTCTTAATAAAAGTGGTTGATTGTAAAGATCATCTTGAAATTTCATTATACAGAAAACAATTGATAAAATCTCTTTTTTGATAGTTGAATAATTTGATTGAGTTTTGTTAAAAAAATCAGAATAAAATCGGATCAATTGTTCTTAGTCATTAATTCTTTGCTTAAGGATACCATCGTACTCTATATTTTATGCATCTGTTTCAACAATTTTGAAGGTTGTTGGATTGGATATACCTAAACAAGGTAAACTTTTGACAGTTGTTTTAACTTGTTTAACAATCTTTGTATAAAGATTTAACCATGGTGGAGGTTTTTACGAAGTCTGGCATATAATGGCTTGACTAAAACTCTGAGATTTTGGTAAAAATCAGTCACATAATTAAGACTTCCTAAAAATTTTTGTAATTGATTTTTGTCTTTGATCTTATCTAGGAATTTGTCTGCAAATGCTATTGATCTATCAATTGGGATAATTGTACCATTGTTGATTCTATGACCAAGGAGTCTAATGTTTGTTTGGAATAAGTGTATCTTTGTTGGTGATAACACTAATCCATTGTTTTTGACAATTTAGAAGAATTTGCCTAAATGTTTCCAATGTTCTGCAATTGTCTTTGAAAATATTAAAATGTCATCTATATAGATAATTGAAAACTTTGTGTAAGGATTGAAAATGTCATTCATTATGTTTTGAAATTTCGATGGAGCATTTTTTAGACCAAATGACATCACGTTCCATTCGTAATGACCAAAAGGTATATTGAAAGTTGTTTTGTATCTGTCTTCTGGAGTTATTTGAATTTGCCAAAAACTTGATTTAAGGTCAAATTTTGAAAATATTGTTGCTTGAACTAATTGGTTGATGAGATCTCTTTTGTTTGGAATTTGGTATTTGGTCCACCTAAGTGCATCATTGAGGAGTTTGTAACTAATTATTAATCTTGGTGCTCCACGTTCTATCTCAGCTGCATTTTAGACATAGAAAGCTGAACAACTCCATGGAGATTTGCTTTTTCTAATTAGGTTTTTTTACTAATTAAAAGATTGATTTCTTCTTTGCAATATTTTATTAATTCGGCACACATTTGAATTGGTCTTGCTTTTGTCGGGATTTTTCTTTCATTGAAACCATCTTCATAAGGAAGACTGACCATATGTTGTTTTCTATTCCAAAATACATTCGACAAGTCAGAACAGACTTATGTTTCTAATTTTGTTTGAAATTGACTAATTTGAGTTTGTAACTTTGAATCTTTAATTGTTCTTCAGTTTGCTTGTAATTAAGTTCTTCTTTTAAATAATTGATTTGTTTGAATTTTTTGTTTATTAAATTGACAATTTGAATTTATCTTTTTACTTCATTGAGATCTGCAATTTTGGGTTTTGTCATAAAAGGAAAAAGAACTTTTTCTCCTAATATTTTTGTTATTATACCATCTTGATTTAACTTGAAGGGGTAGATTGATGTTAGGAGGGGTGTTCCTAAAATAAATTTTTTGACCAATATTTTTTACTAAAATAAATTCTTGATTGATACAATATTTTTTATGGCAGATATGGGCATTTGATAATTTGTAATTAACTTATAATTGTTCTTCATTTGCCGCATATAATTTTTCTTTCGTTTTTTCAAAATATTTGGAAGGAATTAATCCTTCTGAGACACAATTTAGATCAGGTCCTGAATCTAAAAGTGCGGTTGTAATAATTTTGTATTCTTTGTTTATTACTAATGTGATATTGACATACCATCTTTATAATTTTATTTGTGAGATTTTATTTGAAAAGTGTAACTTAATATCTTCGGGATTTGTATACTTAATATGATGGATTTCTTTTTTGAGAATCTTGATTTCTCTTTAGACATCTTGCAAGGTGACTTGTTGGTTTTTAGTTGGTATTGATTTTATTGTGAGTTTAAGTTCATTGGATTCTTTAACTTGATTAAGTTGAACTTTATCTTGACTAGACTGGATTCTATCTTGTAAAATATTTGATTTTGATTCGGATCACAATATCTTTGATTGTGATCTAAGTACTTTGTCTTTTTTCTCCAATTTGTTATGATTTCTTTTGATGTGGCCCGGTTTTCTACATTTTAAGCAAAGTCTTTCTGGAGAATGATTTTGTTTTTCAACTACTTTCTTTATTTGTTGTTTTGTGGTGTGATTTTTGTTTTTTGTTTACGATTATTTTCTTGTGCACTTGGTGGAGAATTATTGAGGTTGTCATTGCCTTGTGTGGAAAGAGTAGAAATATTTATCTTGTGACATGATTTTGGCAAAATAATTTGTATTTGAAATGTTTGTGGATTGTGATTGAAAGTGATGTGGCTAGATTTTGTTTCATTATTTGATTCTTTTGGTACTGGACCAGATAAGCATGATGTGGCTTCATTTTTATTGATTTGAAATTGTTCACAGAAATCATAAAATATTTGACCTATTTTATCTCTTTCTTGTTCATTGTGTTTTGAGTAAAATTCTTTTATCTTTTGAGTATTATAATTTGCCATGAATTTTAATCTAATAAGATCTTTGTCTAATTTAAAATTGGTATTTATTTTTAGACTTTGGGATGGATAATTGAGATTATCTTGTGTAGAGAAATCTTGGTTAAGAGTATTTTCTTGGGGGTTGTGCTAGGTGGGTGGGGGTGAATGGTGAACTTGCCGGATATCTCTGATTGGAATAAATCCCTGCCTCTATCTTAGAAATTCCGATGATCTGGTCCATAACTTTTTTAAGTGAAAAACCCACCTACTTTTGAAACCATGGAATTAATACTAAGCACACAATGTCTTCGACTTTGTATTTTATACATTCATTTTCACATTCCTTGCTTTCTTTCTTTCCAAGTGAAATTAAATGCAACATTCACATATGAGGATCATATAGGGCATGTGAAATGACATAATTATTGGTTAATAGTTACTGCTCCAAAATTATGAAATATATAAGCATGGTTTGGTTTCAGCTTGAAGTAAATGTTGTCAAAGAGGGGTGGGTGCAAAAAGACATGGCCGAGTTCAACTTAAAGTAAGTTTCTTGTAATGTAAAAGAATCATATATTTTACTAATAACAATATATATTTACATTGTGAAGTTCAGATAGAGACTTAAGTCTGATTTTATGAGTGTTCATCATCTCCATGCACACATGTACAAAATCAAGTTCCACACTATCACCATTATACTATAAATTTTGATTGTGATAGCTATCGTTAATTTTTTTTTAATTTAGAGATAAATGGTCTTCATCATCATTGTCGTGATGATGCAGGTATGAATTTAGAAAATAATTGTAAGGTCAACAAATATTGGATTGATGAGAAAGGAAGGGCCAACTAACCTTTATATTTAAAATACCATATGAATATAGTTTTTCTTTTTTGCAATATTTTGACCGAATGTATAATTAACTGTTTCTAATGAGCAAGAAATGGAAACAGTAACAGGGATGATCACTTATTAAATATACAAAAAAAAATGTTAGGAAAATAAGTTAAGGTACGGTTGATTAAGTAGTTGGGGAGGGAAACATTTCATAGAAATTGAAAAGTAGAGAAATGAAAAACAATACTAAAATGGAAGCAAGTGTATCTCTCCCTAGCTGGGACATTAATCTCAGTGTGGCATTAAACACATTAATATGTCAGACTACTAAATGCACACATTGTAATTGTATTGGACGATTTTCCTTTACAATTTAATGAAATTGAATTGAATTAATGTTGGAGAACAATCAGAACAATGTATAAATTTGTTTGAAATACGTAATGTAACAATACAAATTCTATTTGTATTATAAATTGATTACAACAAAATCAAATAAAAGAAATAAATCTACTAACTTGTATTGCAGATAGAGGCTTGCGAAATCACTATCTTGAATTGGCGGAGTTGGTACGTCTTGATTTGTAGATAGAGGCTAGTGGATACGCTATGTCCTATAGACATAATTCGCCCCTACTCGGTGTTGTAGTTCTTTAGGGGTCTGACTACCAGGGTTCAATTATCTAATACCAACACCGTAGCACAAAGGTGTTGGCTTTGGCAAATTTACCGAATGCAATCTCTCTGACTACCAGGGTTCAATTTTTTTTGAAGAGTATTCACTTGAAACTACCCACCTGATCAGACTTTAAATTTTTTTTTTTATATTTTTAATTTTTTATGTAATTTATTGTTGGATTATCCTATTTTAAATGCTATAATTTTATGTTTTTTTTAAAGCTTATGTTACATTTTTTAATGTAATGGTGTTTGTCAATTTTGAATCTCCGTAACATTAAAAACAAATGAAGAAGAACTTGTAATGTTTTTAAATATTTTGTTTCTTGAGAATGACGCGTTTGTGTTGTTGATAACAAGAAATAATTTCTCAAAAAAGTATTTCTTTTTTTTAGTTACTAAATATCTTTCGAAATAAAAAATATTTTTTCTTTCATCGGGCCAATCTCAATTTTTCGTACATTTTAACCCGTTATAACATTAGTTTAGTATTAAAATTTTGTTATATAAGTGATTCTTATGCCATATGTAGTTTGTGTTACATTATGAGATTCTGGGACTCTTTACATAAAGAGTTTAAAATGTTTAAATTATATTGATAACTTTAAAATTATAACCGAGATTTTTACGTTTTGTTCTATACACAATGAAATTTTTCTTAAAATGAACTTACCAAAATTACCTCGAAAGATGAAATCACAATCCTGGTTTGATATTATGTGATCTTCTTGATTTTTTTAGAAATAATGAAAAAGGAAAACAAAATAAAGATAAAATAATGAAAAACAAAAATCTCAAATTGGGGCAATTTCCAAGTATAAGTAATAGGTGGGAATTAAATTATTAGTGAAAATTTATATAGTTGGTTGAGGAGAGAAAATGTAAATGTACTCTCGTTATTTGATATGGGAAATGTTGGTATTATGGAAACTATGGTAGAAAATGTAACAGTTTAAAAAAGCAAGGTAATAAATGTAATTTTGTTTAGCTTAAGAGAGAAATTGTAATTATCCAATGACTTCAAGATCTCTATTGTAAATGATTATTTTGTAAATTGTCTTTGGTCATTAGCTACAGCTTGGAGCTCTGTGCTAAGAAATTAGAAACATTTAGCAAAAATAGAAAAAAAAAAAAAAGATGTAAACAATTTAGAAAGCGAAATTCATAATAGGTTTTGAATGAAAAAAAATGCCAACAAAAAAGAATAAAATTATTTTGGTTGGGGATGCAAAGATGATGGAATTAAGACAAGTAGATCCAAACCCACCAACTCAACCGATTAATTAATTAGGTTGGCAATTTGCGCAATCAATTAAATGGGAAATCCGCTAGCAGTTGTTAGTTGATGAAACCCACATCTTCATTCATTCATTCACTAGCCAAGTTGAATACTCAACTTGTTTATTGGATTTTTTTTTGGAAAGCGAGCTGGGTTTTAAGGACCCCAAAACCTTTATATAAATGAAACAAAAGAAAAAACAACAATAAAACAGAAACAAACTCTCATAAGAAAGAGAAGTCTAGTGAGAGTGAACATGGTTACTAGGCCTATAAAATCTTCAACTAGCATCGGCCAAAGAAGAAACCTCTTGTCTTTTTTTTTTTTTATCCATGTCTCCTTTGTTAAGGAGGAAATGATTCAACCTTTGTACTTTTTGTTTGCTTTCTTAGCCCTAGAGGATCTTCGAGGGCAGAGACTAAAATCTTTAGTGCAAGATTTTGAAAACAAATCGCTTGCAACCTCTTCACTAGAAGGATCTTGCTCATGTTCCTCGTTACTACTCTGCTCATCTGTTGTGGTGTTCTCTTTGTCCTGAGTCAATGTGTGGTCACTTGCCTCCACATTAACACTACGCTCGAGCATTGGGTTGATAAGAATCAATGGTTGTGGACTCTGCGTTATGGCATCACTCTGGTCATCATTTATGTTATGCTCTGCCACATTGGCAGCCTCTATACTGGTTACATTCCCTGTTTTTCCCGTGATAGGTCCTGGACTCCCCTCTAAACTGGGTTGAGTCTTCGACTTGAATGTATGTCTACCCTTGGCGATCGTCCAACCATTGGAGTTTTGTCTTTCTAGTGGTTGGGTCCTACCCGTAGCTTGCCATACCATATGGCCTGGAGTATTAATTTTTTTGCTCTTTGAACACTGCTGTTTTGTATGGCCAAAAACTGCACAAGAATTGCATTTAACAAGAATCCATGCATACTCAACTTCAACTATTTTTTTCTTATCTCCATTGATAACCACGGGGATGTCTTTGGGTAATTGGTTGTTTACATCCACCTCCACACACACCCTCGCATACGCTAATCTTGTCATTTCTTCAGTAGCTTTGTCAAGCATGATAGGCACTCCAATAAAACTAGCAATCCTTTAAATACCCTCTGGATTCCATAGGAATAAAGGAATTTTCTTCAGTGTAACCCAAATAGGTATCGAGGTAAGCACCTCGGCATCCTCGTCCATAGAAGGTGACCAGGCCCTGAGGATGAACAACCTGCTTGCAATATGCAGAGGTCCCATTTCCAATACCTTACTTCTATCTTCTTCCTTCTTGAATTTGAATACAAAATTCTTATCTCCGTGTATGCTCATCTCAAATTCTCGAATTCCCCACGTCCTTATCAGCCACTCTTTGACATAACCATATGCCAAGCGCTTGCCCACAAAGCTGCCAATAACCAACCTTTCACATTCTTCTATCCTATTCGCAAAGTCAGCAGTTTGCACTTGTACTATTTTCCTGCCTTGAACAGTAGTTGGAGGTTCATACCTTAGTTTTGTAGAGCCCGTATGTTGGCTTTGCTTAAGCTTTGATGCCCAACTCATCCTTGCTGGCTTTGCTTAAGCTTTGTTTACTGGATTCTGCACAGCAGCACTGCACAGTGCAATAAACATATATAGTTTTATAAGCTTCCTGATTCAATTATTTGAGCCAATTACTCTCGCTAAAGAAAGAATCAATAGCGCCAGGGGCACTAATCAATCCAAGCTTTTTCCTTTATACCTATCTGTTGCGCCTTATTGCGGAAGCGGGTAGACACCAACAATTGCACACAAGTACCACAAGGATCCAATCAATTAAATAGAGCAACTAGCAATGAAAGTAATTAGAGAAAACCAAAAACATACCACAAGAGACACAAGGTTTACGTGGTTCGGAGAATTGCCTACGTCCACGGTGAGGTGATTCCACTATATTCAAGAACAAAGTACAAGAAGATGACAATTCTCACACAATCTCTCAACAAGAGATGAAACAATTCCAGCAATTATCTTTCTCTATTCCTTGTGCTTCACAGTTTTTCTACGTGCAATAATAATAAAAAACACCTACAGTTCCTAGTATATATAGGAACAACAGTTTCCTGTTTCGCAGCAGTTTCCTGTTTCACAGCAGTTTTCTGTTTCCTAGAATTTGTTTCCTGTTAAAAAAGTTTCCTGTTTAACTCTGCTTCCTGTTTCACAATTCTCCACCTCGGCAAAAATTTTTTTTTAGGAAAAAATGAGCCGAAACAAGGCATAAGAATAAACTGATCAACACTCCACCATAGCTTTGTCACCTCACGAAACCGCCCCGAAGGGCAACGCCCCAAAGGGCCCTCAATCAACATGAGTCAATGTGGAGTAAGTCCAAACAATGTTGGAACTTAACTCCAGGAACAAACTTTGTCAACATATCAGCAGGGTTGTCTTTTGTGTGTACTTTCACCAAAGACACATCACCATCCTCAATTACATCTCGAACAAAGTGATATCAGACGTCAATATGCTTAGTCCTTGCGTGATGAACCTGATTTTTAGCCAAGGGGATGACACTCTTACTGTCACAGAGAACCTCAACACTATCTTGTTCCACACCCAAGTCATTTACAAGACCTTGAAGCCACAATGCTTCTTTTACAGCTTCTGTCAATGCCATATACTTTGCCTCTGTAGTAGAGAGAGCCATTGTATCCTGAAGCATAGATTTCCAACTAATCGGAGTACCGTATATCTGAAATACGTAACCAAAAGTAGATCTTCGTCTATCTAGATCACCAACATAATCAGAATCAACAAACCCACGAACCTGACATGAATCTCCACCGAAGTCCAAACCCACATCCAAGGTACCTTTTAAGTACCTAAGCATCCATTTCACTGCCTCCCAATGTTTCTTCCCAGGGTTTTCCATATACCTGCTCACAACACTAACAGCCTGTGAAATGTCAGGGCGTGTACACACCATAACATACATTAAACTGCCAACTGCACTAGCATAAGGAACATGCGACATGTATTCCTTTTCTTCCACTGTGACTGGAGATAACTTTCGAGAAAGTCTAAAATGTGAAGCCAAAGGAGTAATAACCGGCTTTGCGTTTTCCATGCCAAACCGTGATATGACCTTCTCAAGGTACCCCTTCTGTGAAAGAAATAATTTTTTATTCTCCCTTTCTCTTCTTATCTCCATACCAAGTATTTTCCTTGCAGCACCCATATCCTTCATCTCAAACTCAGATGCAAGTTGAGACTTCAATTTATTTATCTCTACCATACTCTTACATGCAATGAGCATATCGTCAACATAGAGCAAAAGATAAATAAAATCGCCACTACGAAGTTTTTTCAAGTAAACACAACAATCATACTTACTTCGTGTGAACCCATGTTTCAACATAAAAGTGTCAAACCGTTTGTACCACTGCCTAGGTGACTGCTTTAACCCATAAAGTGATCTCCTCAAACGACAAACATGGTCTTCTTTTTCAACAACCTTAAAACCTTCCGGCTGATGCATATAAATTTCCTCCTCTAAGTCTCCATGCAAGAAAGTTGTTTTCACATCAAGTTGTTCAAGCTCAAGGTCACCATGAGCTACCAAGCTCAACAACACACGTATAGAAGTGTGTTTTACCACAGGCGAAAATATTTCATTGTAGTCAACACCTTCCCTCTGAGCAAAACCCTTAGCTACTAATCTTGCCTTGAACTGAGTACCAGACTCTAGAGTAGCCTGTTTCTTCTTAAACACCCACTTCCAGCCAATTGCCTTCCTTCCATAATTAGGCAACGACACTAGATCCCAAGTATGGTTCTTCTGGAGAGACTCCATCTCATCCTGCATAGCTACTAACCAACTCTGACTATCTGAATGACGAGCGACCTGCTTGTAAGTAGTTGGCTCATCAACTTCCACAGAGAGTGCATATGCAACCAAATCAACTGTATTCAATTGACCATAGTGCTTCAACGGTTCTTCAAAGCCAAATTTTTGTACTTGCTTAACCGATCGTTTTGACCTAGTTAAGGCCAAAGGTTGCTGCTGGGATTGATTATCTTCAACTGGTTGTTGTTCCTCATGGTCTTCAGGCTCATAATTCAGATCATGTGTGTCTGCTTCAACCACTTGTTCATCTGCTGCATCCACAGACGCTTCAACTTCCACTTTCCGAGTGTTACTAGATTCACCACCACTATCAACCAACTCCTTAGCTTTAGTACAAGCTAACAAGGAAATATCATCAAATGTAACATCTCCACAAATTTATTATCCTCTAAACACCATAGGCGATAACCCTTCACGCCTTTTGCATACCCCAAGAAAATGGCCTTCTTAGCCCTAGCATCAAGCTTATTTTCTTTCACATGGTAGTAGGCAATACAACCGAAAACTTTCAGTATACTGTAATCAACATGTTCACCTGACCACACCTCATAAGGTGTTTTGCAGTCTAATGTAGAATGTGGCGATCTATTAATCAAGAAACACGCGGTGGTTATTGATTCAGCCCACCATTCTCTGCCAAGACAAGCATTGGAACGCATACACCTAGCTCTTTCAAGCATAGTACGGTTCAATCTCTCAGCAACTCCATTTTGTTGTGGCGTGTCTCTAACAGTCCAATGTCGAACAATTCCTTCATGATCACAAAACTGTTTGAAAGTACCCTCAGTATACTCGGTACCATTATCAGACCTCAAAGTCTTCACCTTTCTTCCAGTTCTATTCTCAACCATTGCTCTCCACCTTTTAAATGTCTCAAATACTTCATTCTTAGACTTCAAAAAATATACCCATGTGTAGCGAGAATAATCATCAATGAAGGAGACAAAGTACCTGGAACCTCCCTTAGATGCAACCTTCACTGGCCCCCACACATATGTATGCACATAGTCTAGAATACCTCTGCTCCTGTGCTTGCTTGTACTGAATTTTACTCTGCATTGTTTTCCATATTCACAATGCTCGCAAAACTCCATAGTCGGTTTCTGCATACCCTTCAGTAACCCTTGTTTGCTCAGTAGAGACAATCATTTTTCTGTCATATGCCCAAGTCCCATGTGCCATAACCTAGTGCTTTCCGATGAAGAAGTTCCTACTGCCACATTTCCTGTTACCGTGTTACCCATCAAGGTGTACAAGTTACCTTGTTTGATCCCTTTCATGACAACCAAAGACCCATGGACAACCTTTAAAACTCCACCTACCGCTGTAAACTTACAACCATTGGAGTCTAAAACACCAAGCGAGATAAGGTTCTTTTTCAAGGCTGGGACATGCCTCACATCAATTAAGGTTCTCACAACACCATCATACATCTTAATCCTCATTGTTCCAATTCCAACTGTCTTGCAAGCGTAATCATTACCCATCAGAACAGTACCACCATCAATGTGCTCATAGGTAGTGAACCACTCCCTGTTTGGGCACATATGGTAAGAACACCCAGAGCCGGAATCCATCTCTCAGAGATTTCTGTGTTTTCACCCACAACTGAATAACATTCTTCATCCTTTTCTGTACTAGATGCATAACTTGCTTCACTAGTATCACCCTTATCTTGCCCTTCCAACTGTTATCATGATTACTCTTACCTTGATTTGGACAATTTTTCCTAATATGCCCCCACTCTCTACATTTGTGACATTGTGGACCTCTAGACTTTGATCTAGATTTTCCACTTTTTGAAGATGATTTCACTTGAGACCTTCCTCTAGCAACCAACCCTTCAGCTTGATCTTTCCCACTACCACTTGATGAAGTTTTCTTCCGAATCTCATTGGACAAGAGTGCACCGGTAGTTAATCAAATGTAAGTTCATCTTTTCTAAACAAAATTGTTTGTACAAGATTTTCATATGACTGCGGCAAGGAGTAAAGCAATATAATTGCTTGGTCTTCATCCTCAATCTTCACATCCACATTTCTCAAATTTGAGATAATCCGTGTAAACTTGGCGATATGATCACCAATTGGAGTGCCCTCATCCATTGCTAGTCTGTACAATTGGGTTTTCAAGTATAACCTGTTTGATAATGTCTTAGTCCTAAACTGTGACTCAAACTTCAACCAAACATCAGCTGCCGTAGTCTCTTCATTAACTAAAAAAACTATGTCTCTGTCCAGACACAAGCAAATAGCAGCACACGCCTCCAAATCCAATTCTTCCCATTCATCATCTGACATGGTTTCAGACTTTTTATCCTTCCCTAGTAATACCTTGTGTAATTTCTGAGAAATAATAAAATTCCTCATTTGTATTCTCCAATATCCGAAATCGTTCTTACCATTAAATTTCTCGATTTCATACTTCCCCACATGTGCCATGCTCACCTTGGATGTCATTGCAAACAAAACCTGTGACTTTCTAGACAAGAAGCTTCACTACGGTTTTTTTTTTTCAAACAACTTGTGCACAAACAAATCCTAGCACTTTTGAATCTTCACAATCTTGAGTAGAACAATTCAAGATCAATTTTTCTTAGTGCTCTGATACCAATTGTTGCGCCTTATTGCGGAAGCGGGTAGACACCAACAATTGCACACAAGTACCACAAGGATCCAGTCAATTAAATAGAACAACTAGCAATGAAAGTAATTAGAGAAAACCAATAACATACCACAAGAGACACAAGGTTTACGTGGTTCGGCGAATTGCCTACGTCCACGGTGAGGTGATTCCACTATATTCAAGAACAAGGTACAAGAAGATGACAATTCTCACACAATCTCTCAACAAGAGATGAAACAATTCCAGCAATTATCTTTCTCTATTCCCTGTGCTTCACAATTTTTCTTTGTGCAATAATAATAAAAAACACCTACAGTTCCTAGTATATATAGGAACAACAGTTTTCTGTTTCACAGCAGTTTCCCGTTTCACAGCAGTTTCCTGTTTCCTAGAATTTGTTTCCTGTTCAAAAACGTTTCCTGTTTCACAAAACAGGTTGTTTCCTGTTTCACAATAGGAACAACAGTTTCCTGTTTCACAGCAGTTTCCTGTTTCCTAGAATTTGTTTCCTGTTAAAAAATGTTTCCTGTTTCACAAAACAGTTTTCTGTTCCTGTTTCACTCTGTTTCCTGTTTCACACTATCAATATAATCCAAGTCCACGTACAGTTCCACCAAAATATTTAGTGGAACATACTACTTTATGATATAGAGGGTGGGGTTCCTTTCCTTGTTGCTCGGTTCATCTACAAACTCCTTAACCCGTCTCGAACAAGCATATCTGAAATGGAGAATGGCTGACAGTCATTAACAGAGATTGTAAACATATATATCTCGTTCTCATATTATTTGTTATTGTCATTGTTTTGGTGTTAAAAGAGCTAGCTGTGCTAATATTGTCTTGTACTCTCTGACAAATTAACCAAATGCTTCCTCCAGAATCTAATGGATACATGAATAAGCAGTTAAAAACCCTACATTTGGTGCTTGAAAAACCTATCTTGTGTCAGAGGAAGGCTGATGGTCCTGCTCGAGCTACAATAATTGGCAAGTGGGATTCATCTTGCATGCACGGATCCCTAGCTACTCGACTAAAAAGAATAATTCTTAACCTCCTACCATGTCAAATGAATCGTATCTCACTACTGTCTACCCTATCCACGCTCATAAATTCATGAACCTGTTTAATGATATATATCAAGCTTACAGACGAGCAAAAACAAATTTTACTAGTATCCTTGACATCCTGCTATCCTCTTAAGTATATGACCTAACTACATTCACTACCTGTAAAGGATGAAACGTACATGCGCGCAGTGTTCCTTGATTATTGGTATGGAATTCTCAAAATGAATTATCACGCCATCAAATTAAATGATGAGAAGAAATAAATAGAATATCCTAAAGCACAACATTGTTTAAAGGTAAAATGTGTATAAATATATTGAAAACATTTTGAAACAAGGGTACTGTCGGACATAGGAATAACAAATAAATAATAGCCCTCTCAAGTAACTACAAAGTTTAGACAAACAATTATATTACAAACTTTCAGAGTTCTCAAATATATATAGAACATCCAGAAAGATACTTATATGAGATATCTAAAAGAAAGACACTTGACATAAACATCACCGTTGTGAACCATACTTTCTGATTGCTTTTGTAAAAATCTCTATGGGCAATGAATTGAACAGGAGTGAAGTAAAACGGCAGAAAGCTTCTTTCTAGCATGGTTCAAGGAAAACAATGAAAGACCCCTCAACTACTCGGAAGATCAATTAATGCATGCAGATTCTTTCGCAATGTAGGTAGAGATGCTGCTAACCAAGTCAAGGATATCTATTGTTGTTCTGAGTTTCAGTCAGATTCACCAAGGCCATCACCCCTCTTGGATATGGGGGCATAATGAGAGCCTGATCTCTTTGTTTGTGCAGCAACTTCAGCATTCTTTTGCAGAACAGCACCAGGGGATGGATAGGGGCGTTGTTGAAAGAGAGGACCCTGAAATATGCAAGTCAATATCAAAACTCAATAGCATTACTCCCAGCTTCTTATCAAACAAACCAATGGCTTTTGAAAATTGCAAACCTCAAATTGCTGAACATGCGCAAGCAAGGAGTGTCCCTATATACTCATTTACTCAGAAATCTTATTTTCAAATTTTGTAAATAAATTTCAACTATCAAACTTGTAAGCCAACGTAGCAAATGCACTTTCACCATGAGTGTATTGCTTGACACCTGTTAGCTGAATGGATGCAATTATGGTGTTTTACAAATTATGAAAATAAATGTAGCTAAACTCAAATTTCAAACAAAATTGTATGGTCATAAAAATGTAAATAATAAAGTTCTTGCAAGATCAAGTGCCTCTATGTATTTCACATGTTATATGTCAAGACTAATAGTATGCCATTCCACATGAACCTTATGGATTCTATAACAAGTAACGTGTTAATCTCTATGTTGTCACAGCGAAAAAATGTGAAGCAAAGTGATCTTCTCTAAATTGCATAAAAGCGGATAGAGGACAACCGTATTGATCAAGGAGTAAAAAAAGGGTTATCTTTTCATTCGATTATAAGGAGCGGAAAGAGCTCATATTTCTCATTAAAAGAACCACAACTTTAAAAAAGCTAAGAGGATAGGATGTCAGGTCCCAAACGACAAAAGATCAAATAAAAACTTGTTGAACTTGTTGCAGAGAACGTTGGGCTTCCCTGGTCCATTTTTTTTTTTAATGAATTTCTATGCTTACTTTCCCTTTTAAGCAGTGTTTTTAAACATGGAGGCATGACACGAAACGTTACATTGAACAAACACGCGATGCATAAGTCTTTTAGACGTGTATATTTAAATAAAAATAAAAATGATGGATGTCTAAAAGGTGTTAAGACGAGCGTGAGCCTCGGAGTGTAAGGTGTAAACCTCTAAGCATGAGGCATAAGCCTTTGATATAATCAAGCCTTGACAAGTTGCTTTTAAGTTTCTCTATGCGTGCATCCGGGATGGGCATGGGATGGGATGGACCTCATCCCTATCCCATCCCGTTCGTTCGGGATTGGGACGCGATAGACCTCATCCCGTTCGTTCGGGACTTGGACGCGATAGACCTCATCCCGATCCCATCCGGTTCGTTCGGGACGGGACGGGATGAACATGTACTAAATAGTCTTCCAATGAAGAGTAACAAAAATATTTAATCTCACATTGCTCACACACCAATAATGGCCTAATTTATGTACATATAACTTTCATTATAACAATATAAAATTTGCCTATAAAATTTCATCTCACATTACTCCTAATTGTATCTTGTATGAATGAGATAAATTCTCAACTTGTCTTAATATAAGTTAAAAAATGAAAAATATTGCTTTTTGACCAAATTTCCAACTACATAAGTCATAGTGCAACACTAAACTAAATCATCATTTGCCTTTATTTTCAACAAGAATAATTATCCTATAACTAATCTAAAATGTGAAAAAACATAAATTTTCAAGAGTTCTATTTGACATAAAATATTCAAACTAAAGTTTCTATCTAAATAAAGAGTACCAAATCAAGCAAATTTTGAAACAATAGATGTTTTGATTTAATTTCAACACATCATAAACTTTTCTTTAGAATAATAGTTTGATTAAAATGAATAATAATAAATATTAAATAAATAATATCAGGACGGTATAGGATGGGCAAGATTGATCCATCTCACTCTAAATCGGGACGGGATCGGGATGAGTTTGATCAATTCCAAAATGACAAAAAAAATTGGAACGGGATCGGGATCGCGGGAAGGGATGCCCACCCCTAACGTGTATCAGGGAAAGGGATAATGATTTTTTCCCTTTTAGTGTTGTAGAAACTATATGATAGAATTAAAACTAAAATAAACAAGCATTGAAAGACAATGCAAGAATTAGAAAATAAATTTATGATAAAATAGATAAACGAGATAAAAGCTTTTCTTCCATAATTGTTAACAATGATCAATCCATGCCTTATTTATATTTGACCTAACTTCTCTTGCAAGAAAAACCTAGCCCTAAACCTAATTGGCTAACCAACGCCCTAAATATTATGGGTTGTTACTAAATAGGCCCAATTACAATATTACTAATACTAATATTACTAAGAGAACCTGCTTACATCAACCTCTCGGGTTGAAAAAGCTTGTCGTCAAGCTTCAAGGGTGTGCCTTCCACCACTAACATGATGAGTTCGCTTTCACCATCAACCGAAAGGACCTAGTCCATAAATGCTTGTTCATCACCTTCATCTGTCAGTAGCGCGGACTTCCCTTTCGAACAATAATTTTGGAGATGGCAAGGCTAACCACTCCCAAAGCACTTAAAAGGGCTCTCAGGAGCTGGTCACGGTGTGTTAGAAGTGGAAGGGGTGCCAAAGTCTTGTACTCAGAGCGATCTTGCAACAGTAATTTCGTTTCTACGCAACTAGCTAGGTTCTTATCTGCCAAAAGTGTATCAAATTCCTCTAATGCTAAGACAAACTGGAGTCACGCATCCAAACCATGGTAGAAACCGAAGGTTGTTTGTCAAGCTTAGCGCGCATATACAAAGTACAAAATTTTGAGGCATAATCAGTAACTATGCACCCATTCTGAGTAACTCCCATTAACCATCCAAATAGCTCGCGCTCACAATCCATATGAACAAAAATAGATCGCATCAACTCACACATATCATCCCAAGTGGCAACAAGACATAACCTCATTGCTATTCAACATGCACATTCTTCCTACCACCAAAGATTCACAATACTCTTTAACTTGGAAGCCACTAACTGTACTGCCTTCGGACCTCGAATGTGCTTAAAATCAAATATATGGTCAATCTCTGGGACCAACATATAAAAGCATTACCCATGACAACTCTATCATAAGAAGGCAGGTCGAGTTTTAAACCTGTATTATCCCTATGCTCAAGGACAATTATAGCCGAGCCAACTGATCATTATCAAAATAATTACCTCCACCAAAGTTCTGATCGCCTAAGTTAGGTGGTTGAAAAGGAGGATTACCACCTCTGCCAAATCCTCTACCTCAACCAAAAAGAGGTTGAAACTGTCCATTGTCCTGAGCAAGCGGCTACGACGGGTTATAAGCTCTCAGCTAGGGCTTCCACTACTTTCTGGCATGCCAATGTGGTAATTCAGTCATATCTACCATAGAAAGTTAGTAAAAGATTCATCCTGAGGGGGAAGAGGGTTTTGTGATGGAAAATTGGACTAGGCATGAAGTTGGTATTGGGGAAGAAAATTAGGGTTCAACCATATTCATCTTGAAGGGGGAGAGGGTTTGTGGAAGGTGTGATCGAAGATGCGATCGACTTGGATGGTGATCAATCAACCCTGCACGATCCAACGATGGGAAAGATTAAAAGGGGCGGGCGACGTGGAGTAGAGGTTGGGCTGACGATCGACGTGGTGTTGATTGTCTGTGTGAGGCAGAGAAGGTTGCGGACTGATGCAGGGGAGGTTGGAGACTGCAATCGACTGGGGTAGAGAGTAGGGAGGTGGGTTGTTAGCCTGCGTCGCCGTCGTCGATGGGAGGGTTGAGGGCCACTGCGGCGCTGCGTTGGCGATGGTGTTGTTTAGGTCTATCCCATGGCCTCTTTGATGCATGCCTTAATTAGATCTGTGATCATCAGCCTTAACTCTTTCATCTCATTTTTCATCCTTTGTTCCAGTATTGCGAGTTGGTTCCTCCACTCTTCATCTCTGAGGGTTCTCTCATGTTCAATTTTTTTTTCAATCTTTGTATCCAAGGAACTAGTCGCAGCCTTCCATTATTCCATGGCTTCAATTGTTTTGGATCTTTCTTCCTTTATCATCTTCCCAACATTTTCTTCTGCGTATACATCTGATTTTGTCTCCGTCATGTAAATGAGCATTTCAGTTCCGATACCAACTGATAGAATTAAAATTCAAAATAAACAAGAATTGAAGGACAATGCAAGAATTAAAAGAAATAAATCTACGATAAAAACTCATTTCTTCAATCAACTGTCTAACAATGAACAACCTATGCCTTATTTGTAATTAACCTAACTTCTCTGGCAAGCAAACATAACTCTAAACCTAATTGGAAACCAATGCCCTAACTATTATGGATTGTTACTAAATAGTCCCAATAACAATATTACTAATACTAATATTACTAAGAGAACCCGCTTACATCACTACATAACTCTTATTTGTTTCATTTGTAAGTGGAAGTTCTTAAATAAATAAATCAAATAGAAAAAGGATTTGTTATTCACTTGCTCCTCTTCTTGCAAATCGAGGATTATGAGGATATTTCATGGATTGAAAATTGAGATCAAGTTGGATTATCCTCTTCTGTCCATTAGGCTTGCTATATATATATTTAGCCATATTTCTCCAATCCAACTCATTCCATTCAACCCTTAACACCTAAAACCATTCACCCTAATTCAAAATCTTATCCATCAATTTCATTTGAAAATCCCTACTAAATCTTAGTTCCTCCATTAATGAACCCATCCTCCCACCAAGTGTCTAATTACATTCCCTAAAATTCATTCCATACAACCCGGAACCATCATGAAATCCCTAATCTAACATATCCGTCTTTCACAAGTCCTCCATTAAGCTCTAGATTCTCCATTAAGTAAACCATCTTCCCAACAAGTGTTTGACAAAATTCTTGGTGCTACATCTACTGTAGTCCTAAATTCCTATTATTACCAAAACCATTCCCCTAAATTTTTAATTTCCTTTATGTTCAATCCCTTCTTACATACAATTCCAGGTACATATAATTACCCTCTCCACAACCTATTCAACTAAACTCCCTTGAAAATTCCCACCTTCAATTCTTGGGTAACATCAAATTCTTCACTGGCGACTACTCAAACTACTCTCAACTGGTAATATCTACTCTAGCTTGACCTCCTATAGAATCTAGTCCATACCAACCTTCTGTCCATCCAGTAAAAGAAGGTGGATCAGCTCACGCTTCACAGAACTGAAATAAAAAAGGTGTTACTAATAGCAACAATAAATAATCAAGATGAAGGCTGTAAAGGTCCGTTCTAAAAATTCTAATGTTGTCTGTGTTTAAATTTTAGTTTTTCATACTTTCATTTGAACCATAACTAACTAATCAACAAGTTCACACTTCGATTAAATCCTAATATAAGTGAACAATTCAACAGTCCTGACACCACTAACTAACTATAAGAACTTGTGTAACATACCGTGGCAGTGGTATCTGCTGCTCTTGGTTGCACTCCCTTCAAGCCAACTACCCCGAAAGTTAAAAAAACAAAATAATAGAAATCTTGAGACAATTGTTTTTTAAGTGCGAAGGCAGTGTTGAGGTTAACTTATATGCTAGATCAAATTTACTCCAAACATGAAAAATTCTAAATTTAATACTGGAATGACTTGCTTCCCAAAAGTGGGAAAAAGTACCACCCAAAACAGAAGGCACAAACCGATAAATGCTTTTACACCCTTTCGAAACATTTGGCAGGAGCATACATGAAATAGAGTTAAGCACTAAATTTTTACTATTAGTAGTAGTAATAATATATTTATTGTTGTTATATCTATCTTGCAAATCACATATCACATAGAGGTTTTACTATTCATAAGAAATTTGAAATAAAAGATGATTATGATTAAAAGTTAGAGAAGATCTTGATAGTTAAAATTAATTCTCTCAATGGCATGTTTGAAAATATAAAGCTAGTAAAAGGGCAAAAAAGAAGGACAAATAACTTAAAATGAGTGTGTGGAATGTACATGTGGCGGAGAGAATTTTTTTTTCTCAAAACCAAAATTGTCATAACTATCTACTTAGTTGTCGAATTCTGGAAAACTTGATATCGTTGAAATGCATTTGTAAAGATATTTCCACTGAAACTAATGACCAACACAAATTCTTAAAATTTTTAATTACTCATTTCACACCATATGCATTTTCCAAAGAACAACATATAATGCATTTAACGCCGTAATGTTTTTAATATTTATCAAAGAATGAAACGATCATCTTAAGGCGCATTCAAACAAAGATAATGAACTTCATATTTTGAGGATTCAAAGTTTGGGGATAACTCACTGTCACGGTTTAAAATTGTGCGACCGATTAAAACTGATTTTAACCCTAATGTCAGGACCATCGTTCTATCGTGCCAACAACGCGTATAACACACTACTCTATAATTTAGCTTGGGGTTTCTATTCATTAGAATTTAGATATAAAAAAAGAAGCTAGGATTAAATTTTGGAAAGATTTTGATGGTGGAGATTCATTCTCAATAGCGGGATGTTTGTAAATAAGTTAAGGCAAAAAAATGAAAAAAAATAATATGGAATAAGTATATGGAATGTACATGTGGTGGAGAGAGAAAAGTTTTTTTTTTTAAATGAAAAATGTCACAACTGTCTACCTCATCAGATTTTGGTAAACTTGACATCGTTGAAATGCATTTTTGAAGATCTTTCCAATGAAACTAATGATCAATACAAGCGCTTAAATTTTTAAAACATGTACTTATTTTTAGTTAAATGTTTATTGCATTTCACACCATAAATACTCTCAATATTTTCACATAACGAAAACGGGCATCTTAATGCTCATTCAAACAAAGATCTTGAATTTAATATTTAGGCGAAGTCAAATATTGGGGATAACTTATTCCCACAGTTTAAGATTTTTTTTTCTTTTTCAAAAGTTTATTTTATCAAGTTTGATCCTAATGGCACAACCCACTTCTTATTGTACCGACAGCACGGGTAATACACTAGTAATTATTAGGGATCGACATCTTAGCCCGCGATCCCAATCCCGTCCCGGTCCCATCTCGTCCCGTTCCGTCTCGATTTTTTTTTGTCCTTTTGAGATCGATCAAACTCATCCCGATCCCGTCCCGTCTTGATCTAGAGTGGGACGAGATCGGGATGGAGATTTTCAATCTCATCCCGAACTTATTTATTTAATTTTATTATTATTAATTTTAATCAAACTACTATTCTAAAATAGAGTTTATGATTTGTTGAAATTAAATCAAAACATTTATTATCTGAAAACTTGCTTAGATAGGTCAAATAAAACCCATGAAAATTTATGTTTTCAACATTTTAGATTGATTATAAGACAATTATTCTTGTAGAAAGTAAAGGCAAATGATGGTTTGGTTTAGTTTTGCACTATGAGTTATGTAGTTGAAAATTTACTCAATGAGCAATATTTTTCATCTTTGAAACTATATTAAGATAACTTGAGAACTTATATCATTCATACAAGATACAATATTTGAGATGAAATTTTATGACATTTTATATTGTTATGATGAAAGTTATATGTACACAAGGCATTATTGGTGTGTGAGCAATTTGAGATGTAATTTTTTTGTTATTCTTCATTGGAAGACTATTTAATACATGTTCGTCCCATCCCGTCTTGTGCCCACCCCTAGTAATTATATGTAAGGTGAGGCTATTTTTTATTTTTTTATTTTGTAAAAGCCTTAATACAGTTCTCCTCGTGGTTAATGATGCTTCTGAACTTACAAAATACTTCACTAAAAAAACTATTTCTCAGACTTCCTAGACACATAATGATAGTAAAAACTTGGTAGATTAGGACTTGGTGCGGAACCTTCTAAGCATGCTAAAGATTGATCGATAATTCCATGGTACCCATGGGTTGCCTACGTATTTGTGAGGCTAACTTGATCAAAAGGTGGTGAAAATTGTAGATTTTTATCAATGATGGGAGTTAAACTTTCATGATCATGGAAATCAAATTTTTGAGGGGGAGGTGAGGAGTTTGTTCATGGGAGTTCAATTTCCACCATTGATCAAAAATCTAGAATTGGTGATTGATGGTCCACACATTTTGATCAAGTTAGCTTCATTCCCCCGTGGATTCCACGAATTGGAGTCCATGCAACAAAACACACCCTTAGTGAAGATTGATCAATAATAAAATTTATCATAATGAATTACTAATTTTTTTTGTTTCACAATCTCTGGACTCAAAATCAAACAAAAAGTTGACAGTAAGTAAGTCATTTTGGTGTTTCCGAGGTAGATGATTCTGTAATGTTGGTAATGGGAGAGTAACTCAGGTGATCAGTGAACTTGCTTTTTAGTAAGTTAAGTAAGGGCATAATGCACACTTTTCAGTAGAATATTGATTCTCCAGTGAAGGCATTGGATGGCATCCAACTTGCAGCTATGAATTATATTGAATATAATGATCCTGACTCTATATGTGCATAGCGATTAACTCTTCTGTATATCATCCTCCAACAGAAGACAAAAGTTGTGTGGGCCCTTTAACCACACTGAATATCGGTAGGTACATGAGTATATACTTTTAATCTCATGAGAAAATAAAGGAAAATTGTAAAACTCCTCGCTAAGAATAAGATTTCCCAACAGGCTTACATACCAAAAAAAACACATACCCTTAATTGTAAAATGGCCATTCTATGTAAGATCATTTTGTATGTAGTGAACTACTATACTCTATGGGATACAAATACTAGGAAGAATCTAAATGGGTCAATTTCCCTCACCTCAAAGATCATCTTCACCGACTCGACTCTTAATGAAATTTATTTTTGCTGTCATGTCTTTGTGAAAGTTTACATGCTAAAGTCGCAAACGCTGATAAATGATAAAGATGACGACAAAAATAATGATGTGTACATCTGCCCTAGGACATACCAGCCACCACGTGGTGCATCAGAATAAGAACTTGGATCTATAGGATCTAGATCATCATCCTCACTGTTGGTAGATTTCCTAAATCTCTTTTATGGCCTCTTCCAGTTAGGGGTTTTGAACTGAACCTGGAAATTTTTTTTTAAGTTGGGTCAATCGACTGTCACAATGCAAAATTAAGAATCCGACTCGCATTTTCAAATATATGCAACCCATATTGAGTTAATTTCCACTTCTATGGGGTTTGTCTTCATGAAAAAACAAATAATATCACCGAAAATTTAAAATACTTGTCTAATTGGTTCCTAAAGATTGATCAAGAAGATGAAGATTTGATATCTATCTCTCTTCATCCGATGATGGCCAACATTCTATCAACAATGTTCCATATTATGGAGTTTGTTATAGAAAGAGTTACCTCTGCAGTGTAACATGATAACATTTTCTAGGTGTAACATGATAACATTTTCTAGGTTAATGCAGTTTGCAATCCAACATTCATTCAGAAATAAAAAGGGATTCCCTACAATGCTTGATTTTAGATTGATTAAAACCATATGAAATTGAAATTATGTTGAGTTGTCCTTCCTTATAATTCAAGTAATGGTTATCTATTCAAGTGCACTTTTTTGGCTCATGAAAGAATCTCCCAAATATTGCAGGTAAGGAAGATTGAGAACACTGTTACAGAAATAGAATTTCAAGATAATCTGTGACATAAAATGACTATCATAAGATGCTGATCTATACTGAAAACAAAAGATCCCAACATAAGAGTAACAACTTTAGTAGCAAGCCAGAAGGGGATAGGGGAAGCATTAGTAGCAAAATGCCCCACCCCCTATAAAATTTTAAAGACAGTGCATGTTGCACGCTCAGCCAAAGAAGTAGTCAAACAATACAGAATTTGGTGGCCCTAATTGGGAAATTACGAATTCTTGTCCAATTTAATAATTGTTAGGTACTCATAAGTTTAGTATCACGTTTCTTGATCAATAGCTGATTCCATGAAGCAACAATATGTAGGATATCTATGAAGAAAGTTCCATCTCATTTAACACGTTATAAGTATGTTATGGAAAGATGGTCAAACATATTACTAACAAATATGCATGTTATGCAAGTATTGTAATGTATAGGCGTGTCCTAGGTTTGGTGGGGTTTTCGGTCTAGGTGCTAGACACTTTGTACTCATGTTCGACACTGTCACAGATAAACCATATCATTGTGCTATAGGCCTTTAGCTATTAAGCATATGAGCAGTAAGACTATGGCAGAGGAAGTTCGGGAGAAAAGATATAACCTAAAAAAGGATCCTACAGGTCAGTACAGATATACCGTGTACAATGGCTGCAATAACCCCAGGCTTGAACAAGGCCAATCAAGCCCCCATCCACCACAGCCCATGCATTTCTGTTTCGTGAATGATTGAATATCCCCATTTTCGTTTGCCGCATTTCTAGAGAACATCTCGTCAGTTTGCCGCAAAGCAATAGGCACTGAGGTCTTTGGCCGCTCCCATTGTGATACTTGTGTCTTGGCATTGTAGTAGTAATTTTGACCTGTAGAATTGTCGGAAACAACTTACAACAGATTACTTTATCACAATGAGTAGTCCAGTTTCTCTTCTTTATCAGCTTTCTTCAGATTAGAAACATCAAATCTTGTTGCAGCTTGACATATTCATCAATAGGCTTATAATGCAGATACATCCAAACAAACAAATTTCTTTGTTTCTTTTTTCCCTTGTTTTCTTGTCTATGATTGTGCAACTGAGTGATTCCTTTTTATTAATACAATACCTTTTTTTATCAAAATAAAAATAAAAATAAAATTGTGCAACCAAAATGTTTTGCTTCCACTCTGGTTCAAAGAGTTCAAGGATGCACGGACTCTTTGGAAAACCCCCATTTCGAGAGTCGGATACGGACTCGCGTTCGACACGCGGTCAACGGTCAAGACACGTTGATTGAGACCGACACGGCCCCGATACAACCAGTGTTTTTTTTTTCCTATTTGTCTTGGTTTTTTTTTTTTTTTTTTTTTTTCCTGTTTTTCTCTGGTGGTTTTTGGAAGTAGTTCATGAAGAAACACCAGTTCTACTGCACTCAATTGCAATCGCCAATTCTTCGATTTCTTCAGTCAGGGAGAGGGGTTGCTTCAATTAGAGCACCTCTTCACGTCATACTCAATCTGGGGGTTCTTGACTGACATTTTCATTTGATAGTACATCAAGGGTCATCAAGGTTGTTTCTTTCCTCGCTCTAAATTAGATACAATACAAAAAAAAATGTATTTTGCTATATAATTTATCTGTAATTTGATTTATCTGTTTCTGATAACTAATTTGCTCTTAGATACACAATTACACACTATTTTGAAACAATTTGTAAATTAGATACACTCCCCAGTAAATTTTGACTATCCGAGCATCTTTGTAAATTTTTCTCTCTCTCTTGTTAAGCTCTCATCTTTCAGCTTCAAAAGTAAAAAATTTAAACAATTCTAAGCTTTAGGTTGTTGTTTATGTTCATATGAGTTATAAAAAAATAAAAAGTAAAGTTTGACCGTGTTGCCGAGTCTTAATTTTTTAAAAATTGTCGAGTCGTCGTGTCGTGTCCGTGCATCCTTGAAAGAGTCTTTTAAGTTAGGTGATTTCTCAATGCAAAGGCACTGTTGGTGTGATAGACGGGGTTGATATGGTGTCATCATCCAACAAAGTTACTGATTCACAGATCAAGCAGAACAGGCCAGGGGTTGTATGCAAATATTGTTTCACCAAGAATTTGGATTCTGTTGATTGGAGGTTCATAGATTATACTAGGTTGGACTATGAAGCAAATGGAGATCAGAATTGTTTTACCTACCTCCTCATTGTCTATTAAAATAAAAGGATCTCCCACTGGACATTTTAAGATCCCTCGAGGCCAGGGGCGGATTTAGGATTATAGACAAAGGGGGGCAAACAATACACAACTATTTTACTATACAACTAGACAAATATACATGGCATGATTAATTCAACTATAGCTAGCAAATGAAGAGCTTACCTTTTTGAATTGGAGAAAACAGAATTAAGCATGGTGGTATAAGATGAGAGTTGGCGAGAAACATACCTCTGCTTTCTTTCTAACTTTTTGGCGTTGAGGCAAACATAACAGTACAATCTAAGTCCAAGTAGTAGTAGCAGCAGTAGCCTAGGTAATGTCTATTCTCTGGACTAGACTAGATGGAGAGCTTTCTCCTTTTGGGCTAGCTCAGATGAAGCAGACAAACAACAACTTTTGAAATCTTAAATTTATAATTGTTTAATCTAAAATAAAGAGATTAAATAGATAGAAATTAAAAAAAAATCTTTGAAATGTATAATTTCCCTTTCCTCGATCCCCAACTCAATTAATGGTGGGAATTAAAATAGAGAGAAATTAAAAAAAGAAAAAGAGAGATGGTGGGTGAATAGATGAGAATTAGAAAATGAGAGAGATGGATTAAATAAAAGAGAAAGAGATGGTGTAGGATTGGGATTGGTGAATGTGGAGTTTAAAAAATAGAAAACAAAACCCTTTATTTTAAAATGATCTGGAGGTAATAGTCAAGATTGTATATAAAGAGTGGCAATCAAAAATTTAAAGGGGGGCAAGATAAAACATACAAGTGACTTAACGAGATTTTTCAAAAATATAAGGGGGTCAATTGACCCCCTTATCCAACACATACATCCGCCCCTGCTCGAGGCATCAGACAAGGTGGTGACCCTTCGTCACCATTGTTGTTTTGATAGCCGAGGATGAGAATCTTATGGCAGTTTCAAAGATGCAGAGGTAGTCCTCTAATTCTTGTTCTTCAATAACCAAATGATATAGTTCCGACAGATATTTTAAAGCTTGCAAAGTGTTACGAGTAAACTTTCAAATTTGTTCTTTCTCGATTGGTAGATCCCTAACATTGGCAAAATGGAAGAGGAGCTTGGGGGTGATTAGAAAACCGCGTGGCTCTTGGTTAGGTCTTCTTTTAGGTGCAAAATATAAAGACAAGGGGACTTGGATGTTGGTGTTCAAAGAGCCAAATAGAGACTTATAGTGCGGGAATGAAAGTACACATCAAAAGTATGATGAGTGATCATAATCTAAACACAGGTGCCATTACAAGCATACCCATGCATATAATGCACTTAATATTGATTATGTTTCAGTGGAAAGGAAGATTGTGAAGTGCACGAGGACTTCTTACGGAAACTTCTCCATCAGCAAGAAAATATCATTTGATTTTGGAAAAGGTTGTGTGGTTCGAATTCAGATTTTGTAGCACTAATTGACAAGATTAAGGCAAAGTCGTCCCTTTTTCATTCATCCTCCAGCAATATAAATACTGTAGTCAAAATACAATAGGAAACCACCATACAATAGGAGACCTACCAAACAAAGGAAACAAATCCCCAGCCATAGGAAAGTCTCCTAACCCCATACAACTTCTTACCCCATACAACTCTAACAAATATGCTAAAATAGAATGGAATATATTTTCCTAACAATAGGATATATTTTCCTAATACCCCCCCTCAAGTTGGAGCACGAGGGTTAAAAATGCCCAACTTGCCAAGGAGATAATCGAACTGCGATTTTCCCAAAGCCTTTGTGAATATGTCGGCCAACTGATCAGTCGTCGGCACATAAGAAGGAGCAATAAGACCATCCTGAATGGCATCAAGAACGAAGTGACAATCAACCTCAATATGCTTCGTACGTTAATGAAATACAGGATTCTGCGCAATGTGTATGGCAGACTGACTATCACAAAAGAGGGGAACGGCCTTGGGATGAAGTACCCCCAAACTCAATAATAAACCTTTCAACCATTTCAACTCACAAGTTATTGCTGCCATAGAACGATATTCCGCCTCAGCTGAAGAACGCGAAACCGTATGTTGCTTCTTAGTTTTCCAAGCAATCGGAGAATGGCCCAAAAACACCAACCACCCCGACAGGGACCGCCGAGTAATAGGGCAAGCAGCCCAATCAGAATCACACCAACCTTGCAAAGACAAGTCACTATCCGAGCGCAGTAAAATACTGTAACCCGGAGTACCTTTCAAATAGCGGACAACGCGCAATGCAGCATCCCAATGCTCCTGTTGCAGGGCACGGGACGGGATGGGACGAGATATACCCATCCCTATCCCATCCCGTTCATACGGGATCGGGACGGGATGGGAAAAACCCCATCCCGACCTCGTCCCATCCCAAACGGGTTCGGGACGGGACGGGATCAGCGTGCTAATCTGGAGAATACATTTTGAACATATTATCAACAATGCCATCCTAGCTATGGACCTTTCAACTAGAAGTTATTGAGAATGATGAGAAAACCAACAATGCCATCCTTGATCATTTATGCAGCAATGGTAAATTAAGCAAAGCATCATATCTGATTAGTGTGATGGCTAGCGTAAGCCAGATTGCAGACTTCCAAAATTGCATAAATGTAGTTCGAGGTCTGATTAACAGTGATCGGGTTGACATGGCTTATGAAGTCCTGAAGATCATGGTCATGTCTGGTAGGATTCCAGATATCATAACTTGTGGTCTCTGTAAAAAGGGGCAGTTCATATCTGCTAAAGATCTCTTGGAAGACATGAGTTTTAGTGGCTGTCCTCCTGATGTGATTACATGTAACACCGTTCTCAGATGCATGTTCGAACATGGTCTGTATGACCAGGCAATTGGTTTTTTGAAAGATCAGCTGAGGAAGGGGTGCCCTCCATATCAGATCACGTGCGATGTTCTCATTAAGCTGAGTATGCAAAGTTCGTCAATGCTGCATTAACCAATTCTCCAATGAATTCAACCACACAATAGCACCATTACCCAGTCGTTCGTCATAATTTCAAGATCCCATTTGTATGGGCATCCACAATTCTAAAATAAATAATTAAATAAAAATATTAATAATTAATATTAATTAATTAGTTCGGGATTGGCGGGATTGAAAATCTTCATCCCATCCCATCCCATCCCATCCCATTCTAGATCGGGACGGGATCGGGATGAAATTATTCAATCCCATTAAGACCCGGAAAAATCGGGACGAGACGGGACGGGATCGGGACGGGAATGGGATCGCGGGATGGGATGCCCACCCCTATCCCCAGCCATAGGAAAGTCTCCTAACCCCATACAACTTCTTACCCCATACAACTCTAACAAATATGCTAAAATAGAATGGAATATATTTTCCTAACAATAGGATATATTTTCCTAATACCCCCCCTCAAGTTGGAGCACGAGGGTTAAAAATGCCCAACTTGCCAAGGAGATAATCGAACTGCGATTTGCCCAAAGCCTTTGTGAATATGTCGGCCAACTGATCAGTCGTCGGCACATAAGAAGGAGCAATAAGACCATCCTGAATGGCATCACGAACGAAGTGACAATCAACTTCAATATGCTTCGTACGTTCATGAAATACAGGATTCTGCGCAATGTGTATGGCAGACTGACTATCACAAAAGAGGGGAACGGCCTTGGGATGAAGTACCCCCAAACTCAATAATAAACCTTTCAACCATTTCAACTCACAGGTTATTGCTGCCATAGAACGATATTCCGCCTCAGCCGAAGAACGCGAAACCGTATGCTGCTTCTTAGTTTTCCAAGCAATCGGAGAATGGCCCAAAAACACCAACCACCCCGACAGGGACCGCCGAGTAATAGGGCAAGCAACCCAATCAGAATCACACCAACCTTGCAAAGACAAGTCACTATCCGAGCGCAGTAAAATACTGTAACCCGGAGTACCTTTCAAATAGCGGACAACGCGCAATGCAGCATCCCAATGCTCCTGTTGCAGTTGTTGCATAAACTGAGACAGCACATGAACCGAGTACATCAAATCAGGACGTGTGACCGCCAAATAGACCAAACGCCCCACCAGACGCCGATAAGACTCAGGATCCGAGAGAAGAGAGCCTGTGGCACGCGTTAGTTGATGGTTTTGTTCAATCAGAGACATAGCAGGCTTCGAACCCAAGAGACCCACCTCTGAAATAATATCAAGTGCATATTTACATTGACAAATAAACAACTTTGCAGAGCTGCGGGCAACCTCAATACTAAGGAAGTATTTAAGAACCCCTAGGTCCTTCATATGAAAACAGAAGCCAAGGTAGCCTTTAAACAGAGTCAAAGCAGCAGAATCATTCCCAGAGAGTATTAAATCATCAACATACACGAGCACATTAATTTGAATAGACCCCTTCTTATAGGTAAAAAGGGAATAATCAGAATAGGACTGTAAAAAACCATACCCTTTTAAAGGTGACACGAGCTTAGCAAACCAACATCTAGGAGCCTGTTTCAATCCATATAGAGATTTACGCAACCGACATACCAAACCAGGTTTATCAGATGTAAAGCCAGGAGGGAGTTTCATATAGACCTCCTCATCTAGATCCCCGTGCAGGAAAGCATTGTGTACATCCATCTGATGCAACTCCCAATTTTTAGAAGCTGCAATCGCAAGGAATGCACGAACAGTCGTCATCTTTGCCACCGGAGCAAATGTCTCGTCATAATCTATCCCTTCGGTTTGATGATTACCAAAAACAACTAAACGAGCCTTCAATCGCTCAATACTAGCATCAGATTTGTACTTTATCTTATACAACCATTGACTACCAAGAGCCTTCTTCCCTGAAGGTAACGGTTCCATAGTCCATGTCCCATTGTCTTCCAAGGACCGCATCTCTTCTTGCATAACGGCGCGCCACCCTGCATCTTTTACAGCTTCCTTAAAAGATTGTGGCTATTTTCCAGCTGTAATAGCTGCAATAAAATTTTGGTGTTTCACAGAAAAACTGTCACAACTAACATAATGTGATATAGGATAAGGCGTACCTGAGGGAGGTGAAGATGTAGAAGCAGGTGAAGCGGAGGATGGACTATTTTTCTTCACTGTAGTGTGTGTAACAAAGTCACGTAGCTTAACCGAAGAATACTTTTCCCGAAAACCACGACCTAAATGCTCGCTTGGCGGAGCATCTCCCGACACTGCCTCCCCGGAATCATCCGTATGAGAAGGCGTAGGCAAAGCCGTTGGCGGCGGTGTACTGAGCACGGGTTGCAACGGCGTGGCGGAGGGTTGTGGTGTGGCTTGCGGCTGCTGGTCAGACGCAGTTCTGGGTGTGGACTGTGTGGTGGCCTGCGGCTGCTGGTCTGGAGCACACCTGGGCGTGGTAGGTCGTACCTGCTGCACCTCCTCACCATGTTCTAAAAAATCCGTAAAATCCACAGCCACCCCTTCATCCAGATCACCATGAATGTCATTGCGAGGAGCAAAATTAGTAGCCTCAACATCAAGATATGGGAACACATTCTCATAAAACTTTACATCCTTCGACACAAAAAAATCTTGCTTGTCCAAATCAAACAAATACCAACCCTTCTTGCCAAACGGATATCCCACAAAGACACATTTACGACTCCTACTGGCAAACTTATCACCCTTCGCCTTCTGATTATGAGCGAAGCACAGAGAACCGAAAACACGCAATTCACTAAAGGAAGGCGAACTACCAAACAAGACTTCATATGGAGTTTTATTGCCAATATTACTAGAAGGTGTCCGATTGATTATATGAGCAGCGGCAAGGGCACATTCCCCCCAAAAATAAATCGGTAGACCACCCTGAAATCGTAGTGAACGAGCAACAATCAAAATGTGTTTATGTTTCCTTTCTGCCCGGCCATTTTGTTGAGGAGTCCCCACACAAGAAGTTTGAAACAGAATTCCGTTGACCAAAAAATAATCCTTTAGGCAATTAAATTCAGTACCATTATCACTACGAACAATCTTCAATTTCTGAGAAAATTGTCTATCAATCATAGCTATAAAGGACATAAACATTTTAAAAACTTCCGTTTTATCAACTAACAGATAGATCCACACAGCACGGGAGAAGTCATCCACTAGTGTCAAAAAATAACGAGCCCCACAAGACGAGGGTGTATCATATGGCCCCCATAAATCATAATGGACTAACTCAAAAATGCGAGTAGATTTATTGTCACTTAACTGAAAACTATCCCTAGAATGTTTAGCACGATGAAAAACTTCACATGCTTTATTCAAGTTACCACTAGAATTGCTAAAAAAAAGGAAGCAACTTCACCACTTTCTCGGAATGATGCCCCAATCTGCGATGCCATTGCTCCAAAGAAGTTGAAGGAGCAACTGAAACTGCTTTCACCTTTGTCTCCTCCCGTAAGTAGTATAGTCCATCCTTTCTGTCACCCGTTCCAATCACCTCCCTCGTGTGTCGGTCCTGGATAGCGCACAAGTCGGAGTTAGTTATGAATTCACAATTTATATCATCACTCAATTGTGAAGCCGAAATTAAATTACAATTTAATTTTGAAACATAAAGAACATGGTTAAGAATAATTTTGTCAGTAAGCTTGACAAGTCCTTCCTTCAAGGCAACAATGTTCTGACCATCCGGGAGGCCAACAGAACAGGCAGTCACATTTCTTAGATCCGACAAATACAACAAATCTCCCGTAACATGATTGGAGCACCCAGTGTCAATAATCCACTTACCATTCAACCGATTAGGGGAGGGGTGAGGAGTGCCGAAAGCAGCCATGAGAGCCTGCCATTGTTCGGCAGAAAAACCTGGAAGAGGTGCAGCAGACGAAGAACCTGGCGGTGCGTTCACGGCCTGGTCAGACGTGGCCTTGTTGGCCTTGACGTTTCCGCGGCCACGTCCAGCAGCAAGTGGTGCAGCAGTGGCATGTCTGTCACGCACAACAACCCCCTTCGTCGCACCTTTAGACCCATACTTCTCAATGAACCAGTCTGGAGTGCCGTGCAGCTCAAAGCAGGTGGTGTCGTTATGACCCGTCTTGTGACAGTGTGAGCAGACCAGGGCAGCCTTCTCGACTCGAGTAAGGCGTGGTTTGGAACGATTGTCCATACGTACCGCAAAACCCGCAACTTCAAATGCCTCGTCTTTAATACGTGTTATCCCCCTAACTCTTTCCTCTTGAGCTATTGTTTGGAAAACTCTATTTAGTGATGGCAGGGGGTCTTGAGACAAGAGAGTAGAGCGCAGGGAGGCATAATATTCAGAAACCAAACCAAGCAGGAATTGATGTAATCGATCTCCCTCACGCCTTTCCGCATGTTGTTTACCTACACCACAAGTACACCTGCCACACTTGCAAGAGATTAAGGGTTCGTGATTATCAAGTTCATCCCACAACATAGTCAATTTGCTGAAATAAACCGCAACGGGCATAGTCTTGGACTGCTCACAGCGATTTATGTCAGATTTTAGTTGTTGTATTCTTGGACCATTGAAAAGACAAAATCTTTCATGCAAATCATCCCACAATCGTTTTGCATCATCATAGTTTGATAACATGGATTTTACCTCAGAGTCTATCGTGTTCATGAGCCAAGAAACAAGCATGCAGTGAATCGTAATCCAATCATCCTTCGTGCAAGGGGGAACCAGGTCTTTAATGGAGCCATCAAGGAAACCAATTTTTCTGCGGGAAGTAAGGGCAACACGAATTGCGTGAGACCAATCATCAAAGTTGTCGAGTTTGAGGCGAATCGGAGTGATAAAATCCCCAGGCCTATCTTGTGGCCCTAGAAAGAATGGTGAATTAGCCTCGATCTTTGGAGGCGGTGATGGAGAAGTTTCTCCACCAGCCATAGCAAGCAATCAAGAGAGAAGAAAGTTTTAGGTAGGCTTTGATACCATGACAAGATTAAGGCCAAGTCGTCCCTTTTTCATTCATCCGTTAGCAATATAAATACTGTAGTCAAAATACAATAGGAAACCACCATACAATAGGAGACCTACCAAACAAAGGAAACAAATCCCCAGCCATAGGAAAGTCTCCTAACCCCATACAACTTCTTACCCCATACAACTCTAACAAATATGCTAAAATAGAATGAAATATATTTTCCTAACAATAGGATATATTTTCCTAACAATGGAATATATTTTCCTAACAATATGATATATTTTCCTAATACTAATGCAATATAGCAAGACTTTGAGCATGGTCACATGGAACCACTATCCACCTTGCAATATAGCAAGACTTTGAAGAATCCACAATATAACCAACCTTAAAAGCCTCCACAAAGCCCAAGTTGTTCATCTGTGAATCATCCTCCCGAACCCTGTACCACCAAAAATAAAGAGAAAGGGATAGCGCATTGTAGTTAAGGCATTGAGGCAGAGGCGAGGCGAACAGGCCTAAAAACACCTAAGTCCAAGTGAAGTGAGGCGGTCTCAACTTTTTCAAAGATATTTTTATAATAAATTCAAACATATCAACATAGTATATATCATCATTTTGACAAATATCATAAGCATATATGTACAAAAGTAACATAACTATCTACAATCGAAACGGAAATATAATAAAGTTGTATAACATATTGAAAAGATGCACTACATAAGTGTCAAGTAACTTGCAAACATCCACTAAATTATTAAAAATCAATATAATCTTGAAAGAATAGACACTTGAGAATATATATTGAGAATATTGAGCATTTGTTAGAAGAAATTTTTGGAATGGTTGGTAAAAATCCACTAGTATGATCACTATTGGTATTCCAAAAGCATAAAAATCATTGAACTATACTATGAAAAATCAAGATTGATGTTGATCACAGACTGGTCAAAACATGATATGTTTTCTCCAAAAAAAAGTGTGATAAATTTATCAAAACTTAAAAACGTTTTATCTTGTTTTTATAAAATTTATCAAATACTAGCATATTGTCCGTGTCGTTGACACTCCACATACATTTTTTTGTTGTTAATTATCATGCACTGACACCTTCAACACCATCCATACCATTGCCCTCAATCAATTCCATAAAAATCATATTTTATAATGTAAACTATTTTTTTGAAGTGTAAGTCTATTTTACGGTAAAAATACTAATTTTTTTAGAGTCAAGTTCGGTTAAAATTAGAATGGGGTCTTTGTTTGACTATTCATTAAAATGTCGTCCGTTTCTTTGAAAAATATTATACCTAAACATGAAAATATTAAAATTGCTTACATGTTAATATTAAAAATACATATTTTAAAATTTTAAGTATTTGTACTAATCATTGGTTTTGTTGGAAATGTTTCAAAAATGCATTTCAACGATACCAAGCTTACCAAAATTCGACAACTACGTAGATGTTTATGATAATTTTCATTTTCAAAAAAAAAATAATAATAATACTTTCTCACTCCACATGTACATTCCACCAATTTTTTTCACAATTTTTCATTTTCTTACCCTTTTAGATATTTTATATTTACAAACATACCATAATAGAAAATGAATCTCAACTTTCAATCGTAGCCATCTTTTATCTCCAATCCTTAGTTTGTCCCAGTCAATAATGAATAGTAAAACACCACTCTGAATTGTAAATAGAAGATACTAGCATATTACCCCATGTGTTGGCACTCCACATACTTTTTTTTGTTGTTAATCATCATACATTGGACACCCTCACTACCAGCCCCACCGTTGCTCTCGATCATTTCTATAAAAAAAATCATATTTTAGAATGTAAATTAATATTTTTAGAGTAAAACTCGGTCAAAATTATAATCGATTGAATGTTCGTGGTCTTTATTTGAATGTTTATTAAATGTTCGTCCGTTTCTTTGAAAAATATTATACTTTGGTATGAAAATATTAAAAAAGTATAATGTTATAATAATAAAATATATATTTTGAAAATTTAAGTGTTTGTAATGATCATTGGTTTTGTTGGAAAGAAATTCAAAAATACAATTCATTGATACCAAGTTTACCATTATCCAACTAAGTAGATAGTTATGATAAATTCATTTTGAAAAAAATGAAAACACAATATTTTCTCTCTCCGCCACATGTACATTCCACCAACTTTTTCACAAATTTTTTTCATTTTCTTTGCCCTTTTATAGGTTTTGTATTTACAAACATGTCATTATAGGAAATGAATCTCAAACGTCAACACATTTTTCAACTTTCAATCCTAGCCATCTTTTATCTCCAACTTCTAGTTTGTCCTAGTAAAAAATGAATAGTAAAACACCACTATGAATTATAATATAGATTACACCAAGAAACATAAAACCCTATTATAGAGTAGGTTGCAACCTTTTTTTGCTGCAATTGGGTTGGTTACAAGTATTTTTGGGCTGAGGCGGACGCCTCATTTCATCGTATCGCATTGCCTTACTCTAAAGGTGAACGCCTTGAGGCGCGCCTAGGTGGTCGTCTTGACTACACTGGGATAGCGGTTGTTTTTGACCTCAAGTATTACGAAAGAAACCAAGGAAATACATTTCCTAATCCACCCTCTTCATCGCCAACCGAAGCCCATCATCTCTAAAGATGGGCTAGGTAGGCTTTATATATATTAACCTTACTTGGCTCTCTATATATTAACCTTACTAATGACCCCATTCATACCTGAGATTAATATCATTGAATACTTCATTAGTAATTGAGGCCCCATCCAAAATCCATCTATTATAAACAAACACCCCTGCAAAATATAAATAACTTCGGGATATTCTTTTGAGATAATATGCAAGAATCTTAGCTATGATTTATATACAATGCCAACTGAGCTAATAGATCTCAAATTTGAGATATTCTCCACAATCTAGAGATTTTTATTTGTAAGGTAAAAATATCATCCACAATCTAGCACTCTTTGAGCTATGTTCCAAGAAACTTGTATAAGTCTTCAACCATGCTCATACATTCACTCTTATGGATCTACCAAAACCTTGAATAGGACTCCATGGAAAATTCATTGGATCCTTGAGCTTTATTGGAAAAATCCACTAGTATGATCACTATTGGTATTCCAAAAGCATACAAATCATTGAACTATACTATGAAAAATCAAGATTGATGTTGATCACAGACTGGTCAAAACATGATATGTTTTCTAGAAAAAAAAGTGATAAATTTATCAAAAATTAAAAAATGTTTTATCTTATTTTTATCAAATTTATCAAATACTAGCATATTGTCCGTGTCGTTGACACTCCACATACATTTTTTTGTTGTTAATTATCATGCACTGACACCTTCAACACCATCCCTACCATTGCCCTCAATCAGTTCCATAAAAATCATATTTTATAATGTAAACTATTTTTTTGAAGTGTAAGTCTATTTTACGGTAAAAATACTAATTTTTTTAGAGTCAAGTTCGGTTAAAATTAGAATGGGCTCCTTGTTTGACTATTACTTAAAATGTCGTCCGTTTCTTTGAAAAATATTATACTTGAACATGAAAATATTAAAATTACTTACATGTTAATATTAAAAATACATATTTTAAAATTTTAAGTATTTGTACTGATCACTGGTTTTGTTGGAAATGTTTCAAAATTGCATTTCAACGATACCAAGTTTACCAAAATCCGACAACTACGTAGATGTTAATTTTCAAAAAAGAAGAAAACATAATACTTTCTCACTCAACATGTACATTCCACCAACTTTTTTCACAATTTTTCATTTTCTTTACCCTTTTACATGTTTTATATTTAGAAAAACATACCATCATAGAAAATGAATCTCAACTTTCAATCGTAGCCATCTTTTATCTCCAATCCTTAGTTTGTCCCAATCAATAATGAATAGTAAAACACCACTCTGAATTGTAAATAGATACTAGCATATTACCCCATGTGTTGGCACTCCACATACTTTTTTTTGCTGTTAATCATCATACACTGGACACCCACACTACCATCCCCACCGTTGCTATCGATCATTTCTATAAAAAAAAATTCATATTTTAGAATGTAAACTAATTTTTTTAGAGTCAAACTCGGTCAAAATTATAATCGATTGAATGTTCGGGGTCTTTGTTTGAATGTTTATTAAATGTCCGTCCGTTTCTTTGAAAAATATTATACTTTGGTATGAAAATATTAAAAATATATAATGTTATAATAATAAAATATATATTTTGAAAATTTAAGTGTTTGTAATGATCATTGGTTTTGTTGGAAAAAAATTCAAAAATACATTTCATTGATACCAAGTTTACCAATATCAACTAAGTAGATAGTTATGATAATTTCATTTTGAAAAAAATGAAAACACAATACTTTCTCTCTCCGCCACATATACATTCCACCAACTTTTTCACAATTTTTTCATTTTCTTTGCCCTTTTATAGGTTTTGTATTTACAAACATGTCATTATAGGAAATGAATCTCAAACCTCAACACATTTTCCAACTTTCAATCCTAGCCATCTTTTATCTCCAACTTCTAGTTTGTCCTCGTAAAAACTGAATAGTAAAACACCACTATGAATTGTAATATAGATTACACCAAGAAACATAAATTGCTATTATAGAGTAGGTTGCAACCTTTTTTTGCTGCAATTGGGTTGGTTGCAAGTATTTTTGGGCTGAGGCGGACGCCTCATTTCATCGTACCGCATTGCCTCACTCTGAAGGTGAACGCCTTGAGGCGCGCCTAGGTGGTCGCCTTGACTACACTGGGATAGTGGTTGTTTGAGACCTTAAGTATTACAAAAGAAACAAAGGAAATACATTTCCTAATCCACCCTCTTCATCACCAACCGAAGCCCATCATCTCTAAAGATGGGCTAGGTAGGCTTTATATATATTAACCTTACTTGGCTCTCTATATATTAACCTTACTAATGACCCCATTCATACCTGAGCTTAATATCATTGAATTCTTCATTAGTAATTGAGGTCCCGTCCAAAATCCATCTATTATAAACAAACACCCCTGCACTTCGGGATATTCTTTTGAGACAATATGCAAGAATCTTAGCTATGATTTATATACAATGCCAACTGAGCTTATAGATCTCAAATTTGAGATATTCTCAACAATCTAGAGATTTTTATTTGTAAGGTAAAAATATCATCCACAATCTAGCACTCTTTGAGCTATGTTCCAAGAAACTTGTATAAGTCTTCAACCATGCTCATACAGTCACTCTTATGGATCTGCCAAAACCTTGAATAGGACTCCATGGTGAGGAATCAGTTTAGGGATATGAAACTCGAGATTCTTAAATATGATGGCACACAGATTTACTATTGGGCTTAACAAAATTGACAAGGTTTCCCACTATAAAAATGTTACAAGCCGAAACGTGTAACATTGGTGGGCTATGGTGGCTACTAAGTTGGTTTGATTTGTTGTCCACTGGTTGTGGGAATATCTGATGGACTTACGAGGGAAGATACTCACTTAGACTGTGTCTAAAATGAAGATATAGAGGGAGAAGTTTGTCCACAATGAACAAATGAAACAATTGCTAATGAGAATCACATGATGAACAAGTACTTGAATAGGTTAAAAAAGCGTATCAAGGTAGACTAGACATTTTTTGAGATCACCACAATAGTGGATGACATCAACCATGCCCAATTGAGTCAAAAGCTTCACACAAAGCGTTCAACTACTTTTTTGTTTCCCCAGCAACTACACCCATTGTGAAAGCAATCATCACTTTAACAATCTCAAATGTTTCACTTGTAGGGAGTTTGAATGTTTTTACGAATATCATCAGGAGGCAAAGTAGGTAATTATTAGTGGATGGTATTGAGACCGGCCAGGTTTCATACGGGATGCAACATTAAATGAATATTGCCTGTGTTGGAATCTATTTGTACCTTGTGGTCAAGATGGGTGTGCCTCAGCTCTAGCTCGAGCGCAAACATCTCGCAAGAGGAGTATGGCTTGAGCCCATTTAAAGAAAGGGAATATGTTTTATTTTCAAGGTGCATTTATCTTTTAGGATTTAGACCCTTTTTTTTATCAATCAATCAAGGCCTTGACATTTGTTTAGCTAGTTGTATGTTTTCCCCCATTGAGTTATCATTATGATCTTACTTTATAACGGCAATTCAAAAGTAGGTTGTCTTTAAATGTGTCAAGATTTTGAAATGCCGAAAACGTTGTTGCCTATACTATAGAATTCCCATCATATTCCCATCCTCTCCCTCCCTCTATGTGATCTCTTGTCCTCTCCCTCTCTGTTATCCTCCTTTTCTCCACTGTCGCGCCCTCTTTTCCCTCCCACAGTCGATTGCAGCCCTCTTTTTCCTCCCACAGGCGTTTCCCACAGGGGGCTTTTTAATGACTTTTGCTGTTGTGAAATAACAAAAAAAAAGATCTGGTGAAAGAAGGGGGTAAAGGCTTGTATGTCCACCCATCTGAATAATCAATCAGCGTATGTGATTCCAAAAATATAGCAAACTTGGATGCAGTTGTGTGTGGTAGGTCAGCGATATATCACAGACACTTTTATGGACGAAATGACTACAGGATTCTGGATGGAAAGTGAAGAACCAGGCACCAGCCGAAGATACAGGCTTATGTGCCCAGTGCTCCTATCGAGTAAGACCTACGCTGTGGTAGGGTGCGGAATGAGAGAAAGCACCCCGTGAGTTCGCGTCAGTTGAAGGCGCCAGTCAGGACCCTGAAACAACATTCAGTTTATTTCAGTATACGTTTCGCTAACCCAATCTGGACCACGCCGTCCCGGCCTTTTACCGAAAAGTGGAAGGAGGGGGTAGGTTATGCTCTTAATTTGGTGTACCTCTCTTTTTCCCCTGAGTCGGGTGATAGAGAATAGACCGAAGACTTTAATTTTTTTTAGTAGAATTCATGGATAAAGGGGGGCCCGAAAGGGTATCCGGGGTTCCATGTCTTAGGGTCCCAAGAGTTTTATCGGTTCTCTGGACAACCCTTTATAAACAATAGAAAAAATTTCTATTGTTTATTTTCTCTTAGGTGCGCCTACGGTCTTATTAACCAGCAGGTGATTGACCCATGGGAATCACCCATCGAGCCCTACCAGGATAAGATAACAACACTCCGCACTGATTGTGAGACCACTCCCATCGCTGAGAGTTAATCTTCAGGCTACCAGCCCCACTGTGTATGTAGCCGAGTACTTATAACTCAACCACACGAGCCAAAATCTCTTTGTGTTGTACCATAGGTGGCTTCCGACTGCTTCTCACCGAGACACCCGAAGTGCCGACCATATGTACCTCGGGAGACCCGGCCCATTCAAATCAAAATATAACGAGCACCTACGACTAAGGGGAATGGAATGTCGACCACAGGGTGAGATGATCTTAGAATACGAGGGCGAGTGACTGGTCAAGTCATGAAACTTAGAAATTGTGACCAACATGGCTGCAAGTGGACTAGCTTTATGTGTTTGAACTGACTACGACCAAAGTCATGGCTACTTCAACCAATAAAAGGGCGACCCCCTATCCGAAAGAAGTACCTCACTTACGAAGAAGTAGTTGGAGCTGGGCTCCGAACTATTTTTGTTTGGTTTTGTTTCATTTTTCCAAGAGCGGTCTGATCCCTTATTTGATAAGACCGCTCTTGGTGTTCGAACTAGTCATTAATAGTCGGCTTAATTGGTATCCTTTCGGTATGCGTTGCGAACACTTTCATTTTGAGCGTCTCATCTTCTCTAGAGAAGCTAAAATCGAATGGATAGAGCAGATGGTCCAACTACAGAACTTATTCTTTTTCATTACTTCCATGGTTGTGCCTCGTGGCATGGCAACACCCGTACTATTGAAATGGTTCGTCAATAGAGATGTTCCCACATGTGCCCCTTCTTCCAATGGTACTATAATTCCTATTCCTATCCCTTTATTCCCTCTTTTGGTCTATCTACATTCCAGGAAAATCAGACGCTCCATGGACGGAGCAAAAAGGGGAGTGTTGGTCAGAGCAAGCTGCCCTATTCTATTACCAGACATAATTGGGAGAAGCTCATCCGAAACTAGAGCTAGAAGCGCCTCATTTCGTTTCATTCTCGTTCTTCATTTCCTTCTTCTCGAATGCAAGGGGGACTTGTCCTATTTAGAATCTTTCTGCGGTATGCTCCATTTACTATTCTTTTGTACTCTCTTCTCTTTAGCACGTGATAGGTCAGTGAAGCGTGAGCCGGCGCGGAGAAGGAAACGCCAAACACTTCGGCCTAACGGGAATGAGCAACGATGAAATGACAAGATGAGGTGCCCCGGGCACCCTCATTTAGAAAGAAGGGTCGAAGGTTTTGGGCTTGTAGCTTTCCCCGTCCCCCCTTTGTCGGGTGGTGCTTGTGGGGAGGGTGTGCCACTTGAAATCGGGCCTGAAGCTCTCACCTTACCAACGAGCTGACAGCTGATGGTTGTTGGTCATGTCTACTACCATAAAGCTCCAATGAAGATTCATATTTCACATGGAGGAGTTTGCATCTTTATGTTGGGTGTTCTTCTGTCGTGTGACCCGGCGACTTATGTGCGACCTGTGGCCCACGCCTCCTATTTGTTCAGGGCGGACGGCGTGAACTCTGATTCAATCCGGGTATTCAATCCCACCGCTGAGATGCTCAGTTGACTCCTTAACCTTGATAGGAAGATGGCTTATTCCTAAATTCATGCATAAGGGTAAGGAACTTTGGATGAACTAATGCGAATGGGTGTAAGCCTCGCTGCTCAGAAACACCCAGTGTTGACCACACTGAGAGACACGAAAGCGCGGGTAATGCCAGTTGGCAAAGTGGCGTTAAGCATCCCTAGCAGTACGAAAAGAGAGGTCGTGATGATATCATACCGCTCCTCGTGGAGTAGATCCCGCATCCAACTAAGCCTTTGACCAGGGAACGGGAGAATTCCCACTACCGTTGGCAGGCCAGCCAGGCCGTGAGCGAGGTGGGAACGGGCTTCCCAAAAAGCCAGCCCGGGCCGGGGTCAGCATAAAATGAAGGGGACGGTTGTTGGCTTTGCCAACTTAGCTTTTTAGGTTCCATTTCGTCAGCGGGCGGAGAAAAGCGAATGTGGGGACTGGGGTCGGGGTGCAACATAACTAAGAGATCCATTCCATTTAGGGTGAGCGAATGTGGGGGACATCAATGAGTATAGGGCTGGTTTGGATGGACATTTGCCTGTTGGGTGATCCCTGCTATTGCAAAGAATGCATGGGGCAGGTGCAGATGGTCTCCACTGCTTAGAGTAGTTTTGTCCTCCTTTGTTGTTGTAATTTGAGTTGCTAGGGTTGGCATTCCAATTTTTTTTGGAACTCCAATTCTGGTTGGACAGCCGAGAATAGGGCTGAAAACCGAATCGACGGTTCGGTTTTTCACCAAAACCGTGAACCAAACCGACTTAGGTCGGTTTTAAAATTTTCAAACCGAAACCGAACCGACCATTAACAAAACCGATCCGAAACCGAACCGATTCTAATTTATGCAAACCGTAACCGAACCGAACCGACTAAAATCAAACCAAAACCGAAATAAAACCGAACCGACCGACTATTTTAAACATATTGTATTATTTATATATAAAATATATATTATTTATTATATACATTCGGTCGATTCGGTTTGGTCGGTTAAAATCACATAGAAACCGAAAACCGAACCGACCACTTCGGTTCGGTCGGTTTAATCGGTTTGATCGGTTTTTTGTTCAGCCCTAGCCGAGAATTGTAGTTTCCTCAGTTCTGACTTGAGTTTCCCCAGTTTTGGTGAGGTGATCGAGCATTCGACCCTGAGCTTGAATTGGTACTGCCAGTTCTAGCTGTGGAGTGATTGAGTGAAGTGGATCCAACCATGGGCATATAATCGCTAAACCTTTCTGCTGCTGCAATAGCACTTGTAATATTTGTCACCTTCTGCCTTTGCAATTCTGCTTGCAGAAGCGGCTGAGCTTGTTCCATGAAACAAAAAACTTTGTCCTTCTCAGACATGTCTCGAATATCTACCAAGCAAGTTGAGAAGTACCTGACATAGTCTCGAATATTGCCTGTCTATTTGATGGTGTGGAGCTTCCTCCTTGCTAAGAAATCAGTGTTCTCAGGCAAGAATTGATTTCTGAGTTCTTTTTTGAGGTCTGCCCAAGTTCTAATAAGGATGCGACCTTCTTCCATATCTGCATATTTGGTTCTCCACCATAGTTTCGCATCACCTGCTAAGTACATGGTCGCCATGGTGACCTTGGCTTCTTCTGATTCGTGGTTCACCGCACGAAAATACTGCTCTAGATCAAACAAGAAGTTATCTAGCTCCTTCCCATCTCGTACCCCAGCATATGACTTTGGCTCAGGCACTTTCATCCTAGGGTGATCAGTCGTCCCTGTGGCCTTGGTCAGCAAGCCAACCCTTGCAAATAAGTCCTCCAGCTGTAATTGGAAGTCACTCATCACCTGAGCTGTGGGGTGAGGCGACTCTTCCATAGCGACTGTCCGTCCCTCTAAATTATCGACGTGCTCAGCCAGCGAATCCACTCTGTCTGCCAAGTGAAAGAGTCCATCAAGCCGACTGATCTGTTCTCCCAAATTGCTCAACTGGTCCATTCTGTTTTCTAGTCTCTGCATTCGATTAGCCTGTCGTTCCTCAATAGCGCTAAAGCGCTCGCTTAGTTCATGCATCCTGGTTTGCATTCAACAAGTTCTGGCCCTAATACCAACTGTCACGAACTAGCAATCCGTGCGGCACTAGCTATCCAATTCACTAGTAAGCCCCGATCGGCAGCTCTCCTGGGTCTCCCCATCTCTCCATAACTTCCCCCGGTCTTCGGCCCGAGCTGGATGAGGCAGAAACTCATCCAACGTACGGTTCAGAGGCCGAGCCCCACCCCAGCAGTAATGGTGTGGCTTAGGTCAACTAACACAAAGAAGATACAATTCACTCAACGATTGCCTTTGGGTTCCGAACTCCATATGGGGAAGGAGCGTTGTTGTTTGCGAGGTATCGATCATTTACATGGACCCACTTCTCATTCCATTTGTGGGAATTTGATGATCTATAAACCGTCCCTAACGAACGATCGGCTCATGTTTGAGCATGATCAATCACTTTGTGCCGACCTGTTGCCAATAAACTTTCCGGCCTCATATGATAATGGAAAATTGGAGCATTTTCTGCATCGGTGGATGAAAAATCAAGAACATACAAATTTCTGGTTTACCATGTTCCCAGAATTTTTTTTTTTTTTTTTTTCTATTCAAGAAACGACGAGCACAATTGAAGTGGCTATACATACAAATCCACTTACAGATCTATATGCTATACATTATAATTGTTTCAACTATTTTTTTTGGTAATTTGTTTTTTATATTTTTCATAATTTTTTATTAAAAAATGCCTCACTTCGCCTCGGAAAAAGCTTGACCGCCAAAGGCAGAAAAATGCTTTTTATAACATTGTGCAGAGGAGACTTGTTGATTGGCCAATCTAGCTATGGATGAACTCGGAGAGCAAACTGGCCTAGCTGGCACAGTGAGGATTCGTTGGCTGAGAGCTGCCTAGGGCATTGAAAGGACATGACTCGACCACTCAAAACTTCCTACCTAAGGCTTCCTTGGGAACTTCGTTCTCTCTCCCACTAATGATTACCCCTTTGGTCTTCTTCCTCCTATATATCTCTCATTGCCCTTGCATGTTGTTTATTTACCTTAATCCTTTTTACTCTGTCTAATATGCTCAGTTGTCTTTGCAAACGAAGGTGATGACTTGACATCAATGTATGCTACTACAACATTTTCAGTAGTGGCTCTGGTGAAACCTTCACAACATATTTACCCTTTAGATGTCTAAGACGATTTGCTTCTGTAATAAAGCTCTAAGATGGTTTGGTTCTATCATAGAGCTCAACTTAAACCCACTAATGTTATGAATCAAGATGTTGATATCACTGTTTGGCATCTGTATAAGAGACCAAGTCGGTTCTTTTTTGGGGATAGTTAGTAGAGGTTTCCATGTGATCATCTAGTACAAGTACAAAAGCCACAAAAAAATCAAACAAGAGCATGTCGGTGGGACCTGTTTTACACCCACCTCCCACCAAAGAGGGTGTAGGATGAATAGGCAAAAAAGATTGTGTGTTGCATGAACGAGATGAAGTGTGCAGGTTTGAGGCGGATGTGGGTATTAGGTGATGGGTAGGTGGTGAAGTGTGAGTTAGAGGAACAAAGGCATTCCTGTGGGTGTGGATAACAATGTTATTGGGAGATGAAGGGACAAACTGGGTGAAATCGAGTTAAATAGGGGTGCAAAGGCTTGGTTGACTCGGCTAAAGAAGATGGTTGACTCACGATTTGAGCAAAAGAGTGACCCTGCTCGCCTTGAGTGGGGTAAGGAAGATGAGTAAACTTTTGGCATTAGGATGAATAGAGGGTTAGGCCAAAAAGAGCATGTATTAAGAGATTACCCAGATATCTCCAACCTAAGTTGTCTCTACATGCAGGAATCACCAGCAGTCTGTGGCGGGAGCCCCCAAAAAGCCAAACCATTGCACACAAACAATTCTTCTTGTTTCCGAATTGCATTAGAGCTTGTCTATTGCCAGTCCCCTAATGATTGGTTCATGTTTGGTTGTTTGCTTTTGCAGCCAGCCAACACACTTTTTCCCAATGCAAACGTACCTCCTTTTGAAGGCATGGCGTCTCCTCTACCACACCAAACCATTTATCTCTTTCTCCAATGAGAACCACTTGTTTTGCATCTTACAATGGTATGCCATTGAAGAGGTGGCGAGATACGAGATACTGCGATATATCACTTACCGCTTATTGGTTTCTAATTAGAAGCAAAATTTCAGGCTCCAGTAAGCAATCTTCTTAAATTTACTAAACTGTCAACCAGATAAGCATAATACCAGTATAAGAATAGTTACCTTAGAATAAAAAAAAAAAAAGGTAGTATTAGGGATTGAGGGAAACACATACAAACTGAACAAAGGTGTCCAAAAAAAGTCGTTACCAAAAATCCAGATCTCAAACACAAATGAATTTGTTTCATTATGCCTTTTCTTATGCCTCAATGCGTTTGGCTTGCTTTAAAATTGACCAAGTAAAAAGTGAATCATCGGTCTTAAGCCTCACAAAACTGGTAAGAAGCGCACACCTCAGTTTGCTACTTAATTGCCTAGTACTGGGGTAAACCTTACCTCGCCTCAGTGCATTTACTAAACTACATGCATAACATCCATGTGAAATTGCATTCCTACACTAGAAACAAGAGAAATATGAAAGAAAAGTTATTAAAGTTTTGTAGATATAAGATACTTTCAAAGCATTTGAGTCACAGCATCTTGAAAGGATATCTTTGCCATCCTCCACATCTCCAGATTCTCCTCTTACTTGTCTGAGATTAGGGGTGGGCATCCCATCCCGCGATCTCGTTCCCGTCCCGATGTTTTCGGGTTTTAATGGGATTGATTAATTTCATCTCGATCCCGTCCTGTCCCAATCTAGAATGGGATGGGATGGGATGAAGATTTTCAATCTCGCCAATCCCGTCCCGTCCCGAGCTAATTTTTCAATATTTATTATTAATATTTTTACTTATTTATTTATTTTAGGATTGCAATATTTATTATCAATATTTAGGATTGCCAACATTCAAGTCATATGGTCTTTCCATTTTTCCTTCAACCATAATTATGACAGGAATAATGAACAAATAAGTGCTTAGTATCTACTGGAATACATCAATAGTTCACGGTTAGTCATACTTTGTGGTGTCAAAGAGCATTTCCTCTTGTGTCTATACACCCCCAAACCACTCCACCATCTTTGCAATGCCCGACAAACGTATAACACACTTCACTTATCACTCAGTCAGTAGTCAGTACACAAATCAAAACACAAGACAACACAACACATTTCACTCCACCAAATCAATCTCCTCTTTTTTTTTCTTCTTCTTCTTCAATGATGGCGGGAAAACTTCCTTTTTCATTCGCATCTCTCATTCCTTGTGGTTCCATCAAAACCTCCCTCCCCTCTCTCGCAACTCTAACCCTAATTTTCGTCACTTACATCTCTTTCAAATCCCTCCACTTCCCTCTCCAAAACACCTCATCCGTCTTCGATCTCTCTCCCTCTACTATTTTTCAGGTACTATCTCCTCTCTCTTTCACTCTCTATTTTTTTCGCTTCAATTTCTACTTTGTATTTCTGGATTTCAGTGTTTTACGCAGGTTTTGATGTATAAAGGTGGCCGTTACGACAACAAAGAAGCCAGATCTCGAAGAATTATCAGACATCTACCACTCTTCCGAGGTATTTCGATTGAATTATGTCGAAATGGAGGTGAATTTCAAGGTTTATATCTATCCCGACGGAGATCCAAATAGATTTATCAGACACCTAGAAAGCTCATAGAAAAGTACGCCAGCGAAGGCTATTTCTTCCAGAACATTCGCAGACCGAAGATCCAGATCTTGCTCACCTCTTCTTCATCCCCATTTCCTGTCACGAAATGCGAGGAAAGGTTCGTGCACTATACATAATAATTCTTTAGATCTATTTATGTTTCCAGCATATACCACTGTACCAACATATTATGTTTCCAACAGTAATTTATAGTTTTATACTTATTAGATTATCAAAAAACTTGATCAACAAATAGAGCACGTTGATCCCATCCCGTCCCGATCCCGTATGAATGGGATAGGGATAGGGATGGGTCTATCTCGTCCCATCCCGTCCCGTGCCCATCCCTATCTGAGATCATACAGATAAGTGATACAGTGAATATTACACCTACTTGGTTTTAAGAATATGAGCAGGAAAAGTAGATGAGAACTAACCTTTGACTATGTATGATCTGTTGGGTGGTGATTTCCTAAGGATCAATAACATGAGAGATTTAATATCAGTAAACAAGAAAAGAATAATTTGAAAACAAATAATAAGAACGCTAATCACGTTTCACAAACATACTTGTTCTCGTAACAAAGTAGGGGTGGGCATCCCATCCTGCGATCCCGATCTCATCCCGATCCCATCCCGTCCCGATTTTTTCGGGTCTTAATGGGATTGAATAATTTCATCCCGATCCCTTCCCGTTCTAGAATGGGATGGGATGGGATGAAGATTTTCAATCCCGCCAATCTCATCCCGTCCCGAGCAAATTTTTTAATATTTATTATTAATATTTTTATTTATTTATTTATTTTTATTCATATAAACTTACAGATGACTGACAGAAAACTCATGGTAAACCATTATGAATATATTAGAGCATCACCAATAGGTCTATATTTCTTCCCTAACAAAAGATAAAATGTCATTTTGTCAAGGAACCATGAATTTTGTTCCCACAGTAATGAAATTGTAAAATCAGTTGGGAGGCCATCACAGCGACACAATACTCTTAGTGGGTCCCATTTATTCATTTTCTAAAACTCAAGCCCACTCGACTTCATTGTTAGGGGATTTAGTGGCTACCCTTATATTTGCATGCCACATCTATATCTAATTATAAGAAAGATATTTTTCACACTCTTATATGATGATAATCTTCGCGGCAGTCACAGGCAGCACGCTGATCCCGTCCCGTCCCGTCCCGAACCCGTGGGATGAGACGAGGTCGGGATGAGGTTTTTCCCATCCCGTCCCGTCCCGATCCCGTATGAACGGGATGAGATAGAGATGGGTATATCTCGTCCCATCCCGTCCCGTGCCCACCCCTATAACAAAGCATTCTGAGCAGTACTTTCAATACTACCATTATCCATCCCTTGCAACATTGAGTAGGAACCAGATGCATCACAAACATTTGCAGCAAGAACTGATGTATTTTTTGGATGATGATGATGACTAGGTCCGAGGTGATTATATGTGGAATCATGTTTTCTCGGATCATCTCCACCAGCTTAGCCATCCGAACAAAAATGCCCTTCAGTTGATTCCTCTTGGATCTTTTGTCTTTTGTTCTGCTGAGCTATTTCCTAAGTTGCTTTAGTTAAATTTTGTGATTTTTCATCTGCAACAGTCTCAACTGAGCTCTGTGCCTCATCCAAGCATGCATTAGACAATCCAGAGCATTCATCAGATCCTGAATCTCTTGCATGATTTGGCTTTTGTGATATTGCTTCTTGTTGCGCATTTGCACCTTTTTGCCTTGGTAGTGCATCTAAAGAAATGGGTCCATTAGATGAGGCAATATCGTCTTGAGTGATTTCTGGTGCGAAGTGTGAACTGTTTCTCAAGGATGGAGATGGAGTTAAGCAATGATTAACACCTCCTCGAGGCACCAAGCCAGGATCCTGCTGTCTGATAGATTGAAAATTTGGCATACCTGCTCGAGGAATGATGTTGGTTTGTAAGTTATTAAGGGTTTGTCCGGATAAATGAGGAGCATATGGAGTGACGTCAAATTGGTTATTAAAATTTGGATAGAAGTTTGGAGTTTGAGGAGAAAATAAGGTTGCACTAGATGAGGGAATAGGGAACATGTTCCTCGAATAGTGGTTATGGTAATGGTCGAGTCTTGAAATGCTCTCTGAAGATTGAGCAGAGGAGGGGGAGGGAACAAAATTAAAGGAACGGAGGTTGAAGACATATTGGTCGATAACTGAGTGCCAGGGGGAACATGCTGTTTATTGCAGTTTTCCATGAGATACGAGACAAAATAACAACTTAATCTATCAAAAGATTTTTGGTGCCAATCTTGAGAAATGTCTCTGATGTTAGGAATTAGAAAATTTTGGACTCCACTAACATACATGAGAAAAAATCTGTGCTTTGGCTCCACTGAAAACCTAATTGTAGTTATGCTTTAGCTGTAACTTAACGCACTAAAGAAATTTTTGCCAAATATCCACTAGCCAGCTGTATAATTGAAAACTTATTTTTCTCTTCCTTCTTTTCCCCTCTTAAGAAAGAATGTGTATCGACAACTTCATATCCAAACTGAAACCTTCTAGTTTGCTGCATCGACAGTTTCATATCCAAACTCCAACACTTGCAAAGGAATCACGAGTAAGCATCATGCATATAATAAATCCCTATTTCATGTCAAGTGACCTTCTAATCGAAACACATTGATTCCATATTTGCCACAAAAGCTCACAAAAATAGACCTTCTAAAACTCTCATTGGAGAACCAAATCCCCGCACTTGGCAACAAATAGAAGGTATCAAGTTCTGTTCCTTTCATTTTTTTCTTCCTTTTGTCTCTTACATTAATACAAACAGATATTGAGTTAGCGAAATACAAATTTATGAAATGGATAAAACTAATTGTGTTTAATCCAAATCAAAATTTTGATCCTAAATTTATGATCCAAGCCATAAAGATCTTACAATTTACTGTTAATTAAGATGCATGCTGTAACCGAAATGGAAAACTTCCAAAATGGAAATCTTCAACTTGATATAGTAGTAGTATTTGTGAAGTGAGATTTTTTAGAACATGAAAGCATCACGCAAAGCTACAATTGTGGAAATATCATCCACTATGCTCCACCTAAAAATTCATTCCCCTTTAACGTTACAAGAAGAGGGGTTTTGGCGTAGGCCTCTTTACAGGACGTCACCTAAATGGAATCAGACATACTGATTTGCTGGTCAACAAAGGTAGGGTAAGTTTAAATAGCTTCTCACATCCAAGTGCCATGATTCCATAGGATGAAAGGTTGATAGTTTTCCTCCTTGGATTGCTAATAAGATGGGTGTGCTTTAAATACAGGTTGACAATGCTCTAGGTCAAGTCCCCAACACTATACCAAATTGGCACTTTTGTAACAACTCTCAAAACAATATCACATTTGAGATGTTACAATCCACTAAACAATTTAAGTCAAAATTAGATTTAGTCAAAAAAATGAAAAACAGTAACACAAAAAAATGATACAATAAGTTTGATCACCATGAATAGTATCACTTTTATAGCCATACTCTTCATGGTGATACAATTATTGTATCATTTTGTTTGTGAAAATGTGTAAAATTGTTAGGTGAATTGTTACACTTCAAAAATGATACTGTTTTGAAGGTTGTTACAAAAATGTCAATTTGATACAGTGCAAATTCATATAGCTAGGTAGCACGACCAGGTTGATATGCTCTATTGACCCTTTGTATATGACAATGTTTTAAAAAACATGTGAAACTCGTGCCTAGAGGCGTTAGGTGAAACACTTTTTCAACAATGGCATACGCCACAACAACTGAAAGGCATGTGAGGCGCTTGAAACTCACGTGAGGCTTTAGTTACACTGGATTTTTTTCTTCTTTGAACATTGATTTTTTTTAATTAGGGGAAAATAACACAGGGACACTATTAAGGATGCTTTCAATAAATAAAATAAAATAATAAGGCAGAACATAACAAAGAGACATCATTTAGGGCACGGTTGACCATTGAGGTTGATGAATCTGAGATTTTTTTAATCAAGAATAAGGACATTATTAGTCGAAAAAAGAACATTGTCTCCTCTTAAAAAGTATACATTATGTGCAAGTTCGGTGCACTAAACTTCTTGCATTTGGATGTCGCTGAACTTTGTTGCCAATTGTGGAGAATGGAGAACCAAATCCCCATTTAGGAATAGAGGGCAGTCGAAAAAGAACATTGTCTCTCCCAAAATGTATACATTATGTGTGAGTTCCATGCACTAAAATATACATGCAAGAAGATAACTGGATGTCTCTAACTTTTTCTCAACTAGCACTCCAAAGCCACACGGTAACTTTGATGTATGTCCATAAGCTATCCACTGTAAGTTGCTGACAACCTCATATCACTCTCCCTCCATATCACCCACACAAATGCATAAATTCACCAAACCCACAGGCCAAAATCTGAAAAGCTTTGACATTATAACACTTACGTTTTGACATTATCACGTTTTGGTATCATGACTCCGATATAACTGTCGCTATATGGCCGTTATTGAGATAACGTCATTTTAACATTTTGTTCTAATCCATAAAAAATAAAAATAAAAAATTCACCCTCTTCAGACAAGAAACCTAGATTTAAAGGAAAAACGAAGATGGACCAAAGCTCCCCGTCGCCGATTGACAGAGAATAAGACTTCATCAGTCGACAGAAAACGATAATAGAAGAAGACGAGTCGATCACACTCTTTGTTGCGATCTCACTCTCTGTTGCAATCTCACTCTCATACGAAGGGAAGATGTTTTTTTTTTTTATTAATTCTTTGATATTTTTGAATTTAATGTTATGAACCTGATTTACTTTTTGGACTCTATAATATATTATTACTTAGTGAGGGTATAAAAAATATATTTTAAAATATTCATTATATACCGTATATCTCGTTAGATCCAGTTATAACCTATAACGCTTCTGGACCGTTATGAGTCTGTTATCCATTTTAACTGCATAGATTGTAATATGACCTTTTTAGTATCAGTCCAATTAGGACAATGGTTTCCTATTAGGTTCAGGGTTTGTTTCTTATTAGAGAAGTTAGAGCATAGGTTATTTATTGGAAGGAGGTTTTGATTAAATAAAAGTTTTATTTCGTTTATCAATTTTATTGTCAATTTATTTGTTTTCAATTATCGGATTATTTTCAATTTCGCTTATTACAAGTTCAATTCTAACAATTACCATACATTTGATAGAGTCAAAGATGGTAGAGTAGTACAAAAAGACACCTTTAAGTATACATATTCTATCAATACATGCTTATATTACAGTTATTACAAAATAAAAATAAAATAAAAAAATAAAAATAAAAAATAAAAAATAAATAAAAAAATAAAAATAAAAAATAAAAAATATATAATAAATAAATAAAATAAAATATAAAAAAATAAAATATAAAAAATATAAAATAAAATATAAAAAATAAAATAAAAATAAAATAAAATAAAATAAAAAATTTCTACACTGCACTAGGAAAGGAAGGCTTTCTACATAACACAAAATGTCATCATCCTCAATAGGTTCCTCTTTTTCGGAGTCTCCTAAGATATTATCTGTCTTGAGGGGTGTCGCATGCAATTCTTGATCTGAAAATAATATTGATATTGGGGTGAATTTTTGAAAAAATTCAGTAAGTAGCCTGACCACCCTTACCTTGTCATGAAAACACTATATAACTAGGATTTTCAATTATCAAAGAAAAATAAAATAAACCATTTATAAAAATGTTTCAGTATAAAAAAAAAAAAAAAACTACCCATCTGATGAGATGATGTAGTAATGTTTGTGGAGACAAGTCGTAATGTCCACACCCATACATAATGTTATTTATATGTCCACTTATTATCGAACACACAATATATAATCTTTATTTGAGATAAGTAAAGTTCTGTAAGTGAAGGTTCTATTTGGTAAGCGGCAAAGGGTCGACGGCTTGTTCGGTTATTTCCATCCGTTAGCTCTTGGGAGGGGTTGGGGAGGGGAAGCTTGCCTATTTGTAACAAGGATAGGAAGGCTGCAAGTTCAAGGCATTATTGATCATACTTTTGGGGAAATGTGGAGAATTCAGACGCTCGGAAATGTGTGTTTTCTATTTGCGTTGCGCCCCACCAAATCCAGTTCATCAGGATCACAACATTGTTCCTCACCAAGTCCTCCAGGTACTAGAGGAATTTAAAGATGTGATGTCTCCAAGGCACTTTTTCCCCGTAAACCATTATCTAGCTCATCAACCTGAATCAAAGGCTGCTCATGGGTCCTTAGTTGTAGTTTCTAGTGAGTCTTAAAAAGAACTGGAATGGAGGCAACAACAGACTCCCTATCCACCCCCTCTTGCTCTACATGATTATGCCAAGACTTAGAGCTAAAAATTTGCGAACCAGACCAATAGGGTAGGAATATTTTCTTTTAAAGTTCAATTAGAAGTGGAGGAAGAGAAGATTCATTATATATAATGAAGTGGATCTCAATTTTCTTCTCCCATGTGATTCTAATGTAAAAAGGATTCTAGCCAGTTGGATCTTCTGATTTGGCTTTGATTCTCAAATAATTGTATCACATTCATAATACCGGTACTTGCTACCCAAACATTTACTTTGGACCATTAGTATAGGATCGATTTTAGCAACGGCCCTGTTACGGTATCACTATCCAAATTAACCGGATTGACACCCGTTATTTCCTAATGTTGTCAATATCTGGATGTGGTCTGTCGTTGACCATGCTCCAACATACCGTATGAAGTCACACGTTGTTGATTTAGTGTTGGCCAAACACATCTCCACTACTAAAATGTACCTGTTGGTCAGACGGAGATCACTACATGCTCATCAAACAAAGCCACTAATGCGTTGGCCAAACGCTGACTCCTTATAACGTTGGTCAGACGTGTACGACATCTGCAGATACTCTAGAGATTCAGGGTAATACAACCCTCGTGTTAAAGTCAATAAGACATACGTGTATACTAGTGTCTTCCAATCACACGTCAATCATGTTTAAACATGTATTTTTACAAGTTTATGCAATAAAACGTCTTTTGAAATCATATTAAGTAATAAGTATAAAACATGCAATCATACTGTAAGAAATTATTATTCATTTTCATACAAGAGATGCATAGGATGCAAAAACCTTTTTTAAAAAATATGAGTAGCATACCAATACTAAAGCTTCCTTGTTCACGTCCAAAATTTTCAATTCCCTGTACCTAATCAAAGTTTCAAGTATAGTAACATAGGTTTCAAAAGTACATATTTCTTATTGCTTGATCTATATTAAATATCTATAATGATTAACTTCTATACGAAATTTGATATATTCAGTGAGGTCTACAATTGGCCTGTTAAGATTGTTAAAGAAACCAAATACCAATCACGAGGATTTTATTTAATATGTATCTCGATAAATTAAAACCATGTCTAGTTATCTAACGCAATTACTAAATGTTTGTTTCTGGTTGTACTATAAGTAGGAAACTTAGGGCATCACATTTCATGACTTGCTATGATTTAAATTCGCTTTTATGGCTCACTGTGCAATAGAATATATAGAGATCATGAAATACTACTGTGAAAAACTTATTCCCTTAAGGCTTATGCCTCACTCATCAGGGCCCTAGCTAGTCAAACGCCTCACATTACGTTTCAGCGATTGAAAACATTGGTTTACAAGTGCATACACTTGCTACCAAATGTTCATTGTAAATGGCATAACAACTTGGTGTCAAGCTTTTTTGGAGTTTAGAAGAGTAATTTGAGTAGCATAATTTTCATTGGAAGAACCTCATGTTCTTGTAGCTTTTTTTTCTTTGGTTGGGTTTTGTTGTCTATTGGGTTATCTAGCCTTTATTGTCTCTTTTTTTAGTTTTTTCTTCTTTGAATAATACATCATTTTTTCACCAAAAACAAAACAGATATATGAACACAGTATACCACCATCATTTTGACCACCACATTGCCAGACTGCCTTAATGCATTTGTCACTGAGAATTGGTTCATTTTGTACAATCACCCCATCAAAATAACCAACTAAACAATGTTATCCTAACGTTACTCATACTTCACTTCGTTTCGTTTCAAGTTAAGAGTAGGAAATTTTATACTCAGGTTTTAGTGATGCACAATTTTTTTAATGTATAAGAAACAATTTTGTAAGGTCACAAGAAGTGGTTTGAATCCTACTGTTGATATCAATGTAAACTTGCACATGTCAATGTCCTCTATCAGTGATTATTTTTGTGAACTTCTGTCATTTTTGTTGGCAAGATACGGTATCTTCGGGCTAGGAACATTGCATTTGTTAGAGATTTTCTATCCTTATACTTGGTCTTTATTTTGGGTTAACTTCCTTATGTTTAGCTTGTATCCTTATTTTGAGTGGTGGGTTTTCACTATATATGTAACCATGAGATATCAATGAAAGGGAAGGAATTTGAGGTGCCAAAAACTATCATGGTATCAGAGCAATCGAAATTCCTCTAAAACAAAAAACGAAACTTTTGTGAATCGCCATAGCCGGAGGAGGTAACAATGGCAAAAGCAAGAATGATGCAATCACGCCGTATACGTTAACCACGACAGATAATTCTGGAGCACTTGTGACTCGTGCAATTGTAAGGAACGAATTATGAAGAATGTGCGAATGTTGTGCACAGTGTGAGTAGGCACGGGAAAACTTTATCTGTGATTGAGGCAGATCGTGCAGGCCTTCCCAGTCTTACCGAAGATCAATGGACAACGCTTGTGATGATGCTGAACGCCCAAAAGATTACTCCCACAGAAAAGCTAACTGGTAAGATTTCTGAACAATAGTGGATTCTTGACTCCGGAGCTTTGCATCATATGACCGAATGTATTGATCTTCTTCTTGATGTTTGCGAAGTGGCTCCATGTCCCGTGGGACTACCGAATGGAGATGAAACAATGGCAACGAAAGAAGGAACAATGGTTATTGGAGATAAATTGAAATTGTCACATGTTTTATTTGTTCCACAGTTGAATTGCAATTTTTTGTCTGTGGTAAATTACTTTGTGAAGCAAACTTTATAATCACTCTTACTAATAAGTTGTGTGTGATACAGGACCGTACCTCGAGGACCCTGATTGGTGTGGGTGAACTACGTGACGGGATCTATGTCTTGCGGGGTGTGACATCGGCGCTCGTGCACAAGGTGAAATGCAAGAATGATGTTGAGTTGTGGCATCGTCATATGGGACATCCGTCTTATCGTATTGTAGGTGCTCTACCACATTTTAATTCAGTTATTGTTGATTCGGAAAATAAAGTTTGTGAAATTTGTCTGCGTGCAAAACAACCTAGAGATGTCTTTGAACAAAGTAGTCATAAATGCAAATGAATCTTTTTCCCTGATTCATTGTGATTTATGGGGGCCTTATCGTGTCCCGTCCTCTTGTGGAGCAGTTTATTTCTTAACCCTCGTGGATGATTTTACTAGAGCAATGTGGATTTATTTGCTTATTGATAAATTTGAAGTGCATAATATTTTGAAGAATTTTTGTTCTATGGTTAGTAGACAATTTGGTAAAGAAGTGAAAATACTGAGGAGTGATAATGGGACTGAATTTACTTCACTAAAGTCTTTCCTTGTTGAAAAAGAAATTGAATTTCAAACATCTTGTGTTGGGACTCCTAAACAAAATGGTAGAGTAGAAAGAAAACATCGTCATATCTTGAATGTGGCTTGTGCCTTGCGTTTTCAGGCTAGTCTTCCCATTCAATTTTGAGGAGAATGTGTGTTGGTCGCTGGGTATTTAATCAATAAGACACCCTCCTCCATCTTGGGTGGGAAAACCCCTTATGAAGTTTTGTTTATTACTGCTCCATCTTATGACAACATTCGTACATTTGGGTGTTTGTGCTTTGCTCGAGTTTGGGAAAATGATAAATTTGCATCTAGAAGTTGTAAATGTGCTTTTGTGGGTTATCTGTATGGAAATTGTATGATTTGGAGAAAAATGAGTTCTTTGTTTCTCGTGAAGTTTTTAGTGAGGGGGAGTTTCCATTTCAAACTCCCCTACTAATCCTATTATTGCCACAAGCAACGAGTTCCTAGTTGAGGATGCCGTTGGTGATGAAAATTGCACGGATCCAACACCGTTACAGTTGGGTATAGATGATGAGTCGCAGGAGCCTCGCGACAGGGGGAGTGTTGGTATTGATAATCCGTGTCCATTGCTCCTAGTGCTACAGAAGGCCGTACACAACGAACACGACGTCCTCCGAGCCGTTTACAGGACTATGTGTGTCACACCGCTCGCTACCCCGATCCCGTCACACCAAATCCTTTTTCTCAGTTGTCCTCAGGTACTCCCTATCCCATAGCTAATTATGTAAGTTGTGATAATTTTTTTGCACCACATCGTCGTTTTTTTGAAGCTATTATAGCCGAGACTGAGCCTACCCATTTTTCTGAGGCTGTCAAACATGACAAATGGCGCACTGCTATGCAAGAAGAAATAAAGGCTCTCGAAGAGAATGGGACGTGGACTGTGGAGACTTTGCCTTCTGGGAAGAAACCCATTGGTTGCAAATGGGTTTACAAAACGAAGTACAATTCCGATGGCTCAATTGAGCGTCATAAGGCGCGCCTGGTGGTGCTTGGGAACAATCAGAAAGCAAGGGTCGATTACAATGAAACGTTTGCTCCTGTTGCTAAAATGGCTACAGTAAGAGTTCTGTTAGCAGTGGCCATCGAAAAGAATTGAGTTTGCATCAAAAGGATGTTCGTAATGCATTTTTACATGGGGACATTGACGAAGAAGTTTATATGCGGCCACCCCCTGGCTTTTCGAGCTCATCTCCTGGGAAAGTGTGCCGACTACGAAATCTCTTTATGGTTTGCGGCAGGCACCCCGAAATTGGTTTGCTAAACTCTCATCTGCATTAAAAACTTATGGATTCCTTCAGTCTTATTCTGATTATTCTCTGTTTACGTTTAAACGGAATGGTGTTATTCTGGTTGTTCTTGTGTATGTTGATGATTTGATTGTAGCAGGAGATGATTCGGGAATGTTAGCTCGATTTAAGGAATATCTCAATGATTGTTTTCACATGAAAGATCTTGGTAAATTGAAGTACTTCTTGGGGATTGAAGTCCCCCATGGTGCCGAAGGGATATTTTTATCTCAACACAAATATGCGTTGGACATAGTCGCAGAAATAGGAAAGTTGGGCGCCAAACCTGCCACTATTCCACTAGAGCAGAATCATGGACTTGCTTTAGATAACAACCCTTTCATGGCCAACCAGGAGCAGTATCGTTGTCTTGTTGGACGATTGATTTACCTCACAATTACACGTCCTGAGTTGTGCTATTCGGTTCATACATTGGCTCAATTCATGCAATCACCGCGGACCCGTCATTGGGAAGCAGCTTTACGAGTGCTCCGCTATATCAAAGGATGTCCTGGACAGGGAATTCTCTTACGCGCTAGCACCGATGTTCAACGACATGGCTATTGTGACTCTTATTGGGCTAGTTGTCCAGTCACTCGCCAGTCCATTACCGAGTATTTTGTGCTTCTTGGGACTTCACCAATCTCGTGGAAAACGAAGAAACAACACACGGTTTCTCGGTCTTCTGCTGAGGCCGAGTATCACTCTTTGGCAACACTCACGTTTGAGCTTAAATGGTTGAAGGGTCTATTATCCTCGTTGGGAGTCTCTCAAGCTGCAATGCATATCGCAGCTAATTCGGTGTTTCATGAACGTACCAAGCACATAGAAGTGGATTGTCATCTCGTTCGGGATGCTATCCAAGATGGTCTCATTTCTACTCACTATGTCCGCACTGGTGATCAATTGGCTGATATATTCACCAAAGCTATCGGAAAGAAACAATTTGCGTCTTTTCTCGACAAGTTGGACATTCGAAATCTTCATGCACCAACTTGAGGGGGAGTTTTGGCAAGATACGGTATCTTCGGGCTAGGAATATTGCATTTGTTAGAGATTTTCTCTCCTTATACTTAGTCTTTATTTTGGGTTAACTTCCTTATGTTTAGCTTGTATCCATATTTTGAGTGGTGGGTTTTCACTATATATGTAACCATGAGATATCAATGAAAGGGAAGGAATTTGAGGTGCCAAAAACTATCAATTTTCTTTCAAGAAGATATTGACCTTTTAATGTATAAGCTTCGTTGTCATTAGTTTGTCGTGTCAGCACATTTTTGCCTGTTTAGGAATTCTTTTAGACATGCATGTAGATCATTGGAAAAATCAGACCACGACAATTTCAAGAAATCTGATTCTTTGAAAGGGTTGGGTGTGAGAAAAATAGACAGAGCCATGTATTAATAAGAAAAGGCCTAGTGACTGAATGGGTCACAAGGCAAAGGATACAGAGCAAAGCTCAGTTACATATAAATAGACTCTCCTTCCCACTCATACAGACATGGAAAGCCATGTTGTGAATTGCCCCTCAAGTGTTACCCCAGGCCCTCACAAGAATTTTAATCTCATTGCAAACAATGTTGCAGTCTCTCTTCTTATCCCTAAATTTCTACTGTTCCTCCCCTCCCTCACAAGAGCTTTAATCTCATTGCAAACAATGTTGCAATTTTTCTTCTTATCCCTAATTTCTACCGTTCCTGTCCTCCCAAAGCACCCATGTTCCAACAAACAAAACCGCCTCACTGCAGATTGCATGCTTAACTTGGTCCCTATAAAATCAGTCAGTGCTTTCAAAATTCGATCGACTCTTTGACACCTAGGGGCCGATTAAGCGGCCAGTCGAATAGCAGAGAATACATCCCTTCTCTCTACTCCGGACTAAATTAAGTCCACCACTGGTGGTATATTTAGTGTAGAAAATATCAATGGTTTACTTTGAAACAAAAATTTGCCATGCATTGGCCCAATTGTTAGGGTGTTTGGTTGCATTAACCTCTATATTTTCGGCTAATTTGAGGTATCACACCACATCCATCATTTGACTTTGTGATCAATGGTGGGAATGAAAGTCTCATGAATATGAGAATCACATGCCTTGGGGGACAAATGAGTGAGATTCACATGTTCATGAGAGTTTCATTCCCATCATTGATTACAAAATTAAATGGTGGATGTGGAGTGATTCATCAATTTAACCTATAATGTAGGGATCCAATTATGAATTTCCATGATATAGAATTTCATGCAACCAAACACACCCTAAGACTCCTAAAGGGTGGGAAGACAAATGCCCCAAGCATAAAGGGTGTTCTCGAAGTCAAGGAAATAAAAAGAATAATGAGCTTAATCATCTTCATTCCACAACCTTTATCAGGTTTTATTTTTTTAGATAGATGACATAATGTCCTCTCTAGATATTTTCAAAGCATTCGGTTGAAAGGTCTCGAGGATTTAGTTGTTAGTCATCATTCTCCAATGAATTTCAGACATAAAAAGAAGATAATTTTTGTAGTTTTAGCAGATGGAATAGTAAAACCAGTTTTCTCCTTTTTGGGCAATAAAAGGGGGTTTACTATAATTATAGAAAGGGTTATTTGCATTTTCCCCCTATAATATATGCCTTTTTTTTTTTTTTTTTGAAATGCAAGCAGGGTTTTCATAGGATCCCAGAACCCATAAAGATGCTGCAAGCTGGGTTTGAACCCATGACATAGTGGTACCATCCGCCAAGCTCTAACCGTTGAGTTGTCATGCCATTGGCCTATAATATATGCCTTATTTAGCTTTGCACTCATTTATCATTCATATTGCATTTTTTCCCTAAGACTAGTCAACGTGCCATGACCGTCTGTTTTCAAAGCAGATTATCAAAATACCCCTGAGAAATCAAATGCTAAGATTAAATCTTTTGTATCTCGAACATCTTATCTCGGAAGAAAACCCTAAGGTCCAACTGAAACTTAATCGTATCTCGAGGAAAATCCAACAGTTGATTTTAAAAAAATCTTTCATCTTAAACAACTTATGCCGAGGAAAATCTAACGGTCCAAATTTAATTGTACACACATCTCAAGTAAATCTAACGGTCCAAATTTAAATGTGTGCGCATCTCGTGGAAAATCTAATGATCCAGCACCCATCTCGAGGGAAACTTGATGATCCAACACACATCTCGAGGGAAATATGACGGTCCAACAAGTATCTCGATAAAATTTTGATGGTTCATTTTTATTCGTGCACGCATTTCGAGAAAATCTGACGTTTGAATAAATTTTCCCCATATAATAAATTACTGCCAATAACTTAACCCCATAAAATAAATTTGACTTTAATTTTGCCCCTAAAACAAAATTCAAGAAAATTTTGATTATCTTCCTCCTCCTCTTCCTTCCCTTCTTCTTCCTCTATCTCGCAGCCTCGCCACCACGTCCTTTATTTCTTAGTTATTTTTATAAATAATATATTTATAAAATTACTAATAGTAACTTAAATCAATAATTAGTAACATCCTTTTAGGTTACAAGACTTATAACCCAATGAAGAGTTACAAATTAAAAAATATTGATGTTACTAATTACCCATTTTGGTGTAGTGATGAGAGGATGGAGCTTCTACTCTTTCTGCTATTTACTTCTTCTAGGCGGCGAAACCATTCAACATCAAAATGATGGGTCGAAATTATTCGCGAAAAATGTAACTCCGGTCTTGCTTTTATGTACTTTTTGTGAAAAAACCAAAATTTGTGAAAAAACCACAAATTTCACAAAAAATTCCATCGAGAAAATGTAAATCTGAAATTCATAGTCGTTGATCTTATGTTATTTAGATGGTATTGCACTAAGACTAGCACTCAACATGCTTTGATTGTCAAGGCATGAGCTGGTTTCAAAATGGCCACATTTTAAGGACAAAATGTCCTTATATAATCTGAGGGCTGAAATTCAAAGTTCAAAATTCGCATTAGGATAATCGATGGGGAAAAGGAAAGAATGGTTGGCTTGAGCAAAAAATTCAAAATTCAAAGCGTCTCATGAAGTTTGAGTTTCTCACATGTTATTTCACTGCAGATCAAAGGTATTTGAAGAGCTTGAGCAAACTCAAGTTTTGAAGTCAGGGTTTCATTACATAAAAGTTATGCAAATCCTTAAATCTTAGTTATTTCATCCATGGATTTCAGTTTAGAACACCATCATAGAGGTAAATCAAGTAAGTGGTTTTCATTTCATCATTTCTCGTGGACATTTGTTTAGAGCTGTAGTCCTTCAACCTCTCGCAGGTCTGTTCTGTCCCAGGAGGTATTCTTAAATTCAAAATTAGGGAAAGTGTACTAAAAAAATGTTTTACATGCAGCTCCCACGCTTGCATTGTCATCCGCACAATTAAACAAGTGAAAAGGAGGTATGAAGTAAATATGCAAGATTTTGAAGAAGTATGCAACATTTTGAAGTCCAAAACCAAATAAGATGTTCAAAACTAAATAAGATGTTATTGACAAGCCAAGTTTATTGGATCTACATGTAAAACTCAATGTCAATTACTATTCATTGCAAATCAAATCAATAATTTGATGAAATCATTGGTTGTTACTATTTGAATGTATAACAACCTTGCAACAAAGTATGACATAACACAATGTAAATCAAATTCATAACATCCTTGCAACAAAGTCTGACATAGCACATTGTAATCAAATGTCATAATATCCTTACAAGACCTAACATAACACAATGCAAATAAAATGTTATAACATCCTTACAAAACCAGATATAACACAATGCCCATTCAAATTTCATAACATCCTTGCAAAACTTGACAACACAATGTCAATCAACATTCTGACATAGCACAAAACCTGAAATGTATAAAAGTGTGACTCAACACAAAGTTTGATAGACATCTAATACCATTTAATACCAAACCAACCTGAAGCATTCAATACCATACCAATAAGTTTGACATATCATACCAATAAGTGTATCATTAACATATCATACCAATAAGTTTGACATACCACAACAGGTCTATCTTACAATCCATCAAACAACAAAAAGTAGTCTAAAAAAGTGAGTCTGTCATAAACAAACAAAATGTGATCACATACAACATATCTTCAAAAAAAAAAAAAAGTCTTCCACTAACATATATGTTTGGTCCTCTTGGCCCATATGTTTTTTGTTGCAAGTGGGATGTTAACAAGGAAGTAACATGTTGTATATTTCCTTGTTTTGGTAAAATGGAATCAGTTAACATAGGCATCTTCCCTATGAGGACAATAGTGATATTAATATGTTGCATATTCCTTGTTTTTGTTAAAAATGAATCAATTATCAACCTTGTGTTTCAACCACAAAAATGAACATGGATGAAGTGGTCCTTGAGTTCAACTGTTTCAACCTTTTGTGTAAATGACTTTAGAAGTTTGAAGATTTGGATAAAACTCATTTCAAAAGTAAACTCTACCATCTTGACATGCTTCTTGTAAAACATCAATCTAAAGATGACAACAACTCCATCTAGTGTGATCTTATCCCTCTTATCCCCATTATTTTCTAAAGGATGAAAACCCTTGATGCAATCGATTTTCGCTCCCTGCTTTGAACATGTTCCTGCTGACCTACACAAGTAATGCACGTGAGCCACAGACCTCCGTAGGGTGGCCGATGGCACTACGATGCTAAAGTCAAACAGGGATCTGAGGAAGGCGTAATGTTGTAACATGGATTTTGTAGCGCACCTTAGCTTACCAACCTCATGTCTTATTTATAGTGCAAAAATTCCTGGTTTAATCAGGCCATCGTAGGCGTAGTTTAGGGAGGAGATCTTCGTGGATATCCATCTCTTATTAAGAGTCGTGTTGTAGAAGGGAAGTTCCCTATTAGCTCTGCACTCCTAGATACGCGGGAGATAGTTCCCAATCTAAGAGCCATCCGTAGAAGAGAGTTTCCCTGTGTGGAAGATATTCTGGTGTTTGCTTCCTAGTTGGAAGCAAAGAGCAGTTGTAGTTGCCCGTTCGAAGTTGATCCTCGAGATACTTGCCTGAAGAGGAATTAGGCATGCTGTGAGAGTCCTGGTCCGCTTGGCAGACTGAAGTTGAGCGGGCTTGATCCGCTTGAGCTGGATCTGTGTTGGGCCGATGCTTGAGCCCGTAATTCCTCGAGATCATCATGACTCGTGTTTGGCTCAGGAGTGTGACCATTTTTATGTATCATCAGCTACTCCCCCCTGAGTTAGTGAGTCGTCACATCGGTTCGCTAAGTCGTTTCTTGAAAATATGTGGCACTCATGATGATTGAGTCTGAATCGTTGATTGAGCCGTACGCTGCATTAATTGAGCATGCGTTGGTTCGGCGAAAAAAGAGGCGGGAACTTGTTCTCTGTATAGGTCATCCACAGTGTTGATGCTGACCATTCTGCTTCACTTGCTTTTGAAGATATTGTTCTGAAAGGTTCATTCATCTTCTTCATGGCTCGAGAAAACCTTCTTGATGAAGCTATTCTGGCCAAGGGCCTACTTCTTGGCTCCTGCAGATTCGAAGTATTTTTGGTGCAAAGGACGTTCGCTTGAGCGATAGTTCAGGCTTCTTTGTAAGTTCAACTCCTTTCCTTTGACTTTGATGTGCTTGATAGCAGGCTGAATGATCATTGCTTGTGTTCTTTTGCAGGAAGGCTTCCCACTGATCCTCTTACCTTAGAGGAGCAAACCACCATGGAGACATTCCGTGTCATGACAAAAAGGGAGGCGTAGTGGGCTGTGGGACAACTGGCTCATCGCCCCCACTCTGTATCGAGAGTCGTGCATTAAGCTGGAAGAAATGGCCCCTTCCAGAAAGAGGAAGGCTGCTAGGGCCAAGACTCTCGTTATGTCTGATGTGGAGGATCCATCTGAGACGATTGCTTCATTTGTGAGGAAGAAGCCTCGCGTTAGAGCCGCCCCATCTTTGGCACGACCTGCTTCGTTGAGAATGGAGCGCGAGTCTGCTAGGCCTGTTGAGGTGGAGACTAATGTGCTTGGCTTGGAGAAAGATTATTTGCGTTTGGCCGGAGTTGCTGATGGGTCTAATCTTAGTGATGCGCAGGTTGAGGCCCTGAATGACAGTCTGGTACGGGTCGCAACGACGGCTTCTGCTGGTGCTGATTCATGTTGGGCCACTCCGGTAGAGGGTTTCGTATCTGATTCGCCTGAGGTGGTGGAATCTGATCACCCCACCGTTGACTCACCTGAAAGTGGTCGTGGTACTGGCCATGTTTCATGTAGTCCGCATTGTTTACCGTCCCGTTCTAGGCCATATCTAGAACTATTGGAAGGTCCTTTGGATACTTTGGTCCCTCGTCTTCCTCCGGATCCTCTTGGGTCGTCTCGCAATAAAGGGTCGGCCGTTCTTGTCAAAGGAAAAGCCACAGAGGAGAGTCTGAGGATGGTGGCAACCATGAAGGGCGATGCGGGAATAGTTCCTGATCAGGGGAAGCTTCATCCTGATGCACAAATAAGTTTGTTCGCACTAGACTTGGTAAAGATGAACTCACATGTCTGGCACCAAGAGGTGGATGTTGAGCATGCTTCGAGGAAACATATAAGCAAGTGTCACAGTTGGCTGATGGACCACGCTCCAAAACCCGAGGAGGATACGCTGGAAGAACACGTGGACAAGGGTTTGAAGTTTCTTATGCTTGGTACGTTTCATATGTGCCACGCGGCCGTTGCTGAAACGGTAGTAGAGGCGGCTCGTGAGAGAGTATATACCTTGAAGCATGTCTTCTTGCACATGCAAATGCTGTATTCTGATGCGCTCCATGAAATTGAGAGGTTTAAGAAGCAAGCAGAAGAGATGCAGTCGGATCAATCAACTGTAGCCGCTAAGGCTCAGAGGTCTGGCCTGGAGCGTAATCTGACCGAAGCAATGTCCGAGAGGGATGGGCTTAAGCAGGAGTTGAGTCGGCTTCGCTTAGAGGTCGAGGTTGCGTAGGAAGTTGTGGCTAAAGCGCATTCTGAGCTGCAGTCTCTTACTGAGGAGAGTGTTTCAAAGGGAGCTGATTGGGCTGCTGAGAAGCAACAGTTGGAATCTGAAGTGTAGTTTTATGCTCGAGAAGCGAGGAAAGCCGAGGACCAACTCGAGCTGGGATGGCATGAACTCAGTGTTGTGAAGAGCAATCTGGCCACAGAGCAGTCTCAGGTCGATGTGTTAACTGGCAAGTTGGAGCTACTGGAACGTGACCTTATTGATGCAAAGGAGTGATAGTAAGAGCTTTTCCAGGAACAAGGCAAATGTAAGTTCCGCTGGGTGGTTCATGGCCGGCTAGAGTTGTTGGCGCTGATGAAGGAAGAGCATCCAGAGTGGTATCTTAGTCGTTACAAGAATATGTCATATGTGGACTTGTCTGTTACCTCTGAGTCGTCGGGCGAGGAGAACAGTTTGATCCCTAACGTCCAGGTTGAAGCAAGAATAGATGCAACTTCTACCCCCGTTCCTCCTAGGCGTAGCTATTTCGTTTCTGTACCTTCTCCTGATTAGGAGCAAACTTTGTGTGCTTGTACACTTTTATCTTGACCATTAATGAAAACAATATTCTTTGTTTCATACTTGGGGTCTATATTACATGTTTTTCGTTTTGCCTTGTCGTCTTACTTTGGCATAGGCTGGCTGAATCAATAGGACGTTGTCTGGTCTATCTGCGGCAGAGAGCTTGACCACTTTGTATTGTGAATGACTCGGGGTCATTGTTGCATAGTTATGTCCGATAGTGGGCATGTTGAGAATAGGGGTGGGCACGGTCCGGATCGGTTCCAAATTTGGAGGAACCTAACTCGAACCGTTTAAAATTAACGGATCCGGTCCGGTCCGGATCCCCTCATTTTGAACGTTGGAACCGAACCTAACTCGAACCGTTTGGAACGGTCTGGTTCCTACGGTTCCAAACGGTTCGCAAAGAATACAAACATCCAGAATTTCAATTGACATAAAAATCTAGAATTTCAATTTCAATTGTCTCCGTTTGGAACTCAATTGACAATAACACATGCACAAAGAATACAAACATCCAGAATTTCACTCTTGAAAAGCAAACTGTCATGCAAATGTCTAATTATGTTTGAAACTATCAAATTTCGTGCAGATCCAATGATAAATTTGGCATAAAAAACCCAAACTGAAGTGAAATTAGAGATACCCAAACCTAAAATTTCAATGTATTGATAGCTCAAATTAGTGAAGGGAAAGAAAGAAAAAAGTTTAAGCAAAATTAACCTTAAAGAAATCAAACTATCGTGCAAATCACTATCTTTTATATTTGCTTTAATTTTATCGAATTTCACACAAACCCCATCAAGAACCCAAAATTTAAGCAAAATTAGAGATGCCCAAATCTACAATTTCATGCACAGATTGCTAAAATCACTGAAAGGGTGCAACACGAAGATAGTAACATACCTCTTGATGGGGTAAAGCGTAAGGAATGAAAGTGAAAGGAGAGACATGGCTGTAGGGGTTGAGATGGGGATTTCTACACAGCTTTGCATAGGCTTTGGGGTACCCAAGGCCCTCGTCTATCACCATCTCTACTTCTCTAAACATCAATCTGGTCCCCATGCTTATCGATCTCTTATGTTTCACAAGAGGAAACTATTGAGGAGGATATTTGGCGGCCGTTAGTGGAGGATGCGAGAGGGGGAGGCGGCCTGCGGTGCGGGGGAGGCGGCCTGCGGGTGCTCATTGCTCACTTCTCTTCTCCTCTAAAGACTTGAAGAGTAAAGGAGCTTTGCTAGGGTAGGGGTCGAAAGAGTAAAGGAGTAGGAGCTTTGTTAGACAGTTAAAGGTTAGTTAGGGTTAGACTCTTAGTTGAGTTACTTAGTTCCATATTTATGTTTTTACAACTAATCTGATTTGAAACGGGTCCAACCCGGACCGTTTTGTTTTTAAAATTAGGAACCGAGACCGGACCGTTTTATAACGGACCTGGACCGATCCGAACCGTATCTAAAAACTCATCATTAAAATCCGGACCATTTAGAGCAAAACGGTCTGGTTCGAGTTGAACCCGCGGATTGTCGACCCGTTTGCCCAACCCTAGTTGAGAATAGTTTAACTAGGGGTTGAGCCACCTGAGTTGTGTCCTGTCCCATAGATAAGTTGTTTGAGTTTTTTTTTTGTCTTACTGGTCGACTGTAACTATTACCGCGAGCAAGCCGTGGTGGCCGAAAGTACGTGTCAGAGCATTCACACCGAGTTAGGCGCCGTAAGCTCGGGTTGGCACCCTAATTAGCTTTCAACTGGGCATATGTTGTACTATCCTTGTATCAGCACGAATGGCATCTTTCTAGTGTTAAAATGCCAATCAGTTTGAGCTTGAAGGTGCTGACTCAGCTAAGCTCATATTTGCGTCCGCTGTCCTGGGGGAGAGCAGAGGTTGTGTGGAGAGTTGTTTGAGATTCCCACATTCTGAATCATTTATGACATAGTAGAGCGGTTGATAGATTTGGGGAGTAAAGGTTTGGCAACCAGGCTGAAGAGCAGTGGTCCTGTGGCAAGCCATCAGAATCAGTTCGGGACTGACTAGGTTCCCACCTTCCGAATCGTGTATGACCAAGCAAAGTGGGCTATGGATTCGGGGAGTAAAAGTTTGTCGACCAGGCTGAAGAGCATTGGTCTCATGGCAAGCAGTCGTGACCCGCGCGAAGCGGATTAGGCTTTGGGGACCAGAAGCCATCGTCATCAGCCGCGAACTGACTAAGCTTACCTGGCTAATTCGGCGATCACCGTTTCCATTGAGAGCAATGATCCCTTGGCGAGTTGTCATCATTAGCGGACAAGCACTGACTAGACTCCCACTTTCTCAGCCGTCGTGACCCGTGCGGAGCGGATTAGGCTTTGGGCACCAGAAGCCGTCATCATCAGCCACGAACTGACTAAGCTTACATGGCTAATTTTACGATCATCGTCTGCATTGAGAGCAATGATCCCTTGGCGAGTCATCATCATCAGCGGACAAGCGCTGACTAGACTCCCACTTCCTCAGCCGTCGAGACCCGCGCGGAGCAAATTAGGCTTTGGGCACCATAAGCCGTCGTCATCAGTCACAAACTAACTAAGCTTACCTGGCTAATTCGGTGATCATCGTCTACATTGAGAGCAATGATCCCTTGGCGAGTCGTCGTCATCAACGGACAAGCATTGACTAGACTCCCACTTCCTTAACCGTCAATGCCTGCGCTAAGCGAACTAAGCATCGGGATGAACTTGAAGCTATCGTCATCAGTTTCGACTGACTAAGCTTGTCTGGTTTGAATAGAGGTTCCACCTGCTAGGAGGCATGCCAACCTACTCCCTCCGCACGTTGTATGGAGTAGATGAAATTATCTTAAATCTGCTGGTGATCTAAAGGTATAAATCGTATGTCAGGGTTGATTAAGATCTCTAGTGTTCATGCCAAGCACGTGACAGAGTGTTGTTTGAATGATAGGCTGAGCCCATGGGCCGACAGAGGAAGGGCTAGGGTTTACCTGCATGGTGCGTTGCATGTACGGTGTAGACTACGCAGTGACACGCGTGCGACGTAGGCTGCGTGATGGTTGAGTATCAATTTCTCCCCCTCAATTGATTGACGTCGTCTTTGCAATTTCCTTGGGATCCGTCGTCTTTCAGTTTCCCATACAGTATTCAATGCTTGGCAGTTAATGCTTGAGTGCCCACTTGGTGAACCATCATGTCTATATAATGGTGTTTTCCAATCATTGTAGGCACTATTTTTCGTAGCGCTTATCTGATGTAATGTTCTTGCTTGAAGAAGATGCTTTGGGTTTTCCAAAGGCTGAAGTTGATTCACCATCTTTGAATGTTCTGACATTTGCACCGATCAGGCATAGAGATAGCTATTGTTATGCATGGTCACTTGATATGGGTGGGCACGTAGTTGATCCGCTGATGTCTCATAATTTCTTTTCATATTTCGGAGTAGTATGGATTTCCTACCAAGGGGGATGCCTTGGTGTTACACCGCACCACTTTTGCCTTCGTGTGCTCGAATCCCGCTGCTAACCACTAACTGATCGAAGTGTTAGTCGACGTGCGATGTCTCTTGAGGAAATCAGCAACCCGTTGCAAGGTCTACAATGCTGTAAGGAGAGTGTATCCTTGGAGTGATGTGACAGAGCAATCTGATGGCTCAGTACTTTTAATCCTCTCTCACACTTTGTTGTTGTCTTCGGAAGGGGTCGAGCTCTCCCATTTTCTTACCTTTGCTGTCACTTGCAGATTGCTCACATCGGAGTGTTTGCAAGTCTTCGGTGGACGTTGTCCATAACAGATTCACACTGTATTCAAACGTTTATAGTGCTCAGTCTTTGTATCCGCCTTAGGGCACTCGCAATATGTAGTCTTTTGTATCTGCCTCGAGGTGCTTGTTGTTACATCTTTCCGATAATCAATAAAGTTTGTTTTTCGTAATTCATCATTTATTTCTTAAATGATTGCGAATCACATAAGCTTTTTTTTATAAACTAAAACTCAATATTGACTATGGAAAGGGAAACAAACAACTTAAAGCAAACTAATTGTTGACGGAGAGAATTTGGTCCTGACCTTGAAGTGAATTCGGGTTGCTCTCGTGAATCATTTAGCGGACTATCAAGGCGTTATATAGCTCACTGAAAAGTAAACCTTGCAGAGGGGCGGATCTCCGCATCGACGGAATGTCAGGGGGATGTGTTCCCGCCTTTCCATGGCCTTTACGACTCGCTGGGTGGAAGAGCTAATTGCTCATGTACTGCTTGAAAATGATGTCTCTACCGTCTTTTTGCCTTGCACTGGTTCAGGTTGCTCAGCATGATGAAGATGAATCTGGGAGCACTCTATCTTTTTTAGTGCGGCGTAGTGGCAGCCTCGTGCCATAGGTTGGTCTTCACATATGGTACCTTCAGAGGGCTTCCTGTCGCCTTCGATTTTCTTTTAGCGGTCTTTGACTCCTCCAGGGTGATATGTCTCTGGACGCTTTTGAAGAGCTCTGCCATGTCAAGAGTTGGCTCCAAGGTAAGGTCCTCGACAAGCTTTCTCTCTTTGAGGCCTGCAGTGAACGCCGTCACAGTTGTATCATCACTGCACCCGTCGATGAGGGTCAACTCGTTGTTGAAGCGTGGGACGTACTCTCGAGGCGTCTCACCGGACCTCTGCCTTAGAGAGAGTATGTAGTGCGGGCCTTTTCAGAAACGTTGGCTTCCAACAAAGCGTGTCAAGAATTCATTCGCCAATGTTTTGAAGGAGTCGATTGACTTTGGTGGAAGGCTATGAAACCACGTCAATGCAGAACCTTTAAGACTGGTGGAAAAAGTTCTGCACATGACAGATTCAGATCCTTCCTTGAGCGCCATTACGTGTTGGTAATGGCGTAGATGATCAAAAGGATTGGTGGTTTCGTCATAGGAATCAAGCTTCGAGGGAGTGAACTTTCTAGGAAGTACTTCACTCATGATCCGCTCCACAAAGGGTGGGATGGAAAGGCAATATAGTACGTCCAGATCGTGCGCTCCTCTGCGGAGAGGGTTCCCAGGACCGAGCTTTTCTGTCCTGGCGGTTGGATCAGCGTTTGCCGCACAACCTCCCTTAGTCTAATAGGAACCGACGGGGGCTTGGCTCTCATGTTCTTGCTCCCTATCATCCACTGGAGGTTGAGGTCCATGCTGTTCTTAGTCTCCATCAGAAGCAAGTGGATTATGTCGTGTGAATGTCTCCACCGCCTTGATAACCTACTGCATTTGGGATGCCAACACCTCAAATATGGGGTCTGTCGTTGCGGCCGTTGGTGCAGGGGCTTGAGTAGGCTGCCCATGCATGGTAGGAACTGGTACAGGGACAACCGAAGCGTTGGACGTGTCCTCTGGTCCGTTGTTGCGTGACTTGGTGGTCACTATCTCTCTAGGATTTGGTAGGAGATGACGCTTAGTGTAAAATTAAGAACTATGTCGTCCCCACAGACGGCGACAAACTGATGCATTCAATTTTTGCTCCCTATTTTGAACTTATTCCTGTTGACCTGCACACGTGATCCACAAACCACTGTGGGGTGGCCGATGGCACCCCGATGCTAAAGTTAGACAGGGATCTGAGGAAAGCGTAATGTTGTAACTGGGATTTTGTTGCATACCTTAGCTTACCAACCTCATGTCTTATTTATAGTGCAAGGAGTTCTAGTTTAACTAGGCCATCGTAGGTGTAGTTTAAGGAAGAGATCTTTGTGGAGATCCCTTTCTAATTAAGAGTCATGTTGTAGAAGGGAAGTTCCCTGTTAGCTTTTCACTCCCAGATACACAGGAGATAGTTCTCAATCCAAGAGCCATCCGTGAAAGGGATTTTTCGTGTATGGAAGACACTCTGGTGTTTGCTTCCTAGTTGGAAGCAAATAACAGCTGTAGTTGCCCGTCTGAAGCTGATCCTCGAGATATTTGCCTGAAGATGACTTATGGGTATCGTGGATAGCTGTGAGACGTGTGGGCCTAGCATGTTGTAAGAGTCCATGTCTGCTTGGCGGACTGAAGTTGAGTGGGCTTGATCTGCTTGGGCTGGATCTGTGTTGGGCTGATGCTTGAGCCCTTAATTCCTCGAGATCATCATGACACATGTTCGGTTCAGGAGTTTGACCATTTTTATGTATCATCAACCACTAATGAAGTTTTTGTTAACAGAATCATTAGATGTTGACACACAATTAATTCATGTACATTACTTGCAAAAGTTTCATACATATAACTATGTCAGACTTTGTTGCAAGGTTGTTATGCATTTAAATAGTAACAACGAATGATTTCATCCAATTATTTGATTTGATCTACAGTGAACAATAATTGACATTGTATTTTACATGTAGATCCAATGAACTTGGCTTGTCAAGAACATCCTATTTGATTTTTGGACTTCAAAACGTTGCATACTCCTTCAAAATCTTACATACTTAAAACTTCATCATCATTTGTTTGATTGTGCGGATGAAAATGCAAGCATGAGATTTGCAAGGATAGCAAAAAATTTTATTACACTTTCCCCTATATAATAAATATTGGCAGTAACTTAATCCATATAATAAATTTAAATTTAAGAGTACCTTCTTTACCCTTAAACAGAACAGACATGCGAGAGGTTGAAGCTGACCTGCAACTCTAAATAAATGTCCACAAAAATGATGAAATGAAAACCACTGCCTTGACTTACCTTTATGACAGTGTTCTAAACAGAAATCTATGGATGAAATAAATCAGATCTAAGGATTTGTGTGATTTTATATAATGAACCCTAACTCAAAGCTTGGGTTTGCTCAAGCTTTCCCATTTCAAATACCTTAGTGAAATAACATGTGAGGAACTCGAATTTCATGGGAAACTTTGAATTTGATTATATTTGCTCAAATCAACCATTTTTTCTTCTTCCCTATCGACTATTCTAATTGCTATTGGAAAGTTTGAATCTCAACTCTTAGATTAGGACATCTTAGGTGCATTTTGCGAATTTTGAACTTTGACTCTTTGCCTTCAAATCATTTAAGGGCATTTTTGTCTTTAAAATGTAGTCATTTGTTGCCTTGATTAAGGGTGGGCAAATGGGTCAAGGAGCCGCGGATCAAAATCGAACCAGACCATTTTGCTCCAAACGGTTTAGTTTTTATTTTTTAAATTAAGAAACGGTTCGGTTAGCAATCGTTCTAGAATGGTTTGGTTCTGGTTCCTAAATTATAATTTCAAACGGTTCGGCTCCGATCTGTTATATACCTTCTTACACGTGCCTTAATATGATTGGCCCTAACACCCTCAAATCCCATCATCTCCACGTACAACTGCATGACACACCCAGCCACCACAATCTGATTTCTAACCCTAAGTAACTCCACGCACAATCTGATTTCTCCCACAGATCTCATTCTCTCACTCTCGTCTCAGAACTGCCAGCAACATATGCTTCACCTGCATCGTAAACTTCAAAGAAGTCGTGTTCTTCGGCCCTTGAACGAACCCAGGCACCATCGAGGAACCCAAGTCTATATTACTCTTCCCATAATTCATCTTGATCTTGTTATTTAGATTGATGGCTTGAACGCTCACTACCGTCTTGCAATCCAGATAAGTCACGATCCCACAACCGCAATCCCCAACCCTCCTCACTCCTCATAAAGCTTTCAACAAACCCACACTTTACAGAAAGTTTTGCATAAATCTATCTTGGTGAGATTCAATTGATTGTGTTCTTTGGAGATATGTTACTTTGATTCCATACTTTTCAGTGGCTAGGGCTTTATGCTTTCAATGTAATATGAGTTGTGACAGGTATATTTGAATTTGTAGTTTGGATTTGGATTCGGATACAATTGTCTTGTTTGATTTCTTGGATTTAGATGTTATAAGTTTGCTGGATTTAGCATTTTAGTGTTATAAGTTTGCAGCTACTATGCTTCATATGTTTGGATTGGCATTGTGATTGTCATTGATATGATATGCTTACAGCCACAGGTTTGCAGGTTGCAGTAGCTTCCAGGTTTGTGAAACTTAACTTGCAAGGTTTGTAGATTTTGCATGCTAACATTTCTTCATTTATCTTGTTGTGCATTTGCAATTCTGTTATGAAATATTCATGGTGTTGAGTCAGTTGACAATGTCTTGCCTGCCAATTCATGTCAAGCTCTCTATGGTGAGTGGTCATATTGATAGGTAGTTTGTTGCAATTATGTATAAACTATGTACACATAGTGCTCAACAGTTCAAAATAGTCTATGAATGAAAAAAGGAAAAAGATTGTTCTTTAGCTACAAGTAAACATCTTTCGGTTGACTGATCTGGCAGCGAAACTGACATCTTTTGATGAAAGATTAAGAAAAGGTAAGACATATCGAGCGCCAATTTTGTTATAAGTTCAGCTTCTTTTAACTTTGCATGTTTCATCTGTCTATACAACATCTAATGCTTACTTTTATTTCAAAAAATGAATGGGGTTTGTGCTAGAAAAAGCTAGGTTGAATTGTACATCTCAACACCCATTTCCAACATGGATAGATTCTGAAATGTTTAATTTAATTTTTTTTCGGTAGGTGAACAAGTGCTGATGGAACTCAGAATGGAAAAGGAGGAAAAGGAAAAAGCTTACAGGGATGAGTGTTCCAAGATGTCCAATCTTATAACATAAAAAGGTGATTTTGTTTTTATGTGTATGTTGTATGCGTGTGTTTTTAGTAATCTGAATATTTACTAGCGTTGGCATTTCTTGAAGTGTTGATGATTATTTCCAAATTTCTCATTTTGTTCAGTTTTCGTTAGATGTAAACTTGAAAGGTTTATTAGATTTGATCTTTCCGCTCATTGAAGGTTGATTAGTTCGATAAAAGAAAGAAAAAACCCTCTAGTAAAATAGTTGTATTCATTTGTTGGTGTGTAGACTCCTTGATCCAAAAATTAGAAGGAGCTCTTGCAGTAGAAAAGTCACGCTTGGAGAGTTTCAATAGTCAATTCTCATCTTCAAGGGATGCAACTTGAGACGACCCTAAAGGAAGATTTATGCAAATGCTTGAGAATTGCACAGGAGAATCTGGAGAAAGAAAAAACGGCTCTTCAACTTAGCAACAGCGGTTATGCTAAAAGTTCACTCGCATCCACTGAAGATAAAAAAGTCCTAGAAGATTTGGTTAATTGGTTGGTGCAAAAGTTAGTTGAACTAGATAATCAAGCTTTGGCATTTTCACGCGAAATTGTCCAGCTGCACTCTGCATCTGATAGCTGGTACAAGTTGGCCCAAGAGAAAGAATTGACTGCTAAACATGCTCAGTGCAAGTATGATAGAATCCATGATCAATTCCTTCATGTTACATAGAAAATAATGGACTCCAATCCGAAAATGAAGTGCTAAACCAAGAGGTATCCAAGTTGCAGAAAGTCCAGGAACTTGTGATGGTGCAACACGCTGAGGAGTGCCGCTTAACAGAAGAGAGAGTTGGAAAGTTGGAGTCTGAAGCAGAGACTCTTGTTTCAGAGAAGGCTCAACTAGAAATGCAGTTTCAGGTTCTGATGCTTTCTGTTTAGCCACTGTCGTGAGTTGTTCGCACTTCAACACTTCTTGTATGCACTGCCTCCAATGTCATACGTCGGTTGTGCTATTACCTGCAATGTTATTTAACAATAACTTCACAGTTCAAAACAAAAACTATGTATATTTTTTTATTTCTACAAACAGATCCAAGTTGTTAGCTCGATCTGAATATGACAAGTGAACTTGTACAAACAGATCCAAGTTGTTAGCTCGATCTAAATATGACAAGTGAACTTGCACAAAATTTTCAGATATAAACCCCTATTCAGTTTAGATCTTGCTTAAACAAAGGTTGTGTTGTGAAAGCATTAGTATTAAATTTGAGATATATAATACAGGAACCGTTTGGAATCGAACCGTTGTAAACAGTTCGAGTTAGGTTCGGTTCCAACGTTCAAAATGAAGGAACCGATCCAGACCAGAACCGATAAAATTCAACCGGTTCGAGTTAGGTTCCTCAAAATTTGGATCCAAACCGTGCCCACCCTTAGCCTTGACTATCAAGGTATGTTGACTGCTAATCTTGGAGGCAAAGTACAATACCAATTTATTCTAGGAGTGACCATGAATTAGCTATTTATTATAAAGAGGAAAGTGTAAATGGCCCTTAGATCCCTAAAATTAAATTATTCTTGAGAATGGGAGGGAGGGATATGGTCATTGGTTGTTCAATTGATTGGAAAGATGAATGAGGAGTGTTTGTGGTGGAGCGTGGTGGTGGAAACCGGAGAAATTGCTCATAGAATAAGATACATGTTTTTCTTAATAATTTGTACTATTAGTTTTTGCTTTTAAAATCTCTAGCTTTTTTGTATTAATTTGGCTCTCATCGAGATTCCACTTTTTTTTATAGCTACAATTTTGATTTTTATTTGGGGCTATGTTGTCCCTAAACAAATAAACAGTCAACTGATGAAGGACTGTTAGCTTTGGGGTTGACGCTAATTGTAGAAATCAAAGTGCGATATTTAATTACCTATTTACTAGTGGTGAGTTCCCGCTACACGTGAATACACTTTTTTTTATGATTAATAACATGTGAAATTTATTGTCATTCAACGATTTTGGTTTGAATTTATTCTCATCGAGCAAGTTGTTGATTGACACAAAAAAAATGAATTAGAAGCATTTTTTTAATATCAGATAAATATTACTACCTTAAGATAGACATCATAATAAGTTTTCAAAAATTATATAAATTATGCTATTTTTTGTCGTCACTCGTCAATACATGGGCAATGCACATGCTGCATATTGTCAACCAACGCTACAATTATGTTTTTCTTAGGTTATAATATAACTTAAAAAAATCATTATGTAAGGGCTTTTTCTAATGTATTGTGTTTGAGAGAGCTTGATTTTGATTATAAAAAAGTATGAACGTGAGGGGTAAAATGGTAAGAAAATAAAAGTATCAAAATATTACACTCGCACTGTTGTATGAGTTTGTTTATAATTTTTAAATAGTTGAGGGTCTTCAAATCAATTATGTTGAGGGTGAGGTATAATTAGTTAACTTTTGAGAGGGTCTTGTGTAAAATCATAAAATTAGGAAAGGAAAAATTGGAAAGTAGAAATGTCCATTTAAGACATTAGCATCCATCAACACTTGATCACTGCACCAAATTAGGTATTTTGAGACGTTCAAACTGTTCCACACGAGAACATGAATGGATGAATTTTATGACAAAAAAGTGATGTCATTTTTTGCGCAAGGTACATAATAAACGTTTCGGTTTGAGGATAGAGACGGCTGCAGAATATATTGAAACGTGCCGCAAGTAAAAACTGATACTTTTGTGTCACTGCGTGCAGTGGAAACACATTTGTTGTGTTCAAAATTTATTATTAATCAAGAAAAAATGTTCATGTCATCTTAAATCTCCAAAGTTCTAGATTCTATTTGGTAATCTGATATAAAAGAAATCGAATAAAAGTTGGCATTTGAATCAACATTAGAATAACAACTCATGAATGAAAGAAAATCATTAGTAAATTACAAGAGTGGTGATTAAACAATTCGCAACAGGAAGAAAATCAAATGTAAGCTATAAAAATAGCCACAAATACTGTAAATACAAAGAAAACTACTTACACAAAAATGCCTATGTAGATTTACATTCGTTTATTTTTAAGTCTTCCTTGTTCTTACAAAAGAACCACAAACTTTTATATAACACCTGCCATTGTCTTAAGGAAAGCTTTCCTCTACTAATTACTTGAACTTAAAGAAGACACTTGAGCGAAGTTTTCCATCCAAACATGACATCTACATAAATTTTGTACTAATCTTTTTTTTTTATTTATCATCTTATTTACTACAAGAAAAACAAAAATGTTAATTTCAATCATCTCAGCAACTTTGAAATTTCAAAACAAGAAAATTTACAATAACAATGCAATATGCGACAATAGAAAAAAAAATGAAACATGAAAAATAAATTAAATCAAACCTTAACTGCATTTCTTCCCCTCATTTTGAGACATTAATAGCCAAACCCCAATTAACAACAACTCCACCTTTATCTTCATCAAATTCATACAATAAACCATTAAATATTATTCTCAGCAAATTTCACAAATATTTTTTTTATACGAACAAATGTCTATTTTCATTTTTACTATCAACAAATAAATCATAAAAGTCATTCATTCTCAACTTTGTTGAAGTGTTCCTATCAAAAATTTATGATGAGCAAAATAAAAACCATGAATTTGAGATCAAATATATTATACTCTAATAAAAAACGCAATCCAATGTATGCCGACCAATTGATCAAACCAACAAGATAACCAATCACAAATTTCTCCTTGTAGATTGGGGACAAAACTTTCCAAATTTCAAAAGAATCCATCTATAATCATCAATATCCATTGATCACAACATAATATTCAATTTAGATGACTACTAAAATCATATTGTTAAGATTGATTGTCAGCATCTACAAGAAGATCATACAAATGAAAAAATAAAAAACTTTAATAGGACATACAATAAAGAAAAAAGATTTGCAAAATAAGCTTAAACTTTACTTTCATCTCTCGAATTCATCCTCAGTTATTGTGTCAATGAGAAAATAACATATTGAAGAACATCAATTAAGATGTCCTTTATTGTTATTTTCTAATCATTTTATTCGAATTCATCATTTGCATTCTTTATCTTCTCAATTTGTACTACAACCAGAAATTGAATGCAAGAGTATATTTTAGTAATAATAATTTAACACTATTTCAAAAAACAATTCAACAAAACTTAAGGTATTGCAGATGCAACTTGCCCGACTTATACCGCAATAATTGGTGAATTTATTTTTTCATATTTCTACAATGAAAATACATGTTTAAAAAAAGATCTTGTATACAGGAAACAATTTAGAAATATTATCACATTCATTAAAAATAGATATGTGATATTTATTATCAAAATTATGAGACATATTATTCTGATTCCAAGTGCATTAACATTCACCACACTATTTTGTTTATTAATCATTTTACCCAGACCTTTAACCACTATGATATCAAGGAATTACCTTTGTAAATAATGGAGACAACATGAACATAGATGGGAAGACAAATTTGAGGTTTACAATAATTCATGTTAATCATCACCCATTGTTATTATGTAACATGTTACGTAAAAGTTGTTTCAATATGGAAATAGATAAAAATGGTAATCATCCATGCAATTAACAAAGTTGTGACAAATATAATTTGTGATAAAATGAATAAATCATCCAACAAATAATTGCAACCGAATAACATTATAACTTCATATTTCAAGCACTTTCATTGCTTTCAAATGCAAAACAATGTTTCATTGCTCTCAAATTTTACCAATTTGAGACATATGATTTCATTGATTTATAATGATTTTTTTGTTGATGGAAGCTGCAAGAGTCACAATACAAATGGTTGCATGAATATTGATCGCTTACTTATTAGATATGTGAAAAGTTACAAATTATCTTGCAACTATCTTTTTTTTATTTCCAATATAGTTTAACTTAAAAAATCATCTACAAGTAAAAAGTTCTAGTTATCCAGTGGTTAGAAAGATATTAACAAACATGATTCTAAAATATGAAAATTGTATTTTATTTTTTATTTTTAGGGATGATCAATAAACAATTTGGGGTGGCAACTCACAAAAGAATTTTATTCAACTTATTTTTTTGAAAATGACTACATTACTCAAAATAATTGGAGGTGGTGGTCTAGCACAGACCCACCAATACAATAAAAATAACTTTTGATAATAGTTACGCATATTCAATAATAGTTGAAATAATGTATGTTATCTGTAGCCACATCCAAAAGACGGAAAACGGATAAACAATATAAATAATAGTTGAAATAATACCATCGATGTGAGTTCGATTCCCTATTGGTGTTCTCTCTCTAAAGAAAAAATAAAACATAAAAGAGGTGTCTCATATGTCGTAGGTCTCACTTTGTTCTCATTGCCCTTCTGCAACAATGTCGTTCTGTCTGATTGTTTTTTTTACTATATCTCTGATTCTTCTTATTCAATTCACTAAATCTGCAAACCAAATCGATATTGAGGTTTTACTTCATTTTGTCCTTTCTCAATGTTAGGTTTTCAGAAATTTATATATCTTTCTTCTCTCGTAAAATCTTTTATTGAGGTTTCGATTAGCCTCGATTATTTTATATACCCTGTCTTGACACTCGAGAAAAGTATAAGCAAACCTCCTTAGCCCAATCCAATAACTTTTATCTTTCAAAACCTCAACCAATCTCCCACATTTTCTCTATTTGTTCATGGGTTTCAATCACTCAAATCAAAACAGGGAAAATTGTTATGTTATTAAGAGGATTCAATCAGCGAGAAAAAGTTGGAAGCCCATATTAATTTTCTGTTAGGTTTGTCGTTTTTTCATTTTTTTGTGTAATTTTTGTTAGCCTAGAAAACAAAGTCAGTTGTGATCGATTGATGCATGTTTACTCAATTTGTTCATGTTAAGTTTGCAAACTTGTTAGTTGGATGATTTCATCTAAATAACGAAGTAGTCCCAATTGCTCGCTCAATCCAGCAAGGCCCAAACAACAGCAAACCCATCATTGGCAGAATCCAGACAGTTGAGTCCGAGTTTCAATGAGCCAGTAAGCCCACACATCACGCGATCAGGCCCAATTACTCTCAAGGCCTCTAAGGCAAGTATCTGAGAGATCTACCCAAGAAAGGCAGGTCAGCGACACATTGGATCCGACCAGAAAACATATATTAGAGTATAAGTCTGGCAAGGAAACTTCCTTGCATGGACAACACTCAGAAAGGGAGACCTCTCCCGCAGATCTAGGAGCATGAGTCGTGTAGGGAAACTATCCCACATGGATAGCTCCCAATCAAGATAGGATCTCGACATCAAGATCACTTTCACTAAACTACGCCACCAAAGGCCTAGCCGAACGATGACTTATTCACTATAAAAGGGAGATAAGGTCGAGGAACTAGAGGTACGCAATATAACCCAATTCACAGTTTAAGCCTTTCCTAAGCCTTATCTAACTTAAGCATTGAAGTACCATCCGTGGGGAACAACAGAGTTCCTCAGAAAGAACAGTATTTCTACCTTTTTCCAGAGAACCAGCGAGATGGTGACAACAATGCCCCTCAACAATGGAGATGAAGCAGAAACCTCAAATGCTCAAAGCGGCAGAACATCGCTCACTCTGGTGCCGCCGCAACCACGGGAGGAACCTTTGCAGACCGACGGTAGCCACACTACGGACTCAAGGGTGAATCTACTGTCAACTCATATAATGCAGATCTTACAAATAGTAAAAACACTCAAATCCATGAAGCAGAAGTCGGATGAGACGTAACAACCGTTACAACCTTCACCGACGGTACGAGGAATGGCAAGTTCTACAACTTCCTAACTTTGGACCCTTGACAAATATGGTGGACCTAGTAAAGGAAACACATAATTACATCGTCCTAGATGAGAAACTCACCGCCAAGATAAAGGCAGAGTATGAGAAGAAGCCTTCTGTACCTAGGGACAAAGAAGAAGAGAAAAACATGGAACAATGTGATGAGGTATGCGTTCTGTACAAAGTAAACTGAGAAATCGAGCGCTCCAACCGGTCCCGAAAGGGGTTGCTCTGCAAATTACGGACCAAGTCAACTTACAAGGACCAACAGAAGCAATACTATCACTCCCAGGAACCGATTCTGCCCCTTACCTTCACGGACATGGACTTTTAAGGCGTCCGAACTCCACACAATGATGCCCTGGTGATATCAGTGTCCATAACAAATTGGGAGGTGAAAAGGTCTTTAGTGGATACTGGAAGCAGTGCAAATTTGTTGTTCCTGAACATGTTTCGCAACATGCAGTTGAAGGAAGAAAACTTAAGCCCCTCGACACATTCCCTGATCGGACTCAGCGAGGAAAAGTACTTCCTAATGGGGAAAATCAAATTAACAGTAGTTGCAGGAGAGCCACGGCTCCAAAAAATAATCCTCCAAGAGTTAGTGGTTGTCGATGCATCACTTTACACCAGCGCGTTAAGTACCCTGCCAATCAGACAGTGGGCACAATAAGAGGAAATTAGCCAGCCGCCAAAAACTACTATTACTCAGCACTGGAGTGGTTTGATTGCCGTCAACTACAGATTGGGAGCACGATTGAGGCGCCCCAAAGCTTAGATCCGTAGTTGAGATAGGACTCTCCCAACCCGGACGAGGAGGCCAATGTCATCCTGAGAGGAAGATCTAACGACGGTCAACCCGAAGAGGAGCCTGTGACCGTGTATATGGACAACCCTAGTAAGAACAGAGTTATCCAAATAGGTTCCCGCCTAAGCAAAGAATTCGTGGAACAACTGATAACACTGATGCGATAGAGCCAAGATGTCTTTGCCTAAACGATGAAGGACATGGTGGAAATAACCCCCTCCATTATCACCCATCGACTGACGGTATACCCAACATGAAAATCGGTCAGACAAAAAAAAGTGGCCCCCGAAGTGAACCATATTATACATTAATAAGTGCAGAGGCTGCTAAATGCCGACATGATCAAAGAGGCGTAGTACCCATACTAGCTGGCAAACACCGTCTTGGTGAAAAAGAAAAATGGAAAATGGAGAGTCTGCATAGATTACACCGACTTGAACAAAGTATGCCCAAATGACAGCTTTCTACTTCCCTGTATCGACCAAATTGTAGATGTCACTTTCAGACACGACTTCCTAAGTTTCATGGATGCCTACTCCGGATATAACCAGATACAGATGCACCCCAGATCAAGAGAAAACATTCTTCAAAATCGAGAGAGGGATATATTGCTATCAGGTGATTCCATTCGACCTCAAGAACGCGGGCGCTACATACCAACGACTATTGAACCGGATGTTCGTAAGACAAATTGGAAGGAATATGGATGTCTACATAGATGACACGCTGGTTAAGAGCTTCCGCAACCTAGATCACATATCCAAAATTGCCGAAGCCTTCAGCCAACTTCTTAAGTATCAGATGAAGCTCAACCTGCAGAAATGCACGTTTGGGGTCGAATCAGGCAAGTTCCTATGTTACATAGTAAATCAAAGAGGAATCGAAGCAAATCCAGGCTCTTTTCGACATGAAGACCCCGACCTTTATCAGGGAAGTTCAGAGCCTGACCGAGAGGGTGGCAGCACTTAACAGGTTTATTTCCAACTCGTCAGACAAATGCCTCCCTTTTTTCAAGATACTTAGAGGAAGCAAGACCTTCAGCTGGGACGAAGAGTGTGCAGGCCTTCCAAAACCTAAAGTCATATATGGGAAGTATCGAGCTACTCTCAAAGCCAACCCCAAGAGAGACACTTTATTTATATCTAGCTGTCTCGGATCAAACCGTCAGTTCAGCTCTTGTGCGTAATGATGACGGGGTACAAAGACCGATATACTAAACTTTCGTGGAAGCCAAAACAAACTATCCTGATCTTGAGAAGCTAGCTTTGGCATTAGTCATATCTTCCAGGAAGCTAAGGCCCTACTTTCAAGTCCATTCTATTACAGTTCTGACCAAACACCCATTTCACACGATGATGCACAAACCGAAATGATTTGGCAGAATGGTTAAATGATTGGTGGAACTGGGACAGTTTGACACCAACTACGCGCCCAGAACGACCATAAAGGCCCAAGCATTAGCATACTTCATCGTTGAGTTTACTGGTAGTAAAAAAAAGGAGCCAAACCGCTCAGAGCATAGCAGAGACTAGACGAGCCAGGCTGGATCCTATACTGCGATGGGTCAGCCACGCAGAAAGGAAGCGTTGCTAGTGTCACGCTCCACTCTCCAAGCGGTTTCGTCTTGGAAAAAGCGGTCAGATTTGGTTTCCCAACCTGTTCGACATGAAGCTTGCAAAAGGAATCGAGGTAATTGTGCAAACCGCTTATAGTGACTCGCGTCTGGTAGTCAACAGATTTATAGGGGACTTTAACAGTAAAGACCCAATGACGATAGCCTACCAAAAAAAATCATTAATGCAGCAAGCCAATTTAGAAGATTTGAACTTCTACAATGTCCACGAGACGAAAACCAGAGAGCCAACGCACTGGCCAGGCATGCCTCAGCCACTGCAAAAACCCCCAATGGACTTATCAAACTTCAAGAACAATCAAGTCTGGAAGAGGAGGAGGTTAATGAGCTGTACGCAGTCGAAGCAATTTCAAATTGGATGAATCCCATCATCGAGCACATCAAATATGGGGCCCTCCCAGCCAAAAAATCAGAGGCTAGAAAACTAAAAAATAGGGTAGCATGGTACACCCTCATGAACAACAAATTCTACAGAAGATCAGCTACGAGTCCCCTGTTCAGATGCTTAGCCTCCTTGGAGGTAGATCAAGTACTTAGAGATCCATGATGGCATCTGCGAGAATCACCCAGGCGGTAGGACCATGGCCCATAAGGCACTGACTCTGGGATACTACTGGCCACAAATGCAGCAAGACGCAAAAGGCATCGTCCGCAAGTGCCAAAAGTTCCAGCCGTATATTCAAATGCTCGCTAATCCTTTGACTCCAATGACCAGCCCATGGCCATTTGCGCAGTGGGGAATGGACATCGTTGAACTACTCTCAGCCTCAACCAATAAGAAGTTTCTCCTAGTTGCAGTTGATTACTTCACTAAATGGGTCGAAGTTGAGCCTTTGTCCAAGATAGAACATGCCCAAATTGAAAAATTCATTTAGACGTCCATCATCTGCATATTCAGTATTCCAAGGACACTGGTCAATGATAACATAACCCAATTTGAAGGCAGCAAGGTCGAGAAACTATGCAAAGATCTCGGCGTCAGCCACCATTTCTCCTCGTCTGGGCATCCGCAAGCTAACAGCCAGGCGGAAGTCACCAATAGAAACATCTTGGAGACACTCAAAAGGAAGCTCGACGCGACAAAAGGGAACAAGGGTCTCAGCCTTTCCAGGAATACTCTAGGCGTATCAAACCATAAAAAAACACCCACCGGAGAAACACCCTTCGCCTTAGCATACGGGTCAGAAGCGATGGTCCTGTTAGAACTTAGAATACCAACTTTCCAAGCAGAGGAATTTAGATCGGAAAACAACAATGAAGCTCTGTGCGTCAGTTTAGATCTCATCGATCAAAGGAGAAATCAGGCTTATACTAGAATAGCCACCTACCAAAGAAAGATGGCTCAGTGCTACAAGAAGAAAGTCAAGCTAGGAGAGTTCAAAGTCGGAAAATGGGTACTTAAAAAGATTCAGCAAAGTACTACGAAACCGGGAGCAAGAAAACTGAAACCGAATTGGGAAGGGCCATATAAAGTGATCGAGGTCAACATGCCAGGGATGTATTGGTTGAAAGACGTGGACGGTAGAAGCCTTATGCGGCCATGGAATGTAGAACACCTTAAAAAGTATTATCAATAAAGGATATGTGTTTCTGCCAAAATTTATGTTACTGGTCTTCCAATGCCTAACTCTCAGACAAAAGTCAAGACGGCCAAAGTTAGACTTGTTATACAAGTTAGAACTTCTACAGTCAGACTTGCACCCTTCAGATGCAAGTCAGGACGGCCAAAGTCAGATTGTTATATAATTAAGACGACCACAGTCAAGCTTGTACCCCTCAATCACAAGTCAGGACGGCCAAAGTCAGACTTGTTATACAAGTCAGGATGACCACAGCTAGGCTTGCACCCCTCAGACACAAGTAAGAACGGCCAAAGTCGGAGTTGCACCCTTCAGACGCAAATCAGGACGACCAAAGTCAGACTTGTTATAAAGTCAGGATGACCATAGTCAGACTTGCACCCTTCATATGGAAGTTGGGAAGGAAAAAGTCAGACTTGTTATACAAGTCAAGACGACCACTGTCAGGCTTCCACCCCTCAGACACAAGTCAGGACGACCAAAGTCAGACTTGTTACACAAGTCAGGACGTCCAAAGTCAGACTTGTTATACAAGTCAAGACGACCACATTTAGACTTGCACACTTCAGATGCAAGTCAAGATGGGCAAAGTCAGACTTGTTATACAAGTCAAGATGACCACAGTCATAAATGCACCCTTCAGACGCAAGTAAGGACAGCCAAAGTAAGACTTGTTATATAAGTCAGGACAACCACAGTCAGGCTTGCATCCTTTAAACACAAGTCAGGATGGCCAAAGTCAGACTTGTTGTACAAGTCAGGAGGGCCACAGTCAGACTTGCACCCTTCAGACACAAGTCAGGACGGCCACAGTCAGACTTGCACCCTATAGACGCAAGTCAAGATGGCCAAAGTCAGATTTGTTATACAAGTCAGGACGACGATAGTCAGACTTGTACTTATTGCTCGAAGCCTAGTCTGAATTAAACAGGCGACGACGACCTAGAAAGTGGGAGCTTAGTTAGTGCTCGTGTAGCCTAGTGAAGACGGCTTGCCAGGGATCATTGTCCAACTACAGATAATGATCGCCAAACTTATTTTTCAAAGCCTGGTCCGAATAAAATGGATGACGACGGCCTAGAAAGTAAAAGCTTAGTTAGAGCTCATGTATCCTGATGAAGATAGCTCGTCAGAGATCATGGTCCTTCCGCATACCATGATCACCGAACATAATCTCTCAAACACCCTGCCTGCAAATAATAGATGGCAATAAAGTTGGTAGTACAGTCAACAATGTATAACCTGACATACGCTCAATGGGTCGTTGTACTCTCAAGAGCAACATCTGGAAACTTCATTAAGTGATGAGAGATCAAGACCGAAGCCCCGACCCAATACTTAAGAAAGTCAAAATAGGTCAACAAAAAAGAAGTACAAAGTGTCAAGATCAAGCATGCAAGCAACATACTGGCGCATAACACATCACACAATCTAGCTACAAAGGACACATGTACAAAAAATACTTGTTGAACACTCTTTAAATTAATTCAAAATTTACAACTGTTTTGGTGAGCTTGCTCCGAAGAATGAAGAGCCTATTACATCAGAAGGAATTGCAAGGAGTAAAAGAGCATTATCTGAAGCAAGTCTTGAGTTGCCAGAAGGGAAAGCAGGATCAAAAACTTTTGCATCATCAATCTTCCAAAAAGCAGATTTCCGGTATCGATTAAAATCGAGCTCCAAATGGGGATTCTCATCCTTAGTCAGTTCAAGTAGTTCCAGCCTAACTCGGGCGATATCAGAAGATCTTGAAGTTTCACGATGGGCTTTGGGCCCCGCTAAACTTGCATCTGCCTCTGATAATCTGTGAGAAAGCGCAGCCATGTGAGACTCCTCCTCTACCAATCACTCCTTCAACAAGTTTAGCTCCGCCAAAGCATTTGCGTCTCGAGCCTCAACTTGTTGAACTCGGTGTTGCCCACTAGCCATATCAAATTCAAACTCCAAGAGCAAAGCAACCAACTAAGACTCGTGAAACTACACCTTGCTCACCAACCCCTTGAGCTGCTCACTTAAGAGGCCCAACCTATAGAAAGCATCTGAGTACGGCCTACAAAGCTCTACAAAAGGTTCCTCCACAACATGAATTGCAATACGAGCATCAAGATGCAGATCATCCTTAGCAAATGACGACAAGGAACCTTGGGAAGACACTGGCTCAGCAGACTTCTCAGAATGAACATTGGCCCGACGCTCAGCATCAGGCTCTAAAGAGGGAGAGAAGATTCACTTCTCAAGGTAGCAGACGGCTCCGCAACCGCCACTTCCTGTTCTAACAGGATCAACTTAGAGGAACAACCAGCCTTATCGCCAGCCCACCTTCTCTTGAGGCGACCAATAAGCGGCATGGTCGCCTCCAACTCAACCTACTTCGAAGGGCTTGGTATTGTGAACCTCCTCTTCTTAGAACGACCACTCCAGTCTTCTTTGGGGACGACCTAGGCACAACGGGTCCTGCATGGAAGTGTTTGCACAATCCACTTTGCATGACATTGTCTGCGGCCATGACCTCCTCAATAGTAATCGAGGGAATCTCATTAAACGCTCTCCTCATAGATTCTTCCTCCTCAGAAGAAGTTGGATCCACAAATTTACCTGCATATAACAGCAAGACAACATGTTGGTTTCTACGAAAGCACATGGAAAAATAAGATAAGGAAAAACATTGCACTCATCAAGATCCAATTTGAAGTGTCTGACAAAAGGCCGCCCATCCACATTGAAGTATGAGGAATTAAAAGAAGCCAAAAAAACAGTTCTTTTTCCAAGACTCAAAGTCAACAAACAATGAGCCCAAACACTTCGGAGTACTCAACTAACAGACTCCATGGGCATTAAGACAAGGGGAAGTCAGCAAGTGTCGTATCCGCAGAGTCAGCAGATGGCCAACAAGCTTGGCCTTGACAATGACAACAATCAAAATCCTGAATCCGTCAGGCATCATTTGAACGGGAAGAATATGAAGGTGCGCAAGAAAGCGCCAAATTAATATCCTCCGAAACTGGAAAGCGAAGCCCTGCTTGGAACATACCTTTGTGCAAGGCAATGAACCCTTGCGAAAGTGTTGATTTTCTCAAAATTCTTGTCGCCTAAAGTTCCATGCAAATTAACATTTTTTTTTGTTCCCTTCTTATCAATTACCTGCAAAATTCTAAGAAAAATACAAGTAAAGTGATTCATAGGGGTTATCGTCCTACTCACCAAGTTAAAAGGATTCAAGCTCAAAAATTTAGAAACGCTTTAGAAGATTAAATAAAATTAAGAATTGGTGGAAAGAAGGGAAATAAGATTTGGATAATAGAAAATGATTCAAAATTTAAGAGAATAGAAAATGTGTATATATATATATATATATATACACACTTTGATTCAAAATTGATGATAAAAATTACTAAACAAATTTTACCAATTAAAATAAATGCCTCAAGGATTGGAGAATCCACCTCTTAGCTTTGTTGAGAATAATTTAACGCATTTTTGTAAATATTTTTTTGAACACTTGCACAAATTCCTTTAATTTTTAATTCAAAACCAATGCTAAAAAAAAAATCTTTTCTAAGATAGAATTTCACTTACCTCTTTCGATGATAAAAGAAACTCCTTAACCATCATTAATCCACCCATCTTTTGATGGCGATTTTTCAATAAATTGTTATAATTTATGAAGAATTGAAGAACTAAAAAAAACAAATATAATTCTTGTTTTCAAGTCCATATCTTCATTTTGCATAATCCTTCTTTGTCCATTTTTTATTTGACAACTTTAATTCATTGGTTGAATCTAGGAGTAATAGAAATAATACAAGTTTTATTATTTTTTGTGTTAAATACATCACTCAAGTAGGTTTCATCTCATTTCCTTTAGATGAAAGGTTTAGCCTACCATTGTCATTTGTGATGAAATAATCTAAAAGTGGAACTAGAAAGGTAGATAAGGAAGTAAACTAATTAAATTAATAGATAACTAATGCATAAAAAATATTAACTTTTATTAAATTCAAAACTAAAAACTTACATGTACTTGAACGAAAGCACCAACGAAATAAAAAAAAAAAACTAATTTAAGTTATGTTAGAGATAAGAGAATGACGTATGAAAAAGAACTAGAACTTTTGGATGTATTGGACATTTTTACTCCAAGAGTTTGAGAGCCTATTTATAGTGTTCTCCTCCAAGCTAGAATTGGGGAAAATCCTTCAAATCTATTGATTATACTCCAAATCATGTTGTATAAAATCAAGGAAGTCATAATTAGGGATAGATACATCAAGATAGTCCTAATTGAAGGTAGATACATGAGATAAACTCAAGGTAATAGAATATTCTTTGATTTGATCCTTGGGATATGCTTTTGGTTGATGCTTTATTTGTCTTTATGATTGCATGCTCCACACTTAAATTCTTATCTTGAAACTTGCCACATGTTTCCAACATAAATCACCACTAATTGTGATGCGTCCAAAAATCGTCATTCTGTGAGTTTGACCTGCACTGTTAAACTGCCATAAGCCACCTTTTTGGTGGCCGAAAGCACTCCGATGCTTAAGTCAGTAACTTTGTTGGAAGAAGGAAGTAAATCCGGACAAAACACATTTAAAATTGCATACCTTTGTCGAATGCTCCCTTTATTTTTTATAATGGTTGCAGTTAACTCTCTGCGTGACTTAATTATGTGAGGCGTAACGGAAGGAAATGCTTCTGTAATAGTCTCCTCCTTAATGGAGATGCATTCGTGAAGGCGTAGGTCCCTCCAAGGCTATTTCTTGGTGCAATGTTCTCATTCTTTATGAGAGAACGTGTATCGGGCCTAGATTTCGGCTTTGATTCGTCTGGGCCTGGATTCAAATCATGTTTACACCTCTTTAGTGGTGGGCTTAGTCTGGGCTTCTATAATTGACCTTCTTCTTTCTGGGCTTTATGAGCTGCCCAATGGATTGGGCGCTGTATTCTCGTGATGTGACTTTATGCCACGTGTAGGATTGTGTTAGTCGGTCTATTTTGATGTATCATCAGCTACTCCCCCTTAGTTAGTGGGCATGCTGACGTGGCCACTAACTTTGGTAATGGTTTGCCTTTCCATTTCATCATTACCTTGTATTTAATGTTGTCAGTTGTTTTTCGCGAATTGGTGTCTTGATCCTTTACTTGCTCGTTCGTTTCTTGTGCACATTTTTTAGATTTCGCACTGCCATCATATCTCGCACACTGTCGCATGAGCCATCTCTTCATTGCTTGGCACTATAAAAGGAAATGTGGAGAATATGTTTCCTTCTTCACGCTATCTTTGAATTTAGGGTTTGGTTGTTCCTACTTCTTCTTCATTTTCCTTGCTTCTTCGCTCTTCAACGATGTTTGTTGGTGAAAAGTTAAGTGGTAAGTCGCTGACTCTTTGTGAGGCTCATTACTCTCCTAATAGAGCATCTCAATCGACTCTAGAGACTTTTCGTTCTGATTATAATCTCCTGCCCGACCTCGAGTTTATTCTGCCTAGACATGATGATAGCCCTTGTAACCCAAAGGCTGGATACATCGCACTGTATTCATACATGTTCTTTTTTGGCTTTCGAATCCTTGTTTCGGAGCTGTTCTGGGAGTATATGAATTTCTTGGGCATTCCTCTTGCCCAAATGGGCCCCAATGGTTGGAAGGTAATGACATCTTCTTACGCAAGGACTACTCTTTCTGGTATTCCTTTAACTATTAGGATTTTGCACTCGAACTCGATGGTCGGTCTGTTGGTGTACGGAGAGATCCGCTTCCTTCATTATCCTGATTGTTTCGAAAAACTCAGTGATGACATTCACGATTGGTCGCGGTCTTAGTTATATGCTTCCGTGAACTCCGACTACTTTCGATTGCAAGGTCAATTGATTTTTCGATCATTCCGAGTTCCCAACAGGCAGAAGAATCTTTTCTTATCAGCTGAGGAACAGAAGATAAGTGAAAATTTCTCAAAGCTTGTCTGTTTTCCTGTGGAGGCGTTTCTTTTCGAAGACGTTCTGGAGCGTAGTGGTCTATACATTATGAGTGAAGCGGAACGAGCTTTATTTACTGAGGCTCGTGCTAAGGCCTATGTTGCTCGTGCTGGCGTTAGTGATGCTAGCATTGATTGGGAAGTGAGCTCCGTCTGAGATGTTACAGATCTCAATGCTCCCGTCACTGCTTCCATTCACTCTTCGCAAAAGGGAAAGCTTGCGAGGTCTACCAGTCCGTCAAGGCGATTGCCCATAGATTTTGTTCAAGTTCCGAGGAAGAAACAACTTTCGAATCGTAATTCTGCTCGGCTTGCAACTCGTCAGGGTTCTATTCGGGATATTGCTTCTCGCTCAAGTCCTTCTTGCGATGATGTTGTAAAAGGAAATCATGAATCTCTCGAGGAGGCTGAGGAGTTAAGACTCGCGTTGGAAAGGAGTAAGAAGGAGACTATTCGTCCACTGGATGACAATGAAATGAAGCTTTTTTCTGCTTATAGTGTTTCGGACACTGTCGAGTTGTCTAATGATGATCCTCGAGCCATTAATGAGAAAATGCTCCAGTTGGCGATGGACCAGTATAAGGGCATTGTTGGTGGTCAAAGTTTCAGGGATCATTCTCCTTCTCTTTCTTTTGATGTCAGCGAAGCGGTCGGGTTCCTAGTCTCCTTTCCTATTTGCCAGATTTTTTTCCTGCCCCTGTTGTTACTGTTAGTCCTTCCCTTGATACAAATGCTTCTCAATGGGAGGGTAAACGTGGTTTTTCCATTATTACTGTTATTCCATCTATTCTCCCTGCTGTCGGAGGTGGTTATTAGGTGCTTTTAGATCCTCGCATTCTTCATCCACGGATTTGTTAGATTGAGCCTGGGCTGAAGGACGTTCGTATCAAGTCTTATGGTGATTTTTGTTGGTTTACCCAGCTCGATGTGCAGAATGGTGCACATAGATTAGTAAATGAATGGTATAGGCGTTTAGTGGAGAGGCCTTCAATGCTCGTGCATGACCCATTTGATCACATCGACCATGGACTCTTGAGCAGATAATGGACGGAATGAATCATTTCACTTACGTGGGGTAATGATATCGGTTTATCGAGTTGGTCATGTTCAAGTGGCTCTTTTGGAGAGGAGGTTGGCAACGATGTTACTTGTATTTTCTCACGTTCTTTCTCAGTTTGTTGTATTGAAAGTGCAATGCGCTAGCTTCAAAAAAATCGCAGTGGCTGCTCATGAGTCTTTGACGGAAGCGAAGAATATGCGGGATAGGTCTACTGCTGAACTTGATTCCTTGAAAGCTAAGCTAGATGAGGTTTGTGTTCGTCTTCGCGATGTGGAGAAACAGTCATTCGCTGAAAGATTGGTTTTCGATGAAGCTTATTGTTCTGAATTGGAGTAATTCGTTATGTGTGACGCTACTGAGAGGCTGATGGAACAGATAATTGTTGCACTTAATGATGTCAAGGCAGATGCTTCCGATATGTTTTCCACTGCTGAAGGGAAGCTTGTTGCAACAAAAAATGAACTCGCTTATGTTAAGGATAGACTTCATGCGATCGAAGCCGAAGATTGGAAGCGAGTTGTTGACGGGCGGATTCTGCTTCTTGATTATATCAGGGGACTTGGTGAAAACTTGTCTAACTATCGCTACTTGGTCGGTGAAGCTTTCGAGGATGATGATATTGAGGAATTTGTTCCGGCAGCAAAAGTATCATTTCCTCTTCTACCATCTAATACTCCGAAGCCACTAACGTTCTTTTTCCTAAAAAGATTTTTGCTTCTGCTCCAGCGAATACTGATCCGGCTATTGTTTTTATCTCTTCTCTCACTTCTTTATCACCATCTCCGGATATAACAGAATAGTGTTATCAATGAAAATTGACTTTTGTTGTTTTTATTATTTTTTTTGCTATAGCTATCGTGACTTTTATGTTGAATTTTACAATTGATCTTGTGTTTAGGCTCATTGCTTGTCTAATTGGGGTTTACTGTTTGACTTCCCTGATTTGTTGTAAAGAGTTGTTTCTGCCTGTACCCAGTGTTCTAAAAATCGCTAGGCGCTGGGCGGGCGGCGAGCAGGTGCCTAGGCGGTCTTAGGTTTTGTATTATAACTTTAATAATTTACAAAAGTTAAGCATAATACCTTATCAATTACATCCAATTTAATGCCAATATACATGCAAAATTTAAAAACATGAAAAATTAACAATCATGAACAAAATTTATTAAAACTCAAATGACTGAAGTTGGTCATGATAGGTACTTTATATAAAATTAAATTTGTGGACAAATATCCAAACCTACTCTTTATTTTTCTTCAAATTGCATGAATAACCTCAGTCATGTTTGATAAAATCTACATTAGTAAAATTGGTATCGGCATATCCTTTGAGAATTTCATTAAGTAATCATCCTTTGCTACATTTAGACATATACTGAATAAAAAATAATTAAATTGTTTATTTATAAAAAAAGAGGAAAGAAAAATAAAATAAGAACACAATCAGCCTTATTAAAAAATATTAAAAAAATATTAAAAAAAAATTTTAAAATAAAAATAAAAATCGCCCAGACTGCCTAAAAGCCGCCTAGAGCCCGCCGAGACTGCCCGCCCAGCCATTAATTTGGGCGGTTTTCCACCTTTTAGTGCCTAGGCTGATTTTTAGAACACTGCCTATACCTTTTTCGTATTGTAGACTTGTTTTCTAACTTTGTGTCTGTTTGAAGTCCTTTTGTCAACCTATTTGTCGAGGGTTTACCTTAACACATTTGTTGATTTGAGGTTTGTGTTGATTCGAGTGTTTACCCTTTACTCCATTAGTTCGACATCTTAGTCGACTCAAAGTTTTTTTGTCTTTAGATGACTCGGGTGTCCGACCTTTGTTTCATTAGCTCGACATCTCGGTCGACTCGAAGTCTTTTGTGTTTTAGGTGACTCGAGTGTCCGACTTTAACTTCGTTAATTTGACATCTTGGTCGATTCGAAGTTTTTTGTTTTTAGGTGACTCGGTTGTCCAACCTTTACTTCGTTAGTTCGACATCTCGATCGATTCGAAGTTTTTTTGTGTTTAGGTGACTCGGATGTCTAACCTTTACTTTGTTAGTTCGACATCTCGGTCGATTCAAAGTTTTTGTGTTTAGGTGACTCGAGTGTCCAACTTTTACTTCGTTAGTTTGACATCTCGGTCGATTCTAAGTTTTTGGTGTTTAGGTGACTTCAGTGTCCAACCTTTACTTCGTTAGTTCGACATCTCGGTCGATTCTAAGTTTTTTGTGTTTAGGTGACTGGGTGTCCAACCTTTGTTTCGTTAGTTCGACATCTCGGTCGATTCAAAGTTTTTTGTGTTTAGGTGACTCGGGTGTCCAACCTTTACTTCGTGGATAATCAGGCCAAAAGTTTTGTGTGTCCAACTTTTATCGTCTTACGACCTTGTATGGCTAGTTTATTGACTTATTTAATTTGTTGTCCGCGCGAAGATTTGGAGTTCCCGAATTCTTAATCTTTATTGATGTTTCCTTGAGTATTTCATCAGTTTTTGTCATTAAGGAGCTCATACTGATCCAGAGTATGATACGTTTTGTCTTCCTTTGCTTGTCAGCCTTTGTATTAAGGGTTGGTACTTTTGTTGCTTTGTTTTCCTTCACTTCTTCCTCGCATGTTTTTGATGGTTCGATTCAAATTTGCAACTGCAGGTGAGGCCTTTTGATTTGTACGAATTTGATGATGCAAATTGTTTCATTCATGAAGTGTTTCGTTGGTACCCTTGATCCAATATAGATCAGATCAAGTGAGGGGTTTGCCTAATTTCTTCGCGTGTTTTGCTTCCTCTAGCTATGCAGCGTGTGGTGTATATCAATTCTCTAGACTGTTCTTGTAAGATCCATAGATTTTGGTTTTTTTTTTAAATTCATTGGAGGGTGGGGTGTACTCAGTAAATCTAGTGGGGGCACATAGCCACCCAACCTTAAAAGAGAAACCCCCTTCTCTTTTTTATTACAGGGAGTGATTCCCTTCATTTCCTCTTCTTCTCCGGCAAAATCTCGCTTGATTTGCCGATTTCTTCCCCCCAAATCTCATCCCCTCTTCCTCATTATCCCCTCTCATTCGTGCTTCAGTTTTTTGCTTTAAAAATCAAGAATTTCAAGGTGTGGCTTGTTTGGAGTTATCATTGCTAGTGCTAGCAATGTGGCATTAACCAGTTTCTTAGGTGGTGTTTGGGGCGTCATTTGGAACCTGTAAACCCCACATGCAAGGATGATTTCAGGGTTGGCCGAAATTTTCAAAAAAAATCAGTGTGCATGTTAGGAAGGTTCTCCGGCGTGAATCCGAGCTTTGATCGCGTGGGTGAGCTGTGATTCGTGATTCCGGGTGTTCTTGGACCTATTTTCGGCCTGTTGTGCTTTTCGAGGGCGATCAAACCTGAGTAGGGTGGGTTTCGGTGAGTTTTTGACAAATTTTGGGTTTCGTCGGGGTTTTTGCCGAATTTAATTTGCCGGTAAGTATTCTTTCATTTTCCAGTTTTTGGCTAGTTTGCTCACTTTTGAGTCCGCCTTGCAGTTTTAAAACATTTCCTTGGTCCCGCATTCGCTGTTTTGCGAGTTGGGAGCTTCGATTGGTAGGATTTGGGTTCCGAAAACCCATTCCGCTCAGGTGAGTGTAACTATAATATTTACCTTGAGAAATATTTATTTTAAATCCTGAATTTAATTTTTACATTATGCCGTCGATTGTGTATGATTGAATACAAGTCCGAAATTCGGGGGTTTTGGAGATTTCGATTGTTGTGTTGGTTCTTTTGTGAATGAATTTATGTATTGGGTTTTCTGAAAGCATGATATACATGAATGAAATAGAATAGTGGTTGAATTTGGGTGTGATTCTTTGGTGTAATGGCATTGGGCTTGTATGTTGCGTTTTACCGTAGATTGTCGAGTCTTGAGCATGTATGAAAGTTCGACTCGAATGAATTTATTGTGGTGAATTGGGTCATGTTGGGACCATAGCGTACTCGTGGATTTATGAAAATTTCCCAACTGATTATGGTTACATGCCTGTTACATTTGATTATGTACAGACTCGTATTATGTGCATGCTGATATTAGTGTAACTGTCTTTACCCCGCTGTAATGCCTTTTGTGCTGATGCTTAGGAGCTTGCTCGCATTGTGAGTTTGATGGTGCTTGAGATGATCCACACCTACAGACATTGAGGACGCTATTGCATGTGGCAAGCTTGTTGAAGTGCGGTGAGCTCCCGCACGCACTTGCCACTAGAGAGTGCAGTAGGACGGGTCCCGGAGGACATGCTTTGGAGATTACTCGTTTTCCCTCCCAGCGCGCTTGAGTTGGATTTGTGTTAGGTTGGCAGTGTTAGGCCAGTCGTTCGGGACGTTTGAGTTTATATCCGGGCATATGGCACCTCATTAGGATACAAACCAGCCCGAAGTGGTACTGGTGCACGTTGTGGGATGTGTCTGGGTGAGACACATTCGTAGGGTATGCGAATACCTACGATATGAGACACTTACGGAGAAATTTTATGGTTTCGACTTTCGACTTTATTACCATACCTAGGAGGCTATGCAAGATTACAATATTGTTTTTGCCTTCATCACTTGATATTTACCATGTTTGAATCACCTGGAATGACCGACATATCTAGTAAACTTGTAGTTATTGTTGAATCAGAAATGCTTGTGTTGGTGCTTGAACTTAGAAATATTATCCTTAGAGACACAGTGTGATTTAGACTTTAGAACCTGTATAGGGACACCTTTTCCATTTTATGGATCATGCATCTAGGGTTACTCACTTATTCATTATTGTGTGGCATGAATTTCCCCTGTATATTATTCTGTTATTTGTATTTAGTTCGCTCGCACCAGCTAGCTTTGTGCTTTGTTGACCCCGCAAGGGGTGTGCTTCTATTGGAGTGCAGGCAGTGTTGGCGTTCCTGTTGATTCATGGCGCTTAGGCCCAGTTTCCAGGTGTAGGCTTGTTTTGTGTTGTTTGGTCGTGTCCACCCTGTGTGGGTATGTTTTGCTTCCTTTGTATTACCTTGTTAAATACTAGATGTTTGTATATTGGTTTTGTCGCTATGACTCTGACGGGGCGAATCGAATACCTTTATTTTATTCAAATTTTATCGTAGTTTTTATTTCTGTTTGATTCTCGTTTCAAGAATGTGTTATATTTTGATGTTGTGGCCGGTTTCGATCCGCATGTATTATGGATTAGTTCACGCATCAGCACACTGCGATTCTCGTGGCGGGTCGGGGCGTGACAGAGCTTGGTATCAGAGCCATTGTTTACCGGTTCACATAGAACATCATCGTATGCAACTTTATTGAGTGAATTGGGTAGAGGAGATAGGTTTTTGTTGTGTTGTTTGATGTGTTGTACGTGTGTTTTGTTTTTCGTAGAGGGAGTGTGATAATGGCGCGTGGTAAGAGAACCCAGGGTAAGGGATCAGGCACTGCTGGAAAGGATGCCTCTCAGGCTTTCATGGAAATGATGACACAATGGGCACAAAATATGAGACAGGGAAAGTTTGGTGGTACTGGAGATTCTCTAGTTGCGGATCGGTGGTTCTGTAAGGTAGAGCTCATATTTGAGAGGATGGTGCTGACACCTATACAGCGTACCTAGTTAGCAGCACACCAGTTTGACTGAGAGGTTGTGTATTAGTGGGATTCAGTGAGGCAGAGTCGTGATGTGTCTGAGATGTGGTTGCGAGGTGTTTGAACAAAATTTTATTCCTGATTCTACCAGAGCTGAGATAGTTGACAGGTTTCTACACTTGCAGCAGGGATCTAGACCCGTTTCAGAATACTTAGCCGAATTTACACAGTTGAGCCGTTATGCCACTTGTTTCATAGATACTACAAAGAAGAAGAATAGGAAATTTTTTAGTGGTCTGAACCCGTTCCTAAGGAAACAGTTGATGGAGATGATCGATTGTCCCTTTGAGAGATTAGTGGAGGTCACTTTGAGTCAGGAACAAGTTGACGTTGAGTGTAGGCAAGAGACTTTGGTTCGACGAGGTAGAGGTTCAGAGCACATTCAGAGGTTTGGCCATGGAATCCAGACAGTTGAGTAGGCACAATAGCCAGAATGTGTCGTTGTGCAGCAGAAAGACCATGGTAGAGGGGGGACCAGTTAGGACTGGCAGAGACCGCAGAGGTGATAGACGTTCCCGAGGAGATCATCGACAACAGCAACAACAAAGACAACCTATGAGGGGTATTTAGACAGAAACTAGGAGCGGTTGCTTCACTTGTGGTCAGGAGGGACATGCAGCCCATGATTGTCCAAGAGGTCAGACAAATCGACGGGAGCAGGTAACTTGTTATGCTTGTGGGCAACCGGGGCACTTTTCCAGAGCTTGTCCTCAGAATAGAGATGTACCAGCACAGCAAAGGGCGCCTCAGGGATAGTTAGCACATGCGCCTGGAGTTGGTCAGAGAGTCCATCTCCCAACACCGCATGTTCGCCTCGCAGCTATTCCCAGTCAGGGAAATGTTGAGGGTATGTTGTGATTTTTGTTGTAGTTGTGTGTGCTAGATGTAGTAGGATATGTGTTATGTGCATTATGCGTAAGAAAAATTGCATGTTAGTGTGTTGTTATGTGACTCAGGATATATGTGTTGTGTGCCAGGTTTTGTGCATTCGTCGTCTTCCCAATTGAGGGATCTTTTCGATACAGGAACATCTAGGTCTTTTATTTCTAGACAATTAGTTGTTAGAGACCGCCTAGAGGTAGTGCCTTTGCTGGAACCCTTGTGTGTTGTGTCTCCTTTGGGCAGTTCGGTTTGGTTGTGGGAATATTGTCCCCGTTTTGAGTTTTCCTTGTTGGGGTACAACTTCGTGTTTGACTTTATTGTCTTGGGTTTTGAGGGATATCATTTGATTCTAGGGATGGATTGGTTGTCTAGTCATTCAGTGATCATTGATTGCTTGCATAGGTCGGTGATGTTAGCGCCACCTGATGTTTCGCCTCGTGTGTTGGCTTGTGAGCCCGATTATGCTTCTGTGATGTCGAGTTTTCTTGTCTCTTTTGAGATTTCTAGTCCCAACACCAGTTCTATAGAGGTTGTGTGTGAGTTCCCTGGTGTCTTTCAAGAGATTCCTGGTATCCCTCCTCGCCGTGAGGTAGAGTTTTGGATTGACCTGGTTCCTGGTACTGCACCTATATCTAAATCAGTGTACAGGCTTGCACCTAAGCAACTGGAAGAGATGAAAATACAGCTTGATGATTTTCTTCGTATGGGGTTTATTCGGCCGAGCAATTCACCTTGGGGGGCTCCAGCAATATTTGTGTCCAAGAAGGATAGATCATTGAGGATGTGCATAGATTATCGAGATCTGAATAAAGTGACCATCAAGAATAAGTATCCGTTGCCTTTAATTGATGATCTATTGGATCAGTTGAGGGGAGCCGTAGTGTTTTTACAGTTAGATTTGCAGTCTGGGTATCATCAGATGAGAGTTGAGGAACATTCTGTTCCAATTACCGCTTTTCGGACTCGTTATGGCTTATATGAGTTTCTAGTCATGCCATTTGGACTGACAAATGCACCAGCCTTGTTCATGGATTTGGTGAATAGATTGTTTAGTCCGTACTTGGACAAGTTTGTGGTAATCTTCATTGACTATATCTTAGTGTACTCGAGGAGTTTAGAATAGCACAGAGAGCACCTTCGCATTGTTTTGCAGACACTTAGAAAAAATCAGTTGTATGCGAAGTTCAGTAAGTGTCATTTCTGGGGGGCCTGAAGTTTGATTTCTCGGGCAAGTCATTTCTAGTAGAGGTATTGCAGTGGATCCCGAGAAAGTCGAAGCAGTGAAGTCTTGGAGACGACCGAGTAGTGTGACAGAGATTTGTAGTTTTCTGGGTTTGGCTGGTTATTACTGACGGTTCCTCGAGAAATTTTCCCTGATTGCGGCACCACTCACTCAGTTAACAAGGAAGAATGTTCCTTTTATATGGTCAGAGAAGTGTGAAGAAGCTTTTGAAACTTTGAAGCTTTGGTTGACTTCAGCACCAGTGTTGACCATTCCGACACCTGGTAGTCGACTGGTGGTATTTACTGATGCTTGCGGTACAGGATTGGGTGGAGTGTTGATGCAAGGCAATAAGGTTGTAGCCTATGCGTCTCGTCGGTTGAAACCCCATGAGAGGAGATATCCGACACATGATTTAGAGTTGGCAGCCGTAGTCTTTGCTTTGAAGATCTGGAGACATTATCTGTATGGTGAGAGGTTCGAGTTGTTCACAGATCACAAGAGTTTGAAGTACATATTCACTCAGAGGGAGTTGAATATGAGGCAACAACGATGGGTTGATTTTCTTAGCAGCTATGACTTCGAGATACAGTGTCAGCCTGGTAGAGCCAATATGGTTGAAGATGCCTTGAGTAGGCGACATGCAGTGATGGCAACCATGATGATTCAGAAGTACCGAACACTTGAGACATTAGTTTCATTTGCAGTTCAGCCTACTTTCAGTATAGAAGGCAGCATCATAATGGGTTTAGCAGTTTATCCGCCGTTGATCAGTAGAGTGGTGGAGAGACAGACCTCTGATCCAGTGATTACGAGGCAGATAGAAAATTTGGTAGTGGACGCACTGGATGAGTGCCCTACCGATTGGTCGGTGGGTTCAGATAGAGGGTTGCGGTTTCGTGGGCGGCTTTGTGTTCGAGATATCTTGTAGGAAGCTCATAGATCTCGTTTCACCATTCACCCCGGTGGAACGAAGATGTATCGAGATTTGAGACGTTCTTTCTGGTGGCATGGCATGAAGAAAGACATTGGAGAGTTTGTGACATGGTGTGCAACTTGTCAGTAGGTGAAAGACGAGCATCAGAGACCGTCTGGGTTATTGGATCCATTGGAGATCCCGACGTGGCAGTGGGAGTATATCACTATGGATTTCATCGATGGACTTCCACAGTCGAGGAAAGGTCATGAGTCGATATGGGTCATTGTTGATCGGTTGACGAAGTGTGCACATTCATTCCTGTTAGTATGAATCGGACGGCCGACAGTCTAGCGGTGTTGTTCATTCGGGAGATAGTCCGCCTTCATGGGTCGCCTATTTCGATTGTATCCGACCGAGATCCGATTTTCACAACCCACTTCTGGCAGAGCTTTCAGCAAGCTATGGGTACTAGATTGGACATGAGTACAACATATCATCCACAGACAGATGGCCAATCTGAGCGAGTGAATCAGGTAGTGGAAGACATGCTTAGAGCCTGCATTTTAGACTTTGGAGGCAGTTGGGAAGATCACCTACCGTTGTGTGAGTTTGTGTACAACAACAACTACCACGTAAGTGTTGGCATGGCACCGTTTGAGGCACTCTACGGACGACCGTGTATGTCCCCTGTTTGTTGGGCAGAGATTGGAGAGTCAGTTGTGATGGGGCCGGATGTGATCAGAGAAACTACTTAGAAGATTGAGCTGATTAGAGTGCGTTTGTTGACAGCCTAGAGTAGATAGAAGAGTTACGCTGATAGGAGGCGTAAGGAGTTAGAGTTTGATGTTGGTGACAAAGTATTTCTAAAAGTTTCCCCGATGCATGGAGTTGTTAGGTTCCGAAGTCGAGGGAAGCTTGCAACGAGATATGTAGGGCCCTATGAGATTACTGAGAGGATTGGATTAGTGGCCTACAGATTGGCTTTGCCACAAAGTATGTCAGGTCTCCACGACGTGTTTCACATATCCATGTTGCAGAAGTGTTTGGCAGACCCATCACAGATTATGGAGTCCGCTGAGTTGGAGATTTCTGATGAGTTGACTTATCCAGTGAGGCCAGTAGCCATTGTTGATGATGACGTGAAACAACTTCAACGGAGGACGGTGAAGTTAGTGAAGGTCTAGTGGAACCACTTGGAGGGTGACATGACTTGGGAGTTGGAGGATCAGATAAGACAAAAATACCCCGAGTTTTTCGTCTAGTCTTTCTTGTTGTTGCTTTGTCTGATCTCGAGGACGAGATCTCTTTTAAGGTGTGTATGATGTAAGATCCATAGATTTCGGTTTTTTTTCATTAGAAGGTGGGGTGTACTCAATAAATCTAGTGGGGGCACATAGCCACCCAACCTTAAAAGAAAAACCCCCCTTCTCTTTTTCTTCATTCTTTTTTTCTTACAGGGAGCGATTCCCTTCGTTTCCTCTTCTTCTCCGGTGAAATCTCGCTTGATTTGCCGATTTATTCCCCCCGAATCTCATCCCCTCTTCATTTTTCTTCATTTTTCTCCCCTCTCCTTCGTGCTTCAGTTTTTTTCTTTAAAAATTGAGAATTTCAGGGTATGTGGCTTGTGTGGAGTTATCATTGCCGGTGCTAGCAATGTGGCTTTAACCAGTCTCTCAGGTAGTGTTTGGGGCGTCATTTGGAACCTGTAAATCCCACATGCAAGGATGATTTCAGGGTTGGCCGAAATTTTCAAAAAAGAATTAGTGTGCATGTCTGTTAGGAAGGTTCTCCGACGTGAATCCGAGCTTTGATCGCGTGGGTGAGCTGCGATTCGTGAGTCCGGGTGTTCTTGGACCTATTTCCGAGCTGTTGTGCTGTTCGAGGACAATCTGACCAGAGTAGGGTGGGTTTTGGTGAGTTTTTGCCGAATTTTGGGTTTCGTCGGGGTGTTTGCCGAATTTAATTTGCTAGTAAGTATTTTTTTTCAATCACGTGCCGGTTGTTACCTCTTTCATTTTCCAATTTTTGGCTAATTTCCTCACTTTTGAGTCCGCCTTGCAGTTTTAAAAAATTTCCTTGGTCCCGCATTCGCTGTTTTGCGAGTTGGGAGCTTTGATTGGTAGGATTTGGGTTCCGAACACCCATTCCGCTCAGGTGAGTGTAACTATAATATTTACCTTGAGAAATATTTATTTTAAATCCTGAATTTAATTTTTACATTATGCCGTCGATTGTATTGTATATGATTGAATACAAGTCCGAAATTCGGGATTTTTTGAGATTTCAATTGTTGTGTTGGTTCTTTTGTGAATGAATTTATATATTGGGTTTTCTGAAAGCATGATATACATGAATGAAATAGAATAGTGGTTGAATTTGGGTGTGATTAGGCTTTGGTGTAATGGCATTGGGCTTGTATGTTGCGTTTTACCGTAGATTGTCGAGTCTTGAGCATGTATGATAGTTCGACTCGAATGAATTTATTGTGGTGAATTGGGTCATGTTGGGACCCTAGCGTAGTCGTGGATTTATGAAAATTGCCCAACTGATTATGGTTACACGTCTGTTACATTTGATTATGTACATACTCATAGTATGTGCATGCTGATATATATATATATATTTGAAAGGCAAGCTGGGTTTTTAAGGATCCCATAACCTATCAATTGGGCGACCTATAGGTCAACACCCATTAGAAAGTAACCATGGCGCAGGTGGGATTCGAAGCTAGGACGTGGGGGACAAACCCACACAGTCCTAACCACTAGGCCATAACACCATTGGCTGCATGCTGATATTAGTGTAAGTGTCTTTACCTCGCTGTAATGTCTGTTGTGCCGATGCTTAGGAGCTTGCTCGCATCGTAAGCTTGATAGTGCTTGAGATGACTCGCACCTACAGATATTGAGGACTCTATTGCATGTGGCAAGCTTGGTGAGGTGCGATGAGCTCCTGCACGCACTTGCCACTAGAGAGTGCAGTAGGACGGGTCCTGGAGGACGTGATTGGGAGATTACTCGCTTTCCCTCCAAGCGCGCTTGAGTTGGATTTGTGTTAGGTTGGCTGTTTTAGGCCAGTCGTTCGGAACGTTTGAGTTTGTATCCGGGCATATGGCACCCCATTAGGATACAAACCAGCCCGAAGTGGTACTGGTGCACGTTGTGGGATGTGTCTGGATGAGACACATTCGTAGTGTATGCGGATACCTACGATATGAGACACGTAGAAATTTTATGGTTTCGACTTTTAACTTAATTACCATACCTAGGAGGTTATGCAAGATTACAATATTTTTTTTTCCTTCATCACTTGATATTTACCATGTTTGAATCACCTGGAATGACCGGCATATCTAGTAAACTTGTAGTTATTGTTGAATCTGAAATGTTTGTGTTGGTGCTTGAACTTAGAAATAATATCCTTAGAGACACGGTGTGATTTAGATTTTAGAACCTGTATAGGGACACCTTTTCCATTTTATGGATCATGCATATAGGGTTATTCACTTATTCATTATTGTGTGGCATGAATTTCCCATGTATATTATTCTGTTATTTGTATTTAGTTCGCTCGCACCAGCTAGCTTTGTGCTTTGTTGACCCCGCAAGGGGTGTGCTTCTATTGGAGTGCAGGCAGTGTTTGCGTTCCTGCTGATCGTGGCACTTAGGTCCAGTTTCCAGGTGTAGGTTTGTTTTGTGTTGTTTGGTCGTGTCCACCCTATACGGGTATGTTTTGCTTCCTTTGTATTACCTTGTTAAATACTAGATGTTTGTATATTGGTTTTGTCGCTATGACTATGGCGGGGAGAATCGAATAGTCTTATTTTATTCAAATTTTATCGTAGTTTTTATTTCTATTTGATTATCGTTTCAAGAATGTGTTATATTATGATGTTGTGGTCGTTACAATCCGCCTGTATTACGGATTAGTTCACGCATCGTCACGCTGTCGTTCTCGTGGCGGGTCGAGGCGTGACAGTTGTTTTTATACCGTAGCATGGTCTATTTTATCCTTCCATTCGATCTATTTTTCTGGCATCCCGATGAACTTGTCAAGTAGTCCTTTTCGAGCTCAGTGTTCGATTTCGTCCTTTAAGTTGTAACATTCTTCGGTAACGTGCCCATTATCCCTGTGGAATGAGTTGTATTTGCTTTTGACTCTTCTTTTTGGACCCACTCTCATATGAAGCGACCAGTTAATGTTATCCCACTTCACTATATGTTTTAGTATGTTTGCTCGATTTGTCTTCAGAGTTGTGTATGGTTTGTATGTGGTCTTCATTTTGCTCGTTATCCGTTCGTGTTGAGCTCGCGTCGGTTGCAATCTCCCAAATCCCTATCGTCGCGAATCACTTTTTTCGCTACTTCGATGTTTTTTTTACGGGTTGTTGTTTTCCCGTTGTCCGTTGTCTTCCCTTATTTCTTCATTTCTTTCCCATTTTCTTGAGAAGTTTTCTCTTTCTTGATCATTTTTGTTCCTGGCTACCTTCATCTCCTCTAGGGAGATATGCTTCTGTGCTATTTTTAGCAGGATTGGCATGCCCTATGGAGGCCCCAGGTTAAGAGCGTCAAAGAAGGGGCATCTCTTTAATCTGGCCACAAAGGTTGCAGCAACTATGTCGTCACTACATCTGTCAATCATTGTCAATTCATTGGTAAAGTGGGTGACATATTCTCGTATTGTTTCTTCGGGTTTCTGTCAGATGTTGCAAGAGGTAGTGTGGCCCTTTTCTCATCCGTTGGCTCCCAATAAATCTGGTGATGAAAGCGGTGGCTAGAGCTTGAAAGGAATCTATTGATCTTGGTGGTAGACTATTGAACAAGTTCATCACTGTAGAAGTGATGTTGATTGGGAATGTTCTGTATAAAATTGATTTTGTGGTCTCTTTCAGGGCTATCATGTGGTGGAAGTGTCTCAAATGATCAATTGGGTCGGAAGTACCATCATACACCTCGAACTTTGGCGAGTGAACTTTTTCGGCATTGTTGTTTTCATGAGGGAGTCGAAAAATGGTGGCTTTGCCAATTCGTATAATACATTAGGATCCGTGACCGCTATTCTGAACGGGATTTTGGTAAGCGTCCCTTCATATATTGGATTCTTACCTCGAGGAAGCTCGTTGTTTTTGAAGCATCCTTGTTGGGGTTCTGTTAGGATTTCGCCTCTCTCTTGAGTTCGATTGAGGGAGTTTTGTTGTGGTTGTGCTTGAACCGAGTTAGCTAGTTGAGTGTGATTTTGTGCGATCCTCTCCAGCATCATTGTTATGTGTTGCATCTGGGTTATGAACAAATCTACCCGAGGATCCATGGTATCGTCAATAATTGTCTAGGCTGTCTGGACTATTGCGAGCAGTGGATCCTCATTCTCGGATGCTATTGGTACGGTGATTCGGGTTGTATCTTCTCCTTGAGCCGTTAGTGATGCGTTGGCGGGAGAGTTGTAGCAATTATTACCAGATTGGGGATCTGTAGTCTGCATCATTTTCTCCGATGGTTTGTCGATCTTTCGTTAGGTAGCGGTGAACCTTATCACAATTTATTTTGTGTTTAGAAAGAAGAAACTAGTCGTTCCCCACGGACGGCGCCAAGCTGATGTGTCCAAAAATGTCCTTTTGTGAGTTTGACCTGCAAAACCACTGTTAGACTACCAAAGACCACCTTTTTGGTGGCCGAAGGCACTCCGATGCTTAAGTCAGTAACTCTGTTGGAAGAAGGAAGTACATCTGGACAAAACTCAGTTAAAGTTGCATACCTTTGTCAAATGTTCCCTTTACCTTTTATAATGGTCGTGGTTAATTCTCTGCGTGACTTAAGCATGTGCGCAACAGAAGGAGATGTTTCTGTAATAGTCTCCTCCTTAATGGAGATGTGTTCGTGGAGGCATAGGTCCCTCCACGGCTCTTTCTTGGTGCAACGTTCTTATTCTTTATGAGAGAACGTGTATTCGGCCTGGATTTCGGCTTCAATTCGTCTGGGCATGGATTCGGATCCTGTTTACACCTCCTTAGTGGTGGGTCTAGTCTGAGCTTCTATAATTGGCCTCATTCCTTATGGGTTTATGAGCTGACCCAATGGATCGGGTGTTGTATTCTCGTGATGAGAGTTTATGCCACGTGTACGATCATGATAGACGGTCTATTTTGATGTATCATCAAATTGGAATCAAATGTTGACTTCTATAATATTGGTCTTGGAATGAAACTCTTGATCCACATGTGCCACGAACATGCCCAAATGCCTCGAATTTTGTACATTTAATTGATTTCATAATTTCTCAAATTGCTCCTGGTCATGCAAATTTATTGTAGAATTGTATTGAATTTTTTGATTTCCTACAAAAATTATGACAATAATCAAATTCAAGACAAATAATTAATTTTAAGCACAGTTGGGGAAAGAAAAAATTAATGTTTTGGGTGTTTATGAGGCGTCAACAGATTGTGAGTAGCACTCAACGAAACAAGCTATACATCTTCAGAAACCCCCTAGTCCTCACAAAGCTTATCCAGATCGGACTCCTTCTGTTCCTGGTAAAAAGTATGGCAAGCTAGAGCTTGTTTTTTCTGGGGGTAAGTTCGACGATGTCCGCCATGAAGAGAAAATTTTTACTTTTAGAAAAGCAAACGGAGATTTGCAACCAAGAACACATAGAAAGGAAAGGATGCAGAAGAGTTGCAAAGAAAAATACTACTTCTCACAAAAGCGTCTTATATAAGCACCAGGCAATCACGCCCCCTCTCCTTACTGAACGGTCACGAACTCATTTAATGACGTGTGCCGCTCGAGACAACATTTCGGGCTCAATCATCACAACTGTAAAAAGTCTATCAAAACAATTTAGTGGACCGATGAGATGACCCACTAACTCGAGGAGAGCAGCTGATTATACACCAAACCATCATCTGATCAGCACCGTACACGTGTCATGATAATCTTGTCTATAGAACGAAGCATGCCCAATTGCTCACTCAATCCAACAAGGCCCAAACAGCAGTAAGCCCATCATTGGCAAAATCTAGACAGTCGAGTCTAAGTTGCAATGAGCCAGTAAGCCCACACGTCACGCGGTCAGGCCCAATACTCGTAAGACCTCTAAGACAAATATCTGAGAGATCTACCCAAAGTGAAAATTGGTTGTTTTAGTACCTCTTTTAGAAATGAAAAGAAAATGAAAAATGTAAACTCAGTTGCATCTATGGAAGATAATCGCATAGAAAAATAAAGAAATCAATGAATGTACATGGTTCAACTGGGAATGTGTGCAACCTTTAGATGACTTGAAGATCTTCATTGATGTTGAGCATAATTAACGTTTGATATCCTTGGTGCATACTTTTTTCATTTCGTTGCACATTTCCCTACATCTTATCAGACATCCATGTGGAAAGGTTTGGAAGTCTTATTCTTAGCTAATAAATAGGGGCTGGATCATAAACATCATTTATAGAAGGGGGTAGAAGTGTAAAAAGTCCAAAACTTAATTAAAAAATGGTTGTGTTCCCTAAATGCCTAGAATTGTTGCATACAAGTAAGTCTGAGCAGTCAGGAAACACAATCATTTTTTTGGCCAAGTTTGGCATTTTTTACACTTTTATCCATTCTCTTTAAAACACAACTACAAACATCATTTATTTAAGGGGTAGAAGTGTAAAAAGCCAAAAACCTGACCAAAAAATGGTGTTCCTTGGCTGCCTAGAATTGTTGCATACGAGTAAGTCTAGGCCGCCAGAAACACAACCATTTTTTGTCAGGTTTGGGCTTTTTTACACTTTTACCCTTTCTCTTTAAAACACAATCACAAACATCATTTATAGAAGGGGTAGAAGTATAAAAAGCCCAAAACCTGACCAAAAAATAGTTGTGTTCCCTGGCTGCCTAGAATTGTTGCATACGAGTAAGTCTAGGCAGCTAGGAAACACAACCATTTTTTTGTCAGGTTTGGGTTTTTTTACACTTTTACCCATTCTCTTTAAAACACAACCACGAACATCATTTATAGAAGGGGTATAAGTGTAAAAAGCCCAAAACTCGACCAAAAAATAGTTGTGTTGCTTGACTACCTAGAATTGTTGTTAACAGATTGAGGGGGTCAACATGTGAATGATTGGATTATAAAATACAATTATCTTATTGCCATTAAATCTCACACATCCCTGCAAATAAGCAATGCCATGTTGTGCTTATGTTTGGATTTTTACCATGTATCATTGTCATTCATGAAACCCCCAAGTCCCCCCACTCTTCAGTGATAATGATATTTCCCATGGTTTTTATTGCATCATTGAGTAATTTATTTTATTATAGATCACATTCTGTCTTGGTGTTGCAGAGAACTTGTTTATTCTAGTGATTCATGTAGTGTTTACACAGCCAATCAATTATAAACGTCGAAGTTTTTATGTACGTCAGAATCTTAGGCTGGGCAGTAAGGAGTACCTGAAGAAGTTTGTCTACATTTCATTTTTCCTTAAATTGTATCTGGTATAATTAACACTTGTAAATTCTATTGTTGTTTATAATTTACCTCTGTGCATGTAAATTAATTCTCAAAATGTCATGAATTGGAGGATTCTCAGATGGTGGGAAATTAGAAATAGGAATTGGGAGAATTACAGAAGGCGGGAAATTTGAAATAGGAATAAAAAGGGGTACAATTGTAATATTCATTAGGAGTTAGTTACAATTACTGTGTAATGCCACATGTCAACTGTTTAGTGGCTAATAGATAGAATTCTGTTACAACCTCTATAAAAAGGGGAAGAACGGAATGAACAAGGAAGGAAGTTGTTATCTGTATTTTTTAGGCTCGATTGATTTCAATTGAGAGGGGCGTAAGCTCTGTTTTTCTTCTTATTCTTCTTCTCAATTCTTTTGGTTCTTCAATTTGCTTGTCACACTTGACAATTGGTATCAGAGCCTCTCTGATCCAAACCCTAGAAACACAGTATGGAGACGAGAGCTAGAGAATTGGAGAATTTCATGAAAGAAGCCAAGAAGTACATCACTGAAAACTCGAGACAGATGGATGGAATGAAAACGGATATGATACGAATTGCGCAAGCCAGCGACGAACAAGGAAAGAGGTTGGACTCAAAGATAGATCAGCTGATTCAGATGATCCAGGGGTTTGCAGGAGGTCATCATCGAGGGAAATCCAGCACACCGCAGGTGACAGGGATGCATAACGATCAGATGAGGACTCCCTCCCACCCTCCCAGCGAAGGTGGAGGTAATTTCTTTCGCTTTCCTAAGATTGACTTTCCTCATTTCGATGGCTCAAACCCCCGTTGCTGGGTGAAGAAATGTGAACGCTATTTCTACTTACATAATGTAGTAGAGGTAAATAAAATCCCCATAACCTCTATACACCTGGATGGCAAAGCCGATAGTTGGTTCCTGGACTACCAAATTGGCAAGCCCCATGCCCAGTGGCCTGAACTTGTTCATGATCTATGTGCTAGGTTTGAGGATCCCATATCTGACAATTACGTCGATGCTTTTAACAAGCTCTCTCAAACCCAAACTGTGGAAGCATATTATGAAAAATTTGAGGAACTTAAATCCTCCATGCTCTTACACAACCCCACCCTCACTGAGCCCTACTTCATCTTGAGTTTTCTCAGTGGTTTAAAACCTGAGATTAAGAATTTCATCCAAATGTTTAGGCCTCAATTAGTAGCTCAGACCTTCTCCCTTGCTCGTCTGCAAGAAGGTTGTCATCCTCCTGTTACATATTCCACTTCACACACCAGACGCCCATACCCTGCCCATACTTCTTCAACTGCTTGGTCTAAACCTCCATTACCCTACTCACAAGGGCCATCCAATCCTACTGCATCATTCACAGTGCCACATCCTAAATAGCCTACGCCATTCCACCCTGCCCAGCCTACTACACCATACCACAACAAGGGACCATTAACAAACCCTCCTATTAGACGTCTTAATTATGCCCAAATGAAAGCTAGATGGGAAAAAGGGCTGTGTTATAATTGTGATGAAGTGTATAAGCCAGGTCACTTGTGCACAAATCAACAATTGTTTTTGTTAGTGGCTGATGAAGAGTTACAGGGAGAACCATCACCTGACCTTGACAGTCCTACTGATTTTAGTCAAGAAATCCCCTCTGAGATGGAACTTTCAATCCATGCCTTACATGGAAGTTCCTCCTCCAACACCATCTTACTAAAAGGCTTTGTCAAACGTAAACCTATTTCCATCCTTATTGATACGAGGAGTACTCATTCCTTCATAGACCCAAAAGTCATCAAAGCAACCAATTGGCCTACTTCTCTTATTGTTAGTAGAAATGGAAGACGCCTCGACCATTTCAACCAAATTTCCTTCGTTCAATCCTTGAGGACAAGGATCATTTGTAGCAGTGGGTATTGTCATGAATTGGAGGATTCTCAGATGGTGGGAAATTTGAAATAGGAATTGGGAGAATTACAGAAGGCGGGAAATTTGAAATAGGAATAAAAAGGGGTACAATTGTAATATTCATTAGGAGTTAGTTACAATTACTGTGTAATGCCACATGTCAACTGTTTAGTGGCTAATAGATGGAATACTGTTACAACCTCTATAAAAAGGGGAAGAACGGAATGAACAAGGAAGGAAGTTGTTATCTGTATTTTTGAGGCTCGATTTATTTCAATTGAGAGGGGCGTAAGCTCTGTTTTTCTTCTTATTCTTCTTCTCAATTCTTTTGGTTCTTCAATTTGCTTGTCACACTTGACACAAAATTGGAGCCTTATTTATTCATGCTATTTATATTGCTTAAGATATTTTAGTATATTTGATTTATGTGTCGTTGATATTATAGTTCGCTTTCCTCTCAATCACATATTTTCAGTTTTTCCTTGATGAACTCATTCATGTGTTGAATTTGCAGGTATGAAAATAAAATAAGTAAATATACAAGCTCAATCGGGATGATGGAAATGTGGGGATGGGGGTATTACACGCCTCTTAGAAAGTTGCTTAAAACGAGGTCAAGCCTATGGCCTCATCAATTTGGAATTTCTAGTTATTTTATTTTCTTATTGAAATCAAAATATTATTTTATGTAATTACTTAAGATTAATAAATTCAAATAAATTTTTTTATTGTATTATATTTGAGGAAAATTAAGAATGTGTTATTAAGATTTGCATGCATTTTTTAGATCGTAACATTCTATTATGACTGGTTCAAAGATTTGTAAGAGTTTAGAGGGAAGAAACGCATTTTTAAAATGCAATTTTGTATATAGATAGTGGTATTATAAAATCATTGTCAGAAAAAGGATAATGTAGAGATAATGCTATGAAATCTGTCTAATAGCTCAAAATGAACTCTATAAGAAAACACAAACGATTACATTCTGTAAATGCTATGGTTGTAGAACACAATTAAAAACATTAGGGGTGGGCACAATCCGGGTTGGTCAGGGTTGAGGCCTATCCTGGTCTCAATCCCGGTTCAGTCAACCGGGAACAGTTCGGGTCAGGAAAACCAATTTTTTTAGGATGGCCCAGTTGGACCCGGACTGTTTGGAACCGGGACAGTCCGAGTCAGGACCATGCCTACCCGGTTTTTGTTTTTTGTTTTTTTTTTATCCAAAATGAAAAAAAAATAAGGAACAAGTTTTGTCTAGGAGTTGTTCCAGTAAAGACTTCGAATCAGATTTCCCACCTGATTCATCCTTCTCCTTTATTTTATGTCAATTCTTAGCTAAATACCCAGCACTAGCAGCAGCTGCAGTTACCCACATATCCATTTGGCAACAATTCCACTACTAATTCACTACCAACATAAACACCGCATCATCACCACTACATAACATCAAACATTTGCAGAGTCAACCATCTCATTTATTCAAATTTACCAACCCCAAGATGAAACACATGAGGCGAGGATGGGTTGGAGGAGGAAGAAGAGGAAACACAGGAGGAGTGGGGAAGACTTTTCTTGGTTTATGAGATATTCTCCGTGAGTGTGACATTTGGTTTATGAGATGTGTAAGAGATGTGGTCTGGGATGATGTGTGAGAGATGTGGTGTGTAGTAAGAGATTTGGGCTTGGGCCTGGGCTGATGTGTAAGAGATTTGGTGAGGGATGATGTGTAAGAGATTTGGGCTTGGGCTAATGTGGGATGATGTGTAAGAGATGTGGTGTGGGATGATGTGTAAGAGATTTGGGCTTGGGCCTACTATAGTAACCGGAGCAGTCCAGGACAAAATTAGTGAAAACCGGTCCGGGACCGGGATAAAAATTGTATAAACCAGTTGGTCCCGATTTAAATCGGTTTGGGACCATACCGGTTCGGGTCGGACGGGTCGGGATCGGGATTCTTGCCCACCCCTAAAAAACGTTGTAGAGAATAGATGACGTCAATATACACTACAATTAAAAAATGTTATAAAAGACTTTTTTTATAATATTTTTGACATGCAATTTGATGCGTCCAAAAATCGTCATCTTGTGAGTTTGACCTGCAAAACAAATGTTAGACTGCCAAGGAACACCTTTTTGGTGGTCGAAGACACTCCGATGCTTAAGTTAGCAACTCTTTTTGAATAATGAAGTAAATCTGGACAAAACTCAGTTAAACTTGCATACATGTGTCGAATGTTCTCTCTACCTTTTATAATGGTCGCGGTTAATTCTCTGTGTTACTTAAGTATGTGAGGTACAACGGAAGGAGATGTTTCTCGTAACAATATCCTCCTTGATGGAGATGCGTCCACGGAGGCGTAACTCTTTCCACGACTCTTTTCTGTGCAACGTTCCCCTTGTTTATGAGAGAACTCGTGTCGGGTCTGGATTCAGGCTCTGATTCGTTCGGGCCTGGATTTGGGCTTTGTTTATGTCTTCTCATTGGTGGGCCTTGTCTGGGCCTCTGTGATTGGCTTTATTCTTTTTGAATTTTATGAGCTGGCCCAACAAATTGGATGTCATATCCTCATGATGGATGTTCTCTGCCACATGTACGGATGGGATAATCGGTCTATTTTGATGTATCATCAGCTACTGCCCCCTTTAGTTAGTGGGTATGCTTACATGGCCACTAACTTCGTGACGGTTTACCTTTCAATTTCATCATTGCCTTGTATTTAATGCTATTAGCAACTTTTCGCGGGTTGGTGTCTCGATTCCTTGTTTGCCAGTTCGTTTTTAAGTACATTTTTAGGATTTTGCGTAGCCATCATATCTTGCATGATGTCCCATGAGTCGTCCCTCTATTGCCCGACTCTATAAAAGGAGATGTGACGAATTCATTTTCCCTCTTTATGTTATCTTTGAAATTAGGGTTCGTTCACTCCTTTGCCTTCTTCATGTTCATTGCTCCTATGTTCCTTAATGATGTCCATTGGTGATAAACTAAGTGGCAAGTCGCTAGCTCTGTGTGAGGCTCATTTTTTTCCCAATAGAGTTTCTCAGGTGACGCTGGACAATTTTTGTTTTGATTATAATCTGCCGCCTGACCTTGAAATTATACTACCTAAATAAAATGATAGTCCTTGTAATCCAAAGGCTGGATATATCGCATTGTATTCTTGTTGTTTTCTTCTGGCCTTCAGTTCCCAGTTCCAGAGTTGTTATGGGATTATCTGAACTTCTTGGGCATTCCTCCTGCCCATGTGGGTCCTAATGGTTGGAAAGTAATGGTTTCTTCTTACGCGATGGCTATTATGTCTGGTATTCCTTTGACTGTGAGGGTTTTGCATTCGATGGTTGGCTTGTTGGTGAACAGGGATATCTGCTTCCTCCATTCTCATGTCTAGTTTGAGAAACTTAAGATGACATCCGCGATTGGTCAAGGTCTTGGTTTTATGCTTCTATGAACTCTGGCTACTTCCGACTGCAAGGTCACTTGATTTTTTTATCATTTCGAGTTCCCGATAAACAGAAGAATCTTCAGTTAACTGTTGAGGAGGAGAGGATCAATGATCGATTCTTGAAGCTTCACCGATTTCCTGTGGAAACATTTCTTTCCGAGGGCATTCTGGAGTGTAGAGGTTTGTACACTATGAATGAAGCGAAGCGAGTCTTGTTTATTAAGTCTTATGCTGAGGCCATTGGTGCTCGTGCTGGCGTTACATTGGGAAGTGAGTTCGGATAGATGTGTTACGAATCTCGATGTTTCAATTAATGTGGTAGTTCCGGCTTCTAGAAAAAGAAAGCTTGCGAGATCCATGAGTCCGTCGAGGCGATTGCTAGTAGATCTTGGTCGAGTTCCAAGGAAGAAAAGGCTTTCTACTCATGGTTCTTCTCGAACTGCATCCCATCCGAATCCTGTTCAGGATGTTATGGAAGCTACCTCTCACCCAAGTCCTTCTCACGAAGATGTTGCAAAAGGTGATCGGGAATCCTTCGAAGATGTTGCGGAACTGAGGCTGGCATTGGAATGGAGCGAGAAGGAGACTACTCGTCCGTTGGATGATAATGAAAAAAAAGGCTTCACCTCGATCATGGTCTTGAGCAGATTATGGACGGAATGAATCGTCTCGCCTATGTAGGGGTGATGGGTTAGAACTGGTTGTGATCAAGTGGCTTATTTGGAGAGGAGGTTGGCGGCACTGTTGTTGGTGCCTTCTCATGTTTTTTTCCCAATTCAACGTGCTGAGGGCGCAATGTGCAAAGTCGGAGAAAACTGCAAAGGCTGCTTGGCAGTCGTTAATTGAGGCGAAAAGTATGTGGGATCAATCTGTTGTTGAGTTTGATTCTTTGAAAGCTAAGTTGGATGGGGTTCGTGCCCGTCTACGTGATGTGTAAAAAGAGTTATCTGCTAAGAATGCAACTTTTGATGAAGCTTCTTGAGTTGAAGTTGAGCAATCCGTTATTTGTGATATCGCGGAGAGGCAGGTGGAACAGATAACTACTGCGCTCGGCGATGTCAAGGCATATACTTTCGTTATGCTTACCACCACTGAGGGACGGCTTGTCGCGGCCAAAAATGAACTCGCTATTGCCAATGATAGGCTCCATATTGTCGAAGCCGAAGATTGGAAGCGAGTTGTTGATGGACGAGTTGAGCTTCTTGACTATATCAAGGGGCTTGGCGAGGATTTATCCAGGTACCGTCACTTGGTAGATCAAGCTTTCGAAAATGACGATGTCGAAGAATCTGCTCCAGTGGTTGAGGAGCCATTGCTTCATCTACCCTTGATTGATGCCAAAAATCGACATTAATGTCGTTGCATGATTTTCGACATCAATCAAAGAAATATAAGCTGTTTCTATGTATAGTTGAAGTAGGGGTTATCGACTACTTCACGAGGATTAGAAGACAATATTTGATTTTCAACTTAAAGAATAAAGAGAATAACAAAATAATGTATGGTGAAAATAAGTATTAAACTAAATGAACAAAGATAAAACCTACTTCTTCAATGGAATTAAGCTGTAGTACATGCACTTTTCTCCCAAGTAAAAATATAAATCCAAGAACTACAACTAAAAAATTATGTAAAAAAACTATCAAAGAAAAACTATTAAAGAAAAACAATCCCTTATGAATTCCATGTATGGGGGTTTTATAGGTAAAAAGGGTTTGGGTGAAACAAGGAAATATGGTTTGAGTTAAACAGTGAAACATGGTTGGATGAAACAAGGAATGGTGTTGGAGTTCAATAAAGAAACATGTCTTGTAGATATTGTTTTATGATAAAGTTGATCATGTGGATGTTCAAATCTTCGTTTTGATTTTCTCGAGATCCGTAGTTGTTGTTGCTTTCTGGGCTTGACTTCATGGGTCTTGAGATTGAAATTCTTTAATCCTGATGAATGCATTCGAATTCCAATTGTGCCTTCTATTGATGAATTTAGCCTTATTGTGCCACTTTATGCATAATTTGAGATTTGTACCTGAATTCCTACAGAATGCACAAAATACACGTAATGAGATATTTTTATTTGATAATTGGACTTAACAATTGTATATTTGGGAGTGTAAAATCGATGTTATGGGTGCTTATCACACCACCCCCAAACAACATTTTGCTAGTCCTCTAGCAAAGAACAACGACAAGAAAGATAAGAACACAAAGCCTCCTGAGGGTTATCCAGGATGACACCCACACATATTTTTTATATGAAACAAAATTGATGTGTGACCTATTGTTCTCAGAGAATGTCCCTATTATTCAACCACATAGAAGTCAAGTGACATATGTAACTTCTTACTAAAATGTACATTACAAGTGAGCAACTTTGGAACAAGGTGTGTGTGTGTGTGTGTGTGAATAACCAACAAATGCAAATTTTCATGTCAAAGTAATGTACATCCTAATCTACCTTTGGAATAGTTGTTTTGACTTCAAAACTCACCAGTTAATATCTCTGAAATGATCACTCTGAGTTTGGGTAAAATATTTTCTCTCTTGCACATGAGAAAAAGAGGAAATGCGAAAATGCAAACTTCTCACATGCTCATAAGAATAAACGGACATGAAAGAGAATAATAGTTTCATGGAAAGAATGTTGATCACTTGCAAGAATGTCGAGTTACCCACCATAGCGTCTTCTCATCTACTCTCCACTTCTTTACCATAGGGTTAATTAGGACTTCTCTAAAAAGGCAATGAATTTGAATTTATATATATATATATATATGAGGAAGAGTGGGGTAGATGGCAAGTAAAATGATTTTTCTGAAAATATAGGGTCATCAAATAGATTAATAGGGGACTCATCAATCACTTCCTTTTATTCTCCTTTCTTTACAACCTTTTTTTTTTCTTTTTCAAAACTTTTTTTTTCTGAAGTACCTTGGACTTTGTAGTTTCACTTTGCACTCCTATTTTTCTTCATAAATCTTCCTAACATTTTTCAGAAACATAAAGGGAAAAATTGGGGATTTTTTTATTTTTTATTTTTATATATCTAAAAAAAACAAGGCAAAGGCTCACATTGGTATTGGATGAAATGTTTAGCAAGATGGTTTTGAGAAGGTTCAGATAGACAAGAGATGCTTAATTTACATTCTAAGGTTTGGCAATGGTTATAAGTCTCAAATAGACTACAAGACCTATGTTTTTCTTTACTCGAAAAAGATGTCATCCTCAATGACCAACCAAAAAAAAGAATAATGAGACTTCACAACAAGTTAATGTCCAATCAAATTTTAAGTCATCATATGACTCGGAGTTGTGTAAAAAACACTCTGAATAAAATGAAAGGCCTGATAGCTCACAAAGTTAAAGTCTCCACTATTATTCCTCTAGATTCTCAGGAAGTAACTTACTTTTGTATTCCAAACTACATCCGTGGTCATTGTGCAAAAATTTATTTGTTCCTGAATGCTCAAATTTAAGATTTACTCTAGCAATAAACTTCTAACATCACTTTGCCTAAATGTAATGAATCAAGTAATCCAATCTCATCATAGCTAGGATACCACACCATTTTTTTATTTTTTTTTATTTTTAGAAAACGATTTTCAAAAGAGGTATAAATTTTGATAAATCTCCCCACCCCCAAACAAATAGAACACTGTCCCCAGTGTTAAACAAATGAAATGAAAAGTGAGAAATAAAAATTAGAACTTCTTACCTCAGGTGATTTGTTGAACATCTGTACCATCCCTGCAATGAAAAAGAGTGAGTTGGTGGGGTGATGTATTATTAAAATACATCACCCCTAAACAGGAATTGGCGGTATTATTAATAATTTGTTTTTATTATTTTTATTATTATTATTTATGAATGAATGAATGCATAAACGGATTGGGCTGCCTCCTAATAGCGCTAAGTTTAATGTCATTGCCGGACGTAATGGGGGTGGTGGATACCACCCCCAAACAGGCTTAGTGGAGTAGGAATTAGGCGTGACTAATCCTCATAGTTAGGATCAATCAACTGAATGGTTTCCACTGACCATGTGGGAAGTTCATGGTATGGCTTCAGTCGCTGTCCATTTACTTGAAAGAGACTACCATTTGTAGGGTTTTCTACGGTGATGGCACCGTAGTTTTTAACATCACGTACAATGAATGGACCAGACCAATGAGTTTTTAGCTTACCTGGAAAAAGATGAAGACGAGAGTTGTAGAGTAGGACTTTCTAACCAAGATGGAACTCTTTTCTCATGATGCTTTTGTCATGTATCCACTTCATTTTATCTTTGTAATTCTTGGATAAGTCATAAGCATCATACCTCAATTCTTCTAGCTCATTGATCTGAAGTTTTTCGTTTTTTACCAGCCATATCGAGGTCAAAGTTTAGACTCTTTGTAGCCCAATAAGCTCTATGTTGGAGTTCGACAGGAAGGTGACAAGGTTTACCAAAGACAAACCTATAGGGAGACATCCCTAAAAGAGTTTTGAATGCAGTTCGGTATGCCCATAAGGCATCCAAAAGACGTAAAGACCAATCTTTCCGATTTGGATTGATAGTCTTTTTGAGGATGTTCTTGATTTGACGATTCGAGACTTCAACTTGACCGCTTGTTTGAGGATGGTAGGAAAGGGAAACTTTGTTAGTAACCCCATACTTTTTAACAAGATGCTCAAATACACGGTTACAGAAATGCTTACCCCCATCACTAATGATACCCTTGGGGTGCCAAATCTACTAAAGATAAATTCCCTTATGAATGAAATAACAATTTTGTGATCACTGGTCTTAGTGGCAATGGCCTCTATCCATTTAGAAACGCAATCCACTGCAAGAAGGATGTATTGATATCCATGGGAGGATGGAAACGGTCCCATAAAATCGATGCCCCAAACATCAAAAACTTCAACCACTAGAATAGGATTTAGAGGCATCATGTGTCAACGAGTTATTCGCCCAAGTTTGACATCGGTCACAGGCTTTACAATACTCATGGGCATCTCGAAAAAGGGTAGGCCAATAAAAACCTGATTGGAGAACCTTCTCCACGGTTTTCTTAGAACTAAAATGCCCACCACAAGCTTGATCATGGAAAAATGAGATAATGTTCAACTGTTCAACTTTTGGAACACATCTTCGAATAAGTTGGTCAGGGCAGTATTTGTACAAATATGGCTCATCCCAAGAATAATACTTGACCCTAAACAAAAACTTGTCACGATCTGGCTTAGACCAGTGTGAAGGGAGTTCCTCAGTTGATAAAAAAATTGACAATGTCGGCATACCAAGGAAGCTCTTGCTCTACCAAGAGAAGTTGTTCATCTGGGAAGTCCTCTTGAATGGGAAAGATACTAGTAGATGACTGTGATGTTAGCCTAGACAAGTGGTCAGCGACCGCATTTTCTGTACCCGACTTATCTCGTAATTCAAGATCAAATTCTCGAAGCAAAAGAACCCATCGAATCAAACGAGGTTTGGTGTCCTTCTTATTAAGAAGGTATCTAAGGGTTGCATGGTCACTGTACACAATGACTTTAGCTCCAATGAGATAGGAACAAAATTTATCTAGTGCATAAACAATGGCTAACATCTCTTTCTCCATGGTCGAGTAATTGAGTTGAGCCTCATTCAGAGTTTTGCTAGCATAGTAGATAACATGAGGAAGTTTGTTAACTTTCTGCTAAACTACACCTACAGCATAGTCAGAGGCATCACACATAATCTCAAAGGGTAGCACCCATTCAAATGTTCGGATGATAGGAGCTGAGACTAGTTCAGATTTAAGATGCAGAAACGCAGATATGCATTTTGTCGTAAAAAAGAAAGGGAACATCCTTAGCTAAGAGACTGCTCAAAGGGCGTGCAATCTTCAAAAAATCTTTAATGAAGCGGCGATAAAATCCAGCATGCCCCAAGAAAGATCGCACATCTTTAACAAATTTTGGAATTGGAAGAGATGAAATGACATCAATCTTAGCTTTGTCCACCTCAATGCCATTTGGAGAGACAACGTGCCCAAGAACAATGCCCTGCTTCACCATGAAGTGACACTTTTCCCAATTTAAAACAAGACATTTTTCTTCGCAGCGCTCTAAGACAAGTGTGAGGTGATGTAGGCATTGGTCAAAAGATGAGCCGAATACTGAAAAATCATCCATAAATATCTCAAGAAAGTTGTCCACCATATCACTGAATATGCTAGACATGCATCTTTGAAATGTCGCGGGTGCGTTGCATAGCCCAAAAGGCATGCGACGATAAGCGTAAGTACCAAAAGGACAAGTGAATGTGGTTTTCTCTTGATCTTCTTGTGCAATTGGGATTTGATTGTATCCAGAATATCCATCCAAGAAACAATAGTAAGGATGACCTGCTAACCTTTCAAGCATCTGATCAATAAAGGGAAGGGGAAAGTGATCCTTTCGAGTATTAGAGTTCAACTTACAATAATCAATGCATACTCTCCATCCCCTTTTCATTCTTTGTGGCACAAGTTCCTTGTTCTTATTTTCAACTACTGTAATTCCTGACTTCTTAGGAACCACATGGACTGGGCTAACCCATTGGCTTTCAGAGATAGCATAGATGATGTTTGCATCCAAGAGTTTCAACACTTCTTCTTTTACGACATCTTTCAAAATGGGATTTAGACGTCACTGGGGTTCTCTGAATGTTTTGGTTTCATCTTCCAAATAAATATGATGCTCACAGACACTAGGGTCAACACCCTTGATGTCACGAATATTCCAAGCAATGGCTGACTTGTGAGCTTTAAGGACCTCCAACAACTTGTCATTGTGTTCCTCAGTGAGATCTGAGGCAATAATCACTGGATAACTCCCTTCAGGACCGAGAAATGCATATCTCAATTCATTTGGTAAAGGCTTAAGTTCTAGTAATTTCTAAGTGCTTGTGGATGAGTCACTATCTCGTGACTGTTCTCTAAAGGAAGAAGATGAATACAAGTCTTCCTCATATTGATAACGTGATAATGGCTCGGATTCAGATATATGCATTATGGGCACATTATCCAACATATTGTTGACCTCTTCAATAGCCTCGTCCATATCTAGGTTCATACCAAAGTGTGAGAGACAACGAAGCAATACGTCATATGGTGACGATTGAGCCGTAGACTCAAAAGATCTAATAATACACACTTCTTCTTCTTCTTCTTCAATCATACCGAGATCATCTCTCCTTTGCAAGGCCTTAAAAATATTCAATTCAGCTTTAAGGTTCCCAAAGGAAACAAACATGCTACCGCTTCTACAGTTGATGTTAGCCTCCGAAGTTGCCAAGAAGGGTCGCCCGAAGATAACATTAATTTGATTATTTGGGCCCGGGCTAGTGTCTAAGATGATGAAACTTGAACAATCACATCCAAAACTATTCCTCTAGGGTATCGTTTTGACTCATCTGCTAGCTTTAGAACTACCTTTGTTGGTTGCATCTCCTTTAACCCAAGTTCTAAATATATATGATAAGGTAAGAGATTCACGCTAGCTCCTAAGTCGATCAAGGCACGACTTTCAAAGTCTTTTCCAATGAAACATAGTACAGTAGGGGTTCCTGGATCCCTGTACTTAATTACTCCAATTTTTTTAATAAGCGATGTGGCATCGCTTGCAAGGCATGCAGTTTCAGGTACTTCTGTTTTTCTCTTTATAGTACACATGTCCTTCAAAATTTTTGCATAGACGGGTACTTGCTGGATAGCAGACAAAATAAGGATGTTGATTTGTACTCCTTTAAAAATTTCTAGTATTTCTTAAAATTGCTTATCTTTTTTGTTACCTAAAAGGGCTTTGGGAAAAGGTTCCTTAGGTATATACTTTCTTGGTTCTACGGGAAGCTGAGAGGGTGAGTTTAAACTAGTTTGAGAAGAATCTTTAGCGTTCTTAATTGATTTAGGAACGTTCTCTTTGGAAATCATATCAGTTCTCTTGGGTTGTTCTATGTCATTATCAATTGTTTTGCCAGAACGAAGGGTGGTGACAACTTTAACTTCTCCCTGTGAATCAACATTACTACCAATTTCATTGACATGGGCTTGGGGAGCACCTTTTGGATTAGGGATGGGCTGACTGGGGAATGTTCATTTTTCCCTTCCCACGCTCAACTATTGCAACTGTTGTTGAAGCTGGTGGATGGCTTGGGAATTAGCAGCACTAGTTGTCATTAATTGGTGCATCATATCTTCCAATGATGGTTTTGAAGGTGGTAAAGGAGCAACATATTGATTTTGAGGTACCAAGTCCCGAAAGTTGCTAAGTTGAGGTTGACCATAAGAATTATGAGGGACAGATACCATAGGAAGGTTCACAGACTGATTTTGCCGGAATGAAGAGGTCCACCATGTGGTGGATATTGATTTTGTTGCAACTGGTTAGATTGAGGTCAATATTGAACTTGTCTAGGATAAGTGCGTGAGTTGTGGGCTTGTCCACTAGGCTGCCTAGGGTGTTGAAACCCAGGAGGATTCCCTGAACTTCTGGGTGATTGTTCATAAAAGTCACCACCATAGGAAAGGTTAGGGTGATGTCGATTTGCAGATGTGTATGTTTAACCGAATGTGTTTGATTTACATTCATTGTTAAATACACACACCTCCTCTGGAGTTCATTGCCACCTAAAGTTAAAGTGCAATCAGAATCTATATGATCTCTTTTGAAGCAAAAGGTACAAGGCTTATAAGTTTGTTCTCTGACTTCAGAGGTAGACTTTGTCACAATAGATTTCATTTCCTTAGCAAAATCCTTTAGGAATGTTTTGATGTCTGGTTCGGGATCTTCCTTTGGTACAAATAGACTAGGTTTCAAGTCTTTATGGGCAGTCCATTGTCGAGAATCATCAGCAAGTTCACTTAGAAAGGTATAAGCATCAGTACCAGTTTTACACATGAATTTCCCTTGATGCATGGATTCGATCATATTTCTAGATTCGACAATCAATCCATTATAGAAACTCTGCACTAGCACTCATTTTTCAAAGCCATGATGGGGGCACTTGATGAGTAAATCTTGAAAGCGGTCTCATGCTTCATAAAAAAATTCATTATGTGTTTGAGTAAACTTCTCAATTTCTCTTCTAATTTCTAGGGTCTTTCTCATGGGGAAGTACTTCGCTAGAAACATTCTAACTAAATCCTCCCATGATTTAATGGAACTGGCAGGGAGGGAATTTAGCCATGAGGTGGCCCAATCATCAAGAGAGAAAGGAAACAAGCGAAGTCTGACATTTTCTTCATCTATGTTTTCGTTCTTAAAAGTACTACAAACTTCAAGAAACTTTCCAAGATGGACATATGGGCTTTCTCGATCATTCCCATGAAACTTCGACAACATATTAATAATATCCTGTCTATTCTCAAATTGAGTTGTAGTGATAGGCGGCAGCTCAATGCATCCGTGCACATTAGCAGTAAATGGAACAATGTATTCCCAAATTGGACGTTCTTCCATTTCAATGTTGATTGGAGAGTGAGGGGAGGTAGGTGGAGATGAGTGTGGTGAAGAAGCAAAAAGTGGATTAGGGTGGCTAGAAAAATTTTGGGTACGAACCAAACGCTTGTTGGGTCGTTCCCAAACTTTCATAAAAGAGAAAAAAAATGGATTGGAAAGATAACAGTGACAAAGCACAAGATCAAGTATCCCTAGACGATTGCTAAGAAGACATACACAAGCAATGATCACTTCTGAACCACACAAATGCCAAATCTAAGCAAACAACGTTTTAATGGGATTTTATCTTGTTAATCTGTGAGAGACAAAATTGATTGAAACCAGCGGGCGTTACACTGTTATCTATTATCGCCTGATTAGATAGGGTGCTAACAGATGATCCTAAAAGCTTGTATCCAACAGTACAAATTCCAAAATCAGAAGGTTAGAGTTACGCTTACAAGAAGTCGGATTATTGCACAAGTACAAGAGGTCACGTGGTCTAATTAAGAACTGTACCTGTGCCACCGCTTTGTAGACCGATTGATATGAGAACGATGTGTGTCAAATATGTACTTAGGGTGTGTGTTCCTAGCCAAAACTGTTAGTTACACCACGTCCTCATGTGGTTTGCAGCTTACTAATGACTTGGCGTACCGGGTGAGTTACCCATGTGGCAGTGGCCTCTCGGAGTTTATTGAATGATTAAACCCAACGTCACGTTTTGTTTTAGTCAACACAAAATTTAGCAGAATAACCTAGGTTTTAGTTGTCCTATGAACACCGTCCTAGTTGGTTCTAATCTTAGTTGATTTTATTATGTGCCTTGGTTTCACACAGCTGGAGTGATGAGGTGGGTGATGAAATCCCATCAGTTTCAAAAACAGGGCTAGCTCTGCCCTCTCTGTTTATGGTAGTTTATTAACGTAAGCAACCACACAGTTCGTTAAGATACAGAAACATAAACAAACACCAAACAATGTCCAATCGATTTTCACTCAGCACCCAAGCCACTAAAACAATGTGTCTGAAAGAGATACTAACTTGTGAGCTCGGACACAAGGTCTCCACCGTGGGAGTAGAGATAAGTGTTATTTAAGAGCTACTCCTCCTAGGTTCAAGCAATTGCTCTCTCCCCCATAACACCACTGGTTGTCCATTACAAAAAAAAAAAAAAAAAAATTAGCCCTTTTTCAAAGAATTTTTTTAATTTTTTTTAATATTTTATTTCTAACTTCGATTGCTATCTAAATAAATAAACACACAATCAAACAATTACACATGCAAAGATGTTTAATGGTCTTGGTCAAGAAGTCAAAAAGTATTTTTTTCTTTTTAAATTTTTGTTTGTATTTTTAGTTTTTTGTTTTTTTTATTCATGAAAGTGAATTAAATCTAACCTAAAACTAACAATCAACCTAATGCTAAAATAATGTCTAACTATTACAAGTTGCACTCGACCATTCGAGGCATATTAAAAAGAAGTTAAAAAAGAATAAACTCTCTTCCTCACTAAAAACTACAAACAAAAAATAAAAAAAAAGGTCTCCAAGCAAGTCTTAGGCAATTTCGCAGCTTTATCACCAACTTTTCCAAACGAATTTGTTCAACAGGCAACCGACATCAAAACATTCTGAAAAAATTAAGGAAATTCAGGGGAGTATAACGAAATTTGTTGTAAAACTTTCCGTTATATGCTGAAAATTACCCAAAAAAAAAACATAAAGATGACAAAAAAATAGTAATAATTAAATAAATTAAAAAAAATTAAATTAAAATTCTTCTCTATTGTCTCCAAAATTGTATCTTCAATAATGTCTTCCTTCACCAAGTGATGTGCAACGGCGCCATTTGATTGATGCCAAAAACTTACATTAATGTCGTTGCATGATTTTCGACATCAATCAAAGAAATATAAGTTGTTTCTATTTATTTATTTTTCTTCCTTCAACTTGCAATACAATTCAACAAATGTATAGTGGAAGTAGGGGTTATCGACTATTTCACGTGGATTAGAAGACAATATTTGATTTTCAATTTAAAGAATAAAGAGAATAACAAAATAATGTATGGTGAAAATAAGTATTAAACTAAAAGAACAAAGAAAAACAAAGATAAAACTTACTTCTTCAATAGAATTAAACTGTAGTACATTTACTTTTCTCCCAAGTAAAAATATAAAGCCAAAAACTACAACTAAAAAACTCTGTAAAAAAAAACTATCAAAAAAAACTATCCCTTATGAACTCCATGTATGGGGTTTTTATAGGTAAAAAGGGTTTGATTGAAACAAGAAAACATGGTTTGAGTTAAACAGTGAAACATGGTTGAATGAAACAATGAATGCTTGAGTGAAACAAGGAAACATGGTTTGAGTTAAACAATTAAACATGGTTGAATGAAAAAAGGAATGGTTGGTGAAACAAGGAATGGTGTTGGAATTCAATAAGGAAACATGTCTTGTAGATATTTTTTTATGATAAAGTTGGCCATGTGGACGTCCAAATCTTCATATTGATTTTCTCGAGATCCGTAGTTGTTGTTGCTTTGTGGGCTTGACTTCATGGGTCTTGAGATTGAAATTCTTTAATCCTAATGAATGCATTCGAATTCCCATTGGGCCTTCTAGTTGGTGAATTTAGCCTTATTGTGCCACTTTATTCATAATTTGAGAGTTGTATTTGAATTCCTACAAAATGCACAAAATACACGTAATGAGATATTTTTATTTGATAATTGGACTTAACAATTGTATATTTGGGAGTGTAAAATCGATGTTTTGGGTGCTTATCACACCACCCCCAAACAACCTTTTGCTAGTCCTCTAGCAAAGAACAACGAAAAGAAAGATAAGAACACAAAACAAAATATGCAACGAAAACAAAGATAAGAACACTTTCGCTAGTATGACTCGATTGCATTTACAATATGCAACAACGCCTTGAACCCCTAGCATGACACTAATGGAGGAGTTTTAGCCTCCTGAGGGTTATCCAGGATAACACCCACAAACATTTTTTTATATGAAACAAAATTTATGTGTGACCTATTGTTCTCAGAGAATGTCCCTGTTATTCAACCACATAGAAGTCAAGAGACATATGTGGTCTTCAAATAAATTATTAGGGGACTCATCAATCACTTCCCTTTATTCTCCTTTCTTTACAACCTTTTTTTCTCTTTTTTTTTTCAGAACTTTTTTTTTTTCTGAAGTACCTTTTACTTTGTAGGTTCACTTTGCACTCCTATTTTTCTTCATAAATCTTCCTAACATTTTTCAGAAACATAAAGGGGAAAATGGGGGGTTTTTTTAATTTTTATTTTTATATATCTAAAAAAAACAAGACAAAGGCTCACATTGGTATTGGATGAAATGTTTAGCAAGATTGTTTTGAGAAGGTTCAGATGGACAAGAGATGCCTAATTTACCTTTTAAGGTTTGGTAATGGTTATAAGTCTAAAATAGACTACAAGACCTATGTTTCTCTTAACTCGAAAAAGATGTCATCCTCAGTGACCAACCAAAAAGCAGAATAATGAGACTTCACAACAAGTTAATGTCCAATAAATTTTAAGTCATCATATGACTCGGAGTTGTGTAAAAATACTCTGAATAAAATGAAAGGCCTGATAGCTCATAAGGTTAAAGTCTCCACTATTATTCCTCTAGATTCTCAAGAAGTAACTTACTTTTGTATTCCAAACTACATCTGTGGTCATTGTACAAAAATTTATTTGTTCTTGAATGCTCAAATGCAATATTTACTCTAGCAATAAACTTCCAACGTCTCTTTGCTTAAATGTAATGAATCAAGTAATCCAATCTCATTATAGCTAGGATACCACACCATTTTTTATTTTTTTTATTTTTTTAGAAAACGATTTTCAAAAGAGGTATAAATTTTGATAAATCTCCCCACCCCCAAACAAATAGAACATTGTCCCCGGTGTTAAACAAATGAAATGAAAAGTGAGAAATAAAAATTAGAACTTGTTACCTCAGGTGATTTGTTGAACATCTGTACCGTCCCTGCAATAAAAAAGAATGAGTTGGTGGGGTGATGTATTATTAAAATACATCACCCCAAACAAGAATTGGCGGTATTATTAATAAAAAATTTTAATATTTATTATTATTATTATTATTATTATTATTATTATTATTATTATTATTATTATTATTATTATTATTATTATTATTATTATTATTATTTTATGAATGAATGAATGCATAAACGGATTGGGCTGCCTCCCAGTAGTGCTAAGTTTAATGTCATTGCCGAACGTAATGGGGGTGGTGGGGTGAGGTAGAGGGAGAACGCCACAGAGTCATTGCTTTCTCCCTCTCCTAAAGTGAGGTATTTCCCTATTCCCGTGGGTGATGATCCTGCAGTTGCCTCTGTTTCTTCCCATACTTCTTCATCTCCTCCGGATGTAATAGAGTAGTATTATCAATGAAATGCACTATGTTATTTCTCTTATTTTCAGTTCAGTTGTATTTGTCTTAGATTTTGTTTTGAATTCCTTTGTAGTTGTTTTCGTATTTTGGCTCATCATTCGTCTAAGGGCAGGTCAGCGTTATCCTTCTTGATATGCTGCAAAGAGTTTGGTTTTGCTTGTAGTTCCTCGAATCATGTTGATTTGTTCCTCTAATTCTGACTTCGTTGATTCGATATATCTATCGACTCAAAGTTATTGCATTCAGTCAACTTGTTCGTTGAGCTTCTACTTCATTAACTCGACGTCTCGATTGACTCGAAGGTTTTGTGTTAAGTCAACTTGTTCGTTGAGCTTCTGCTTTGTTAACTCGACGTCTCGATCGACTCAAAGTTTTTGTGTTAAGTTGACTCGTTTGTTCAGTTTTTACTTCGTTAACTCGACTTTTTAGTCGACTCAAAGTTTTTTTTATTGACTCATTTGTTCAACTTTCACTTCGTTAACTCAACATTTCAGTAAATTTGAAATTTTTGTGTTAAGTTGACTCATTTGTTCAACTTTTAATTCGTTAACTCGACGTTTCAGTGGACTTGAAGTTTTGTTGTTAAGTTGACTCAGGTATCCAACTTTTACTTTGTTAACTCGACGTCTCGGTCGATTCAAAGTTGTTGTGTTAAGTTGAATCGGGTGTCCAACTTTTACTTTGCTAATTCGATGTCATAGTCAACTTGAAGTTATTGTGTTAAGTTGAATCGGGTGTCCAACTTTTTCTTTGTGAACTCGACATCCCAGTCGATTTGAAGTTTTTGTGTTAAGTTGACTCGGGTGTGCAACTTTTACTTTGCTAACTCGACACCTCAGTCGACTCGAAGTTTTTGTGTTAAGTTTACTCGGGTGTCAAACTGTCCGATCATGCTCATGTCAACACCAAACTGTCCAATCATACTCACATCAGCACCGAATTTTCCAATCATGCTCAAATCAACACCAAATTGTCCAATCATTCTGATGTTAGCTCTGTGTTTGGTGTCAACCGTTGAGGTTCAGTCAAGTCCGTTGCTGTCAGTTTTGTCGTTAGTGATTCGGGTCGAGCTTACATCTGTCGATAGGATTTTCAAATTGTATTAGTTGGTTGATGCAAACTTCTCCATGTTTTGTGCATTCGTGAAATGGCTTGTCTGGTTTCGTTAATACTCTTGTTCTGATATAAATCAGTTCGAGTAGGAAGTTTTCCTGGCCGCTTCTTCTGTCAGGTTGTGTGTTTTGCGTCCTTTGATTATGCAGTGTAGGGCATATATAAACTCTCTGGGTTGTTCTTTCGATCCCGCAGTGTTATTTGCTTTTTCCTTCCATGTGAACTGTCTATCTAACATTTCGATGAACTCGTCGAGTCGTCATTTCCGAACCCAATGCTCTATTTCGTCTTTTAGATTGTAGCACTCTTTGGTATCATGCCCATGATCCTTATGAAAGGAACATTATTTGCTTTTGTCTCTTCCTTTTGGGTCTCCTCTCATCCTAAGCAACCAGTTGATGTTATCCCATTTTGCTATGTGTTTCAGTATATTGGCTCGACTTGTTTTAAGGGTTGTATATGGTTGGTATGTATTCTTCATCACACTCTTTACTCGCTCGTGTCGAGGCCACGCTGATTGTAGCTTCTTAGATTCTTGTTGTTTTGAATCAATCCTTCTGCCATTCCAATGTTTCTTCGATTGGATGTTATCCTCCCATTGTCCGTCATTTCGTCTCATTTCCTCATTTCTCTCCCGTTTCCTTGAAAGACTCTTTCTTTATTGGTCATTCTTCCTCCTGACTGCCTTCATCTCCTCGAGAGAAATGTGTTTTTGAGCCATTTTCTGTAAGAGTGTCATGCCTTTTGGAGGCTCCATGTTAAGAGTGTCAAGAAGGGGCCTCTCTTCAGCCCGGCGATGAAGGTCGCAGCAGCTGTATTGTCGCTACATCCATCAATCATCTCAATTCATTGGTGAAGCGAGTGACGTATTCCCGTATTGTTTCCACAGGCTTTTGCTTGGTGTGAAGGAGGTGGTGTGGTCCTTTCATCATTCTCTGGCTCCTGATGAATCTGGTGATAAAAGCGGTGGCTAACGCCTAGGAAGAGTCTATCGATCTTGGTAGTAGGCTGTTGAACCAATTATTGTTGTGGATGTAAGGTTGGTCGGAAATGTCCTGCACAAGATTGACTCTGTGGTTTCTTCAGGGCCATCATGTGGTGGAAGTGTCTCAAGTGATCAGTTAGGTCGGTAGCACCATCATACACTTCGAACTTTGGTGGAGTGAACTTTTTCGGCATTGTCGTTTTCATGAGGGCATCAAAGAATGGTGGCTTGGCTAACTCATATAATATGTTGGGATCCATGACCCCTATTCTGAACGGGATTTCAACAAGCATTTCGTCACACTGTGGAGTCTTGCCTTGGGGGAGCTCGTTGCTTCGAAGTTTCCCTGTTGAGGTTCTGTTGGGACTTCATCACTTCTTTGAGTTCGATTGGCAGAGTTCTGCTGGGGTTGTGCCTGAACAAGGCTAGCTGGCTGGATGCGCTCTTGGGTAATTTTTTCTAGCATCTTTGTCATGTAGTTCATCTAGGCCATGAGCGGGTCTACCCGAGGATCCGTGGCAGCATCGCCAGGTGTTTGGTTGTATGGGCTATTAGGTGTTGTGGATCCGTATTCTCGGGTGCCATCGATCTGATGATTTGGGTTGCTTTTTGTTCGCGAGCTGCTAGTGACGCATCGTTGCCAGTAGGAGAGTTGTCGCGATCACCACTGGGTTGAGGATCTATAAAGTGTGTCATTTGTTCTGACGGCTTGTTGATCTTCTATCAGATTGTGTGAGCTATGTCAATGTGGATCTTGTTTTTAGAAAGGAAACTCATCGTTCTACTCGGACTGCGCCAAACTGATACGTCCAAAATTTGTCCTTCTGTGAGTTTGACTTACAAAACAAATGTTAGAATGCCAAGGAACACCTTTTTGGTGGTCGAAGGCACTCCGATGCTTAAGTCAACAATTTTGTTTGAAGAAAAAAGTAAATTTGGATAAAACTTAGTTAAAGTTGCATACCCATGTCTAATGTTCCCATTACCTTTTATAATAGTTGCGGTTAATTCTCTGTGTGACTTAAGTATGTGAGGCGCAACGAAAGGAGATGTTTCTCATAACAGTCTTCTTCTTAATGGATTTGCGACCGTGGAGGCGTAACTCCTTCCACGACTCTTTTTGTTGCAACGTTTCTCTTCTTTATGAAAGAACTCGTGTCGGGCTCTGATTCGTTCGGGCCAGAATTCGGGCTTTGTTTTGTCTTCTCTGTGATTGGCTTTGTTTGGGCCTCTGTGATTGGCTTTATTCTTCTTGGGTTTTATGAGTTAGCCCAATAGATTGGACACCATATCCTCGTGATGGATGTTCTCTGCCACGTGTACGGCTGCGATGATCGGTCTATTATGATGTATCATCGCAATTAATTGTGTTTTTTCTTTCTTTTTCTTGTAGTGCACTATCGTAAGTGATTTGCCCGGATTTCGGTAACATCATTGGAGTTGTCGATTGTCAATGTTTGCTAGAGTTGTCAAAGATTGGTGACCGGTGGCCTTCCCCAATAATTAAACAAAGTGTAACGTCAAAGTCAACAAAGGTATAATCTAAAAAAATGTTTACCTAAAGTGTTTATGTATATTTTTTTCTAAATCAAGTTAAACCAATAACTAAGTTGTAAAAATTTGTTTTTTAATTGGGGTTCTAGCCCAATTCCATGTAAACAAAGATACAAAGTGGTTGGTGTTGGTTTAGGTGACAGTGACAATTTTATGATGTCGAACTTTGTGAAATTTGTGTAATTTTGCACTTAATACTGTTAGTCCAAAGTTAGATTATTATTTGGCCGATAATGTTATACCTTAAACTCTAGGTTTTGACATTTTAGCTTAGTGGAAGAGTGGAAGCAAGTATCTGACCTCGCATCCTGTTGCTAGAGATATTTTCTCAAATCCAATGCCTACTATAGCTTATTAGCAAACTTTTAGTACGGTTAATAGATTTGTTAGTGTAAATCGAGCCTTTGATGTGTGCCCAAAATTGGTTATGGGCTAATAATAAAGGTAAATGATCTAGATATTTAAAAATTTTATATTGCTTAATATTCTTATATTTTTATGGTAATTATTATTATTTTGTTTATAGTCGATTAAACTCTTACTTCACTACTTTTGAGATCCACCATTAAAAAAATGATTTACGTAATAATTTAAGCATAGTAAACTTATTATTGAATGTTGTAGGGTGAAAGTTGTATATTAGTTACTTTTTTTTTTGTAATGTGGAATTAGACTTAAGGTTTTTTAATTATTTTTTTGCAAGTTGTTAAATGTTTGCAAGAACAAAGTGATAGTGGAGATGATTACCCACGTTGTAAGTGTTGGCATTGCTTTTAGAAATTTATTTGTTGTAAATGTGTATTAAGATATAGATTTGTTGTGTACTAGTGTAAAAACATATTCTGTCAGTTTGTTATGTTTGAATATTGTTGGTTATTTATATTTTGACTTGCTCTCACATGACGTGAAGTAAATTAAAATTTAGTTATGCTTAATCTTGAAGTTGTGATTTTATACATAAACTGTATACATGTTGTTGAAATTTTTATTTTACAGATTGTTAAATATACTCGAATTGCATATGATAGATTGCTGAAATATCGATTCTCCAAGTTTACATTCAAATTGGCAAATTTCGATTCTATATAAAAACTCTAAGCTTATACAAATTTGTATAATTATATATGATGATACATCAAAATAGACCGGTCATCATGGCCATACACGTGGCAAAGAACATCCATCACGAGGATATGGCGTCCAATCTGTTGGGCCAGCTCATAAAATCCAAGAAAAATAAAGCCAATCACAGAGGCCCAGACAAGGCCCACCAATGAGAAGACATAACTAAAGCCCGAATTCAGACCCGACACGAGTTCTCTCATAAAGAAGATGAACGTTGCACCAAAAAGTGGCGTGGAGGGAGTTACGCCTCCACGGATGCATCTCCATTAAAGATGAGACAATTACGAGAAATATCTCCTTCTGTTGCGCCTCACATGCTTAAGTCATGGAGAGAATTAACCGCGACCATTATAAAAAGTAAAGGGAGTTTTGTCCAGATTTACTTCCTTTTTCAAACAGAGTTGTTGACTTAAGCATCGGAATGCATTCGGCCACCAAAAAGGTGGTCATTTGCAGTCTAATATTTGTTTTGTAAGTCAAACTCACAGGAGGATGATTTTTGGACGCATCAATTTGACGCCGTCCATGGGGAACAATGAGTTTTCTTTCTAAAAACAAGATCCACAGTGACAAATCTCACCATAATCTGATAGAAGATCAACAAGCCATCAGAACAATGACGCACTCTACAAATCCTCAACCCATTGATGACCGCGACAACTCTCCTACTAGCAACGATGCATCACAAACAGCTCACGAACAATAAGCAACTGGATCGACGAACTGATAGCACCCGAGAATCCGGATCCATAGCACGCGATAGCCTAAACAACCCAAACATCAGGTGATGCCGCCACAGATCCTCGGGTAAACCTGCTCATGGCCCAGATGAACTACATGGCAAAGATACTAGAAAAAATCACCCAGGAGCGCATCCAGCCAGCTGACCCTGTTTAGGCACCAACTCAACAAAACTCTGCTAACCGAACTCAAGGGAGTGACGAAATCCTAGTAGAACCCAAACAGGGAAATTTTGAAAGCAATAAGCTCCCCCAAGCCAAGACTCCATAGTGTGACGGATCTTTTGCTGAAATCTCATTCAGAATAGGAGTCACGAATCCCAACATACTATACGAGTTAGCCAAGTCGTCATTTTCTGACGCCCTCATGAAAACGGCAATGCCAAAAAAGTTCACTCTGCCAAAGTTTGAAGTGTATGATGGTATTGACGGTTCGATAGACCAAATGACGGTATTGAAACAAGTTAACACCAAGGCCCTCAATATAATTCAGAAGCTCATTTTGACCATCGACAGCCCGCTGCCAATCCACCACCTCCATAACACGAAGTATGTCCTTAACAGAAGCAAGATCACTCCTGGCCGCTGTAAATTGGCCCTTAACAGAAGTGAGTATTGCGGAGGAATAAGCCTTGACCTTGTCAAGTGAAGACATTAATTGTTCCACCATTTTTTTTTATAATGTCGCAATTTTTAGAATGCTCTATCACGGCACGCGCGGCCTCATCATGGAGAGCCTTCTAGGTGGACAACTCTTTTTCCACATCATGCAAACATGCATGATTACATCTAATTTAGCTCTTAAAGATTCGAGCGCGGTCACAGACTGATCTCACGCACCCTCCACCTCGGCCAACGAAGCTTGAGCAACCCCAGTCGCTTTTTCCACTCAAAACATCGCGCTTTTAACGCGTCATATTGATAAAAATGGAAAAAAAAAATACCAATAACATCACAACGAGCTTCCTCTCCAGAGAAATCACATGATTACGATTGGCATGATGACCCAAACCCATCACCCCTACATAGGCAAGATGAGTTATCCCGTCCATTACAAGCTTAAGAGCATCATCAAGATGAAGACTCGGATCTAGAACGGGCATAGAAGGCTTCTCCACTGACCGTTTGTGTCAGTCATTAATCAGCTTACGTGCACCATCCTCCATGCCAAGTAGGGAAAACCAGCAAAACTTCCCGTCCGATTTGATCTGAATCTCTTCGGGAGTAGGTTCATTCCAACTGATTTGTGAATGAAGAACACGGGGATCCGAAAGTATGGAGGAACCACCACCCACAGCCAAGAAAAAAGAAGGAACAATAGGATAACCATCCTCACCCTCTCGTTGCGCAACAAGAGCAGAACGAGTAGCAGTCCCAACAAGAACAGAAGAGCCTAAACAGATTGAAGAAGGCAGAATCTTTGTCCCATCGTCAACAAGAAGAAAAGGAGAACGAAGAGATCGCGTCTTGGGAACTCGATCAAAACTACTAAGCTCCTTAGACTAGACAACAACCAGTTGGAGCATTTTGCCGTCCAAGGTCCGAGGATCCTCATTAGAACACTTAGCAGCGTCAAGACCACCATAAGCAGAAATGAGTCTCTTTTCACCATCGTACAGCGAACGAATGATATCTTTTTTGCTCCTCTCCAATGCCAACTTCATCTCTTCCGCCTCTTGCATAGAGCAGCGATCCTCCCTCACAGGTTCTCTATCAACAGAACCCGAGTAAAGAGAAACAAGACAAACAGAGTCAACGAGCCGTTTCTTCTTCAGAACACGGTCAGAACTCAAAAATAACCACTTTGACGAACTAACAGGCCTCGATACTTTTCTCTTCCTGGAAGTCGGGTCGGTAGCAACACTAACATGAGCATCAAGATCCGTAACATCCAAGCTCACTTTCTAATCAACGACAACACTACCAACGTCAACACGGACAACAATCTTCGTGGATTGCCTCTCCGTTAGCAGAGCTTGCTCGGCTTCATTCATGCTATACAAGCTCTTCACCATATCATCAGTAAGATAGGTGTCCAAAGTAACTACAGGAAGCTGCAAAAGACGCTCGCTGATAATCTGTTCTTCAACGGTCAATTGCAGATTCCTCCGCTTGATAGGAACCCGAAAAGACTCTATTTGTTGAACCCGTAAATTGAAGTAGCCAAAGTGGACAGACGTGTAAAACCAATCCCGCGACCAACCTCTGATGTCATCATTAAGGCTGCCAAAACACACGGGAGAAGGAAGGAAACACGTGCGATTAGGTTTCAAGCTAAACCCCACAAAAAATGCAAAACTTTAGCAGTTAAAGGGATACCAGAAAAGGATGACCCTGACATACGTGGAAACTGTAACCCTCCAACCGATCAGGCCCATCTGAGTAGGACAAATACCCAAAATATCTAGATAAGACCAAAATAGCTCCAGAACTAGAAATCGAAGACTGGCGTAAAACATACGCGGGTAAAGTGCAATATATCCCTTCCTCGGACGACAAGGACTATCATTTTCACGAGGTAGAATGATCTCAAGGTCAGAAGGAAAATAGTAGTTGGAATAGATGATATCCAAGGTTGTCTGATAAACCTTCTTTGAGGAAAAATGAGCTTCGCAGGTAATAAGCTGCTCACCATCCAGTAAGTCACCAGCAGACATCAAGAATAGGCAAGAAAGATGGAAAAAATACAATAGGAAAGGAGAAACAACCCTAATAGCAAAGGTGGCATAAAAGAGGAACACAAAGCCTTGCAATCGAGCAACGAAGAAACTGCTCACAGAGCGACATATGGGACATAATGGCGAGCGAAATTCCAAAAAAATGCGCAAAAACAAATAGACAATGAAGTAATCGAGACGATCGACCGACCGAAAGTTATTAACAACATTAAGTTCAATGCAAAGGTGTGATTGAGATATCAACTGTCGCACAGTTAGTGGATACGTGAACATACCCACTAACTAGGGGAGTAGCTGATGATACATCAAAATTGACCGATTATCACGGCCTTACACGTGGCAGAGAACATCCATCACGAGGATATGACGTCCAATCTGTTGGGTCAACTCATAAAACCCAAGAAGAATAAAGCCAATCACAGAGGCCTAAATAGGGCTCACCAATGAGAAGACATAAACAAAGCCCGAATCCATGCCCAAACAAATTAGAGCCCGAATCCAGGTCTGACACGAGTTCTCTCATAAAGAAGATGAACGTTGCACTAAAAAGAGTCATGGAGGGAGTTACGCCTCCATGGATGCATCTCCATTAATAAGGAGACTGTTACGAGAAACAACTTCTTCCGTTGTGCCTCAGATGCTTAAGGCACACAGAGAATTAACCGCGACCATTATAAAAGGTAAAGGGAACATTCGACACAAGTGTGCAACTTTAACTGATATGTCAAGATTTACTTTATTTTTCAAACAAAGTTGCTAACATAAGCATCGGAGTGCCTTCGGCCACCAAAAAGGTGATCCTCGAAAGTCTAATATCTGTTTTGCAGGTCAAATTCACAAGATGAATATTTTTAGACGCATCAATAAATATATAAACACCTCAAAGGCCAATAGCATATTGTTTAAGGCCTATCTTTTAAAGATCACAACTAAGAAAACAATATAAATGACAATGTCTATTCCTTAAGGCCCAAAACATATAGCACAATTTGACTTGGTAGGGGATTGGGGACACATTTTAAAGCCGAGACGATGCTAATTCTACTACTTTTAACCTTAGACAAAGTTTGATTTATACTAGCAGCCACAAACAACTTTACTATGTGGGTCGAAGTTGTACCACTGATATAGGTTCACACCCAAAATGTGAAAGACTTCATTAGGAAGAAAATCATATGCGGGTTCTGGATTTTAAGAAAACTTCACTCTCAAACAACATTTCACAAGTTCAAAAGATCCAACCAAAATTTATAATTATGATCCGACAGTATTCCCAACTTGCTTGGGATCCCAGAGATGACTGTTGGGAGAAGATCAAAGAGTTTCCGAAGCGTATGGACTTCGATTCCTTAACGAAATGCAGATTCAACGGGTCAAAAACAACCCACGATCTACGGAAGGTGTTTATGAGCCTAAAAACCATTTGCAGGCACGCAAAGACGAAAATTCTTGCTAAAAATAAAGTTTTCCCAAAATTTTTATTTTTTCGAGTTGTGTGGGATGTGAGTAAATGCGGTTATGGTTAGAAAATTTAGAAGTTTCATGTATTTGTGTAAGCCTTTAGATGTGGAGGGATGGCAGTGGGGCGGATTTTCAAGGATATCTGCCCCGTCCGCATAGATTGGGGCGGTTTTGGATGTGCTTGAACTAATTTCGGGGCGGATGCGGATATCCAAACAACATCCATCAAATCCGCTTAAGTAAAATTACTGAAATACCCTTACTCCTTAAAAAGAAAAAACCCTAACCCTACCCAATTGATTTCTCTCAGACTCAAAGTCTTCTCTTCAGTTCCTCCTCCCTCCTCCACACTGTCTGCAACATCATTGATTTGAATCATCAAACCAGGAGGAGGATTGCCGAAACCATCTACGTCCATACAATCCCTCACCGATGTGTGAATCCTCTTTTCTATTTTCAACATCTAATGATGCACAATTAGTGAGGACGAAGTCTTCTTCATGTTCGATGTTGTTCTCCTTTTCCACGAATCAGGTTTCTATACTGATTTGTTGAGATCTGATGATGCACAATCAATGAGGACGAAGTCTTCTTCGTGTTCAATGTTGTTCTCCTATGCAGCGAATCGGGTTTCTATACTGATTTGTCGAGATCTGTGATGAGGAAGTCTTCTTCTTCTTCGATGTTGTTCAATTTGTTGCTGTTGTGAGATCCTTCTTCTTTGAAGTCTCATTTGTTGTGAATCAGTGTGGACGAATTGGGTTTCTTTGTCTTGTTTATAGAGGAATTGGTGGTGGAGAAAATATTGAGTTTCGGAGGGCGGGACAAGGCGAATATCCGCCACTCCGTGCGGAGGATGAGTTTAAAAAAATAAAATAAACGGTTATTCGGGCCGGATTCGAGGATCCATGATCCCTAACGAGGCGGGGATGAATTTACCCAAATTCGCCCTATTTCAATCCCTATAATGCTTCCTTCCTCGTTTCCTCAACTACATAGTTCATTTTATTTTATTTTAATAGTGGTGGCATTGGGAAATTTGTGGAGTACAAGGTGATAAGCGTGGTGGTACAACGCGTAATTTATGGGTGCACATAGTTGAGCCTTCTCTTATTCCAGTTTCTTCATTCTTCTTCTTGTAGTCTCGCCCACTAAAGAAAAACCCTTGTCTCGTAATTCATCCTTCTTACTGCAAATTTTGTTGAAGTTTTCGCTCGTGTTGGTCTCTCTGCCCACGACATTCACTCATAATTTTCTTTTGGAGATTGATTGGTATGTATTTCAACGACCATTTCAAAATTAATTAATATATATTTTTAATTATTTGAAAAATATTTGGTTTGGTTTGGTTTGTTGTATTTTAATCAAATCAGTCACTCTCTTCTGGCAAATTTTGAACAATTCTGATGGAGGGATATTTCTGTAAGGGTTATTTGCACTTTCTCCCTATAATATATGTCTTATTCAGCTTTGCACTTAATTATCATTCATATTGCACTTTACCACTAAGACTAGCATTCAACCGTCTGTTTTCAAAGCAGATTACCAAAATACCCATGAAAAATCAAATCTGAGATTGAATTTTTTGTATCTCGAACATCACTTATCTCGAGGAAAATCCCAAGGCCCAACTGAAATCTTAATTGTATCTCGAGGAAAATCCATATCTTAATCGTATCTCATCTCAGAAACATCTAACGAACCAAATTTAATCATACACACATCTCTAGATAAATCTAATGGTTCAAATTTATTTGTGCACGTATCTCAAGAAAAATCTAACGCTTCAGCATGTATCTCGAGGAAAATCTGTCAATTTAGCATGCATCTCGAGAAAATCTGACCTTTTGAATTTAATTTTTTTTCCCTGAAACAGAATAGACCTGAGAGATGAAAGGGGCAAAGAAGGAGGGAGGAGAAGGAATGAGGAAGTAGAGGAATGATGAATGAAGCCCTAACTTTATTATAGGAGTTGTGAAGAGGGAGGAGGAAAAAGAAAATGGAGAAATGAGGAAGAGGAGGGAGGATGAAGGGTTAAATTACTAATTAGTAAAATGAGAAATAATAATTAGATTATTATTATTATTATTATTATTATTACTACTACTATTTTCATAATAATAATAAATCCTATTTGAACGAGTGTTTATTGCCACTTAGAAATAGAACAAGTCATTCAAAGACTATGAATAAGGTGATTTCAGTTCACCCAAATTAGAGACTCTGTTATCCATCAATTCACTCCATCGATTCTCTTTTCTCCATCGATCTCAGTTTTTTTATTCACTCTCCATCGATATCAGTTCTTCACACTTTCGACCGATCTCAAACCCTAATTCGATGCAAAAGCCCTAATTCGAAGATCTCTTTTTCAGTTTAGATTGACCTCTCCATCGATTTCATTGAAGATCTCTTCACTCTCGATTGATATCTTCTACACGCTTGTGATCTTTCCTTTTCTCTGCTGCTATCTCATCTAGAACTCACTCTCAATCGAAGGCAAGGAAGGTATGCAACTCTATAATTTATCCGTTTTTGTGTTGTGTGTGTTACAATTTGATTGCTTAGTTTTGAACCTTAGTAATTTCTTCGAACCTTAGACAATTGTGTGTGTTAGCAGTTTAGCTTGAGCTTTAAAGTAGTAGAGATGTTTGGAAAATATATTTCAAATTGATGTTGAAATCAATTACAATTGCAAATTCTTCAATATGTTGCGTGTGTTACTATTTGATTGCTTGTGGTTATTTCATCCAAATCTATACTTTGTTTTCGTAATGTTTTTTGAGGAAAGGTTTAGTAAACTTTTAAAATTGCTTGAAACTTAATGGAGAGTTATATGACCCATTAAGTTGGAATAATAAACACTTACTTGAATGCTTTGAATCTAATTACTTCATTATAGAGATTACACTTTATAACCTTTATGTTATGCTTGAATGGATCCTAATTATACTTGATTCCTAAGTGTGTGTCTCGAACAATGATCACCTACTCCTTTTGTTGGGTCTTGACCATCTTTGCCTTGATCAGGGCTCGACTCAAGATAAGCCTAATTTCTTTAAAATTGATGATATTCAGCTTAAAAAAGCATTCACTCATCCATGATATCAACTTATATTGTTCAGTATATTGATAAACAAGTCCAGAAGATCAATATGCAATTGTTAGACACTCCATTCCATAAAGAAACTAGAATTGTTTTCATGCAATATTTTGATCCCTGGATAGACTCATGCCACAAACGCTACTGGATTCCAGAGATGCAACATTATCCAAAGTAGACTCATGCCACAAACTTGTTTAGTTCCATTGATTCCTTTTTTTTCAATCTAAATTGTACAAAGCGGTTGTCTAAGTTGATTCCCAAACATTTTGATATGAGATTTCACTAGACACCTATTGTATCGAGAGTTCGAGACCATCTGTCGTCAAACTATTTGTTTTAATTGATATCTTTAAGCCTATAGAAGATCAATTTTTATGGATATGGATTCACACACCATTTGTTTGACCTGAACTTTCTAAAAAAACCTGATCTAAATAGTTATTTCCATGAACTCATGACTGGCCAACTCTTAATTCATCAACTCAGATGTGGTAGGTTTTTTTTGCTCAACTTTTGTGACTAAAAATAGTCATGAGCTATTAATAGTTAGAGGATGATCCTTGGCTTGATTGTTACTATGGATGGAAAATAATGGAGATGGAGGAGTAATTAATATATATTATGCTTTTGAGTCTGTTGTATGACAACTTCCTCCCATTTTATGCAATTGGCTAAAAAGTCACAAACATTAGCTGAGTTCAGGAAAAAGTAGTTTACGGTCACTGATTCATAAGATTCTAACATAAATTACATTTATGATGGCTTCTATTCAACTGAGATTGGAACTTAGCCCAATAAATTATGTTTGATTAATCTTCCATGGCTGTGCTTTTCTGAATTTCTTGCCTCACCTTTCACTTTTACTTGGTTCTATCGATTTCATAATCAACTTCTCGTGCTTCAGTAGTAAACAATAATCGTTGGTCAAAATTTCTTGCCTACTATAGGTTATGTGCTACAATGGTCATTTATACACACTTGGATGAACCTCACTGTGAACCACTGACGATAGTTACCTAAGGTCATGTATTTTGATTGTGGATGCCCTTGTTTAAATTGTTGTACGGTGCAAGTGGGTTGGGTTTTCCACTTGCCTGGGTTAGTCTTGGTTCAGGGGCTAGGACTTTGTATGTCCTTTTAATGGATGAATTTTAGTAGTTTTTTTCATAAAGTAGTATATACATATTCTTTTTCAGTGTCTCACATATGTACTCCAGTCCTAAATAGCTGATTAAAAAAAACACATCCATATCATAACCAAATTTCATCCCAAGTCTTTTAGGCATGCCACATGAAACTCTTCAAAGCCTTACGGTACCCTTCATCCTCCGGAATGGCCTGGATTGGTATTCTTCTTTAGGTAAGACAAACTTTTTTTTACGCATTTCAATTTTGATATGTGGAATTGGAATTGTATTTAGCAATATCAATCTTCTCAAACTTAAATCTTATCTGTAGAGTTTGCCGAACGTGATGGTTTAAAATTCTAGATTTTCCATGTCTCCTTGTCTCTTCTATCGGTATTTTCTTAACAACTGCTTGTAAATTATTTATTGTTCTATCATGAAAGGTACTCGGCATCCATGTCAACTACATTGTATGCAGGATGGAACCTGTGCTTTCTGTCAAGGGTAATATCTATTATTCGATTATTAGATAATATATGTTTATATATACGATTTTGTTTCTTCAACACTTCCAAGTCTGTTTCCAAGAATTTGATAATTAGGTATGACCATTTGCTTACATGCATTTGTTGTATTTATTCAATTCAGAATGAATGGTTCTGCTGGAGTGTATGTTTCAACTTTTTAGGTGAATACTACTAGTGGTACTGTATGCAGTGGACTCAAATGTTTTTGAATGTATAATGTCAGAAATAATACATAGTGATGTATTTGATATATAGTAAGGTATGTCTTTTTCATATTGAATTTACACAAATGGACACTTTCTTGTGCTACCAAATAAACTTAGCATATCAATGTATTTCTATTTCAACTACTGTCATGGCCTCAATGATGATTAGTAACCACCATTCTTGTACTTGAATAGGATTTTGACTGACAACACTTCCCTCTATGATTTTAAGAACTGGTTCAGTAGATTACCCATCGAAAGGTAGTGGTGGAAGTTGAGGATATGTAAGGCTTTGTGTCCAAAGTGGAGGTCAAAGGAGCAAGAAAAAGACTTGGTCTTTCTGTGATGAAAGTAATGTATACATACAGCTTTGTCCAATTGTAAATGGCTCATCTCCGTATATCTATCTCTTGTTCTTCCTGACATGGTGAAGCTTTCCTTTAAAATATATGGTGGATGGTCACCCAGTTATTTCTTGACTTCTTCGCCTTTACCAAATGGCTCAAAGGAATGTCCTTGGTTGAGCCTACTAAATCCAGATATTTGTCCAAGTAGTAAAGGCTTTTCCTTGATGTCTATGGAAGGTGTTGAATAATTAGTTGTTTGTCCATTCACTCTGTTAACGAACTGACAATAGAATGTAGACTAAATTTATGGTAGTGTATTATGTGGTATTTCATTAAATTTTAACAGGTTACTTGTGTATATTCCTGTGTGGGGGCCAAATTCACCATGCGTGATTGATTGCAACTTAATCTTGTTGATGGAGCTAAAAGATAAGGGTCAAAATACTACCAATCCTGATTCAAATAGGTTTTGATTGGGATATGAAAATTTTGAGCAATAAACACATAAAGAAACTGAAATTGAAGCAACAGCAAAAATATATGCAAAATTAATTTCAAGCATTATGTGCCAAAATGTTCTTAACAGTCTGTATTATGTGTCATTTTTCTTATTCAACATTGTCTTTATTGTGTATGATTTTTCTTATTGCTATGTACTAATACGATAAGTGGTGTTGTTGTAGAGATACGTTGGGGTAGTGATGCAGGGAATGATGTCCAATATGAAATTAGTGAGAGAGCTTTGAACATTTTTTAGTTTTCTTAGTGTCAGCATACTAATGATGTACTTGATACATGTTTTTTTTTAAATACTGACCTAATATGAGAAACGATGTTGTAACTGAATGCGACTATTTCACTTTCTAACGGTTGCAAGATTATTTTAATTTGGGTATTAAAAAATTGATATTTGAATATTTGGGTTTTACAATCTCATTGGATGTCATTCATTTGTTGATACATTTTTATTTATTTAATTAAAAACAAATAAAAATTTTCATATTGATTTTTGTAATAAAAAAAACATTTCTAACACGTCGAGGTGTTGTTAATATTTGAACATTGTAACAAAGTACAGTGCTATTAGCAACATTGGAACACTATTACGAAATTTGAAGGTTGTAACACTTCGATGTGTTACTAATATTTGTAATGCCCTGATTTGCAAGATTTTGTGGTATTACAAAATTTTTTAGGAACAAAGCTAGTGTGTTACTAATTGCTCATTTTAGTGTAGTGCATCTTTGTTCCAATTCTCCTCGCTGAAGAAGATTCGAAGAACTGACGAAGATTTGGTCGAATCGATTGAAGAAGATATGAAGATCTTATCAAATCGATTGAAGATGATCAAAGAACTCAAGAATATATGATTGATTGAAGAAGATATGAACTTAATCGATTAAGAAGAACTAAATCGATTGATTCGATTGAAGAAGAAGAAAGAACTTACCTGAATCTGACTCAATTGCTCCAAGCCTCCAACCTCCAAGCGTCCTCTCTTCTTCCATACCAAGTCGTCTCCTATTGGAGTGTTGGGTATGTGATTGAAAACAAAATCATGGTTTTGGTTTATTTAATTTGGTTTATTTAACTTATTTTGGTTTGTTTATTTTGCTTGGGCCTATGATTTATTTATTAGGGCTTGTGATTTAATTAATTAGGGCCTATGAAATATTTAATTAGGGCCTATGATTTAATTAATTAGGGCTTATGATTTATTTAATTATGGCATGTCATTTAGGATCTGTCATTTATTTAATTAGGTTTGTTTATTAGGTTTGATTTATTTAATTTTGATTTAATTGATTCTGATTATTTATTAAGTCTATTGAAATTTCAGAAGAAGAAAAAAATTTCATATCTCGAATTGCGAAAAATTGGAGTTAAAATAGTAAAACCTCATAAGGTATTTCAAATCTTTTCCAAGCGATTTTATTCACTAAATCATTACATTATTTAATTTGATAAGGTTTATGATTGACCACATTTAGTAACACACAAAATTTTAAATTTCAATGTAATTAGATAAATTTTGCACAATGAATAGTGAATTATCCATAATTTCTCTAGTAAAAAATCTTTGGAGAAAATTTTGAACATTTTTTGTGCATTCTTGACTTTCGTATTTAACAAATTAGTACATAACTACATATCTAATATTTATCAGATTTATCTTCAATATTTTGTTGTCATATGTAAATGAATGGTGGTGGCACATCAAGATTAAAACGTCACTTGGTTGGATACAATGACGTTGAAAAATATCCGGATTGTCCAAAGAAAGTTTGTAGATTGATACATTACGTATTGGATGGGAATATTACAAAATAAAATGCACTTGAGAAGGTCAGAGAGTCGGTTATGGCGGCGCCTGAAAGCCATAATTTATCTGGTTCTGAAGAGGATAATGAAGTCCACCGTGCTCGACATCAACATCGGGCAACAGAATGGGAAAGGGAACAACTTCATAGGATGGGTAGTATCGGGTTAAATCTACATGGGCAATCATCCAAGAACAAGGTTGACAGCTCTTCTGGTGGTTCAAATTGTTTGTTTAGTTGCTCAAAAAGTACAAAACATGGTGTGGATTCCTATGGGTATCATCCTAAATCTAGTAAGCAAAAAAGTATCGCGGGATTCTAGGGAAATGCAAAAGGTAACATGTCAAAGGCAACAGGGGCGGAGCCAGGATTGCAGATAAAGGGGGGCAAACAGTACATAGCTATTTACGAAAATACTAAAAAATTTGATTTTTACAATCATATTTTGCAATCAGGGTGACATGGCGTGATCGTGAAAAAATGATGATTAATTCAACCATACAAACATTATACATGACATGATTAATTCAATTGTAGTTAGCTAATTAAGAGCTTCCCTTTTTACTTGAAGAAAACAGAAGCAGACATAGTGGTATAAGATGAGAGTTGGCGAGGAGCAGACCTCTGGCTTTCTTTCTGGCTTTGAGGTAGCAGAACGGTATAGTCCAAGTCCAAGGAGTAGTAGCAGCAGTAGCTTGACTGGACTGGATGGATTCAAATGAATTTGTCGAACAACAATTTTATTTTTGGAATCCTCCTTCCTCTTCTCCTCTTGCTTTATCTGTCCGTCCGTTTCCTCTTATTTGAAACTCACTCCTAAGTTAGAGCCTCCGAGGATAACACTTACACAACCAGCCCACTCTCTTTTGTCTTCTTATTCTTGTCTGTCTTCTCAAAAGGGAAATATATGTGTGTATAGAGAGAGAAAGTTTTCTCATTTTGAGATAGCTCAGGTGAAGCATACAAACAACAACTTAACTGAATCGACCTACGATCATCGTGTTTTTCTAACCGCCCCAAACCCAACTGATTACTTTTAATTTTGAAAGATCAGAGATAAAGCAAAACATATCAGATCCCAACCCCCAATTAATCTAATGTGTTAACTAATCTTTTATCACTCTTACCACCATATGCTAGCTGAGTCAGAAATAAGATAATCTTATTCTTTCTTTTCTTTATTTTTTTTAACAAAACAAAAGAAAACCAATGATGATGACAATGTAAAATTTCCTCGACCGGTCCCCAACCCAATTAAAAATTTTAATATGAATATAATCACATGGGAAGCAAACCCACCATGTATGGTACCTCTCTTCTGGTTTCTTTGTTGCTCTCTGCGTGTGTAGGGGGTGAATGGATTAAAATGAGTTGGTAGGAATTAAGAAAGGGATGGAGAGATTAAAAAAAGAGAAAGAAAGAGAGAGAGGGTAGGAATTAATATATATATATATATTAAAAAAATAGAGAGATTGAGTGGGATTGGGATTGGTGAGGGTGGAGTTAAAAAAAAAATTGTTGTTTTTATTTTTAGTGAAGTTAGAAGTCAAGATTTCATAAAGGGGGGCAATGTAAAAAATATAAGTAATTTAGTGAAATTTTTTAAAAAGATACCTAATACATGGATCCGCCCATGAAAGGCAATTAGCAAGTTCTTTTACTTTTATGAAATTCTACCGCATGCGGCAGAAAATGTCTATTATCATACAATGGTAGTTGCAATTGAAACAACGGATAAACATGCACAACCACCTTCTGCATGGGAATTGAGACACAAGTTACTTGATGAAGACATAACATAATTGGAGGATTGGATTGGGCACCTAAAACCTAAGTGGTCGAAGTATGGAGTCACAATAATGTGTGATGGTTGGACATGTCCTACGAGGTTGACCATTATCAATTTTATGATATATTGTGATCGGATAACCATATTTAGAAAGTCAGTAGATGCTTCAAATAAAAATAAAGATCACAATTATCTTTATGGATTAATGAAGGAAGTGTGTGGGTAAAGAGAATGTTGTGCAGATTGTAATTGATAATGGAAGCATATTTTTGAAGGCATGAATGAAATCGATGAATAAGTTATGATACAATTTGTATTGGACTCCATGCGCATGCCACGGTATTGACTTAATGCTCAAGGAGATTGGTGACCTAACACCAGTTAAGAGTGTTGTGGAAAAAACGAAGAAGGTCACTAATTACATTTGCAACCACCATAGAATCCTAGCGATGATGATATGTGGGGTGACATCATTAGACCAGGTGTTACTCAATTTGTCACTCATTATGTTGCCTTAGAGAGCTTGCTTGAAAGGAATGATGGACTTAGAAAAATGTTTGCAAGTGTTGAATGGGATGCATTTGACTAATGTAATACTTCTAATGCAAGATTTGTAGAGGCTTAGTAGGAAGTCTAAGCTTTTGGAACTCCGTACGTGAAATTGTGGAGATCCTTAATCCTATTGTTAGATAATGGTGGATGGTGACAAAAAAACTACTATGGGTTATATATTCAATGCAATGACGAAGGTGAAAGAACTAATAAAAAAATAGTGGTCGACAACATCGTTCATTCCTTGAAATCATTCAAAGAATGGAACAAAAAATGATACACCCGCTCCATTTGGCTGTTACGTAAAAATTAATTTTGTTTATTTATAAGGTATTATAATTATTTATCTTCATTATTAAATTTATTTTCGTCCTTATGGCATATATTATTTATCAGTGTTCTAAAAATCGGCCTAGGGGCCGCCCTAGGTGCTAGAAGGTAGAAAACTGCCCAGATTAATGGTTGGGCGGGTTCTGGGCAGTCTGGGCGGGTCTGGGTGGTTTAGGTGGAGTCTGGGCGATTTTTTTTTTTTAATAAGGCTGATTGTGTTCTTAGTTTATTTTTATTTCCTCTTTTTTAGAAATAAACTATTTTATTGTTTTTTATTCAGTATATGTCTAATTGTAACAAATGATGATTACTTAATGAAATTCTCAAAGGATCTACCGGTACCAATTTTATCAAACATGACTGAGGTTATTCATACAATTTGAAGAAAAATAAAAGAGTGGGTGTGGATATTTGTTCACAAATTCAATTTTATATAAAGTACCCATCATTACCAACTTCAATCATTTGAGTTTTAATAAATTTTGTTCATGATTTTTATTTTTCATGTTTTTAAATTTTGCATATGTATCTTGGCATTAAATTGGATGTAATTGATAATATATTATGCTTAACTTTTGTAAATTATTAAAGTTATAATACAAAATCTAAGACCGCCTAGGTGCCGCCTAGGCGCCTGCTTAGGCCCCTATGCGCTAGGCACCTGCTCGCCGCCCGCCCAGCGCCTAGCGCTTTTTAGAACACTGTTATTTATACCATAGACAACTTATTATCTTAACCCATAATTTCAATACGATGATAATCTTGGAAATGATGAAAAACTTGAAGAGGCGGTGGAAGATGTAGTGATAAGATTAATTTCAAGTATAGTCGATCCAACATTGGTCCTGCAAGAGATAAGCTAACGAATATCAATTTATATATTTAGGGATGTGTGTATTAAAATATAATTTTTATACGAATATGACTTTCTATGATTTTACCTACAGTTGTAGCTAGGGGTGGGCAAAAACCGATTTAAATTTGGTTAACCGACTGAACCGATTTTCAAATTCGGTTCGGTAACCGAACCGAAATATGAGTAGAAAGAAAATAATTTAAACCGAACCGAACCGATTATAAACGGTTCAAAATCGGTTTCCGAGCGATTTATAACCGAACCGACCGATTAATTAAATATATATAAATAACTAAATAAAAAGTAGGTGTCAATACTTGATTAGTGCAACAAATGCATTGCAATACACCCTGTTGCACTAAATCACCCCATTCTCTCAAAGTTTTCAATTTTGGGCTAAAAATTGAGTCTATAAAAAAATTGGACCTGTAAAAAAATTGGACATGTTTTAATGAAAGTCTTTCAAATGCTTGAGCCTGAAATTTCGGTCCAACCGAACCGAACCGATCCGAAATTCGATTCAACCGAATTCATCGGTTTACAAATACAAAATTCGATTTCGGTTTGGGTTTTGGGCAAACCGAATTAAATCGGTTCGAAATCGGTTTGGGCTCAAAACCGAACCGAACCGACATTGCCCACCCCTAGTTGTAGCCTTTTAGAGCTATGAGATCATTTTCTACACCGTCAGCTAGAGGAGGAAGACATATTACACAACTAGGGTTTTCTCTTGTAATTTGTATATTTTAATATTATGTTAACATATTTCACAATTATAAAATCATATAAATTAATATTTGCAGCTAAATTGTGACATCTGTATTTATAATTGTATAAATTAATATTTGCAGCTGAATGATGATATTTGTATGGGAGATCGTCCCTCAACTTGAGAACTATTGCAATAAGGATATTTTTTCAGACTTCATCATCGTCGGGTTGTGAAAGAAATTGTAGCACTTTTGGCCTTATTCATAACAAGAGAATGAATAGACTAGGCTATGAGAATCTGATGAAGTTTGTATTTGTTCACTACAACATGAGGTGGTGTTTGAAATACATGGATGAATATAGTTTTACAGTTGAAAGTAGAAAACCAATTAACATTGATTTGACTGAGATATTTCAAGATATCGAGGATGATGAAGAACCAATCTACTCATGGGTAAAGGAGCTTTGTGGAAACTATTAGATACACCACATGGTGAGCCAGATCCTTGCATTGTTCGTAAGATAAGGGAAGTTGAGGGATGTATTCCATATATGAGGATGACTGAGTCAGTGATGGTGGTGGTGATAGTGATGATGATGGGGGTGATGGTGATATTGGTCATTATGGAGAGAGTGGTGGTGGTGGTGAACCAATCACAGACACGGGTGATGCAATGAACCGTTGGCATTTACATGCGAGGAATCACAATATAGAAACAATTTTGAGAATGAGATTGGCCAAACCTATTCACATGGTTTTGTTGACATTGGAGTTGATTCCCTTTTATCCACTTTTGACGGTATGAGTCTTTCTTGATCTGCTAGATATGGTTCATCTTCTGATAATAATCAGAGTCAATGGGGGTGGATGGTTCGTTTCCAACAACAAAGAAGGTATGAATCATTGTCTACAAAAGATAGTCAAAGTCAATGGGGTGTGATAGCTTATCATGGGCAAAGTACACAAGCTTTTGAGCATGACTTTGCTATTTATCCGCAATATCCCATTATTGGCCATTTGGTAGGAATTGATCGTGAGGGATACATCACCTATGTAACACACATTTATAAACTGTTATAGTTTTAATATGTCATGGGATCAATATTGTCACGCCCCGATTTTCGAGAAAAATGAAAATCCTAATTGGGCTGAGTCGTTACAGTTGGTATCAGAGTCTGACCCAGTCGAAAGTATGTCACGGTGTTGGTGGGCCCTCTGGCGACGTGGACGTTGTGCCTGTGTGGCCAACGAGGACGTTTGGCCTTAAGGGGGGTGAATTGTGAGACCCTAAGTGGGCGGACCTGAGGTGAGGGTGAGGGTGAGGGTGAGGGTAGAGGGCCCAACAGGCCCAATAGGCCAAGAGGGGTTGGACGAGCTACAAGGGGAATCATAGTCCCACATCGCCTGGGTGCGGGATGGTTATGTGCTATATATGTGCGAGGTTGGATCCCCATAGTAAGAGGCCTTTTAAAGCCGTGCGGGCCGGTTGGGCCCAAAGCGGACAATATCTTACTGTGCGGATCGGGTCATTACAAATATTGTCATCAAGTGGCTCTCAATCATGCTATGTTTGAACCAACTAGGAACTCATTTTGGTATTTATAGTATATTATGTAACATTATAATGAAATTTTATTTTGTATAGTATGTAGTTTGTGTGACAACATGACTATTGTGAGACTTTTGATGTAGTATATGTAAGAATTTCAGTGATTATTAACTTGGATTTTATACTTGTATGTGTGAAATTTGTAATTTTTTTATACAATGTTGTTAAGTATGTGATGAATTTAAGAGATACTTGGCATAATGTGTTTAATAGGTTTATTTACTTGCATTTTATTTTAGTTTTTACATATTTGATATGCCCTCGAAATTTATTATATATTTTTCATGTATTTTCAAAATTTTTACGTTTTTTTTACACATCGAAATATTTCTTAAAATTAGGGTACCGAAATTAACTCGAAAAACGAAATCACAATCCTTGCATAAGATCAAGGAATGTGATTTCGTGAAATCTCGCAAAATTTCAACGAAAATTTTGTTTTTTTGAAATTACGAAAAGAAAAAGGGCGAAATTAAAAGTTACAATTTTTCGAGGGGTTTTTTGGAAAATTTTCGAGATTTTTTCTTTAATTTCGAAAAAATTTCATAAAATGTTTTTTTTCCGTAAAAATACAAAACCCAGCTACTAAAAATTACATTTTTTCATAAATTTCGGGGTGTTTTTTGTATTATTAATTCTTATAATTATTTATTGATTTAAAAAAAACCATGATTTTCTAATTATCATTTCTTCTACTTATATATTGATTTTTGAAACTCTAATTTTCTAATTATATATTGATTTCATATTTATTTTATTTCTTGGTATTTAGGCTTCATTTAATAAATTTATTCACTTGTATATTTTATTTTTCACATTTTTATATAGCCTCAAATTCATTATATATTTTTTTTATGTATTCTCAAAATTTTTACTTTTTTTTTCTTTACTCTTCGAAATATTTCTTAAAATCAAAATACCGGAATGAACTCGAAAAATAAAATCACAATCCTAGCATAAGATATCCAGCGGCTCCCTCGGACTATAGTAGAAGTCAACATCCAAAGGCCGGTGTGTGGCGGGTCGGGTTGGATATTGTACAACCCACACCCACACCCATCTCCATCAAATCTCTCTTTCTTTCTCTTTACTTGTTGAAACTCATCTCCTCTCTCTCTCTCTCTCTCTCTCTCTCTTCCCCAGCTACAAACAACGTACATTTAGGGGGGTGTATTGTATATGGATTCTTATGGAATTGATAAATAATTTGAAAAGTCCACGGACTCTTTAAATTATCCACAGACTCTTTAAATTGTCCACGGACTTCTGCTGATTACTTAAATCCATAGACTTTTGCTACAGATTTTCTAGAGATTTATGAAAATCCACGGACCTTGTATGAACGACTTTTACAGATTTCTAATTATTTGCAAGATAAAAAAGAAGTTGGTAAATAGTGATGAAACAAAAAAACGTCCGCATATAATTAACAAAAGTGAGAGATACATGTGCTAAAAAAACTAGAAAAAGAAAAGGTCGTCAATTAGCATCTTTAAAATAAAAAGTAAACGTCCATAAAATTGTATTATGATCATTCTTCTCCTTCATGATCATGGTCACTTTCTTCATTATCATTGTTAGCAACGTTGACGTTTGCTTGAGCTGCTGCCCACATTTGATTAACAATACTCATTCTCCATTTATTAGCATTTTCTCTTTGCTGCTCTTGGGTTTGAATATCATCCTATTCAAAATGATCTTCATCATTCTCTACCCGATCATTTTTTGGTTCAGGAGGAAATTCATCTGAACGACATTCTTGTCGAAGAAAATTATGCAATCCTGCACATGCTAAAACAAGCTCCGCTTGTGTCTTGTAAGGAAATGGTGGTGCTGATTTGAAAATTGTAAACCGCGACTTGAATATTCCAAATATTCTCTCGATTACGTTCCTCAATGAAGCATGACGAATACCATTGTATTGTATTCAAGCTCTTCAAGATTTAGCCATGAACACTAGAGCTATTGTATTCAAGCTCTTCAAGATTTTATAATCCATGAGAATCCATGATTTTTCAAATTCATAAATATGAATAATATTTTGAATACCCTAAAGAGCAGCGAAGAGGTTATGAAACTAGTAAAGTTTTTGTTCTCTTATTTTTCATTTTAGAAAATACCTGAAGCTGTACATTCAACTGTACAATATCTACTTATGAAACTTTTAGCTCTAGGAGCTATTCCTTGTTTGTTCGTTTGTTTGTTTTTTTTTTTTTTTAATATATAATCAACTGTACAATATCTACTTGTGAAACTTTTAGCTCTAGGAGCTATTCCTTTTTTTTTATTTTTTTTTATTTTTTTATCTTCTTGGTTTTCATGTTCTCTGTGCTTTAACCATTGGTGCCATTGGTGGAGTTGATAAAGTACTTGGGTAGCTGAAGTTGCTTGGCAGTGTTTTTACTGGAAGTAATAATTTGATTAATGAATTCGTCTAATCCATTGATACTAGATACCGAGAACCATCCACGTTGACTCCAATCTTTGATAGTTCTATCCATGTAAGAACATAGTTGCTTTGTTTTAGTTTTGTAGTTGGAATCCTAGCCAGAATATATGAATGCGCAGCTGAACAAGTTTTACAGCATTGATGCTTCTGTTAACTTGTACATCTTGTACATCCAGAATTCACATAACTGTTCAGCTTCCACTGTCAGAATTCTACAGAAGGATTTTTTCACTCCAAAATTATTTGAGTCAAAGGGTAATACGAATTCAATTGGCAAACCATCACTGGACTTTACTGGAGTCATATCTGATTAATGGGATTGCATTTAACATAAGCTTTTCCAGCATACAAAGCCTGTTGAAGATGATCTGTTTCACTTCAATGGAGTCATGTCTGATTAATGGGATTGGCAACAGTTTAGTATTTAACATAAGCTTTTCCAGCATACAAAGCCTGTTGAAGGTGACTTGTTTCACTTCAAGTGCGACAAAAATCTCAAAAGCAATAGCAAATACATTTTGGCAATTATAATTTATTGTTTGAACACGCTGCTCAAGTTTCGTTGTTCATTACATCTTTCCTCTGAGGTGCTGCTGTAAAGTCCAAACACGATTGTTGCCTTGCCGACCCATCTTGTAATAACAACTATTGGGTGGTTCTTGTATAGAGAATAAGCACAGCAAACTACTCAATTCATGCGTTGAGAATAAGAGATATGGCTATAGCAGAGAAAAGTTTTTATTAACATATCTATTTACGAAGTTGCTTTTATTTCAGTTAGCCCCAGGATTCAGAAAAGTTCAATATACAGAGGAAGTTTTAGTAGTAAAGATGAGAAAGGTTGATTTAGCAATTCTCATCAGTTTCAATTTTGTTCCCCTGGAAGTTCTTGACACTTCTTTATAAGACACCCAAAATCATCAACGATGCAAAGATAGAAAAAAAATCGAGAAAACAAGAGGATGGGAACCAACCTCTTCGCGGCTGGCACAAGGAAGAACTTTGGGAGACTTTTTTTCACGTTAAAATCTTTGATATGGAGGCTGGCAAACTATTGAACTTTTTTATTTATACTTAACACTACAAAGTCCATGAGAATCCATGATTTTCCAAATCCATAAATATGAATGATATTTTGAATACCCTAAAACTTTTGTGGACTTTATGAAATCCATATTGAATACCCCTAGACTTTGTGGATTTCAGAAAGACTTTTTAAAATCCTGATTGAATACCCCTAGACTTTTGTGGACTTTTTAAAATCCAAATTGAATACACTTGAATTTTCAGAATCCATGAATTTTATTAAATTGCCCACAAAATCCAGATACAATACACCCCCCTTAGTTGTCAGCTGACTCTCTCTCACTCTCTGTATTCCTTCAAGTTCCCTTCATCCAGATTTCCCCCATTCGAATTCCAATCTCCAAACTCTAATTCCTCCTCAAAATCTCCCAAATCCACCAAACCCTAACCTTCACTTGACCTCCTCACCAACCCCCACTCGACTCCACCTATCGACCTCACTCATGTCACCTTCCATGGCCGACCACCACCACTTCCAAACCCTAGATCAAACAACCACATCGACAACAGATCCATCACCAATTCTTCGACAACAATCACTCTGACCTCTTCTCCTCCAAATGCAATCTGAACAACAAACCCTCCCAATCCCAATCTCAATCTCAATCCCACCAGCATGGCAGCTGAGAAGAAATGGCTCTTCACCCTCTTCTCCGCCGCCTTCCTCTCCGTACTACTCTTCCTCTCGTCAATCTCTGGCTTCATCTTCGCTTCCACTCGCCAATTCACTTCCCTCGCCAGCTACGGTGCCCCGTATCCGCCCGCATTCGCTTACTACATCTATGGTGGTGGAGGACACAAAGACCGGATCTTGCGCCTGCTATTAGCCGTATACCACCCCAGAAACCGATACCTTCTTCATCTCCAAGCCGATGCCTCTGATGATGAACGGATTCAGCTTGCATTGGCTGTTCGATCAATTCCGGCTGTTGGGGCTTTTGGTAATGTAGATGTTTTGGGCAAATCGGATCAAATTACTTACATGGGTGCTTCCAACATTGCTTCCACTCTTCATGCTGCTGCTCTGCTCTTGAAGATTGATCGCGGCTGGGATTGGTTTATCACTTTGAGTTCAGTGGATTATCCTTTGCTCACTCCGGATGGTATATTTCCATTTATATACATTGCCCTTTATTCACTTTTAGTTTGTTTTCTTAATTATACAAGTATAAATATTACTTTGAATCTATTGTTTCTAGATAACTAAACTGATCCTAGTGTCATATTTGGCAAAATGAAAGAATGCCATGAGCATAATGGTTGGCACTAACTAGTGAATGTGGATCCATGTATCTTCTATATATGGAATTGAATCATGCAACGTAGTTCTATAAATGGAAACATCAAAGTTTCCATGAAAATAAACTTTAATTTTGGCATGAAAGAACGAAATCAAGTAGTATATAAATATAATGGGCATGAGAAAACAGAAGAATGACCAAGTAATGCCTGAAATTTTGCATTTTGTGTTGGTTGACAAGTGTTGCCTGGAATGTGATGCATTCTGTAAGTATTTGCAGCTCTGTTCTTCCAGATCTCTCTCCCTTGATATTTGTGCTAATAATGTTCATTACCGACGATTTTGATTAATGTGGTGAAACTCTCTGAGAACACTTTATCATAAGAGTTTGGTTAATGCACATAATAATGGCTTCTTGTTGAACAAGCAAAACTTCAATTTCAGTTTTAGCTTTTAAAATATTAGGAATTTCTCAGAGAGTTGTATGCCCGGATGCATTATTTCATTTGTTTTGTAGGTTTAAGAGGTTTCTAAAGAGTATTTTGGGTGTTTTAGTGGTTTAGTAGCAGAATTGAGTTAGATTTATCGTTTGGAAACGATAAACTGATTTGTCTCTGTCTTGAATTTTTGTATGACAACTTAGATTCCACATCATTTCATTGGAAATTCTAACGTCCATATCTTGTTCGTAAAGATTTGACTCTTCCTATTTTGTCTTTGGTCTTGGCCTCCGAAAATCACCGTTATTTATCTTTTTTTCTCATTGCCTTTGATCGTTACGCCATATAAGAAACCCCTCCTCTCTTTGTTGCTTCTTTTAGAAGAAAAAATCGACACATCTTCTCTGGTCATACCTTAGCCTTTTGCATCAACCTCCTCGACACCTAAGGCAAAACACAAACCTTTTGCTCTTACTTTTATTACCTTCATTTTATTTTGACAAACTCAAGCGATTTTGATCGGTGACCCCCCCCTGCCCCCTCCCACTCCCCTCTGAGAATGAATTGTACAGATGTGATAAAGGCTAACATTGGATTGCATTGAGAGAAAGTCGAAATACATCAGGGAGGTCCTTGCAAAAATAACTGACAAATGGCTTTGTCTATCTCTAAATTTCCTCATTTGTTTGAAAAGTATGTGGACCTGGAGTATTGTGGCCCTTATTCTAGTGAAAAGAAACAACAAGGTAATTGATTCTAGAATTTTGATGGTTGGATTCACATATGTTGATCACACTGATTTGCCTTACTCGGTTGGATTCACATCTGTTGATTTTCTATCAAATTTTGATCCGGAGGTTAATGGCTCCATTGATCCAGCGCATACTTGATAAAGAGGGCGAGAAATATTTGGAAGATAATTTATACCAAGTAAAGTCTGACATTGTTGATTTATTGATGGAGGATTTTAGCAAGAAAATTGATAATGGATTGCAAAGCGTTCAAATAGTTAGTGGTCTTGACTTTGAATCATCACCAATTTCAAGTACCAAGAAATTATTTCAACTAATGCATATGAAGATTGTTTCCACTAAAAAGAGTTACCATCCGAAGGGGTCAGAATGACAAAGGGAGAGAATTTTTTTCCCATTACCGGTGCTATGACCTGAGAAATCAGTTATTTTATATTTGTATGCAAATGTGATAGTCCCAGTACATCTGGAGCCATACCTGTAAAGAGATCTTAGTTAAAATCACAAAAACAGTTTGTATAATTGTCGTTAATTATCATTTATAGGCATAAATAGGAAAAACAATGCATGGTGACAAATATAAGCCTTTATCTCGTATTGCTGAGAAGCCCACACCATAGTGTGCTATGATGGCAAGGTAGGATAGAGGGATTACTAGTTAACACTGGACTCCAAATATTTAAGAAAAAAATGATATTTAATTTCTAGGAGTTAGAAAGACTGCATAAGAGCATCTCCAATCATCCCCTAAAATAGCCAAAAAACTATTTTAGGGGTTTCATAGAGAAAATCCTCCATTCAATCACCCCCCTAAACAATCCCCTATAATAGCTCCACCTCCAATTTCCCTCAAACTTCCCCTATATCTCATATAATAATAAAATATTTTCAATATTTAATTTTCTAAATTAAAAACAAAAGTATCTAAATAATAGTATAATTAATAAAGTAATTATTAATATTAATTTATATAATGATAAATAATTAATTAAAAAAATATTAATAGTATAATTAAAAATAAATTAATACTAATTTAAACAAAAGTAGTTATTAATTCTAATTTAAATAATGATAAAAGTATTAATAGTAATTATTAATACTAATTTAAATAATAGTATAATAAAAAAAGTAATTATCTAAATAATGATATAAAAAAAGTGGAAGATATATTTAAATAATGATAAAAAATTAATTATTAATACTAATTTTTTTTAAACTCTCAAAATTTTTAATTAGTCAAATTTAAATTAATAATAATATAATTAAAAAAGTATCTAAATAATAGTATAATTCAAAATAATAATATTATATATTTAAGTTGAAATTAATAATAATATATATTTAATAATATTATAATAATATAATTGAAACTAGTATAATTATATTAATTTGAAATTAATAATAGTATAATTGAAATTAAATTGGTATAGAAAAGTTGAAGATATATTAAAATAATGATGAAAAAGTTAAAATAGGGGATGTGGTTGGAGTGGTGAAGAAATAGGGGGACCCCTAAATTTAGCTTTTGGTTAAAGCGGGGGATGATTCATTCCCCATTTTAACTTCTACCATTGGAGATGCTCTAAATACAGCCTCTTTATGTAGCTAAGTGACCATTATTATATTTGTATTTCATTTGACATTTCTGGATGATACTTTGTTGGATAATCTATATAGTAATCAAGGAATTTTACTTGTTTATTACTCTTACACATAGTAGTTATCTTGATCTTATGATGTGCACGGCACGATACTAAGTGTATCCTATCTAAGCCTCATCGAAGGACAATGTAGGGAAGTGACATGAATGAATGATAGGCAATAAGTTACTTGTATATGTTACTCAAGTCATATTTATTTCTTTTATATGCTTAAGTATGTATGTATGTATGTATGTATGTATGTATGTATGTATGTATGTATGCACCGAATCTTATTATATATTTTGATATGCGTATCTTAAATTTAGGCTTCCGAGACACAATACACAATGTGTTTTGATAACTATGCCGTTACACTTACAATTACTAAAGTGGTGGTAGTGTTCCAATTTCCAAAACAAAACTGTTGGATGATTATCATTTGCATGACAATAGTGAAGAGATTCTAAAAGTTAAAAGGTATAAAAGGATACAAAAAGTAATATTAGTATGTGGAGGAGAGTGAGGGTGTACACATGGATCAGGAAGATGCACTTTTTAGAGTAGGGGTCGTATTGCTGTAGAACAGGTTAGACCGAGAATTAAGTGGTGGACCTTACAGGGAGATGTGTGCCAAAGATTTAGAAAGAGGATTTTGGATGGCCAGTCAGTTTCAGAGGGTTGGGAGAATCTAGAACCAAAGGATAGGACTAGTAGCGCGGATCTTTTTGAACATTTGGCAAACCGAATAAGACGATGTGCGAAGGAAGAGCTAGGACATGCCAAAAGAGGAGGTTTCTATAGTAAGGAGACATGGTGGTGGAACGCTGATGTGCAACAGACCATTGCGGAAAAGAAAAGATGCTTTAAGGTGTGGCAAAAAGATAGATGCCTAGAGTCTTATGAGCTTTATAAGCAGGCTAAGAAGTTGAGTAGTAGAGCAGTAGGAGAAGCTAAGAAGAGAGCGTATGATGCTCTTTATAATAGGCTAGGTACGAAGGAAGGGGAGAAAAATATTTTCAAGATAGCTAAAGCTAGAGAACGAAACACTAGGGATTTGAGTCATGTTTAGTGTGTTAAGCATGAGGATGGAAGAGTTTTAATGCAGGATAAAGCGATTTTAGATAGATGGAAGGATTGCTTTTGGAACCTACTCAATGGAACACATGTAGGGGAGTTAAACTTGGAGGGGTATGCTTCACAGGAAGGGAGAGATCGCGTGTTCCATCGCAGAGTTAGTGCCACAGAGGTGAGAGAAGCTTTAAAAAGACTGAAGACAGGGAAGGTCGTTGGACCGGATGATATACCAATTGAAGCATGGAAATGTCTGGGAGACGTTGGGATTCAATGGCTAACTAAGCTCTTTAATAGGATTTTGGAAACTAGAAAAATGCCAGATTCATGGAGGCATAGCATTGTGGTACCAATTTATAAGAATAAAGGGGATATCCAGAATTGCTCGAACTACAGAGGGATAAAGCTTATGAGTCATACGATGAAACTTTGGGAGAGGGTTATAGAACAAAGACTTAGGAGTTTAACTACGGTTTCAGAAAATCAATTTGGATTTATGCCGGGTAGGTCTACTACGAAGGCCATCTTCCTGCTTAGGCAAACTATAGAAAAATATCGAGAGGCACGTAAGAGTTTGCATATGGTTTTTATTGATCTGGAGAAAGCATATGATAGGGTCCCAGGGAGTTAATTTGGTGGGTGCTTGAAAGGAAGAAAGTGTCTCAATGTTATGTCGATATCATTAAGGATATGTATGAAGGGGTTGTAACAAGTGTCCGCTCAGTAGGTGGGATGTCTAGTGAATTTTCAGTGTCAGTAGGACTACATCAAGGGTCGGCGTTAAGTCCATATCTCTTTGCTTTGGTCATAGATGAGTTGACGAGACATCTGCAAGAAGATGTACCTTGGTGCATGTTATTTGCAGATGATATTGTCTTAATGGATGAGATTAGTGCAGGTTTAGGTCAGAAATTAGTTAAGTGGCGGGAAGCTTTAAAGAGTAAAGGTTTTAGAATTAGCCGTTCGAAGACGGAGTATCTAGTGTGCAACTTTGGGTGTGAACCAAGAAGGAGAAGTAATGCAATTGAGATCGAAGGTGTCGAGGTCCCAGAGTGTGAGGTTTTTCGATATCTAGGATCTATAATTCAAAAGAATGGGGCTATTGGAGAAGATGTAGACCATAGGATTAAAGCTGGGTGGTTGAAATGGAGAATGGCGTCAGGAGTACTATGTGATAGAAGGATGCCTGCAAGGCTAAAAGGGAAATACTATAAGACAATTGTTCGACCAATCATGCTATACGGTTCAGAATGTTGGGCTACTATGGGACAACATACGCATAGGATGGCAGTAGCAGAAATGCGTATGTTAAGGTGGATGTGTGGTAAAACTCGTAAGGATAAAATTCGAAATGAAAGAATTAGGAGATACTTAGGTGTAGCGCCTATAGAGGACAAAATTAGAGAAAGACGTTTAACTTGGTTTGGTCATGTGCGGAGGAGACCAAGCACGACGCCAATTAGAAAATGTTTAGATTGGCAAGTTAATGGAGGGTGTAGACGGAGGGGACGACCGTTGAAAACTTGGATGAAGACGGTGAATGAAGATATCATTGAGCTTGGATTAGACGAGGAAATGTGGGAAGATCGCATTGCTTGGAGAACCAAAATCCATGTAGCCGACCCCTAAAATCTCGGTAATGGGCTTTGATGATGATGATGATGATGATTTGTATTTATATAAATCAATGCTGAATTCCAGAATATTTTCCATAAAGTGACTTCTGAAAACTTTCAAATTTCAAAGGACAGGAATGTTCAAAACCAAATTTGGAAATAGGTTAATTGCTGTTGAACCATGTGTAGCACAGAGTGTGGTCGATATATACCAACATTTCTTGAAGGCATAGTGTGTGAAAGGGCAAGTGAATGATCATGCTAACAATAACATATGACGAAGACATGGAAAAAACAATTTTGAACCATGTTTTTGCAATTTAATCTGGAATCACTGGTATTTCTCTCAGTTACTGTATTAAACTAATATGCATTAAACTACACCTCTATGATACGTACTTGATTTACTATCATCATTTTTGTTATTTTTATCCTTCTGTTGTAGGTATTTCTATTCCAGTTAAACCCGACTACCAAGAACAAATCTAAATATTGTTGTGTTATGATATCTAGAGTTTTGAAACTTCTTTTTGTGTGACTATTGAAACTTCCTATTATTGTGGAAGTCTTAACAGGTGAAAGGCCCTTTTGAGCTTCAAACAATAAAACTATAATTCAGTCACATATTCACATTTTTGCTAAATATGTGGTCTCTTGTTTGCTTATAGAAAGAGAAACAATCATCGTATTACTTTATTTGTTAATGTCAAATAGAGGAAATTTGATAGATGAAAAATGTCATGGAAGTTGAATTGAGAATAGCTAGATACGATTGTGTGGTGACTCCTGTAAGTTGAGGACTAGCATTCACTTTTGTTTTCTTGGTCCATTAGAGTGAGCTAGTAGTCATTATTGAAGGTCACTGATGATGGTGATTGAGTGTTAATGCAGTTGGAATCCTATAAATAGAGCTTGTCGTTTCCCCCTTTCTTATCCTTGTTTAGAGTTTCCAAATAATTCTATCTGACAAGAAAATTCAAGCCGTTTAACTCCTTTTTTGGAGGGAGTAGCCAAATAGGACAATTTCCCTGCCAGTTTTTTTAACTCCTTTTGTGGTCTCATTCAGAGTGCTTTGTCTTTTTGTTTCCTCTTCTTTTGATTAATTAAAAAAAATCCTTTTTGTTTTGCTGTAAAAAAGCCTGACCATTTTTCTATAAATATATGCTCACGTCTCTTTCTAAGAGATGATGAAGGGAATTGGACATGCCACAGGGCAGGTTTTATCTTCAGCCATCCTTTATTGTTTCGATAACCCTCTAACCCTTAGCTTCCCATTAAATCTATTTCAAAAAGTCTTTTTGTGCATATTAAATCTTGTTATTTTTTAGATATGACTTGTCCTAGAAAATTTGTAACCAACATTCTCTTCAGAAGAAAAAATATCCGTTATTGTTGCCCATTGTGTGGCTTTTATGTCGTTTCTACCTAGCAACAAATTGGTTCTGACCTCCTTATTTAGTTCATTTTGACTTCTTGCATTCAAGGTCTCTTTCAAAAGTGTTCTCAGAGATTCTGGTCCAACCTTGACTTAATGTTGGACTTATTCAGGTTTTGAGATTTGGGGTTCCTATTTCCCAAAGGATACTTCCTATCGGGTATAGTTCATTTGCATTCACATAGGACTTTTTCCCTAAATAAGAATTACAAGTTTGAGAGTTAATCATAGGAAGAGCCACTTTATTCATTTATTCTAGGTATTCAAGGGAGTACTTATGAGATTTTGGTTGGGATAGTGGGTAAGCATTTTCCTTCTTAACAGAGCCCCTGCAAAACAATAAATAAAATCTGAACAATTAAAAAAACAAGATTGAAGAAGTAGAGGTTTTTGTTCTTAAATGCGCGTAATACTAGATAGGCAGGTTTTGCCTTTAATAAATGAGGGTTCCATATAGAATGGGTAAAATGTTTATAGTGCTTGGGTAGAGAAGATTGTTTGGGAAAGAAGATGGGCATCCTCCCTTGAGAATAGTTTGATAGTTTCTGTTTTTTGAAAAAATGCATGCATCATGCACTGAGGGTATTAGCTGATTCATGATCCTTTTGTTCCACTTAAATTCAGCATTTTTTTTTATACCGGCTAATGGTTCTGCTCCTAAAAATGAATTTAGTTTTGGTTGTACTTATACTTTTCCTGTTTGCAGATTTGGCCCATGTGTTTTCCTCTTTGAAGAGGGGCCTCAGCTTCATTGATCACACCAGTGACCTTGGGTGGAAAGAGTAGGCAATATACCTTTCTTGGTTTTATGGTACTGTTTAGGCATTCACCAGGTTGTCTCATCTAATTATGTTACATTTTATCACCATGCAGATCCCAGAGAGTCCAGCCGATTGTAGTTGATCCTGGAATTTACTTAGCCAGGAGGCACAACCAAATTTTCACAGCCACACAAAAGCGGCCCACTCCTGAAGCTTTCAAGTTTTTCACAGGCAAATTCTTTTGATCTCGCATTCCATTTTTTACTTCTTTCTTCTTTCAAATGTTTTTTTTCCTCTTGGCAGTTCTTTTCTTATGTTGTGTACCTTTCACATCAAACAGGTTCTCCATGGGTTACTTTGAGCCGATCATTTCTAGAATATTGTGTTCTTGGTTGGGATAACCTGCCTCGGACCCTTCTAATGTATTTTACCAATGTAATCTTATCCCAAGAAGGCTATTTCCATTCCGTCATCTGCAATGTACCAGAGTTCCGTAACACAACTGTGAATAATGATCTAAGATACATAGTCTGGGATAACCCTCCAAAGATGGAACCTCATTTTTTGAATATTACCGACTATGGTCATATGGTTCGCAGTGGAGCTGCCTTTGCTAGACAATTTCAAAAGGATGACCCTGTGCTGGATGTGGTTGATCAGAAGATCCTAAAGCGAAATCGCAAACGACCTGCACCGGGGGCATGGTGTACAGGTGGGAATAGCTGGTGGTCTGATCCATGCTCCAAATGGGGTGACATAAATGTTGTGAGGCCAGGGCCTCAAGCCGAGAAGCTCAGGGAGTCGATGTCTAGGCTTTTGGATGATTGGAAGTTGGGGTTGAATCAATGCACATAGAGGTGCGATGTAAGACCCCCCATGACCTAAATTTGTGAAAGTCTCAACCACATCCAGAGGCCACCGAGTCAGTGCAGGTAACTAACATTCTTGGTTCTATGCCTTGTGTTGCTTGGGTGGGTGATTGATTCCTTCATTGCATGGCAGGGCTTCTATGTTGTGGTAGTAGGTGGGATAGCGGGGGAGGTATATGGGTAGGGGAAAATTGGTGATTCTTTGGAGATCTTGAGACTGATGTGGCTATTCTGATTCTTCCCGCCACCCCATTGTAGGTGGGCAGCATAGCAGCGGTGGTAATGTTTTTGTTGTATAAAACCGGCCATCAACAGTCTGAACCAATAAATGGAAGCTCCCACGTCATTTAGAAAGTTAGTACTGACTACTTTTGTTGTGCTTCACCATCACTGGTGCTTGTGGATGGATTGTCAATTGCAAGTTTGTGATATGATCAACCTGGGTGGGTACTGTTTGAATGTGATATTGTGTAATGTTTTGTACTTGGAATCTTGTGTCTCGAACTTCTGTAGCCCCTGACACGAATAGGCATAGGCAATGATCTTTGTCATGGACAGAACAATAGACAGTGTCAACACAAGTATTGGCAATGATCTTCATTCATGAGATAATTGCTGGAAGGGCAAAAGTTGATTATGTGTTTTAACCCTGGTGTTCTTCTTCATGATCGAGTAATAGCTAAGCTATTGTATACTCAACTATAGGGATATTCTGTTCTTTTAAAAAAAAAATTTCCCTCACTATTTCCTCTGTTTTCTTATAAGAATTTTAGATTTTCAAACTTTACAGTATCTGTCCCATTGTGCAAACATGATGTGGATCCGCTTGTAATGCAACCATGAATCCTTCTTCCAACCCATTTGGCCCCCATTAGCAACCATGTACCTTTGGAATCGTATATGCTTGATTGGACATGAGAACTGTTATCGAAGTTGAGAAGACAAACACATGGAACTGAATTGTCTTTGTGGACCCTGAAGTCCGATTGGGAAGCGGCCTCGGATAATTTGAATGAAATCTCCTCGGATAATTTGTATGAAATCTTATGTTATGGGAATTCATATATTTTAGGCTAATTTGAAGTATTACTTCACATCCACCATTTGATTTTGTGATAAATGATGAGAATAGAAGTCCTATTAACATGAGAATTTCATGCTTTGGGGGACTAATGAGTGGGATTTTCATATTCATAGGACTTTCATTTTCACCATTGATCACAAAATAAATGGTGGAGTGATATGTCAGTTTAGCCTAAAATGTAAGGGTCCTCTCATGGATTTTCATTGCATAGGATTCCATGCAATCAAACACACCCTCAATGGCAAAGGAATGTGATTTCTCAAAAAAGTGTTGAAATTTTACAAAATATATTTTTTAAGTTACCAAAATTTCTTTCGATATTCAAAATATTGATTTACTTTATTAGGCCAATCTCATTTTTCGTACATATTTACCCGATATAACATTAGTTTAGTATTAAAATAATTTTGTTACATAATTGATTTTTATGCAATATGTAGTTTGTATGGTATTTATAAGTCTTGTGGGACTCTCTTATATAGTATATAAAAGTTTAAAATGCTTAAATTATATTGAAAAATACAAAATTATAACCGAAAATTTTACATTTTTCTATATACAGCAAAACATATCACCAAATATTTCTTAAAATCATCTTACTGAAAATTACCTCGAAAAATGAAGTCACAATCCTTGCTCAATTGTGTATATATTAGAGTATGCCCTGTGCCGTTGACACTCCATATAATTTTATTTTTGCTAAATATTTTGTACTGAACACCTCTTTCACTATCCTCATTTTGGCTCTGAATCAGTATTGAAAGGTAAATTTATATATTATAAATTTTAGAGTTAGACTCAGTCAAATTTGAATCAGTTGGGGAAAAAAATTAAACGCCGACAATGAGTTCTCCCCCAATATTTGAATTTACTAAAATATGAAGTTTAGAGTTTTTGTTTAAATGTGTATTAAAATGCTCGACTCATTTTTTCTAGTATGATCGGCCAGTCTCATTGCTTTGAAAAATATTAAAAACGTGAAATACTTTATATGTTTTTTAATTATAGAATATATATTTTTAAATTTTAGCGCTCGTGTTGATCATTGATTTTGTTGGAAAGATCTTAAAAATGCATTTCAACGATATTAACTTTATCAAAATCCAATAACGATGTAGATAGTTATGATAATTTTCATTTTGCTAAAAGCAAAACACAATAATTTTCATTATTTTTGCTCTTCTATATGTTTTATATTTACAAATATGCTATCATGAAAAATGAATCTCAACCCTCAAATTCAATATATTTTCTAACTTTTAATCATAATAATTTTTTATCTAATTTTTTTTATTTGACTTTGTCCCGATGAGCAATAAATAGTAAAACATCGTTCTAACAATGAATAGCCCAATATAGAGTCTCGGAGTCATTGCCGCACTCTTTTGCAAGCATAGCTTTATTTTGCCCTCCGCCATTGTTGATTGTGTGATAGAAAAACAAACGTGTTTCCAAAATTTCAATTGTTAGTATCGATCGATCGAGAGGGAGACGGTGGTTGAAGAGCGAAAGAAGCCGAAATAGTGAGTGATGGTGAGTGAAGCTCTGATTTCCTCACTTTCTCTCTTCCATCTCCACTCTTCCTTGAGCCCCAAACAAGCCTCTCCACAATTTGTAATTCGAACCTCAATTGTTGTTACCCCAAAGAAGAGCACTAAATCGTCACTCAGCTTTCCTTCCTCCTATCAAACCTCTTCAGTCGTAATAAGAAGATGTGCTGATGCTGCTAACCCAGAGCCCCTGAGAACTTGCAAGAACTGCAAAACCCAATTCGATCCATCTCTCAATCATCCCTCAGCTTGCCGTTTCCATACTGCTCATTTCGGTGGTAAGTTTCAATTCCATCACTTTTTTTTTTTTTTTTAGGGTTTTCTTCTTTTCATTTTTCATTTTTCATCTGCATTTTTTTTTTCTTGTTGGTTAGTTTTGAGACTCATTCAAACACCAATATTACTTCTCTAATTATTAGTTGAATTGAATTGCTTCAAGTATAATTATATCTTGTAAATTATAAATCATCAACCTGGATAATTTGTAATACTATTACATTTGGCCTGTCAATCTGATGAAGTGGTACTTGACTTCTCCTGGATGCAGCAACCAAACTAAAAGTGGAATGACTACTAAAAACCAGAGGTTTAAGGGATAGTAATACCAGTAGACAACATTTAAAAGAGGCAACATGTTCGGCGAATAAGAGCGAGTGATCCTTAATACTATAATCAGTCAGAACGGTAATGTATCCATTTAATCAGGACTTTGTCAACCATAACTTGAAATCAACTTAATTGCTTATTGATTTGAGCTATTTTTAAATGGAAAAAAAAAATTATAGTAAACAAATAACCCAACAAAAGAAATAGCCCTCAAGCCTGGTTTGGTTGTCTGTTCTATGACTTGCATGGATCTCCTTCAGGGAGAAAACTTGGGTGTCTCTATGGGTCCAAAGACAACCAATTGTGTAAACATTAGAGGGCTATTTTTCCAGTGGTTCACCCATGACGCAAGACCACAGACTACGTGTGAAGTTTCAGTTGAGGAAGATGTGAATTGATTACAAACAGGACAAAAATCGCTCAGATTCCTACCTCTTCTACTCGAAGATCAATGGTTAGGATTCATGTTTAGCAACACAACAAAATATGAAGTTTTACCCTGGCGATAGTTGTTTTGCCAGAATATGGGGGAGATTGAACTTACACCAGTCCTTGCATTGTTGTGCAGCCTGGTTCGAAGTAGAGAGGAAATGATGGTAAGATTTGACATTGACATTGAAGATAACAGATCTGTCATCCCATCTCCACAAGTCTGGAGTGAGATATAAATTGATCAATGACATGGTTTAAAAATGCTTAATTCGGCATTGAGGTGGTGACATTTATTGAGTGAGGTGGTAAGCTCTATTTAGGATTGAGGCTGATATGTGGCGTAAGCCTCATTTTGTTGTTAATATATTACTGACGAAACACTAAAAATATAATGACAAAACCGAAAAATGAAAATAACATAAATCAATCAACTATTCCATGAACATGATGTACCTTACTGAGGTGTTCAACGCTATTCAATCAAGCTTTTATCAAATATTAGTAACAGAAATATGAAGAACATGTAATATATTCTTGTACACACTTGTGCCACATTACTACTAGATTACAACAAAAGTCTTGAGCCAAGCACAAGTCATAATGTGCTCATATTAAATATCATTAAAAATTCCAAAGTTCCCGAAAAACTTCATCACGTAGTCAAAAAGTAACTGTGTCATAGCAAAGTAGCAAAGATATACAACACATCACATAAGCACAAGGGCCACAACAAGTGGGTCAAAAACTTGGGTTTTGGTTACAGAGCTTAAAAAGCTATTTTGTTTTTCAAACACATGCTGAAGTTGAGGCTTAAGCCTCACAGTGCTTCAGTGCTACACCTCAATAGGTACGCCACAATAACTGAAGCATAAGCCTCATCAGAACCGGGTTAGGGCAAATACTTGTCGGAGCTGTTGACCACGTGTCGAATACTTGTCGGGCACGTGTCCGTGTCCGACACATATTCGACTCGCATAAAGGCGGTTTTTCTTAGAATCCGTGTATCCTTGCAATCATAACAGGAGAGGAATGGTCCTAACAAATCTATGTCTTCTTTCTGGTATTGATTTTGAGAGCATTGATCACATTCTCCTCTCCTGCACCTTCCTTCAATCAATTTGGTCAGAATGCCTCAGGGAATTCAGAATTCAAGCCCCTATTTCTCCTACCATCCAGCAGCTGACAAATGATTGGTCATCAACAAATTTAGGGGCTCTCAACCTGACTGCAATAGGGAAATGGGTATGGGCTAGACTTCTCCATACCCTTGCCTGGGTCATTCGGATGGAAAGAAACAATATGATTTTCAAATGTACAGAGTTTATGGGTAGACATTAAGATAACCCTATGGGTTTGGGGTCAGAGTTGGAGCATATTTAGAAACAAACAATTCTTTCATTGGATGTGTACTTTTGTTTTGCTGATAAAAAGATATATATACAAGATAAATTGAAAACAAGTAGGGAAAAAGTGATTTGTGAACCAGGGAAACTTTTAAAAGGGGAAAGATTATATATAAGATGAATGAGGGTGCAATAAATGTGAGTTGCAAAATGAAGGGGGGCAAGATTAATTAGTTGAACAAGGTCGGACCTCCACCTATAACTAGCAAACGATTTGAAAATTTGGTTTGGTGGGAGGTTGGAGGGGGAGGAGCCAACTGCCTTCTCTAGCCTCTATGTGGCTCCGCTCGCCACTGCCTGTGGAGGTTGTACTTTTTGTGGCCAGATTCATCATTTATACACGGCAGTAATTGCTATTCACTCCCTTGCTTTTTTGAATTTTGTTTGGAAAAACAGACTTAATTAAAAACAAACAAGAGTGAGAAACTCGCACAATTTTGACAAACTAGAGTATAAAGAGCAAAATGTACTATCTAGACAGACTAGCCAGTTCAAAATGCAAACATGAAAAGGAATGTTAGATATGATCCCCCAAGTGTTACCCCTCAGCCACACTAGCATTTTAATATCATTACCAACAACTGAATTATCCTACTATTCACCTTTTTCTCCCCTCATCTCGTTTTGCTATACTTTCCATCGACCTTACCTCATCTCGATGCTCTCATTTTCCTTTCCCTCAAATGACGAAGCTTCGTTAACTTTTCATAATTGCTTTTTTGATCTTGTGTTGGTACCCTAAATAAGTACTACCTAAAGAAAAACAAAATTATTACTATTAATATGGACTTGATTTCAATAGAAGTCCTCTTAAATTTCATTTTTAATCGCTTCTTACCATAGTTTATCAACTTATCATTACCTTAAGATATCACAATACGATCATCTATGCAATACATACATATACCGATATAGGATGATGCAAGGATGTACCACCCTTGTACAAGTGACTTGAATCAATGGATGGATAATATAGGATGATGCAAGGATGTACCATCCCTGTACAAGTGACTTGAATCAATGGATAGATAATAGGCACTAGTTAGCTAATAGATGTTACACAAGTCATATATCAATGGAAGTTTGAGGTCTCCTTACAGGATAAGTCTTATTTATGACTTTTTTGTGCTTCAACATATAGTATATATTTCATATGTTTATTTTTGCATTGTATCTTACGATACACGATACGTTCTGACATATATCTTTAATTTAGGTTTCTGATATACGATACGATTCAGTAGGGATATGATACATTTGACCTCAATAATGAAAATTGTCAATGTGATGCATGCTATAAACTTGAGAAGGGAGAAATAAGAAAAGAAGAAAATTACCTATACTTTAAGATGCTTTGTCCTGTTTATGTGAGTGAAACAAAAGCAGTAGATTGCTGATTAAATGATCTGATGTAATTTTCTCTTATTCGTTTTCCCTTTAACACTGAAACAGGAGAAACAAAGAGGAAGTTTGAGAGCGCATACAGTGGAGGGACCATGAGTACTCCTGATTCTGGCCAAGTTTACCAATATTGGCATTGCTGTGGTTCTGAAGATCCATTTGACCCTGGATGCACTGCAGCCCCTCATTCTTCTTACGATGATTAGGTATATTACTTCTGCAGCCTTTCGCCAAGGTTTTGGCTGTTCTGGGCATCCATTTGAATTGTACAAGCTCATGCAGTTTATTGTAACTGAATTGAGGAGTTTCCCCTATGAAAGGTGACCCACTGTCCCAATTCTTTGTGTACATCCTATTTTGTATAAATTGGTTCACCAATATCTAAGTATTGTGTTTAGGTGTTTTGAAATTGCATAACAAAATTATAGAAACGTATAATTCGAATATGATTGAAATTTTTATCCCAATAAGATGTCGATCAATTGGGTATCAACTTTCCTATCCAGAATGGCTTAGGTGTACGGAGATTTTGATCTAATTTCACATTTTCGGTGTGTAGTTATAAAAGATATTGATCTGCATGTAGTATTGTGCATTGGATCCAAATTTAAAGTGGAATATTTGTGGGGAAAAATTCTGCCCTTACATCTTCCACATTTAATACTCTGCCACGGTAATCAAGAACTATTGTGATAGCTAAGAGTATAAGCTAGGAGTGTCATCTTAGACTCCTTTGGTCATCTTGTTGCTCATGTTTCGTTCTGCGAGTTCACAATCTAATATCTGCAATTTCTCTCGTAATGTTGCCCGCAAGGCCAGTTGTCTAAAGATAATTGAGATAGGTAATTAAATAACACTATAAGGTGGTGGATGCAAGCAGTCTACGAGGATGGACGTCTAAGTGCTACATGGTTACGACTTCAATCCTCCAATTGTACAATGATGACTAGAGAAAGGTTATGGCATTATATAAGGCTATGTTTAAGGACTACAACGAGAAAATAGGGTCCAGGCTTCCTATGGGATGGAAAACATCATCATCATCATCATCAAAGCCCATTCTCGATATTTTCGACCAAATTCGACCAAATTGTATTACCAGGCCCATGAGCTATAATTCACACAACTAAAGAATTATAGCTGCACTCCAAACCATATCTCAATTTTTAATTTCAAGCTTAACATTATTAAATGCTTAACAATTCCCCGTGTTAAGATTATAGATATATATTAATTAAATTAAATAACTGACAATATATTTAATTGACTTCTAGTCATCTTTAAGACCTTCCCACTTTACTTATTCACCATGTCGGATGATTAAATCCATCTCCAAGGTTTGATATGTACAAAACTTATAAGCTTCCTCAAGAGGGCATCATCAATCCCTGTAACAGGACGTGCATCAATGATCAATATCCATCATAAACATTATGTAATCACCCAATCCTTTTAGGTTATTAACCCACATTCGGACCTCCACTCTCTGATAAATCAAAATGATGTACATGATATGTACATATTTATTAATCATCTCTAAATTAAGAATTGAAATACTCACAATAATCATGTGGTGTAATTTTCTAATATAGTCCGATACAGAAAATTACCTCAAAATGGTCATGTCCAATACACACAAAGCATACAAGTGTGATTGTCCGAGACATCAGACAATCTCCCATAACCTAGATACACTATACCATACAATTTTATCGAGGTTGTGAACCCATAATTTATATTCTACAAATATCCAACAATCTCATCTTATGTGTGTAAGTTAAACTCTATACACTAGGTCATCTAAAATGTTGAATAAAATACACATTTGCACAATCATAACTTAATACAAACACTTGCCCAGAAGGATTCTCATTAAAACATCCACATAATGATTTTATTAATTAATATTCAAATCATAAATATAGTTCTAAATAAACATAAATTGAATCCTCAAGAAAACTAAACTGAAAAGAAAAAAGGCACGACTTTTAGTATATATCCCAATGAGTTATGATTGAAGAAAACACCATGAGGAGCAAGTTGTGGAACAAGAGTAGAAACAAATTATTGAACAGGGAAAGCAGGTGATGGAACAACAACCAAAGTAAAGTCAACTTTTGCGTTTACATGAATTATGGGTCTAAGAGGATTTACCTGTGGTACGAAATATATGACGAATAAATCTATTTTAGTTTGTTCTAAAATACTTTTGTACATTTGTTACGGGCCAAAAGACTTCCAGTCAAAACTATAACGTTTTGTAGTGTCATTTTCAAAGTCCTTTAAGGAAATAAACATCCCAAAATAAACCTTATTTTTATTTTTTTCCTTTGTCCTCTTAAATAGCTCATTGCACTTACTCATTCCACTCTACCTCACTAGTGTTTTTTTTTCTTTCCTCTGCCATTGTCTCTATTCCACTATCCAACTCTTTTTTTCTGGTCTTGTGGTTATTTTGGAGAAGAGGGAGGTAACTTTTAGATTTTTCTGTTATTAATTTTATATCTCAATTATGATGTTCAAGAATCATTTTTTTTCCGACTGTTACATGTCAAATATGATGAAATTTTTTAACATTGATGAGTTATAAATTTTTAACACTACCTCACTAGTGTTTTCTTTTCTTTCTCTTCTTTTTTCTTCTCTCTCTCCCACTGCAATTTCTTCTCAATAGGAAGGAAGAACAACAAAAAACCACAGCAACAAAAACAACGACATTGCTCCTCGCCCTGCCTCACATCCCTAACTTCGAGATTGGAAAGGGAGAGGCAAGAAAGGAGTAGAAAAAGATAGGATGAGGAAAAAAAAGATGAGAAAAAAGGGGTGCCGGGCTGCTACACAAAGTAGGGTGGACGATAGTGTCATTGTTCTTGTTGTTGTTCTTCCTTCCTATTGAGAAGAAATTGAGGGGGGGGGGGGGGGGGGAGAGAGAGAAAAGGATAAAAAGTTTTTATAATGGTGGTGTCACATAGGAGGTTCAATTTTTTTTTTTTTTTAGATGGTGGTCTCAAAGAGGGGAAGTGATGGTGTAAAAAAGTCACTGCCAAACCTAAATCATGAAAAATAATTATTTGACTAATTTTGAATTTAAAGAGTTTAGTTTGTAGTCTCTCATCACATTCATGGTGAGTATTAAGATGTAACATAATATTATTTAATGTTGGGATTTGGCAACAACTAGTTTGGTGACAAGTTTGATTACAATCTTAATTTTAGGTTACCTAATGGATGAATAAATGGTTGACTTTTTGTATATGTGATGTCATTGTAAGCTTATGATTTTTTTTAAAGCGTAGTTTGCATATATTAATGCAAAATATTACAATGTTGCAGCCCAGCTGCTTTAGCCAGATTATGAACCTCTATATTGAGGTATCTACTAATATAATTACAATACCAGTTTTTGTTTATATCTAACAGTTGCTTAATGTTCTTGATCAAAGACATCCATACCCACTATGAATAGATACAACAAGGTTGTGATCCTGAATAATTGCATTGAGAGTGCTAGAGTCGCCCATGATCAAGCCCTTCTTCCAATGACGAGCTTGAACCAATAGTAATACTACCTCAGCTGCATGACACTCCGCCATGGTGTTGTTAAGAACTCGACTTGCAATTTTAAAGGCAACCTGCTCCAAAATTTTACCATGAACATCAACTGCAAGAACATCAAGAACAATTGCAAGAACATAGCTCGTCAAGAACACAAAGCTTGAAGCAAACCGCCCGTTCCCTTCCGTCAAGAACTTGAAGCAAACCAACTTCATTCAATAACGAAATCAATTAACTAATTAGAAGAAGAAGAAGAGAATAGAGAGAAAAGAAGTTGAGGTACCTGTTAATGGCGGAAATCCAATCAACTAATTGACTCTTTTGAATTAACTGCCTTCCTGAAACAGCTCCTGAGAAGAAGAGGAGAATAGAGAGAAAAGAAGTTGAGGTACCTGTTGATGGCGGAAATCCAATCAACTAATCGACTCTTTTGAATTAACTGCCTTCCTAAAACAGCTCCTGAGACAACACAAAGATCATACAACACCTTTGACTTGAGAAATGTTGAAAGATACCGAAATGACATGCAACTAATGTTAACTGAGTGAACAACATGTAAGGCAAAAATCAAAAAACAAATGAGGAAGCTATGGATGCTACCAAAATGGAAGCATGTACTGAAGTTGGATGTACTGAAGCTATGGATGCTACGAAAAATGGAAACATGTAAGGCAAAAACGGAAGCATGTACTGAAGCTACAAATATGTAGTAAACAAACATATGGAAGTTGGATGCTCTATGTGATGCACATATGGAAGCTGTGAATGCTGCAGATAGAAACGTTTTAATCAAAAACATACTGAAGATGCAAAGAAGTTTTCAGTCAATCAACTAATGAATGATGTGATGAGCTACCTGTTCATAGTAGTGTTAATGAAGAGAATAGTAGTGAGATTTTTTATCTCTTCTTTCACCCAGATTTTAATCTCTTCTTTTTAGTAAGTTTACTTGAGCTTTGCTATGATAAGAAACCAACCTGTTGAGAGATACTAATTGTGGTTTAGTGTTTGTGTTTTAGTGTTTTAAACCCACCGTCTCTATAAATAAAAATCATGTTCTTAATTCGGATTGAAGCTTCAAAATAAATTAAAGAGCCAACTTTAACACATCGATAACTTGAAAAACAATGAAAAACAATCTTATATTAAGATTTAGGTTAAGTGGATCTATTCCTATGCCACTGCATGGGTCTGAATGACTATTTTAAGTGAGAATTCCAGTAACATTTGTGTTTAGGCAGAGTCTAGGCCATGCAACACACTTCTTGAATAAATTTGTACGCCTAGCATGCTCAAATATTTGGATGTTGAACTATACACCAAGAAAATCTGATACTGCAGCCCACTAATCTGATACAGACTCCAACTGTATGACCTTCTTTTAATGGAATTGGTTTTTTTTTTTTTATCTCGCAGCTTATATCCGGGTTCATGAGTTCTTCAAGACGTACTCCTTACTTTAAGACAAGGATTCAGCCTCTCCCGGGTGCTCAAAGTGCTCTCCATAAACTATCTAGGTTTTGCAATCCATCGGTCGTTACGTAAGTATTAAGAAATAAACATGTAAAAGAGAACTTTATATCAACTGTAATTGAAGGTATTGATAGAATGTAATAAAGGACCTCACAATTGAGTGGATTGAGGAGCACTATCTCGGATTGTTTCAAGAAATTCAGTTTGGAAACCATTTTGCTTTGGATGGAAATTCAAGACCAAAGGCAGAAATATGCAGGTAATAACCATACTCTTCTAATCTCAGCTTCTTACATCTCTAGGTATACTTGTTTCAAACCTATTCATTTAGACCCTTCACTAAATTTTTTTAACATGTTTGTTAATCTAATTATGCTATCTTACTGTTTCCCTTTTGTTAGACACCATGTACGTCATCTTCTTCATCCATTTATCTCCCATAACAAAATGGTGCCAATTGATTTTACAGATACTTAGGGGCTTAAATGATTGATGACAAATGCACGCTATGCCTTGGAGTGTGCAGAAGTTGGAATTAAGGTCTTACTGTTTGATTATGAAAACTCGTACCGTATGAGCAAGATGGACTCAGAGACTCGACATCCTCTCGTGACCAAAGTTCATAACTGGGACGAAGTGGAGTGAGAGCTACGTTCATGGATCACTTCTTGAAATCACGCTACTGTCCTCAGTCTACAACCCAATTCACGTCACCCGCAGCAAGTTGTTTGATCAACTAGATGAGAAATACCAAGGATTTAGAGAAGGAAATCAGCTAGATGAGAAATACCCAAAAATCATCAAAGAGGGATTCAATCATACCTTGAGTTTCTTCTCTTTGGTTGCTCTTCTAGACAAACTCTAAATCCCTGACTACAGTGTTAGAGAGAATTCAACAGTGTAGACAAACTATAAATCCCTGCCTACACAAAAATTACAGCAATTTGTGAACAAAGAAATTCAATTTTAGACAAACTCTAGTTGAAACAATGTGCCCCAAACAAATTTCACTTAGAGATGAAAATACCCAACAATAATAAACATAAACACTGCAAAAGGAACCAATGCTCAAGCAATTTCGCGAAATCAACATTCGCTTAATATATATTACACCTAATGAATATTGCCTCATTAAAATCTGATTGTGCCTTTCACTTTACCAGTTGAATAAAATGTAATTGAAAAAAATTGCATTTTTTAAATAAAGTCATCATACATTGCTAATGATTTTCAGGCAACACTTGGCTTAGATATTCAGAGAATCGAAACTATAAAGCACACCCAAAGGAACCAATGCTAGAGTGATCTCCTTCCATCAAAATGCACGCTTGTCTATAAAAAGATCAAAATCAATGCAACATCATGATACCCAAATCACTGAAATTGATTCCAAACAAACAATCTACTCTAGGGCTTATGTTAAAATAACACCAAAAGTGAAATCAAAGCTTGAAAATGCAGAGAAGTTTAAAGCTTGGAGAGGGTTGCTTACCACCTCCACCACCACCACCACAGCTGAGAGATAGAAGTGATGAGCTGATAATGAGAGAGAGAGCTAAAGTGAGTTCGAGATTGGAGTTTGTTAGAATATACTTCTACTGTGGAGACAGAGCACTTTATTGTGAGTGTTCTCATACAATCTACACTACTACTCTACTGTTTTTGAGCTACTGAAGAATTTTCTTTTTCTTTCTTTATTGTTTTTTTTATCCATATTATTTTGCCTTGTGACTGGTTTCCATGATTAATTTTGTGACTATATAAGAAACGTTTCTTGAATTTAAGGCTGGTGCTGTTTCAAAAAACAATCGAGGATGGCATAAATCTATCCTCCTATCTCCCCGAGCAACAATGTAAGAAAGATGGGTGATTCAATGAAGTTAATCTCAAGGGACTCAATGAGGTTGGACTCTAAATCCCTAAATTCAATTGAAAATTTAGACAAACTCTAAATCCCTGTCAATAGTGAAGGTTTACATTGCTCAAGTGCATACTTGCATAAAGCAAAACCACATAAAGCAGTAACAAAACCAAAATTTAGTTTACTTTGACCTAAATTACATTCCAGTAGATCATTTACATTCCAGTAAATCACCGAATCGAAAAATGAAATCAACAAAAAAATAAGAAGAAGAAGAGATAAAAAAAAAAAAAAATCAAACTGTTTTGCTTTTCTGAAAGAAAAAAAAACTGTAACAGATCAGAAGAAGAAGAAGAGGAGATCTAAAGAAGAAGAAGGATCTTACCTGGAAGGAGATCTGAACTGGTTTCCTGTTCTTCTTCAGCAAGGTATCTTCTTCTTCTTCTTCTTCTTTCGTTTTCTCCTTCTTTGGTCCTTCTTCTTCTTCTCTGCTTCGAGAATTGGTGGTGGTGATGGTTGTAAGAACCAATCCAGAAACCCTTCTTCTCCCTTTGGCAGAATGAGATGAAGAATCAGTGGAGAAGGTCAAAACCTTGTGGAGAAACAATCGAGATGGGGTTTGAAATCTGAGTGTGATCCCGATCGAGAGAGATCAAATCAAAGTTTTACTCATCGATCAAACGGCTTCGATCGATTCATCTAAAAGAGAGAGACATGCGTCGAGAGTATCGAGAGAGATCTCTCGCTCCACAAAGACGGAGAGAGATCTTTCCGTCGCGATCGCGCTTCCTGCTTCGATGGCGATGGTGCCTGTGATTTCGGCGCTTGGCTCCATTTTCGGGAGATCTGTGAGGGTTTGAGCAGTAAGGAAGAAGAAGGGGTTGTTGGAGAGTTTGTGTTGTGTGTCGAAGATAGATTCGAGAAGGGATGAGAATTTGTAGAAAAGGGATGAGAATTTGTAGAAAAGGAAAAGAACAGAGAGGGATATGAGAGAAGGGATCGAGAAGTTGAGAGTTGGGGGGAGATGGAGGAGAGTTTAGGGCTGAAGAATGTGGCAGACTGAGATGAAGAATGTGGTGGGATGGAGAACTAGAATCGCAGAGGAAGAGAGGGGAGGTGGTGTGGAGATAGTGAGGAAAACATCGGGGGTAAAACTTTTCACTTAAGTTCTGCCAAAATATAACATAGCCACGTAGGACAAACATTGCCACGTAGGAGAAAACCCCCATTTGAATTGTAAGATAGATAGATTGGTCAATAAGGATTATGGCTGAGATTTATAAAATAAAGTAAACATTGAGAGAGAGAGAAACTAACATCTAAGCCTAAAATATATAGTTTCGATCTAACGGTATAGAGTCGCGACCTCATCGAGTCTGGTGAGGTTAACCTCATTGAATCACCAATCTATATTTTTAAAATCCAAAACTTAACCAAATTACCTGAATACCCTATCTCGTCATTGGGTGCCACATGAATTTGAAAAAACAAAAAAAATGATATAAGGAGAGTTGGGTTCCCTCATGGTGGGTGTAGATAAAATTTCCTTTATGTTTTTTACCTAAGTTGGATGCCTAGGATGATGGAGGATTTGGAGTCCATGGGAGGTCTCGTGTTTTCAACTCAACTTCCTTGGGCAAATTGTTAGGCCCAGCCCAAATCTAGGAGTGGTATTTCGTTTGTAGGGTCCGGTCCACATCTCGGAGGGAAGGGCAAAGATTGGAAATTGTACTCAAAACCCTAACAAGGAGTGGAAGTATAAAAAAGGCTAAACAACGCGTTAGGGTTTCTCCTCTCCATTCATTCCCTCCCTCCTTGCAACTCCTAAATCTACCGCGAGTCGAAAGCAAAGGCAGGCATGGCGGAATCACTGATACTGAAGGGAACAATGGTTGGTCACTCAGACATGGTGACCGCAATCGCTTGCCCCATCGATAACTCAGACATGATCGTCTCTTCATCACGCGACAAGTCCATCCTCGTTTGGCACATCAACAAGGAGGAGGGAGTCTACGGCGTTCCCCGCCGCCGTCTCACCGGCCACTCTCACTTCGTCCAGGATGTCGTCCTTTCCTCCGACGGCCAGTTCGCCCTATCCGGCTCATGGGACGCTGAGCTCCGTCTCTGGGATCTCAACACCGGCGCCACCACTCGCCGCTTTGTAGGTCACACCAAAGACGTCCTCTCCGTTGCTTTCTCTATCGACAACCGTCAGATAGTCTCTGCTTCTCGTGACCGTTCGATCAAGCTCTGGAACACTCTTGGTGAGTGCAAGTTCACCATTCAGGATGGGGAGAGTCATTCTAACTGGGTGAGTTGCGTCCGATTTAGTCCCAACACGTTCCAACCCACCATCGTGTCCGGGTCGTGGGATAGGACTGTTAAGGTTTGGAACTTGACTAATTGTAAGCTGAGGTGCACTTTGGCTGGTCATGGAGGGTATGTTAATACCGTTGCTGTTTCGCCTGATGGTTCTCTGTGTGCAAGTGGTGGGAAAGATGGGGTGACCTTGCTTTGGGATTTGGCAGAGGGGAAGAAACTCTATTCCTTGGATGCTGGTGCTATCATTCATGCTCTGTGTTTCAGCCCAAACAGGTATTGGCTCTGTGCTGCCACTCAGGATAGCGTCAAGATCTGGGATCTTGAGGGAAAGACCATTGTACAAGAGTTGAAGCCCGAGGCTACTCCCGGGAAGAATCAGGTATACTTTCATTTCCTCTTTCTTATTCTTGTTAATATTCTTTCAATTTACTTGTTTTCTCTTACATCAATTCAATTCAATTCAATTCAATTCATCTGCTCTTTCAAATGTTGAATTGAGTCTTCATGTTATAATTGAAGTTAGATGCATTAGGGGTTTAGGTTAAAATTGTTGGCTTTTGATTGATTCAAAAGCTCCTCTTGATTGGTTGATGAAAGTTGTCGTACTTCATTTGCTATGTGTTTCTTATAAGTGTTTATTATTTATTAAAGGTGTTCATTTTCTAGATTAATATTTTGTTTAGGTTGAACTGGTCATATTAGCCAATGATAATTGTTGCCTTGGATTTTTTTTTGTTTTTGTTGAGTGTTCCTTTTTAAATTCAATACCATGTTTTACTTGTAAACAGGTAGAATAAATTGAGAATCGGTCTTGATTTAATGGTCAAGTAGTTTGAGTTCATGAATGCTAATTTGGTTCTCATGTGTGTGAGTGTATTAGTGTTGTTCTTTCATGGTGGAGGGTACCATCGCACAGAACAATCAGCGGTTTTTCTTATACAGAATACCTAGATTTCTCCATCAAAGAGTAAAAAGAAAAGTTCATAAAAAGAGCTGTGAGAAGGATAGTGCGTTAATCAGTCCAAAGAATATTGCTGTACCTTGCTTAATGGGGAGCGCAGCTAAATTTCTGATGTTATTTGTTTAATTACTTATGAATTTATTTTTTATTTTAACTCTTGATTTGTAAAATCCTTCAAAAAACTTCTAGAGAGAAACTGTGTATGGTCCCCTTGGTTGAGCGGTTTAAACATCATTTGAAGGATTTTTTTTGTGAATTTCTATCATGGACTCAATCCTCTGTTTCGGGTTTTTATTTTTTTTTATTTTTTTTTATCCTTGTTTTATTTTAAGGTTTAGGGAGTTGGTAGGTTGAGATGTGATTCTGGATAATGAGAGACTAGAATTCCAAGGGAGAGAGGATTTTTTTTCCCTCGATGTGATTCTGGATACTCTACTAAGGCTTCCAATCTCATGAGAATCTCCCAAGGCATAATTTGTCTCTTGTCTTCCTTGTTCATTCATTTGGGTTTTTGATATTGTTGTTACCACTTGCAATGATAAATAAATTTGTTAATGTGGGTCTATCTTGTTGTGATTGTGTGGAATGCGGCAACACTGCCAAATACGTTGGCATGAAACTCAACATGCGTGTTGACCATGTATATTTTAAAAGTGTTGTTTTTGTGGCAATCACCACAACCCACTCATCTTAGAATTGCGTTGGTTAACTATATCCTTGATTCACTTTGATTAGTGCCAACCCCCTACTGAGTTGCACTTATTGAATGAAACAATTGGCTCTGAATATATTAGGAAAGTTTGTGCCTTTATCAAAAACATAAAAGTTACTTCTTTCTGAAAATACTAGCTGTTGTTCCTTGCCTGGCATTGAATGAGATTATTACATGTCGTTATTCTGATTGATGTCTTATTGTATCTGCCTCTTTCCAGAATTCGCTTCTATACTTTTTATTTTAAAACTAAGAGTTTGATTTTTTGGCATTGCAGTTGTTCTATTGCACAAGTTTAAGTTGGAGCTCGGATGGCAGCACGTTATACACTGGGTACACAGATGGTGCAATCAGGGTTTGGGGTGTTGGTCCTCGATTTTAGGACAAAGCTTTCTGTTCTGTTGGAATTTTGTTTGAAGTTTTATTTGCTTGTTAATCCTTGCTCAGTAACAAATTAATATGGGTGAATGACTGAGGGATAGAGGTTTTTTTGTTTAGTAATATTTAGATGGATCTGCGATATAATTTTGTTTGCAAAATGCATGGTTTTATTAGCAGCTTTGGTAAATGTCTTCATTGTTGATGGTTATGCATGCATTCTGATGATAAATGGGCTTCTTTTAGTGATCCTACCAGAGTTGATTACCTGCTCACAAAACTGGCCTTTTCTTTTGAGGTTGAAGTGGCGAATTAGACCTTGTTTGTTATTGTTAAGCTATAACTTGATCCAGTATCTAATGTTTCTTTTGTTGTTTAGCTATACCTTGTTTCAGGCAGTGCTTTTGATGCTCAAGATGGCAGTTTTTTCTAAATGTTATTTGTTTTCAACTCAATTGATTTTCTTTTTTTCCAACCGTATTCATATAAGGTTCGAGTTCCAAATACTGGAGTTCTTTTTCACTGTGACCGTTGGATGTGCCTCAAAGATATTTATTTGTGATAAAGACTGGCAGCTGGAGGCTGTAGCACCCGAATGGCCAATGACCCTTTCTTTTATTGATGCTGGAGTAATTGAATTCTTAGATAAAATTTCAATGGGACTGTGGACCATGAACTATCATTCCTAATGGAGCTCTGGTGTTTCAATCTGACTGATTGCGCTAATGTTAGACGTGTATTGTGATGTATTTTGTCATCCATTGGTTCATGTATGACATGGATTATCTCGTTTCCGTTCCCATGCTGACTCTGGTGCCCCAAACTCTTGGAAGTCCGTCCGGGTCATGATGTCTCTCACTGGCCACTACTGGTAGATTGCCATCACGTGGTTATATAATGTAATATAGGAGGTTCTATACCCATCTAGAATCATGTTAAACGAATGATAAAACCACCACCTCGGCCACAATTCAGATATCCCATAGGCAGCATCCTGTGTCACAAGCTGGTTAAAACATTTAGAATGTTGGCCGTGTTGCCCATCATAATCCTTGGTTCAAACTCCTAAACAAATTTGTAATTAAGAGGAATTACTATCGTACTGGGCTCACAACTCCTTCCAAACAAATTTGTAATTAGGCTGGATACATTGTAAAAAGATGCATTTTGCAAAGTAATGCAAATGTATTATGTTGCAATGCGTTACTTTGCGGTTGCTTGGTATTAGTAAGAGAAAAGTAATGCTAGTTCAACAAATTTTGGATTATTTATTTATTTTTTAAAATATAGACTCTATTAAGAAGTATAGTCCAATATGTAAACGTGAGTTTTTACAAAAGAATTCAGTAAAATAATGTAAGATCTCATAACATGGAGATGCAGAGATTATGCATTTTAATTCTATAACCACTTTACGTAAATCTTATTAAGCACTTATTTTTGTAACTGTCCTTGTGGGATGCCAAGCGGAGCTTAAGTGGAATTTTCATATGGCTAATAATGATAAACGATGTTTGATGTATAAGAAATATAGAATAAAAGAATAAAGAGTAATTCTTCCTGGCATGGGAAACCAGCGAGGTTGCTGCCGGGGGGAGATTTTACACTTTTGCCCCTCTTTTAAACACTTTTGTCAAAAAGATGTTAAAGAGGAGGGGCAAAAGTGTAAATTCGCCCCCAAACAGCAACGTTTTTTCCAGGCCAGTTAGAATTTTAGAAGAATAAAAGAAGTGTAATGATGGATGGTGTTGGGCCTAGCCTGGCTCCCTAGAAAAACTCATTACAAAATGCAGAACTGTATAACACTATTCAATCAATTCAGATGATGACCAGAGAAAATCCCATTAGCTGCAGCGAAGGCATGTAAAAAGAGCATGACAGTAGAAGTCGGGACGCTGAATGTGAGGAAAGCAGCGAATCCCAAGGCAGAACTGGGTCTCATGTTCATCAGTTGGGACTGTAGAACCCCAACAATTTGATAAACCATTGAATCATAAACAGTGTAATACTTTTTCTCCCATTCCATCCAATGATTTGGAGGTTCATAATTTCTCTCAATCATATTCATGTCATGAATCCGCTTTCGAAGAACTATCATACTTTCATCAACTCTTCCACCAAGACCGCCACTAGTTCTCCTTCTACTAAACTCATCATCCCTTTTCATGGCATACGTTTTTGTAGTTGTTCTACGACCATGACTCGGTAGTAAGAGGATGGTAGATGGCAACGATGAAAGGCACAGAGATGTTGAACCCATTGCTAATAGAATCCAGTGAATTGGCAGACACAATTGAGGTCGTTAATGGAATTTTGCTTGTTTTAGGATTGAGAAATGACGTGTTGGTTATGAATCTTTCTGGGGCTATTTATAAAGGTTGAGAGGGTGTGGTCGATTCTGGGAAGCTTACATGCGGGAATGCCGCGTTTTTTTTTTCTTTTCTTTTGTAAAGGGAAGTGTCTAGGTGTCTGCAAGAGATGGTTAACTAACAACAAAGATGCTTGTAAAATGGGAAGTCGGCTTTTATTTTATTTAGGAATTAGAATAAAAAAAAATGAGAATAAAGGGGTATATGCCCCATTACTGGACTACCTCCACCGTCCCTGCTGCATACCTTAAGTGCTACTACTGTGTATCTACTTTTATTATTTATTATTGTTTAGTTTTGGAAGTTCTCTTCTCATCTATATACGTCCCTTTCCTTTGATTGCGTTTCTTTATCGTTTGTTATTCATCATCCTTTGTTGTAGCCTATAATTTTTTTCCTTAAAACTTTCTTGATTTGGTAGCTACCTTACATGACATTTTAGAACTGTGATATGGTCGCAAGTTTTTTTCTTTTTCTTTTTTCGGAAGGCATCGCAAGTTACAATCAAAATACTTTTTTGTTTGGATCCTCCTCTACTTTGAGTGCCGGCCGGACTCTTTCAAGTCCACCTAAATACATCATAGTACACTACATACCATTTCCGCTCTGCTTTCATTTCCAAGGGGGAGTAACATTGCGACTAGCTGTTTGCATGTATTGCTTACTTGGGATGCCTGACACTGTGATCGACAGATTGGAGCATATAGAAAATTTGTTGTAAACATAAATTTGTTTGTGCTATACTGACTCTATACGGATGAGATACAAGATCAGGCAAACATTCCAATGCTATGCTGTGTAAAAAAAAAAAAAATTTATATATAACATATAATATGGTCCTTTGGGTCCCATTAGAAGAAAACCTGGGAGATGGCCAATTGGCTATACCATTCCATATTCCACGACGTATGAATTTGTTTCCAAATGCAAAAACGCAGTGAAGTGCCTCCTTTGCCAACACGGCTTCCATGCATCCCCACCCCCCTCTAGAAATTAAGAAACAATCCATCCTTAGCTTCTAAGCTTACTTGTTATACGGACATTAAGGAGTTCATCATCCATTACTTACTTAGAAATTAAGGAGTTCATCATCCTTAGAAATTAAGGAGTTCATCATCCATTACTTACTTGTTAACTTCTTTATCTTTTAAATGATCCTTCTCCTCACTTTCCTTTCCTCTTCATCACTCAATATCTTTGTATCTAAATTCTTATCTCCTATAAATATTTCCTAGTTATACGGACAAACCAACAGACAACCACCCCACTCTCAACATCGAGGCATCAAACCATGAAACCAATCTCCTTACCCTCCTCTCTTCTTCCATTCCAACCAAATGCATTGCATCCAAAACATCATAAGCTTCAAAGTTGCAAGAGACTTCATGCAAAAGTTTTCGCTTCAAGAAGAGACTCATATAATCGAGATCACAGTGAAGTTGATCAAGACATGATTGTTCTACGAATGCGAATTCATGATATCAAGATGGTAGAGGAGACAATTCAGGCACCCTCAAACTGGATGCAATGGGAGAAGGAATACTACTCCAACCATTATGACTCCGATGTATGTCAAGTTGTCGGATTACTGCAAACCCAGCTGATGAATACTAGGCCAAGCTTGGTATTAGGGGTGATGCTCATTGCTGCACTGTGCGTGTCTACATCAACAGCTATGGTTGTGCTTCAGTTAACGGAACTTGTTAAGTGGATCATCATCATATGTGGGGATCATCTCAGCTAGCTCATCATTATGTACTCTAATTTATACATTCTTTTATTTTTTTAAGCTTCTTTGCTGTCAACATGATTTTGAAGTTATAGGCTGGCTGAATATTGAACAAAAAAGTTAGTAGGGTTACATATTTATTGGGATTTCAGTGTCAATCTTCAAAACCAAAATTTGAATAGCCCTGCTAGGGAGCGAGGGATGGGCGGAGGGAGACCCTCCCTTGCGCCTCCATCTCTCCCTAGAATTACACAAATTTGAATTTGTAGTTCCTCGCTTATTTGGAAGGATGCGCATATTTTTTAATCATCAATATTATCCTGAAGTGCACATTCACACTTTTTCTAAATACAAATTCAATTAATCTCAAGTAGGCCCACATCTAATCGTGATGAGACCTTCTAAGCGGCGAGGAAACGTGCTGAAGGGGTGTAACCACCCATCCCCTCGAAATGAGCGAAGGCACACATCTCAAGGGGATGGGTGGTTACACCCCCTCGCGCGTTTCCTCGCCCCTTAGAATTATCGAATAGTGATTCTAACACAAAAATTACTTTCAGTATTGTAACACACAGTAGAGCGTTATCAAAACTGAAATATTACTTTCAGTATTGTAACACACAGTAGAGCGTTATTAAAACTGAAATAAGATTTGTTTGATTGAGGACGGCCAAGCCAGGCAATGGGTGGAAGGCTGCTGATTGGGCAATTTTTTTTTTTACCCAGTCAAGATCTTCCTGGCCCAAGGGCTCCAAATAATAAATGTTTGATCCATTTTGGTGCCTCGACTGCAGCCACCACCTTCTTTTCTATCAAGAAAAAGCCTTCAAGTGCTTTCAATGGAGATGCTCTCTGAGCTAGTCATGGTGTTGTTTCAGATTTTTAGGGTCTTTTATTAGCCTCGTTATGATAGTTTTTACTATTTTTATTTGCAGCTGACTTTTTGACACCACTACTCCTTAGACTTCGTTTGATAGGGAAAATGGATTATGAGGAAAATATTCATTTTCCTTGAGAACCCATTCCAGAGAAAACACAAAAATGGATTCGATAGATGTTTAATTGGCACATGAAAAATTGTCATGGAACTGATAATTGTTGGTTGAATAGAACTGATAATTGTTGTTTGAATAGCCAACGACTTAAGGTAATGTTTCTTTATTACACTTGTATCATGTTTATTTCACCATATTATTTTTATTTGTTTTACAATTTATCTCCATCTTTAATTTTAGCATTTTATCAATTGCATTTTAACTAAGATGCTCAAGTCTTATGCATAAATAAGGTTTTGGCATTGGAGTTGCTCTCATGCACAAGCATTTCTCTTAAAAAAACCATAAAAACTAATATCTACATAAATAAACAAGTTCCAATATGCATACATATGCCACAATGCATGGAACTCATCATCAAATTCATCAACAAAAGGTCAGCATTGACCTATCATATATCATTATCTAGTCATACCTTTACATGCTCCAAAATACAATTATAGATTGAAAACACGCATATCGAAGTATATTAATTCTTGAGAGTAAAAAATTAATTTGATCAAAATTATAAATAACAAGATCTCGACACAAGGATCGCAACGACAAAACTCATGTGGAAATCAGAGTTATGGTTTGCAGTTTAAACGTGGTCAAAGCTCAGTCAAGGTATAGTCAATGATCAAATGTCAGGAGTGACCGATAAATTTAGATCAACAGTCAAGACTAATGACAAGTCAACTCAGGTCAACAGTCAAGCCTAGTCAACAATTAAAGTCAAGAGGGTTTAGTTTCCTTGATTTATATTCCTTGGGGAGTGGAGGAATTGGAGTGAAGGGAAAATAGCCTAAATTGAGGGTTTATATTCCTTAGAAATTTAGTCATGAAAAATATTGGGCTAATAAACAGCCTTAACAGACATTCGAGATGAAAGAAATTCTTTTCCATGAAAAGTGTGTGTATCGAATAAACCTTTAATTTTTTAATCTACTTTGTGACCTCCAATAAAAGGAAAACCAATTCATTTTCTCCCCTCCTATTTTCTGCGATTTCTTTTTCTCCAATAACAACATAGAACAATAGCATAACAACACCCTCCCTCACCAGCCCTCACAGCTTTGTGGGTTCGGCTGGCAATGAAGTGTAGGTGAGCGACGGTAACTTGAATGGAAGTTGTGTTGATCCAATCTCATAGAACAGCAGACTGTTGCAAAAAATCCTCCAAAACAAGCAGAAAAAACATGCGTTAGTTATACAAAATCTCGCCATATGTACTGGGAAATAGTCCTAAATTTAATTTCAAATCCTATGAACTTACTTCAAAATCTCACAGCCGCGAGTTTTCCTCCTAATTGCCCAGTCAACCCTGGAAATTATTGCAAATTCTTGCAACTCTGTCTTCTTTACTGGACTAATTTGAGTGACTATAGTAAAATGACCAGGACTTGCTTAATTCAAAATATTGTCAACTGATTCAAATTGTGTTTATTAGATAATTCAGAGTAGTACATTTTTATGTTTTGATGAGCTTGAGAGTTTCTCTTAATTGAGCATCTAAATCGGGGCCCAAAGTCAGGGATAGTACCATGTTTTCTTTACTGAAGAGATTTGAGTGACTGAGGTAAAATGACTATAACTTGCTCATTTCAAAGTATTTTCAACTGACTTAAATTGTGTTTATATAATATCTCAGAATACTATAATTTTTGTATTTTGATAATCTTGATAATCGGTCTCAATTGAGGGTCTAAGTTGAACCAAAGTCAGGGACAATACCATGTTTTCTTTATTGGACAAATTTGAATAACTATGGTAAAATGACCATAACTTGCTCATTTCAAAAACATTTTTAACTGATTCAAATTGTGTTTATAAGATAACTCAGAGTACTATAATAATTGTACTTAGATAATCTTGAGAATTGGTCTAACTCGCACCCAAAGCCGCACACGATCATTGATAGAGAGTGGGAGAAATGAGAGAGTAGTGGGGGAGGAGAGAGTGGCGAAAATAAAAATTAAATTGACACAAGGAAAATAAGAATATTTTTTTGTATGTGGGACAATGAAAATTAGAACCAGTGTCGCCAACCTACCCGTGACCAAAATATGCAATCTCACAAGGCCTCTAAGAGATTAAGGGGGGGGGGGGGGGGGTGTATTGTATATGGATTCTTATGGAATTGATAAATAATTTGAAAAGTCCACAGACTCTTTAAATTGTCCACGGACTTCTGCTGATTTCTTAAATCCATAGACTTTTGCTACAGACTTTCTAGAGATTTATGAAAATCCACGAACTTTGTATGAACGACTTTTACAGATTTCTAATTATTTGCAAGATAAAAAAGAAGTTGGTAAATAGTGATGAAACAAAAAAACGTCCGCATATAATTAACAAAAGTGAGAGATACATGTGCTAAAAAAACTAGAAAAAGAAAAGGTCGTTAATTAGCATCTTTAAAATAAGAAGTAAATGTCCATAAAATTGTATTATGATCATTCTTCTCCTTCATGATCATAGTCACTTTCTTCACCTAGACCTATTGACCCCATCCCAGTTGCAGTTCCATTACCAACTGCAATCTTCAAATCCTCATAGTCTGCAAAAGTTTCTGACTGAAAGTGCGCATGCGCTGGATGTGACTGAAAAAAAGATTCAAAATATAAAGAAAGTTAATATGTTAAAGAGTCAAAAAAATTAAGCTGTAAAATAGAATAAAAGTTCAAGATATTTAACCCACCTTCAAATAGTCTGCCCATACTTCATCAGGCGCAGTGAATCTCTTTGTGATCGGGTCCCATTCAAACCCAGAATTGTGGCGCATAAGCTGAGAGTAATTGCTGTATTGCTTCTTAAACCATTTCACTCGGCTTTGATATTGGCTATAAGTTATCTCCTTACTAATTTTCTTCTTAAGTTTTGGAAGTAACTTTGCCTCTACGGTTGTTTTACTTATAACACCATTAATATCCCTGAACCCAAGCATGACACCTTCAACCATGAGCTGGAGCAAAACATTGCTCTCTTCCGCGGTCCAAGTTTTATAATCTTTTCGTTTACCGTTACCTTGTGAATCTCCCATCTATATATTACAACAGGTATTTTATGAAGCAAATATATGCTACTGTATCAGACACAACTCGAAAGTAGTTTAATTCCTCTATATGATCACTACATGCATGAAGCTAATCTATCATCATTACATGAAGCATGTATGGTTATGCCTATATGCTATATGTCATATCTAATTAGAATTTGATGAACGTTTTATGACTATTGTTTAACCTCTAATGAATTCATATGACTATTGTTCAACCTCTAATGAAGACATGCAGTAGGATATTTACACATTACAGTTTATATACAAACATACATGATCGAACCATGATCAACTTATATGGTCCAATCATGATCCAAACACATGGAAGTCAAAACCATAGTTACATAAATCTAGTCATACGCAACCAACTATAGCAAAATATCATATATATAGCATATATGATCCAATTAACCATCAAAAACATACCTGAGAAGATAACCGGCGTCAAAAACATATATGCAAGGGATTGTAAGCCATAATGATCCAACCAAATATACTAAAATCATCATATATAACACAACGATTTATAAACCCTAATTTAATCCAAACCCTAACACAACTTCCAGATTTATAGACTCTAATTTAATCCAAACCCTAACACAACTTCCAGATTTATAGACTCTAATTTAATCCAAACCCTAACCCAAAATCATCAACGATGCAACTATGAACACTTATGCAAAGATAGAAAAAGAATCGAGAAAACAAGAGGATGGGAACCAACCACTTTTCGGCTGGCACAAGGAAGAACTTTGGGAGACTTTTTTTCACGTTGAAATCTTTGATATGGAGGCTGACAAACTATTGAACTTTGTTATTTATATCTAACACTACAAAGTCCATGAGAATCCATGATTTTCCAAATCCATAAATATGAATGATATTTTGAATACCCTAAAACTTTTGTGGACTTTCTGATATCCATATTGAATACCCCTAGACTTTGTGGATTTCAGAAAGACTTTTTAAAATCCTGATTGAATACCCCTAGACTTTTGTGGACTTTTTAAAATCCAAATTGAATACACTTGGATTTTCAGAATCCATGGAATTTATTAAATTGCCCACAAAATCCAGATACAATACACCCCCCTTAGTAAAAAGTTCGCAACTGCGAGAAATTTTTGTTTAGTGCAGAGATGTCTGCAAGGTTCCCACCAATTTCCCAGCTCCCTTTGTGAGTGACTGTGTCTGCGACTTTTTAATTACGATTTGGGCATTTTCCTTTTCGATTTTTAACCTATTATTATAATATTTTGTTCATTTTTGTTTGCGATTTTGAGTCAAGTTGCTTTGTTTTGGTTGAATGAGAGCAAATACCAACAACCAAATGAACCACCAAATTCGTAGCCAACAAATTCGCTCCCAAAACTTCATCTTGCTTGCAATCACACACATACACAACCTTTCCTTCATTTGTTTTAAAACTTAGGTTTTGAGTTGGGTTAATAAGAGAGTGGGGGAGAATAGTGAGAGGAAGATGAGGGTTTGGTTCCTAGTACATGTGAGTTAATGAAAAACAATGAAAAATCAAATCAGAATGGGGGGAAACTGTTGATAGTGGCTCAGAAAGCCTGGGTTAAAAGATATTATTGGTTGTGCATACAAACTGATTATAAAGCATACGTGATGAGGTGCTGCAATTTCCAGATCCTTAGTCCACTCATATAAGCACCAACATAGGAGCTCCATGCAACCATTGACCCATGACCCTTGGCCATGTGGGGGTTGGACATTCTTGGCCTTTTATCAGAGGACGTGGAGGGAAAGATTTCATACAGTTGCAACTAATTATTTACAAAGTGGGTTGAGGCAATCACACTAAGAAGATCAGGGAAGAAAAGGTCTACTACTTCTTATGGACTCATGTCGTCACACGCTTCGGCTGAAAATGTATTTGCGAACTATGTCAAAACATTGTAAGAACATATGGTGGAAGTATAAATAGTTTATCGGGTGATTGGGATTAGGCATGTGCTTTGTAAAGATCATTTCAATATTATCTAACTCATAATGACTAATGCGCTTAGATCTATCCTCGCCAATCCCAATGATATCTAACCTGCAAAAATGAGCAGCGGCTGAGTTCAGGACCACTGTTGTGGTGACCGAAGGCACTCCGCTGCTTAAGTTAGATACTAGTTTGAGAAAAAATGAAGACTGAATGTAAAATTGCAGTATGTATACTTGCATATAAGTGTGTGTGTCTGTACCCAATTGCATAAATCTTTCATGTGCATGACTAAGTACTTCGGCGTTTGGCTCTGTTTAGGACCCAATGCTTGATTGGGTATAGCTAATTTTGTGGGCAACGCTGAAATCCACTATTAGAGCCTTATTGTCCTGCGCTAAACCCTAAGACCCATGACTCTAGGGCGGGCGTGTCTTGGGCTTTGGTGCCTTTCCAGATGATGTGTTTTGACCTTTCCAGAGGATGAAGGGGGATCTCCATTGGTGGAGTCTCCAAGTTCTGACATTTGCAGCGACGAGTCTTAACAAGGCTTGCTATTGGGCGAAGCCACCAGGTTTGAGTGAGCTTCCAGTGGTTCCATGGGACCTCCAAATTCCTTTTTACATTGCGTAGAAGAAGTACAAACTTCCCCTTAGGGTCCAAGTTTGTCTTCCACATTTTGTTGCACTTGTGTTGCCTTCCACCAATGTTTTTGGGAGATAACACTAGCAACCAACTTTGGGTGATTGTTCCCTTTTGCTTTACTTCCAAGTTTTCTTCTGAAAGAAAGACTGACAGAGCAAAACCTCGATGTGTGTTCCGACAGATCCTTACTCACGCCTTGCTTTACACCAAGCTCAGATACTTGTAGTGTATAAACTTTTGTACTGGCTAGTTGGTTAAGTTTTGTAACAAATTTTTGATGATCAATAAAGTCTGATTTTTTGAATTCACTTTTCTTGTATGCTCTGAATGATTGTGAATCATGCTGGCTTGTGCGAATGAATCTTCTAGACGGTAAAAAAAGATGAGATAGTTTTAACTTTGAGTAGGGACTAGGCTGACTTGTTTCTAAAGGAGACGCGTGTGGTCCTAATTTAGCTTGTGTAGTTCCTTTTGCGAAATAGTATGATTCACCAATGATAGCTAAGTCACTAAAAAGTGATCTTCGTGTAGGCTAGTCGTATCTTGTGGGTTGCCCGCTTTCTGAGTAGGCACTTGCCTATTGAAGTACTGCTACTTAGCTCTGTAGAGAACCTTGAGTGACAGTGGAGTAGACCATACTCTGACTCATTGTTTAGTTGAATCTTAGTGGTCAGAGCGTTGCCATGATCCATATGGACTGGAACCATTGAATGCGCTGAGTCGTCTGAGAATTGGACTCGTTAGCATGTGTGTTGCCTTAGTCCCTAGAAGGGCTAGGCTATCTCTAAAGTGGTGAGTTGTCTGTGGACTAGACTCACCCGTTTGTGGTGAACTATCCATGGATTGGGTTTAGCCTGTGCTGGGGTTCCTTGGCTTTGAGGCGAACTAGGTCAATTATGCGTCAAGCCGTCGTTGCCTTGAAAAAATTTGGCTTGATTACCTGTGAGCCTTCGTGGCCGCCGTATTCAGATAGGGTTCCATAGAGAGCGGTGAGTTGTCCGAAGACTGGACTCGCCCGCTTGCGATGGACTGTCTATGGACTGGGTCTTATCTGCAATGGACTTCCTTGGCTCTGAGGTGGTCTAGGTCACCCATGCGTCAAGTCGACGTCGTCGTCCTAAAAAGGTCTAGGCTTGGTTGCTTGTACGCCATTGTGGCCCCCGTATTCAGATAGATTCCGTGGAGAGCGGTGAGCCGTCCAGAGACTGGGCTCGCCCGCTTACGGTGGACTGTCCATGGACTTTGTCCGGTCAGTACTGGAGTTCCTTAGCTCTAAAGCGGACTAGATCATTTATGCGTCAAGCAATCCTCGTCCTAAAAAGGACTAGGCTTGGCCGCCTGTGTACCATTGTGGTCCCCGTATTCAGACCAGGTTCCTTAGGGAGTGGTGAGCAATCCAGAGATTATGCTTTTGATGAGGACTAGGCTATCTCTAGCAGTGAGCCATCTATGGCTGGGACTTACTGCTTGCGGTGAACCGTCCATGGACTAGGTTCGGCCGCGTAGGTGCCATCGTGGTCCGAAAGTCGGACTAGGCTTGTTCTATAGGTATGGAGTTATATGAAATGTAAATCTTTAAAGAGGGTACTTTTACTGATAATAATTCTTCAAGTGCTCGACATTCTACGACCTTTTCAGACGCTCTCCATCCAGGTTCTCTAGCCAGTAGGTTCCTGGTCTTTTGATCATAGTCACCTTGTAGGGACCTTCCCAGTACGGACTTAGCTTGCCTTCATTTGGGTCTGTGGTGTTCAGCTGGGTCTTCCTCAGTACCCAATCGCTGACTTTGAATTCTCGAGGTCCAACCCTCTTGTTGTAGTGTTGGACCATTCTTTGTTGATAGGCTGCAATTCTGATGGAAGCTCCATCTCTGCGCTTTTCGAGTAAGTCTAGGCCAACCCTCAGAGCTTCATTGTTGTCCTCCCTCCTGAATTCTTCCGTTTTGAATGTAGGTATTGCTAGTTTTACTAGAACCATTACCTTAGACCCGTAGGCCAGCGCGAATGGTGTCTCACCAGCCGTGGTCCTCTTTGTGGTATTGTATGCCTAACGGATGCTTGAAAGTTCAGAGACCCAAAGCCCTTTGTCTGCATCGAGTTTCCTCTTGATAGCTCCAAGATAATTGGATTGGTGACTTCTGCTTGTCCATTGGTCTGGGGTGACTCGGCGCGAAAAAGTGATGGCTAATGCCTAGTTGGATGCAAAGTTCCTTGACTTTGCCACCTTCGAACTGGGTTTTGTTCTCGCTAACCAGAATTTTTGGTATTTCGAACCTGAAGATGATAGACTTCTACAAAAAGTTCTTGATCTGATTATTCCTATCTTAGAGAGGGGCTCCACTTCCACCCATTTGGTGAAGTAGTCGACTGCCACAAGGAGGAACTTTCTTTTTTCATAAGTAGGGAATAGTTTCACAATGTCCATCCCCCACTAGGTGAAGGGTTGGTTACTGGAACCACGTTCTGTGCAGGCATATGTGGGTACCGGGTGTACATCTGACACTTATCGCACTTGCGAACCAAATCTTTGGCCTCTTGCTGAATTTTTGGCCAATATTACCCTAGTGTGAGGGATTTATGAGCTAGCGTCCTTCCTTAGGGGGTGGTTCCTACATAATCCTTCATGAATTTTGACGAAGACTTGGTTTTCCTTATTGAGGGCCAGACATCTGAATAGAGGGCCAGTCGTTGATCTCCTATACAACCCGTCGTTGAGGAGAGTGTACCGTAATGTTTCGTTCTTTATCTTGCAGGCCTTTAGCTTATCTGCTAGGAGGGCATCAACTTTGTGTAGCTGACCAGGGGGCTCATCTAATTGGTCTCCACATCAGTGGAGAAAGTTTCATGGAGGCTTTCTTCTTTTAGGGCTAATTTCTCCTATGAGTGTGTCAAAGTCGTTCTGTGCGAATGAAGCCGTTCAGTCTCGGTTATCTTGTTCCAGTGAACTTGCCAATTAAGTCTGCCAATGTTTGTGCCTTGATGATTGTTCTCGGTGCGTAATGGATGTTAAACTGTCGCAATATCGACTGGAGTGGGTACTCAATTAGAACTGTTATGTCTTTCTTCCTGACAACTCTGGCTTGTGCAATATCGACCGGAGTGGGTACTCGATCAGGACTGTTATCAAGTGAGCTTAAAAGTACGGTCTTTGCTTTCTTGAGGAAGTCACTAGCACTAAGGCCAGTTTTTCCAGATTCGGGTAGTTAGCCTTAGCCCCATCAAACGTTTTGCTGATGTAGTAAACGTGCTTCTATTTTATTTTTTCTTCCCGTACCAGAGCTGAGCTGATAACATGCTCTTAACTTAGTGGTATAGGTAGAGTGTCTCACTTGGAGTAGGTTTTGAAAGCAGCTCCATGTTTTCCATTAGAATTCATTGAGGCATTTGCTTGAAGACTTAGAGATGAACCTGTTTAGGGCTGCCACCCTCCTAGTCAGGCTCTTAACTGTTCTGATGTTTGTGGGTGATTTCATGTCGAGAAGAGTCTGAATATGCATTGGATTAGCCTCTATCCTCCATTTGTTAACTATGTGACCCAGGAATTTCCATGATTGCTCTCCAAAAGTGCATTTCTATGGGTTGAGCTTCATTCGATATTTTCTGAGCTGAGAGAACGCTCCTTAGAGGCTCATCAGGTGGTCTAGATTGTGGACGATCTTTAGCAACATGTCATCGATGTAGACATCAATGGTCTTTTAGATTTATCCTTTGAACATTCGGTTCACTAGGCACTTGTGTGTTCCTCCTATATTCTCCAGTCCAAAAGGCATTACCCTATAGCAGTATGTGCCCCTGTCCATTATGATTGAGGTTTTCTTCTGATTCGGTGGGTGAATACTGATATGATGGTAGCCAAAGTATGCGTTAATGAAAATGAGCAGGTAGTGCCCGAATGTCGCATCCACGATCTGGTCTATCCGGGGTAGTAAAAAATTGTCTTTTGGGCAGGTTTTGTTAAGGTTGGTATAGTCCAAGCAGACCTTCCACTTCTCATTCTTCTTTTTCACCAGGACCACATTTGCCAGCCATTCTGGGTAGTGAGACTCCCTTATCATGCCAACGTTTAGAAGTCTCTGCATTTCTTTGATGGGGACTGGTTGCGCTCAGACGCCACTGACCTTATTTTATGTTAGACTAGCTTCAAGTCAGGATTGACTAATAGTCTGTGTGTTACTGTTGTAAGATCGATCCCCAGCATGTCTTTCATTGTCTAGGCGAAGACGTTCTGATTATCTTTTAAGAGTGACCAACTAATCTGCTAGTGCTTTGTCGAGGTTAGAACCTATCTGAACTGCCTTTGTGTTAGTTGGGCTGTCCAGGTATACTGTCACGACTTCTTTCTCCAACTGCCTAGCGTTTGGCCTTCCCCTCGGGCTGGATGGAGGTTCAAGGTTCGAGGGTAGAGGTGGGTCCTTTCTATCTGGATTTGGGTTTCCTCATCCAAATCATGTTGCTTGGGCCTTTGTGCTCCGCTATCTGACCTCCTGGCCGAGGTGTAGTAACATTCTAGAGCTATAGTTTGGTCTCTTCTGATTGTCCCTACCTCGCCGTCCGAGGGGTACTTGAGGCACTGGTGCTGGGTGGAGATGACTTCCTCCATGTGGTGTAACCAAGGTCGGCCCAAGATACGTTGTACTAGGAGTGGGCGTCTATGATCAAAAACTTCGTCATTAGGATTTTCTGTAGGTTTGGCTACCCTGCGACTACTGGCAATGTAATTTTACTAATCGGGTAGCAACTTTCTTGGTTGAAGCCAAACATGGCTTGATTTGAAGGCGCCATCTCTTCTCCTATCCTTTGCATTTTCAGGAATGCGTTAGGAACAATACGTGGACGGATCTGCCTATGTTCACCAGTGTTCTTCTCACTTCTCAGTTCGCTCTCCCTACAGAGATGACTAGGGCGTCGTTGTGTGGGAAGCAAACATCCTTCATGTCCCGTTATGTGAATGTTAAGCTCGGGGACTATTTTTCTCTGTACGTGTTGTACGAGCTGGTGTTGGTAGTGCGATTTGGCCTGTAGCTGCCAAATCGATTTCTTCAGTAAGCGATTTGAGTACTAACTCTTTTTGCTTTTCCCGTGGAGGATAGATACATTGTCGGGGGTTATGTCTTCTACTTCCTATGTCGTCGCTCAACTTGATGATGTGTGTCGTACTAGATCTCAATTCTGAGGCGCCTACAATCCTTGGTGTCATGACCCGTGTCCTTGTGATAAAAGTAGTACTTACTTTTGTCATGTTTTGAAGGTTCTCCTTTGAGTTTTGACGACTACTTGATGTTTGCCCAATTTTCCATTATAGACAAAATGTAGGGCGGACTGGAATTGAGCGGGGTGTAGGGGGTATGTGAAGCCGCTGGGCTTGAACAACTTATCCTGGTTGAGCCCGCTCTGGTTATCGCCCCGTTTTTGCTTGGAACTGTTTCCCTTCTCATCCCTGTCCTTGGCTTTGGATGTGTGCTTTGTCTCGCTTATTTTTTTTTTTGGCAGCCAACATTTCATCCAAGGTGATGTACTTCAAGGCACTCCTCAACAATCCCACCATGCTTGCTAGGAACTCCAAGGTGAGGTACTTCCTGAGTGCCTTGCCTTGCTCTGTCTAAGGCTCAGTAGATAGTGAGGCCCTTTCCTGATCCATTGGCTTCCGACGAATCTGGTGATGAACACCTTTGCTAGGTCTTGGAATGATTTGATGGACCTAGGCTGGAGACAGTGGAACCATGTTAGCACAACCTTTTTCAGGCTAGTAGGAAAACTCGGCATAAGATGACCTCTGAACTTTCCTTGAGCGACATCACGTGGTGGTAATGGCGCAAGTGGTCATACGAATATGAGGTTCTATAAAAGAACTAGAGCTTTGGTGGGACTAACTTCTTAGGAAGAAGGGCACTCATGATCTCTTCCTAGAATGGAGGGACTGTGAGATCGTTAAGGACATCAGGGTCGGTCGCCCCTAGTTGGAGCAGGTTCTCGACCATGGTCCTGTTAATCCTCAGGGTGTGGTCCCTGTGACCCTCTCTTGGGCTTCCTCCTTGACAAGATTTTTGTTCTTCTACGCGAGGGGGGGGGGGGGTAATTTTCCCGAGCATGCTTTTGGACCTGAGGTCCTCCCAAATATCCATTGCCCTCAGATTGTTGTTGTCATTCTCGAGTCATTCTTTCTACAGCCCCCATTAAGTGGTCTAGGTGGAGCATGACCAGACTCATGCCAGGGGTTGCCGGGGTCGCATTTGTGGTTGTTCGACCTCCTCATCGGATCAATTATGCTTTGCGACTAGACTTCACTGACCAGAGCTTCATCTGGCTCGGCTTGAGATCTGGTGATGGTGACCATTTCTCGATGCTTTGTATAATTTAGAAAAAAAATTTGTATGTTTGTTTCAGGGGAAAACTTATTGTCATCTTCCACACGGACGGTGCCAAATTGACGCGTTCAGATTTTTCCTTGCCAATATATCTAACTTGAAAAATTATCATCGATTTAGCTGAGGACCATCGTTGTGGTGGTCGAAGGCACTTCGATGGTTAAGTCAGATACCGGTTCAAGTAAGAGTGAACCTTTGGCCGGAGAAGCCCGGCTGCAAGGCCGAATCATCTTATCAAGGAGGCTGAGCAGCCACAAGATCCAGCCACTGAGGTGGCCATGGCTGCCCTCAACGTGAGTCTGATCCTGCTCCACCTAGATCACCTAACAAGGGTGGTAGAAAGGATGACTGGAGAGCGAAAGCAATGATCATCCGGGAATATCTCATATCCAAGAGCATACCCAGGAGGGCGATAACCCCCCACAGAGGAGCAAAGGGCTTGCCAAAAAGGGGATTGAGGAGAGGACCATGGAGACCACACCTCGAGGACAAACAAGACCATGGTCAAGGTTCCAATGACTAGTGATGATACATAAAAATGGTCACATCTCTTAGCCATAAACGTGTCATGATGATCTCGAGGAATTACGGGCCCCAGCATCAGCCCAACACTGATCTAGGCCAAGCGATTCTAAGCCTACGTGGTCCAATCCGCCAGAGGACCCCAACTCTAATAGCGTTCTAGGTCCACTCGTCTCACAACTATCCTCAATACCATAAGGGAAGTATCTCGAGGATCAGCTTCGGACGAGCAACTACAACAGCTCTTTGCTTCCAACTAGGAAGAAAATACCAGTGTACATTTAACATAGGAAAACTTCCCCCTACAGATTGCTCTTGGATTGGGAACTATCTCTCGCATATCTAGGAGCACAGGGCTAACAGGGAACTTCCCTCCTACAACACAACTCCTAATTAGAAAAGGATCTCCACGACGATCTCCTTCTTAAACTACGCCTTCGATGGCCTGGTAGAACTAGGACTCCTACACTATAAATAAGACATGAGGTTGGTAAGCTAAGGTACGCTACAAATTCTTTGTTTACAGTATTACGCCTTCCTCAGATCCCTGTCTGACTTTAGCATCGGAGTGCCATTGGCCATCACAACGGTGGTCCGTGGCTCACGTGCGTTACTTGTGCAGGTCCGCAGAATTAGGTCAAAGCAAAGAGCAAAAATCAGATGCATCAGTTTGGCGCCGTTTATGATAGAGTTCTTAACTTTTCACTAGCGTCGTCTCCTTTCAAAATCCAAAAAGATGGTGACCACTAGGTCACACAACAACGGAGAACAAGGGGACATGTCAAACGCTCAAGCCGACACGGTACCACTGCTTTCAGCAGCTCCGGTCATACATGGCTGCAGACTCACGCCCTGGCGCCGACGACAACAACGACGGACCCTCGAATCGATAGGCGGTCATCTCAAATACAACAGATAGTCAAGGTGGTGGAGGCTCTCACGCGACAAAATCCACCACCTGCCAATGGAGACCAGGAGCATCACGGGCCTCCATCTCCGGAGAATGGCAGGGAGCAAGCACAGGAAAGCCAAACCCCCACTAGTTCTCATTGGACTAGGAGAGGCTGCATGGCTAACACTGAGCCTGTCGCTAGGGCCGAGAGGCTACGCGGCTAACGCTGAGCCCGCCCCCAGGGCCGAGAGGCTTAGCCCTTAAAAACCCCTTTGTAGAAGGGCACCGACCCAGATGTATTGTACCGCCTCGCCGTCCCACCATTTGTGGACCGGATCATCAATAAGGCCCTTCTGAAGAAGTTCACTTCTCCGAAGCTCGACTTCTACGACGGAACCACCAATCCATTCGACCATCTGCGTCATTACCAACACGTAATGGGCCTAAAAGAAGGATCAGAGTCAGTGACGTGTAGAACCTTGACCACTAGCCTGAAGAGGTCAGTAATAACATGGTTCCACAACCTCCCGCCGATGTCGATCGACTCCTTCAAGACACTGGCAAAGGAGTTCCTAACACGTTTCGTAGGGAGCCAACATTTCCGAAAAGGCCCATACTACACACTCTCTCTAAAACAGAGGTCCCACGAGACTCTCAGAGAGTATGTCACGCGCTTCAACAACGAGCTGACCCTCATCGACAGATGCAACAATGACACGAACGTGACAGCCTTCACTGCGAGCCTCAAGAAAGGGAAACATACGAAGACCTCATCTTAGTGCCCCTTCTGGACATGACAAAACTCCTTAAGAACGCTCAGAAGCATATTACCTTGGAGGAGCTGAGAACCGTGAAGGGGAAATCGAAGGCAAGAAACAGCCCTCTGCTCCTAAGGACAAGAAGGAGGGAAAAAAAAAGCGAGGATTAGGAATGGAGCAAGAGAAAGCGCAATGACAACAGGTCAGATCCTAGTCGGTCCAGGCCAGAGAAAACATCCAACTACATTGGATCTAGACCCCTAAATTCTAGCCCGTCAGACGTACTAAACTCTATGAAGAACTGGGAGGATCTGAAGTGGCCCTCGAAGCAGGGCAGAGACCCCACCAAGCGTGACAATGACAAGTACTGAGCATAACACAATGAGGGTGGCTACGATACCAACGACTGCAATAGTCTGAGGTATGAAGTTGAGTACTGGATCTGCAAAGGCAAACTAAAGAAATTCCTGAACTCTGAAAAGTGGCCAGAACGAACCGAGGACATGGGGAGTCAATTAAAGAGATAGAGAAGGACACCCCAGGGATAATCTATGTTTTTTATGCGATCGGACCGAATAAAAACCAATCGTACAAGTCTCGCAAGCGGACCTTACGAAAGATACGAACACGACCCGCGAACAATGACAGACGCATCTGCCATTCAAGGATTCAGAGCCCATTCCCATTTTGACCATTACAAACAAAGACTTCGAAGGATTCCAAACGCCACACAACGACGCCCTAGTCATCTTGGTCTCCATAGCAACGTAGGAGGTAAAGAAAGCTCTGGTGGATATAGGAAGCTCGCTCAACGTTCTGTTCTATAGTATGTACCGCAGCATGGACTTCAAGAAGAAAAACCTAACACCCTTGGATCACCCGCTGATCTAATTTAGTGGGAGAAATGCTTCCCCCTCGGAAAGATAAGGTTAGCAACAGTGGCATGGGAGCCACATTTAAGAAAGGTCCTGTTTCTGGACTTCATGGTAGTAGATGCACCATCAACCTTATCTTTGGAAGACCATGACTCCGCTAGATGGAAGCAATAGTTTCCACCCTTCACCAGTGCGTTAAGTATACCGCTAACCACTCCGAAGGGACAATACGTGGAGACCAACCTACGACACGAGGCTGCCATTACGTCACACTAAAACGGATAGAATGCTCCTAAATCCAATTACATCCTGCAGAGCAGCCTGAACCAGTGCCAGGCAAAATGATGGCAGAAACGTCTCATTTAGGCGGCATAAGAGCGATGAGCTCTTCCGCCCAGCGAAGCGGAGAGGCATGGCAAGCGGGAATACATCCCCCCGACATTCCGTCGATACAGAGATTGACCCATCTACAAGGTTTACTCTTCGGTAACCTTTGAAGCACCTCGACCGTCTGCTGAACGATCCACAAGAGCAACCCGAATTCACTTCGAGGCCAGGATCAATTTCTCCCTGTCAACAGTTAGTATACTTTTAGTCGTTTGTTTCCCTTTCCATATTCAATGTAGAGTTTTAGTTCTTAAAGGCTTATATGATTTGTAATCATTTAAGAAATAAAGAAAGAATTACGAAAATAAACTCTATTGATTATTGGAAAGATGTAACAACAAACGCCTTGAAGCGGATACAAAAGAATACATACTACAAGGATCTGAATACAATGCAACATGAAGTAAAAGACTCGCTTAGACGATCTAACTACGGAAGGCATCCGAAGAAGACTTCACTCCTCAGCTTCTCTGCAAAGACTGGATTGAACAATAGCAGGATGAAAACATCATGTTCAAACGCCTCTACAGACATACCCCTCAAATATGGTATGAGGTGGTAAAAAATCGGCAACCAAGAGCACCGACGAAAATTCGAAGTCAAACTCACACACTTTGTGAACTTGGGACAAGTATCAGGTGAACTCGGATTGCATATTCCTTTATGCGCAAGGAAAACATGAATATTTGGGAATCAATATGGCCCATTCCAACATGCCATGTCCAACTCCACCTCAACCAAGATGCCGACTTCCAGCGGAAGGCGAAGCGACGGAGCTAATCTAGAAGTGGTGGGGGGTAGGCACTCGGACGATGGCAGCTGGTGCTATATCTGAATTTAAACATTCTCGAACAACGATAAGGCACCAGCAAGTGAACGACAAGCTCTTCCCTTGAGAGAGAATGCGTACTACTTCTCCGTGATATGAGAAGAAATTACGAGACCTCGTCATCTCAACTACGTACCCACCTAGAATAGGTGACCACGCGTAACAACAACTATCGTCGTGCCCGATCAGTGCAAATGTCAGAACGTTCGAGGACTCCATTGCTAGAGATCTCCCATTCAGCCATTGGAAAACCCAAAACATTTTCTTCAAACAAGAACATTAAGGAGATAAGCTCTGCGAAATATAGTGCCTATAACAATTGAAAGACACCATTATATAAGCGTAATGGTTTACCAAAGGGGCTTCCTGCATTAACTGCTAAGCATTGAATATCGTGTGGGAAATGAATATATGGCGATTCCCAATGAGAGTGCGCAAACCACGTTCGCTCAATTAATGGCGTTGCACGCAACCCCATTACCAGCAACGACGACACGATCGCGACAGCCTTCACTGCGGGCCTCAAGGAAGGAAAGCTCTACGAAGACCTCACCTTAGAGCCCCTTCTGGACATGACAAAGCTCCTCAAGAGCGCTTAGAAGCATATTACCTTGGAGGAGCTGAAAACTGTGAAGAGGGAAACTGAAGGCGAGAAACAACCCTATGCTTCTAAGGACAAGAAGGAGGGAAAGAAATGCAAGGACGAGGAACGGAGCAAAAGGAATGGCAGTGACAATAGGCCAGACCTTGGTCGGTCCAGGCCAGAGAAATCATCCAAGTACGTTTGATCCAGAGCTGTGAAACCCCTAAATGCTAACCTGTCAGACGTGCTAAACTCCATGAAAAAGGGGAGGATTTGAAGTAGCCCCTGAAGCAGCGCGGACACCCCTCCAAGCGTGACAACGACAAGTACTACGCATACCACAAGGAGGGTGGCCACGATACCAACGACTGCAAGAGTCTGAGGTATGAAGTTGAGTACTGGACCCGCAAAGGCAAACTGAAAGAATTTCTGAACTCTAAGAAGCAACCAGGGATAGAAGGAGTCAGTTAAAGAAATAACGAATGAGACTTCAGGGATAATATATGTCTTCCATGGATTCAGACCGAATGAAGACAAGTCGTACAGGAATAGCAAGCAGACTCTACTGGAGATGCAGACGCAACCTGTGCACGAGGACAAACACATCTGCTACTCATGGGTACAGAGCCCCATTCCCACCTTGACCTTTACGGACAAAGACCTCAAAGGAGTCCGAGCACCGCACAACGATGCTCTAGTCATCTCGGTCTCCATCGCAAGGTGGGAGGTAAATAGAGCTCTGGTGGACACATGAAGCTCACTCAACGTCATGTTCCACAACGCATTCTTCAGTATAAACCTCAAGGAGGAAAACTTAAAGTCCTCAGATTACCCGCTGATTGAATTCAGCGGAGAGAAGTGGTTCCCGATCGGGAAGATAAGGTTGGCAATAGTGGCAGGAGAGCCACAACTAAGAAAGATCATGTTTCTACACTTCATGGTCGTAGACGCACCGTCGACCTACAACCTTATCTTGGAAAGACCATGGCTCCACCAGATTGAGGCAGTAGTCTCCACCCTTTACCAGTGTGTTAAGTACAATGCTAACCACTCAGAAGGGATAATACGCGGAGACCACCCTACAACACGAGGCTGCCATTACGCCACACTGAAACAAATAGAATGCTCCCAGATCTAGCTACATACTACAGGGCAACCTGAACCAGTGTTGGGCCAAACAACAATGGAGGCATCGCCTTCAAACAATGCAGGAGCAATTAGCTCCTCCGCCCAGTGAAATTGAAAGGTAAAGGCAAGCGGGAATACCTCCCCTGACGTTCCGTCGGTACAGAGATTGGCCCCTCTACAAGGTTTACTCTTCAGTAACCTCTGAAGCATCAAGACAGTCCACTGAACGATCCACAAGAGCAACCCGAATTCACTTCAAGGCCAGAATCAATTTCTCTCCGTCAACAGTTAGTATACTTTTAGTGGTTTGTTTCCCTTTCCATAGTCATCGTAGAGCTTTAGTTCTTAAAGACTTATGTGATTTGCAATCATTTAAGAAATAAAGGAAAAATTACGAAAACAAACTTTATTGATTATTGAAAAGATGTAACAACAAACACCCTGTACAAAAGACTGCATACTACAAGCATCTGAATACAATGCGACATGAAGTACAAGACCCGCTTAGACAAACTAACCACATAAAGGTATCTGAAGGAGGACATGCAAGCTATTTGCAAGTGACAATAAAGATACGCGAACGGACTTCGCTCAACCCCTTCCCAAGATAAAAACAAGGTGTCAGAGGGAATTGAAAGGACTGAGCGGCCAAATAGCTCCGTCGAATCACCCCAAAAAAGTGCCCGTACAATGGTGTTGTCGACTTTACAACGGACTACTGATTTCTTCAAGAGACATTCAACCCCCTTAGAGACTTTCAAAAATGGTTGTTGGCATACAGGGGGATGGAAGAAGGCAGATGAGGATGGCCACAAGCGGCGAAGCGGACGAGGTCTCACAATGCTGCCAAGCAAGGCTACTTTTCCCATAAACGACACCAGGAGTTATTGAAAGATAAGACACTTGGAATCATCACACATCGGCTGACACTTCGATCAACTGTTGGTTAGCAGCAGGATCCACGCACATACGGACGCAAGCGACACGAAGTAACACCAAGGCATCTCCCTTGGTAGCAAATTCATACTACTTCTCTGCGATATGAGAAGAAATTATGAGACCTCAGCTAATCAACTAAATGCCCACTCAGAACAGGTGGCCAAGCATAACAACAACTATCGTTATGCCTGATCAGTGCAAATGTCATGACATTTGAGGACTCCATTGCTAGAGATTTCCTTTCAGCCTTTAGAAAACCCAAAGCACTTTCTTCAAACAAGAACATTCAGAAGATAAGCTCTGCAAAAGATAGTGCCTACAATGAATGGAAGACTCCATTATATAGGCGTAATGGTTCACCAAACAGGCCTCCTACATTAACTGCTAAGCATAGAATACCGTGTGGGAAATGAAGAAACGATGGTTCCCAAGGAAAGTGCTCAGACCACGTTCCCTCAACTAATGGCGTTGCATGCAACCCGTTCAATTCAGGGGGAGTAACCGGTACTCAACCGTCCCGCAGCCTATGTTGTACACGTGTCACCGTGCGATCTATGTCGTACACGTTGCGCAATCGTACAAGAAATCCTAACTCTTCCTTTGTGGGCCCAAAGACTCAATCCACTCGGCCCACCATTCAAACAATATTCTGCTACATGCTTGGCATGAGCGCAAATCCAAATCAGCCTTGACGCACGGATCGTACCTATGGATCGCTGTTTGTTTTAAGGTAATGTTGTCCACACAGTGAGCGACACTAGCTGACATGGGTTCGCACGCTCTCAAACGGGCGAAACCCCTCTCCAACTGGGCAAGCTTAGTCAGCCAAAACTGATGATGACGACTTTTGGTATCTCCCGACACCTAGTCCACTCAACGCAGATCCCGATGGTCTATCACGCCTGGTGACGACGACTCACCAAGGATCATTGCCCCCTCCGCGGTCAGTGATTGCCGAACCCAATCAGGTAAGCCTAGCTGATGATGACTGGCAATGATAGCTTCTGATCAAAGCCCAAACCTGTCGCCCCCACTGCGCGGGCGTAAATGGTTTGCAAGGTGGGAGCCTAGTCAGTCCCGAACTGATTTCAACGGCTCACCACGGGACCACTGCTTTTCAGTGTGGCTGCCAAATTACCAACCCTGGACTTGTAGCCCCCACTGTGCGGGTGTAAATAGTTTAGAAGATTGGATCCTAGTCAGTCTCGAACTGATTCCGACGGATTGCCATGGGACCACTGCTTTTCAGCATGGTCGTCGAATCACCAACCCTGGACTTGTAGCCCCCATTGCGTGGCCGTTGAAAACTCCCAAATTTGTAGCTTGATGCACACTGGTGTAGATGATTTGGAAGGTGGGAGCCTAGTCACTCCCGAACTGATCTCGACGGCTTTCCACGGGACCATTGCTTTTCACCCTGATCATCGAACAATTTTTATTCGACTTGTAGCCTTCATCACGCGGGTGTAAATGGTTTGAAAGGTGGGAGACTAGTTAGTCCTCGACTGATGTTGATGGCTCGCCACGGGACTACCGCTCTTCAGCGTAGTCGCCAAATCCTTACTCCCTGAACCTATAGTCTACGTCATTCGGACATAGATGGTTCAAAAGGTGGGAGCCCCACACAGCTCACCACGCAACCCCCACCCTCTTTCAAAACAGCGGCCACCAAGACAAATCTAGTTGAGTCAGCATCTTCACACTCAAAAAAACTGGCACCCTATTACCATCAAAAGCCAATCAAGTTGATACATAGATCATACGGCAAATGCTTGTCCGCCCGAGCTTACTCACCCATAGCAGCAACTGCAGCTGACCAATAGACAAGCAAGGCAAGCCTCAAGCAGCTTACCTTGGGGACAAGATACAGCTCGGACAACTCGACCCGCAGCTAAATTGTCCGCAACGTGCCCACTATTGTACATGACTATGCAACAATGATCCTGAGTCATTTGCAATATAGAGCGGTCAAGCTCTCTAATACAGACAGACCATTCGACGTCCTATTGATTCAACCAACCAATGTCAAAGAAATATGACAAGGCGAAACGAAAAACATGCAATAGAGACGACAAACACAAAATAGATAAAACTGTTTTCTATTAACGGTCGACAAAATGGGTACAAAAGTATAGAGTTCACTCCTTATCATGAGAATGTACAAAAACAGAAGAACTAAGCTTAATGGAAGAAGGAGCAGGAGCTGCGTCAGCACCACAACCCGAGTATCAGAATCCGAACTGTCCTCCTTGTCCGACGACGCAAAGGCAACGAACAGGTCTACATACGACATCTTTTTGTAACAGCCGAGATCCCATTCCGGATGTTCCTCCTTAATTAGTGGCAGCAGCTCCAACCTGCCGTGTACAAACCAATAAAACTCGCGTCTGCCTTGTTCCTGCAGAAGTTCTTCCTTCTGCACCTTCGAGTCAGCAAGTTCATGCTCCAACAACTCAAACTTTTCACAGAACTGAGCTCATGCCACTCCAGTTCAAGCTGGTCCTCGGCCTTCCTTGCCTCTAGAGCATTGAACTCCACATCGGATTCCAATTGCTGCTTCTGGGCAGCCCATTCGGCCTCATTCGAAGCATTCTCATAAGTAAGATACCGCAGTTCAGAACACGCCTTAGCCGCAGCTTCCTGCGCAACCTCTACGTCTCAGCGGATCTGGCTCAACTCCTGCTTGAGTTCGTCTATCTCAGACACCGCCTTTGCCAGATCACGCTAAAGGGTCTCCAGACGAGCCTTCTGAGTCTCAACAACCACGGTTGACTGATCCAGCCTCTTCTCCTCAGCCTACTTTTGCAGCCACTCAATTTCATAGAGCGCATCAGAATACAGCGACTGCATGTGCTAGAAAACACGCTCTCTCATGAGCCACCTCGACTTCCGTCCCAGCAACGACCAACTGGCTCAAGTGAGGCATACCCAACATAAGATACTTTAAACCCTTATCCATACACCTTTCCAGCGTATCCTCCTCGGGCTTCGGAGCACAATCCATCAGCCAGTTGTGACGCTTGCTTATATTCTTCCTCGAAGCGTACTCCATGTCAACTTCTTGGTGCCAAACCTAAAAACTCATCCTCACCAAGTCTAGTGAAAACAAACTTATCCGTGCATTCGATGAAGCCTTCCTAGATCAGGAATCACGCCAGCACCACCCTTTGTAGTTGCCACTAATCCCAGGCTCTCCTCTGCGACCTTTCTCTTGTCATGAATAGCCGACCCTTTAGTGCGAGACGGCTCAACAGGGTCCATAGAAAAATGAAGAAGCAAATTATCCAAAGGACCCTCCAACACTTCTAATTGTGGCCTGGAATGAGACGACGAACAGTGCGGACTACAAAAAACTTGGCCTGAGCCATGGCCACTTTTAGAAGGCACACCAATGGGACGATCAGATTCTACAACCTCAGGCAAACCTTCGCTGAAGCCTTCTACTGGACAGTCCTGCTCGAATCAACACCGGCCAAAGCCACCATTGCAACCCGCCTTAGACCCTCATTTAAAGCTTCGGCATGCGCATCACTAAGATTTGACCTGTCTTCAACCCCTGCAAACCGCAGGTAATCCTTCTCCTAGCTGGACACACCAGTTTCGCCCTGACAGGCCGATCAGACTCGCACATTTCTTCCCCTGGAGTGGGTAGTGCTAAAGGCAACCCAGATCAGACACATGACTTCTTTGATCTCACAAAAGAGGCAAACATTTCAGACGGCTCCTCCGCGTCAGACAGAATGGGAACTTTGGCCCCAGCGGCTTTCCTTTTCCTATAAGGGGCCCCATCCTCCGACTTGACTCACGACGCTCGGTAAACAGTGGGGGGCACATGGCAGTTGTAGCACAACCTACTACGAATGAAGTTGGAGACGCTTATGACATCCACCACGTTCTTCGTTGATAAACCACATAATGTTTCCATAGTGTTTTTCTCCTCTAAGAAAAGGGGAGTAGTGAGAATCCTTCCTACAAATAAACACAAGCGGTGATCAGCTAGCCTGCAATCAAGCATATCAAAGTCAAGAGAAAAATTCGAACTTACGAAGTGGCTTGAACTCTCGCGAAGTCACGCGGATGCCAGTCTCCTTCGCCTTAATAAGGATGAGAATGATGATTCTATATCCATTAGGCCCTAACTGGGCCGAAGGAATCCCCAAAAGATCTAAGAATTCCCAGATCACATCCATAATAGGAAAACACACTCTAGTTTGAAGCATCCCTCGATGCAAACAGATGAACCCAGTCAATGGTGACATTGGCATCTGGTCATCCTCAAGAACATACAATGGCAAGTCCTCTGGGACCCCGAACTTCTTACGAACTTCAGCAGGGCCAGGCTCAGAAAGCAACCTGTCTTCGAAGAACTCCAGGCCCTTGGCCAAGGTTGCATCGTCAAGAAGATTTTGTTGAGCCATGACGAAGATGAACAATCCTCCTTAATCAGAAGATGAACAAAGCGGTAGCTTCGAAAGCAAGGAAAATAAAAGAGTCAGACTCTGCCCTACGGATGACCTAAATAGGGATTAGGTTCTTGCCTCTTTTTCCGCTGAATCGTCGCACGTTCAATTAATGCAGCGCGCGGCTCAAACAACGACTCAAACTCAATCATCATCATTAGTGGCATATCTTTTCAAAGAGATGACTTAGCGAACCAATGTGACAACCCACTAACTTGGGGGGAGTAATTGATGATACATAAAAATGGTCACATCCCTGAGCCATACATGTGTCATGATGATCTCGAGGAATTACGGGCCCCAACATCAGCCCAACACTGATCCATCCCAAACGGTTCTAAGCCCGCCTGATCCAGTCCGCCAGACGGACTCGAACTCTTATAGCGTGCTAGGTCCACACGTCTCACAACTATCCTCAATACCCGTAAGTCTTACTAAGGCAAGTATCTAGAAGATCAACTTTGGATGGGCAACTACAACAACTTTTTGCTTCCAACTAGGAAGCAAATACCAGAGTACATTCCACGCAGGAAAACTTTCTCCTACAGATTGCTCTTGGATTGGGAACTATCTCCCACGTATCTAGGAACACAGGGCTAACAAAGAACTTCCTTCGTACAACACAACTCCTAATTAAAAAAGGATCTCCACGAAGATCTCCTTCCAAAACTACGCCTACGATGGCCTGGTAGAATCAGAACTCCTGCACTATAAATAAGACACGAGGTTGGTAAGCTAAGGTACACTACAAATTCCCTGTTTACAGTATTACGCCTTGCTCAGATCCCTGTTTGACTTTAGCATCGGAGTGACATCGGCCACCACAACGGTGGTCCGTGGTTCACGTGCGTTACTTGTGTAGGTCAGCAGGATTAGGTCAAACTAGGGAGCAAAAATTGACTGCATCAACCAGCTCGTGGCTCTTCACCCATTGGGAGATGGACATCGTGGGCCTGTTCCCATCTCCGAAAGAAGGAGGTTCCTCTTCGTGGCGGTTGACTACTTCACCAAATAGGTAGAAGTAGAGCCTAGTCTTTTCCAGTCCACGGACGACTCACCACACCTAAGACAATTTGATCCGGCTATGGGGACCACAATGGCACACAGGCGGCCGATCATAGTCCTATTCAGGATGTTGAAAGCTTGCCGCATAAGCAACCTAGTCTGCCTCAGGAGCCAAGGCAACAATAATGCAAACCGAACCTAGTCCATGGAAGGTTTACCGCGAGCAAACGTGTCCAGTCCACAGACGACTCAATACATCTAATTGTTCCAATCCATACATACCAAGGCAACACGCTGACTACCAAGACTCAAGAGTGTGATTCAGAATCTAGTCCTGAGACGATTAAAAGATTCCCCTGTCACTTCAGTTCTACATTAAGCTAAGTATCAGTATTTCGATAGACCAACGCCTACTAAAAAATCGACCAACACACAAGACACGACCCGCCCAATGGAAGTTCACTCAGACCGGGTGGCTTCCTCCAATAGCAGGTCATGTTAAGACTCATCGCTGCAAATGTCAGAACATTCGGAGACTCCACAAATAGGGACTCCCCTTCGTACTCTAGAGAAGCCAAAACACATTCTCTGGAAAGACACATTTGATGAACATGCTCTATAATACTCATGGTAATGTCTAACCCAATGAGAACTAGCATATATATATGTAGGACGTTAATAAAAGGAGGTCACCCTGCAGTCACATCGGTATTAAATGCATGCTATGCGGGGAATAGGGGGCGACGGTTCCAAGTACAACTGCACAATCCACATTCATTGAACTAATAGAGTTGCATGCAGTTCCATTAACTGGGGGAGTAATTGATGAAACATCAAACAATCTCTCAATCATAGTTGCAACGTAGCATGGGCTAACCCTAGCATGAAAAAGCCTTCCGTGCAGTCCCAAGCGAACCCATGCACAAACTGTTGTCCAGGCGGTAAGTCAAGTGCTTAAGCCCAAGACGCACGGGTTTTAAGGTTTGGCCTAGGGCAATAAGGCCCAAAAACAAATCTCTGAGCTATCACAGGCTTGAGATCCACTTACACGAAATCAACTCTTAGCCCAATTACGCATTGGGTACTAAACATAGCTAAGTGCCAAAGAGACTCAGTCATGCACATGTGAGATTTTTATGCGAGATCTCCTCCCTCCATCACGTCTTTGATCGCGGGGATGGTTGGGAGAAAACATTCGTTATAAGAGATGGTGAAAGGAGGAAGAAAAGTATGCATACATATTTCAATTTACATACAGTCTTCACTCTTCCTTATATCGATATCTAACTTAACCATTGGAGTGCTTTCGGCCACCACAATGGTGGTCACTGGCTTAACCACTGCTCATTTTTGCATGTCAGAGATCGTCGAGATTAGCGTTGATAGATCTGAACACATCAGGAGTTAAAAAGTACGTGAACCAATATTGAAAATTTGAATTTGGGTCATTCTCTCACATAAAAATGGATATTCTCTTAAGGGAGAATATTGTCACTTAGACATGCTCATGTGCTTAATGAGATTTTGATGTCAAGTACACTGGCATGTGACCAAGATAAAGAATTTGTTTTAAAAAAACTGTATGTGTAGAACAAAATCGACCTATCCCCTAAAAAGTCACCGTCAGCAGAAGGTCGTTTGATAAACCGAAGAGACATTCTTAATCTAGTCATTCTAAAAAACAAATTTTGAGAGAGTGAAGTCGACTTCAGCCCTCCATGATCAATAAATAAATAGTTGCATCCTCATTTTCTTTTATAATTGCAAGAGAAATTTGTTAGAACCCATACAAAGGAAGCATATTTAATAAGATCCACACAAAAAAGAGCAAATTTGTCCTTGTTGTTCAAGAGGAGATCTCTCTGTTTCTCCATATCATTTTTGAAGAAGCTTCAGAATAAAAAAAAATGAGATATAGGGCTCAAGTTGAGAGCTTAACCTATAATAAACAACTTCTTTGTTTGAGATCTAAAGGCCCTAGAGAGAAACCTTCATTTGTCACCTCAAACCTTCATACTTGTAAGGGTGAACCTCACTTCTATCACATAAAGCAGTGACGTTCATGTCTATTTGAGAGACATCGATGGAGAAACCTCTTTGAAATTTAGTTTGCCTAAACTCAACTAACCTTATGTGGGTTCTTAAATTCGTGGAGTGGATTCATACAAGTGTCACAAGTGGTCCCACGCAAGTGGTAAAACTTGTTTGTGCTGCATTCCATGATGATGTGATCTTTAGCTATTTGATAAGTCTCGTGAAGCACAAACATAAGACCAGGTGGTATTTTCAAAACCCCGAGCACATGTCTGTAAGACTTGGTTGTGGTTGCATCCAATGTGACCGCCAAGATGTTTGTAAGACTCAAGGAGCATAATACTTGGTTTGTGTCGCTAAATCTCATTGGATGCGACGATTTGACCTTGCGAGGTTGTACAACGTTATTTGATAATGCAGTTCTCTTTTAATCAACTAATAGAAGTTTGAGGTTTGCAAGCCTTTTTTATCGAGGAAAAAACTAGTCGGGGACAATCAAAGCTCGACTTAGGTGAACCTCGTTACATTTGTGTTGTATTGTCTCTTCCCCTCTCTTTACATACTTTGCATGTTTTCTTATCTTATTGTCTTTGATATATTATCTTAATGTTTTAAGTTGTATTATCTCTAGATATCATAGTTTAGCTCGCTTGATTTGTGCATAAAGTTTTGGATCTACTTCGCAAAAGTATTTCTATAAGATCGTGCTGTAGATCCCAAGAATTGTGAGACCACATAGACCTAGATGTGAATCATTTCATTCTCTACACCTATCTTTAAATGTTTTATTGGTGCTAAGGTCGAGGAAATCATTGTGAGCACGGAGTTTTTACGAAATGCTAAAATAGCCAACAACCTTGCATTCTTCCGCAAACATATTTCAAATATAAAATATTCACCCCTCGGGTCTTGTTCATTATATGTTAGGGCACCCGTGAGTGGTACTTTAGAGCACTTTCAATTGGTATCAGAGCCATGTTATTTACAAAAGGGCTTAACATCCCGAGTAAACATGATGAGCATTTTCATATCTTGTGTAACAAAATGATTTTAAAAAATGACAATTTTAGTTTTTAGAAAAACAAAATGAGAACTCGCTTGATGACTATGGATGAGCTTGTATGGCTAATGGTTGTAAATGAGTCCAATAAATCTACCACCACATCCACAAAATATGGCAAGACAACTACTACTGTCAAAGTCTATGCAGATTGGTTAGCTACAAACAAAGCTGAAGCTCATGCCAATTCAAAAGGTCTAAGTGCATATCATTAGTGCGGTGAATGATGAGATTTTCAAATATATCATGAATTGTTTGACCTCCATGAAAGCATGTGATATTTTGTCATCCAACAATGAAGGCAACTCTTAGCTCAAAGATTCCAAGCTTCAGATGATGCAGATGAGTTTAGAAATTCTTCATATGGAAGAAGGAGAGTCATTCACCCAATTTTTGGACAAAATGAAGGAGATTGTCAATAGCATGGAAGTCTCGGGAAAAAAAAGTTTCCTGACACCCAGATTATCAAGAAGTTTATAAGATCTCTGACTCCAAAGTACGATGCAAATATTTATGTGACCAAGGTGAACAACAAGAATTTGTTAGAAATCAATATTTAAAAGCTAATTGGGAATCTCAAAAATTTTGACTTGAGATATCAGATTCGGGAATAAAAACATGCAAAGAAAAAAAAAAAAGCTATCGATTTAAAGTTTATCACTGCACTTTCATAGAAATCTCAGCATGGCTGAGCATAACTTTGAGTTGTTGGTTCTGCCTTCGGAGTTCCTCAGTTCTCCTATCCAAAAAATCCTTGGCATGATGCATGGCTCTGTGAATCTTGTTTTATGATCTTCTTCCTTCCCCAACACTTGCTCGTCATGTTTGTTGAATGTCGCTAGTAAAATCTTGCAGTCCCATTTCGTCGCATTCGATGTAGCATCGGTCTCCCATTTGGCAGACAACATGCGTCCCTTTCTCCGTGCATTGCTTGTACCGCAATCTGCAAGGCAACCATTGCTCCATCATGCTCATCCAGTTACACTCGAGCCTCTTCGAGTTCGACAAACATATCCTTCGAATGCTCATTTTCCTACTCATACTTGTTTTTTTTAGTAATTTGCCAGCTCGATCAGATAAGGAAAGGAAGCAAAAAGTTTTACAAAACAATTGTTGTATCAAAAGGAGGGTAAGTTGCCAAGTAAACTTCTGAGGTACAATGCTTACCTAAGCCCAGAAGTGACCAATAGGATGGAACAAATCTATTCTCGAGTCCGCCTCAACCGCCATCATGCCAATTGTTAAAGGGAAAGAATTTGGTTCAATGAATTTGGTTTAATATTGTGGTTGGAATGATTCTTGGATCTTAATATGCTTTAGCATGATTCTTGGATCTTGATTAGCATGTAATTATGTTAGCTTACTCTTGTATAAATTCATGTATTGCTTAGCAAATGAATCAACAACTTTCACACAAATTTATCTTATTACCAATCGTAAGAGAGATGAAACGTAACAGGGCTAGGCCGACCTTGTCATCGTGAATAGCGCTATCAACCACATAAATGAGGGGTTGGCCGCTGTGTCTCATTGGACTGATGACAAATCCAAAAAGATGAACAGCAGTAGCAATAGCTTGGGTAGCAAAAGGGGGAGAGACGGACTTAGGGTCAGAGATCGCCATGTTGACATCACCCTTAGTACTTTCGCCAGACTCAATCTCAATGACAAATCAGCTAGTTGATCCTTGGTTATCCACCAGCAACTAATTGGTAGGCTAACGTATCTCAGTCAACATCACTGTGGACTAGAGAATGCTCGCTTAACAAACACCCAAGCTCGACCATAGCTTTGTCGGCAGCTAAAGCGGCAGTCTGCCCTCGACATTCAGGTTTACACCTGGCAAACATTTTCAACTTCGGGAGTCCAGCTGGGGCAGAGAGTAGAAGAGGTCGGGAAGTAGAGGGTTTATTTGCAAGAACAGAGGGTAGGAAAACGTTCGCCCTGATCAGTGCACCATCTAACTGCTTTTAGGAGGGGTATTCAATTCGGGATTTGAATGGACTCCGAAGGATTTTAAATCTTGTGGATTTTAAAAGATTTCAAAGGATTTTACAAAATTTACTGGATTTTGATAGATTTTAAATGATTGGATTTTGTAGATTTTATACAGATTTGTTATGGATTCTTATAAATTCAATGGATTCTTATAAATTCAATGGATTCTTATAAATATGTTATTAGTCATAGGAAACAATGAAAGAACATCACCTACATTGTTATTCATACCAACACAAATCATAAAACATTTCTCAAAACATCAATTAAACAATTTTTTGTATGCTACGAGAATATTACTTCAAATTAAAAAAAATATTCAAATACATTGAAGATGGCCCAAAAGTAATACAAATAACTATTTTTCTTTTTCTTTCTGAAAAGAAAAAACAATGCAAATAATTCTCCAATAAAAATAGATAAATAAACCAGAAAAAAAAATCACCATCTTCATTGCTCATCGTTGACTTTCGACACTCACAGCATCTCCCCACATATTTGAAGCTATAGTTGCTCTCCATTCATTAGCTCACTCCCGCTGTTGATCTTGGGTTTGAAAAACTTCTTCTTCTTCTGACAATGATGAATGCTCGTCGTCTTCTTCAATTGAAAATTCATCAGAATGACACTCTTTACAAAGCAAGTTGTGTAAAGCTACACACGCTAGTACTAACTCCGCTTGTGTTTTATATGGAAATGGGTTCAATTGAGATTGAGATGGGGGAGTTTGTTGATATTCATCAGAAAAAAACAAGAACCCTAGAAGAAGAAGAGAGAGAGTAAGGGGTGAGAAAAAAAAGGAAATGAGAAATAAGCCAATACAACTGTTGCTAAATAACACCACCATTTTTGCTGAAGGACACCACAAACCCCCTTACTTTTTGAAGGACACCCCACCTGCTGAATGACAGTATCAATATACACAAAAAAACCTAAACTTTCTTCTCCTCTCTTTTCTCTCTCCCTTTCTTTAGGGTTGAAAACCGAACCGACAGTTTGGTTTTTTGCCTAAACCATGAACCGAACCGACTTTGGTCGGTTTCAAAATTTTCAAACCGAACCGATTCTAATTCTAATTTATACAAACCATAATCGAACCAAATCGATTAAAATCGAACCAACCGACTATTTTAAATGTATTATATTATTTTTATATGAAACATCTATTATTTACTATATATATTCGATCGGATCGGATTTGTCGGTTAAAATAACATAGAAACTGAAAACTGAACCGACCACTTCAGTTTTGAATTTTTTAAAATAGAAACCAAACCGAACTGAACCAATCGGTTCGGTCGCTTTAATTGGTTTGGTCATTTTTTGTTCAACCCTACCTTTTTTCTCCATCAATCACCACCGCCACCTTTCCTCCTCCTCCTCCCCTTCACCACCACCACCTCACCACCGCTACCTCTCCTTCTCCTCCTCCCTTTTTTTTTCTTCAATCACCACCACGCTACCGCCATCGCTACCTCTCTTGCTCCTCCCCCTCTTCTTCTTCTTCTTCATCAATCACCACCACCTCTCATCCCACCTCCTCCCATCTTCATCTTCTTATTTTCCTCCCATTCCCCCTTACCTCTTTTTCTTCTTTGTTTTTTTTCTTTTCTTTTTCTTCTTCTTCTCCTCATCCACTTTTTTTCTCTTTGTTTTTTCTTTTTCTCCTTTCTTCTTATTTTTCTTCTTCTTCTTTTTGCCCTCGCGAAGGTTCTAGCGAATGGGGAACCTCCGCAAGGGCGAAGGAGAAAAAAAACATGGGAGAAGAAGAAGAGAAGAGAAAAGAATAAGAAGAAAAAAAAAGAGAAAAGAAGAAGAAGAAATCATAAGGAAAAAAAGATAAGAACAAAAAAACAAAGATGAAGAGAAAATACGACAAGAAGAAGAGAAAATAAAAGGAAGAGAAAGAAAAGAAGAATAATAAATACAAAAAAGAATAACAAGAACAAAGGATAAGAGGAAGTGCGGATGGTGGTGCAGCCAACGGTGGTAGGGCGTGGTGGTGTGGCCGAAAGTTGTGGGGCGATGTGGTGCTGCTCTTATGATGAGAGAAGAGAAGGGGGAGAAGGGAAGGTTGTGGTGTCCTTTAGCAGATCCCCAAAAAAGTGGGGTGGTGGTGTCTTTCAGCAAAAATGGTGGTGTTATTTAATAATAGCCAATACAAATGCGTTGATATATGAGGGGAGAATGTTGGATTTGGAATAACTTTCGTTATTTATACTTTCCACTCACAAATCCTTCAAAATCCACAACTTTAACAAATCTATTAAAATCCACTACTTCTTGAATACCCCCTGATTTTGGTGGACTTTAGAAAAAGCATGAATTGATTACCCCTGATTTTGATGAATTTTAAAACAATCTTTCAAAATTTGTATTTAAATACCCCTAGATTTACATGTATTATTTTAAATCCTTAATTGAATACCCCAGGATTTTCTTCATAATCCATTAAAATTCGTAATTGAATAATTACTTTTTTAATTATACTATTATTTAGATACTTTTATTTTTATTATTATTTATTTTTAATTTAGAAAATTAAATATTGGAATATTTTATTATTATATGAGATATAATGGATAGTTAACTTCCCCATAAATTTAAGAGAAACTTGTATGTGGAGTTATTATAGGGGATTGTTTAGGGGGATGATTGGAGCAAGAATTTTCTCTATGAAACCCATAAAATAGTTTTTTGGCTATTTTAGGGGGATGATTGGAGATGCTCTAAGAGAAGACGATGAGAGTTTTGCAAAGTAATGCGAGATATTTTGTCCCGCAAAGTTTTGCAGAATTTTATAACTAGGAGATGTGGAGGTTCTGAATTCAAATTTCAATAACCGTTTTCTGTAAAGTTAACCAAGCACCCAAATTTGTGTAACTGCTGTAAACTTTTGCATATGCATTCATTTATCGTATACCATAGAGGGTATTTTTTTAAGTGGTTAGAAGCTAATTTCTAACTGGAATTAGAAGTTTTGAACAAGCTTATAAATGTATTATTTGTTTTGCTTCTGAATGAGCTGTTGATTAGAAGATGTAAAATTAAATGGTGTTTGTTTTTAGCTGCTGACTTGAAGTTTTTTACATTTTTGCCCACACCGCAACTCCCACCCCCCACCACAAACCACCAACATTAACCCCATTTTCCACTTGTTTTCTATCATCCAAATACCACTGAGACGACTTTTTACCACTACCAGAAACCACCCTATATCATTCTCCATTCCTCATACAATTTTTAATAGAAGGGAAGAAAAAGAGAAAGAGGAATAGGAGTAAGAAGAGGAGGAGGAGGGGAGGCCAGGGAGGGTGGTGGCGATGGTGGTGGAATTGCTCGCATGATAAAAGAAGAGATGGAGAAAAAATGGGATGATTGGTGGAGGAAAGGGGTAGTAGCAATCATTATGAATTTATTGTGATGTTATTATTTGAATGAATTTTCAGTAAGCACTCAGTGCTAAGTGATCAGCATCATAGGGGTGCTTACTCCAATCAGAACTTCAACTTCTGATCAGAACTGAAAATAAACACTCTAAACAAGGTGTCTTTTTTTTTTTATTAAGACTTCCGATTCTATTCAAAAGCAAAAACAAACACCCACTTAACCTAATCTCAATGCGTCAATAGGACCAGCATCCTCAACTAAAGAACTACATCTCTTCAAGTGATTCCTTGGTGAAGCTGTCAAGGTAAGAAACTTGTTGTGCATAATCTCTCATTCTCATACCATGCATCAGCTGAAGCCACTGTGCTGGTGTTCATATTTTGAATATTGCAGGAGCCAAACTGAGCTTAGCAATCTTTTGATCAAGGCTTTTTATCAAGTCAACCAAAATCTTGTCAAAAGCCAGGGACGGATTTCCAATTGTAGAGGCTATATGGTATAAGATTTTTTTAAAACAACTTTTAAAAAGACATTTTAACATAATCTTAAATTTCCATATAAACTTCGGCAACAAATTCCAAAAAATACGAGAATTAACTTCACGTGCAAATCTACATGGATTCATACTTACTTTGCTTAGGATATAGATTTTACAGAATATAGATAGGCGTGTACACTGCAAATTATATGCTTTAAACACATACTTGGTTAGAAAGAATAAAAAAAATACCACATACTTTGAACAATTGCCTGTTATTAATTTGTAAAAATCTATAATGGTTTATATACAGATGGTCTGACTATACATTAATCTTATGGATAATGAAGATAGAGGATGCTTTTTGTGTCAATCCGTGGCATCTCTGTACAATCAACGGCTATCACCCAAATTACAGTTGCAGCGGACCATGATCTTTACTTGTTTCTCTACAATGATCAGGCCAAGGTGATTGATGATTAGCACATGATATGGTGTTAGTTTGCACATCCTTTTTTTGTTTTGTTATTTTTTGTTTTCAGATCATTGGGTTCATGGTAAATGATGGGATGTAGGTAGAGTAACAGTCCCTTAGTGCATGAGAACAATATGTGGCTGTGGCTGCAGATGCATCTCCTCCCTTTCATTTTCAGATGAAGTAAAGGAGGAATCTTGAACTTCCTCCTATGCATAACAGAGATGAAAAAGTTCAAGATACAATGAAGTTGGGAGTTTGAACATTGCAGAAGTCTACATTAACTTGTTACCTGTTGGCGGCGTCTACGACGTTGGATAGCAGTAACTGCTTTCACAATTATATATATTGGCACCAAAATTCCAGCTGTTCTCAGTAGCAGCAACTGTAAAATAATATCAAAAAATATAAATAAAAAAAGCAAGAAGAGTAATAATAATTTCTAACAACTGAAAATAATATATGAAAATACTAGATGAAAACAGCCTTACCATCACCACTGCAAAGGAGTATCCCTCAGATCCACTTATTAGAACTGGTAGAGTATGGCGTAGGATCAGTAGAACCATGAACTGAAAATAGAGTGAATGAATAAGAAAAATCTTGTTGTGCACAGATAATATGCAAAGGATCCCTAAATTGAAACAAACAACATATACTACTTAGTGTGATGATTCGGCTGACATAAAGGTTCTAAACGGGCTTCTGTCATGTATCTGGACCTCAGAAAATTATTAGTTATTGATTATGGAAGTTATCCCATAAAATTGTTAACAAGTATTTTACTGCTGTGGGTTGAATTTTGTTGGGGATGGTTTATAGTATACAGAGCACCAGCTAAACAAAATCAATCATTTCAAACATCCAATTGCATCTATGCACATTATATGTATGTGTATTATACATGAACAAAGATAATAAATAGAAAGAAGGGAGCCTACGATTATTGCAACTGTACGGCAGCACACGAGGCTTCTTGTAGTATTAACCGCATAGTCCTCATAATCAGGATCCAAAAAATTGCGATCAGTTGAAACCATTGCAATGAACCGAGGGTTGTGCAGATCTCTTCTAGAGATTTCCCAGTTACCCCTACAAAAAAAAACATTTTGACAGTATAGTTGCTGAATACAGGGGACAAATAGAAAACTGATAAAATATAACTGCTAGGACATTGAAGGTTGGAGAGAACACAACTGGAAAGATACCTGAAGTTCATTGGAATACCCCCATACTGGAACAAACTAGGAGGTGCTGTGTAGCCTGGCTTAAATTGCTGAACATACAACAAAAGGAGAGCTTATAAACCTGCTCAGTGTGATATAGAAGTTACAACTGTTTGGTACCAAAAGTACATAGCTTTCAGATCTGCTATGCACCTCATTATGAACTTCAATGTTCAACATACTATCTGGAATGCTTATGAACGGGTGCTAAATGCCGTCTCAAGATAAATATCGTATATTGGGTTCATAAACTGGAGTATTAAGTTAACAGAATCATACAATGGATGCCACACTTTTAGAGGTCCTCAAGGTCTACGGTAGGAGATGTGCATATTCATATATTGGTGAATAGGTTCTGGTAGTCGAAAAGTTCAATTTTGTTTAGCAGTGTTTGCATCTCCCCCTTTGCCTCTGCTCAAGCAATTTACTTTATTCACATTACATACTAACAGAAGTATAATTATCTAACTCCTTTTTTAAGTTAATATTCAGTTCAGCACTCGAAACAGCAAAAGGCATGACATTGATAGAACTGAATAGCAAGCAAGAATTCTATGGCCGACCTCAAACATTTGGAACAACGGTATACATTGATGTTCAAGTTTAGTATTCACGTAAAAAACATGCTTGTTGGCTTATTATACATTCCCCACTCGTAGGACTTGAGCCTTATACTATACACAGTCAAGAAGTCGACTGAACAATTTGAAGTAGCCAAATAATAGAGAGACCCAATTGGAAACTAAGGAGTATTGAATAACTGACCTGTTTGCATATCTCACACATGGTGTCACCCTTCTCGTTGCACCACTTCTGAACGCACCTTCGATGGGCATACTGTAGTAATCAAAGACAAGGAGTTCCCAAGTAAGGTGCGAACATAACTCAAGGGAGAAACTTGATGTAAAAAAAACCCAGCTTTTTTTCCTCCAAGGATAGTCTATTTGTGGAGAGAATCACTTTCTTGTTAGATATGACCAATTTGGCTTGATTCTACATGATTATGTAAAGGAAGACAACTGTTTATTAACTTTTTTTCAAAATAAACAATGTTTAGATTCTCATTATTAGAGAGAAAAGAGATTAGATTCTCGCTGAGATTGGTCGGGACGAATATGGAATTCTTTTAAAATATGACAGTTTAGAACAACTGAAATTGGATCATCCTCCAAGAACAAAAGTTTCTTCTATGCAAAATCAAATAGGATCCTTAATGTTCTTTTCAGTATGCATGATGGCTAGCATTTACTATTGATTTCAAATCTCATTTGATTCCTAGAATAAAGCTCGTCACTTTTGTTATCCTTGTAAAAATGTATTTTGTCTTGATTGCTGCATTTGGAAGAACCTCCTTAGCTCAGGATTACACAGGTCAGCGCCAACCCCAATCTTTCATATATATCGCTTTCTAATATATTTGAAATTTTATAAGATGACACTTCTATTTTTTTAATTTCCAAACAATGACCTCGAAATAGCCGACAAAGTGGGTATACTATTGAAAACAGGTTCCTATACTATTGAAGGAAAGAAATCTACATTACCAAGCTGTCAGTGTTCAGACGGGGAAACCTATTTTCTCATGAGAGTTGTTAATAGGTTTCTGTTCTGTTTTTTCTATAGTTTTCATACTTCTGATTAGTTTTGGTTCCCTCCACCACATATTTATTGTTTTTATAAACTGTTCAATTATATTAAAAAATAATGAATGAATAATATTTTCCTCTGAGATATCCGTGTTCAGCTGGGAGAAACTAAGTTTTTAACAAGAGTTGATTATAGGTTTCTGTCATGGTTTTTTATTGCAATTAGCTGGATTCCTCCACCTATATTTGAATTACCTATTATTTAATTGAAGTTTGTTTTATTAAAACATATATCAAAAATGTTGAAAAATGAATATACAGCTCCAATAAAAAAAACTTAGATTTATGATTTCAACCCTAGTACTTTCTTTAATGAGCTAAACCATTACCATGATATTGATGGTGAAGAAACTAACCTTCAAGCTGCCACAGCATGAGCAGGGTGTCTCCATATTGGAGTCTTGGTCTTCATCTTGGCAAATTCGACACTCGACCAATTTACTTGGAAATAGAACATCCCCAAAATCCACCTTATGAGAAGGATATTCAGTTACTGTGGCTTCAACTGCTGGTGGCATAGTTTGCTGATACCGATTTCTGCTCTCAATTGCAGCTTCGAGAGTGGATTCAGTGAGCAGCCTATCCACCAATAACACGAAATGGTCTCCCATCCTCCAATACAATTCAGAAACAATCCTTCAACAATTGTATTATCACTTTAGTCCTGAAATTCAAACCCATTACAAACTTGTTATCATACAACTGAAATGAAAACTGTTATCCAATACTGGAACATTATTAGAAGGATGAAGAAGAAAAGGTACTTTTCTTTTGGAACAAAACAAGTGATGAATCTGAATATGACATGACATAACATGAAAGAAAAGAAAATATTCCTAGAAAGAGCACAAAATTAGATACCTAAACAAAAGCTGTTATAACTTTACCAACAAAACAATACTGAAAAGAAGTGTATCAGAAGGCTAGAAAGCAAACCCAACCAAAACCATAAAACATGAAAAAATACCAAATAAAAGCTGAAAAGTAAATTTTGATTTGCAAAAGCACATCCCAATGATTGAAACAAAAGGAGGGAATGAAATTAAATTCATGAAAGGGAGTTGCCTTTATCAATTAGTCCATTTATTTATAATTAAAAATAAAAAATAAAAAATAAAAAATAAAACCCAACAAACAGAACACTTAGCAAAAACATTTTGAAAACAACCCAAATGAGGAAGTGCCTCAATAATCCCACACCAAAGTGAGAAAAAACGTGTCAGGAAATTGATAAAGGAAGCACAAATCAACCCAAAACAAATAAAAGCGCTTTGAGAAATTGGAGAAACAGAGCATTAATTATGAATAACCCCTATATATCCTTAAAAGAGAAGAAGGAGGGGGTTTAATTAAGATCAATTGAAAGGAGATGAAAAATTAGAGAAACTCATACATAACATAACATAGACATTCCACCTTGGAAGGAGAGAAGGGCATAGAGGGAGGGAAGGAGAGATTAAAATGAAAGAATGGGGGATGAGTTTAGAATATTAATAAGAAGACTTACAAGGAGGGAATCGGATTTCTTCAAAGGATGGAAGAAAGCTTTCTTTCTCTCTATTGCCTATTTGCCTATGTGGAATGAAATGAAAGGAAATCTGTGTTTTGGAAGGAAGCAAGAGATTGAGTGTCTTCGTTTATGAGGTTAAGATGGCTGAAATGCGCATGCCATAGACAATACAAATACACTAAGCAAGCGAGAAAACTATATATACTTGTTTTGTGAGTGAGAGAGAAACTTAGATTACAGGCTGCTGTACTTGAATGCGCTTCTCTGGTTTAAGTTTCGATTGATTCCAAGTGCCAACACAACACACGATGTCCACGATTCCTTTTTACTTGTACCGGTTTTGCCGTTAAAATTCCCACTCACCACACTTCACAGCAAGTCTTGCGGGCGATACCTGAATCTAATGACCCACATCTATCTTCCTTTGCTAGGTACAACCATCTTTATCAATTTCATCAACTCTCTCTTTCTTCTTTTTTTTTTCTTTTCATTTTTTAATTTAAAAAATTCATTTTATTTCCAATATCTCATTTTGGTATGTATCTTAATTCTAGTTTACACCACCTGAGACCAAACAAGAACCCGTTGCTAGCTTGAGTGAAATTCTTCGAGGTGCCCACCCACCTTCCCTCCCAATAATTGTTACTCTTCTCTCCCATTTTTTTTTCGGGTATATTCGGTTGCACGGAAAATAGACATGAAAATTGAAATTGTTTTCGTGAATTTGATTCTGTGGCATCCTCCTCGAACTTGGATGTTATGAAATTGAGGGAGAACAAGGAATTACAACACTCTGATTCTTATTAATCTCACAAATATGTAAGTACACTAAACTTGTGTACAAAAACTAACACACCCACTCTAACTTATAAACTCACAATTGAGCTTATGATTCTACACAACTTTACAACACAATCCTTACACATATTTATATTAGCTTCAAGTCGGTGGATGAGCCACTAATTTTGACAAGCCAGCTCAAGAGATTTCTGGATAGTCGGTGAATGAAGCTTCTCGATAGTCGGTGAATGGAGCTTCTAGATAGTTGGTGATGATTCTCAACACTCCCTCTCATCCCTGACTTTCTTTAAAGTCATGCCAAGTTGTCTTTGAAACTCTTCGAACTTTGTCGCGCCGAGTCCTTTAGTAAATATATCTGCCACTTGGTTGTCTGTTTTGATTGTGTGCATCTCTGTCTTTCCTTGAAGTACCTTATTTCTTACGAAGTGGTAGTGGACTACCACATGCTTTTTCCTCGCGTGAAACACTGGGTTTTCAGCTAAACATATAGCAGACTGATTATCACAATGCAATGGTATTGCATACTCGACTGGCTAGTGCAAATCCTCTATTAATTGTACCAGCCATGTACTGTCTTGAGCTGCCATAGTTGTTGTTCTATACTCTGCTACTGTGGTCGTGAGAGATACAGTTGGTTGTCTCTTGCTACACCAAATGATTGCTTCTGAATCAAGACTGAATACGTACCCGGTAGTTGATCTTCTCGTGTCATGATCTCCAGCATAGTTAGCATCACATTAGCCGACTACCTTGCAATCTTTTCCTTTTTTATATAAGATATCGAAGTCAGTAGTACCATTCACATACCTTAATATTCTCCGGACTGCTTCGAGATGAGGTCTTTTTGGCTTCTACATAAATCGACTTGCTACTCCAACTGTGTAGGTTGTGTCTGGCCGTATGAGCGTATGTAAATTAGACTTCCGACAAGTTGGCGATACATTGTTGTATCTTCCAAGTATTTGCCTTCTTCAACACATAGCTTGGCATTAGCCTCCATAGGTGTTGAGACCGGCTTACACTCGAGCATCCCGTATTTCTTCAAAAGATCTCTAGCATACTTTTGCTGGCAAAGGAATAAGCCTTTGTCACTTCGTTCAATCTCGTGCCCCACGAAGTGTCTTAGTTCTCCTAGCACCTTCATTTGGAATCAGACTGCCAAGTTTTTCGTATTATTTGAATTTCTTTTTTGTCATCTCAAGTGATAATCAGATCATCTACGTATACTAGCACTATTGCTAGCTTGCCTTCTTGAGTTTTGATAAACAAGCTCGAGTCCGAATGTGCAACTGAGTACCCATTTTGAACTAAGAACTCTGTTATCTTCCCATACCAGGCTCTTGGTGTTTGCTTTAAGGCAATGTCTTTTTTAGTTTGCAGACATAATTTTGTTGAGTTTTATTCTCAACCCCCCTAGGTTGCTCCATATATATTTCTCAGTCAACTTTTCTGTACATAAATGCGTTTTTCACATCCATCTGCTATAATTTCCAAGATTTGCTTGCTGCTAGTGCAAGCAGAATCCTGAGTGTAGTAATCTTAGCTACTAGATTGAAAGTTTCATCATAGTCCAGTCCATATTGCTGTGAGAACCCGCGAGCTACCAATCGAGCCTCGTATATTTCTATCGAGCCATAATGACGAGTCTTTATCTTGTAGACTCATCTACACGATATAAGCTTCACATCCTTGGGTTTTGGTACTAAGTCCCAAGTTTGATTCTGCTTCAGAGCTTGGATTTCTTCTTCCATCGCTTTTTGCCATTCCATGCTCTGAGATGTTTCTTCAAATGTTGTGGGTTCTCTAATGTTGTCTTCTTTGATCACCACATTTGCATACTTTGGATAGGGTTTGCGTTGTTTGTTTGACTTTCTCAGTTGTTGCCCTTAATCTTATCGACTTTCTTTCGCTTCTTCTGGTGTTCTTTCACGTACACCAGTTTGCCAAGGGCTTGTAGGTACATTTGTTGTTTCTGGCGAGTTGAGCCCTATTTCTTTTTTTACATTTTGCAGGAGTTGACTCAATTTCCTGTATTTCCTCTTCTAGACTTTCAGAATCTGGCACTAGTAGTTGTTGTGCAGACTATCATGATGAAACTTATTTGAATACCACATTTCTTGATGTGTAGCAGCGCCCAGTTGTAGGATTGTAGCATCTCCATCATTTTCTTTGATCGCCATACCCCACAAATATACAACGAATCACCTTCTTGTCAAACTTGCTTCGTAGGAGATCAAGCACGAACACGTAACAGATGTGTCTGAAAACTCGTAAGTGACTCACTATGGATTTAGTGTTCCATAACTTCTGGAAGGGTGAAACAAACCCTAACTTTGCTTGTGGTAACCTGTTGATAACATGGGTTGCAATCTTCATACACTCTGCCCAAAAACATCCTGGCACATTCTTGGCATGCAATATGCTTCAGCATGTCTTTGCCAAATGTCGGTTTTTCCTTTTAGTTACTCTATTTTGTTGTGAGTGTCTGGACATGTTAATTGTCTCCTGATTTTACATCCCCTCAGGTAATTGGAGAACTCATCCCCGATGTGTATTCTCCACTATTATCTATACGCAGGCATTCAATCTTCTTTCCTACTTTACTTTCAATCTCCTTCTAAATTCTTTAAATGGAGGACTTTCAATCACCATTATCTGTAATTGGAGGACTTTTGATTTTTCCTTCAAAAAGTAAACCCACACGTACCTTGAAAAGTCATCAATAAAAGTCACCATGTAGCCCATCCCACCAATTGATGCTTGCTTCACTCGGCCAAACACATCTGAGTGGATGAGTTGCAACTGATCCTTAGCCCTGAACTTTGACTCCTGATAGGGAAGTTGATGAGCTTTTCCATACTGGTGCCCAACACAACTGTTTCTCGTCATATATCCAGGTGGGGTAGACCCTTCAACATTGACTTGCTCATCATCTTCTTCAACCTCTGATAGCTAACATGCCCTAGCCTTGCGTGCCACAAATAAGCAGTTTCATTGCATTGAGTCTTATCTACATATGTTGATTTTGCAGACATCACGTAGATAGACTCTAAATTTCATCCTTTCATGATGGGTGTACCTGATGGCTTTAGGCTTCAATACATCTTAACATCTTATGGCCCGAACACTACGTAATTGCCAGATGTTGTTAACTGTGATATTGACAATATGTTTTTCTTCTTACCTAGAACATGATAGACGTTCTGCATTTGAATTTGATTGGGGTTGAAGTAAGGAATGAATACAGCCTTCCCGGTGTGAGCAATCAACAACCTCGTGTTGTCAGCAGTTATCACGACTCGATCTCCTATGTACTCACAGAGGCTTGACAATTTCTCCTTGTCTCCGGTCATATGATTTGAGCAGCTTGAGTCAACAATCCAAACTTTGTTGTAGTTGACTCTTAGTACTTGATCTTCACAGGCCATGGCTACTTAATTCTTGGAGAAGTTTACTTCTTCTTCAGAAAAATTTTCACGTACAGGCTGAGTATTTGCAAAAGATGCTTGGAAGTCCCATTCTTCTTCACTATTGTCTTGGTGATTGTGAGATATCACCAAGTTGCCTTCAACTATCTTTTTTTTTTTACCAACAGTCTTTTGCGTAGTAACCTCTTTTGTCGCAGTTGTAGCAACCATCAGTTTGTCGGTTATTGTTGCTTCTGCCTTGTTGAGCTACCCTTTTTTTGTAACTCCTATCTTGGGACTTCGTGGACTTGTTATCTTCATCTTTATTTGGTTTTACAAATTTCTTCTTTTTATACCCACCCTTCGTTTTATTGAAGAATGCTTATTCTTCCTCATTTTTTTAAGGAGACACTTGATTAGCGAGACTTTCTTGATTGGCCAACAGACTTTCGAACTCCACAATAGATGGTTGCGTTGGCCAACCACGAATAGCCGTGACAATACTCGTATACTCAGACGTTAGTCCGTGAATAATTATTATTTTCATTCTATCTTCAATAATTTTTTAGGCAGGGTCTAGTTCTGAAATTTCACAACTTCAATTTTTAATTTTAAACAAATACTCCCGAATAGACATACCTCCTTGTTTAGAGTTCATCAACTCATTTTCAAGAACTGCAGTCGGGCATCATTCGTACTGGAAAATGGGATGCAAATGTATCCCAGGCTCCTTTGTGTGTGTCTACATCTTCAGTGTGCTGAAGCATCTCATCCTCGATCATCGTCTTAAGCACATAAAAGGCCTTCCCAGCTTTGATTTCTCATTTCCTAAATTCAGCGGCGTTTTCCCTTGGCGGTGGCACAGTCTCACTACCGCCAACAACTTGCCACAAGTCTTGTCTTTGTAAATAGAACTTTATCCTTGTCTGCCAACTCTTATAATTGTGATGGTTTAGCTTCATAAGCCCACCGGTTGTGGCAACGAGATCTCCCATCATGACAAACTGCAACTTTTTTTTTGCTACGAAGTAAGTAAGCATGGTTCTAGACCAACCTACTTTAAAGTCCCAAATTGTGCACGAACAATTTTCGACAAGTAGCGTCTCACCAACGACAATTGAAAAGAACGACGAACTGTCCAAGTGAATAGTATTGTATGTATGAATAGTATTCATGAATAGTAAATAGTACTTATCAGTGAACAATGCTAAGCTGCGAACAGTGCTGATCTGTGAATAGTGTCCACTCATGAATAGTATTAAGCTATGAACGGTGTTGAACAGTGTCGTCTTCTACTAAATAGTATTGTAACTCCGGTGAAACTCCGGCTCTTCTGGCTCTGATACCAGAATGTTATCAAATTGAAGGAGAACAAGGACTTACAACACTCTGATTCTTATTAATCTCACGAATATGTAAGTACACCAAACTTGTGTACAAACACTAACACAGCCACTCTAACTTATAAACTCACAATTGAGCTTATGATTCTACACAACTTCACAACACAATCCTTACACATATTTACAGTAGCTTCAAGTCGGTGAATGAGCCACCAGTTTTGACAAGCCAGCTCAAGAGATTTCTGGATAGTCGGTGAATGAAGGTTTTCAATAGTCGATGAATGGAACTTGTAGATAGTCAGTGATGATTCTCAACATTGGATTCCTATGAGTAGTTGGGAAATAGTATTATGAAGAATCAATTTTCTATCAGAAAATAGACAACCAAACGGCGAGAGTTTGCATAACAATGGAAATGGATTCCATTTCTCAAGAAAAATGGCTAACCAAACATACCCTTCATTCCCTCATTCCCATTTCAACCCAACTCACCTTTTTCACATGAAATCCTCTGTTGAAGGTTTTAAATGTGAGTGTATGACAAACTCCAATCAAACTGTAGAGTACTTCACGACATGCGTTGAGTGTTAACAAAGAAATAAGATGTTTTGCAGCAACAAGATTACAAGTGCGAATTTTGGTATGAAAATTCAGAGCCATCCTTTTCAATTTTGCCCCGGGAGGGATTGTGAGTCCAAGGTACTGTTGGTCAGCCGTTGATAGCGTTGGTAAGCCGAATAGAGTGTTGGTCAGCCGTTAGGACCCAGATCTAGTGTAAGTCGCCATGGTGTGCGCTGATAAGAGATCCAGGGTAGGTGGTCCCACTTAGGTGTTCCAGCTGTAGGTGGTCCGAGTACAGTGTTCCCCTTCTTCCCTAAGCAGATTTGTTAAGATGTCTATGTTTTCAAGGCTTTCCAGAACTAATAGTTCTAGGTCAAGTTCTTCAAACAAAATGGAGGGTAGAATCCCTGAAGTTGAACATGATTTACAAAACTGGTCTATACCAGTAATTCCCCAAAAAGAGATTTATAAAATCACCCATTCAATCTTTTCTTCAAAAACTGAAGATTTAATCAGTATTGTCGAACAGACAGTACCGATCAATAAGTCTTTAGATTCAAAACAGCTTTTGTCTTCAAAAACAATCAATTCTTTAATTAAAGAAAACTTCAAATACCTTCACTTCGGTTTGATCCAAGTAGCCCTAAAACCTTTAACTAGGTTAGGACTCGACACTTGTGCCTTAGTTGCTCTTCGCGACTGTAGACACAACAAGTTCAGTGATTCTCTGCTTGGAATTGCAGAGTCTTCACTCTCAATGGGTCCAGTTTATTTCAACTGCTACCCCAACTTCTCTGTGTCACTCAAGGACCCAAATATCCTTGAAACACTCACTCTGAATATCCAGACCTCAGGCTTTGATATGGCTGAAGGTTCTGAACCGATTGCTCTGATCTATAAGATCACCTATAGAGCAATGAAAACTCAATTGAGCCCTCGTGCTCTTCAGGCTGATGAAAAAGGACACACAATCCTTTTTGAAGTTAATAACCAGAACACCAATGTTATCGTACCCAGAACGATACAATGGGATCAGGTCACACTTCCAGACACCTGGATTATTGAAGGAGCTTCTATTCCCAGAAGTCTCCCTCCTAGTCAGATAGACAGGATCAATACACTCCCTGATGGGACTGTTAAGCTTCAGTTTATCGATCTTCGCATTACTGATCTTGATCCATCTAAGTTCCAATCAGGACGCAGATCTTCTGAATCCCCTTCATTCAGAACTGCTCCTACTCAATTTCAATCAAGAGTTCCTACTCCAGAAACTCTTCCTCATCTTCAATTAAGGAATATTAGGACAAATCCTAATTATCCTCAGATTCCTCAACCTATTTATAATCAAGATGAAGTTCCTGAAACTTCAGAAGCAAATCAATCACCCACACAATCTGAAATGGAATTTCAGATTCCAAGGGTTCAATGTTTAACAACAAACTTCAAACTCGATAAAGAGAAAATCAAAGACTTCTTGTCTTCTGAAAATGATGAAAGACGTGAAAAGTTCATTGCTAAGACAACTGAGTCAGAACGCAAAGAACTTAGCAAATCTTTCTATGAATGTTGTGAGGAATTGAAAGAGAATATACCTTTCTTAGATTGGTATTTCAATATTCATATCCCTCAAATTCATGTTTTAAATGTCACACCCAAAGTCTGGACTTCCACAGACAAGAAAACTGTAAGATCGGTTCTACCTCCCATAGTAGACCTTCAATTTAAAGTTTCAAATCAAAATTATGTTGCTTCTCCATTTTCTCATCAAACAAATGATTATGCTAGTACTATTATTCAACAGAATAATTATACTAACCTCTTATTATCTGAACTTGGTGATAAACTGGTTCAAGACCAGCTTGTAACTAACGAGCTGAAAAAGAAGCAATTAGAAGAAAAGGTGAACAAAGAACAGGAATTGAAGAAACAAAATGTTTACTTTCAAATCCCTGACCCTTTGGCGCCAAACACATTTTCTTCTAAATCAAATTTATTAAAAGCAATTGATGCCAAATTAGATGCCCTTAATTTGGATTCAAGATTAAAAATCAATACCTTGTCTAATCCAGCCATGACTGACTGTGATTCAGACATAAGTGCTGATTTTGATCCAATGTCTGAACTGGATAGATTAAACTATATCCCGTACCAGGCTAATCCAATCAGGCATGCTAGAACAGCATCCAAAACTCCTAAATGGAAGAATCCAATGCCAACATCTAGGAATTTCTATCCTAGACCTTCATTCCCAGATATGCAGTTTGAAGAACGGAATCTTCAAACCTTTGGTTCTTTTTCTGCAAAAGAATTGTACATCTGGAATATTGATGGCATTACTGAAGATGCAATTCTTGAGCTTACTCAAGAAATGGTGATGATGGCTTCTACTCATCGAGCAGAAGGCAAAGATGATCACACCATTGCAACTGTCATTGTTTAAGGCTTTTCCGGTTTAATCAAAGGATGGTGGGATAATTATCTCACTACTAATGAAAAAACAGAAATTCTGTTTGCTAAAAAGATTGGTCCTGATGGCCACCCAATCAAGATCGAAAATGATCTTGGTCAAGAAACGTTTATTCCAGACAGTGTGCCTACCTTGATTCAAAGTATTCTGAGACATTTCTTAGGAAATCCAAATGAATACCAAGGTAAAGCTAAGGACTTGCTCATGTCACATAAGTGCCCAACTCTCAGCCATTTTAGATATTATAAAGATATCTTTATGAAGAGGGTTATGCTTCAGACTGATGCAGCAAATCCATTCTGGAAACGCAAGTTTATTTCAGGTCTTCCTGAATTATTTGCTGAAACAATTCGCACCAAACTCCAAGAACAACATGGAGGTGATATTCAATATGAATTACTCACATTTGGTGATTTAATTGCATTTATCAATAAATGCGCCCTTCAAATCTGTAATGAATTAAAATTCAGAAAACAATTAAAGAAGCAACGTCTTCATGGTCCTAAAGAATTAGGAGACTTCTGTCAACAATATGGGTTTGATGATTTTCGATATCCAGCCCATCTCAATTCAAAACACCATTTAACCTCCAAACAAAAGTATCGGTCCAACCCGGCCCGTCAGTTCAAAAGAAAACAGCCTTATGGCCCAAAGCCTGCTAAGCCTGTTGAACAGTACTATAGCAAGCCCAAACATCATGGGACACATAAGTCCAAGCCCTTTGTGAAAGGTTCCACCTCTAGGCCTGTTTGTTTTAAGTGTGGTCAGCCCGGCCATTATGCAAAGCAATGTAGAACAGCCCAAAAGGTCCAAGCATTAGATATTCCTAAATCAATGAAAAAAGTTTTTCTCAATTGTCTGATAGATTCAGACTCTTCCTCTTCTGAACCAGAACTCCAGATGAATAACCTCAATTATTCTTCTGATTCTTCTGATTCCTCTGATCAATCTTGTGATTGTTCTCCTGGTGCATGTTTATGCCATCTTTCTGCGAAACCCAAAATCAATATGTTATCTCAAAACAAGCAGTCACAATTACTGCTAGATTTTGTTGATAAAATTGATGATCCTAAAATGAAGACTGAATATCTTCAACACATAAAACAATCAATTTCACAAACTAAACCTCCTCCTGACGTGATCACATCCTTTTATGATCACAGAGATATCATCAGAAGGTTTAACCAAACCAAATCAAGTGCTTCTCCTGTCAGTCTGTCAGACTTACAGTATGAGGTTAATAACCTTAAGAAAGAAGTTAATCAGTTAAAACAACATCAAAATTTAACTGACCTTCAAATTCAAATGTTGCAAGAAAATCACCTTCCCGCTTTTTCTGATCATGAAGATAAAGATGATGCAGAAGGTCCTTCTTCTCAGCCACTCTCTTCTTCAAAACAGAAACAAGCTGATTTCCTTTGCAATTTAAATAAAAAGATGGTTCATCCACATAAGGTTACCATTCAAAAATGGTATGTGGCTATAACCTTAAATATTTACAATAAAACAAGCATATCAGTGATCGCCTTGATCGATTCAGGTGCTGATATGAATTGTATCCAAGAAGGTATTGTACCTGTACAATACTTCAAACAAACAACTCAAAGTCTGTACACTACAGACAACTCAAAGCTTCAAATAGCATTTAAATTAACAAATGCCCATATATGCAAGGATAAAATTTGCATTAAGCAACATTTTCTTCTTGTCAAAAATATGGAACAAAAGATGATTTTAGGTACGCCTTTTATCAATGCAATTTCTCCATTTTCTGTTTCTAAACAAGGTATTTCAACTACCATTCTTGGTACGAAGGTTGAATTTCCATTCTTGTTTAAATCAGAAGTTTATGAACTTAACCAAGTTTCTAAACAGATGTTTTTGAATCGTTTAATCTGCAAACAACAGCAGTTAAACTTTCTCAAACAAGAAATTGAATACAAAAGGGTAGCTGACCAGATCAGTGAACCTAAACTTCAATCTCAAATCATTCAATATCAAAAACATTTGCAAGATGAACTCTGTTCTAACCTTCCAAATGCATTTTGGTACAGATCTCAACATGTGGTTCGTCTCCCCTATGAACCAGATTTTAATGAAAGAAAAATTCCAACTAAGGCTCGCCCTATTCAAATGAATAGCGAACTTATGGAATTTTGCAAACAAGAAATTCAATCTTTAAAAGAGAAACGACTCATTCGAGATTCTAAATCTCCTTGGAGTTGTGCCGCTTTTTACGTTAACAAAGCAGCTGAACTAGAACGAGGAAGCCCTCGTCTGGTAATCAATTATAAACCTTTAAATCAGGTTCTTCAATGAATTCGTTATCCAATTCCTTCTCAAAGAGACCTTCTTAAGAGATTACACAATGCCTGTGTCTTCTCTAAGTTTGATCTGAAATCTGGATTTTGGCAAATCCAGGTCCATCCCAAAGATCGGTATAAAACCGCTTTTAATGTTCCCTTTGGACATTACGAGTGGAATGTTATGCCATTCGGTCTCAAGAATGCTCCTAGTGAGTTTCAGAATATCATGAATGATATTCTCTCCCAATTCTCGCAGTTCACCATTGTGTATATCGATGATATACTGGTGTTCTCTGATTCTGTTCCAGCCCACTGGAAACACCTTTATCAATTTGAACAATGCATTAAAAAGAATGGATTGGTTTTATCTCCAACCAAAATCAATTTGTTTCAAACAAATGTTAGATTTTTAGGTCACAAGATTTTCAATGGGATGATTACCCCAATTTCAAGAACAATTGAATTTGCTGATAAATTTCCAGATGAAATCCGGGATAAAACCCAATTGCAAAGATTTCTTGGATCTTTAAATTATGTTGCTGATTTCTACCAAGGCCTTAGAGTTTTGATTAAGCCCTTATACTCTCACCTTAAGAAAAATCTAAGCCCATGGACTGAATCCCATACTTCTATAGTCCGTCAAGTCAAATGTCAAGTCAAAAGTCTTCCTTGTTTAGGAATTGCAGATCCCGATGCCTTCAAAATAGTAGAAACTGATGCGTCTAACCTAGGGTATGGTGGTATCCTTAAACAGCGTAATCCTGAGTCTTCTACTGTTCAATTAGTTCGATACCATTCTGGTATTTGGACTTCTCCTCAAATGAATTATTCTACGGTCAAAAAAGAAGTTTTAGCGATCGTATTGTGCATCATGAAATTTCAAGATGATTTGATTAATCAAAAATTTTTATTACAAATTGATTGCCAATCTGCAAAAGACAATTTAACTAAAGATGTATTAAATTTGGTTTCTAAACAAATTTTCGCCAGATGGCAAGGTTTGATTTCTGCATTTGATTTTGATATCAAGTATATAAAGGGAGCAGACAACTCATTGGCAGACTTCCTCTCCCGTGAGTTTCTCCAAAGATGAGTTCTTCTTCAAACTCATCTCCCAAGCCCAAATCAAAGGCCAGTTATGCGAAGAAGCCTCCTGCTCCTCCGCCTTCGGCCCCTCTTTCTTATGCCCTTCAATTGACCCAGAAGTATTCAGCTCTTGATCATGAAAAAGAGTTGAGTCCTTTGGTCTCCTTCCCAAAGCCTAATCAGGCACCCCTCCAATACATTAACAAAACCAATCTGGATTTGTTATGTATGGTTGAACCTCAATTCAGAGTTCTTATCTCTGATCCTCAAGCCATCTCCAGGCATCTTTACTCTCCAGAACAACAATATGAAGAGTCTGATGCTGCCAAAACCAGAGAATTCTATGAATTTATTCTGGTAGATTCCGATTCAATTAGTGTCACTCATCATTATGATGATACTAATTCTAGAATCACTTTCTCCAAGTGTCAGATTTTCAAAGTTCTGACAGAAGCAGAATGGGGACTTCATCCCCGTTTTCATAAGAGGCTCTCTCAGAGCTATGTTCCTCAAACATACAGTTACTATGATTATAAGAATGCTTGGACTAGAGCATTTCTTATCAGTCCTCACCAATCGGGCCATTCATGGTTCTTTCTTTTCTGCAAAAAGTTCAATGCCAAAGTTCTTCCCTTCTGGTTTCAGCACCAGTGGTGGCTTTCTTTTGGCCCAGTTCTTGAGATCCTTCCATCACCTGTTCGTGAAGGATGGAATATCTTCAGAGATAGGTACCAGCCTCCTGAACCTATTGATCAACAGGTTCTTTCGGTCTGGTTTTTTGTTCGTTTCAATCTAGCCTGGATTATGAGTTGGGACTATGTCTGTTCCAATCCTGAGGCTCCAGGTGCTCTTTCAAAAGCAAAGCCTTCTTGGTTGTGCCGACGCTACAAAGTAAAATGGTGGCAAAGGGTCGACCATTCTAAGGTTACCAAAGAAGGTGTAACAGCCTTCTTCTCCAAAAAAGAGGTGTCTCATACACCACCAGTTCAACATATGCAACTCGGATCTCTCCCCTCCGAGTCTTCCTCCAATAAGTCTCATTTCAAGCAGCAGATCATGGCGGCTATTGCTGCTAAACCATCCAGAGCCCAGCTCATAGAAACTCTCTCCCAGATTTGTTCTGATGAAGCTGAAGATGATGATCAAACAGTTAATCTTGATGACAATGAAGATGACTGTTTTGGTATTGATCCTCGAGATTTGTAATATGGACCCATGTCCATTATTATCAAAGGCATTATTTGCCAACTCCACAAGTGTCCAAAAATGCTTTCGGCCACAAGTCCAACAGACAACCCGACAGCATTATCTTTTCTTTTCTCAAAGGCATCCATGTGAAGCTACAGTTCAATGAATGTGAAGCTACAGTCGAAGCATCTTCAACAGTAGCTACCGACAGTCAAAAGGTGAACAGTCGAAGCATATTCAACAGTCCACCTCCACTCAAAGCAATAGGACAAGCGACAGCTCATCCTCCACTCAATGAAGAGCCTTATCTCTTCATCCTCTCCTATCTATAAATAAATGTAAGCTCTTCCAGAGCAAGACAGACACGATTAGAACCCCTCTCCTACTCTGTAACCCTTAGATTTAGTATTGTAAGCTTTCCTCTCCCTCGAGACTCTTCTTGTACATAGTAAGTCTCCTCTGTATTTATTTTCAGTTTATTTTCTTAATATATAAGCATCCTTTCTTATATCTTCTTTTCTCAAAACTCTTAACTTAAAACAAAGATCACACTCTGATAAGATCTTCGAGTATCTCTAAGTGTAAAGCAGGAAACTGTCTTAGAGCTTGATCGATCGATTGTAGTGATCAAAGTTAAGATCTTTCAAAAAGATTTTATGGATATCTTGTTGATATTACTTGCATGTTTATGTTATTTAATGCTTATCCTGTTCTTCTTCTCTCCTTTATTCTTTTGGTAATTAGTTGAATCATTGTTGTATTCTTCGTTGGTCCTTTTAGCTCTGATACCAATGAATTACAGGACCTATGGTTTTCAGGCAAGAAATTCAAACTAAAAGATGGAAGATAAAAGGACCAACGAAGAATACAACAATGATCCAACTAATTACCAGAAGAATAAAGGAGAGAAGAAGAACAGGATAAGCATTAAATAACATAAACATGCAAGTAATATCAACAAGATATCCATTAAATCTTTTTAAAGATCTTAACTTTGATCACTACAATCGATCGATCAAGCTCTAAGACAGTTTCCTGCTTTACACTTAGAGATACTCGAAGATCTTATCAGAGTGTGATCTTTGTTTTAAGTTAAGAGTTTTGAGAAAAGAAGATATAAGAAAGGATGCTTATATATTAAGAAAATAAACTGAAAATAAATACAGAGGAGACTTACTATGTACAAGAAGAGTCTCGAGGGAGAGGAAAGCTTACAATACTAAATCTAAGGGTTACAGAGTAGGAGAGGGGTTCTAATCGTGTCTGTCTTGCTCTGGAAGAGCTTACATTTATTTATAGATAGAAGAGATGAGGAGATAAGGCTCCTCTTTGAGTGGAGGATGAGCTGTCGCTTGTCCTCATGTGTGAGTGGAGGTGGACTGTTGAAGATGCTTCGACTGTTCACCTTTTGACTGTCGGTAGCTACTGTTGAAGATGCTTCGACTGTAGCTTCACATTCATTGAACTGTGGCTTCACATGGATGCCTTTGAGAAAAGAAAGGATAATGTTGTCGGGCTGTCTGCTGGACTGTGGCCGAAAGCATTTTTGTTTGCTTGTGGTGCTGGCAAATAATGCCTTTGGTAATAATGGACATGGGTCCATATTACAAATCTCGAGGATCAATACCAAAACAGTCATCTTCATTGAGATTTACTGTTTGGTCATCATCTTCAGCTTCATCTGAACAAATCTGGGAGAGGGTTTCGATGAGGTGAGCTCTGGTAGGTTTAGCAGCAATGGCAGTCATAATCTGCTGCTCGAATTGAGACATATTGGAAGAAGACTCGGAAGGGAGAGATCCAAGTTGAACTTGATGAACTGGTGGTGTAGGAGACACCTCTTTTTTGGAGAAGAAGGCTGTTACACCTTCTTTGGTGACCTTAGAATGGTCAAACCGTTGCCACCATTTTACCTTGTAGCGTCGGCACAACCAAGAAGGCTTTGCTTTAGAAAGGGCACCTGGAGACTCAGGATTGGAACAGACATAGTCCCAACTCACAATCCAGGCAAGATTGAAACGAACAAAAAACCAGACCGAAAGAACCTGTTGATTAATAGGTTCAGGAGGCTGGTACCTATCTCTGAAGATATTCCATCCTTCACGAACAGGTGATGGAAGGATCTCAAGAACTGGGCCAAAAGAAAGCCACCACTGGTGCTGAAACCAGAAGGGAAGAACTTTGGCATTGAACTTTTTGCAGAAAAGAAAGAACCATGAATGGCCCGATTGGTGAGGACTGATAAGAAATGCTCTAGTCCAAGCATTCTTATAATCATAGTAACTGTATGTTTGAGGAACATAGCTCTGAGAGAGCCTCTTATGAAAACGGGGATGAAGTCCCCATTCTGCTTCTGTCAGAACTTTGAAAATCTGACACTTGGAGAAAGTGATTCTAGAATTAGTATCATCATAATGATGAGTGACACTAATTGAATCGGAATCTACCAGAATAAATTCATAGAATTCTCTGGTTTTGGCAGCATCAGACTCTTCATATTGTTGTTCTGGAGAGTAGAGATGCCTGGAGATGGCTTGAGGATCAGAGATAAGAACTCTGAATTGAGGTTCAACCATACATAACAATTCCAGATTGGTTTTGTTAATGTAATGGAGGGGTGCCTGATTAGGCTTTGGGAAGGAGACCAAAGGACTCAACTCTTTTTCATGATCAAGAGCTGAATACTTCTGGGTCAATTGAAGGGCATAAGAAAGAGGGGCCGAGGGCGGAGGAGCAGGAGGCTTCTTCGCATAACTGGCCTTTGATTTGGGTTTGGGAGATGAGTTTGAAGAAGAACTCATCTTTGGAGAAACTCACGGGAGAGGAAGTCTGCCAATGAGTTGTCTGCTCCCTTTATATACTTGATATCAAAATCAAATGCAGAAATCAAACCTTGCCATCTGGCGAAAATCTGTTTTGAAACCAAATTGAGAACATCTTTGGTTAAAATATCTTTTGCTGACTGGCAATCAATTTGCAATAAAAATTTTTGATTAATCAAATCATCTTGAAATTTCATGATGCACAATACGATCGCTAAAACTTCTTTTTTGACCGTAGAATAATTCATCTGAGGAGAAGTCCAAATACCAGAATGGTATCGAACTAATTGAACAGTAGAAGACTCAGGATTACGCTGTTTAAGGATACCACCATACCCTAGGTTAGACGCATCAGTTTCTACTATTTTGAAGGCATCGGGATCTGCAATTCCTAAACAAGGAAGACTTTTGACTTGACATTTGACTTGACGGACTATAGAAGTATGGGCTTCAGTCCATGGGCTTGGATTTTTCTTAAGGCGAGAGTATAAGGGCTTAATCAAAACTCTAAGGCCTTGGTAAAAATCTGCAACATAATTTAAAGATCCAAGAAATCTTTGCAATTGGGTTTTATCCCGGATTTCATCTGAAAATTTATCAGCAAATTCAATTGTTCTTGAAATTGGGGTAATCATCCCATTGAAAATCTTGTGACCTAAAAATCTAACATTTGTTTGAAACAAATTGATTTTGGTTGGAGATAAAACCAATCCATTCTTTTTAATGCATTGTTCAAATTGATAAAGGTGTTTCCAGTGGGCTGGAACAGAATCAGAGAACACCAGTATAACATCGATATACACAATGGTGAACTGCGAGAATTGGGAGAGAATATCATTCATGATATTCTGAAACTCACTAGGAGCATTCTTGAGACCGAATGACATAACATTCCACTCGTAATGTCCAAAGGGAACATTAAAAGCGGTTTTATACCGATCTTTGGGATGGACCTGGATTTGCCAAAATCCAGATTTCAGATCAAACTTAGAGAAGACACAGGCATTGTGTAATCTCTTAAGAAGGTCTCTTTGAGAAGGAATTGGATAACGAATCCATTGAAGAACCTGATTTAAAGGTTTATAATTGATTACCAGACGAGGGCTTCCTCGTTCTAGTTCAGCTGCTTTGTTAACGTAAAAAGCGGCACAACTCCAAGGAGATTTAGAATCTCGAATGAGTCGTTTCTCTTTTAAAGATTGAATTTCTTGTTTGCAAAATTCCATAAGTTCGCTATTCATTTGAATAGGGCGAGCCTTAGTTGGAATTTTTCTTTCATTAAAATCTGGTTCATAGGGGAGACGAACCACATGTTGAGATCTGTACCAAAATGCATTTGGAAGGTTAGAACAGAGTTCATCTTGCAAATGTTTTTGATATTGAATGATTTGAGATTGAAGTTTAGGTTCACTGATCTGGTCAGCTACCCTTTTGTATTCAATTTCTTGTTTGAGAAAGTTTAACTGCTGTTGTTTGCAGATTAAACGATTCAAAAACATCTGTTTAGAAACTTGGTTAAGTTCATAAACTTCTGATTTAAACAAGAATGGAAATTCAACCTTCGTACCAAGAATGGTAGTTGAAATACCTTGTTTAGAAACAGAAAATGGAGAAATTGCATTGATAAAAGGCGTACCTAAAATCATCTTTTGTTCCATATTTTTAACAAGAAGAAAATGTTGCTTAATGCAAATTTTATCCTTGCATATATGGGCATTTGTTAATTTAAATGCTATTTGAAGCTTTGAGTTGTCTGTAGTGTACAGACTTTGAGTTGTTTGTTTGAAATATTGTACAGGTACAATACCTTCTTGGATACAATTCATATCAGCACCTGAATCGATCAAGGCGATCACTGATATGCTTGTTTTATTGTAAATATTTAAGGTTATAGCCACATACCATTTTTGAATGGTAACCTTATGTGGATGAACCATCTTTTTATTTAAATTGCAAAGGAAATCAGCTTGTTTCTGTTTTGAAGAAGAGAGTGGCTGAGAAGAAGGACCTTCTGCATCATCTTTATCTTCATGATCAGAAAAAGCGGGAAGGTGATTTTCTTGCAACATTTGAATTTGAAGGTCAGTTAAATTTTGATGTTGTTTTAACTGATTAACTTCTTTCTTAAGGTTATTAACCTCATGCTGTAAGTCTGACAGACTGACAGGAGAAGCACTTGATTTGGTTTGGTTAAACCTTCTGATGATATCTCTGTGATCATAAAAGGATGTGATCACGTCAGGAGGAGGTTTAGTTTGTGAAATTGATTGTTTTATGTGTTGAAGATATTCAGTCTTCATTTTAGGATCATCAATTTTATCAACAAAATCTAGCAGTAATTGTGACTGCTTATTTTGAGATAACATATTGATTTTGGGTTTCGCAGAAAGATGGCATAAACATGCACCAGGAGAACAATCACAAGATTGATCAGAGGAATCAGAAGAATCAGAAGAATAATTGAGGTTATTCATCTGGAGTTCTGGTTCAGAAGAGGAGGAGTCTGAATCTATCAGACAATTGAGAAAAACTTTTTTCATTGATTTAGGAACATCTAAGGCTTGGACCTTTTGGGCTGTTCTACATTGCTTTGCATAATGGCCGGGCTGACCACACTTAAAGCAAACAGGCCTAGAGGTGGAACCTTTCACAAAGGGCTTGGACTTATGTGTCCCATGATGTTTGGGCTTGCTATAGTACTGTTCAACAGGCTTAGCAGGCTTTGGCCCATAAGGCTGTTTTCTTTTGAACTGACGGGCCGGGTTGGACCGATACTTTTGTTTGGAGGTTAAATGGTGTTTTGAATTGAGATGGGCTGGATATCGAAAATCATCAAACCCATATTGTTGACAGAAGTCTCCTAATTCTTTAGGACCATGAAGACGTTGCTTCTTTAATTGTTTTCTGAATTTTAATTCATTACAGATTTGAAGGGCGCATTTATTGATAAATGCAATTAAATCACCAAATGTGAGTAATTCATATTGAATATCACCTCCATGTTGTTCTTGGAGTTTGGTGCGAATTGTTTCAGCAAATAATTCAGGAAGACCTGAAATAAACTTGCGTTTCCAGAATGGATTTGCTGCATCAGTCTGAAGCATAACCCTCTTCATAAAGATACCTTTATAATATCTAAAATGGCTGAGAGTTGGGCACTTATGTGACATGAGCAAGTCCTTAGCTTTACCTTGGTATTCATTTGGATTTCCTAAGAAATGTCTCAGAATACTTTGAATCAAGGTAGGCACACTGTCTGGAATAAATGTTTCTTGACCAAGATCATTTTCGATCTTGATTGGGTGGCCATCAGGACCAATCTTTTTAGCAAACAGAATTTCTGTTTTTTCATTAGTAGTGAGATAATTATCCCACCATCCTTTGATTAAACCGGAAAAGCCTTGAACAATGACAGTTGCAATGGTGTGATCATCTTTGCCTTCTGCTCGATGAGTAGAAGCCATCATCACCATTTCTTGAGTAAGCTCAAGAATTGCATCTTCAGTAATGCCATCAATATTCCAGATGTACAATTCTTTTGCAGAAAAAGAACCAAAGGTTTGAAGATTCCGTTCTTCAAACTGCATATCTGGGAATGAAGGTCTAGGATAGAAATTCCTAGATGTTGGCATTGGATTCTTCCATTTAGGAGTTTTGGATGCTGTTCTAGCATGCCTGATTGGATTAGCCTGGTACGGGATATAGTTTAATCTATCCATTTCAGACATTGGATCAAAATCAGCACTTATGTCTGAATCACAGTCAGTCATGGCTGGATTAGACAAGGTATTGATTTTTAATCTTGAATCCAAATTAAGGGCATCTAATTTGGCATCAATTGCTTTTAATAAATTTGATTTAGAAGAAAATGTGTTTGGCACCAAAGGGTCAGGGATTTGAAAGTAAACATTTTGTTTCTTCAATTCCTGTTCTTTGTTCACCTTTTCTTCTAATTGCTTCTTTTTCAGCTCGTTAGTTACAAGCTGGTCTTGAACCAGTTTATCACCAAGTTCAGATAATAAGAGGTTAGTATAATTATTCTGTTGAATAATAGTACTAGCATAATCATTTGTTTGATGAGAAAATGGAGAAGCAACATAATTTTGATTTGAAACTTTAAATTGAAGGTCTACTATGGGAGGTAGAACCGATCTTACAGTTTTCTTGTCTGTGGAAGTCCAGACTTTGGGTGTGACATTTAAAACATGAATTTGAGGGATATGAATATTGAAATACCAATCTAAGAAAGGTATATTCTCTTTCAATTCCTCACAACATTCATAGAAAGATTTGCTAAGTTCTTTGCGTTCTGACTCAGTTGTCTTAGCAATGAACTTTTCACGTCTTTCATCATTTTCAGAAGACAAGAAGTCTTGTTTGATTTTCTCTTTATCGAGTTTGAAGTTTGTTGTTAAACATTGAACCCTTGGAATCTGAAATTCCATTTCAGATTGTGTGGGTGATTGATTTGCTTCTGAAGTTTCAGGAACTTCATCTTGATTATAAATAGGTTGAGGAATCTGAGGATAATTAGGATTTGTCCTAATATTCCTTAATTGAAGATGAGGAAGAGTTTCTGGAGTAGGAACTCTTGATTGAAATTGAGTAGGAGCAGTTCTGAATGAAGGGGATTCAGAAGATCTGCGTCCTGATTGAAACTTAGATGGATCAAGATCAGTAATGCGAAGATCGCTAAACTGAAGCTTAACAGTCCCATCAGGGAGTGTATTGATCCTGTCTATCTGACTAGGAGGGAGACTTCTGGGAATAGAAGCTCCTTCAATAATCCAAGTGTCTGGAAGTGTGACCTGATCCCATTGTATCGTTCTGGGTACGATAACATTGGTGTTCTGGTCATTAACTTCAAAAAGGATTGTGTGTCCTTTTTCATCAGCCTGAAGAGCACGAGGGCTCAATTGAGTTTTCATTGCTCTATAGGTGACCTTATAGATCAGAGCAATCGGTTCAGAACCTTCAGCCATATCAAAGCCTGAGGTCTGGATATTCAGAGTGAGTGTTTCAAGGATATTTGGGTCCTTGAGTGACACAGAGAAGTTGGGGTAGCAGTTGAAATAAACTGGACCCATTGAGAGTGAAGACTCTGCAATTCCAAGCAGAGAATCACTGAACTTGTTGTGTCTACAGTCGCGAAGAGCAACTAAGGCACAAGTGTCGAGTCCTAACCTAGTTAAAGGTTTTAGGGCTACTTGGATCAAACCGAAGTGAAGGTATTTGAAGTTTTCTTTAATTAAAGAATTGATTGTTTTTGAAGATAAAAGCTGTTTTGAATCTAAAGACTTATTGATCGGTACTGTCTGTTCGACAATACTGATTAAATCTTCAGTTTTTGAAGAAAAGATTGAATGGGTGATTTTATAAATCTCTTTTTGGGGAATTACTGGTATAGACCAGTTTTGTAAATCATGTTCAACTTCAGGGATTCTACCCTCCATTTTGTTTGAAGAACTTGACCTAGAACTATTAGTTCTGGAAAGCCTTGAAAACATAGACATCTTAACAAATCTGCTTAGGGAAAAAGGGGAACACTGTACTCGGACCACCTACAGCTGGAACACCTAAGTGGGACCACCTACCCTGGATCTCTTATCAGCGCACACCATGGCGACTTACACTAGATCTGGGTCCTAACGGCTGACCAACACTCTATTCGGCTTACCAACGCTATCAACGGCTGACCAACAGTACCTTGGACTCACAATCCCTCCCGAGGCAAAATTGAAAAGGATGGCTCTGATACCAATGTGCTAAGCTGAATTTTGGTATGAAAAAATCTCATTTAAAAAAATAATAACAAAGGACCGAGACAAATTAGCTGGCTAGAGAGTCCTTTACTATTGCTGGCTAGATAGTCCTTTACTATAACTAAGTTTTGGCGAAAATAGACTAGATTCACTAAACCCACATTATCTCAAACATTTAGTATCCAGGTGCAGGAGGGTGTCAACACCAAGGAAAGAATTGCTCAACAAAGTGCCAAGAATAATATATAGGTGAGAGATGGTAGTGAAAATGGGCAATGAGGAAGAAGGTGTTCTAGCTGAAAAGCATGGAGGAAATAATACAAATGAAATTAGTGAGGAGGAAAGTGGTGGTGGTGATGAAGAAAACAATGAAAATGAAGATGATGAAGGAAGCGATGATAAAAAGTTATAAGAAATCAATGAAGATGATTTGAACGATGATCTATTTCGATAAGTGAATACTCATAGTTGTGCATATTTATTAAAAAATGATCCAGTCAACCCGTTGTGGATTAAACAGATGGAGGAAGCCAAATTTGAAGTTTAGATATTTTGGAGATTTACAGCTAAATAGGTGAAAAAAAAAGATAAATTCAGTGATTATAAGTTAAGAGTCATCCACTTACGCAAACATGTTAAGATATAACTTAGTTTGTTTGTTGAGGCTCCGACAAATCCTTTTGTCTATTTATGATGTTTCTAGTTAGATATTTGAATTTGGTTCTATTTAGTAATAAAGGTTGGGGGTCCTTAAAACCTTGCTCCCTTAAAAAAAAAAAAAAAAAATAGAGTTATATTGTTGGATCACACAACTTCAAAATTTATACAATGCGGAGGTGGTGCACTGATATAAGCCAAAGTACAATTTTTAGACCACCTACTTGTTTTATTTTCAAGATGGGGTTTAAGCGAGAAATGATGACCTCTCTTACTCCTTTAACTAAAAAACTAGGCGAGCGCTTGACGAACGTAAAGCGAACATAATAAAAACATAAAATTTCATTAGATGCATTTTACTTATAATTAGGCTTTTAAATGGAAAACTAATGTTAGAATGTTATGTTAATGATAACTAGTCATGTAATTCAAATTATATTTTGCTTTACGATAACAAAAATTCTAACTAGCGAGGAAACCAGCGAGGGAGGGTGGTGCAACCCTCCATCTCCATCGGGATGCGTGCCTTCCAATCTCCCTTCGTGCATCCTGAAGTTGCACCCCCTCCCTCGCTGGTTTCCTCGCCAGTTAGACGGGTTCTTACGATAATGATTAAAATTTCATCTATAATCCTCAATCAATTCAATCACCTAATTAAATTAAAAATAATAATAAGTAAACAATTTTAAATTTGTTTGATGATATCTAACAACTTAGTATACTTTGTAGCAAATTAGAAATATAGTTGTATGCGAATACTTTAAAAATAACTCTTAAAAAAATAATATTGACAATGGATATCTCTATGTGAACTTTAGAGTATTTGAAAATATTAATCCTAATAATATATCTCATTACCAAAATTTCTATTGTAAAAAAATAAAAAAATTGTTTTTTCTCTTTTTTTTACTTTAGTTAAGGCAAAGCTGTGTTGTCACCGCTTCTCGCTTTAAGCGATAGCTTTAACTAAACTGTAAAAATAATCCATTTTAAAATTTAGACATTACTATTGGAAATGACTAGAAAAATGGACATCATTAAGCCTGTCTCTTTCTTTACATGAGATACATATTTTGAGAAGTTCAAACTTAAAGAAATCTTTGATTTGATTTCCTTTAATTATTGGATCCACTAGTATAAATATGAGACTAGCGATAACCCCCCTATATGTCACAAATTAGCATTACTCTCCAGAACTCAGTTTACCATTTGAAACTTTTGAAGTGACAAATTGGCCCTAATGAAAACAAGGTGTGCAGATTTTACCCAAAAAAAAAAAACACAGCTCGATAAGATCATCAATGGCGAAAAAAAGTAAATCCATATGAAACTCAAGATATGTGATCGTGTGTCTCGTTTCGAGGTAAAACTAATGGTAAAAATCCATCTTCTTGTCTAACTTTCCCATCCTTCTTCTGAACCAACCACTACCACTCATGAAGATTAAAAGAACAATAAACAAAACAAAAAATCCCCATCTTGAAATCAAGTTGCCTTCTTTGGTGGGAAATCTGAAGCCGCAGTTACTGGTGCTACTGATTGGTCGTCGTCGTAATCAATGGGAGCTTATTAGGGAGAATTCTCGACCGTCACTTTACCCCAAATTCAAAACTGGTTTCATCTAAAAAGAAATCGTTGGCTTGTTGTCTAGCCTCAGAATCTTACATGTAGCACTGAAGTCCATTGTTTTTTGTAGACACTGCAGTGAAATTGTCTCAATTAATTAATAATCATATCTTAACATTCAACTCATAAACACAAGGATCAAACATGGTTTTGGGTTTTTACCTAAAGACAATTTTCTCTTGCTCCAAGTCATAGAGAACAATTTTGACTTCTCATAATCTCTCTGATCTTCTTCTGCTTCTTGCATTTGGGTGTCACTCCTAGACTGAACTGGATCGAGCGATTTGGGGAACAAATCATCAATTCTGGGTTGGATTGAAAAGTTGAGTGAGAAGTGAAGGTAGAGTTGTAAATAGTGAAGAGTAAGACAATGAACAAATCTCTTTTATTCTTAATTCTTCACTTATTTGGTTTTGTTGTGAAGAGAATACGAGAGACTGACGAGGTTTTGGGTAAGTGAGGTGTTGTAATGATTAGATCCACGCGGTACAATATTGTTCCCTTCGAGATTTACGGTTTATTGGACTCTGCATCTCTTGGGCCTTTTCCTTACGATTTTTTATACGCATTGTACCAAGGGAATTTAATCTTGGATATATATAACACATCTTCTTTCCTCATCCAGGTGATATGGGAGTATAACACCAAAGTAGCCTGACAACTTCTGAGCTCGCCCATTCAAGGGTGTTACAATCCACCCCTTAGGGCCTAATATCCTTTGTGGCACACTTATGATTAGGTTCGGCTCTGATACCATTTTGTAACTACATGGTACAATATTGTCCACTTTAAAATCCACGCCCTATTGGGCTTCGCCTTTCTTGGGCCTTCCCTCACCTTCCCCCTTACAGTTTTCATACGCGTTGTATGAGAGAGGGAAATCTATTGAAAAAAAAAGAACAAGGAATATATGAGGAGAGGACGTGTGCACGAACGGGTATGTGTTTGCAGGCTTGCATGGTGTGCATGCCAAATTTGTGAGTAATTCTCACTCTTTTTGTGAGTTCATACTTACTAAAATGCCTTAATTTCTTGATACTTTCTATTTACATAAATGATTGATTGTTGGCTGAAGAATATTTTATTTGATTGTTTTATGTGTGGAACATGTTGACATGGGGTACATTTTAGACCTGATTACTTCCATCTAATTAGGATTTCATTGATATGATTATATGGGTTGTTAGATCTTGTCGTGAGCTTTTCAAATGTATATAAAATATACAATTTCGATGAGAATGCAATAGTTATGACCAATCGAAGTTAGCCTAATTTCAACAAAAAGACCTGAACAAATATTTACATATAGCTCAGCAGAGGATACATTATTTTGCTTCTCAGCATAGAACACACCTTTCTCAGTTGAAATAGGGAAATACAAGAATTTGTTCTACATGTCCTTCAGCAGAAGACATTCAAAAATATAAATATTTATGTACACCTCAGTAGAGGATGACACTCTCCGTGAATGAGTAATTCAATGCGTAAAAACATCTTACTCAAGACTACTTAAATCCGTTTTAAATTTAGTCAATTGGTCAGCAGACCACACAAGCAAAATGCCTCAGTAGAGGATCACACCTTAGTTGAGGAAGACATTTTTCATAAGTGGGTAATTCAATGCATAGAAGCATCTTACTCAGGACTACTTAAATCCTTTTAAGTTTAGTCAAGTGGTCAGTAGACCACACAAGCAAAATGCCTCAGTAAAGGATCACACCTCAGTAGAGGATGACAATCTCAGTGAATGGGTAATTCAGTGCATAAAAGCATCTTACTCAAGACTACTTAAATCCATTTAAGTTTAGTCAAGTGATCAGCAGACCACACAAGCTAAATGCCTCAGTAGAGGATCACACCTCAGTAGAGGATGACACTCTTCGTGAGTGGGTAATTCAATTAATCAATCACTGAGCATAAAAGCATCTTATTCAGGACTACTTAAATTTCTTTAAGCTTTTTCAAGTGGTCAATTGATTACACAATATTTCCATGCAATTTTCAAGATAAATAGATTTGAATCCACGATTAATTTCCTCAAGTTATACTTAAATTTCGACTTAAGCATATTGGAAACTCATGAAAGAGGTCAATCAAGCTTTTGCTCCCTTAATAAAAATATTTCTAAGTCAGCATACCAACAAACATACACAAAGTTTGGGGATCATAAAAGCAAAGAAGATCACTACTTGAAATGAAGTCACCATCAACTCCAAGAGAAATTCAAAGTCTCACTAGTAGAACAATAGCTTTGGATTGAGTCTTGAGTATATCAGCAGACAAATCCAGGAGAGGACATGTACATCTACTTTGTAGTTTCAAATGTAGCAGTTAGCTCAGTTCTCATCAAGCGAAGAGTTGGGGGCACAACTTCCTCCCCGGATGCTTGTCAAAAACTCATGAAATGAGTGATAGAGTTGAGCCAATACGACTTGATCTACCGACCGAGGACAATTTAAAAGGCTCAAGCTTTAGCAAATTTCATAGCATAATTCATTGTCTCCTCAACCGGAACAAAGTCAGCCAACAGATCAATGTCGCGTCCTTCAACAAAATCTACCGGCCGAAGACAACTATAAATGATCAAGCCTTAGCAAATGATTTGGGTTGTTCACGAGAAGCCCGAATATTACCTACGAAAGTTACAAGTAGAGAAAGCCCAAGTTCAGACCCAATGCAGCACAAGTCTGGGCCCAATACAACTCAACATAATACTCTTTTCTCAGCAAATGAGTAATGTTTGGCGCTGACCACCATGCTCAGCTGAGCACCCAAGGTTGCAGGAGAGTTGACTCCAAACATGAAGTTTCAACCGCCAACAGGAGGTTACAACTATCTACGAAAATTACAACTACCTAAGAGAAGTTACAACTGCCTCCAAGCAGATGACTCACTAATCTACCATGTGTCTCACTCATCTGCTTGCAGTTTATTCGTTCTGTCTCTATAAATAGCCAAACACAAAGCCATATGGATGTAACTCTTTATTGATTCACAATTTGCTCTTCAAATACAGAAATAAATATTTTCATAAAGACATTGCTCTAACTTTGGCATCAGAGTCCCCGTGGCAGGCCCCACACCGGTGTTAAGAATTAATATTTATCTTATGCAGATTGCTCCGCGTGACCAACATGTGATCCGGTGAAAATTTGCATCCATACCGCCCACACAATGCAGCTTGACAACCTCTGAGCCCACCCATATTAGGGTGTTATAAGTGCTAATTGAAACAAACTCGTTTCATCAAGTGATGGTGTTTGGTTCAGAAAGAGATTTCGATGAGGGTGTGGGATGGAGAAGTTGGACAAGAAATGGGTTTCACCATTAGTTTACCTCGAGACACACGATTACATATCTCAAGGTTGATATGGGGTTTACTTTTTTTTTTTTTTCCGATATTGATGGTTGAAAGAAATGCAATCCTGTTATTTTTATCCATTTTAAACTCAAATTATGAGTATCAAAATCAAATTTATTTGAATAGTGAAACCTGACTGACTAGGTAATCTTTATTGATTTGTATTTTTTAAAGTATTAATTCCGCCCACAAAAGCATAATTGAGAAGTTGTATAAAATGTCAAAGAATAAACTATTTTATTAGGATTAGTTGGTGACCCTCCCGTTGTACTAGGGAATCATCCCATCTCATTACATAACTTCACAAAAGAAACTAATATCTGTAGAGGCTATAATAATAATTTAGTATTTCATTAACAAACTTACACTCAAATTTTAATGAATAGTACCTCATATAATAAGCACATAAACTAAATTCTGTTAATTGTTGTTGAATATCATCTAAACACGATAAAAATTGTTCCGTGCTAACCATTGTAAATCAAACAAGGAACACCACTTGAGACATTTTTCTTCTTCTTCTTCTTCTAATCATCTGTTAGGCTAATAGACATTTTTTCTAAAGACATGAATGTCTATGTCATATAATAAAGACTATTATAAATGTTTATTTATGGATATTATTTTGCATTTCAATCATGCAAGGGAATCAAGAAACCTACCCAATAATAATTATGAAAGAGAAATGCTAATTAACAGACATAATTAACTTTGAATTTCTATTTAATCAAATCTTTTCAATATTAAATAAATGGATGAGGCTGTTGAAGCATGAAATTGACTTGTTGATCCTTTGAAGATAATGGAGTACTGGTGTGGTTGAACAACCTTGTTCAAACTATAGATGGTGATCACTAGAGGGACTAATTAGATTCTGTCATGAATGATAAAAAAAATTGAATGGACTTGGTTTTAGATGAAAATAGAAAAGCTAACATAACTCGTCATCATAATGATACATATATATAGAGTGGGTAAGGGTTGATGATCAAAACTGGTTGGTGTCTTAGTGCTTTATTTGGTTTTGCAAGCCTAAACTAACATCACTTGTTTGACTAAATTCTATAATTTAATGTAAGAAGCTCACTCACTATTGATCTATTTATATATTCATTTCACTCCTTTTAAATTAATAATGCAATCAACCTTACTATACATAATATATTTTCAAGATCTCTTGGTATCCATATTGTAGTTGGATTTGTCATTCGTGTAACACGTTTCATATTTAGATCTTGTTAAAAACTCTCCGGGTATATAAAGTTTTAGGGATTTCTATAGTTTAGAACTACATTAATTGTTTGACTTAATTAGACTTTAGGCATTGGATATATATGAATTAAAATTAAATCGATGAATTCTTTTCTAATCCCATTTAGGCTTCGCTCGGTATACGGTAAAAGAATGTATATGCAAAAGTTTATGGTGGTTATATAAACTTTGGTGCTTGGTTGACTTTATGGAAAACAATTATTGCAATTTCAATTCAGGACCTCCGCATCTCCTAGTTATAAAATTCTGCAAATCTTTGCGGAACAAAATCTTCCACATTGCTTTGCACAACTTTCATCATCTCCTCTTGAATTCTACTCTCAACTCCTTCATAAACACCCCAACCAACATAGGCACCGCTACTACTACCACCGCTAACACCACCTCAACCACCAAAACATAACCACCATCACCACCACTGCCACCTTCACGATCACCATTACCATACCATACTCACCACAACCAACATAGGCACCGCTACTACTACTACCGCCAACATAACCACCATCACCGCCACCGCCATCTCCACGATCACCATCACCATACCATACTCACTACAACCACTACCAACTTTACAAGTACCACCATAATCATCATCACCACCATCACAACTACCATAGCGTAACCAACATCACTACTATCACCGTTGCGACCACCATAGTCACCACAACTACCACCATGACTGCCGCCATTACCACCCCAACCATTATATCCACTAAACCACCATAGATCAATCACCACGATTTCAACAACCACCGTCATTGCTAACACCATCACCACAATCATTTTTTTGAATTGCTTTAATTTTTTTTATTATTACCAAGCACATGTAAAGTAATGCATTGCAAGCCAATGTAATGCAAATTAATGCATTTGCATCAATTTGCAAAATGCATTATTTTACAATGTATCAAACGTAGCTTTAGTCTCAAGTGAAAGAACAATTTGCGGTCATGTGCAATACATGTGATGCGCTTTTTGAACTAATGATTTAATTGAAACAAAATACTACAAACTAAAACAGAAAGATTTTTATTAGAACTCTGAAACTTGATGCACAATACACTGCATGTTTAGCCTATTTATAGGCACAAAACCACTACTAGGAATAACAAACTCAGTACGATTATGGCATGACTAGCGGACTTATTCAAAACAAACTACACTTACAAATTTGCAAACTAACACCACTTCTAGGACTTGCTCAGCTAAGACCGACTCAATAACTAACAAAAGACCTGCTCAACATTCACCTGACACCTAATACCCTACCTTAAGCTAGTTGATGCTAACTGTTGGAAATTTATGTATTTCCATAAGGTTGAATGGGGTAAATCGTTATTTATGTAATCTCTACCAGCCAATAGATGTGTCTTTTGGCAGGTTTTGGTATCTTTTGGAAGCACGTACGTAGTGTTTCATTTGCTATAAGTAGGATCTCAAATTGGCCATTCGAGATATCCAAAATATTAGCAATTCATAATTACAACAACAATCTAGCACACAGAATAAGAGTTTACATTCAAATCAAACATGTTCTTTTCTGGTCTTCTCAAAGTCAATTCATATTTGTATTCGCCTTAGTTTCTGACCTAAAGTGCATTAGGAAGAGAGACGAATCTGTAGTGTATCTTGGGAGACCAACGACCATCAACATTGCACCGAGACGGGTTGAATATTGTCTTAAGGACATTGCATTAAGCAAGTCTCAGATTATCCCATCCCCTCACTGTTACAGATTGTATTCAACAATCTTAAGACTATATTATACAATTTGTATCATTGTCAGACTTTTATACAACTCTAGCCAAACATATCCAGAGTACTAAAAACTTTAATCAAATCCGAAGTCCAAAACTTTGGACAATACGTGTTTGGTTTTTAGACTTTGAATATGTTTTGTACACTGTACGTAGCTATACATATCTAAAGGACTAAAACTTTGGTCAAATCCAAAGTACACACTTTGGTAAAAATACGTGTTGGCTTATAGACTTCGAGTATGTATTATCTATTGTTTGGTATAGTAAACTTTTATTTGTGAAAATTTGTTTAACACATTGTTTTGTACAATACGTGTTTTGTACAGTAAGTTTTAGAGTTTATATTAATTAGAACTCTGTCAATATTATTGTTTTTTATTAAAGTAATTTGTACAAATTAGATATTGAGTTCATAAATTTATGAACTCAAATTAAGATATTGTTTTATAGTACTTAATCTAATTAAATTTTCTGTGTCAAATTTGATTTATTTGTATTATTACTAATAACAAATAAATTATGTGTTTTCTATGTAATAAATAGAAATATGGGAGATAAAATGGAAACAATTTAATTGCTAATGATAGGCCAGACAAATTCAAAGGAGTTGATTTTAAAACATGGCAGAACAAGATGTTGTTTTATCTAACAACATTGGGTTTGACAAAGTTTCTTACCAAAAATGAACCAAATCCAAAAGATGGAGAAACCCAAGAGAGCTACAAGGAAGTGTTCTTCGCAATTGAAGTTTGGAGGCATTCTGACTTCCTGTGCCGAAACTACGTGTTGAATTCGTTGGATGAAGTTTTGTACAAAGTCTATAGTACTAAAAACAATGCTAATGACCTGTGGGGGGCAATGGAAAAGAAGTACAAAATGGAGGATGATGGACTAAAGAAATTTGTCATTGACAAGTTTATAGATTACAAGATGACTGATGCTAAAACTGTCATTCTCTAGATCCAAGAAATCCAAATTCTAATTCATGAAATGCAGGCTGAAGACCAACTCATTAGCCAATATTTTCAGGTTGTTGCTATGATGGGGAAGCTCCCTCCCAATTGGAAAGATTTCAAGCAATATCTGAAACACAAGTATAAGGAGAAGAGTTTCGAAGACTTAATCATTAGCCTAAAGATTGAGGAAGACAATCGAGGAACAAACAAGCACAGACTGATTGATTCAAAAGCACCTATCATCGAGAGTTCAAAGCAGCAGAAGAGCTCTCACAAAATGAAGCATTCCTTGAAGAACGGGGGAAGTGGCGTAAACCCCAAAAGTCATGCAAACTTTAAAAGGTTCAAAGGCTCTTGCTATATTTGTGGCAAGAAGGGGCATCTTGTGAATGATTTCCGAAACCGCAAGGATGAAGACAACAAAAGGCAGTCTTCTCGAGCAAACTTGTCAAAAGCTCTTGCTTGTCTTATGGAAAGGTTACACATTAGCACCAATGTATCTGAGGTTAACCTCGTTAATCATCTTCGCACATGGTCGCTTGTACCGATGCCACCGGTGAGTATGAATCTCCATTTGTAAAAATCCCCCCCCCCCCCCCCCCCCCCCCCAAAAAAAAAAAAAAGGCACTATGTGAAGGCTTTCCAACTTTAAGAAGTTGTCAATATGGCAATTCTAAATGTTTTTCAATTGCCTTTTCATTATTTTGTCTCTATGTAAAAATTGACTTGACACTAATTACAATTTTTCAATCAATTAGATTGGCCATCTAGTTTAATTACATATTTTCATTTCCTAAAAACACATTGTTTCCTTGAAGAAATTATCAACTTGATATTAATATTGATGTATCTAGAGCCTAAAGTCTAATTATGTTGATCGATATATGTAGGCCTTAACATTAAAAATCTCTAAAGTTTAATAGTGATAGTGCCATACTTAGACTGTGATAATAAATTTCTAAATTATATATAGTTTACTAAAAGTAGTGAAAGTTCTATATGTGATTTATAAAAAGTGCTAAGGACAAAATACACTTTTTTTTCATAAATTTAAATGATTTATGTAGTGCTTACAATTAAGCTACTTTACCAACTATGCAATCCCACAAAATCATTCACATAGTGCAAAAAAGTAAAGTAAAAGGTAAAAGAATGTACAAATATAACATGATCCACTTAGACGTTCACCGTCCTAAGCCTACATCCACGGAGATAATGAAAAGGTTCATTGTAAAAGATTTAACGATCAATAGCTTAAATTTTTTTTTTTGTTAAAAGCATATAACACAATCATATATGTTAATAATGTTGCATACAATATTGGCGGCCAGCGGTAATAGCTAGCTGGTGAGCCTCATAATTAAGTTCTCAATTAATAAAATTAAAAAACCATAGAGTAGTTAAAGCAAAAATTCTTCTAATTTTACTAATAAGAGGTTTCCATGCCTAGTGCATCCCTATTCTCGTGTCTTGGTGTGATTCTTGTTAGATTGAATGAAGAGTCCCCGAGCCTCCTAGACGAAGACATGTTCTCTACTGTCGAGCCTAAATCAAAATCAAAGCTACCTCTGCCGTATGGCATTCCGCCATTGTGCTTGATGATACATCGAAATGTCCTTTTATCTACACCGTACACGTGTCATGATTATCTCAAGAATAACAGACCCAAGCATCAGTCTAGCACTGATCCGGCCCAAGCGACATCATGCCCGTGAAGTTCGCCAGCCGAACCCGAACTACTATAGCCTGCTAAGCCCACACGTCTCACAGCCATCCTCAATACCCGCAATACCTATTGAGGCAAATATCTCGAGGATCAGTTTCGGACGGGCAAGGCAGCAATACTTTGTCTCCAATTAGGAATTAAATACCAGAGTATACGTTGTATATGGAAACTTTCGCGCATGGACAAAACTCCAATAGCGAACTATCTCTCGTGTATCTAAGAGCACAGGTCTAGCAGGGAAACTTCCCTCCACAAGACGACTCTTAATTAGAGAAGGATCTCCGAAAAAATCTCTTTCCCTAAACTACGCCACCGATGGCCTAGCCGAACCAGGACTCCATCACTATAAATAAAATAGGAGGTTGGTAAATAAAACTTTGTCTGACTTATAGGCTATAAACAAGGAAAAGAGAAGGACAGAGCTTTGAGGAAGCGCTGACCTGGTTCCATAGCCTCCCGCCAAATTCAATCGACTCATTCAAGACTCTCCCTGAGGCAGAAGCCAAATGAAACGCTAAGGGAATATGTCACGCGCTTCAATGACGAGCTGGCGCTCATTGACGGCTACAACGACGATACCTCTGTTACAGCTTTTACTGCGGGGCTAAGGAGGAGAAAGTTTTACGACTTTCTCAACCTGGAACCCCCCATTGATATGGCATACCACTTTGAATGAAATGATAGCGAGCAAGAAGGAAACTGAAACAGAAAAGAAACCCTCCAGTTCTAGAGACGGAAGGGAGGGAAATAAATAAAATGACGACGATAGGAACAAACGGAAGCTCAACGACAGCAGGTCAGACTCTGACCGTGCCAGGCTAGAAAAACTTCCAACTATATCGAGTCCAAGAACATAACCCCCCTCAACTCTAGCTTGACCGACGACCTCAATTCCATGAAGAATTGGGAGGATCTAAAATGGCCCCCAAAGCAGCGCGGAGACCCTCCAATTGCGACATGTATTGTTCGTTCCACAAGGAAGATGGCCACGACACCAACGACTGTAAGAGTCTCAGGAATGAGATCGAGTATAGGATTTGAAAAGGCAAGATGAAGGAGTTCCTAGGCTCAGAAAAAAAGGCAGGACCGGACCAGGGAAAGAGGAGTGGCGATCAAAGGAATCGAAATAGAGGCTCTAGGCAATATATATGTCCTTCACGGAGTCGAATCAGAAGGGGAACAGTCAAACAAGTCTCGAAAACGGACACTCCTTGAGATAATGACACAGCTCACCAGTGAGGACCAACACGTGTATTACTCGTGAGTACAAAGCCCAATTCTGGCTTTGACTTTCACAGATAAGGACCTCGAATGCGTCTGCGCACCGCACAATGACGCTCTTGTCATTTTGGTCTCTATTGCGAGATGGGAAGTAAAAAGGCCCTGGTAGACATGGGAAGCTCCCTCAATGTCCTATTCTACAACACATTCTACAGCATGGACCTCGAAAAAGATAACTTAACACCTTCTGGCTACCCACTGATTGGGTTTAGCAGAGAAAAATGCTTCCCCATCGTGAAGATAAAGCTATCAGTGGTGGCAGGAGAGCCACAACTGAGGAAGGTCATGTTCAAGGACTTCATGGTGGTAGACGCACCATCTACCTATAACCTCATCTTGGGAAGGCCCTGGCTTTACCAAACGGAAGCAGTGGTCTCCACACTTCATCAGTGCGTCAAGTATACTGCCAACCACTTAAGGGGAACTATTTGTGGAGACCAACCATCGGCACGGGGGTGCCACTATGCCGCTCTAAAGCAGATAGATTGTTCTCAGATACAGCTCGAGCCCGCCAAGCAAGTTGATCAGAAGCCAGATGTAGAAATTGGGGAGAAGTCGCTCCTCCCAGATGGGGACAAAGACCCAGCAACAGTGGCTCAACTTAGCGACAAAGGACAATCCAACATTATAGGTGCGGTCCGCCCTCTAGTCCGACGGAACGTCTAGCCGAGCGGGGAAATCATCGAAAATGGGAACACAATCCCACAACTATCAGCCGGTGCGGGAGGACCCTCTCACGCAAGGTTTACTCTTCGATAACCTTAATGGCATCGATGGAACTTGACAATCCGCCGAAGGTACTTACGATCCAAGCAAGGGCCATGTGAATTTACTTCAAGGCCGAATCAATCTCTCTCCGCCAACAGTCAATCTATCCAATTGTTTAGCTTTATTTCAGTAGTCAGTTTAGAGGTTTCATTATTAAAAACTTATGTGATTTGGACTCATTTGAGAAATACAAGAGAATTACGCAAACACACTCTATTGATTATTGAAAAGATGTTACAACGTTTGTCCAAATGGCGGGTACAAAAGATTACAAACTACAAGCATCCAAATTCGATGCGATGTACAGTAAAGATTCGCTTAAACAATCTAACTTTAGAAGAAGACTCAGAAGTGGCAGTAAAGATTCCGCTCAGCGATTTCTCTGAAGATGATGATTTACGAACACGAGAAAATGTACAAAAAAACGCTCTCAATTCAATACATTGTCAGACCATCTCGCAAGAGGACCCGAGGTGGTACAAAATCAACAACCCAAGGCCTTGCAACATGCTGGCCGAAGCTACAACCAACTCACACGCTCGATCCGCCCAATCAGCCGAGCTTGGGACAAAAATCACGTTGAAAGGGATTGAGTGCATCCACCCGTTGAGGGATGAGAGGGGCGTTTAGGAGTCAATGGCCCACCCCAAGAGGCCATGTCCAGTTGCACTCCACCCCGCAACTCCAAATTCCTGTGCAGTGCAATGTGTCAAGGCTAGCTGAGGAGGGAGGACAGCAATCGCTCCAAAATTGGTTGCTGGTGTTATCTTAGAAATAATGCGGTTCGAACGCTGACAGAGCACCAACACATAAAAGACAAACTCATCCCTTGAGAGGAAGTCTGTACTTCTTCTTCGCAACACAAGAAGAAATTACAAGGTTTCAATGAGCCAACTAGGTGCTCACCCAGAGCTGGTGACCACTCATAATAGCAAGTCTTCTCAAGACACATCGCTGAAAATGTCAAAACATTCAGAGACTCAAAGAACAAAAACGCTCTATTAGCCTTCGGAAAACCCAAAGCATGTTCTTTGAGTAAAAGCATCTGAAAAGTGCACTCTGCAGAAGATAATACTTACAACGGTAAAGACACACCATTATATAGACATAATGGCTCACATAACGGGCGCGTCAACATTGAATACTAGCATTGAATATCATATGGGAAACGAAAAGACGATGGTACCCATGACAACCGCACAGGTCCACATTCAATCAATTAATGACGTTGCACGCAACTCCGTTAATAGGGGAGTAACCGATACTCTACCATCTCGCAATCTATGTTGTTCACATGGCACCAAGATCATTCGACATGACCTAGTTTTTTCTTATATGGGCCTAGGGATGCAACTACCCACTCGACCCACTATCCAGGCATCACTCTACCACATGCTCTGACGCAAGCAGTAAGGCCCTAGTCATTCTTGACATACGAAGCACACCTACATATCACCAGCTGATTTAAGGTACCTGCTCTTTTTAAATAAATTTCATTGAAATTAGTGGAAACTAGTTTGCACAATGCAATCTAATTTCGAAAGTAGGCTCACATGCCTATAATAGGCGGAGCCCGAACCTAGCCAGGTAAGCTTAGTCAATTTCAATTAATGACGACGGCTTCTGGTTCACCTCGACGCCTAGTTCGCTGCGCGAATGTCGATGGCTTAGAAAGTGGGAGTATAGTCAGCGCTCTCACGCTTGATGATGATGACTCGCCAAGGATCATCTCGCCCGGAGACGATGATCACTTAACCAAATCAGGTAAGCTTAGTCAGTGACGACTGATGACGATAGCTTCTGGTCATCTCCCAAGTCTGTAGCTCGCTACGTGCGGGTGTAGATGGTTTGGAATGTGAGAGCCTTGTCAGTTTCGACTAATGTCGATGGCTTGCCACATGACCACTGCTTTTTTACAGACCATGGTCGCGGAATTTGCTCATCCCAAGTCCGTAGTTCGCTCCCGCGTGGGTGTAGTGCTTTGAAAGGTAGGAAGCTAGTCAGTTTTGACTGATGTCGACGGCTTGCCACGGGACCACTACTATTTTACAGACCACCATCGCTAAATTTGTTCATCCCAAGTCCGTAGCTCGCTCCGCGCGAGTGTAGATGATTTGGAAGGTGGGAGCCTAGTCAGTTCCGACTGATGTCGACGGCTTGCCACGTGACCACTGCTCTTCTACAGAACATGGTCGCTGAATTTGCTCATCCCAAGTTCGTAGCTCGCTCCGTGCGGTTGTAGACGGTTTGGAAGACGGGAGCCTAGTCAATTCTGACTGATGTTGATGGCCTGCCATGACCACTGCTCTTCTACAGACCATGGTCGCCGAATTTGATCATCCCAAGTTCTTAGCTCGTTCCTCGTGGGTTTAGATGGTTTTGAAGGTAGGAGCCTAGTTAGCTCCGATTGATGTCGATGGCTTGCCACAGGACCATTGCTCTTTTACAGACCATGGTCGCCGAATATGATTACAGCTCAGTCAGTGTCTTCACGTTTGCATGGGCTGACATCCCATTATCGGCACTGGTCGTTTGAGCCCACCCAAAAACTAACCCGCTAAGCGTGGACGAATATTACAGGTCGAACTTACGAAGCCTAACTCAGGCTAGCACTCTTGCTTAAATACAGATGACAACGCATGTGCTTGACTATAACAGTTCACTCATGCCAACGACCGCAACCGACGGTCCAATATATAACTTGAGTCTCTAAGGGCCTACCTCGAGGATGAGTTGCAGTCTGAGTAAAGTAACCCACTGCCAAACCATCCACATCATACAAAATGCTCAATATTGTGCATAACTACGCAGTGGCGACTCTAAGACCTCATGAAAGAACAGGTCAAAATTATTCAAAATTACTTATGGCGTAAACGGTTGAGCTCTTGACAATGGATAGACCACGCGACTCCCCGCTAACCCTACAAAATCTACGTCAAAATAAAACGACAAGGCGAAATGGAAAACATGCAACATGTAGAATGGGTACGAAGTTTACTCGAAAGAAATTTGTTTTCATTAACAATCTAAACAGAAAGTACAAAATTTACTCCTCATTAGGAGAAGGTACAAATACAAGGGAACTGAGCTTAACAAGAGAAGAAGCAGGAGTTGCGTTTGTGCGCGCCTCAGCTTGAGCGCCATGATCCGGATCGCCCTCTCCCTCTAACAGCTCAGAGATCTCTCAGAAATCCTCGAAGGACACCTTCATGTAGTAAATAAGGTCTCAGTTCGGACGCTCTTCTTTCATCATCACCAGCAGTTCCAACCTCCCATGCACAATCCTGCGGAATTCAAACGTGATCTAGAGCTTGAGAAGCTCTTCCTCACGCGCCTTTGCTTCAGCAAACTCACACTCCAACAACTCTAGTTTACCTGTCAGTGCGTCAGTGTGGGACTACTCATTATTCAAGTTGTCTTTAACTATGCTAAGTTCATTATGCACCAAAAGGAGCTACTCCCCAGCTTTTCTCGCTTCTTAAACGTTGAATTCAATCTCGGCTTCAAACTGTTGTCTCTTAATAGACCGCTAGATTCCTTCCTGTTATTTTCTTCCGTAAGAGACTGCAACTAAGAGCGCATTTTAGTCGCAATTTCCTGCGCAACTTCTAAGCCATGGCCGACCAAGTTCAACTTTTTTTTTCTGAATCAGTCCCTTGCAAACATCGTCTCTTCTAAATCGAACTCAAAGGCTTCCAACCAAACCCTCTAGGCATCAGCATCAGTGGCTGATTGTTCCAGCCTCCTTTCTTCAAGTTGTTTTCTCAACAATTCGATCTCAAAGAGTGCATCAGAATACAATTTCTTCATATTGGAGAAGACGCGTTCCATGGTGTAAACCCTCTCACGGCCGCCTCAACTTTCATGACAGTGATGGCCACTTGGCTCAGATGCGACATCCTCAGCATAAGATGTTTTGGCCCTTTATCCATACACTCTCCTAGTATATCCTTATCTGGCTTTAAAGTGTGGTTCATCATAATCAATGTCAACCTCCTGGTGCCAGGCCTAGTTGTTCATTTACTACGTCCGAAACAAAAAGACTCATCTGGGCGTCTGGATGAAGTTCCCCTAGTTGAGGAATTACACCGGCACCGCCCTTTGCAGTCTTCACCACACCCTGGCCCTCATCCATTGCCTTCCCCTTATCACCAGCAGCGACCCTTTGTTGTGAACCGAATCGGTAAAATCTGAATGGAAAAAGAAAGCGAATTGTCTATCGAACCCTCCGTTATCTCGATATACGGCTCAGAGTGGGATGGAGGGCAATGCAGACTACAAGAAGGAGAGTCCACACTGCAATGACCACTGTCAGACAATCCACTAGTAGGACGAGAAAACTCGGGGGCCACATGAAATCTTTATCCAGACCTTCCAGTAAAACAGGCCTGGATTGGTCAGTATCAGTAAAAACCGCCACAACAGCCAGCATCAGCTTCTTATTCAAAGCTTCTGCCTGCTCGGTGCTCAGCTTTGATGCGTCATCAATCCTTGCTAGCCATAGGTGGTCCTTCTCCAAATCAGAAATAGAAACAAGGGCTTTAACCCGAGGGCTGCACCCCTCAGATGTTACAACTTTCTCCTCGACAGACATGTCAAAATCACGCTCCGTTACTGTTTGGAAGCTGGCTCAGCCCCAGTGCAAGACCTCTTCGAGCCTATGAAGGAAGCAAGCATTTCAGAAAGCTCATCTGTGTTTAACGGACTAGAAACCTTAACTTTCGAGGCTTTCCTCCTCAAAGGAAAAAGGAGTGGCGGGAAACCTCCCTACAAAGAACACATGCAACAATCAAGATACAAACAGCACAACGGAAGCAAAAAACAAAATTATACTTACGAAGTTGTTTGAACTCCCGCTCAAGTAGGCGACCATTGAGCTCGAAATACTTCGGGTCCGAAAGGGCTAGGAAGTAGTGTTTCTGCCAGAACTTGAAGTCATCCGACAGTTTTTCGAAGCAAGCCGGCGACTTCATCTCATACACAATGTGCTTGTTTAGTCGAGGAGAAGTTAATAGCCGGATCACCCTCGGAGTCATTCGGATACCAGCATCCTTTGCTCTGATCAATATGGCGTGGACAGTCATGTACCCATTCGGTACCAACTGGGCAGGCGGGATACCAAACAATTGCAGAAAGCTCCAGATCTCATCAATCATAGGAAAACAGACTCCCATCTAAAGCATGCCACCGTGCAAACAGACAAATCCTTCCGGAGGAAACATTGGTGTCTAATCAGCACCCAATGTGAAGAATTTATGATCTTCAGGGACCCTATATGTTTTCCGAATCTCAGCAAGGCTCGACTCGAAGGTTGACCTATCTTTAAAAAACTTGAGGCCCTTAGCAAAAAGCTCATCGTCTAGTTGATCCTGGCGAGCCATGGAAAAAGTGAACAAGTTTTCAATTAAAAGCTAAACAGAGCGGAGTCTCTAAAAATGAAGAAATAAAAGAGTCAATTTCTGCAGAAAGGGAGATCTAAATAGATATCAATTTTAGGATGTTTTGAATATCTAAGGCCACTGGCTCTGGGAAAAGAGCATATATGATTTAGAATATATGATTTAAAGCTTAGAATATATGCACCCACAACCTTTTTTTACAATGTGATTTAAAACCTTAACCAATCTATTTATCAAAACTTTCTACTACGTCTCATTTCCTACCAAAAGGCCACGAATAACTTTCACAACCACCATTTCAAGCCACAGCTAACACCCGCATACAACCCTTTACAAGGCTACAAATAATTTTCACAGAAACACTAGAGCTTACCTACACTAAGGCACTCCAAAGAATGGGCAACTATGTCTTTCTGTTTGAGACAAATTGGGTGAAGGTTACCAAAGCATCAGTAGTTGGGAGGATTTTTTTAATGTTACTACACTATGAGGTCTAACAATTTCTGGACTTGCCTAATCATGTTTAGGGGGGGGGGGGGGGGGGGGGAGTATTTATGATAAAAAAAAATCTTGAGAGGAGGATGTGCCTTTGAGTCAAACTCATTTGAAAAGAGATGCACCGAAAATGTGGCGAGATTGTTTGACAACATCCCTTTCCTCACAAATAATTCAGTTTGGACCATTGGTGTCGGCTCGGTAAGTTTCTGGTTTTAGAATTGGAGTGGTGTGGGTATCTTGGGCTCGATGTTCATGGTGCCAGATGAAAATAGTTTCATTTCAGTTAAGGAGCCAGTGGAGATAGCTCATTTTTTACTCAATTTCTCAGGATTTCAAGCAGCCCATCAAAGGACCTCGAGATGCTAATCCACAAAAACGATACGAGAAATTTGAAAGAACTCATATACGGAACGAGGACGGCCAGTGGAAATGCATCGGTTTCTTACTCGTGCAAAGGAATTATTTCTTGACAACTTGGACAACTTATAACGATGTTTGTCTCGTTCGACGTGGCTCAACCGTAAGGATGGGAACCCTTTACTAAATGTTTTTGGCTTTTCTTTTTGTTGCGTTGACGCTTCCAAACCGGCCCCGTCTCCGCTCGTCAAGGGCCTTTAGTCTTTTGATTAGAGTATGGGTCGCGAGAGAGTAGAGTGTACCGCCCTGCCATAGTCGCGAGTCTATTTGTAATCGCGACTGTTGTGCTTTTCTTTTCCAATTTCTTTCTTGGTTGGTAACCCAACCAGCGATTTTTGACAAGTTTTTCTTCACTCCCGATAGTATAGACTATTGATGCCCTACCCGAACCCAGAATGGTATAGTGGCCTGAACCCTCTGCTCGCTAGATTGAGAGGATAGAAAGTTTTTTAGGAGTTGACCAGTCTTATCTAACTGAATAGACTATTATATATATTGATTTCTTCCACGTCGGACTGTAATTCATGAACCCATTTACCATAGGGAACATATCGTGAATATCTACGAATAATTTAATGTTTCTTTATCTTGGTTGAGAAAAGTTTGAATCTATAATAACCTATGCTTTCACAGTGAAAGGAGTTGAAAATAAGTTGTCAATAATAGATTACCTAAATAAATAGGTAAAAAATGAGCGAATGTTCTAACGAATCGTACGTAGAGAAATTGATAACACACATGGAGTTAATGGTATTTCCTAACTAATCGATTGAGCAACAACTCGTAGACCTCCAAAAAAGGAATATTTATTATTGATCCATATCCTGACATAAGAAGACAAATAGGGGGAATACTTATGAATTCGATTCCTAGATGATAGATAGGTTGGCTTGGAAGGCCATTTTTCCTAATCTAGGATTGGCAGATTTTTAGCTCTAAGTCTGGGCATAACCATGTCGAGCAAGAGGGGGCGGATAAGGAGTCTGTTGCTGCCCAGCGAAGCGGTATTCTCATCGAGGGGTAGGGTTCATTCTAAGGTTCCTTATTCTAGTTGTAAAGCGAAATAAGAGGGAATGGGCATAGCTTTACCAGCAGCCCACGTTTCTGACCTGAAAGGGATTGAAATTGAAACAATAATCTTTGTTCACTATCTATGGCACATGGCCAACTTTCCTTTGGTCCTCAAAAGATGGCATTAGGATATGCAATGCTGAAAGAGGAACAACATAAAATCTCTCTTTTGGTTAGGCTGCTAAGGAAGAGCACTTGAGGCACCTACGCCAAGTTCTTGAACTTCTTCAAACAAAAAAATCTTTACTTTATGTAAATCTAAAAAAGTGATATTTCATGCAAGACAAAGTTCTAGGGTCCTCATTGGAACCTCGCTAGCCGGCTGGGGCTAGAAAGAGGGATTGAGAGTTGGACAGGGGAGTTTGGGATCCATTACTCGGGTCAGGTCTGGGATAGGAAGAAGCCTTAGAAGAAAGCAAACGAAGGGATAGGAAAGCAGCTAGAAAGGCTCAGAAGGTTGGTCACTAGAGGAAGTTTTGTCGGAGTCTTAATCAGGTCTTCAAGCGTGGAGGATCCTATTCAACAAGGCTATTAGAGAAGCAACTTCGTTCCTTGCTCATTAGTTTCCGCTTCCTTGTTCCTTAGTGTAGTCTCGGTCCATAGTCTTAGACTTTGTTCCTTAGCCTAGTCTATATCCACAGCTGACTGCCCCATCGTATTAGCCTATGTAGCGATACACGGGCCTCTCTTCCTGCATAAAGTCCGGAATAAAGTCAGGCTTTTCCATGAAGGTATCTTCTTTGTTGCAGACAACAAACATGGGATTGCCCGCGCTTCCCGCTCAATAAGGTTTATTTTGATTTCCTGTTTTGAGTGCAAGATTTCTTATCTCATATATAGTGATCTGCCTTTGTTATTCTTTATCGTGGATCCAGTTTTAAGTCGGACTTTTGGTTTTGTTAGGATTGATTACCCCATAGATGGACACCTTCGTTGTACTGAAAGATGAGAGAAAGGGTTCACAAAGACAAGGCTTCGATTTTTTCTATTGGGTATGATATTGAAATAGATTTTCCAAAGGAGGAAGTGGATTCTATGGGGGAGTGAAGGTTGTCCATATATCATGGATGAGGGTTTTGTTAGGAATAAAGGAAGAGGAAGGTTTTGAACCCTGGTATGCTAAAAGAAGAACTTATAGGCAGACTTTACAGTAAAGAGGCATATCTTATGAGATAGAAATCACTCAGGAGAACCTATCGATATCAAGCACCAACCAATCTAGAATAGTGACCCTCCCGCCAGGTGGCTTGCGAGGTCGCTTGTAATAATGTCTCGTCTTTCAAAAAGCTAGGATCAAGTCTCACGAGAGGGAAATTCAAATGAGTCTTTGAATGCGAGTGTTGCCTTCTATCTCCTTTATGGACTTTACTGGCTTTAGCTTGAGCCAAATAAGACTGAACTGCGCCCTTCCCCTAACATAGTAAGGCAATGAGAACTTACTTTTCTCCCCGAGCAGGAGCAGGAAAACCAAAAGTCGACCCTTATTAAATAAGACCGGACATTGACGCACGTATGTCGCCTAGGGCATAATCAAATGTAGGATCGAACGAAGGAAAACAACAATAAAAAGATGGCTCATCCACCATTTCCATCTAATTGATTATAGAGAAGAATGGAAATCCAAGTTCTTAGAGATGCAACAACTCTCGCACAAAGCGAAAAAACATAAGTTTTTTTTTTCGATCCAACCTTTAAAATTTTCCACAATAGAAGAATACAGACAATAAATTTACCTTGATTGGTGTGGTGTTCAGTTTATTGAGAATCGAGGATTGCTTCTCTTTTTACTAGGGCGGGAACAAAATAGAAATAAAGAAGAGAAGTGGCACTACTAGCTGCACTATAAAAAGACGGAGGATTAATCGATTACCTAAAGGACCTCTCTTGTAAGTCACGAGGTCTTTATTCACTCGGTTAAGATAAGCTCTTTCCTACATGAATATGATTAGTTCCACAAATCTCACTGTGCACTGACCATAGTAAACTTCTCCGCGCATTGGCCTTAGTAAGTGCCCCCAGCTTCATTTGGACGATGATGTCTTTGGGTCAAAGGGGTTTTTGTTCTTCCCCTTTGCTCTGTCCGGAAGCTCATTAGCTAGCCTTTGTTCGAAAAAAGGGCACAGCCCTTCTCTACCACATTTATGTCTCAAAGCCAATATAAAGGATTTCGGTTCCATTTTGCTTGAATCTTACTGTACCCTAAAGGAATAGGGAATTTTGTGTTGTGAAGGTGGGATCGGTACACACGGATAAGGACTATCATGAGGCTCTATGTACTTCATTCCGTTTACCTCGCCTTCCGAATTCTACATTTCCCATTTTCCACGGAAGAAATAGGATTCAGGTGATAACCATTGCTGTGGATGAGGGTGATATCAAAATTATGCTACTCTAAGTTTAGGTGATCCTTCCAAATCATAAGCCTTCTCCAGTGCCTGGGTGGGGCTCAGAACGAACGCTAGCTATATGCTTAACTCACGCAAGTCGAACGTTGTTTTCGGGAAGCTGGGCAGAAGGAAAAGAGGCTCCTAACTATCTCGTATAGCTACCAGGGGTGGTGAAAGAAGGACCAACGATGATCCTATCCAAATAAAGAAGGAAAAGGAGGAGGAGAAAGATAGGCTTTCTTTTCTATAGAAGGTGAGGAATGTCGTTATGTATGAGCTTCTCCAGGCAGATCAATTGTTCCAATTTCTAGAGAGGTCTATTAAGGGAAATCAAGTTGAGGCCAAAGAGGGTTTCATGAATTGTTGCAACTCGATTGAGTCCGTTCGAGTTTCAGCTTGGCTAGGGCACTGGAAAAGAAGTCATTAAAGCAAGCTACCGTGAGTCTTGCTCAAAGGTCTTCCCTCTACGGGGTCTTCTCAAGATACGAATAAGCAAAGGGGAAGCCCTAGCACCGATTTAGGTGTATCATATAAGATCTGATAAAAGCTAGTTGGCTAACACTCATTGACCACAGTGCCAAAGGGAGGAGAAAACTAGAGCTCAGAATGAAGTAGTTTGACTGGCCAAATGTCGGTCAAGATTTGAAAGTCTTTAGAAAGCCCGCTCCGAAGAGGGTGAATTTGATTGATGTCATGAGGGATGTACATAGGTAGGACCCTCCATTCAGATTGGTATATCACAAAAATAAACAAGAAATTTGCACCAGGCACATTGCGCTTTCCCTTGCCCAGATGTTTGCCTTTCTAAGTCAAGTAATGGTGACCCGCCGAAAACTAGAGCCTCGTAACATGTTGACGAAGACCTCCGAACTGAGGGAATCCCTTTCCCCATCAAACAAAATGAGATTGTCCCGAGGGGAAGTACCTATTGATGAGAAGAGATAAGGTCGCGAGCAAAGATAGTTCGGTGAATGAAGTTCTAAAGAATAACCCCTTCAAGACACTCGTGAGCCATCTCACTAAAGTCTTCTCTTAAGGTATTTGACTTATCCTCTAGTACGGTCATGTGCATGTGCAGATGATCATCCATCCATAGGACATATCAACCGAGAATAGAATGAGACGAATGAACTCTGATCCATTGATCTAGCTAAATCAGGGAGAAGTAGAAAGTGCAATCCAAGACCGGAGCCATATAGCTTTTTCCAAGAAACCTATTTTAGTAGCGATGAGAAGCAAGTACAACTATATTCCATTCGAAGATAAAAGGAAAAGAAAGAATAGTCTAATGGAGGTACACTTAGATCTCATTTACCCATTCCAGACCGAGGATCAAAGGATAGACAGATAGAATGAACCATCATCTCCATTACCCATATGAGATAATAACCTCCTTACTCGCTTAGTCGATCTATGAAAGAAGCAGCGGTTCAGTGCTATCAATATCATTGGTGTTATTCTCCCCCTAGCCTCTTGGTTGTGCTTACTTCTGAAAGTGTGTTTTCCCTTAGCTATCACCCAACCTTCCTCCTCCACATTGTTGCTTAACCTTGGTGTTCTAGATCACATCACCTCCATATGTGACAAATTTTTTTGGAGTGGGACTTCTGAAGAAACTAAAAGAGACTTGGTGGCTTGGGAAGACACCACCCTTTTGTAAAGGGAGGACTTTCTTCATCCCTCCAATGAAAACTCACACATCGTCATTCTGAGGAAGAGCCCCTCCGTCAGTAGGGTATTTTTCCTTTTATCCTTCGGATCCTCTGTCTGCCTTTGTCTCTTCCTTTTGTTCAAGGAGTCCTTTTCTTACGTAGAGAAAAGCAAAAGCTTCATTCAGCCCCTTTCTGCTTCTTTTGGAAATTTCTCTCATTTTTAAAGATTAATCTGTATCTAATAATGTTTTCATATACCTAAAGGGCTAAACTTTGCTCAATAGCTTACTTTTAACGTCAAGTGCTCCATCTATTTCTCTTAGGGAAGGGAGTGACCCAAGGAAGGAGGTTCAAGGCACTCTGCCTCCAACCCAGGAACTTGGATCAGTGGACAAAAACTAGAGATTTCAACTTATCCTTTTGAGAGTGAAGGCTCATAGCCATCAAACAGGTACTCCTCTACTAAGAAAGCTAAAATGGATAATCGAAGCCCTCATCTGCTTTCTTTGAACCTATACCCAAGAGGCCTGTAAATACCTGGCCAATTGCTTCACTTCCAGTTCCAGGTAACTTTATCCGGCAACAACTACCCGACCAATGCTTTCAATGCCTCTCTCCATCTCCATTTCAATCTTTTGATTACAAACCTAGTGGCGAGCACACGAATATCATAAATGATGTTCCAGCCTAAAAGACAAAGTCTATGGCCAAAACTCAAAAGGTGGCGGAATATCGTTTGAAAGTGAGTAGCTAAGACCCCGATTCGTGGAAAGCATCCGAAAAACAAGGTAGAAAAAAAGAAAGACAATAAGTAAGACAGACTATTCTCGGCACCGAGGAAGCGCCGCAGGTCATTGCGAATGCGCAGGTTAGACGAGAAACTTCTTGAACAAACCAAGATAGGAGTACAAAGATGTGCTCGCGCCTCGTTTTCCTACCCAAACTACAAACATCCTGTCAATCCAACATTTCCCGTTTCGGTCCTTGATTTGTTGTTTCCTGATTCCATTTCCAAGATCTACATAAAAAATATGTTATTCTAATCATTCAATCTTGCCCATCTCTACGGCTCAGTGAGTCAGCCCGGCAAGTCGATACCTTAGAAAACAAGGAAACACAACCCACACACAACAAGGAAGTCAAGCTCATGTCATTACACTATAAAACAGGATGGCATTACATAGAAAGCAGTCAAAAGGGGTCAGGGGAGCAAGGTGAGTGATAATGGGTCTTGTGTCAGCCCACTCGATTAGGCACCTACCTCACCGGTAAAGAGTACGCTAAGCTTTTGACACTCGAGCGGGAGGAACATCACCCCTGCTTGTACAATCATACTGGTTATTTAAAGAAACGCCACTCAAACACTTAATGTCATTTTGTACCTAGATGCAAAATGACCTAGGTACTAGACACTGGTCACGGGTCTCCAATTCTTGTTGAATCCTCAGAGGGTAGGAAAGGCTTCCACTTCAGTAACTGCCTGTGCAGGGAGGGCATCGAAAAGGGCACAGGTTCACGCATTACGGGTTGATTCCTGTTACTTTTCCAAATAAATGGAAGGGGGCACTTCACCGAATGGAGCGATAGGTAAAGTATGGGACATTCCGTAAACAATCCCGTAGCTCAAGTCCTCGGAGATACCCAACTGGGAGCGGAGAAGACAAAGGTGGCGCTATCTCGTCTTTTTTAGTTTTTATCTGGATGTGCTCGTCCGCCTTCTCAAGTCTCTAGAATTGCTTCCTAAAGCTTTGTGGCTGCCTGTAAGTCATCAACTTCTTGGCCAGAGTGAGGTGGTAAAGCTTCAAATGCATTAGATTGCACTGCGGGTTCCAAGACAAAATAACTTATCTTTCCGGGCTAAGAGTGGATAGAGCCAGATAATAGGTGTATATATGTATATATATGATCCTCGTCACTAACATTGAGACACGGTTGAAGACAACCCCCCTGAAAAGATAACGCACCAAGCGAAGGAAATTTCAGTAGTAATATTCCATTTTTTTTTGGAAAATGCAGTCCAATGTTTGGGGTAGTATGAATGATGAAGGGGTGGTAACACAGAAACGAAGACCTTCGAGAAAATCTATTTTAAAGAAAAAAAAAAGGGGGGGGGGGGGAAGGAAAGGGGAGTCTTACCCTTTAGTTAAAATCGTCAAATTGTAAACTGGCGTGGTGTTGCTGGATGCTTCTGAGCGAACAAGAAATGGAGGAATAAAAACATAAATACCACCAAAAGTAACGACCACCAAGATACGCATAGTGATTCGATCTTTTGATCACCAATTAATGGAAAACAATTTTGAGGGGCTTCCACCTTACACACAGAAGAAGCAAGAACGAGATGAGTGCCAACTACAACTACTAATGCTAATGAAAGCCCCTTTCTTGCTCTGCAACTCTCGAATTAAAGGAAGGAAAGCGCTATACCCAACCACGGAATAAGCGAGGATCAGAAAGGTCCTCTCAATGCTCTAACGCCCACACCTCTTCGTGGATGGGTCTTTAGAACACAATTGAAAACTCTTTTACTAAAAGGGACCCAATCAAAGCGATGGAAGAGCCTAGCAAGAGCCATCAGCACAAAGACCGCTCCAACTTCACAACCAGCACATACAAGGCGCCTTGTCATCACTAAAGAAATAACCTTTTTCCTAGGTCAGTTCTTTTTAATCAATAAAAGGAAGGAGCCGAGCTAGCAAAATAAGAAAGCCATTGCGTAAGGCAGAGTCAACTTGGTTAGAAGATGCCGGTAAAAATCTCGAAATCTTTATTTTACTCAGTTGTTATTGATTTGTGTTTGTCTTAAAATGTGCACTGATGAACAACCCGACTTAGACGACTAATGCCTTCTCCCAACCTCAAAAGTTTTTAGGTTGAGCACAAGAAAAGAAAAAGCGAAGAAGAAGCAACTCCTTGAGCGCTAGGAGAGCCGGATTGAGGATGATAAGAAGGGGAGTATGGAAAATGAGATAAAGGTGTGGTCATTGGACGAGGAGGAGGAATACGAGGCAATGAAATGGTTTTTGGTTGTATAGCATAAAAGTTACAAAATAGCTTTCTTTTTCGATAGAAAGCCCCAAAAATACATCCATGTTTGCTAGGTGTGCTTTGAAAATGGACCTCCAAAAGGCTTTTGATAGTGTTAGGTGAGAAACTCTAAGCAGCCAACCATAGCATAGTTAGTTTACTCACTCGACCAGAGGGATTGTTGCTTGCTTGACCGAAAGGAAATGAGAGGAGATGTACGAGTATGGTAGTTTACTTACTTGTTATGACAAGGGAGGTGTCTTTTATCAGAGATTATATAATGGGATAAGTTAAAAAAAGGAGGAAAGTTAGGAAAAGTAATAAAAGTCATACCAGTCAGAAAAGGTTGAAGAAGTTGGATTAGATGAGGAGGGGCCTATTCAGGTGGAAGACAGGTACAAGCATGTGAACTTGAAGCCGGAGTATTTCAAGTGTGTCAGACTTGAGGAAAGAGGTTGGAAACAAAATTCTAGGGTGAAATGTCCTTTTCACTCTCTATCTAGATGGAAGGAAGGAGAGAGGTAGCATAGGAGTGAAACTTATGCCTTTGAAAGCTATACCCCTTATAAAGGATGGGCGGGCAGTGAAGGCTCGTTTAGTAGACATTGAGCGAGCAACAAGCTACAGCGAAAAGCGGTGAGCGGAGCTTGAAAAAGCGAGCCATAGTAGCGCGCTAGCTAGCTAGCCTTTTTCCACAGCGCACGCAGCTCTGCTAGTTGTAGCGCACTAGCGCCCATAGAGTAAGGGGACTCTATCATGATCTTATAAATCTACAACTCTCTTTACTAACCGAGACTTTATCCATATCTAAATAATCAAACAAAGAGCCTTCTTCCAACAGATTCAACTAATAAATAAACTACTGAACCAATAGGTAGGTAGGTAGGTTCTTCATCTCTACCACGAGCATCGGGCTATCGATCACGCTCATCAGGCTTAGAATCTTCATCTCGAGCAACCCTGAACAAGCAACGGATGATCTCCCAACCTTCTTCCTCCACATTCTTGCTCGACCCTGGCTTCTTCGCGTTGGCTGCTTTGAAAGCCGTTTTTCGTCTTTTTCTCTACCGAAAGAAAAGACAAAGGCAAGGGAGGCCTTGGATAGGGAAACCCATGATTGAGAGGTCAGATCATACCATCCTCATTGATCCAACTCGATCTTTTATGTAATCTTCGCGCAATCATTGACCTTTTGCCAATTAAGGCTTCTTCCAAGGTAGTATGATCTGACTCCTTTGTGGTATCTTTACCACTTGCTCGGGCAGTTAGTTCTAGCTTTAACGGATGGCATGCATATATCCTCCCAGGCTACCATGGCTCACTTTGTTTCATCCGAGGTATTGCTCCAATTAAACTTTTGGCAAATAAAAGCAATGTGGTCTAAAATAGTCGCGGGAAGAACAAAACATGATGTCCAATAGACATTCATACTGCTAAGGACAACTTTAATAAGCACCATTTTGCCTGCATACGAAAGAAAACGACTCTTCCACGATAGAACATGTTTCCTACCTGGTCAATCCGGGATAGGTTGGGAAGCAGTTAATCGATATCTGGAATGAGTTCCCCTTCTTAAATAGGTCTTCTTTAATTGGTCTCATGGGTCCCAAGAAGGCTCTAACCTTGAGAGCCCCTTTCCAGAACTGGTCCAGTCCAAACGCGCGCTTATTAAGGTATGTGAATAGGTGAAAAAAAACCATACAATCAGCGAAGGCAATCGATATCTTTTTCCCTCAAGTCTATTTTCTTTCTAAAACTTGAACTCGGTCAGAACGACCCATTCGCAAGCACAATCAAGGCCCACCTACATGTGCATTCATGATGAAACCAGACAACGTAACTTAATTCATGGAGCAAACCCCACACGCTGCCACCATGTGAGAGTTAGTGCATAATGGATGTACGCCTGCCTTCGAAAGCTTCATTCCTCTTTCCCAGGATTCTGAAACCATTCCTTGAATGATTGAAAATCACGAGTCAAATTTCTCTCTACCTATTTAACTATCAAGCTCTTGAAACCTTGTCTAGCCTACCGGCCTCCTCCTCTTTTGGTAGTTTCGTTCTCCTCCTTCGACTAACGCCCAGAAAGACAAATATTTCAGTCTAAGGTTCGATGTAACACTGAAAAACGTTGTCGAAAAGGGCATGTTTTTCCCAATATGAAAAAGAATGCGTAATTCATGCTCCAGCTGGGCACGTAGGTTCCGGCGCTGCCTGATTGTCCGGGAAAGAGAGAGCCCTTTCCCACTCGATTGCTACTTGTAAGAAGGCTATCGTAGCAGTGAAAAGATGGGCTAAAAATGATCAGATGATAATGGATAAGATGAAGAAGAGGGGCCATATCCAGAGACCATCCCCATTAGCTAACAAGAAAGAGCAAAAGAAAGGAAAGCCAATTAAGAGGAAGAGTGGGTGCCTACTACCTCTACCATACGACTCGAGTCGAGGGGGCCTATTAGTATTGAACCAAGCAAGTATCCGTCTCAACAGCTTCCGTTACTTTTTCAATCATGGTGCAAAAGGCTGCAGATTTTTACAAGTCACTACATATTGCTCCACGCCCATAAAAAGAACAAACTAAAGATTTTGATTAGAATTGAAAGTATTTGAAAGATGTTCTCTCATCAACAACTTTCCTTTGCCTCCTATGTTGGGATGAGCTCCTGAACAATACTGAGAATAGTGCCACGATGATCTAGTTGGACCGGGAAACAAAGAGGGAACAAGTAAAGTCAAAATGCATATGGCACGTGGCTACTAGTACACCTACTTATTTCTCATGAACAAGTAAAGTCAAAATGCAAAGAGGGAACAAGTAAAGTCGATGCTAGGGTCTATCTACTTATTTCTCATGAAATCTGCCCACATGGAGTCTCCATTGACGATGCACCAAAGAGCTTTGATTCGAAAGCATTATTGACCACATTCAAATATTTCAAACCCAAACCACCTGGGGGAGGCACAAAGTTTTCCATGCCACCCATTTATGCTTAGCATTACCTTCGAAGCCGCATCCCCCCCCCCCAACAAATTGAGAATTACCCGAACAATATTCTCTGTAACCTTTTTTGGAATGTGGATAGCAGAAAGAAGGTATATCGACATGCTAGAAAGGACATGATTATTTAGGATAAGCCTAGCACCCTGAGAGAACAAAGTTTTTTCGTTTAGAAATGATGGATCGGAAGTTGCAACCCTTTGTTTCAGACTTCACTCTATATTTAGCCGGATGTGCATCTTCCTTTACTTCGATGTTGAGAAAAGAGGTTCCCAAGCCCAGAAGCATCTCTTAATAAGAGCGAGGCTAAAGGAGAAGTCTAAGACCAAGATTGGAGACGCTCTTGGAAGATAAACTTCTTCTACAGTTATCGCTGCAACTCAATTCCCCTATTAGATAGAAGAGAGGAGGTCAATTCTCTGTAAGAAGATTTTATTTATTAAGATGGCTAGCTACTATGGCCAATGTTATTGCCCTTAGAGATATAGCCATTAGGGGAAGGAAAGAAAACCTATTATGTGCCAAAACATAAAGCCAAATTTGGGGATGTGCTGGAGCTCGGTCAACACTGTTGAAGTTGGAGGGGGCGAAAGAGAGGTTATGAAATATACTTGACCGTAGGGAGAGGGGGCTTTGGAGTGAACATGACTCTTGCAGAAGTAAGATATGTGGTACGTTATTAATAGCCGGCCATGGAAGGCTCAAGAGCTCCTCACAAGAGGTACTTCCCGCGGGATTGTACATTGCAAAGAGAGAGAAAAAAAATAGTCGCTCTAACATTTTGTAGTAGACACGGGAAGGGCCTAGACCCTTTTCAAAGCATTATTATTCCTGAGTGCAGGTTCGGTGATTCATGCCATGTCGGATGAGCAAGATATGTGGAAGATGGGGGGGCTTGCCTTCTCGTTCCCTTTTAACTATGCAATGATGCTAATGGGCAGCTTATCTTCCAACCTTTTCACAATTACAATTCACTGCGCGCGTAGGCTTTGAAGTCGTAGCTTGCCGGTTTTTCTATCATCCAATCCATATCAAATCGAATGAAACTTGGAACTAGAAGATAGGCTGATCATGAGATATACCTTCCCTCCAGCCATCCCTTTTGTTTATGTTAGTGGTATCCGGCCTTAAGATCACCTGTTTCCTTATGGTGATGTGTTCTATGTTCTGGTCTTAGCCCCGGTCCTTGTACACTGAAGTTGTCAAGTCCGTACGAGGATATCGTTTCAGGCCAGATTTGCTAGAAAGATTTACAGTAAAAAGGGAAGATGGGGTGGGGCAACTTGTTCGTATTTTGTATGCCCTTCCCCCTTGTCTAGTGGCCTTTCTGCGTTCCTCTGTTTAATGGCGGAACAATTGTTTGGCCTCGTTCTTTACATTAAGAAACAAAAAAAACGGATGAACCAAAGGGACCCTATTCATCTCGCCCCATGCATACTTCCTTTGCTGTTCTTTCCGCTCCACAAGTGGTTTTGTTTTTTCCTGCCGAAAGAAATAAAGAAAGGCTTGTTCTTGGGGGAAGAGAAGAAGTAAGACAAAGGCGGTTAGCGGGGTTTACTCAATTTAAATATCGTTCAGCCTCTGGTATACTCGTATGATAGACTTATGGGAAAGAAAGGGGAAAACAAAAATAGATTGGTTTCGGGCATGTTTCTTACTCGTACAACACCAAACAACCCTCATTTTCAAGGAGCAATAGACGGAATTCTCACTAGAACCGTTCAGCTAGGCTCATTAGACGTAGACGGAATTAGTCTGGTATTTTCCCTTATTACGATTACGAAATTCAATATTGAAAGAGAAAGGAGCGTGTGTGAAATTCCTATAGATTTTCGATGGATGACCATCCATCTTTCTCCTAATCAATCGCAAGGGTTTCGGGCATGAGAACGCAAGTGTCGGAATTCAACAAAATGTCTAAACGTCCGAGGATGAAAGCAAAAATGCTCCGTTGGGAACACGTTTCATGTCGGCGTATTCGTGCCGATTAGATAAATCTTGCCTTTACTAATGGGGGATGATCCATGGCCGGACACTCTATCTCATCTGGGATCACATTATGTGCGGGAACGTGTAGCGATAGTTCGCATATTCACGGAGAATTCAATTTCACCGGGTCCATGTCGGAAACAGTGGGGCAGTCGTTAAACAATTTGTGCAGGTCGCTACTTATGCGACAAGGAATTTCACTACCATAGGACAGTTAGAGTTACTGCCGCCATTTACCGGGGCTTCCATTCAAAGCTTATAACACTTCTCTTTCCGACCCTTAGGCAATGCGCTACTACAGACATCTCCTTCTCTTGGACCATATACTTCCTCTTTGTGTCATTCAACTTCCTGCTTTCATAAGCAATAGAGTTTTGCAAAAGAAAATGATGAGATTCATTAAGCTGCAAGGATCGTGAATCAAGGGAAGGGAAGAATGAGACCATAATTTTGAAGTCACCCCGACCGAGACCTAGGTGGCACAGAAGTGCTTCTAGATCTCATGGAATAAGGCAGAATTTAGAACAACACTTTCCATCTCTTGCTTTCGTAGAAAAATAAAAATATTTTAGGAGATGAAATCCCGATTACATTACCGCAGGCCAAAATTATATTTAAAAGAGCAAGCCAGAGAAAAGAAGCGTTGATATAATACGTTTAATCCAACTATCCTCTACTGAAAAAGGGGGTCCTCTGGATCACCTGAAGATATTTTTAGGCAGAATTGGAACCTCTGGCCACCTTAAGGGTAGGGGATAATTAGAATAAAGGGGAAGGGCGGGCATAGAAATGGTAAAAAGAGTATTTTGAGGTTCAAAAGTTTGTAGAGTGGAGGGAAGATAGAGCGGGGAAGAGAGATTCTTTAAAAAGAAGGTGATTTTAAAAAAGAAACCAGTACTAAAACGTAAGATTTCTAAGGCCCTAGAAGTTTCCCTTTAACTTCCTTCAGTTTTATAAGGCCTGTTAAATCTATCTAAGAAGCACTATTGCGCTGCCAAACTGCTCCCTTTCTCTCTAGCTCTCTGAAAACTTCATACATGACGGCAGCTTCAGCACACACTGCTATCACATTCCCCTTTGATTAGTGCCTTTTTTTTAGTGTAGTGTCTATCCATGAAGACCAGATCAACATTATCCCCTGATCGAGTTGTGAAACCACCATTGCTGCCCTTATGCTATTGGATTTCTTTTTGTCTCTACATCACTACTAGGTTCGATTGGCGTTTTTCTTTGATGGGATCCGGAAAGCCTTGTACGCTTACTTGCTTTCCGTGATATGACTTTTGATTTGTGAAATATAGTAAATATGGTAAAGGTAGATGTAGTAGGGGTCGCGAACCGGACGATACACAACTTTGTTTTGTAAGATATGGCACTCAAAGTTGTAGAGTTGGTCGTCTTTCATATCGAGCCATTATAGACAATTCCAAAGAAATGGTAAGGTATGGGTAAGAGTTCTCGTTGATCTCCCTATTACCGGGAAAACAAAAAAGGTAGAAGGGAAGAGCGGAGACACGGAAAAGCTATTATATCTATTATTATGTTTCTTTTTTATGAAACTTCTCACCCGTCGCCTGCACCATCATCTTTGCCATCTACCATGCCTGAACAACCGTCTCCGTTTACTACCGCTGTTACTGAGATGTTGTTGGAAACTTTTTTGAATGCGTCCACTTGTGCACCTAATGCAAGCCCGTGTAGCTTTCAGAGAATAAAAAAAATTCTCATTATATTTATAAACAATAGTTTCAACCAAACTCTTTTTTTGCAAAGGCCAAAAGAAAAAGAATTGAGTTAGTTGAAGGAGTAAGACCCCTATGAGAACTAGCGAAGCTATTGGTGGATAAAGATTTCTTATCCTTAACTATGTAACTAACCCACTCTATATCTCTTTAAACCACTGAAAGCTAGGAGTCAGGTAGAGAGTAGTCAGAGATGAAGTTAGAGTCAGCACCTCTAAGAGTGAGCGAAACGAGGGTGGATAATAGATCTTACCTTCTATGTAACCACTGCAAGCCAATGTCAGACTCCTTTTCGGACTTCACAGTCCCTTGAAAGCTATGACTGAATAGTGTTTCCTCTTTGTATTAGAGTATGAGTGTTTAGAGTGGAAAGATTGTTCTAATAAAATAGTGGTGTTTTTCTCTTGCCTTTGCAATAGTGACTTGGTTTTGAGTGAGTGAGAACAGAGTAAGTCGTGCGTCAAAGAGTGAGAGGTGAGCTCAAGGCCGAGTCTGTGAGAAGCGGAGGCGTCATGCGCAAGTCGAAAGTAAGACGGGTGCAAGCTAGGAGAAGAAGGTTTTCAGTCCTTGCAAGCCCTTTAAAGTGAAACAGGCTGCAATGACCTTTTTTCTTCCGTTTACAACTGCAGGAAGCCTCTAGCAATTATAATTCTATATAGATTATTATCCCTTTTCCCACTAAAATCTTAATATCCAGTAGTAGCTTAATCGGAGGATTGACTTACTGGGCCGCAGAGTCATGGGAACGAGGAAAAGTCATTATTTGTTGGAACAGAGGCCCACCTCCACTCGCCTTTTTCCTCCAACCCACCTCTATCCGGATAGATATGTCCCTATGAGATGTTCTCTTCCCTGGACAGCAAAGCTGACAGAAGACAACTAAACCAACAAATAATGATATCTCGTGCAATTGAAATAGGAAAGCGAAGTTTCAAAAAAAATAGCAGCTAGACGTCCACCAGTGCCAGCGAAGCCAACTGAGATCCGACCTGACAACATTCACGAGTCACTCGTTCAACTGTCCCTTGGAGACACGGTCGAGAAGTGCCATGCATGGTCGCCCTCCTCCCCGTCCTTTCTTTCTCGATCCCAGCATAGAAAATTGTCCTGCCAATCAAGTAAAGGAGCTGCCACTGCTCCCCTTATCGATTGAGGCCTTTAGCTCCTTTCTTTCCTGATATGAAATTCTTAATATATATTCTCTTTTATTGAAAGTGGTGCGGTAGAAAAGGAGAACAACTTTCTTCCGTTTTCCTGCTTGGATCACCAGCGAATTATTCGACTCTCATAAGCCCGTGAGAAGCAAACATCTCTTCCTTTGTTGTCTGGAGAAGCGGATGTGGTGCAGCGACTAATATCGATTTGACAAAAATTATTAAGAATTTACATGAAGGTTGGGATGTCCCCTATCTTTTGGGGTGCTTCTACTAAAACAACAGATTTCAGGCTGGGTAATAGATCTTCGTTCGAGCGATGATGAACAACCCTACCCGGCTCTTTCAACTGCTAGAGGGTAATCTATTGCATGTCAAAATAGGAAACGATGTGGCCAACAAGGCCCATACCGAGAAAAACCATGCGAATAGTGGCCGACCACTGCTTGTAGTTTCTCCCATTCAGCTTCACATCAAGAGAGGTGAGGAAGCTGAGAGTCGACAAACCCGAAGACGAAGCCATAGCAGCATACGAAGCATAAGTGTGAACATAGACCAAGAGATGCCGAGCGGCTACCCACGGGTAAACCACCCTGTGTTCGCCTTCTTCTCGCTTCCCAAACCAAATAGGTGGGATCACGGAAAGGGGCGTGTACGAGGTAGCACGTGGAGCACCATTGTTGGCTTCTCATGCACTGTGTCGTACCTGCTTCTTGGTTTTCCTTTGAATCCATTCTCATTCCTAGGTCTAGTAACCTTGTCAGAAGGAATGACACAGAGCAAGTGGGGACGAGAATGCCCTCTCTCCAACTATTATTGTCTTTGTGAAGCCAAAAATTGATATGCGTGCCTATTGAAGAATGAGTCGGTGACTCATAGGCAGTGTCTTAGTTAAGGGAACCCACCGGAGCCATAGCAAAAACGATCTTTATCACTCTAAAAGGACGCGAGCTACCTTTTCAATCAATCTCCAGCCGCTCAGTGCCGCTATTGGTGCGATAAGTAAGAAGTCTTGGTCTCGAGTTGAGTTGCGGCGTAATTTCATTCTTGTAACGGGAGTGAGTTCCAAGTAACTAGACTAGTCGTAAAAAAAAAAACTATGGTTTTTTCCTCCCTCTCCTACCCTTCTTATTAGAAGAGTCATTTTTCTCCTTTGTTTTACCCATTTTTTGTCTGAACACCTACAACATAAGGAGATTTGAATTTTGGTTCTAAAGCCAGACCATAATATCGAGCTAGCAGCTTAAGAAGCAAAGGTTTGGACAGTGGTATAGGTGGTGAAAGTGACAACAGATGCTGCAGCCATCTCACTTCAGAACGCATTGATGCTAAATGACGGCCAAAGTTACTCCGCTACGACATGGGAAAAGAGGCCTTCGCACATTGAAGTAGGTGCTGGGGAAGGGGAAGCACTCCGACACATGTTCCTCAAGATCAAAAGCAAATCTAAAGTATGAGACTGGTCTGTCTGGAGGACGAGCTCCTAGGACTCGAGCAAGAGCGAGAGAATATCAAGTAGAGGGCCTACCCCTCCCTTCCTTTTAGTGTGCCTATTTATAAGTAGTTTCCAGGTTCCTAGACCCCCGGATACCCCGATTGTGTTACTGCTTCTGTTCCCCAAACAAGAAGCAATCTCTTTCACTAAATAGGAACCATTTGTAGCAAATAAGGGATCTATCCCCGAGGTCACTATCAAGAGCACGATTGGTGGGTTATCTCCGGATAAAGGAAAGGAGGGTCCGCACTAGTATGTTGCCTAAGGCGAGGGTTCACGAAAGGCTTAAAAGAAGTCGTACCCAACATTCGTAGGGTAGGGTATCTAAGAAGGAAATAAGCTTTGGCATACCTTTAAAGGATCACAGATCCGTTCCAAGAAAGCACGACTCTCGACTTAGGTCTGGCCTTAGGTTGGAGACTGGTGGAATGATGAAGCAGACAACTCTTGAATCTCTGACACCTGAATGTGACCTTCGTTCGTTCGACGTTTGTGCGATGAGTCTTTCAACTTTAGACTACCTTAGGCAGAAGAAGAATAATAAGTCTTCCCCGACATTCCGAAACAACATGGTGGGATTTGCATCCCAGGTAACAACTCGTTCTCAACCCTGCAAGGTCTAGAAGGATATAAGTCAAGTGTTGGAAACAAGCCTCGCCAAAGTGCTTTGCATGGAAGTGGAGCTTTTGGTGGAAAAAAAACAACTGGTTCTCAATGACTAGCTTTGGATGTTGGAATATAATGGGTTTTAATAACCTCGTGAAACAAAGATAAATTCAGGAGCTTATGCATACTAGAAAGTTACCTCCAAATCCTCCACCATGCAACCCCGCTCTTATGTTTTCCCTGAGGGTTCCCTCTGAGATACTAGGTAGTCAGCCCTTTTACAGATAGCCATCCGGCAAAAATAAATCAAAGCTTGGGCCATGTACTGGCGACTCGCACTAGTCTATAATCGTGCTGAAGTACGGGTTGATCTTTTCCACGAGGATCTCTACGTACTTGTCAAGTCTAGGATAACAGAGATATTTTGGTCTATGTGCGTGGGAGCAACTCAAACAAAAAAGACTCGGGTCGAGTCTGAATTCGGGACCTGCCATTTTCCTTCGCTACTAGGAGAGTCAACAACTATTAGCGTCGGACCCTAATACCCTAATAGGGCTTAGTAAGCAAATCAAAGGAGTCGTCAAGCTAGGGCAAGTCAAATTAGTTTTTAGCAGTATCGATTAAGCCCGCAGTCTCTCAAAGTAGTATCAGCGAGGTTAAGCGCTAGGTAAAAGGCAGCTAAGGCTCAAGTTTAGTTTCTTAGTAGGTTGTTTTGGTTCCCGTCTGGTTGTAGGCACTCCGCCGATTGCCATTCTGAATTCTCAAGAAAAGGTGGGAGGAGCAGAAGTGAAACCTGCAGATCTCATTGACTTACTCAATATGGTTCACCGGACTGGCTTATTTGATTGCACTTAAAAAGGCAGTTATTTAAGTTGGAGTAACAACCAATAGGGTTCATTCAAGGAGGATCTAAAAAAAACTTGATAGAATATTAATCAACAACTACTAGGAAATATATAATAGATAGGATTGAATAAGAAATCAGAATAAAATAGGACAATCCGACTATTAAGATAAGATAAATAATAATTATGACACAAGATAGTTCGCTACTCAGATAGGAGAAAGAGAACTACTAGAATTGGAAAGGCTTCCAACATTACCTTTATTACTGCTCAATCTATCACCTGTTCCTTGTTCCTGACTCTGAGTCCTTCATCCAAGTAAGAAAGAACTTAAAAGGAGAAGGACCCTTGGGAATATTAGGTAACCATGAAAGAACAATTGAGGAGTGATATGAGATACCCGGGTTGAGGAATTCTGCCTCATTTTGTCTTGCTAGGACTGGTATGGTCGGTCAGTAAAAAGAACCGCGAAAAAGCAAAAAATGGTTTTCTGACTTTAGTCACTCGATTTGATTTTATCTGATCTGGTTGGGTTCATACCGATGCAAAGGCGAAGCAACGGAGAAACCCAGTACATCGAAAGGGCAATGCAATCCATCTTTTATGGAAGGCAAAATCTAGTCAAAAATTTCTCGGCGGTCAATCACCTTCTCCTACCAGCGATCACCATCAGTGTCAATCTAGAGGGGGAAAGGTGGGGAATCGAACCCCCAAGTACATACATATTTTTCCTCCTTTCTCTCATAAAGTTTCCCTTCTCGGAGTTCAACTCCTATCTTTCCTCACCATTAAACATTGAACTGATGATCCGAAAGGGCATTTGTTCTAATGGGCGGCTAAAAGGAAGGCAATCATGACGAGGCCAGGGAGAAAACCTTGATTTAGCTACGCTCAATAAGAACCCAGAATAGTGGAAATCAGTTCGTGTTCAGTTTCCAAAGTTAGTCGTCTTTGCCCAAGTGTGAACCATAGACGACTCTCCAATGGTTCCATTCCTTATTACTTCTGGGTCAACCCAACCCAGAGTCCAAAGCCCATAAGCTAGGAAAAACCTTTTCCAAGAAGTGGAGAGAGTAGCTCATGAACAGAGTTACGAGATAGTTGAGATAAGAGACCACTACCAGCATCACGACTGAAAATCAGCCAAGTCTCAGATGGACTAAGATTTTTTTTTCTTTGCAGTAGCCTCATCTATTTCCACCGAATCCGCCCATGATGGGTTCAAGTTGGTGTTTTTCTGAGTGAGGTCTTCTTTGAAGTTCTGTTGCTTTTCCATGAGAAACCTTCTCTTGTTCTTTGTTGTTGTTTTCCTTCTCATCTTCATGTTCTTCCTCTTTAAAAAGTAAGGTCCTCCTCTTCAAAGAAACACTCGATTGCTCTGTACTTTCTCTTATCCATATCGTCTTTTTTTTCTATCTTTGTTAATGCTGGCTATAATGAGAATTACTGATAAATCAAAAACTTTCCATTTGCATTTTTTTTAAGGCACTATGAAATAGCCATGCCGGCGATGGAACTGGATAGAGACCTAAGCAAGGGCCAGATTCCTTCTAATGAGTTGTTGCTCTCGTAACTAGTAGGAATGAAACAAGTAAGGGAAAGCAACTGAAGAAGAGGAAGCTTCAAGCAGCTAGCCAATGAAGACCATCTTCTTTGCTGATAACCGATTGTGAACAAAAAGAAGTCATTGGTTCAATTCTTGCTCTATTATAATCCAAAACACAGACCACGACGTTCTAGTACTATAACTAGATAATTATTTTTCATAGTGGAATTAAAACAACACATTTCTTTCTACTATAATGATATTTGCATCTGCCTAAAGGACGGGATGCTTTCTCTCCTTCTGCTATTAGGGGAGAGGGCCGACCTTGGAGAATACGGGTTCGATTCCAGTGATGAGGGAGATGATTTTGATGATGCTTCCTTTGCCACAGATGCCTTAGTTTGAGGTCCGGTCCTGGACTAGATTTGGTTGCAGGTAACTGCCATCCTTCGTTCTTGAAAGCGATAAAAGATTCATTGGGAAAGTTCCTTCGTATGGACGATAGCACTCGATGTCTCACGAGACCAGACACAGCTCGTATATGTGTGGAGATGGACATCTTTTTAGAGATGCCGGATAGGCTTGGGATAAAGTTGAATGACACAAAAGGGGAGGGTTTTTTGCAACCAATTTCGTACCCGAGGTTTCAATATTGGTCCTCTTGCTCATTTTTTTGCACACTTTAGAAGCTTGCAGGAAGAAGACAAGGCAAGTGAATGAGAAAAGAGAGAAAAGAAGTTTGCAGGTATGAGAAAGTTCCTTCTCTGTCTGCTCCATGTTGTATAGCCTAAGGATCATGAGCTCGTTGAATGCTAGAATACATGACCATCCGATCGATGAACACTCGAATCGAACCCCTAGTGGACATGGATACTAAGTGGCTGGCTTTATTGGTCTTACAGAGCCTTGACCATCTTCCAAAGTTCTAAATAATCTATAGATCAAACGCTGTAGGAGCTAACTGTTCTACATTTAGCCATACCACAGTGACCAGCGTAGAAAACTCCAATGCGCTCCTACACCCCGGGGGCTAGAACAACCTGACGGTTGCGTTAGCAACAACGTACTTGAGTGTAATGGAGTTTCTCCAGCTTCGTAGTTTGCAGGGACGAAATCCGGTAGCCAATTGCTGGCTTTGAATAACCAGCCCAGCAATAAGCTCAATTCTTCCATAACATAACAAGGCGGGGTGACGCGCGAGCCGAGTGACGTAGGTGCACAAGAGTACTTCACACCCAAGTCGAGAAAGGGTAGATCGCTTTGTCCTTGCTTGTGTCTCTGTCTTGCACTCTCTCGTTTTGCTCTCTTGAGAGTCTCCTTTCGGTTCAGAGCAAGCTAGGATGTATTCTATCAAATAATTTCTCTCAAGTGATAGCTCTAGAAGGTAAGGACTGGTTTCTTTTTACCTTATCAGAACGCTTTGACCCTTTGCCATAGTTACTTTAGCGGATTCGAATGGGGATGTTGCTTCTCGAGTTGAAGTTGTTATACCATGAGCGCTCTAGGGCATTCCCAAGATATGTTTTCAGATACCGCTATACAATTACAACCCATCTTTGCTCTGGTCTTGTAGCTCTAGTTGGGCTAAGGGTTGGTAGCGTAGCGCTTCTTGCCTTAGTTGGCATTAGTCGCAATAGTAGATTTGTTGTAGGTTGCCTTAGTTTTTTATGCAATCATAAAATTGGTGATATTAACTTATTCTAGAAAAAAGAGAAAAGTAAAAGGGAAAACGCTAAAATAGATAGGATAGAGAAAACCCGACATATTCAGAACTTTAGTTGTTCTTCTAGCAGCTAGGTCAGTTCGGTCGGCTTGTAGTTTTTCCTTTTGCAGCAGTTAGGCAAGTGGTACCTTGTTGAGTCCCTTGGCGCAATACATTAAGGGAAGAGAGGTAAAGGCTAATGCGCTACTTCCGCTAGCAACCTGTCGCATCCGTTTTTCATCAGCACTCATGTTTTTCAGCATCTAACAAAAAATTGTACTGTCACGTTCCGTCAGGGGCCATTAGTATTTTGATTAGAGTAGGGGTCCAAAGCGGATTCTTGATTTAGCTTTAGTTGACCCATGATAGGTCCTTATATAGAATCTACTTTAAAAGGGCTCCAACAAAAAGGCTCCTAGGCATGGATCCTCAACTGACTTAGCTTGGAGCTTAGAGCTTGGATTCTTCTCAGTAAGGTAATTGCTTGCCATGGAGGATAAGTTTTGTTCTTTACATAATGCACAACATTCATAGAATCAATACCAACTATAGCCCTTGGGTATGCTTTCAAAAGGGATGTTTTCATGCGTGCTGGTGTTTGTGGTCTATTGGTTTTTCTGTTTTGAATCCAAAACTTGCCCAATTGGATTTCTACTCTCTTGGGTTATTCATAGGGTTGTTTTATGCACGACAGTTTGGAGTTTTTGTAAGGTTTTCCTGCACCCTTTTCCTCTATATTGCCCTAGTTTTTCTTCTTCATTGTTTAAGCAAAAATCTTTTTCGTCTTCCATTGATGAACTAGAAGAGTGTTTTCAACTTGAAACTCGCACACCACAAACCAAATCAGAGATACCTTGTGTGCTTATCAAGGGTGGACAACAGTCAACGTCCCAACTCACGTACCGCTTTAATGGGCGAACAAATCAACCCTTGAAACATACTACAGCCCAGGTGGCAAAAAGTCGACATCGAGGTGCCAAACCTTCCCGTCGATGTGAACTCTTGGGGAAGATCATACCGTTATTCCTAGAATCACTTTTATCCGTTGAACAATGGCCCTAGGAATGAAAGACTATGGAAAAAACCAGATAAATATAGAAGGGACTACCAGGAAATAGAAAAATCTGCTTCATCTTCTTATGATGAACCGACTACCAGAAAATAGAACGAAAAAATTGAATTTGCAGAATTCAATAGGTCAGAATTAAGAACGGTTAGAAAATTACAAAAACGAAACCATTCAGTTTGAACAACAAAGAGCGATTAATCAAGTCCGACAACGAGTTTTCCAACAAGCTTTCCAGAGTTGGGAATGGAGTGATCCCTAGGGAGTAAAAGATTCCATGGATATAGGAAGTTTTTTTACATACCTATCCATTCCTTTTGTTTTCTTTTCCGCCTTTTGAAGGTATTCAAAAGGTCCAGAGGCGCACTTCCTTAACTTAAGGGGGTTAGGACAGAGATTTGTGGCTATAGATTATTCTTTTCCCTTGGTCTGTGTGCCTGCGAGCCTTCTTGGCTAAGAGGCAGGGACTTTTTTTTTTCTTTTTTTGATAGAGCAAGCCAGGTATGAAATGCTCTTATGATAAGGAGAAGAAAGACTAGCCAGCCTAAGCTCTATCATTTGCTTACTTACTTTGACTTTGTTGATCCACCGGCGTCTAAGGCAGAGGTATAGGTGGGAACACGAGCAAGGGAGGGAGAGATAGCTACAAAGCCGGATTCGTAAACATGAGATCCAGATCGTGAGCGAGATGGAGAGTCGGATCCAAAGCCAGCAATTGTAGCGGAGAAAGGAGCATCGTCGACTCTCCCACGGCTGTATGCTGCATTTGACTGAGAGACTCTCGTCTCACCTCCTGTAGATACCTCTTTCAACTTCTCGGGATTGTTCTTTTGCTTCTTCTTAACGACTTCACTTTCAGACCAGTGTTGAGGTGAAAGCGGACTACGGATAGGAGAACCTACAGATGTAACGCCTTAGTTAAATAGAGAAGAGTAAGTCATGGTCTAGAAAGTTGCTTGTGTGGGAGGGATGGTAGTGCTATGAAGGATCGTTGCTAGCTATGGATCGAGATAAAGAGCACTAGACATGATTCAAATCTAATTCCTAGCGTTGCGGAGGTCAGTTTGTTTTAGGTCAAAAAGGGAAAAGGTTTCTATCAAACTTAATGACTAGGAAAGGGACACGCCTTTGACAAAGCTAAGCCCCTTGTTGAGTTGCCAAGACTGATCCCGGACGTAGCTGCTAAGGCGAACCGGGTTACCAAGTCATGGAAAAAAAATCTTTCACATCTCTTGCAAGAGAGGATTCAATTGACTCATTCTAACTAATGATTCCTTGCATCAACAACGTTTGATTCTACGCTTTGCTTTCAAGCGGACGATTTCTAGCAGCTAGGAAGAGAAAAAGAACAGCGGACGATTTTTATCATGCCACTAGCCAGGTTAGCACCCCTCGTCGCCTTTGTACCTGAAACAGCAGATGCGCTGCGCTACCCAGCACATAACCTTGTCTCCCCTACCCCTTTTCTGGTTGTGTCATTACCAATCACATGTAACCCCGACCGCCCCTTCAAAGGAAGCTTTTCGCTACACTTGCTTTCCTTAACAAGCCTTCGAAAATCTAAGAAGATGCAATAAAGGAGGTCACTTAGTGTAATCTAGTTGTAGGTCGTCCCTTCCCCCTGGCATAGTTTCGTTAGAAGATAAGGGTCCGAAGGAGAGGAGAAGCCTCGTTTGCTGTCAAGAGAGTATTGACCCACTCTTTGAGTGCTATCGATGTGAGTGACCTACCTCAGTCGAGAGAGAAATCCCGCTATTGATTATAAAAAAAAAAAAAGGAACTCCCAGAGAAGAGCAAAAGGTAAATTACTGACTATAGTCCTCAAAGTACTGCCTGGGGGCGAAAATACATTTTTGCCCCCCTCTTTAAAACACCTTTTTGGAGTATGTGTTTAAAGAGGGGGGCGAAAATGCAAAAATGTATTTTCGCCCCCCCCCCCCCCCCCAAGGCAGTGAAACCTCGCTGGTTTCCAGGCCAGCTAGAATTTCTGATTGGTCTATGACATTCTTGATAGTGAGCTTGTTCCTCACTTGGATGTAATATAAATTCATCTTACTTTAATGTGTCAATTTAAAAGTAGGTTGTCCTTAAATGTGTCAAGATTTCAAAATATCGAAGATAACCTTGTTTATATTATAAAACTCTCATCATATCCACATCCTCCCCCTCCCTCTCCGTTCTCCTCCGCCGTTACCTCCATCTTCCTCACATAGTCAATCGCCCTCTCAATTTCATTGGGTCACCGCCAGCAGATCTCAGCCGCGCCATGCCAATCAACTCCCTCCAACATCCTACTCCCCGCCTCTTTTATTTATGTGCATGTAGTGCACTTCCGACCCTATTTTCATGTAACCCAAGTAATGGAACCAAAAAAGTCACCTTCTCTAAGATGACTTCTACAATATCACAAACCACAACAATGGGGTAAGTCCTATGGAAGATATGAAAATAAAATGAAAATGGTACCCGCTCGATGTACAAAAGTATATACTATTTCAGCCACCACCACACGCACACACACATTCTCTAGCTTTGTACAACACTCAGGGCTCTATCCCTGCTATGATGACACGGAGTAAAAATCCTGAGTAGCAAATAGTTATGCTCATTTTATGACGATTTTGGATAAATAATGGAAGGCGAGCTGTTTCATAGCGACCAAACTCATCAATGGAGACCCAGCAGTTATGGGACACGCCCTTTTGTATTAATCATTTAAGGTCTTTGTGATCAATTGTCCTGTTCTCTATCTCAATACCTCACAGAGCTGCTCATGCTTGGTAATTTAGAGACATGGGGTTTCTCCTTATGATAGTGTTGTTTAACAAAAAGAAAAAGAAAGCATACAATCAGTGACAGCAATCAAAATATGATTTTGCAGAAACTAATCCAACATTACATGTGAAAGTAATGACATATATCAGAGACTACTAAGCCTATCCTCCCAAACCACAAAATGGTGCTTCGCTCCATCTGGGTCTTTAACCTAATGAGGAGGTTTGATGATACTAGTAACAATAAAGAACCTCTATGTATATATACTGCTTACTCTAGTATGTCGGCATGTGTACTAATAATACTCCCATTGATTGGGATGTATCATCCCAGCTACCATTGTTATTCCTGTAATAATACTCCCACTGATTGGGATGTGTCATACCTGCTATCATTGTTATTCCTGTCATCCTTGCCACCATTGTTATTCTTATTGGTGTTTCTCCTACTAATATCAAAAACCTTTATTGGCAGGCATTGCTTCACAAACACTTCCTCCCTTCGGGGGCGGTTTGCATATAGAATCCAGAGCACGAGGCATAGCATTACTCCTACAGAGATGAGCCCCAAACCTGCGACCACAATTTGGAGGTAATGCCCTAGTGGAGGGCAGTAATCTGAAGTGATGGTCCTAAATGTCTCCCTCACAAAATTACAGTTCTGCAGGCTGAGTAATGGTGGAACATAATGATCTATGGCATAACTGATATTCACTGCTTCCACCAACTGATTGTACATCTTAGGGGTTATTCTCCCAACACTGTTACAAAGACCAGAAGGAGACACTGTACATGTGTAACTCTGCCACACCTGAAAATTTGAGCACAAATGAAAGAAATCAGAATCAACAAGTCAGACAAACAACCCCATAAGTAAATAAATAGTCAACAACTCCTTGTACTATATAACATACAAACTAAATAAAATTTTAATACAGATAAACTGAACTATCAGGCCAAATTTGGCAGGCAGTTTGACAGCCATATTATTCTTACCCTCTATTCTACAGTAGCTCCTGACCCTCAACATTTTCATCAGTTTCTATGCTAACCATACAAAATATATTTTCCTAGTTTAGCAATTCAATATTCACCAGTTAAAATTCATGGTTTGCAAAGCCCAGTATTATATGGTAGAGCAGAAAAGGTTGATTCAAAATGGTAGCCTGTTCAGCTAAATTTCTCCATAACAATTAAGGAGTACTACGCAAACTTGGGAGTAAGTCCCACTTGGAAGCACTAAAATAGGAAGTTTGAGGGAGGTTTTCAGTAAGTAAAAGTCATTATAAACGTACCGAGGAAGCATTGGCCAAGCAAACTTCCTGAGGTCTGCAAGCACGATCATGCAGGTTGGAATCAAATGGAGAACAGAGAGGTGGCATCATAGGTCCAGATTGGTTATAGTAAAAGAAGGAAAGCTCAGGAGGCGGATTTGTGTTTGCAAAGGTGTACACTGCAGTGTTGACAAGATTCACAAGTTGATTAATGGTCTCTTTACTCTGGATCAGGGTTTTGTTGGTTGTGCTTTGATCTACACATGGAAGAATGTTGCTAAGAGCTGTCTCTGCTTGGGGATTTTCAACCCATTCTTTCATAGCCATACAAGTGTCCGAAGTTGCACTGCGATCAGACAAAAGATATATAATGACTTTGTTAGGAAAGATATGAACAAGTTTAGGTCCTATATGCAGAGCGCTCAAGGATCAAATCATTGATACAAGTCAATAGATTACTTCAAATTCACATTGATACAGAAGGAAATTCAATTCAGAGTAAAACTTACTTGTTAAGGATTAAAAACACCCCACAAAGAATGAATGTGATTGCAACAAGGAACCAGCCGCTTAATATAAATCTACAGTAAAAGAAGTAGAACATCAGGTAGGATATAACATAACCATCTTGTGCTTTCTACCCATTTCCTTTTTCTACCTCAAAGGTTCATCCTTAGGCAAAAACGATAAACTTACATGTAAATGGCATGTTGGTGCCCAAAGACAGAAAGCACTGCAACAACATACATTGATAATTTAGACAAATATACAGAAGATATATCGAATTAGAAATAGCTCTAAAGAATTCAGGTATTTCGATAGGAGTTTAAAGGTTCATACATAGACCAAGTATTGCAACAAAAAGCATCACTGCTGCCACAACAATCAATGTCGATCGCCTGCATAACATATCAAATAATGTAAAATTAGAGTTTGAAGAAATATAAAAGCCTCTTAGTTAACAGAAAATGGTTAGGAATTCATACACAGCATTGAAAACTTTTCTTATTTTGCCTGAACTTTCACTTGTTTTCTCGGCCAAGGTATCTGCTGCAGTATTCAAATCATCATTCATCTTGTCAATTTCAGCCTTGACATTAGATGGAAGATAAACTTGGTCAATATTTATATCCTTTGCCAGCGACAAATATCCCGTGACATTTCTAAGGGTCCGCACAGTGTAATCTGACTGATTCACAACATACTTCAGTGTTCGCAACACTTCGCCGTGAAATTCGCCCTGACCTATAGAGAGAAGTATACATCCAGTCCTGGAAACAAGACAGATCACAGATATTAAGAAAGATATATAAAACGGAAGATGGAGATAACTGTAACAAAAGGGGGCATTTTGGTATTGCTTTATTTTATTTTATTTTATTTTATTTTATGTTCAAGGAAACTCGCACAGTGGAGGATTTTTGGAGGACAGAGCAGGCCAATTGGCATTACTCTTTCAGCAGAGAATATATCTGCAGTTGAACAACCGTTACACGGGAACAATGGTTATAGTGATTGTTGCCACATATTGTTTCATCATGGCCTAAATTTCTCACAATTATGTACATTATCTTCGCCACACTAATCACTTAAATTTCAAGATTGGAGAGTTTTCATTAATTTCTATTGAAATTCTGACCTTTTTTAGCTTTGTTGTAATAATAAGACTCTTGCTTATCAATCACACGTTGAAAATAGGTTATATGAACATATATTGTAGGTTACAAGTGATAATTACAGTATATTTTCATTCACTAAAGATTCATTTGTAGTTAATCTGCAACTAACTTATCCTATTTTACAACAAAATTTAATGTTGATCACATGCAACTTAATTTTTTCATGTCAATAGTATTCATAAAATGAAGGAATGTAAATCAAAAGCACTAAAAAAAGTTCAATACAAAGTAACAACCAATTGGTTTAAGAGATTTTGAATTATTACACTGCAGCACATGTGAAGACAAGTAGCAATACAAGACAAATCTGCAGTGAGCGGTTAGAGTCAATGTCTCTGATTTTCATCCTTCCTTTGCAGCAATGATGTACTAGCAGTGCCACGCCGAAAGAGATGAACCATAGAACTGCAAGAATGAATCCTGATGCACCTGTAAATCCAACGGACTGAACATAGAACAGTTAATACCAAACAAAAAATAAATACTACCACGCATGTAATGTATGTAATTTAAAATGAGAACGATAATAATAATAAAATAAACACAAATGAATAGTAAGTATGATTTTTAAGGAGTCGAGTTTGTATGATTTTTCCGATTTCATCCTTTATAGTTTTGGAAGATAGACCTGCATCCTAGCTTTTCGAAGAAACATAACAACCAAAATTATTATTGTTCCTCCAACTTAGCATATTCGAGCAAGAGTGAAGATTCCCATGGCTTACTCAAAATCTGGTCCTTTGTCACTGTTAGTTTGTTAAAACACCAAACTCTAACTACTTTGGAAATAGAAGGTGATAGCTCAGTGTTCTTTCTCACTTAATGAACCAACATTCCATTGGAAAATTGGTAGCCTCGTTAAGTTAAATTCATATGGAACAATTTAGCTATTTAAACTAAAACAGTTAGGGATAGTATTCAACACTCCTTGAGATTCATGTAGGCCCTTAACAATGTTCTGATAAGAGGATTAGCAACTGTTGTATGGTCTAGATGCTAGAACAGCGCCATCAGGTACCATCACCAATTACGGAATCAGCAATCTTGGTGAATGTTTGCGAAAACATCACATTTAACAAAAGCCAAATCTAATTGCAACCAGAGTTAAAGAATCCCCCACTATAATAACCAAAAATGAGAAAGATAAATTGAAAAATAATGAATCAAGAAATCAATGAATCAAGACTTATGATCTGACTTTTTCTTTAATTGAGGAATACAAATTCCAGCATCATAAAAAGGAGAAATAATTATTCAATTTTCATCAATAAGGGTTTCTTTGAAAATATTGATCAACATTTTCATCTAATAAAAACAAACAAAAATCTGAAAATATTTACTAATTGACTCCTTACTGAATGAAGCAGAGAATTAACAAATGAACGGATGCAAGGCCGTGAGTAATTTAGTCGTTTCTCGACTGGCTTCTTCTTCTTGTCGAATGTGGAATTAATCGGAATTGGGCTACTAAAATTGTAGACCAAACTAGTATATGAGCATAAAAACAAAGAGATTTGGGGGGGGGGGGTGGTAACGATTGAACAACAGAGGAGAGAGGACTTACTGCCAAGTAATGGGGGTTAGTAATGTTCCAACCATCTTTGTAAAGCTTGAAGCGACGAGTGACGTCAGGCCTTCTGGTCCTGTTAGCTGCCAATACAAGCACTCCACGTTGCTCATCGGAAGCTGATTCTGGAGATAGAGCCGAATCTAAGATGCCATTGCTCCATTGCCCCCCTAGATTCTCTTCGCCTCCTCTTACTCCTCTCACACCTCCTGATGAGAATAGAAAGAAAAAAAAAACGAAGTTAACAATGACGACGCCATTGAAAGGAGAAGATAGGTAGATAGATAGATCAAGTTGTTGTTGTTGTTAAAGAAAACAAACATACCAAAGATGAACTTCTGGGAGACTCTGAAGTCAAAGCTGGGTGAAGCAGCAGTAGTAGATGAGGAGGAGAATGACAAGGAAGCAAAGAAGAAGATGATGAAGAGCATCATTTGCGGAGCTGAGGGTCTCTGTGAATTCTTGGGTTTAGGTAAAATGTTGATCAAGAGATTTATTATCCATTGGAGAGGAGGGTTTCCAAGATTAAGTGAGATTCTTAGAACTTGACTTGTTTAGAGAGAGAGAGAGAGAGGGGCTGGTTTCGGGTTAGTAGAGAAGGAGCAAGGAGGGAGGGAAGTGATGGGGGAAAACAAAAAAGGCGGGTGTGAAATGGGATGGGTCTATCTGTTGGGGAGATACTAAGGAGACATATCACACGCAGAATTAGCCAACACATTTAATAATGGATTCATTCCAATTCCACCATAAATAAGGGAGGCTTCCCATCCCATCTTTTGTCTTTTCTTTTACTACTTTTCTTTATTACCTTTTTTTTACCTTATTACCCCCTTCCACTTGCACAGAGCGTCATGTTATAGTGTCAGACTCGAACACCTCTCACACGCGTTATACGCGGTTTGGAATGCTACATCTATAAAGCTACGGTCAGATATATACATAGTGGGTGTGATATTTCACAAAAAATGGATCTACCGCTCATTTTATTGCTAATCTTCTGATCGTCACCTCATGCTTGTGGCATCTGAATTTTAGCATTTAAAGCACTAATGACTCTCAATGCTTTTTGCAGCTCGCTACTTTGACGAGCATCCATCAAGCATCACAGGAATGAAATTTCTTACCAGAACAATTAGATCTATCAAAAAATTTTGCATTTTGATTTGCCTCAGAGGCCAAAGATGTTATAATAAACTTTTTGAAAAAATCTAATTGTCGAGGGAATGGACGAGGAAAACAGCGAGGGAGGGAGAGAAGGAAGGAGGAGGGGACCGTCCATCCCCCTCGAGATGCGTGCTGTCATTTTTTTTGCATGCATCTCGAGGGGGATGAACAGTCTCTCCCTCCCTCGCTGTTTTCCTCGCCCATTCCCTCGACAATTAGACGGGTTGAAACTTTTTAGAAAATTATTAGTTTTGAAAAAGATTGTCACACATATCTGTACCCTCCCCTTATAAATAGTACTCATGTAGATTTTGTTTTGAATGTCCAAAATGTCCTTTCAAATATATCATATTTACAAAAATAACTAAATAGTCAAGTGAATAATGGTTAGGGGTATTTTTGTCATTTTAAATCCTTCCAAATTCAAATTAATTATGATAAAAAAAAACTTGCATTTTTTAAATATTATTAATTATACCTAAGCTCGTAACATCATTTATTTGAAGTCCTTAATTATTTCTAAATTATACGTAGACTCTTAAAATTATAAATAAGTATTTTGTTTAGAATTTCAATAATAATTTTTACTTATTATTAAAAGGTCCTAATTAAATAAAATAAAGTATTGAATATTCACTCACGTAGAGCGCGTCAACACCCTAGTCTGAACTCTATAACGAAAATTGAATTGTGTAACAGTGACCGTGTGTTATGACCAACTTTGTAATTGCCAAAAATGCCCTCCCAACCCTATAGTATTTATAAGAAAAATTATATTTTACCTTCCCAAAGTTATACTATTTACAATCAAAATCAGCCCTTGTAAATATTCATTAATTATACTTAAGCTCCTAATATAATTTATTTAAAACCCTTCAATTATCTGTAAATTATAAAAAAAAAAAACTCTTACATCTAACTTTTAAATTTTTCATTTTACCCTTTATATTTCACATTTTTACAATCAACTAGTCTCTCTCAAACATTAATTAAATATACTTATGCTCGTAAAATAAATTATTTGAAGCTATTTATTTATTTATAAACTATACATAAATCCTTAAAATTATATATAATTACTTTATTAAGAAATTCAATAATAATATTTTCTAAATGAATTATTGTAATAAAAATAAAAATAAAATATTAAACATCCGTGCACATAAAACGCATGAACACCCTAGTTTGCATTAATGTTTTTATTTTTATTATTTATATAGAAAATATAGGCGCTCGTTGTTGGAGAGTGACATTCAAAGTCTTCTCCATTGCAAATAGCCTCTTGGAGAGTGACATCCAGAGTTTTCTCCATTGCAAATAGCCTCAATCAGTGGGATAAAGTAGAAAAATTAGATAAGAAGGGAAAGGTAGATGATGTTGGGGGTGTTTTGCCTTTTCTTTTCTTTTCTTTTTACAGTGAACACAACACGTTCAGAATCCAAGACAAATTGGTCCACCACCACCACCTCCCCCACGCAAAACTTTACGACCTTTACCGCCAAAAGCAGTAGTTGATGAATGGCGTGACCCCACCAAAACAAACTTATAAACCACACAATAATTAAGAAAAAAGACTGAACAATCAAATTGGGTCCAAGTGCATGGAAACAAAAAGGAAGTATCTCCCTCTCGCTCTCCCATAAATTAAGAATACTTACACTTATTCTACTACTGCAACTACTACTAAAGATCCATCTCCTTGTTTAGTGGGAGATAATGGGAATGGATGATCCATCTAATTAACAAATTAAGGAACCCCGCACTTTCATTTCATCATTGGATCACTACATATAATCTGTCTTTAACCCATGTCATTGATCCAGGCTGGTTATGCATTATCTTTGTGCATGTGTAGGCATCTTTTCAGTGAACGACCCAAATTAGAGTAGTACATTATTTGTGCGTTCATTAGATTTATTTGTTAACATCATGCCTTCTATGTAACACTTGTAGTGGTTAACTAATAACTTTGTTACCTTAGTTTGCACCATGTCAAAACAAGAAGGCGTCACTATGAGATGGGGATGGAAGGAATGGAGAGATAGTATTAGATGAGGTCATCATCATCTATTATTCCCTCTATTTTATAATATTTTCTTTCTAGTTGTGTTAGCATTAGGGGTGGGCATTTAGGACTGAAAATCTGGACCAAATCGACAACCGAACCGATCGGGTCGGTTTGGATCGATTTTAATTAATTATAAAAGTTTCGGTTGTAAAAGCTCGGCCCGGCCCAAAGTTTCTGGTCCCAACCTCAGTTTCCATTTCTGAAGCCCGTCGGGTAACCGGCCCAGCCCAGGTTAAATAGTTAAAATAACAACATTTGTTTTGTTCATTGAGGATTCAAAATTGAGAACTATCCACACACTTGGTAGGCACAAGATCACGAACGAGATCGACCGAACTATCCAGTCTCCTCACAGCGAAGGCGAAGCCGCGAAGACTTCTTCTCTTCTCACAACGACCAACGCTTCTTCTCTTCTCACAGCGACCGACGCCTCTTCTCTTCTCACATCGGAGGCGGAGGCCGAGGCCAAGCCGACCCTCCCTTCTTCTCTCTCAGCGAAGGCGGAGGCCGAGCCGCCTCCCTCTCCCCTCCCTTCCCCGCCTTTCCCTAGATCAAATCTGAGATCTGAGATTCTTCAGAGATTTTTTTTTGGTAGCGTGGTAGGCACAAGATCAAGAATGAGATCGACGTGTCTCTTACCTTCCGCCGATCCTGCCGCGAGGGAATCTGTGGTTCTTGCGCGATGAACATCGATGGGAAGAATGGCCTTGCTTGTCTCAGTGTCTCACCATGAATTGTATTAAATTTGGATGTTGCTCTTAGGCCCGAAACCGGCCCAAAATTTGGTTAATCGGGACCTCGGTTAACCGGTCAACTCGGTCCGATTTCGGGCCTCATAAACTCGGGCTTAAATCTTTCGGACCGATTTTCGGTTTTTTCATTTTGGGCCGATTACCCGAACCTGGCCAGCCCTAGTTAGCATTGTAACTACGTATTTGTATCCAAAAAATCTAGAGAGCCAGGCCCGCGTCAGGCCAGCCCAATACCATCCATCATCCTAGAGATGATTGAAATGACCCAATCTCTAGGATGATGGATGGTATTGGGCAGGCCCGACTCTCTAGGAAAATTGATTTGTATCTCTGTCCACTTGTTTCTATAGGTTGACCTACTGGTATCTCATCATCTTTAACAAATTAATTCAACAACTTGTGTTTTCTGGTTTTTGTATCTTATTTTGCATTTGTTTTTGGCATCATTTGGATGATTGGCATCAATTTTGCAAGACTTGATTAACTTCTTAATATTTTTTCTTAATTTTATATCTTAATATTTTAACCAAATCAATAAACTTTTATAAATGCATGCCCATTGAGTTAAACTATTTGAAATTGTGATATGGAGATAAGATGCAAAATGCGATGCCACTTTAATTGAAGTAAAAACGATAACTATATCATCTATAACTTGCAAAGAAGCTCCATGATATATGTAACTTAAATAATCTTAAATGATATATTGGAAATAAGGATAATTTTGCTTAATAAGTTGAGACACATGTCCTGCGTTGGTCCAGTATTCAATTTTACAATACTTTGATAACTAACATGCTTGATGCATTCACGTTGTAGTATACAATGGTGATTATTTGCAGAGATATTGCATTTGCTGAAAATAAATAAATAGGTGCCCCCACTCGAGCTAAACATAATTTATTGTTAGCTTTACGTGCCCGTATGCTGAGGATGATGGAGTAGTTTGGAGTCGACGTCATCAGTGTACCTATCTTCATATATCCATCTTATTGGAAGTCTGATTATTTGTTTGTTTTTCCTTCTTTTCTTTGTTTCAATTGGAATACTAGACCAAAATTGAAGACAAAGACACTCGTTGGGTTTAGATAAATTTTAGTATTAGGGATCTAAAAATGGGTATTTAATTGGAGATGTTGGGCGTATGTACGCAATGGGATCTCTTGACCCGAAAGTGAAGTGATTGCTAATGTTGTTGCATTAGGAAAGACGCATTCTTTCCAACTTTAATTTCAGATCTCATATGATATCTTGGAAAAAATCTTCTTTTTTTTTTTCAACAAAAACTGCATGTTGCTTGGCTCTTGCAAGGCACGTGGTTGCACGTGAGCCGAGTATGAATATGCATTTTCTCTCCAATAATGCTGATTGTGCTTGACTTGTGGATCTATCTATATCTACTGCCGCTTGTGTTGACTGCTATACTATACATCATCCTGCATTGAAGAAGAAAAAGAAGACTCGCACCTGTCCTATTCTTAATTAATCAACAATTATAACCGGCACTAGCATGTTAGTAATCTTGATTAATCAATATCGGTAACAAAGCGAACTGCGATATGGTGCTGTTTTTTTTTTTTTTTATAAATAAATAAATTTATATTTAAATTAAAAAAAAAAAAAAAAAAAAAAAAAAAAACCCTCATGGATATGCTACATTGCAATTTTATCATTCTCACACCTAACCTCTTGGAGGCATCAGTAGAGAAATTAGCCTTGCAGTTTTGCAGATTGCTAGCCTTGATAACAAGGGGATTAAAAAAAAAAGGTTGTGAAATCAATCAAAATAAATGCATAAGATCAGTGCACAGCTCATGCAGTGGAGGCATCTAATCCCACTTACTGGTTACGAAAGGAGTACCACAATAAAGCTATTCGCGTAAGCATCCTTGCAAATTGGCTTCTATACAAGTGATGGACAAAGGATGAAGCCACTGCATACAGCTTGCAACCAACCCACTAATGATACAAAATTACGGTTTTGTAAGTCATAATCTAGTTTGTCTCACTGTGACAACCCATTGGACTCAATAAATAAATAGGTCATGGTTGTTCATGTTGAAGATAATAAACAAAATTACCATCATGATGAATCATAGAAACTGACTCGCTAAGCATTAATCCTATTAATTAAAGTGATCAAAATTATCGTCATGATGAATCACAATCATGTCAAACAGGTAATAGTGAGTTCCCCCATTTAGTAAACGACATCCCTTTTTTAATTTAGACAAAATCACAGTAACTTGATTTGTATTTTTGCAACTCTGAGATTCAGGTCACAAAATGACGACACTTGAAGAATTTTTCTGAGAGTGGGCTAACAAGTCAAAATAGGCCTTCAGAAAACTCTAATTTTCCATTTATTTTCTAATCAATACTCCCCGTGAGGGAGAAACCCTGAACCTAAACAACTAAACTATAGCAACTTACAAGCTAAAATGTTCTCCCTTACAACTTGAGATCGGGTCACTCCATGAATTTCTTGAACACAGCCGAAGCAGAGAACACTGAATCCAGTTTTATTGGACCAAAAAAACAACAAGATTCCCCCTACTACAAAAACACCAGCAAGCAAGGAACTTCATACCAACATGGAGGGTGTCAAATGAGGTGGTCGAGCTTGTTCCTCCATTTTTGTCCTTTTTTTTTTCCCTGCAACCGACATTGAAACACTCCGTGACGTTTGGTTTGATACTTGAAAGATGCAACAACCTGCAACCCATTCGATTAGTCCATTATAGATGGTTCATGCCAACAATTGAATAGGTCCATGGTCCAGTCTGGTCCAGTCCAATCAAATTCATAATTTCTTATTAATGAGCCAGATCCGGTTTTTGTAGAGTGAAACACTAGCTAATTCAAAGCTTTATTTCCACTCGAATTGCTCACAACTGCCAAGTGCAAGCTAGAAACTAGTATTGCTGCGGCAGTAAAATCAAGTGGCACAACAAGGATAGAGAAACATTCTATAGAGTTTCTGGCCTGGTACAATATTTGAGCTGCAAACCTGACTAACCTAGAACTACTTTTATACATGCTCTGAAACTTTGTCAGAAAACTAATCATATAAGTATTCAAATTATTCTCAAGAAGAATAGTATGAAATGACAAAGGTATTCCATCTCTCAGGAGCAAGACTTTCAGTAATAAATAGAAGTCCAAACTGTACGTAACTCAATGGATTATAACCCATCCATTGCATCAAAACTGTAGTATTCCTAAAAAATTAAGCTCTCCTTAAGGCCTTAATAAATTTTGATCTTACAATCCGAAATGCCTAGCTCACGAAAGCCCATTCTCAGATCCAAAAAGCTCACTGACCAAACCCATGGCTCATTTTCATTTATTTTTTTTATGTTCCATGAGTAGCCCACTATATCATTATTCTTATCATGTCTTTAGAAGCGGCTTCTTTACGTGTTTTGGCCTCAAACATGCTTCTTTCTTTCATTCTCCCCTTTCTTAGCATAAGTGTCGTCACCTTTCTAGTACGGTTTGTTTTCCTAATGTCTAACGAAGTTCTCTTCCCTCACTACATATAGTATATGTTTGTGCAGTCAGGCTTCAGTCTGGCCTCTTAAGTGGTAGATGCGGTAAATAACGTTTGTCCTTTACTTCTGTTAGGGGCACAGGAATAAACTGAAGCTTTCTATGCTAGGTGCCAACTAGAGCAACTACAGGAAGCCAAAGATAGGTATTAGATGACTTACCTACTCGAGCAGGGTTGTTTGGTCTGGTACAACAGAGAAGTGAGAATGTTAGGTATATACATTGCATGATAAACAGGGATCATGCTTCAAATGAAGGGATTAGCAGCAAAATGAGATAAGGAGAAGAGGCGTTTTTTGCCCAGGAACTAGTTCAGGCTGGGTAGAAGCTACCATGAGCCCTCTGTCCCATGCATCTATCTAGAAGCAAGATGTAGCTCCCTGGTTCCCCCTAATGCTCCTCTCAGCAAAGATCGTGTGAGAGTATAATTGTGCGTTGGATACGTAGCCATAGAACAAGTTGACCAATTCCCTTTCTTTTCCGGTGCAGTCCCTTTGAAATTTGAATCTCCAACACACAAGGACACGGTGACAAGGAAGAAGCCCTAGCCTCTGTCCAGACCAGCTGGTTCTGTAGTTTTAGAATACTTATGATCCCAAACTCCATATCTACCATTGCATATGGGAATATAAAACGTAAAGAAGTTAAGGCCCGACCCAAAGAAATATTTGAGATAGAGGTTTATTAGTCAATATGTTCTTCGACCCAATCCAATATCCCGACCGCCTTCCACTCAAAGTTTTCTACTACCTTCTCTTAACCACTCGGCTGGCACGACTAAACGAGATCCCTGCCACATAATAAAGGAATACATATATAATAAAATAAATCTATCAAGCGCTCCTTTTTAAAGATTAAAATGTTATTGAACCTATCAGTGGTTACAACGGGGATGCCCTTAGCATTCAAAATTCAAAAGGCAGCCAAGGAAACAACAAAGCACCATTACAGCAGAGACAACTACGACCAACGACCCAAGAAAAGATACACATCAAAATGCCCAAAAGCATTACAGTGCCCTGTCACACCCTTATATAGTCTTCACATGGCCTCCTTTTTACATTGATTCGTGCTTTTTCTCCTCCACCATCCGTGGTCGGAAAAAACCAACCATGATAGAAAGATGCCAAATTCATGAAGAGGGGCGAATAAACTTAAGGTAAGGGAAATTGTTGAAAAGTCGAAGTATAGCCTTTGAGAGGGGAGATCATGCTATCATCCGAGCTAGTGGTTTACTACATTGGAATATAATTAGAGCTCTACAAATCCTTGTCTGTTAAAGCCTAATTTCTGGATCACAAAATCAAAATGCTCATTTGGTCTTGCTATCAACAAATCATGTTGTTAGTAAGACTTGATGCGAATGGATGGAAATTATTCTTATTCTACTAGGGTAGCTTATTCTGTAAAGCATAGTTTCCTTGTGTTCAGGCTTATCAGAAGATTCCGACAACAATGTCAATATTGCAAGAATAAGATCAGATCGAATTGACAAAGAGAACTGCACAGAATTCTCGATGAAAACTCAGAGAAAGGGTTTATCTTTGAAAAAAAAAATGTATCCCTGTAGTCCCAAATTGATTCAATTACTCGAAAAAAACCTTCTTTTTGGACAATCTATTTCGTGTCTACTACAAAAATGTTCCACTATGCAAGAACTCTAATCATTCTCATAAAGTTCATCCTCTTAATGTTTATGCACCCCGTCTCGTATACTTCATTTAAGACATTTTACTCAGTCTTATACCTAATCGTCTTTTTCTTTTCACAGATGGGTCATTTTTTTTCTCAATATAAGTTCAGTCATGTTTTTCATTTCTATAAAAGGATTTAGCTTTCTAATGCATATTATGTCATTTCGACACTAGCGTGGAAAGAAGCGCCGATAATTTTTCCCTCAAATTCCTACTTCTTTTCCCTTTTATTTTTTAGGTGGCACGACCTAAGGACCAGGGTGGTCATTTGTTGGGGAGTGTTGAAGGCACGACACAAGAATCAGGGTGGCATGCCGAAGGCATGACACTATACCCATGTCATTGGCACGGGTACACGTTATGTAAAAAGTGTATGGTTGTGCCAACGGCATGGCTGATACACTAGTATATATAAGGGAAATGACATAGCTCGATAATTTTCTTCTAGAGCATAACCGGTACAGGTAAAGTACCCATAGTCATCTCCCTGCAGCCGTGCACAAATTTCTAAAATTTTGTGTCATGTCTTTGTGTCTGAGTGAGTACTCATATTGGTATCCATGCATGATAGCTCTGAAGGTCATAATTGTAGCCATAACCAACCTTTTCTATTTAATCACAAGCTGATAATATCTATACAAACCTGGATCTAAACCACCAAACTGCCAGGTATACCCACTTTCTACCCACCCCCCCCCCCCCCCCCCCCCCCCCAAAATCTTTTGGAGAATGCTTTGCAAAGGTGGATAGTATTTATTGTGGGTGGGGACTTGGGATAACTGTTATCTACAGTTAAAGCGTCATTTCCAGATGTCGGTATGCATGGGCATAGACATGGTAACACTTCAAATTTCGAAAAAACTAGGATATGTCGATATGTCAAGCTTTATAATATATATTATTCTCTACAATTTAGATGAAATCAACATCAAAGTGCCCATAAGATAAGTCTTACCGCCACAAGTCATGATAGAATACATTATAAGTTAATAACATAACTCAAAAAATTTTGATCCTAAACACTTCCCTCTTGATACTTTGCATCTATTAATAAATATAATGAATAATAATAAATAAATAAAACTTAGACAACCATGTTCATGCCATGTCCAAGTTTCAGTCAAACTTCCTCGACTCTTTGACCACGTGTCGGATATAGACAAAGCGAGTTTTTCAAAGTGTCGGTGCTTCTGTGCCAGTATGTTAAATTTGGCGTAATGCTCCAACTCACAGAAAACTGGGGTCTATAACATTTATTACTAAAGTTATAGGAAGACAAGTACCTTTTGCAATTTTTGATGAAGAATGATTAAGGCCTTAGTGTGGCATTGGGGAAATATCTAGAAGAAAATCACAGATCAGTTTATATTTTTATTGGGAAGGCATAATCAAGATATAATTCTTTTGTTCTTTGATCTTTACTTTTCTCCTTTATATTATGACTTTCTCAATCAACTCCTTCATATACCCTCCAATTTCATTCATACCCTAGAGTCCGACACATTACATAAGGTATCCTCCACGTCCGTTCCATCCATTGACTCCTTCAGAACAAAAATTATCATTCCACTAGTAAATAACCACTCTAAAACTTGCAAGTTCAACGGATTGACAAGTATTATGGATGGCGACCTTCAGAACATATACTATTCCCTGGCCAAATAACCACTCCAAATTTATGCAAGTTTATCAAATTGACAAGTACTGCTGATGGCACAATATATACTACTCAACACAAGCTCTCAACATTTTTCAATACCACCATAAATATATCATAAACAAACTACATTCACCTGCAAATCCCTTCATATTTTTCTCTAGAACACTGAAATCATCCAATACTTCCTTCCCATCTTTGAAAAAATCTAGAATCACTGCAAGCACAAATGAGAGCAACATTTTTTTGCCTAGTCTCAAAAACGTGAACTCCCAAATTACTGAAACCACATTTTGAGTACATATGACATATGTATGAGAGCGGATGCAACCATAGTGTTTGAATCATGTTCTCTTCATAAAATGTAAGTATCTATGTCCCTACCATGCCCCCAATCTCCGTACTATGACAGACTGCCAATATCCCAGCCATCAAAATTTCACACAAATCCACATACGTGAAACGGTGACCTTCTCACAGTTCGCGTACTAGGAAAACCAAGTTATCAAACTAGACCATAAAACTAAACAAGGTCGAGGTAAACCACTAGACACTCTATAAGCAGAAAGAGTTTGCTCGTGTACTACATACTCAAAGGTGATCTCCTTACTTGAAACTTCAAATCAAATCCATATTTCAAACCATGAACTATTTTCCAAACTGCTACCAAGGAGGAATCAACATGAATAGAATCCAATCCAATTATAGTATTCAATAGGGTTCCTCCCCTTTCCAATTGCATCGCAAATAATTCAATGAATTCATCCAAAATCCAACATCATGAGCATAACCAACAAGAGCGTTGAATTCCACATAACCAGGTCATATTTGGGTATCCCAAGAAATAGTTCACAAACTTTGTGAATAAGGTCTAGTTTTGAATACACATTCATTAATTTGCTTCTCCTAGTCTACCACATGCCGAAATTTGATCTCAAAGCCATGACTATCGATCCTCCACAAGTATTTGGCAGCTCAAACGGATATGAAATTTCAATGAAAGCGCTTAAAAGGCATGCAAATAAGGTGTTGAATCGGTAATATACATTTGTTCAAGTAAATAGAATAAAGCTGTGGACTAGAGTGGAAGCTCTGATAAATGGAGCAGCAGAGGTAGTTGCTTTTGTTAGGGATTTTCTCAAATGATGTAAACAACCACCACCAAATTGTTGGAGAACAATCAAAACAATACATAAATTTATTTGAAATGAATTTTAAGAGCATAAATACTATTTGTATTATAAATTGATTACAACGAAATAAAATAAAATAAATAAATCTACTAACTTGTATTGAAGATAGAGGATTTGGCGGAGTTGGTACGTCTTGAATTGGCGAAGTGCAAAAAGGCATTGTAAATATATATAAGTGTTGAAAATCAACAATTATAAATACATTATGATGACCTCACACAATAGATGTGGGACTATTTATTATTTGCTATACTAACTCCAACACAAATTACATTCCCTACTTCAAGATGAACTTCACCATGAAGTCTTCAAACAAAAGATTGGATAAGCTAAGTGTACCCATTACTTGAAGTTTTTGACATTTTTCGTGTAGCACAAAAAGAAAAAGGGAGTGGAAGCATCAGTCAAATGGTATCTCATGACCAAGGCAATGATATCCTGACTAAATAAAATGTACGTGACTGAATTGGAGGACAAAATTGCGCGTAAGAGATGAAGTTAAAAGGACAACAGACAGCAGATTGACATCACTAGTTAGTAGTTACGGCAAGGCAGGTTTATACGTCCATGCATCATGAAAAAAGACCATCCATCATAAAAGGAGGAGGAGAGTTAGCAAATATAATGTGTGTGTGTCAATGAATACAGAGAGAAAAAAGAGAAAATATGTACTCACTTCTCCAATAAGGCAGAGAAAGAACGTAATCGGCACAGCACATCAAATTGGAAAAGTAATATTACCAAGAACGACAAGAAGAATAGACGGCTGCAAACGCAATAGCAAATGCTTGAAGAAGAAGAAGTAGAAACGCTCTCTCTCTCTCTAAACTCGTGGTTTCGCTATTGTAGCCCTCCCCCCCCCCCCCCCCCCCCCCCCCCCCCCCCCCCCCCCCCCCACATTGGGTTCGGTTCCCACCACCCAGAAACCGCACAACTATCAACTCCAATTCCAACGGCAGCAGATAAAGTCACCCCAACTTTTAATATGTAGCACCACATGATTTGAGCACCCCCCTACATAAGTTACGGGGATTTTAAAACCCAAAATTCAAAGGTTTTTTCTTTTAATTTAAGGGTCTGTTTGATTAGCCATTTTCTTTGACGATTTCCTCGTTATACAGATTTTCGCTATTTGGTTGTCTATTTGCTGACAGGAAATTGATTCTCTATAAAATTGTTTTTCCACTACTCATAAGAATACAAGTCCAAGGAGAGACCTCGAAATCAAATTCACGGAAATAATTTCAATTTCCATATCTATTTCCTATGCAACCAAACAGGCCCTAAAGAAAATTGAACTGAAGAAAATGAGGATTGGGGATTGAACAAAAGAAAAAATGAAGAGATTTTTTTTTCTTTCCCTTTTAACTGCATTAACTTTTGTTGATGACTACTATTGCATGGTACCGAATTGCTACCTTCTCATACCTATACCATTGGGATGATACCAACTTAAAAAAATCACCAATACAAAACCGATTAAATTTTATGAGGAGAAGACCGATATGAACCCCACATCGAACCGTTTCCACGCCTTGTCTCAGTTACATTTTTCATTAATGACTTCAGAATGTAATACATGCATGTGACAGTGCAAGAAAGAAAACTAGATTAGATAAAAGAATCATTTCACATTGCTAGCCAAAATAATTGTACGTCTCAAACTTAATTTAGGGGATCAGTCCTCAATAATAAGTTGGACCTAAATTAAGGTCATGGACAACTTTGATTTACATGGACAACTTAATTTAGAGAATCTGCACCCTTTGTTTGATGGAACTCAAGTGTTATTTGGTTGCAATTTTTCTTCTTGAGACTCTGAAGAAACCCAATCTATACAAAGGGAAATTAAATAACTTTCCTATTTTCAAACAATTATTTCTTTCTTCAATGAAAAACTAGCAAATAGTTATATCTCCAGATTTTAATTTTGGCTATTTTGAGGAATGCGGTGGGGGAGGAATTCTCTATATATCTTGTAGTTTGACAAAGGGGGTAATGGATGGAAGAGGTAGAAAGATTTCCCAGTTGATTACAACTTTGGTTCAGTCAAGGGGGAAATAATACTCTTATTAATATTGGGTTTTTAAAGTTATACTAAGGAATTGGGTTCCCTAATTAAATGACTGGTTTAGAAAATATTTCCTTTTTTTTTTTCAACGAAAATTTGTTTTCTTATTGTTCCCTCCTCCTTAACTAGTTATGCAATGGGGCAGATTAAGAAGGAACAAAAAAACTTTTTAAGAGTGAGATGAATCGGGAGGCGAGAAAGAGCAATTTAGGTACCTTGTTTCAGCTGGTCGAGCTTGCTTCTTAATATGGGTTAGTGGTGCAGAGTCCAAACATCTTCTTCAATGAAAGTCTTGTGCTAGCAATGTACCATATTAAGTCAATATCTCTTTCAAAAGTGTGAGAAAATTATGGTATATTGATGTAGTCATTTTTGGCCCTGACCTACAAATCTATTGACCTGCACATGAAACGCACGTGAGCCACGAACCACCGCCGTGGTGGCCGATGACACTCCGATGCTAAAATCAAATAAGGATCTAAGAAAGGTGTAATGTTGTAAATACAGAATTTGTAGCGTACTTTAGTTTACCAACCTCGTGTATTATTTATAGTGCATGAGTCATTGTTCAACTAGGCCATCTATTGCATAGTTTAGGGAAAAAGATATGCATGAAGGTCATTCTCTAATTAGGAGTCGTATTGTGAAAGGAAGTTTCCTTGTTAGCCATGTGTTCCTAGATACGCAGGAGATATTTCCCGTTCCGAGAGTATTCTATAGGTAGAAGTCTTCGTATATGATATGTACTCTAAAATTTACTTCCTAGTTAGAAGCAATGAGTCGTTGTACTTGCCCATCCAAAGATGATCCTCGAAATACTTGCCTTAACAGGGCTTACGGGTATTGAGGGTAGTTGTGAGACACGTGGGCTTAGCAGCCTGTAAGAATTCGGGTCCGTTTGGCGAACTGCATTGGGCGGGTTTAGAATCGCATGGGCCGGATTAGTGTTGAGCTGATGCTAGGGCCTATCCTTCATCGAGATCATTATGACACGTGTACGACGTAGAGTTGGGGCTATTTTGGTGTATCATCAGCTACTCCTCCCGAGTTAGTGGACCATAAGACCGGTAGCTAAGTCATTTCTTGAAAAGATACTCTACTCATGATGATTTAGTTTGAATCGTTGCTTGAGTCGCGTGCTTCATTAATTGAATGTGCGTCGGTTCAGTGGAAAAGAGGCGGGAACCCAATCCCTATTTAGGTCATCCTTTGTGCGGAGACTAACTCTTATATTTTACTGATTTTAGAGATCTTGCTTTATTCATCTTCTAATTGAAAAAATTGTTCATCTTCTTCATGGCTCAACAAAACCTTCTTGATGATGCAACTTTGGCGAAGGGCCTTGATTTTTTCGAAGACAGGTTGCTTTTTTAATCGAGCCTTGTTGAAATCCGTACGAAGTTCGGGGTCCCTGAAGACCTGCCATTATATGCTCTGAAGGATGATCAGACGCCAATGTTGCCGCCAATGGGGTTTATCTGCTTGCACCGCGGGATGTTCCAAACTGGAGTCTGTTTTCCTATTTTGGATGTGATTTGGGATTTCTTGGACTTTCTTGGAATTCCTCCGGCTCAGTTGGTGCCTAATGGGTACTGGATCGTTCTTCTCATTTTGATCAGGGCGAAGGAAGTTGGCGTCTGTGTGACTCTGCGAGTGATCAAGTTGCTGACCTCTCATCTGTTGAACAATCACACTGTCTGTAAAATGACATCGCCAGCTTGCTTTGAGAATTTGCCTGATGACCTCAAGTTCTAGCAGAAGTATTGCTTCTTGGCTTTTGCGGATTCAAAGTAATTTCAGCTCAAGGGTCGTCCGCTTGAACGAGAGTTTAAGCCACTTCGTGAGTATAGCTTTTTCTTCCAATTCCATTGCGCTTGGGTGTATGCTAATCGTTCCTCGCAAGACGGTCCCACTACTCCTCTTACCCCTAAAGGAATGAAATACTATGGAGACATTCCGCGACTTTCCAACGAAGAATGTGGTCGAGGTCATATGTGTTTTCAACTTTATTCACAGTGGGTTGTGGGACAACTGGCTTGAGGCCCTCATTCTCTACCGATCGTTGCGAGTTAAGTCATAAAGTGGGGCCTCTTCTAGGAAAAGGAAAGCCATTAGAGTCAAGTTTCCTAATTCGTTTGATGCGGAGGGGTTGTTTGAGACACTTGCCTCCTTCGTGAGTTCGAAGAAGTCACGTGTTAGAATGGGTCATCTTCAAAACGATCCGCTCTAGTAAGCAAAATGCGTGAGCCAGATCGACCCGTCAAGGCGGAAGCCGATGTATTCGGCTAGGAGAGGGACCACCTGCGATTAGCAGGGTTTGAAGATGTATAACATCTTAGTGTCGCGCAGGCGGAAGCTCTGAGCGAGCAGTTGATGCTTACTGCAATGGCGGCTTCTACAGGTGCCGGTCCGCTTGAGATCGTTCCGATAGAAGGTTCCTGTGAGAATCCGCTTGAGGTTCTGGAATCCGATCGTCCCACTGGTGGGTTGTCTGATAGTGGCCGTGATGATACAGGCCAAGTTTCTCATAGTCTGCGTTGTTCCCCATCTCGCTCCAGGCTGTATCTCAAGGTGTTGGAGGGCCTGTTGGACAACTTGCTTCCTTCTCTTCCTCCAAATCCTGCTAAGTCGTCTTACACTAAGGGGTTAGTTACTGGAGAGAAAGGAAAGGCTGCGGAGTAGGACATGGGAGCAGTGGTGACTGCAAAGGGTGTTGCTAGCGTAATTCCTCATCCGGGAGAGCTTCATCCGGATGCGCGGATAAGTCGATTTGCCCCGAACTTAGTAAATATGAGTACTCAGGTCTAACACCATGAAAGTGGAGCATCCGGAATGGGACCTTGATCGCTATCAGAAGATGTAGTATGTAGACCTACCAGTGGCTTTTGTGTCGTCGTATGAAGAGGGTGATCCGGACCATGATGCTCAGGTTGTGGCGCGTACGGACGCAACTCTTACTTCCTCCTCTGTTAAGCTTAGCTTTTCTGTTTTTGTACCCTTTCCTGATAATGAATAGACTTTATATACTTGTACCTCTTTTACTTTAACTGTTAATGAAAACAAATTTTTCTTGAATACGTTTTGTATCTGTTTCATGTTTGTTTTTCCTACTGCGCGCTTCCTATTTCGCCTTGTCATTTTACTTCGGCATAGGCTAGTCGGGTCAGTAGAAAGTGGAGTGGTCTATTTGTTGTTGAGAGTTTGACCATTTTGCAAGTGGCTCGGATTCACTGTTGCTTAGTCACATCCGGTAATGGGCGTTTTACGGATGGTTGAGAAGCGGGCTATGCTGCCCAATTGTGGCCCATTCTCAAGGTAAGTCGTTGGGGGCTCGTTTTGTCTATCTGACTGTCAATCGCGGTTACTGGCATGAGTGAACTGTGATAGTCGAGTACATGCATTGTAATTAGAGCGCTTGTTCCAAGTTTGGTTTCACAAGCTCGGGCTGGCATTCCATGTAGCACTCGTTCACGCATTGGCGGGACGATTTATGGGTCGGCATGAGCGTCCTTTGTTGGTAATAGAATGTTAGCCTGTGTGAGTGTGAAAACGCTGTTTGAGCTGTAATTTATCTTTAGGTAACTGTTTCAAAAGAGAGTGCTGGTTGCGTGACGAGTTGTCTAGGGCTCCCACTTTCCGTAACATCTATGTCCGAGCATGGTGGACTACAGGTTCGAGGAGCGAGGCCTCGGCGATCATGGTCTGTTGACGAGCAATGATCTCGTGGTGAAGTGTCGATATCAGTTCGGGACTGACTAGCTTCCCACCTATCTAACCATCTACACCCGCGTGTGGTGGGCTACAAGTTTGAGATGAGGGGTTCGGCCACTAGGCTGAAGAGCAGTAGTCCCGTGGCTAGCTCGTTTGGTGAACCATTATGTCTATATAATGGTGTTTTTTCATCGTTGTAGGCACTATCTTTTGCAGAGCGTATTTCCTGTAATGTTTATACTTGAAGATAATGCTTTGTGTTTTCCAAAGGCCGAAGAGAGATTTCCATCGTCAGAGTTTTCGAATGTTCTGATATTTGCATTGATGAGTCACGATGAGAATCATTGTTATGCGTGATCACCTGTTCTGGGTGAGCACCTTATTGTGTCATTGAGATCTCGTAAATTTCTTTTCATTTTGCAATGAAGAAGTACGGACTCCCTCCTAAGGGATGAGTCTGTTGTTTATGCGTTGGTGCCTTGTCGCTGCTCTTGAGCGTTTAATCTCAGAGATAACACCAGCAACCAACTCTAGAGCTGTTGCCCCCATCACTTCTCGGTTAACCCCGTTGTCTCGTCTTGTGCTGGAATTCGGGATCTCGGGACGGGTGGAGTTGGACATGGTTCGCTGGATTGGGCCATTAACATCTGGATGCCCTTCTCATCCCTTCTGCAAGAGGGAGCACTCGACTTGTATCAATCTGATATTTGTCCCAAGTTCATCTGGTAAACCGAATCGAGCGTGTGAGTTGGCCGTGGCTGGCGTGAGTTGGCCGTGGCTGGCTATAGCTTTTTGCGGGGCCCTCGATTGCCGATTTTGTATCACCTCAAACCATATTTGATGGTTGTTTCCGCAGAGGCCTTGGATTGGACGCGTTATTTCTTGTTTCCCTTGCACATGCTAGTCCTTCGTCCTGTTGTCGCTCGCGGGTACCTTTGTTCATCAAAGAGTTTGCAAAGCCTACTTTGGGTACCTTAGTTCTCTTCTAGAATCAGATTGTTTAAACGAGTCTTTACTTTATGTCGCATCAGATTCAGATGCTTGTAGTATGTAGTCTTTTGTATCCGCCTCAGGGCGTCTGTTGTTACATCTTTCCAGTAATCAATAGAGTGTGTTTACGTAATTCTTTCTTTATTTCTTAAATGATTACAAATCACATAAGTTTCTAAGAACTAAAATTCTGTATTGACTATGGAAAGGAAAATAACAACTGAAATAGACTAATTGTTGGCAGAGAGAAGTCGACCCGACCTGAAAGTGAATTTGCATGGCCCTTGTTGGATCGTTGATACTTTCAGCGGACTATTGAGCTTCGTTGATGTTACTAAGGCCACTGAAGGGTAAACCTTGTGTGGGAGTTAATATCCGCGCCGACGGAATGTCGGGGGTTGTATTCCTGTCTACATTGACATCTCTATTCTGTTGGGTTGAAGAGTGGATTGCTTCCGTTCTGCTTGATTGTTCCTTGTTTATGAAATTAGTCACTTCTGTTGGGATCACACGCGGGTGGAGTTGTGCGCCCATTGTTGCAGGATATGACTCCATTTTAGATTGTGTCGTAGGATCCGATTGGAACTAGGAACATTTTATTTGCTTCAATGCAGCATAATGGCAGCCTCGTGCCAAGGTTGGTTTCCACGTATTGTTCATTCAGAGTAATTAGCAGTTTACTTAATGCACTAATGAAGGGTGGAGACTACTGCCTCCATCTGGTGAGGCCATGGTCTTTACAAGATAAGGTTGTAGGTAGACGGCGTGCCTACTATAATGAAGTCCAAAAACAGGACCTTTCTGAGTTGTAGCTCTCCTGCCACTACTGCTAACATTATCTTCCCGATCGAGAAGCATTTTTCTCCGCTAAATCCGATCAGAGGGTAGTCTGAGGAAGTTAGGTTATCCTCCTTGAGTCCATACTGCAGAACGCGTTGTAGAACAGGACATTAAGTGGTCTTCCTGTATCTACCAGAGCTTTCTTTACCTCCCATCTTGCAATGGAGACCGATATGACAAGAGCGTCATTGTGTGGCGCTCAAACTCCCTCGAGGCCTTGTCTAAAAAGGTTAAGGTGGGAATGGGGCTTTGCACCCTCGAGTATTAAACGAGTTTGTCCTCATCTGCGGGCTGAGTCCACATCTCCAGTAGAGTCTGCTTGCGGGACCTATTCGACAAGTCTTCCTCTGGTCCGACTCAATGAAGGACATAGATTATGCCCGGAGTCTCCTTCTTTATTTCCCTAACCGACTCCCACCGGTCCCTGGGTCTTTTCGATCACTTCTCAAAGCTCAGAAATTCCTTTAGTTTGCCCCTATGGATCCAGTACTCGATCTTGTACCATAGAGTCTTGTAGTCGGTGTCGTGGCCATCTTCCTTGTCGTATGAGCAGTACTTTCTGTTGTCACATTTGGATGGGTCTCTGCGCTACTCCGGGAGCCATTTCAAATCTTCCCAGTTTTTCATGGAATTCAGCACGTCCAATAGGTTAGAATTGAGGGGGGTTACAGCCCGGCCAGGGTCTAACTTGTTGTCATTGCGTTTTCGCTTGCTTCTTTAGTTATCCTCTCGCCTCCTTCCTGTCTTTAGGAGCGGAGGGTTTCTTATCACATTTTGTTTCCCTCTTCACAGTTCTCAACTTTTCTAAGGCGATGTGCTTTTGAGCGCTCTTGAAGAGTTCCGCCATATCTAGTGGGGGCTTCAATGTGAGAAAATCATAGAGTTTTCCCTCCTTCACGCCCATGGTAAAAGTCATCACGGCTGTGTCATCGCTGCAGCCTTCGATGAATGTCAGCTCGTCATTGAAGCGTGTGACATACTCTCTGAGTGTCCCATTGGATCTCTGCTTGAGAGAGAGTATGTAGTGTGAGCCATTTCGGTGGCGTTGACTTCCTACAAAACGTGTCAAGAACTCTGTCGCCAGCGTTTTTAAAGAGTTGATCGACTTCGGAAGGAGGCTAAGAAACCATGTTAGTGCTGACTTTTTCATACTGGTGGGGAAAGTTTTGCACATCACCGACTTAGATCCTTCTTTGAATGCCATTACATGTTGGTAATGGCGTAAGTGGTCAAATAGGTCGGTGATAGGGGCATAATTAGGCTATTTTTAGTACCATATTTCTATATATATTTTTAGCTATTACTTGTTAATTATGATACTAATTGCTATTTTCATGTTTGTGTAGGTTTCCAATTACAAGATCCAAAAATACAAGCTAAGTGAAGAAAATTGGCAACTAATTGCACAAGGAAACCACACAAACAAGGATAAGATCGTCACTGCCATAAGTGAAGCTAAGCTAAGCCTTCATCACCGCCAGCAGCCCAAAATCGTCACCCAGCCTCACCGTCTTCACCACTCTCTTTCGCTGTCCCTGATTGTCGCCGCCATCTCCCTTACACCATCTAACCAACACAAACACAAAACCCCACCACCATCCCACCTCATCCCTCGCAACCTTTTCTCACCAGAGAAGTCGCACGAGGAGCTGAAGAAGCAGACCGTGAAGTGAGCAGATCGCGTGAGGAAGGAGAAGGATGACAACGTTATTTCTCACCAGCTTCCACCCAGTACCACCACGCACAGGCGACAACGTTATTTCTAATCTCTTTCTCTTATTTTTAGTTTGATATTAATTATGTATTGCTATTCGAACATAATTAATATGTCTAGCTAAACGTCTCTTAGTTAGGGGTGGATTCGAAGCCTCGAACATGTGTTTTATAAATTAATTGAATTTAATCTTCCTTGCTATTAGTGATTGTGTTTTGCTTAACTGCTTTATAGAGAAATTTTCTTTGTATGTTTGTTAAGGTGGACAACTTAATAAGCATGCTAGGATCTTGGGCTAGAGTATAAGAGAGTTTCACCTAATTGTTATAATCATGTATTCACAAGTAGTAAATACCAAGGAACGTTGGTAAGGTTAAGTAAAAACCTAGGCAAGAACAAGATGCTTATCATACTTGTAATTGCCTAGTCAGTGTTCATATTTTTCACAAAACTTAATGATCTTAGATTGTTGTCTAACTTGCGATTCCTGTTTAGATAGCATGATAAGAATAGTTTGAAAACGACGCTTAGTTTAATTCAACGAACTTGGGAAAATAGAAAGATTAATGCAGTGCGGTCACGGTTAATCTTGAGCATTGTCTCTCACGAGTTAGCAAGTGATTATTGAAGATTGATTTATAAGCATATGTTTGGTGTGTGGAGATAAACCTTTAGCTAATTTCTCATCTGTGCCATCCCATTAGTTTTATTATTTTTATAGTAATTTTCGTAGTTATTTTCAAAGTTTAATTTAGAAAATGCAATCCCCCATTATTTAATTAATTAGGTTGTTAGTTGTCTTTTAGTTATTATTAGTGTTAATTGACAAGCCCTCTAATCCCCGGTCTAGAACGATCCCTACTTATTCTATACTACAATAACAAAGCAGGGTATTAAGTTGTGTGCTACTAAAATAGCGCATCAATTTTTGGCGTAGTTGTCGTGGATTAGAAAAATTGTTAATTACTTCATTAGTTGTTATTTATTTAGTTTTCTTTTTATTGATTTTTTTTTCTTTCTTTATCTCAGGTACCAGTTACCAGTTCATGCGCAATAGAAGATCTAGCGAAAACTTATTAAGATCTAGGGAAAACTTATTAGAATACGATTCAGAGCATGAGAAAACATTTAGAAAACGAAAGAGAGAAACAAAAGAGCCACAAACATCTAGTTCTGAATCTGAATCTGAAGAGTTTGACATGGGAGATAATAGATCTATTACAGAACTTTCGGCATCCACCTTGGACAATGCTGCACCCTTGTGCATTCAGTATCCAATAGCCGCGCAGGGAAAGACTGAGTCATTCGAGCTGAAATCCAGCCTACTACATCTTATTCCGAAGTATCATGGTCTTTCTATGGAGGATCCAAATAAACATTTAAAGGAATTTGAAGTTGTATGCTCCAGTATGACGCCAATAAATGTGGATGAAAACATCCTAAAGTTCTCTAGCTGATAGAGCTAAGGATTGGGTCTATGAACTACCTTCCGGAACAATATATTCTTGGGAGAGCATGAAGAAGGTGTTTCTAGAGAAATTATTCCCCAACTTCCAAAATTATCTTGTTGAGGAAGAAAGTCAGTGGCATATAGCAAGGTCCAGGAGAATCATATCCGACTTACTATGAGCGCTTCAAAACTCTCATAGCATCATGCCCGCAACATCAGATGAAGGAGGAGCTCTTGATTCAATACTTTTATGAGGGATTGCTTCCTCTTGAGCGACAGATGTTAGATGCAGCGGCAGGAGGAGCTTTGGTTGATAAAACTCCAGCAACAGCAAAGACTTTGATTGCAAACCGAGCTTTAAATGCCCAACAATATGAAGGAATTGGAGAGCCTTCACGCCAAGTCAATGAGGTAAGTACTAATTCTAGTTTGGAAGCTCAAATGGCTAATCTTACCTCACTTGTGACTCAGGCCCTAGGGAAGCCGAATGTGCTAGGAGTTGCACAAGTTTGTGGCGTGTGTACTAAGTCAGGACATCCATCTGATCAATGTCCTCAACTGATTGAGAATGGCGGTTGGGAAAATGTCGATGCAATAGGTTTTCAAGGGCAAAATTACTATAGGAATAATCCTTATTCGAACACCTACAATGAAGGTTGGAGAAATCACCCAAGTTTTGGATGGATAAATTCAGAACAACCTCAACAACAGACTTCGAATCGGCCACCCCCTGGTTTCGGCCAAAGGCAACCAGAACCACCTCAGCACAATTCAGGAATGCCCCTTAATTATGATGTGATTTTGAAATCGTTGACAATTTCTCAGCTGAACCAATCAAAAGATATAGCAGATTTGAAACTACAAATGGGACAGATAGTTGAGTTTATTGGACAAATTCGCGAGCAAGGAAAACTTCCTAGTTCTACCATTCCAAATCTGAAAGGCGGGTTTGAAACCGCAAAAGCAATTACATTGAGGAGTGGTAGGCAAATTGAGAATGAGCCAATAGTCCCTGAACAGAGTTGAAATAAGAAAATTGAGTTACAGAAGGATGATCCAGCCATCCTTGAAACACCAAAGCTCCAAGGTAAGAAGGTGAGCATTCCAAATTCAGTTTCTGTTAATCTTGCTCCATCTTTTGTGCCTTTTCCAAGTAGGTTTGCCAAATCTAGGAAAGATGAACAGGATAAAGAAATTTTGGAAACCTTCCGAAAATTCCAAGTCAATATTCCGCTTCTTGATGCTATTAAGCAAGTGCCGAAGTATGCAAAATTTTTGGAAAAGCTTTGCACAACAAAGAAACGACTTCAAGACGGGGAGGTAGTTAAGGTAAGTGAGAATGTCTCCGCAGTTCTTCAAAGGAAATTGTCACCGAAGTGTAAGGATCCAGGTAGTTTCACTATCCCTTGTGTTATCGGTTATAATAAAATTTAAAATGCAATGTTAGACTTAGGTGCCTCAATTAATGTTATGCCATATTCTGTTTATCGTTTTATGAATCTTGGGGAACTAAAAAATGATGGTGTAATTATTCAATTGGCTGACCGTTCTAATGCATATCCTCGAGGTATGTTGGAAGATGTGTTGGTGCAGGTTAATCATTTGATGTGCTTGAAATGGAAGATTTGGCATTGTCAACACCTTTGCCTCTTATTTTAGGGCGCCCCTTCATGAAAACTTCAAGAACAAATATTGATGTGCATGCGGGGAAATTGACCATGGAATTTGATATGGTGATGTGATTGGTTTCAACATCTTTGAAGCCATGAGGTATCCTGTTGATAATCATTCTTGTTTTTCTATTGACGTGGCAGATATTTTGCCTAGGAATTTCTTGACGTCATGAACGAGGATGAACTTGAAATCGCCATTACTACTGGCGCCGGATATGAGAGAAATGGAGTCCTTTGTGACAATATGAAGATCTCGGCCGATAACATGAGAGAGAGTATCATTGAGACTGTGGCAACCTTGGAGTCAATGCCACGAATTGTTAGTGAGTTACCTCCCCCAATTATTATTCCCTCATCTACTAATAACTTTTACCTTCTGTGATTCAGACAACTACACTTGAGCTTAAACCGTTACCGGATCACTTGAAGTACGCGTCTTTGGGAGATGATGAGACATTGCATGTCATCATATCATCATCACTCACAAATTTAGAGAAGGAAAGACTTATTCGAGTTTTGAGGGAATACAAGACTGCAATTGGGTGGACATTGGCAGACATAAAGGGCCCTACCACGTGTATGCGCCGTATACTTCTTGAGGAAGGTGCAAAACCCACTAGAGAAGCTCAGCTCCGCGTAAACCCCCCTATGATGGAAGTTGTGAAGAAAGAAATCATTAAACTCCTTGATTGTGGCGTGATTTACCCTATTTCAGATAGCAAATGGGTTTCACCAGTGCAAACAGTGTCGAAGAAGTCTAGCATAACTGTGGTAAAGAATGAGGAAAATGAGTTGGTTCCCACGCGAATACAAATAGGGTGGTGGGTTCGTATTGACTATAGAAAGCTGAATGAAACTACCAGGAAATATCATTTTCCTCTTCCCTTTATTGATCAATTGCTTGAAAGGTTGTCCGGTCGTGTTTTTTTATTGTTTTCTTGATGGTTATTCAGGATATAATCAGATTTTCATCGCTCCAGAGGATCAAGAAAAGACAACCTTTACATGTCCATTCGGCACTTTGGCATATAGAAGAATGCCATTCGGTTTGTGTAATGCCCCGGCTACCTTCCAGAGATGTATGGTAAGTATATTTTCATACTTTATTGAAAAAATCATTGAGGTTTTTATGGATGATTTTAATGTTTTCGGTGATTCTTTTGACCATTGTCTAGATAATCTTGCATTAATTCTGAAGCGATGCATTGAGGTTAACCTTGTATTAAATTGGGAAAAATGTCACTTTATGGTTAACCAAGGTATTGTTTTAGTTCATGTGATTTCAGCTGGAGGTATTGAGGTTGATAAAGCTAAAATAGATCTTGTATGTTACTTACCCTCTCCTACTTCGGTGAGAGAGGTTCGTTCTTTTCTTGGACATGCCGGATTCTATCGGCGATTTATCAAAGATTTTTCTATGATTTCTGGACCACTATGTCGACTCCTACAAAAAGATGTGCCATTTGAGTTCAATAATGACTGTCAGACAACGTTTGACAAGCTTAAGGAGTTGTTGACTTCAGCACCTATCATTGCACCACCAGATTGGAGTCTTCCATTTGAGCTTATGTGTGATGCATTAGATTATGCCTTAGGAGCGGTTTTAGGCCAACGGAGAGACAAACGTCTTCACGTCATCTACTATGCCTCCTAAACCTTGAATGACGCTCAATTGAATTATTCCACAACTGAAAAAGAACTTTTAGCTATTATATTTGCTTTAGAGAAATTTCGATCTTATTTACTTGGAACTAAAGTTACAATTTTCTCTGATCATAAAGCTTAAAAATACTTACTTGTGAAAAAAGAAGCAAAACCGAACCTTATACGGTGGATACTTCTTCTTCAAGAGTTTGATGTGGAGATCAGGGATAAAAAAAGGAGTGAAAACGTGGTAGCTGACCACATGAGCCATTTGGTGCGCAATGAGGAACCCCAGCCAATTCTTGAGACTTTTCCTGACGAGCAACTATTTTTGGTCGAGGTAAGTGAACCATGGTATGCTGATATTGTAAATTACCTTGTATCCAAACAGATCCCGAACACGTTAACTCGAGTTCATAAGGATAAGCTCAAGAAAGTGGCAAAACAGTTTGTATGGGATGATCCCTATCTATGGAAGCATTGTACCGATCAACTGATTAGAAGGTGCGTACCCGATTCTGAATTTAATTCAATATTGACATATTGTCATTCCTATGCTTGTGGGGGACACTTTGGAACTCAAAGAACAACTCGTAAGGTTTTAGAATGTTGATTTTATTGGCCCATTTTATTTAAGGATGCCAGATTATTTTGCATGACTTGTGACCGGTGTCAAAGAACAGGTAATTTAGGCCCTAGAGATCAAATGCCACAACATCCTATATATAATGTGGAAATCTTTGATGTATGGGGTATTGATTTCATGGGTCCATTTCCTTCTTCTAATGGTTTCATTGATATCTTGCTTGCTGTGGATTATGTTTCAAAGTGGGTGGAAACAAAAGCCACCCGTACTGACGATTCCAAAGGTTGTTGCAGAATTTATTCGTTCTAACATTTTTGTAAGATTTGGAATAACGCGAGTGATTATAAATGATGGAGGTTCCCATTTTGGCAACCGTACAATTGAAGCTTTGCTTAAGAAATACAATGTCATACATAAGGTTTCGACACCTTATCATCCCCAAACAAGTGGACAAGCTGAAGTTTCAAATCGTGAAATCAAGGGAATACTTGAAAAGACAGTAAAGCCCACTCGCAGAGATTGGAGCATGCGACTTGATGATGCTTTATGGGCATATCGAACAGCATATAAGACACTTATAGGGATGTCTCCCTTTCGGATTGTATATGGAAAACCGTGTCATTTACCGATTGAGCTAGAACATAAGGCACATTGGGCTATTAAGACTTTCAATATGAACATTGATGATGTTGGCCTTCATAGGAAATTGCAGCTGAACGATCTTGAAGAGATTCGGAATGACGCATATGAGAGTGCCAGGATTTATAAGGAGAAAACTAAAGCTTTTCATGATCGCATGATCTGTGGAAAGACTTTTGTGGTGGGTCAGAAAGTCTTACTTTTTCAGTCACGCCTTAAACTTTTTCCCGGTAAGTTACGTTCTAGATGGGTTGGTCCTTTTATTGTTACTAATGTTTTTTCCCATGGCCAGGTGAAAAGTGTCACAACTGGAAATGAGTTCAAGGTGAATGGGCATCAACTTAAGCCCTATTATGAGTCATTTGTGGAGCATGACGTGGAGGAAGACAAATTAAATCTCAGTTACATTTGGGTGTATTTTCTACCTCTAGCATCATCAAAAACAATCTTCCTAATGTCCTCTGCAAAGGAACTAGGAGTGATCTCCACCAAATCATGATTTGGTAGAAGGCTGGCTAGTTTATCTGCTACTTGGTTCGTTTCCCGTACTGCATGCATTACCCTGCATTCTGCAAATTTTCCCATTTCCTCCTTGATGCGTCTAGTTGTGTGAACGCTTCCCAAGGAGGAGATTTTTTGGTAGAAATGTACTTCAATGCATTACTTGAGTCCATGCACAAAACCACTCGCTGAATGCCATGTCGATGTGCTAGTCTGATTCCTAGCTCAATTCCCTGTAACTCATGCAGGATGACAGTCTGTGCTCGTCGAGACCCTGCTGCTGCTGCCACCACATGTCCCTCTTGATCCCTGATTACTGCACCGTAGCCTCATTTAGTACCCTTGAGTGAGTCGTCTGTATTGAGCTTGAACCATCCTACATCAGGTCGTTGCCATGCATGCAGAGTGCTTGTGCGTAGCTGAAACTGGGCTCCAATCCTCCATCTATCAAAGAGGTCTCTGTTATCAGCAGTGTCTTCTACTTGTTGATCCAGGACTAAGACTCGCAATCTGACATCTTCAATGACCTTTGGGACCAGGTCAACAGCTACTTTGAACTGAGATTGGAACACCCTGCAATTCCTTTCAGTCCATAGGTGATAAATGGTTGCATTCAAGGCTAACTTTTTCAACATCGAGCTAGGTGATGCACCAGTGAAGTTCTTCTCGCACCATTTCCATTCTGCTTCCCAATCCATTGGCTGATGTCTGTAACCTAGGTGGGTAAGAATATGTGACCAGACAAAACATGAATACCTACACCTGAAAAAGAGGTGCTCTTCACACTCAGATGCATCGCCACATAGAGGGCACAGTGAGCATTCTATAACTTTCCATTTCTTCAGTTTGTCCTGGGTTTTGAGCGCCTTGTGCCTTACTAGCCATGTAATAAAACTGTGTCTGGGTATCCTACCTGTGAACCACATAAGTTTGGACCAAGATATTGCCTGCATTCTCTGTCGCAGTGAGTAGTAAGCACTTCGGTTTGTAAACTCCCCTTCATGACCCCCCCATCCAGATGACTTCATCCTGGTACTTATTATCTATTTCCACTGAACCAAGTTCTTCATATATATCAGCCAAATCTGGTCGGTCTTGCAGCCTAGTGTTCCAGTTATTGTCTGTAATAAGGGCACTTACCTTAGCATTGCGGTGAAGTGTTGTGTGGTATGTCAGATGTTGGGGGAATCTGTGAAGAAAAATGCCTAATGGGTGCCATGGATCCTTCCACAAAAGGGTGTCTTTGCCATCACCAATTGAATGAACAATCAGGGAGGATGCTTGCACTCTGGATTGAAGTATTTTGCGCCAACACCAGGATGATTCACCCGGAGTGTCCATGGTCCATAAATTTTTTCCTTTGATTAAATTTCCTTTTGTCCACTGTACCCAGAAATTGTTCTTGTTGGAGACGATGTGCCATACATGCCTCATCATGGCGGCTTTGTTTGAAGTCTCAATACACCTCACCCCCAGACCTCCTTCATTGTAAGGGCTGCATACTTGGTTCTAGTTAACCATAGGTGTTTTAGTGTACTCATCAGAGCCTGCCCACAGGAAGTTCCTCATGATTGTTGTAATATCATCTCGAACACTACAAGGTAGGACAAAACAAGAGGTCCAGTACACGTGTAGGCTATTCAGAACGGCCTTGATCAGAGTTAGACGACCTGCATATGAGAGAGTCCTATTTTTCCAAGATTGTACTCTTTTACGGATTCTATCTATCAGTGGTAGACATTGATTGTAGTCCAGGCGAGAAGAAATCAGTGGTAGTCCCAGATATTTCACTGGAAGAGTCTCCAGTTTGAAAGCCAGGCACCTAGTTATCAAATCAAGCTCCTCAGTAGGGACCCCAGCAGCAAAGAGGTTACTCTTAGAGCAGTTAATGGCAAGACCCGTACTTGAATTGAAAAGGTTCAGAGCAGTAGAAAGAGCAGTTGCAGACTGGATGCTACCATGGAAGAACGCAATGAGGTCATTTGCAAAGGAAAGGTGGGTGATCTGTGGGTTTTTACATTTAGGATGTAACATGTATTCTCCTTCTTCCACCTTCCCTTTTAGAAGTAAATGCAATAGTTCCATAACCAGGACAAACGGGTAGGGTGACATGGGACACCCTTGGCGCAGGCCTTTTTTGGCCCTTATGAAACATTTAGGCGAACCATTGATAGAGATAGAAAATCTAGGAGTAGTTATGCATACCTTCACCCATTCAATGAACTGACCAGGAAAGTTCATTTTGTGCATAACATGCTCTATTGCTTCCCATCTAACCGTGTCATATGCTTTTGTTAGATCTATCTTGGCTGCACATCTAGGAGCTCCCGTGTTACGATGATAATTTCTAACCAGTTCATGGGCTAGCATCACATTATCATGTATATACCTGTCTCTGATGAAAGCAGACTGGTCCAAGCTAACCAATCTATGCACCACTTTCTTCATCCTGTTTGTCAAGATCTTGGTGATGCATTTGTACAATACATTACAACAAGATATCGGTCTGAAATCACCCAGATAAGACGCATTAGTAACCTTAGGAATCAAAGTAATGTACGTCGCATTTACCTCACCAAGGAGCTTTTTACTTCTGAAAAAGTTTTTCACTGCCTTTGTGAAATCATTCCCTATAACCCTCCAAGCTGTTTTGAAAAATAGGGAAGAAAAGCCATCCGGGCCAGGTGCCTTATCAAAGCCTATTGAGGATAGAGCTTCTGTGATTTCATTCCTGGACACCTCCTGGTTCAGCTCAAGAGCCTCTGGTTCAGTTATGGTTCTTTCAGCATGTAAGCCATCAATAACTCCTGGATCATAGGCTCCCAGGTCTTCAGCAAAAACCTCTTCAAAATGTTTGATGCATTCAGCCTCAATGTCCTTCATATCCTCTAGTTTCTCATTGTTTGAGTTGTATATAGAGAGGATCTTATTCTTTGAGCGTCTTTCACGTAGGTAATGTTGAAAATAAGTGACATTTTCATCACCTGACCTCATGTGCTTCGCCTTAGCTTTTTGTACCACCTCAGACTCCGCATGCCTGGCTGCCAGTGCATATTGTTTAACTGCCTCTTTTTCTGCATTTGCAAGACTTGGATTAAGGGGGTCTGATTGTAGAGAACTTTGTGTTAGTGCCATGAGTTGTTTGGCAGCAAGAACCCGACTATTTGCATTGACAAAAGTGGTTTTCCTCCAAGCTACCAAGCCAACTTTCACTCGTTTAAGTTTATGAACTAGACAGTAGGTAGCATTACCATTCACTGGCTGAGACCATGCATTTTGAACCACCTCCATGTAACCTCTCTCATGAACCCAATAATTATAAAATTTGAAAGGAATAGGCCCAGGATTTGTGTGTTCATAAATTGTTAGAATGACTGGTGAATGGTCGGATATTCCTGGATTGATGAAGCCAGCTTCAGAAGTGGGCATATCCATGAGCCATTCTTGATTTATCATGGCTCTGTCTAACTTGCTCATGATTCTAGTCTCCCCAGACTGCTTGTTACTCCAAGTTAGGAAGCACCCCTTGTACTGGCAGTCAAAGAGTCCAGCATGCATGACACATTTTGCCAGGTCGAGAAACTGTTCAGGGCGTAGTTCTTCCCCACCTACTCTTTCCTGGGAATTCAGGATTGAGTTGAAGTCTCCCAAAACTGACCAAGGGAGCCTATTGGTGCTTGAGAAATTCTAAAGTTTTGTCCATAACCTCTTCCTAACAGAATTGAGGTTGCTACTGTAAACAAATGTTAAGATGCAAGTGTAACCATTAGGCCAAATGGACTTCAAAAAAATGGCCTGGTCAGATCTAGAGATGACACTGATGTTAACTGCTTTGGGGTCCCAAAGGACCCATATTCTACCTCCCTGCACTACGTCGTTGTTGTCAACAACTAGCCAGTCGCGGATGAGCTCCCATTGTATCTTCTCCTTCTTTTCATTACTGACTTTAGTCTCAACCAAACCTACAATACTGATGTGTTGGTTGTGTATATGTTTGCGCACTTCACTCTGCTTTAAGGGGTCATTAAGGCCCCTGACATTCCAACATGCAGTTCTAATCATCTAAACAATCAGCATTTAGTTCCCCTCCCCCAGTTGGGTTAGATACGTCTTGTCCTGTCACAGATCTAGGTGCCTTAGTTTGAGTCTTCCTGGATAGCACATTGTCGAGCCCTTGGTCTAATTTCTGTAAAACATCAAACTGATTGCCTTTGCTGCGGAGATTATGGGTCCTGGTCTGAGGTGGTTGTTGCTTTGTGCTGCCTTTATTTGGAGCTGAGATAGTGCTATTGGTAGAAGTTCCTCCCTGTAATAGTCTAGTAGTCGTCTCCTACTTTCGTCCAAGACCTCTACCTGTGCTGGGTTCATTTTGTTCCTTATCATCCTGCCTAGGTGATGGTGCTGTAACTGCTGGTGGGGCTGGAATTAGTGCCTAGATTGTAGGTGCTAAGATGTCTGGATTGCTTGTTGGTCTGTCACAGTGTGTGTTGTGAACTAGGTCATATAGAATGTTGTCTTGTGGTGCATTCTCAGTACTTGGCTTATCAGTCAGCTCCTCATTGACACTCCCTTGTTGCTCCTCAGCCTAGCCTGCATTATGTATGACTTGCTGACTGTCAGTCAGGTTAGTCATTTTATTGCTGTGGCTGTCATTGATTTGCTCAATTGGTTCCTGGTTCTGGGTTTTTATGGTGGGTGCATTTTGGTGCTCAGGCTGCTTATCGGTAGCCTTACGTCGACTAGTAATTGTTGTCCATCCTTCCTCTGCTTCCTCGGATCCCCGCTTTCCTTGAACTTCTTTCCAGTATTTGGCGGTTGGAGTGGTTGTCTTCTTCTGTTTTGGACACTTTGCAGAGTTGTGTCCAAATCCTACACAATGTTTGCATCTCTCTGGCTTCCATGAGTAGTCCACTTCAACTCTAGTAGTCCTCCCATCATCAGAGACTACCTGGATATCAGTAGGGAATGAGCTGTTTGAGTTCATCTCCACACAGACCCTTGCAAAGGAGAGCCCACTCCTCTATTCGGTGGCTTTGTCGAGCATCAAAGGTACGCCTAGCGCACTGGCTATGGATTGCAATCCTGCAAGGCTCCATAGGAATAGAGGAACTTTCCTCAAGTTTACCCAGACAGGGACTGAATTAAGCACCTCCACATCATCTTCTATATATGGCTTCCAAGGTCTGATAATGAAAAGCCTGCTTGCTATATGCACAGGGCCTATTTCTAAGGCATGTAGCCTATCTGTTTCATTGAGAAACTTGAAAACAAATGCCTTATCGCCATAAACAGACATCTCGAACCCGTTTTTAAGACCCCAAATACGCTTCAAGCTTTCATTAACAAATCCATAAGAGAGTCGTTTTCCAACAAAATTGCCTATTATGTATTTTTCACATTCAGTCATCCGGTCGCCATGCTCAGCAACCTTAATTTGCACCACGACTTTTCCACTCACCACAGATGGAGCAACATAGGATAATCTAGGTGCTCCTTGTTGGCTTTTGTTGGTGAACAATGATGCCCAACTCACCTTTCTGTTTTCATTGTTGTTGATGCTGGCGGCTGTAGGTCCTGCAGGGTGTGCAACTGGACTAGTTGATGCATCTAATAACATTAAAGGACTTACATTACCTTGGGCAGCATTGCTCCCTTCATTCAAACCAGGTTCCTTGCATGGATCGTGATCTGGGTCCCAACCTAGTTCCTGACACGATGCATGAACAACCTGGACAGCATGTCCCCTCTCATTCGCGAGCACATCTCCACGAGGGGTAATGGAGACGCTTGCAGTCTGGGCAGATAACGTTAGCATCCTTCGATCAAACCAAGTAACATCTTTGAAAAAAAAATGTGAACAGTGCAATAACAGTAAATCAAATCTACTGTAGCAACAGTAGATCGAGGAAACTGTAGATGAACAGTAGATCGAGGGAACCGTAGATGAACAGTAGAATTGCCTTTCTCCCCAAACCCTAGCCTGCCTCCAATGCCCCGCCTCCGCCTCCAATTGAAATCTTAGAAATCTGAGAAAAATCTTTGATAAATCGCCGATAGAATCTTGCAATGTCCCAGAAAAGAATGAACCTCTATCAATGAAGTAGGAGAGGGTAAGTAACGTACAAGATCTATTTTAGCTTTATCCATCTCAATACTCCTAGCTAAAATCACATGACCTAAAACAATACCTTGATTAACCATAAAATGACATTTTTCCCAATTTAATACAAGGTTAATCTCAATGCATTGCTTAAGAATCAATGCAAGATTATCTAGACAATGGTCAAAATAATCACCGAAAACACTAAAATCATCCATAAAAACCTCATTGATTTTTTCAACAAAGTCTGAAAATATACTTACCATGCATCTCTGGAAGGTAGCCAGGGCATTACACAAATCGAATGGCATTCTTCTATATGTGAAAGTGTCGAATGGACATGTGAAGGTTGTCTTTTCTTGATCCTCTGGAGCGATGACAGTATGATTATATCCTGAATAACCATCAAGAAAACAATAAAAAGCACAACCGGCCAACCTTTCAAGCAATTATCAATAAAGGGAAGAGGAAAATGATATTTCCTGGTAGTTGCATTCAGCTTTCTATAGTCAATACACACCCGCCACCCAGTTTGCATTCGCGTGGGAACCAACTCATTTTCCTCATTTTTTACCACAGTTATGCCAGACTTCTTCGGCACTACTTGCACTGGTGAAACCCATTTGCTATCTAAAATAGGGTAGATCACACCACAATCAAGGAGTTTAATGATTTCTTTTTTCACATTTTCCATCATAGGGGGGTTTAAGCGACGATGAGCTTCTTTAGTGGGTTTTGCACCTTCCTCAAGAAATACACTTAATGTCGGCCAATGTCCACCCAATTGCAGTCTTGTATTCCTTCAAAACTCGAATAAGCTTTTCCTTCTCTAAAATTGCGAGTGATGATGATACGATGACAGGCAATGTCTCATCATCTCCCAAATACGCGTACTTCAAGTAATCCGGTAACAGTTTAAGCTCAAGTGTAGGTTCCTGAATCACAGAAGGTAAAAGTTTATTAGTAGATGAGGGATTAATAATTGGGGGAGGTAACTCACTAACAATTCATGGCATTGACTCCAAGGTTGCCACAGTCTCAATGATATCCTCCCTCATGTTATCGGCAGAGATCTTTTTATTGTCACAAAGAACTCCATTTCTCTCATATCCGGCGGAAAGTAATGGTGATTTCAAGTTCATCCTCGTTCATGACGTCAAGAAATTCCTGGGACAAAATATCCACCACGTCAATAGAAAAACAAGAATGATTATCAACAGGATACCTCATGGCTTCAAAGATGTTGAAGCCAATCACATCACCATCAAATTCCATGGTCAGTTTCCCCGAATGCATATCAATATTTGTTCTTGCAGTTTTCATGAAGGGGCGCCCTAAAATAAGAGGCAAATGTGCTGACAATGCCAAATCTTCCATTTCAAGCACATAGAAATCAGCTGGGAAGATCAAATGATTAATCTGCACCAACACATCTTCCAACAAACCCCGAGGATATGCATTAGAACGACCAGCCAATTGAATAATTACACCATCATTTTTTAGCTCCCCGAGATTCATAGAACGATAAACAAAATAACATAACATTAATTGAAGCACCTAAGTCTAACATTGCATTTTCAATTTTAGTATTAGCGATAACACAAGGGATAGTGAAACTACCTGGATCCTTACACTTCGGTGGCAATTTCTTTTGAAGAACTGCGGAGACATTCTCACTTACCTTAACTACCTCCTCGTCTTGAAGTCGTCTCTTTGTTTTGCAAAGCACCTTCACAAATTTTGCATACTTAGGCACTTGCTTAATAACATCAAGAAGCGGGATATTGACTTGGACTTTTCGGAAGGTTTCTAAAATTTCCTTATCCTGTTCATCTTTCCTAGATTTGACAAACCTACCTAAAAAAGACACAAAAGGTGGAGAAAGATTAGCAGAAACTTAATTTGGAATGCTCACCTTCTTACCTTGGAGCTCTGGTGTTTCAACGATGGCTGGATCATCCTTTTGTAACTCAGCTTCCCTATTTCGACTCTATTTAGGGACTATTGGCTCATTGTCAATTTGCCTACCACTCTTCAATGTAATTGCTTTTGCGGTTTCAAACCCGCCTTTCAAATTTAGAATGGTAGAACTAAGAAGTTTTCCTTGCTCGCAAATTTGTCCAATAAACTCAGCTATCTGTCCCATTTGTAGTTTCAAATCTGCTATATCTTTTGATTGGTTCTGCTAAGAAATAGTTAACGGTTTTAAAATCTCATCATAATTAAGGGGCATATCTGAATTGTGTTGGGGTGGTTCTGACGGCCTTTGGACGAAACCAGGGGGTGGTCAATTCGAAGTTTGTTGTTGAGGTTGTTCTGGATTTCTCCATCCAAAGCTAGGGTGATTCATTGTAAGTGTTCGAATCTGTCGCTCAAGAGGTAGCAATCCCTCATAAAAGTATTAGATCAGGAGTTCCCCCTTCATCTGATGTTGCGAACATAATGCTATGAGAGTTTTGAAGCGCTCATAGTAAGCTGAATATGATTCTCCTGGACCTCACTGTATACCATTGATTTTCTTCCTCAATAAGATAATTTTGGAAGTTGGGAAAAAATTATCTAGAAACACCTTTTTCATGCTATCCCAAGAATATATTATTCTGGAAGGTAGTTCATAGAGCCAATCCTTAGCCCTATCAGTCAGAGAAAATGGAAATGTTCTCAGTTTAGGATGTTCTCATCCACAATCATTGGCGTCATATTGTTGCATACAACTTCAAATTTCTTTAAATGTTTATTTGGATCCTCCATAGAAAGACCATGATATTATGGAATATGGTGAAGTAGGCTGGATTTAAGCTCGAATGACTCTGTCTTGTCCTGCGTTGCTGTTGGATACTAAATGCACAGGGGTGCGACATTGTCCAAGGTGGATGCCGAAAGTTCTTTAATAGATCTATTGTCTCCCATGCCGAACTCTTCAGATTTAGATTCAGAGCTAGATGTTTGTGGCTCTTTTGTTTCTGTCCTTCATCTTCTAAATGTTTTCTCAGGCTCCGAATCGTATTCTAATAAGTTTTCCATGGATCTCCTATTGAGCATGAACTGGTACCTGAGATAAAGACAGAAAGAAGAAAAAATCAATAAAAAGAAAAATAAATAAATAAAAACTAATGAAGTAATTAACAATTTTACTAATCCCCAGCAACGACGCCAAAAATTGATGCGCTATTTTAGTAGCACACAACTTAATACCCTGTTTTGTGATTGTAGTATAGAATAAGTAGGAATCATTCAGGACCGGGGATTAGAGGCTTGCCAATTAATACTAAGGATAGCTAAAAGACAACTAAGAATCTAATTAAGTAAATAATGGGGGATTGGATTTTTTAAGTTAAATTATAAAAATAACTACGAAAATTACTATAAAGATAATAAAACTAAAGGGATGGCAAAGATGAGAAATATTTAGCTAAGGGTTTATCTCCACGCACCAAACATATGCTCATAAATCAATATTCAATAATCACTTGCTAACTCGTGAGAGACAATGCTCAAGATTAACCGTGATCAACACAACATTAATCTTATTATTTCCCCAAATTTGTTGAATTAAACGTAGCGTCGCTTTCAAACTATTCTTATCATGCTATCTAATTAGGAATCACAAGTTATATAACAATCCAAGATCATTAAAATTTGTGGAAAATATGAACACTAACTAGGAAATTACAAGTATGATCAACATCTTGCTCTTACCTAGGTTTTTACTTAACCTTACCAACATTCATTGGTATTTACTACTTATGAGTACAAGATTATACCAATTAGGTGAAACTCTCATATACTCTAGCCCCAGATCTTAGCATGCTGACTAAATTGGCCACCTTAACAAACATACAAAGAAATTTTTTCTATAAAGCAGTTAAGCAAAACACAATCACTAATAGCAAGGAAGATTAAATTCAGTTAATTCATAAAGCACATGTTCGGGGCTTAGAATCCACCCCTAGCTAAAAGGGATTTAGCTAGACATATTAATTATGTTTAAATAGTAATCCATAATCAAATATCAAACAAAAATAAGTAAAGAGATGAGAAGAAACAAAACATTGTCGCCGTGCGTGGTCTGTGGTGGTACAAAGTGGATTCCTGGGGTGCAAATATCAAAGAGAAAGAGATGAAAATCTCTTTGCTCTCCTCCTCTTTTCTTTCGATTTTGTTCTTCTCCTTCGATTTTCTTCTTCAAGACTCTGCGACTGAGATGAGAAGGTTGTGATTGTGAGGGAGATGGGATGATGAAGGACTGAGTGGAAGTATGAGGTGGTCTATTGGCTGTTATTTGAAAGACGAAATTGCGAGACAGTCTTGCGGTTGCGATGAGAGATGAGTGGATGGGTTTGGGGTTGGGGTTGGCTGCATTGGATGAAAAGATGAGGGATGATGATGACTGGCTGGAACGATGGATTGTGCAAGGGTGGTTGGCGACGATCAAGGACAGCGAGAGAGAGGGATTGAGACGAGGGTGTGGAATGATAGAGGTTGTGGTCGATGTGGCTAGGGTTCCCGTGCGAGAAAGTTCTGATGGAGATGGCGATGGAACGATGGGGCTGATGGACTGCTTTGGTGGCCTGTGCTTGCGATGAATTGCTAGGAAGAGGAGGATGTGGATGGATGATTGCTGCTGTGAGGATGATGAGGAGGTTGTGGTTGCAAGCGTGTATGAGGAGGCTATTGCTGGATTGATGATTTTTCCAAAGCAAGGTATCATCCCTTTTATAATTGTTTTCTGCTTGGTTTCCTTCTTTGCGTGGTTTCCTTTTGCAATCAATATTTCTAAATTGCCAATTTGCTTCACTTAGCTTCTATTTTGGAATCTTGTAATTGGAAACCTACACAAACACGAAAATAGCAATTAGTACCATAATTAACAAGTAATAGCCAAAAATACATATAGAAATATGGTACTAAAAATAGTCTAATTATGCTCCTATCATATGCGAGTGTGATCCGTGTGTCAAGAATGACTAGGGTTTCTCATGCTCGTGTCAGGCACGTGGTCGAATACTATTTGAATAATGGGTCAAGCCCATGGGCCCGTATAGTGAAAGCTAGGGTTTTCTGTCCGCAATATGCTACCTGTGCGGCGTGCATTGCATGGTAGCATGTGTACGGCGTGGATTGCAAGACGGACAAGTATCGGTTACTCCTTCTCAATTGATGGGGTTGGATGCAACCTCGTTTATTGGACGAACGTGGACCTGCCTAGTATCATTGGGAACCGTCATCTTCTCGTTTCCCATACGGTATTTAATACTGACAGTTAATGCTGAAGAGAATTGTGTTTTTCCATCATTGTAGGCATTATATTCTGCCGAGCGTATCTCCTGTAATGTTTATACTTGAAGATAATGCTTTTTGTTTTCCAAAGGCTGAAGAGAGATCTTCATCGTCGAAGTCTTTGAATGTTCTGACATTTGCACTGATGAGTTACGATGAGAATCGTTGTTATGTGTGGTCACCTGTTCTGGGTGAGCACCTAATTGTGTCGTTTAGATCTTCTAATTTCTTTTCATTTGCGAAGAAGAAGTACGGACTCCCTCCCAAGGGATGAGTCCGTTGTTTATGTGCTGGTACCTTGTCACTGCTCTGGAGCGCTTAATCTCAGAGATAACACCAGTAGCCAATTTTTGAGTTGTCACCCCATCACTTCTCGGTTAACCCTGTTGTCTCGCCTTGCACTGGAATTCGGGATCTCGGGACGGGGTGGAGTTGGACATGGTCCGCTGGATTCGGCCATTGACTCCTGGATGCCCTTCTCATCCCTTCTGCAAGAGGAAGCATTCGACCTGTATCAATCTGATATTTGTCCCAAGTTCATCTGGTAGATCGGATTGAGCGTGTGAGTTGGCTGTAGCTTTTCGCGGGGCCCCTGATTGCCGATTTTGTATCACCTCAGACAATATTTGAGGGTTGTTTCCGCAGGGGTCTTGGATTGGACGTGTTATTTCTTGTTTCCCTTGTACATGCCAGTCTTTCGTCCTGCTGTTGCTCGCGAGTAACGTTCATCAAAGAGTTCGCGAAGCCTACTTTGGTTACCTTAGTTTTCTTCTGGAATCAGACTAATTAAACGAGTTTTTACTTTATGTCGCATCAGATTCAAATTCTTGTAGTATGTAGTCTTTTGTATCCGCCTCAGGGCGTCTGTTGATACACCTTACCAGTAATCAATAGAGTGTGCTTGCGTAATTCTTTCTTTATTTCTTAAATGATTGCAAATCACATAAGTTTCTAAGAACTAAAACTCTATATTGACTATGGAAAGGAAAATAACAACTGAAATAGACTAACTGTTGGCAGAGAGAAGTTGACCCGACCCTGAATTGAATTCGCATGGCCTTAGTTGGATCGTTGATACTTTCATCGGACTGTTGAGCTTCACTGGTGTTACTGAGGGTATTGAAGAGTAAACCTTGTGTGGGAGTTAATATCTGCGCCGACAAAATGTTGGGGGTTGTACTCCCGTCTGCATTGACCACTCTATTCTGTTGGGTTGAAGAGTTGGTTGCTTCCGTTCTGCTTGATTGTTCCTTGTTTGTAAAATTAGCCGCTGTTGTTGGAATCACACGTGGGTGGAGTTGTGCGTCCACAGTCGCAGGATATGACTCCATTTTAGATTGCGTTGTAGGATCCGGTTGGATCTAGGAACATTCTGTTTGATTCAATGCGGCATAAAGACAACCTCGTTGTGGAGACCCTTGTGTGGGCGGACCTGAGGGGGAGGGTGAGGGCTGGAGCCCAATAGGCCCAAGAGGGTTGGCAAGCTACAAAGGGGGGAGATAGTCCCATATCGCCTGGGTGCGGAAGGGGGATGTGCTTCTTATGTGCGAGGTTGGATCCCCATAGTAAGACGCGAGCTGACAATATTGTTACTGTGTGGATTGGGTCGTTACAGAATGCTATTAGAGCCTGACCCAGTCGGAAGTGTGCCGATGTGGACTTTGGGCCAGTGTGCCAACGTGGACGTTGGGCCCCAAGGGGGGTGGAGTGTGGAAACCCTTGTGTGGGCGGACCTGAGGGGGAGGGTGAGGGTTGGAGCCCAATAGGCTCAGGCCCAAGAGGGTTGGCAAACTACAAAGGGGGGAGATAGTCCCACATCGTCTGGGTGCGAAAGGGGGATGTGCTACTTATGTGCGAGGTTGGATCCCCATAGTAAGATGCATTTTAAAGCCGTGCAGGCCGGTTGGGCCCAGAGCGGACAATATTGTTACTGTGTGGATCGGTCGTTACACTTGTGCTGCAGGTTGGTCTCCACGTATTGTTCATTCAAGGTGGTAAACAATTTACTTAATGCACTGGTAAAGGGTAGAGACTACTGCCTCCATCTGGTAGGGCCATGGTCTTCCCAAGATAAGGTTGTAAGTAGATGGCGCGCCCACTACAATGAAGTCCAGAACATGACATTTCTGAGTTGTGGCTCTCCTGCCACTACTGCTAACCTTGTTTTCCTGATCGAGAAGCATTTTCTCTGCTGAATCCGATCAACGGGTAGTCTGAGAACGTTAGGTTCTATTCCTTGAGGTCCATACTGCAGAACACGTTGTAGAGAAGGACGTTGAGTGAGCTTCCTGTATCTACCAGAGCTCTCTTTACCTCCCATCTCGCAATGGAGACCGATATGACAAGAGCGTCATTGTGCGGCGCTCGGACTCCCTCGAGGTCTTTGTCTAAAAAGGTTAAGGTGGGAATGGGGCTTTGCACCCTCGAGTAGTAAATGCGTTTTCCTCATCTGTGAGCTGAGTCCACATCTCCAGTAGAGTCCGCTTGCGGGACCTATTCAACAAGTTTTCGACTAGTCCGACTCCATGAAGGACATAGATTATGCCCGAAGTCTCCTTATCTATTTCATTGACCGACTCCCACCGGTCTCTGGGTCATTTTGATCGCTTCTCGGAGCTCAGAAATTCCTTTAGCTTGCCCCTGCGGATCCAATACTCGATCTTGTACCTTAGAATCTTGCAATCGTTGGTGTCGTGACCACCTTCCTTGTCGTATGATCAATACTTGTTGTTGTCACGTTTGGAGGGGTCACCGCGCTGCTTCGGGAGCTACTTCAGATCTTCCCAATTTTTCATGAAATTCAGCACGTCCAATAGGTTAGAATTGAGGGGGGTTACAGCCTCGGATCCAACGTAGTTGGATGCTTTCTCTGGCCCGGCCCGACCAGGATCTGACTTGTTGTCATTGCGTTTTCGCTTGCTTTTTTCTTCATCCTCTCGCCTCCTTCCCATCTTTAGGCGCGGATGATTTATTATCACCTTTTGTTTCCTTCTTCACAGCTCTCAACTCTTCTAAGGCGATGAGGAGTTTCGCCATATCTAGTGGGGGTTCCAATGTGAGACACTCACAGAGCTTTCCCTCCTTCAGGCCCGTGGTAAAAGTCATCTCGGCTGTGTCATCGCTGCAGCCATCGATGAATGTTAGCTCATCGTTGAAGCGCGTGACATACTCTCTTAGTGTCCCATTGGATCTTTGCTTGAGAGAGAGTATGTACTGTGAGCCTTTTCGGAGGCATTGTCTTCCTACAAAACGTGTCAGGAACTCTTTCGCCAGATTTTTGAATGAGTCAATCGACTTTGGAGGGAGGCTAAAGAACCATGTTGTGCTAACTTTTTCAGACTGGTGGGGAAAGTTCTGCACATCACCGACTCAAATCCTTCTTTGAGTGCCATTACATGCTGGTAATGGCGTAGGTGGTCGAATGGGTCGGTGGTCCCGTTGTTGAAGTCGAGCTTCAAAGGCGTGAACTTCTTCGAATGGGGCTCGTTCAAAGATTTTGAGTGTGTTAATATTTATTTTGTAATATTTATGTTTATAAATTTTTATTTTTGTATAAATGTGCTAACTCACCTCTTACTATAGTTAAAAGGGTTTAGAATTTTGATTACAATCAACGTACCAATTATAAACCTTGTGACCCTCATTCACCACAGGATCGTCAACAAAATAGACGTCAGAGTTTGAAAGGATTGGGTGAGATAGAAAATATGATCCAGTCTTATTTGGAAAAATGGTTGAAAAACTACCTTAATTATGAATAAATATTAAACTTGAGTTTGAATTTGCCGTGGTAAATCAGGGTCACAGGGTCTAGCGATCTCGGCCATTGAATTATTTTGATCATCTAACTAGAGCTAAAACTAATGTACTATAGGAATCACAATTTTTAAGGAAAATAATCTAAAAAATAAGGGTTTTTTTGAGTTTGACACACATTAGTTTATGCCTATTAGAGTTTGGCCCTCATTTTGAAAACTAATTGAGTGTAACACTCATTTTTTTATGGTACCATTAAATCCACATGATTGATTGGTCAAAACTAATTTTAGACCATATTGCCCTAAAATCCAAAATTGCCCTCTTCTTTTTTTTTCTCCCTGCACTACAAAAAAAAACACAATTCAGCAACGGCTAAAACCCGTTGCTAATTGTCAAAAAACCGTTGCTAAAATGAATTAGCAACGGCTCAACAACCGTCGCAATACCGTGGCTATTTTAATTGTCGCTATTTGAATCAACAACGGTAAACTATCCCGTAGCTAATTCGCAACGGCTAAAAACCGTCGCTAACTCAAAAAATGTCGTCGCTAAAGCTGTTGAAAATTTCGGCTAAGACTGTCGCAAATTGAAAAATAGCGTCGGTTTTTTGCGGTCGCTAAATTCCAAATCTAATTGACAAAACAGCCACGGTATTTGCCGTGGCTATTTAGGGACAACTTTGTTGCAAATCATATTGACAAATGAAATTTACAAATTACAAATGATAATTCATTTTTTATAATGAAATTAGCTATTAATGATTGTCCATTCTGAAAATTAATAGAAACTACCAAAACTAAACTTAATTGATCAAAAACATGATAGGAGACTTAATTGATCAAAATTATAACAAAAATTACACAAAATCTCTAGAATATCATACAAAAATTACAAAAAAAATTTACAAAGAATCCATACAAAAATGACAAAAAACCACAAAAAAAAAATTCGATCTATAGAATATCTGAGATCTCTGATCTCGGAGATCAGAGATCTCTTGTAGCTAGGGAGGCGGCGGAGGAAGGGAGGGGAGAGGGAGGCAGCCGGGATCGGTGTCGAGGGAGGCGGCAGATTTCTCCTCTGTGGGTTTCTTCTCTGCGGGTTGAGAGAAATTTTTTGTTTAAGTTGGTTGGTAGAGAAAATTTAAATTTATATAGAGAGAGGTAATTGGAGGGGATTGGTTGTGTTAGTTTCACGCGGATCGATCACGTGGTTTGGTTTAGTGCGTTGGATTGAGCTAAAGTTTTTGGGTGTTATTGATGGTTGAGATGAGGTTTCACGCGGATCGGTGACGTGGTTATTTTTTTCAAAAAAAATATTAGCGACGGTTTTTTGCCGTCGCTAATATAAAAAAAATGTTAATTTTTTTTTCAAAAAATCAATTAGCGACGGTTTGTTGCCGTCGCTAATATAAAAATAATGTAAAACTTAGCGACGGTTTTTTGCCGTAGCTAAATGCTTTTGTGTATAATTTTTTTTTCAAAAAATCAATTAGCGACTGGTTTTTGCCGTCGCTAATATAAAAATAATGTAAAACTTAGAGACGGTTTTTTGCCGTCACTAATATAAAAATAATGTTAAATTTTTTTTTTCAAAAAATCAATTAGCGACAGTATTTTTGCCGTAGCTAAATGTTTTTGTGTATATATATATTTTTTCAAAAAATCAATTAGCGATGGTTGCTAATATAAAAATAATGTAAAACTTAGCGACGGTTTTTTGCCGAAGCTAAATGCTTTTGTGTATAATTTTTTTTTCAAAAAATCAATGCGACGGTTTTTTGCCATCGCGAATATAAAAATAATGTAAAACTTAGCGATGTTTTTTAGCCGTAGCTAAATGCTTTTGTGGATAATTTTATTTTCAAAAAAATCAATTAGCGACGGTTTTTGCCGTCGCTAATAAAAAAATCTTTTAGGGACAGCTAAAATCCGTAGCTGCCAAGTTTTTTTTGTAAAACTTAGCGACGGCTAAAAAACCGTAGCTAATAAAATAATTAGCGACGGTTTTGTGCCGTCGCAAAATAATTAGCGACGATTGTTTATGATTATGGGTTGAGTCAGCTATCAAAAACATTAGTGACGGTTTTTTGCCGTCGCAAATATTTTAATTAGCGACGGTATCAAAAAAACCGTCACTAGTATCTGTAGCTATTATGGCTTTTTTTTTGTAGTGCTGCAACTCTTTTTCTTGCTGCCAATAGGAACCCCACCCCCAAATCTTAATCCCAATTGCCACCACCACCCCAACCCCCAAATCACAACCTCTTTGTCACCTAGGACAATGCAGCAGCCATACATTTCAATAATTTTAGGTACCACTCTAGCACCTGCTGTTATGATTATAGAAACTTGGAGCCCACCTTTGGGCAACCAAACCACTATAACTGCTAGACCATTGTATTTGACTAAATGTATTGACAGTTCAATTATACGTGTTTCCTCAGTAGCAAAGTTTTTTTCGTCATTGAGCTCCCATTTTTTCTGGAACTGTGTCAAATTAACTATTTAGAGGCTCTGGAGCACCTGTCTCTGTCAACTATAAACAATCTAAATTCTTCTTTCAACTCCTTTACTGGTCAAATAATAAGAACATTCTAGTTGATAAAACATCAGAAAACATTTATATTTGAAGTAGCCCCAATTCTAGTTGGTCTGGGAAAGGGAGCGAGGTTGCTGCCTGGGGGGGCGAATGTACACTTTTGCCCCTCCTCTTTAACAACCTTTTTGGAAAAAGGTGTTTAAAGAGGGGGGGGGCAAAAGTGTATATTCGCCCCCCAGGCAACAACCAGGCAGCGGGGCCTAGGCCAGCAAGAATCACTCTTGAAGTAGACAATGAAGGTGAGAGTGAAAACATCATGCTAGGAAATATTTTATTTAGCCTTTGGCGGTTCACCTTGAACATGAAGCCCATCATAGAAAATTTGCAGAGAAATGATGACTACACCCTTACACCTATATTCAAGTGTTCTCAAATTCCTAAAAGCAACTTCCTACCTATTGACAGTCTTCACATCTCACTCGAGCTACAGGGCCTGGGTCCCCCTGCCTGGTTTGCTGCCGGGGGGGGGGGGGGCAAAAATACACTTTTGCCCCCCCTCTTTAAACACCTTTTCCAAAAAGGTTGTTAAAGAGGGGGGGGGGGCAAAAGTGTATTTTTGCCCCCCAGGCAGCAACCTCGCTGGTTTTCCCAGGCCAAGAAGAATTTCGGATCTCACTTTACATTATCATGACAATTTGCACAGTTGAGGTTGTCTTCCAAAAATAATCAGCATCAAATGATGCTAGAGTTGCTTCGTTTATTATAATCCACATCAAATCCATTAGTGTACTCCAGCTATAAGATAATATACTTTCATTAGAACAAACTTTTTCCTTGGTTGAACTAGATAGAGCAACCAACAAGGCTAATCCTATCGGAAGGGGAAAAACCATGAAAGCAGTTCCCTCTCTTTGTTCCCTCTTTCTCTTTATTACAACCTACTTAGCAGATGACAGACCAGTCCAAGACGCATGCCCAACGACAACTCCTACTAAAGAAACCCTATTTGTCAATGGTTTTGTCTGCAAGAATCCATCCATTGTCGAGGCTTTTGACTTCAAGACTTCGAAACTGAGCAAGGCTGGAGATACTAACAACTTCCTGCACTCGTCTATGAATGTTGTAACAACTTCTGACTTTCCAAGACTGAACATCCTCAGCCAGAACAGACTTAGCTGTGGATGGCATGGTTTTGCCTCATTCCCATCCTAAAGCCATTTTACGTAAGCAGTGGTGTTGTGATTGTTGGATTCATCGATTCAGAAACGACTTGTTCCAGAAGATTCTCCATCCGTGGAGGTGGTTGTGGTGGCAATGGGGGTAGGGATCTTGCTGGCAAAGAGAAGAAGAGTTGTAGGAAGAAAGAAAATATGAGAAATGAAGGGTGGGGCAATTTTGGGGTTTATGGAAAAATAGTAAAAAAATAATTAGTTTTAACTAGTCAATCACGTGACTTAACGGTTCCGTCAAAAAACGAGTATTAGACTCAATTAGTTTTCAAAATGAAACTAACTCTAACAGATATAAACTAATGAGTGTCAAACTAAAAAAAACCCAAAAAATAATTCAATATTCTTTTCAAAACAATCCAACAGCTGAGATTTTTAAACCCTGTGACCCTGAGGGATGTCAAATTCAGATTCATTAAATTTATGACACTGCCCGTTGACTTTTTTTTTTCTTTTTTTTAACCTTGCAACAAAAGTAGCAGATGATGAGGGTTTAGATAAAGTTTTCTGAACCATATATATATAACGCCCGCTAATTCCAATAAATAGTGTTAGATGTCTTCAACCTGATTTTCAGGTTGCCCAAAATGTCCTCAATTTCTATCATATTTACAAGCAAAACTCAATAGTGTTGGGCTTTAAAAATTCAAATCTTCCAAAACCTAGCCCATGTTTATTATACAATTGCTTAACCCATATTCAAACCTATTATTTGACCCATGTTCTATCCAATTTAACTCATATCCAATCCAATTAATTACCTTAACAATCACATGTAATTTATATTATTTCAATATTTTAGAATGACCATGTTCAATTGGGACATCCCTGTCCTCTCCATCCCTCATTGTAATCTCTCATCTTCTCCGTTTCGCTACCACCCCCACACCTCACTTCTTCCTCCCTCGCTGTAATATTCACCTCTTTACCTTTTTGCCTCTTCTATTTATGCACGTAGTGCGTTTCCACCCTCTAGTATATATATATATATATATATATAGATTGAAAATAAAATGTAAAATGGTTAGTGCTACGGACACTTGTATCAAATAGCAATATTTAAATGACTAAATTAAATTCCTCTTTACTTAGAACTACAAGTTCTTCTCCCTATAGCTTTATCTGTACTAATCAACTACAATCCAATTTTCAATGATCTCAGTTATTACCGAGAAATGTGGTTTTGGTGACTGTTAAGGGAAGAGGTCAGACGAGAAGAATCAATCGTGATCATATTAAACAAAAAGAAAACGAAAAAATGAGGCTCTGCTAGGGTTTACAAAACAACAGCCGCGGCCACAATCCAGGCCGCTAGATCGACCGGCCGCTAGATCGATCGGCCGCCGCCTGTCTGGCCGACGCTTCAAGGCCGGCCGCCGCTAGGGTGGAGAAGAGCAAGTGATGAAGCTCTTCTAGGGTTTACAAAATAGCAGCTGCCGCCACAATCCAGGCCGCTCGATCGACCGGCCGCCGCTAGATCGACCGGCTGCACTCTGCCTGGATTTAGATCGACCAGTCCAGGCCATCTCTCACGATCGACAGTCTGCCTGGATTTTGATCGACCGGCTGCTCTCTGCCTGGCTTCATTCACTTCCAGAAGAATTGTAGAGGAAGGGGTTTAGAACCAATAGTCGCCACCACTGCATGGCCGTCGCCTCCTGACTGGCCGCCGCCGCATGTCTTATCTCTGCCTGGCTTTGCTCAGCCGTGCAGACCTGGCTAGGGAAGGGAACATCGTGATAGGCCGGCTCCTCTAGCCATCAACACATCCTCTCCGCCAATGGGGAGTAAGGAACCTGCGGTAGAGGCTACTAAGCCGTCTTTCGCCCAAATACTTGGAAAAATACTGGTTGATGAGGTTAAAAAAACAATTGTCGAGGGGACTAGATTCCGTAAAGAATGAGAGCTAGCCATTGGGCTTACGGCATCTGATGAAACACGTGGGGAAGCTTTCATGGAAAAACACGTGATAGTCTTAAAGTTCTCTAGCTACAGACCAACATTGGAAGATATTAGAGATTCGATACATCGAACCTGGGGGATCCTAGGCGATTTCTCGCTAGGTTTGCTAGACCAACGTCACGTTCTTGTCCGGCTTCAATCTGAGGCGGAAGCAAAGAAAGTCTTGGCAAGGGACTCTTTCTTGATTCGGGGAGTCCGATTTAAAGCTTTTCGCTGGCATGATGGTTTCAGTCTGATAGCAGATCCGATATCGGTTCCACTATGGGTAGAGTTGCCTAACTTGCCTTTGCATTTATTTCATCCCCCTCTTTTGAAAGCAATTGTGAACTCTTTTGGTGTCTTTTTGCGCATGGATGATCATACTCGATGTCTCTCACGCCCGGGTTATGCCCGTGTTTGCGTGGAGATGACTTTGGCGGAAAAGTTACCGAGTAGAATTTGGATAGATAGATCTAACAATAGGGGCTTTTGGCAAAAGATTGAATACCCGGGTTTCAAATATTGTGATTATTGCTCATTGCTATGACATCAGGAGGATAATTGCAGAAAAAATTAGGTCATAAGGGCAACGTGAGAACCCCCAACTTGGTGAAAGAAGAGAAGACTGAGAAACAAAAGGTGGAAGCCAAAGTCCTCAAGCAACAATATGTCCCAGTGGTTAAAAAAAAATAAAGTTTCAAAGCCAGAAGCTGGCACTAGTGGTGTAAAGAATAATCAGGGTGAGGAAATCCAGGAGGGAGTTGGTGCTGAGAGGCCGATGGTCAAAGATTCAGGGAATGTCATGTCGTCAAACAAATTCGAGTCACTTACGGAGAACATAGTTGAAGACGAGAGTAATCTAATGAATAATCAATTGCCTTGTAAGGCGAAGGATCTAGTCAATGACATGGTAAAGCCAGAAACAACGGAGGAAGGACTTCTTGAGGCGGGGTACACAGCTGTTGAGATTGAAAAAGCGATTGAATGCACCAAAACAGGGGCCGAGTTTACAGGGGACGTTGGCTCGTCCCGGACAACACCCTGCCGCCAAACAGGGGATTTTGGTTCATCCAAGACAACGCCCTACCCCAATCCAGGAGTCGTGATCTTGCCTCAGACAGTCCAGGTTTCGATTGCATCTGCAGATTTACGATCAGTGCAGACACCACTCAGAGCAAAAAATGCAGGGTCCTTTCCAGTGCTCGCTGTTAGTAGTTCTAGGCCAATTGGAGAACATCATATTGAACCCGGTGATGTTGGAATTCAGTCGGCACAATTGGTTTCAGTTACTCATCTGGGGGGGCACCTCGGTGCTACTAGCACAGAGCTAGGGGATGCTATGCAGGGTCAGCAAGTGCAGGAACCCTCGGATGATGAGTTTCAGTCCTTGCTCAGGTTAAAGAGACATTTTGACAAATATGTTATCAAAACTTCCCTGGAATATAAAAGAGTAGGAGACAACTTGAATAAGGCTATATCTTTGCACAAAGAGAATAGACTACTTCGACTGCCGAAATTGAATCTCGATGCACTCGAAAGTACTAGTGAGGATAGTGATGAAGTCAACTCAGAATCTGAGCTTGGTCTACAGGCATCGAACAGTGATTTGGATTTAGGGGATATGTCAGACGAAAAGATGAATAAGAGGCGCCACACCAAAGATATCAGCATTTGTCCCTGAAAATCCAATAGAACTAGGAAAGAAAACAAAAGGTACAAAGACTGAATTTGTTTATTGTCTAGGCTTGTATTGGTGAATCCTATCTTTTTTGAGAGTTTGTTTCGGCTTTTTAGTTAACCCTATAGGGTCAGTCATGTAGCCTTCGGGCGTTTGATTTTTAAATGAATAAAATGGGTCAACATCCCAATTTGCTAAAAAAAAAAAAAAATAGCAATATTTAATATCTTTCAAATGTCAAATGGGTTGAATTGTGTAGAGGCCTCTAATCTGAACTCAACCGGTTGAGCCAAAACCCTAAATTTGTACCGGGTTTGGATCAAACTGGCACCTGATAAAATTCTAATTTCAATATTTATTTATTTACTAGGTCGCAAAGAAGATGGTAGCGCAGTAAAGAGTTCGAAATTGGACCGAAAAAGCAGTACAGCACGAGAAGCACGAACCCTTATCATAGTCAAGCTCAATAATAGACCCGACACAGAATCTGTCCTCTAATAGACCCTTATCATAGTTCCCTTCGCAAACCAAACACCTCACCTATCCTTCTCAAGACGGCTGGCTGGTTGGTTCTAGTTCATTCCTTGAATCACAAGTCAACTACTTCACCTTCCTTTGATCAGCTTCACAGATTTCTCTTTTGTCTGCTAAAGTAAGTCATATTTTCTTTCATTTCTTTTATCATTTACTTATGCTAGGAGAGAACTCCAATTTGATCTATACCATGTCTTGATATCATTTCAAGCTTTGGGTTTAATCTGAATTTGCTTTAGCTTCATTAGTTGTACGTGGAGTAATTCCCAAGCATTCCCTTAAAAGTTTTTTTGGATTGTGAAACACCATTAATACTTTATTGATTTTCATATGTTTGTAGTTACTTTTGAATCTCTGAAAAAACCCCATGTTCTTGCACTTGAAGTAGAAATACAAATTTTTGTTTATTAGAGAGTTCTTCAAGATCTGAAAAACCCCCATGTTTAGTGATTTGTGAGATATCATCAAGACGAGCAAGTGGGTTTTTGTTAAAATTTTGGAAAATTGAAATCCTATTCTTGATCTTGATTTCTTAATTAAGGGACATGATGTCGGGGTTATTCAGTGGAAGCATGAAATCAGAAGGGGAGAATCTGCTAAGTGCAGTGGTTCCCTTGTTGAAATTGCTGTCCCTCACAGTTATTGGTCTACTTCTCGCAAACCCGAAGATCCAACTCGTTCCTAGAGCGACTTTCAAACTCCTTAGCAAGCTTGTCTTTGCCCTTTTCTTGCCTTGTCTCATATTCACCCACCTTGGGGAATCCATGACCTTTCAGAATGTGACCAAATGGTGGTTCATCCCGGTAAACGTCGTGATTAGTACTATTATTGGTTGCATAGTAGGATACATTGTGGCAATCATATGCCGTCCGCCTCCTGAATACTTCCGGTTCACTATTATTATGACGGGCTTTGGCAACACTGGGAATCTTCCAATTGCGATTCTTGGGTCAGTTTGTCACAGTGCTGACAATCCATTCGGTCCTGATTGCCACAAGACGGGGGTTGCCTATGTCTCGTTTGCCCAATGGGTTGCTGTGATTCTTGTTTATACTCTGGTTTACCACATGATGGAGCCCCCATTGGAGTATTATGAGATTGTCGAAGAGGGAATTGAAATTGAGGAACAAAGACCAGTTGCTGATGTTAGTAGGCCACTTCTGGTTGAAGCTGAATGGCCAGGAATGGAGGATAAAGAGACTGAGCATTCTAAGACACCTTTTATTGCCAGGATTTTCAATAGTATTTCAAGCATTTCTCAAAGTACTTTTCCTGATATTGACTTAACTGAAGAGGGAGCAACTAGCAGTAGTCCAAGGAGTCCTAAGTCTATCAGGTGCTTAGCCGAGCCCAGGATGGTGCGAAAGATTAGAGTTGTTGCTGAACAAACTCCAATCCGACATATCCTTCAACCCCCCACAATAGCATCTCTATTAGCAATTATTGTAGGGATGATACCTCAACTCAAGATGCTGTTCTTTGGAGATGATGCTCCACTTTCTTTTATCACTGATAGTTTAGATATCTTGGGTCAAGCTATGGTGCCTTCCGTGATGCTTGTTCTTGGAGGAATGCTTGCTGAAGGTCCAAATGAATCTAAACTAGGAATTAGGACTACAATTGGTATCACAGTGGCAAGACTGTTGGTACTCCCTTTGGTGGGCATTGGGGTCGTTGCTCTGGCTGATAAGTTGAATTTTTTGGTTCGTGGTGATGAAATGTACATTCTCGTGCTTTTGTTGCAATACTCAATGCCAAGTGCCATTTTGTTGGGAGCAATCGCTAGCTTGCGGGGCTATGCAGTTAGTGAGGCCTCGGCTCTCCTCTTCTGGCAGCATATCTTGGCTTTGTTCTCCCTTTCATTGTATATCGTTGTTTACTTCAAATTGCTTGAATATGTTTAAGTTTTGTTTAAATTTAAAGTATCATGAACATATATTATTAAGTTGTATTGAACAATTTCACTGTTATGTGTTGTTTTTCCATTCCTTATTAAAGCTCTTATTTTGAAGTATATGAATTTATTTGTGAAATACATGCATCTGTGTGCTACAGCTCGTGGAAGTGAAAGAGATTTCTTTGTTTTATTTTCTTAAGCTTAACCATCTTAAGCGTTTTCTCCCAAAGCTACTCACTAAACTGGAAGTGAAAGAGATTTCGTAATTTTTTCTCAAGTTTAACCATCTTAAATGGTTTCTCCCAAAGCTACTCACTAATCTGAACGAGGAAGAATCTTGTCCCAAAGCAATTTAATAGCAATCATAGATATCCTTTGAATCATTGATTGGAGTGGGTTTTCAATCTTAAGACCAATGGACCATCTAACCTCCAAGCCTGTGGTATGCTCTTTAACAGAGAATTTTAAGTGTAACCTCAACATTGATCTTCGAATGCGTCTCTATGGAAATTGTGTATATTCTTTACGAGGTTATTGACAGGATTATCGGTGATCAGTAGTAACACTGAACTTCTACCTAACACTGCAGGCACGAGCTTCTTTGCTCACTTTGCCTAAGCCAAGCTGCTAATATAAGCTATTGTGAAGTTCATATACCCTAAAAAAACTGTCAAATATAGTAAACTCAAAGTCTGAGTCTTTTACTTAATGGATTGGTTGTTTCCTTCGCTATAAGAGAACCCTTCTGTCAATAATTGCACTCTACACATTCTAAACATGCATCGTATGCTTCCTTGAAACCTTAGTCCAAATGTTTAGGTAGGGATGGCAAAGGGGCGGATTTAAGCAAATCCATCCCCGCCCCGCTGAGAATTGCGGGGATTAAAATCCGCCCCGCATATCCGTTTGGTATTATTTTTCAAAACCGCCCCCGCCCCAGACGAATTTGCGGATATTCGCCCCGCCCCGGATATCCGCATGAAATAGGTTGATACCCGGTTTAGAATCCCCGACCCGCCCCGCCCGATATAATTTTTAGTTTTTTTCTCTGAACACTGCGATGTTTTGCAACACTATAACAATATCTGCAGATTAAATTATGTGAGTGAGAGGAGGAGAATGGGTATATTGTTGCTATAGTGTTGCTTAGTTTATATATCTGCAACGATCATTTATACATTAAAAAAAAAAACATACAACAAATTTAAAAAAAAAAATCAGATATCTGAACCTCTAATATAAACAAATTACAAAAAAAAAAAAAAAAATCTAAAAATTACAACAAATTCGATCTAAAATTACAACAAATTACCAAAAAAAAAATCAGATCAGATCTGATCTGAACTCTAAGATCGAGATCTGATGAGATCGAGATCAGATCAGGTCAGATCAGATCTGAGATCGAGGTCAGATCTGATGAGATCAGATCTGATGAGATCAGATCTGATGAGATCGAGATCAGATCAGATCTGATGAGATCGAGGTCGAGGTCAGATCTGATGAGATCGAGGTCGAGGTCTGATGAGGATGAGAATGGAAAGGTTTGTCCTTTCAAGTGAATACAAGTGATCAGAATGGAAAGGATGAGAATGGAAAGGATCAGATCTGGATCAAGGATCAAAGATCAAATCTGGATCAAGGATCAGATCTGGAACAAGGATCAAAGATCAGATCTGGAACTAAGATCAAAGAAGAGATCGGATCGTAGATCTGGAATCAGAGATCGGATCTGGATCTAAGATCAAAGATCAGATCGCAGATCTAAGATCAGAGAAGGAGATCTGGATCTAAGATCAGAGAAGGAGATCTGGATCTAAAGGAGAAGGAGAAGGAGAAGGGAAGACGACCGGACGACGACGCCTTCGCTGTGAGAGAGAAGAGGCGGCCGACGGGCCAAGCTTGAGCTTCGCCTTCGCTGTGAGCCTGTGAGAGAGATCAGAGAAGAAGAGGCGGACAAGCTTCGCCTTGAGCCTTCGCTGCTTCGCTGTGAGAGAGAAGAAGAGGCGGACGGCTCCGCCTTCGCTGTGGTCCTCCGCCTGTCGGCCTGTGCGCCTTCGGCGCTTCACTCTCGAATCCCTCTGTGTGAGTGTGAGAGGCAGAGAGGGCTCGAATCTCTCTGTGTGAGTGTGAGATGTGGCGGGCGTGTGAGGGAGGGAATGAGGGAGAGGGAGGGATCAAGGGTTTAATCCCTTTATATATGGGAAGGGTATTGTTGTAATGTTTCCTAATAAACGGATAAACGGATATCCACGAGGCGGATATGGGCCAAATCCGTATCCGCCCCGAATAGTGAACGGATATTTTTTGGATACCCGAAACCACCCGAAAACCCATTCAGCCATATCCAAAACCGCCCCAAACGGATTGGGTGGGGCGGATATCCGTGAAAATCCGCCCCACTGCCATCCCTATGTTTAGGTTGATTGAAGTAAATAATGTTTCCCGATGTTATCTTCTCTTTTTATTTGTGACTTAGTTTTCAAATCCAGTACTTAATTTTGTATTCTTTTTGCATCTACCCTCTACTTTCCTTGTACTTCAACATGCAAACCCAGATGTTATCTTTCAAAATCTATGTTCCTTGTCCAAATTTCCTGCTTCCATTTTCATGCCTGTCAACGAATGCCACCGTAAATTCCAGTCTACCAAGCCTCACTAGTGCCTAGAAAAATCCTGTAAGTTCCAATCCGCTGTCCATTATATATATATATATTTTTACTAATATATATATATTTTTTCTGAAATTAGTAGTGCTAGAAAGCTCCACGAGATAATGAAGATGAACATAGACATAACAAAAAAATGGAAAAAGTAAAACCTAATTATAGCGAGGAACTTGAAGAATTTAACAATTCTCATTTTGACAGCATGAATATTAATACCACCAAACATTAATCATTCCAAAGGTCTCAAGTAAGTAAGAGCAAATAGCTTTGGCATTGTTGGCTTATCAAATCTGGCAGGCTGCTAGGAATGAATCCTAGGAAGCACCCCATGGGACTTTATTTGGTATTGTATACAGCGTTGGCAATTCTGCTTTAGATGGAAACACAATTGTATATTCCTGAGCTGTAACACGAGGATTCAGGAGATTCTCCACATGATGTGTAGGGATTTCAATATTCATTACACTAAAAATTCGATCTTCTATCAGTTCCTCTGAATTTTCTTCAATATTTTTTCACATGGCATGTTGGTGGCTTTGATTTTGATTTTGATTCTCCAAATCGGTCTATATAATAAAGGGCACATGACCCGATACCCTTTAAACGTAGAAAACACATACTAAAAACAAGGATCAATGTGAACTCGATTTGGGGGAAGTATAAGTCGATATTATTAAAGATCTTAAATTACTAAAAGTCACTACATTCCTGAATCCATAGTGCTTGATTGATTTGATGTTGAAGCATTCGATTTCTAAAAGCAAGAACCTTGAACATAAAGAGCAAGGAAACTTATTTCTCTCTCTTGTACTCTTCTACTTTTTTACACCACTAAATACCCTCTTTGATATCACTACCTCTTTTTTCTGGACATGCTAAAGGACGCTACCTATAAAAGAGTCATCTCTTCTCTCACCCTCTTTTATCCTTTCTTTTCAAGAACAACCAGCGATGGCGCCATCGCCAGCCGCACCACCTTGCCCTTCCATTGCTGGTCGTACCGCTCCTCCACCCCCGCCTTTTTCTCATCTCTTCCTTTTCTTCTCCTCTATTCTCAGGAATACCAACCACCCCATCCCACCACTGGCCTCACATTCGCCTTCTTTCTCTCCTCCCTTATTCTTCTCTTACCATCCTCACTCAAGCTTGTGTGAGGGTAAAGGAGAGAAAAAAGAAAAAGAAAAAAAAACAGGACAAGAAAGATGAAGAGAGGAAAAACGGGGAGGGGCGGTGTGGCCGTGGGCAAGGTGGCTACTGTTGCTCCGTCTCTGTTCCTGAAAAAAGAGGAAAAAAAAAGGGGAATATAGGATAAAAATAGGGGAGGAGACCGAGAAGACAGGAGAAGGATAAAAAGAGGAAGAGATTATAAGGATAGGAGATGAAAGAAAGAAGGTGGAAGGGCGGGGTGCGGTGGTACGGCCACCGGCAACACCGCCGCTGCTTGTGTTCTTCTTGAGAAGAGAGGATAAAAGAGGGTGGGAGAGAGGATACACCCCTTTTATTGGTGTTGTCAAAAAGCATATGGAGGTGTTAGATAGAAAGGTGCGGGCGGTGGTGTTAAAGAAGGGCATTAAGGGTGCCAAAAGTGGAGGCCCTATTACAATAATGTATTGACATACATAAACATCAATGGGTCAATGTATTTATAGAGTCGAGGAAGAGAGAAAATAGTTTCCTAATTAGACAATAATTCATACTTTCGATCAAAGCAGGATAAATAATTATAGGAAACATACAATTCATTTTGCCAATAAAACTTCTAATATAATTGTATTTGTTCCATAAAGTATTAAACCATGTATTTAGAAATACTGAAAATACTAAATACATGTTTTCCACATAATATATTCTTACATTCTCTCACTTGATCCACATGAAAAAGTTTTTGAAAACTATTATATTAAAAATTTTCGTAATTTTTAAAACTGACTCATTGTAACCATATAAATGAGACATTTTATGCCTTTAAATATACAATTGCTAAGTCAAATTATCTAATTTAAATATCTCATTACATGTATTTTATGTATTTTGTAGAAATTTAAACACTAATCTCAAATCATAAACAAAGTGACACAATAAAGCTAAGTTTAACAACTAGAAAATCCATTAGAGTTCACACATGCATTGTCAAACACCAAAGATTTTCAAGCCTAAGACCCATGAATTGAAGTCTACAAACCACCATCTATGGATCTCGAGGAAATAAACATTAAGATATTGACATCCACATAGCCTACTTTATCATAACTAAAAAAATCTCTACAAACTCCAAAAGCGTTAAGTCAAACTCTACTATCCATTCTCACATTTTTACCCATTCCTTTATTTGCATAATTCACATCTAATTCATTTTTCCTTATTTCACTTAATCACTTTTGCATTATTCTTTATTTTTACTCCAACATATTTTCTTATTTCACTCCAACACTCTACATTTCATCCCATTATCCCTACACATGATCACACTTGGAAGAACACTTTTGAAAAATAAGTAGAATTAGTATCTGTAGAGTTTAGAGATAAATAAGTAGAATAAAGGCCTAGAACTTACCATATTTAGCTAACATCCCACCTTAGGGTGTAAGTGAGCTCATGAGAGGATAACTCCAAGTTTACTCTTTTAGATTATTATTATTTTTTCATTTTCATGTATTAGAGAAGCATGTTTAGTTAGATTAGTCTTATAGTTTGATTATCATGAACCTATGAGGTAAGTTGAGTGTTTTTATATTTCATTATATGAATTCAAACTCACGCTCTCATTTTCTGTTTCTTAAGGTCAAGATTAGATAAGTGTCTATACTTGCAATTTCTCTCTCCTAAGTATAATGTTCACATATTATTAGTCTAAGTTTTGTTATGATTTGTTAGATATTCGATGTTTCACCTTGGTGGATTCCTTTTATGTTTTCTGATGATACATCAAACCATCCTCTGATCAGCACCGTTCACGTGTCATGATAATCTCGTCAGTAGAACAAAGTAAACCCCATTGCATATTCAATTCAGCGAGGCCCATACAACATTAAGCCACTATTGGTAGATTTCAGAATGTTGGACCCGAATTGCAATGCACCACTAAGCCCACACGTCACGCGGTCAAGCCCAATACTCATAAGTCCTGATAAGGCAAGAATAAACCCTGATAAGGCAAGTATCTGGGAGATCGACTCAAGACAGGCAGGTCAGTAGTGCATCGGTTTCGAGTAGAAAACAAATACTAGAGTATAAGTCGAACAAAAAAATTTTCTTGCATGGACAACATTAAAAAAAAGAAACCTCACCCACAAATCTAGGAGCACAAGTTGTGTAGGAAAAACTATCCCACATGGAAAACTCCCAACTAGGAAAAGATCTCCAGCAATATCTCTTTCCCTAAACTACGTCACCAAAGACCTAGCCGAACAAGGACTCACATTATAAAAGGGAGATAAGGTCGATGAACTTAAGATACGCTACTGAAACCCAATTTACAACTTTAAACCTCTCCTAAACCTTATCTAACTTAAGCATCAGAGTGTCATCGTCCGCCACACGGTGGTCTTTGGCTCACTTGTGCTACTTGTGCAGGTCTAGGTAAGCAGTAAGGAATAAGAGCATGAATCGACTACATCACTTTTAAATCCATATTTGATTCTTAGGTTACTAATATAACTAAGGCTTGAAATTTAGTTTGTTCATAATGTCATATATTCCATCCTACGATGAGATGAGAGTCTACCTTAGGATGTGTTACTGAACTTGGAAAAGATTAATCTAAGAGTGGCCTAATGGTGTCGTCTACGCATGATGGTAAACCCAAAGCTCTAACTCTCACATTTATATTTTACTTTGTATTTTTATTTCATGCCCTTCCATTTTTTTTATATATTTTTTTTATCAACAACTCTTTATTTTACTAGTGTAAGTATTTCAAGTTTGATTTTAAAACAAGTATTCCAACTTCTATTAAGCCTTCCTTGTTGGATTTGACCATGTTTGTCGGTTTCTAACTCAATAGACAACCATGTATTTGCAGTAAGATTTGAGATCAATTAAGTTTTTGGCTGATGAGGAGGGCAACGAAAAATGAGATTTCAAAATAGACTTTTAATGCTTATCACTAATGTAATTTAGGTGCATGTTCATCACTTAGGTGTATTTTTAATCATTTAGGAACTATATTTAAGTCTGAAAGTTCATAAACATAAACATTCATAAAAAAATTTGGTTAGCTATTTTTAGTTTTAGATTTTTCTTGTAAATATACATGGTATGGGATTTACGGAAGATCTTTTCCACTGCTAATTGCATTAGTACTTTGGGAGATATGATTTTCAAAGTATGGTCACTTGTCCTGGAATTTTAACAACTGCAGATGATTGATGTTAGAACCCATTTTTCTACTGATTAAGAATTTTGTTTTGTGCATTTTCAAATGCTGACATGTACCTCGTTGAATCTAGTTTCTGAATCATCTTTTGATTTCTCAACTGGATAACTAGTTAATTCAGAATTTCAATTCTTGTGACATCGACACATCTTAGAATATGCACTGTCTGTCTGAGTTCGCCTCAAGTTTTCTCAAGTCTATTATTTTGGAATTAATTTTGAATATTTTTATTAGAAAACTTGTCTTTGTTGGAAATCTAGAACCAGCTTTAGATTTGAATTTCATGAAATATTGAGCTTTGGATGATTTTTCAAAGAAAATGTGTCACTTCTGAAAATTTTCTAGATTTCATTGGTTTATCTAAATTTATGTGGACTTGAATTTTTGAATAGTTGTTTGTTTCAAAGGCTATTAATCATTCTTCAAAGTTAGTTTTTAGGTTATACACGAGAATATTTGACAGAGCTTTGGTTAATTTATTGAAAAATGGAGGACACTTGGTATATAACTTAGGGTATTTTTTTTTCTTTGAGTGATTGTGAGGAATTTAATTTGTAATAATCAAAATAGAGTTCAAGATACAACCAGATGTCAAGCGAGGTAACAACTTTCAAGAAGGAAGTAATCAAACCTTGGCTTGCTGCTCTAGGTACTCCCCAGGACAATTGAAGTGTAAGAGACACTTCCCCTGAGTCGACTCAACTGATTCATCCAAACCTCTTTGATTGGGAAGTAACTTTCTCAATCCACTTTGAATCCTTTGCAAGAAGTGTTTCTAAAATGTTTTTGGGTGTTTATATTTTCGCCACATATCAACTGTGTAAAGTATGTAAAGTGAACCTGGCCAATTGCAACTGAGTGGGACTTGATTACTCACCTCATCACCCCAATTAACATTTCAACTTGGCCAAACTAATTAAATGAACTCAGATAAGTAGAGCCAATAGAACTATGTTCAGTGGACATTACAAAAAGAATAAACTCTTTCAAACTCTTTCAAAGCAAGGCTATTATATTGTTAGTTTGTATGCTGGTATGACCAGTATGATTGCACCGCCGTTTCTTACATTTTCGCCTAAATAGTGGTGGTTCGACGGAGTTTTACACAAGTCTAATCTTATTGCGATTAGTAACAAAAGGGTTCTTGAAAGTTTTTAATTGGTAACTAATTTCGTGAGAACTCTTTAGATCTTAAAGGAGCCCTTCAAAGGCTTAGCCAGTTCTAGCATACCAAATAAGGTAAAACCTGGATATAACACATTTTTGCCTAGTGTGGTAGTTTAAGAAGTTTTTACGTAATAAGTTATCCCGTACTTACTTATGAGACATATGGGAAAATCTAATTAGAGTGAGAATTAACTTTTGAGGAGTTCAAAATCATTTTCCACTTTAATTAGATTATGTTTTTGAATTCAATAATCCCTTGTACTTAATTGAAGATAATCAACTTGTTGTTTGCTAGATGGATGAATGAATAATAAATGATTGAGCTTAGCTTGTGTGTCATGATCAGTGTCCCCTTATAGGTGCATTTGCATATTGCATTTTAATTTAGGACATATCATCTTAGGTTGCATTAGACTTTAGTTATTTAAAAAAAAAGGTTTGATTTAAGTTCATTATCAAGGAGTTTCTCTTGTGTTGTGAGCCATAAAGTAATGGATTTTCATTGGGAAACAATGTCGAAGCAAATTACTTTGCCTTAGTAAACCAAGGTCAACCCTTAGAGTCAAGTTTTGCTTATGCCAAACTTTTTTCTTCTCAAAATGGATATGAAAATCAACCACATTGGAACCAACACCAACCCAATTGAAGTTATGAACCTTTTAGGCCCACACCAACTTTTGATCCTCAATATGTGAATACCAATCCATGTTAGTTTATGCAAAATATGCAATCCACATCATATTTATATCCACATAGCTCATGGGAGAAAACTAAAATTTCTCCTTCATTTCAAGATAGTCAAGATCACTATATGCATTCCTTAAGTCAGACAATATGAGATACATAACAACGTCAGTAGACCATTGACCAACTTTTGGTTGAGATTTGGGATTTAAGGCCTCAAAATGATGCATTGATGAGTGTTAAAGAGTAATGTGATGAAGGTTCATTAAAGGAAAGTGAGGGATCTGATGAATTGTGCCATATTGATATACTTATATGATACCCTCAAATCCCCCAAGTAGAACAAGATGAGTAGATGAAACATGTGATGAAGAAGGATTGTGGATGAATCATGAGTGTTGTGTGTTCAAGATAATAACATTGACAACTATGGTGAGCTTGTAGAATTCTCTAATCATTCCTTAGCCGACTCTTTGTTTACTGATTTTATTCTGTCACTTATTATTGATCATAACACTTTGGAGGTTGACATAAAGGAAGATTCAATTAAGCTACCATGTGATCATATCCTGACCATTGTTGGAACATCCATTTCCAATACAAAGGTGAAACCTGAGAGATTTGTTACTATTCCCCCCCCCCCCCCCCCCCCAGTATTAGGAAGTTCCCCGAGTTTAAACTTGAATTGTATGTTTCAAAAACCTTGGGGATTATTTTGAAAAATGTAAAACAAAATGTGAAGAACTTAAAGAGGTTGATGACCTATCCATGCCTTGGTTGCTATTTTGACAAATTGAACTTATATCATATTTTTTAGGAAACATTTTCTGAGCTAAAGTGGAATTTCATCTTGAGAGATTTCGTTGGATTTACTTGTGGGGCGTGTCAAATCAATCCCATCTTATTGTCAAATCAATATGCAGTCCACATCATCTTTATACATAGCTCATGGGAGAAAACTAACATTTCTGTTTCATTCCAAGATAGTTTAGATCATTATATGCATTCCTTAAGTAAACCAATATGAGATACAAAACAATGCCAGTGGAACATTGACCAACTTTTGGTTGAGATTTGAGATTTAAGGCTTCAAAATGATGCATTGATGAGTGTTAAAGAGGAATGTGAAGAAAGATTATTAGAGGAGAGTGAGAGATCTGATGAATTGTGCCATATTGATATACTTATATCAACCCTTCAAACCCTCCAAGTAGAACAAAACGAGTAGATGAAGCATTTGAGACAATGTGATGGAGAAGGATTGTGGATGAATCATGAGTGTTGTGTTCAAGAGAATAACATTGATAAATATGGTGAGCTTGTAGAATTCTCTAATCATTCATTAGCTGACTCTTTGTTGTGTCACCTATTATTGATAATAACACTTTAGAGGTTGACAGAAAAGAATATTCAATTAAGCCACCATGTGATCATATTCTGACCATTTTTTGAACATCCATTTCCAATACACAGGTGAAACCTGAGAAATTTGTTAACATTTTTTCCAGTATTAGGAAGTTCCCCGAGTTTAGACTTGAATTATATGTTTCAAAAACCTTGGGAGATTATTTTGAAAAATGTAAAACAAATTGTGAAGAACTTAAAGAGGTCGATGACCTATCCATGCCTAACCCATGGCTTTTCCTAGACCAACAACTTGATTTTTCTCTTTTGATAAGTTGAACTTATATCATTCTTTTAAGGAAACATTTTTTTTAGCTAAAGTGGAATTTTATCTTGAGAGATTTCTTTCGATTCACTTGTGGGATGTGTCAAATCATTGCATGTTATTGTCGCATATACATATGTTTGGCATGATACACAAAGTTTTAGATTGTTATTATATGATTCATTGTTAAACTAAGATTTTAGTGTACATAGTAGGTTAACTGAATTTAAAAAAAAAAAAAACAAAGTTCTAAAATTTTGGAGTCTTTTAGAAAATCACTTGACCTATGACTTGAGAGGAGCCATTTCACGTCTAATTTTTTTTTTTTTTAGATCTCGACAAAAGTCATTTGCACACTTGTGCAATTTATCAATAAACCCTTTCCATTTTTACTTATTATTATCTCTTTTTTTGTCATGGTCAACTCATGATGTCATAGTTAGGAACATTGAAGAAAATGTTCGATTTAGGTTTGGGGGTGATTTTACAAATCCAAGTGTCTCATTTGAATAATTTTCCACAACTTTTTCTCTATTTAAAGAAAAATAAGCTTTTGTAATCTGAGTATTTATTTTTGCTTAGAAGTGCTCTTGTAAATCTTGATTGCATATAAATAGGTCTAGACGATTTGAACTTTAAAGTTTAGTAGTTAGTCAATAGTTGATAAGAGTATGTGGTAAATATTTGTTAGACATTTCATGCCAGGTTACACCAAGAGGTGTGTTTGTATCTTAGATGTTCATTTTTTTGGTTGAAAAGTGAATTGGTTCTCTATAGAACTTAAAAAAATACTACTGGAGACTAGAACCCTGTGAGCTTTCTTACCCTTTCTTCTTTCTAAGGGGTTATAAACTAATTCTTAAATTCTTGAGTCTGATATTATCTTATTGCACGATCTCTATATTTTATTGTTTATCTATCAGATATCGAGAATAATATCAAACTTGAATTTTCACTACAGTTTTTTTTTCTGAAGTTTACCTAAGGCTTATACGCATATTAATTTAGTGAAATGAAGATAGGTTTTTCTTGTACAGTTTGAACCTTGTAGCCTACCCTATTTGTTTTTCAACATTGAAACCAGTTTGAAGCCTGTTATGTTAGCCTTTTATATCTTAGCCAACAAACTACTAATTCTATAACCTAATTACCCAATTATGTCTATCATGTCTGATGATACACCGAACCGTCCAGTAATCCGCATTATATACGTGTCATGATGATTTCGTCAACAGAGTAAAACATGCCTAGATGAGCACCCAATCTGACAAAGCCCAGATTATTCCAAGCCCACTGAGGCGGGTACCAGGAGGTTGGACCCAATCAACATGGCCCTATTAAGCCTATAAGTCATACGGTCAAGCCCAATACTCGTAAGACCAAATAAGAAAAATATCTAGGAGTTTGACCAAAGACAAGTAGGCCAGCAACACATTGATAACTATCAGGAAACAAATACCAGAGTATAAGTCGTGCATGGAAACTCTCATGCATGGACAACAACAGTCCACAAAGAAAGGATCCCTAACAGATATAAGAGAATAAGTCGTGTATGAGAACTCTTCTACATGGACAACACTCCACGAGGAAAAGATTTCCAACAGATATCTTTCCTTAAACAATGCCACCAAAAGCATAGCCGAACAAGGACTCTCGCATGATAAATAAGGCACAAGGTTGAGGAATAAAGGTATGCTACATAACCCAATTCCAAGCATTACACCTTTATCAAGCATTGTCTGACTTAAGCATCAGAGTGCCATCGGCCGCCACGACGGTGGCCTTTGGCTCACGTGTGTTCCTTCAAGAAGAAAGAAAGCTAATTCTTCAGTTTGGCGCCATCAGTGGGAAACAACGAAGTTCCTAAGAAAGTAGATATAAACACCCCTTCATTGCAGTCTAGAAAGATGGTGACCACAAGATCTCGTAATAATGGTGAAATCGCTTTCAAACGCTTGAACCGGCGCAGTACCACCAGGGACGGTGGTACCAGCCATGCAGGGAGAACCATCTCGATTCCCCGCACTGGCCACAACCATGAAGGACTCTAGGGTGGATCAACTCTTCGCCAAATGCAACAAATCGCTCGAGTGGTGGAGATACTTGCTCACAAGAACCCATCACCCGCAGGCTGTGATGGGGAGGCAGAAAGGAACTTGTCTCTGTAGGAGAATGGAGTTCACTTTCAGGAGAGCCACAATGTCCCTTTTGGCTCTCACAAGAACAGGAATGGCGGGAATCACTGGACAAGAACGGTCCATGGAGAAGGGACATCTAAGGCTGACATACCCATTACACAAAATCCCTTCGACTTGGGGCCACTAATCCAAATGTCTTGTACAACCTCATCGTCCCCCGTTCACGGATCATATCATGAACACACCACTGTCGAAGAAATTTAGCTCCACAAAGCTGGAGTTTTATGATGGGACAACAGTAATGTGTCGGACATTCCTTACCAGTGTGAAGAAAGCAGCACTAGCCTGGTTCCACAGTCTCCCTCCGAGATCTATTGACTTGTTTCAGACGCTGGCCAAAGCGTTTATCACCAGCTTTGTGGGCACCCAACGGATCAGGAAGGGTTCACATTACTTGCTCAGCCTCAAGTTGAAACCAAACGAAACATTGAGGGAGTATGTCACTTCAATGATGAGTTAACTCTGATCAACGGTTGCAGTGACGACACCTCGGTCATAGCCTTCAGCTTAGGTCCGAGGGGAGGCAAGTTCTACAACTTTCTCACCCTAGAGCATCTGATAGACAGTGTGGACATGTTGAATAACGCTAAAAAATATACATCACCCTTGAGGAGATGTGGGCCACCAAGAAAGGGGGAGAAACTGACAAGAAACACTCCCTATCCCCCGAGATAAGAAGAAGGTAAATAAATACGAGGAAGATGACAAAAACAAAAGGAAGCGGAACGACAGTAAGCCAGACTCTAGCCAGATGAGGCAAGATAAAGCCTCCAACTTCGTCGGATCCAAGTCTTACACTTCTCTCAACTCCGGCTTGTCGGACGTCCTCAATACCATTAAGAATTGGGGAGAAGTGAAGTGGCCCTCCAAACTCTAGAGGATCCCTTTCGACGAGACAATGGCAAATACTGCTCCTTTCACAATGATAGCGACCACGATACCGAGGATTGCAAGAATCTCAAAAGTGAGATTGAGTACTAGATCAAGAAGGGAAAACTCAAAGACTTCGTAAGCCATGATAAGAGACAAGACAGGGCAAAGGAAAGAGAAGAAGCCGTCAAAGAAATTTAAGAAAAGGCGGCGAACATTATATATGTCTTGCACTGGGTATGCTTGGAAGGTTAGCAATCCAATAGATCATGAAATAGGATGCTCCGCGAGATGTGGACTCAGTCCATATGAAAACCAATAAGTGCAATACGCATGTGTTCTATATCTTATGGGTAATACTTACTATTATCTATTATGGACGTTATACTATCTATATAATTTTGATGGATATGCTTCTTAGGACTTACCATGGTTTAGAAAGTCTTAAGTCCTGAGTATCATCAATGTTTGTAAGTATCATCTCTGAAAAACCTCACGAGACTATAACTCGTCCACTAGGGAAAACCTAAAGGTTTGTAGACTTGTTGCATATGCTAAATAATGCAATCGTGATTCATACGAAAGTGAGTTAGATTTTAGTCTTTATTTTATTTTGCTCGAGGACTAGCAAAATGTAGGTTTGGGGGGATTTGATAAGCATATAAATGAGACATTTTATGCCCCTTGATATAAAATTGCTAAGTCTAATTATCTAATAAAAATATTTTATTATGTGTATTTTGTAGAAATTCAAGCACTAATTTCAAAACATACACAAATTGGCACAATAAGGCTAAGGTCAACAACTAAAAGTCCATTGGAAATTCACACATACATTGTCAAAGTCCAAAGATTTTCAAGCCCAAGACCTATGAAGTCAAGCCCACAAAGCACCACTATCTATGGATCTCGTTGAAATCAACAATTATGATTTGTACATCCACATGACCAACTTTATCATTATTAAAAAATCTCTACAAATTCCAAAAATGTTGAGTCAAACTCTAGTATCCATTATCACATTTTTACCTTTTCCTTATTTGCATAATTCACATCCAAGTCATTTTTTCCTTATTTTACTCCATCAATTTTATACTCTTTATTTTTACTCTAACACTTTTCCTTATTTCACTCTAGCACTCCATCTTCTGCCCCTCATCCCTACACATGTTCACACTTGGGAAAACACTTTTGATAAATAATTAATTTTAGTATTTGTAGAGTTTATAGAGAAATAAGTGGAGGAAAAGCCTTGAGCTTACCATGTTTGGCTAAGATCCCACCTTAGGGTGTGGGTGATCCCATAGGAGGATAGCTCCAAGATGTAATTTTTAGATTGGTTTCTTTCTATTTTCATGTATTAGAGAAGCATGTTTAGTTAGATTATTCTTGTAATTTGGTTATGTCGTGAACCTATGAGATAAGTTAGATATTTTGTATTTCATTATATGAATTCAAACTCATGTTTTCTTCTTGTATTTCTTAAGTTCAAGACTTGAAAATTTTATATACTTGCAATTTTTCTAACAAACCCCTAAATACATTGTTCACATATTATTAGTCTAAGTTTTATTATGATTTGTTAGATATTGGGTGTTTTACCTTGGTGGATTCCTTTTATGCTTTGAAATGAATATTTGATTCTTAGGTTGCTAATATCGTAGGCTTGAAATCAATTTGCTCATAATGTCAAATTTTCCATCTTAAGGGGAGATGAGAGTCTACTTTAGGATGTGTTACTAAACTTGGAAAAGATTAACTAAGGGTGCGTTTGGTTGCATGGAATCCTATGCTATGAAATTCATGAGGGGAACACCTAAATGTAAGCTACTTTGAGGTTCACTCACCAATCCGCCATTAGATTTTATGATCAATGTTGTGAATGAAATTTCCATGAACATGAGAATCACATGCTTTGGAAGGACCAAGGAGTGTGATTCTCATGTTCATGGGACTTTCATTCGCACCAATGATCACAAGATCTAATGGTGGACTGGTGAGTGAACTTCAAATTAGCTTATATTTAGGTGGTCCCCTCATGGATTCCCATGGCAGATGATTTCATGCAACTAAACACACCTTAAGAGTGGTCTAATGGTGTCATCTATTCATGATATTAAACCCAAGGCCTTAACTCTCACATTTAGGTTTTACTTTGCATTTATATTTCATTCACTTCCATTTATTTTACATTTTTATCACAACTCTTTATTTTACTAGGTTAAATATTTCAAATTTGATTTTAGAATAAGTTTTCCAACTTCTATTTAGCCCTCTTTGTGGGATTCAATCCGTGCTTGTTGGTTTTTAACTCAATAGACAACCGTGCACTTGTAGTAAGATTTGAGATCAATAACTCATCATGGGTTTACTATAAAAGAACTTATATGCTATCGCTAAGAGAGTTAATAGGGAATCAAATCCATATGTCAACATTAGTTGACCATCATAGACATTATCAAACAACATACTAATGGGAGTCATAACAGTTACATATCATTTTGCGACACATTTCCTTCTATGCACCACACCACTAACAACCTTTTGACATGATCCACAAGTAGGAGTAAATGTTAATATTTATATTGCCCATAAAATATCCATCAATAATATTATGTTTCATTCATAATACTCCTCCCACTAATTAAATAGAAAAAATATCAGAAACACATAATACTGATCAAATAGTGTCTAATCATAATGAACACAAAACATAAGATCCAAAATAATCATAATGAGCTATGTCCAAGACCCACATTGTCTGACATATCATTTATACCTTTGATGGTAACTCTTTTATTAATGGATATACAAAATAAGTAATGCTGGTAAAACACCCATAACTTGAAGAAATTTTATTTTGCAGCATTATTACAGTAAATTCTTAGCAACTTCGATATAAAGTTAAACTTCAAATACTAAGATAAAGTTTTTTTCACCATAATTTTATAATTGTGGTACAAAGCTTCACACACATTCATTTTTCATAAAGCATGTAGCTATAATAGAATGTACATTAGGCTTCTTATAGTTAAATCATAGGCAACTTCAAGTCAGTATTATACTTTCGATATTAATTGAAAGATTTCATACAATAAATTAAATATTTGTGATGCTCTCCCACTGATCTTCAAATATATATTAATAATTGGTTCTTAAATTTGAAAAAAATACATGATAGTTTTTTTTTTTGAAAGGCAAGCAGGGTTTTTATAGGATCCCAGAACCCATAAAGATGTCGCAAGCTGGGTTTGAACCCATGACCTAGTGGTACCATCCCCCAAGCTCTAACCGTTGAGCTGTCATGCCATTGGCAAAAAAATTGATGATGTTACTGAACTTAATGTATCACATAGGGAGTCTAGTTACATAAATTGATCGACTAATCATGTAAACTTAATTTGACAATCAAATGGTCATTGTAATCATTAACAAAAAACAATATTTACATTAATTTGGTAATATTTCCATCATGGAGTTTTATGTTGGTATGTTGTTTTCCGTTATTGTTTTTGAGCTAGTCAACTATGTTAGAAAGAAAACATCATATGAAATTAAAGAAGCGGGACGTGTACCCTACCTTATTTGACTTCTATATACTTTAATAGTGTTTTAGTTTCTTTAGTAGAAATACTTTGTGAAATTATTTCTCCCTCTAATTTCGCCATCTTAAAAAAAAAAAAATCTAACATTATCAATTTATGTACTCATCGTACTAAGGTTAGAACAATAACTACTCTTAGACATTTCTAATCGCCAACAAAGTAACCACTATCAGTTCAAAATAAATCCATTTTTTTTAAAATTTTGATTGTAAATTTTGAGTTCCACTACACATCCATATAAATGCTTTAAATTAGGTTTCTTTACAATTCAAAGTTCAAAATAAATCTTTGTAACTTCCTTACTAGGAATTCCATTCAAAGTATACACAATTGTCTATAATGATTTTATTCACAATCATCCGGATAAAAAGAGATATTTATCATACTTCTGACCACTAAATTATGATTACCCCTTTGAGCAACAAGATTCTACTAAGGGGTCTCTGGCATTGCCTATGAAACACAAATACCCTTCTTTTCAAAATTTAACACATAAATTAGGATATATTTTATTATATTAATCATAATATTCACATATTCATATTGCAATTACTTTAATTGATATTTATCACTAAAACCTCAATAATGTACACCTCAAGTGCACCAACTGAGAATTTTTTTCATTCATTTGTCGATATAACTATAATGTGAAAAGCATTTATAAATTTAATAAAATAAATTTCACTCTTAAAACATAAAGCAGCGAATAATCTATAAATGTTAGTACAAACAAATTTAAAGTTTATGATGTACTATCATCAGATAAATAAAATTCAAAATGTAAATAATAACACTAAAGCGAATCCATTAAGTGTTAGAAAGAATATTAAAAAAAATACAATGCTAGCCATTCTCTTTTATTTTCAAAATATCATTCGATTATGACAATCTTTATTTAGATGCATCAAATTTTTACAGAAGAAGAAGTTATTTGTCTTAATCCTTCTTACGAGCCCAAAAATATAATTTGGCATTGTAAGATGTTCAACTACTGTCCTTTGTAGGTTATACATTTCAATCCTTATTTACAATAAAATTGCATAAAAACACATTTATTCACAATATTTTCAGGTTTATAAAGTAAATAACTAATAATAGTTGATAAGACATCAATTAATTATACGATCACAGCCGTATACGTGGGATGGGCTAACCCTAACACGTAAAAAGGCTTCAGCGCAAGCCCAAGCAGACCCATGCACTAACTGTTGTTCAGTTCGTAAGTCGAGTGCTTAGGCCCAAGACAAACCAGCACAAGAGACATGGATTTTAGGGCTTGGCCTAGGATAATAAGGCCCAAACAACGAATCTCAGTGCTGTCGCAGGCCCGGGATCCACTAGGACAAAATCAACTCTTTGCCCAATCAAGCACTGGGTCCTAAACAGAGCCAAGTGCCGAGGACACTCAATCATGGACATGTGAGATCTCCTCCCTCCATCATGCCCTCGATCACAGGGACTGTTGGGAGGGAAAACTCGGTATAAGATACGGTGAAAGGAGGAAGAAAGGTATACAAACACAATGCAATTTACATATAGTTTTAACCCTTATTTGCATCGATATCTGACTTAAGCATCGGAGTACCTTCGGCCACCAAAACGGTGGTCTTGAACTTAACCGCTACTCATTTTTGCAAGTCTGAGATCATCGAGATCGACAAGGACATATCTGAACACATCAGTTTTGCGCCGTCTGTAGGAAAAGACTAATTTTTTTCGAAACGAACATACAAAGTTTTTTCTAGCTAAGCAAAGTATTGAGAAATAGTCACCAATACCATATCTCGAGTACTAAAAAATGCCGAACTAGAAAACCCTCCGACCAGAGAAGCCCCCCACATGGTCGAACGAATTCAACCGAGGGGGCAGAGCAATCACACGACCCAATCGATGAGGTAGCCACGACGGACCCCACATAGACCAGATCCTGCTTCATATGGATCATCTAGTGTGGGTGGTAGAGAGACTCGCTGAGGGTCAACAACAGCCACACAAAATTAGCGGAGATCCCACACCAAAGAGGAGGACTGAAAAAGCCTCCAGGAAAGTGAAAACCTCCCCAGGTAGGATCAAAGAGTTGGTCGACATGAGAGCTTAAGGGACGACGGGGGCCACGCCCCCAAAACAGACCGTACCAAGGTCAGGAACCTGCTCCTATTGACGGCAACCAATACGGACGTCTTGTACCAAATAAGTTCGTCCCTCCAAAACTCAGATTCCATGATGGAACATCAAATCTGTCGGACCATCTGCGCCACTACCATAACGTAATGGAGCTAAAAGGAAAGTTTTAGACCATCATGTGCATAACTTTTCCTACCAGCCTGAAGAAGGAAGCACTGACCTGGTTCCACTGTCTCCAGCCAAGATCTATCAACTAGTTCCAGGTTTAAGAGCCTCACTATCTGCTAAGTCAACGAATTAGAAAATAGCCTCACTACTTGCTAAGTCTCAACGAAGAGCTGACTTTAATCGACAGTTGTAGAAACGACACATCGGCCACCACCTTCACTTCTGGCATCCGAGGAGGTCAATTCTATAATTTCCTCACCTTGGAACCCCTGAGGGATATGGCCAACGTGTTGAAAAATGTGCAGAAGTAAGTCACTCTAGAGGAGATGTTGCCCACAAAGAAAGGAGGTGAAATCAAGGCCAAGCAGCCCCCTAGGACCTGGGAAATGAAAAAGGAAATAAAATGCGCAGAGGAGGAAAACCAAAAACAAGATCAAGACAGAGCTATGTACCCTTCCCTTGGGGTTATTGGAGACTCGTTGTCGCACAGAAGTGTTAACCTCAAAGCACCGAGGATCCGATACCAGTTACGAAAGTCGGTGAGATCCCTCTTCAACGTCAGAAACGTCCCAAAAAACTTGGTACATGCCACAAGAGGGTTAAGCGAGAATCGAGTAGTCATGACCAAATGAAGTTTGCACCTAACTCGACTGAAGATAATTCTTGGCAAAAAAAGGAACTCGGGCAAGGAAATAAGTCAGACTCCTGCGAAAAATGTCTCTATAGACTTGACTTGCAGGGGAAGCAATCACCAAAAACGCTGCACAAGCAATAACTGCAGCACAAAACCCAAAATGGCGCCAATATATATCATCTTGACGTCGCATAGACCCCTATGCACAGACAGTTAATAACCCAATATGCACACCCACAAACCAGTGGGGAGTAGCTAATGAGACATCAATTAGTCATATGACCATAGTCGTACACATGTCATGGGCTAACCCTAACACGAGATAGATTTCAGCGCAGTTCGAAGCGAATCCATGCACAAATTGTTGTTCAGCCTGTAAGTTAGGTGCCCAAGCTCATGTTACGCCAGCCCAAGAGGCACGGGTCTTAGGGCTTGGCCCAGGACAATAAGGCTCGAACACAAATCTCAGAGCTGTCACTGACTCGAGATCCATTCGCACAAAATCATCTCTTAGCCCAATCAAACATTGGGACCTAAACAAAGCCAAGTGTTGAAGAAACTCAATTGTGTACAGGTAAGATCTTATGTGAGATCTCATATCTCTCCATCATGCCTTCGATCCCAGGGATGGAACACTCTATAAGAGATGGTGAAAGGAAGAAGAAATGTACACATACACATTGTAATTTACATAAAGCTTCAGTCTTCCTTGCATCGATATCTGATTGCAGCATTGGAGTGCCTTCGGCCACCACAACGGTGGTCCCTAGCTTAATCGCTGCTCATTTATGCATGCTCGAGTTCAACGAGATAATGATAGATCTGAACACATCATGTGTAATGTGATAGAGAAAAGTTTATTTGGTGTTTTAGGGTTTACAATTTGGTGTTGGTGTAAGTGCTGGGTAGTTTGAAAATACTTATCCATATGCATGAAGTAGAAATATCAAGTTTACTCGCGTAGTCCTAACTCTGGTGAGCAAAGCAAAACCCCATTTAGACATACCCCCATTCACAAATTGAATTTTAGATCCGACCACAAACTAATTGATATTCGCCTTATTGCCCACAAATTGGTCGAATCGTTTAGACTCTTAGAGGCTTTATTTGTTACATGGAAGTAATTTTCTTGAATATTCGTTTTTCAAAATTTAAATTTCTCTATGTTTCTTTTACGGAAAAGTATAAATATATTGGTGAGGGGATTGATTCTAAAATAGCCTATTTTTCCAGGATTTTCCTTAGTTTTTAATTTTCATTATTTTAACTTTTCAATAGCCACCATCATTAAGCACCCTATTGCAGCTTGAACTCAACAACCAGTACTAACCAACCTATTGTTATTAACTACCATACCACCACCACCATTACTAGTTCACCTTGACAACCATTACCTGTCCACAAAACCATCATCACAACACCACTATTGATGATACATCAAATAAGACTAACATCGTAGCCATACACGCGGCAAGAATCATCCATCACGAGGATCAAGTATCCCGAAACCAAACTAATTCATAAAGCCCAAAATGGGCGAATCCAGTCATAAAAGCCCAAACATGGTCCATCCAAATAAACCATAGTTAAAGGCCCAAATCCAGGCCCGACAAAGTTCTCCCTTAAAGAGGAAGAACGTTACAGAGATAAAGAGACGTGGAGGGAGTTACGCCTTCGAGGACACATCTTCGTAAAAAAAAGGAGATTGCTACAAGGAACGTCTCCTTTTGTCGGGCCTCACATACTTAAGTCACACAGAGAATTAACAATGACCATTATATAAGGTAAAGGAAACATTCGACAAAGGTATGCAATTTTAACTGAGTCTTGTCCAGATTTATGTCCATCTCCAACTGAGTTACTGACTTAAGCATCGGAGTACCTTTGGCAACCAAACAGGTGGTCTTTGGCAGTCTAACATTGGTTTTGCATGTCATACTTACTAGAGAACAGATTTTGGACGCATCAGTTTATCGCCGTTTGTGAGGAACAACAATTTTCCTTTCAAGAAGAGAGTCTGCGGTAAGGAACACCCTCAGTTATGATCAACAATTAAAAAAGCTTTCCGAACAGATGGAACGCACCACAGACCCTTAACCTAACGACAAAGAGCCACTACATGGAGCAATAATCCAGTCATTTCAAACATCTGGTGATGCCGCCACGGATCCTCGTGTGGATCAACTCATGACGAAGATGAATCTCCTAATCAAAATGGTGGAAAAACTCACTCAAGAGCACACTCAACCTTTCGATCGCCTTCGAGAAAGTAATGAATTCCTGTGAAACCTCAATGAGCAAACCTCAAAAACAGTGAACCACCAACGGATGACACTCCTCAGAATGACAGGACCCATGCATCAACAAATCGGAGTCATAGATCCGAATGTGTTGTAAGAATTGGATACAAATTTGGACAAATTCGCCCCACGAATATATGTTTAATCATGAGAATTATTGAAATACCCTTGGCCTTTAAAAATAAAAAAAACCCTAACCCTAGGCTATCACTTCTCACTCCGCCTCACTTCTCTTCGTCTCTCTTCAAAGAAATCTTCTTCATCTCTCTTCAAAGAAAAGAATAAGATCTTCAGTTCTTCTTCGAAAACCTTCTCTTCAACTTCATCCTCTTTGTCGAAGTCGAGTAAGGTGACAAGGAATTCGTCGGGAAAAGATTAAGGGGCCATGGAGCGTGGAAGAGGACCAGATCTTGACACAGCAGGTAGATGAGCACAACACAAGGAACTGCTCGTTGATAAGCTGGTACATCAGGGCAAGAAGTTGGTCGTCTATTTTCTCATGATGAGGATCAAATGATCATGGCAGTGCACGCCAAGTACGACAATCGATGGGCGATGATTGCGATTTGCAAAGCTGTTACCGACTCAAGTATGTCTCCATCAAGTCTTCACCTCCCTCAAAGCTAGCTTGAAGATGAAGATCCACATATCCAAAATCGATCTTGAAGAGGAAGATCCAAATCGATCTTGAGTGTAATGTTTGATTTGTTATTCGTTTCTACTTCTTCTTCTTTTATGATTTCATCTTCTTTGGTAATCTCTACAGATCTGGTTTTAGTTTAGGCCAGATCTGAAGTATTTAATGCAACAATGATTTGATCTTTTAAGTTTACTGAAGAAAATGTAGTGGTACAAAATGTTGATTGTGATGATCTGTGTTGCATCTTCTTCTTCGTTTCATTTTTTTCTGACTTTAGCTCCCGAATTTTTCAAAACCAAAGGGTTTTTTAACGGATTATCGGGGCAGGGCGGATATCCTCCAATCCGTGCGGATCGAAAATGATTTTTACAAAAATAAATTATCTATTATTCGGGGCGGATTTGGGGATCCGCGATCCTCAACGAGGCGAGGATGGATTTGCCCAAATCCACCCCATTTTCATCCCTATGTAAGTGAGCCCATATGAGGATAGCTCCAAGATGTAACTTTTAGATTAGTTTTTTTCTATTTTGATGTATTAGAAAAGCATGTTTAGTTAGATTATTCTTGTAATTTGGTTATGTCATTAACCTATGAGATAAGATAGATATTTTGTATTTGATTATATGAATTCAAACTCATGTTTTCTTATTCTATTTCTTAAGCTCAAGATTTGAAAATTTTATATACTTGCAATTTCTCTAACAAACCCCTAAATACAATGCTCACATATTATTAGTCTAAGTTTCATTATGATTTGTTAGATATTGGGTGTTTCACCTTAGTGGATTCCATTTATGCTTTGAAATCAATATTTGATTCTTAGGTTGCTAATATCTTAGACTTGAAATCAATATGCTCATAATGTTAGATTTTCCATCTTAAGGGGAGATGAGAGTCTATTTTAGGATGTGTTACTGAGCTTGGAAAAGATTAACTAAGGGTGCGTTTGGTGGAGAACACCTAAATATAAGCTATTTTGAGGTTTAGTCACAAATCCGCCATTAGATTTTATGATCTAATGGTGGACTGGTGAGTGAACCTCAAATTAGCTTATATTTAGGTGATCCCCTCATGGATTCCCAAGGAAGAGGATTTCATGCAACCAAACACACCCTAAGAGTGGCCTAATGGTGTCATCTATTCATCGATATCACTTAAGCATCGGAGTACCTTCGGCTACCAAACGGTGGTCCATGACTTAACCGCTACTCATTTTTGCAAGTTTGAGATCATCGAGATCGGCAAGGACATATCTAAATACATCAGTTTGGCGCCGTCTGTAGGAAAAGACTAATTTTTTTCCAAAACGAACATACAAAGTAGTTTCTAGCTAAGCAAAGTATTGAGAAATAGTCACCAATACCATATCTTGAGCACTAAAAAATGTCGAACTAGAAAACCCTCTGACCAAAGAAGCCCCCCACATGGTCGAACCAATTCAAACGAGGGGACAAAGCAGTGGCACGACCCAAACGATGAGGCAACCACAGCTGACCCCCGCATAGACAAGATCCTGCTGCATATGGATTATCTAGTGTGGGTGGTGGAGAGACTCGCTCAGGATCGACAACAACCACACAAAATTGATGGAGATCCCACACCAAATAGGATGCCAGAAAGCGCGTCTAGGAAAGTGAGAACCTCCCCAGGTAGGATTAAAGAGTTGGCCGGCATGAGAGCTTAAGGGATGACGGGGACCACGCCAAAAAAAAACCATACTAAGGTCAGGAATCTGCTCCAGATGGGGGCAACCAATGTAGACGTCTTGTACCAAATAAGTTTGTCCCTCCAAAACTTTGATTCTATGATGGAACATCAGATCTATCGAACCATCTGCGCCACTACCATCACGTAACGAATCTAAAAAGAAAGTGTAAACCATCAATGTGCAGAACTTTCCCTACCAGCTTGAAAAAAAGGAAGCACAGACATGGTTCCACATTCTCCAGCCAAGATCTACCGACTAGTTTCAGGTTGAAGAGCCTCACTACCTGCTAAGTCAACGAACAAGAAAAGAGCCTCATTACTTGCTAAGTCTCAACGACAAGCTGACTTTAATCGACAGTTGTAGCGATGACACATCAGTCACCACTTTCACTTCTAGCATCCGAGGAGGTCAATTCTATAATTTCCTCACCTTGGAACCCCTGGGGGATATGGCCAACTTGTTGAAAAATGTGCAGAAGTATGTCACTCTGGAGTAGATGTTGGCCACAAACAAAGGAGGTGAAATCAAGGCCAAGCAGGCCCCTAGGACCCGGGAAATGGGAGAGGAAATAAAACGCGCAGAGGAAGAAAACCAAAAACAAGATCAAGTCAAGGCTATGTACCCCTCCCTTGCGGTTATCGGAGACTCACTATCGCACAGAAGCGTTAACCTCAAAGCACCGAGGATCCGATACCAGTTGCGAAGGTTGGCGAGATCCCTCTTCAACGTCAGAAGCGTCCCAAAAAACTTGGTACATGCCACAAGAGGGTTAAGCGAGAATCGAGTAGTCATGACTAAATGAAGTTTGCACTAACTCGACTGAAGAGAATTCTTGGCAAAAAAGGAACTCGAGTAAGGAGAAAAGTTAGACTCCCGTGAAGAATGTCTCTATAGACTTGACTTGCAGGGGAAGCAATCACCAAAAACATTGCACAAGCAATAACTGCGGTACGGAAGTCGAAAATGACGTTGATATATCATCATGACCTCGCATAGACCGCTATGCACAAACAATTAATGGCCCAATATGCACACCCACTAACCAGTGGGGAGTAGCTGATGAGACATCAATCAGTCATATGACCACAACTGTACACATGGCATGGGCTAACCCTAACACGAGAAAGACTTCAGTGCAGTCCAAAGCATACCCACGAGCAAATTGTTGTTCATCCCGTAAGTCAAGTGCCCAAACCCAAGTCACGCCAGCCCAAGAGGCACGGGTCTTAGGGCTTGGCCTAGGACAATAAAGCCCAAACACAAATCTCAAAGCTGTCACTGACTCGAGATCCAGTCGCACAAAATCAGCTCTTAGCCCAATCAAACATTGGATCCTAAACAAATCCAAGTGCTGAAGAGACTCAATCATGTATAGGTAAGATCTTATGCGAGATCTCATCTCTCCATCACGCCCTCGATCACAGGGAGGGAGCACTTTATAAGAGACAGTGAAAGGAGGAAGAAAGGTATGCATACACATTGCAATTAACATAAAGCTTCAGTTGTCCTTGCATCGATATCTGACTCAAGCATTGGAATGCCTTCTGCCACCACAACGGTGGTCCCAAGCTTAACTGCTGCTCATTTATGTAGGCTCGAGTTCAATGAGATAATGATAGATCTGAACACATCATGTGTAATGTGATAAAGAAAAGTTTGTTTGGTGTTTTAGGGTTTACAATTTGGTGGTTGTGTTAGTGTTAAGTAGTTTGAAATATCACGAAGTAGAAATATCAAGTTTACTCGCATAGCCCTAACTCTGGTAAGCAAAGCAAAACCTCATTTAGATATACCCCTATTCACAAATTAAATTTTAGATCCGACCACAAATTAATTGATATTCAACTTATTGCCCAGAAATTGGTCGAATCCTTGTTGGAATCGTCCATCCATCACGAGTAAGACTGATATCGTAGTTGTACACGCGGCAGGAATCATCCATCACGAGGATCAAGTATTTCGAAACCAAGCTAATTCATAAACCGCAAAACGGGCGAATCCAGTCATAAATTTAAAGTTTAGACTCCTTGTTTGTCGAATCCTTGTTGGAATCGTTTAGAATCCTAAAGGCTTTATTTGTTACACAAAAGTAATTTTCTTGAACATTCATTTTTCAAAATTTAAAGTTTTCTATGTTTCTTTTACGGAAAAGTATAAATATATTGGTGGGGAGTTGATTCTAAAATAGCCTATTTTTCTAGGATTTTTCGTAATTTTTTTATTTTCATTATTTTAACTTTTCAATAGCCACCATCATTAAGCACCCTATCGCAGCTTGAACCCAACAACCACTACTAACCAACCTATTGTTATTAACCACCACCACCATTACTAGTTCACCTTGACAACCATTACCTATCCACAAAACCATCATCACAACACCACTACTGATGATACATCAAGTAAGACTGATATCGTAGTTGTACACGCGGCAGGAATCATCCATCACAAGGATCAAGTATTCTAAAACCAAGCTAATTCATAAAGCCCAAAACGGGCTAGATTCTTATATTTGAGTAAATCTCAGCCGTCTTTTATCTTCAACCTCAAACACCATCCTGATTTGTAATATAGATAATAATATATAATGTGAAAAACCACACAACTCATTAAATTTTATATACATCTCAAGGCAATTAGACAGATTGGCTTATTCTTTTACCATTCACTTCATCTTCTTCCCCATTCTCTTTTGCTTTGCCATCGCTCCAATCACCATCACCACTACCCCTACCTCCCTTTCACCCTCCCCATCTCTATCACCGCCCCGAACCCATGCTAATACTCCCTCATCTTCTAAATCCACAATCCCACCACCACCAAATTGACTAAAACAACACACCCCACCACAAAATCACCTTGCAAAATCCACCTCTAAAACCACCGGAGGAAGAAAGTAAACAAGAAAAATGATGAAGACATTATTGTTGGTCACCCCATCAATGCTTCCAACGAGGATCATCTCATGGTCATGGAGATGTGGAATGATGCTACTTCTTCTACTTCTAAATCTTCTATTGGGATGTACCTTTGGATTGAAGGGATTTTCTCATGATCATGGAGATGTTGACTGATGCACCAGTAGGTACGGTGATCATCATCTCATGGTATTTTGATTATAGCTTTTGGATTGAAGGGATTGGAATGGGAAGATATATTGTTTTCAAACTTCTTTGTCCTGGTTGTTGGTGGCGATGGGTTAGGATTGGAGATGATAAAAAAAGCTTGGACAAAGCATAGGCGGAGGCATGGTGGTGGTGGTTCATTTAAAGTTGGAGGGATTCCTAGGTTAGTGCTGGTGTGTGGTTGTGGAGATGGCCGAGGTTATTTAGGATCAATGTACAACGCAACGTAACATTTTTTCGTCTCCACCGTAATGGTGCCTCAAGATACATTTTTGTATTTCCCAAGTATTGTCATGCTTTGGGGGTTTAGTTGGGGCAAGGAAATTTTGACTCTGAATTGAGTCAAGGCAAGTCCACTTCGCCTGACTTGCCACATCTATCCAACTTTGGGGGCTAGACTTCATTATGTTTTATTTTGGGGGCCAAAAGTGTTGCATATAAGTTAATTGGTTATTTACCTTATAGCCCTCCATAGTTATTCCAAATTGGGTGCTATTAATCCTCAAAATTCTATCAAACACTCAAATTGGGCTTTGATTGTTAAGTTAAGGATGTTGACTACCAAGATACATTCACAAATTTTATAAAGGCAAAATTGCTCATGGGTGTCAAATGGTAATTTTTAAAAACCAACGAGTGTCAAAAGGTAAATTTTGTGTTGATTTCTAAAAAACTACATTAAGTGCATGATATGACGACTCGGGTGAAATGTCGTAGTTGTAATTGAACATTAGTAATTGGCTAAAATATATATTGTGTGTGTATATATTAGACTCGAAAAAGGTCAAGTATTGCGAGGGACACGACACAAGGGAAACATTAGAGAGCTGGTCATGCTTTTGTAAACTTTCAATAAGTTATCATTTGTGGAATTTGAAACAATAGTGGTAAGTATCGTTTTATGTTCGAAAAACATGGATTTCTCCAATCAATTGTTTAGTTTTTCTAGAACCGATATAATAATAATTGGAATTGTTTGAAACACATTTTTGGCATTTTGGTTAGTTACGGTTGGAATTGTGCTTTGAGTATCACTTTGGTTTTGCTTTGATACATTAAGTTTGATTTTTGCTTAGTTTGATGGTTGTAATGTCAGAATTTATGTTTCACAGACTTAAATTTGATTATTGTCAGGTGTTAAGTTATTATTGTTTATTTTCATGGTTGTTTATGTTCAATATTTTGCTTCGAATGATCAGTGATAGAAGGTGGTCAAGACATCCATCAAGAGAAATGACGTGTTCCACTTATTGTTCACCCTTGGGCAAATAGAAGAAGTGTGACATTCTTAGTCACACATCTGACAAACATCATCTCCTTAAATTTTGCCATTTGGTTCCCCTTATTTTCTTAAAATTATCATTTTATATCTATGAGCAATTTTGCTTTTAAAATTTGTGGATATATCTCGTTAATCAACATCCTTAACTTAACAATCAAAGCCCAATTTTGGTATAGCAGTGACTAATAACACCACCATTTTCGCAAGGACACCACCAACCCCCTACTTTCTGAAGAACACCACCACTTTTCTGAAGGACACCACCACCTACTAAAGGACACCACCACTTACTAAAGGACACCACTAATATATGCTCTTAACCTCCTAAAATAAAAAAAATGTTCCCTTTCTCCCAAACAAACAATCTCTCCCTCTCCCAAAGTTTGAATATTCGCACCCTCATTCTCTTTTTATTATCTACTCTCTTGCTCTACTTTATGCCATTTCCCTCTATCGTTTCTTTGCTATACAAAAGTTGGAGATTTTGGGTAATTTGGTGTGTGATTCTGTTTGTTGGCGTGCAATTATGTTTCTGTGAGATTAAAGGGCTTAGTTGGCGTGTGATTCTCTCTGATTTAGTGTTGATTTGGTGTGTGGTCTCTTCCTTGCTTCGTTGTGTTCGATTGTTCCTGCAGAAGTTCGTCTTTGCATTCAACCAAACCCACGAAGCCGGGTAAATTTGAAGCCTCCATTTTAATTCTGTAAATCTCCATGCTTCGTTTTTGTTTTGTTTTAATTGTATCATATTGTTTTAAATGTTTAGTATGGCAAAGACAAACAAAGACGTTGCTTTGGTGGTTGGTGGTGGTTATGGTGGTGGTAGTGGGGATCATCCAACTCAAAGACGACCAATGACGACATATTTAATAAAGGCAGTTTCCGAAAAAATAAAGAAAAGATAGTTGAGAAAAAAATGCAAGAAATGAGTGAAAAAAGAATAGGAGAGATGATGAAATAAGGAATTATTTGATTGACGCGGATGAAGCGACGACACCCCTCTTGCTATTGCAAAGTCAATACAGTATGGTTCGTGTGGTTAAGGAAGCAGAAAAGGGTGAAGGGGATGAGGAGCATGAGGGTGATGAGGAGATCAGAAGTGTTAAGGGGATGAGGAGGGTCAGGGAGATGTGGAGGGTCAAGGGGAACCAGTTATTTCTATCGAACCTGGTTCCAATGAAGATCAAGAACCTTACAAAGTTTCTTATCTTGGTGGTCCTAAAATTCATCCATATTATAGGATTACGATGGTCATGTTTCTCAACCCATTTGAGCTAGTGAGGAGGCATTTATAATATTTTCAAGTTTTTTTAAAATACGCAGTACTTTTTGTTTTTACATTATTTAGACACTGACTAGTTTTTCTTATTATGTAGGAACGATGCGAGTTGAGATATCAGCATCAATATAATAATTTTATAATTTGGAAGTTGAGTGACGAGCCAAAAAAAGTAATTTCAATGGTCTATAAGAGTGGTCTTCGACCGTTGATGAACCATTGTAAGGATCATATCGATAGGATGACAATTTGTTCTTTTATCGAGCGTTGTCAACCTGAGACCAACATTTTTCACCTCCCTTTTGGAGAAATGATCATCACCATCGATGATGTCTATCGTATCAGTCATTTGCCGATTGTTGGTAAGCCGGTTATGTAAAATAAATCAAATGAAAGCAGGGAAATGTGTGCAACTATTGGTGAATGGTTTGGGGATTCAAAAGAGTGAAGCATAAGAACATGTCCAAAAGAATCTTAGTTTTGTGGAGATGAAATTAATTAATGAGCATTGATGTGGGAAAGGTGCACAAGTGATTCTCTTCAAAAGAAACAACAAGTAACACGGGGTTACTTGTTATTTCTTCTGGCATGACTATTTTTACTGATAAGACTAGAACCAAGGTTCGCACTGAATATTTTATGTTGCTGATGAAGGTGGATGATGTTGGGAAGTTCTCATGGGGAGTTGGTAATTTGGCATTCTTGTATCAACTTGGTTGTGCTAGCAGAGCGAGTACCAAACAAATATCTGGATATCTGCCGCTTTTGGAGGTACAATTTTTGGGTTAACTGTTCAGTTATTTTTTTTAGTGTTTCAGATATTGAACTAATATATTGATATATTTAATGTGGTTTTAGTATTGGATATACAATCACTTTAGGCTTTGGGATACGGCCCGAGCCTCTTGGAAGCATCGCCTCACCACCATCACTAAGTGGGATTGCCCAACTTAGCGGGGACGTGAGTGAAGAAATCTTGGCTCTTAGGAGCATCTCAATGACATGTCTCCTGAAGGGGTAAAAATTAGTCATTTAAGTTCATGCTTCATCTCAGGTAATTGTTTTCATTTTTCATCCATAATTCAATAAGTTCATGTTGGTATTGTCAGCTTATTGAGACCCTTATGCGAAATCCAAGCGAAGAACTCCACTTCACAGCATTACATGGTTCCAAGGTTGCTTGTTATGGGAAGGGTACAGGTCATTTCAAATCTCTCAATTCAAACCAAAATGAAGAATGGAGGTCGATCTGACCACAACTACTCGGCGAAGCACGAGATATTGTCTTCGTTCACTACAACTTGGCAGAATCATCTCGTGTCAATTGAAAACCAAGGTACACCACTGAAGCTTCCATGGGATTGCAACAAGGACTACTTGGAGTGATTTCACGATATTAGCCATCCATTTATCCAACCACTGACGATTAGGAGGACACATCCCTTAAGAAATCACATGTTAATATCTCACGAACGAGTAATTGATCTATACTTTAACAAATTTGCAAACATTTGAAATACATAATTGATTTTTATTTTTACTAAGATCAATGTTTTCCTTAAAAAAACAAGTTGGTTGATGAGGCTTTTTAGTTGGTGGACACCTCTATTGAAGAATGAGGGAATGTGGATAAGGTTGTATTGCTCATGAGGCAAAAGAAAGTAGGTGACCTGCTCAGACAAATATCTACGCATATCGCTTTCGGAGATAATGAAGAAGAGCTACAGATTGGTCCAACTGGTGATGGTGGTGGTGCTCCAAGTGGTGGTTCTACAGGTGGTGGTAGGGGAAGGGGTGATGGAATTGGGTGTGTTGGTGGTCCTAGTGGTAGTGGAAGGGGTTGTGGTGGTGCTGCTGGTGCTCCTCCTGGTGGTAGAGAAAGGTCAGATAGTGGTGGTAGTGTTGATGACATTGAAGAGTCCTTGTTGGTGGAAGAAGTGAGGGTTGAACGAAGAAGAGGCATGAGAAGAATATCACTTAAACTGAACCTCAAAAAAAGACTAAGAGGAGTTGATTTATACAATTTTAATATACAATTTTTATTGTTGTAATCTTTGTAGTTAATGAAAATGTTATGATTGTCCGTTTATCACATCGCAGTGCCTGCTGCATGCATACAAGATCATAAGCCTCGCAGTAACCGATGTGATTGGACAAATTTCTCACTATTTTCATTTTTTTGATTTTTTGTATTTGAATTTTTTTTTTTCAATTCCTATGATTTAGATATTGTCTTGAGATATTTGATTTATTGCAAAACCCCAATTTTGGCCACCATAACTTGAGAAGGTCAAAATTGGAGTTTTGCAATAAATATATTATGCCAGTAGTGTATCAAACCCATATGAATTGAAAAAAAAAGTCAAATACAAAAATTTACAAAAATGGACAGAGTGCAATTTGTCTATCGCAGCGGATATTGCAATTATGTTTGTTACACTCGCAGAATTCGCTTTGATTGGAAAATTTTCAACTCTATCCATTTTAGGATTTTTTGTATTTGTATTTGAATTTTTTTTATTTTTTTTTGCTTTTTTCAATTCCTACGGATTTGATACACTATTGGAATATTTAATTTATTGCAAAACCCCAATTTTGACCACCCCACCTGAGTAGGTCAAATTGGGGTTTACAATAAATCAAATATGTCATAGGAATTGAAAAAATTAAAAAAAGATTCAAATACAAAAATTCCAAAAAATGGACAGAGTGTGAAATGTATCCAATTGCAGCGGTTACTCGGAACATGATCATCCCACTCGCAGCAACCTCTGCAATTGGACAGATTTCACAGTATGTCCATTTTTAGGATTTTGTGTATTTAAATATTTTTTTGGTTTTTTTTCAATTCCAATGGCTTTGATACACTATTGGCATATTTGATTTATTGCAAAATCCAAATTTTGACCACCGCAACTTGAGAAGGTCAAAATTGGGATTTTACAATAAATCAAATATTCCAAGACAGTATCAAATTCATAAGAATTGAAAAAAAAAAGTCAAATACATAAAATCCAAAAAATGGACAGAGTGTGAAATGTCCAATCGCAGCGATTGCTGGGAACAAGATCATCCTACTCGCAGCAACCACTGCGATTGGACAGATTTCACATTGTCCATTTTTTAGATTTTGTGTATTTTGAATATTTGTTTTTTGGTTTTTTCAATTCCAATGACTTTAATACAATAGCGACATATTTATTTATTACACAACTCAAATTTTGACTAGCCCAACTTGAGAAGGTCAAATTGGGGCTTTGCAATAAATCAAATATGCCAAGACAGTATGAAAGCCATGGGAATTGAAAAAAAAATCAAAAACTGATTGAAATACAAAAAATCCAAAAAATGGACAGAGTGTGAAATGTGTCCAAGTTGCTGCGAACATGATCATCCCACTCGCAGCGGATTGGACAAATTTCACATTTTTTCCCTTTTATGGATTTTGTGTATTTGAATTTTTTTTTTTTATTGTTTTCAATTATGGTGGCTTTGATACACTATTGACATATTTGATTTATTGCATAATCCTAATTTTGACCACTTCAACTTGAGAACGTCAAAATTGGAGTTTTGCAATAAATCAAATATGCCAAGACAGTATAAAAGCCATTGGAATTGAAAAACAAATTAAAACAAATATTCAAATACACGATCCAAAAAATGGACAGAGTGTGAAATATGTCCAATCGCAGCAACAATTGACGTGAGTAGTATGATCCCTGTTGCTCTGGCTGTTACGATTTGAAATATTTTGTTCACATTATTCGCTGCATTCGGTGGCGATTGGTTTGCAGTTGTTTGTATTTGATTTGCGGCGACTTTTGTGATTATGTGTATCATACTCGCAACGGCTCGTGTGTTTGTACTCTGACATTTTGTTGTCAAAAAAATTAATCATGTTTAATTTATTATAAGTTAACTTTTTAGCCATTACCATGATATTAAACATTCATACAACTAATAATCCAGAAAAAGCAAAACCAATAAAAAAAGGTACAATTCAAGAATACAAAATAGTTGACTTTTGTTAGAATTTGATCATCGTATGTGTACATGTCATTTACAAAATGTGCAAAAAGTTACAAAATATGGTTCAATCATCAATGTCAACGACCTCTTCCGACTTCTTATTTGCTTTGGATACATTGTACTTCTTAACCATCACGTCACCTATCTGCAATTTGTCATGGAACGAAGTCTTCCATGATACTGCTTCTGGAAACATGCGATAAGGTTGGTACTGTCCGAGGCAATGGTGGTCTTAATGTCATATGAAGCAAGACGAAATGGGAATTTTGGTGAAGATGTGCCATGAAACATATTTGTACGTCGTTCAAGTTTGATGGCGGTGAAACATATGGTAAACATGTAGTGCTCTGGTTCCCATAACACAGAAACACACAACCATGACGGTTAGTCACCAGCTCTAACATATCCGGTTGAAACAACCATTGTTCCTTGTAATGAATACAGTGCCTTCAAGAATTGTTAGAGTATATTTCACAATCTTCACCCCTTCGTCATTCCACATTCGAACCCACAAGTCATGGTTACCTTCTAGCTCCATTAGTAGCTCATGCATTTCTTTCCATCAACCAATCTTCTCGTCTAACCTAGGAAGTGGCCTATCCATCTAAATCAACAATGGCCATCAATGAGTAGATTCTGAATGTCCTCAACATAATCCCGAATCCATAAAGGAATTTGCTTCATTAACGAAGTTTTTTACTTAGGCGCCTTCTCTTTTGTCTTAGAAACACTTTCTTGACTTTTAAGCTCCTCTTGTGTCTTTGCGTACTCATGACCACAAAGGTTTGTTTTCGTTGACTTCTCATGAGTACGCATGAATCAGAACAACTCAAATCTAACAACTGCATATGATAAATAATCTTCCTTACTATAGCATTACTCCACATGATAAATGTTTGAGTATGATAAATAAATGAATATACTTACATGCCTAATCACCACAATCAATTTTTGATGAAAATAAAAAATGTTGGGTATGAGGATCGATCCCTTGCACTCTTATTGGGGACAAATCTCATAAAGGCTAACTTTAAGTCTCAGCCATTAAATCTTCATGTTTGGAAAAATTTTAGCCGTATTTTATCTCCAAATATATATATATATATATATATATATATATATATATACATCAAATGATGGGCATGAGAATCAAACCCATGCACTCTTGGTGCTTTAAGTTCTATAAGATCCGACAGATTCATATATTTGGTTAAATCTGAGTCAGTTTTATCTCCTAACCCAAACACCGTCCTGTTTTGTAAGATAAATACTAGGATATTCCCGTGCCGTTAGCACAATAAAATTTTAAAATAAATAAATATCAAAATGTTGGTTATGAGAATCAAATCCATGCACTCTTGGTGCTTTAAGTTCTATTCGAACCGCTAGATTCTCATATTTGAGTAAATCTCAACCGTCTTTCTTCAACCTCAAACACCATCCTGATTTGTAATATAGATAATAATATATAATGTGCAAAACCACACAACTCATTAAATTTTATATACATCTCAAGGCAATTAGATAGATTGGCTTATTCTTTTACCCTTCACTTCATCTTCTTCCCCATTCGCTTTTGCTTTGCCATCTCTCCAATCACCATCACCACTACCCCTACCTCCCTTTCACCATCCCCATCTCTATCACCGCCCCGAACCCATGCTAATACTCCCTCATCTTCTAAATCTACAATCCCACCACCACCAAATTGACTAAAACAACACACCCCACCACAAAATCACCTTGCAAAATCCACCTCTAAAACCACCGGATGAAGAGAGTAAACAAGAAAAAAAATGATGAAGACATTATTGTTGGTCACCCAAACAATGCTTCCAACGAGGATCGTCTCATGGTTATGGAGATGTTGAATGATGCTACTTCTACTTCTAAATCTTCTATTGGGATGTAGCTTTGGATTGAAGGGATTTTCTCATGATCATGGAGATGTTGACTGATGCACCAGTAGGTACGGTGATCATCATCTCATGGTATTTTGATTATAGATTTTGGATTGAAGGGATTGGAATGGGAAGGTATATTGTTTTCAAACTTCTTTGTCCTGGTTGTTGGTGGCGATGGGTTAGGATTGGAGATGATAAAAGAAGCCTGGCCAAAGCATAGGCGTAGGCGTGGTGGTGGTGGTTCATTTAAAGTTGGAGGGATTGCTAGGGTAGTGCTGGTGTGTGGTTGTGGAGATGGCCGAGGTTATTTAGGACCAATGTACAGCGCAACGTAACATTTTTCGTATCCACCGTAATGGTGCCTCGAGATACATTTTTTTATTTCCCAAGTATTGTCATGCTTTGGGGGTTTAGTTGGGCTAAGGAAATTTTGACTCCGAAATGAGTCAAGGCAAGTCCACTTCGCCTGACTTGCCACATCTATCCAACTTTGGGGGCTAGACTTCATTATGTTTTATTTTGGGGTCCAAAAGTGTTGCATATAAGTTAATTGGTTATTTACCTTATAGCCCTCCATAGTTATTCCAAATTGGGTGCTATTAATCCTCAAAATTCTATCAAACACTCAAATTGGGCTTTGATTGTTAAGTTAAGGATGTTGACTACCAAGATACATTCACAAATTTTATAAAGGCAAAATTGCTAATGGGTGTCAAATGGTAATTTTTAAAAACCAACGAGTGTCAAACGGTAAATTTTGTGTTGATTTCTAAAAACCTACATTAAGTGCATGATATGACGACTCGGGTGAAATGTCGTAGTTGTAATTGAACATTAGTAATTGGCTAAAATATATATTGTGTGTGTATATATTAGACACAAAAAAGGTCAAGTATTGCGAGGGACACGACACAAGTGAAACATTAGAGAGTTTGTCATGCTTTTGTAAACTTTCAATAAGTTATCATTTGTGGAATTTGAAACAATAGTGGTTAAGTATCGTTTTATGTTCGAAAAACATGGATTTCTCCAATCAATTGTTTAGTTTTTCTAGAACCGATATAATAATAATTGGAATTGTTTGAAACACATTTTTGGCATTTTGGTTAGTTACGGATGGAATTGTGCTTTGAGTATCACTTTGGTTTTGCTTTGATACATTAAGTTTGATTTTTGCTTAGTTTGATGGTTGTAATGTCAGAATTTATGTTTCACAGACTTAAATTTGATTATTGTCAGGTGTTAAGTTATTATTGTTTATTTTCATGGTTGTTTATGTTCAATATTTTGCTTCGAATGATCAGTGATAGAAGGTGGTCAAGACATCAATCAAGAGAAATGACGTGCTCCACTTATTGTTCACCCTTGGGCAAATAGAAGAAGTGTGACATTCTTAGTCACACATCTGACAAACATAATCTCCATAAATTTACCATTTGGTTCCCCTTATTTTCTTAAAATTATCATTTTATATCTATGAGCAATTTTGCTTTTAAAATTTGTGGATATATCTCGTTAATCAACATCCTTAACTTAACAATCAAAACCCAATTTTGGTATAGCAGTGACTAATAACACCACCATTTTCGCTGAAGAACACCACCAACCCCCTACTTTCTGAAGAACACATCCACTTTTCTGAAGGACACCACCACCTACTAAAGGACACCACTAATATAAGCTCGTAACCTCCTAAAATAAAAAAAATGTTCCCTTTCTCCCAAACAAATAGTCTCTCCCTCTCCAAAAGTTTGAATCTTCGCACCCTCATTCTCCTTTTATTATCTACTCGCTTGCTCTACTCTATGCCATTTCCCTATATCGTCACTTTGCTATACAAAAGTTGGAGATTTTGGGTAAGTTGGTGTGTGATTCTATTTGTTGGTGTGCAATTATGTTTCTATGAGATTATAGGGCTTAGTTGGCGTGCGATTTTCTCTGATTTAGTGTTGATTTGGTGTGTGGTCTCTTCCTTGCTTCGTTGCGTTCGATTGTTGCTGCAGAAGTTCGTCTTTACACTATTGGAATACTTAATTTATTGCAAAACCCCAATTTTGACCACCCCACTTGAGTAGGTCAATTTGGGGTTTACAATAAATCAAATATGTCATAGGAATTGAAAAAATTAAAAAAAGATTCAAATACAAAAATTCCAAAAAATGGACAGAGTGTGAAATGTATCCAATTGCAGCGGTTACTCGGAACATAATCATCCCACTCGCAGCAACCTCTGCGATTGGACATATTTCACAGTATGTCCATTTTTAGGATTTTGTGTATTTAAATATTTTTTTGGTTTTTTTTCAATTCGAATGGCTTTGATACACTATTGGCATATTTGATTTATTGCAAAATCCAATTTTTTACCACCACAACTTGAGAAGGTCAAAATTGGGATTTTGCAATAAATCAAATATTCCAAGACAATATCAAAGTCATAAGAATTGAAAAAAAAATCAAATACACAAAATCCAAAAAATGGACAGAGTGTGAAATGTGTCCAATCGCAGCGATTGCTGGGAACATGATCATCCTACTCGCAACAACCACTGCGATTGGACAGATTTCACATTGTCCATTTTTTAGATTTAAGTTGTTCTGATTCATGCGTACTCATGATCATCCTACTCTTGCCCTTTTAGGTTCAGTTGGTTCAATCATGACACATGAATCAGAACAACTCAAATCTAACAACTTCCTCTTCAACACCAACTATTGATCAGGAGTGTATTCAATGAAATTTTGCTTAGCGGTGTTTACCATTGGATCTATAATCACATCCGCAATTGCACGAAGATGTGTTTTGCCAAGTTGCATCGAGTGCTTGTGTAAGATAGACAGTGGAAGTTGTCATGTAGGAGTGAAATATTGTTCCATTTCATGAGCACAAGGCAACCCATAAGTGGTTCTTATCACACATCGACACTTGACTAGGTCGGTGCCCACAAATTTAGCATCAAACCTACCAATTTCAGATAGCATCAAGTCATGAACCTTATGAGAAACAGACCAACGAACTTTTCCAAATAAGGACGAATATGCTCTTTTTTAATCTCCAAAAGTTGGACTTGAATCATGTCATGCATTTTTGTCCTTACATTATAAAATGTGCCTTAGAAATTCTCCAACATTTTCTTTAACCTGGAATGTGCCTTCAACGTGACCACTTTTTCGTTGGCCTACATGAAAGTTTCGGTCCATGCATTCATATAGAACTCCTTATGGGGATACCAAACGGCCCGCAGATAGTCCAAACACTTGCTATGTGATGCCCATCTTCTCTCGATCTCAACAATACCTTTGTCCCTTTCTTACTCTGTAGCTATGTATACCAATCCGAGAAAGATTCAATAAATTTGTTCCATCCTTTATTATCCTCTAAGTTTTTTTTTTTGCAATTCTTTTCCACATTTGTATTTATGTGCAATCTGCACAACAACCTCCTTGCTTCTGAAGTTTTGACATCCAAACTGGAATACGCAAAAATTAATGGGGTCAAGAGGTAACCCCTAAAGTAGTGGGGTTAGGGGCCGAAATCAATATATATATTTTACACTATTTAGACCGATATCAAACTGGGCTCGTCCATTATAAACTAATAAGAGGTTCTCTTTCTAAATTTCAAAGTTGAGCGCTCTTTCAAACAACGCCCACCTTATATTCCAGTGTCTCAACAGGTGATAAATGTAATCCTTGTAAAACTCTTGCGAGTCTCAAGGCTCCACTTTATTGCTTACAGGTTAAGACCCAGGGTATTGAGACCCAATCACATTTAGCTGAGGTCAGAATTAGCTTATAGTGAAAGCATGTACAGTATGCTAATTCTAGACCCCTGGGTTGTAAAATATTTTTTAATATTTTACTTTATTTAGTCTTGGGATCAAATTGGGTCCGCTGTAAGCTTAGAGCATCCACATAAGCAAGGGAAAAATCACATTTTTTTTTAAAAATGTTTACAATTTTTTTCCCATTGTATTCACACTTGCCGCACCATCTTATAGAGCGTTGCGATATTTGAAATGAAGCTATGGTTGTGGACATTATTTTCCTGCGAATCCCTCATTCTTTTTTCTCTAGTGAAACCAACAAACCCAAATCTAGAAATTGATTATCTTCTTTTCCTGTGAAACCAACATACCCAAATATCCAAATCAAGAAAAGCTTTGGTGATGAAGTGAGCTTGAGAAGCTCTATTGCGGGTGCTTGCTGTCTTTATAAATAATTGAAGGAGGAATGACTTTTAGGAGAGTTGTCAAAATCCGTCCTTGTTGATTTTTGACCTGCAAAGACGAACAACAGTGAACTAGAGACCACCGTTGTGGTGGCCAAAGGCACTCTGATTGATTTCAAATCTTAGCGCAAGTGCAAAGTTGCCTATTGAGTTAGAAATCGGCAAGTGCGGGTCGAATCCCACAAGGAGGGTTACTATTTGAAAACCAATTTTGTAAATCAACTTATAACACTTAACCTAGTTAGAAAAAGATATTTGATGAAGAATCCTAAATAGAACATCAATGTAAATCTACCTAAGATGAGAATTTAAGAGAAGATCTTAAGGCTTTAGGAATCACCCCCATGCCACTCTAGAGTTCAACTTTTCCTATTTTACTAGCACATCCGAATATAGACTCTCGACTCACCTTAGGTAAATGATATAACAATTTAAGCAACTTGTTCCAAACCTAGGTTATACTACTAAGCTAAGCATCAAATAAGATTTAAAAACATAAAAGGAATTCATCTAGCTAGATGAAACACCTAATATCTAACAAATTATGGTGAAGCTAGCCTAATAATATACAAACATAAAAGCGTATGGCTTGTTAGATTAATGTATGGATAGAAATTCATATAATTTTGAGCTTGAAAAATATAAGATGAAAGGATGAATTGAATTCGAATATGAAACCCAAGACATCTGACTTTCTTCATTGACTCGTGATATAACCAACCTACAAAGTCAATATAACCAACAATGTTTCTCTAATACATGGAAATGGAAAGATACCACTCAAGAGGATCATTTTGGGATCTTCCTCCCATGGGGCTCACCCACACTAGGTGTCGTTTACCTACTCATGGTAGACCCTAAGTCGCTCATGGTTTTAAACATAAATACTAAAACAACTAAGAGAAACTAAAATCTTATAGGATTTAAATCTCAGACTCTACTTCTTTTTCTCCTCCCAAAAGTGTTTTTCTAATGAACTCCAAGCATGTAGTATTTATAGGTGAAGAAGGGTTAAACAATTATATGGGTAATGTAAGATGTGTAAGGATAATGGGGTAAAAGGTAAAATGTTGGAGTGAAATAAGAAAAAGTGTTGGAGTAAAAACAAGGAAGAATGTTTGAGTGAAATAAGGAGTGTAAAAGTGATGGAATAAAAATAAGGAGTGTTGAAGTGAAATAGGAAGAATGACTTGGATGTGAATTATGCAAATAAGAGAATTGGTAAAAACGTGAGAATGGATAGTGAAGTTTGACTTAACACTTTTGGAGTTTATAGAGGTTTATTTTGCTATGATAAAGTTGGCCATGTGGATGTCCAAATATTTCATATTGATTTCCTTGAGATCAGTAGATGGTGGTGTTTTGTGGGCTTGACTTCATGAGTCTTGGGCTTGAAAATCTTTGGTCTTTGATAGTGCATGTGTGGACTTCCAATGGGTTTTCTAGTTATCAAACTTAGTCTTATTGTGTCACTTTGTGTATGATTCTAGATTAGTGGTTGAATTTCAACATAATACACGTAACAAAATATTTTTATTAGTTAAATGGACTTAGCAATTGGTTGATGCCAAAAACCAACATTAATGTTGTCGTATGATTTTCGACATCAATCAATTAAATTTTTTTTCCTTCAACCTACAATACACTTCAACAATGCATAGCGGAAGTAGGGGTTATCGACTACTTCACTAGGATTAGAGGACAATATTTGAATTTCAATTTTAAAAAAATAGAGAGAATAACACAATAATAGATGGTGAAATGTTGAAAGACGATATGATTTCAAAACAAAATAATTAACTTGTAATAAAAATGAAATGGTATGAGAATCACCCCATTCCAACATAATGATATTGTAGAATGTAATTTCAATTTCTCCCAAAATACTCAAATCACGAGGTTTTTCAATCTACATGACTTGAGTTGTGGAATTTAAGAAGTAAAAGTTTTTCATCTCCCTCAAACTTTAACCAATCCATTGTTTTATTTCTAAAACATCATTGAATTTGGTTATGTTTTTCATTGGAAAAATCCTAAAAGTCATGGAAATAATTTTATTCTTTCAAATCAAAATTATTATCCATTTAACGAATGAAGCTTTCTTTCGAAGTACTTCTTACAATTCATTGTTCTACTTTATTTCCTAAATGAAATAAAATCTAACTATCATTGTATCTTCACGGGGCTCAATCTCTTCCCCTTGAGAGGGGAGAGTAGCTCGCCATGAAGGATGAAAGTAAACTAAAAGTTAAAGGAGATAGTTAAGAAAGATAAACAATTGCTAAAAATGGATAAAATGAAAGAAAATAAATGCTTCAATGAAAAAGGAACTTACTTTTACTTCAATAAAAAATTAAAATGTTGGGAACAAAGTAGTACATGCATTTTTGTAAACTTTCTTCTCTACCAAGCAAAAATCTAAATTCAAGACCTCTAACAAAAACAACTCTATAAAACAAAATCTAATTTCTTTATGAGCTCCATGTATGGGGTTTAAAAGGGTTTGAGTGAAATAAGAAAACATGTTTGAGTGAAATAATGAAACATGGTTGAGTAAAATAAGGAAATGTGTCGGAATGAAATAAGGAAATATGTTGGACTGAAATGAGGAAACACGGTTGAATGAAATAAAGAAATGTGTTGGACTGAAACGAGGAAACATGATTGAGTGAAATACAAAAATATGCTAATGGCATGACAGCTCAATGGTTAGAGCTTAGTGGATGGTACCACTAGGTCATGGGTTCAAACCCAGCCGGCGGCATGTTTATTAGTTTATGGTGTGTTGACCAATTATGGTCTTTGATAGGTTATGAGATCCATAAAACCCAGCCCGCCTTCCAAAAAAAATACGAAAATATGTCTTGTAGAGATTTTTTTTGCTATGAGAAAGTTAGCATTGTGGATGTCCAAATCTTCAGGTTGATTTCTCGAGATCCGTAATTGTTAATGCTTTGTGGGCTTGACTTTACGAGTCTTGGGCTTGAAATTCTTTAGTCCTTATTAATGCATCTCCCAATGGACCTTCTAGTTATTGAATATAGCCTTATTGTGCCACTTTGTGTATAATTTGAGATTATTGCTTGAATTCCTACAAAATACACGTAATGAGATATTTTTATTGGATAATTGGACTTAGCAATTGTATATTGATGTTTTGGGTGTTTGTCACACCACTCCCAAACAACCTTTTGCTAATCCATTAGAAACAACAATGAAAAGAAAGATAAGAACACAAAACAAAATATTTTTATTCATCATAAACTTCTCAAAGAAATCAATGCTACTTTCGCCGGTATGACTCAATTGCATTTACAATATGCAATAACGCCTTGAACCTCTAGCATGACACTAAATGATGAGTTTTAGCCTCCTGAGGATTATCCAGGATAACACCCACAAACATGTTTTTTTTTTTTGTAAAAACAAAATTGATGTGTCCCCTATTTTTCTCAGAGAATATCCATGTTATTCAACCACATAGAAAACTAGAGACATATGTAACTAGTTACTAAAATGCACATTACAAGTAAGCAACTTTGGAACAAGGTATGTATATGTGTGTGTGAATAACCAACAAATGCTACTTTTGGTGTCAAAGTAATGTACATCCTAATCCACCTTTGGTATAGCCGTTTTGACTTAAAAACTAACCAGTTAATCTCTTTGAAATGATCACTCTGAGTTTGGGTAAAATATTTTCTCTCTTGCATGTGAAGAAAATAGTAAATGCAAAAATTCAAAATTTTCACATGCACATAAGAATAAACGGACATGAAAAAAAATATTAGTCTCATGGATGGAATGTTGATTTGTAGATGTGTATGTTTGGCCGAATGTGTTTGATTTATGTTCACTGTTAAACACACACCTCCTTTAGAGGTTCATTGCTACCCAAAATTAAAGGACAATCATTATCTATATGATCTCCTTTAAGGCAAAAGGTACAAGGCTTGAAAGTATGCTCTTTGGCTTGGGAGGCGGACTTCGTCACAATAGATTTAATTTCCTTAACAAAGTCCTTGAGAAACGTTTTGATGTATGGTTCAAAATCTTCATTTGGTACAAATAAACGTCATTTTCTAAAAAAACTATGTTTCAAGTCTCTATGGGCAGTCCATTGTCAAGAATCATTAGCAAGTTCACTTAAAAATGTATAAGCATTAGTACTAGTGTTACTCATGAATTTACTTTGGTGCATGGATCTGATTATATTTCTAGATTCGACAATAAATCCATTATAGAAATTGTGCACTAGCACTCGTTTCTCAAAGCTATGATGGGGGCACTTGATGAGTAAATCTTGAAAGCGGTCTAATGCTTCATAAAAAAGTTCATCATGTGTTTGAGTAAACTCCTTAATTTTTCTTCTAATTTTTTTGGTCCTTCTCATGGGAAAGTATTTCGCTAAAAACTTTCTAACTAAATCCTCCCATGGATGGAATTGGTAGGGAGAGAATTTAACCATGAGGTGGCCCAATCCTCAAAAGAGAAAATGAAACAAGCGAAGTCTAGCATTTTCCTCATCTATGTTTTGGTTCCTAAAATACTACAAACTTTAAGAAACTTTCCAAGATAGACATATGGGCTTTTTCGATCAAGCCCATGAAACTTCGGCAACATATTGATAATAGTTGATCGGATCTCAAATTGAGTTGTCATGATAGGGGGCAACTTAATGCATCTGTGCACATTAGCAGCAAGGGGAACATTGTATTCCCAAATTGAATGTTCTGCCATTTCAATGTTGATTTGAGAGTGAGGGGAGATAGGTAGAGAGGAGTGCGGTGAAGAGATAAAGAGTGGATTAGGGTGGCTAGAAAAACCTAAAGAGCAAATCAAACAATCGCTATGGTGGTTAGAAAATTTTTTGGTATGAACCAAGCGTTTGCTAGGTCGTTCCCAAACTTTCATAAAAGGGAAAAATGAGATGGAATGATGACAGTAACAAACACACATGTCAAGTATCCCTAGACGATTGCTAAGAAGACATACACAAACAACAATTACTTCTTAACCACACAAATGTCAAATCTAAACAAACAACGTTTTAATGGGATTTTATCATGTTAATCTGTGAGAAACAAGATTGATTGAAACCAGTCGGTGTCACATTGTTATCTATTATTTCCTAATTAGATAGGGTGCTAACATAGGGTGCTAACAGGTGATCCTAAAAGCTAACAGTACAAAGTAAAAAATTAGGAGGTCAGAGTTACGCTTGCAAGAAACTGAATTATTGCACAAGTGACAGGAGATCACATGGTCTAATTAAGATTTGTACTTATGTTACCGCTCTGTAGACTAACTGATATGAGAATGATGCGTTTGAAATACGTACTTAGTGTGTGTGTTCCTAGCCCAAACTATTAGTTGTACCACATCCTTCTGTGGTCTGTAGCTTACTAGACTCGGCGTACCGAGGGAGTTACCTATGTGGCAGCAGCCTCCCAGAGTTCATTGAATGATTAAGCCCAACGTCACATTCAGCTTTGGTCAACATAAAATTCAGTAGATTCACCTTGATCTTAGTAGTTCGATGAACACCATTCTAATTGGCTCTACTCTTAGTTGATTTTCTTATGTGTCTTGGTTTCACATAACTGAAGTGATGAGGTGCATGATGAAATCCCACCAATTTCAAAAACATGGTAGGTCTATCGTTTCTGTTTATGGTAGTTTATTATGGTAGGCAACCACGCAGTTCGTTAAGATGCAGAAACATAAACAAACACCAAGCAATGTCTAATCAAATTTCACTCAGCACCCAAGCCACTAAAACAATGTGTTTGAAAAAGATATTTACTAACTTGTGAGCTCGAACACAAGGTCTCCACCGTGGGGGTAGAGAAAAGTGTTCTTTGAGAGCTACTCCTCCTTGGTTCAAGCAATTGGTTTCTTTCCCACAACACCTCTGGTTGTCCACTACAAAAAAAAGTTAGCCATTTTCAAAGAATAATCATATATATACACACAATCAAGCAATTACAGATACAAAATGTTTAATGGTTTTGTGAAAGTGAATTAATTCTAACCTAAAACTAACAATCAACTTAATACTTAAATAATGCCTAACTATTACAAGTTGCACTCGACCATTTAAGGCATATTAAAAAAAATTGTTAAAGAGTTAACTCTCTTCCTCACCAGAAACTACAAATAAAAAAAGAAAATAAAAAATGTCTTCAAACAAGTCTTAGGCAATTCCGCAGCTTTAACACACTTTTTCAAACGAAATTGTTCAAAAACTAATCGATCAAAGATAAATCTTAAAAAAATTATATAAATTCAAGGTTCTCATTGAATTTACTGTAAAAAATTGTAAAGTGAACGGACACTGTTTGAGACGTCTGCTGCTGTGTTGTTTCCGTTATATGCTGAAAATACCCAAGAAACGCATAAAGATGAGAAAAAAATTAAAGAAAAGGAAAAAAAATCAAATAAATTAAAAATCTTCTCTATATCGTCAAAGTTGTATATTCAAGAATGTCTTCCTTCACCAAGTGATGTGCTATGGTGCCATTTGATTGATACCAAAAACTGACATTAATGTCGTTAAATGATTTTCGACATCAATCAAAAAAATGTATTTTTGTTTATTCTTTTTATTTTATTTTATTTTATTTTTCCTTCAACCTAAAATACACTTCAACAATGGATAGCGGAAGCAGAGGTTATCGACTATTTTACTTGGATTAGAGGACAATATTTGAATTTTAATTTAAAAAATAGAGATGAAAACACAATAATAAAAGGTAAAATTTTGAGAGATGATATGATTTTGAAACAAAATAATTAACTTGTAACAATATGAAATATAGAGAAATCTTAAGGGTATGAGAATCACCTCATTCCAACATAATGATATTGTAGAATATAATTTCAATTTCTCCCAAAATAATAAAATCACATGGTTTTTCAACCTACATGACTTGAGTTGTGAGATTTAAGAAGTAAAAGTCTTTTTTTTTCCCCTCAAACTTTAACCAAATCCATTGTTTTATTTCGAAAACATCATTGGATTTTGGTTGTCTTTCATTGGAAAAATCCTAAAAGACGTGGAAATAATTTTATTATTTCAATCAAAATTATTATCCATTTAATAAATGAAGTCTTCTTTCAAAGAACTTCTTACAACTCATTGTTCTACTTTACTTCCTAAATGAAATAAAATCTAAATTGTATCTTCATGGGTCTCAATCTCTTCCCCTTCAGAGGGGAGATTAGCTCTCCATGAATGATGAAAGTAAACTAAAAGTTAAAGGAGATAGTTGAGAAAGATAAACAATTGCTAAAATTGGATAAAATGAAATACAAGAAATGATTGAATAAAAGGGAACTTACTTTCTAGTTCAATAGAAAATTAAAATGTTGGAAACAAAGTAGTACATGCACTTTTCTATACTTTATTCTCTATCAAGCAAAAATCTAAAGCTAAGAACTGAAACAAAAAAAAAAATTAAAACAAAACCTATTTTCCTTATGAACTCCACGTATGAGGTTTGAGTGAAATAAGAAAACATGGTTGAGTGGAATAAGGAAATATGTGTTGTAAAAAAAAAAATCTGTGAGAAATTGGCCATGTGGATGTCCAATTCTTCATGTTGATTTATTCGAGATCCGTAGTTGTTGAGGCTTTGTGAGCTTGACTTCATGGGTCTTAGGCTTAAAATTCTTTAGTCCTTATCAATGCATGTGAACTCCCAATAGGCCTTCTAGTTGTTGAATTTAGCCTTATTATCCCACTTTGTATATGAATTGAGATTAGTGTTTGAATTCCTACAAAATACACCTAATGAGATATTTTTATTGGATAAGTGGACTTAGCAATTGTATATTAAGGAGTGTAAAAATTGATATTTTGAGTGCTTATCAACAATTATATGATTTGGGGACATAAAATGTCTCATTTATATGCTTATCAAATCCCCCGAATCTACATTTTATTAATCCTTGGGTAAAGGAAAATAAAATAAATACTAAAACCTAATTCACTTTCATAGGAATTACGGTTATATTTAGCATATGTAAAAAGCTTTTAAACCTCTAAGTTTTCCCTAGTGGATGAGTTATAGTCACATGAGGGTTTCAAAGATGATACCTACAAACATTGGTGATACTTAGGACTCAAGACTCTACCCAAAATTTATTCAAACATTTTTTTTAATTTTGCATCATAGAGTTCCTACCCAATTGCTAAAGGAATAAAGGACAAAACAGTCTTACCAATCCAACTAGTATTAAGTCAATAATAGACATTAGTAAGCATTTCACATAAACCAAAGATTTTCATTCAGCTTTACATAAAGAGTGCACTTAGTAGCATATTTATTACAGATTTTAGTTTGGAATGGACTTATCTCAAGATTACTTACAGAACAATTGTTTTGACTTCAAATCTCACAAGTTAATATAATCGCTCATAATGAACCACTCAGAGATTTGACTAATTTTTTCAAATATACGTGAATATGATGGTAAGGATTTAAGAAAGTTCACATACTAAGCAAAAGATAGACAATCAAGAGTTGAGAAGATATGATCTCAATATAGAATATCATCTATTGAGAATGTTGACTTCATTCACCACAACTTTTCTTAATTTAACCTTCACATTACGGCCATACCATTCTAAGGATCATAATAGATTTTGATTAGGTTGTAATGAGGCTTAGGATAAGGGTAAACAAATAAGGATAAGGATAATGAAGGTGTTTTTGAGAAAGTTCAAAATATTCTATGATAAACATATGGTTGAATTTCTAATGCTTGATCTAACTCTTTTTGGTTTAAATGCTTTTGAGCTTCCTTATTGATGGAAAATGTACAAGATGATATTTGATATTGAAGCTCTCTGTAGGCTTTCGGTATTGTGGAATACAAAATTTTGTTTGACACCTCATCCCGAACTCTTATGAAAAGCACAAGGGACATGGTAAACACATTTGGATAATAGTGGGTTGAAATTGGTGGTTAGCAACCTAAACAACAAAAGGCCAACATAACAGGCTACAAGGCACAAACTAGACAAGAAAAACCTATCTTCATTTTCCTAAATAAATATGGGTTCTATGCGTTTGGTAAATTTCAAAAACAATTGTGGTGGAATGATTCAACTTTGATTTTATTCTCAACATTCCACAAAAACAAGAAAAATATAGAGCTCATGCAACGAGAAAATGACGGACTCAAGAAATTTGGAATTTAGCATTTAACCCTTAGAAAGAAGAAAGGCTAAAAAGCTCACAAGGTCAACTCTCCACTAGTATTTTACAAGTTCGCTAAAGAATAATCCACTTTCAATTTTAACAAGAACACATAGCTAGGGCACAACTCTACATGCGTATTATCAAGAGAGTTCTAGCCAATGTGTACTACCCACTATTGTCCATAATTACCTAACTACTAGACTTCTAGGCCAAGGTCCTACGATTTCATTCCTATGTGTTCAGGTTTATGGAACTCAATCTCATCATAGATAAATACTCAGACTACAAGGAAAACTTTTTTTATAAATGACCAATGTCAAAATACACCATTGAATTTGGAATACCCCCAATCTCATCAGGCATTATTTTTTGTTTGTAGAGTTTACTTCCTTTGTCATTAATGGAGTTTCTACCCCGACCTCGACAGGGGATAAAGATGAGCATACATTGACTAAGTCTCTGCATATTTTGACATTTGTAGCGATGAATCTCAATAAGATTTGCACTTTGAGGGAGTCCAATAGCTTGAGTGTGCTTCCAATTGCTCTTCAAGGGCTTCCAACTTACCTATATTTTTTGGAAAAGAAGTCAAGGGTACCTCCTTGATCTTGAGTATGTCATCCAGCATGAAGTGCACCTGCAGCTTCTTCTATCATCTTTCAATGATAGCCAATAGTTTTCTCTATCACCAAGTGGTTGCACATGCAACTTCTTCTTTAGCTGCACCTTTGGCATTTCCTTCGGAATACAAACTGGTGGAACAAATTTCCAATATGTGTTCTGGTTCCACCAAGCTCAGATGCATGTTATGTGTAAACCTTTGATTTGATTAGTCAGTTAAGCTTTGTAAGAATTTTTTGTTTAATCAATAAAATTTGTCTTCTTGCATCTATCTATGCTTATTCTCTAATAATATGTCTGATTGTATTAGATGCAAATCGTACTAATCCCAACCAAGGTTGGATTGGATTATCGTCATGTTGATCCAAGCGGATTAGACTTAAAATGTAGAAAAACCATTTATGTATGGACAAACTGGACTTCCTAGTATAAAAATGACTTAATGCTAAATAGGAGTTTACCTGTAGAAAAATCATTTCATTTAAAGCGTTCTGGGTTTTGTGATATAAGCTAACTTAATCTTGGTGAGAACTTAAGTTGCAAGGAATTCATCCAGCGAGTTGTCGTGATCCTAAATGGGCCACCGTGAACTACCGAGGTTCCTCAGACGAACTAGGTTACTTAGGTGCGATGAGTTGTCGACATCCTGAATAGGACTAGACTCAGCCGCTGTGCGCTATCATGGTTATTCAAACGGACTAGACTCGGTACCAAGTTACTTAGATGCGTCAAATTTTGTGATCTTGAATTCAACCGAGTTCGCCACCGTGGTTCCTCAAACGAACTAAGTCACTTAGATGCGGTGAGTTGTCGACATCCTAAATAGGACTACACACTCTGTCATTGTGTGCCATCGTTGTCATCTGGTCGAACCAGGTTACTTATGTGCATCGAATTTCATCATTCTGAAAAGGACTGAATTCGGCCATCGTGGTTCCTAAGGCGGACTAGGTCATTTAGATGTGGCAAATTGTCGACATCCTGAATTATGCTAGACTCGATCGTTGTACACCATCGCGATCCTTTCGTCGGACTAGGTTACTTAGGTGCATTGAATTTCTTCATCCTAAAGAGGATTGAATTCGGCCGTCGTGCACCACCTTGGTTCCTAAGACGGACTAGGTCACTTAGATGGAATGAGTTCTCAACATCTTGAGTAGGACTAGACTCAACCGTTGTGCACCATCACGGTCCTTTAGTCAGACCAATTCGTCCATTATGCACCATCGTGGCCCTTTCATCAGACTATGCTTGCCCCCTGCATATAGAGTTGTACATGAAATTAAATTCTTTAAAGAGAATACATTTATTGATAATACTTCTTTAAGTGTTCTACATTCCACGGTTTTTTAAGACTTTCTCCACTCAGGTTCTCTAACAAATAGGTTCCGGGCCTATTGATTTTTGTCACCTTATTGGGCCCTTCTCAGTTTGGGCCTTATTTTCCATCTTTCGATTCTTTTGTGTTTGACTAGGTTTTTCTTATAGCCTTGTATAGTTTTCCAAACTGAGCTTCTCGGTTCTGAATGTTCGCATCCCTAATTCCATTGGGACGATTGCCTTAGACCTGTAGGTGAAGGCAAATGGTGTCTCTAGTCGGGGTCTTTTTGTGGTCTGGTAAGCCCAGAGGATGCCTGGTAGTTCAGAAATCCATAGCCTTTTTGCTGCTTCGAGTTTCTTTTTTATTACTTCCAGAATTGTTCGATTGGTGACTTTCACTTGTCCGTTGGCCTGGGGATGCCCCGGTGCTGAATAGTGGTGACTGGTGTTCAGATTAGCACAAAATTTCTTAACTTTTTTGCCTTTAAACTGGGTCCCATTATCACTGACTAATGTTTTCGGGATTCCAAACCTGCAGAATGTAGACTTCTAGAAGAAATTTTCAATCTGATTTTCTCCAATCTTGGAGAGTGGTTCTATCTCTACCCATTTGGTGAAATAGTCAATGACCACAACAAGAAATTTCTTCTTCTCAGAGGTGGGTAGTGGGCCTACAATGTTTGTTCTCCACTGTGCGAACTACCATGGACTGGTCATGGGGACCAGGTTCTGTGCGGGCATATGCTTGTACTGGGAGTAGTTCTGACATTTATCACATTTTCGGATCAAAACTTTAGCCTCTTGATACATCTAATATCCAAAGGTGGGGACTTTGTGGGCCAATGTCCTTCCTCGGGATGGTTCCCACAAATTCCTTCATAGATATCTTTAAGGACATAGTCCGCCTCGTAGAGAGACATGCATTTGAGCAGTGGGTCAGTTGAAGATCTATATAATTTGTCATTAAGAAGTGTGTATTGCACAGCCCTATTTTTAAGCTTACGAGCATCTAACTTCTCCGCTGGGAAGACTCCATCTTTGATGTATCTTACTAGAGGACTCATCCAGCTAATCTTCTCATTTGTGGAGAAAGTCTTGTGGAGTTTTTTTTCATCCAGAACCGATTTGTCTTGAAATTCTACAAGTCCGTCTGCGCTGTCTGTTGCAGACGAGGCCATCTTGGCTAGAGTGTTTATCCTGGAACAATGACTTTCTTAAACCCTTTCTTGGCATCAACTATTTTTTCGCAGTAGGTCAACATTCAGGGGTCTTTAGCTTTGAATTTTTCATTCACTTGGTTGACTACCAGTTGGGAATCTCTGAACACTATGATTTCTTCTATTCCAATCCCCTAGCCAATTTCAGCCCGGCTATGAGCTCCTCATATTATGTTTTGTTGTTAAAGGCGCTGAAGCCAAATTTGATGCCATCCTTTAGGGTAATCCCCTATGGGTATAGACAACAATCCCAGCTCTACTACCTTTCTTGTTGCATGACCCATTACATTGTAGGATCCATCTTCATGAGAGTGGTTCGTGGTTCTCATTTCTTTCTTGAAATTTTTACTCAGGTTCTCCTGTTCCATTGAGCTCAGCAATGAAGTTTGCTGGCATTTGTGTTTTGATGGCCGTTCTCGGAGCATAATGGATATCAAACTATCTCAGCTCTACTGACCATTCTTCCTGACAGCTCTGGTTTGTGCAATACCGACCAGAGTGAGTACTCGATAAAGACTGTTATTGAGTGAGCTTGGAAGTAAGGTCTTAGTTTTTCTGAGGAGGTTACCAGTGTTAAGGCCAATTTTTTCAGGTTGGGATAGTTAGCCTTTGCCTCGGCAAACGTCTTAATGATGTAGTAGACTGTCTTCTATTTCCCCTTATCTTTTTGGATCAGAGCTGAGCTAACTGTGTGTTAAGAGACTGAGAGGTATAGGTAAAGTGTCTATCTTGGAATGGATTTTGATAGCAACTATCTATTTCTCATGTACACTTTCAGATACTGGAAAACATGTTTGCATTGTTTGCCTCATTGGAATTCCTTATTCCCTTTTTGAATCTTGAAAAATGGGAGGCACGTGTCTAAAGACTTGAAGATGAACCTATTCAAGGCTACCACCCTCCCAGTCAGGCTTTGAACTCCTTTGATGTTTATGGGTGACCTCATGTCGAAAAGAGCATGAATCTGTTGCGGGTAAGCTTCTATCTGCTTTGCTTGACTATGTAGCCCAAGAATTTTCATGATTCTACTCCGAAGGTGCCCTTATGAGGGTTGTTCTTCATTCGATACTTGCATAGCTGGGAGAATACCTCTTGGAGGTCAGCAAGGTGGTCGGGACTGTGGAGGCTTTATACTAGTATGTCATCGATGTAGACCTTCATTGTCTTCCCAATTTGTCATTTGAACATGCGGTTCACCAGCCTCTGATATGTGGTTCCCACATTTTTCAACTCAAATGGCATCACCCAACAACAGTATATGCCTTGTCCGTTATAAAGAAGGTTTCTCCTGGTCCGGTGGGTGCATGTTGATTTGATTGTATTCAGAATATGCTTCCATGAAGCTAAGAAGGTTGTGCCCGGATGTTGCATCAACGATCTGGTCTTTCTGGGTAGTGAAAAATGTCTTTCAGACATGCCTTGTTTAGGTCTGTGTAGTTCACACAAACTCTCCACTTCCCTTTTTCAATTTTTAACAAGACCGTGTTTACTAGCAGTCCTGGTAGCGTGACTCATGTATCATTCAACTTTCAGTAGTCTTTGCACTTCCTCGTTAATGGCCTAGTTGTGTTCAGCTACCACTGGCTTACTCTTCTATCTTACTGGCTTCAGATCTGGATTGACCGCAAATGGGTGTGTGATTATGGAGGGGTCAATTCCCACAATGTCTTTCATTTTCCAAGCGAATACATCATAGTTTTCTTTCAAGAGCATGGCTAACTGGTCCGCCAGCATGTTGTTGAGATTGAAGCCTATCTGGACAGCTTAGTTGTTGTCCGAGCCGTCCAGATATATGGTGATGGAATCCTCCTCCAGCTGCCCAGCTGCGGCCTCTCTCAAGCTGGAAGGAGGTTCGTCGCCTGAGGTCAGAGGCAAGCTTACTAGTTTTTGGTCTTTGGACCTCCACATCTGATCTTTTTTGTTCGGACTGTAGTGTCTCGTCATTTGACTGCTTAGCCATAATGCAATGACACTCCAGAGTGGTAATCTGGTCCCTTCTGATTATCCCTACTTTATCATCCGCATTTAGGCACTGGTGCTATGTGGAGACCACCGCTTCCATATGGTGGTGCCAAGGTCGACCCAGGATCATGTTGTAGGCAGAACGGGCGTCTACGACCAAGAACTCTGTCATCGGGATCTTTGGTAGTTATGGTTGTCTTGTTACTACTAACAACTTGATTGTTCCAACCAGCTAGCAGCTTTTCCCATTAAAGCCGAACATGGCTTGGTTGACATGTGTCAACTCTTCTTCTGTTAACTGAATTCTGTGAAACGTGTGCATAAATAAGATATTTGTTGAATTGCATGTGTCCACTAGTGATCTCTTCACTTTCTACTTTGGTATCCAAACCGAGATAATCAAAACGTCATTGTGTGGGAAGCAGACTCCTCTCATGTCCCATTATGTGAACATCAAGCTCGGAGCTGGTTTTTGTCTTTGGACATGCTGGACAAGGTGATCCTCATAGTGGGATCTGGCGCTCAGTTCTAGACCGATCTTTTCATTAACCGACTGGAATGTTCCCCTTCTTCATTTACACCATGAAGGGCCCATAAAACGATTGGATTCCTTTCTTTGACCTCATACACTGACTCCTCTATCTCTCTTCCCTGGGACTGTCTTTTATCGAAATCGACGAATTCCCTCAGCCTCCCTTTCTGAACCCATTATTTAATCTCATTCCTAAGGCTTTTGCAATCTTGGGTGTTGTGGCCCACTTCCCTTTCCTAAGAATAGTACTTGTTCTTATCGCGTTTTGAATGATTTCCCTTGAGCTTTGAGGATCACTTGATGTCCTCCCAATTTTCATGGTAGATAGGATGTCGGACAGGCTAGAATTGAGCGAGTGTGAGTGGGATATACACTCCACCAAAATTGGTAACTAGCGACATTCGTATATTTTAATTTGTAACTCTTCATTATATCACAAGTCTTGTAACCCAAAAAGATGTTACTAATTATTGAATTAATTTACTGAAAATAAAGTAATAATTTTAACAAATGTATTATTTATAAAAAAAAAAAAATTAATTTACTTGGATTGTCTCGTTATAGCAACTCCAAGAGATCCCTAAAATAGCCAAAAAGATAATTTAGGGGGCTCGTGTGGGAAAATCCATGCTCCAAGGTAACCTATACAATTTCCCCTATTTTAAATTTACTTCTACCTACCCCCTATATTTGGGGGCATCCACATCACTCTCATTTGATCTTTTCCTTACTCTTGATTCATCTATCTCCATTGACTTTTGCGTCTCTATCGATCTATCTCTCCTCAATTTTTGTCTTTCTATCACTCTTAGTTTCGATTAGTTGTGCTCATGTCGAATCTCATTAAGTTCTCAAAGGTGCATTGGGAAGTAGACGTGATCTCGTGGTGAAAAAGGATAATCCAAGCAAAGGTATGAGTTTATTTTGTGATGGAATCCATTTGAAATACACGATCTTCCAAAATAGAATGGAGAGTTGTAGTTGTTGTGAGAAATGAGTTTACTCAAATTGTTTAAAGTTCTTATTGATTTGTGTTGGATGGAGCAAACCAAACAAGCTAATAAGCTAGTAAGCTAATATTTATTTCACACTTGTTCCGAGATCGAATTCTTACAAAAAGGAAGAGAAGGATGACAAGGAGGCACTGCGGTGGGTGACATTGGAGAGGTTGTTGATGTATGATTGAGTGAAGAGAATTATTTTCAGGAATGTTGCTGGAGAGGCTTCAGAGATTGAAGTGAGGAGCCTTCAAGATCAGGAGCAGAGGCTTGTTCTTGATCGGCTTGTTAATGTTGTTGATGAGGATTATGCATGGTTATTTGATCGAATGCGCTAGAGATTCAACGGGTAAGTAATAATTTGGTTCTTGTATGGTTTGATGTGATGTGTTTGTGAATTTAAGTTTGTTTTGTTGAATAACTCTTTTTTTTGTTTCTTGATGAGATGTATTTTGAATTTAAAGCTAATTTTGTTCTATTTTTGTAAATATAAGTTCATTTTGTGCTATTTAAGTTCATAATTATGATATTAGCTATTTAAGTTAATTTGAGTGCAACATATTCATACGCATTAAAATTATGAAATCATACCAGTTCTAATAACATATTTCCTTTCAAATTAACCAATATTTTCTTATTCATGTCAATTTTATTGATTCTTGTTTACATTTTATCAAAAGGGAATTTCGTCGATGTTATTGAATTTGCCGAAAACTATGTGATAATATCATAATGAGCCAATTTTCTTGTAATGGAAGCATAAGTGATGTTTATTTGAATCATGGAAGGAAAATTCGACCAACCTATGTAATTGAATATAAAGTTCTTATCCAATCTTATAATCTTTGCAGGTTATTCATCATAGCCTAAAAAACATTTCATGTCATTCAGCATGCCAATTTTGAATTATATCATGCATTGTGAACTCTTCATTATCTAATTGTTATCAACTTGAGAAAATAAAAGTCATAAACCATGCTTTGGATGATATGGCTTCATATTGAAAGCTCCAATCTGCCATTTTCCTTTCTCCAATTACAAATTTGAAGTTTGACTCATTATTTTTTTATTTTTCGTAATGGTCCATAAGATTAGTGATTTGAATAGAATAGTATATGATTGATAAATTTTAAGCCGATATATGTGGCCATTTATGTATATATTAGCTTTGAATGGTTAAATTAAGCTTAAGATTTAAAATAAGCATGGGACTTTGTAGCTTACATAATATTATTTATGTCAACTTTGATATGAGTGTTTGTTTTATAACAATGTGATTTGGTTATTCAATTATCTCGTAGAACCACAAGTACGTCTATCAATTTCCATTTGAATCACACTTATTTGGACTTATTTTGAAACTTCTAATCATATTTTTCATATTTGCTTATGAATGTTACAGGACGAAATCAATAAAGAACAAGAAAAGAGAAAGCGCGTGACGAGGGATGGAACAAAGTTTTTTGAAGCCTTGTATGTTGATGTCATAGTTGCAGTCTTTGGGGAGGACTAGGGAGGTGTTTGATGTGACGGTTCCCCTGTCACGAAGAGACAACTTTTGTATTTTGCTCCTGCGCGTACAAAGCTACACCATGTAGAGTTTGAGAACACATTAAGGGTCGAGACTTGATTGGATGGTTTTCAGAATGAGTTGAGCGATGTCAAACAAGCATTGAATGTGAGTTTTCCATTAATATTATTGTTGCATCCCTTTTTCTAATGAAGTGGAGCCAATTGGCGGTCTCGCATAGAAGAAGAGAATGTTCCAAATTCTTGTTTATATACTTGGTTAGTTGAAATCTCTTTTGGATGTTTTACTCATATGATATCCTTTGACAATATCTTTCTGTTTGGTCTTGTGTTTCCTCTATTATATGGTAGATTGATCGTTGGGTTCATGACGAAGCAAGGGAAACTTCATAAGCAATTACGTGGGAATTTTTAGCTGGCAAGTAGCAGGACAATAAATTTAGGTAAGGCTATAAGATTCTATAGATAATATCTAAAATTACAGTTTACAGATTTATTTATTTTTCTGGGTAATTGGGGCAATATAGAAAATTGAAGGAGAATGTTAAAAAGTATTTTTACAAGCCTTTGCAAGATCATGAGCTCGCACTACATAGATCCATCATCATACAAAACAAAGCGGAGATTGGCAGCCTAGTAAAAAAAAAAAAAAAGGTCTTCACGTCCAACATGTGATGTCGCATGACCTATTCAAGATATCAACTACCATTTGTGAATCAAAGACAATAATCCATGAACACCATCCTTCTCCAACATTAATAGAAGTCTGCCTCAATGGCATAAAGTTCCTCCCACATGTGCTGCAAACAACTTATGTTCCTTTATTACAATTTACAGGAAAAGTGGCCATTTCAATAGTTACTTCATGAAATTCTGTATGTAGGCATCTGTACATTTTCAAGGTGTAATTCTTTGGATTCAGCTTATGGAGTATTCAATAATTAATCTAAACCAGATTTGGTTATGTGGTTTGCTTTGATAACTAGGTTTTCTCAGTGTGGGTATTGTGAGAAGGCCATGCTCTCATCTAAAGAGATGTATGCTGAAGGCTTAAAAACGGATCAAATATTAGCTATGGTTGTTGGTTGTTTATTAATGCAATTAACAATAAGATCATGAATTAGCTATACATTGTCTGTGTTTTATTGTGTATGAATATTGTTATTGCTATGTACTAATATAATGAACGGTGCGTTGTAGGGATATGTTGGGTCAGTAATGCATGGGATGATGTCTAATATGGAATTATCGAGAGAGCTTGGAACATTTTTTAGTTTTCTTAGTTATTAGCATAGTAATGATGTACTTGATACATATGGCACTTTTTTTTTTTAAAATACTTATCCAATATGAGAAATGATGTTGTAATTGATTGTAACTATTTTACTTTGTAATGGTTGCAAGATTACTTTAATTTAGGTATTAACATTTGTATTTTAATATTTGGATTTTATAATCTCATTGAATGTCATTCATTTGTTGATACATTTTATTTTTTAAATAAAAATAAATAATTTTTTAATGATTCTTGTTAGAAATCATTTGTAACATGGACTCTATTTTGTCGAATTTGAACATCATAACATGCTACAATGTCATTAGTAACTTGGACACCTGTTACAAAATTTGAAGGTTGTAACACGTCGAGGTGTTCCTAATAATTGTAATGCCCTAATTTGCAAGATTTTTTAAGTCTTACAAAAAATTTTAGGAACAACGCTAATGTATTTCAAATTATCTTTTATGGTGTAGTCATATCTGGAGTTACTGGTCTTGTCTGGTTTTATTTTGCCAAACCCAACCAAGTTGTCATTCAGTCTTCTTTTGGATTTGTCTTCCTCATTGTCTCTGTCCCTGGTCTTGGATGAATGTTTAGTCTCGCTTTCTTCCTATTTTCTAGTTGCCAATATCAACTCTAAGGTGATGTACTTTTGAGCTTTTTTCAACGAACCTCCCATGTCTGTTGGGGGCTCCGAGGTGAGGAAGTTATAAAACTGACATCTCCTGAGGCCAAAGGTGAAGGCAGTGACAGATGCGTCGTCACTGCAATCGTCAATTAGGGTTAGTTCATTATTGAACCAAATCACATATTCCCTATGGGTCTCGCCAGTTTTTTGCTTGAGGCTAAGCAGGTAATGGGGTCTCTTTCTGATCCGCTGGTTCCCCACAAATCGGGTGATGAAAGCTTTCACTAGGGTCTGGAATGACTCGATGGACCTCGGAGGTCAATGGAACCATGTCAGTGCAACCTTCTTCGGGCTTGCAATGAAAGTCCGACACAAGACAAATTCTAAACTTTCCTTCAACACCATCACGTAGTGATAATGGTGTAGGTGGTCAGACAAATCTAAGGTTCTATCATATAACTCAAACTTCGGGGGGCTGAATTTCCTTGGCAGGGTCACATTCATGATATGCTCAGAAAATGGGGGAACCGTGAGATTGTACATGATGTCTAGATCGGTAGCTCCTAGTCAGAGCGGGTTCCCGATGATGGTCCTATCAAATTTCGAAGCGTGGTCCCTTTGGATCATGCATCTTTTAGGCTCCCCTCATGCTTGGCATTAAGGTCCTCGATGGGGATGTTGTCACTCTCATAAATGTGCTCCCTGGTATCCTCTTGGGCTAGAGACCTGTCTGGATTTTTGTCATTCTCTGGTGGCGGTTGTCGACCCTGGATGAGTCTCTTTACCACCTACGTGAGGTGGCTCATGTGGAGCAGATTTTGATCTATGCGGGGTCTGTCGTGGCCGCTTCATTGGAGGGCCTTGCGATTGTTCTGCTTTGCAATTGGATCGATTCAGCCCTGTAGCAAGACTTCTTTGAGCAAAGCGCTGGCGGACTTGGCATCATTGTTGTTAGCTCGGGATCTGGTGCTAGTAACCATGTTTTGAGACTTTGTTAGTTCAACAGAGCTTGCATTTTTGCTTTAATGAAAACTTTTTGCTCTTCCCCGCAGAAGGCGCTAAACTGATGGGTCCAAATCTGTCTCTATTGATTTTTGACTTGCAAAGACTAACAATGGTGAACCAGAGATTACATCTGTGGTGGCCAAAGGCACTCCGATTGTAAAGTCGAGTGTTTGAATAGATATGGAGATAGACTGATAAAATTAGGGATGCATGTGTGTCCCTTTCTCCTCCGTTTTGTTCACCTTATATAGTGAGTGTTTGACTATTTTATTGACTCTACCATTGAAGGCGTGATGGAGAGAAAAGATCTCGCTTAGAATCGTACTTATCCATGACTGAGTCTTTTTTGGCACTTGGCTCTTTTTGGGACCCAATGCTTGATTGGACCAAGAGACGTGCAATTTCACCTTGAGCCTGCTATAGTCCAAAGTTTGTATTCGGACCTTATTATCTTGGGCCAAACTCCAAGATTTAGCACCATCTTGTGCTCGTGTAATCTGGGTTGGGCGCCTGACTTACGGGTTAAATAGTAATTAGGTTGGGTCTGAGTTTGACCTGAGCTTGTCTAAGACCAAGCTAGGGTTTGGAGCTAATCCATGCCACATGTTTGACTGTGATCGGATGACTGTTTGATGTCTCATCAGTTGGTTTGGATGGGTGGAAGGGAATTATTAATCTCTTCTTTCTCATTTCCTCTTTCTTTCTTAATACAAAGAATGCAAGCAATTTCAAAATGAATTCAGAGGATGATGGATCTGACTACTACCAACCAATCTCCATACACAGACAACGAAGGCGAACAACAACAAAAAAATCCAAAACGGTGACCACCACAACCACCATTTTTTTCGTTGTGATTTTTCAATTTTCCATTCAATCCTTAATTGTCACAACAATAATGGTGTCTTCAGTGAATTCATTCGTGCCACGAGTCGCCAGTCTCAATCTGAATGGAGAGATGGAGTGCAGAGATGGAGGAGTTCGATGTGTCATCAATGGCGTAGCGTGCAGGTGTGGAGGGTAGAGGCTTGCCATGTTTTGTAGTTGAGGTAGTTTTGTAGCGCTATAGTGCCTTCGTTATGCACAATTTATCAAATGACAATAATGTGTATATTTGATATGTTTTTTTGGGTTTAATGGGGGGTTGTTGAGTGTGTGAATTTGCATACCCACCCTCAAAATGTTGCTTAATGTGGGTGCTCTAATAACTAACTTTAAAAAAGTTCAAAGCAACACGCAGGGGCGGACCCAGGATTTTAGTCGAGGGGGGGCGAAATGAAAAATACTTATTAGTTGATAATAGTAGTTATCAATGGTAAAGCCAAATTTTTTTTTTTTTTACCGAAGCTAGTAACTAATAAAAATAATTTAACTATAAAAAATACAATGCATATATCAAATTGGATCCAAGTGTAGTCAATTTTAAGCCAAAATAAGGTCACTATTGATAACCTTAGCAAAGAGCAAACAAGCATAATAACTAGAATATATAACTAATATCACAAAAGAGTTTGTCTAGGCAGCCAGACTTTAAAGCCATTTTTTGGCCAGGCTAGAACATTTTTACACATTTACTCATTCTCTTTAAAATACAATCACAAACATTATCTATAGAAGGGATAGAAATGTAAAAAACTTAAAACCTGACCAAAAAGTGGCTATAAAGCCTGGTTGTCTAGAATTGAGAATCACAAAATAATTAGGATAAGTTCTAGGTGAAGCTAAAAAAAATTCGAAATTTGCGAATCTAATATGATCATAATACAATTTCAAAGAAAAAATAGTTTATATGAGGCTCAAATTTTATACGAGTTGGCTAATGGTATATATTTTAATTGAATTCTATCGTTATTATTTTAGATATTAATTTTAAATATTTTTTTGTTAGGGTTTAATATCACTTGTGAAAAACAATTCATTTATTTAATGTTAATAATTACTAATAAAATTGCATTGAAAATAAAATAAAAAATGCACTCGAAGAGTATCGATCTCAGGTCTTTTACTAAAAGTGATAAACCTCCAACCACTACACCAACAAAGGCATGTTTGACTATTTTCATAAACAATTAACATATTGTATTCTACATTATATAATCGATTTTTTAAGACTAAAATATATATACTAAAAATATTTTAAAAGTTGAGGGGGGGGGGGGGCAGCTGCCCCCCCTCGCCCCTTAGTAGGTCCACCCATGGTTACAACCAGGGGCGGACCCAGGATTTTAGTCGAGGGGGGTCGAAATGAAAAATACTTATTAGTTGATAATAGTAGTTATCAATGGTAAAGCCAATTTTTTTTTTACTGAAGCTAGTAACTAATAAAAATAATTCAACTATAAAAAATACAATGCATATATCAAATTGGATCCAAGTGTAGTCAATTTTAAGCCAAAATAAGGTCACTATTGATAACCTTAGCATAATAACTAGAATATATAACTAATATCACAAAAGAGTTTGTCTAGGCAGCCAGACTTTAAAGCCATTTTTTGACCAGGCTAGAACATTTTTACACATTTACCCATTCTCTTTAAAATACAATCACAAATATTATCTATAGAAGGGATACAAATGTAAAAAACTTAAACCTGACCAAAAAGTGGCTATAAAGCCTGGTTGTCTAGAATTGAGAATCACAAAATAATTAGGATAAGTTCTAGCTGAAGCTAAAAAAAATTCAAAATTTGCGAATCTAATATGATCATAATACAATTTCAAAGAAAAAATAGTTTATATGAGGCTCAAATTTTATACGAGTTGGCTAATGGTATATATTTTCATTGAATTCTATCGTTATTATTTTAGATATTAATTTTAAATATTTTTTTGTTAGGGGTTTAATATCACTTGTGAAAAACAATTCATTTATTTAATGTTAATAATTACTAATAAAATTGCATTGAAAATAAAATAAAAAATGCACTCGAAGAGTATCGAACTCAAGTCTTTTACTAAAAGTGATAAGCCTCCAACCACTACACCAACAAAGGCATGTTTGAATATTTTCATAAACAATTAACATATTGTATTCTACATTATATAATCGATTTTTTAAGACTAAAATATATATACTAAAAATATTTTAAAAGTTGAGGGGGGGCGGCTGCCCCCCCTCGCCCCTTAGTAGGTCCGCCCATGGCAACAAGAGGTGGTTCATTTTCAAAGTTGAGTGCATTTTGAAATATCGCCCACTTTGAAAAATGGCATTTGCATTTTCCCCTATAATAAATAACTAATACGAGATAGCTTCATAATAAATTTGTATTGCACTTTGTCTCCAAGACTAGCAGTTAATGTGCCTTAACGGTCTGTTTTCAAAATATTAAGTATTTAGATGACCAAAATACCCTTTAAAAATCTAAGGCTGAGATTGAATATTTTGTATCTTAAAGAGTCAATCTAAAAAAAGATCAAACAGTTCAATTAAAATAATAAATGTATCTCAAGAAAAGTCTAACTTTTATAAACGTGGTCTTCTTGCCTAACCCATTCATCCTCCTCCTCCTCCTTTATTTCTGCTGATTGAATTCCCCACCACCACCCGTACTCCTTCCTCTATGTTTCAGCCTCGCCTCCACCAACATCGTCAATAGCACCACCCCTCCCTGTTTCACATGCAGTAGGCCCCCCGTACCCTCACCCACATCCCTCTATTTTATCTATTTCACCGGGGACAACGACCCTCCGTGCCCCTGTCTCCCTCTTCCTCTCTCTGTTTCTCATCCCCTGCTCCCTCTTTTTTCATTATCTCTATTTCACTCACGGCATTATTTAATTCTCTCAGTCCAACCAGCACAAATAGCCTATCTTTCTAACCAGCTCAAATAACATGTCCCAAGATCCCTTCCTCATGATGTTGGAGAGGATGCTTATTAGGATAAACCCTCCAAGTGTGTTCAACATCCTCAAAAATTCCACGAGTCCATATGAATTGAGAATCATCATTAGATCTTTGATTAAAAACCAGTTGAAAATATGGATAAGTGAAATATCACACATTAGGCGATCGTGGCCGATCATCCTCCATATCTCCTCCCCTTGTTGTATCCACTGTTAATGCCCTCTTCATCTCTTATCCTTACCTTAACTCACCTCACTTCAACCTCAACACATCATTCCAACATCAAAACCCATCACCCCAAACATCAAATTCCACATAATATCTCTTTCTCTCAAAACATCAAACCTTCTCTGAATGCAAAACCAAAACTTGAACAAAAAAACTCAAAAAAAAAAAAAAATCAAATCAAATCAAATCTAACGAAATGGATGGAATGAGATACCTAAATCCAATTGGCTCAGAGAGATGGAGAGAAAAATGGGGAGCCAGAAATAGAAAATGGAAGAGAGGTTGTAATTTTATGTTGGTGGTCAGTTCAGTGCTTGAAGAAATTCGTTTGAAACCAAGCAAACAAGGTCTTAAGAGGTTTTGTGCAAACAACTCTATTTTAATAAAGAGAATGAAAAGGAGGGGGAGGGGTGAGAAATAGATAGAGGAAGAGGTAGATGGGGGCCGGGAGAAACGTCGTTGCGGGTGAAATAGAGAAAATGAGAGGGAGGCGGGTGATGGGACGAACGACCCTATCGCAAGTGAAATAAGGTGGGGGAGGGGATTGAACCAGATAGAGGAGGAGGTGGGTGTGAGGAGGGGCGGTGATGACAATTTTGGTGGAACCGAGGGTGGTGCTCAAATAATGAGAAAGAATAGGGAATTGGGGGCTGAACATGAAGGCAGTAGAGATGAAGGAGGATGAGGGATGAATGGGTCAGGCAAGAAGATGATTTTTTTTACTGTTAGATTTTTCTTAAGATATGCTTATCATTTTAATTGAATCTTTTGATCTTCGATGAATTTTTTAACATATAAAACATTAAATTTCAATCATATATTTTTAAAGGGTATTTTGGTTATTTAAATATTAATATTTTGTAAACATATCGCTAAGACACATTAACTGTTAGTCTGGAGCAAAAGACAATACCAATTTATTCAAGGGTTAATCTTGAAAAATAAAAAATTTAAGAGCAAAGTGTAAAACCCTTGAAAAAACAAAAACAAAAACAAAAACAAAAACAAAAACAAAAACAAAAACAAAAAAAAAATTAAAAGTAAAAACAAAAACAAAAACAAAAACAAAAACAAAAAAGGAAAGATTAAAGAGTAGCTTTTTCAAAGGGTACCTCTATTCCAACTATACTCATTCCTGACTAAAACATTTCCACTTGGTCTAAAAGGCCCATTTTCAGAGAATGCTCCAACTCCAAGAGAAGAGCAACCAGGACCTAATAAGAAGAAAAAAGAAAACCAAACACCATTCATAATCAGAAAAAGCAAACAAGATAGAAAGATAGATAAATAGAAAGAAAGAAAGAAAAAGAAAACATTTTTTCTTCTTCTGAAGTTTTTTTTTTCTTCTTCTTACTCACTATTAAACAACCTTTTTATCTTTTCAATTCTTTCAGAACCACAGAATCAACAATAGAGAAAGTTCCAAACCTCCATTCAACCAAAGCACCAAAGGCTTTGAAGCTGGATCAATTTCAGCTTCAACAAAGTAGTAAAACAAAGCTCTTTGTTTCCTCTCATCTACAGTGACATAGCCTGAGAATTGTTGGAAGCTCACTGGGGGTTGCCCAGGCAGCCCAGTAATTCTATCTCTTAGAGGAAAAGAATACACCTGCAAACCCATGAAAAGGCCTAGTTGAGCCAAAATCAAAGCCATTGCCATGGTTTTCCATGTTAGAGAATCCATCATTCATGAAAGACAGAAAGATGGTTTGAACTGAAAAAATCCCAAAGAGAGTGAGATGCAATGCAACTATAAAGTGTGGCTTCAGTAGAGAGACAACTAATAAACTTCTAGTCTTCGGCTTTCTTTAATATATTAAATCAACTTCATCTGTGCTAAATAGGCTTGAAAAAAAAATTGAAAAAGATGTGTGGGGCACTCAATGGATTTCTAAGCTGAATCAGAGCATATTCAAATAGAAAAATTGGAATTTCAATGCATAACACATAAAACTATATTATTTTTAGCTCTCTCTATATATAAGATACCCTCTTTTTTTCATAGAAAGTGACTTTACACAGAGAGTCCCTTCTTTTTCTCTGAAAATGGGGTGAGTGTGGACAAGAAGTATAATCATACTTGTGAAGAAACACAAGAAAATCAAAACCCAAAGCTTTATTTCCTGAAAAATATGACAGATTCACAAGGACTAATGTCAGGAACAAACCAAAGTTTCTTTTTTGGTTTCCAAAAAATGGGCTATAGTTTGATTAAGTTTTGATGATCTCAAGTACCAAATCGTATCATATTTTCCAAATAATGTTGAAGAGATACTGTGAGCTGTATTTCATGTCAGTAATTAAGAAAAACATGCAAATAACTCTCATTCAATTCAACCCAGTGTATGTTTATGGTAATAAACAACATCAGAGTGACAGATACGAGATTCTAATCTAATCTATGTTAATGAATAGAGTCTAATCAATCAGAAAAACTAGTAAAAAACATTGAAGTGGAAACCAGCAAATACTATTAATCATTCCATTTGGTAGGTTATCCATCTTTTCTCATATCGCTTGGACATATCAAAGTACAAATGCAAATAAAAGAACAAATAAACTCATACTAACTTCAAAACCACCAAATTTCACAAATTATTCAAAAAAACTCATCACTTTGTCATTTCATCAAACAAACAACATGTAAAATTAAGAAACTCAAAAAAAGCTCAAATAAACGTTACCTTTCACGGTCTTGCTGGTTTCGTGGATGGTGTAGAACTCCAAGTCCTTCTTCACTCCTGGTTTCGTCTTCGCCATGGGTTTCAGATGCCGAGTCCACCCATACCCAGAATTGAACTGACTCCCTTATCTACAACTCCCTTTTGTAAATCAAACTGACCACTTTCTTTAGCAAGTTCATCAAAACTCTCCATGAGCTCTTTGAGAGAATCAGTCACCTTTTCGGAGGCTAGTTGCTGATCTTGAAATTCCCATTCCTCCAAAACATCTTCAGCAGCATAAGCAACATCTTTCAACTCCCTAAGACAATCTCGAATCTCCTCGTCAGTGAGTTTAGAAAGCTTCTTCATCTCGTTTTGGACACCCCATACTTCACCAAAATTGTTTTGGATCAAAGACTGCTTGTCAAGCACAGTCTCCCTCGTTAGTTTCCCCCCAAAATTAGATTTCCCGCTTTTTTTTTTTTTTTTTTTGAAACTTCGGTTGAGCACGTGCGAGACACCCTTCCTATGGCACATGCCTGGGAGGGTCCGTGCCATAGGGCGGACTGCGTAGAATTTTCCTCTTTAATTGAAAAGAAATCTAAGACTAGATTACCTTGTGAGATGTAATTATTAGATGAGGTGTCATGAGCAGGTGAAACTACTGGTCTGATAAAAGCAGAAGAGAAGCTGGGAAAGCAGGTACTTTGTGCGTGCGTAGCCTCGTAGGGGTATAGGCACAGCACAGCACAGCACAGCACATCGCATTCATCAAGAAGAAAGTCTGAGATTTGTGGGTGTATTGTCGCATCAAATGTCCTTTTCCCTCCATTCCATATAAAAGAGAAACAATTTTCCAATCAAAACTATTCCTTTTTATCTTTCTTATTATCTTTTCCATCTCCTGCTTCTGCTTCCTACTTTCCAAATTATACTTGTACTAGCAGCCTCTCTTCTCAATATTTTTACTTTTCCTCAAATTAGATGATATCTTGGACTAAATGGCGAATTCGATTAGCTACCATTGCCTGAACAATGTTCGGTTTTGAATTCATATAAACGAAACCAAACTAAATCCAGATGCAACCAAACTATTCAAATTTTTTTTTTGGATAATATCATATTCGAATGAGATCAGTAAGTGTCATAACTTAATCAAAAATTCTAGCCAGCCTCGACTTGGCGCCATGTCTCTACCTGGACCCTCATGGGCACGTGTGCGTGGAGGGTCTTGGGCACGTGCACGTAAGATCTGGTTGGCTCCAAAAAGCAATAATCAAATCTCTGATTTTCGACATCTTGAGCCGTCGTCTCGACCACTTGAGCCTTCTCTCTCGACCTTTTGAGAAAATCGACCAAGACAATTTGGAGAAAATCATAGAAAGGTTTGTCATCGAATTTTTGTGTTGATTGCAGAGAGTCCCGCAAATTCAAACTCGATCCAAAACCTCGACCTCGTGTTGAGAAATCAGACCAGATCTGAGCATCGTGCTGACTTGCGACCTCGACCTCGACCAACTCAAACTCAGTGTCCACCTCGACCATGTTAGAAGTGTCGATTGCAGAGAGTCCCACTTGAACATCTAAAAAAGATAGGAAACAAATACCTTCTCGACCTCGACCAAAATTTTCATCCATCAACGAAGAGTCACAAAGGTAACACATTGTCACTTGTCTTGAAATTTTTTCTTTTTTGGGTCTTTGCAATCTCAATGGTTCTGTTACATTTAGGTTTTTTATGAGTATTTGATCCATTTTCACTAATAAATAGGGAAATTGTGAAAAATGGGGAAATATAATATAGGTTTTGCTGAGAATCGAATGGGGTTGATGGGTTTTGCAGAGAATCGAATGAGGAAGAAAATTCTAGCTAGCCTTGTCTTGTGAAAAAATGGTGTTTGGGAGAGAAAAAGGGGGACAAGTGAAAGGTTTTAGCTTGAATAGAAGGTTTTGTGTTTATTAGATGAGTCGATAGTCGGCGCTGCTTTGATGCTCTGTCTGTTAAGTGTTTTTTTCTTCTTGAATGAGGAAGAAAACTCAGTTCTTGAATATTTTTTTCTTCATAGGTTCATTTTCACTGATAATGTCAATCAAATTGAGCTTTAATTTTCAAGAAATAGAGATTTTTATTTTTGGCTTCAGCCGGCTCTTAGCTACAGTGTGTAATAAATTTTTTTTTTGTTAATTTTAGGGATTAGTAAATCTTCTGTGTTGCTCTCCATCATTCGGAGCTCTTCTCGAACTCTTTCAATTCCATCCGGATAAAGGTAACTCTTTCAATTTAGTATTATCTCAACATTGAAGTAATTAGAAGTTCAAATTATTTCAGTTAATTAGTGTAATGTTTTACTTGTATTGTAATTATTTCAGTTCAGTAATTATTTCATAGAATCTTTGTTTAGGGATACATTTTGTCATTAGCTTGTATTGTATAGTACTTCTATTGTGACTCTATTTGGCCGGAACTACTTGTATAACAACTTTGGTGGATCCTTAGTTACAATATTGTTCCCCAAAATAGACTATACAAGGTAATAATACTAAGGCTATTAGCTGTGCATTTATGTTATAACAGTTGTTGTATATGATAACACATATTTCAGGAATGAATAGTATAGAAGATAATGAATTGATGGAGAATCGATTTTGAATATTAGGCGTCAGTTGAGATTGGCAAATACTTTTATAACCCCCAAGCAAGTTAGCATGAACAAGGCCCCCCTACGGGCTTTGGGCTTGAATGTGCTCCCTGTTAAAAGGAAGTTGGTTCGAATTGTTTTTTGGCACCCTCCCCCTTTAGATTTTGTTGCGCTTAATGTGGATGGCTCTTCCCGCAAGGACAAGGCAGCCGGCGGTGTGATTATTAGAGACTCGAAGGGTTCATGTGTTGTGGGAAAGCAAATTTTTTTTGGTGCAGGATCTAACAACAAAGCGGAAATTTTGGCTCTTTTGGAGGGACTCCGCCTCTGTCTTGACTGGGGTTTCAAAAAGGTGGTTATCCAAACGGATTCGGCTCTTGTTTGCGGTTGGTTTTTGGAATATTTAGAAATACCTTGGCATTTGGAGAATATTTTAAAAGAAATTAAGTTATTGGCCGCAACAATGACGTTAGATTGTCAACATATATATAGAGAGGCTAATGCGGTGGCAGATTCATTGGCGGATAGAGCACAAAAAGATCATAGGACTATTTCTTTCAATGGGACTGATTTGCCTAGGAAAATTGCAGGCTTGATTGTGCTAGACAGATTACAAACGGCGTACATTCGCCATGGGGATGAGTAGTTATCTGATTGTTCTATGGCTGCGAGGATTTGCTTTTAAGTATTTTTCTTTTACGGCTGTGGCTAAAATTTTGTTTTGGTTATTTCACGGGTAAAGTCGTCATGTACCCCCGTATTGATTGTAAATCAATTTTTTGATAATTAATAAAGGTCTGGCATTCCAGAGGTGCCCCTCCCCACTGGAGGTTTAATTAAAAAAAAAAAAAAAAAGAATTGATGGAGAATGAAAAAAATTTAGAAGAGATAAGGGATCCTTCAGAAGAAATGAAATTCAGCAGCATTAATGAGTACCAATGTTATTATCATGATTATGGTAATAAAATAGGATTTCCAGTGAAAGTAAATAATACGGAAAGAGATGAATATGGAAAACCTAAATACATTACGCTTACATGTGGTCGATCTGGGCAACATAAAAGTGAATCAAAAACTGTTGTAAAATTGCAGGGTACAACTAAATGTGGATGTTTGGGTAAAGTTAGAGCTCAAATATGCTCTGATGGAACAGTGTTAGTGACAAGAGTAACACTTGATCACAATCATGAATTGAGCCCCGGAAAATCAAGATTTTATTCGAAAAATAGAGTTATGAGCTCGTATGTTAAAAAGAAGCTGGATTATAATGATAGGGCGAGTATTAGGCCAAGTAAGAGTTTTTCTTCATGTGTAGTCGAAGCTAGTGCTCATGATATTCTGCCATTTTCTTAGAAAGATTTTTATAATTATCTGGATAGAATGAGGAGGTTGAGACTTGGGGAAGGGGATGTGGCGGCCCTTCATAACTACTTCCAAAAAATGCAAGCTAACAATGTTGATTTCTTTTATATGATGGATTTGGACGATAAAGGGAGGTTGAGAAATGTCTTTTGGACTGACGCATGGAGCAGGGCAGCTTACAAGGAGTTTAGAGATGTTGTTTCTTTTGACACTACATACTTAACAAATAAGTAAGAGATGTCATTTGCTCTTTTTGTTGGGGTGAATCAGCATGGTTAGTCAATTCTTTTGGGATGTGGATTGATATGTGGTGAGACCATTGAAGAATTTGTTTGGCTTTTCAAAACTTGGCGTGTGTGTATGAATGACAATGCTCCGACGGTTATAATCACTGATCAAGATAGGGCAATAAAGATGGCCATTGAAATTGTATTTCCCTACACACGACACAGATGGTGCTTGTGGCATATTATGAAGAAGTTGCCTGAAAAGTTGTCTGATTGCAATCAATATGAGGCAATCAAGTTTGCAGTGCAAATAGCAGTTTACGGTTCCTTGTCTCATGAAGAATTTGAAGTAAATTGGCATGGTTTCATTGAGAAATATTGTCTGCAAGAAAATGATTAGTTGAGAGGATTATATCTTGAAAGAATGTGTTGGGTGCCAACATATCAAAGATTTACTTTTTGGGCGAGGATGTCTTCAACTCAAATTAAGGAGTGAAAGCATGAATGCTTTTTTTGATGGTTATGTAAATTTGAAGACCACTTTGAAGCAATTCGTAGAATAATATGAGAATGCACTACGAAGTAAGGTTCAAAAGGAAGTTGAAGAGGACTTTAAATCATTCAACCGAAAGATTCCTTACATTACTCCTTATGCAATAGACAAAACTTTTCAAATTGCCTACACTACAAATAAATTTAAGGAGTTCCAAGAAGAGATAGCAGGGAATATATGTTGTAAAATTCGTAGTGAAGTTATGGATGAGAGTGGCTTTGAGGTATACAATGTTAGACAAGACTTGGTGATAGGAGATAGACAACGCTCAGTCAATTTTATAGTATATTTTAACGTTGTCGACTTCAATATCAAGTGTAATTGTCAATTGTTTGAGTTCAAGGGGATCTTATGCAAACATGTATTGAAAGTCTTGTTTGAAATAGATATTCATGTTGTACCAGATAAATTTGTTCTTCGGAGGTGAAGGAAAGATGTGAAAAGGGCTCATACAAATGTTAAGATTGTTTATTCAGATTGGGGAATAAAGCCTGAAAATCAACGGTTTGACAAGATGTGCAGTGCCTTCTATTAATTGGCAGACTACGCCGCTGAGGATGAAAAAAAGACATGCCAAGTTCAAGAATGGATCATTTTAAAAATGGAGCAACTTAAAACTGATAATGGTGATGAGCGTGTTGATTCACATGGGTTTTTGGAATTTGACTCCAATACTACTAGTTCTGGGATCAACATTCATACTCCATTACCAGTTCGTAGCAAAGGTCGGCGCTCTAATTCAAGGATGCAAACCACCGTTGAAAAAATTTGTAAAAAATACAATGGAAAAAAAGAAACAAGCAAATAAATAGCAAATCATTGAAAAGAATGTGGTATGTTTTGCAATATGTGTTTTATGAATATTTATTTTCTTAAGTCTAGAATATTAAATTTTATTTACACATGTCATTTGTAGGGTTGTTCCCAAATTGGAATTGAAGGTTCAGAATATATGACACGTCATTCATTAAATCCAAATACACAGGTTTCTTGTTAATATATTTACAGACGCGTAACTATCACTTATGATTTGTATATTTGTCGACTTGAAGGATGAAACAATAGGGTCACAATCTGGTATTCCAATCCAAGGAATTGATCATTTTTATTCGTTGCTCTTACAGGTATATAAACAAAGGGGTCACACTATTTCGTAATATTTATTTTATTTTTGCAATGCAATTCTTTATTATTTATTTATTTTTGCAGCCACCAGCTTCAAACAACGACATGGAGTTGACAGACTATAAGTCGTTGTGAATTCAAAATGTTGCAGATCAGTGGCAGTCACTGTAAGTTTATTAATGGCCTGTTCTTTATTGTATATAGTTAATTAAGCATATGCATTACTTGCTAGAATTTTATGTACTTGCTAGAGGAGTGAATATGTACTTAAACTGATCAGGAGAATTCAGTTGCAGAAACCCATTTGCATCTTTACTAGTGGAAAATGAAGCAACAAGATAATTCAGTTGTAGGACTCTTGGCTAGAAATTTTGATGCAACATGACTATTGGCTAGTATTTTTGAAGCAACACGACTCTTGGCTGGCAAGAAATTGCAGAAAAACAGATGTATGACCCTAATGATTACGAATAGGGGTGGGCATCCCATCCCGCGATATCGATCCCGTCCCGTCCCGTTCTAGAATGGGATGGGATTGGATGAAGATTTTCAATCCCGTCCCGTCCCGAGCAATTTTTTTAATATTTATTATTAATATTTTTATTTATTTATTTATTTTTATTCATATAAACTTACAGATGACTGACAGAAACTCATGGTAAACCATTATGAATATGTTAGAGCATCACCAATAGGTCTATATTTCTTCCCTAACAAAAGATGAAATGTCATTTTGTCAAGGAACCATGAATTTTGTTTCTCACAGTAATGAAATTGTAAAATCAGTTGGGAGGCCATCACAGCGACACAATACTCTTAGTGGGTCCCATTTATTCATTTTCTAAAAGTCAAGCCCACTCGACTTCATTGTTAGGGGATTTAGTGGCTACCCTTATATTTGCATGCCACATCTATATCTAATTATAAGAAAGTTATTTTTCACACTCTTATATGATGATAATCTTCGCGGCAGTCACAGGCAGCACGCTGATCCCGTCACGTCCCGTCCCGAACCCGTATGGGATGGGACGAGGTCGGGATGAGGTTTTTCCCATCCCATCCCGTCCCGATCCCGTATGAACGGGATGGGATAGGGATGGGTATATCTCGTCCCATCCCGTCCCGTGCCCACCCCTAATTACGAATATGGCGATTGGTTTTTTGTAGTATGTCATTGATGTATCTGGTTTTCTCTATAGTATGATCAAATGAGCTCCTTTTAAGTGACTGTATATTGCTAAGTGACTGTCACTGATGTAAAAACATCATTCACTAATGTATATTGCTAAGTGACTGTATGAATTCTAGCTAGCTCCTTTTATGAAAAAACATCATTCACTGATGTATATTGCTAAGTGACTGTATGAATTCTAGCTAGCTCATTTTATGAAAAAACATCATTCACTGATGTATATTGCTAAGTGGTTGATGTAATGGCAGTCACTGTAAGTTATTTGAATTGCAATACTGCTATTTACAATATTGGCCGTGGGTGTGAGTGTTTAATTGCTCAAAAGGCCTCGACGGAAGAATAGAGAATGCGTTCGTACAAACTCTCCCAATTATTTTCTGATATCGACGTCATTCATTAATGTGATCAAATAATGATTAATGATCAAATAATGAGCTTGAAGAGTTTGATGCTATAATGTCATTGAACAAGTTACATAGTAACAAGGTAAAGTTAGCTTTTGTGCATTGGTTCAAAGCACAAATGCTTTGTTTCCAAGATCCATTGGCAGGCAATGTGTTGTTGAACTTTTGTGCATCCCACATAATGCAATTTGGGTTTCAAATTTTGTGAATCGTATCGATGCATCCCACATTAAGCTAAACATTTCGAGTGTTTTTCATGCACTAGCTAGCAAGTATAATAGATGGAAAAATAGGGATTGGATTACCAAATATCTATCAAAATAAAGTAAAGGGGGTGCTTGGAAACACAAATTGGATTGGATTACCAAATATATTTACATAATACATATTTATGTACATATTACATTACACATTATTCGGCCAAGAGCTTAAGAAAATATAGTACAAGTATCATAATAATTACTACTAATAAATAGTTGATTAAGTCCCTCGTAAAAGCCCAAGGATCGTTGTTCCCTTGGGTGTCATTTCTTTGATCATTTACTTTATCGGCTTGATCGTCAAAAACACAATCGTTAACTTTCACATCTTCATTGTTGTTTAATGCCTCCCGGTCTTTTCTCGCCTCTTTTGAGCGAACCCACAACTCATATGATTCGTATGCTTCGGTGGCTGACATCAACCCCTTATACAAAGCACCGCTATTCCCTGATACCTCAGATAAACATCCTAACCAGTTCAGGTATACTCCGGGTTTACGACCACGATACACAACATATGCTTTGAATGCCATCCCCGCAATTAAATAAATATATCAGAAAAAATTTCTAAAAATCAAAGCAACAAAGATCCAGCCCAACCAGAAAAAAAATTATGAATCGTTACAAATCAAAAAATTGAAGAAACACCTAAAATCCTGTAATCAAAAAATGGGGTATCATTACAAATCGAAAATGTGAAACACCATCAAAACTTGAAATCCAAAAAATGGGGTATCATTAAAATATGAAAATTCAAAAAATTTCTCCAGAAACCTAAATGTAAAAGGGATGGAATTCAGGTTATTATCGAATTTAAAAGAGATAAATATGGAAAGATATGGGACTAAGACAGTGGAAGCAATCTCAATGGGTTTCCATATTCATCTCTTTCTGTATCCTTGATTGCTTTCCCTATTATAAAAATGTGAAACACCACATGCATGCGTAATGTAAAATTTCTCCATATTCTCCAAAAACCTAAATGTAAAAATGGGTTATTATCAAAATTCACACCCTCAACATAATCACACCCTAAAGACTATACCTTGGTTGAAACTGATTGAGGTCTTCGTCTTGGTTGATGGCTGGATCTGGATCTTGGCTAAGGTCTTCATCTTGGTTGATGGCTGAATCTTGGTCGAGGTCTTGGTTGATGGCTGGATTTGGATTTTGAATGAGGTCTTGGCCTTGGTTGATGCCTAGATCTTGGTCGAGGTCGAGAGAGAAACTTAGGTCGAGGTCGAAAGAGAAAATGATTTTCTCTGCTTGCTAGGTCGAGAAAGAACGACTCAAGAGGTCGAGAACGACGTTTTTTGTTCCAAACTTTCTCTGATTTTCTCATATTCGTCAATTTTCTCCAAATAGATCAAGTGACCGAGAAGGAGAAGGCTCAAGAGGTCGATATTCAGAGATCTGGTTGTATGATTTTTGTTCCCAACTTTCTCTCACTCTCACGTGCCCAAGAGGGTCCAGGTGCCAAGACAAGGCTGGAAAGAACGACTCTAACTTGATACATTTTTTTTTCTGATATGATTTTTACGTACATTAGAAAGTAACTAATCAATAAAAACATCAAAGGTATTACGAATTGGCAACATGAGCAACCTATTAAGATGGACCAGTTCATGTGTTCGCTGGAAGTTCTTCTGAGGAACAACATTGCACAAAGCACTCTTGCTATCAGAGTTTTCCTAGTAAGCCACTTCTGGTCCTGATGGCTTTGGGGAGAAGCAAGAATTGACCAGTTTTAATGAGAGCTTGCGACTCATATTTGTGTAAGTATATTCAAGTAATTCAATTCATCTACTATCATCACTATTATCAAAATAGTTAAACAATTATTTTCGTCCATTATTATTTTATATTCTTAATTACTAAATTTTCATGCAAAAGCTTTAATTTAATTATCAAAGTTTAAAATTAACTTATAAATAATGTCAATTTAAATAGTTTGTTTTCAAATTCCAGAGCAGGAAAACTAATCTGAAGTGATGGTTAAACAAAAACTAAAAAAATAGTCATTAAGTGATCGAATTTTATTAATGACAAAATAAACAAAACCTAATCTTCAATAATTAAAAAACCCGATACAATGTAAGGTTATTTTTATCAAATTTATGCAATTATCTACACACAAGAGAGGCATTGCATAGTTCTACTTATACTTTTTATTCGAGAGTCTGATGAAATTAACATTTTACCAGTCAAGTCCCATTTAACATATTATGATTGATTTTTTTTCCTACATTGAGAATTGCTGATGTTTTATACAACTTAAATTTTCAATTATACCTACCAGGCTTTCAATCATTGCAGAAATCGCAGCGGAAGCCAAAAGTTTTTGAAGGCACGCTAAGGACTGTAGACAATGATTGTGATTTTCGTTTTAGGAGTTCGGTAAGTTGATTTTAAGAAATACTTTGTAAAATATTTCATTATGTATAAAAAAACGTACAAAACTTTGATTGCAATTTGAAGTTATTAATATAATTTAAATATTTTAAACTCTACTACATAAGAAGTCCCACGAGACTCATAATATTAAACTACATATTTCGTAAGAATCTATATTACAATTCAGAAATGTATTTTACTATTCATTAATGACTGGGACAAACTCAAATAATAAAGATTAGAGATTAAAAAGATGTCCAAGATTGAAACTTAATAAATGTGTCGAGGTTTAGATTCATTTCCTAATATGGTATGTTTGTAAATATAAAATATGTATAAGGACAAATAAAATGAAAAAAAAAAACAAAATAAGTTGGTAAAATGTACATGTGGCAGGGAGAAAAAGTATTATTTTTCTTTTTTAAAAAAGAAAATTATTATAACTATACGTAATTATTGGATTTTTGTTAGTTTGATATTATTAAAATACAATTTTGAAGATTGCCAATAATCGATACAAACACTTACAATTTCACCGTATGTACTTTATTATTAAAACGCGCAAGTATTTTTGATATTTCGTGCTTAAGTATAAAAGTTTTCAAAGAAACAGACTAACATTTTAATGAACATTCAAACAAAGACTCCGAACATTCAATTGATTATAATATTAATCGTGTTAGACTTAAAAAAAATTATTTTACCGTAAAATAGGCTTATACCTAAAAAAATTAGTTTACATTCTAAAATATGATTTTTGTTTTTTATGAAACTAATAATTGAGGACAATAGTGGGGATGGTAGTGAGGGAGTCCACTGCATGATAATTAGCAACAAAAAATGTATATATGAAGTGCCAACGACACGGGCATAACAAAATTATAACACTAAACTAAGGTTATAACTGGTTAAAATGTACAAAAGTTATGACTTAGCCTAATAAAATAAATATATATTTCAAATCTTTCCAAAAAGAAAGCCTTAGATTTTCAATTCCTGGTAGAAAAAATCAATAACAAACTCTCCGCTTGGAAAGCTAAGGTCTGGTCTCAAGCAGGGAGAATGGTCATGATTAAATCGGTCATCCATTCCATCCTAGTTTACAATATGCAAACTTTTCTCTTCCCATCTTCAGTCACCACTCAAATTGACACCCTAGGCCGTAATTTCTGGTGGAATGGAATGGAAGATGGAAAAGCAAAACATATGTGCATCTGGAAACGAATCACATTTCCCCGCCATCTGAGAGGACTCAATATTCCCCCAGCCAAGCTCAATAATCTGGCTATCAAGGCCAAACATGTTTGGCAAACTTTGGTCAATCTACTCAACCCTTATATTGCGCAGCTTAAAGCGGTCTATTTCAACAATAAAAAACATTTTTCAACTCTTTAAATCCTCGAGCATTGCCCCCATTTGCTTGGCGAGGCAGCCTTACAATCCTCACTAAAATGAAAAGTCACCTCATTTTGTAAGTTCGGTCAGGAAATGAGTTTGATTTGTGGAGAGACTACTGGATAAAACCAGGATTTCTACTAGCTGATTTTGAACTTCCACTGATCTAAGTCGATTCTATTTCATCTATCCATGACCTTTGGATCTGGGATTTCAATCATCAACCCCATTGGAAGGACGACCTTATTACATCCTTATTTCCACAACCGATGGCAAAAGACATTATGGATATTGTCTATCAACCATCCACCTCTCCAGACAACTTGGTCTGAAACTTCGACAAACGTGAACTCTTCTCTGTAAGAAATGCCACCAAGGTCTTTGTTCTTTCAAATCTGGAAACCTCCGCCTCTAAATTCCATGAAAGTCATCTGCCTCCTAAAATCTCAAGAAAGTTATGGCGAATCAAAACCCCGACTAACATTATTCTTTTGTTGTTGAAGGTTTTGTCAACTTGATCCAACTTATCTCGAATTCATGTCCCTGTGGATAATTTTTGCATCTTTTGTCATGATCACCAAAAGGACATTGATCATCTCTTTTTTCTGTGTCCTGTAGTTCAGAGACTCTGGTTTCTCCCCCTACTACCCATTAGTTGGGAAAACACAAATCTTTCCGACAATCAGTTTGTCATTTGCTTAAGTTCCTTTGGAAAACAGTGGGGGCACACCCCCTGGCCAGAGAAGATATGCTATCTCAATTTGCAGCGCTGATTTTTTCTATCTGACATACTCGAAATGAAATTATCTTTCGGAACCTAAAGTTCTCTATCCGAAACTTTCTTCAGATCACCAACCGCACATCAACCTACAATGGTTCCTCAACTCATCAACCTTGAATAAGGATATGACCAAACCACATATTTACATCTGGTCCTTGAAATAATAACCTGTGCCAATCATATCCATACCACCAATCTTGTCTCCATCACTGATCCTTACTCTGAACCTCAATCTACAGAACGAATTTCCAAATTATATACCATCTATCTTACAATTCAAAGAGGCATTTTTGTTTGTCCTACGTGGCAAAGTTATGAAGTGGCAAAACTTAAGTGAAATATTTGAAGCCCGATGGTTTCCTCAACTCTTCACAACTTCACAAGGTTCTCTCCCTCTCACCCTCCTCTGTGACTGCGTTTGGCGAATAAGAAGGTGATGCCCTTCTTTGATTCTCAACCCTCTTTGCAACATTCATCATATGTTATCATCCTACCAAATCGATTGCATCACCCCCACTTTCACCGCCAATCGAGAGCTTCCCCACCCTCAGGTCAGCCATCCAACCCAATTCCAGGTTGATCGCTCAACACAACCTACCTCCTTCGATCGACCACCAACTCAGCCTCATTTCTTGCCACATTCGATTGATCTTTTTACATCGCTGCCTCTCGCTTCCCAATTCATTCCCCTCCAAGGTCGTCCTGTCTGACCCTCCCAAACCACTCGGCCTCCGTGGAAACCCCCTTCCCTCGTAGACCCCCAAAGATCGATTTCCTCTTGATTTTCTTTGGGGAAGTTTCTTTCTCAATTTGGAGCTTGAGAAAGCAAAATCAGAATTGAAGAAGTTTTGCTGCAGAGACACAGACATCATCATGGCTCTGAAACTGCCATCATCTCTCACGTTGCAATCACAATCTCAGAAGAAGAACAAGTACCCATTTTCATATGTGGGTTCATCTTCTTCTCCTGCAAATCACAGATCTTCAGTGGTTTGCATGGCTTCCACCCTTGGATCTACCTCCTCTAAGTAAGCTAAGCTCTTTGTTACCCTATCCTTCAATTAATGAGTTTCATGCTCTTTTCATTATGTGGGTTGTCTTCATTTGATTTGATTGTGTCACTATAGTTTTCTTTGAATTATATTTATCAATTGCTCTTAATGAAGATTGCCATAGTAGGTATTCTCAATATTGCCTAATTAATTGAATTTGTTGCCATTTTGTTGAACAAGTCAATGGTTTGATCTTTTTTATTAGTTTTTTTTAATTAGTCTCAGTGGTTTGATCTTTTTTGGAAGAAAGTTGTGTTTTCTTTTGAGTTGCTGGTAGTTTAATTTGGTGGTTTAAAGAACGCAGATGTTAAGAATTTCTCGATTTATGTTCATTCGGAGTCAAGTTATTAACTTTTTACAAAATTAATTTATCATAACTGTTATAATAAACAATTATGCAAGTGTTTTTAGAAATTGAAATAAAATCCCAAATGTGAGTATTCAACATAACCGTGAAGATATGATGTAATCTGCAATAGTGCCAACGGCACGGATATTACACTAGTTCATGAACAACTTAGGACGATAAAAAATCACAGACTTAACTCTACATCCATACTCACACCCTCCACTCTTTCCCATGAGACGTGGTTGTTTCTTATGATACTTGTTTCTTTTCATGCTCACAACAATGAGCTTTTAGTGTCGTTGTGATTGACACTTTTGAAAGGGTGCGTGTTAGAATTAGTGACACGATCCCTGACCGAGTTATAAACAGTACTATAGCCGAATGTTTTATTGCCAAAGACACTTTGCTACTCATCGAGAAAAGACATTGGCCAACGGGTTTGCTTCTAAAATATTCTATTTATTTGCACTTTCTTTTGCAGTCTTAGATGGAGGACCAAGGAACGGACTCAAAGTGGATGTGATGACCTATAGTATTTAGTATCAGTCACTTCTTTCAGTATTCCTAAGGCTCTTAACTAAAGGCTAACTAGGAGGCACACCATTAGGCATCCATTGCCACACAGAAATTGTGTAATCGGATATATTTCAAATTTCGAAATATAAATTTTGGTAACTCAAAAAAAAAAGAATTTTTCAATAAATTTCGGTATGTTTCGAGAAATAGCATTCCTGTCATAGAAATAGAAATGTCACAGCGCATGCCCAAAGGCTTGGCCCAGAGTTACTGATTTACAAATTGATTATCAAATACCAGTTTTTCGAAGAATTTATATTATTTCTAACGCCACGCTACTGATTCCACTACCACATTTTCCCATTCCGGATCAGGTTTAGATCTCCCACCAACCGTCGGAAGATTATTTACCACTAAAAATTATATCTGGGTGTATGCAAATTTCAATATTTATACTTTAGATCGCTCAAATCAATAAGCCCACTCTTTGATCTGGCTTGCAAACAGATTAAGAAAATAATAACGATAATATAATAATGAATTATTTCCAGTTATTCAAAGGATTTTAGAGACAAACAAGTATGAAGGACAAATTAGGGTCTCCTCATGAAGGAAAAATATAATAAAAAATCTATATAATTCTCAAAACCACTACGTACAGATCACAATCTAGTAGGAAAAAACGTAGCTAGATCTCTCCCTCCAAACAGTTGACTTGGCATTAAGCAGTTGTCATTATTGATCTAATCTAGTGTAGCTTTAAGTTGAACCAGAACCGAATGGATTCATGTGCGCTAGCTAGGTCATCCTTCGGAAACCATCAATCGTGCACTTCAAATTCTATACAGCTAAAGAATAAGACATATCTGAAGCTGCAAGAAAAACAACACAAAGTGAAAGCATATAAAGAAAAACACATGAAATTTTGGACTGATCTAGCTAGATCAAGTCATCCTCAGTGACACAGAAATCATCAAGTAATACTTGAATATACAGATCTACAGATAAATATAAATTATAAATAGAAGTTAATGACTATAGAAGAAAACAAGAATGAAATTAAGAAGAAAATAGTGTAGAGCTCCCTTCAATCCAAATGAGGACCCAACAAGGATAATGCAGCTCCTGAAATATGCACACCACAAGACTATCTCAAAATAACTCCATAGCATGAGTTAGGTCTGTGGAATCCATATTTAAGCAGCTCTATCTAACCAAGTAAGAACCTCTTTTGGACTTCAAGGAGCTCCACCCCATAATAATCCTAATTACTCATCAAAACCATCCACCACCAACAAGAAAATGAGGTCAAATTCACCCAGCAAGGTCAGAGAACCATCAAAACACTCTCACTGACCCTTCTTGGATGGATGATGAGGGAGGATTTACTACAAAAGATGGGACCTTGGGGGGTGTTTTATAGAGAAGGTGAAAGAATTGAAGAAGAGAGGAAGCAATGGAATGGGACATGAGTAAACGGGTCGGTTAGTGTGTCTGCCTCAACCAAGTTGAGAGACAAGTCTTGGGAAGAGCGGCCAGCTTGTTAGATTCCCTGACCCGGATCACGTGCCTAGCAACTATTATAATCTTCTCTACCTCTCCCTTTAATTCAATTTACCTGGCCCCTTCACCTTCATTCTGTCCTTGCGTTCAAATATCCTGATATTTTGATTGGGTACCTATATCTTCTCTGCTCCATTTCTAATCCAAAATGAATACGTACACTTGACAATTAATAATAATAATAATAAAATTATTAAAGTTAAATAAATAAATTTAACAAAATGGACCTAACAAAAAGCGCGTGTTTTGGAAGTTAATAGATTTACCAAGGCGTCGACGGCGCTTTATGTGCACGTGTGGATATTTTTCAATATTTGCTTTATTTATTACAATAATTCAATAATAAGTAAAAATTATTATTTAATTTCAAAACAAATAATTATATATAATTTTAAGAGTCTATGTATAGTTTATAAATAAATAAGGGGCGACAAATAAATTATGTTAGAGACTTAGATATAATTAATTAATGTTTGAAAATGACTAGTTTTAATTGTAAAAGTATGAAATATGGAGGGCAAAATAGAAAATCTAAAAGTTAGATGATTTTTTTTATAATTTATAGATAATTGGAGGGCTTCAAATGAATTATATTAGGGGGCTTGGATTTAATTAATGAATGTTTACAGAAACTGGTTGGAAGTAGGGGTGGGCATCCCATCTCGCAATCCCGTTTTCGTCCCGATCCCGTCCCGTCCCGATTTTTCCGGGTCTTAATGGGATTGAATAATTTCATCACAATCCCGTCCCGTCCCGATCTAGAATGGGATGGGATGGGATGAAGATTTTCAATCCCGCTAATCCCGTCCAGTCCCGAACTAATTTATTAATATTAATTATTAATATTTTTATTTAATTATTTATTTTAGAATTGTGGATGCCCATATAAATATACTGATGTATATAACATTTTTACTTTTTTAGCATCTCAATGAATCTCTCACACATCTCTAAATTTGTAATACTGTTCTCACTTTCTCAATTCTCCTCTCTCTGATAAAACATATCTCTCATTCTTTTGGTTCGATTTTAGGGTTATAGCAAATGAACAAATAACAAAAGCAGAGAAGAGGTTGTTCAACCGTTCAAGAAACCGATAGAAAAAGACGAGATTGAAGAAGATTGAAGAAGAAAACTGATAGAGAAATCGATAGAGAAAGGCGAGATTGAAGAAGATTGAAGATTGAAGAGAAAACCGATAGAGAAAGGCGAGATTCAAGAAACCGTTTAGATCCAGAGTGTCCTCGCTCAGATCCAGAGTGTCCTCGCAAGCACACGACGACGACGACACACCTCGTCCCCTCGATCCAAATTCTAGAGTGTTCTCACTCGCACACGGCACACGACGACGCCGACACACCTCCTCCCCTCTTGCTTCCGCTTCATCCGACTTCTCTAGCTCTCTGTTACACAATCCGTCTATTGTTACAGGTAAGATCCAACTTCTTTAGGTATTTGTTTAAAGAAAATTGTTTGACAGGGTCCTAATTTTGTTAGGTTTTTAGCTTTTTATGAGATCTTCTTTAGGTCTTTGTTTAAAGAAAATTGTTTGACAGGGTTCTAATTTTGTTAGGTTTTTAGCTTTCGATGACATCTTATTTAGGTCTTTGTTTTTAGCTTTCAATGAGATAGGCGTGATTTGTTTGATCAAATTTGTTTAAAGAAAATTTCACCTTGTTCCTTTTGTTTTGTAGGAGCCCTTACACTGATCAAGAAGCAGAACAACTAGGAATCTGGTGAAACCCCAAATTTGGAATTTTGAACCCTAAACACAAATCCAAAGATGAAGAGATCATTGGTAAGTTCTAACTCTTCACTTACCTTCTGTTCTTAGATAGTTATAATGAAAAGACTGACCTGCTGAAAGAACACACACACCATCACTTCCTCCACTTGCTTGTATTTAATGCAATTTTAAAAGTTATGTGTTTCTCTTTGAGAAATAAATCCTGATTAGTTTGGTAGCAAATAAAGATACCTGAAATGTCATCATATGGGGTTCACTAACCTCTAGCCTAAGATATATCTTGTTGGAATTCAAAAGAAATGTAATAACTTATCAGAGTAATCCATTTGCTTTAACATAAAATTGTTATTTGCTAACATTGTTTATCTTTGTTATTGAGCAGAGTCAGCAACCAAAGAGTGGGGTTTCTTCTTCAGTAGGAGCCTCACCATTGGAACTCGCATGCATCCCAATTGAACCAATTGAGCATGTCCAAGCGGGAGAGACAAACCTCAATGATGGTAATGTTGAAACAATTGAAGAATTACATGATGAGGTAAGTGGCTATAGTACTACTTGTCAAAAACGTAGTTGGGTTTGGGAACACTTTAAAGAATATGATGCAAAGAATAAAATAAAAAGGAAAGAAAAACAGGGAAAATGATAGAAGTAGAAGAGATACAAAAAAAAGCTAAATGCATTTATTGCCCTGCTAAAAGTTCACAAGGAGATTATGTTGCTGATGGTGGGAAAACAGGGACATCTGGAATGAGTAGACACATAAACTTGTATTGCAAGTATTACCCACCAAACCAAAACAAGACACAAAAAATTATTACTGGTGATAAGGGCCAAAGTAATAACATGGTTGCTAGGGGGTTTTCTCAGAGTGTTGTCATGGATGCTTGTGTTAAAATGATTGTAATAGATGAGCTTCCATTTAGCCATGTTGAAAATATTGGTTTTAGGGGTTTTTGTGGTGTTGCTTGCCCAATGTTTCAAGTGCCTAGTAGGAGGTCTGTGGTAAGAATCTTTTTGCAGATGTATGATGACAATAAAACAAGCTTGAAAAAAGAATTGAGTGCATATAGGGTAAGCCTCACTACAGACACTTGGACTAGTCTCCAGAATATAAATTATATGGTATTAACTGCTCATTTCATTGACTGTGATTGGAAGATGCACAAGAGGGTTTTAAACTTTTGTGTGATTCCTAATCACCAAGGGACCACCATAGGGAAGCTTATAGAGGGTTGTTTATTAGATTGGGGGATTGATAAGGTATTGACCATAACTGTAGACAACGCTTCAGCAAATAAGGTTGCTATAGATTGGGTTAGGGATAAGATGAATAGGTGGGAGAATTCACAAGCTGTTTTGGGTGGAAAGTATTTGCATGTGAGATGTTGTGCTCATATAACAAATTTAATTGTTGCTAGTGGCTTGAAAAAACTAACTAAGTCCATTTTAGCCATTAGGAATGCTATGAGGTTTGTGAGGTCTTCTTCGAATCGATTGGACTATTTTAAGTCTTGTGCTGAGTTTGAGAAAATTTCCAGCAAAGGTCTTGTATGCTTGGATGTCCCCACAAGGTGGAATTCAACATTTTTAATGTTGGAGGCATCCTTGAAATTTCAAAAGGTTTTTCAAAGAATGGAGGAGGATGATGGCAGCCCATTTTTGGCTTTTTTCAAGGAACCAGATGAAGAGTATGATGAGGAAGGGAATATGCTTCAAACTAGTAGTAAGAAGAGAAGGGTTGGACCACCAAGTCAGGTAGATTGGGACAATGCATCCGTGCTTGTAAAGTTTTTGAAGGTTTTTTATGATGTGACTTTGAGGTTTAGTGCATCCTTGCACCCTGCTGCGCATACAACCTTTCATGATGTATTGAAGGTTGAACATGAGATTGAAAGGTTGTTTGTTGCACCTGAGATGACCACTGGTTCAGATGCTGAAAAACTGTTGATTGACATGGCAGCCAATATGAAAACAAAATATAAAAGTATTTTGGCTCTTCTAGCACCTTGAACCCATTGCTGATGATTGCATTGGTGTTGGATCCAAGGTTCAAGCTGAGACATATAACTCATATTCTTAGGAAGGAGAAGTTTGATGAGGAAGATGTGAAGTCAAAAATCAAATCCTTGAAAGGAATTTTGATAGCCCTTTATGATGAGTATGGACCAAGAGTGGATGGTGGTATACACATGAAAAATTATGAATCACAAATTGAAGGTTCTTCTATGATTATTGATGAAGATAGTGGGAGGGATGATATTTTCGATGGCTGGATGAGAGTGGTCGAAGAGAGTAATGATGCAGTGCTGGCACATGAAGTGGATCAATACTTGGTTGATCCTTTGGAAAGGGCAACTAAAGGTAAATTTGATATTTTGTTGTGGTGGAAGCTCATGGGTCCCAAGTATCCTATTTTGGCAGTAATTGCAAAAGATATTCTTGCTATCCAAGTATCAACAGTGGCATCAGAGAGTTGTTTTAGCACAGGGGGTAGAGTGATAGATGCATTTAGGAGTTCATTAACTCCTACAACAGTAGAGGCATTGATTTGCATGCAAAACTGGTTGAAGGGAGATGATATTGCAACTTCAGAGCTGGAATTTCGACCAGACAATCAAGAACTTGAATTTTATGAAACTGTTGAAGCAGGTAATTTTATTTTTAAATTTGCTTCTCCAATTTTAAATATTTATTAACTTCTTTGGAACTTTTAGATTGATTAATTTGTGTGCTTTTTGTGTATGTAGAACATATAAGTTCAGTTTCGGATCCAAAGGGAAGGAAGAAGTGAGGTACATGTCCATATAACCTCAGTCTCTTCTTTATGATTCTGCAATCAAATATGTTTTCTTGCTTTTATTCTTCTATTTCAGTATTTGATGTGAATTCAAAGGAAATGGCTTGTATGCTTTACCACATAATGGAGTAGTAATAAGTTTTGCCAAACTATCAACATACTACATCAAACTACTTGATCTCTTATCCCATAGAGAACCCCACACATAGGATAAAGAGCTATCAATCGTTTGCAGGGAGAAAGGACAGTGTCATATGGAGTGAATGGCAATTCTTACTCTAAGAGTAATACAGTGAAATGTAGAAGTGTTTGCTTTGACATGTGTCAGTCACCATTTATGTATTTTCAGATTCACATTCTTATGATTAATATGAGTGATGGATTCTATGGAAATAGGTACCAGTTTAAAGAATGATAGGGGAAAATGACAACTTGTCAATTTGTACCTGAGCATCAAGAATGTCGCATCATGAAGGATTTATTGGAAAAATGGTTATGGATGGTCAGAAAGGTAGAGAATGCTTCATACAGAAGGGTTATTTTAGTAAAAAGGAGAGTGGAGTTGGTAGGTGGGATGTGCAGAGGTTAGAGTTTCATATGGGTAGGGGTGTGGTCCGTGTGGAAGAGTATCATGAATGGGGTGTATCAATAGGGAAAAACAATTTGGTTCAGTTTAGGTTCTCCTGATTGGGTTCTGGGAATGCTTATTTGTAATGCATTATTACAGTTAATGACATTCGTGAGCAACGTAGGAGTTCATAAGCACCATCGTTTCATCGATAATTTTGACTATTTGTGAAACTTGAAGCTGAGGTTGGAACAGAATGAACTCCTATGTTTATTACAGTTAATGACTCCCACATCTGATCAATAGAAAATTAGATGAGTTCCTTAGTTAATCCTGTTACATTGTTCATTGAGTTTGGAGCTTTATTAATCAACTTCCTAGTTATCCACTGACTGATTGCGTTAGAAAAATCAGGTATCAAACTGCATTTACTTATTTAACTCTAAATCAGGTATCAAACTGCATTTCCTGATTTATTGTATAGTTCACAATTGTGTTGTAGTCAATCAAATTATATAGCAATACATTCCAAGTTCTAGCTATGAACATTGATGAACCATTGATGAACTTATTGGTCTGCTGCAACTGATCTTCCAATTTCATTTAAGAAACCAGTTTAGTTCATTTGCTATAACAATGCTCAATGCTCAATGCTGCAACTGATATTCCTTACAGCAGACTCAACAGGATGGCAGTTTTAACCAATAATGATGGTTAGCTCAGACTCAAGAGTGTTCCAGGCTTCCAGCAGAGTGTTCCAGGCTTCCAGCAGACTCAAGGCTTCCAACAGACTTCCAGGCTTCCAGCAAATTCAACATTATGTTCCAAGCAGACTGTATTTTAAGTATGTTCCAGCAGACTGTATTTTAAGTATGTTCCAGTTTGATTATGTATTTTTTTGAGTATGTTCCAGCAGACTTAGTATGTTCCAAGTTGATTATGTATTTTTTGAGTATGTTCCAGCAGAATTGAGTTGATTTTAATATGTTCTATGTATTTTAGAACTTCAGACTTCTAGTTGATAATATGTTCAAAATGTATTATCCAGATTAGCACGCTGATCCCGTCCCGTCCCGATCCCGTATGAACGGGATGAGATAGGGATGGGTATATCTCGTCTCATCCCGTCCCGTGCCCACCCCTAGTTGGAAGAGTAAAAATGTGTAATAGTTTTTTCATTTGAATAATATAGCCCACATTTTTTATTTTACTTGTAAATACCATAAAGTTGGGAGGGAAAATTGGAATAAAAAAAATCAGGTTGAGTAGTAACACATTCACCGTTCATGCATATCTTTTGTCATTGTGGCAATTTAAATGTGGTGTTTGCTTTAATTTGAGTTCTTACTCCAATCAAAAGTCATAACTTTTTAATTATAAGCATTTTTTTTCTTATTGGAGTTAAAACGTTTGTTTTTTTATGAGAAACAGAGTAACAAACCACTTGAAGGTTGACTCTAACTAGAGGCAAAGACAAACACCCCTTAACAAAAGAACTGATGTATAGAAATGACTAGAGGGGTTTGAATAATATGATCACAAATTAATCGATGACTGTTATGAGAGCTACTCATACATAGACAGATAAACTTTCGTATCACCTTAACAAAACTTGTTTCAGGAGTAGTGTTGCTCCTCTGAAGATTTCACTACAAATAGTGAGACATTCACCAAGTTTTATCGAGACAATAACATGTACGCCTAGATGAAGTGGCAATGACATTCATTATACTGCTCCAATCACAATCATTATTTCTAATATTTATTTCGATTTAAAGCTAGTGATCGAATGGAGCAATATAGTAGAAGAGTGTAGTCGATTAAATTGTCTAAAAAATGTATCTATAGATGTTGAGGCATCTCGTGAGAGGGTGTACACCATAGAACATGTCTTATCGAACATGCAAAGGTTGTATTCTGATGCGCTTTTTGAAATTTAGCTACTAAGAAAGCAGACTGAGAAGAGAAGGTTGGAACAATCGGCCCTTGTTGCTGAGACTCAGAGGGTTCGTCTGGAAGCCCTTGAGTCTGACTTAGCAAATGCGGTGTCCGCAAGGGACAGATTTAAGCATGAGTTGGATCTAATCTACCGTGATCTGGAGGTTTCACAAGAAGCTGCAGCTGAGGCGCATTCTGAATTGCGGTATCTTGCTGAGGAGAATGCCTTGAAGGAGGTCGATTGGGTTGTTAGAGACAGTAGTTGGAGTCCGATGTGGAGTTCAGTGCTCGGGTGGCGAGGAAGGTCGAGGACCAGCTCAAATTGGAGCAACATGAGCTCAGTGCTATAAAAAGCAGTTTGACTACGGAGCAATCTTAGGTCGATGCGCTGAGAGGCAAGTTGGAGCTGTTGGAGCGTGAACTTGTTGAAGCGAAGGCGAGCGAGGAAGAGCTTCTCCAGGGACAAGGCAAATGTTAATTCGGTTGGGTTGTACATAGTAGATTAGAGTTGTTGGCGCTGATGAAAAAGAAGCATATGGAATGGGACCTCAATCAATATAAGAAGATGTCGTATGCAAACTTATCAGTGGTTTCTGCGTCATCGAATGAAGAGGGTGATCTGGGTCACGCTCAGATTTGTAGCGCGTGCGAACGCAACTCCTGTTCCTTCATTCGTTAACATTAACTCTTCTATTTATGTACCCTCTTATGATGAGGAATAGACTTTGTACACTTGTACCTTTTTTGCTTCAACTGTTAATGACAACATATTTATCTTGAGTATGTTTTGTACCCGTATTATGCTCGGTTTCCCTATTTTGCGCTTTCTATTTTGCCTTGTCGTTTTACTTTGACATAGGTTGGTCAGGTCAATAAGGAGTCAAGTGGTTTGTCTGTTGTTGAGAGTTTGACCATTTTTGTTGCAAGTGATTCAGAGTCACTGTTGCATAGTTACGTCCAACAGTGGTCGTTCTGCAGATAACTATGCAACAGTGACTCTGAAGGTAACTATGCAACAGTTGTAGCCCATCCTTAAGGTAAGCCCTTGGGGGCTTGTTTCGCCTACCTAACTGTCGGTCATGATTGATGGCATGCGTGAACTGTGATAGTCGAGCACATGCATTGTCTTTGAGCTAGAGCGCTTGCCCCGAGTCAGGTTTCACAAGCTCGGGCTGACATTCCATGTTTGCGTGTTGGCGGGACGATTTATGGGTAAACATGAGTGACCCTTACTGATGATAGAATGTCAGCCCATGTAAGCGTGAAGACGCTGTCTGAGCTATGATTTATCTCTGCGACCGCTATTTCAAAGGAGAGCGGTGGTCGTGTGGCGAGCCGTGTATGGCTCCCATCTTCTGAACCGTCTATGTCTGAGCATAGTAGACTACAGGTTCGGGGAGCGAGGATTTGGCGATCATGGTTGTTGAAGAGCGATGATCCCGCGGCGAGTCGTCGTCATCAGTTTGGGACTGACTAGGCTCCCACCTTTCAAACCATATACGCTCGCGCATAGCTGGCTACAAGTTTGAGACGAGGGGATTCAACGATTATGGTCTGTTGAAGAGCAGTGGTCTCGTGGCAAGCCGTCGGAATCAGTTTGGGACTAACTAGGCTCCCACCTTCCAAATCATTTACACCTGTGCACACCGAACTACAAATTTGGGGGTTTTCCGCGACCATGGTTTGTAGAAGAGCAGTGGTCCCGTGGCAAGCCGTCAAAATAAGTTCAGGAGTGATTAGGCTCCCACCTTCCAAACCATCTACACCTGCGCAGTGGGGCTACAAGTTTGGGGGTTTTCGGCGACCATGGTCTGTAGAAGAGCAGTGGTCCCGTGGCAAGCCGTCGAAATACGTTCAGGATTGACTAGGCTCCCACCTTCCAAACCATCTACACCCGTGCAATGGGGGCTACAGGTCTGGGTTTTAATTAGAAGTTGTTGTTGCCAGTCGTCACCAGCTAGGCTTACTTAATCGGGTTCGGGTACTATTGTTCGAAAGAGGGCAACAGTCCCTGGCGAGTTATCGTCCCCAAGCATGATAACACTGATTAGACTCCCACTTTCTAAACCACCGACATCCGCACTAGGTGGACTAGGTGTCGAGATGAACCGAAAGTTTTCGTCGTCAGCCGAAGTTAACTAAGCTTGCCCGACTAGGTAGGGGCTCCACCAACTTCGGGCGTGTGAGCCTATATCTGCGAGCAAAGTGCATTGTGCAGACGAGTTATGAAGAAACGGGAGTACCTTGAATCAGTTGGTGATATGCAGGTGTGATCCGTGTGTTAAGAATGAATAGGGTTTCTAATGTTCATGTCAGGCATGTGGTAGAATACTGTTTGAATAGTAGGCCGAGGCCATGGACCCGTAAAGTGAGAGCTAGGCTTTCTTGTATGAAATACGCTTCGTATACAACGTAGATTGCATGGTAACACGTGTATGGCGTAGATCGCGAGACGGTTGAGTATCGGTCATTCCCCCCTAATTAATGGGGTTGTGTGCAGCCTCGTTGATTGGATGAACGTGGTCTTGTGCAGTTTCCTTGGAACCACCGTCTCCTTGTTTTCCATACGATATTCAATGCTGACAATTAATGTTGAAGCGCCCGTTTGGTGAACCATCATGTCTATATAATGGTGTTTCTTCATCGTTGTAGGCATTATCTTTTCCAGAGCGTACCCTCTGTAATGTTCCTACTTTAAAAATTATGTTTTGGGCTTTCCAATGGTTGAAGGGAGATCTCCATCATTGGAGTCTTCGAATGTTTTGACATTTGCACCGAAGAGTCACGATGAAACTCGATGTTATGCGTGGTCACCTGCTCTGGGTGAGCACCCAATTGGTTTGCTGAGGTCTCATAATTTCTTCTCATGTTGCAAAGAAGTACTGACTCCCTCCTAACGGATGAATCTGTCGTTTATTCGCCCGCATTTCTGGTGTTACCTTGTGATGCTCTGCCCACCGGTAGATGGTTCCTGAGGCTAGTTTATGGTTGATCGAAGTGTTGGTAGATGCGTCGTTGCTTCTGGGGGTAGTATCTCTGAGTCACCTCGAGTATCTCACATAGGAGAAGTGTCCTCGCTTGACAACACTGTGAGATCTTGACTGCTTCGTCGCTTGCGGCCATCTTTGTCTGTCCTCTTCTACCTCCTTTGGGAGGCTGAATGTCGTTTGAAGAAGTCTGCAGCTCGTTGCAAGCTCTGTATTGCCAGTGTTTGGGGTGATTTGGCGGAGCAACCAGATGTTTTGTACGTTCAGCCCATTTTTGTACATTTGTCCTTGATCTTGGGACATATTTCTCGGAGAAGTCGCTGATAAAGTTTACTTGGGGTACCTTTGTTGTCGCTTCCGAGTCTTCTTATGTAGTCGGACTGTTTAAGCGAGTTTTTATTTTATGTCGCATCGGACTCAGATGTTCATAGTATGTAGTCTTTTGTATCTGCCTCAGGGCGCTCGTTGTTATATCTTTTCAATAATCAATAGAGTGTTTTTGCGTAATTCTTATTTATTTCTTAAATGATTGCAAATCACATAAGCTTCTGAGAATTAAAACTCTACATTGACTATGCGAAGGAAAATAAACAATTGACATAGACTAAATGTTGGTGGAGAGGAGTCGATCCGGCCCTGAAGTGAATTTGTATGGCCCTTCCTGGATCGTTGATATTTTCAGCGAACTACCAAGCTTCGATGATGTCTCTTAGGTTACTCAAGCGTAAACCTTGTGTGGGAGTTAATTTCTGCGCCGATGGGTGGTCGGGTGGGTTGTACTCTTGTCTGAATTAACCTCTCTGTTTTGCTTGGTTGAAGAGCGGATTGCTCATGTACCGTTTCTAAAATGAGCCACCGCTATTGGGAACTCATGCGAGTAGAGTGATGCGTCCACAGTTACTGGGTCTGGCTCTGGTTCAGATTGCGCTGTGGGATCCAGTTGGATCTTGGAACATTCTATTTGCTTCATTGCAGGATAATGGCAGCCTTGTGACGTAGGCTGGTGATGCAGGAGGATTTCTAGAGTTTCTAATTTGGGTCCCTAGAGTTCCTAATTTGGGTTCCTAGAGTTCCTAATTTGCTCTCAAAGTTATTTAGTAAATAACTTTGAGAGATCTTTCAATTTAATTAGAAGTATTTTTAGTTTCCTTTTAGGATTAGGCTTTACTTTTATTTTAGGAATAGATTACTTGTTATTTTAGTATTTGATTCTATTTTTAATTTTAGGAATATGCAGTTTCCTTTTAGGATTTACTTTTTTCTTTTAGGTAATATTTCTTTTATATTTTAGGAAGAGATTCTGAACCCAATTTGGGCCAAATTATTTCTTTTATTAAGTATTTTGTTTTAGTATGATTATTGGAAATTGTCATTTTTTGGTGAAATTCTAATAATGAGTTTTAGCTATAAAGTCCGGCTTGTGGGCTAATTTAGAGATAGTTTTGATTTGATTAATTTTCATTGAACATTAGAGTATTTCTCTGTTTTTGGATAATTTTCTTGTGTTCTTCCCTGTTAATTATCTGTTAAACTAGCCCGCAGGATAATCGCTATTCTGCCCGGCGTCAGTTGGTATCAGAGCTTCAACATCTTCTTGGGGGTGAGATTTCATCTATTTCTATGACTGGTGGTCGTGGTCATGGTCGTCGCGGGCAGGTTCCGAACGAGGAAGCCCCTCACCGTGATCGTAACATTAAGAATATGATTATTGAAGATTTACAGAGGCAAGTTGCAGAGTTAACCCGGCGTTGTATGACGATGAGGAGCTTGAGGAAGACGTGGTAGACGAAACTAAAGAGTTTCAAGAGCCTGTGTATGACACTGATGAAGAGGAGGATGAAGATTCTGAGTTCGAGGAGGATGAAGATTCTGAGTTCGAGGAGGATCCCTCGAAGATTGAGTCGAAAGGTGTGGACGATGATGAAGATCAGGAAACTACTGATGGTGTTGGAGATTGGGAGAAGATGATGAGCAAGACAAATAAGCTCATGGACAAAGAATTCATGAAGGACCCTAATGAGATAACATGGGGATCAGTCGATAAGAAGCTCAAGGTCATTGTAGCTGCAGATGGTTGCAAAGGAACTGGAAGAGTTGAACAGGTTGAGCAACTAACTGTCTTGACGAAGGTTGCTAAAACTCATGCTCAGAAGCTTGAGATCCTCTTCAATGTTGTATCTGCCGAGCACCACCATCAGCCGCCACTTCGCCTACCCCCCTCACCCACTATCTCGTCCCTCCCCCTCGTTTCCCTCTCTCTCGTGTAGGTATTGGAGCCAAACGTAGAAGAAGAACAACGAGCAACTCACAAGACGCAGGACGCGGATTGCTGGAAACGAAGACCACGAATTTCTGGCGGGAGAAAACTGGTTTACAAATCAGTTTAGCTATTTGCACCCCAAACACCTGTTATTTGTACCACCACATTGCACTTACATCCCTTCGCGTCACGTGTTCGTGCAGGAATTGATGGATTCCACCTACACCAGTGTTGTGCCGTCATCCACCATGATTTTCTAGTCCCTACAGATGTGAATTCAGATTTACCAGCAGAGGTGCAGCAGCTAGCAGAGTTTTCTGACCTGGTGCCAGAGGATCTTCCTCCTGGGCTGCCGCCTGAAGATTTCGTTGAAGCTGTTGTGAACTCGAGGACGAGTTCTTTCCCACCCGGGGTGACTGATGCAGAAGGATTTCTAGAGTTTCTAATTTGGGTTCCTAGAGTTCCTAATTTGGGTTCCTAGAGTTCCTAATTTGCTCTCAAAGTTATTTAGTAAATAACTTTGAGAGATCTTTCAATTTAATTAGGAGTATTTTTAGTTTCCTTTTAGGATTAGGCTTTACTTTTTATTTTAGGAATAGATTACTTGTTATTTTAGTATTTGATTCTATTTTTAATTTTAGGAATATGCAGTTTCCTTTTAGGATTTACTTTTTTCTTTTAGGTAATATTTCTTTTATATTTCAGGAAGAGATTCTGAACCCAATTTGGGCCAGATTCTTGGCAGATCATTTCTTTTATTAAGTATTTTGTTTTAGTATGATTATTGGAAATTGCCATTTTTTTGTGAAATTCTAATAATGAGTTTTAGTTATAAAGTCTGGCTTGTGGGCTAATTTAGAGATAGTTTTGATTTGATTAATTTTAATTGAACATTAGAGTATTTCTTTGTGTTTTGGGTAATCTTCTTGTGTTCTTCCCTGTTAATTATCTGTTAAACTAGCACGCGGGATAATCGATATTCTGCCCGACGTAAGTTGGTCCCCACGTATCATTCCTTCAGAGTGGTTAGAAATGCACTTAACGCACTGGTGAATGGTGGAGGATACTACTGCTTCCATCTGGTGGAGCCATGGTCTTCCCAAGATAAGGTTGTAGGTAGACGGCGCGTCTACTACCATGAAGTCAAGGAATAGGACATTCTTAGTTGTGGCTCTCCTGCCACCAATGCTAACCTTATCTTCCCGAACGGGAAGCATTTCTCTCCGTTGAATCCAATCAGCGGGTAGTCTGAGGACATTAGTTTCTCCTCCTTGAGGTTCATATCGTGGAACACATTATAGTACAAGACATTGAGAGAGGTTCCCGTGTCTACCAGAGTCCTCTTCACCTCCCACCTTGCAACGGAGATTGATATGAAGAGAGCATCATTGTGAGGTGCTCGAACTCCTTCGAGGTCCTTATCTATAAAGGTTAAGGTTGGGATGGGGCTTTGGACCCTCGAGTAGTAAATGCGTCTGTCCTCATCTGCAGGTTGTGTCTGCATCTCCAGTAGAGTCCGCTTGCGAAATCTGTTTGAATGGTCTTTATATGATCCGACTACATAATGGACATAGATTATGCTCGGAGTCTCCTTCTCGATCTCCCAGACTGACTCCCCCTAGTTTCTGGGTCGTTTTGGTCACTTCTTAGAGCTCATGAATTCATTTAGCTTGCCCTGCGGATCTAGTACTCGATCTCGTACCTTAGATTTTTGCAGTTGTTGGTGTCATTGCCTCCCTCCTTGTGGTATGAGCAGTACTTGCTGTTGTCACGTTAGAAGGGGTCTCCGCGTTGTTTCGGGGGCCACTTCAGATCTTCCCAAATTTTATGGAATTCAGGACGTCCGATAGGCTAGAGTCGAGGAGGGTCATGGACCTGGATCCAATGTAGTTGGATGCTTTCTCGGGCTTGGCCCGACCAGGATCTGATCTGTTATCATTGCTCTTTCGCTTGCTCATTTCTTCATCCTCTCGCCTTTTTCCCTCATTCTTGACCTTAGGAACGGAGGGCTTCATCTCAATTTTTGTTTTCCTTTTCACAGTTCTCATATCTTCTAATGTGATGTACCCCTGTGCGCTCTTAAGGAGTTCTGTATATCCAAAGGGGGTTCCAAGGTGAGGCATTCATAAAGTTTTCCCTCATTTACGCCCACAGTAAAAGCCGTCACGGCTGTGTCGTCATTGCAACCGTTAATGAGTGTTAGATCATTGTTGAAGCGTGTGACATACTCTCTGAGTGTCTCATTGGATCTCTGTTTTAGAGAGAGTATGTAGTGTGGGCCTTTTTGGAGTCGCTGACTTCCGTCAAAACGCGCCAAAAACTCTTTCGCCAGTGTCTTGAATGAGTCGATGACTTTGGCGGGAGGATGTGGAACCATGTTAGTACTGACTTCTTCAAGCTGGTAGGGAAAGTTCTGCACATCACCAACTTGGATATTTCTTTGAGTGCCATTATATGCTGGGTCGGTGGTCCCGTCGTAGAAGTCGAGCTTTGGAGGCATGAACTTCTTTAGAAGAGTCTCGTTCATGATACGGTCCACGAACGATGGAAAAGAAAGACTGTATAGCACGTCTAGGTCGTGCGCCCCTCCACGGAGGGGGTTCTGAGGGTCAAGCCTCTCTGCCCTGAGAACTAGCAGAAGCTTGACTTTCCTATGTTTGCTCTCTGTCGTATTCCGGATAGTGATGTGCGTGCTACTCTTGATCTACATTAGCGGGTGGAGGGTTCTGTTGTATGAGAGCCTCCACTGCTCTGGCAATTTAATGTATTTGAGATGACAACAAATCTATCTTGGGATCCATCGTTGTTGTGGCTGGTGCGGGGGCGTAAGTTTACTACCCGTGTTCCACCGGCACCACCAAGAACGGTGGTATAACTCCAGTCTTGTCATTTGATGTGTCCCCTTATTTTCCATTGTTGCGTGATCTGGTGGTCACAATCTCATTGTCTCCCGAAGAGAGATGATGCTAGTGAAAAGTTAGGAACTTTGTCGTTCCCCACAAACGACACTAAATTGATGCAGTCATTTTCTGCTCCCTGCTTTGACCTTGACCTGCAAACCTGCATAAGGAACGCACATGAGCCACGAACCACCGTTGTGGTGGCCAATGGCACTCCGATGCTAAAGTCAGATAGGGATTTGAGGAATGCGTAATGTTGTAAACAAGGAATTTGTAGCATACCTTAGCTTACCAACCTCATGTCTTATTTATAGTGTTGGAGTCCTTGTTCAACCAGTCCATCAATGGTGTAGATTAGGGAAGATATTTGTGGAGATCCTTTTCTAATTAGGAGTCATGCTGTGTAAGGAAGTTTCCATGTTAGCCTTTTTCTCCTAGATACGCGGGAGATAGTTCCCGTTCCTGTTCCTAGAGTAGTCTATAGATAGAAGTCTTCATGTGTGACATATACTCTGGAATTTGCTTCCTAATTGAAAGCAAAGAGTTGTTGTAATTTCCCGTCTGAAGCTGGTCCTCGAGATACTTGCTTTAGCAGGGCTTATGGGTATTGAGGATAGCTATGAGACACGTGGGCTTAGCAGGCTGTAAGAAATTGAGTATGTCTGGCGGACTGCATTGGGCGGGCTTAGAACCACTTGGGTCGGATCAGTGTTGGGCTGACGCTAGGGCCTGCTATTCCCTGAGATCATCATGACACGTGTACGACGTAGAAGAGGGACCGTTTTGGTGTATCATCAGGCCTCATGAAAGAGCATGTTGTTTGCAAGACTTGGATTATGAACTGCACAAGAACTTATAAGATATTATGACTATAGGGGCATGAATAGTTTGACCATGGCAAATAGCATGTTTTTTATTTTATTTATTTATTTTTTTTTCTTTTATGTTTTTTTTTCTTCTTCCCTTTTTTTTTTTTTTCTTTTCTTATCATCTCTTCTTCCTTTTCTCCTCATCTTTTCTTCACTGTTTTTCTTCTTTTTCTCTTTTGCCCTCGCAAAGGTTCCTACGAGTAGGAAACCCGTACTTGTAGGAACCTCTGCAATGGAGAATGAGAAAAATAGGGAAGAAGAAAAATAAATGAGAAAAAGGAAAATAGAGGAAGAGATAAGGAAAAGAAGGAACAAAAATAGAGAAGAGGAGAAAAGAAGGCAGGAGAAAAAAAAAAGGGGGGAAGAAAAAAATGAGGAAAAAGAAAAAGAAAAAGAAAAAGGCTAGTTGAGGAAAAAACAAAAAAGAAAAAGAAAAAGAAAAAGAAAAAGAAAAAGAAAAAAAAAAAAAACGAAAAAGAGAAGAAGAAAAAGAAAAACAGAGAAGAGAAGAACAAGCAAGGGTTGGGAGGGACGTCCGGCAACTCGAAGAGGCCGGAAGTGGCATGGCAAGGTGGTTGTGGGTCGCGCAGGGTGGTAGTGTCCTTCAACAGATCAAAAAATGGGGTGGTCGTGTTATTCAGTAGAAGTGGTGGTGTCATTTAGCAAATTCCTTTGATTAAAGCTAGTGTTGGTCAATTGGAGCAATCTAATTGATTAAGTTGTGTACTTTTCAAAAAATTTGCTACAGTAGAGCATTATTAATCAATATATGAATGGAATGAATTATATCTTGGTTGACTAAACAAAGTCACAATCAATTGGATAATATGCAAAAATAAATCACAACGAGTTCAATTAAAATTATAAAGGCGGAGAAGGATCAAAGGTGTCAGATGCAAACAATTAATGATGAATCATCGATTTATTTAGTTGATGAAGTTGTCTAAGGAGTAAAGGTCCAAATTTATCACAATGTAAACATCTTAAGAATAGTTTCATTCCAAGGTTTATTGTCAAGTTTTCAAAAAAGTTTTTGCAGCTGTAAGATCGAAACGAGGATTGATCAGGGCTTTCCACTCTAGGTTGATTGACCTTTGAGCATGATGACTTCTATAGCCAACCATGGCACTCCTCCCTTAGTTGGGATGGAGGAGTCTCGGTTGAGGTGAAGCCACCTCGTACCTTTTTGCAAGCTTTGGGGATCGCAAAATTTGTACTGAATGATAGGGAACCGTTGGAAGGAACCGTTTTCCTAAGGTAAGAAACCCAACTTTGTCTCTTAGTTCTTTGGATGCACATCACTTTGAGAGCTATGTTGAAAGGTACGCCATTGTATTAAAGTTTTCAAGTTATCACCCCTCTCTTGAGGCTATCAGAGGAACTATTCATAAAACTTGGGGAGTTAATGGTGGCTTCACCACGGGTTTGTGTGACCCTAGACTTGTTCATGTAAGATTTCAAGTAGAGGAGGAAGTGAACAAAGCACTCTCCTGAGTTTGAGGAGTGTGATTTAAAGCTTTTAGATGGCATCAAGATTTTAGTCTTAAGGCAGATCCAATTCGTGTCTCGCTATGGGTTGATCTCCCAGACCTCCCACTTCAATTTTTTACCATATGCTTCTCAAAGCGGTGGGAGACTCCCTTGGTACTTTTTTACGGATAGATGATAGTACACAATGTTTTACTAGACCCAGTATAGCACGTATTTGTGGAGAGATGGACTTATCATTGGCTTTTCCAACCAAAATATGGATATATATTTCGGAAAGTAATGGTTTCTAGTAAAAAAAACTATTTTTCTTGGTTTCAAAAATATTGTGAGTATTGTACTATGATTGGCTATTAGGACTCTTATTGCAAGAGACGATTGGGTCGTAAGAGGAATCTTCCCATAGTTCCAGAAGAGAAGGTGAAGATCACTGGAGTTGTGGAGAGAAACAAAATGGATTAGAAAGTGGTGAAACAAGTTTATGTTCCAATTGCTAAGCAAGAATGCGTTGTTGTTATTGAAGGGTGTGATACCAACGAAATCAAGAGTGGTCAGAGGGCTGAAGAAGATGGTGTTCAAGTAAAGGAATGAGAGAAAGCCACAGCTATTGGAGAATCTTCTCAACCAATTAAAAAAGAAGTCGTTTCGCTGGCAAACAAATTTGCAACCACTACACCAAAAGGCTTGTTTAGCTACGGGGAGGTGGCCACGGCTCTAAGCCGTTGGTTTATTTGCCACGGCTAAAAACCGTGGCTATAACGGCCAACGGTTTAAAACCGTGGCTAAAAAATAAAACCGTGGAAAAAAAACACTACACCAAAAGGGTTGCTAAGGTTTTAAACCGTGGCTATAACTGCCAACGGTTTATAACCGTGGCTAAACCTGCCAACGGTTTGAAACTGTAGCTAAAATTTTTTTAACTTTCACGCTTTGGCCAAAATGGTTTCGCGCTTTGGAGGGAGATTTTCACACTTTGGCGAAAAAAATTGATGAAAAACAGATTTCTCCGAAAGAAGAAGAAGGACAAATCGAAAGAAGAAGAAGGATGAAAGAAGGAGAAGCAGAGAAGAAGAAGGACGAAACAGGGAAGAAGAAGAAGGACGAAAGAAGGAGAGGACGATAGAAGAAGAAGCAGGGACGAAACAGACTCTCGAAGCAGGGAAGAAGAAGGACGAATGAAGGAGAGGACGATAGAAGAAGAAGAAGAAGAAGAAGAAGAAGAAGAAGAAGAAGAAGAAGAAGATCTCCTTCTTCTTCTTTAGATCTCCTTATTCTTTAGATCTCTTTGTTGATCTCTTCTTCTTATTTTTTTTTCTTCTTTCAGCAAAGCAAACCCTAGAACTCATTTTCTTCTTTTCTCCAGCTCGATTTCTGAAGAGGAGAAGAAGAAGATTTCTCCGAATGGATCAATTTCTCCGCTCCCGAAGAAGATTGTTGATGATGAAGCCTGGTTTTACACCCCCATTGAAGGTTTTACTTTGAATCTCAATCGATTAGGGAGAAAGTTTAAATTGGGTTTTTTGCTTGATAAAAATCGGATTGTTATTGTTTGGTTTTGTCATCAGTGAAGAAACTTCACTATTGTCTATAAGTTATTTAGATGTTAAAATTGATAAGGAATGATCTGTGTTTTGTATTTCAGGTTAGGTTTTCTCTGCACATACAAAACTTTCAATGTGAATCATCATCCAAAGTGTGCTTCAACACCTGACATGCTTTCAGTATTTTTCTACCACTTATGTCAAGTATTCACTTTTTAGTGTCATAACCTTCTTGTTTAGTGCTTATATCCTTGATATATTTAGATAACAATGACTACCAAGCATCATTAACAATGACTATCAATGAACTCTCATCTTCTTTAATTCATCTTGCTTTGAAGATTTAGAGGAAAACCCTCTACTTCGAGTAGGAAAGATCATTAACAGCGAGAATTACTAACATTGAGAATAAATATGTGAAAATCTATCCCTTATGAAAGAGTTTGAACGATATGGAACAATTTGACTTGAACACGAGTTGTTTGATAAAATGCTTCAATTAATCTATCCCTTGATGAAAAAGTTTGAAAGATATGGAACAATTTCAAGTGAACACTAGTTGTTTGATAAAATGCTTCAATTATGTATGCAATTGGAGGTTATGCTAATCTTAGGTACAAATCTCTGCTCATTTTATCTCATATGTTTGTTGAATATTCAAAGAAATTTCCGGATTTCCATTATTCTTGAGAAGTTTGTACCCTTTTTGTTCAATATGTCAAAACTTTCGTTTATTTTCTACCATTTTGATGAAGTGAAGGATGCAGACCTCCTGACCCAATATCATGGTTTGTTATCACCATGTGAAAACAAGAGTGTATTTAGCATGGGGGGAGAAATGCTTCAGAAAAGAGCGTTGTTAGCCCGTGTTCTAGTGCGCTCTACCCTCTCAAGATGTAGGGCCTATTATCACGAAATTTCATTCTTTTTCTTACTTGTAGAGGAATGCTCTTGACATTTTGAAACTTGATATCCAATTTTGTATAATTCAGTTTAGCTTGTCATTTAATCTTACTACCATTCTCTTTATGATAGAAGTTGTACCTTGTTTCAATTCTACTAGTTCAACAGTGTACTGCTGATTTTAATTTTCCCTATCATCATTTTAGTGAGAACCATTGTACTTATGTAATTGATTCTGACTCTAGATAAGTAGTTTGAGAGAGAAGATTTTATTAAAAAAAAATTACCCGGTTCATGATATTCAGTTTACTCTGAACTAAAACCTCTTCTATATGATGAGTTCTAAGTGTCTTAGTTCACAAATTTATGATTTCATTAGTAATTGGATGCTGCAAGGAAGTGAAGTGATGCATCAAAAAGCAGAGTTGACCCTTGATGTTAGAGTCCTGCGTTAGATGGATCTAAATATTTGGAGAATTAAACGCATTTCCCCTTGTACTTGTTTTAATTGTTGTATGCACTCTTGTAATCCATTTCCCCTTTAGTTGTTTATTCCCCTTGTTAGCAGCTTAAGTGCAAGAGTTGGTTTTATTGACATCCTGTCGTGTGACACCAGGTTTTCACTCCATTAGTTGAGAAATGTAAGCAATATGGAAGGGCTATGCGAATTGGAACAAACCATGGAAGTCTTTCTGATCGTATCATGAGCTATCATGGAGATTCTCCAAGAGGAATGGTAAGTTCATAACTTACAAATAAGTTAAACTTTTTTGTAATCCTTTTCCAAACAAATGTTGCTCATATAAAATAATCCCTATGATTTTGTATCAGGTAGAATCTGCATTTGAATTTGCAAGGCATCTCCTATGCAATTTATTTCTATTTCACGAGTAAATTGCTATAAGAGAATCTTTTACAGTGAATCATAATCATAACCAAGAAAGACATTTTTGCTACTTAATTTGTTTAATACTAAGAAATTTTCATTTTACAGTACCGGGTGTCAAATGTTGCATATAACATAGTAAATGGCGAATGCAAACCTGTCCGTGACCCATCTGCCCCTGTATACATGCCCAGAAACTGCTCAAAACAGAGGCCACACCCTGTTTCTGGGGAAAAAAAAAAAAAAAACTGATAATGGCAGCTTTCCTTGAGCTTTCCTTGAGAAATTTTTATTTGATTAGCTAGCAATGGTTGTTTCTAAGACCACACCCTGTTTCAGATCCCACTATGCTTGACCTCTTTTGTTTTTTACTTGCTTTCCTTCTCGTTGGCATTGTTGCCCCAACAAGAAAACTACGTCCTTCAATTTTATCTATTTTCTTCTCTGTTTTCTGTTCTGGTTTTACTCAAATGGAGTTTTTTTGCTGGGGAAATCGAGGAGATAATGGCTGGGAGGTCAATTTGGATAATGGTAGCTTGTAAGTGTATTTTTCCTTCACATTTTGTGTTTACTCAATCTTGCATGTTGAGCAAGGCCAAGGATCCTCTCTTCCTGTTCAAAAGTAGCAATTACTGTGATTAATTTATTATGTATTTCTTTGTAGTTTAACTCTGAAATTTTGGTAAAGAAGAGAAAATCAGTTTGTGTTCTTACTTTTTGATTTGGAATTTCAAGTTTATAGCTTTGATTGAACATTTATTCCTTAATTCAATTTTATAGACAGTAGTTGTTATTCAAGCTGGTCATGGCCTTTTACAAGATTGTAAGTTCACCATTTTTGTTGTGTTGATTGGGTTGGTTGCTTAGTTTTATATGGTAAACAACTTTTATCAGTTTGGTGACCAATGCAATCTAATTGAGAGGTTATAATACCCATGCATGGTTTTACTTGGAATTTTGGGTGCCCTTGTCTTATGGTTATTCCATGGAAGTATTTTATTTAAAAAAAATTATTTTGGAATCCCATTTTAATCCATTCTATAGGAATCCCATTTACTAAAAATTATTTATATCACCAACAGACCCCACATACTAATATTTATTACATATTGCAAGAACAACTCTTTATATAGTACTACCAATCTTCCATCGATTCTATAGGAATCCCATTTTCATTTCATTCTTTGAACAAAAAAAATACCACTTGTTAGCCTTCTTAGCTTTTTGGTCTGTAAATTGGTGTATTGTTGGATGGACTGTTGTGTTTCATACAAAAACATCCCACAAACTTTACCCATTGTGGTAAAGTCCCAAAGTGGAAGAAGGGATCATAAAGTCTTCAATAAGTTTGGATTCACAAAGACAGTATCTCCTTCTCAGGTACTACAACACACTTTTATGATTTCATTTGGTTTGATTTGATTAGAATGATTGTTTTGACACTTTGGGTATGTGATTTAATGATTCTAGATTGAATCTTATGATGGGTATTGGATTGTTTTGTTTGATTTCTGATTGGGATTTTGTGTATTGAATCATGTAGAGCATCATTAAGGTCTCTAGTAAGTCTGAGTTTAGGCTACCTATTGAGCAGACTACTAGGAGGAGAGGGAAGCCGTTGTTTGCTGTGGTTGGGGACACAGGCTTGTGTAAAGAAGAAAGTGTGGAGACACCTCTTGAGCCTAGAACTTGTGCAGGGAATCTTTTGAGTGTTGTATTGTAGAAACATCGCCATCTCTTCCATTTCGCGGTGGCGAAGCAACTAGACCAATTGACTTCTGATAGGGATGAAGCAGTTGCCTCAATACAGCGCAGTTCTTCTTTGACCGAATCATTTCTTCAGAGGTAATTGATCCTTCCCATTTTCAATCACGCCAAGAGTTATTAGTTAACTTGTTGAGTTTGATTGTAAGTAAAAGATTGATCTACTACATTTTAATTGTCAACTCTACCTATGGTTTCATCTGGTAGTTCTGTCATCATAGAGTAGTTGTCAGTTTGAGCAATCAAAATTACAATTGTGATTCAGGAATTATGAACAATAGTTATAATAAAGGGGTGTTTATTTGGTAAAGGCATCTTAACGTTTTTTCTATCTTCTGGTGGAGTGCGTTTAAGTTGTGGTCTACTGATATACCTTGCAATTCACTGGGAGATGCAAATGGAGCTCCATATCCTGCTTCGATTTTGCAGCGCGTTTAAATGAAAGAAAATATGCATCCTCATCTAGATCAGGGATCATGTGTTTTCGAGGGTCATGTTGATCAGTTGGAACTAGGTCTGCATTGAAGGTTTTGTTATGTTCTTTGTATTCACTTTACATTAAACATTATCAATTGATTTTATTTTCGTTAACATACAAATGTTGATTGATTTCTGTTAGTTTTACAAATAAATAAAAACTCATTAGTTGAATTCATAGTTCATTCAAGGGTATTGGTCTTACCTTTGCATAAAAGACCATGTACGCTTTGTTTGATGTATTTCGTTAGATTTGTGATTTTGGAGTTTCAAGAAAAACTCGATTGATATAAATGCTGAATTTGACACTGAAGTTTATCTACACGAATGTAATACATCATTTTGAATAAATAAATAAAATTGATTGTGCCTGATAATTTTGAGTTTTCTGAATGCAGGAGGATTGCAGAAATGAAGGAGTCCGAGTGTCAAATGGTTGTTGAAGATGTCATGTACATGTTGATTGTTCACAAGTTCTCAGAAATGGATGTCCCTATGGTCACTAGGTTATCTGAATGCATGAGTAACAAGAAGTTAGCGCTATCACTCTCAAATTGCAAGGAGCTTGAGTCTGTTGATTCATTCGAAGCCCAGGAGATGATAAGGGAACATCTTGCCAGAATCATTTTTTCAAGAGGGGGAAATCAAATGAATAAGACAAGCACAATTAAAATCCAAAGGCTCCAGCTTGGCCGAATTTATGCTGCATCCGTAATGTATGGCTATTTCCTTAAGTCTGCCAATTTGAGGCACCAGTTAGAATCAAGCTTTGCTCAGACTCACGAGAGCTTCTCCCTTGAGCATGGAATTCATGTTCCACTTACTGAATGCCAGAGCCATAGATTAAAGGATGTCAGGGTTCTTAGCCAATCAAATGACAGACAAGCCACCTAGTTATGTCAAGAGACACGCCCAAGCTGCAAAAAAATGGGGAGACTGAAATTTTATTCTTTGTTTGCTTAGGAGTTGGTTTACAGAAATTTGGATTGGCATTCTTGTATAGACTCATTTTTTAGGTTGTATATATAACCAAATGGAAACTATGCTTTTTCTTAGTTATCGAGGAATTAAAACCCATTTGAGAAGAGTCACAATTCAATAATCCCATTGTCTATTTGATTAGGTATTGGTTTTACTAAAATTTGGATGCTTATGCTTTTAGTCATTTGATAGCAAAAAAAAAAAAAAAAAAAAAAATTGCCACGGCTTAAAACCGTGGCTAACTATTGCAACGGCTCCGAGCCGTGGCCATGAGTTGCCACGGCTTATAACCATGGCTAGGACTTGCCACGGCTTAAAACCGTGGCTAACATATATTTTGCCACGGTTTTTAGCCGTTACTGAGGATTTAGCGACGCCCCTACAGCCCACGGTTCTAAGCCGTGCCAATGGGTTACCCCCACGGTTTAAAACCGTTGCTAATGGCCATTTTTGGTGTAGTGAACCCTGGAAGATGTCCATGGAGATGAGGAGAGAATGTTGAATATGGTGATTGAAGCTGAAAAATATTAGGGATAAGTCATATAGGGTGGTGTCACGCAGGCATTATGTTCTTGAGGAGAGTGTAGCGACACATGGAGGCTTAACTGGTTGATGATAGTCGAGCGAGTAGGAGGTCTGCAATAAAAATTGATGATACACCAAACCGTCTTTTAATCCTCACCGTACGCATGTCATGATAATCTCGTCAACAGATCTAAGCGGGCCTGATTGCCCATCCACTCTGGCAAAGCCCAGACAACACTAAGCCCACTTTTGTAGAATTCAAAAGGTTGGGCCGCATTGCAATGCCCTACTAAGCCCACACGTCACATGTTCAAGCCCAATGCACGTAAGGCTTAATCAGGCAATTATCTGGGGGATCGACCTAAGGCAGACATACCAACAATACATTGGTTCCGACTAGGAAACAAATATTGGAGTATAAGTCGTACATAGAAACTCCCTTGCATGGACATCACTCCAAAAGGGAAACCTTTCCCGCAGATCTAGAAGCACAAGTCGTGTAGGAAAACTCTCCTACAGGGACGACTCCTAACAATGAAATGATCTCCAGCAAAATCTCTTTCCCTAAACTACGCCACCAAAGGCCTAGCCGAACGAGGACTCCCACATTATAAATAAGACACGGGGTTGATGAGCAAAGGTATGCTACAAAACCCAATTTACATCTTTAAGCATTTCTCAAGCCTTGTCTGATTTTAGCATTGGAGTGTCATCGGCCACCACAACAGTGATCCTTGGCTCACGTGTGTTCCTTGTGCAGATCAATGTCAAGGAGAACAAGATTTGACTACATCAATTTGGCGCCGTTCATGAGGAATGACAAAATTCCTTGAAAGACAGTGATATTACCTTTTTCACAATCCAGAGAGATTGTGACCACGAGATCTCACAACAATGGAGACATCCCAGAGCCCTCGAACGCTCGTACTGGAAGAACACTGTCGTTTCTGACAGATTCCATACCGTGGGAGGAACAAAATCAGACCCTCACATCAGTAGCAGCCACGATGGACCCCATGGTGGATCTACTGTCAAACCAGATGCAACGAATTGCACGAGCAGTGGAAATGCTTGCTCAGCAGAACCTTCCACCCGCTGAAGGAGACCAAAAGCAGCGAAAGAGCCCTGTCCCCAGAAAACACAGGAGAACAGCTTCAGGAGAGTCGCGCTGCCCCTGCGAACTCTCAATACACCATAGGTGAATGAGCAACCAACGGAGACCTAGCGTCTAGGGCTGACAGACAGGTCTTGCAGAACCTTGCCAGGCTAAAGGCCACAAATCTTGACGTGTTCTTCAACCTTACTGTCCCCTCGTTCATGAATCATATCATTAATGAGCCTCTGCCGAAGAAATTCACTCCGCCAAAATTGGAGTTCCACGACGGGATGACAGACCCATCCGACCACTTGCGCCACTTCCAGCATGCAATTGCACTCAAAGAAGGATCATAAGCAATAATGTGTTGGTCATTCCCTATCAGTCTGAAGAAGTCAGCACTGAACTGGCTCCATAGCCTTCCTCCGAGGTCCATCGACTCATTCCAGACACTGGTGACAACGTTCCTCACACAAATACTGTTCATTTCACGAGGAGGGCGGCCACAACACTTAGGACTGCAAAAGTCTCAGGAGCGGGGTAGAATACTGGATACGGAAGGGGAAACTCAAGGATTTCCTAAGCCCGAACAAAAGTCGGTACCGGGCAAGGAAAGGGAAGATTTCGTTAAGGATGTAGAGAAAAAAGCTCCTGGCATCATATATGTGCTTCATGGAGTCAATTCCGAAGGCGAGCAATCCAAAAGATCACGCAAGAGAACGCTTCTTGAAATGTAGATACAACCCACCTACGAAGATAGACAAGTGAAGTATGCACATATTCAGAGCCAAATCCCACCACTAACTTTCACGGACAAAGACCTCCAGGGCATTCATTCTCCACACAATGACACCCTGGTCATCTCGGTCCTCGTTTCAAAATGGGAACTTAAAAGGGCTTTGGTGGCCACAGGAAGCTCTTTAAACGTCATATTTCTCAACGTTTTTCTGTAATATGCAACTCAAGGAAGAGGACTTAATGTCCGCCAACCATCCCATGGTCGAGTTCAGCGGATAGAAATGTTTCCCCATTGGGAAGATCAGCCTAATGGTAATGGCATGAGAGCCACAATTAAGGAAGTACCTTGTCCAAGAGTTCATGGTGGTCGATGTTCCGTTCGCCTACAACATCATCTTGGGGAGGCATTGGCTCCATCATATTGAGGCAGTAGTATCTACTCTGCACCAATGCATCAAGTATACTGCCAACCAGGCCCAAGGAACTATTCGTGGAGATCAACTTTCAACGAAAGATTGCCACTAAGCAACGCTGAAGCAGCTAGATTGCTAGCAATTACAGTTCAGGCCCGCGGGACAAACCTATCAGACCAAGGCCCTGATAAGGAGGAAGAATCAACCCGCGCAAACAGAGACAAAACTCTGACAACCAATGTTCAACTATTCGATGTGCCGAAATTAAGCATTAGAGGCACCATCCAGTCCAGTACAAAACTAAGTAATAACACTTCAGCAAACATGCGCCTAATCCAAAAGCTGATAACCAGCAATGAACAACCCGTCCGCACGAAGTTCACTTTTCAGTAACTTGCTAGCGTTGACAAAACATGACACTTCGCCAAGCGAGCTACACAGTTCGAGCCAGGACCGTGTGCGTCTATTTCAGAGCCAGATTAGCGTCCCCGCTTAGACTATCTTGATTTCTTTTGTTTTTGTTTTTTTTTTGAATTAAGAAAAATTGTTATGACAAGCCTATATTAAAGGAATAAAACAGAACTTTATTGATTACAAAGAAAATTATTACAAAGCTTTCCCTACTGACTAGTACAACAGTTTATACACTACCTTCACTCCGCCAATATGTCTTCAGAAAAGGATTCGAAAGTGAAAGTAAAGTACTTGAAGAAGGCTGCAAGTACGCACTTAATTCTTTGCTCCGCCAATCTGCCTCACAAGGATGATTTAAAAGTGGCAGTTGAGACACTCGAAATAGACTACAAACATATTTGTTCCACCAATCTACCTTGTAAATAGGATTCAGAAAGAGAACAGAAGAAGGAAGATGAGAATGTCCCTCAAACGAGGGATGCCTGGGATGATGTAGAGTTAACACCTCAGGACCGTAGGTCGCGTCCACCAGAGCTACGCTCCACCCGCTTATCTGTCTTCTAGTTGTGGTGTCATGCATGAATCCCAGTAGATACAGTAGGAACAAGCCACCTAAGGTTGGTCATGGGTGTTATCTCCGAGATTGAATGGCGCAAGATCTCATCGGAACACCGAAAGATGGAAGACAAATTTCACCCATGGAGAGAAGTCTGTAACTCTTCTTCGCAATATAATAAAAAATTACAAGGTCCCATGGAACCAATTGGATGCTCACCCAAACCAGGTGACACTACATAATAGCATGTCTTGTCAAGACTCATCACTACAAATGTCAGAACATTCGAAGACTCCAATGACGAATATCTTATTTTAGTCTTTGGAGAACCCAAAACGTATTTTCTGAAGAGATGCATTTCAAGAACATTATCTACAACATTCATGGAAATGCTTGAAATGGTGAACACATTATCTATAACATTATATATAGGCGCGACGGTTCGCGAAATGAAATCAATCAATATTTATGTCAGTCAAGGATTGTGATTCGTTTTTTGAGTTCATTTCGGTCTCTTAATTTTAAGAAATATTTCGGTGTGTACAAAAAAAACGTAAAACTTTTGAGGATACATAATATATATAATGAATTTTGAGTGTATATGGTATATGTGATGAAAAAAATAAGATGCAACTAAATAAATCTATTAAATAGATCAAATGAAGCCTATTAAATAGATCAAATGAAGCCTAAATACAAGAAATGAAACAAACATGCAATCAAATATAATTAAAAAATCAGGGGGATTGTTTCAAAAATCAACAAATAATTAGAAGAATTGATAATACGAAAAAACCCCGAAATTTTTCGGAAAAACCTTCGTAAAAATGTAATTATTGGTAGTTGTAGTTTTACGAAATTTACGACAAAACCTCGAAAATGTTCGCTTTAGCCCTTTTATTTTTGTAATATCAAAATAACGAAATTTTCGTGAGATTTCACGAAATCACATTCCTTGATGTTAGTGTTAAATGTTGTGCAAGAAATAGGGAGGCGATGGTTTCAATTGCAACTGCACGAGTCCACATTCATTGAATTAATGGCACTACACGTAGCCCCATCAATTGTGGAGAGTAACTGACACTGAACCGTTTCACAATCTACGTCATACATCTAGCATGCTGATTTTTATAACACGGCCCAACCAACTAAAGGGCCCAAGCAAGTACCCCGCCAGATCCCGCCTAGTACATGTAAAGACACAAATGGCGGCCTTAAGCGCCCATGGAATGTAGAGCATGCATACGATGATATTATCAATAAATCCAAGGTATTCGTTCTATTAAGATTCCGCTGTTGTTCATTAAAACCTGGATAAACTCAGTCTGATCAATTTATGACAATCTGATTCCAAAATTAGATTTATTGGTCCGACCTCCGTGCCAGACTATTAGGCGAATTAAGTAAATCAGGACACCCAAGTCAGGCTATACGGTCAGTAAGGAAAAAAAAATAGTTAGGAGCCAACTGAGTCCCAGAAACTTGATTACTGCTCAGAAATCTGTAACAACACCTTTCTGTGTGGTTCCATTTATTGATGAAGAAGATTCTAAGGCACAAAATTGCAGTAAGATCGACGTGATGGTGGAAAGGAAAGTGGTTGTTATTTCAGTGCCTGCGCAACCTGATCTAGGGGTGATACGGGTGCAAGTGCAAGTATGATACACCTTCTCCAAGGGATGATAAAAACACAAGAGTAAGAGGAGGTAACATGTAAAGCAATGGAGATTGAGTTCATGTTCCGAGCAATACGGTCTGATAATGAAGTTGAGGTTACTCCTAATCTCTGTGAGTTCGAGTCCGATCACCAATATGATGATGAAAAGTTCAGGAAGAAGAAGAAAACTGGCAATAATTTATCACTCCCAAGGGAACATAGGGTAATAAGGAAGATGTCTAGTACAATCAGTTTTGATGATTGACAAAATTATGTTTTGGAATGCGCAGGGTGTAGGACTGGAGCATATATGAAGTTGCTAGCTATTGCAGAACCGATGACTGGAGCATATAGACACATGAAAATTAGAAATAAGGCCAAGTTATCATTGCTTGATTCTAATGAAGGCGTGGGGGGGGGGGGGGGGGGGGGATATGGATATTCTGAGACAATGAGCTACATATTAGTGTGGTCAATAGTTTGGTTCAGATCATTCATTGTATGGTGACGGTAATCAGCTCAAGACAAGTATTATATGTTTCTTTTGTTCCGTTAAATGTACTTTTCAAGAAGGTGTAGTCTTTGGGAGAATATGGTTCGATTTGGGATAGGTCTCTCTAAACTGTGGCTCGTTGGAGGCGATTTTAATGTGATACTAGAAGGAAATGAAAAATTGGGGGGACAACATCCAACAGCTTTGGAAGTTTCAGAATTTTTTGAAAAATTGGTTTCGTGGGTCCGAAATTCACTTGGTGCAACAATCAACAAGGTGAAAATAGGATATGGGCAAGATTGGATAGATTTTTGGCAAATTCATATTGGGCGGCAGTCATGCAATCTACCCAAGCAGAACACCTCCTACGAACATGTTCACATCATGTTACAGCAAGAGCAGGTATATCTCCGTTTCGGTTCCAAATAATGTGGACTACTCATCAAGATTTTATGGGCTTTGTAAACAGTCACTCGAATATTACATGCTTGCATCTTGGGGTAATGGACCACTTCGGCTTCAAATTAAAAAATATAAGATGTAATCTTAAAGCTTGGAATTACAATGTTTTTGAGAATGTTTTCAGTCACTTGAAGTGGTTGGAAGATGAGATACAACAATTAAAGTTCAGCTTGATACAGGGTTGGATGTAAATGACATGTCAATCTGAATAGGTGTTCGGTGGAATATAAACTGGCACTAGCGAGAAACAAAATTTATTGGAAACAAAAGTCAAAAAAAATTTTGAACAAAGGGGATGCATGTACTAAATTCTTGTTTGCTTTAGTTAAATCCAAACAGAAGAGATGATCTATTACGAAAATTACCAATATGGATGGGAATCTAGCAATAGACAAAAGGAAATATTGTAGGAGGTAAATAGATTTTTTTTAGTTGATGATGTCATCTGAAGGTTGGAGGGAAGACCTTGATCTCATGGATTGTATCCCTCATTTGGTTTAGATAGAAGATTGTGAATTGCTTATGCAACAACTGATCCTTGAGAAAGTTTGTAGTGTTGTTTTTAGTACCACAAAATAGTGCCCCTAGTCCAAATGGCTTTACCTAAGGGTTTTTTCCAATTTTTATGGCAGGTTGTCGGTGATGATACTTGCGAAGCGGTGAAGGAATTTTTTGCATGTCGGTTATGTCCAGGGTCCTTTTCGTTGAATTTTACTGCACTCATACCCAGGGTAGAGGATCCAAAGTTATTCTCAGATTTCAGGCCAATCAATTTGTGTAACGTCATATATAAAGTTTTCAGTAAAATTATATGTGAGAGGTTGACGAATATTCTACCTAGAGTTGTTTCATTTGAGTAGGGTGCTTTCGTCAAAGGAAGAATAATCACGGAAAACATCAGTCTGGCTCAAGAATTGATGGATCTATTTCGAAGAAGGCTGGAGGGGACAATGTTATTCTGAAGTTACATATGGAGAAGGCGTATGATCGTATGATGGGGATGTTTCATGTCTATATTGAGAAAGTTTGGTTTTGACAATAGGTTTTGCTTATTAATATCCAACTACTTTGCACACTGTGGGTTCTCAATGTTACAGCAAGGCAAATATGAAGGTCGTTTTTATTCCTCCCCAGGGTCTTAAGCAAGGTGATCCTCTATCTCCTCTTCCTTTTGTTGCAGAAGTTCTTAGCAGGGGGCTCACAAGAACCTATAATAATTGCGAGATTGGTTATTTCCATACCCCTAGGTCATGTGCACTAATCGCTCACCTACCTATGCAAACGATTCTTTGGTTTTTCTTAAGGGAAAAAAATTAGTTTTAGGTTGCATTTAGGGTTGAATAAATAACCGATCAAACGACCGAACCAAACCAAACCGACAAATTCGGTTTAGTTTTTTTACAATTCAGTTTAGAAAGTTGCTAAATTGTTAAGTTCAGTTCGATTTTCAGTTTAAAAGTTAAAAAAATGGAAAAACCGAATCGACCGTATATTATATATAATATAAGATATTTTATTTTTATTTTCAAAAGCCACTTTCACAAAGAATAAAATAAACTTACTTGAGGCTTTACTTTATTAAAGTAGGGGTTGGTGGTTGGTTGTCTCGAGGAAACCATAGTTTTGACTTTGGATTTAATCACTCACACTCTCTCTCTCTCTTTATCTTATTCTCTAAAATCAAACCTTTTCAAATCAAATCACCTTCCACTTCCCCAAATCAAATTAAAGTTCCTCTATTTAATGACTTTCTCTAACTCTCTTTATGTTATTCTCTCAAATCGAATCACCTCCCCCTTCCCCAAATCATATTAAAGTAAAGCCCAAATTTCAAAGAGACAAATCAAAGTTCTTTTACCTTCACCTCCCCCTTCCGCATATCAAAGTTCTTTCATGCTAGATGATAAAGTGCAAGGCTCATTACTTGACTTCAATTAGTCCCCATGTTCTTCAAATGGATCTCTTAGTTGATAAGAGGGTTGCCCAAAAGCAGTAAATAAGGCGCACCCGATAAAACTTACAAGTAAACCAGATATAAAGATGGGGACAAGGGTTGCTATTTCCATTATTATAAAATTTCAAGACCACAATGGATCTATGATAAGATCAGTTATTTGCAATGGTGTGATTTACAGAGTCAATAAAATTCAATCAATGCAATAGGATTTATGGCTACACAAACCGTTGAGAATAATTTGAGATCTGGTCCAAGACCAAGACAGACTGGTCCAGGAAGTTTATTGAAATCGTTGAATTCAAAATATATAGTAGCCCCCGGATAGGAAACTACCCCATTGATGGGTGTCGCAATGGCTCTCTCCGCAGTATTCCTATCTATTATTTTGGAGATTTATAACTCTTCCATTTTACTGGAAGGAATTTCAATGAATTAGGTTCATAGGAATTGCGAAATATTGTCTTTTCAATCCAAAGTGAATCACTTAGGACTAGGATTTTTAGGTCATTCTGACAGTTTGACTGTGAAATTCCTTTGTTTCGGTATTTCTGGAATATGAGTGTGTGACTTGTTATAATTGATCCTATTGATAGTACAGAGAATGGATTTGTCATCTTGAGAGAGATGGGTTTTGCCTCGTCGGATATTCATTCTAGTACTGGAGCACGGACATGATTTCAGTTTACGACTTTGCCATTCAAATATCTTGGGGTACCAATTTACCAAAGTAGATGTAATATTATTTATTTTAAAGATTTGATGTCAAAAATGGATCCAGTGTTGGAAGGCGAGACTTATTTCCGGAGGGGTATACATTGGTTCTCATCAGGCATTTGTTTTGTTCTATGCCAGTCTACATTATTGCAGCGACAAGTGTGCCAGTGAAAGTGATATAAAATATTCAGAAAATTATTGCTGATTCTTTTTGGGGTACCTATGAGGGTACATAAACGCAAATGTGTTGTTTGGAGCTGTCTTAGTGTCCCAACTGAGGAAGGTGGTTTAGGAGTGTGTGAGTTGGATTGTGTTGTTAAAACCTTCAAAATCAAAGCTTTGTGGAATCTGGTGAATATTAACTCTCTATGGGCGATTTTCATGAGAATAAAATATTTGCAGCCTGAGGTTCCCATCAAAAAACATGTGGTTAAGGTGGGAACGTTCATAAAGGAGTTGTTGGAATTAGGATTTTTTGGCTGATCATTCCACTTGGAAAGTCATATTTTGTAATGTGAGTTTTTATTAATGAAAACTGGTAAGTTGGGGAGCAATTTCATAGCATTGGCTGGGCAGAGGTAGAAAATAAATGGCCATCAGTGAGGATGATGTATAGGGAAAGATTTATATATCTTGGTCTAATTCTCCAGCGGAAGGCTTAAGAACTATTAGAACAAAGGCTACATGGCGATGAGCACGGTTTAGACGTTAGGATTAGGACCTCCGATAATGACGATATGTTTTTTTATTAGTTCTGTGTGTCAGATTCTTCGTAATAGAGGGATTCAAGACAAGTTTTGGAGAATGATTTGGCATCCTTTATTGCCCTCTAAAACATCAATTTTTGCTTGGAAAATCGTAAAAAATAGCAACTCCGATTGATGGGGAACTAAGGAGGATTGGATTTAAACTCGCCTTGAAATGTCATTGTTGTAACATATTGGAAGGTGAAACCACAGAACATTTGTTTCATGAAGGGGAATTGACCACAAAAGTATGGGCTCATTTTGAGTTAGTGTTGACGTGTCGTGCATATACCGATGGAGGATTACACAATGCTTGGATTTGGTCTCGTCAGGCAAAACAATCTACTCAGACTGGTATTCTTTTTCAGCTCACTCCTTTATTTAATTTTTTTGGAAAATTTGGTGCCAGCAAAATAAGAAATTGTATGAAGGCTTGGACTGGTCAGCTAACTCTGTGATTATCAAAGTTTTCATTGAAGCCACTGTGGTGGTAGCGCCTTCTATCTTAACAATCAGAAATTCTAAGTGTCGAGGAAATGAGCGAGGAAACGAGCGAGGGAAGTGAGGTGGCGGGGGTGGGAGCCGTTCACCCCACTCGAGATGCGTGCGTTGACTTTTCGCGCGCGCATCCTGAGCGGGGTGAACGGCTCCCACCCCCGCCACCTCACTCCCTTCGCCCATTTCCTCGCTGTGTAGACTTACTCCTTAACAATTGGTGGATGGAGATGAGGGATATCAGTAACTCCCTAGTTTTTAATTGCAGGCACGTGTTCAGAGAGACAAATTCGGTTGCGGATGCTCTTGCAAGACTGGTGCAAGAAGAGCAAAGTCAAGAAGCTTTACTTGGGATTCTCTCCCGGATAGACTAAAGTCTTTGTCGCTGCTTGATAGGAACAAGACGAGATATCTAAAGAGGAGTTAGTTTCGTTCAGTTTTGATATTTATACTGCTAGGATTACATGTTGGCGAAGGCCCTGTGGGTTTCTTGAGTGCACTTACTTGTCCAAATAGAGCATTGACCTGTTTGTTTAGCATGTTCTGTTTCTGTAACATAGTAAAATGGTATTGGCGATATTGGCGTTGATGGACAGCGAGGGGAGTTCTGCAAGGGGCAACACATGAACAGTGTCAAGTTATGAATTGGGTGATGGCCATGAGGGTACTAGCTTTCCCAAACAGAGCATTGCATGTTATGTTTCTTAACACAGTGAAAGGCTTTGGCGAGGTTGGCAGACAACTTGAGGAGATATGTAGGGTACAACACAAGTTTGGAGCGGGTTTGTGGACAGACCGGGGCTTTCGTTTACATAGAAGGTTTGCAAGTTTGGTGGTTTTGACTATGTTTCTATTTTTTCAGACAAAGTCGTAATGTACTCCCGATGAAGTTGTAAATCATTTTAGATGAGTACTCGAAAAAGATCTAGCTCAAAATTTATAGAAGCACTTCACCATAGCTTTTCACATGAACCATAGTAGTATTACCATTGTCATTGCTAAAACTATGTATGAAAAGTGAAAAAAAAAAAAAAAAAAAAAAAAACTCAAACAAGCATAGTGTTTTCACTTATTGAAGTTACAGGGTATCGGGAAATATGGAAGGAACGTCGTAACTTTGAGGGAAAATTCAACAACCCATCGTTTATTGTGATTAAATCAAGTATTGGACTTAAAGAACTAAATTTCTCATTTCATCCTCCTCAATTCTCAAACTTTGGATATTATGAATGTTTGAATTCAATCGTTAGATATCTAAAATCTATAAATTCAAACTCCCCAACTTGTTATTAAATGTTGATGGTGTTTGTGAAAACAAGCTAGGTAGTGAGGGTGGTGGAGTTATGAAGGATGAAAGTGGTGCATACAATTCGCATCCATGCATAAACGCACATACAAACAATCAATTACTTTGGCTTTGTCTCTCCATTGTTCATTCGCAAGCAATCAGAAATGATGGAGCAGTCATATGTGAGAATTAGAAGTGTTTATTTCTAAAAGATTTCATTTTGTTCATTGTGATACCCTTGTGTGGGCGGACCTGAGGGGGAGGGTGAGGGAGAAGCTCAAGAGCCCATGGATACTAAGAGAGTTGACAAACTACAACAGGGATATCATAGTCTCGTATAAATCGCCTGGGTGCGGGAAGCTTACACAATGCTTGGGTTTTGGTTTCGTCATGCAAAGCAATCGACTCAGATTGGTATTCTTTTTTAGCTCACTTCTTTATTTATATATTTTGGGGAAATTTGGTGCCAGCAAAATAAGAAATTGTATTTAGGCTTGGACCGATCGGCTAACTCTGTGATTATCAAAGTTTTCATTGAAGCCACGGTGGTGGTAGCGCCTTCTATTCAGGTAGTTTTTTGGGTTCCTCCTCCACGTGGTTGGTATGCTTTAAATGTCGATGGGTCCTCCATGCAGAATAGGGCGTTGGGAGGTGTAGTGATCAGAGATGCATCATGTGATTTTGTGGCGGCAAGGGAAGTTTTCTTTGAATATGGTTCGAATAATGCAGTTGAAACACAAGCTTTATTGTAAGGTCTGAAAATTTATAATTTTTTTTTATTTCAAAACTGTTTAATACGAACGAACTCTATGCTAGTCAAACAATGGTTTTGTCGGGAAGCAATTGTTCCATGATCTCTTAACAATTGGTGGATGGAAATGATGGATATCAGTAACCCCCTAGTTTTTTATTGCAGGCGCGTGTTCAGTGAGACACATTCGGTTGTGGATGTTCTTGCAAGACTGGTGCAAGAAGAGCAAAGTCAAGAAGCTTTACTTGGGATTCTCTCCCGGATAGATCAAAGTCTTTGTTGCTGCTTGATAGGAACAAGACGAGATATCTAAAGAGGAATTAGTTTCATTCAGTTTTGATATTTATAATGCTAGGATTACATGTTGGCGAAGGCCCTGTGGGTTTCTTGAGGGTACTTGTCCAAACAGAGCATTGTTTTGTTTTGTTTTGTTTAGCATGTTCTGTTTCTGTAACACAGTAAAATGGTATTCGTGATATTGGTGTTGATGGACAGTGAGGGGAGTTCTGCAAGGGGCAGCACAAGAACAGTGTCAAGTTATGAATTGGGTGATGGCAATGAGGGTACTAGCTTTCCCAAACAGAGCATTACATGTTATGTTTCTTAACACAGTAAAGGGCATTGGCGAGGTTGGCAGACAACTAGAGGAGCTATGTAGGGTACAACACAGGTTTGGAGTGAGTTTGTGAACAGACCGGGGCTTTTGTTTACGCAGGAGATTTGCAAGTTTGGTGGTTTTGACTATGTTTCTATTTTTTTGGGCAAAGTCGTAATGTACTCCTGATAAAGCTGTAAATCATTTTAGATGAGTACTCGAAAGAGACCTAGCTCACTTCACCACAATTTTTCACATGAACCTTAGTGGTATTGCCATTATCATTGCTAAAATTATGGATGAAAAGTGAAAGAAATAAAAAAAAAAAAAAAAAACTCAAGCAAGCATAGTGTTTTCACTTATTGAAGTTACAGGGTATCGGGAAATATGGAAGGAACGCCGTAACTTCGAGGGAAAATTCAACAACCCATCGTATATTGTGATTAAATCAAGTATTGGACTTAAAGAGCTAAATATCTCATTTCATCCTCCTCAATTCTCAAATTTTGGATATTATGAATGTTTGAATTCGGTCGTTAGATATCTAAAATCTATAAATTCACCCCTCCCCGAATTGTTATTAAATGTTGATGGTGTTTGTGAAAACAAGCTAGGTAGTAAGGGTGGTGGAGTTATGAGGGATGAAAGTGGTGCATACATGCATAAACGCACATACAAACAATCAAATACTTTGGATTTGTTTCTCCATTGTTCATTCGCGAGCAATCAGAAATGTTGGAGCTGTCATATGTGAGAATTAGAAGTGTTTAGTTCTAAAAGATTTCATTTTGTTCATTGTGATACCCTTGTGTTGGCGGACCTGAGGGGAGGGTGAGGGAGAAGCCCAAGAGCCCATGGATCCTAAGAGGGTTGACAAGCTACAAAAGGGAGATCATCATCTCACATCTCCTGGGTGCGGGAGGGGGATGTGTTATATATGTACGAGTTTGAATCTACAAAGTACTATGTGTTTTAAAGTCGTGCGGGCAGTGGGCTCAAAGCGGGCAATATAGTACTCCCATGGATCCCAAGAGGGTTGGCAAGCTACAAAAGGGAGATCATAGTCTCACATCGCCTGGGTGTGGGAGGGGATGTGTTATATATATACGAATTTGGATCTACAAAGTGCGTAGTGTGGGCCTTGGGCCTAAAGCGTAGAATATAGTTTCTGTGGATCGAGTTGTTACATTCATTCTGATGTATTCCTTGTGATTTTTATTTAAATTCTGAATGATTACATGGGTCAGCCAACACCCCCGTCCCTTTTGTTTCAAGTAAAGTATAAAATGGTTTATCACTCCCTCTACTATAGTTTAATAGGCAGATGAAAGGCTTAGGGGTGTTTTTTTTTTTCAACACTCAGCACTAGCCACTCAGTGGTCAGTACTAAGTGCTATGCACCTCCTTGGTACTTATTAAATGACTCTGATTAGAAGTAAAAAAAACACTCAGTCAAAATGGTTCACTTCTTATTCAGAACCAAATTTCATATCAAAACAAAAAACAAACGCCACCTTAGAGTCATAATGTTGTTCAAAACTTTTTAAATTGATTGTCTTTGACGAGTCCACATCCACGATGATATGGATTTTTATAGTGGTTCACATCTTGAAAATCAGAGTATAAAGATGCGTTGAACAATAGCTCGCTTACTTTTGACTGATTCCACGACTTCGCAAGGTCACGTTGGAATTTGTTACTATTTTTGCACTGATTTCTCTCTTAAGTTGACACGAGCTGTCTAGCCTTCTACATATACAATCACTCCTCTCAAATTAAAGGTATTATAAATTTGGTGAAGGGTGTTTCAATCTCAACAAAGATCTAAGGTTTTCCTACTCCACAATGAAAGCATATCATCAACTTAATGTATAACCTATTTTTCCTCAATTAATGGAGGTTTTTCAATGCATCTTTAAAATTGTTACACTCTTTTTTGATTACTCTTAGATTCCCTACTTATGAAAAGAAGGTATTTGTTAGGTTACTCCCAAAAGCTCCTCAAGCTACATACTACACCCCTGAAACAACCCTTGTTTCCTTATCCTTTGCTCCCCGCTCTCTGACACATGCAAAGCACTTACGAACACAAACTGATTTTGTGTTTTGAGCCTCCAATGCTCAAGTTAGAAAAGAGACGAGTAATGAAACAAAGAAGAAAACATAATTCTAGTCGAAGTGAATTATGAGATGATCAGTTCTCTTAGTATCCAACCCCCTCCTCGTTGGCTAAGGTGTTCTATACATACTACCTTCCTTACCTACCTATACATACCTTTTTCATTTAATGATCTAATGGAGAATCTTTAAAAGTGTGATCTTCTCGAGATTTGCAACAGTTGAGTAGTCTACTTTCGGATTCAGTCCATTTCGTTTGTCAAAGCTGAACTTTGCCACTCTGCTTCTTTCGCTCTCTTTCTTGGTTGACTGTCTCTCTACTTGTCCCTGATACACGTGTCACGACTGGATTGGCTACTTCACTTTGGATTCTCCTAGTAGGTGGCTTTCAATCGCAATTCGGAATAGTTGATTGGTTACTCAATGTCGGAAATGACTTCGATAAGCACTCACATATTGATTTTTATGCCCTATTTAGCCCTTTATTAGTCCCTAGATGTGCTCAAAGTTTATTAAATGCCTCTATTCATCTTGAATTTTATCATTGTTGTAATTTTGCAAGAAGTCAAGAAAAATACGAAATTCAAGACTATTCCATCATAATACACAAGATTCGAGAAGCAATTGGAGAAATTCTCTAAAAAGATTAAAAAAGAGAAAAGTCCCAATGCCCAAATCCAACAAAATTATCTTTTGTGACGCATCTAATGTTTTGAGCCCAACATCACATTTTTTTTTCACCTCTCCGCATCCAATTTTTATTTTCACTTGATATGCAAATATTCTATTAGCCTTTTTCCACCAAAACCACTTCAAAAATCACAACCCCATATATTTGCCCTAGCCAATAAACCAATCTTTTTTAGTAGTTTTCATTTATCCAAATATATCGTGCCTCCCATAACCTATCCAAATATATCAAGACTAAACCCTAAACCAGCAAATCAAGTCTTTCATTCCAATCAAATCACCAAAGATCCATCTTTGCATAAAAAATTTCATATCAACTTACATTTATTGAACCTGGCCTCCAATCCAACTCATTTGATAACCTCTAATCTCATAAACCTGAGACAAACAATCAAATCCCAATCATCTAGATTGCTTCTACATTCTCATTTTCAGTGGCTATAAAAGAAAGGAGAAGACTAGCAAAGAAGGGATCTCTTGTTTTGAAGAATTTCATTTTTTTTATTTAGTTTTAGTGATTTCATTTAGAAGCATTTGTAGATAAGCAAAAAGGAGCAAGGAATATTGTGTTTGACTTATCATTTAAAGAAGTAATAAAATCATATTGGTGATTTTTTCCAAGTCTCTTTTTACATTTCTTTATTTTCTGATTTATTTGTTTCCAAGTCTCTTCTTACATTTTTTTTTATTTTCTTAAACATGATACTCCCACATGAATATCACTCTGCAATATAGGTTGTCCATCTAGAGAGGTTATTGTTTCTCTATTTAAAATTGATCAAACTTAAGACCTCAAAAAGGGTATAATGGAAAAAACCTAGTTATTGGAGTAAATCTTAGAAATCAGTTTATTTTAAGTAAGAGTGTTTCGATCTCTTGGGTTGAACATATATAGGATTATTGAACACCCATAAATGGGGTTTGACTCCTAATAATAATAATAATAATAATAATAATAATAATAATAATAATAATAATAATAATAATAATAATAATAATAATAATAATAAAAGAGCGTGCGTTTAATCTTAAATGAAAATCATGATTTTTTTCTAGATGAGCTTAAATGTTTTTTTTTAAAACCAAGTTGTAGTTTGATGAATGTGGGAGTTGATTTTCGATCCTTGAGATTTATCTTCAAAGTTTATTTGTATATATATATTTGCCAAACTAATTTGGTTGAAAACCAAATATTCCAAAAGCAATATTAAGAAAAAAACAAGAAAAAAAGAAAAGAAAAGAAAAGAAAGAACAATCCAACATCTTTCTATTTATATTTTTCATCCCTCCATAACATTTCTTAACTTTTATTTTTGTTTAATCTTTTATTTTTATTCTACTCTTCTATGATTTTTGTTTCTTTTCTTCTTCCACCTTTTCTTTTTATCACTTAGTTGCAATCATTCTCATTGGGCATGGTTTGACACCTTTACTTGTCACTTTACTGATTTATATCACTTTTTGCAGGTTTAAGGACACAACATATCAAACATTGTTCTTTCAACTTGAATTTTTTACAGTAAATTCAGTGACGAGTCATTGATTTTCTGTAATGTTTGCAAAAATTTTGTTGAGGTTGTTTGCCTGTAGAATGAATTTATTTGGACAAGTGTGTGTGTGAAAAGCTGCGGAATTTTCTAGGACTTACTTGAAAACACTTTTTTTTTTCTTTTTCTTATTTGAACTTTCAGTGAGGAAGATAATTTACTTTGTTTTTATTTTTATGTTTCGATAGTACAAATTATTTTGTGGGTGAGAAAAAAATTTACTTGAACCAAGGATAAGTTGCTCTCAAAGAACACTTCTTTCTATCCCCACGGAGGTGACCTTGTGTCTGAGCTCATAAGTTAGTAAATGTCCTTTACAAACATTGTTTTAGTGGCTTGGGTGCGAAGTGAAAATTGGACATTGCTTGGTGTTTGTTTACTTTTCCGCATCTTAACAAACTATGAGGTTGCTTATGTCAATTAACTACCATAAACAAAGAGGGCAGGCCTAGCCCTACTTTTGAAACTGATGAGATTTTATCACCCACCTTATCACTCCAACTGTGTGAAACCAATGCAATTAATAAAATAACTAAGACTAAACCCAATAGAACGGTGTTCATAGGACAACCAAAACCAAGGTGAGTCTACTGAGTTTTGCGTTCACCAAAGCTAGACGTGATGTTGGGTTTAATCATTTAATGAAATTCGAGAGGTTGCTGTCGCATGAGCAACTCACCTAGTACGCTAAGTCACAAGTAAGCTGCGGACCACAGAAGGACGTGGTGCAACTAACATTTTGGGTTAGGAATACGAAACTTAAGTACGTATTTAACACCGCATCGTCCTCATATCAGTTAGTCTACAGAGAGGTAGTATAAGTACAGTTACTAATTACACAACCTGATCTCCTGTCACTTGTGCCATCATCCCATTTCTTGCAACCGTCATTTTGACCTCTTGATTATGGACTTGGTACTATTGGATACAAACTTTAGGATCATCCTTTAGCAACAAATCTAAACAGGTGATAGATAACAGTGTCACAACCGCTAATTTCAATCAATTTTGTCTCTCACAGATTAAAAAGATAAAATACCTTTAAAATATTGTTTACTTAGATTAGGCATTTGTCTTTAAGCGGTGTTTGTTGCTTGTGTATGACTTCTTAGCAATCATCTAAGAATGCTCGATGTGTATGTGTTTTGTCATTGTCATCCTTCCAACTCAATGTTATTCTTTTATGAAAGATTGGGAATGATCCAGCAAACGCTTATTCATTCCCAAACATTTTCTGACCACCCTAGCAATCACTTGGTTTGTTCCCTAGATTTTTCTAGCCACCCTAACTCACTTTTTACCTTTTCACCACTCTAACTCACTTTTTACCTCTTCACCATACTCTGCTCCATCTTCTTCCCCACATTTTCCCACACCTGTCTCTCTACGCTGCCAAATCAACTTTGAGATGGCAGAGCATTCGATTTGAGAATACAATCTTCTAGGGGTGTTAATTGGTTTCTGAAAACCGATCGAACCAAGACAAACTTAATAAAAAAAACCCCGAACCAAGTAAAACTTGAAACCAAACAGAAAAAACCAAATCGAATTGAGTTGCATTCAGTTTCGGTTTTTTTAATTCCCTTTCTCTCCCCTGTGCCCCAGCCAACCCACCTTTTCTATCTTTTTTAATCCCCTAAAGTACAACCCACTTTATTTTCTCATTGTTTTTACAAAAATTTAATCCCCTCCAAGTAAACCCGCTTCTCTTTCTCCTATGTACAAACCCAGTTTCTCTTTTTTTAATCCCTTAGACAACCACTTTCTATTTTTTCTTTAATCCCCTCAACGGCCAACCCACATTTTCTCTCATATCTATCTTCTTTCATAACTTTTCTTCTTCTTTAAGAAAACCTCAAACCAAAAACCAAAAAACCTTCTTATCTCTATGTAAATTCTTTACTCATTTAAATCTCTTCTTCTTCTTCACTCATTTAATTTCTTCCAAAACTTGAGAAACTGTAATCCCTTCACTCATAAAAAGATGAACGAGGTGTGAAAGGAAGATGGTGTGGTGTTTTTGAGGTTGTGGCTACTAATCTAAACTTCAAATTCTAAAGGTGAAGGAAGCGGTAGAAGAGGGAGAAATAAAAAAGAAAGAAAAAAACCGGTTTTTGGTTCGATTTTAGTTTTTTGTTTAAATATGTGGAAATCGAACCGAAAAACAAATCTATAGTTCAGTTCGGTTTTGGTCCACTTTTGAACCGACTGAACTGATTAACACCCCTACATTGTTCCCCTTGCTGCTAATGTGCACAGATGCATTGAGTTACCCCTATCAAGACAACTTTGAAATCCGGCTAGGTATTTTCAACATGTTGCCGAAGTTATATAGGCTTGATTGAGAAAGCCCATATGTCCATCTTGGGAAGTTTCTTTAAGTTTGTAGTGCTTTAAATAACCAAAACATAGATGAGGAAAATGTTAGGCTTCATTTATTTCCTTTCTCCCTTGAGGATTGGGCTACTTCGTGACTAAACTCTCTCCTTGCCAATTCCATCAAATCATGGGAGGATTCAGTCAGAAAGTTTTTGGAGAAATACTTCCCCATGAGAAGGACCCTAGAAATTGGAAGAGAAATTGAGGAGTTTTCTTAAACACAAAATGAACATTTTCATGAAGCATGAAACACTTCACGATTTACTTATCAAGTGTCCCCATCATGGCTTTCAAAAATCAGTGTTTGTGTAGAGTTTTTACAATGGGTTGACTGTCGAGTTTCAAAATTTGATGGAGTCCAATCACTAGGGAAATTCTGGGGTAAGACCAGTATTGATGTTTATATCTTTCTAAGTGAACTTCTGATGAAACATGGCCTAAGGGAAATTCTGGGGTAAGACCGGTATTGTTGCTTATATCTTTCTAAACGGACTTCTGATGATTCTAGACAATGGAATGCCCATAGAGACTTGAAACCTAGTACTTTTAGAAAATCACTCATGTTTGAACCAAATAAAGATTCAAGCAAGGGCATTATGGATCTCAACCTAACCATTGGCAACAAAATCAGTAACCACCTCAGGGAGGACAATTTCCATATAAGTCAAATCAACATCCACCACAAGGAGGACCTGTTCCATACTAGCCAAACCAATATATAAATCTTTCTATGGTTTCTACCCCACTTAATTCCTATGGTCAACCTCAGCTTAGCAACTCGCATGAGTTGGTGCCTCAAACTCAATTACCACCTCCAAAATGATAATTGGAGGATATAATGCACCAATCAATGGAAATTAAGGTTGTCGATAATCATGTCTTTCAAAACCTTCAACAACAGTTGACATGGGAAAAGATAAAAAATAACTTTCCCAAGACAACCCATCCCTAATCGAAAGGGTGCCCCAAGCACATGTCAATGAAATCAAAAGTAGTTCAAAGTCACATGGAGAAGTTAAAGCAGTCACCACCCTTCGTTGTGGGCGAGCAATTTATAATGGTGTAAAATTGCCTAAGAAAACTGATGGGGGAAAAGTGAGTGTTCTTAAACCCACTAAGAAAGCTAAAGGTTCTTCTCCATCCATTTTAGACCTACCATTTTAGCTTCCCTTAGAGCAAAAAAAAACTATATACCTAAGATACCTTTCCCAAAGCCCTTTCAGGTAACAAAAAGAATAAGTAATTTTAAAAAATCCTAGAAGTTTTTAAAGTAGTACAAATTAACATCCCCTTTTTACCAACTATCCAGCAAGTACCAGTCTATGCAAAAGCTTTCAAGGACATGTGCACTAAAATGAGAAAAATGGAAGTCCCTGAAACCGCATGTATTGCAAGTGATGCCACATCGTTCATCCAACAAACTGGAGTGGTTCAGTAAGGACTCAGGGGGGCCTACTGTACCATGTTTCATTAGAAAATACTTCGACAGTTGTGCCTTGATCAACTTAGAAGCTTGTGTGAACTACCTACCTTATGATATATATTTGGAACTTGGGTTGAAGGAAATGCAACCAATAAAAGGTAGTTCTTAAACTAGCAGATGAGTCAAAATGGTAGGCTGATAAGAATAGTTGTGGGCATGACTGTACAAGTTGCAAATTTCTATTATTTATGATTTCATCATCCAAGACGCTAGCCCGATCCCAAATAATCAAATTCCTGTCATTTTAGGGCGACCTTTCTTAGCAACTACGGAGGCCAACATCAATTGTATAAGTGGCAGCATGTATGTTTTCTCTGGAAACCTTAAAGCTTAGTTGAATATTTTTAAGGCCATGGAAACGAGGAATGAATTTGATATGATTGTGGACGAAGAAGAAGAAGAAGAGAAAGAAGTGTATATGATTCAATAGGCATGTTTACGGGTGGTATTCACAACCCCCATTCCGTCCGGTTGATAACATTAAACTTAGCGCTACTGGGAGGTTGCTCGGACATTTTGTGCATTCATTCATTCATTAAAAAAAATTCATGTATTGCCAATGCCTATTTGGGCGTGATGTGTACACATCAAACCCACCAACTTGATTTTTTTCCATTGCAGGACGACACAAATGTTCAACAAATCACGAAGGTTATAAGTTCCAATTTTCATCTCTCACTTTCCATTTCATTTCTAACACTGGGGAGAGTGTTTTATTTGTTTTGGGATAGCTAGTGATATTTCAAAACTCGAACCTTTTTTGAAAATGTTTTTCTCAATTAATAAAAAAAAGGGGTACAGTACCCTAGCTATGATGACATTGAGTTGCTTGATTTACTACATTTAGGCAATGAGATGTTGGAAGTTTATTACTTGAGTAAGCAATGCATTTGAGCATTTAGGAATAAACGTTTTCTGCACAATAACCACAAATGTAGTTTGGAGTAAATAAGTAAATCACTTTGTGAGAATATAGAGGAATAATAGTAGAGACTTTAACTTCGTGAGCTATCAGACCATTCATTTATTCAGAGAGTTTTTACACAACTTCGAGTCACATGATGATTCTAACTTTATTGGACCCCACATTAACTTGTGAAGTGTCATTATTCTTCTTTTTGGTTGACCACCGAGGATGACATATTTTTAGAGTTAAGAAAAATATAGGTCGTGTAATATATTTGAGACTTATAGCCATTACTAAACCTTACAAGCTAAATTAGACATCTCTTGTCCATCTAAACCACCTCTTTAACCATTCCATACAAAACCAATGTCAGCATTTGTCTTGGTTTATTAGACTAAAATTAGTCTTTGTCCACTTTATGTTTTTGAAAAGTGTTAGAAAGCTTTATGACGAAAAAGGGACGAGTGCAAAGAGAAATTCTAAAGTCAAAGATATTTTAGATGAGGAAGCATTGAAAAATATAAAGAGAAAATGTTGTGAAAAAGAAAAAAAAACAACATAAGAGAAATCCTGATTGACTCTATGGTAAGAATTGGAGAGTAAATGAGAAAGCGATATGGTGGGTAACTCGATATTCTTGCTAGTGATCAACACTCCTTCCATGAGATTATTATTCTTTTTAATGTTCATTATTTCTTATGTGCATGTCAGTTGTTTTAATTTTTACATTTACTTTTTTCTTCACATGTAATAGAGAAAATAATTATCTGATCATGGAGTGTTCATTTTAGAGAATTAACTAGTGTGCTTTGAACTCAATACGATTTTTCCAAATGTGGATTAGGATGCACCTTACTTTGACATGAAAATTTGCATGTTGTTGGCTATTCACCCACACACTTTATTCCAAAGTCGCTCAATTGTAATGTGCATTTTAGTAGCTAACTACACACGCCTCTTGTATTCTATGGATTAATAACAATGATATTCTCTAAGAAAAATAAGGGAAACACCAATTTTATTTAGTCGTCTTTCAAGAAAAAAAATCATGTTTGTTGGTGTTCATCATAAACAACTAATGTTCACATAATTTATACATAAATTAGCTTATAACTTATATTTGTTAGTGTTCCAATTATTTTATTTTTCTAATTATTTTGTTTTCGTGTTTTCATAGGATTGGGAGCTTAAACGATGGAATCGTATCAAAGTAAAAAGTCGAGAGAGCAATTATTTCAGAAACTCAAAAAGTGGTACAGAGTGACATTATGATGAAATTGTAAGGTGCTACAACAACTCTAACCTATAACCCATCATAACCCAAGGCCCGAGCCCATCCTTCATCTCTTCCTTGTAACCAGATAAACCCCCTTCTCTCTCCCTATCCTTTTTTCTGGTGGCAGAGAAGAGTCACCTAGGGGTGGGCACGGGACGGGATGGGACGAGATATACCCATCCCTATCCCATCCCGTTCATACGGGATCGGGACGGGACAGGATGGGAAAAACCTCATCCCGACCTCATCCCATCCCAAACGGGTTCGGGACGGGACGGGACGAGATCAGCGTGCTGCCTGTGACAGCTGCGAAGATTATCATCATATAAGAGCGTGAAAAATAACTTTCTTATAATTAGATATAGATGTGACATGCAAATATAATGGTAGCCACTAAATTCCCTAACAATGAAGTCGAGTAGGCTGACTTTTAGAAAATGACATGATAAATGGAACCCACTAAGAGTATTGTGTCGCTGTGATGGTCTCCCAACTGATTTTACAATTTCATTACTGTGGAAAAACAAAATTCATGGTTCCTTGACAAAATGACATTTCATCTTTTGTCAGGGAAGAAATATAGACCTATTGGTGATGCTCTAACATATTCATAATGGTTTACCATCAATACATATATTGTAATTATAAAAAAATATTTTTACAATCCGAGGCATCTCAAATTCTTGGCTCCGCCCCTGAATGTTCCCTTCTGACAGTTAATTTTTATTTTTCATCTTCACCTGGGTATTATCAATAGTTGTAAGTTAAATAATTTGAGCCACTTTTATTGAGAATCCAAGCAACAGTCTGCTATCTTTCTCTTGCTTAATGAATATTTATTTCTTAAAGTAACATTTCTGTTACCACTGCAAACACCATGAGTTTCTGTCAGTCATCTGTAAGTTTATATGAATAAAAATAAATAAATAAATAAAAATATTAATAATAAATATTAAAAAAATAACTCGGGATTGGCGGGATTGAAAATCTTCATCCCATCTCATCCCATCCCATTCTAGATCGGGACGGGACGGAATCGGGATGAAATTATTCAATCCCATTAAGATCTAAAAAAATCAGGACAGGACTGAACGTGATCGAAACAAAATCAAAATTGCGGAATGGAATGCCCACCCCTAGAGTCACCCCTCACTTCTCTCCTCTGCCTCTTCTATTCTTCCTGCCCCTTTTTCTCATTCTCTCATTTTCCAGCCACCAAACATCTTCACAACCACCTCTCCTCATTTTTCTCGCTCGCTAGAAATGGGACCATCTCTCTTTTATGTCTCCCTTTTCTTCTTCTCTCTGGCTTGGAACCCACAACAAAACAGAGCCTCTGTCCCTTCTCCTTCCTTCACCACATCTTCAGCGAGCACCACACAGCCCCTCTTTACCATCACATCTTCCTTTCACCGGCAGTCTTTCTCACTCACTAGAAAGACTACCAACCCCTTCATCCATCATCTTCTTCCTCCTCTCTTCACAGACACATGGAACCGCCCTTCTCTTCATCTCGTAGCTCCCTATCACCCTCTTTCTCATCAAACAATCGCCACCTTGCTCCATCACATTTTCTCCCTCACCTCGCCTTCCATCGCCTTTCTTCCCTTCTATTCACAGATCCAGTGATGAACTCTCGTCCTCGCCATCTCACCACCTCGCAGACCACCATCTTGCCACCTCCATCTCAACCTCTCCTCACATCTCCTTCTTCACCTCTGCCATCAATCTCCTTCTTCCTCTCTGTTATCGATCTCTCACCCATAACAAACCCACGCCAACAAATCTCTCTTGCTCTCCATCTCGATCGCACAGAAATAGAGCGTCAGATCGCACAAAGCTGAAAAGTCGTGAAGAAGAAATTTGGAGGAAAGAAAATTGTTTAAATTTCTATCTCTTCACTATTCACATCTCGCATTCTATTCTACACCACCATCATAGCATCTCACCAATTCATGAAGAGAATATGGAGTTCACCCATGCAACCATCACGGCTTTCTAAACCCTTCGCTAAGGCGTAGATGATTCATTAGGATTAGTAGAATTTTTTGTTGTCTTTTATTGTTTTATGATGCATTGTATGTTTTAGCATTAGATTGATTTGTAAACAAACACATATTACTTTCATCGTGTATGTCATGTAGTTAGAATTATTATATGTTTTTTTTAAGCATGTTTTATTCATATTAGTTAAATCTGTGATTAGTTTTCTTTAAACAAATAATTAATTCTAGGGTTTGCATCTTTGCTAAAGCCAATCCATTACATTGATATAATAATTAGTTTATCATGATTACATCACCGAGACAATGAGAGATTCTCATCTCTAATATTGTTTGAATAAAATGGACAATAATTGACATTGTATAATTCTATGAACTTGATGGATGATTTGAAAGCCTTAGCATCCCTGTCTTTGTTTTTTAAACTCATTTCTAGTTGATTTTCTAGTTTCCATTAGTTTAAAAATTTAGGATTGCAATAATCCCCTTTTAAATTAGTTTAAGTGAATTTTGTTTTTGATTGTGTTTTCAATCCCTGTGGGATCGATCAGTATTTGTCATTGTCTACTCCTTAGATAATTGTACACTTGCTATATTAGAATCATGTTAAATTAGTCTATTAATTTAGGTTAGTAAAATCTACATCGATAACCCTCATTAGGCTAAAACTCCTCCTTTAGTGCCATGAGATTCAGAGCTTTGTTGCACATTGTAAAAACAATCTAGTCATACTAGTGAAAGTGGCATTGATTTCTTTTTGCGCAAGATTTGATGAGCAATTGGAGAAATTCTACGAACGAATTGAAAAATGAGCAAACCCCCAAAATCGAACCCAATTATCTTGTGACCCATCCAATGTTTTAAGCCAAAAATTACTTTTTTATTTTATTTTATTTTTTACCTATCCACATCTAATTTTTGAGTAATTCTTGCTGGCCTGGGCCCAGCTGCCTAGTTGCTGGCCTAGGGGGCGAAAATACACTTTTGCCCCCCTCTTTAAACCTCTTTTTTCAAAAAGTGGTTAAAAAGGGGGGGCAAAAGTGTACATTTGCCCCACCCAGGCAGCAAACCTCGCCCCTTTCCCAGGCTAGCTAGAATTGGTTTTATTTTCACTTGATAAGAAAATGTTCCACTAACTTTTTCCACCAAAATTCCTTCAAAACTCCCTCCAAAACCACTCTTTAAAATTTGAAATTATTTAATTCCGAATTTAAAGAAAATTTTGATCATACACACTAAATTAATTATCCAACCCCATATTTTTATCCAATCATATTATTTAATTGCTAATAAACCAATCATTTTTAGTAGTTTTCATTTACCCAAATACATCAAATCTCTCATAATCTGTCCAAAAACATTAAGACCTAACCCTAAACCCAAAACCAACAAATCTAGTTTTTCATTTTGTTAAGAACCTATTGAAGAGGGTTCTTAATATTGAAACAAGAGCTAAAGAATTGAACAGAATGGAAGAAAGTTAGAAATATAGAGAAGAAGAAGGAATATAAGAAATAAATTTTCTGATATTTTCAAAACTATCTTACAGGGACTACTTATAGCCGAAACCAATGCTTGTTTTAACAAAAAAAATAAACTTTCTAATCCTAATTTAGCAATGAAAACAAACTTTCTATTTATAATTTAGCAATGAAAACAAACTTTTTAATCCAAAAAAAACACCTAATAGCTTATTCCTAATAGAATTCAACTCCTAATTTGAAACTTCAACTACTAATTTGAGAGAAAACTTTTCAATCAAAACAACATCATCTCATTCCAGCCTCCGTAACAAATGACCTTGGCCTCAAGGTTTAAAATCAGGAAAGCGACTTGAAAGATCAGGCCACAACTCCCAAGTAACATCGTCAACAGAAGCTCCAACCCATTTGACTAAGACCTCGGTAACAGCAGCGTTGTTCCGGTTAATGAGACGACGATCCAAAATAGCCCCAGGTTCATACTGAAGAATACCTTCATCAGTAAGGACTGGAAGATCATTGATAATAAACTTGTGGATTTTAGCAAATGGAAACTCTAGCCTATACGTGAAAAACACGGTGGATTTTAGAACCCAATGAAACGTGAAAAATAGGGTGGATTTTAGAACCCAATGGCAACTCTAGCCTATACGCAACTTGCCCAATCCGTTCAAGCACCTTATAAGGACCATAAAAACGGGGTGATAACTTGAAAGAGGCACGTGAGTGAACTGAAAGTTGACGATAGGGCTGAAGACAAAGAAAAACCAAATCCCCGACCTGAAACTCACTTTCAGTCTGGTGCTTATCTGCATTTTGTTTCATACGATGTTGAGCAGCATTGAGATTGTTCTTCAATAAACGAAGAATACGATCATGATCCCGTAAAGTTGAATCAACATGTTGTACTGAAGTTGACCCTAGCATATACGCAGTAATGGTAGGAGGTGGTTGACCAAAAACAACCTCATAAGGAGTCATCTTGGTGGAAGTATGAAAGGAGGTGTTATACCACCATTCAGCCCAAGGAAGCCAACGAAACCAATTACGAGGTTGAAGACCAGTAAAGCACCGCAAATAAGTCTCAAGACATCTATTAACCACTTTCGTTTGTCCATCAGATTGAGGATGATAAGCAGAACTCATGCATTGGTCCACATTGTTCAAACGAAAAAACTCTAGCCAAAACCGACTAGTAAAAATAGGATCGTGATCACTCACAATAGATTTAGGCATGCCATGAAGCTTAAAAACATTGCCGGCATAGGCTTGAACAACTTGAGCAGCAGTGAACGGATGAGTTAAGGGTGCAAAATGGGCTTAATGCATATGCTTGGAAACCCACTTTTGTTGCATAGGGGTAGATATGGCATGCCATGAAGTTTCGATACACAATATGAAAATCAAACCCCAATAACTTGGAAACCCACTTTTGTTGCATAGGGGTAGATATAGGTTGTTCAAGCATATGCTTAATGCTGCGATGATCAGTAACAATAGTGAATGATTGACCAAGAAAATAAGAATGCCATTTTGAGACACAATGAAGAATAGCCATCACCTCTTTCTCGTAAGTGGACAACCCACGATGCCTCGGAGCAAGGACATGACTAGTAAATGCGAGAGGACGCCCTTCTTGCATCAAAATACCACCGAGATCAATACCAGAAGCATCACATTTGATAGTGAAAAATTTTGAAAAATCTGGAAGTGATAAAAACAAGAGCTGTAATCATGGCTAATTTTAGAGCGTCAAAAGCGGACAATGCCCGAGATGACCAAACAAAAGAGTCTTTCCGGAGAAGTTACGTCAATGGTGCACTAATTGACCCATAATGGAAAATAAATTTGCAATAATATCCCGTAAGACCAAAAAATCCACGCAATGCCTTGAGAGATTTAGGAACAGGCCAATCAACCATGCTTGCAATTTTGGTGGGATCTGCAGCTACCCCTTCTGAAGAAATGATGTGACCCAAATAGTAAACCTTTGTGGAAGCAAACAAGCACTTCTTGAAATTAACAAATAAGGTATGAGCGTGTAGCAACAAAAAAACTGCATTTAAATTCTCCCAATGTTCATTTAAAAAGCAACTATAGACCAAAATGTCGTCAAAACGAACTTTCGAAGAAAAGGTCAAAAAATTTGAATTCATAAGACTTTGGAACGTAGAAGGAGCATTAGTAAGACCAAAACGGCATAACCAAGAATTCATAATGACTGTCATGAGTAGAAAAAGTAGTTTTTGGGGTATCAGGATCATGAACACGAACTTGGTGATAGCCGGAACGAAGGTCCAACTTAGTAAAATAAGAAGAACCATGTAATTCATCCAATAACTCATCAATAATCGGAATAAAGAACTTATCTTTAACCGTAACGGCATTCAAAGCACGGTAGTCGACACTCATTCGCCATGAACCATCAGACTTATGGACAAGTAATACCAGCGAGGAAAAAAAACTAGTACTAAGACGAACGAACCCTTTTGCCAACAATTCATAAACATTTGCTCAATGACAGCTTTCTGAGCATGAGGATGGAATTATGGGCGCTTATTTGGTGGTGTAGCTCCAGGAACCAAGGAAATGTGGTGATCGTTACCACGAGTTGGAGGCGAATCAGATGGTGTAGCAAAACTATCAGCATAGTCCTCAAGAAGGTGTTGTAAAGCAATAGGATGAGAAGACACATCAGAAGGAGTCACCTCAAGGGATTGTAGCTACAAAAGAACCCCATTATCACCACAACTAAGAGCCTTAGAGATGCATTGAAGATTCAACGCCACCACAGGTTGATGGCGCACAGCTTGTAAATGATATTGTGTCCCCTTAAAAGTAAGTCGAACCCAAATATCAGTAAAATCAAAGGTAATAAGTCCAAGTGTATACAACCATTGTGCCCCTAAAACAACATCACATCCCCCAAGAGGAAGAACAAAGCGGTTTGTGACAAAAGCAAACCGCCTAATTTTGAACGGAACTTGAGGACACGTACCCAAACATGCACGCTCACCACCATCAGCAACCATCACATTGACAGTAGCAGACAAAGGAATCATATCATGAATATACTTCACAACCCGTGGATCAACAAATTATGAGTACTACTAGAGTCAAGCAAAATCGAAACACATTGGCCTTGTAAGATACCTTGGACACGAATAGTTTGGGGGTTGGAAACACCACCCAGAGCATGGAAAGATATCTCAATTTTATCAGGGAGGACCTCGGAGTCATCAAGAGGCACAAATTCAGTTCCCACAGCATCCCCGTTGGCGTCATCATCAACGGGCCAATCACCGTCCATTAGGAACAATTGTTTATTTTTGCATTGATGGCCACGGTGAAATTTTTCTCATCACATTTGAAACAAAGGTTTTTGTTGCGGTGATCAGCCATCTCAGCTGGAGATAGGCGACGAATCAGAATGGACGAAGGTTTGGAGCCCGATGATGAAGCAAGTGGAGAAGAGGCAGACATAGGTAAAAATCGACCATTTGGAGCACACGATTGCCTGCGTAATAGTGATAGTTTTTCTTCAAACCGACAAACCAATCCAATGGCAGTAGAAAGTGAAGTAGGATTGAGAAGCTTCACATCACCACGGATGTCATCCTTCATCCCACCAACAAAGCAATCCATCATGAAAGGCTCCGGATTAACAACAGTGAGATTAGAGAGATGCTCAAATTCCTCCAAGTACTCTTGCACGGTTCCCTTTTGTTGTAACTGAGCCAGCAACTCACCAGATCGCGTATAGTCAGCAGATCCAAAACGAATACAAAGCGCCATGCGGAATTCCTCCCAAGTCCAAGACTTAATAGCCTCTCCCATCCATCCAACCATTGCACAACCTGTTTTCAAGATGAAAAATGAAAATAAGCCAAGGAAATTTTTTCGTGGGGTGGGGTCTGCTTAAAAGCAAAAAATAATTAAGCCTGGTAGGACCAACTCAACGGATCATCACTATGGAAGCGAGGAAAATCAATACGAGTATAACGAGTTTGTCAGGGTTGAGGAGGAGTCGATTGTCCAGGTTGAGTAAATTGGTGATGAGGTGTTTGTGGTGTAGGTAAGAGGGCTGGTGTGGCGGTGTTGGTTGAGGCCCGTGGTTGGAAAACGGTGACCAGGGAGAGAACTTGATCCCACAACTGAGTAAATGTACTGTGCATCTCCTCAAATTTGCAAATTAGCCATGGATTTCTCCGAAGCAGATTGGAAATTAGACCAAGTGGTCTCTTTGTCAATTAACTATTGCTTCAAAGCTGTGATTGCATCGTGAGCCTCCTGAGCAATATCTTGTGCTCAAACCATTGTATGTTTGGGTTGGATTTAAGGAGCTCTGATACCAATGTTAAGAACCTGTTGAAGATGGTTCTAAATATTGAAACAATAGCTAAAGAATTGAACATAATGGAAGAAAGTTAGAGAGAAATATAGGGAAGAAAATGAATAGAAGAAAGAAATTTACTGATATTCTCAAAACTATCTTACAAGGACTACTTATAGCCTAAACCAATGCCTAATTTAACAAGAAAACAAACTTTCTAATAATAATAAAAACACCTAATAGCTTATTCCTAATAGAATTCAACTCCTAATTTGAAACTTCAACTACTAATTGAGAGAAAACTTTTCAATCAAAACAACATCGTATCACATTCAAATCAAATCACCACAAGACCCCTCTTTGCATAAAATCCACATCAAGTTACACTCATTGAACTTGGCCTCCAATCCAACCCATTTGATAACCTCAATCTCTTAAACCTAATTCAAACAACCAAATCCCAATCATCTAGATTGCTCATATATGCTCATATATCTCTAGTTTTGAATAATTTTATTTATTTTATTTAGTTTCGGCTATCCTTGAAAGCATTTGTAAAGAAACAAAGAGGCGCAAGGAATATTGTATTTGAGTTATCATTTGAAGAAACAATTAAATCAGAGTGGTAATGTTTTTTCCAACTTTCACATTACATTTCTTTGTTGCCATTTATTTGTTTTATCTATGCACTACATCAAAAAGGATAATTAGTCACTATGGGTTTGGCAAGGCTTTAGACTCTGCCAAGAGTAGGCAGGGTCACGAATCTTTTGACACGGTTGCAAACCCTACCAATATGAAAATTTGTGACAAATTTCTAAAATTTAATATTAAAATATATTATGCAATTTTGTCACAAACCCCTTGGTCAAACTACATTGACTTTTTTTTATACATAAGAAAGGCACATGACTAGAGTTTCAAGCTTTTTTCCCAAAAAAAAATTTCGTTTGATATTCCTACCAAGCAAAATTTCCTTCCCTCGAAAATATTAATGCTAAGGCTCTACTGGATTTCAAAAAGACTCCTCCACATTTCAAACTAGAGCAAGAGAAAGTTCGTTTTCGTCTTCTTGAAGTCAAAGCACGTATTATTCTTTCATATCAAACCGAATAGGTATATCTCTCTACTTTCCCCCTCTTCATTCGATGCCCTAAACTCTCTTTTTTTTTGTTCCTAGAGAGTGCCAGTTTTTGTTAAACCGAATATTGAGTGCCAGTTTTTGTTAATTGTTCCAAGAGAGTGCCAGTTTTTGTATCACGGGTGGTATTCAATTACGAATTTTAATGGATTGTGAAGGATTTTAAAATCCATTAAAATCCAGGGGTATTCAATTAAGGATTTAAAATAATACATGTAAATCTAGGGGTATTCAAATACGGATTTTAAATGATTGTTTTAAAATCCATCAAAATTAGGAGGTATTCAATTCATATTTTTCAAAAGTCCACCAAAATCAGGGGGTGTTCAAGAAGTAATGGATTTTAATGAATTTGTTAAAGTTGTGGATTTTGAAGGATTTGTGAGTGGAAAGTATATATAACAAGAGTCATTCCAAATCTAACATTCCCCCCACATATTTCAATGGATTTGTATTGGCCATTATTAAATAACACCACCATTTCCACTGAAGGACACCACCACCTTCCCTTCTCCACCTTCTCTTCCCTCTTCACAGGAGCAGCACCACCTCGCCCCACAACTTTCAGCCACACCACCACGCCCTACAACCGTTGGCTGCACCACCACCCGCACTTATTCTTCTCCTTTGTTATTATTATTCTTCTTCTCATTCTCTTCCTCTTATTTTCTCTTCTTCTTGTCCTTTCTTCTCTTCATCTTTGTTTTTGTTATTTTCCTTTTTTCTCCTAATTTTTTTCTTCTTCTATTTTTTTCTCCTCTCTTTTTCTTCTCCTGTGTTTTTTTTCTCCTTCGCCCTTGCGGAGGTTCCTGCGAGTAGAGGTTCCCCACTTGCCAGAACATTCGCGAGGGCAAAAAGAATAAGAAGAAAATAAGAAGAGAGGAGAAAAAGAAAAACAAGTGAAGGAGGAGAAAAAGAAGAAAAAAGAAAAAGAAAAGGAAAAAAAAAGAAAAGAAATAGAGAAGGAGAAGAGATGAGAGGGAGGAGGAGAAGAATAAAAAGATGAAGATGGGAGGAGGTGGGATGAGAGGTGGCGGTGGTGATTGATGGAAAATATGAAGAAGAAGAATAGGGGGAGGAGGAGAGGTGGCGGTGGTGATTGATGGAGAAGAAAGTGAGAGGTGAGAAGAGTGGAGAAGAGAGTTTAGGGTTTTTTTGTTTATATTGATAGTATCATTCAGCAGGTGGGGGTGTCCTTTAGAAAGGTGGTGGTGTCCTTCTCTTCTTTAGCAGAAATGATGGTGTTATTTAGCAACAATCGTATTGGTTTCTCTCTCCCCTTCCCCTCTTTTTCTCTCCCCATCCCCTCTCTCTCTTCTTCTGGGGTTTTTGTTCTTTCTGATGAAGATCAATAAACTCCCCCATCCCAATCTCAATTAAACCTATTTCCATATAAAACTCAAGCGGAGTTAGTGCTAGCGTGTGTAACCCTACACAATTTTCTTCGTAGAGAGCGTTGTTCCGATGAATTTCCAATTGAAGAAGACGATGAGCCTTCATCACTATCAGAAGAAGAAGAATAAGTTTTTCAAACCCAATATCAACAAGGAGAGAAAATTAATGAATGGAGAGCAACTATAGCTTCAAATATGTGGAGAGATGTTGTGAGTGTCGGGAGTCAACGATGAGCACTGAAGATGGTGATTTTTTTCTGGTTTATCTATCTATTTTTATTGGAGAATTATTTGCATTGTTTTTCTTTTCAGAAAGAAAAAGGAAAATAGTTATTTGTATTACTTTTGGATCATCTTCAATGTATTTGAATTTTTTTTTTAATTTGAAATAAAATTCTCATAGCATACAAACAATTGTCTAACTGATGTTTTGAGAGATGTTTTATCATTTGTTGGCATGGATAATAATATAGGTGATGTTCTTTCATTGCTTCCTTTGACTAATAATATATTTCAGTGTTCTAAAAATCTGCCTAGGCGCTAGAAGGTAGAAAAACGCTCAGATTAATGGCTGGGCGGGGTCTGGACAAGTTTTTTTTTTTTTTTTAATAAGGTTGATTGTGTTTTTATTTTATTTTTCTTTCCTCTTTTTTAGAAATAAACAATTTAATTGTTTTTTTATTCAGTATATGTCTAAATGTAGCAAATGATGATTACTTAATAGAATTCTCAAAGGATCTGCCGGTACCAATTTTAGTAATGTAGATTTCTGATTTTATCAAACATGACTGAGGTTTTCATGCAATTTGAAGAAAAATAAAAGAGTAGGTTCTGATATTTGTCCACAAATTCAACTTTGTATAAAGTACCTATCATGACCAACTTCAGTCATTTGAGTTTTAATAAATTTTGTTCATGATTGTTAATTTTTCATGTTTTTAAAATTTGCATATGTATATTGGCATTAAATTGGATGTAATTGATAAGGTATTATGCTTAACTTTTGTAAATTATTAAAGTTATAATACAAAACCTAAGACCGCTTAGGTTCCCGCCTAGGCCCCTAGCGCTTTTTAGAACACTGATATATTTATAAGAATCCCATTGAATTTATAAGAATCAATAGAAATCCATAACAAACTTTTATAAAATTTACAAAATCCAATCATATAAAATCCAATCATATAAAATCCATCAAAATCCAGTGAGTTTTTTAAAATCCTTTGAAATCTTTTAAAATCTACGAGATTTAAAATCCTTGAGAGTCCATTCAAATCCTGAATTTAATACACCCCCCTTATGGGAAAGTTAACCATCCATTATATCTCATATAATAATAAAATATTTTCAATATTTAATTTTCTAAATTAAAAACAAATAAAAAATAAAAACAAAAGTACCTAAATAATAGTATAATTAAAAAAGTAATTATTATTACTAATTTAAATAATGATAAATAATTAATTAAAAAATATTAATAGTATAATTAAAAACAAAATAATACAAATTTAAACAAAAGTATTATTAATACTAATTTAAATAATAGTATAATTAAAAAAAAAGTAATTATCCAAATAATTATATAAAAAAAGTGGAAGATATATTGAAATAATGATAAAAAATTTAATTATTAATAATAATTTTAAAAACTCCTAATTTTTTAATTAGTCAAATTTAAATTAAGTTGAAATTAATAATAATATAATTAAAAATGTAACTAAATAATAGTATAATTGAAAATAATATTATAATAATATAATTGAAACTAATATAATTATATTAAGTTGAAAATAATAATAGTATAATTGAAATTAAATTGGTATAGAAAAGTTGAAGATATATTAAAATAATGATGAAAAAGTTAAAATAAGGGATGTGGTTGGAGTGGTGAAGAAATAGGGGGACCACTAAATTTAGCTTTTGGTTAAAATGAGGGATGGTTTAACTTTTACCATTAGAGATACTCTTAGTTGAATTCTACTCCGAACTCCTTGATAAACACCCCAACCACCACAGCCGCCGCCATTGTCACCGACACCGCCACTACTACCATCGCTGCCACCACCTCAACCACCATCACCACCGTCGCCACCTCCACGACCACCACTACCATACCATACTCACCATAACCACCACCAACTTCACTAGTATTACCATAACCATAGTCACCACCACCACCACAACTACCATAGCATAACCACCACTATCACTGTAGCATAATCACCACAACCACCACCATCACTACTATCACTGATGCGACCACCGCCATGATTGCTGCCACTACCACCCCCACCATTATATTTACCGAACCACCATAGCTTAACCACCACAACTTCAACAACCACCGTCATTGCCACCACCACTACCATTGCCTACATTTGCAATCACCCTCACCACTCATTTTTTCGAGCTGCTTTGATTTTCTTTAATTACTACAACGTGTCTGTAAAGTAATGCATTGTAAACCAATGCAATGCAAATTAATAAATTTGCATCAATTTGCAAAATACATTATTTTACAGTAAGTCCCAATATTGTCCCTTCGAAAAACAATAGAAAAATAATGGCAAATGCATTACTACCAGAATAAGTCCGTTTGGGATTCACAAGCCACACCAACATTTTTGCCCCCTAAAACCCATATCTTTTCAATTAGTCTAATACAAAACCTACCTTAAAAGAGGAAGCCAAGCATTCGTGCATGTTTATAGGAAAAGTAAAACTTGTGTATTCGGCTATTCGCATTCCAACCTTCTTGTTTTTAACTCACTTGTTAATATATAGGAATACAAATGCAGATGTTAGTTTTAACTCACGAAAAAATAGGTTTCTCTTCAATAATCATTCCTTAAGTCGGGATCATTAACAAATATGGCTATGATATACAGGACAATAATTTGTCTTTTGAATAATTTTCAACTCTGACAAGAGTATAATGGTCCGTGACAAATATATATGGATTATTTTCACTATTAATCCAGCCAGGTTCGTTTCTTGACAAATATAATGGTTCGTGACAAATAAATACAATATTTCTTTTTTGAGCTTATGACATTATAAGGCCCAAATGGTGAATAGGCACTCCTCACTCGTAAGGTTTTTTTTTTTTTTTTGAAATGCAAACGTGTCGTCGGTGGGTATAGAACCCAAGACGTGGAGGTTAAACCACCACAACCTTAAACATCCAACCAGGCTATCATTGGTAAGTTATTAACATTTAATATGTATCTCGAGGCACACCTGTGAAACAAGCTAAAATTTTGACAAGTTGTTTATGATGTTGGAGGTTTTAAGTTTTCTCGAAAATTCTGCCCAAATGATACAATTTTTATTTAGTCATGAGCAAGGATTATGATTTCGCAAAATTATACGAAATTTTGCCAAAATTTTCTTTTTTGAAAATACGAAAAGAAAAAGGGTTTTTTTCAAAAAAATTTGAGGTGTTTTCGTAAATTTCAGGATTTTTTTTGTAAATTTCCTTTTTCAGTAAAAATGCAAAAACCAGCTACTAAAAATTACATTTTTTTGAGGATTTGTTTTGGCAAATTTTTGGGATTCTTTCATAAATTTTGAGTTTTTTTTTTCTAATTATCATTTATTCTAATTATCTATTGATTTTTTTAAACCAACCCCTAATTTCCTAATTATCACTTCTTATACTTAAACATTGATTTTTTAAAGGCAACGACTACTCCAAACCATCAAAAGTGTTTTCTCACACCATTTAACTCTCTCACACCACCTGCTTTATTTTTCCACACCACCTATATAAACAGGGTAAGACATGTTTCTTCTCCCCATTCAAATCGAAATGCAAGTCTCCCCTCCCCCATTCAAATCTTCCCTTTCCCCATATTCAAAATCGATTTCGACTCATTCTCTTGGTTCGATTGCTTTTTCCCTTCACGCATCTTCCCTTTCGCAAAACAAGCAAGCAAATATTCCCTCTCGCATCTTCCCTTCTCTTGGTTCGATTGCTTCTGCAACCCCTCGGATCCATTCTCCACTTCGTCTCAGATTTTGACTTCAACAAGCTTTCAAATTATTCATTTCTTGCAAAAAATTTCAATAAGTTAACAAAATTAGCAAAATTTTCAGAAAAACAAAGTAATCTCATGGAAACTTCAGAAAAAAATTTCAGAAATATTTTCAATCACAAAAACAAAGTAAACTTCAGAAAAAAAATTTCAAAAATCACAAAAATAAAACTATTGTTCGCCTAAGACTGCGAGGTTTTTGCAACACAGCAAAAAATTTTGCTAAAAATTTCCTGCTTGCCCATAACAATGCGAGTTTTTGCAAACACCTCACATTGTTCTGGGCGAACAGAAAATTTTCAGCAAATTTTTTCAAACAGATTTGCGTGACTTTAATAAAATGCCCATAACTTTCTCATTTCAAAACATTTTCAAGTGATTCAAATTTTTTATATTAGATAACTCAGATTAATACAATGTTTTTTTTAATCAGATTGAGAATTGGTCTTGATCGAGCACATAAGTTGGCCGAAAGTCAGGGATACTATCCCATTTTCATTACGAGACAGATTTGCGCGACTTTAGTAAAATGACCATAACTTGCTCATTTCAAAACATTTTCAAGTGATTCAAGTTTTTTTTATTAGATAACTCAAATTATTACAACTTTAGTGTTTTGATGAGGTTGATAATCGGTCTCGATTGAGCATATAAGTTGGCTGAAAGTGAGGGACACTATCCCATTTTCATTGCAAGACAGATTTGTGCGACTTTAGTAAAATGACTATAACTTGCTTATTTCAAAATATTTTCAAGTGATTCAAGTTGTGTTTATTAGATAACTCAGAGTACTAAAGTTGTCGTGATTCGATGAGCTTGAGAATAAGTCTCAATTGAGGGTTTAAATTGGTCAAAAGTTACCCTGTTTTTTAAGTTACTTTTTTTTCAAAAAACAATTTTTTGGGTGGTGTGGGTTAGTAGAAAAAAAAAATCAAAAAAAAGTACATGATGGTGTGAGACAACGCTTTTGGTAGTGTGGAGTAGTCGTTGCCTTTTTTAAACTACCCATTGATTTTCAAATTATAGGTATTGATTTTCTAATTATAGGTATTTTTGTTTCATTTAATGTGTTTAGTACATTTATTTACTTCCATATTATTTTTTCACATATTTAATATACTCCCGAAATTCATTATATATTTCATGTATCCTCAAAATTGTTACGTTTTTGTTTACACACTAAAATATTTCTTAAAATCAAGAGACCGAAATTAACTCAAAAAACGAAATCACAATCCTTGGTCATGAGCATGTAATGTCCTCCTGGGTTGGTAAAATCATTTTTTGTCCTTAATGCTCCAATATCGATAATAAAATTACATGATGAAAAACTTAAATGTGTGGGGTTAAGAAAACAAAAAAAACAAAAAAAAACATTGGCATGCGTAGTATGCACAAAGATACTAGTAACTACTAATAAGGTACTAGCTCAGCTGATGATAGATTTGTGATGGATGATATCACAAGTCCAGAGTTCGAACCCTGCTGGAGGCGTTTAATGGTTCTAGAATTAATAAAAACCATGTTCACCTTTAAAAAAAAACAAACTATCTATTAACTATAACATTCCTGCCAAGTCTTAAACACACATGCTACTTATTCAGTGAAATAAACCACCACATTTTTCATCAACTCATACCAAGGATTGTGATTTCGCAAAATCATATGAAATTTTCGTTTTCTTGAAATTATAAAAAGAAAAAGGCAAAAGAAAAAATTTCATTTTTTTCGGTAAATTTCGAGTTTTCTTTGTTATTTCATAAAAATACAAAAGCTAGGTACTAAAAATTACATTTTTTCGATAATTTTCGTGATTTTTTCCATAGATTTCAAGGTTTTTTTTTAATTATCATTTATTCTAATTATTTGTTGGTTTTTGAAATCACCCCCTAATTTCATAATTATCACTTCTACTTGTATACTGATTTTTCAAACTACCCCTGATTTTCTATTATAGGTAATTTGGTTTCATTTAATGTGTTTAATACATTTACTTACTTGCATATTATTTTTTCATTTACTTAATATATTTTCAAAATTCATTATATATATTTCATGTATCCTTAAAATTTTTACGTTTTTCTTTACACGCCAATTTCTTAAAATCAGGAGACCGAAATTAACTCGAAAAACGAAATCACAATCCTTGACTCACACAAGCTCTTGAAGGAATTAGTCCATGAATGCCTTTTTTCTTAACAGTAAAAAGACAAGAATTCAAAGTGATGAGACATGATTAGCTCGAAGTAACAAACGATCTGGTAAAACTTTCTGTAATTTAAAATGTTGAGCAAACACAATGGGAGAATTGAGATCCAAGTGAATTACAATTCAAAATTTTGACAGGGCTATACATCCCAATTCGTAAACGCTCATCTGACAGTATGTAAGGGTATTGGTGTTCATATAAATGGAGGGGAGCTCAGGCAACCGACTCATGGAGCAATTTCAGTTGAAGCATCTTTGTATGGATTGCTGCCATTGGACCAAGCTAATGACAATGTCCAGTTTTTCCCCTTATAATATCAGCTCCAGCTCCTCCTAGGCCTGAAATGTCCAGGGAAAACAGGGTAAAGAGAAAGATCAACCTTCTGGAAAAGTAAAGGAGGCCTCGTTCGTTCACTATTTGTTGTTTCTCACATTTTTTGTTTTTTTTTTCTTTTTAAAAATGCTCAAAAACATGATAATTTCGCTCCTATTTATCATATGTTCTTTAAAGAGTGTGCGTGAAAGTACTTCCGATTCTTCTGCTGTGATCGCCAGAAGCAGGCAAGGGCTCCAAATGCACAGCTTGCAAGAGCAATACCCAAAGCGGCCCCTATAGGTACTGCAACAACATTCGCTGAGGTAACAATATCATCTACAGACTCGCTCCTATCATCCTCAAATGAGCCCTTGTCTTTGGATGCAGACACGAGCATTTGCCCATAATAATCAACTAGAAATTTGAAGACCTGATCATTGTTCCAATCAACAGAAATACTGCCATTGTTGTTCCTGCTTTGGGAGCGATAACAAGAAGGGCAGAGTTGCTTTGGAGGCCAAAGCATCTTTGGAAATTTTGGATCACCAGTTTTCAGAGATGCTTCTTCCTTCATTAATCTTTCATTGACTTTGTTATGTGCGTTCCACAACCACAAAGCAAAGTCGCGTGTCTTATCGAAAGGAGCAGAAACACTGTCACCAGACATTTTCCAAAAGAGCATTAAGATGAGAACTTAAAGCATTAACGTTCACAAATACGCTGACTGATTGTACCTTGAACACATCTTGTAGAAGTGTTGTCGACACTCCTCGCAGATGAAAAATTTGTGAATGAAGTCACACATAGTAGTGAATACTGTTTGACTCTCTCCATCTTCAATTCTTACGGATAGTGAATGTAATAGAACCCACAAGCCACAGCTGCATATTTGAAAAAAAGATGTTCACTTAAAGAGTTGAGAATAGCAGTAGCAATTAAGAAGAACCACAGGTAAGGTACAAAAACATGGCATTCATGGGAACATTGGGAAGAGCAGTGAACCAGATGCGAGGCTGTGACATTGATCACAATTTCGCTTCCCATTTTTCAAAAAGCACAGGTTATAAAAAGCAGATACAAGTTTCAATGGTTTTCGTATAACTCATTGTTTGTCATGGTTAATTTCCTGTTCAATAGGTATTACAACAGTGTTTTCTTGACATCTGAATTTATCTGAAAATAAGAAAATGTCAATACATTGTGTCCAATGTTTCTCAAGCAATAAAGTTAAACTGGGAGTTGTCTTCACTATAAATATAAAAATAAAAATAAATAGATAAAACCCCTCCTAAACAGCTGCAAGAGCAAATTCAACGCAGCCAGTCTGAGCTTGCAACTGACTAGGACTAAAATTGGTACAAGTAGCTGGTTTTACAGTTAGGTTGCAGCTTTCCCATCACCAGTACATGGTAGCTATATTCTTGTAAAGCACTCTTTACCCTCACAGTATGACGGTGCTCCAACTGCCATAGTTTGTGACTAAAAATGTCATTTGTTAGCATAATTAGGTTAGTGGTTATCTCGTATACTGGATCATGTTTGCTTATCATTAATTTCTTTATGTTTTGTTCTCTCTGTTTTACTTTTTAAGACTTAAAGAGTGTTTTCTAATTGTCCTTGGTCTATAAGACCAAATAACGACATATAAATCAAGGCGAGGATGCTGCTCCTTAATGAGGCATTTCTCAGTTGTCCATATTTCTTCTTATCCTCAAAATTTTGCTTGGTATAGAAGCTTGTATCATGGAAGAAAAGGTATATCCAACTGGGCCTGAGTTTTCACAAACTCAATCAAAATGCATCAAGTCTTCCTCCACGGTCAATCAAGTAACAGAACATGAAGAACAACAGAAAAACAACTATATTTGTGGATTACGGTTTGCAGAGAATGAAGGAGAGAGCTACAATTCAATTGGAGGAGATTTAAAACAAGAAATCCGTTTCTTTATTCACTCAAAAACATCTGACCTCCACTAAAGTTAGACCTGTCTCACCTTCCAAGAAAAGTCCTATAGCATTTGCTTCAAGGATTTTTTACCATGGAAATTGTTTTACCTCAGTGAAGTTAATGGGTTCTAATTATCAATCATGCAACTTCCAGTATAAAAGAATTTCACGGGCCTTAACTTTTACAGAGACAGAGAGAGAGAGAGAGGTAGAGATCGATCGATCGATCGATCTGGACAGAGACAGAGGGATCGATCTGGACAGAAACAGAGATAGGAGGCTCAGCAAAGTTCTCGTTGTAGATCTGATGGATTGAGAACTGTTTGGGACCTCATCAAGCATCACCTTCGAGGTCTCATTCGAGATCTGCTGCGCAAATCTTGCTTGTTGTCCGTGAGAGCCAGCTAGAAGGTGAAGAGGATCAGTGTTGTTCTGAGTTACAAGAGCTTGTGGTTCAACCAGATCTTGCTGGGTGACATAGATGGGGAACTCCTGAGCAAAGACATAAGAGGGGTCTTCTAATGGGGGCAAGATGAGAGTGGGTGAATGGTGCTCTAGGAAAACGGAGAGATGGGTTTGGGCTTGGAAACGAGCTGAAAGCATGGGTAATTGGTTGGGTCCAAATATCCTGAGTAGGGTTTTGAAGTAGAAGTCTGTGGTCTTGGGGTTGGATTTGTAAAAGAGGTTGAGTATTGAATCGTTGGGCTTGGGGAATAGTGAATTGGGTTTGGTTTTGATTATGGAGCTCTTGGGCTTGGGGAATATATATAAATTATGATGCATTTGTAATTTTGAATGAATGAATTTGAATGTTTTATTGATATGTTTGGATTGTTTAACAGTATTATTTATGATTTTATGTTCATATGAGTTACAAAAAAAATATATTAAAAAAATAAGTTTGACCGTGTTGCCGAGTCCTATTTTTTTGAAAATTGCCGAGTCGCCGTGTCGTATCCGTGTCCGACACGACACGCGTATCCGAGTCCGTGCATCATTGCCCAGAAGTCTATGTTTCTCTACTAGCTGATCAAGTCTTGGGATATTTAAGCCCTACCAGATTACCGTTATCCTCCAGTATTTTTGTTCAATGAGGTAAGGACATGATCAACTGATTCTCCATCTTCACCACAGAAGCCACATATCCTAGAAATAAAAGGGTGTATAAAATCTTTTATCATCAAAACTCTTCTCCCAATTTATCAATGGTAAGATTCCTCTAGCTGTTGGAGATGTTCCCCATAAGAAACTTCACATACACTTTTTAATGTTCCCAGATACCGATTTAAATACATTCTCAAGCTAATAAAGTTATAAGGATTTATGACTTATTAACTAAGATGAATAGACAGTGATATAAGTATATATTGAAAATACTCCACAGGGAAACTTGGACACCACACACACACACACACCCCTAACTCCTTAGTCCGGTGTTGTGGTGGGCATGATTTTAAAGATACAATACCTTTGATTCAAGGGCCCAATTTAACTGGCCCAATTCAAAAGTACTCATTTTTTCAAGTTGATGGTGTTGGATGGATCACATCACTTAACCCAACAATGATCCATATGGTGTTCATATGGGCTTGTCACCCGCGACATGAATTTTGGCCCCACACAGCTCCAACATGACACGGCCTATTGCCACCCCTGAAGTTAACCTACATTTTTTTTGTTGTTGTAAGGATAGTATAATTTTGGCCCCATACGGCTCCGACATGGCACGACCCATTGCCACCCCTGAAGTTAACCAAAATTTTATTTGTTGTTGCAAAGATAATATATGATTTCCTTAGGTATCCAAAGAAATAAATTTGAAGGATACCTGTTTAAGGAAAAAAGATAAAATTTAATGGATACTTATTTGAGGTATCCAACAGGACGAACACTCAACAATGAGCTTTCAATATCCTAGTATCCAACATAGACACGAATCCGTCCTCATTGGAGTATCATTGGTTCCTCTACTACTATGTTCAGCTTGAAACAAGGAGCACACCAATAAACTGATGAATGCTAAAGTTGGATAAATTCTCTTTATGAATACTTACATTTTAAAATTAGTAGTTGCATATTGCTGTGTGCTGTGCTTCTTTATAACCTAAGTTCTGAATTTAGAAATGAAAACATTCCAGTTATATCTTATGCTCTGTCAGGCCCGTTGGGTGTTTTCAACAGTCATCTCAACTGCTGGAGGTATGATAGAGTTGTTTTTTTTTGTGGTAGGGTGGGTTTCAATTGAGAGACTGTTCGACATGGTAATTTTGAGAAGGGGTAAAACTTTCTTCACAAAACAATGGAAACTATACAAAAGGCCTCCAAAGAGAAATCGGAGAGCCAAAACAGTCAGGTCCTGCCAATGCATCTTTTGGTGGCCACAGTATAATAATGAGTTGGCCCACAACTATAACAGGCCAAGAAAAATAAAATAACATCTCCAGACATTCCCTTTCAAACTAAAGTATACAAGTCAAATGCGCATAGAGGCGCAATGCAAACAAACTTATTTTCTATTCTCAATCACTAAATGCTACAAGGAAGCTTTCTTTGTTTTCATGCATCCAACATTTGACTAAACATCTATTTTCTTGGACAATAGAAAGAAGGCAATTTGCAGTACATAAGATTTCAAGTAAATATGAAAAAAGTTATAAGATAGAAATAATACCTAAAACCCCGGGTTTCGCTTTTACTACCACGACAAAATATCTGCAACACAGTACCCAGTGCAGCAGCCAGTCAGAGATCAGTCCCAATAGACCATATATGTAACAGAAAATACAAAAACAAAGACCATGTAGAAAATGAGCTCTAATAGTTTTTAAATAAAAAAAAAAAAAAGTCTTATACCTCTTTGGTGTCAAATACTCATTCAACAAAATAAGAAAATCATTTCATTAGTGATTAACAAGGCGAAAGTCAGTTAGAGGCAGCAAAATAAAATAAAAAAGTACAATACTTAGAAATTTACTCCCATGTCTGAACTCCAAACACACTTGGACATCACTTGTTTATTAGGTATTGGCACATTGGGGACAAAAAATGATTTTTACTAGCCTATAAGGACCCCCTTAAGTTTTTATTGTAAATTAAGGACACTCCATACACATAACTAATTGAAAACTATATCATTATTATCAAAAACATTTAAAAATATTATCATTTGAACTCCGTTTGAGCTGAAATTTTGAGGAAAGTTAAAGACTAACATCAGAAACAATTTTGTCAAAGTTTCAACTCGTTTCAACATGTGCCTTGAGATTTGCGCTAAGTGAGATAAAGGGAATTTTTCTATTAATATTGCAAAGCGAGCAAGGCCTACCTTGGGAGCGACAAAAACTGGCGGGTAGGCCGGCTAGCGCCAATTGTCCAAGACTGTCCAAAATGGTGGTCCTTAAACACTCACAAAGATTGTTTATCAATATATTTAATGATGGGCACTAAATACTTATCTTGAGGAACGGTGTCAACAGTCGGAAACCTTGGCACCTTATTTCTAGTATAATTTTCTTGAAAATTTTAGTTCAAATGGAGCTCAAACAAATAAAAAATTTATTTTTTAATTTAATAGTCTTTAATTTACAATGAAAACTAAAGAGTCTTCATAAGTTAGTAGACACCATGTTTTGTCCCTAAACTCCCAATGTTGCTTCATTTATTATTATTATTTCATATGCTTGTTCATGTGCTAAAATATTTATGAGTATCTGCTCAACACATTGTGACACAGTATAATATTGAAATTCGGTACACGTTACTATGTCTTTTGATAACCTTGCATGATGCTGCTAATATTTGCATGGCCACTGAAAACCACAAGTACCGCATACCACAAATTTTTTGGGAGGAAGGACATGGCATCTCAGCGACGTGTTTGAGGTTCGGGATCAAACATGCAATGGCATAAAATAGTACAATGTTTTGAAGAAAAAAAGATATGTTAAAATGAATTGAAAGTAGGAGGATGGGCATAGTGAAAGCATGTTGATATGTTTGGTCTAGAGAGATGGTCAATATGTCAAAGGCATGCTATCATTAGCTAGAGACGTGGGGTGACATGCCAAAATAACGTAGTGTTGGATAAAAGTTCACATTCAAACGACATGCTAACATGGATAAAAAAAAATTAAATGAAGATGAAATTAAAGAGAAATGTCGTAGGCATGGGTGGTGACTGGTGACTAGTATCAAATTAGCCAAAATGGTGTGAAAATGAAGGTTTTTTTTTCAGTTTGGCACTCATTAGTTTATGCATATTAGAGTTTGGCCCTCGCTTTGAAAACTATTTGAGTCTAACCCTTGTTTTTTAACGAAACCATTAAGTCCACATCATTGACCGGTCAAGATTAATTTTCGGACCCTTTTGCCCTTACCTTAAGTTTAAAACATAGTTAAGCCCAAAAGAGTTGTTGGGGAAAATGAGTACTAAACACTAATTATTTGAAAAACTGTAGAGGTCAAATATTAATTAATTTGAGGGTTTTTTTTCTTGAATGTAACGATTACAATACAACACAAAGAGGTTAGGCTAACTAACCTTGAAGAATAATATGAGATAAATGTATATACGTATAACGATTGAACTTGTATTGAAATGGTGAGGCAAAAGAGAATATGAAAATTGATATAAATACACATTGCTTTTGAAAAAGTAAAATAGTTGAAGTTTTTGCTCACACCATGCAGAAATACAATAAACAGATAAGACCAAGCCCTTACTAATTAAGGGTCTCTTCTCTTTAGAAGTGAGTCATTTCTCAAGGAGTTCACTAAAATTAAGAGCAGAAATGGGGAAAATGGCGACTTTTTTTTTAGCTAAATTCTAAGTGTATGTTGTTAATGGATAATCAGACAAGGTGCAACAAGAGCTTAGAACAGAGAGTAAGATCCTGATTACAAAAGGGGCAATTAGACATACCTCTGTTCATAATGCCTAATTAGGGTAACCTGAGGTAGGGGCAAAAGGGTCTGAAAATTAATCTTGACCGGTCAATGATGTGAACTTAATAGTTCCGTCAAAAAATGAGGGTTAGACTCAAATAGTTTTCAAAACAAATGCCAAACTCTAATAGGTATACACAAATGAGTACGAAACTCAAAAAAAACCTAAAAATGAAAATGGGTAATCAAATCATTGTTGGTCTATAATAAAGCAACTTTTAGAAGATATCTCAATGATAATTCTCATGATAGGAATGTTTAAAATCTCTCTTAATTTGGAAAAAAAAAACTACCTTTTAAAATAGGTATATTTTGATAGAATTAATTACGTGGAGCCAAAAAGTTACAAAGTCTTAATGGAAAAATAAGGTTTTAATTGAAAACCCCAACTCCCAATTTCTGTAGTAAAATTAGGCCAGCAATTGGCCGATTTCGTGGCTTGTTAGCAGGCTGGATAGTCCCGAACCAGGCCCATTTTATTATCGGGCTGAAAACTGAAACTTGAACCAGCCCAGCATATAAAACGATCTGGCCTGACCCAGCTCACCATGAGTTCGTGACCATTTATAGAAACTCGAGGTGATCAGTAGGAGTTTCGTTCTTATCTATAAGTAATTACCAAATATAAATGAGACAAAAATATATTTATTTATTACTTAATTTGGCTATTAGAAACTAAATTATAGTCAATAAGGATTTTTCCCTATTATAGATGCCTAGATTCCCAAAACGCTTTGAAATTTTTCCATGGCTAATTTTGATTAGTTTAGTTAAAAGCTTAACATAAAAAGAAGATTGATTTTAAACTCTTTCCCAATTTGTAAGGAGAGAAAAATATCTTAAATTAAATTTTAAATCAGTCATTTCTTGGTTTACATGTTGAGGATAACTTGCTCCTCATTATGGTTGCCTTGTAAAATTCCAACATCATTATGTGACTCTTAAGTCCAAAGTTAATAAATAAATAATGTTACCACCCCACATGCCTGTGTAGGTAGATCATAAACTGAAATAGGATTGAGAGAAACTCCTCATGATGTGAGGATGGCAAAGGCTTACTGTAATTGAATTGCAACTTTGTAGACACCCAGAAGGAGGTCATAGGAATGGTTTTGGAGATATGGCATGAAGAATAATTGGCTTTGTAAAGAAATAACTAAGTCCAAGTATAACCATACTGCTTAAAGTTGATCCCAAAACATCCAAGAACCAGATATGGCACAAGTACATGGAAAGAATCTCAGAGGTTAAAGACTTATTTTGGCAGGGGACAAATCAAATTGGGAAAAAGTTATTAGACTACATTTTGGCATGACTCAGTGCATTGGAAGTTCCACTGAGGGTTATGCTTTTTGTCTTAACAACAAAGGAAAAATATATAAATTTTGGTGTGTGAAGACACCAAGGGAATTCCAAATTAGAGAACGGAAATTTTATTTTGGTAAGGTAGAAATGTAGAAGACATTCCTAGTTAGTACAGTGACTTCAAGTTAACGAGGAAAGTGACAAGTAACCCGGGAAATGTAGCAAAAGGTGTTCTATATTAAAAAAAAAGAAGGCAGTACAATTCTCTATTTGACAAAATCTCAAAATTTCCTAAACTTGGGGAGATGCAAAGAATTCTTCAAAAATCTAGGACAATGATTATGTGTGTGCATGTTTTGCGGGGGAGCAGGGGTGTTTGGTAAGTCTTGATGGATCTGTGGGATGGAGGCATGGTGGCAGAGAATATCTCAAACTTATTGTCCCAATGCAACTTGTTTGGCTAGAAAAGTATACTTGTTTACAGTTCTTGAAGTGGAATGGGCATATTCAAAGCCATCAAGAATCTCTCAAGAAGTTGAAACATCTCCGTTCTACAATGAAGCTTCTTTGGATGATTACCCATCATACCATGGTTCGGGTCTAAGGAGAACCTCTAAAAGAATAGCATTCCGCAATGTAGTCCACAATAATTTGTAGTTTCACCTGATCCAGCCTTGGAAATTCCATGATTTGCAAGCGAGTTCATTTAATTTCCAAATGATTTCCTATTTAAAATTCTCATTGAGTATGCTATTATGGATATAAATTAGTGTATAAAGAATACGGCTATGACCTTTACAAATGAAAGTCTTAAAATATTAGTGTTTATATGCATTAAGGCCCCATTATCAAAGAGGTTTCAGTGACTATAAGGAACTGAAAAGAAATGTAAATAAATTCGAAATTAAATAATACCCTGTTATTTACCCACCCAATAACCACGAGGAACTTCTTTTCCACAAACCCGGAAATCTGCGAGTGGACTGCTTCCATTAGAAATGACAGCTTCCTGTTTACTAGCAGACCATAGATCTGAAGGTAACAAGTCATCAAAGTTCACAAGTATTTCAGCACCCCCTTTACGGCACCTGATACCACAACATTTAATTCAAAAATAAGTTTTTTGTAAGTTTGTAGCACAATTGAATGTATTCATGAAAATGTCTGTTTCAACCTCTTAGAAGGGTGATGGGCCACCAAAAGTTGAAGGAATTTTATAAATGGCGCTCTAGTCTCTGTATTTATCATCTGCAAAATATGTAAAATATATGGGTGAGGAAACCCTAGTCTTGATCAGTACGAATCATAATCATCTGAGGTACTCAGGTACATACTAACCAAGTCAACCAAATAAGTAAATTCTACCTTGTGCTCAATGATGATGTCAAATGCATTTGACGTGGCCTCTTCAACGTCATAAACAGCACGAGAAATCTTTCATGAGCAAAGAACAGAGGAATCAACATCATATGTATTTTTAAAAATGTAATTTTAAGCAAATAACGGAAGCTATGTCCTACTCAGAAACCTGTCCAGGATCAGATGCATTCACCGTGAGATGCTCATTTTCATATTTTTCGTCATCCAAGCCGTATGCACTGTAAAGTAAAAACAATATGAAAGAACATCTCCATGATTAACTTGAGCCAAAAACTTGCATATAAATCACTTTTCCTGACATAATATATGACATCCAAAAGCCATCGATGTATAGATCTTATAAATATAAAGCAAATGTTGGTGAACATTCAAAATTTTTATGCAAACATCAGAATGTAACCTAGTCTACCTAGACTACTTAAATCAGTGTAGTCAAGGCGACCGCCTAGGCGCGCCTCAAGGCATTTTTACAAAATTCCGCTTCAAAGTGAGGAAATGCGGTGCGGTGAAATGAGGCATCTGCCTCGAACCGCCTCAACCGCCAGGCCTCAGCCCAAAAACTGGTTGTAGCCAGCCCAATTGCAGCCTATTTTCAGCCTAATTGGAGCAAAAAGAGGTTGCAACCCACTCTATAATAAGGTTTTATGTTTCTTGGTGTAATATTTGATCAATTTGTAAAAACAAGATAATACAGATAATACGTTTTTAAATTTTGATAAATTTTTCACACTTTTTATATTATTTTTTGGAGAAAACATACAATGTTTTGATCAATTTGTGATCATCAATATTGATTTTTCATAGCTTAGTTCAATGATTTTATGCTTTTGGAATACCAATAGTGATTATACTTGTGGATTTTTACCAACCATTCCAACAATTCCTTCCAACAAATGTTCAATATTCTCAAGTTTCTATTCTTTCAAGATTATTGATTTTTAATGATTTAGAGGATGTTTGCAAATTACTTGACTTCGCTATGCTATGCAACTTTATTATATTTTCATTTCAATTCTAGGTAGTTGTGTTACTTTTTGTATATATTTGCTTATATACTCATCAAAATGATGATGTATACTACTATGTTGATATGTTTCAATTTATTATAAAAAAAAATCTTGAAAAAAAAAATTTGATTTTAGGTAGTTGTATCACTTTTTATACATATTTGCTTATGATACTTATCAAAATGATGATGTATACCACTATGCTAATATGTTTCAATTTATTATAAAAACAAATCTTTATAAAATGTTAAGACCGCCTCAGTGAAATGAGGCGTTTTCAGGACCGTCCGCCTCGCCTCGCCTCCGCCTCAACGCCTTAACTACAATGACTTCAATATGGATATACAATAGAAAATGCATCTCTTAAGTGACCACTAACTAATCTTTCCTAGTGTATAAGTTCTCATAAGTCAGAACTCACCCCTTGAAAAGAAAAAGAAAAAAAAGAAAACCCTAACCCAATGCTATGGTGAGTGCTTATCATACACCCTTCTGTATACTGCCACTATTATCCCCATTTGCGACACTCTTCTCATTCTTAAAGAAAACATTAATCATTGTCCAGAGACTATTCTAAACAATCTTCAAGATGTGGTGGAACCAATGACGCACCAAATAGATTTCAGGTTAGGTCTCCACACCTTTTGAGAAATTTTGTCCCACATGCAAACGTGATCACGAGTTTTTACTCCCCCTTCACAAAGCATACAAGATTTGTCAACTTGCATACCCTTCCCAACAAAAATAACCATGACTGCTGCAAACTATAACATATCAAACCCAAACAAAGAAACAAACTTTCGAGGTATATCCTCTTTCTGTATCAAGTGGAAAATACCTCAACTAGGTAATGGGGACCCAAATAACTTAAAACAACACCTCCAAACCAAGAATGTGATTTCTCGAAAAATGTCGAAATTTCACCAAATATTTCTCTTTTTTGATTTACCGAAATTTCTTTTGAAATCCGAAATATTAATTTCTTTCGTTAGACTAATCTCAATTTTCCTACATTTTAACCCGTTTTAACTTTAATTTAGTAATAAATTTTTGTTGTATAAGTGATTCTTATGCAATATATTGTTTGTATGACATTATGAGTCTTGTAGTATTTAAGAGTTTAAAATGCTTAAATTATATTGATAAATTCAAAATTATAACCGAAATTTTTACGTTTTTTCTATACACAACGAAATATTTCACGAAATGTTTCTTAAAATCAACTTGTCGAAATTACCTCGAAAAACAAAACCACAATCCTTGCTCCAAACCACTTCCCACCATCCTTAACTTTATTAAAAAATAAAAAAAGACGTGATTTATGATTTCCAACAAGTCAATGAATATTAAATTTCTCCTCATTGAGTTTACTTCTTTGTAAGATTCCAATCCACACCTCCATTGACAATATGACCACACTAGCCAACTATTCACTCATTAAAAATATTCTTCAAAATCGTTGACTTGGACATAATTTATGTAAATGTGCGCACACATAACTGCTTGGTCCAACAATTTGATCAATTGAAATAGTATGACAAACGGCCCATAAAAAAAATGCAGATAAGAATTTCTCAACAATTATGTGTGAACTTCAAGAAAATCAAGATCACAAGTACTTCTATAAAACTAGCGAGTGCCTAACATCAAAACTGATGTCTATATCAAAATACTGTATCAGCTTCATAATTTAAAGAAACGATATAAGAACACAAATTGGATACGAGTACATGCCTGCCAATCTTCTTATTTATCCAATTAAGTAAGCGTTCAGCTGTTCGGCCATCATCAATGGGATATATCTCATTCTTGTCTTGTAGGGGTTCCCAACCCCCAGATGATGCAAATTTAGAAGGAGGGCCCCAGAGGAGCATTGGATAATGTCCAACAGAAAATTTATCACAAAGCTTTGTATTTACCTGTGCTGTCACACATTTGAACAGTGAAGGACTTGTCACCAAAGCTATGCAATTGCAATATATGATTAAGAAAGGGAAATTGCCACATAATACAACAGAGAAGAACTGATGCCACAATCAAACATGTTGAGAAGATAATAAAAGACAGACAATAATGCTTAAATAAACATACAAACAGTTTCATAAAGTGTCATCTAACATTCGTTGGTTCTTTACTTTTGAAAACATACTCAATTATCACCATTGATCAATTTAAAGAGATCGTATGGGCCCATGGACAGAGATCTGAATCCAGATTGTGTGAGGCTAGCTTTCCTTTATTATTATTTTTATTATTGCTAAAATTAATTGTGTTAATCTGCAAAAACAACAAAAAAGGGACCCCCCTCCCCACAAAAAAAAAAAACAAGCGCAAGAAAAAAAAACCCAAGAAAATTACATATCTAACAAGAGCCTCCCACCAACAACGGAAACATCAAAAGGAAACACCCTGCACCAAAAGATATATAGCTTTTAATATAGAACATCGCCCCATGCACGTCATGGGCAATGCCCTCACACAAGATTACACAACTACAAAATACCCTAAAGAATAAAAATGGGAAAATGTTCCACAGCTTTCTTCCTTTGAGTAAATGGACCCAATTCTCCACAAGAAGATGTCCCTCCCCTTCAATAAAGTTCATATGAAACTAGTGAGCTCACTAGGTGAGGATGGGGTGAGTGAGACATTAACCCCATAACATAATGTGTTTACGATCCAACTTATGGATGGTTTCAAATAAAACAAATGACTAAAGCAAAACAAATAACACATAAAAACAAAATATAGAAAGAAAAAATGAGAGAGAAAGAAACTCCTATCTATTTGATTCAAATCCAAGTTCTACTTTTGGCTATTAAGCCTTTTATAACAATTCATGCTGGATAAGCAAGCCATTATTGCCCTAATTCATAAAAGAAGCCCTAGGCCTGACCCATCTTTAAATAAATAATGAATATTAGGACCGGACCCATCTTTAAATAAATAATGAAAATTAAAAACACCCTTTTAAGCCCAAACAGCTCTTCTCATCCTCAGGTTGAAGAAGTGTGTCCCCAAGCTTTGAGTGTGCATGCAACCCCCTCCGCCACCAAGGAAACAATCTCCCCTTCCTAAGCTTCTTCGACTGCTTCAATTATCTCTTATTCCAATAAATCTTCAACAATTAAAGTTGCTTCTCCCTTTCGAAAAGTGATGTTATTGCACTTAATCTGCGATTCAGAAAAAGGCATGGAACAAAATTATTACTTTATTAGTGTGGAGAGGGATAGGTAATGCCTTTTCAGCGTGAAGACTGCATTTTGAGCTTGGTTTCAGCATGCTTTTCTATGTTCTCTACTTTTTCAGGTTTTTGAATTCTTTCGTAGTAAAGGCAAACCTTTATCTATCTTTCTAATAATAATATGTTGTCTGTTGTCAATGAGTCCCTGAAGGGTTGGGGTCTCATATTTAACACCCTAAATTTCTTTGAATATTCCATGACGGTTCTAGATCCTTGCACCACTTCCAAATTCCATAATCGACCGTACAGTTCAAGTTCATAATCTTTAGGGACAAAATTATTTGTCGTAAGATCTTTCACTACATCCCATGTAGCGAGTAAAGATTGCCTCAGTGCGACTCTCTAGTCACACTCTTCCTTCCACCAGATGGTCACATACGCGGCATACCCTTTGAGTTTAGTAGCGAACAATATAATTTTGCTTGAACACCCAACCCCTGCAATATGAACTCCAATATCTTGTCAATTTTTAAAGACCAATCAACAAAATCGTCACCTGATCCACCTCCATCATATGTAGTCACGTCCATCTCGAGGCCAAAATCATCCAGCCTCTCAATCAATTCCAAGATCCATATATTCCCTCCAAAGCCACTATCCAATCTATCTGATCACCTAAAAGCCTGAAAGGTGTAATTGATTGGAAACCCCTTTGCCTTTGTCACATCCCAAATCCTTCGTTGTGGGAAAAAGGAATCTATGTGGAACAAGTGTTGCGTGGAGTGGAAGGGGAAGGTGTTCATCTGTAGTATTCCCTTCTAACCACTTTTGAACCTTCTTTAATCCTCTGCGATCCTCAAAAACTCCCGTGGAAAAGGGAAAAGAACAAACAAAAGCTCTGTTTACCTAATCAACTGGTCATCCTGCGGGGCATAGTATGCATAATTGGTGGTGAGCTGGGTTATTTATGCGGCGACCGATTAATTGGTGATTTAGTGTAAATCGGGGGTAGATCGATCCGAACTAGGTATTCAGTGATTGGGTTTAGAGGTCACTGATTAATCGGTGAGACTAAAAATTGGTGAAAAATCGAGATTGCTCTTGTGTCTAAACAGATCTTTGCAAGATGGCAAGGTTTACTATCCGCTTTTGATTTTCAAATTGAGCATATAAAATAATAATCCAATTCTCTACCAGACTTCCTCACAAGAGAGTATCTACAAAAATGAGTTCTCAAGCCTCTTCCTCCAGACAACCTTCTTCGCGTCAACCCCAATCTAAATCTCAATATGAAATGAAACTTACTCCATCAAAGCCGTCAGTCTCACCTACTTCTTATGCCTTAGCTATTACAAATCCTTAATTCCATCATCTATGAATGTATCTCCTCTTCTATGATCTATCAAATATGTCTCCCTTCATGTAAGTTATTTTATCAATAAAGCAATTTCAATTTTCAATATCTTAGACATATCTTATTCTAGAATTTAGTTTTAGTTTTAGTTTTAGTTTTAGTTTTAGTTTTAGAGAAGCAATTTCAATTTTCAATATCTTAGACATATCTTATTCTAGAATTTAGTTTTAGTTTTATTTTTCTCGATTTCCATTCTATTTTGCACAATTGGTATCAGATCCATGTTTACTTAGTTTATTCGGGGGGAAACTGGTAGTGTTGGTCAGCCTTAGATAGCGTTGGTCATCCATTGATAACGTTGGTCAGCCGTTTTTAGCCCTGAGTAAGTCGCAAGGATGCGCAGTTGAGGGTGAGGTGGTCCCGTTGTAGGAGGTCCCGTTATAGGTGGTCACGTTACCCATTTATCCATATTTAACCCAAGTATATTATGTCTTTGCTCTCTAGATTTACCCTAGCCTCTCAATCTAAAAATCTTGATATCCAAAATAGACTGGAATGTAGAATTCCAGAAGTAGAACAAAATCTTCAAAAATGGTATGTTCCCAAGTTCCTTTCAAACAAGTATATGAAATTTCAAAATCTATATTTTCAAAAAAAACTGAAGATCTAATTGATATTGTTGAGAAAACAATACCAATTGATGGATCTTTAGAATTAAAACAATTATTTTCAAAAAAACATTACAATTTCTTCAAAATGAAGGGTACAAGTATATCCATATTGGTTTAATCCAAGTAGGAATTAAACCTCTTACAAGATCAGGATTAGACACTTGTGCTCTTTTAGCACTACGTGATTGCAGACATAACAAATTAGAGGATTCCCTATTAGGAATAGCAGAATCTACTCTAGCCATGGGTCCAATCTATTTTGATTGTTACCCAAATTTCTCTGTTTTTCTCAATGATCCAAACATGTTGGAAACATTAACACTAAACATTTAAACATCAGGTTTTGACATGTTACCTGGATCTGAACCCTTAGCATTAATATACCAAATCACATACAAAGCCATGAAGACTCATTTGAGCCCTCGTGCTCTCCAAGCATCTAAAAAAGGATACACGATACTTTTCCAGACAAATAAAGAAAAAACCAGTGATATTGTCCCAAAAGCAATTCATTGGAATCAAATTACACTTCCAATCACTTGGCAAGTACAATCACAACCTAGGAAACCTCCTCCTAACCTCCTCCTAGTAGAATAAAACAAATTGTTACATTAGAAGACGAAACTGTTGAATTACAGTTCTCTTAAAAATAGAAAAACTAAAGTTCAATTATCTGATTTTCAATCTAGTCGTAGGTCTAAATCATCATTCAGAACTGCTCCATCACACATATCTAAAATTCCAACATCAACTTTGCCACATCTAGACTTAGCAAACCTTAGGCAAAATCCAAATTTCCCTCAAATTCCTCAACCTATTTATGATTTTCAATCTAAAAATCAAACTGAATCCATTAAGTCACCAACAAAATCTAAGATGGGAGACCCTTCTCAGTTAAATGTCCTTTCTACAAAGTTTGTATTAGATAAAATATAGGCAAGCTTATAATTTAACAAGACATGGCTTTTTCACAAAAATATACTCTTAATCAATAAAACCAAATAGGTAAATTATTTTACCAATACTGTGAACAGATTAAAGAAAATATATTTTTCTTTACCTGGTATGAGAATACATTTTTACCAAAAATATATACTATTACAAATAAAACAAATTGGCAATTAAAAAACAACACTATCCAAGAATCTGTATTCTCTCCTTTAGAAGAAATCAAGCATTATACTCGAGGTACAAAAATTGTAGTTTCTCCTTTAAAAGATTCTTCCCAATCAAATATGACAACTTCACATGGTATTTCGAAGATAATAGAACAAAATAATTATACTAATATTTTACTCCACAAAGTCAATGATACTATAATTCAACATAATACTCCAAACACTTGAGATCCACAAATTTCACAATCAAAACCAAATACTTACTTTACCCCATCTACTATAAAGCAAGATACACTTTCAACCCCTACACATCTTATCGATGTAATCAATAAAAAATTAGCTGCTTTAGATATCAATAATACACCTTCTACGTTAAAACAAATCAATACCTTATCACAAGACACATAAAATAAAACTTAGATCCAATCCACATAAAATAAAATATCTTTTAACCAACCATTTCCTGTTACTAGAAATTTTTATCCCCGTCCTTCACTAACAGATATGTAGTACGAAAAAATATCTTTTACAAACTTCAACCCATTATTCTACTGGATTTATCTATGAATGGAATATAGATGGTCTCACTGCTCAAAATATAATAGATTTAACTCTAGAAATGACTGTTGGCATGTGCTCATCGCAGTGACAACAAAAATGACAATCAAATTGCTCAAATTATAATCGTCGGCTTTACTGACCAACTTAAAGGATGGTGGGATAATTATCTCACTTCTTCTAAACAACAACAAATTTTACAAGCTGTTAAAATTAACAATTTGGGCAATCCAATTAAAACAGAACAAGGGGTACCTATCCCTGATGTCGTTGCCACTCTACTATTTTCCATTCTAAAACACTTCATAGGTAATCCAATTCATTTCCAAGAAAAATCAAAGGAAATCTTAATGAATCTTCGATGCCCTAGATTTAGTGATTTTCGTTGGTATAAAGATATTTTTATTAACAGAGTTATGACTCGGCCAGAAGCTAATCATGCTTTCTGGAAAGAAAAATTCATTTCTAGTCTTCCCTCAACATTCGATGAAATTGTCAAAACAAGTCTAAAAACAAAATATAATAGAGACATTCCATATGACAATCTCACCTATGGTGAATTAATTGCTCATATTGAAATGGTTGCATTAAATTTATGCAATGATCTCAAATTAAAAGCTCAATTAAAAAAACAAAATGTGACCAGTCGTAAAGAACTCGGTTCCTTTTGTCAGCAGTATGGGCCCATACAGGCTCCTTTCACAAGAAAACGATTAAGACAAAAATTTCAACCCAAGACTCCAACAAAACGTCATAGGTCCAAACAATCATATCCTACCTATTATGATAAACTTAAACGACATCATGCTACGAAACCTTATCATAATAAACATCAATACCCAGGCCCATCAACAAAACAGCCCATCTGTTTCAAATGTGGAAAGCCTGATCATTATGCAAAAAATTGTAAATTACCTCAGAAAATCAAAGAAATACAAGGCCCAAATGATATGAAACAAATATTAGAAAAATTATTAATAAATTCTCAATCCTCTGATTACTCCAAATCCAATTCTGATGAACTCATCAGACGACCCTCAAGCCTATCACTTCATACTTCTTCTGACTCACAAATGGAACCAGAATCTCATGCTATCAATCCATGCTTTTGTAAATCAATTAATATGCTAACTAAAAACAAAGAAGCAAGTTTATTATTAGACTTTATAGATCATATTGATGATCCTAAACTCAAACATGATTATTTACAACATATTAAAAAATCAATCTCTAAAAAAGAAACTCCAAATAACATTACACCATTTTATAATCCTAACAATGAACAACCTACGTCCTAACTTCTCTAGCAAGCAACCAACCTCGCCCTAATTGGCTAATAATGCACTAACTATTATGGGTTGTACTTAATATGCTCAATTAAAATATTACTAATAACTCGCTTACATCAACCTCCCCGGTTTGGAAAAGCTCGTCCTTGAGCATGAAGTCGAAGAAGTTTGATGAACACAAGCAACTAGTCAATGAACATAAGGCCAAGTGCACTTAATCGATCCCAAAATTTGCCACGATACATAATTGCGAAAAACAGAGGAACCAACTTAGAAATGGAGCAAGGTAATTCAAATAACCAAAATTTGCAATAAACATGCTGAGAAGACTCCTGCGCATAAGCTCATGCCACAAAATATTCCCCAAATGGGTCAATATAAGCATCGTTACTCACTGTATGTGTCGTTGTACGATATCCTCTGTTTGCTCATAAATGGGAAATAGTTGCACAAGTCAAATGGCTCACATGTCGGATATCGAGTACATGTGATGATGCTCGTAACTTCCTCAAAAAGTTAGGAGAGACTCTGACAAACAGTATGGCTCATCCTGCTCTTTACACATCTGAGAAAGGTTATTTGCATCTAATAGTGCCTAAAACACTCAAATCTTGTTGCCATCTATCTTGGGCAGCTATTGGTACATCTCTTCCACCCTTGCTTCTTCTTGCTCTCCATTTCTTTTAAATCTCTGCAAAACTTTTTTCAGCCAATGGCATCAGTAGTGGGGTGTACATCAATATTAGATGTGGGTGAGGATGGTGATGGTGGTGGTGGAGGGCAAACTGGTTCAGGTTGTAGTGGTTTTTCCATGTCTGTCTCAATTTGTATCATAGTAGAGGTGGTAGTGGGTTTTATGTCATTGGTCACGGGGGTGATGGTGGTATAGAAGAAACGGGTTCAGCTTGGGTATAATGGGGAACATAGGTGTATTGTGGTGTAGGAGAAGAAAACTGGTAATGGAAATTGGACACCATGGGGTATTGGATTGGATTTGAGCTTGGGCTATATTGGTATTGGTATGGGGACGAGGAATTTATAAGTGCGGGTAAAAATAATAAGGGTATGGTTATTGGGAATACTATGGGTCACTCATTTTTTATTATTTTTCACTAGTGGGATGCTTTCATAAGAACTGAAGTGGAAATAGCCAGTAGGACTAGGGACCACTTCATAAAATCGAGTCAAAGACTAACTAATAAAATGGGCAAGGTAGGTTTATAATTGCAGAAAGTCTTTCCCAACCCACGATTTGTAACAACAGAAAACGGGGGGTCGTTCAGAGCTGCGGAGGGTGTGTTCGACGATGACGAGGGCGGGGGCTCTGACTATGATAAAATGGCTAGTCAACGAGATTCTTGGTGTTATACAGTTGCGATTACAAGGATTTACAGCAGGTTTGAAGCGGAGAGGTTGTTAGTGGAGCTTTGGCGATGTGCTGGTCGGTGTGGGTGGTAGTGTTGATCGGCGACGTGAATAGTGACGTCGATGAACAGTCTTTGCGCAATGAGTGTCGATAACGGAGCTGATCTGGATGGAGAAGGGCTTGACGGTGGTGACTCTTGCGCTGGCCGGTGATATGGGCAGTGACGGTGGGGCTCAACATGTGCTAATCAGACGATGGCAAAGTGGATTAGTGGCTGAATTCACTGTGGAGGGTCTAATTTTCTTTTTGTCTTCTCCTCATATTCTCTTCTCAACTTCTCTTAGGGTTTGTTTGGTTGCACTGAAAATACACATGGAAATTGAAATCGTTTCCGTGAATTCGATTCTGAAGCCTCCCTCTAGAACTTGGATTCCTATGAGTAGTGGAAAAATAGTCTTATGAAGAATCGATATTAAATAGACAACCAAACTGCGAAAATCTGCATAACAAGGAAAATTGATTCCATTTCCCAAGGAAAATGGCAAACCAAACATACCCTTAGAGTCTTCAATCTTCTTCTTCCTTTTTTTCAAATCGAACCAAATAACTAGAACTGTTTCGACCCTATACCAATTGATATAACTAAAACTACAACTAAGCAAGAATTGAAATAAATCTATGATAAATCCTAATTGAAAATCAGGTAATTAAAATAAATAATCTTTCATTAAATCAACTGCCTAACAATTAACAACCTATGCCTAATTTATAATTGTCCTAACTTCTCTGACAAGCAAACAAACATAACCCTAATTGACTAATAATGCCCTAACTATTATGGGTTGAACTTATTAGGCCCAATTACAATATTACTAAACTAACCTAACCTGCTTACATCACAAATATTATAATAAGCATCACAAATATTATAGATTATAGATGGTGGGGTGATATAACTCTGAAATCTTCTATCATTTCTTTCTATAGTTGATTACATTTCTTTCCTTCATTTTTTTTTGTTGTGTGTGTGATTCATTCCATTGAACCCTTCCATTGAAAATATCCACAGATTTATTTTAAAACATAGTGATTATATATAACATAAATAAATAAACATACACATGCCTGTTAAACAATAGAATTCATAAGCAACAAATACTAAATATACAACATATAATAATAATCTATAAATCTTAAACAGAAACAGCCCTGGCTATGTAGTCATAGGCGGCTAGGCGTGTGTCACTTTGCATGGGGGAAGCACATTAGGCTATAGCCATAGGCGTTCTTGCTCAGGTGTGGGCTAGGCAACCATCCAACTCAGAACGTAAAAGGCACATGTCAAGCACATGATTTTATTTTTTAGAAAAAATCCTTTTATTACCATAGAAATAAGGGTTAAGCCAATTCCTTCAATTGTTCGAGAACAAAGGGGGCCAAGGGTTTTGTAGTTATGACAACTTGTGAATTTTCAACCACATTCAACTTCTGAGTTTTTTTCAAAATTCCAATCAGCCAAAGCTTCTTCTCCAATCAATCAACACTAACAGTCGAACAAGCTTCTCCAATCGATTGCAGCCATGTATTCACCATAATCAATGATTCAAAGCAACTAGTAAGTCCCTTCTCCCCTTCTTTCATCTTCTTTTGCCTCTCACTCTCTCAGTTCCCTTTTTTATCTCTCACTTTTTTAATCCCTCTTGTTGCACCTGCACCAGAGAACTGTGCAGTTAAAACAACATTATAACGGCAAACGCTCAACAGGGTGAGCCATTACGTTATGAGATTATCACGTTTTTGTATCACGACTCCAATATAACACGGTTATATGGCCGTTATTGCGATAACATTTTTTCAATAATGTCATTTTAACTTTTTGTTCTAATATATAAAAAAAATAAAATCACACATTTCATTCTCGATCGAAGAAGAATGACCTAAGCTCGCCGTCGCCGGTCGACAAAGAACCAGACATCGCCGGTTAACAGAGAATGAGATAAAAATAAGGGAAGAAGACGAAGAGTCGATCGCACTCTCTATTGCGATGTCACTCTCATACGAAGGGAAGATGTTTTCTATTAATGCTTTGATGTTTTTGAATTGAATGTTATGAACATGATTACTTTTTTGCTCTATATTATGTTATTAATGCGGGAAAAAATAGCTGATTAATCGTAATTTAGGGTTTGAGCGAATCGAATTGGATGAAATTAGTTGGGGTTTAGCGGACTCCGAAAAATCGACGATAAATCGGCGAGTCAATTAATCGGCCTAGTCGACTTGCCGATTTATCGCTATAACTTATGTTTACTGATATAACTTATATCGGTTTATTTATGAATGATTGAATGCAAATTATTTTTACTGATATAACTTATATCGGCTTATTTTTTAATGTTAGTTTTAGAGTTTACATATTGCTATTTACTAGTAGAGTGATGTTGCTAAGTTCTAACTTGCTATCACTTGATGTTACTTGTGTTGTTGTGTTGTGTTGGTCCTAAACAAGTCTAGGTACCGGCATAATTAAATTTAGTTTTAAATTATATATTAATATTTAAAGTAGACCGATTAAATCTGATAAATCTCGATTAATCCCACTTAATCGTAATTCAGTCCTAGACCGCGCTGCGACCGCTTTTCGATTTAACTGGATAGGCTCTATAATACATCAATACTTTGTGGGGGTATTAAAATACCGTTATGAATCCGTTATCCGTTTTAACTGCATAGGTTATGAAAATTATGAGCATCTAGACTATACTACTAGAGTCTAGAGAATGAACGAACTAAATTTAGTTCTCAATTTCTAATTTTTGGGTTGGTTTGGATGTTTAAATTCTACGATGGATGGATGTTCTTGTTAACTTATCATTTACTCATTTGAATTGATAATGGATATGCATGTTTGAACTTGAATCGCAGTTAAATATATGTATTTAGTATAATTTATATGTAGACATGTACTCTAAAAATGTACTTTTATTCAGAACACAGAGCTACATTACCTTCAATGCACAATCTACTCTTGCCATAAATATGATCCCAGGATGCACTGCATCAGGCCCATTGAATAATCTCGCAACTTTTTCATAGTGAGGCTGCCAGATTAATTGGCAAGCAAGACTGAATTAGGAAGGAGCATGAAACAGAACATAATACAAACTATAATATGATCCACAGTACCTTATAATTTCTGCAAGCAGGACACCTGCAAAAGCAATGTCATAAGATTAAACAAGAAACTATTCAGTTATAGTTTCATCTTGAAGCAATACAATTTTAACCTTTATTAAAAATAAACAAACAAACTTTATATATATATAAGATAACAGCAACAACAACCACAATACAGAAAGGAAAACCCACTCAAACTCTCATACATGAAGTATCAAACAAAAGCATGAATCCGTTGAACTTTGAAGCCTGTGATGTGATACATACAATACAATCATGCTTATGGAAGACTGTCCAAACCATATGTGCAACCACATGGAGGTCGACCAATCCGTGCAGACATTATGTGTGTGAAGCAATCAAAGTAAATGAGTCGAGGGTGTTTGTAGTTGCTTAGGTTGTTCTTTAATATTTGCACCAGTATGCATGTTCTAGTTAGTGTCTAGTTAGTGGGTAGCATGCATGTTCTAGTTAGTGGGTCTTAGTAATGCAGTGTGCAAGGCTCATAAATAGCCAACAGTTAGTGAACAAGGCATCAAGTATATTATTCCATCTCAGTCACTCTCTCAATCTAGTCTTCGCTCTCTAGTTGCACTTTGCACTTATCACTCTCTCAATCTGGTCTTCACTCTCTAGTTGCACTTTGCACTTATCAGTGGTATGAGAGCCCTACGATCCCCATGGAAACCCGAGGAAAAAACAATTCAGAATTTCGCAAACGATGTTAGCGAAATCCTCAGTCGTCATGAGTTTGCTTTTGACCAAGTGCACACAACCCTCCAAACTGTCCTCACCAAACTACAAACTCTAAGGGCTTCTCATAACCAAACCCAAATCACAGATATGGCCGAGATTAACCCCTTTGCCGTCGATGAGACATCCCAGCCTACCAACCGCAAAATTCCCGCATACACCAATCAAACCTTGACTCACGCACGTCAACCCCTCAACCCCAATTTCCAACCTGAAACTCTACTTTCCAAAATTCACTGGATGACCCAACAGATGAACCGGTTCCTGAAACTTCCTTCCATGCATGGCTGGTGCAAATCACCCACAAACCTTCAGAGTGTTGGGCAATATAAAAAATCATAACCTGACAGTGGTTATCAACGGTGTAAGTATGCACAATTTTATTGACAAAAATATTTTTTCCAAAATAAAATTTCCGGTTGTGCATGATAAATCTTTTCAGGTGATGGTTGCTAATCATGAGCTCCTAGAATGTGCTAATTGTTGTCTTGCTCTCTCATTGGTGATCCAAAACCATGTCATCACAGCTGATTTTTATGTGCTACCCGCTGCAGCTTGTCAGGCAGTCCTTGGAGTGCAATGGCTAGAACTTTTGCAAAACCTTCGGCTTTGCCTCCACATCTCAGCCAGACCACGCCATTCCTCTACAAGACAATTCTGGACCGATTAGCGTACGACCTTATAGCTATCCGTATTATCAAAAGGCTGAGATCAAAAAAATGGTGCAAGAGTTACTCACCTCCAAATTAATTCGGCCAAGCACTAGTGCATTCTCTTCGCCAGTGTTGTTAGTTCGAAAGTCTGACGGTGGATGGCGATTTTGTGTTGATTATCGGGCCCTAAACAATATAACGGTCAAGGATAAATAACTTATCCCTATTATTGATGAATTATTGGATGAACTACATGGTGTGAAGTTCCTCTCCAAACTTGATTTACGCTCGGATTACCACCAAATTCGAGTTCAAGATGAAGATAATCACAAAACAATATTCCTTACTCACGAAGGTCAATATGAATTCGCCATTATGTCATTCGAACTTACAAATGCACCTTCAACTTTTGAGTGTCATGAATAGTCTCTTTTGGCCACATCTACGAAAGTTTATTTTGGTCTTTCTCAATGATATCTTAATTTATAGTCGAAATTGGGAGGACCACCTGCAACACTTACAAACTGTCTTGGAGATTTTATTGTCTAACAATCTTTTTGCAAACAAATCAAAATGTAAATTTGGGGTTTTGCAAGTAGAATACTTTGGCCATTTAATTTCACAAACGGAGTTGTTGTTGATCATCCAAAACCAAAAGCATACTAGATTGGCATATGCCATCAACACTCAAATCTTCGCGCGACTTCCACGAATTGGCTGACTATTACTGCAAATCCATCTGTGCCTGCACCTTTAACTCGTTTTCTTACAAAAGATGGATTTAACTAGACACCAAACGCAGATACTGCATTTCAAAACTTAAAAGAGTGCTCTCACATCCCTCTCGGTACTACGACTGTCTGATTTCTCTCAACCTTTTGTAATCGAGCGTGATGCTTGCAAAGTTCGTATTGGCGCAATTTTGATGCAAGAGGAGAGACCTGTGGCTTATTTTAGTAAGGCATTGAAGAACTCAGCATTGGCACTTTCAACGTATGAAAAAGAGTTGTTGGCAATGGTGAAAGTGATTAGAAAATGGCGCCCCTACTTGTTAGGCAATTCATTTATAGTTCAAACTGACCAAAAAGAGCCTCAAAAAAAAAAAATTACCAGAAGATGACCACCCCTGTGCAGACATATTGCCTTTCCAAACTTCTGGGAAATGATGTGATTCAATATAAAAGGGGAAAGACAATCAAGGTGTTGATGTTCTCTCCAGAATATCAGAGTTTGAATTGGTCATTATCTCTATACCAATTGCTAAATGGTGCTCCCTACTCCAACAAGAAGTCCAACATGCTTTTTTTTACTCCAAAATATCGGAATTATTTTCTCAGTTGGGGCCACAAAAGTATTCCAAGCAAGAGGGGTCTGATTTTATAAAGGGAAATTTCTCGTAAGTCTGACTTCTTCTCCTCACGGTTATCTTGGCAGAACATCATTCCACACCTACTGGTGGACACTTCGGATACCATAAAACTCTTGCAAAAATAAAATCTTGTTGCTACTGGTTGTATATGCAGAAAATGTGAAAGAGTTTGTGCTTAATTGCGACATATGCCAAAGATGCAAAACTGAGTTCTTGGTACCAACGGGACTTCTCCAACCGCTTCCAATTCCAAACAAAGTATGGTCGGATGTTTCCATGGATTTTATTGAAGGACTTCCTAAATCATGAGGAAAATCAGTGATAATGGTGATGGTAGATCAATTAACCAAGTATGCTCATTGTATTCCTCTTAGCCATCCATTCACAGTTGTTACATCCCTCAAACCTTCATGGATAGGTAGTTCGTCATCACGGAATTCCCACATCCGTTGTAGGTGATCATGACAAGGTTTCTGTAAGCTCTTTAAGTTGCAGGGTTCAAAAATATGCATGAGCTCCAGTTATCACCTTCTGTATGATGGACAGACCGAAGTAGTTAACAAGACACCCAAACAATATCCAAGGTGTTTCACTGGTGATCAACTAAAACAGTGGGCAAATTGGTCCTCCATTCGTCCTCCAAACTCTCATCCTTTGAAGCGGTGTATGGGGTTCCTCTACCAAAGTTGTTATCATATGTGCTAGGCACCACAAAAAGTCAAGCAGTAGATGAACACTTGAAAATGAGAATTGCGCCAGAATTTGAAAGTTTTAAAATTGTATGAGTCTAAAGCAGACTAAAACAGGAGAGAAGTTGTGTTCAATGTAAGTGACATGGTATTCCTATCTATAGTGGCATTCAAAAGTTCACTCAAGCTTGTTCCACAATTTTTCAGTCCCTACAAGGTTTTGGAGCGTATTGGCCCCATTGCATATAGGTTTGACTGCTTGTGGGCAGTGCAGTCAAGGTGACCGCCTAGGCACGCCTCAAGGCTTTTTTATAAAATTTTGCCTCAAAGTGAGGCAATGCGGTGCGGTGAAATGAGGCGTCCGCCCCAGATTGCCTTGGTGTAATATTTGATAAATTTGTAAAAAACAAGATAAAACATTTTTAAGTTTTGATAAATTTGTCACATTTTTTTATTATTTTTTGGAGAAAACATATCATGTTTTGATTAGTTTGTGATCAACATCAATCTTGATTTTTCATAGCATAGTTCAATAATTTTTATGCTTTTGGAATACCAATAATGCTCATACTTGTGGATTTTTACCAACCATTCCAACAATTTCTTCTAACAAATGCTCAATATTCTCAAGTTTCTATTCTTTCAAGATTATTGATTTTTTTATAATTTAGTAGATATTTGCAAATTACTCGACACTTATATAGTGCATCTTTTCGCTATGCTATACAACTTTATTATGTTTCCATTTCGATTCTAGGTAGTCGTATCACTTTTTGTACATATTTGCTTATGATACTTCTCAAAATGATGATGTACACTACTATGTTGATATGTTTCAATTTATTAGAAAAAAATCTTCAAAAAATGTTAAGACCGCCTCGCCTCCGCCTCAACGCCTTAACTACAATGCTTGCGGGCTCCCAAATCCAAGATGTCTTCCATGTCAGCCTCCTCAAGACAAACTCGAAAGTATACCTCCAATCTCACAAGCTCTTCCACCAGTTTCAAACGATAAGTAGTCCATCATCACGAAATTCCCACATCCATTGTAGGTGATCATGACAAGGTTTTTGTAAGCTCTTTTTGGTAAACATTGTTTAAGTTGCAGGGTTCAAAAATATGCATAAGCTCCAGTTATCACAGAACCTTCTGTATGATGGACAGAACGAAGTAGTTAACAAGACACCCAAACAATATCTAAGGTGTTTCACCAGTGATCAACTAAAACAGTGGGCAAATTGGTCCTCCATTTGTCCTCCAAACTCTCACCTTTTGAAGCGGTGTATGGGGTTCCTCCACCAACACTGTTATCATATGTGCCAAGCACCACAAAAATTCAAGCAGTAGATGAACACTTGAAAACGAGAAATGCAATGGAATTTGAAAGTTCCAAAATTGTATGAGTCTAAAGCAGACTAAAACAGGAGAGAAGTCGAATTCAATGTAGGTGACATGGTATTCCTAAAACTTCAGCCATATCGTCAATCTACAGTGTCATTCAAAAGTTCACTCAAGTTTGTTCCATGATTTTTCAGTCCCTACAAGAGCATATTGGCCAGTTGCATATAGGTTGGACTGCTTGCGGTGGGAGTAGTCAAGGCGACTACCGAAGCGCGCCTCAAGACGTTTTGTAACAAAATTTTGCCTCAAAGTGAGGCAGTGCGGTGAGGTGAAATGAGGCGTCCGCCTATCCCTGCCTCATCCGCCTCACCCTGCCTCAGCCGCCTCAACTGCCTCGGCCCAAACAATGGTTGCAGCCAACCCAATTGCAACCCATTTACAGCATATTTGCAACCCAATTGCAGCAAAAAGAGGTTGCAACCCACTCTATAATAGGGTTTTATGTTTCTTAGTGTAATATTTGATAAATTTGGTAAAAACAAGATAAAATGTTTTTAAGTTTTGATAAATTTGTCACTTTTTTATTATTTTTTGGAGAAAACATATCATGTTTTGATTAGTTTGTGATCAACATCAATCTTGATTTTTTATAGCATAGTTCAATAATTTCTATGCTTTTGAAATACCAATAGTGCTCATACTTGTGGATTTTTACCAACCATTCCAACAATTTCTTCTAACAAATGTTCAATATTCTTAAGTTTCTATTCTTTTAAGATTATTATTTTTTATAATTTAGTGGATATTTGCAAGTTACTTGACACTTTGCATTTTTTTGCTATGCTATACAATTTTATTATGTTTTCATTTCGATTCTAGGTAGTTGTATCACTTTTTGTACATATTTGCTTACGATACTTATCAAAATAATGATGTATACTACTATGTTGATATGTTTCAATTTATTATAAAAGAATCTTCAAAAAAATGTTAAGACCGTCTCACTTCACTGAGGCGTCCGCCTCACCTCATGCCTCAGGCGTTTTCAAGCCCGTCCGCCTCGCCTCAACTATGATGCTTGGGGGCTCCCAAATCCATGACGTCTTCCATGTCAACCTCCTCAAGAAAAACTTGAAAGTATACCTCTAATCTCACAAGCTCTTCCACCAGTTTCAAATGATTAGCGATCCTCCCTCAGGCATAAGAAATTCTATAGTTGGGTAATCCAAAAGGGGAACTACAAATATCTTAGTAAAGTGGAAGAGAGGACCAAAGGAAGATGCTACTTGGGAGAATAAGTGGCGTTTCTCGAAGACATATCCAGGCTTTCTCTTTGAGGACAAGGATACTCCGAGCGAGAGGGACTAATACGTACAATACAATCATGCCTATGGAGGATTGTCCAAACCATGTGCGCAACCAAATGGAGGATTGGCCAATTTGTGCAACCATTATGTGTGTGAAGCAATCAAAGTGAATGAGTCATTGATGTTTGTAGTTGCACCAACACGCATGTTCTAGTTAGTGTTTAGTTAGTGGGTAGTATGCATGTTCTAGTTAATGGATCTTAGTAATGCATTATGTAATGCTTATAAATAGTGAAGAGTTAGGATGAATAAGGCATCAAGCATATTATTCCATCTCAGTATCTCTCAATCTCGTCTTCACTCTCTAGTTGCACTTTGCACTTAACATGATGCAAGCAAGAAAGCCCCTTGACGACCCAAAAAAAGTCTCCTGCTCTTCAAGTCATATACCCCACCAATTATGAAAAGATGTATTCGTAGTTCCCACACTCTCAAAGCATTTGTTGTTCTTATCAAGCATAGGCCGAACAATAAAAAAATTGTTAAGGGTAAAATAATACTGAAATTGCCTTTTCCTAGAAGAAAAGACCGGCACACCCAATTATTGACAAGTGCCGAGCTGTTTTAGGTATGAACTCAAGCATGGACTATACAGAACAACTAAGAAGTGTAACTGTAGTGGATATGGATGTGGTCAACCAGATTTGTCACCCACTTTAAAAGAAAAAGAAAAAAAAATAGTATACTTCCGGAATAATCAATTCCCTATTTGAACTTTAAAGGTGGTCTAGCTTGGAACTAATTGGGTATTGCACCAGAAAAATAGATAACCTTTCAACCCCACAGATTCCTTGCTTGGAGCACAAGGAATGCAAAAATAGCTATCAAAACATTTACCGTATCGTGTATTGGGAACCTGAACTTAAGATAAGTATATTGTGAGTATCGTGTATAGTAAGATATGGTGCAAAAAATAAAATATATGTTTAAGCATATAAAAGACATAAAATAAGACTCACAAGCAAGAGGTCCCAAAAATACTTTCATTGATATATGACTTGTGTGACACATATTAGCAAGCTATCCATTCATTTACGTCACTTTACAAGGACAGTACACCCTTGCATCATCCCATTGTGTATTGTAAGATATTATGTACCATATCATTCTGATAACTATGTCATGCAAAAATTAACTTGATTACTTGAATGAATTTTGATACACCAAATGGCAATAGAACATGGACACGAACAAAATTCCTGCTTACAGTTAGTCATGTAGCATACGGTTAGGAACACTTTAAGAAGCTACTTTTTCATTTGATCAAGTCAAAACTCAGAAGTAAATGCTCACTTGACATTTTTCTAATTTCTCAGGATCAATATTTGCGACTAACCATGTTTTTTATTTGACTTGAAAAGGTATATTTAACTTCTCAAAGTTATTGTCTCCCTCCATCAACAATGTCACCTAATCTCATATAAGTCAGTATTATGTTAACCACATTACGTTTATAGTAGTGTTACAACAAGAAGTATAGTTTCATCCAAAACAACCTTCGATTTCCCTTAAAGCTCAGGTGAAGGACTCCTTCACAGAAATGATCAAATGAGAGGCAACTCCAAATAAACAGAATGGAAGACCACCCAGCATTCTTTTCAAGCCTAATTGCACCACATACTAGCTCTATATACCTGAAGCTCCTCAAGAACTCTTATAAGACCAAGAGAATGCCTAAACATAGACTAGAACCATCTTCCTAATTCTCTGACACCCAACTCTATATCGAAACTTTTTCAGCTTCCTCCCAAATCTCAATAATATAATCGCTTACCAAGCAAAGCCATGAGCACCACTATCCCTCGAAGATAAAAATCGGAGCATTTCCTTAACGCCCCATTACCACCAAAGTAAAAAAAATATAATAATAAAAAATTCTACCTTTCTAATAATTTGTACTATCAAACTCTGTTAAAAAAAAATAATAATAATAAATAAATAAATCTACCAACTCAACTACATATTGCCCTTAAAAATCCTCTCGATCTCTGAAAAAATGCATTATTTGCAGTATAATTGTTTTTTCATTCATGTATTGAACAAAAATGAGAAAAGAGAGAAATAAACACGGGGGGAGGTAACTCACTCACCAATGAGCGAAGAATTCAACGATGGCGAAGTAAGCAGGAGATCGTCTAAGAACTGACTCGAAATTGGTATTGTTCAAATCTACAGCAAAGTCAGGTGGATCTGAATCCTCGATTGTTCTCAGAATCGAACGAGCCCCCAGTGATGATGACAACGACCCTTTGAAGCTAAAGACCAATAATATAAAGATCAGACATAGGATCGAAGAAGACCCCATTGGACCGACGTAAAGCTGCAGAAAAGGCAAGACCCCTTTCAGTTTCAGAGAGAATTTTTCGATCGAAACGCCGCCATGAGTAATTACAGAGAGAGAGAGAGAGAGAGTGAAAGGGGTTCGATTGAATGCTCTGAAGATGTTTAATTTGGGATTCGGAGACTGAGAATGGTAGGAAAAATATTTAATTCAATGATGGAGGAGGGGGAAATATTATGCGGTAGCTTGTCTGGGGCTCCAAGAAAATAATTTTGTATATATAGTAGAGTGCACCGTGACCAATCAAAGTCTTTAGAAAACACTAGTGGTGCTAAATGCTAATTCATCCAAACCTATGAAGAAATTAGTTAGGAAAATTAAGTTTATTAATTAAAACTTCAAAAATATTACACCACATTTTTCATCAAATAGTACACTGTTGTCGAAAAATATTATAATCACTTTTTTTGTATTTTATTCTGTTCTCCCCTATTGGTTTCGAAACCTCCTTCCTTTTAGTAATAATTATTCTTAACTCTTAACATTCAATTATTTAGTTTCATTCTAATTTTGTTTACAGGAAAAGGTTCGGTTAGTTGCCCATTACTCATTGTCTAAGATTTTAGTACAATTTGCCATTTGTCAAAACTCACTTGTCGTATTTGTTAAGTCAATCAACATCGTTATTTTTCCCTTTACTTTCTATATAATTTGAAAGAAAAAAGAAATGTAGAGTAGATATTAAAAGTCGAGGTAAAACAAGACAAAAGAAAATTGAAAACATAAATATGAACATACATTAACTCAAAGCCAATTCGTGAAGCATGTATGAGCCCTTGTGAGAACATGTCATGCCTTTTTGCTATTTCTTTTCCATCAAACTATAGCCCCCTCTAGTTTTCTCTCCTCCGATGTTGTTCTGCTATATGATTTGCTAGTATATGACTTTGAATTAATGATACATATACTATGCTAACAAATATGAAGTTTGATCTTTAATTGTTGTAGTCAATTCACCATGGGTAGTCCTTCATTATTAACAGGTAACTTTAATTTTCCTCTATATGGTTTGCATCTCATGAGGAGGAATGGAAGAAGAAGTTATTGTTCTGTGACATGATAGTGATTTGATAGTATAAGTGTTTTTACAGTCTTTGGGGGAAACTCTTGCAGCCTATACGTTGGTAGACGAAGTCCTTTGACAGAGTCTCGGGGGAAGCCCTTGCAGTCAAGCGTTGGTAGGTGTCACAGCCTTGTAGCTGGCGTTGGTCAGCCGTGGATACCCTTTGTTGCCATGGTAGGCGTTGTTGTTGGGCTTAGGTGGTTCTGCTCAGTGGTCCCGTATATGATGGTTCAGTTTAAGAAACTCATTACTTTTTTCTGAAAAATATATAGTCCAAGTGTCTTATGTGTCTACAATGATCCATTATTCATCCTTCAAGCAAATAACATCAGATATAATTTATATGCTAAGTATTTGAAGTAGAACAAGAGTAGCAACAATAGCCAGATCCCTTAGCCTTTCAAATTATGTCTCTGTTGTCTAAGTTTACTCGCACTTCATCTTTTAGAAGCAAGGCCAAAGAACCAATTAATAGTTTAGAATGTCAAGTTTCAGAAATAGAAAACAAATTACAACAATGGTCAATTTCTGAAGTTCCAGAAGACAAAGTCCACAAGAAACCATCAATTTTTAATCAACAATCAATTTTTAATTAACAAACTGAACAAATCATCAAAGTCATAGAAGATATTTTACCTTTAGGCCCAACTCAAGAACCAATCCACTTGTTTACTTCAGAAAAACTGGAATAACACATACAAAAATAATTCAATTATATCCGCATTGGATTAATCCAAGTATGAATCAAGCCTCTTACAATAATAGGTTTAGATGCTTCTGCTATGATTTGTCTCAGAGACTGCAAAACACAATAAATTTCAAGACTCTCTCCTAGGAATAGCATAAACATCCATAGGTATAGGACTAGTCTATTTCAATTGTTGTCCCAATTTCACTATATCACTTCATGACCCAAATATTTTGGAAACTTTAACCCTTAATATACAAACCTCTGGGTATGATATGCTACTTGGTTCAATACCATCAGCATTATTATATTGTATCACATGCAAACCTATGAAGACTCAAATCAGTCTTCAAGCAAAAGAAACATTCACAAAATGATACACAATCATTTTCTAAACAAACAAAAACAAAACAAATGTCATAGTCCCAAAGACTATTAGATGGGATCAAGTCACTCTTTCCAGTTCACGGCAAGTTCAAACCGAGCCAAGGCCTCCTCCACCAAGTGAACTGTCTCAAATCGTCTCCCATAATGATGGAACTGTTGAATTACAGTTTACATCCACCAGGAAAACCAAACTGGCAATAAATATTCTTCAATCACCAAGAACTTTAACTTCTTCCTATAGGACAATTCCTCAAACCTTAGGAAGTCAATTTGTCACGAGTGTTGATTTAACGAGATTAAGATAAAATCCACAGTATCCTCAAATCTCTCAACCAATTTATACAAATGATCAACAATCTGAAATAGAACCGCAAGTAAATCGAAAATTACCAACTTCATCATAAAATGGGAGATCTATCACAAACCTACATGTTAATAAAAGAATTCAAATTAGACAAAGATTACATTAGGCAAGAATATGAACAACCTTACAATGAAGAAAAAAGAAATCAATTTTTTCAAAAATACCCAACTCATGAAGAAAGAGTACACCTAGGAGAACTCTTTTACCAATTCTGTGAAAGACTCCAAGTCAATTATCATTTCATTGACTGGTATGAAAACAATTATTCAAAATGTTTAAATGTCATAACAAATACAAATACCTAGAAACTCAAAGACAATATTATCACAGAATCCAAAATACCTCCCTTAGAACAAATATTACAAAGCCCAAGGTGCCGAAATTGTAGCCTCCCCAATCAAACATGCCAATAAAATCGCTTCAAATCAAGTACAATATGGGATAGAAAAGATCATTGAACAAAACAATTACACAAATATACTTTTACACACAATAGGTTAACATGTAATCAATGATAAACCTACCAATATCCAAGAGTCAATAAACCCTCCAAAACCAACTCCATACTTCAAACCAACAACAATTGACAAAGGAACAATTTCATCTCAAACCAATCTTATTGACCAAATCAATAAAAATTTGGCACAACTAACACTCAATGGTCTCGAATCTACAAATTCATCCTCAAGCTCAAATAATATAAATGTTTTATCAGATACTGAGGAAGAATCCGATTCACAACCCCAAATAATTTTAAAATTAAATAGGTCAATTCCTTCAACATCAAAATCCACATCATTACCTTTGACAAGAAACTATTATCCATGACATTTCTTCCCAGATCTCCAATTTAAAGAAAATGGACAAACAATCGCATCTCACTATTCCACTGGATCAATTTATGAGTGGAATATAGATAGCCAAACTGAACAAAATATTGTAGACACAACTATGGAAATGACGATGTTAACCTCAGCCCCATAGGAATGAAGGCAAGGATGACAATCAAATAGTAAAAACAATCATTGTCGATTTTACTGGGCAATTGAAAGCATGGTGGGATTACTTTCTAAACCAACAAGAAAAATACAATATTGTCAATGCTGTCAAAATAGACCATTTAGGCCAACAAATCAAAACTGAACTCGAATAAACCATATATGATTCTGTCTCAACTCTCATTTTTGCTATACTCGGACACTTTATAGGAGACCCAACTCACTTTCAAGAAAAATCAAAAGAAATCCTTATAAATCTAAAGTGCCCAACACTTCAAGATTTCAGATGGTACAAGGACATGTTCCTATCAAAGATCATGACTAGACCAGAAGTCAATAGTCCATTTTGGAAATAGAAATTCCTTGTTGGATTTTCTTCAACTTTCATCGAAATAATTAGACACAATCTTAGGCTGCAATTCAATGGAAAAATCTCACATGACAATCTCACATATGGTGATTTGACTACAAAAAATAAATAAAGTTGCATTACAAATTTGCAATGATCTCAAACTTATAGCCCAATTAAAACATCAAAATCTAACTAAAAGAAAAGAATTAGGCGACTTCTGTCTACAATATGGATTCGAACCAATCAGAACACCATCATCAAGATTAAGAACATCAAGCCACAAATATACAAAAAAAAAACCCACATACTCAAAATAACCAACACATTCAAAGGCATCTTCCAAACCCAATCCTTACAAAAAAAATCACAAACAAAACAGCCATAATACACCAAACCACAAACAAATCAGGCAACTTGTTTCAAATGTGGCAAAACATGACACTTTGCAAGAGATTGCAAATTGGAAAGAAAAATCAAAGAATTACAAATATCAGACGAATTCAAAAATATGCTTCAAAAGATGCTCATCGAATCTGAATCTAATTCAGACCACAATGACTATCAACTTTACAATATCCAAACATTAGAATCTGATTCATCTTCAAATAATCAAGTTAATGCATATAATTGTAATAAGGTTTCGTGCATCAATGTAATCTCAAAACGAAATGAAATAAGTATTTTATTAGACTTTATTGATAAAAATAGACAATCCTCAATTAAAACATGACTATTTAGTTAAAATCAAATATTTAATAGGTAAACAAAAACCAACATTTACAAACAAACCTTACTACAATCTTCAAGAAATCATTGATCGATTCAAATCTTCAAATAAAAAATCATTAACCTTACAAGATCTCCAACATGAAATTAATAATCTCAAAATAGAAATTTCACAATTAAAACAAGAAAATCTACAAATAAAAGAATTAATACTTTACAATTTTCAAGAATAAGAGAAACCTAAAACATCTAACAAAGGAAAAAAAATACTTCAAGAAGAAATAAAAAAAGATAAAAAAGAATTTCTTACAAATATTCTCACAAATTAAATTTTGCAAATGGTATATCAATATCACATTGATTATTCATAAAGAATTCAAAATCAACACCACTGCATTAGTTGATTTTGGTGTAGATTTAAATTGTATTTCTCCAAGATTAATCCCCTCTAGATATTTTGAACAAATAAATGACAAACTCCACACTGCAAACAATCATCAATTAAAAATTAATTACAAATTAACAAATGTTCAAATTTACCATCAATAAAAAAATTCACCGTCATAAAAAATCTAGGACAATAAATTATCCTAGGAACTTATTTTTTGTCAACAATCTACCCATTCCAAACAAGTGATAAAGAAATATCTGCAAAAAAAAAAGGAAAAGAAATCTTATTCCCGTTCTCTCTACAGCAAACATCCAATGATTTTACAATTTTACAAGAACAATTAATCACCAAGGAATCTCTAACAGAGTCTTTATCAAACTTTAATTTAAAATCTTCAATCTTGCCTTGTCAGGTCAAACCAATTCATTTTACATGAATCAATATTTTCAATACAAATTTCAATTTCCAAAAGGTTTTCAAAATTGCATCATTTAACAATTTTCAAATTGATAGTCTTGCAGCTCAATGGAATGATCTCAGTCGTTCAACACAAACTATACTTTCAACAAATCGGAGAAATATTTTGTTGATGATGTATGGACAACCTTCAAATCCAACAATGAAACCCAAATAAAAGCCTCATTAAAAAGGCTATGCAAACAATTATCCAAGGTCAAAGGAAAAATGTCTGTCAAATCTGACAAATCCTCGATTCGATCCATTATGACAAGTAATGCATTAGCCAGCTCATCTCAGAGTAAAGCAAATGTTTAGGCAATTTTACCTAATCTAAAAGCAATGAAAATTCAAAAGCCAAAAGGACAAGATCGGTCTAATCAGTCAAATGATCAACCCAACAACATATCGCTAAGTGATGTAGATTACAGCTTAGTTGATTATGTTGAATCAACCAAAATGATGTATCATGAATGGAACAAAAATAATTGATTATATTTTAATGAGTTTATCAATGGCAAAACATTTGATAAATTCGATGTGACAATTTTTACTAACTTTTATGGAAAAAATGTTTTATTTCTCAATTTGAATGCAGATCCAAAGGCAAAAGCATATTTCTACGAAATGCGGTTCGTTGGCAGAATCTTATTAAAATCTCCACTGGTGTCCTCCAATTCTCAAAAATACTGTCAAAAATTTTGCGCACATGGTGTATCAAGACACTGACGAACTTGAAATAGGAATGATTACTACTCCACCCGAATGGATCAAAGAAAACAATAAAGTCTTATTTTCTCCAAGATGCAAGATTTTAACTCTCAAGAATTTAAAAACACAAATTTCAAATTTTCCTCATTAGTACGAAGCTTTTTCTGGATTAGAAAATCAAATAGTCAAATCAATCATGGACCTCAATATTCAAGCCAATAAAATTAAAGACAAAGGTATTCAAGTTCTTGCTGACAGTACCCGAAGTAATCCTTATGTGGTAGAAAATACATTTTTCTATCAACATTTGATCAAAAACAAGAATTGAGACTTGGCTTTCCAAACGACCAAGTATCTCGAGATATTGGAACAACAAAGATCTATTCAAGATTACCACCAATATCTTAATCAAAGAAATCTCCAATACGGGTGGTTTCACCAAGCCCATCAATTCCAAACTCAATAATGGACAAGTCCATTCACAATTCAATTTCTACCAAATTCCACCAAAATGTCATTATCGCAAACATAATCATAACATTTCAACAACCCATCCCTTTCAAAACTATTTCAAACCATTATTTGTCATGTGTTCCCAACCCACATAATCATCAATAATTCCATAACCATCCAAATGCACCGAAAGTGCACTCCACCCAACTTTAATTATTCAACATCTTGCCAAAATCATCTCAATCAATACCTAACACACTTATGCAAAGCTTCAATAATGGTATCTCTCAAGGAATCCAATGTTCTTCCATGGTTATAAAAGCAAGCAATCGCAAGAGTTGAATACATCCTTTTGAATCACATCTTTCATAATCTCTCTGATCCCCAATCCTTTATATCTCATATTCAAAGCTGGTGTTGTAATTTTCAAGTTTGTATTTCAAGTTTCATTTCCAAGAATTATGTAAGTGTTTCAAGTTTATTTCAGTAGTCTGTATTTCAATTTCCTTCAATAAAATTGTATGCTTTCAATCATGATATATTTTAGCTAAATTTTCTATAAGGGATTAGGCATTGCTGTTACTGTTGCTCTATCTCAAGCAATTACATATAAACTATACATTATCCTAGATAGACTTGTGGCAAAGGTTATCAAAGATAATCTATAGTTTATATGTAAGTGTGTGAGATAAAGCAACAGTAACAGCAATGCCTAATCCCTTATAAAAAATTAAGCTAAGATACGTCATGATTGAAAACATGCAAATTTATTGAAGGAGGTTGAAATACAGAATACTGAAATAAACTTGAAACACTTACAGAATTCTTGGAAATGAAACTTGAAAATTACAACAGCAGCTTTGAATTGGAAATACAAAGGATTGAGGATCAAAAAGGCTATGAAAGATATGATTCAAAAGGATGCCCTCAACTCTTGAGTCTTCTTGCTTTAATAGACTTGAATTTTGCCTTGGATTCCTTAACAATTGTGGGACATCATGATTGTAGGTTTTGAATGAGTGCGGTAGGTATTGTCTTTTGAAGGTAAGTGGGGGTTGCTTTTGAATAATTGGGTTTACTTTTGGTGGATGTATTGAGACATTTGATAATGGAGGGTGAGAATTCGACTTGTGGGTCATATGAAAATGACACACTTTGAATGGTTGTGAAATAATTGAGTTTTTGGTTTGGTGAATTGAATCTTTTTGGGGATATAAATTGAATGGTGGGTCCTATATTAAAGACACATAACTATAAAGTTTTGGTGGATTTGGTGAATTATTGGTATGATGTTTGATGATAAGGATGATGGAGACTTGTTTTGGTGGAAAATGGATTTTGAAATTATTTGAAAGATTTTTTTTCTTTGATGGATTTGGATGACTTGTAATTGAGATTAACTGTTGTTTGGAATCTTAGTTATTATTGATGCTGAGACCAAAAGAGGCTAAAACAATTGTCTTCATTGTTATTTGCTTGAGAGGCTACATCATCATTGTGGTTGTCATCGCCATCTGATGAGCAAATTTGTGACATTGTTTCATAAAATTGTTTTGTTGAGGTGATCGCCAAAACTTGTTCTTTGAGTCTTGCTAACTTTGAAGATTCATCTATGTTTGATTGGGTTGATTTGTTAATCTTGAAATAATTTTCCATTGCTTGCTTTGTAACCTCTTGAAATTCAATGCATGTCCACCATTTAACTTTGAACCTTCGGCATAGGGACGGAGGAACTTGAGCAGATATACTTGGACCTAACATTGGAGAAGTAACATATTCCCAGCATCAAATCCATGTTTGGGAAAATTTTGCAAAAAACATAAAAGTGGATTCTGTAAAGACTAGGCTATGGTGGTTTGAAATTTGTTTTGAAAATTTTAAATTTTTCTTGGACTTGAGGCGGAAGGATTTCATGAACTGGACCATACTGATTCCACCATCGGTAAGAAAACCAGTAAGGGAAAGTTTGAATTTTGAATTTTGGACAAAACATAAAAAATCATGAGTGAAAACAGTTTGAGTTGAAAAAAGAAATGCCTTAAACCATGCCCTTTGATAATCAAAATAATTGTAAAATTGAGGTTTGAAATTTCTGCTAAATTGCTTGGGTGTGAAAGGACTCTAGTTCCATTTTTCTGATAAAAGAACCTTGAAATTTTGACACATTGAGTGAGTTATCCTTAATGGGTCATTCTTGTTTTGGTTATGAGTGACTAAAAATGATTATGTATCTACGATGATGAACTCATGGAATAGTCAAACTTTGTTAGGATCATCAAAGATGAATGGAGATTTTTTATGGAGGAAGTTATTGAATATCTTGATAGGATTTTCATTTGGATTACAATAGTAGTTTTCCAAATAACAGATTGGTTCAATTGTAGGAGTTGGGATGTAATGAGAGGTTTGACTTTTTTGAGGAGTTTGGTTTTGTTTTGCAACTTTGTTGGTTTGAGAAATTGGTTTTGGAATTGTTTTTTAAATTGAATGGCTGGTTTGAAGAGGTTTATACCTGATTTGATTCTTGACTATCAATGCTTAAGAATCACTGATTAAATCAATTGATGATGATGGAGGAAAATTTGAAAAATCATCGTCATTGATCATGTCGGACTATCTGGGCTTTTGCTTTGAAGAGGAAGTTATGGGAATGCATATTGTCTTGTGATTTTCTGTAAAAGAGTAAAAAACTATTTAAGGCAGTTCGAGTGAATTCTTCACTGATAAGGGTGAGAAGGTTGAGTTTCAGAGGGTTGAAACTCTTGTTTCCCCTGAAGAAATTCTCTGGTGAGGAAGTCTGGGAGGGATTTTGACCTGTCTTTTTTAAACTTAATTTGAAAATCAAAGATAGACAAAAGTGTTTGCCATCTGGCAAGATCTATTTTGACACAAGGTTTTGAACATCATTTTTCAAAATTTCTTTTACTGATTGACAATCAATTCATAATAAAAATGATTGATTATAAAGATCATTTTGAAATTTCATGATGCAGAAAACAATCAATAAAATCTTTTTTTTTTTTTGACAGTTGAATAATTTAATTGAGTTTTGTTCCAAAAACAAGAATGAAATCGAACCAATTGCTCATTGTCATTAATTCTTTGTTTAAGGATACCACCATACCCTATATTGGGATGCATCTGTTTCTACAATTTTGAACGTCGTTGGATTGGATATTCCTAAGCAAAGTAAACTCTTGACAATTGTTTTCACTTGACTGACAATTTTGGTATGAAGATTAGACCATGGTGGGGTTTTTATTTATTTATTTACGAAGTTTGGCATATAGAGGCTTAACTAAAATCCTGAGATTTTTGTACAAATCAGTCACATAATTGAGACTTCCTAAAAATCTTTGCAATTGATTTTTATCTTTAATTACATCTGGAAACAATTTCGCAAAAGCTATTGATTGATCAATTGGGATAGTTGTACCATTATTGATTTTATGACCAAAAAATCTAATGTTTGTTTGGAACAAGTGTATCTTTGTTGGTGATAACACTAATCCATTGTTTTTTACAATTTTGATGAATTTGCCTAAATGTCTCCAATGTTCTGCAATTGTTTTTGAAAAGATTAAAATGTCATCTATGTAGATAATTGAAAACTTTGTGTAAGGATTGAAAATATCATTCATTATGTTTTGATATTCTGATGGGGCATTATTTAGACCAAATGACATTATATTCCATTCGTAATGACCAAAAGGTATACTGAAAGTTCTTTTGTATCGGTCTTCTAAAGTTATTTGAATTTGCCAAAAACCTGATTTGAGATCAAACTTTGAAAATACTGTGGCTTGAGCTAATCTGTTGATTAAGTCTTTTTTATTTGGAATTGGATATCTGATCCACCTAAGTGCATCATTGAGGGGTTTATAATTAATTACCAATCTTGGTGCTACACGTTCAATCTCAGCTGCCTTTTAGACGTAGAAAGCTGAGCAACTCCACGGAGATTTGTTTTTTCTAATTAGTTTCTTATTAATTAAAATATTGATTTCTTTTTTGCAGTATTCAATTAATTTTGCACTCATTTGGATTGGTCTTGCTTTTGTCGAAATTTTTCTTTCATTGAAGCCATCTTCGTAGGGAAGATTGATCATATGTTGTTTTCTATTCCAAAATGCATTTGGCAAGTCAGAACAGACTTCTGTTTCTAATTTTGTTAGAAATTTACTAATTTTAGTTTGCAATTTTGAATCTTTTAATTGTTATTCAGTTTGCTTGTAATTGAGTTATTCTTTTAAATAATTTCTTTTATTTTTATTTTTTTGTTTATTAAATTGGAAATTTGAATTTTTCTTTTTATTTCGTTGAGAGCTGCAATTTTGGGTTTTGTCCTAAAAAGAAAAATAACATTTTCTCTTAATATTTTTGTTATTATATCATTTTGATTTACCTTGAAGGGGTAGATAGATGTTATGAAAGGTGTTCCTAAAATGATCATTTGACCAATATTTTTTTACTAAAATGAATTCTTGAGTGATACAATATTTTTATGGCAGATATGGGCATTTGATAATTTGTAATTAACTTGCAATTGATCTTCATTTGCCGCATATAATTTTTCTTTTGTTTTTTCAAAATGTTTGGACGAAATTAATCCTTCTGAGACAATTTATATCAGCACCTGAATCTAAAAATGCAGTTGTAGTAATTTTGTATTATTTGTTTATTATTACGGTGATATTGACATACCATTTTTGTAGTTTTATTTGTAAGATTGTATTAGGAAAGTGTATATTGACATCGTCGGGATTGATTTTTTTAATATGATGGATTTCTTTTTTTGAGAATATTTAATTTTCTTTAGACATCTTGCAAAGTGATTTGTTGATTTTTTGTTGGTATTGATTTTCTTGTGGTTTTAAATTTATTGGATTCTTTAGTTTGATTAGACTTAAAGCTTTATTGACTATACTGAGCGTTATCTTGTGGATTATTTGATTTTGATTCGGATTGCAATATCTTTGATTGTGATATGACCAAATTGTTTTTTTTTTTTTTTATGATTCCTTTTGATGTGGCCCGGTTGTCCACATTTTAAGCGAAGCCTTTCAGAAATCTATTACTTTCTTTATTTGTTGTTTTTTGATGTGATGTTTTGATTTTTGTTTAAAATGCTTTTCTTGTTTATTTGGTAGAGAATTATTAAGGTTGTCACTATCTTGGTTGGAAATAGTATTGATATTTAACTTGTGATAAGATTTTGGCTCAATAATTTGAGTTTGAAAGGATTGTGAATTGTGATTGAAAGTGATATGGCTAGGCTTAGGTTAGATGTTTGGTCATTGGGCAGATAAGAATGATGCGGCTTCATCCTTATCCTTTGAATAATTGTTTTCGTACCATTGAAAGAATTGTTTGTTGATTTGAAATTGTTCATAGAAATTATAAAATACTTGACCTATTTTATTTATTTATTTATTTATTTATTTATTTATTTATTTATTTATTATTCATTGTGTTTTGAATAGAAAAATACGTGACCTATAGGATACTTGGTCGTTTGAAAATCCAAGTCCAAATTCTTGTTTTTGATCAAATGTCGGTAGAAAAATGTATTTTCTACCAAATAAGGATTACTTTGGGTATTGCAGGTTAAAGTCATGTATCCGTCAACAAGAACTTGAATACATTTGTCTTGATTGACTTGAATATTGAAATTCATGATTGATTTGGCTATTTGATTTTCTAATCTAGAAAGAGATTCGTACTGATGAGGAAAATTTGAAATTTGTGTTTTGAAATTCTTGAGAGTTAAAATCTTGTATCCTGGAGAGAACAAGACTTTATTATGGTAGAGTAACAATCATTCTATTTCAATTTCGTCAGTGTCTTGATACACCATGTGCCTAAGATTTTTGACGGTATTTTTGAGAATTGGAGGACACCAGTGAAAGTCCTCTGAAGATTTTGATAAGATTCTGCCAACGAAGCCCATTTTGTAGAAATATGCTTTTGTCTTTGGATCTGCATTCACATTTTTGCCATAAAAGTTAATAAAAATTGCCACATCGGATTTCTCCAATGTTTTGCCATTGATAAGCTCATTAAAATGTAACCACTTATTTTTGGTCCATTCATGAGAAATCTTTTTGGTTGATTCAACATAATCAACTAAGCTGTAATCTACATCACTTAGCGATATGTTGTTGGGTTGATCATTTGACTGATCAGACCGATCTTGTCCTTTTGGATTTTGAATTGCTATTTCTTTTGGACAAGGTAAAATTGCCTTAGCATTTGCTTTGCTCTGAGATGAGTTGGCTAATGCATTACTGGTCATAATAGACAGAGTCTTGAATTTGTCAGATTTGACGTACCCTTTTCCTTTGACTTTGGATAATTGTTTGCAATAGCCTTTTTAATGAGGCTTTCATTTTTGTTTCTTTGTTGGATTTGAAAGTTGTCCATACATCATCAACAAGATTTTTCTTCGATTTGTTGAGAGTATAGTTTGTGTTGAACGACTGAGATCGTCCCATTAAGCAACAAGACTATCAATTTGAAAATTGTTAAATGATACAATTTTGAAAACCTTTTGGAAATTAGAAATTGAAATTTGTATTGAAAATATTAATTCATGTAAAATGAATTGGTTTGACCTGGCAAGGCAGGATTGAAGATTTTAAATTAGAGTTTGATAAGGACTCCGTTGGAGATTCCTTGTTGATTAATTATTTTTATAAAATTGTAAAATCATTGGATGTTTGCTGTAAAAGGAACGGGAATAAGACTTCATCTCCTAAAATCTTTGCAGATATTGCTTTATCACTTGTTTGGAATTGGTAGATTATTGACAAAAAAAGGAGTTCCTAGGATAATTTCTCGTCCTAGATTTTTTATGACAGTGAATTCTTAATAGATGTAAAACGGTTGATAGTAAATTTGAACATTTGTTAATTTGTAATTGATTTTTAATTGTTGATTATTTGCAGTGTAGAGTTTGTCATTTGTTTGTTCAAAATATCTTGAGGGGATTAATCTTAGAGAAATACAATTTAAATCTGCACCAGAATCAACTAATACAGTGGTGTTGATTTTGAATTCTTTATGAATAATCAAGTTGTTATTGATATACCATTTGCAAAATTTAATTTGTGAGAATATTTGTAAGATTTTTTTATTTTTATTTATTTATTTATTATTATTATTATTTTTATCTTTTTTGATTTCTTCTTGAAGTATTTCATTTCCTTTGTTAGATGTTTTAGGTTTCTCTTGTGCCTTGAAGATTGTAAAGTATGGATTATTTTATTTGCAGATTTTCTTGTTTTAATTGTGAAATTTCTATTTTGAGATTATTAATTTCATGTTGGAGATCTTGTAAGGTTAATGGTTTTTTATTTGAAGATTTGAATCGGTCAATGATTTCTTGAAGATTGTAGTAAGGTTTGTCTGTAAATGTTGGTTCTTGTTTGCCTATTAAATCTTTGATTTTGACTAAATAGTAATGTTTTAATTGGGGATTGTCTATTTTATCAATAAAGTCAAATAAAATACATGTTTCTGTTCGTTTCGAGATTACATTGATGCACGAAACCTTACTACAGTTACACGCATTAACTTGATCATTTGAAGATGAATCAAAATTAGATTATGATGTTTGGATATTGTAAAGTTGAGAGTCACCGTGGTCTGAATCAAATTCAGATTCGATGAGTATCTTTTGAAGCATATTTTTTAGTTCATCTGATATTTGTACTTCTTTGATTTTTCTTTCCAATTTGCAATCTCTTGCAAATTATCCTGTTTTACTACATTTGAAACAAGTTGGCTGATTTGTTTGTCGTTTGGTGTATGGCTGTTTTGTTTGTGATTTTTTGTAGGGATTGGGTTTGGAAGATGCCTTTGAATATGTTGGTTGTTTTGAGTATGTGGGTTTTTTGTTTGTATATTTGTGGATTGATGTTCTTAATCTTGATGATGGTGTTCTGATTGGTTCGAATCCGGATTGCTGACAGAAATCGTCTAATTATTTTCTTTTTGTCAGATTTGGATGTTTTAATTGGGTTCTAAGTTTGAGATCATTGCAAATTGTTAATCCAACTTCATTTATTTTTGCAATCAAATCACCATATGTGATATTGTCATATGGGATTGTTCCTTTGAATTGCAGTGTAAGATTATTCCTAATTGTTTCGTTAAAAGTTGAAGGAAGTCCAGGAGGAAATTTATCTTTCCGAAATGGACTATTGGCATCTGTTCTAGTCAGGATATTTGATTGGAACATGTTCTTGCGGTTCTGTTTACTTGCGGTTTACTTGCAGTTTGATCATTTGTATAAATTTGTTGAGAGATTTGAGGATATTGTGGATTTTATCTTAATCTTATTAAATCAACACTCGTGACAGATTGACTTCCTAAGGTCTGAGGAGTTGTCCTATAGGAAGAAGTTAAAGTTCTTGGTGATTGAAGAGTATCTATTGCCAGTTTGGTTCTCCTTGTGGATGTAAACTGTAATTCAACAGTTTCATCATCATGAGAGACGATTTGAGACAGTTCACTTGGTGGAGGAGGCCTTGGCTCGGTTTGAACTTGGCGTGAACTGGAAAGAGTGACTTGATCCCATCTAATAGTCTTTGTGACTATGACATTTGTTTTGTTTTTGTTTGTTTAGAAAATGATTGTGTATCCTTTTATGAATGTTTCTTTTGCTTGAAGACTGATTTGAGTCTTCATAGCTTTGCATGTGATACAATATAATAATGCTAATGGTATTGAACCAGGTAGCATATCATATCCAGAGGTTTGTATATTGAAGGTTAAGGTTTCTAAAATATTTGGGTCATGAAGTGATTTAGTGAAATTGTGATAACAATTGAAATAGATTGGTTCTAGACCTATGGATGTTTCTGCTATTCCTAGGAGAAAGTCTTGAAATTTATTGTGCCTGCAGTCTCTGAGACAAATCATAGCAGAAGCATCTAAAACTATTATTGTAAGAGGCTTGATTCCTACTTGGATTAATCCGATGTGGATATAATTGAATTATTTTTGTACGTGTTCCTTCAGTTTTTCTGGAGTGAACAAGTGGATTGGTTCTTGAATTGGGCCTAAAGGTAAAGTGTCTTCTATTACTTTGATGATTTGTTCAGTTTGTTGATTAAAGATTGATTGTTGATTAAAAATTGATGGTTTTTTGTAGACTTTGTCTTCTGGAACTTTAGGAATTGACCATTGTTGTAATTTATTTTCTATTTCTGAAACTTGACATTCTAAACTATTCATTGGTTATTTGGCCTTGCTTCTAGAAGATGAAGAGCGAGCAAACTTAGACAAAAGAGACATAATTTGATAGGCTAAGGGATTTGGCTATTTTGCTACTCTTGTTCTACTTCAAATACTTAGCATATAAATCATAAATTATATCTGATGTTCTTTGCCTGAATGTTGAATAATGGGTTATCCTAGACACATAAGATATTTGGACAACATATTTTCATAAGAGAGTAATGGGTTCACCTCAAACAGGACCATCAAACGAGATCACTGAGCAGGACCACCTACACCCAACAACAAACCTACCACGACAACAAAGGGTATCCACGACTGACCAACACTAGCTACAAGGTTGTGACACCTACCAACGCTTGACTGCAAGGGTTTCCCCCAGAGACTTTGTCAAATGACTTCGTCTACCAACATATAGACTGCAAGGGTTTCCCCCGGAGACTTTTGTTTACCAATGCTACTCTTGGCTAACCACTATTCCCCCTAAAAAAAATTTGGACACATGACTCATGATACATATACTTTGCTAACAAATATGAAGTTTGATCTTTAATTATTGTAGTCAATTCACCGAGGGTAGTCTTTCATTATTAACAAGTAACTTTAGTTTTCCTCTATATGGTTTGAGTGGAAGAAGAAGTTAGCATTGTTCTGTGACATGATAGTGATCTAAAAATTTTAATTTCATATTCAATTGAATCTAAGAAGTAACTAATATATATGTACTTCATTATCATCTCCAAAGTGCATGATAATATTTGTTGTTTGCATAACCACTTTAATAATAATCCGCTTAGGTTCACGAGACACTAATGATGATGATTTGATCATAAGTTTTCAAGCTAAAAACACATTGGTTAGAATTTCATAAGAAATCCAAGTAACACATTTTCTGTGATTGCCCTTTATGATATTGATAGAGTGTATTAGGGGTAGGCACGGGACGGGAAGGGACGTGATGGACTTCATCCCTATCCCATCCTGTTTGTTCGGGATCGGGACCGGACATGATGAGCATGTGCATTTTGGATTGAAAATTTAACATGCAAGATTGAAAATTTTGGATTTATCAAACACACAACTCTAAGAACAATTATATAACTTAATTTAAGCCATTGATTATTATTTCCCCATTTCATTAGCTTTTACTCCTTTTTTTTTTAGAACCACTATTGAAGATAGCCATTTTTTTGTACATTGCTAATGAAAGTGATCAATGGGTTTGTAATTTAAAAACGATGAGAAGCACACATTGTTGTTGTCAAGAGTTAGGAAGTGAAAAAAAATAAGGGAGAGAGTTTGAGTTAGAGTCATTATCTAGGTGAGTTGCATAGAAGCTTGTGAGAATAAAATAGCCATGTCAATAAATAAAACAACAAATAAAATTCATGTCAACAAATAATTTAATAGTTTCATACTACATATTTCATATTAAATATTAAAAAAATCGATGTGGGATGGGACGAGATGGGCGGGATTGAAAATCTTCATCCCGATCCCATCCCATTCTAGATCGGGACGGGATGGGATTGGGATGAGATTGATCAATCCCAATAAGACCCGAAAAAATCGGGACAAGACGGGATGGGATCGGGACGGGTTCGGGATCGCGGGATGGAATTCCCACCCCTAAAGTGTATATGCTCTTGCAGTACTTACCTCATGAGCTTCTACATAGCACTGATGAAATAATTGTGTTCAAGCCTGTTGACTTTGATTCAATTCAAAGAAAGTTGGAAGCACCATTAATGTTTCAAAGCTCTATATAAATATTGCAACACCCAATCAATGCTTAAATATTTGTTGATTCAAACAATCAACACAACAATAGGACAACCAACATGTTTTTTTTTTTGGGATAAAATACGCGGATAGTTGGGCGAACAAAAAATAGAAAAAGCAAAATCACGAGAGAAATTTGGCGCATCAAAGCCCCAGCGAATGCAATTCTCCTGCTATGGAAAGTCACCCAGGACATCTTACCTACCATGTCTAACCTGAATCGCATCCACATGCCTATTGAAGATTGTTGTGTCTTCTGCCATAAACACCAGGAGAGTATAGTTCACCTCTTCTTTTGTTGTCCTGTGATCCAACGTTTGTGGCTTCTCTCACCTTTACCCATAAATTGGAGTTTAGCAAACGTCCCCTCTCAAACTTCTCAAGCTTTCTTCAAGTTTATCTGGGACTTTGCTGCCACCATGGCCCAATTACGAGAAGAGAGACTTTCCCGATTTACTGTGGTCATCCAGCAGATTTGGCACGCCCGCAACAATTGTATATTCCAAAGAGAGATTCTCTCTATCCCAAGTTTTGTTGCGTCTATCAATCACACTTGGTCATCTTGTAGTAAACAGTGGTTTCACTCTCCTAGCCCCAAGAAACATAACTTCCCTCCACCAGGTTCTAGAAAATGCCATCAAGGCGAAACCAACACGTCCCTGCACGCAACACAATCACACTTCAAATTCTGAGCTAGTTCAGCCGTCAATTCCACAATTTGAACCTCAACAATCCAGAATCATTATTATCCACCAACAAATCCTAGCGGCTAATACACACAGAATTAACTCTTTAGCTAGGGACCCCAGGCCTACATATTTCTCACCATCCGCTGATATGATTGTGGTCACTTACGATGCATACTTCTTTGCCACATCTCTACAAGAAACTTTTGGAGTTATGGCGGTCGATGCTTCTGGTATGGTGTGTGCAGAAGAAGAAGTCGTTCTTTTACTTGTACAGGCAAAGCAGTGGCCAACAGGGATGATCTTAGGGGACTCCAATGCTTTACTATCGATTTTGCATGACAAATTGGAAGATCAACAGACGGACATACGGTGGATGTGGCGACCATTAGTTTGTAGTATTCAGGCTCTTCTTTCAAATTTGCCAAATTGGGTTTGTAAATATATTCCTCGTGATCTTAATAGTGAAGCACATGTTTTGGCTTCAACTGCAGGACAACAATTATGTACTTAGTTTTGTTCTTATATTAATGCATATGTTTCTACCCAAAAGAAAACAAAACCATTCACATATTGGCTAAAATTTTCTTCATATGAGTTGATCAGGTTGAAAAAAAGGCAACGACTACTCCACACCACCAAAAATACTGTCTCACGCCATTTCACTCTTTCACGCCACTTGCTATATTTCCACACCACCACTCTTTCCCATACCACCTATATAAAAAAGAAAACAACATTTCTTCCCCATTCAAAATCGAAACACCTTATTATCTTCCCTCTCAAAATCGAAGCACACTATTCTCTTCCCGAAACAAGCCACTCGCAAAACACAAAACAAGGAAGCAAATCTTTTCTCTCGCATCTTCTCTTCTCTTGGTTCGACTGCTTCTGCAACCCCTCAGATCCATTCTTCACTTCGTCTCAGATTTCGACTCCAATGGTTTTGTAAGTGAGCCCTCCTTTCTTTTCTTGATTCTATATAAGATTTCATTTGGGTTTAGGGTTTTTGTAAATTTTGGGTTTAAGGTTTTTGTAAAATTTGGGTTGGATTGAATGAAGTTATCAAGTATGAAGGTTGCGATGATTTAGTGTTGCTTTCTTCCATCTTTAAAATAGAATTGTATATTAGTCCAAATTGGTATTTTTCTTATTAGAATGTAGGGAAGAGAGATATATATTGTTGTTTTACATCGAAATCGTGTAAGTTAGAAGTGGTTGAATGTAATTTCTTAAAATTAGTAGATTTTATTGTATAAATAAATTGATTTGAAGTATTTGTTTGAATGTAATTTACTTTTTCCTTTTATTTGAATGTTTATAATGTCTTCTGTTGGCATTAGTGATGGTGGTGGGGATGATCGAGGTGATAGAGGTCAAAGATGACCCATGACGGTGTCTCACCGAAAGGCGAGAACAAAAAAGGGCAAAGCAGAGGCAGAATGACGAAAAAAAAAAAAGGAAAAATATGGAGAAAGAAGAGAAGAAGAAGATGAGAGATGATCAAATTGGGACTCAAATAGATGTTCAACAAGCATCTAGACTAGTAATTGTATCGCAAAGTCAAGCCCAATCAGAATGGTAAGCAGGTGGGAATAGTGAAGGTGTTGGACATGAAGATGAAGAGTTAGATGAGGGTGACAATGTGCATGTGGATGATGAGGAAACAGTGGATGATGAGAAAACAACGGTAAATGGGTCAAGAAAAAGGAGATGGTAGAGATTCTTATCCCCGTGGTCCCAAGGATTGTTCCACATTAGACGATTACCATGGACATGTTTCTCGTGCCATTTGGGATGGTGAGCAGGTAAGTTAATATTTTTAGTTGGTTAAATTATATAAACGTGTTATTTATATATATTTGGACATTGAATTACTTAATGTATATGTTTTTTGTATTTAGGAACGAGGCGCATTGCGTTGTCGGCATTAATATAGGAACTTATTAGATTGGAAGTTGAAACATGAGCCGAAAAAAGTAAAAATAATGATCTATAGTAGTGTTTTGTATCTCTTGATTAAATATTGTAAGGATCATCTTGATAAGGTGACCATTTGTGTTTTCATGGAGCATTGGCAACCTGAGACCAACACATTTCACTTATCTTTTGGAGAGATGAACATCGCCCTGGACGACGTCTACCGTATAACTCATTTACCGATTGTTGGTAAGCTGGTAAGAACGTCGATGGAGATGAAGGCAGATGAATGTGTTACATTATTGGTGAATGGTTTGGCCATTGAAAATAAAGAAGCAAAGGACCATGTCAAGAAGAATGACGGACAATTGTTGTAGAAAAGCTACGGAAATTGATTCTCTTCAAAGGAAAGAACAAATGTGTAGGGGTTACTTGTTATTTCATCTGGGTATGACTATATTTGCCGATAAAACTGGAATAAAGGTTCGGATTGAATATTTGAAGATGCTGATGAAGATGGATGACTTTGGCATTCTTGTTTCGTCAATTGGGCGGTGTTAGCAGATAGGGTACGAAGCAAATTTCAGGATATTTGCCTTTTTTGGAGGTATGTTTCAAAATTTATATTTTGTTAATTACCCTCATAAGATATAAGAATTTCTTAATATTTATTTATGTTGTTTTCGTTTATAGGTGTTGATATATGATCACTTCAGACTTTGCGGTAATGCAAAACTGAAGTGGGATGCTAGATTCCCCACCATGGCTAAGTAGGAACCCCCTCAAATTGTAGGGGTTTTGGACGAACAAATCATCACTCTTAGAGAACATCTCGATGACATGTCTCCTGAAGAGGTAAATATGCATCATTAAGTTCAATAAAATTTATTGTATGATGTGTCATATATTAATAAGTTTTAATTTTTATAATTCGCAGGTACTTTGGGACCCTTATGTGTAGTTCAAGCGAAACACTCCCCTTCATGGCATCACATGGTTCACAAGATGTTTTTTATGCCTCGACGTAGAAGAACCCTATCACCCCGATAGAGTTATGAGACAAATGGGAAAGGTATAAGTCATCCCAAATCTCCCAATTCGAGCCAAATTCAAGAATATAACTCGATCTGGCAAGCACTATTCTGTGAAGTATGGGGTTTTGTCTTCGTTTGTTGAAAGGTGAGAGCATCATCTCGTGTCAACTAACCAACAAGGTGCACTCATGAAGCTTCCATGGGATTGTAGGGAGGATTACTTGGACTGGTTTCATGGCATTAGTCATCCTTTCGTACAACCACCGAACAAGAGGAAAACTCATCCCCTAAGAAGACATGTTTTTTTTCAAACAAGAGGATAATTATAAACATTTTACACTTATGGAAGATCTAAAATTTACATGGTTTGTACTAACATCAAATGTTTCCCTGCAAAATATTGCGGTTGTTGAGGCTCTTAAGATGCTCAACGCCTCTATTGAAGAAGGGGGAATGGTTGTATTACTCTTTCGACCAAAAAGAGTACAAGAGTTGCTAGAAGAAATGTCTATCCCCGTTACCATGGAACAAAATGAAGAAGTGCCTGTCGTATGCCCCAGTGTTGACAGTGGTGAAATTGGTGGTACAGGAAGTGAGCATAAAAACAAGTCAAGGCATGAATAAAGTTATTATGTTCGGAGGCAAAGATAAATGCGTTCATTTGTATAAGCTGTTTGTTTTATTTGCAATGTTCATGGAAGGTTCCATTTGTTGACATTTTCAAATTGTCAGATTTTGTATAAGTTATTCATTTCTTGCAAAAAATTTCAGATTGTCAGATTTTTACAATTTGTTTGCAGCGGGCTTGATGCATGTTATATGCTACGACATCTTTGCTTTAGCAATCAGGATGAAACAATGCAAAATCACAAAAATGATCATTTAAACTTCAGAAACTAAACTTAAAAAAAAATGTTAGAAAAAACTTACAGAAATCTCAAAAATTTACAGAAAAAACTACACTAAACTTCAGAAAAATTTTCAAGAATTTTTTTAGAAATCTCAAGTATGGAAAAATCTTGCATTATCTCAGGCGAACAGAAAAAAAAATTTGCAAATTTTTTACTGTTCGCCAAGAGCAATGCGAGATTTTAAAAAAAGCTCGCATTGACCCAGGTGAGATTTTTGAAAAACCTCGCTTGGATCCTTGCAAGATTTTTGCAAAACCTTGCATTCATCCAGGCGAGTAGTAATTTTTTTTTCTGTTCACCTAGATCAATGCGAGATTTTTTAAAAAGCTTGCATTGTCTCAGGCGAACATAATCCATTTTTTAGATTTCTTAAAATTTTCTTGAACTTTTTTGTGAAGTTTAGTTTAGTTTAGTTTTTTCTAACATTTTTTCTGCAAGTTTTTGCGATTTCAGAGTCCATTTTCTGGCATTTTTTCTAAAGCATATGTTTCTGAAGTTTAAACGATCATTTTTGTGATTTCGCATTGTCATATTAAATGATCCTTTTTGGTCTCAAACATAAACATAAACAAAAACTCAAAGTAAATAGAGTCAATAATATATAATATAATAACAAAAACTCGAACAATACAAGTCTTCTGTAAATACAAAAATAATGACTTTTCTAAAAAAAGAATGGTTCCTATGTCACAAAAAAATTATAATTTACATTAACATTTTTTTCATCCCAATAATTACATGCAAACAATAATATGTGCATCAATCCAATATGGTTACGACCTTGTTCAACTTTTTGACATTCTTCTAATTAAACTTTGTGACCAATCCCGAGCTGGGCATCGAAACTATGCTTCCATGAGATTACTTCAGGAAATATGCGAGACGGCCATGTTGGTACTATCGTAGGCAATGGTGGTTTGGGTTGCATATGAAGCAAGACATAGTGACTACTCTGTGCAAAGTGTGCCATGAAGCATACTAGTATGTCATGAAACTGTGATGCTTGGTAAAGATATGGAAAACAGGTCGTGTTTTGGTTCCCATAACAAATAAAGACACACTGGTAACTATTCACTGCGAGCTTAGCATATCAGGGTCCATAAACAAATTTTCCATGTCTATCTGCACCTGGCCTTCTGGAATTAGCAAAGCATCCTTGACAACCTTGACCCCTAACTCGTGTCACATTCCAACCCAAAACTATTAATTACTTTCAAGCTCCGTTAGTAGGTCTTTCCGTACCTATTTCCAACCACTTTCGATGTCGTAATGTAGGAATTTGGCTATGCATCGAAATCCACAATTTCCATTGCCTAGAACATTATCAAGGTTTTCAATATAATCCCGTATCCAAGACGAAATTTGGCTCATCAATCTAGTGTTACGACTTTTCGACTTCTTTTTGTTAGACAACTTCTTAATTTTGCCTTTTAGTTCCTCTTGAGTCATGGCATATTCGTGCCCCGATGGATCCCTTTTTGTCGACCTCTCGTGCTTAGACAAGTTATTCTTTTTAAGTCTCCCCTTGCCAACCACAAGTGTTAATGGTTCAATCATTACAGTTGAACTCGGACAACTCAACTCTAAAAGCTTCATCTTCAACACCAACTTCTGATCATGAGTTGAATCATTAAACCTATGCATTAGGGCGTCGACCACTGAGTCTATAATCACATCCCCACATTCACGAATAGGTGTTGTGCCAAGTTGAAGCCAATACTTGTCTATGGTGCGTAATGAAATTTATCCTGTGGGAGTTAGATAACATGTAAGTTCATGAGTACAAGGTAATCCATGAGTGGTTCAAAGCACACATCCACACTTGACAGGGTCATTGCCTACATTTTCACACCTCCGAATTTCTAATAAAATCAAATCAAGAGCTTTGTATGCCACCGACTCATGAAGTTTGCCAAACAAACTAGACACACGTTCATTCTTCACATTCGTCAGACTTTGTTGAAATGACCATTCTATCTCTACTAGTTGGATTTGGATCATATCATGCATCTTTGTCCATACATTCAGGAATGTATCTTGTGAATTTTCCAACGAGTTCTTCAACTTCGAGTGTGCCCCTTCAACGCAACCAGTTGTCCGTTGGCCAAAATGCATAAATGTATCGGTCTATGCACTGACAAAGTACTTCTTTTGCAGATACCAAATCATCCTAACATATTCCAAACACTTTGGGTGTGATGCTCATCTTCTATCAAAATCAACTGTGGCCTTGTTCCATTTCTCCTTTGTACTTGATTTATATAAATCTGAAAAAGAATCTATAAACTCGTTCCACCAGTAATTATCCTCAAAGTGTTTTTTGCAGTTCTTTTCAACATTTGTGTTTATATGCCATGTGCACAATAATCTGCTTGCCTTGGAAAAAACTCGCTCAATTGCCTTGATCAAACCCAATTCTCTATTAGTCACAAACACGCTTGGCAAGTTGTCTCGCTCGAAAATTCCTACAAGTTTTTTCAATGCCCTAGCGTACGACTCTTCATTCTCAGAACACATAAAACAAAATGCAACATTGAAGGTCTTTCTGGTCGACGTCGCACCAACAATTTGAAACAACGACATCCTATATCGATTCGTTTTATATGTGCAATCCATAAGCATTACTTGTGGAAAACATTTTGCTAATTGAATAGATTCAGGATGCGCCCAATAAAGGTTGGTGACTCTATTCCCCTCATCAATATTATTCCACTCTATGTAATTGTGCTCCCTCAACAAGTGTATCAACAAGTGTAAAGTATCTTGCAAAGCCGACTTGCATTTTTGTTGGATTGTTTTTATCCGACAAATTACATTGTAAATATTCTTCAAATCTAGATATTATTCGAATACATTTCTTTCAACCGAGACAAGATATGGCGAGGGTTCACACCCGACTTCGCCATATTCTACACATATATCATCTCCTCTTTATTCAATTTACCAGCAAACGAATGACCAACAAGTTAGTTTGGTCGAGGATGATTGTGGATTCCACATTTTACTTGCAACATCCAATGGTCATTCTCTAGTGGGATCCCTCTCAACAGAAATGTGCAACCACACTTCTTTGTACTGATCAAACATAATTTTTTAACTTTTTGTCAGGTTTCCCTCCCATTTCACAACCAAAATGGACCATTGCCTTCCGTTTGTGTACCAGGTTCCGATTTAGTGATAACAACAACTATATTATTATCCCTACCGATGCCTTGGACCAATCTATCAACACAGACCTTGATGAGAATACCTAAAAAAATATAAAACTTGTTAATACCAACATATTTATAATAATATCGCATAGAAACCGATGAAAACGAAAACACACAAACTATCTTACCTCATCCGTAATAAATAAGTGACCATTATCAAGTATTGGTTCCATTGATATTTCTTCACTGTTAATGTCACCACTTCCATCATCGAGTAACTTTCCATCAACATTATCATCATCATTCTGCATAATGATTCATTTTATAATTAGTTTCATATATTAATTAAAATTTTAATTTACTCAACAACAAAATGGCGGTTACTTCTAAATGGTTCGTCTCTGAGTTCTCAACATCGTTTATAGGCATGTCCATATTTATTACATCCATTAAAAATGCCTATACACCAATGCATCATACAATAATCAAGCAATTATCTTGAAAAGAAAAGAAAAAAGTAGATGCAAATTAGATGAATTTTTTTAATGCAAATTACCTCAATTGGAATGAATTGTTTTTGCTCTTTAAATTGATCATCTTCTTCACCCTCATGTTCACCCCTAAACTATTCATTTCTAACATCATCAACTTCACTAAACCCTTTCATTTCCATCAAAATAAAATCAAGATAAGTTCCTCCAAGGGAAATTTAGTGGAATGCGGGGAAGATATAAGGGAATGCAACCAAGGATGAAGAGATAGGGGAGAGTAGGACGACGCGGACGAGGAGACCAAGGTTTTTGCGATTTCCCTTTGGTTTTTGCAAAGAGGAAGAGATATGGGAAAGGACGAGGACGAGAAAACTGCAAAGAAGTGGAGTTTGGTTGCCAAGTTTCGGACGAGACGCAGCAAGGAGTGCTAGGAGATCGAATGAGGGAGACAAGTTTCGTGCGATTTTTGCGTTTTACGATTTTTTGGGGTCTTTTTCTATTTTGGCTTAGGTTTTCCATATTTATTTGGTGGTGTGAGTAAGGAAAAAAAACTGAATAGTTGCGTGAGACAATACTTTTGGTGGTGTGGAGTAGTCGTTGCCAAAATAATTACAATTTTTTTTTTTTTTTTTTACAAAGAATCAAATCTTGTAGGCACAACATTGAAAACTCGTGACCAAGATCATTTACCATTTTTTTAAAAATTTCCTTACGCGTATGTTTGATTTATAGTTGTCTTTGTACTTCTGAATTAATTACTCTAGTAGGCGGTTTTCTCTATGGCTACAGATCAATTTTCAACACATAATATATATATGTTCAACAAAAGAGAAGATGGGATCGTGATTTGTTGAAAAATGTAAAGAAGCAAATTTAGTAAGAAGTAAACAATGTGGGAAAGGGAAATAGTGAAGTGGACTCGACCAAAATTTGAGCCTTAGCATTGCATAGCCTTGTTAGAGTTGGTTTGAACCTACATTTTAGTTAGTTAATAATCAACGTTCTATAAGAAGTGTAATTGTGTACCATATGGGGTTGACGTATCATCAATGTGTAGGTCATTTTAACTTATCCTTTTTCAACTAAAAGTGCTATATAACTGAGTCAGTTAGTTAATAACCAAATGGCTAGATTTCAACTAAAAGTGCTATCACTTAACCAAACTTGATGGTTAGTTTCTAACTGAGTCAGTTTAGTTTAACACGCCATAATAGTTTATCCAAAGTTGGAGACGAAAATTTTCTCCTATATAATAAGCTTGGTTATACTATTTTTGTTATAGTGTATAAGTTGGGTCACTCTAGCACAACTACTGCATTGACATTCAGCTCACTTCCTGTTCTACAAAGTTTTTATATATCTTTATAATGTCACTTTATATGAAAATTAAAATGTTGCACTTTGTTGCTTGAAATAAACCACATCACATAAACACCATAGTAGACTGGTGGGGATTGCACTCATCATGCTTTCTGGTAGCAAACAAGAGCGAGTGGTCAAAAGATAAACCCATTAAGAAGGGGAGGGGCCAATTTGCCCCCATGAAGATGATGAATGAGAAGTGAAATCAATTGGTATGGTATGGTCAGTCCACTTGGTAAGAATGAACATAGACTTTACTCCATTTGGAAGCCTAACTGCCTTTTGCTTTTCAAGGCTGCAAAATATAAATAGGGATTTGCTCCAACATTTTACTGTACCCACTTCTATTACAGTTAGCATCTGAACACTCAAAAGCCTCAACCTTATTCTTCAATTTACTCAGTATTCAGTAACCCACTCACCTGACTACCCCGTTCAACCCAAACTCTGAACAAACCACTAAAATACTTATCCACGACACACAAGACCTGAATCTCATCAAGCAAAGGTAAATCATCATATGTTAAAAAGCTCTAAAACTACAATGCTGATAATTACATTATTCATTCTGTGGAAACTGTATTAGCAAAATAAATCTTCATTATCAAATACAAAAAATAAACACGTATTTATGTGATTGCACATTTTATTATGACTAGTTTTATGCCGCTTAATTCATATGCTGTTTATGTATGCAGAACCTATATCCATTGCCTGATGTTATCTGAAAATTAGGGGAGAGACCCATCTCAGGCTCTTGACATAACCAGATCCATAGCAGACAGTAAAGAATGCTGAGCTACTGCAACTTGTGATTGCAATTCAACATACAGCTAAAACTTCAAGCCCGAGTGGATAGCAACCACTCCTCCTGCAAGATTCTCATACTCAACCTTCTGAAACCCTGCTTCAGCAATCATAGTGGCAAATTTTTCCTACAGCCATGATGAAAAATGAACACAATTAGAAAGTACTAACAATGCACAAGGCTTAATATAAAGGGTGTTTCTGACTTTGTTCCAATAATAACTCGTCAATTAGCTATTAGTCCTCATTTTAATCTAAATTAGCCCATCACCATTTTCAGAGATTCCAATAATAGATTGTTAACTGAAGAACATGATGCTTATATGTCAGGACTACACGTACGGCACATGCCTATTGCAAACGTAAGAAATGATCATATGAATCTCAATGTCTCATCTTAAGGTTTTATTCAATTTATCCTCTTCTTCATCAAACCCATACACGATGATCATCCAATGATCAACGATCTGACAAATGTGTTAATCAAAACCAACCACAACTTCAATCTTGTGAGGAAGGATAAGGAATAAAACTAAAGAGGGAGGAGAGATTGGCCGACTCTGAGAACTCTTTGAATAATGTATTTGGTTTTCTGGATCAGTTTTACATCTAAAGAAGAAAAGAAAGAGGAGCACTACTAGGATGCCTGGCCCTGTGCCTGGTGTTGTGCCTGGTAGGGCCAGGCACCGTTGATATTGCATCGGGATAGGTGTAACACCCATCTCCAGGCAAGATCAACGGTGCCTGGCACCTACCAGGTACAATACCAGGCATAGGGCCAGGCATCCTCGAATTTCTGAAGAAAGAGATGAAAAGGGAGATGGGCATTTCACGAGCCTAGGATGTATCAAAAGTTTTTTGGGGGAAGGGCGCGCGGGGTTTCTTTTTAATGAACCCCATAACTATTTAAATGCCTTTGGCATGGTTAGAACCCTAGACTTGTCATACCAACAGCCACCGCCACACGTCTTATCAACTGGCTCGATTGTGTGAGCACTTCTAAAAAACTTCGGTATTTGTGTTGATGACCCTTCATCTTTTGCAATTTGAGAAATATAGCCTATATAAGCAATAAAACTCTAGGTTTATAGCTAGCACTTTAGTGTTATTCATTAATGTTTGCAATTTCTTAGCAAACTATCACACATTGTGAGATCCTTATATTATAAATTTGTATTTATAATGTGTATACAAATGAACGAGCTAGTGAGATTGGGCCCCGAATCCTTACATTAAAAGCTAAAGCCGATCATGTGTTGACCCCTCACATGACATGCATGTGTATATAAATACTCTTTATTTGGGGACCAACCTAAACTCAAAAAAAAAAAAAAACCCTTAAACATTAGGGTTTCTGGAGGAGAAGATGGTGGTTGCAGGTGGTGGGCCATTGGGTGGCCCTAGATTCTAATGGTGGTGGTTGTTGTCAATGGTTGGGAAGAAGGTGACATCGAATGTCATGTCCCTTGTTCTTGAAAACAACGACTTAAACGACATATTTGTTTTCTATTTTGGGGGCGAGGGGTGTAAAAACAATATCGAGAAGGAGAACGGGAACTAGAACCCTATTCCCCATATTAACGAACACAATTGTGTTTTCCCTGAATTTCGAGTCAGGTGATGATTTTGATTGGTGGGCCTTAGCTCACCATGCTTGGTAAACTTCGAATTTTATCTTAACAAGAAATATATCCTACTGACTTTGAAATTGTTTTTTGAACTATATGCTACTTAATATCTTTGTAGCAGACATTTATTTTTCATAGTGCGTGCTTTCTAAGTATATAGAGGATCAAAGTGATGCGATTGGAGGTATCAGATATATCCTCTTGGATGTTCACATATAAATCGAGTTTCTACCAATGACAGTAAATTGCAAGTAAATAGGTTTCACTGAACCAGAATATTCTGAAGAAAATTTCTTCTTTGTTTGTTTCGTATCATTCAATGAATAGTTCTGGGAGAAGATTAGCTCTGAGATTTGGTTCGATTAAAGATTTTTACATTTAAGTTAGGGAAGAAAGATCAAAATCTTGAGACCGATGTCCAGATCATATTTAGCAATAGATTAACTTGACGGGTAAGGATATCATAGATCCTTGTGTTATTCTAAGTTCTTTACTTACTATCGTCTGAATCCGTAAAATGATGACCACTGGCTAATTTTGATAAAAAAAGAGACCGGTCACTAATGGAAATCAATAAGAGGGGCCCAAGTTTCTTTAAGATGTCAACCTGGCACTACATGATAACCAAGTCAAACAAATTTTATAGTCATACAATTCTTCCCGTCACAACTAGAAAACCTTGGAACGAATGCAGCATTCAGGCGCTATCATGCATGACCAATAAATGGGGGTTCAACATCAAGCCTATTGACCCCTAAAAGAATCCAATAAAAATAAAAAAATAATAATAATAATAATAATAATAATAATAATAATAATAATAATAATAATAATAATAATAACAACATAAAAAATTATAAAAAAAACTTACAAACACCTTCTATTGACCTTAGCTAATTTCTTCTTACCCCTACATGATCTAAGATCTGAATCAGAAAATTGTCATATTGGAAACGAGATTTATTCATTCTCATTGCCATCCCATTTAATCTAGTTCAGTGGCATTCGCATTTTAGTCCAAATCTGTCATGAAACTCGACCCTTTCTCAATCATCATCCCACCAATAATGACATTTCTGCAAAACTTAGGATTACAAGCACATCTACCTTACTCTTTCTTCCATTCTTTATTTATTTTATTACTTTGACACTGCATGTCTACAACATTATCCACTGAAGCTTAATTTACTTGTGCCCATGTGAGCATGTTTTTAAAACCCCCATCAATTTAAGGTAACAGCGTTTATAAGCTAGATTATATAAGTTAGACATGCATATATTTCTACCAAATGAATGCCAGTTATATTAGAGCAGATTTCACCTGGGAGGGGAACCGGCGGATACTCTCAACTAAGTACTGGTAAGAATCCCGATCGCCTGCGACCAACTCTCCTACTGCGGGAATGACTGAAAATGAGTAATAGTCATATCTGTAATAGAAAGATAGCAGATATTAAACCATAGAATTGCGTAGCAACAAGAATCAAGACAAACTCACCTAAGTCATGCTAAAACGTTTTATGCAAGAAAATACTAATAGGCAGCAGACACATCTCAAACTAAAGGCGCTACACCACCCTTCAGTCAAATTGCAGACCTTGCAAAACTTGATGCACCTATACTCTTTGGACTGCATAAATTTACACATGCACCTACCTTTTTACTTAAACTACATGCATGCTATAAGGGGCTAGATTTTATCTTCTTTCTACAAGAAAAATAAAATGTTATAGATACTCACAATTCTTTAAAGATGGGAATGTCCACGTGACTTAGCTCAAGGCACAAGAATCTTCCTCCACGTTTCAACACTCTGGATCAAACAATCAAAAGTTAGCATCATACAAATTATGAGTGACAAAGAAGATCCCCAAGGAATTGACACACGGACAAAATGCAGTCTGAAAAGGCTCGCATCTAATCAAACGAGGAACAGAAGTTGTTCTTGATCAGCTTTTACAATTATTTTCTCCCTTAGCTAGTAGTTTCCTTTGTTTATTTTTTTAATGCAAGTGTTTTATTCATAAAAAATAATATAAAATACAAAAAATATAATAAATCTTCGTCCAAAATGGTTAGGCAAGAAAAAAAAAAGGTATCTCCAATGATATTGACTACTGGTTGAAGTCCAATCTCGTTTTTGTATTTTTGTTTCCCTTTCACGTCCCTTCTCGACCTCCAACAACCTCGTCCTTGAGATATGTGCAGTAGTAGAGATCTTCCATATTGTACCCTGAAGCACGACTATCTTCATCTGACACGTGCACAAAGGATTTCCCTAGATCGATGGATCGAAAATGATAATTCATTGGCAGAATTTCAAAAATCAAAATCTCAACTTCCCTTCAACCAACTCAATCCTTTTGACTTGTCTTGTCTCTCACCGAGTCACTAGTAATATTGCCTTATTCCACCAAGTAGTACTACATTCGTTGCCAGCATAAGATGTCTCGATTGAGTAAGCTTGTGTTGATCAAACCATCCCGATCTCGTCCCGATCTAGAATGGAATGGGATTGGGATGAAAATTTTCAATCCCGCCCATCCCGTCCCGAACTTATTTATTTAATATTTATTATTTAATATTTTAATTAAGTCTGACTTGATTCTTGATATTGTTGATGATCATGTACTTGTAGTAGTATTAACTATTTTAGACTTGATTACTGATGTAGTTGATGTCTAAGACTAGAATCATGTAGTATTATAATGTTGAATCATATTGGTGTGAATTTTAGACTTGAATAAATTTGTTGTAGGAATTTTTTTTGGTGCCATATAGTCCTGTCCCGAATCCATTTAGGATGGGATAAGGTCGGGTTGAAGTCTATCCTGACCCGAAGATAAAACGACGGGATGGGATCGGGATGAGGTCCATCTCGTCCGTTCTCACCCCTAGTCTCATCACCATCACCATCACCATCACCATAACAAAGATTTTTTGAAAAAATAATAAAAAAATTCATTTCCGTTTATGCTTCCACCACAACCAAAATAACCAATTAGCTATTTCCACCATCAACACCTAAGAAATAAGTGTCCTACTAATAGCTTAGCAAGACAATAGACATTAGTACTTGATTTTTTTACCATTGCTTTCCAACTTCCGCAACAATCTTAAACAATATTAAAATAGGAAATGTAACCTGATAAAAGGTAACATCTAGGTGTGAAGAGATTATCCAATAGAATAACCTGTAGGCTTCTGCAAGAGCTTTCTCTATATGTGTGACATTTCGAATTCCAAAGGCAATTGTATAACCATCCATTGTACCATCTTGGAAGCTCAAAGCTTCTGCATCCCCTTCCACCCAAATAAGAGAACAACTTTCTCCAAAACCTGCAAATGCCAGAAAATTTGAGTTGAAACAGTGAAAAACGAAAAGCAATTATGTGAAAACGAATTGTATAAACATTTTAATATCCAATCATGTTCATTTACCTTTTTCTATAGCACGTTTTTTGCCAACATTTAACATATTTGAGTTGATGTCGCAAACGTAGATTTGAGTTTCATCTAGTAAGTCATCTTCAGGAGCATTTTGTATGGCTCTACGGCTAATGCTATTGATATTTTCCAAAATTCTGAACGCAACATCCCCTGAAAATTATGAATGTAATCAATTCCATCGACATAGAAACCTCCTTTTGTATATTCATGCAACTTCTATATGCATGTTTCACTTCTTTTCAACAAGAGTAAATAAATGGGCACCGTCAAACTTTAATAGGTTTCTTCGTCACTAACATTCAAGTGTACATTCAAACATATTATGTAATCAATAGTAGGATCAACATGCTTATCACCAACTAAAGTGATCAAATCAAGCTATAAAAAAAAAGTAAATAACCAAATAGTTTCCACAGTGGTTAGAGAACCCATCATTCGGTCCATCAACAAAGGCTTTCATGTAAGGTTTTCTTACACTTCAATCTCGAGTTACTTGACAATAGCAATTTGTTCAAATTGTTTTCCTCTAATGGATCAAAAATTTTAGGAGTTACATAATCTATCCATATAGAAAAATAGTTTTGCTTCGGAGTTAGTAGTTACGGTTAGAGCTTTTACTTGCAAAGGAAGCCATTGGGCTTATAAATAAGGCTTTGAGAATTAGATTGTAGGAGGTTGAATGGAACTGAATCTTATTTATCTATTTACCTCTTTTAGGGTTTATCATAGTTAGTGTAGCTCAAGGATGCACACTCTCGGAAAAAACCTCCATATCCAACACGTGATCAACAAGTAGGTCAAGTTGACACGGTCCAAACTCGGGTCTGGACACGACATGGGTGCAAATGGGGTGCAAATAACAGATTTGTTTATGATCTTAATAAAATCCAACGGATGATATTAAAGCCCCAAACTAGAAACCCAGTTCGAAAGGTTTGTTCTCTTTCATATCTTAATCGAACAGCTGCTTGTTTCAGAAGAAGAAGGGGAAGAAGAGGACTTGAGATTTGTTTCCGTGTTGTCTAGGTGTTGTCAAAAGAAGAAGAAGGGGAAGAAGTGACTAACCTTATCGATTCCACCAAATGTAAGCTCGTAGTTTGAAGCTCGGTGAAAAACTTGGAGAAGGAGGAAACTGCTACAGAGTTGTATCAATATCATCAGGTTAGTCTCTTTTGCTTCAAAATTTTATTTTTCTTCTCCCTCTCTCTGTACATCGATTGCCAACTAAAAATCCCTCATTTATCTATAACCAAGTGGCTATAATTGATATATTGGCAAAACTCAATGTGAACAACTGTTGTACATTGGGTAGTTCAATTTTCTTGCTTTACCAACTGTAGCAATTAAAAGGCATCTTAGTACTGTTTTGATCATTGGCTAAACCATGAAGTAAATTACTGACAGTTTTTTTTAGGTGTTCTATGTGATTGTCAATCACTAATACAATGCGAGTCGAGTCTGGTGAAGAAGAAGTGACAATTCCACCAAATGTAAGCCATCGTCATCTTTGTCTTTTCATCTTATAGTTTCTATCGCTGGCTAAACTATGAAGGAAGATAAATTGCTGACAGTGGTTTTTTTTTCCAGGAGTTCCTATGTGATTGTTGTCTTTGTTCTTGAGGAAGTGATCTATTCATTTGGATTGTGGCAAGTGTCACAGACACATTCTTTTTCTAGTTTTTTTTACCCAAAATCTAATTTTCCATCATGTAAGTTCTCCTTGTCCTTTCCCATAGGCCATAAATGATGACTACAACCAAATTATAAACACATGGAAAAAATGCAAGTCTTCAATTCAAATTCAACCAACTTTAATGTAAAGATTTGATTTTTAATCTTTTTTTTTCTTTTTCTTTGGAGGTATGTCACGAGAATAAAAAAACCAAATGAAGGTGGACGAAATCATAGGTGGTAGTGTAACTTTTGTCAAAATGAATATACGAGATCCCATACTAGATTAAAGAACCACTTGTTGAAGGAAAAAGGTCGTGGGGTAGCTATTTATGACAAAATTTCTTTCCGACAATATAGAGAGTTGCAAAAGCTTGTTGAATAAGCGACATTGGGAGTGGAAAATGCCCGCACTCGAAGTGTTCCTTTACCTCCTTCAACGGCCTCAAGTCAAGGTAGTTGCACGAGTTCTAGTAGTGGCGTTAGTCCATCCATTCCAATTGATGGTTCAAGGAAAATGAGAGCAATAAATAATCAAATTGCGGATTCTTTTAATATTACTGATCGACAAGAGTTGGATGTTTTGATTGCAAGAATGTTCTACTCAGCTCCATTGCCCTTCAACCATAAAAAAACTTGTATTATCAGGACACCTTCACATTGTCATCAAATAAAGCTAAGTCCATTGGTGGTTACAAGCCACATGGTTACAATGCATTGATGACGACTTTGCTTCAAAAAGAAAGAGATAACATTCAAAGGTTGTTGGAGACAACAAACTTCACATGGATGACCAAAGGAGCAACCATTATTTGTGATGAGTGGACCGTTGTTCAAAGAAGGCCTCGTTGATTTTATAGTGATTAATGAGGGTGGTCCAATGTTTTTGAAGGTTGTGAATGGTGAAGGAGAGTTCAAAGACATACTTCATTGCCGGTTTGATCAAGGAAGTCATTAATGTGGTCCAAGTCATAACCAACAATGCTCCAGTTTGCAAGGTTGCGGGTTTACTTATTGAGAGCCAATACCCTCAAGTATTTTGGACACCTTGTGTAGTCCACACTCTCAACCTTGCCTTGAAGAACATATGTGCTCCAAAGAACACGCTTTCAAATGAAAAGACCTACAATGAGTGGAGTTGGATTATTGATATTGTTAGGGATGGTGTGCAAGAACTTTATCATGAACCATTTGCATATGTTCAATGAGCATTCAAACTTGAAGTTGTTTTCCACTGCAGAGACTAGCTTTGCTTCAAGCATAATTAAGCTCAAAATGTTGAAAAACACTAGAAGTAGCCTCCAAAGTATGGTGGTGATCAGTGGGATTCCTATAGGGAAGATGATGTTGACAAAGCACGGCTTGTTAAAGGAAAGTTATAGGATGACTTGTGATGGGACAGAGCAGACTACATACTTCGTTTCATAGAGCCTGTGTATACAATGTTGTAGAGGGCTGATCCAGATTAGCCTTGTCTTCACTTGGTGTAAGTGATGTGGGATGCTATGATTGAAAAGGTGAAGCAAATTATTTATCGCCATGAAGGAAAGTGTAGATGATGAGGAGTCGGACTTTTATTCAGTGGTGTATCATATACTGGTTGATCGAAGGAAGAAAAGAAACACACAATACATTGTTTAGCACATTCCTTGAATCCAAGGTAACTGAATATTTACATTGTTTTTTTTTTCTACTTAGTTTAGAACTTTTGGGTTAGGTTTATAATATTAATTTGTGATTGCGTATAGGTATTATAGCTAGAAAATTAATTGATTAGGAGCAGAGAATGGATTAAAGGGGCTCCCAAGCGACCGTGATGGTGAGATTTCAAAGGATAGGGGAAAATGCTTGAAGAGAAACTTGCCTAATATTGAGAAAAAAAAAAAAAGAATGGTTATTATAGAGTATGCTAAGTTTTCAGCGGGGTTGGCACACTTTGGAGAAAGTGATTATTTACAAAATAGAGCAATATCTAAAACCAAACATTGGTGGGTTTCTCATAGTTCTTCTGCACTGTTACTCCAAGCTTTGGTTTTTACTCCAAGCTTTGGTTTTAAAGTTGCTTGGGCAACCTCGTTCTTCCTCGTGTTGTGAGAGGAATTTGAATACATACAATAACACCCACTCATTGAAAATGAATCAATTGACCCCACAACGAGCTGAAGATTTGGTATATGTGCATTCTAATCTTCATCTTTTGTCAAGAAGAAAGCAAGAGTACAAAGAAGGTGAAACAATGACGTGGGATATCGGAGGAGATGCACTTAATTCGTTGGATTTGGATATTTGTCTTGATGAACACGAGTTAGAGGTCGTGTATAGAATGGCAATAGTAGAAAACAAAGTCCTTTTTCTTTGTTGATGTTTTATATGTTTGTACTTTTGAGTTAGGTATCAAACTATCAATCTATTATGCTTTGGATGTTTACAAATTATTATGCATCTAGATGTTTCATGTGCTTAGATTATTAACTATTGTTTATGTTAATAATTTTTTAACAAAAAAATATAAAAATAAAAATAGACGTGTCGCCTAGTCCTAGTTTTTGGAACTTGTCGAGCCGTCGTGTCGTGTCGTGTTCGAGTTCGAATTCATGCATCATTGTTGTAGCTTTAGATCCATCTTAGAATCTATCAATTAGCATGAAAGCAGAAGCGTTCCTTTTGTATATGCCTATGTAGAAGAAACGACTTGAAAGATGAGGGAAGAAGAGAAAGCTAAGGCAGTTGAAGTTATGGAAGCATGAAGGATAGTGAAAGATCTCCTAAATGCGAAGAAAGAACGAGATCGGATCTAGAAGGAGGAAGGACTCGAAAGAGAAGAAGATTAACTGAACAAACTACAGGGTTACAACAATGGAGTCAGTCAGAGAATGCTTACGCGGTGTAGACGAGAGTGGAAAAAGATATGCAGAAGATGGAACAGTTGATTACAAAACTCCTAACAGCTAAAAAAGGAACCAACGAGCACCTACAAAAGGCACCCGTCAGCCCCCAAACAACACCACCGGCACTTATGGCGCCTCCACCAGCACCGTCGCTGCCGGTAAACCTCCAGACGAGTCGACCATCCCATCCCTCCACCCACATCCAACCCTCCCACCCCCATCTCCATCTCACAACCTGCACGGCCGCCCACCACCCTCTTCACAACCTTCTCCATACGGGTCGATCCTCACCTCCCTCCGCCCACAGCCAACCCTCCCACACCCCCATCGTCCTCTCACAACTTGCACCGCCCCCCACCACCATCATCCAGCACCCCACGCCCCGCTTCCTACTAATTCCACCCTTTTCCAACCTCCCGGCCATCTTGGGAAGTCCCCTACCTCAACAACACCCTTTCCACGGCCCTCATTCACCTTGTCCTGAAAATCTTTATTTGAATCTCTCTATCATCCCAATCCCTAATAACCCACACCAAATTTTGGGACATGCAGTGTCTTACCTTGATTCTGATAGAAGAGGTAATCTTCATTTTCACCCTCATAAATTAGGCGATTAAAACTATGGCAGTAGCAATTTTCTTGATAATAACCAATTAGCATGATTAATAGCAGTGATGGAACGAGGGGATGGTCCAGGTTTGAAGTTGGATGTGCCTTCTTATGATGAGTGGATCGTGGAGATGCCTTTGTAGATTGGTCTATGGAGATTGACCGCATCCTTGATTTTAACATGTGGGGACCGAAGGCAGTACAGCTAGTGGCTACCAAGTTGAAGGGCACTGCTAATCTTCGTGTCAAGAAGAATGTGCATGCCGAATTGACATGCATTTACCTCTTATAAACAATTGGGTTGACCTATGCGAGTTGATGCATGTTGTTTTTGTCCCTATGATCTCTTTGGTTGCTTGATGGGAGTCACACAAAATGGGTGCACATCTACTGACTATGTTATTGAATTCAGAACTTTGCGTATGCAGGCGAAGAAACAACATTTTGTTTCTACCACAAATTGGATGTGAGGATCAAGTTTGTGCTCGCATTGGAAGAATTTGACACCCTGTTAGCTGTTGATGATATGGCGAAAGGCACAAAGACTAAACTTCAGCTCCAGGATCGCTCAGAGAAGAAACCTTTTGTGAACTTTGTCTGCTCTTCCACTACCTTTCCGCAACGGTCTCCTACACGCAAGTGCTTTAGATGTGGTCAACCTGGCGATTTTCAGAGTAATTGTCGCAATTCTGTGTTGTTGATTGATGTGGTTGATGAACAGGAATCCATGAAATAAGTACCTCAATTGATGGCGAATGCGAGCTTATTTCTTTGATTGCAGAAGGTATCGCAAAGCTTGTACCCTCTACAAGCTTCTTCAACCCGGGGAGAGTGATGTAAAGCGGGCTAGTTAACTAGTGTTATGTATAATTGGGCCTAGTATAGAATAGCGCATATTAGTTAGGGTTAGTTCCTTGTCAAGGACGCCATCAAGCTTATAAATAGGGCTTGAGAATTAGACTGTAAGGTTGAATTGAATCGAATCAAATTTAGTGTCTTTTATATATCTCTTTACCTCCTTTAGGTTTTATCGTAGTTAGTGTAACTTTAGAGCTAGCTTAGAACCAAATTCATTCTTGAGTATCACTTCGCCCCCAAGTTACACTCATTTGGCACATGTGGTTTTCTTAAAACTATTTCAAAGCAACTATTTTAAATTTGATAGGACTCTGTAACCAATCTAACACGGATTTCCATTTATAAAGGTGAAAGATGGTGGTTCCACAATTTTTTTCTGATGGTGGTTCCACTATAAATGGAGATGAAATGAAATCACTCCAGATCTCTCTAAGTGGAATCTCCTTGAGCAAAGAATATAGTGGTCAGCACTCACCTACAAACTTTAGATGCAGCTCTAACCAATTCCTTAGCAGCTTCACCACCAAGCTTACACTAGGTTTTCTTACACTTAAATCTCAATGCAATGTTGCCAAAGCATAAATCGTATCAGAAATTGCAAAGGAAGAACAAAAAATTGAATCAAGATTCAAATCATGAATAGTAAGATTCAAATAAGCTTCATAAATTTGTTGTATATGTACAGATGCATAATATTGATGGAATAAGTTCTTTTTTTTGTACCAATATGGTTTTATTCAAGCCTAGGATCTAGCTTATGAAGTACAAAGATAGAGAACATAAAGCCCAGGCCAAATATTCTGATTTGGTGAAAGTTCAAAAATGCTAGGTCCGGTCCAACTTAAGAAGTGACCTAAGTCAAAAAAACACAAGGATGCACGGACACACGTCGTGTTGGACACGGACACGACACGGCGACTCGGCAATTTTCAAAAAATTAGGACTCGGCGACACGGCAAAACGGTCAAACTTTACTTTTTATTAATTTTTATTTTTTTATAACTCATGAACATAAACAACTTAAAGCTTAAAATTGATTAAAATTTTTACTTTTGAAGCTAGAAGAGGAGAGCTTAACAAGAGAGATAGAAAAATTTACTGAGATGCTCAGATAGTCAATTTATTGGGGAGTGAATCTAATTTACAAATTGTTTCAAAATAATGTGTAATTGTGTATCTAAGAGCAAATTAGTCATCAGAAACAGATAAATCAAATTACAGAGAAATATACAGCAAAATACCATTTTTTGTGTGTATTGTATCTAATTTAGAGTTGGGAAGAAACGACACTGATGACGCCTAATGTACCATCAAATGAAAATGTCAGTCAAGAACCCTCAGATTGAGTACGGCGTGAAGAGGTGCTCTAATTGAAGCAACCCCTCTTCTCGATTGAAGGAATCGAAGAATTGGCGATTGCAATCGAGTGCAGTAGAACTGGTGTTTCTTCAAGAACTACTTCCGAAAACCAGCAGAGAAAAATAGGAAAAAAGAAAAAAACCAAGAAAAAGAGGAAAAAACCAAGAAAAATAGGAAAAAAAATCAATCGTGTCAGAGCCGTGGCCTGGCCGTGTCAGGGTAGTGTCGGAGCCGAGTCTGGGCCATGTCGGTCTTAGTCAACGTGTCTTGACCGTTGACCGCATGTCGGATACGTGTCGGGCGCGTGTCGGACACGAGTCCGTGTCCGACACGTATCCGACTCTCGAAACGGGAGTTTTTACCGAAGAGTCCGTGCATCATTGAAAAAACATTATTAGAGATTAACCAAGGCTAGGGTTTTTTGTTCATTGGAAAAAAGCAAAACCAGCCAGCCACCATGGAGACAAAAAGAGACGCAGCTGGAAGAAGATCACGTCACCACGACCCCAAAACTGTAGGTTGACTTCCGTTTTCTTTCCCTCTCTTTGTAGATTATCCCCCATGGCTTCTCTCCCAGAATCATTCCCAGATTTTCAGCCCTAATATACAGAACTAATTGGGTGAAACCCCCTTCAAGCTTAACAAAGGAATGCCAGACTTCACAAATTTCAGGTTGCACGGTACAGAAAAAATCGTGATTTACGGTCCACGTCCATTCGTATTACAAGATGAGACCCAGACACAACTCATTCAACTGATTCAAGTCGTTGGACTACGATCCAATTTTACTTTGAATTGTACTATTCATGCAATTTTGAAAAGTGTCTCAATGTACTACAGAACGAGCAATCCCTATTCACACTTTCACTTATTCTTACCTAATAGCTTCATGTCCAAGTTACACACATTTTGACAGACCTGTTTATCTAAACACTATTCATAGCAAACCATCTATGAATTTTAGAGGACACTAACCATTCTAGAAGGGGTTACCATTAACAAAGGTGAAAGATGGCGACACGTATATATGGAGACATGAAATGAAAATCACCCAGCTCTCTATGGCATCTCCTTATGCAAAGAAGATACTGGTTAACACTCAGAGACTCGTGTACAAACACTAGAAGCTGCTCCAACTCATTACTACCTAGCAGTGTCACCTCCAAGCTAAACTCATTTGGACAAACTTGGTTAAGAACCACTCTTATGCCCTCATTCATAGAGGGTTCTCCAATCAGTTCAAAGGGTTAGTGGATTACACAAGTTGCAAAGGAGGCTTCTGCTGAATGGAATCGGCTTGGGACTTGCATGTAATTACTATAATAGGGTAGTAAAGATGGAGAAACGAACTCACCCTCAACAATATGTGAGCTTTCAAATGACGTTATAAAAGCACCAGTTAGGCTTCACACCAACTCTACATCCCAAGCTCTAAGCTTATCCTCATCACAACAAAATTCAAGTTTACTTGCAAATACATGTAATCTCTTCAGCAAGAAAACCTACTTGAAGGCATGGATATGAATGTAGGTGCAGTTTATATGAACTTGATCTGGATTCCGCATGCTTGCTTCTTCATTGTGGTTGGGTTAACAGGGTGTGAATGCATTTTGTTGGATTGTTTGACGTGGAATGGGTAATGCATGTACCTATGAAGGCACGAATACCCCTAGTCCTCATTTCATAAAAGGAAAGGTCTTTATTAGAGCCTCTTCCTTGTGCAGTGTGTTGGGGTCGGCCAGTGTGGAAGGACTGGAATAGCAGGATTGGTATGGTGACCATGGAGGTGCTCATAAAGTTGTGGGGATGGGGGTCACAAGTTCCATCATTTAAATGGATTTTCATTGATAACTTGCATGCTAATGAGAGCTTCTAGTATTAAGAACTTAACATTTTAAGGTCACCTTGTTTTAATAACATGCAGTGATTCTTCAATAAATTTTTACCTTAAAAAGAAACACATTAGAATATCAAATTCCGACTCAAACCTGTCAAGTTGAACATCACTCATCACAAAGGTATACATCAGGAATGGGTATTTTTTATCAATAAAACAAGGAAATTTATTAAGAAAAACAGAGGGATACAAAGAGGGCTAGTGACTCAGCTAGCAAAACCTCACAACCAGAACAAATGCCCTGAATTACAAATAGAAAATTATATCCCCAACTAACAATACATAGATGAAAAGGTTGATCAGTGATGATTCCCCAAGTCATACCCCATTGCCACACCAAGGACTTGATCAGAGCTGTGAGTTGGGCGATGTCCTTGGATTTTCCTTTCAATATTTTGTCATTCCTTTATTTCCAAATAACCCAAATGGAAGCAAGAAGGACTTTGTCCCAGAAGCAAGTACCATTCAGAGTCGAGTCTCTCCTTTTTCCAAGCAGTCACCAAATGAAATAATAAATAATGACTCGCACTGGGAGGTTGGCTGTTGGCTTCGGTACAAATAGAAGTCCACAAACTTCTAGTGAAGGGACAGAAGAAAAATATGTGTTCATGGATTCTGAATGCAGCTGACAGAGAACTTGCTCATTAGCAAGTCAACAGTACCTGTCCAATTGCCCAAACAAAGAAATTAACTCTTGGAGGAACTTCCTTCTGTCAAAACACTTTGTGACCAAAAGGGAAGAGGGCCAAGTTTGACTCAGCAGTGGAAGAGTGAGAAGTTTTTGATAGACCTGAACTGAGAAATGGTCACTGCTCCTGAGGGAAATCAGGGTTAGGTTAATCCTCCAATCCAGGAATTGGTTACTATTGAATTCTGCAATTACCCCAATACAATTTGTTCTGATTAAGTGCCAACATTTTCTGAAGAAATCAATAGGGTACCCATCTATTCCTGAGGCAACTTCCTTTCTAATTCTTTGAGAGCATTGACTACTTCAAGCTCTGAGATATCACAATCAAGAGCATCACTATTCTGCCGGTCAACAGTATTGAACACAACTCCTGAGAGCTGCTCTTGCCCTTGTTCTTGAATCATGTATGAGTATTTAACACTATACTATCCCAGCAGACCATACAATCAGAGATTCTGAATTTCTCCCAGCTACAACTCCAAAGCCAAAGGCTAACCTTGGCATCTATCCACAAAGTATCTGCAGATCTATGGACAACCCTGAAGATTCTACTATTTATTTCCCTCCAAAGGACCCAAACTAAGGAATGGAACATCCTATCCTAGGCCCACCTACCAAAAGGAGAAAATTAAGGGACAAGTTGTTTATAGAGGACCAAACTTCCAACCAAGTAAAATAATTGGGAAGGGCCGCATACATTTGAAATTCAGCCTGATCTTGGTTTTTAAGTTCTCTGGGCAGTGTAGGGTTGTTAAAAAAACCGCCTAAACTGATCAAACCAATCAAATCGAGCCGAACCGAAATTTTCGATTCAGTTTCAAAAATGTAAACACCAAATAATACGATTCGATTTTCGGTTTCAACATTTTTAAAACCGTATAAACCGAACTGACCGAAATAAGTCCAGAAGATAATAGGTCCAGTGAGATATTAACTAGCTTCAGAACTCACAACACCTATCAATGACTTTTATAGCACATTCTTTATTCTTTGTGTTCCCAAGAAGAAAAAAAATGGTGGTTGTACTCTGAGATTTAAAAGTAGTTTGATAAGTATTTTGACCATTGGATTAAAATAGATGTGATCATCTCAAGACAAATTTTGGTTTTTTATTCCTTCTATAACTTTTGTAAAGTGTGAAAGTCACTCGCACACAATAAACAAGAAACAAAATATAAATAAATGTTGGAGTAGAAAAAGTTTTCTTTTATTGCTTCATTTACATTTTATCTCTAAACATCTCCCTTCTTATCCATAAAAGAAGAATTTTTAGTTTTTTATTCTCTTCTCTTAGCCAAGATCTAATTTATGGGAGGTTGAAGACCTATTATGAAGTTAAAGGATCTACGATCCAAAAAAAGATGAAGTTTTCGTGTTAGTTAAAGATCAAGATCGGTCTTTAATTTCAACTTTTCAATCTTCCTCTTCTCTCTATAAGTTCTCTAAATCAAGTAAACCGAAAAACTGAATCGATTTGAACGGTTCAGTTAGGATCAGTTATGAAAATTAGCGGTTCGATTTCGTTTGAAAGTTTTGAAACCGATAATAGTTGATTCGGTTATTGGTTTGGGCCAAAAGTCAATTCGGTTTTCAACCCTAGGGCAGTGGACAATTCAACAAGATGGTCAATAAATTCTTTAGCATTAGAGCATTAATGCAGATATTTGGAAGGATTAGGCCCTTCCTTGTGATGTTGTTCTCAGTGAGGATTATGTCTATAAAGGGAGGAGTAGGGGTGGATGCCAAGTTCATGTAACCTTATCTGACCATGACTTATTGTAACGACCCAATCCACAGAGTATTATATTATTCACTTTGGGGCTAAGACCCACACGGCTTTAAAACGCATAGTACTTTATAGATTCAAACTCGTACATATATAGAATATCACCCTCCCGCACCTAAGCGATGTGGGACTATGATCTTCTCTTTGTAACTTGTCAACCCTTTTGGGATCCATGGGCTTCTCCCACACCCTCCCCTTTGGTCCGTATACGGGTATCACAGTCCACCTCCTTGGGAACCCAACGTCCTCGTTGAGGTTGGGTCATTGATATCATTCTGTAACGACTCGATCTACAGAGTACTATATTATCCACTTTGGGCCCGCACGACTTTAAAACGCGTAGTACTTTGTAGATCCAAACTGGTACATGTATAGAACATCACCTTCCCGCACCTAGGCAATGTAGGACTATGATCTCCCATTTGTAACTTGCCAACCCTCTCGGGATCCATGGGATGTTGGCCTTCTCCCGCACCCTCCCTCTCAGATCCGCCCACACAAAGATATCATAGTCCTCATAACGATCCGATCCACAGAGTACTATATTGTCCGTTTTGGGCTCAAAGCGAATAATATAGTACTCTGTGGGTCAGGTGGTTCAGAGTGTGACCCAGCCGAAAATGTACCAACAAGGACGTTGGGCTCCCAAGGGGGGTGGATTGTGATACCCTTGTGTGGGCGGACCTGAAGGGGAGGATGTGAGAGAAGCCCAAGAGTCTATGGATCCCAAAAAGATTGGCAAACTACAAAGGAAAGATCATTGATGTTTTATATATACGAGTTTAGATCTACAAAGTACTACGCATTTTAAAATCGTGCGAGCTTTGGACCTGAAGCGGACAATATAATACTCTATGGATCGGGACGTTACACTTGTCAACCACCACTAAGAAGATTATTAATAACATCTAACAAGTTAGACCTCTGCTGAACCTCACAATCATTGAGGTGCCTTCTAAGATGGAAATTCCAACCTTGAGTGTTAGATCCCATAATTGACTAATAGTGCCCCTTTCGACAATATAAAATAAGAAGAAATAAACAATCCATTTGCCCACCACCCAACATATTGTACAACTGCAAGAAATCCAAAACAAGGAAAAACACGAGCCATCTGACACACGTAAAACATCCACTATAATGAGCTACAACCAAACAACACAATCTAGACAACTTCTCAATCGTCGCTAAGTACATAGATCCCAAATGAGAAACCCTTACAATCTAACGGCACAATCAAGGCTAGAATAATCCATAACAACGTCACAAGCATCACTTTGTAGATGGGCAGCAAACAAGAAAGCCTTGGAACCATGAAGAATCCATAAAAAATCTTCCAAAGTGAAAAATATCCTTACAAACTCTCCAACATCTTAGCAAACCTCGATAATAAAACATAGAACGGACACACAAAGTTATTATTAATGGGTAAGAACTCTTACCTGATCAAAATGAACAAAACCTCACAATGAACCTCTCCTTCAACTTGAATGCTTCTCCACACGACACCTCAAGCTCTAGTTTTGTTCTTATTTACAGACCCGGCTTAATAGATTATTTCTAGCAATTTCCGACTCAAGCATGTCACGTCTTAACCACCATATTGCTGTTAGAAGTTAGAATCACAGTGTACTAGTTTAAACCACCTGTAAAGACTTAGATTTGCATGCTTGAGGTTGTGGAAGTTTTTCTTGATTTTATTGACAAATATCAAACAAACAATTCACAGAGACAACAATCAGGATATGAACAAAATTAGGCTCGCAGAAAGCAGATTTAGGAGGTAGTATCGCATCATTTACTTGTAAACGCACAAGTCAATGTGGTCTTACTCTTTATTAAACATCATTTAGGGAATGGAATAAACTAGTAAGTCGTTGAGAAATAGGTGTGCATCAAGCTGACCTGTCCCACCAGCCACATCAAGATGCTTCATTCCAGGAAAAGGATGTAGTTCAGAAACCAACCTAAAAATATATTTTTCTTTTTATCAGCAAGAGAAAAGAACTATATATTAAGCAAAGCAGGAAAACACATGCGAGTAAAGGACTAGCATAAAAAAGGTTACATGCGACAAGGAGCTGGCATTAAAAGGTACTAAAGAAAGAGACATGAAAAAAGTAGGCAAGGAATGGAGTGGATGCCATATACAAAAAATGCCCAGATTCATCCAGAGAGTCTTACCTATCTTTCCATAACCTATGCAATCCAGCACTCATCAGATCATTCATTACATCATACTTCGCAGCAACACTACTGAACACATCACCAACCAGTTTGCTTTTTACTTCTTCCGGAACTTCTTTGAACCCTGCATTAGTATATTAAGTTACTCGATAATAAAACAAATAAGTAAAATACATAATATCATTTAAAATAGTAAAACTCTGACACTTGAGATCTAACTAAAGAATAAAGGTGTTTTATTTGCTTGCTGATCAATACATTTGCTAAGTAATCCCATTTCCCTTTCTCCGTTTGCGCTTGGAAATTTCCAAGTTATATATCTATAGAAGCTTTTCTTTGTCTTCATTACTTAAAAATAGAGTAAGTTAGATAAACCTAAAAGATATACAGCACTTGAGATTTGACATTGTAGATAAATGGAGTTAAAGTTCAGAAACTTGGAACAAAGTTCTCCAATCATTTTGCTTGGGCTTGATAAGGATTTAACAAAAAAAAAAAAAACTCTCAAGGATCAATATCTTATTAGCGTGTAGATAGAACTATGTTGTCAAGGGCAAGGCGGGGTGTGAGGCGCCAAGGTCCTCCACCAGAGTCTTGGCAATGTGAAGCAGGGTCGTAATGGAGCTTTTTTCAAAGGGTAGAGATCTTAGTCTAGTAGCCCTCACCTGACTAAATATATGGCCCCGTGGCGCTCCAAGGTTAGGGCGAATTTGAGGAAAACAACAAGGTGTTTGGGTGCCTTCATAAATCTTTCCTACTATACAGTTAACAAATTTTGTAACAACCAGCGATGTAATGAATAAAATCATGGTTTATCCATAAGCTATTAATTTCAACTGTTCTAGTTCTTTTAATTTGTTGAGTATTGTAATTAACGTCAAGGACAACAATTGCCAACGCATGTAATGATTCTCCAATTATCAGCCAGATCAATAGCTGAAAAGTTTAAAGTAGGGTTGAACAAAACACCGACCAAATAGACCGAATCAAATATTCTCGATTCTTTTTTTTCGGTTTCGGATCGGTTCAATTTTGGAGATGTCTAAACCAATAGCTTCGGTTTGGTTGTTTCGTACTTAAAATAACTTACAAAACCGAACTGACCAAAGTATATTACAATTTACAACTATATGTTTGAAAAAAATATAATGCAATAATATATGTAGTTAATGTACCTTGAAAAGACAAAAACGAATGTTGACCAATAAAAAAATATTACCTCAGTGGAACAAAATCTCTAATCCGAGATTCAAGAAAGTAGAAGGCAAAAGGCTATTTTTATCTCATCTCTTCAATATAGCCTTTCTTCCTCTCTTCCTCGAGCTCAAGCAAAGCAAGAATTCACAAGCAAAAATGGATCACTATGTAAGTTTTCTCTCTTCCTTTCTCTCTCCCTTTCCCATTCTCTCTAGAGAGCCTCTACTTTTGTCTCTACCTCTCATGTTTTCTCTCGCTAGACAATTTGTGTAGATCTCTCTATTCTCTCCTTTTTTTTTGGAAAACGAGCTGGGTTTTTATAGGATCCCATACCCTATCAACAAGGTGCGACCCACAAGTCAACACCATAAGAAAGTAACCATGCCGCCGGCGGGTCTCGAACCTAGGACGTGGGGGATAAACCCACACAGCCCTAACCACTCGACCATAACACCATTAGCTATTCTCTCCCCTTTTCTCTCTAGAAAGCATCTAGATCTCTACTTTTTGTGTCTGTTTTGGTTTTTCTTTTTTATTGTTAAGCTCTCTATTTTCTCTATCGCCCTCTCTGTCTCTAACTTGTTTTATTTGTTCTTGTCTCTCTCTAGTTTTCTCTTTAGTTCATGTACTCATTAACATAAATGTTGCTCCACTAATGATTGGGAAAAACTATTCTCAAGGCTTTGGACTTTGAACTATTTTAGTTTTTCTTCAAGATTTTAAGGTAATGCATATTTTAAACTTTGAGCTTGAGAATAGTTAGGGTTTACTATCTACAAACTGGGAATGATTTTATGGAGATGTTTGGCTTGTTATCTATTGAACTTGTGTGTAAAATGGGGTTTTTATTGTAATGTCTTGCAGAGTTTCTCTTATTGGTGCTACTGTAAGTACGTGATACAATTTTTTGTTGTGATATTTCAGTTTGAACTCCTATTCTTTGTCTCTTGTTTTCACTATTGTTTCATTAATTACTTATTCACTAGTCTACAAAATCAGTTATTTTTCAATTTATTGATAGTTGCTTTTTGAGTTATTGATAGTATGTTTCTTTTAGTTGACAATCTTGGTCTATATATGAACTAAAATGTTTGCCTATGTAAGAACTAAAATGTTTATGATGGTTAAGTTGTTAAGGAAACCCAACTGAAAATATGGAATCATAATAGCTATATAGTTTAATTAATGTCATTAAAAAATTATTTAAACTAAGACTTGTGTCTTGATAAGATAAATTATAAATACTTCTACTTTTACGGACTTCTTGTGGATACTTTTATGGAGTAATACACAACTATACTGCTTTTGTATCTTTAATGGAGTTTTTATCAATGTTAGTGAATCGTAAATCGTATTGTAAATCGTAACGTGTAAGATTTAGATTTAATTGTAAATCGTAAGATTTTTTTAATTATAATATATATATATATATATATATGCCTTCATTTAATGGGGGTCGAATTTGCTCTTTATAGACAAAAACTCTCTCTGAAAAATAAGATTGTCTCTATTATATTAATCATCTTTGAGGGTTTAAGCATGATAATTAATAAAAAAAATTATTTAAGGGTCCCTGACCCTCAGCCTCTGTTACGATCCTTGTTATGGACCTTCCCCTCCTAGACAACTCGGGCTTTTGGGAGAATTGGTTGGTTCATAACAATTGGTATCAGAGCCAAACCCCACATCCAAGGTTCGAATCCCGGCAGGGGCGACCTATAGGCTGGATTAAAATAATTTAGCATTATGTATGGGCATAGTGCTAAGTTGTTGAATACTGGTAGCTGAGCGAAGGCTCACTGGGCCAGTGTCAATAGAGTGGGCCGACGAGGACGTCGGCTTTGGAAACGTGGGGCAATGTTACGATCCTTGTTATGGACCTTCCCCTCCTGGACAACTCAGGCTTTTGGGAGAATTGGTTGGTTCATAACAGCCTCACCCTCACAACACAACACAACACACCACAAAAATCGATTCAACCCACACAACCGCACAACACAAAAATCGATTCAGCCAACACAACACACAGACGCAGAGATCGATCGATTCAACCCACAGACGCAGAGATGCAGAGATCAGACGCAGAGATCGATTCAACCCACACAACCGCAGAGATCGAGAGATCGATTCAACCCACAATAGAGAGCCAATCTGAGCCGAAAATAGCTCGATAGTGAGCGGATCTGAGCCGGAGTCGAGGGAAAGATGTCGTGACGGAGCAGATTTGAGCCATCTTTCTCAAATCTGAGCAGAAGCAGCGGATCGAAGCTTTTTGTTTCTGTTTTTTTCCCCCTCTTTTCTCAGTTCTTCCCCATCTTTTCTTGATTTTTTTGTATGTATTCATCTTCAACAACACTCGGACGATTTGTAACAATCGCGATTTGGCGATTTACTCCTTAAATAGGGGGCGATTTGCTCCGATTTGGGAGAATCACGATTTAATTTGTGATTCAAATCGATGGTGTACCGATTCGAGTCAAATCGGCAATTTGATTCGCGATTTGGACCGATTCGTATAACACTGATTTTTATTAAATATTTTATCAATTTATGGAGTATTTTTGTATCTTGATTGTTGGTTCTCTTTCAAGTCACTTTCAGACCTAAAACACTCACTCATCCCACACTAATTTCTCACTCAATCTTTGATTTCAGATTGGTTTCACTCCACCCCAGATGCTCTAAAGTCTAAACCATGTTAATTTTACTAAACCTCTTCTCCATCATCAATTGCTCTACTTACTGTTCGAGTTGTAGATCATTTGAGAAATGGGGACCTGAATGATTATGAGGGGTGTGATGCTGCTTCTCTGGACAGGTGTGGTGGATGTTGCTTCTCTGGACGGGTGTAATGTTGGGTTGAACCTTCTGCTGCAAATATACGCTAATGGAGGTTGAAGGTAGCTATGGTTTTTGGGAAGGCAAGATGAAGTACCAAGCTCACTTTTGGCTAGGTCTTGAAAAATAGGCTGAAGTTAGGAACCAGCTCATAGCAAGAGAAGTTCGGGACTTTCTTTTGCGAGTGGTAGGTTATGGAGTCATGTGATGAATTTGTACAGTCTAAGTGAAATTAATGATAAAGTTAAGTCTATGTTTTGTAACTTATTTAAGAGTGAACAGTGGCACACTTCTTTGATTTGATGAAAAAGAATGGAATTATTTGATATTTATGGATAAACTAATTATTATATGATTTAGAAGAGAAAATAGATGACCACTCGGTCGGTTCGGTTTTAGTAACATTTTTTGTTGGTCGGTTTGGTTTGCAGTTTACATAAATTAAGAGGGGTCGATATTATTGTAGATGTGGTTTGGTTTGGTTTGTCATTTTGTCAAACCGATTGATTTGCTTAAGTTTTGATAAACTAATTATTATACGACTTAGAACAGAAAATACATGACCATTTGGTCAATTTGGTTTTATGTCGCTTTTAGTAACATTTTTTGCGATCGGTTCAGTTTGCAGTTTACATAAATTAAAAGGGGCAGGTATTATTGTAGATGTGGTTTGGTTTGGTTGGTCATTTTGTTAAACCGATTGGTTCGGTTGACGATTTTCACCAAAAACCAAACCGAACCGTGAACAACCCTAGTTTAAAGATCAATTGGCCTAGTCAATGCAAGGCATAATCATTGCTCGGTTAGACAAGGCAAAAGGAAAGAAGAAACAAAACAAGACCCCCACAACTACAAATCCAAGAAAAGTAAAATGTATACCATACATTCAGCAATATCGCACACACCATTTCTCCACCCAAAACCGTGAAGTTTCAACAAAAGGTTGTGATTATCCTTCGTGGGGTGGGGGTGGGTGGGGGCATTGTAGCCTTTGGGCATGGATTAAATAAATAAGGGTCAATGATCTCCCCCAACCGCCCCAAAGTAAAAAAAAAAAACATATAGTTGCGATAAATTTGTGATAATGAAAAGCATTGTTGCTTCTTCTTTGCTAGAAAAACCTTAAACTTGTAACAAAACAATAACACCATACATGAAAACCAACAACAAGAGAAGTGGTACCAACCGAAGCTAGTGGCATGAGAATGTAGAAGAGACGCCCTCGTAAAATGTGTGTGGAGCATTCTCTTTAAACTACTTAAACGTGTCCTTAAGGCCATGCTTGCTACTGCAAGAATACAAGTTATAGGAGTCAAGTCAAAATATTTGCAGACAACAAAAGCAAAAATCAAATGTGAAAGTTGAGTCCATGGAAAAAATGGTTGAGCTGCTTAAGTCCTGTAAGATTGAGGATCAAATGGAAAATTCTACCAGACTATATTATTGTTTTTTTTGCGGAAACATCAAACATAGATATGAACAATTCTTTTTTATACAATGGATAGAAGTACCCAACAACATATTAGCAAAAACAAGATATTCCGTTGGATATGCAAGAAGATTATTAAAACTTGGCTTACCTGAGTCGGAAGAGCGTTGGTGGAGGTGATCCTGCAGTGTCTGTAATTCTTACACAGGGAGGGACAGTGAAGCAGCGGCAACCTGAAAGAAAGAGAAAACTTTAGGGCTTTTACCAGAAAAATGTATGTTTGCATCTTTGCAAAAACTTCTTGTTGATGTAAAAAACGAATTGAAAATCTACATTTCGTTTGACTGGGAGATGAGAGGGCCGAGGGAGAAGGTTGCCGGTCGGTGAAGAATTGAATGGGGGAACGAGCTGCGAGCAAGGGGAACAATTGAGTTTGTAATGGAATCAAATATATGTGTGGGTCCGGTGGAGTGGTGGGGATTATTTTGGATAACCAAACAGACCATGGGCATTCGAGGTGCAAAATGCTTGGGCTTTACTAGATCAGAATATGTATAGCAATGATTGTGATTTCGATAAATTATACGAAATTTTGCAAAAATTTTCGTTTTTTTTAAATTACGAAAAGAAAAAGGTCGAAAGAAAAATTACATTTTTTCGAAGGTTTTTCCATAAAATTTTGAGATTTTCCTGTAAATTTCGTTTTTTGGTAAAAAAAAATACAAAAACCAGCTACTAAAAATTATATTTTTTCGAGGATTTTTTCAAAAACTTTAAGGATTTTTGCGTAAATTTTGATTTTTTTCTAATTATCATTTATTCTAATTATCTATTGATTTTTTAAACCAACCCCTAATTTCCTAATTATCACTTCTTCTACTTACTTTATTTTATCACTTCTACTTATATATTGATTTTCTAATTATAGGTATGTTAGTTTCATTTTCATTTAATGTGTTTAATACATTTATTTACTTGCATATTATTTTTTTCACATATTTAATATACCCTCGAAATTTATTATATATTTCATGTATCCTCAAAATTCTTATGTTTTTGTTTACATACCGAAATATTTCTTAAATTCAAGAAACCGAAATTAACTCGAATAACAAAATCACAATCCTTGATGTATAGCATCGTTCCACTTTCATATAGCTCACACTACATTCAAACATTGTCTTACATAGGGGTGGATAAACGGGTCGAGCAACCACGGATTCAAACCGAACTGGACCGTTTTGCTCCAAATGGTAGGTTTTTTTATTTTTTATTTAGATACGATCTGGATCCGTTGTAAAACGATTCGAGTCCAATTCCAATTTTGTAAAATGAAACGGTCAAATTCCAACCCATTTTTTATGACACTAATCACTATACAATATTAGTGGTGGGGGTTAGAAAATGTAAACCTTAAAATGGAAAAACTCAAAAACATCAAACACGCACGCACATCTCAGAGTCTCAGACCTCCCCTCATCTTTTCTCTTTCAGGCTTCAAATGTGTTCCTCCTCCCTCCCATTTTCTTCATCTTCTCTCTTTCAGCTTCAGGCTTCAGCTACGTTCCTCCTCCCTCCCATTATCTTCATCTTCTCTCTTTCAGCTTCAGGCTTTAGTTGCGTCTCTACTATCTGCCTCCACAGTAGATCTTTGTCTCCACAGTAGTGGATTTACACTCTCTAAGATATAAACGTTTCTACTCTCTGGACCTCGTGGCGATTCCTTTCCCAATTGGAAAGATCTCATCAGTTCCAGCTGGTAACTTTTAACTCTTTTTTTCGATTGCTTTGCTAGTTTCCTTTTAATCTGACAATTTGGGTTTCAATACCCACCAAATGAATGAAGAATTTACAATCAAAGAAAATGCATGAACTGAAAAATTGGGTTTTAAAGAAATCACTCGCCTGAATCAGCCATCCCCCCAGTTTATTTTACTACTACTAATGATATGCTCTTGTCTTCAGCTCATCTCTTCTATCTCTCAGCTGCAGCCTGCATCGACTCATCTGTTCACACAAGCAGAACTTCACAACTTCACACAGTTAGAGCGAGTGAGGTCAAGCAGACAAGACAATCTCTCATTATCACTAATTTTAAGGTATGGGTTCTCTTCAACTTTGATTGGGTTATGGACTAATGGGGGTTTAGAATTTATATGGATTAAAATGGGATTTAGATATCTTCCCTCACCTTTTTTTTGGCAAAAGAACACGTTTGTTTGTGGTGATTTGGGACCTAATTGTGATTTGGGGTCAGTCATTACTGATTTTCACTTGTGCACTGCAAATTTGTAAGCCGTTCTCTGCTTTTTGAAGCTTTAATTCCATTATTAGTGTTATTATCTCATTTTCTAGTTAAATATGTCGATGAGATAGTTGAATGCCATATAAAATTGCATCTACACTTGATGTTAATTGCATGGACAGGGCGCTCTTCAATATGATTATTATTTAAATCTTATTTTGTTATCGGATTTCATTTTGATGTATACCATTGTTTCTGGGTATTGACTTGCTTATAAATCTTTATGCTAGAAAGGACCTATTTTGATTGAACAACAACATGATTTGTGGTTGGGTGGTTTGCCTTGATGTTATCAGTTGGGTAGTTAAATCGCTTTGTGGTCCGGGACCAAATTACGATTAATCGGGAATAACCGGTATTTTTTTTAAATCATATGCTTTTAAAATTTAATCATAGTCATATACAAAAATAAATAATTAATCAAAATACTATAAATTTGTAATTATATTAATTTACTAATTCAATCATTCAACATCAGGTAATCCATCCTAAAAAGCCAGAATGACCAAGAGAAAGCAAAATTAGCACAAAAAGAGACTGAATAGTCCATTAACTTTATCACAATGAATATTAGTAGAAGCGCTCATTGAATCATATGAAAAGAGAGAGCAAACATATTACAAATTCAGATGAATATTTGCATGGTATGATACATGGAAACTGACTCAACAAATTAGTTATGTTTGTACCTCAATTGCAACCTGCTCATCCTCCTCCCGTGAGACCTTATAAGTAGCTGTCATTACTATGCAGTTAATACGGATAACGGATCCATAACGGTCTAGGAGCGTTATAAGTTATAACGGATTATATCGAGATATAACGGTATATAACAAATTATTTTTTAAAATATATTTTTATACCCCCACTAAGTATATTAATGTATTATAGACTATAGAGTCAAAAAATAAATCACTAAATATAAATTTGTTAATGCTAGTTTGCCAATAATGCCAATAAACTTGAAACTAAATACTAATCATTGTTCATATTTGTTTCAGGTAAACAAATATTTAAAGAAGGGAAGCTTACAAATATTTAAAGAAGGGAAGCAAAATTAGAATGAAGAATGAAGAAGCAAAACAAAGCAAAGCAAATCAAAGCAAATCAAAATTAGCAAATCTGTCGTTAGATTGAAGAAGCAAATCAAAGCAAAACACAAGAGAAGAAGGAACAGAAGCAAAACAGAAGAAGCAAAGCAAAAGAGAAGCAGCAAAGCAGACTTAGTAAATTACAGATTGATCGAAGCAAAGCAAAACAGAAGAAGGAACAAAAACAAAGCAAAATAGAAGAATGACAGAAGCAAAACAGAAGAAGCAAATCAAAAGAGAAGCAGCAAAACAGAAGAAGGAACAAAAACAAAGCAACGCAACAGAGAAGAAGGAATAGAGCAAAGCAAAAACAAAGGAAAGCAGAGAAGGAACAAAGCAATGAAAGCAGACTTACAGTTACAGATTAATCGATAAGGGGCCAGGGTTCGATCGATTAGGGTTCTTCCCTTCTTCTCTGTTCGATCGGGGCTTGATCGACTAGGGTAGCACCGTAGCAGGCTCAATCGACTGGCGGATCGACTAGGGTCCCTTCTTCCCTTCTTCCTTCGTTCCTCTGTTCTTCGTTTCCCTTCTTCTCTTTCGTTTCTAACTTTCTATCAGATATTCAGATCTGCAATCGAGGTTTAGTAAAAAAAAAAAAAAAAATTATTTACCGATACGTTATAACGGCGATATAAAAACGTTTTATTAAAATAACGGCCGGTATAACGCCATCCGTTATATCGTTATATGCCGTTATAACGCCATCCGTTATGCCCGAACGTTTTATGAAAAAACTTAGCGCCTCGAGGCCGTTATGAGTTATTTCGGCGTTATGACCCGTTATTAACTGCATTAGCTCCCCACTATAACCTTGCAAATTGGATGAGATTTTCCTTATTAAGTTACTCAAAATCCTCATCCCGTGAGACCTTATACTCAAAATCTAATAATGTTTTTGTGTTTGGAAAGACTGCGATCCCTATCCTAATTGGGACAAAGTTCGATGATTTTGCTCAGCCCCTTTTTTTTTTTTTCAAAAATGCATAATTTCATCGAATCAATGAACGAAATCAACAAAAAAGAAGAAGAAAAAAAAATAAAAATAAAAAATAAAAGAGGAGGAATCAGTCAGTTCGTGTTCTGCTTTGCCGAAAGAAGAAAAACAAAATCTGAAAGAAGAAGAACAGATCTGAACGAAGAAGAATCTTACCTGGAAGGAGGGAGGAATCAGTTCGTGTTCAGCTCCGAAATCAACACGCAGTTCGTGTTCTTCTTCTTCTTCTTTCAGTTCAGTTCAGTTCTTCTTCTTTCGTTCCTCTCCGTCTTTCGTTCTTCTTCTTCTCTGAAGTGAATCGAAGATTAAATAAAAAAAAATCTTATACAGACAGTGAATCGGCCGATTATGCGGTGACTCGCCGATTTAGCTGAGTCCGCGAAACCCCGGCGATTCTAACTCAACCCGGATCGGTCTAGCCCCGCATCCCCTTTTTTGGGCAATTATTCGCCAATATAATAACTAGGGGTGGGCATAAACCGATTTAATTCCGATTAACCGATCGAACCGGTTTGGTAACCGAACCGAATAAGGGATGATAAGAGAATTTGTAAAACCGAACCGAAACTGGTTCCAAACGGTTCGGAATCGGTTCACCATTTTAAACCATCCGATTAAAAACCGAACCGACCGATTGATGCATATGCTGCATACTGTCGCACTGTATCACACCCCAAAGGCAAAAACGAAAACCCAAATCTCTCTGTTTCTAACTTTCTATTTCTTCTTGCAGAAATTCTAAATGGCGACGAAACCAGCGAGGAAACCTAAATCTCTCTGTTTCTCAATATCTTACCGTATCTCAAATTGAGATTCACTCAAACTCAAACTCTCAAACCCTAAATCCAACCTTAAAACCTCATCCTCTTCTGCAATGAAAGGCCTCCTCTTATTTGCAATCACTCATCGAAATCCTTCAACAACTCTTCTGCAATCATTCATTAAAACCCCATTGAAGCCTCCTTTTAAACACCCACTGAAGCCCTTTCTTGTTGCTCATTGGCTTCTAGTTATTCTCCAATAACTCAGGTTAGTCATTGAAAGATTTTATTTTTTATGTGTTTTCTTTTTCATTATTTATGATAATGGTTTGATCTAATGTATGCAAACAACATACTAGATAAAAAGTGTTATATATAGTTTCAAATAAATAGCACAATTTTTGCGAACAACAATGCCCAATTCGTTTGGCTCAGTATTGCATAGAAATCACTTTTGTATGGTTTACAGTGGTTCAAACTTCAAAAGGATCCCATCTTGCTCAATTGAGGTCACCTGGGCTGAACACCTTCCCAGTGAATTAACATAAAGTTAGGAAAGTTGATTTTTATTGTATATTCAGATTTTTAGCTTTTGGAGAATGGAGAATAGTAGTCAACAGTTGACTAGATTGGTGAGTACCTATTTGTAAGATGTTAGGAGTGAATTTCGAGCATGCTCTTGCGGCAGAAACTCTGAGAGTCAATTGGCTGAGAAAATTAGGACATTGAAGTACATTTTAAGAGGTTTTCCAGTATGTGTTATTCAATTTTATCAGTTGGGTTTACTTTGGTTTGAGGGATTCAGAATTTTTTGCATAACTTTCCATATTTAGCTCTTCTTTATTACAAAGAATTCCTACTGATTTAAGCCGTTCCTCGATGCATGTTGCAGCCACATCGTCCTCTTCAATTTCCTGATTGTCTATATAAATAAATAAGACTAGCATGACTATCAGCAATAACCAAATGAAAGAAGTTCAAAGCAAGACAGGAAAAGGCTAATTAATAGCCAGTCAATTTGGTTATCGTAACTGAAAATAAAATAATCAATTAATTTATTATTTTAATTCAAGAAGGTAAAGGTACAATCATTTATATATAGGGATCATAAACCAGTCATTTATATATAGGGATCATTTACTCCAATCATTTATATATGCAGTATGTACTTAATAGTGCTTGAATATTCATTTGTTGTTGAATGAATAAGTGTAATGTCTGTCGGGTAGTTTGTTGAATATGCATTTTTCAGAATGTTTATGTACGTTCCATTGTATAGATTATGGAAGGCAACTGTGAGACTCCAACACCGACTCAAATAACTTGTTCTAACATAGAAACCAATGGAACCACACCATTAACTACTCCTGCAGCAAGTGGTTTAGTAGTCAATCCAGCTGTCCAGCCTACTGAAGTTCCTCGTGATAATTCTTTACCCAAAAGGAAGAACAAGAGTGTAGCATGGGATCACTTCACCAAGCTCACCAACCCAGATGGTTCTAAGATGGACAAGCCTCAAGCTAAGTGCAACTACTGCCCCCAAGTCTACAATGTTCATTCCAAGTCTAATGGGACTTCAAGTATGAGGACTCACATGCTCTATCAATGCAAAAAATGTCCCCTCTACATTCCAGGTAAAAAACAGAGGTTTCTTACTTTTGATTCAGCTGAAAATGGTGGTAATATGAGGTCTGTTAGTTATGATGCTGATGTTTCTAGGCTTGCTTGTGCTAGGATGATAATTAGAGATGAACTTCCCTTTAGTCATGTTGAGGGTCAAGGGTTTGTAGATTTTATGAGGGTAACTCAGCCTCTATTCAAGCTCCCTTCCCGTAGGACTCTAGTGAGAGATATCTGGGATCTTTTTCAAAGTGAGAAAACTAGGATGAAAAAAATATTCAGTACCTATTCTCAGAGAGTGTCATTGACAACTGACACCTGGACTTCAATCCAGAATGTCAATTACATGGTCCTAACAGAACACTTTATTGATGACAATTGGGTTTTACATAAAAGAATAATAAACTTTGTTGTAATTCCTAATCATAAGGGCAAGACCATTGGGAAGCTTGTAGAGTCATGCTTGATAGGATGGGGAATAGATAAGATTTTTACTATTGTGGTTGATAATGCTATATGAGGGAAAAAATAGGAAATTGGAAGGAGCTAGTGCTGAATGGGATATTTTTGCACATGAGGTGCTGCTGCCATATCCTTAACTTAATTGTTAAGGATGGCATGGAGGAGTTGGATGCCTCGATAGATGCTATTAGGAATTGTGTGAAGTACATCAGATCCTCTCCTACAAGATTAGAGAAGTTTAGGAAGTGTGCTGCTCAGGAAAAAGAGTACAAGGGTGGGATTGTTCCTTTGGATGTTTGCACAAGGTGGAACTCTACCTATTTCATGTTAGATATAGCTGTGAAGTTTAAGAAAGCTTTTATGAGGTTGGAGGATGAGGATACTCAGATGGAGAGTTATTTCTTAGAAAGGGTGGGTGGAAAAAAAAGGGATGGGCCTCCAAATTCAGGTGATTGGGATAAGGCAGCAAGACTTGTGAAGTTTTTGAAGATTTTCTATGATGCAACACTACAGTTCAGTGGTACCAAGGTTGTGACAGCAAACCAACCTCTTCTTTGGATGTGCACAATTGTAGGAGAGATAGAGAAATGCATCAGTAGTGATGATCCCCTATTAGTCAGCATTGGGACATCAATGAAGAAGAAGTTTGACAAGTATTGGAGAAGGCTGGAGGACTTGAACAAAATATGTGTGATTGCTGTAGTCATGGATCCTAGGTACAAGTTGTTGTATCTGCAATACTTCTTTCCCAAGTTGCAGCAAGACAAGACCATGGTTGGAGTGATGGTTGAAGAGATCAAGACCATGTTTTTGCAGCTTTTTTATGAGTATTCTGATGCTGATCCAGAGGCTGCCCAAGCTTCTATAAATGCCACCATGCCAAGATCAGAAAATGCACTTGTTGATGTTGGTGAGGACATTCATGCTTAAACAATTTACGAGTTTATGAAGCTCAGGCAGGAGCAGGATGTTGTCGAGATTAAAACTGAGGTGGACAAATATTTGCTAGAACCAGCTGAAGACCCTTCAAATAGCAATTTCAATCTTCTTGGCTGGTGGAAGGAGAATGCAACTAGATATCTTATTTTATCTCAGCTTGCAAGAGATGTATTTGTTGTTCCTGCCTCTACTGTTGCATCCGAGAGTGCTTTCAGCTTAGGAAAAAGGGTCATTGATCCTTTTAGGGCCAGCTTAACTCCCAAGATGGTTGAATGTCTAGTATGTTGCAATGACTGGTTGATGGGTAATAGTATGTGTTCCCTATATAAAGAGCCAACCAAGACTGAGCTTGATTTGTATAACGAACTGGAGAAACTTGAAGCAGGTAATCTTAATTGTTTATTATAATATTATTTATTTCTCATTTCTAGACTTTACAGATTTCTAATTCTGGTTTTGTTTTTGTTTCTATGAACTAGAGTCTGGGGTTGCACATATTTCTATTTCTGAAGATTGAATTGCTGGTTGTTGGTTGTTGAATTGCTGAGTTGCTCAAGAATGAATTTCTATTTTTAAGTTGAAGTAGTTAAGATTTCTATTTGGGTTTATATTATTTACTTTCAAACTTTCAGTTTTAAGATTACACGTTTGGTTATTAGGTGATTTCATGTTCAATCAACTATACTTCAAGTTCAAGGTGATTATACAAATATACTTGTACTTTTACAAGTATGCCAGTGTTTTTTCAAGTATAATTGTGATTGTACTTGTCAGAGGTGTGTTTGTGCTAGTTTTTCATATCAAGAATATATGAAATCTGCAATGATTGTTTTTCATATACTGTTTTACATACTAAATGGACATTACAGAATATTGTTTTACATAATACTGTTTTACATATACTTGAGAATATACTGTTTTTCATATACTGTTTTCCAGAATTACAGATACAGTATTTGTCTACAGTATTTGTCAGAGGTACAAATACTGTTATACAATCCTTCAGTTTTTCATATACTGTTTTACAGAATTACAGATACAGTTTGTCAGAGGTACAAATACTGTTTTACAGAATTACAGAATTACAAATACTGTTTTTCATATTGCAATCCTTCAGTTGAAATATTCTTTTGTTCATACTGTTTTTCATACTGTTATCCCTGTAATATAGCAAATTGATGTAAGATACTGTTCATACTGTAAAATAGCAAATTGATGTAAGATATTGTTCTCCCTATAAGATAGCAAATTGACATTACAAATACTGTTCATACTGTTTTTGCCAAATTTTCCCTTTAGAATAGTTGGACTAAGATTCCCTCTTGGTTGTGGAGGTCATCTTCTGTAAGAAATATTCTTTTGTTCATGTTCTTTGATGTAAGATAGAAAATTGAAATGGATGGGTTGGCCCGAGTTTCATTATAGTGTGAAAGCAATCATGGTGACTACAAATACTGTTTTACAGAATCCTTCATTGTCATTTACAGGAGAACAACTAAATGGGCTAAATGGGAGGAAGTTAGAGGCTGCTAAATGGGCTAAAAAATTTCATTGTCATTTACAGGAGAACAACTATATGTCCCAGATTCGTTTGTATGTGTTTTTTTCAATCAATGGGCTAAAAAATTTCATTGTCAATTTTCATTTGGGCTAAAAATGGGCCTGTCAAAATGGGCTGAAAAAGTTAAAACCGAATTTTCAGCCCAACCGAACCGGACCGAACCGAACCGAATTTCAGCCCAACCGAATTTCAGGATTTACCATATACAAAATCGGTTTCGGTTTTGGATTTGGGCTAACCGATTGAAAATGGTTCGAAAGTGGTTTGGGCCTCAAACCGACTTTGCCCACCCCTAATAATAACACAGGTTATCAGTAGCATCATTGAGCAATATCTTATTTTTTGATTTGATTGAATGAGCTTGTTTATAGTTATGTTTTGTAGGCAATTTTTATTAAATATAAGATCAAAGTAACCATGTCTCAAAGTATTACCCCTCAACGAAATTAGTAAAGTAGCAACATCTTCTACTGATACATCACTTTGTCCTGTACAAGCACAAGAGTCCATGCCTCCCCCCAAGCCCTCCTCGTTAAGAAAAGAAAAACACCAAATGCTCCAAAAACTATACAACCAAGATCTTGGGTTTTGAACCATATCACTGTAAAATAAGCATGTGAAGTTGTAGCTGAGGAAAAGAATAAGATGGCAGAGGTAGATGTACTTGAGGCGAAGTGTAATTATTGTGCTTAAGTGTTTACATGTGATACCAGTGGCGGTGGCACTAGTACTCTTGGTAAACACATCTCCAAGCATGCAAAAAGTATAAACCAAACATGGACTTACAACAGAAGGTTCTTGGTAGTTCTAGTGCTGGTAACAACATGCTAGTTGCTAGGGGGATTAGCCAATAAGCAAGTGTGAAAGTTATTGTTGAATTCCTAGTGATTGATGAGATGTTTTTTTAATTTTTGTTGAGAATGAGAGTTTTAGGCGGATGATGAGTGAAGCACAACCTAGACTACATGTTCCATCTCGAAGAACTGATTGAGAGAGTTGTTACAAATGTATCATGACATGAAATAAGGTTTTAAAGGGCAATTGAGCAAGCATAGGGTCAGTTTGACTACTGATACATGGACAAATATCCAAAATGTGAACTACGTGGTGCTAACAGCTCATTTGTGGATGATGAGTGGAATATGCACAAAAGAATCCTAAACTTTTGTGTCATTTTTAGTTTTGGTAGTGTGGAAGATTGAAAAGGTGATGTGTATTTCAGTTGACAATGCATCGGCTAATAAGGTGGCACTTGAGTATCTACTTGCTAAAATGAGAAATTGTCAAATTGTTCACTTATTTTTTTAGGGTAAATATATGCATGTGAGGTGTCTAGCTTACATTATCAACTTGATAGTGAAAGATGGGTAGAAAAGTTTTATAAAAGCGTGGCATCAATTAGAAATGTTGTGAAGTTTGTCAAATCAAATCCTCAAATGTTTGATTATTTCAAAGAATGTGTTAAAAATGAGAAATTAAGTGACAAAAGTTTTCTTGTTATGAATGTGCCTACTAGGTGGAATAGTACATATTTGATGCTAGAATCTAGTTTGAAATTTAAAAAGGTTTTTGATAGGATGAGTAAAGAAGATGACAGTGCTTACTTAGGTTATTTCATAGAGATCCGAAAAGAAAGGCTAAAGGAAGGGTCGGGGCACCTAGTAAGAATGATAGGGAAAATGTCGAGGTTTTTGTGACTTTTTTGAAAGTCTTCTACCTAGTGATTGTGAAGATGAGTGCTAGCAAGCATCCGACGTCCCAAACAATTGTCCATGATGTGATTGATGTGGAGGTAGGGATTGATAAGTTGTTTTTGCCAAAGTATATGCAATCTGGAGGTTTTTTTGGAGAATGTGCTATGTGATATGATAGCGGGCATGAACAAAAATATATAATAAGTATTTTGGTTCAATTGGGTCTTTGAACCAAATATTTGTTGTTGCCTTATCCTAGATCCAAGGTTCAAACTGCGACACTTTTTACATTTGTGTAAAAATAAATTGGGGTATAAGGAAAATGATATTGAAGAAAAAAGTAAAGAAATTAAGGCATTAATGAAGAACTTGTGTGGTGAATATGCTCAACAAGCTGTCGGTTCCCAAAAACAACATAAGGGTTCAAAACTAGTAATCAAAAGTTTAAAACGTTTTCTTCAAACGTTGTTTCACTATTATAAAGTTTATTGGTTATTTCAATTCATACTTTAATTTAATAAAAAAATTCTCTTTCTTTTGGTTCTTAGAATTCTCAATCAAGTGTTGACAATAACTCTTCATATGGAAAACAAGAAAGTGTAGGAGCACCAACCGAAAGTCCTTCGACACTTGATGAAATGATGGATGATTGGGAGAAGAAGCGAGAAGATACGGAGGATATTATGTTTTCACATGAGGTGGATAGGTATCTCATGGATCCATTAGAGAAACCTAACAAGATTGATATGTTTGAAATTTTGAGATGGTAGAAGCTGAATGGGAACAAGTAACCCACACTTGCATTGATGGCAAAAGATGTATTGTCTATTCAAGTGTCAACAGTTGCTAGTGAGAGTGTTTTTAGCACCGGAGGCTGAGTGATTGATCCCTTTAGATCATCTATCACTCCGAATTCCGTGGAGGCATTGATATGACTTCAAAATTGGGAAAAAAGAAGTGATGACATCACCAACATTGAGTATGACGCAAGTGCAGGGGAAATTGAGTTCTATACAGTGTGTAAAGGTAATATTTGTGTTTTTTTGTAGTTTGGTTTTTTATTATGGTTATTAATATATTCATTATATGATAGTGTTCCTATTAATTATCTTGTTTGTTTTTCTTAGACTTTGCAAAGTTGAAAATCCAGCTAAAGGCAAATAAAGCGATGCAAGCTCAAGTGATCGTACTCAAATTTCTCAATCAACATCAAAGGGAAAGGCAAAGGTTGCCAATGTTTGGTGATAGCTTAATTTGAGTGGCTAGGTCTTTATATTTTCAATGTAATAGATATTGGATACAATTTGATTTTGTAATAGATATCAAATACAATTTGAATTTGTAATAGATATTGGATTTTATAAGTATGTGAAAGTTGGATTTGAATTAGTAGCTTGGATTTGGATACAATTATATTATTTGTTTTTGTTGAAGAAAGATATTTGGATTTGAATTGCTTGATATCTGGATAGTTGCATTTGTTGGATTTAGATTCCCTCATCATACAACATACATGGACCAGGGTTGTTGATTCCTTGTTAATAGTTGGAGTGGCATTGTGCTTCTTGTTTATGTTTACAATGGGTATAAATTGTGTAGCTATTGCAAAAAATTGTTTAGTTGAAAGTAAATTGTTTACTTGCTTGTTTGTACTATTGTAAGTTGTTGAATATGTAGCAATTGATACAGGGAAGAGGTGGGGAAGAAGACTAAGGAGGATCAGTATGAGAAAAAGGTTGAATAGACATTTTGTAAATAGTGGCTTAATAAGGTGCCATGTTTTTATTAGTTAATGTATAGGTCTTTTCATAGTAGTCATTAGATACACACATGAAAAAGTTGAGAAATTTGAAGAAGAGTGTCCTTGTTCCTTGAGAAATTTGAAGAAGAGTGTCCCTATTCCTTGAGAAATTTGCTGAATTCCTGTGCTTGCAGCTAATTGTTGAATTTGCAACTTGGTAACTCGTTGTTGAAATTTAGTTGTTGAATGAGAGTGTCCCTGTTACAATCTCATGTTTAGTTACAAATTTACGATTGTATATTTAACAAGTACAAAATGAAAAATAAATTGATGTGTAATTTGGAACCGTAAGAACCAGACCATTTCAAACGGTTCGATCCCAATGTTCAAAACGAGAGAATCCAAACCGGATCGGATCCGTTAAATTTAAACGGTTTGAGTTAGGTTCCTCAAAATTTGGAACCGATGTGGACCGTGCCCACCCCTAAACTCTTACACGATCACATATCCACACTTTGACACCTCATGCTTTAACAACTTCTTCGATTGAATAAAAATCAAAAAACTAAGTCACTATTTTACTAGATGGAATAAAAGGGATTTTCATAATATTCAACAAAACATTTTGGAAACCCAAAAAACTTTAGACAATCACCAGAATAACTCTCTCTCTTCAGATAATGTCGAGGCCACAACCATTCTGGAATACCGCCGCTCGAAACTTTATTTTAGAAAGGAATTGTTCTAGCGCAATAAAGGGCTACTCCTGGCTCAAGGTGGGAGATAAAAACACTAAATTCTTTTATCTAGCCTCTCTGATGCGCAGGAAGAAAAATCTCATTTTGCATCTTAAAAACGTTTCAAACAATTGGCACACCACCCAAGATTTTGTCGGTCGGATCCTGAATATGTATTTCAAAGATATCTATGAATCCTCTGACCCTACTCCCTACCCGAATATCATCTCTCTTCACCCCTTCCATCACCACGGAGGAAAATGAAACCCTCCTCACTATTCCCAATGAAGAGGAAATTCACTCTACACTATTTGGTATGGTTAGCCACAAGGCCCCTGGCCAACAATACTGGGATATTATTAAACATGATGTAATTGAGGTTGTGGTCAATTTTTTCACATCTTGGAAGTTAGACCCTCGCCTCAATGAAACTTTTATATCCCTAATCCCAAAAATCTCCAACCTTATCACCCCAGACAAGTTTTGCCCCATCAGCCTTTGCAGTGTCATATACAAGATCATTTCAAAGATTTTAGCAAATTGATTAAAACCTTTGCTGGATAACATCATATCCCCCAATCAAGGTGCATTTCCGAAATGTCATTCTATTGTGGACAACGCGAGTTTAGCCTACAAAACTTTCTTCCAAATGAAACATTGTCACAAAAATAAACAAGGTTAGATGATATCAAAATCAATATGGCCAAAACCTATAATAGGGTTCAATCTCCTTTTCTCCTCCAAATCCTGGAACAATTAAGCTTTGCTACAGAATGGATCAAAATGATAAAGCAACGTCTATCCACTTCCTCTATCCAAATTCTGCTTAATGGTTCTCCACTCCCTACCATTAAACCCATAAGGGGCATTAGAGAAGGGGATCCCCTTTCCCCTTATCTCTTCATCTTAATCGCGGAAGCTCTCTCCAGACTCCTTGTCCGGGTTGAGAGTGAGGAGCTCATTAAAGGAATTAAAATTTGGAGCCACTCCCCATCCATTATTCACTTATTGTATGCCGACGATCTCATTTTTTTTGTTGGGCTTTTCTGGTAAAAGCCCATTCTGTTAAGGATATTCTCTCCTATTACTGCCTAGCTTCATGGCAAGAACTTAATTATGAGAAGCCATCGGTCTTTTACAGCTCAAATGTTCACTCAAAACATGCCAAAATGATTAACAGAATTCTGGGAACCAAGTTGTACAACCCCAAAGACAAATATCTGGGTTCACATTTTCTTCTTTCTAAAAAGAAAGCTTTCGATTTTCAGTTCCTTATGGAAAAAGTCAACACTGAGTTGTCCAGTTCGAAATCAAAAGGTCCTACCCAGGCTGGGAAACGATCATGATCAAAGCGGTTATCAATTTGATTCCAGTCTATACAATGCGGGCTTTTCTTCTTCCTTGTTCTATCACCACCAAAATGGATAACCTCGCCCAAAATTTATGGTGGAATGGAGCAATGGACAGCAAAGCCAAACACTTGCGCACTTGGGATCGCATAGCAAAGCCTCGCCATCTTAGCAGACTTAACATTCCTTCGGCTAGACATAAAAATCTTGTTTTAATGGCAAAATAGAGTGTGGCAAGCAATTTCCTCTCTGCTCAACCCTTGCACACTTCAACTCAAAACTATCTGCTTTCGAAATAAGAACATCTTTCAACTCTCCAAAGTTCCTATTGTCGCCTCTTTTTCCTTGAGAGGCAATCTCATAGCTTTCTCCAAGATGAAACAATATCTCATTTGGCAAGTTCTATCAGACACTAATATCGATCTATGGAGGGACTGTTGGGTCAAATCAGGTCTTATCCTGGCTGATTGCATTTCGATACCTAACCCCTCGCCAAATCCTTGCACCATCCCAGACCTTTGGCTTCCCTCATCGAGCTAGGAGTTCAAATGGAACACCGACCTCATCATGTCCATCTTTCAGACTCTAGTGGCTTTGGATATTCTTGATATCACCATCAGACTATCCCAACAAATTGACAAGCTCATTTGGTTGTTTGACATTAAAAGTGCTACCAAAGCCTTTGTACAAAGACTCTTGAACCCTCCACCCCAACAACCTCCAATCTGCATTCCATGTAAGGAAATTTGGAAAATTAAAGCCTTTTCTTGCCTTCTATTCCTCCTCTGAAAAATAAGTCAAAACATTCTCCCAACCATGACAAACTTGATCAAGCTCCATATGCCTATTGATGATTGTTGTGTTTTTTTATCGCGGTCACACAAAAAGATGTTACCCACCTTTTCTTCCTCTGCCTAGTCATCATCCAATTTTGGCACCTCACCCCTTTCCCGATCAACTGGCCTCTTGCCAGCTTTAACTCTACCACCATAACAGAGTTTTTTAACTTCATGTGGGACACAACCAAGGACCATCCTAGAGATAAGGATGAAGTGTTGTCTCAATTCACGGATGTTCTCCAAACCATCTGGCATATACACAAAAAAATTATTTTCAACAAAACCAAGTTTCATACCCAAATGTTCATATTTTATTTTCAAAGAACTTGGTTTTCCTAGCATAATCAATGGTTCACCAAGAACCCTAATTCACTGCATCACTTTGACACCCACACTGACAAGGATCCTACAAAACTTGTGTCCATCCAACATGTCCTTGAAACTGCCTTAACTAACTGTCCCACAACTCTTTCTCGTGATCCAATCAATCCCACAATTACTTTTGGTCCTTTCCTGAAAGTAGAAACCACTAGAATAGAGTTGATCCAATCACAATTACAGCCAACTAGAAACCACAGGCTTAACTCATGTTATGTTCAACTCTGACCCTTTCCCACTATTTTGAATTTGGACATGATCGTTGCCACTTATGCTGCTAGTTTCTTTGCTTCTTCTAAACAGGGGGCAATCGACATTTGGCAGTGAATGGTATAGAAAAGGTTCTGGCTCAAGTAGCCTATCCCATCTCGGGGAAGGTTTTTTACAACACTATGGCGGAGGGCTATGCTGATGATGCAACGATTTTGCTTATCCAAGCTCGACAGTGGAAGATGGAATTTCTTCTTGGAGACTATGGAACGTTGCAGACTATTTTGCAAGAGGAAATGCAAGCGTCGGTATTGAGCCAGTCCTTGGTATTGTAACTATATTCCCCGTGACCTCAATTTCGAGGGACACAAACTGGCTACCACTGCTGGACATTGCTACCGTACCTTATAATATTTAAGCAATATGCTATTATTAAAAATAAATAAATAAAACCTCTTTAAATTTTGTCCAAATTTCAAATTTGTATATTTTTTGCTTTCAAATGTCATTTGACTAGCTCAACAAACTAATTCCTATTAGGCTATAAATGACACAGAAGAGATTAACATACATATCTATCTTACAAATCAGTTATGTGTTTCACTATTCCTAAGAATTTGGAGATAAAATATGACTATGATTGAAAGTTTGGGAAGATGTTGAAGGTTGAGATTCATTCATCTCAATGGAAAATTTGTAAATATGAAGAATGTAAAAGGATAAATGAAAATGAACATAAAACATAAAATGACTGTGTAGAATGTCCATGTCACGAAGAGAGAAAATAGTCATAAATATCTCATTAGTTATCGTATTTTGAAAAAGTTGATATTGTTGAATTACATTTTTTATTTTTTTCCAATGAAATCAATTGTCAATACAAAGGCTTAAACTTTTAAAATACTCATTTCGCGCCATATTCATTTTCCAAAAAAATTGCCTTATACATTTTACGTCATAAGTATTTATCAAATAAAGAGACGAACATCTTAAGACACATTTAAGGAAAGACCATGAGCTCCATATTTGGAAAAATCAAAGTTTGGTAAAAACTCATTACGACGTAAAAAATTTATATTTCAATCAATTGTTTAAAATATTAATTGAGATTGATCTAATGTACGACTCACTTTCTATCATACAAATGGCACGAGTAATACACTAATCTATATAACAAATCAGAATGATGTTTAGGTTGGAGATAAAATACAGCTGAGATTTACCCTAACATTAAGATCTAACGGATCATATAGAGGGGGGATAGTGTTTGGCTGAAATTTATGCTCGCCTAGAACTAAAATACCGCTAGCCAAAGTTGGAAATTATCCTCTTATCAAACAATTTGAGTGTTGAAGGCACGGGGAATACCCCAGTCTATATAACAAATCAGAATGGTGTTTTAGGTTGGAGATAAAATACAGCCGAGATTTATCCAAATATAAATATCTGACGGATCACATAGAGAGGGAGGGAATGGTGTTTGACTGAAATTTATGTTCGCATAGGACTGAAATACCCCTGACCAAAATTGAAAATTCTCCTCCTATCAAACAATTTGAGTACCGAAGGCACGGGAATACCCTAGTCCATATAACAAATTAGAATGGTGATTTAAGTTGGAGATAAAAGACGGCTGAGATTTACCCAAACATAAAGATCTAATGGATCATATAGAAGGGGAATGGATGGTGTTATATCAAACAATTTGTTCATCTGACTTAATTTTTGTTATAAAATTTCCAACTTTCCAGTATATCCCTCTCATTCTCCTCTATTATTGTTTTAGCACCATCGCCCCCTCCAAACTGAAGCCACCAACACCATGTTAATTAAGAAAACAACCAAATAGAAACAAGGTAGGCTCCAACGGTGAGACACACCCATGGAGATTCACACGCTGGCTATTGAGTATTTGAGGTTTTGAGAAGATAACAAAAGGCAGAGAACCCTCCAATGGCCTAACCAGAGTCGCATGTCGTATTTCAAAATTGTAAGAGGGAGAGGAACTTTGTTGGCAGTTTCTGGCTCCGATTGTTGGTTGGCTATCAAAATTTTTAGATTCAAGTTTGTGGGAAAGAAAGGTGAAATGGGCTCATACCTTTATTGGGCCTATTGTCTTTTCTATCCTAATGGACCTTTTAGGTTTTAAACCCAAGTTGAACCCCTTTGGGCTTTTCCTTAAAAATCTCTAATGACTAATCATATTAAATCCAATATCCTTAATTTGATGGATGTATCTAAAATCAAATCTACATTAAACCCAATTTTTTTTTGAAATTATTTAACATAAAAACTTTGGTTATTAAAATTACGATTATGACTCAGAATTATCAACATCTAGGGCAATTTGGATCTTGATTTGGATAAAAATTACAACTGAAATTATTTTAGGTCCAAACTTTGAGAAAAATTGTTAATGAAATTTCTACCAATTCATGATCAAATTCTAGGAGGAGCCTTGATCATAATTTTATATTAAGATGTAATCAAATAAGTGAAGTATATGTACAAATATATATTTGTTTGGCCTGAGGAATAGTACATGTGCCCGTCATGCTCAAATTGTTTTTTCAAAAATGCCCTTGTGAAAAGTTGAAGTTACAAAAATACCTGAAATAAAGTTGGGTAGAATGGAAGCTATCAACAATATTTTTGTACATATAACTTTCAAATATAAAGTTAACACGTGTCACTTCACCAACCAACTATATTTCCTGTCTTGGAAAACATGAGACTTGAGTGCCCCTTTTTACTACTCGGTAGTATATATAACTTTAGGGGTCTTCATTGTGCTAGATGTCATTATGGACATACTTGAGAAGAGACTCCTACAAAAACGACTCTTAAGAAGGCCTAGAGAAAGGTCCAATGGAAATGTGAAACAAGAAACGTGTGAAAGGCAAACTCAAAGTAATGCTTGGGAGGATGGAGACATGCTTGATGCATCTATCTAGTGATAAGAGTTGTGATTAGGGAGGATGTATGGAACATGGCATGTTGTTGGATACTGAACAAAATATGGCAGAACACATGACAAACAACGACTCTGGGTTGACTGTGGAAGTCGGGGAGTGCAACTGATCTAGATCGACAGGGAGACTATGACGAGTGTGATCGGCAGGAGGATGGATCAATGTGAGTTAACCAAGTTAACATCTTGGTTATTCAACAAATATGTGGGACCGTGCTTAGCGGGTCTTCCACCAAACACGTGACAAAGATGGGAATCAAGTTGAGTTGAGAAGTGCACGACTCAAAAACATATGTAAGGTTGACGGATATGGCTTCAAGCATGAGGTTAGAGATGAACTCCATACATGATAATGAGTTGAGGCGACCTAAAGCTTTTTTATTTAATTTTTTTTAACAAAAGAAGGGGAGCTAAGAGCAAAGAAACCAATTCACATCATCTATCAACGCAAAGAATGAGGATTCCCAGTTATCAATGAATCTTTAAAAATTATATCATGGATTGTAGGGGTTTGAGGAGTGATGATGGAGTTACCTCGCCTAGTAATCAGATTACATTCAACACTCATAATATCTAAAAAAGAGCGTGTTTATGAAGCTTGGGTGAGAAGTTTGTGAGGTCGGAGAAACTGTGGCTGAAAAGTGTTGCCTATTTAGAAATCTCAGGCGGCCATCTTAATGTCTAGGATGCAGACCTCCATGATCGAAAGAACATTTAGATGAAGTTTTTCCCCTTATGTGCAACTCAAATTAAAAAAAAAAAAAACCTAATACTCCATTTGGGCAAGATATAAAATTTACGGACCAAATGACTATTATGCCAGAGAACAATTGATTGAGGTAAGTCGACTCAGGTTTGAAGAGAGGAAGGCATAGGAACATGAGGGAAGACGAAGAACAAAATACATCTCCTTAGTGCTCTGATGCAATTTCGTTAGTCTTGTTTTTACTGTGGACTTGTTTACTTAAAACAGTTCAACCAAAGCTTTGAACTGGAGATGGCTATGAACTTTTTGTTCGATATCATTATTTGTCATCTTAAATTAATTCTAAGATCTTACTTACATATATGCTATTAATTTAATATAAAAGTAAGTAAACAACTTAGCATAGTATATTGTAACTGTAACAATTAAAGATGACTGAAGATGTTTAAAATATAACATAACAAAGTTGCACACATAAGCATTTGATATGCTGCAACTAAGCCTTGCCTTGAAGCTCGCCTCAAGGACTACGCCTCACATGGTTATTGATGCAGTCGTTTTTCGCTCCCTGCTTTGACCTTGACCTACAAACTTGTTGACCTGCACAAGCAACACATGTGAGCCACAAACCACCGTGTGGTGGCCGATGACACTCCGATGCTAAAGTCAGACAGAGATCTGAGGAAGGTGTAATGTTGTAAACAGAGAATTTGTAGCGTATCTTAGATTACCAACCTCATGTCTTATTTATAATGCAGGAGTCCTGGTTCGACCAGAACATCGATGGTGTAGTTTAGGGAAAAAGATCTTCATGGAGATCCTTCTCTAATTAGGAGTCGTGCTATGGAGGGAAGTTTCCCTGATAGCCTTATGCTCCTAGATACGCGGGAGATAGTTTCCATTCTGAGAGTGGTCTAGAAGTAGAAGTCTCCATATGTGATACTACTCTGGAATATGCTTCCTAGTTGGAAGCAAAAAGCCACTGTAATTGCCCGTCCGAAGCTGATCCTCGAGATACTTGCCTTAACAGGGCTGACGGGTGTTGAGGATAGCTATGAGACACACGATCCTAGCATGCTATAAGAATTCGGGTCTGTTTGGCGAAATGCATTGGGCGGGCTTAGAACCGCTTGGGCCAGATCAATGTTTGACGCTAGGGTCAATATTTTCTCGAGATTATCATGACATATGTACGACACATAGTTGGTACCGTTTTGGTGTATCATTAGCTGCTCCCCCCCCCCCCCCCCCCCGAGTTAGTGAGCCATCACATCGGTTCGCTAAGTCATTTCTTGAAAAGATACGCCGCTCATGATGATTGAGTCTGAATCGTTGCCTGAGCCACGCGCTTCATTAATTGAACATGAATCAGTTTGGTGGAAAAGAGGCGGGAATCCCATCCCTAGTTAGGTCACCTTCGTGCAAAGACTAACTCTTCTATTTTTTTGCTTTTAGAGATTTTTCTCTGTTTATCTTCTGATTAAAAAGATTGTTTCATCTTCTTCATGGCTCAACAAAACCTTTTTGATGATGCAACTTTGGGCAAGGGCCTTGAGTTTTTCGAAGGCAACTTGCTTTCTGAATCAGACCTTGCTGAAATTCGTACAAAGTTCGAGGTCCTTGAGTACCTGCCATTATGTGATCTGAAAGATGACCAGACGCCAATGCTGCCACCGGCGGGGTTCATCTGCTTGCACCAAAGGATGCTCCAAACTGGAGTTTGTTTTCCTGTTCTGGATGTCATTTGGGACTTTTTGGACTTCCTTAGAATTCCTCTGGCCCAATTGGGGCCTAATGGGTACAAGATCATTCTTCTAATTTTGATTAGGGTGAAGGAAGCTGGTGTCCGCGTGACTCCACGGGTGATCCAGTTGTTGACTTCTCCTCGGTTGAACAATAACGTTGTCTATAAAATGATGTGGCCGACTTGCTTTGAGAATTTTCATGATGACTTCAAGTCCTGGCTGAAGTATTGCTTCTTGGCTCCTGCAGATTCAAAGTACTTCCAGTTCAAGGGTCGTCCGCTCGAACGTGAATTCAAGCCACTTCGTAAGTATAACTTTCTCTTCTGATTTTGTTGCACTTGATTGTATGCTAATCGTTGCTCGTGTTTCCACGCGAGATGGTTTCTCACTACTCCTTTTACCCCAGAAGAGAAAAATAATATGGAGACATTCCGCGACTTGCCAACGCAGAATGTGGTGGACATCATATGTGTCACCAACTTTATTTGCAGTAGGTTGTGGGAAAACTGGCATGTGGCCCCTATTCTTTATCGATCGTCGCGAGTTAAGTCAGAAGGTGGGGCCCATTTTAGGAAAAGGAAGGCGGCCGGAGCCAAGGCTCATGTCTTGTCTGACACGGAGGAGTCGTCTGAGACGCAGGCCTCCTTTATGAGCTCAAAGAAGTCCCGTGTTAGAACTGAGTCGTCTTCAAAATGATCCGCTCCAGTAAGTGAAGAACGTGGGTCTGATCGACCCGTCAGGGCGGAGGCCGATGTATCCGGCCGAGAGAAGGACTACTTGTGATTAGCAGGGGTTGAAGATATATTGAATCTTAGTGCCACACAGGCAGAAGCTCTGAGCAAACAGTTGATGCTAGCTGCAATGGCGGGTTCTGCTGGTGCCGATGCGCATGGGACTGTTTCACTAGAAGGTTTCTATGAGGATCCGCCTAAGGTTTTAGAATTCGATCGTCCCATTGGTAGGCTGTCCAATAGTGGTCATGGTGACACGGGCCAAGTTTCTCATAGTTCGCATTGTTCCCCGTCTCACTCCAGACCGTACCTCAAGGTGTTGGAGGGTCCGTTGGATAACTCACTTCCTCTTCTTCCTCCGAATCCTGCTAAGCCATCTCACATTAAGGGATCGACTGTTGGTGACAAAGGAAAGGCTGTAGAGGAAGAACTGGGAGCAGTAGTGACTACAAAGGGTGGTGTTGGCGTAATCCCTCATTCGGGAAAGCTTTATCTGGATGTGCGGATAAGTCTGTTTGCCCGAGACTTAGTAAAGATGAGCACTCATGTCTAGCATCAAGAGGTTGATGTGGACTATGCTTTGAAGAAACATATAAGCAGACATCATAGCTGGCTGATGGATCACGCTCCAAAACCTGAGAAGAATACACTAGAAAAGCATATGGATAAGGGTTTAAAGTACCTTATGTTGGGAATGTCTCACTTGATCTAGGTGACCGTTGTTAGGACGAAAGTTGAGGCAGCCCGTGAGAGGGTGTACACCATGGAATGTGTCTTCTCGCACATGCAGATGTTTTATTCTGACACGCTTTATGAGATTAAGCTACTGAGGAAGCAGGCTGAGGATAGGAGGCTAGAATAGTTTAGCCGTTGTTGCTGAGGTTCAGAGGGTTCGTCTGAACACCCTTGAGTCTGATTTAGCAGAGGCGAGGTCTGCTAGAGACAGATTTCGGCAGGAATTGGATCTGGCTCGCCGTGATCTGGAGGTTGCACAAGAAGCTGCGGCTGAGGCGTGTTCTGAACTGTGGTCCCTTGCTGAGGAGAATGCTCTAAAGAAGGCTGATTAGGATGTTCAGAAACAACAATTGGAGTCTGATGTGGAGTTCAATGCTGAGGAGGCGAGGAAGCCGAGGACCAGGTCGAATTGGAAAAACATAAGCTTAGTGTTGTAATAAAATTTGACTAAGGAGCAATCTCAGGTTGATGTGCTGACAGTCAAGTTGGAGTTGTTGGAGCATGAACTTGCTGACGCGAAGGCGCGCGAGGAAGAACTTCTCCAGGTACAAGGCAAATGTGAATTCCGCTGGGTTGTACATGGTTGATTGGAGCTACTGGCGTTGATGAAGGAGAAACATCCGGAATGGGACCTTGATCGCTATCAGAAGATGTTGTATGTGGACTTGTCAGTGGCTTTTGTGTCATCAGACGAAGATGGCAGTTTGAATCCTAATGCCCAGGCTGGGGCACGTACGAATGCAACTCCTGCTCCATCCTTCATTAAGCTTAGCTCTTCTGTTTCCGTACCTTCTCCTAATAAGGAGTGAACTTTGTACATTTGTACCTTTTTTGTATCAATTGTTTAATGAAAATAGGTTTATATTGAATGCGCTTTGTATCCGTTCTGTGCTCGCTATCCCCATTGTGTGTTTTTTGTTTCGCTTCGTCATTTTACTTTGGCATAGGCTGGTTGGATCAATAGGCAGTCTAGTGGTCTATCTGCTGTTGAGAGTTTGACTGTTTGTGATGCGAGTGACTCAGAGTCACTGTTGTGTAGTCACATCCAATAGTGAGCGTTCCGTGAATGGTTGAGGAGCGGGCCGCGCTGCCCAGTTGTGGCCCATTATCATGGTAAGCCGCTGGGGGGGGGGGGTTGTTTTGTCTATCTGACTGTCGGTCACAGTTACTGGCATGAGTGAACTATGGTATTTGAGCACATGTGTTGTAATTAGAATGTTTGTTCTGACTCAGGTTTCATAAGCTCGGGCTAGCATTCCATGTAGCACTCGTTCGCGCGTGGCGGGACGATCTATGGGTCGGCATGAGCACCCTTTGCTGGTAATAGAATGTCAGCCCGTGTGAACGTGAAGACGTTGTTTGAGTTGTGATTTATCTTTGGGCCGTTGCTTCGAAAGAGAGTAGTGATCGCGTGGCGGGCCTTCTATGGCTCCCACCTTCCATACCATCTATATCCGAGCATGGTGGACTACAGATTCAAGGAGCGAGGATTTGGCGATCATGGTCTATTGAATAGTGATGATCCCGTGGCGAGGCGTCGACATCAGTTCTAGATTGACTAGTCTTCACCTTTCAAACCAGCTACACCCGTACGTAGAAGGCTACAAGTTTGAGACGAGGGGGTTCGGCAACCGTTGTCCGCGAAGGGGACAGCGGTCCTTGGCGAGTCGTTGTCACCAGGCATGACAACGCTAATTAGACTCCCACTTCCTAAACCATCGACATCCGCGCTAGGCGAACTAGGCGTCGAGGTGAATCGGAAGCCTACGTCAGCTAAGACTGACTAGGCTTGCCCAACCAGGTGGAGGCTCCGACAATTGCGGGCGTGCGAGCCTGTGTCCGCTAGCAGAGTGCGTTGCACGTATGAGTTATGAAGAGACAGGAGTACCTTGGATGATCTGAAGGTAAGCAGGTGATCCGTGTGTCAGGAATGACTAGGGTTTCTCATGCTCGTGTCAGACACGTGGTAGAATACTGTTTAAATAGTGGGTCGAGCCCATGGGCCCGTAGAGTGAGAGCTAGGGTTCTATGTACGCAATATGCTACGTGTACGGCGTAGATCACGTGGTAGCAGGTATACGACGTGGATTGTGAGACAGTTGAGTATCGGTTACTCCCCCTCAATTAATGGGGTTGGATGCAGCCCCGTTAATTGGATGGACGTGGATCTGCGCAACATCCTTGGGAACCGTTGTCTCCTCGTATCCCATACGGTATTCAATGTTGATAGTTAATACTAAAACGCCTGTTTGGTGAACCATTATGTCTATATAATGGTGTTTCTTTATCGTTGTAGGTACTATCTTCTGAAAAACGTATCTCCTATAATGTTCTTACTTGAAGAGAATGCTTTGGTTTTCGAAACGTTGAAGGGAGGTTTCCACCATTGGAGTCTTCGAATGTTCTGACATTTGTGCCGATGAGGCACGATGAGAATCACTATTATGTGTGGACACCTACTCTAGGTGAGCACCTAGTTGTTTTATTGAGATTCTGTGATTTCTTCTCAGTCTGTTCGCTGGTGCATAGCTGCTGCTCTAAAGCACTTAATTTCATAGATAACACCAGCGCCCAACTCCGGAGTGATTGCCTCCACCACTTCCCAATTAATCCTGTTGTCTCGCCTTGTGTTTGAATTCAGGATCTTGGGACGGAGAGGAGTTGGACATGGTCCACTAGATTGGGCCATTGACTTTTGGACACCTCTCTCATCCCTGCAGCGGGAAGGTGCACTCGATTTGTATTAACCTGATACTTGTCCCAAGTTCACCCGGTTGACCAGATTGAGCGTGTGAGTTGGTCGTATCTGGTTGTGGCCTATCGTGGGTCCCCGGTTGCCGATTTTGTACCATCTCATACCATATTTGAGGGTTGTGTCCGTAGGAGCTGTGTTGTTGCTTGCAGATAGCGTGCATCAGAGAGTTCGCATTGTCTACTTTGGGTACATTTTCTCTTTCTAACGTCGGAATGTTTAAGTGAGTCTTTACGTTATGTCGCATCAGATTCAGATGCTCGTAGTATGTAGTATTTTGTATTCACCTTAGGGAGCCCGTTGTTACATCTTTCCAGTAATCAATAGAGCGTGTTTGCGTAATTCTTTCTTTATTTCTTAAATGATTGCAAGTCACATAAGTTTCTGAGAACTAAACTCTACATTGACTATGGAAAGGAAAATAAACATCTAAAATAGACTAACAGTTGGCAGAGAGAAGTCGATCCCGCTCTGAAGTGAATTTACATGGTCCTTGTTGGATCGTTGATACTTTCAGTGGATTGTTGAGCTTCGCTGACGTCACAGAGGCTACTAAATACTAAACCTCATATGGGAGTTAATCTTCACACCGACAGAATGTCATGGGATTGTACTCCCTTCTGCATTGACCCCTCCGTTCTGCTGGGTTGAAGAGTGAATTACTTATGTTCCGCTTGATTGTTCCCCATTTATGAATTAGACATCACTATTGGGATCTCGTACAAGTGGAGTTGTGCGTCCACAGTTGCAGGATCTGACTCCGTTTCAGGTTGCGCCGTAGGATCCGATTTGATTTAGAAACATTCTATTTGCTTGAATGCGACATAATGGCAGCCTCGTGCCATAGGCTGGTCAACACTTATCGTTCCTTCAGAGTGGTTGGAAGTGTACTTAACACACTAGTGAAGGGTGGAGACTACTGCCTCCATCTAGTGGAGCCATGGTATACCCAAGATAAGGTTGTAGGTAGACGATGCGTCTACTACCATAAAGTCCAGAAACAAGACATTTCTGAGTTGTGGCTCTCCTGCTACTACTGCTAACCTTATCTTCCCGATCGGAAAGCATTTTTCTCCGCTGAATTCGATCAACGGGTAATATGAGGACGTAAAATCTCCTCCTTAAGGTCCATACTGCGGAATGAGTTGTAGAACATGACGTTTAGTGAGATCCCAATGTCTACCAAAGCTCTTTTTACCTCCCACCTTGCAATGGAGACTGAGATGACTAGGGCGTCATTGTGCGGCGCTCAGACTCCTTCTAGGTCCTTGTCTGTAAAGGTTAAGGTGGGAATGGGGTTCCGGACCCTCTAGTAGCAAACGCGTCTGTCTTCATCCGCGGGTTGTGTTCGCATCTTCAGTAGAGTCTGTTTGCGGGACCTGTTCGACTGGCCTTCATCCGTTCCGACCCCATGGAAGACATAGATTATGCCCGAAGTCTCCTTTTTTTTAATTTCTTTGACTGACTTCCCCCGGTCTCTGGATCATTCTGGTCGCTTCTTACAGCTCATGAATTCTTTTAGCTTGCCCTTGCGGATCCAGTATTCAATTTCATACCTTTGACTCTTGCAGTCATTGGTTTCATGGCCACCCTCCTTGTGGTATGAGCAGTATTTGTTGTTGTCACGCTTGGAGGGGTCTCCGCGCTGCTTTGGGGGCCACTTCAGATCTTTCCAGTTTTTCATGGAATTCAGGACGTCCGAAAGGTTGGAATTCAGGGGGGTCACAACTTTGGATCCAACATAGTTGGATGCTTTCTCTGGCCTGAGCAGGCCAGGGTTAGACCTGTTGTCATTGCGCTTTCTCTTGCCTCTTTCTTCATCCTCACGCCTCCTTCATGTCTTTAGGAGCGGAGGGTTTCTTATCTCCTTTTGTTTTCTTCTTCACAATTCTCAACTCCTCTAAGGTGATGTACCTCTGGGCGCTTTTGAGGAACTTTGTCATATCCAAAAGGGGTTTTAAGGTGAGACTTTCATAAAGCTTTCCCTCCTTCAGGCACGCGGTAAAAGCCGTCACGGTTGTGTCGTCGCTGCAACCATCGATTTTTGTCAGCTCGTAAGCGTGTGACATACTCTTTGAGTGTCTCATTGGATCTTTGTTTGAGAGAGAGTATGTAGTGTGGGCCCTTTCGGAGGTGCTGACTTTCTACAAAGTGCATCAGGAACTCCTTTGCTAGTGCCTTGAATGAGTAGATTGACTTCGGCGGAAGGCTGTGGAACCATGTTAGTGCTGATGTTTTCAGGCTGGTGGGGAAGGTTCTGTACATGACAGACTTGGATCCTTATTTGAGTGCCATTACGTTCTGGTAATGGCATAGGTGGTGAAACGAGTCAGTGGTCCCATCGTAAAAGTCGAGCTTTGGAGGCGTGAACTTCTTTGGAAGGGTTTCGTTCCTGATACGGTCCACGAGTGGTGGAACAGAGAGATGGTACATCACGTCTGGGTTGTGCGCCTCTCTGCTAGGGGGTTCTGAGGGCCGAGCCTCTTCGCCCTGAGAGTCGGTTCTGCATTAGTTGCGCCGCGTCCTCTAGTCCAATGGGAACTAGCACGGGCTTGACTCTCCTGTGATGGCTCTTTGTTGTCTTCTGGAGACGGATGCTTGTGTTGCTCCTGATCTCCATTAGCGGGTGGAGGTTTTTGATGTATGAAAGCCTTCACTGCTTTAGCGATTTGTTGTATTTGATACAACATCAAATCCATCATGGGGTCCGTCGTCATTGTGGCTGGTGCGGGGACGTGAATATGTTGCCACTGTGCCACCAGCATCACTAAGAGCTGTGGTATAGCGCCAGTCTGGGTGTTTGACATGTCCCCTTGTTCTCCATAAACAAGGAATTTGTAGCGTACCTTAGCTTACCAACCTCATGTCTTATTTAAGTGCAGAAGTCAGGCCATCAATGACGTAGTTTAGGGAAGAAGATCTTCGTGGAGATCCTTCTCTAATTAGGAGTCGTGCTGTGGAGGGAAGTTTCCTTGTTAGACTTGTGCTCCTAGATATGTGGGAAATAGTTCCAATTCCGAGAGTGGTCTAGAGGTAGAAGTCTCCATATGTGATACGTACTCTGGAATATGCTTCCTAGTTGGAAGCAAAGAGCCGCTGTAATTGCCCGTCCAAAGCTGATCCTCGAGATACTTCCCTTAACATGCTTACGGGTATTGAGGATAGCTGTGAGAAATGTGGGCCTAGCAGGCTGTACGAATTCGGGTCTGTTTGGAGGACGGATCAATGTTGGGCTGACGCTAGGGCCTATCTTTTCTCGAGATCATCTTGACACGTGTACGGCGCAGAGTTGGGACCGTTTTGGTGTATCATCATTCATCAGTTATATATCACATGGTTATATACATATAACCATGTGAGGCGTATTCCTTGAGGCGTGCTTCAAGGCAAGGCTTAGTTGCAGCATATATGAAACACTTACAAAAATAGTAGATTACTAAAAGGCAGCTGCTAGATAACACCACCATTTCTCATGATGGACATCAGGCTACTTTCTGAAGGACACCATGACATTTCTGAAGGACACTACCACTTGCTGAAGGACTCTACCTATAAAAGGGAAAAAACCCTAACTCCATCTCCCTTCTTCTTCATCTCTTATCCATCAACCGCCGCCACCTCCTCCTCCTTCCTTCACCACCACCACCTCTCCTCCTCCCTTCCTCCTATCCCATTTCTCATCTTCCCTTCTTCTTCTTCTTATTTACCACCACCACCTCTCATCCCACCTCCTCCCATCTTATTCTTCTTCTTTGTTTTCCTCCCTAACGATGGCGAGGTGGCGGTGATGAGGTGGTGGTGGTGGTGAAGGGGAGGAGGAGAGGTGGCGGTGTCCCACCCCTCTCATATTATCCTCCTATTTTTTTTCCTCCCTGGCGGTGGCGAGGTGGTGGTGGTGATGGCGAGGTGGCGGTGGTGAGGTGTAATGGTAAGGGGGGAGGAGAGGTGGCAGTGTCCCACCTCCTCCTATTTTTTTCTTCCCCTCCTATTTTTCTCCCTGGAGGTGGCAAGGTGGTGGCGGTGAAGGGAAGGAAGAGGAGAGGTGGCAGTGTCCCACCTCCTCCCATTTTTTCTTCTCCTCCTCTTTTTCTTCCTCCCTGGCAGTGGCGAGGTGGTGGTGATGGCGAGGTGGCGGTGGTGAATGAGAGGAAGATGAGATGTGGCGGTGTCCCACCTCCTCCCATTTTTTTTTTCTTTTTTCTCTTTCTCTTTAAGAAATACAAACACAAATGGGAATTTAAGATGTGGAGGCCCCCACCGCCCACCCTCCTCGGGATGCGCACACTCGCTCCCTAGAATCACTCTTAAATAACTTAGAGTACTACATTTTTCATGTTTTGATATGCTTGAGAATTGGTCTTAATCTAGTGCCAAAGTTGGTTGAAAGTCAGTGACATTTTCAAAACATTTTAGTAAAATGACCATGACTTGCTCATTTCAAAACATTTTCAAGTGATTCAAATTTTGTTCATTAGATAACACGGAGTACTACATTTTTTGTGTTTTGATGAGCTTGAAAATCTTTCTCAATCGAGCGTCAAGGTTGAAAATCAATGACAGAGTCTGAAATTGAAATGGGACAGTACCCTATTTTTATGTTTTGAATGAGTAAGTGCTAGGCTATTTTGGGTGAGTATGGGTTCCCCATTCGCAGGAACCGCTGCAAGGGACACAATTTTTTACCTTCGCATCGGTTTTTGCGAATGGGGGTTTTCCATTCGCAGGAACCGCTGCAAGGCCGAATGAGGAAAAAAACGAGGAGGCCACCACCACCCCTCCTCCCCCCCTTCACCACCACCACGCAACAAAGAGAAAAAAGGGAGGAGGCCACCGCCACGCCCATCCTCCTCCTCCCTTTCACTGCCACCGCCACTGCGACCACCACGCCACTGGGAGAAGGAAAAAAATAGAGGGTGGAGGAGGCCACCGCCACCCTCTCCTTGTCCTCGTCCTCCTCCCCTTCAGCACCCCCTCTTTGTCCTCTTCTTATCCTTCACCACCACCTAGCCACCACCACCACAATGTCACAGGGAGAAAAAGGGAAAAAAAAAGAAAGAAATGAAGAAGAAGATAGGAGGAGGTGGGATGAGAGGAGGAAGTGAGGATGAGGAGAAGGAGGAGGTGGGAAGATGGGAGGAAGATGAGAGGTGGCGACGGTGGGGTTGATGGAGAAGAAGAGGGGTTAAGGTTGGGGTTTTTTTTTGTTTATATAGTGATGATGTCATTTAGTAGAAAAAAAAACAAAAAAATGAGTTGGTGGTGTCCATCAAGAGAAGTGGTGATGTTATTTAGTAGCCGCGTTACTAAAAACAAAGATTACATAACTCAGGGACAACTCTTGAGAGAACTTCTCACATTTCAAAACATGAAGCATTCATTTTAAACAAAGCAAAACTCGTAGGTGTTTATGAACTTTAAGTTCCACCATTCGATTCTGACATCAAACAAGCCCGGATCCAAAATAATTGAGACATGTGAAAATATAAATAAAAAAGGGACAACATTTAAATCTTAATGGTAGCTAAACAAGATAAAGATAGGAAGAAATGAGATTGTCTGGAGGACAACAATGATGTGTCCCTTCTGAATGGGACACCATGACCTAACTCACTCTGCCAAGTTAGAACTCCAAAAGTCTAATAATGGATTTATGAGATATCTATATTACAATTCAGAGTGGTATTTTGGGACAAAGTCAAATCGAAAATATTAGAGATAAAAGATGGTTATGATTGAAAGTTGGAAAATGTATTGAATTTGAGGGTTGAGATTAATTTCCTACGATGACATATTTGTAAATATAAAATATGTAGAAGGGCAAAAATAATGAAAAAATTTTGAAAAAATTTGGAGGAATGTACATGTGGCGAAGAGAGAAAATATTGACTTTTCCCTTTAGAAAAATGAAAATTATCATAACTATATACATTAATGTCAGATTTTGGTAAACTTAGTATCATTGAAATGCATTTTTGAAGATCTTTCCAGCAAAATCAATGATCAATATAAGCACTAAATTTTTTAAAATATATATTTTATAATTAAAAACGTATAATGAATTTCACGTCTTTAATATATTTCAAAGCAATGAGACGGACTGATAATAATAAAAAAAGCAACGACTACACCACACCACCATATCTTTTTTCTCACACCACCATTGAGTTTTTACTTTCTCATACCGCCTATATAAACAAAAACCATCCATTTTTTTCCCTCACCATTCAAATCGACAATGGTTCCTTCCTCCCTCATTCGAAATCTCTTGCAAATCTCCCCCCACACTCAAATCTCTTGCAAATCTCCTCTCTCTACCTCGAAAACTCTCAAAATCCTCTCAAAGTCGAAACCCTTAAACCCAAACTCAATAAATATACATAACTTTACAAAAAAGAGAAACCCAAACTCAAAACGAAAAAAAAATGAAACAGGGTAACTTTCGATCAATTTAAACCCTCAATTGAGACCGATTCTCAACCTCATCAAAACAGAAATATTGTATTATTCTTAGTCATCTAATAAACACAACTTGAATCACTTGAAAATGTTTTGAAATGAACAAGTTAGGGTCATTTTATTAAACTCGCACAAATATGTCTTGCAATGAAAATGAGATAGCATTCCTGACTTTCGGCCAACTTATGCGCTCGATCGAGACCGACTCTCCAGTTTATGAAAACACAAATATTGTAGTACTCTTAGTTATCTTATAAACACAACTTGAATCACTTGAAAATGTTTTGAAATGAGCAAGTTATGGTCATTTTACTAAAGTCGCCGAAAGTCAGGAACACTATCTCATTTTCATTGTGAGACAGATTTGCGCAACTTTAGTAAAATGACCATAACTTGCTCATTTCAAAACATTTTCAAGTGATTCAAGTTGTGTTTATTAAATAGCTAAGATTAATACAATATTTATGTTTTGATGAGGTTGAGAATCAATATCAATTGAGGGTTTAAATTGTTCGAAAGTTACCCTGTTTTACGTTTTTTTGTTTGAGTTTGAGTTTCTCTGTTATATTAAGTTATGCATATTTATTGAGTTTTGGTTTAAGGGTTTCAAATTTAAGGGAATTTTGAGAATTTTCGATGGAGAGGGAGGAGATTTGCAAAAGATTTGAATACAGGGAGAGATTTGGAAGAGATTTCAAATGGGAGAGGGAGAAACCATTGTCGATTTGAATGGTGAGGGGAAAAAATGAATGATTTTTGTTTATATAGGTGGTGTGAGAAAGTATGGTGGCATGAGAGATTAGAATGGTGTGAGAGAGGAAATGGTGGTGTGGTATAGTCGCCGCCTAGAAAAAAATGAGTCAGGCATCTTAATGCACATTTAAACAAAAATCCTAAACTTCATATTTTGGCGAATTCAGAGATTAGGGGAGAACTCATTCTTAGCGTTTAAAATTTCCCCCAACTAATTCAAACTTGTTTGAATCTAACCTTAAAATATATATATTTTACCTTAAAATGGACTTACAATTCAATACAGATTGAAAGCGAAAATGGGGATAATGACGGAGGTTTTCAGTACAAAATATTTAGCAAAAATAAAATTATGCGGAGTGCCAATGGCATGGGGCATACTCTAGTCAAGTACATTAGATCTATTCTCTATTTGACCCGAGACATAAAGAACGTAAACAACTTGAGACTAAATCACTGAACCAGACTAATAACTAATCAATCCAGTAACTTCTAAACCAGACAAATAACTTGCAACTAATCAATCCTGCAGCTAACCAAACCCATGTTCTTTTGTCCGTTTGCTTCATTCTTGTAAATAAGTAATGGGATAGAAACTAAGAAAACAAAGGCATCCCCAAATTGGATGCTAATTCTTGTAAGAGTCATCATACAATCAAAACCGTAAACTCCCCACATTCTATGTTCACAAATAATCATTGCCATATTTTTCATGAAATTTAAAAACATAACTATTCATTCATAGGGACAAAAACATTAATTATGGAAATATGCCTCGGATAAATGCTGAAGTACATAAGTGTGATAAAGCAATATAACAAGGTATGCACATCCACTAGCAGAAACCAAAAATACACAATACTACAAAATTAGCTAATAAGAGTTTCTAGTGGAATGGATGACAAGTGCTTGTAAGATAACCTGGATAACTTGTGCATTTACTCCATATGGTGAATGCAGCACAACCCAAACAATTCCCTGGCTCTAAACTTGAGCTTGTCAGACTCTTCCTGCCTCTCTACCATGAGTACATGTTCACCGGAGCATTATGCTTGTGTCACATGGCGAGTTTGATCCGTTCAATGCTGTGACCATTGGATACTCTTAATGTCAATCCCTTCTTTCACCATTTCATAAAGAGGACTCATTTCTCTCAACTTCTCCACTTGCTTCACCGTGAGCTCCACTGCCCTATCAATCTCTTCCTCTGTAGTAAACCTGCCAATGCCGAACCTAATCGACGTGTGCGCCATGTCCTCTTCCACACCCAATGCTCGCAAAACATAGGAGGGTTCCAAACTTGCACTGGTACAAGCACTACCACTGGAAACAGCAATCTCCTTCAATCCCATAAGCAAGCTTTCTCCCTCCACATACGCGAACGAAATGTTCAAATTCCCAGTATACCTCTTTTCTGTACTACCATTCACAATTACCCCATCAATCTTACTCCTAATTCCATTCAACAACCTATCATGCAGTGCAGAAATTCTCTTCTCATCATATTCCATCTCCTTTTGAGCTAACTCACACGCAGCACCCATCCCAACCACCAACGGGGTTGGAACAGTCCCACTTCTAATCCCTCTTTCCTGTCCACCACCATTCATCTGTGGCTCCACCCTAATTCTAGGTCTTCTTCGCATATATAATGCTCCAACACCTTTCGGCCCATAAATCTTGTGGCCACTCAAAGACATCAAACTCACATTCCATTTATCAACATCAATGGGAATCTTACCCAAGGCTTGTGCTGCATCAGTATGAAAGGGAACCCCGAACTCCTTACAAATTGCCCCAATTTCTTCCATGGGTTGAATCACACCTATCTCATTATTAACCGCCATGACCGAAACAAGCCCTGTATCAGGTCGAATATCTGATCGCAGACGATCCAAGTCAACAATCCCATCTTTACCAACAGGGAGATAAGTAACATTAAATCCCTCTTGTTGAAGATGCCTACAAGAATCCAATACACACTTGTGCTCAGTTTGGGTGGTGATGATGTGGCGCTTCTTGTCTTTATAGAAATGCATGACGCCCTTGACGGATATGTTGTTGGATTCGGTGGCACCAGAGGTAAAAACGATCTCTTTGGGGGACGATTTGATAAGGGAAGCTATTTGGGAACGAGCTTTCTCGACAGCAAGATCAGATTCCCAACCATAGAGATGAGTTCGAGAGTGAGGGTTACCATAGCGAGAGAGGTAGAAAGGAAGCATGGCATCTAAAACCCTAGGATCAACTGGTGAGGTTGCTTGCATATCTAGGTATAGAGGTCTGCCGGAGATTTTGACCCCTTTCATGGAGATTCCGCCACTGTCTTCTTCTGTCATCGCTGCTTCATATGGTGGGGCAGCCGCTGCTGCAGAAGCCGTGGAGAGTGGGCGGAGATGAGAAAAGCTGCGGAGGTAGAAGTTGCGGAGCTTTGAGGAGAGCAGTTTTGTTGCCATGGTGGGAGTCGTTTACTTAGATCTCAAGAGAGATAAAACTAGTATACTGGAGGAGCTGAAAAGGGTAACAGTGAAAAAAGAATAGAGAGGAGAAAAGGAGATGATGGGTATGTCAGAAGGAAGTTTGGGGTACAAAAGCAAACGATGGAAATTATGTTCTTTTTTCACAACCAAGATCAGTAAGGCAAACAGCTGCAAAAAAAAAATTAATATTAGTTAGTATTAAAATCAATGAAATGGAAACAACGAACAATGTATTGAATCAATCTTTGAACTTTTTTTTTGGAAGGCGAGCTGAGTTTTTAAGGATCCCATAACCTATCAACTCGGCGACCTATAGGTCAACACCCATGAGAAAGTAACCATGCCGCAGGTGGGATTCGAAGCTAGAACGTGGGGGACAAACCCACACAGCCCTAACCACTAGGCCATAACACCATTGGCATCAATCTTTGAACTTGATAAAGTACTAATACATTTTTTTCCTTTTATAGAAAGACAATTATGGATTACAAGTTGTCAATGAGAGTGCAAACTCCTTGCTTTGTTCAAAGTTCAAGCCTACTATAAAACTTACAAAAATTCAAACGCCATTTAAGATCACTCGAAATAAAGTAACAAATAGAATTTTAGGAGTTTTAACATGTTTGGGAAAGATTTTAGCATACAAACTTCGTAAATTTGCCAACGACAATTTGTGGAAACAAAAGTGATGTGATGATGTATACAACAATAACCACAGTAATATGATTTTTTTTTTTTTTTTTATCATAAAAACAAGTATTTGTATTTTATGTGCACTACATGATTCTAGACAGACATACATGAATGAAAATATGAAACTTTTCCCAACTGGCACTGCATAGACACAAGGTGACTTCCACATCAGTCCAAATGACCACACAAAAGCATAAATAAACCTCTTCCAAACTCAGACAGACTAGGGAGATGGGCTTTGCATTCATTCCATCTTCTATCCAATCAAGAAAAGAGGAGGGAAATGGCAAGTTAATGTTAAACTCCCTCAATGCTTTGCACCATAACTCAAATGATAGAGGGTAACCAATAAGGAGGTGATGTCTCAACATCAACACTGCAAAGGGAAAATTGACTCGTAATAATGAGACCCCTCTTAGCTAAATTATCAATCGACACTGCAAAGGGTGATCGATAGTCTCAACATCGACATTGCTCCATATTTCTCAGCAATGACATGCCTCCACAATGCATCAGTTACAATTCCAAACCTCCAAATCCATTTAAGGAGAAGAGCCATGTTGAACTCTTTCACCCTCCTAATTCCCCATACCTCCCTTATTCTTAGGCTGACAAACTTTTTTTTCTAATTAAAAAAATTATACTTCTTAGAGGAGGGAAAAGTACCCCATAACAACAGGTGATACTTCTTGGACATAGAAAATGATAACAACGCCACAACAGGGAAAACATCCACATCCACATCCACATATGAACAGTATAAATCCACATCCACATCTACAATAGGGATAACATAAGGTTTACTATTCACAACAAATTGGAGTCAAAAGATGGTTAGGATTAAAAGAACTGAAATTCTAGGGAGCGAGTGAAAAGGAGCGACGAATGGGTGTAACCACCCATCCTCCTCGAGATGAGCGCATCGCCATCGAGATGCACGCTGACGCTCATCTCGGGGAGGATGGGTGGTTATACCCATCCCTCGCTCCCTAGAAGGGCTGTTAAAAGAAAGATGTTGGTGCTGGAGATTCACTCTCGCCAATGGCACAACTTGCAAATAAGATGCATGTAGAAGGGTGTTACAGTGTGTGTATATAGCTGTCAATTAGGTTAATTGTAGAGATCCTAAATTGATATAGTTTCCTAGAATAACCTCAATAGTTTGTATATAAATACATGCTATATTCTCAATATAATATACGAAAGAGAGTATTCTCTTAATCTCTGTTTACATGGTATCAGAGCTACTTAGGGCTTGAGATTAAAAAAAAAAAAAAAAAAATTCGAAATTTGAAGTTAGGGCATACTCTTCGAAGTTCGAAGTTTGGTTCTCACCGCCGTCAGAACTCCCAGGCCGCCAGATCGACTCCTTCAGCACCAACAAACGCCGTTCGACTCCTCCAGGCACCAACAGATCCAGCCTCCGTTCGACGTCTCCTTCAGTCGACTCCTCCGGTCGATCGTCTCCTTCAGTCGACTCCCTCAGTCGACTCCTCCAGTCGACTCCTTCAGTCGACTCCTCCAGTCGATCGTCTCCTTCAGTCGACTCCTCCCGTCGATCGTCCCTTCCAGTCGCTGCTTCCAGTCGACGCTTCCAGTCGCTGGCTGCCTCCAGTCGCTGCTTCCAGTCGAAGTTTCTCTCCAGTCGCCTCTTACAGTCGGTCGAAGCTGCTCTTCCAGCCGCCGTTCGAACCCCCAGGTTGCTCCATCTGCTGGTCTGTTCTTCCAGGTTGCTCCATCTGCTTTTCATCCCTCCTTCCAGGTTCTTTAACTCAAGCCTTGTCCTTCCAGATCGACCCTCCTTCCAGGTTCTTTAACGTGCTTGTCTGCCTTTCAAACCTCCGTTTTTTAATTTCTCTTGCTTTGGGGGAGATTTCCCAATTTGTCACATTTGATTTTGGAGGTTTTAATTCCGAGGATTGACTTATTTGACCTGTTATGGCTGAGACGAAGTCAGTAGTTGTATCTGATCTGATTCCTGTGATGTCTAAAATTACGGACCATAAGCTAAATGGTTCGAATTATCACGACTGGAGTAAGACTGTTCGTCTTTATTTACGAAGTATTGACAAAGATGACCATTTGACTAATGATCCTCCTGAGGATTCACGGCAGACCTGGCTTAGGGAAGATGCTCGCTTGTTCCTTCAGATTCGGAATTCTATTGATAGTGAGGTAATTGGCTTGATCAATCATTGTGAATTTGTTAAAGAACTAATGGATTATTTGGAATTTTTGTACTCTGGGAAAGGGAATATCTCTCGCATGTATGAGGTTTGCCAAGCATTCTACCGTGTGGAAAAACAAGATCAGTCCCTTATCAACTACTTTATGGCATTTAAGAAAACGTATGAGGAGCTTAATATGTTGCTGCCATTTAGCCCTGATATGAAGGTTCAACAACGCCAACGGGAGCAAATGGCTATCATGAGTTTTCTAGCAGGGCTTTCTCCTGAATTTGATTCTGCTAAGGCACAAATTCTTTCTGGGTCTGATATCTCCTCTTTACAAGATGTCTTTAGTCGTGTTCTCCGCACCGATAGTACTCCCACTGTTCCGCTTAGTGGTGCTTTGATAAGTCGAAATAACAGCTATGCGCCTGGGAGACCGTCTAATCACAGTGGACACAAAGGAGGCAGCTCACAAGGGTTTGAAACTCGCGCGCCGGATTCTGAAAGTATTATTTGCAACTATTGTAAGAAGCCGGGCCATACCAAGTTTGACTGTCGCAAGCTACAGTTTAAAAATCGGCACAAACACTCCGCTCATGTTGCGATCACTTCTGATGCCTCTGACAAATCAGTCCTTATCTCTGCTGATGAATTTGCCAAGTTCTCAAAGTATCAGGAATCACTCAAGTCTTCCTCTCCTTCTGTCACAGCTATTGCCGATTCAGGTAAACCCGATGTTTGTCTTCTTTCATCATCCTCCAAGTGGGTCATTGATTCTGGTGCCACAGATCATATGACAGGTAATTCTAGTATATTTTCTTCTTTTCAATCCAATGCTTTTACCTCTACCGTCACTTTAGCCGATGGGTCACCATCTTGTGTTCGCGGGTCTGGCACCATCACTCCTACCCCATCGCTATCTCTGTCCTCTGTCTTACATTTACCTAATTTATCCTTTAATTTGCTCTCTGTAAGCCAGCTTACTCGTCATCTTAACTGTTGTGTCTCATTTTACCCTGATCATTGTTTATTTCAGGATCTTATGACGAAGAAGATTATTGGTAAAGGACATGAGTCTGGAGGCCTCTACATTCTTGATACATCGGTTCCGAGTTCTATTGCTTGCTCCAGTGTCACGTCTCCTTTCGAGGCTCATTGTAGGTTGGGTCATCCGTCTCTCCCTCTCCTCAAAAAGCTTTGTCCTCAATATAATAAGGTGTCTTCACTAAATTGTGAGTCATGTCAGTTTGCCAAACATCATCGTCTTAGTTCGAGTCCTCGAGTCAATAAACGTGCTAGTGTTCCTTTTGAATTAGTTCATTCTGATGTTTGGGGTCCTTGTCCTATTTTGTCTAAAACTGGATTTCGGTATTTTGTTACATTTGTGGATGATTATTCTCGAGTTACTTGGTTATATTTGATGAAAAAACGATCTGAGTTGTTTTCTCTGTTTTGTGCCTTTTGTGCTGAAGTTAAAACTCAATTTAATGTTTCCATTCAAACCTTGCGAAGTGATAACGCTAAAGAATATACACAAGCTTTATTTCAGTCTTATATGACTCAGAATGGCATACTTCATGAAACTTCGTGTGTTGATACACCATCCCAAAATGGTGTGGCAGAACGTAAAAACAGACATCTTCTTGAAACAGCACGAGCTCTCTTATTTCAAATGCATGTTCCTAAACCTTTTTGGGCCGATGCAGTGTCTACAGCATGTTTTCTCATTAATCGCATGCCATCCTCTGTTCTTCATGGTGAGATACCTTACAAAATCCTTTTTCCCGATAAGTCATTATTTCCTGTTGACCCGAAGATATTTGGTAGCACTTGTTTTGTTCGGGATGTTCGTCCACATGTCACTAAACTAGATCCCAAGTCTTTGAAATGTGTTTTCCTCGGTTATTCTCGTCTTCAGAAAGGTTATCGGTGTTATTGTCCCAATCTTAACAAATATCTGGTCTCAATTGATGTTACCTTCCTGGAAGACACACCTTATTTTCCGTCTCCGCCCATTCCCACTCGCCAGGGGGAGGATGATGATTTGTTGGTCTATTCTATCACATCCTCAGCACCTGTCTCCGCTCCAGCTCCTGTCTTGGACCAAGCTCCAGTGAAGCCTCCTATTATTCAGGTTTACTCCAGGCGTCAACCTCTTGATTCTTGTCCTGCACCTGCTCCTTCGTCATCAGATCCAGTCCCGAGCAATGATCTTCCTATTGCATTACGCAAAGGTAAACGCCAGTGTGCTTATCCTATTTCTTCATTTGTTTCTTATAATAATTTGTCGTCTTCCTCTTGTTCTTTTATTGCTTCCCTTGATTCTACCTCTATTCCTAAAACTGTTCGTGAAGCCATATCTCATCCTGGTTGGCATAATGCAATGATAGAGGAGATGAATGCTTTAGATGACAATGGTACTTGGGACTTGGTCGATTTACCCTCAGGAAAAAGGGCTATAGGTTGCAAATGGGTCTTCGCAGTTAAGGTCAATCCGGATGGGTCAGTTGCCCGATTGAAAGCACGTCTTGTCGCTAAGGGCTATGCTCAAACCTATGGGGTGGATTACTCTGACACTTTCTCTCCTGTTGCAAAGTTGACCTCTGTTCGGTTATTTATTTCCATGGCGGCTTCCCATAATTGGCCTTTACATCAGCTTGATATCAAGAATGCTTTTCTTCATGGCGATCTTCAGGAGGAGGTGTATATGGCGCAACCTCCTAGTTTTGTTGCTCAGGGGGAGTCAGGGCGAGTTTGTCGTCTTCGAAAATCTTTATATGGTTTGAAACAGAGTCCTCGTGCTTGGTTTGGAAAGTTTAGTCAGGCTGTTGAGAAATTTGGTATGATGAAAAGCAAGTCTGACCATTCTGTATTCTACAAACGATCAGCAGCTGGTATCATTCTGTTAGTTGTGTATGTGGATGACATTGTCATTACTGGGAATGATACTAGAGGAATCTCATCTCTTAAATCTTTCCTTCATACTCAGTTTCACACGAAGGATTTGGGGGTGTTAAAGTATTTCTTAGGAGTTGAGGTCACTCGGAGTAAATGTGGTATCTTTCTATCTCAGAGAAAGTATGTTTTTGACTTATTAACTAAGACAGGAAAATTGGGAGCAAAGCCTTGTAGTGCTCCAATGACTCCAAATGTGCAACTTACCGATGTTGGGGAACCATTTGCAGATCCTGAAAGATATCGAAGGTTGGTTGGGAAGTTGAATTACCTTACTGTGACTCGTCCAGATATTGCATACTCAGTCAGTGTTGTCAGTCAGTTTCTGTCATCTCCGACAATTCATCATTGGGCAGCGTTAAAGCAAATTTTGGGTTACTTGAAAGGAGCACCAGGACGAGGTATCGTGTATGAAAATCACGGGCACACTCATATTGAATGTTTCTCAGATGCTGATTGGGCAGGTTCCAAAATGGATAGAAGATCCACTTCAGGTTATTGTATCTTTGTTGGTGGAAATCTGGTCTCATGGAAGAGTAAGAAGCAAACCGTTGTGTCACGATCCAGTGCAGAGTCTGAATATAGGGCTATGGCCCAGTCTGTGTGTGAGATAATGTGGATATATCAGCTCTTGACTGAAGTAGGACTTAAAGCTACATTACCAGCGAAATTGTGGTGTGATAACCAAGCTGCTCTTCATATTGCTTCTAATCCTGTGTTTCATGAACGGACTAAGCACATTGAGATTGATTGTCATTTTATTCGTGAGAAAATTCAACAAGGCTTGATTTCTACCGGATATGTGAAAACTGGCGAACAACTTGGGGACATCTTCACGAAAGCCTTACATGGGGTTCGGGTTGCCTATCTTTGTAACAAGCTGGGCATGATTAACATTTATGCTCCAGCTTGAGGGGGAGTGTTACAGTGTGTGTATATAGCTGTCAATTAGGTTAATTGTAGAGATCCTAAATTGATATAGTTTCCTAGAATAACCTCAATAGTTTGTATATAAATACATGCTATATTCTCAATATAATATACGAAAGAGAGTATTCTCTTAATCTCTGTTTACAAAGGGCAATAGAAATGGACCACAAAACTTATGAGTTTGTGGAATGTACATGTGGCAAATACAAAGTTTTTTGCCCCTTTGAACTCAAAATTGTCATAACTATATACATGGTTGTCAAACTTCGATAAACTTGGTAGCGTTAAAATGCATTTTTAAAATATTTCCTATAAAATCTATGATCAATACATATGCTTAAAAAAATCATGCTGACGACACGAGAAATACGCTAGTCTATAATAAGACATGAAAAAAAGGGGAGAATAACTTTCAAATCCAATTGATGTTCTGAATGTAGATCTTAAAGGGTTATTAGTGACACTTCGCTAAATAGATAAAATATAAGCACCAAATGTAAGACAAGGCAACCTTCAGTTACATTTTTATAATTTACATCTCTATAGTATATACATTTTTATAATTTACATCTCTTCAGTACATACACCCAAAATCCCTATGAGAAAATACCTCAACTTATTTACAATTTTATCCATGTTTTATTTGCTCTAAATTTTGTACTATAAAGTACTTTCACAAGTATTTCAGGATTTAGGGACATTTTCATTAGATCAATCTCTGACAATGTCAGCATTACCCATGAAGATTTCTAAAATGACAACTCGTGCTAGGAATGAAAGGACGGATGACCATAAAGCTCGACATGGCCAAAGTACAAGAAGGAATGGAGTTGTCTTTCTCATGCAATATCCTGCGAAAAAGTTGGTTTCTCAACCAGCTGGATAAGTTCATTACTAGCCACTGGTTACTACTGAGTAGTTACAAAATTAAGTTCAGGAATCACATCGACTATATTGTCAACTCGGAGGGTATGGAAGATTTTTCAGCAAATAATTGGATGGCAACTGCACTGCTTAAAACTAAGATTCAACAAACATTATTCATCTCCTACTTTCTTAAACATATGTTTTGCAATTGTGGAAAGCCAGACTGTGTGGAATCTTAGCTTGCTTAGATGTATCAATGATTAGAAGGGTTCGACATCATTCAACTTGCTAAACCGTGTTCGGTTCTAATATATATATATATATACACTAGTGTATTGTCCGTGCCGTTAGAACGATAGGTGGGTCATGACAATAGTTCAAATTCGGTTAAAATTCTAAACAATTAAGAAAAAACACATTTTAAAATTACCATAATTAGTGCATTAAATTACAGTTATTTTTTTGGAAAAATGCATATGGCGTGAAATGCATATTTAAAACTTTAAACATTTTTATTAATGATTCGTTTTAAAACTTTAAGCGTTTATATTAGTGTTTAGTTTCATTGAAAAAATCTTCAAAAATGCATTTCAACCATACCAAGTTTACTAAAATCCGACAACTAATTCGATAATTATGACGATTTTCATTAAAAACACACAAATTTTCTCTCTTCGCCACATGCATTCCACAAACTTTTTCACCTTTTTGTTCATTTCCTTAGCCCTTCTACTTGCAACTTTTTACAAACATGTCATCGTTGATAATAAATCTTCACCATCAATATCTTCCGCAGCTTTCAATCCTAATCGTCTTTTATCTTCAATCCCAAACACCATTCTGAATGCAAATCACAATTTGCAAATAGAACTCCACATATTCCCACTCTAAACTTTACCTTTATTTAACTCTAACCAAAATGAAATTACAACTAGAGCTTATTTATATACCAAAATAAGATTCCTAAATCAAAAATTCAAATAGAAATTGTCTATTTCCTAGCCTAAGAAAAATAGTAATTCCTAAAGCAATGAAACATGCGAAATAAATTAACTTTCCTAAATATTAAACTCCTAATTCTATAACAAAAATATCCTAGTTATTGTAACCATCTTACATTTTAAATTAGGAAAACATATCCACTTTTTTTTTTATCCCTTAACCCCTCCCACCTCAAATGCCGCGAGCTGGGTTCGACCTTGTGACCTAGTGATACCATCCACCAGTGCTCAACCACTGAGTCATCACACCTTTGGAGCCCCCCCCCCCCCCCCCCCCAACAATACACACACACACAAAATTTCTCAAAAACTTGGCAAATATTCTTGAGAAAATTTTCCTTTGAACCTAATACCCACTTAGTAGCCTTCCATCAAACACGCTGAGTAAAGATGGGATGCAAAAAAATAGTTGCTTCCGTGTTAAGGATTGCTATGAAAATTTATGCAAGGTGAAGTTAAATGGAAAATCCACAATTGGGCCTATAGTGCCTACCCAACACACTGTTTTGGATGATGTATGTGCCTCCATGCACCAACTTATTCTTCTTGATTCCTATCGTCCAATCCTCACAATAAACTGGCCAAGCATTGGTCTATCAACACTAATAGGTGCTCTGTTTAAGAAGAGCAACTGGAACTATTGAGCATACGCTTTTCATATGCCATTTCTTCAGCTGCTTGCCCCAATCTGTTAAGAGACTATGGTGGAGTGTAGCCCAATGGAGATTCTTTGATCCAGTGGGTGAACCAATGGACTCTCCCCTCTCTCTCTTCCCAAGGGAATTGTTGTGAATCACTTATGGTAAGGGTTTGGACTATTTCTTCAATTTGGAATGGTACTAATAAGCATGTGTTCAAGGTGGTCTGAGGAATAACAACTTGGCAATGGTTGCTAACAATGTTTGAAAAGTTATATCATCTCCATATGACATAAAGGGCGAACTTCTCAAGTTCCACTACAAAAAGGCCAGCATGCTACTTGCCCAACACTTATTTTATCACTTAAAGCTTAACTTTTCAAAATTCAGTGATTGTTTGATATTCAGCCTTCAGGGTTCCTTTTCGGACTATAAGGATTATGTATCACATTATCAACATTCAATAAAAGACTTCAGTTACAATGTTTTAGCAAATAAGCTTCTTTTGCATGGCTGGTAGTTCATAAAGCTTGCAAGCTATGAAAAAGGCTTACTGGCTGGTCTCTAAAGTCTTTTGCAAATGGAACTCATACCGATGCAGTTTTACTCTACAACATGTTAAGGAGTTAGTTGAGATGGTTGCAGCAAGCCTTACTTGGAGTCCTGGGAGTTTGGGACAAACACAATCCAACACTAGATCTTTTCTTTTCTGACACATATTTCATCATGACTCATACTTCATTTTGAAGTTATATTTTCAAAAAATAACTAGTGGTGTCCATAGTTACCTAATTCCCGCACACACCCCATGACTAGCGTTCCCGGAACTTTGACCCAGAATGTGATGCATTCCTGCACCAATTCACCAAAAATGGCGTACCTGAACACGCTTGACGTATTTTCTCAAGGAGATAATTATATAATATTTTTATGAAAATAACAACAAAATTTTGTATAAAAAAATCACTATACTTGCAAAAATGATGATAAATTAGTCGATTTCTTTAATCAGCAAAACAAAGCAAATTTCACTAAAAAAAATGAGAGGCCCAGTTATAATGAAAGGCATAGTGACTGAGCAAGTCTCTAGGCAAACAATACAACACGACTTAATTATAATAAAGACTCCCACAAACATGCATGTGTGAAATGCAATGCTATATAAGGTTCCCCATATATTTTGTCAATACCAAATAAGAGCCTTGATCTCATTTCATAACGCACGGCAATCCATCCTCTTTATCTCAAAAAATTGTATCATTTCTCTTCTTCCATATCAATAAATTCATCCATTCAAATATTCATCTCCAATCACGTTTCTGTGAAAGCTACAAGGATTACCCTTTTAAAGAAGTGGAATGTAAATCCTGAGCATAGTTATACAGATGATTCCATTCAATGATGATGCAGAGAAAGATGATGCACCATCTTCACAAACACTTGTATACCCAGCATACCACTAGCAGGTCAATTTTTCGTTCCTAACAAACTAGCATATTAAGATTTGCAAGGGAAAATGGTTCAAACTCAAATGACAAAGGAAAAAAGGTTCAATCAAAGCTGCTTATGCTTCTATATTATTGTATTTTCTGTTTTTAATCTAGTTTTAGAATGAAAATTTATTTTTATATGAGAATAAATTATAGAATTGAATATGAATATCTTATTTGTGCAATTTATGAATATTTTAGTACATGTTTGCTTACTTATATATAGTAACATATAGTATTAACCATAACCCGAATAAGACTTCCACATTGACACACGACCTCAAACTCCATCTCGAAAATGGGAGTACCCCCTCGTATGCATTCCATCAAAGTAGCGTATCCCGTACCTGTACCACTTACCAGAGCGACCCACATTCCAGATAACTATGGTGGTGGTTTTCCATCCTGACTAATGTGTAACACCGTGATACTCCAAGGCTCAGGCGGGGTGCTTTGAAGAAAAATGGAGCCTTGGTGGAGCCCTAAACCTATGCAGTTAAATCGAAAAGCAGCCGCAATGCGGTCTAGGACCGAATTACGATTAAGCAAGATTAATCGGTTTACTTTAAATATAATATATAATTTAATTTTTACTAATTTTCATTAATTTTACAGGTACCTAGACTTGTTTAGGAACAACCAAAACAACACAACAACATAAGTAACAATAAGTTATAGCAAGTTAGCATTTAGCAACATCACTCTACTCGTAAATAACAATATGTAAACTCTAAAACTAACATTCAATGATTAAAAAATAAACCGATATAAGTTATATCAGTAAAAATAATTTGCATTCAATCATTCATAAATAAACTGATATAAGTTATATTAGTAAAAATAAGTTATAGCGATAAATCGGCAAGTCGGCTGGGCCGATTAATCGGTGACTCGACGATTTATCGCTGATTTTTTGGAGTCCACTAAACCCCAACCGATTTCGCCCAATTCGGTTCGGTCAAACCCCGAATTACGATTAATCGATGATTTTTTGCCGCATTAATAACATAGCCCCAAACAACATTATGCGGTTTCTTCTTCTTTGTCGCAAATGGGACAAGTTATTAATAGGAACAGTAATTTTTCTTTTTTCTGTCATTGGTAGGATGTTTTGAATTCCATATGAGAAAGACAGCCCTTTGAGGTGCTTTGATAAGCCATAATTCTTGCAAGAGTTTGGATGTGGCGTAGAAGATGAAGTTGTGCAATCCTTGTGCGAACGCTTTAAAAGCACTCTTTACACAAAACTTCCCATGTTAGTCAAATGCCAAGACCATCTTTATCCTCCAAGCGAGTTGCTCTAATGGGATTACAACGAGATCCAACACCACTGGTGTTATAAGAAATTATTGATAAATTAATTTTGAGTTGGCTTAACTTAATCGATGCCCTCATCATTTGCATGTTTCGTTTTCTCACTCCGTGCTTTCAAAATCCATTCAAAGATGTACAAGTACAAGAGTAACATCCTATTTTTCTGGGCTGGAGCATGATCTTAGGATATCAATTATCACAAGTGATGGAATTATTGAATGATTGATGAAGATACTTCCATTGTGATCAATTCTTTCAATGAGCAAGGAAATATTGGGAATGAATCTCCATTGATTCCTATTATTAGTAATATTATTAGAGTTTGGAATTATGTGGAAAATCCTTTAGGTATTATTTTATATATGTAACAAAATCGGATAATAATAGAGCTCACAAGTCACAATATATGTTATTGGGGGCTCCATTACAGCTCTAAAAGCTTTGTCTATTTTCTTCAACGGCCTCACCCCAGCTTGGATAGTTTAAGAGCATGACTCCATCCTTGAATCACACGTCACCTCAGGGCTTCCAACGCCACCTTAAGCTAAGCTAGCCTCAGGTAGGGGTGTTAATTGGTTTTCAAAAACCGGTCGAATCGATCGAATTAAATCGAAACAAACCGAACCGAAAGCAAAACCGAAACTAAATAGTAGAAAATCAAACTGGACCGAATGCATTCGGTTCGTTTGCGGTTTTAGTTTTTTTAACACCCGAAAAAACCAAACCGAACCGAAGTGAGTTTTTTTTCTAATTTTAATTCTCATTTTCCACCCATTCCAATTTCCAATGCAGGACCCATAGCCATACCTCTCATTTTTAATTCAATTCCTACATTCTCCTTTTTTTTAATTCAATTCTCTCTCTCTCTTCCCAACCATTACAATTTCCAACGCACCCTACCCATAGCATACCTCTATTTTTAATTCAATTTTCTTTCTCTATCTCCCTTTCTCTTTTTTAATTCTAACTCTCTCTCTCTTTAAATCAATTCCCAACCACCATTTTTCTTTCTCATTTTTAATTCTCACCACTATTCCTCTTTTTTTACTCTCATTCTCTTTTTTAATTCCCATCTACTCTTTTTTTTTATCCCACAATGAAATCATGAACAACTGAAAACAAAGTAAACAACTTATTACGAAAAATTGAATAAAAATCAAACCGAACTGAACGCACGGTTTGGTTCAATTTTGGTTTTTATATTTGAAAATTGGAAAACCAAACCTAAACTCGGTTCGATTTCGGTTTTATCATAATTTCGAACCATTTGAACTGATTAACAGCCCTAGCCTCAGGTTGAGCGCCCCGCCCCAAAAACAATTTAATAAATAAATTGCTAATAACAACAAATCAATAAATAAAGATGCAAATTCCAAAGAACTATAACCTATAAAAATATGTATTGCAATTACAAACTCATCCTACTCATTACTCTCCCCAACATCCTCATTGTCTCTGGTCCTAATTCATTGTCCTTAACCATATTGTATTCATGCTCATTTATGAGTGAACATATAGGGTGCGAGGGTAAACTTACAGTGTAAACAAAATACCATAAACTCAGAGAAGAAGGGAAAAAGAAGATAATTGTTTTGTGAGTTGAGGAGCACGACATAGTTCTGGAGGCAATCGAGGCAATTGTTTATTATAGCCTAGAGCAGGATTGCATCACTATGTTAGGCAAGGTGACCGGGTTGTACATCATGCATAGCATAGGCTAGCCTCTGGTAGCACATACCCAAACTTGGCGACTCAGCTCGCCCTGCCCTGCCCCTCACAACATAACTTTCAACCTTGCTTGAGAAGATTTGGGTAATGGTGTGACTCAATTATTTTGAAATAGATGGTGTTACAATAATAATTTTTCATTTTAAGCCACTCAAAATAAAATAAAAAAATTGAAAGTTAAAAGCCAGATAAAACAACAGATTGTTGGCGCTTGGTCCTTGGTGAGTTAAGGATTTAGATGGTGAATAGCTAGAGACTAATCTGAATTAGCACCACAAACCATGAGAGCCAGCAAGACTGTCTGAGTTGAGTTGATACTCATGGGAGGACCTATTTAGGGACCAGGGGCAGCGCCCCCCCCCCCCCCCCCTGAACTTTTAAAAAAAAAAAATTTGGTTCATATTAAAAAAAAAAAAGTTGACTTTTTCTCTGTTCTCTCACATACAAAAAGAAAGAATCACACAGCCGCAACATCCCCTTCTTTGTTCTCTCACAGTCTCACATACAGCCGCACAACACAGGGAAGTCACCTCCACTTTATCATCCTCTCTATCATCCTCTCTTCTTCCCACCCTTAACCCTAATATCCCCTCTCTCTCTCTTTCAACCAAACGCAAACAACGCTGTCTCGTTCCTTCTCTGCTCGTGGGGGTCTCCACCGGCCTTTGCAGTCAACAAAGGTATCGCCTTTATTCCCTTCTGTTAGTTCTGTGTTTGTGTTTCTCTGGTCGATTTGGTCACTGGGTATCTTGATTTATCTTGTTTTAAGAGATGGGTATGAAGAAATTTTGGGTTTTAGGTTCTGGGTATGTTGATTTTCATGTTCTTGTGTTTAGTTGGTATGTCGATTTATGTGATTGTGACTGAATTTTAGGCTTTTAGGTTATGGGTGTGTTGATTCATGTTCGTTAGTGTTGATTTGGTTAGGTTTTACAACATGGGCATGTGGAATTTTTTTTAATGTTTTAGGGTATGGTTAGGTAACTTAGGTTGATTTCTCTTCTTTGGTATTTTTTTCGTTAGGTTTTATAAGATGAGTGTCTTGGTTTTTCTCGGATTTCGGATATGTGTTTTGATTTGGGTTGAGGAGATTGATTTATGTTTCATTATGTTCAATTTTTATTGCTTTTTGGAGGTAGTAAGTTTGATTTATCTTTTGTGTGATTTTGTTTTGGAGGTATGGTTGATTATCTTTGTAGTTTGCTTGTTGCTTGTTTGCTTGCTTTTGTTTGTATGTTGTTTTGTATGGATTGTTGTTTGTTTGCACGATATTATGTTTGTCAGTATTTTCACTTTTGTTTCTGCTCATTTTTCAAATTAGTTAATATTGTTGTTCAATGGTGCTCCATGTTGAAGTGCTTATGATCATTGTAACATTCCACTAGTGCCTTTTATGATAGCCTCAGTTGTACATCTCTGTTTGTTCACATTCTTTTGTTTTGAAATGGGTTTATTTTTATAATCTTTCCTTGAATATGAATTTAAGGTTTGTTCGATTGTTCCTCTGAATTCAGATGATCAGATCTGATTCAGCATAGGCAGAGAAGTTCTATTTTCTGTCAGGGCTCTTGTTTGGTGAGAAAATTTTCCGTCTTGTTGGTTAATTTGGTGTTTAGATATGAAGCAATTATTCCCTCCTTCCTTATTCCTTTGGTTGGTTAATTTAACATGTTAGTCCAAAATAACTTAGTTGTTTGTTTAACAAATAGTGGCTAATGGGATTTTGACAAAATATGTGGTTCGTGCCCATATGAAGATTTGCAAAGCAAAAGTGGCTTAAAGCCTTAAAGTATATATGCTTTATGTTAATTAAATGATTGTGAAGATTGTATAAAGAAAATTTAATTGGATATGATTTTCTTTTGTCGCAATTAAACTATTAAAGCATGGTAGAGTACCAAACAACATTGGTTGTTCTTCCAAAAGTATCTTTAATTGGATATGTTTTTAAGGGATTAATGTATAACCCAGTTTTCTTCGTTACTGTATATACAGATTGTAAATCACGTGACTAAAAAAGAGCTAGGGAGGACAAGGACTACTTGGATTTTGCTTTACACTCTTGCAGCTCAGGTACATTTAACATTTTGTTCATGAAAATTAATCTTAAATCTTGTGAATTGGATGTTTTCATAAATATGTTAGAGTTTGTATGTTTTTCCATGATAACAATGCTTGAAAGTAAATTTTATTTACTTAATTAATTATTTATTATTTCTTCCAGCTATCGACAAGTTTTTGAAAAGAAAGTCTGTGTCAGAGTTACCATCCCCTAGCTTACAAAATAATGAGGGTGGTCAGATAGATCCAATCTCAAAGCCAATTCACGTGGATTATGATATGTCAAATCTCCCAACAGATCCTGGATCAAGACCTCGAATTTCAAACTATCATCCTATTGATCAGGACATAATTAGAAGAGAATATTTACAAAGGGGTCCATGTCAGCCTAAGAATCACAAATTTCCACAAAAGAAAATGGGAGGTGGGATGAGACGTTTTAATGTAGCTTGGTTCGACCAACATAAGGATTGGTTGGAGTATAGCATAAAGAAATATGCTGCATTTTGTTTACATTGCTATCTCTTCAAACCGAATTTCAGGGATCAAAGTGGTAGCAACACTTTTGTAGTGGAAGGGTTCGATAATTGGAAGAAACCGGATAAATTACAAGGTCATTTGGGAAAGACTCATTATGAAGCTTATACAATGAGTCAAAATTTGATGAAGCAAAAGCAGCATATCCAAACATTTTTCGTTAAGCAATGAGACCAAGCTAAACTTGAGTATCGGACCCGTTTGAATGCTTCAATTGACTGTATTCGATTTCTTTTGCATCAAGGATTGACTTTTCGTGATCATGATGAATCTGAAGACTCAAAGAATAGAGGAAACTTTCTTGAACTTTTGGAGTATACAACTAATTACAATGAAGACATAAAGAAAGTTGTTTTAAAATATGCTCCTGAAAATCAAAAGTTGATTTCACCTAAAGTTCAGAAAGACATTACAAAAGCGGTTGCAATTAAGACTTTCGACGTTATTCTTAAAGATCTTGGTGCCGCATTATTTGCAGTTTTGGTTGATGAATCTCGTGATTTTTCAATCAAAGAGCAAATGGCAGTTGTTTTACGTTTTGTGGACAAAAATGAGTGTGTTATTGAACGATTCTTAAGTATAACTCATGTTTCTAATACAACCGCAATTTCACTGAAGAAGGCACTAGAAAAAATTATTTCCAAGTATAATTTGAGCATAACAAGGTTGTGTGGACAAGGTTACGATGGGGCCAGTAATATGCAAGGTGAGTTCAACGGACTTAAAGCACTGATTATGAAAGAAAATCAGTGTACATTTTATGTCCATTGTCTTGCGCATCAGCTTCAACTAACACTTGTACATGTCGCAAAAAACCATCCTCGGATCGCATTATTCTTAAACTTAATTTCTACAGCAGTGAATACTGTTGGGGTTTCATGCAAACGCAAATATATTCTTCGAGATAAACAAACTATTGACCTTATTGAGAAACTCAATAGTGGTGAACTTTCAACTGGTAAAGGGTTGAACCAAGAGACAACTCTCACACGAGCCGGTGATACTCGATGGGGTTCTCATTATACTATGATAATAAAGTTGATTCTTATGTTTTCTTCGGTGATAGATGTACTTGAAATTGTCGTTGAAGATGGCACCAGCTCAGAACAAAGGAGTGAAGCTTATGCTTTACTAGAATCAATGCAATGTTTTGATTTTATTCTGATTTTACATATGATGAAGGATGTATTAGGAATTACCAATGAATTATCAAAATCATTGCAAAAAAAAAAAGATCAAGGCATTGTGAATGCCATCAATCTCGTTGAAATATCTAAGCAAAGGTTCCAAATGATGAGAGAAAATGAATGGGATTCACTCATTGCTGATGTATCTTCTTTTTGTGGGAAACATAATATCACCGTTCCTTGAATGGATGATGACTTTGTACCTCGGGGGCGATCACGGCGTAGACAAGAAGTAGTTACAAATCTCCATCACTATCGAGCTGAATTATTTTATACATGCATAGATATGCAGCTTCAAGAGCTCAATAATCGTTTTGGCGAAGTGAATAAAGAGTTACTTTTGTGCATGACATGCTTAAGTCCAAACAATTCATTTTCAGCATTTGACCACTAGAAGTTGATCCGTCTTGCTCAATTTTATCCAATGGATTTCTCAGATTTTGATTTGATGGTGCTTCAAGATCAATTGAAAACTTATATTATGGATGTGCAATCAAATAGTGAATTTTCAAATATAATCGGTATAGGTGGTGTTGCTAAGAAGATGGTCGAAACAAAAAAGGATGTCGTATATCCTATGGTTTATTTACTCATCACATTATCATTGATTCTACCTGTTGCCACTGTTACAGTTGAAAGGGCATTTTCAGCTATGCATATTGTGAAGAGTCGCCTAAGGAATCAAATGGGAGATGATTGGATGCATGATTGTTTAGTGACATATATTGAAAGGGATGTTTTGGATACCATTGAAAATGAAGCCATCATGCAACAATTCCAGAACATGAGATCGCGACGTGAATATTTGTAAAAATATGGTTAGAAAGAAATAGTAGGTGTATTGAAGGGCCCTCATAAGGACATTCCTTTATAGATAATATTTTTTGTACGTATGAGTTGCATAGTTGCAATTTATAGATAATACTTTTTGTAAATTGGCGAAAGGATTCACCTCTCCCATCTTTTATGAGTAATACAATATCTTATTTTATAGATTAACAAAAGAAAGTAAATAGTAGTATTTAAATTTTTCACTTAAATTTTTTTTAAAGGGTTATTTTAGTAAATTATTATTATCGACAAATATTATTGTCATTCCCCCCGCGGAGTGAAATCCTGGGTCCGCCCCTGTTGATACTAATTCATCACCTCACCCAGAGTCCCAGACATGATCAAAATAATTATCTAGTAATTGTGAACAACACCTAGAAATCATCTTAACTTAGCACAACACATGATCAATCAAATAAGGAAGGCAAGGCACATATTATAATATAATATTGATTCAATCAATCCAACCGAGTAAAAATTGAAAACATTCAGGTTTAAGTTTGTTGCAGAACAATTTAGATAAAGGACAATAATTAACAACCCTAAGAGGGCGGAGATGGCTCAGGCAAGGCTGAATTAGAGATAGAGATAGATAAGATGCATCGTACCTGCGGAGGGACGAGCGACGAGGCTTATAAGAGCTGACTGAGGTTTAGTGGGGGTGCTTCTTTCGCATGAAGAGGAGAGGAGCGAGCAGAGAGAGTTGAGAGAGAAAAATAATTCAAAAGATTGGTCTTCCTATTTATTAGGGCTTCTATTCTATCCACCCGCTGCAATGTCAGTTAACGTTTAAGCGAGCGAGCTAGGAAGAAAGAAGAATTAGTTTTTTCTTGGACCGGATATTGCAACCAGTCCATTTATGAGTTATTAACTTATTATTCACACCCACACTTTTATTTTCCACACTTACATCAAACATTCCAGTTCCACCAAAGAAATTTTACTCATATACTCCCATATAAAAGGGTACGAAAATTCTGGGGGTCGAGGGAGGGAACGAGGGAAAGGGGGCAAGGGATGGGTGGAAGCCACTCATCCGCCTCGAGATAAGAGACATCGCACATCTCAAAGCCAATGCGCTAATCTCGAGGCGAATGGGTGGTTACCACCACCCTCGCCCCTTTCCCTCGCTCCCTCCCTCGACCCCTAGCAAAGCTCAAAAGGGTTAGAGACCCTCACAAATCAAAGTCTCTGTAAAAATTAAAAAAAAAAGGTGTCACAAGGGTTTTCTCTAATAAAAAAAAAAAAAAAAAAACTTTCTTCTAAACTAAAACAACTTTTCCAATTACTCCGACTACTCCAACCAACTCTCTCTCCGCTCAAGCATATTTTGTAACACTCCTACTTTTCCAATGACAATAAATATTTATGTTTATAAAATTCAATTGAAATTTGTATTTTTAAAATTTTCTTTCGTTTGACAAGTCGTATTTTTTGAAATTCAATAAACTTTCTTACCTACCGAATCCCGGGACGAGATTTCATTTAATGTGTGTATAATGTAACACCCCTGAATTTCATAAAACTAATTTATTTTATTTTGAATTAAATAAAATAGAGTTACATTTAATTGAATGCGAATTTCAAAATTTAGTGTTTTATTTGGTGAGTTTAGAAGGTGGGTGCTTTCAGAAGTCCAGTGGGGGCGAATAGCCACCCACACTATATAAACATAAACCCTTCCTTCTTCTCTTGTGCAACAGGAAGAGTTGTTCTTCCTCATTTTTTTTTCTTCTTCGATGGCGGCGCTGGGAATGGTGGTGTTGTTTGGTCTGCTTGGTAGCAGGGGGGGCAATCGAAAGAGGAGGAGATGGAAACACTAATGTTATTAGTAATTTGGGTGTTGCTGAATCTATTATTCCTGCTAAAATCATGAACGTGGAGGGTAATTTAGAAAGTGTGGTTGCTGAGTTAAAACTGGGGACTGTGAAGGATTGCAATACTGCTGAAATCAGGAACATGGAGGCTAAATTAGAAGGTGTAGTTGTTGATTTAAGACAGGGGGCCGAGAAGGATTTTAATCCTGCTGAATTCAAGAACATGGCTGCTCAAATTGTTTCAGTTCGGGGCATGAATCAGGGTAATTTTCAGGTTAAAAATCAGGGTACTAAGCAGGGTGGTGACAGGAGGAAAGTCGCGATGGTGGTCCGATGGCGATGGAGAGGTGTTGGCGGCTTTGTTGAATGGTGTGGACACCATAAGATTTAAAATCAGTTAGTTTTCGCCTTCCTCAATCTAAAATTTTGTGTGTGTTTTCGATGATTGATTCATGATGGGGTTTGATTGTTTTGCTATTAGAGTTATTGGTTCAATGTTTTTGTTGTTGTTTGTTTCGTGAATTTGAGAACTAGTTTGCATTCTGGTATTTTTGGTTTATGATTGAAATGTTGAGAAATGTGGCAGTTCATTGTAAATGTTTGAACATGGATAGGAGTGTTCCCTTGGTACATGGTTCATCTTAGAAAAAAAAATATAGTTCAACATTAAGTATTAACTCATGGCACAGTCTGCCTTAGTGAAAATGTTATAGTTCAGAGCATTGCCTAAGCTAAAAGGAAGAAAGAAAGAAGAAAAAAAAAAAACAGGATAGAGAGTGATGATACATCAATTTTTTTTTATAGTCTGAATTGTGGTTTAAAAATAGCCTTATACTCGTGATACATCAAAATTGCAAAATAGGATAAAATTCGACTTGACGTTATGATCTACCATATATTACGTTATATTACACATCCATAGGTTCTATTTCTTTTTTTGGTTGTCAAAGTTTGGACAAGTGTTGATTACATTTTGGTGGTTTATACTTGCTCCCCCATATGGAGCATCTGTGTTTAATATTGATGTGCTATTTTTTTTTTGAGTTTTCTTTGCTGCATAATATTTCTCACCTAGTGTTCTTAAGTAGTGTTTTTTTATAACTTGCATGCTGTAATTTTTCAATGCATGACCCGAGACCTTCAATAGTGTCATTCACCAAGTAGCTGTTTGATTTTGTCTTTGGTATTCAGAAATTTGGTAGGTTGAGTCCTCGTATATATAAAGATGAATTGAGTTATTTGTGCAAATGAAAAGTTGTCAGAGAGCAGCACAAGGACTGAAATTGATGTGCATCAAGGTAGTAAGGATGGATGATAAAACTATACCTTGACTAAAGATGAAGAGAAAGTTAAGTCAGAGAGAATGGTTGTTTGTGTTATGATGCCAACTTTAAGTAATAGTAATAAGTTCTGGATAACAAGGACCATGATGATGGAACTTTCTTCTATGTGCACCAGAGGTACTCTTTAAGTCTTTACTGTTTCATCTTTGTGATCTTTTCTTGCTTGTTTAACTAGTTCCATATGCGAGAAAAGGTGTTTGCAAAGATCCCCTCTGCTGTTCTTTATCTAATTGAAGGCAAAGCCAAATCCTTGGGGGGGGGGGTTTATATGACCTCAAAATCTATAGTTTGGTGGCAGTTGTTGATATTCCTCTCCTACATACGTCTATTCTAGCATTCCTTATTCCTCTCATGTGTGATTCACTAGCACCAGAAAGTGCACAATCCTTATGTTTGTTCTTTTGGTGCTAGTGCACAATCCTTATGTTTGTTCTTTTAAATTAATGAGAAAGATTCAAATTGGAACTTACTTATGGACATTCAGTAGTGTATTGGCAGTTATGTGTAGTCATAATATCCATAATTTTGATGATACAGATCCTCCCAGATATGATTAAAGGATCAACCAAGTTGTTCCATAATGTGAAGACAGCTTTGCTGTCACGCCACGTCATTAAGCAGGCGTAATGTAGTTGGACTGATTTTGTGTAGGTTTCTACAAGGGTTTTGATTACGGTTTTGAGTAAGTACAGTATCATGCTATATACCAAAAGTTTTCTGTTTGAGTCTAGTTTTTAAAGGATCTTACGGTATCATAATCTGAGTTTTGTATGGGAAGATATACTTATTTTAGTGACAATAGGTAAATCAGCTGAAGGCTGACAGATGGCCTGCTTTGTTTGTAAAATCTGTATTGTTATAGGCATGATCATGGGGTATGCCTTATATGGTTGGAAACCTCTTGGTGTTTACTTTTCATTGCCCCAAACGGTATGCAATTTGGGGTTCTAACGTGAGAGTTATGTACATTTGAGTGATGATTGGTCAAGCTATCCGGTTAGGACAGCTTGTTCATTTCGGTGTTGTTGGAAAGGTTATTTGTTTGACTGTTTTGGGATGGGAACATAGTTGTTTAGGATCTGCCTTGGGGTGTCTTGAGTTGCATTTGATGTAAAGAAAAATATTGTTTGGAGCCGAATGAGGCTGGTTGCTTTGGTGTAAGTTAGTGTTCACCCATGATTGTCATGCACTTTCATGTTTATGTATTGAAATTGTCTTTTTGGAGATTGCATGTAGTGGCTTGGTTGGATTAAGCTTTTGAGATACTTTCTGCCAAACTAGGAGGTATGTGTTTATCCCTAGAATCACATTCATATGGAGAGTACTATGTGTAGTAGTGTTTGATTTTGCACTATGGTTTGTTTTGTTTGGATGTCTCGTTGATACTATTGATGTAGGACCATTTAAGATTAATGGTGTTCCTCTGTATGTATGCATCTGAAATGATTACATTTTTCCAAAAATGACGGGTGGATTGATTTACTTATGAATGACAAAATGTCACTTGATCGTCATGTTGTTATAAAGCATGATTTATGAATATGCTATGTTTCCCCAAAAATGTGGGTGGATACGATTGTGAATTGATTCAGAAATGACAAAATGTCATCGTGGATGAATTTTGAAATATCAAAAATAAATGCTATTGGTAAACTTTGACTCCTGAAAATTTAAATCACCTGGAATTGTATCACTTAGAACTACCACACCTCTTTTGTTTATTATTTCCCCTCTCTTACTAGAGAAACTAATTGACCCGTGGGTCGTCTTGCGAAGTTGGGGCACCCATTTCTTACTAGAGAAACTAAAATAACATTCGGGCTAGTCTTGCGGAAATGAGGTGAATTTGTATGCCTAAAATAGGCTTTGATATATTTATCCGTAAAAAATGTGACGTGAGTTTATGCGCATTGATAGCCCAAGAGTGGCTTTTGGTACTCATATAGTTAGGGGTATCTGCGATGCATGCCTGTATGTGATGTCCCCACTTGGGCATGGATGACGGAGTAGTCCTCCTTTATATGAGAGAGGCATACGGGCATGTATGTTCGGCACGGAGGTGATGCGAATGTGGTATCGTCTAAGTGATCAATCCGTTAAAAAGATGAATCAAATGCAAATAAAAACGAATAAATTACATTTACATTGTTTCTAATCATTTTCATGCAGGATGGCAAGTCCACTAATGTTTCTGCAGGTCAGACTTGCCATAGTTGACTCCTATAGGGTAAGTATAAGTAAATGCATTTTTACTTAATTGGGATGATGATATGATGGCCTCGATGAGGAACTAAATTCTTGGAATTGTGTTTTCTTGCATCACACTTTTGCCTCGTTGAGGAACTACCTGTTGGTGTGTTTGTGTATTGTTTGTGTTTAGCTTGATGTTTATCACGTGCGATTTTATTGATTTTGGGATGAAGATTTCTCACACCAGCTTTATTGTTGACCCAAGTGAGCTTTTGCTTCTTGGGTACATTCCTTTGGGAATGTAGCCGATCAGCTTTTCAGGTTTAGAGACTTTTGAGCAGCGTTACTGGAGTTTCGCTAGTGGGGATAGCGACGTCAGTTTTTCCTGGTTAGAGTTTTGTTATAAATTTTAGTTTTTCCTATTTTCTAAACTATATTTTTGTCATTGCTGCTAAATGTTTCTGTTGTTATTGAATTTCACGTCCCGAGTTTTGGGGAAACGGATAATCCTACGCGGATTTTTGGATTTTCGTTTTCTTCGAAAATCGGGGTGTGACATATTTTAGGTAGGGTTTTACTTTAGAGAAACCCTCCAAAATGCAAATAATATGCTTGATTTCATCCCCACTCTCTGTTCTTCAATTTCTTCCTCTAAGCCTCAATAAAGAAAGCGACTCATACGACATGTGTATGGGCGTTAATCGACAACCCAAATAACAACAAATTTTCTTTCAATTTTTTTGACTTGAACACATCAAATTATGAATACTTACTGATGATACATAAAAACGATCACACCCTTGAGCCATACACGTATAAAGATGATCTCGAGGAATTATGGGCCCAACATCAACTCAACACTGATCCGGCCCAAGCAGTTTTAAGCTCGTCCAATTCAGTCAGACATATCAGAACTCTTATAGCATGCTAGGCCCACATGTCTCTCAGCTATCCTCAATACCCATAAGTCCTACGAAGACAAGTTTCTCGAGGATCGGCTTTGGACGGGCAACTACAACAGCTCTCTGCTTCCAACTAGGAAGTAAATACCAGAGTACATTCCACAAAGGGAAACTCCCTTCTACGGATTGCTCTTGGATTGAGAACTATCTCCCGCGTATCTAGGAGCATAGGGCTAAAATGAAACTTCCCTCCTACAGCACGACTCCTAATTAGGTAAGGATTTTCACGAATATCTCCTTCCTAAACTACGCCTACGATGACCTTGTAAAACCAAGACTCTTTGCACTATAAATAAGACATGAGGTTGGTAAGCTAAGGTGCGCTACAAATTCCCTGTTTACAACATTACGCCTTCCTCAGATCATTGTATGACTTTAGCATCGGAGTGCCATCGGCCACCACAACGGTGGTCCGTGGCTCACGTGCGTTACTTGTGCAGGTCAGCGGGATTAGGTCAAAGCAGAGAGTGAAAAATGACTGCATCCGTTTAGCGTCGTCTGTGGGGACAACATAGTTCTTAACTATTCATTAGCGTTGTCTCCTTTCAAAATACAGAAAGATGGTGACCACTAGGTCACGCAACAACGGAGAACAGAGGGACACGTCAAACGCTTCGGTTGGCGCAGCACCGCTGCTTTCAGCGGCTCTGGTCATGCACGGGTTGCATACTCACGCCCCTGCACCGACGACAGCAACAATGAACTCCCGAATTGATATGCTGTCATCTCAAGGCGGTGGAGGCTCTCGCGCGACAAAATCCACCACCTGCCAATGGATACCAGAAGCATCATGGGTCTCCTTCTCGGGAGGATGGCAGGGAGCAAGCACAGGAAAGCTAAGCCCCCGCTAGTTCTTATTGGACTAGGGGAGGCTACGCGGCTAACGCTGAGCCCGCCGCTAGGACAGAGAGGCTCAGCCCTGGGAACCCCATCTGCAGAGGGGCGCACGATTCGGACATACTATATCGCCTCCCCGTCCTCAGCCATTTGTGGACCAAATAATGAATGAGGCTCTTCCGAGGAAGTTCACTCCTCGAAGCTCGACTTCTACGATTGAACCACTGATCATTTCGACCACCTATGCCATTACCAGCACATAATGGCTCTTAAATAAGGATTTGAGTCTGTCATGTGCAAAACCTTTCCCATTTGTATGAAAAGCTCAACACTGACGTGGTTCCACAGTCTTTCGCCGAAGTCGGTCGACTCTTTCAAGACATTGGCAAAGAAGTTCTTGACACGTTTCGTAGGGAGCCAACATTTTTTAAAAGGCCCACACTACATACTCTCTCTAAAGCAGAGGTCCCACGAGACTCTCAGAGAATATGTCACGTGCTTCAACAACGAACTGATTCTCATTGACAGGTGCAGCGATGACACGACCGTAATAGCCTTCACTGTTAGCTTCAATGAAGGAAAACTCTACAAAAACCTCAACTTAGAGCCCCCTCTGGACATGACAGAACTCATTAAGAGCGCTTAGAAGCATATTACCTTAGATGAGCTGAGAATCGTGAAGAGGGAAACCGAAGGCGAGAAGAAACTCTCCGCTCCTAAGAACAAGAAGGAGGGCAAGAGATGCGAGGATGAGGAAAGAAGCAAAATGAAGCGTAGTGACAATAGGCCAGACCCTGGTCGGTTCAGGCCGGAGAAAACATCAAACTACGTTGGATCCAGGATTGTGATACCTCTCAATGCATGCCTATCAGACGTACTAAACTCTATGAAGAACTGGGAGGATCTGAAGTGGCCCCCAAAGCAGCGCGAGGACCCTACCAAACGTGACAACGTCAAGTACTGCACGTACCACAAGGAGGACGGCCACGATACCAATGACTGCAAGAGTCTGAGGTATGAAGTTGAGTACTGGATTTGCAGAGGCAAACTGAAAGAGTTCCCGAACTCCAAAAAGATGCTAGAACGATCCGGGGACAAAGGGAGTTAGTTAAAGAAATAGTGAAGGAGACTTCAGGGATAATATATGTCATTCATGGAATCAGACCGAATGAAGACTAGTCGTACAGGTCTCACAAGCGGACCTTACTGGAGATGCGGACAAAACCCACAGATGAGGACAGACGCATCTGCTACTCAAGAATTTAGAACCCCATTCCCATCTAGACCTTTATGGACAAAGACCTCGAAGGAGTCCGAGCGCCACATAACGACGCCTTAGTCATTTCGGTCTCCATAGCAAGGTGGGAGGTAAAGAGAGCTTTGGTGGACACAAGAAGCTCACTCAACGTCTTGTTCTACAATGCGTTTCGCAGTAAGGACCTCGAGGAGGAAAACTTGACATCGTCAGACTACTCGTTGACTAGATTCAGCGAAGAGAAGTGCTTCCCGACCGGGAAGATAAGGTTGGCGACAGTGGCAGGAGAGCCACAGCTAAGAAAGGTCATGTTTCTTGACTTCATGGTCGTAAACACACCGTCAACCTACAACCTTATCTTGGGAAGACCATGGCTCCACCAGATGGAGGCAGTAGTCTCCACCCTTCACCGATATGTTAAGTACACTGCTAACCACTAAGAAAGGACGATACGCGAAGACCGACCTACGACACGAGACTGTCATTACGCCGCACTGAAACAAATAGAATGCTCCCAGATCCAGCTACATACTACGGGGCAGCCTGAACTAGTGCCAGGCCAAACAACAACAGGGGCATCACCTTCAAACAATGCAGGAGTTGTCTGCTCTTCCGCCCAACGAAACGGAAAGGCCAAGGCAAATGGGAATACATCCCCCCAATGTTTCGTCGATACAGATATTGACCCCTCTACAAGGTTTACTCTTCAGTAACCTCTAAAGCGCCTCGACAATCCGCTGAACGATCCACAAGGGCAATCCGAATTCATTCAAGGCCAGGATCAATTCCTCCCACTCAACAGTTAGTCTACTTTTAGTCATTTGTTTCCCTTTCCATAGTCGATGTAGAATTCTAGTTCTTAAAAACTTATGTGATTTGCAATCATTTAAGAAATAAATGAAAAATTATAGAAACAAACTCTATTGATTATTGAAAGATGCAACAACAAGCGCCCTGAGGCGGATACAAAAGACTACATACTACAAGCATTTGAGTGCAGTGCAACATGAAGTAAAAGACTCGTCCATGCAATTCTACTACATGAGGCATCCGAACAAGATTGAACTGAGCAAGATCAAGATGAAAGCATCATGTTCAAATGCTTCCACAGATGTACCCCTCAAATATGGTCTGAGAGGGTACGAAATCGGCAACCGGAAGCACCGACAAAAATTCAAAGCCCAACTCACAAACTCTGTGAACTTGGGACAAGTATCAGGTGGCCTCATAACGGATACACCTTCCCGCAATAAGGAAGACCGAAATATTTGGGAATCAATGGCTCACTCCAATAGGCCATGTCCAACTCCACCCCAACTCGGATGTCGACTTCCAGTGCAAGTCGATGCGACGAAGCTAATTGAGAAATGGTGGAGGCAAACGCCCGGACAGCAGCCGCTGGTGCTATCTCTGAAATTAAACATTCAAGAACAACGATAAGGCACCGGCACATGAACGACAAACTCTTCCCTTGGAAGAAAATTCACACTACTCCGCAATATGAGAAGAAATTACGAGATCTCAACAGGCCAACTATGTGCCCACCCTTAGCAGATGACCACCATAATAGCAACTATCATCGTGTATGATCAGTGCAAATATCAGAACATTCAAGGTCTCCATTGCTAGAGATCTGCCTCCAGCCTTTGGAAAAACCAAAACATTTTCTTCAAACAAGAACATTCAGGAGATAAGCTCTGCGAAAGATAGTACCAACAACGATTGGAAAACACTATTATATTGGCGTAATGGTTCACTAAACGGGTCTCCTGCATTAACTGCTAAGCATAGAATACCGTGTGAGAAATGAAGAAACGGGTTCTAAAGGAAAGTGAGCAGATCACGTTCGCTCAATTAATGGCATTGCACGCAACCCCATTAATTCAGTGGGAGTAACCGATAACCGTCATGCAGTCTACACCATACACGTGTCACCACGCGATCTAAGCCATACACGTAGAGCAACCGAACAGGAAACCCTAACTCTTCCTTTGCAGGTCAAAAGGTTCGATCCACTCGGCCCACCATTCAAGCAGTATTCTGCCACATGCTAGGCATGGCCGTAAATACAAAACGGCCTTGATGCACAAAGCGTACCTACAGATTGCTGTTTGTTTTAAGGTAATGTTGTCTGCACAGTGCGCGACACTAGCAGACATGGGTTCTCACGCCCTCAAACGGGTGGAACCCCTTTCCAACTAGGCAAGCTTAGTCAGCCTAAGCCGACGACGATGGCTTTTGGTATCACCCAACACCTAGTCCGCTTAGCGCGGATCTCGATGGTCTAGGAAGTGGGAGTCTAATTAGCGCAATCACGCTTGGTGACGACGACTTGCCAAGGATCATTGCCCCCCTTTGTGGTCAATGATCGTCGAACCCAATCAAGTAAGCCTAGCTAGTGGCGACTGACAACAAAAACTTCTGATCAAAGCCCAGACCTGTAGCCCCCACTATGCGAGTGTAGATGGTTTGGAAGGTGAGTGCCTAGTCAGTCCCAAACTGATTCCGACGGCTCGCCACGGGGCCACTGCTTTTCAGCGTGGCAGTCGAATCACCAACCTTGGACTTGTAGCCCCCATTGCGCGGGTGTAAATAGTTTATATGATGGGAGCCTCGTCAGTCCTGAAATGATTCTGATGGCTTGCCATGGGATCACTGCTTTTCATTGTGGCCGCCGAATCACCAACCTTGGACTTGTAGCCCCCATTGCGCGGGTGTAGATAGTCTAGAAGATGGGAGCCTAGTCAGCCGCAAACTGATTTCAATGGCTTGCCACGGGACCACTGCTTTTCAGCGTGGCCACCGAAAACTCCCAAATTTGTAGCTTGATACGCATAGATGTAGATGATTCGGAATGTAGGAGCCTAGTCAGTCCCGAACTGATCTCGACGGCTTGCCACGGGACCATTGCTTTTCAGCCTGGTCACCGAACCCTTTTACTTGAACTTGTAGCCCCTACCGCGCGAGGTGATATAGATAGTTCGAAAGGTGGGAGACTAGTCAGTGCTTGTCCACTGATGACGATGACTCGCCAAGGGATCATTGCTCTCAAAGCAGACAATGATCGCCAAACTTGCCAAGTAAGTTTTGTCAGTTCGCGACTGATGACGACGACTTCTAGTGCCCAAAGCCTAGTCCACTGCGCGTGGGCAACGACGACCGAGGAAGTGAGAGTCTAGTCAGCACTTGTTAGCTGATGACGACAACTCGCCAAGGGATCATTATTCTCCAATAGACAATGATCGTCGAACTTACCAGGTAAGATTAGCCAGTTCGCGACTGATGACAACGACTTCTGGTTCACAAAGCCTAATCCCTTCCGCGCAGATCACGACGGCCGAGGAAGTGGGACTCTAGTCAGCGTTGGTCTACTGATAACGACTACTCGCCAATGGATCATTGGTCTCCAACAGACAATGATCTCCAAATTTACCAGGTAAGCTTAGTCAGTTCGTGAATTGATGACGACAACTTCTAGGGCCCAACGCCTAGTCTGCTTTGTGCGGGCCACAACGGTCGAAAGAATATGAGCATAGTCAGCGCTTGTCCGCCAACGACTTAGGAAGTCATTACAGACAATGATCGAGGGAGCCTGGTCAACCCCTGACCAACAACGATTTCAGTACAAACTCTAAAGTCTACGAATCAACTAAAGTAAACACGACAATATGGGGCAAAACGACGGTTTAATTAAAAAAGTACATCTATTTATTGTCCGTCCAGGAAAGGACGTTACAATCAATTCAAGGAGAAACATCCTCCTCATCAGTTAGTCTCGTGGTGCCAGAGCCCTCCCCTCGATTAATCGGCCTGAAGGCAACCCTTTTGTAGCGAGCAAAATTGAGGTCAATACCGGGATTGCTCTCCTCTAATCAGCTCCAGAAGCTCTAGTCTACCCTAGAAGCTCCTGCCTAATGCGTCAAAGTCCACCGCACCCAACACGGCTGCATAGTGCGAGCGCTTCTCCGCCAGCAACTGTTCCGCCTCCAGAAGACCATCTGTCCACAACCGCATCCAGGCGCTCTAATTCAGCCCTGGTACACCTTAGTTCAGCACGAGTTGATGCCAAATCAGACTCGGCAGCCCTTAGCTGAGCTCTCATACCAACAACTTCAGCTTCGATGACAAAGGTTGTGGATTCCATGCCCTTGCGGTTCGCGACAGTGTCAGGATTCTGCAACCGACCATCCAGGGAGTCCACCCAATAGATAGCATCCGAGTATGCATTTGCATATCCAAAAAGGCCTTCTCCAAAGCAAGAACCCTCCCACGGGCTTTGGGGTGCAGCGAAACAGGATTGTACGACTCAAGGGCGGCTCAAACAACCGTTTCGGGATCGCGATGACACGGAACATCAACACGCAACCCAACTTCCTCCCTCTCTAGGTCAACGAGGGAAGCATTAGCATCTGGAGGAAGTTCGCGACCTCTGAGGGTGTCGCCTGTGAATACCGCAACACACCAAGGGCACAGGCTGCCCCAACAGAGGTTTCCTCTTCCTAGGAATAACGACGGGAGTAACATTCGCCTCCAAGTCAGCAAGTCGACAACGTCATCTTACAGACAACATTACTCTTCAGCTGAGGAAAAGTCAACAACTGAATTACTCGCGGAGTCACGCTGACGTCGGCCTCTTTAGCACTGATCAGAATCAGGAGGATGATCCTATATCCATTAGGCCCCAACTAGGCTAAAGGAATCCCTAGGAGATCCAAGAACTCCCAAATCACGTCCAGAACCGGAAGACACACTCCAGTTTGAAGCATCCCACGATGCAAGCAGATGAAACCAACCCGTAATGACATTGGCGTTTGGTCACCCGTCAGGACATACAACGGCAAGTCCTCAGGGACCCTAAACTTCATACGGATTTCAACAAAACCAGGCTCAGACAACAACCTGTCTTCGAAAAACTTCAGGCCCTTAGCCAAGGTTGCGTCGTCAAGATGGCTTTGTTGAACCATGAAGAAGATGAATAATCTTTTCTAATCAGAGGGGTATCTTCAACAACAAAGAAAGTAGAAGAGTCAGACTCTACACTGCGGATGACCTAAATAGAGATTGGGTTCCCGCCTCTTTTCCGCTGAACCGACCCACATTCAATTAATGCAGCGCTCGGCTCAAACAACAATTCAGACTCAATCATCATGAGCGACACATCCCTTCAAGATATGACTTAGCGAACCGATGTGACGACCCACTAACTCGGGGGAGTAGTTGATGATACATAAAAATGGTCACACCCCTGAGCCATACACGTGTCAAGATGATCTCGAGGAACTACGGGCCCCAGCATCAGCCAAACACTGATCCGGCCCAAGCGGTTCTAAGCCCGCCCAATTCAATTTGCCAGATGGACCCGAACTCTTACAACATGCTAGGCCTACACATCTCACAACTATCCTCAATACCCTTAACTCCTACTAAGGTAAGTATCTCGAGGATCAGCTTCAGACGGACAACTACAACAACTCTCTGCTTCCAACTAGGAAGCAAATACCAGAACACGTTCCATACAGGGAAACTCTCTTCTACGGATTGCTTTTGGATTGAAACTATCTCTCGCGTATCTAGGAGTACAGGGCTAACAAGGAACTCCATTCCTACAACACGACTCCTAATTAGAGAAGGATCTCCATGAAGATCTCCTTCCTAAACTACGCCTATGATGGCCTGGTAAAATCAGGACTCCTTGCACTATAAATAAGACATGAGGTTGGTAAGCTAAGGTACGCTACAAATTCCATCTTTACAACATTACGCCTTCCTTAGATTTTTATCTGACTTTAGCATCGGAGTGTCATCGGCCACCACAATAGTGGTTCGTGGCTCACGTGCGTTACTTGTGCAGGTCAGCGGGACTAGGTCAAAGTAGTGAGCGAAAAATGACTACATCACTTACTATAAACAGAATTTCTACGAGTAAATAATGCTAACCACGCGGGAATTTCTGTAAGAAAACAATGAAAACCATGCGAAAATATTTGTGTTTAGGCCTTACCTCCAAAAAAAATGGACAAACACATACAAAGTATGAAACTTACCATAAACATGTACATGCAAGAATTTCTACGAGTAAACAGTGCTACCCAAGCGGGCATTTCTGCAAGAAAGCAATGATACCCATGCGAAAATATGTACGTTTAGGCATTACCTCCAATTTTTTTGTTTTTTTTTTTTGACTAAAACACAAACACATAAATATCATTGTGGAGACAACCCTTTACACGCATAAACTTTATGAAAAAAAAATTACTTTCTTGTTTGCACCCACGTACGGCTTTTTTGTTTATATTGAAGTTTTTTTTAAATAGATATGTATGCATAATTTTATAAGTGTTTAGGTCATCATACACACTTGAATTTTATGCATGGGAATCATATTCTTCATTGAATGTATGGTCATTCAAAACAACAAGGTTAAAGGAGAAATGAAAAAAGTGAATTATTAGGGTGTTTCGAGGTTTATTAAATGTGCCCAATTTTAAGCCTAACAACCTGCAAACATGGACAACACACAAATGACATACATTATAACTTGCATTCACAAAAAACGACATCCACAAAGTCAACACTAAAAAATTGTTTTGTTGTATAAACACTCAATGTAAATACCATACACAAATTGTTTTATATTTACATGAATAAATAAATTATTTTTCCATTTAAGTCTTTTGGACTGAATCAGTCACATCTTCTTCCTGTTCATATCGATGTGTCTATTCCTACAACATCTCAATTGAATAAGTGTTTCTGAAACACCACTTGGAGTCTTGGTTAGACCTTCTCGCTGAATGCCACCACCATCAATAGCATCTGGAATAGTATTAGTTTGACCTCTATATCAAACACCACCACAAATAGAAAAGGTTGTTGACTTGTCCGACCTTCGATTTGACCTTGTTGATCGTATTCATCCTTCTGGTTGGGTGTTAGGACTCACTATCTCTTTGGAGAAAATCTATAGTTGTAAGGTTGTTCATTGTTCGATTTTGAGTGGAAACCGTCAACGAAACCGAATCATAGGTTTGATAAAATGACAAACCGAAACCGTATCGAACATGAAGAAAACCGGACCGATTTTAATTTTGATAAACTGCAAACCAAACTGCCTGTCTAACATGTTAATAAAACCGAACCCACTGACTCGGTCGGTTCGATTTTGTTGGTTAAAATCACTTGAGAACCGAACCGACCAAGTCGATTTCAAATTTCAAAAACCGAGCCTATCCTATATCAAACGATTGGTTCAGTTTTCATTGGTTTGACAAGTTTATTCGGTTTTTGGTTCAACCCTATATAGTTGAGTAGATGATTTACCGATCCCGAAAAAAATAGAAAATAAGATGCAGAAATTATGGCGTGGAATTGTAAACGTACATACATGAATCATGGCGTGGTTTTAATTAGACACATGCTAAGATTTATGCGTTTACGAGTTGAAGTGCAATTTTGAAGCTCAATTAGGGTTGAATGGACTTCAATTTCAAGCTTCACAGATCTCACCAGAGCCAGACCATGGCATTTTCAAAGAGATCTCGCTGGAAAATGAGATTGTAGAGATGAACAACTATTATGCATATTCTTTGGTAGGTCTCCGGTGAGTTATCGTCGAAAACAACGGTTTTGGTCGATAATTCACCTAAACACTAGAAAAAGTCTCAAGATAACCCTAAAACACCATCTTTGGGTTTGAAAACTCTATTACAACCTCAATCCCTTGATTTAAGTTGCAAAAATAGAAATGGGTGAGGACGATTGAACAATAGCTGCTATTGGGAGTTGGCTCAAGTATTTGGGTTTTGATTCTTTCACGAAATGGCGATTCAACAACAATCCCACAATCTTCTTCAAGTGATTCTGAGCCTCAAAAGCCACTTGCAAGTGAGGGACGAGGAAGGATCTTGCAAAGAAGAAGGTTAGGGTTCATAGAGGATAGGGGGAGAGCTTCAGAATTTTCTCAAAATTTTCATTTTTTCATAGTGTGGAGTGGATGTGCGAGTAATTTGTGGGCGTGGTCAATTATTCACGTGGATGTGTTAAGATGCGGGTATGGAAAAATGAAATTGTGGTGCGATTAGTAACTCCCTATCATTGTAGAAATTGGTATCAGAGCCATGTCTCAGTTTCTTCGGGGGGAATAGTTGGTGAGTCCTAGGTATCATTGGTCAGCCGTTGATAGCGTTGGTCAGCCAGTAAATCTATGTTGGTTAGCCGGTCAGCCCTGTGTAAGTCGCCAAGTTGTGCGTCAAGTTATGGGTTAGGTGTTCTCATAGAAGTGGTCCAGTTGTAGGTGGTCCAACAATTTCTACCCAGGACAACTACCAAGAGGTAAGATAGATAATGAAGATGATAAACAGTATGGAAATGCAAGAAATAAAAAGCATAATTAAATAGACAAAATGAAAATACAGAATTCTTATCTTTAATCTGTTAGAACGAACGGTGCCAATTCAACTTCTTAGGGTTGAATAATGAGATGTTCAATTAATAACAGATCTTAGATAGTCAGAGATGTAGAGAAAAGATTTTATTTAATATGTACAGAAAATAGAAATACAGAAAAGAAATATAGAGATGAAAGCTTAAAACTTACAAGAAAAGGCGTAAGGATTTTCACAGGTGAAAACTCGCTTACCCAACTTATGAAATCTCTTACATATATATAGACTAATTCCAATCAAGGAGAGGCCTTGCTGGAGGATAAGGATAAGGTTGGACTATTTGTCCTTTGTGAAACAATTGCATGTGACTGTCGGTAGGTGGAACAGTTGTTGCAAAAGTCTTTGAGTGAACAGTGGCGTCACGTGAAGCCTTTGAGGGATGTTGTTGGCCATGAAACCTTGGATTGATGCTGTCGGCCAGATGAGATCGAAAGTACTTTGTATTGTTGTGGTGCTGGCAAAGAATGCCTTTGATGGATAATAATGGACAAGGTCCATTAGTCTGTTGGGGAGAAGACGTTATAACAGTCATCCTCGTTAAGAGGTAATGTTGGTGCTTCTTCTTCATCTGACTCTTCGGAGCAGATTTTGGAGAGTGTTTCAAAAAGCTGAGTATTGGTAAGTTTTCCTTTGAACTGTTGCCGAATATGCTGTCGGAGGAGCTTGGCATCAGACAGAGGATCAATAGGATTCACCTGAGGAGTAGGTGAAGGTGTTTTGCCTGAGAAGAAGCGGATAACTCCTTCTTTTGTAACTTTGGAGTGGTCAAACTGAGCCCACCATTTTACTTTAAAACGGCGACAGAACCACTTTGGAGCATTCTTGGATTGGTAAGGCTTGGATAATTCTGAGCAATAATAATCCCAGGATAAAATCCATGACAAACCAAATTTAATAAAAAACCAGAGGGACAACACCTGTTCAGTTGGAGGTATTGGAGGCTGGTACTTTGCTTGAAAGATCTTCCATCCTTCTTGGACTGCAGGAGGAAGAATGTCTTGAATTGGACCAAAATAGCTCCACCATGTATGCTGGAACCATAAAGGAACTGTCTTTTGTCTGAACTTTTGGCAGAACAGGAAGAACCATGAATGGCCACAGTTCTGAGATTGAACGAAGAAAGCTCTTGACCATGCTAATTTGTAGTCAAGGTAATTGTAGGTTTGTGGAACATAGTTCACTGAGAACTTCTTGTGGTAGTGGGGAAGCTTGTTCCAATCAGCTTCAGAGAGAACTTTAAGGATCTGGCATTTGGAGAATGCAATCCTTTCTGAATTGGTCTTGTCATAGTGATGTGTCACTAGAACAGAGTCTGAGTCTACAAGGATGAACTCGTAGAATTCTAGAGATTTGTAGGTATCTGCTTCTTCAAACTGTTGTTGTTGAGGAAACAAATTCTTGGCGATGAGCTGGGGCTCTTTGATCAGATCATACATAGAAGGCTCAAGAATACAGAGGTACTCTAAGCAAGCCATAGGAATATATGGATTTGGTGCCGAAGTTTGTGGCTTTGAGAAACTGGTCAATGACGATCCAATAATTTCTTCTTCTTGGTTCAACGGGGTGAACTTTTGAGAGAGGGAAAGTGCATAAGAAATAGGAGGTTGATGCTTAGACGCAGAAGGCGACATAGCATATTGGGATTTTGATTTGGGTTTAGTAGAAGGAGGGGGCCGAGAAGAAGATGAGTTAGAAGAACTCATCTTTGCAAGAACTCTCTGGTTAAGAAATCAGCTCCTTTTATAAACTTAATTTCAAAATCAAAGGCTGAAAGAAGACCTTGCCACCTGGCGAAGATCTGTTTTGACACGAGATTTAAAACATCTTTTGTTAAAATCTCTTTGGCAGATTGGCAATCAACTTGTAAAAGAAATTTTTGATTTGTTAAATCATCTTGAAATTTCATGATGCATAAAACAATAGATAAAACTTCTTTCTTGACAGTTGAATAATTGTATTGAACGGGATTCCAAATACCTGAATGGTATCGGACCAATTGTATAGTAGAATCAGGAAGACGCTGTTTAAGAATACCACCATATCCTAAATTGGACGCATCTGTTTCAACTATTTTGAAAGCATCGGGATTGGAAATTCCTAGACAAGGAAGATGCTTGGCTTTGGACTTAACATGGCGGACAATTTGGGAATGGGCTTCTGTCCATGAGCCTGGATTTTTCTTAAGTCTAGCAAATAAAGGCTTAAGTAAAACGTGGAGGCCTTTGTAGAAATCAACTACATAGTTAAGAGAACCCAAAAATCTTTGTAATTGGTTTTTATCTTTTAACTCATCGGGAAATTTATCTGCAAAATCAATTGCCCTAGAGATTGGTGTGATTGTACCATGAAAAATCTTATGTCCAAGAAATCGAACATTTGTTTGAAAAAGATTGATTTTGGTAGGAGAAAGAACTAATCCACTTTCTTTGATTATTCTTTCAAATTGATACAAATGTTTCCAGTGAGCTGGAATTGATTCTGAGAAGACCAGTATATCATCGATATACATAATTGTAAAATGTGAAAAAGGGGAAAGAATATCATTCATGATATTCTGAAACTCACTAGGAGCATTCTTGAGACCGAATGGCATAACATTCCATTCATAGTGTCCAAATGGAACATTAAATGCAGTCTTATATCGGTCGAATGGATGAATCTGAATTTGCCAAAATCTAGATTTTAGATCAAACTTAGAAAATACACAGGCAGAGTGTAATCTCTTAAGAAGGTCTTTCTTGTTTGGGATTGGATAACGAATCCATTGTAAAGCCTGGTTTAATGGCTTATAATTAATAACTAGTCGAGGACTTCCTCGTTCTAATTCGGTTGCTTTATTAACATAGAAGGCTGCACAATTCCATGGAGATTTGGAGTGCCTAAAAAGTTGTTTGGAAAGCAAACCCTTGATTTCTTTCTTACAATGTTCCATGAGCTCAGAATTCATTTGAATTGGACGAGCTTTGGTGGGAATCATTGAATCTTTGAAGGTAGGTTCATAAGGAAGTCTAACAACATGGCGACGACGATGCCAAAAGGCATTGGGTAGTTCAGAACATAAATCCTTTTTCAAATGTTCTTGGAATTGAACAATTTGAGTTTGGAGTTTAGAATCAAGAACTTGTTCATCGATGCATCTGAATGCAATTTCAGATTTAAGAGATTGCAAATGCTGTTGTTTTTGTGAAATGAAATTAAGGAAACAAGTATCTCGTTTGATATTGTTAATCTCAATAATTTCAGGTTTGTAGATGAAGGGGAATTCAACATCTGTGCCAAAGATTTGTGTTTTGATGCCTTGATTTGTAACAGAGAAAGGATAGATTGCAGCAAAAAATGCAGTGCCAAGAATCATCTTCTGGGCCATATTTTGCACAAGCAAGAAATCCTGTTTGATACAAACTTTATCTTGACAGATATGAGCATTGGTTAATTTGTATTGTATGGCCAGGCTTGAGTTAGTGGCAGTATACAATTTTTGTTTTGTAAGTTCATAATATTTTGTAGGGATGAGACCTTCCGCAACACAGTTAAGATCAGCGCCTGAATCAATGAGAGCTTTACAAGGAATTGTAATCTCTTTGTTGATAACAAGATTGATATGGAAAAACCATCGCTGATGAGTAACTTGATTAATTTCGCAGAGAAATTGAGGGGAAGGGTTACTTTGTGATTCAGAAGAAGATGGCATATCAGGTAAATAAGATTGTACTAAGCCATTGATACGGAGATCAAGGAGTGAATGATTTTGCTTTAAAAGCATAATCTCTTTTTTGATATGATTGACTTCTTGCTGAAGATCAACAATATTGACAGGGATAGAAGATGAAGAAGATCTTCTGAATCTATAATTAATTTGTTTGTGATCATAAAAAAGGATTTACGATCTCTGGAGTGGGTTTTGTATTTAGATTTGCTTTGATATGTTGAAGATATTCAGTTTTTAATTTAGGATCTTCAATACGATCAACAAAATCTAAAAGAATACTAGATTCTTTTGTCTTTGAGAGCATATTGATGCTTTGGATATTGTGACAATGGCATGCTTCTGCACATGCGTCATTATCTTCTGGTTCAGATTGCTCAGTGTCTGAAGAATTATTCAGATTGAATATCTGAAAATCGTCATCTGAATGTTCAGAATCAAAATTCATAAGAACTTGTAAAAACATGTTCTTAATGTCATCAGGAGCTTGGAGCTCTTGAATCTTTTGGGCCGTTCTGCAATTCTTTGCATAATGGTCTGGGTGTCCACATTTAAAGCATACGGGCTTTGAAGTGGGCTGGTGTTGATAATGTTTGAAGGGTTTGGTAGGCTTGGGTTTACGCGTACCATGTTTCTTGGGCTGACTATAATATTGGTTATAGTATTTGGGCCTTAGTTGTTTAGGTCCATATTGTCGTTTGGACTTAAACTGTCGGGCAGGATGAGACCTATAAAGGGCTTTGGAATGGGATGACTTTTGATGAGGATATTTAAAATCATCAAAGCCATATTCTTTTGGGGTTGGGAGTTGGGAACACTGTATCCGGACCACCTCTATGAGAACACCTAACCCATAACTCGGCGCACAACTTGGTGACTTACACAGGGCTGAAAGGCTAACCAACATTGATTTACTGGCTGACCAACGCTATCAACGGCTGACCAATGATACCTAGGACTCACCAACTATTCCGCCCGAAGAAACTATTCTTTCTTGACAGTTGAATAATTGTATTGAACGGGATTCCAAATACCTGAATGGTATCGGACCAATTGTATAGTAGAATCAGGAAGACGCTGTGTAAGAATACCTCCGTATCCTAAATTGGACGCATCTGTTTCAACTATTTTGAAAGCATCGGGATTGGAAATTCCTAGACAAGGAAGATGCTTGACTTTGGACTTAACATGGCGGACAATTTGGGAATGGGCTTATGTCCATGGGCCTGGATTTTTCTTAAGTCTAGCAAATAAAGGCTTAAGTAAAACGCGGAGGCCTTTGTAGAAATCAGCTACATAGTTAAGAGAACCCAAAAACCTTTGTAATTGGTTTTTATCTTTTAACTCATCTGGAAATTTATCTGCAAAATCAATTGCCCTAGAGATTGGTGTGATTGTACCATGAAAAATCTTATGTCTAAGAAATCGAACATTTGTTTGAAAAAGATTGATTTTGGTAGGAGAAAGAACTAATCCACTTTCTTTGATTATTCTTTCAAATTGATACAAATGTTTCTAGTGAGCTGGAATTGATTCTGAGAAGACCAATATATCATCGATATACACAATTGTAAAATGTGAAAAAGGGGAAATAATATCATTCATGATATTCTGAAACTCACTAGGAGCATTCTTGAGATCGAATGGCATAACATTCCATTCATAGTGTCCAAATGGAACATTAAATGCAGTCTTATATCGGTCGAATGGATGAATCTGAATTTGCCAAAATCCAGATTTTAGATCAAACTTAGAAAATACACAGGCAGAGTGTAATCTCTTAAGAAGGTCTTTCTTGTTTGGGATTGGATAACGAATCCATTGTAAAACCTGGTTTAATGGCTTATAATTAATAACTAGTCGAGGACTTCCTCGTTCTAATTCGGCTGCTTTATTAACATAGAAGGCTGCACAACTCCATGGAGATTTGGAGTGCCTAATAAGTTGTTTGGAAAGCAAACCCTTGATTTCTTTCTTACAATGTTCCATGAGCTCAGAATTCATTTGAATTGGACGAGCTTTGGTGGGAATCATTGAATCTTTGAAGGTAGGTTCATAAGGAAGTCTAACAACATGGCGACAACGATGCCAAAAGGCATTGGGTAGTTCAGAACATAAATCCTTTTTCAAATGTTCTTGGAATTGAACAATTTGAGTTTGGAGTTTAGAATCAAGAACTTGTTCATCGATGCGTCTGAATGCAATTTCAGATTTAAGAGATTGCAAATGCTTTTGTTTTTGTGTAATGAAATTAAGGAAACAAGTATCTCGTTTGATATTGTTAATCTCAATAATTTCAGGTTTGTAGATGAAAGGGAATTCAACATCTGTGCCAAGGATTTGTGTTTTGATGCTTTGATTTGTAATAGAGAAAGGATAGATTGCAGCAAAAAATGGAGTGCCAAGAATCATCTTCTGGGCCATATTTTGCACAAGCAAGAAATCCTGTTTGATACAAACTTTATCTTGACAGATATGAGCATTGGTTAATTTGTATTGTATGGCCAGGCTTGAGTTAGTGGCAATATACAATTTTTGTTTTGTAAGTTCATAATATTTTGTAGGGATGAGACCTTCCGCAACACAGTTAAGATCAGCGCCTGAATCAATGAGAGCTTTACAAGGAATTGTAATCTCTTTGTTGATAACAAGATTGATATGGAAAAACCATCGATGATGAGTAACTTGATTAATTTCGCAGAGAAATTGAGGGGAAGGGTTACTTTGTGATTCAGAAGAAGATGGCATATCAGGTAAATAAGATTGTACTAAGCCATTGATACGGAGATCAAGGAGTGAATGATTTTGCTTTAAAAAGCATAATCTCTTTTTTGATATGATTGACTTCTTGCTGAAGATCAACAATATTGACAGGGATAGAAGATGAAGAAGATCTTCTGAATCTATCAATAATTTGTTTGTGATCATAAAAAAGGATTTACGATCTCTGGAATGGGTTTTGTATTTAGATTTGCTTTGATATGTTGAAGATATTCAGTTTTTAATTTAGGATCTTCAATACGATCAACAAAATCTAAAAGAATACTAGATTCTTTTGTCTTTGAGAGCATATTGATGCTTTGGATATTGTGACAATGGCATGCTTCTGCACATGCGTCATTATCTTCTGGTTCAGATTGCTCAGTGTCTGAAGAATTATTCAGATTGAATATCTGAAAATCGTCATCTGAATGTTCAGAATCAGAATTCATAAGAACTTGTAAAAACATGTTCTTAATGTCATCAGGAGCTTGGAGCTCTTGAATCTTTTGGGCCGTTCTGCAATTCTTTGCATAATGGTCTGGGCGTCCACATTTAAAGCATACGGGCTTTGAAGTGGGCTGGTGTTGATAATGTTTGAAGGGTTTGGTAGGCTTGGGTTTATGCGTACCATGTTTCTTGGGCTGACTATAATATTGGTTATAGTCTTTGGGCCTTAGTTGTTTAGGTCCATATTGTCGTTTGGACTTAAACTGTCGGGCAGGATGAGACCTATAAAGGGCTTTGGAATGGGATGACTTTTGATGAGGATATTTAAAATCATCAAAGCCATATTGTTGACAGAAGTCACCAAGTTCTCTTGGTCCATTAATGTTTTGTTTCTCATCCCACCTCCCCATTTTCATCTTCTTATTCACAACCTCCCCCCCCCCCCCTCACTTCTTCTTCTTCTCTGTTTTTTTTTTTCCTTATTCTCTTCCTTCTCCATTTTTTTTTCTCTCTATTTTTTTCTTTTTCATTTTTCTTTTTGCTCTCGCGAAGGTTCTGGCAAATGGGGAACCTCCACTTGCAGGAACCTTCGCAAGAGCGAAGAAGAAAAAAAAATGGGAAAAGAAGAAGAAGATACGAGAAAAAATAGAAGAAGAAAAAAAAGCAAAGAGAAAAGTAGAAGAATAAGAAGAAATCAGAAGGAAAAAAAAAACAACAACAAAGATGAAGAGAGGACAAGAGAAGAGAAAATAAGAGGAAGAAAATGAGAAGAAGAAGAATAATAATAACAAAAAAGAAGAACAAGAACAAAAGAGAAGAGGAAGTGCGGGTGATGGTGCAACCAGCGGTGGTAAGGCACGGTGGTGTGGCCGAAAGTTGTGGGGCAAGGTGGTGCTGCTCCTATGAAGAGAGAATAGAAGGGAAGGTGGTGGTGTCCTTCAGCAGATCACAAAAAAATGGGATGGTGGCGTCCTTCAGCGAAAATAGTGGTGTTATTTAACAATAGTCAATACAAATCCGTTGAAATATGAGGGGGGAAGATTGGATTTGCAATAACTCTTGTTATATATATTTTCCACTCACAAATCCTTCAAAATCCACTACTTCTTGAATACCCCCTGAGTTTGGTAGACTATCGAAAAGCATTAATTGAATACCCCCTAATTTTGATGAATTTTAAAACAATCCTTTAAAATCGGTATTTGAATACCCCTAGATTTGCATGTATTATTTTAAATCCTTAATTGAATACCACCGAATTTTAATGGATTTTAAAATCCTTCATAATCTATTAAAATTCGTAATTGAATACCACCCCTCTAACTTTGAGTGTTTGTTGTCGCAAAGTGTTTGATTTGTAGAAAATTATTATCATGAATTTGTAATTACTTTGATAGTGCAATTTGTACAAAAATATTTTCGTATATATTTAATAGTTCTATATGCCTTTATCTAATTTAGTACACTGCACGTAAATTCAACATTCTTTCTAGCATCAAACATACTCACTTCAATTTATTAAAACATCAAAGATACAAGATTTTCAACATCAAACATACTAAACTCAAAGAAAAGAAGTAATTTATAAGTTTTATATTTTCATTATTTAACATAATCAGATGGTGCATCGTGTACACCTAATTGATCCAACCCGATTCAATTAAAAAAATAAAGAAGTACACCCTGAACTGTCAAATTACGTCCAATTTCATGTTGGGTAGCTACCTTTTGGAAATTGGAGCAAGCAGTAAGTCATCGTGTTATTCAGGGACTAATCTAAAACTACTATGGGCACTCGCCCAAATAATTCACATCCCTCTATGTAATATATAATTGGTTTAAGTATTACCTGCCAAATTTCAATTTGTAAATCATTTTTAAAACTATATTAATACATATCTTACGATATGCACAATATGATGTTCAATACATATTGTATCATATCTAAGCCTCACAAGTATGTATCTTACAATACACCATTACATTGATATACACCATTACATTGATACAATAATATAAGAACGTTGTAGACACGTGACAATGAATGGATAGACGATAAGGAATAGCTATCTTGTATATGATGGATATAGACAATAAAGAATTTTATATGTTTTTAAAGCCTTTGGATACCACTTGAGATACACATGGGCTTTGCAACAGTGAGATTTTGACGATTTTCTGCATGTCAAGACAACCTAAATTTTTCAAAGGCAGGTCAAACCACAGATTTGCCCAATGGGAAAGCTTAGAATGCTGTCTAAGGTTTTGTTTGATGTAACACACACCGTGAAGGAAAAGATTGCTTCATTATGTAAATTAGCATCAAGGAAACTTAGAAGAAATCCACATCTAATGACGATTCTATTTTCCGGATGATGAAATGCTTTAAATTGTTTACAACTTAATCAATTATGAAACCCGTCATCATGCCTTCCAACTTTGATTACATTGTCAATTCTTTGGTGTCCTGAACTTTAAAATGTAGTTTGAAGAGCTTCATGATACAATTTACAGTTGCAAATTGGTGACCTTCTTAGCATGAAAGTTCCACACATGAAACAATTGATGCAAGCAAAATTATTCGGACCTCAACTACATGGGGAAGCTTCAAATGTCGAATGACATGTTTTTCTCTTCTTTGGGAGGTGCAAATTGCTTGGTTAGGCGTGACCGCGACCAAGGATCCAAGGGTGGTCTTTGTGGTGGTTGAGGGGTTGATGGTTTTGGCTGTCGAAGTTCATTTTCTCTGTCAACAAACCTGCATACATATTGACAACATACATATTGACAACATAAGATTAACGTAAGCTTGCTCAAGTAATAAGTCAAACCTCAGAGATATATCAGCAAGAACTTTGACAATATTTCATGAGGTTTCCATTTCGGTTATATTAATGGTTGCATAAAGGTGGGCCACTTTAAGCACACAATGGTTTACTAAGGTTAAATATGGCAACCCTTCATAGCATTTGTTATTCAGCTTCTAGATTTGAAGTTACAAATAACAATGCACAAATATAATTCCGGTTACCAACTGCAATATCTAGGTAAGGCACAAGGCATAGATACACTGTTAGTGGGCACCCAAGGTTAATTTTTATTTGGGTTTTTTTTTTTTTTTAATAGTTTGGCACTCATTAATTTATATCTATTAGTGTATGACACTCGTTTTGAAAATTAATTGAATCTAACACTCGTTTTCTAATGAAACCGTTAAGTCCACATCATTGACTGGTTAAGACTAATTTTTTGACCAATTTACCCTTAGCTTAAGTCAATCGAGTCTAATTTTTCAATAATCAAGTCTAATTTTTAAACCCTAAAACCCAAAACTTTCCCACCCCCTCCTTTCTTTGCCCCTGCAACTCTTCTTCCTGCCAACTACAAACAGGAACCCTATTCCAAATCCCAACCCATTGTCACCACCACCCCCGTGTCTCGGTATAAAGATTGAAAGCAGCACGGTTGCTCTTTGCACGTGAAGAGAGACTTATTCAGCTCCAAAGACATGTTTCATGGCGTTCTGAGCAATGGTCATGAGTTTGGCAGCGAGGCCAAGTTTGCAATAAGTTCCAATAACGACGAGAGAATGTGGCCATGAGAAAAATGGTTACTGGAGCCATGGGTGAAGAGGATCATCTCCTTAATACTCATCAATTGCTTGAAGTAACCTCCTGAAAGAAGAAACAAACAAAAATGGAAGAAAATGAATAGAGATGAGGATGGATACATACTGAATTGTAATTGAATAAAAATAGGAAATATGAGAAAAGTAAGAATACATTTTTTTATGAAGAAGAGATGCCTTGAGATGATTGTGGGTGTGAGATTTGAGAGAATCGTTCAAGAGAGTAATGTTTTGTCCTCTCTTCAAAGCTCTAACCTTCTCTTTGAAGGTTTCAAATCATTGGTTGTTCGTTTCTTGGAGACAAGAAACTCTGTTTCTGAATCTAACATCAGTGTAGTCTGCTGCTCATGCTTGTCTTCCATGGCGATGGCGGGGGAAGGCTTTTGGGTATTAGCTTATCTTCCAAATTTCCAAATAAGTTACGGTAGCCAAAAATAAAGCAAGCAAGCGGACGATTCGACCTCCGTAATCTTTTGCGACTTATAGGAGTTGTGGCCAACTGGCCATGAGAGGATGTGGTAGAAGCAGTACTTCATTTAGTAGATTTCAGGAAGGCAGAGAAGATCGCAGTAGATTGTAGCAGCACATCGTCGATTCATTCATCCCCTATAAAGCAACAAACACTCACTGCTTCTCAAGTCCCAGATAAAGAGCAGCCTCACTGCTTCTAAAATCTCTCATCACCGGTCCTTGTTATATTTGGGTGTTTTCATTTTCCTAACTGCTATTCAATCATCATACTAGTCTTGTAATTCTCATACCACAACTTCGGAGCAACCCCGCTCATCACATACCCATAGGTAATAACTATCGGTGTGAAGGTGGTGTTGGCAATGGGGGTTGGGATTTGTGGGTGGGGTTTCTTTTAGCAGAAGAAGAAGAGCGGCAAGGAGAAAGCAAAATGGAAGGAAGGGATGGGAGCAATTTTGGGTTTTAGTGTTCAAAAAATTAAACTTAATTATCCAAAAGTTAGACTCAATTAACCCAAGGTAGGCAAAATAGTCCAAAAATTAGTATTGACCAGTCAATGATATAAACCTAACGGTTCCGTAAAAAAACGAGTGTCAGACTCGATTAGTTTTCAAAATGATGGCCAATTTCTAATAGATATAAATTAACGAGAGTCAAACTCAAAGAAACCCTTTTTATTTTATATTTATCTTGTAACTAAAGCATTTGGCACCTGGTCCATGACTTGCTCCAAGAAGGTTCCTGGTTTCAAAACAAACAGATGTGTACATCAACTTTGTGATACATTATGATATTTTTTTTTTTTGAAAGCGAGCTGGGTTTTTATAGGATCCCATAACCTATCAACAAGGTGTGACCTATAGGTCAACACCATAAGAAAGTAACCATGCCGCCGGCGGGTCTCGAACCTAGGACGTGGGGGATAAACCCACACAACCCTAACCACTCGACCATAACACCATTGGCTACATTATAAATTATGATACTTTATAAATTATGATACTTTATAAATTAATTTCACACAAACTGAACTAATAACATGAAATTCAAATTGAACAAACTGGTCTCATTTGACCTTGACTTTAAAAAAAAAAAAAGTCACAGGAGAGCAACAGCCTGAGATGACAACAAAAAGCACTTTGCCTTGCAAAGGCGAGGCACTAATAGTCTTGGACGCCCACCTAGTGCGCCTAGGCATCGCCCGAGACTACATAGCTTGTTGCCTTGGTCCACGCAGACCTGATCCAAGATTAAAAATCTCTTGACAACCCCAAGCAAAAGTAAATGAACATGGGATATGGTGGAGGGTTAGAAGCTGGATTGGTGACATGCACCAGCAGCAGAAGTCAAGAAAAGAGGCTTCCATGCGTCTAGAAAATTGTTAAGCTAAAGGAATTCAGCAAAGAAATCTGAAAAATAAAAAACTGAGGTTTGGAGCTTACTCTATATATGCCATTTCTGCAGCATCTCTAGTTCGTATGCGAGTTCGAAGCAACCTTGTATATCCACCGGCCCTATCTCTGCTTACATGGAATTATGTATTAGCTTTCAAAGATAACATCGCACAAACAAAAAAATATAATTCGAAGATTACTTGTATCGATAAGCCATCTCAGTAAATAACTTGTGAATGGCATCATCTCCGCGAACAAAAGCAGCTGCACGCCTTGCAGCATGAAGGGTACCCTGAAAATAGCCAGCATGGGTCCATGAAAAACATGAGAAGTAAAATTCCAGCTGTGATAAATTTGGAGGAGTTAAGCTACTCAATGCAGTTAAACTCAAAAAAAAGAAGTGTGTTACATGGTTATTTTGCACAATATAGAAATATAAGCTACTTTCTCATATACTATCACAACAAGGATCCTTACTGGATTACACAATCCTAGTCATCCAAAAGAATCAGATCACGTATCATATACCTCATTGGCTGTTGATTTGATTACCAAACAATGAAATATGCCCCTTTAATTGTCAAATTACACCCAATTTCATGCTGTTAACTTGGAAAATAGAGCGAGTAGCGAGTCATCGATTTATTTAGGGCCTAACTGGAAATTACTTTGGACAACTGACCCATCATCATCATCATCATCATCAAAGCCCATTCCCGAGATTTTCGGGGTCGGCTACATGAATTTTGGTTCTCCAAGCAATGCGATCTTCCCACATTTTCTCACCTAATCCAAGTTCAATGATATCTTCATTCACCGTCTTCATCCAAGTTTTCAACGGTCGTCCCCTCCGTCTACACCCTCCATTAACTTGCCAATCTAAACATTTTCTAATTGGCGCCGTGCTTGGTCTCCTCCGCACATGACCAAACCAAGTTAAACGTCTTTCTCTAATTTTTTCCTCTATGGGCGCTGCACCTAAGTATCTCCTAATTCTTTCATTTCTAATCTTATCCTTACGAGTTTTACCACACATCCACCTTAACATACGCATTTCTGGTACTGCCATCCTATGCGTATGTTGTCCCGTAGTAGCCCAACATTCTGAACCGTATAGCATGGCTGGTCGAACAATTGTCTTATAGCATTTCCCTTTTAGCCTTGCAGGCATCCTTCTATCGCACAATACTCCTGACGCCATTCGCCATTTCAACCAACCAGCTTTAATCCTGTGGTCTACATCTGCTCCAATAGCCCCATTCTTTTGAATTATAGACCCTAGATATCGAAAAGCCTCACACTCTGGGACCTCGACACTTTCGATCTCAATTGCATGACTTCTCCCTCTTGGTTCACACCCAAAGTTGCACACTAGATACTCCGTCTTCGAACGGCTAATTCTAAAACCTTTACTCTCTAAAGGCTCCTGCCACTTAACTAATTTCTGACCTAAACCTGCACTAGTCTCATCCATTAAGACAATATCATCTGCAAATAACATGCACCAAGGTACATCTTCTTGCAGATGTCTCGTCAACTCATCCATGACCAAAGCAAAGAGATATGGACTTAACGCCGACCCTTGATGTAATCCTACTGTCACTGGAAATTCACTAGACATCCCACCTACTGAGCCCCTTCATACATATTCTTAATGATATCGACATAACATTGAGACACTTTCTTCCTTTCAAGCACCCACCAAATTAACTCCCTGGGGACCCTATCATATGCTTTCTCCAGATCAATAAAAACCATATGCAAACTCTTACGTGCCTCTCGATATTTTTCTACAGTTTGCCTAAACAGGAAGATGGCCTCCGTAGTAGACCTACCTGGCATAAATCCAAATTGATTCTCCGAAATCGTGGTTAAACTCCTAAGTCTTTGTTCTATAACCCTCTCCCAAAGTTTCATCGTATGACTCATAAGCTTTATCCCTCTATAGTTCGAGCAATTCTGGATATCCCCTTTGTTCTTATAAATTGGTACCACAATGTTATGCCTCCATGAATCTGGCATTTTTCTAGTTTCCAAAATCCTATTAAAGAGCTTAGTTAGCCATTGAATCCCAACTTCTCCCAGACATTTCCATGCTTCAATTGGTATATCATCCGGTCCAACGGCCTTCCCTGTCTTCATTCTTTTTAAAGCTTCTCTCACTTCTGTGGCACTAACTCTGCGATGGAACACGCGATCTCTCCCTTCCTGTGAAGCATACCCCTCCAAGTTTAACTCCCCTAAATGTGTTCCATTGAGTAGGTTCCAAAAGTAATCCTTCCATCTATCTAAAATAGCTTTATCCTGCATTAAGACTCTTCCATCCTCATGCTTAACACACTTAACATGACTCAAGTCCCTAGTTTTTCGTTCTCTAGCCTTCGCTATCTTGAAAATATCTTTCTCCCCTTCCTTCGTACCTAGCCTATTATAAAGAGCATCATACGCTCTCTTCTTAGCTTCCCCTACTGCTCTACTACTCAACTTCTTAGCCTGCTTATAAAGCTCATAAGACTCTAGGCACTTATCTTTTTGCCACGCCTTAAAGCATCTTTTCTTTTCCGCAATGGTTTGTTGCACATCCGCGTTCCACCACCATGTCTCCTTACCATAGAAAACTCCTCTTTTGGCCTGTCCTAACTCTTCCTTCGCACATCTTATTCGGTTTGCCAAATGTTCAAAAAGATCCGCGCTACTAGTCCTATCCTTTGGTTCTAGATTCTCCCCACCCTCTGAAACTGACTGGCCACCCAAAATCCTCTTTCGAAATCTTTGGCACACATCTCCCTGTAAGGTCCACCACTTAATTCTCGGTCTAACCTGTTCTATAGCAATACGACCCCTACTCTTAAGACAAAAATCGAGAACTAACAACCTATGTTGGGATGTCAGACACTCTCCTGGTATAACCTTACAATTTTTACACCTACCTAAATCGTGTCTCTTCACAAGAAAATAATCAATTTAACTTCTATTATGCCCACTCGCAAAGGTCACCAAGTGATCTTCCCTCTTCTTATAAAAAGTATTTACGATCCCAAAATCCTGAGCTAAAGCAAAATCTAGAATAGAAATCCCCGCAGTGTTTCGATCCCCAAAGCCTTGACCTCCATGTACCCTCTCATACCCAACTCTATCCTTACCGACATGGCCATTCAAATCCCCGCCTAGGAAAACCCTATCGGAAGAGGAAATTCCAAGAACTAACTCCTCTAAAGAGTCCCAAAAATCCTTCTTAGTCTCCTCGTCCAAACCCACTTGGGATGTTGCAAGGATGTATCATTCTTTTCCAAGTGACATGAATGAATGGATGGACGGTTGTAAATAACTTGTATATGTTTGACAAGTCATATTTCAAAAGTGCTTTCTAAAACCTCCTTGATGAATAAGTCTGTCTTTTATATGATTTTCTTTTTAGAATATTCAAATTTAATTAAACTAGAAATAAACAAATAAACAAACACCCTTGAAAGAGAAATTAGAGGTACACAAATTCCAAAAGTATCCCTTCAAATCCATGACACTCTGAAAAACGAAAACAAAGTCAAATACCCTCGTATTCCTTTTTTGCCAAATAACCTATAAAATTTTACAAGAGATGGACCAAACAACTACCTTTAGTGTACACCCTACATTTTCAATCATGAAACACATCCACAATGGATCGCGACATCACCCAATTAACCCCATAAGCTGAGGTGATAGAACCGATCTTGTGGAGAAGAAGATGGCCTTGACACTCTCCAAATTCCCCACATTAAGCAATCTGAGTCAAATTGTCGATAGTGAATCGATCTTGTCGAAAAGAAGACTGGGAAAGCTTATTTAAGCTATAATTTGTGTTTCTCTTCCTCGGGGTTCTTCCCCTGTTTTTGTACTCTTTTTGTACTCAATGACTTGCTCAATCAACTTTTTGCCTATTAATTTTATTGATAAAAAATAAAAATATAATAATAAAATAAAAAATGCACCTATGGGTCAACAACTTAATGTATCCTTCATAGCTAACCAATTCCATACTAGTCACACAAAAAAGGGAACCCTTAGGAGGAATTCTGTTTCTCCAAGCAAGCACAATGGAAAATTGGGTCTAGTACCCAAGGGCTCCAAATCTCCCAAGTGATTTGTAGGAGGAAGCCAAAAAACCCTCTGTTCAACCATACCCATTTCCATCCTAGCATCATCTGATCAATGCAAGTGCTTCCACTAACCTCCGGTCTCCTCCCAGAGAGAGGTTCCACCTGTCATCACTGGGGAGTCGCATATAAGTCACAAACCTTTCCAAACTCGAGCAAAGATACTCTACAGAGGCGAGATCCTCAGAAATGCATTCATACAGACCATCCATCAACACCATTTACCTTACCAAAGTCGTATCTTGGTCCCTTTCCAAAAACGTGACCCACAATGTAGGTTTGACCATAAATTCCATAGGCTAATGTGCAAATGATAAGCTACTGATCATATTCAACTTCGATGTCCACATCCTCATCACCACATTGGACTTTCTTCAACACATTCTCCACCTTCCATAACTACATCAACCACACACACATGCTTATCTTCCTCATTGACCACATTGTCATTAACCTAACTCCTTCACTTTGTACTCGATCTCACATTATTAGCTCCCCTTCACCTCTAACTTAACAAGAAAAGAAAAGAAAAAAGGTAACTAGAGGTTGACATCGGCAAGTAAATCAGTCCGAGCCAACCCAACACATATCAAACTCGCCTCCACCTAGGAACGATCTCCAAGAGCTTACTGAGTCAAATGCTCAGATTTCGTGAAAACCCATTTACAGCTCATAGCCAAAAACTACAGAAGAGATGTTGCATAGCTCATGGCCTCATTTTACATCTCCAGATTTTTTGTGGTGGTAAAAAAGTACTAACACGATAAAATGAGGTAACCAAACATCACTTTCATTGAATATTCATTATAGAAATTCCCACCAAAAGTATTGTTAAAGTCAATTAAAATATACATTTTAACGTAAATAGAAACCCAACAAGTAGCCACCAGAATCATAAGTGCACCCCCACCAAAAAACAACAAGAACAATTGTGGTTTCTCGTCCTTCAGCCCAAGAAATGAAAGTAAATCTAGTCATGCTCCAATCTGCAAAATTAACCTATATGTCAAGAAAACACTTGTCTCCTTTTAGAGTAAACAAAATTAGCATTAACAACAGACATCACATCTGAATTACCTTTTGTTCATGGCAATTGGACAACATATCAACATTGTGTCATCCAATCATTTATCCATGGGATGTTACCATCAAAGAGACGGACTCATTAAATGTGTTGGCAAATGCATATCCATCATGTTATCTCGACCTAAGCCTCCCAAGGATAAGGGTCTTTTTTTTTTTTTTTTGATAAGCAAGACAAACCAATGACCTCATTACAAAAACAGAAGAGCTAGGAGTTCTCAAGAACGGAAAATAAGCCAATGGTGTTATGGTCAAGTGGTTAGGGCTGTGTGGGTTTATCCCCCACGTCCTAGGTTCGAGACCCGCCGGCGACATGGTTACTTTCTTATGGTGTTGACCTATAGGTCGCACCTTGTTGATAGGTTATGCCCAGCTCGCTTTCCAAAAAAAAAAAAAGAACGGAAAATAAATAAAACAATAAAGATACAGAAAGGAAATGCTAAATTAAACATAGCATGCCATCCTCCATTTCCCCCCTTTGATTTTCCTACGACTGCGAATCTGATCTGAATCATGCAGCTTACTATCGAAAATTTTCTTTTTTCTTTCTCTCCAAAGCTCTGAGATTCCAACAATTAGTAATTTGTCCTAAGCCCAATTTCCCCTTGTAGAGTTAAATTTTGTCTTTCCACTGCTTCATCCATTGAGCAACAAAGAGAGAGTTAGGAATAAATCCCACTTAATTCTTAAATATTATGAATCCAGACCCTATGCTAGAAGGGGCATCCAGGGAAGAGATGCTAAATTGATTCATTGTGATTCTCACCCGGGGCATTGACTGACGATGAGGATCCCTTTTGACAAGTTATCGATTGTGAGAGTCCTCCCATGAGCTAAAGTCCAAAAGAGGAAGTTCACACGAGGGATCTACTTAACCCATAAACCAAGCCCAGAAAAATTGCAATGATTGGTGACTACTAGGAAGTTCCTGAACAATAGTGACATATTAAGCAAGGAGGAGGGCAAATTAGCCATCAACACTAAAGATTCCATTATCAGAGTTCCACACCCAAAACATTTTGCATCATCACGGAAGAAATTACATGGCAGCAACTGAAGAAGGCCGCCAACGCTACTAATTTCCCAAGGATAAAAGTTCCAAGATAAGCCTTGTCTCTGATTGAACCATGAAAGATGCGACTAACCCAAAACATATGTAGAAATTGAGAGTTGAGAAGAATGCCTCCCAGCCATTTGTCTGTCCAGAATTCCACCTTGTTACCTACATGCTATACCAACCAAGGAAGCACGGATTCTTCAAAAACTTGTCGTATCCATGTTCGACACGTATTCAACACTGACACTTACGCCGAACACTTGGCCAACGTGTCAGCAAGTGTCAGACACAGTCAATGTGGTCAACATGTCGGACATGCCTCTGATACACTCAAAACTTGGCCAATACACATTCAAGACACGAAAACCAACTTTGTTTTATTTTTTACTTTTAGATGCTTGCAAATAACAACCTAATTTAATAGTTGTTGATCCATCTGAAGTGAATGACTCTCGCTTGTGATTTCAGACAAATAGGGCAAAAAAACCACTAAAGCATAGAGCTTTTTTTTTTCTCTAATTTACTTCTTTTCTACTATACTTTTTTCTCTATTTTATTTTTTTCTTGCAACAGAGTGTCTTGAAGACAACACTCTAGGAATGCACTTTATTAGATTATTATTTATATTTATGACTAACTAAAAAAAGTATGATGCGCGTCGAGTTGGCGTGCCGTATCTGTGTTTGACACGATGCGCATGTCCGTGTCCATGCATCCTTGATACCAACTAAGTAGCCAATATGGGATTTAAATAATGACTTTAGAGTCATAATCGACCTCCACAAAGCACACCCGTAGGTTGTTGTGATGTCTTCAGATGACCATTTATGAGAATCCACTGTACTTCTCAACTATGATCGACTTCCATATGGGTTGGTCTTCAACATAAAATCTTTGAAGCCATTTAAAACGCAAGGCTTGATTGAACAACTTAATTTTCCCAGCCCCCATTGGATTTTGGAAGTCATACAAAATTCCAATTTATATGATGATATTTATGAGCTGATTCACAAGCACCCCACAAAAAATTCAGCATAATTCTCTCAATGGCTTGCGTTGCAAAAGTTGGGATGGTAACTAGGGAGAGAAGAACGACTAGGATGCTATTGACAGTACTCTTGATTAGTGTTAGCTTCCCAGCTTTAGAAACATAATGTATCTTCCAAACTGCAGGTGAAACCGCCTCAAACTCCAGGTGAAATATAATGTAGCTTTAGAAATATAATGTACTCTTGATTAGAGTTGACGCAGATGATTGGGAGAGGGGCCATCCAAATTGGGCACCTCTCCCACATGGATGATGACCTTTTCTGAATATTTAAAAAACACCTTTAGGTGGGAAGCTGCCTCAAACCAGAGCAATGTCAATAAAAGAACACAAAACTTGATACTCACAAGACTAAAGAATTATCAGTGTATCATCCGGGAAATGCAGAATCGGAATCTAGGTACCTCCTTTAACTTGAAAGCCTGATATGTCAACAAAGTTGTTTGCAGATAACACCATCTTGGTCAAGGCTTCTGCGATAAAGGAAAACAACATGCAAGAGAGGGGATCACCTTCTCGCACTCCTCTAGGACTCAGAGGGGGCCATTATGATACAGGCAGTGTTCTAAAAAGCGCTAGGCGCTGGGCAGGCTGCGAGCAGGTGCCTAGCGCCTAGGCGGTCTTAGATTTTGTATTATACTTTAATAATTTACAAAATTTAAGTATAATACCTTATCAATTTCATCCAATTTAATGCCAAGATACATATGCAAAATTTAAAAACATGAAAAATTAACAATCATGAACAAAATTTATTAAAACTCAAATGATTGAAGTTGGCCATGATGAGTATTTTATATAAAATTGAATTTGTGGACAAATATCCAAACCTACTCTTTTATTTTTATTCAAATTGCATGAATAACCTCAGTCATGTTTGATAAAATCTATATTAGTAAAATTGGTACCGACAGATCCTTTGAGAATTCCATTAAGTAATCATCATTTGCTACAATTAGACATATACTAAATAAAAAACAATTAAATAGTTTATTTCTAAAAAAGATGAAAGAAAAATAAAATAAGAACACAATCAGCCTTATTAAAAAATAAAAAAAAATTGCCCAGACCGCCCAGACTCGCCCAGCCATTAATCTGGGTGGTTTTCTACCTTCTAGCGCCGCTTAGGCCGATTTTTAGAACACTGGATACAGGTAGTGGCTCTGGGGTTGAACTGGTCCTCATGAGGGAAGTCTGCACCACACTGTCCTTGAGAGTTGCGGAGCTCGTAGGGTCTATGGAGGGAAGAGGCGAAGAAACATAAACTGGGATTGGGACAGAGAAGGGGGGGATGTTGGAGAGGAGAGATGATCCTGAAGTAAAAGACCAAAGTGACCAGGCTCCTTAGGATAAGTTATACAATATATATATATATGAAGACACAACTGCATAAATAAAACTTTTAGGTTAAGGCTCTATTCCAGTGGTGTGTAGCCAACCAGTGGCGGACCCAGGAATGTATGTTAGAGGGGGCGAAATGGCATAAGGTTATTCATTGGTAAGTACAATGATTAAAAAAAATGAGCAAGGTGCATTGTATATATCTAATTGAATACTCTAATCCTATCTTAAGCCATAAGATCATTTTGTCGACAATCATAACAAAGACAAGCGAGCGTAATAACTAGAATACATAATTAAAAATAAGATAATTAAGATAATTATGTAAGTTTAAACTAAAAAAAAATGAAATGTGCGAACGTAATAAGATCCTAATACAATTTTATAGGGAAAATGGGTTTTACTAGCCAATCTAACTCTCAAATTTTGTATAAGATGACTAATGGTATATATTTTTATTGATTCTATAGTTATTATTTTATATATTTTTGTTGCGGGTTTATAATATTGTTTTTTGTTGTGGGTTTTATACTACCAGTAAACAAACAAAATTTTTAATGATTTCAATTAATTAGCTTTGGAAATGCATAAAAAAAAGCCAAAAAAATCTTGCGCTCCAAGATAATCAAACTAAGGTCAAATAATCAACCACTAGGCCAAAGACGAATATATGGATACGTTTTATACTTAATGTATTAATGATCTAATGTTTATTATATATTAAACGTTTTTAGAAATACTAGATATATACTCAAATTATTTTGAAAGTTGAGGGGTCGTCCCTTAGTAGGTCCACCCCTGTAGCCAACACCATCAGGAGACGAACAGACCCCACTGCTACTATTTCATAAAACCTCCAAGGTATACAATAATTATGAGAACAGTAGTATATTGGCGGGAGAGTAGAGTTATACAAACAGGAAAAGAAAAAAAAAAATCATTCGCTGAATGGTACCTCAGTTGAGCTCAAACATAAAGTAATTTACCTCTTTCCCAAGTGTCACCATCTTCTCTGCTTCACGGCGAATCTCTTTTGCCTGAAATTTAAAGAAATTTAAATTATCTTCAATCATCTAAAAATATAAATGGAGCGAAGGAGAATAAGGTTTAATATATGTTACCTTAGCGACGGTAGTTTCAATTCGATCATGCTTAATCAGTTGAGAAACCATGGTCCTAAACACCAAAAACCAAAACCCTAATAAAAAATTCCAAATCGAGTGCGAGTTAAAGAAAAAAGAGGATAAGAGAATCAAAGTGAAACCTGAGCATAGACATTCGATGACCAGTGGGTCGGTTCAGCTTCCTAAACTTCGTCATGACGTCGGTGAGTGAGAAGAAGCTGAAACCCTAACTGGAACAAAAAAAAAAAGAAAGAAAGAAAGTAGAATGAATCGATGGAGCAGAGAAAAAGCCAAGGAAGAGAAAGAGGGAGATTTTGGAGAATACCTAAGCTATGTACATCCGTACGATTTACTTTGTTCTACCTAGAGATACACGAGTCGGAGACGATTCAGATACAAGCAAAACGGTATCCAGATCCGATTCAATATACACAACTCCAGATCCAAATCCGACCGAATCTTAAAATTTAATGCCAAATCTGAATACGACTGCAAAATGGATATTGTATCTAACCTGAATAAATTTGAATTACTCCATTCGATTCATGTTTAGTTTTGAGTCTGATAAAATCCGGTAGCTGTAATGATTTTGCTATATTTGGATTTTTTTCAATCGTGTCTTAGAACTGGTAAGTTATGTTCTAAATGGGTTGGTCATTTTATTATTATTAATGTTTTTCTCCATGGTGCTATACAGATTAAGAGTGTCACAACTGGTAAGGAGTTTAAGGTGAAATATCATCGACTTAAGCCCTATTATGAGTCATTTGTGAAGCATGACGTGGATGACGTATCACTCCATGAGGATTAATTGAAGATACCGTCAGGCTGTACGACGTTAAAAAAAACGCTTCTTGGGAGGCAACCCAATCATATTTGCTTTATTTATCCCTTTATTTTATTTTCATTATTTTTGTTTGTTAGTAGTTTGTTTTTCCGCTTTTAATTTTTTCATTGCATGTGTTATAATCTATTAACATTAAGGACAATGTTAGGTTTAACTGTGGGGGAAACAAACGTTGCTTTATTTTGAAAAAAAAAATTAAAAATAAAAAGTGTCAGTCCATTAAAAAAAATGTTGGTTTTTGTTTTCTTTGTTGGTATTAGTGTCATAAAAAAATTTATAGTTGTTTTGAGTCTTAGGATATTTTCCAACACAATGATGAGATTTGGTTTTTAATTGCACGACTTTTAGATGATTTATAAGCATGATTTAAGGTCAAATATTATTCTTTGGTTAATGCTTATTCATGGCTATCATATGCAAATTCATATGTAATCAACTTAGTAATTGGTACTCATAGCATGCTTAATTGAATTTAATTCATTATAACCCATATGTGAGTTTTGAGCCTATTGTTCCTTTGATTTTGAGAGTTTTTAGTTATGTCATCTTTCATTTCTTTTGTCAATAATAATTCGTTGCATGATCTCAATTTTGTTTGCTTTGGTTGCTACTTGGATTGCTTTCATAATTAAGAATTAAACACTAGAACTTGTATTAATTTTGTTCAAAGCATCATATTGAATTGCATGACATGCTTGACATGATAAATGCACCTAGTTTTCACCATTGCCAAATAAGTCTGATCCATGATATATTTCCTTTAGGTTAATCCCGTTGAGCCTGTTATTAAGCTTTTGGTTTCATTAGCCTCATTTTCTATCCTTAACCTAATCAGAAGAGTGGAGCATAATTTGATTTGCAGAGACTTTATTGTGGTTCAAGGTATATTGAAAAACAAGTGTGGGGGAAAACCCTTATGGTAGACAGTTCAAGAAGAAAGAGTTGCAAAAAAAAAAAAAAAACAAAAAAAAAAAAAAATTGGTACAAAGTTACAGAAGGGATACAAGCCATTGTCTATATTCATTCAGTATTACAGTAGCATACAAATAGTACAATTCTTTTCATTTTGTAGATACAAAATAATGGCTGAAACTCTTCATTGTCAATGGGTCACCTCTTCATTTTCTTACTTATGTCTTGAACCATATGATTCTTTGCTAATGTCTCTAATCTTATTGCATGCTTTCACCATTTTTTTAAGCCCTTTGAAAATTCCCTATGCGTTCTTTCTCTTTCCTTGACTCATTGGCCCCATTACAACCTGAATTAAGACCTTTTGATTGAGTGTGTATTGCAATGTCACGTTGTGGAGATTCAAATGAGGTGTGAGCATATGGTGTCACTAGTTCTTGCATTCAAGTAGTAGCATTCATTCCATGAGATCATATATCTAAAAAAAAAAGGTCAGAAAATGTTTTTCTTTCTTGTTATATCATATGTGAGCTATTTGTTTCCCTTTTACATCAATTCTTTCACATATAACTAGAACAGAAAGAGTGATTTTACCAAACAATCAGTGAAAAGGAAAAAGTGCACCCAGTGAGATTTTTGGGTTAATTCTTCTTGGCACGCGCTTGAGTTTCAGAGTCACTTGGATTGATTTAATTGTGAATTTTTATATCATTGCTATGAACGTGTGTTAATTTTCGAATGATATGGATTTAATATTGTGTTTACAAAGAATCTTAACATGTCATGATTCGTTGAAAATCTCTGAGACAAATGTTGGAAAGTATAGATTGAGTCATTTGAGTCTTTTATTTTTGTTTCTTAGATTTGCTCGAGGACTAGCAAAAGATAAGTGTGGAGGAATTTGATAGGAGCATAATTAGGCTATTTTAGTACCATATTTCTATATGTATTTTTGGTTATTAATTGTTAATTATGGTACTAATTGCTATTTTCGTGTTTGTGTAGGTTTCCAATTACAAGATTCCAAAATAGAAGCTAAGTGAAGCAAATTGGCAATTTAGAAATATTGAATACAGGAAACCACGCAAAGAAGGAAACCAAACAGAAAACAATTATAAAAGGGATGATACCTTGCTTTGGAAAAATCATTCATCCATAGCCTCCTCATCCTCAACACATCCATCCACATCATCTTCAACGCAACCGTCCATCAAGCATCCACAGCCGCAAAAGCCTCCACCCCTTTATCGCCTTCATCTTTCTGTTTGTTGAAAATCAGGAAACCCTAGCCCATCATCAACCATCATCGAAACCACATCGCCCTGCTTCGCTCCATTCAGTTTGCAAAAGGGAAGAATAAGAGTTCTTATTTCTCTTCAGTTCGCACCAACACCCATAGAGTCATTCTCGCACCACCACGCATGCGGCGGCAACGTTTTTCATCTCTAAACCTCTCTTTTACTTATTTTAGTTTGATATTTGATTATGGATTACTGTTTGAACATAATTAATATGTCTAGCTAAACTCTTCTTAGTTAGGGGTGGATTCGAAGCCTCGAACATGTGTTTTATAAATTAATTGAATTTAGTCTTCCTTGCTATTAGTGATTGTATTTTGCTTAACTGCTTTATAGAGAACTTTTATTTGTATGTTTCTTAAGGTGGCCAACTTAGTAAGCATGCTAGGATCTGGGGCTAGAGTATAGGAGAGTTTCACCTAATTGTTATAATCTTGTACTCACAAGTAGTAAATACCAAGGAACGTTGGTAAGGTTAAGTAAAAACCTAGGTAAGAATAAGATGTTGATCATACTTGTAATTGCTTAGTCAGTGTTCATATTTTCTACAAAACTTAATGATCTTAGATTGTTATCTAACTTGTGATTTTTTATTAGATAGCATGATAAGAATAGTTTGAAAGCGACGCTAAGTTTAATTCAACGATATTGGGAAAATAATAAGATTAATGCAATGTTGATCACGGTTAATCTTGAACATTGTCTCTCACGAATTAGCAAGTTATTATTGAATATTGATTTATGAGCATATGTTTGGTGTGTGGAAATAAACCCTTAGCTAATTTCTCATCTTTGCCATCCCTTTAGTTTTATTATCTTTATAGTAATTTTCGTAGTTATTTTCATAGTTTAACTTAGAAAATCCAATCCCCCATTATTTACTTAATTAGACTGTTAGTTGTCTTTTAGCTATTCTTAGTATTAATTGGCAAGCCCTTTAATCCCCGGTCCAGAATGATCCCTACTTATTCTATACTACAATCACAAAACAGGGTATTAAGTTGTGTGCTACTAAAATAGTGCATCACCTTCGAAGATTGCTGCTCCATAGCCAAGGCCTTTTCAACTGGAGACTCGGCCCAATGTCCATCATCGGGGTCTGAGGGCGGGAAGAGAGGGAGAATATCCACTCCTTAGAGCGACAACTTCAACATAATGGGGATCATCAGTAGATTCGGTGACAGGATCCATATCCGAGGACCCAACAAGATGCGAAGCTTCGACGACACCAAGGCCTGCCAACTTCGAACGATCCCCCTCTAGGTCAAACGGGGGCGGGAGGCTCAAGCACGACACCTTACTTTGCCAAAACCATATCTTGGGCGAAGAAATGGGTGGACTGGGTATGTCTAGGCTCCGCGAGTGTCACCTCCTTCTCCAGCGGAATCAACAGATGAGAAGAGGAAGCAGTCTTATGACCAACCCGCTTCCTCTTGGGCCAAGTAATGGGTGGCAGGGCCTACTCCAACTCAGCCTGCCTCTTCGGGCTAGGCATTATCAGTTTTCTCTTATTTGAACGACGATTATCAACCTCCTTAGTCAACGTTATGAACAGAGTGGGAGCTTCATGAAAGTTCTCGAACAACCCACTCTGCACGATGTTGCTCAAAACCATAACCTCTTTGATGATCATAAAAGAAAAGTCATCAAACTTTTTCTTTATTGACTCCTTCTCCTTAGGAAGAGTTAGGACGTAAATTTCTATGCAAAGAAATAAAACGACAATTCAATACAACATCTACAATGATTGGACAGGAAAAAGAAAGAGGAACATTATGCTTACTCGGTGTTCTAAAAAGCTCTAGGCGATGGGCGAGCGGTGAGCAAGTGCTTAGCACCCAGGGGCCTAGGCAGCGCCTAGGCGATTTTATGTTTTGTATTATAACTTTAATAATTTACAAAATTTAAGCATAATACCTTATCAATTACATCCAATTTAATGCCAAGATGCATATGCAAAGTTTATAAACATGAAAAATTGACAATCATGAACAAAATTCATTAAAACTCAAATGACTGAAGTTGGTCATGATGGGTATTTTTTACAAAGTTGAATTTGTGGACAAATATCCAAACCTACTCTTTTATTTTTTCTTCAAATTACATGAATGACCTCAGTCATGTTTGTTAAAATCTACATTACTAAAATTGGTACCGGCAGATCCTTTGAGAATTCCATTAAGTATTCATCATTTGCTACATTTAGACATATACTGAATAAAAAAAATTAAATTGTTTCTTTCCAAAAATGGGGAAATAAAAATAAAATAAGAATACAATCAGCCTTATAAAAAAAAACCCGCCCAGACCGCCTAGACCCCACCCAGACTGCCCAGACCCTGCCTACCCGATTTTTCACCCCTCCTAGCCATTAATCTGGGCGTTTCTCTAACGCCTAGGCCATTTTTTGTAACACTGTGCTTATTGCAATCAAATTTGAAGTATCTAACAAGCAGACACCCCTACAGCTTAAAATATGAAGAGCCCGAAGAAGCAAGAAAACAATACTTCTGTCAGGACTTGAAGTCGTCCGAACAACAGACCCAAAAAATCCGGCGTGCTCAGCTGACAGGCCTCGTGGGCATTCAGCCGAGGGGAAGTCAGCAGATAGACCACTCGTGGAATCAAGTGAAGACCAGTGTCCTTCGCCCTAATAAAGACAACGATCAAGGTCCTGAACCCGTTGGGTACCATCTAAGCGAGGATTGCGAATATATGCCCAGAAGCGCCAAATATCTTTCAAAACCGGAAAGCGGAGTCCAGATTGAAACATGCCTTTATGCAAGGCGATGAACCCTCGTGGAGGCATTAACAGGGTTCGAACAGTACCCAAGGGGGTAAGTTTCAGGTCTTCAGGAATCCAACATTGATCCCAGATTTTATCCAGATCGAATTCACCGACCAACCTGTCACGAAAAAACTCATGGCATGCATAGGACAACTCATGTTCGGGAGTGAGTTCAACATTGTCATCCATAGAAGAAAATACGAACTTTTGAGTGCACTTGAGAAACTATAAGCAAGAAAGCAAAAGGGAGTTTCATAAAGGCTACAAAAGTTTTTAAAAAAAAACACTCCTCTACAGAAATGACAACTTATACAGAGCCAGGGATTCATGCCCTTTTTTCGAGCAGGCACATACTCATTTAATGATGTGCGCAGCTCGAGACGATGTTTCGGGCTCAATCATCACGACTGCACAGTTCCTATTGAAGCGACTTAGTGGACCGGGGGGGGGGGAACTGATGATACACCAAACCTTCATTTAATTTGTGTCGTACACGTGTCATGATAATCTTGTCAACAGAGCAAAGTGGCTTGACTGCCCGCCCAATCTGGCTAAGCTCAGACAACACTTACTCCATTTTGGCAGGGTCTAGAAGGTTGGACCAAAATTGCAGTGCCCTATTAAGCCCACACGTCACATGGTAAAGCCCAATACCCGTAAGGCCTAATAAGGCAAGTATCTGGGGGATCGACCTAAGACGGGTAGGCCAGCAATATATTGATTCTGACTAGGAAATAAATAATAGAGTATAAGTTGTGTATGGAAATTCCCCTGCATGGACAACACTCCACAAGGGAATAATCTCCCGCAGATCTAGAAGCACAAGTCGTGTAGATAAACTCTCCTACATGGACGATTCCTAGCAAGGAAATGATCTCCAACAAGATATTTTCCCTAAACTACGCCACCAAAGGCCTAGCCGAACAAGGACTCTCGCATTATAAATAGGACACAGGGTTGATGAACAAATGTATGCTACAAAACCCAATTTACAGCATTACGCCTTTCTCAAGCCTTGTCTGACTTTAGCATCAGAGTGCCATTAGCTGTCACAATGGTGGTCTTTGGCTCACATGTGTTCCCTGTGCATGTCAAGGTCAAGGTCAAGAAGAACAAGATTCGACTACATCAATATGAATACGTTAAAAAGAAACAAATTATAGCTTAATAGAGACTTGTTTGTTCATAAGTAGTATGAAACCCAAACAAAGAACAATGTCATAAAATAATAATTAAAATCTAAGATAACAAATTGTAGAGCTCAATGAAAATATATATCGATATTGAACTCATATAAAATTTGGGGGTTGGATTGGCTCGTAATTAGGATCTTATTATTTTCGCACATTTCAAATTTTTCCAAATTAAACTTGCATATTTATCTGAATTATTTTGCAATTTTAATCATGCATTCTAGTAATTAGGCTTGTTTACATGTGTTAAATTGTCAACGACTTGATCACAATTTGGCTTAAAAATATAATATCCGATTCTATTTGATATATACAATGTGTTTTTTATAGTTGTGCAGATAAATGCTCAGTACTAGATTAAGTTCATAAAGAATATAATTAGAATTATATTTTTAATTTTAGTGTTAATTGTTTATGTTAGTAGAAATTTGTTGTCAAATTATCAATCCAGATGAAGGATTGTGATTTCCTTTTTCAAAGTAACTTTGGTCCCCTAATTTTAAGAATTATTTTGTGAAATATTTCGTTGTATCTAGAAAAAATGTAAAATTTTTGTGTGTATGTCAAACATATATAAATATATGGATAAGTAAGATACAAGTAAATTGCATAATAAATACATTAAATGAAGCCTAAATATTTAGTATCCCTATAAATGTAATTTGCTTCATAACTTTATGAGTTTTACACTAAAATATATTAAAAAAAATCTAAGAAAAATTATGAAATCTTTTGATAGAAAAAATGTAATTTGCTTAATAATTTTTAAGTTTTTACACGAAAATTACAAAGAAAACACGAAATGTTTCGAAATAACATATTTTTTTTTTGACACTTTAAATTTCGAGAACTCAAAAAAGAAACACTTCACGAAATTTCATGAAATCACAATCCTTGGTCTAGAGTACAAAAATTTCTAGCTTCACCCCTGATAACTCTTATTAACGACTCATAATCCTTTATCATTTCGCCCCTCCTTGTCTGAAATCATGGGTCTGCAATTGGGTAGAATTAAGGCATAAAATGGTTTGATAAAATCCAACAACCAACTGATGTCGAATCCGGATAAGTGCATATGGATTCTACAAAATTTTTGAATTGAAAAATGGTCAGGTTGTAGGTGATAGTTGGATACATTTTTGTCATAAAAATTTGACCATATTCGAATATACGCCATTTTTGAAAATTATATACCACTGAATTTTCCATCTCAAGCACATAGAAATCCGCTGGGAATATCAAATGGTTAACTGCACCAACACATCTTCCAACAAACTTTGAGGATATGCATTAGAACGGTCAGCCAATTGAATAATAACACCATCATTTTTTAGCTTCCCGAGATTCATAGAGCGAGAAATAGAATACGACATAACATTAATTGAAGCACCTAAGTCTAACATTGCATTTTCAATTTTAGTATTACCGATAACACAAGGGATAGTGAAACTACCCGGATCCTTACACTGTGGCGGCAAAATTTTTTTAAGAACTGCGGAGACATTCTCACTCACCTTAACTACCTCACCGTCTCGAAGTCGTCTCTTTGTTGTGCAAAGCTCCTTAAATTTTTTTGCATACTTAGGCACTTGCTTAATAACATCAAGAAGCGGAATATTGACTTGGACCTTTTGGAAGATTTCCAAAATTTCCTTATCCTGTTCATCTTTCCTGGATTTGGCAAACCTACCTAGAAAAGGCACAAAAGGTGGAGAAAGATTAGCAGAAACTGAATTTGGAATGCTTACCTTCTTACCTTGGAGCTCTGGTGTTTCAATGATGGCTGGATCATCCTTCTGTAACTCAGCTTCCCTCTTTCGACTCTGTTTAGGGACTATTGGCTCATTTTCAATTTGCCTACCACTCCTTAATGTAATTGCTTTTGCGGTTTCAAACCCGCATTTCGGATTTGGAATGGTAAAACTAGGAAGTTTTCCTTGCTCGCGAATTTGTCCAATAAACTCAGTTATTTGTCCTATCTGTAGCTTCAAATCTGCTTTATCTTTTGATTGGTTCTGCTGAGAAATAGTTAACGATTTCAGAATCTCATCATAACTAAGGGCATACCTGAATTGTGCTGAGATAGTTCTGGCGGTTCCTGAAAGAAACCAGGAGGAAGCCAATTCGAAGTTTGTTGTTGAGGTTGTTCTGAATCTCTCCATCCAAAGTTGGGATGATTTCTCCAAACTTCATTATAAGTGTTCGAATAAGGGTTATTCCTATAGTGAGTTTGCCATTGAAAACCTACTGCATTGACATTCTCCCAACCGCCATTCTCAATCAGTTGAGGACATTGATCAGATGGATGTCATGGCTTAGTACACACGCCACAAACTTGTGCAACTCCTAACACATTTGGCTTCCCCAGAGCCTGACTCACAAGTGAAGTAAGATAGTTATTTGAGCTTCCAAACTAGAATTAGTACTTACCTCATTGACTTGGCGTGAAGGCTCTCCAATTTATTCATACCGTTAAGTGTTTAAGGCTCGGTTTGCAATGAAAGTCTTTGCTGCTGTTGGAGTTTTATCAATAAAAGTTCCTCCTACCGCTGCATCTAACATCGTCGCTCAAGAGGAATCAATCCCTCATAAAAGTATTGAATTAGGAGTTCCTCCTTCATTTGATGTTGCAGACATGATGCAATGAGAGTTTTGAAGCGCTCATAATAAGCTGGATATGATTCTCCTAGACCTTGCTGTATACTACGATCAGGGGCAGCGAGAGAGAGGGACTGAGACAGTGGCGTTGTTGAAGGGTTTGGCGAGGTTGATGTTTCAAGAAGGAGGGGTTACGGTCTGGTGAGGTGTTTTTGATGAGTTATGTGGCTAGATGATGAAGAGGAGGACGATGGTTGTTTGGCGTGGCTTGAAGGGAGCGAAGCAGGGCAATGTGGTTTTGATGATGGGCTAGGGTTTTCTGATTTTCAACAAACAGAGAGATGAAGGCGATAAAGGGGTGGAGGCTTGTTGCGGTTGTTGATGCTTGATGGACTGTTGCGTTGACGATGCTGTGGATGGATGTGTTTAGGATGAAAAGGCTATGGATGGGTGATTTTTCCAAAGCAAGGTATCATCCCTTTTATAATTTTTTCTGTTTGGTTTCCTTCTTTGCGTGGTTTCCTTTTGTAATCAATATTTCTAAATTGCCAATTTGCTTCACTTAGCTTCTATTTTGGAATCTTGTAATTGGAAACCTACACAAACACAAAAATAGCAATCAGTACCATAATTAACAAGTAATAACCAAAAATACATATAGAAATATGGTACTAAAAATAGCCTAACTATGCTCCTATCAAATTTCCCCACACTTATCTTTTGCTAGTCCTCGAGTAAATCTAAGAATTCATATCATGACGCGTTCTATCGGATAGATTCCTTAACAAGCAGTTGGAGGAGTCTAGTGCTGGGACGGATTTTGAATCAGTGTGGTCCACGCAGGCTAATCTTGAGGCCAAACTGGAGGCCTCAAAGGCTGAGCTGAATTTGATCAAGGCTGGCTTGGTGTCTGCTGAAGCAGAGTTGGGTCATACTTGGGAGGATTTGAAGCGCATGGAAAAGGTGGTAGGCAAGGTGTAGGCTGATCTGCAAGCTCGAGCTGCCAAAAGAGAGCGAGCTGAATCTGAATGGACTGCCTTGCGTTAGAAGCTTGAGTCTGAAGTTGCTAACAGGCGTTGTCGTGTCCACGGAGCGGGGGATCAAGCTGCTTTTGTGTTAGCTGAGCTGAATCCACTAAAATAGCAATTGGCAGATGAGCAATCTTAGGTGGTCGCGCTTGCAGACAGGTTGAAGAATGCAAAAAAAGAGTCTACCGGAGTCTGAAGGTTTTGAATAGAAGCGGTGGGCAACTTTGGACTTTCCTAAGATTGTTCGGGGCAGGCTGAAACTGCTAGGGCTGATTGAAAAAGAGAACCCTAACCTTGAACTCAACTTTGAGCACTACAGATAGGCTGCTTATTGGAATATTGAAGAGGAATAAGCTTCGATCTAGAGCCCTCGACTCGCAATTTGGGACTGGCCTCTGACGATGCTGACTTATCCCTTGTAATTCCTTCTGATGTAACTTGCCCTTCGCCCTCTGGAACAGATTCTCCACAACAACTCTAATCCTTAAGATATGACTTGAAGAAAACTTGTTAAGTAGTAGTTTTTTATACTTGTTCTTTCTAGAGCTTAGCTGCATATCATGTCGTTGCGTCGTTCACTTAGACTTGTAACTCGCATAGTAGATGTTGAAGTCATTGCTCTTCAGATTTCTTAGACCATCTTAATCCGCTTACTCGCGAACAAGGTTGTAGGTCGGACCATAAGCTATCGTCATCAATCAGAACTGACTAAGCCTTGGTCTGGTTCGGTCATCCTTTCCAATGGTAGGACAATAATCCCTGGCAAGTCATCGTCATCAGGATGCATGAGCTCTGACTAGACTCTCACTTTCTAACCCATCATCATCCACGCTCGACGGACTGGGCATTAGAATGGACTAGAAGCCATCGTCATCAGTCGGAACTGACTATGCCTTGGTCAAGTTCGACCATCATTATCTATGGTAGAACAATAATCCCTGGCAAGCCATCGTCATTAGGTTGCATGAGCTTTGACTAGACTTCTACTTTCTAATCCATCGTTATCCGCGTTCGACGCACTAGGCATTAGAGTGGACTAGAAGCCATGTTTGACGAACTAGGAATTAGAGCGGACCAGAAGCCATAGTTATCAGTCGAAACTGACTAAGCTTTGGTCGAGATTGATAAGTCTGGTTTGGGAGTCTTGACTTATGTAACTCATCGAGTGGTCAGACATGGGGATCGGTTCAATGGATCCGATATGAAAATCAGATAGTAATAGATTGAATGGATATCCAACTAGATTTGATGAACAACGGTGGAAATTTAGTAAAAGCAAATACCCTTTATTGATAATATTTTTTGAGGTGCTCTACATTCCATGGTTCATGTCTTCCAACCAATATGTCCCCGGCAAGTTGACCTTTGTCACTTTCTAGGGCCCTTCCCAATTCGGGTTTAACTTGCCTGCACCTGGTTCTTTAGTATTTTGCTAAGTTTTTCTAAGTACCCATTCTCTCATTTTGAACTTGAGCTGACTTTCTTGTTGTAGTACTAAGCCATTATTTATTGGTAGACGGTTATCTTGGTGGAAGCATGATCTCTCTTTTCCTCAAGGAGGTTTAACCTGATACGCAAAGCTTTGTCATTGTTTTCCAGCCTAAACTCCACCGTTCGGAAAGTCGGCATTTCTAGCTCCATTGGGACCATTGCTTCCAATCCGTAAGCTAGGGTAGAAGGTGTTTCCCCAGTTGGGATTCTTTCAATGGTTCGATATGCCTAGAGTATTCCCAATAACGCCAAAACCCATTTTTCTTTGGCCACGTCCAATTTTCTTTTGAGCGCTTCTAAGATTGTCCTGTTGGTAACTTCCGCCTGGTCGTTGTCTTGTTGTTGCCTTGGCGAGGAGAAGTGGTGACTGATGCCAAGATCTTCACATAGTCTTTCAACATTTCTGCCTTCGAATTAGGTTCAATTGTCACTGATTAGGGTCCTTGGAATGCCGAATCTATAGACGATAGAGGCCCATATAAATTTCTCGATTTGATTTTGGCCTATCTTGGATAGGGGCTTGACCTCAACCCATTTGGTGAAGTAATCAACTGCTATGAGAAGGAACTTTTTGTATGATGAGACGGGGAACGACCCGACAATGTCCATTCCCCACTGCGTGAACGACCATGGGCTGGTCATCGGAGTCAAGGGCTGAGCGGGCATATGTGTATATGACGCAAACCTTGGACATTTATCTCATTTGTGGACAATGTTTTTGGCATTCTGCTGCATTTTCGGCCAATAATACCCTAAAGTTAGGGTTTTGTTGGCCAGAGTTATCCTTCCAGGGTGGTTCCCACAGATGCCATCATGAATCTATCTAAGAACCTAGTTCACCTCTAAGGGGGTTAGGCATCTAAGAACCTAGTTCATCTATCTTGTCTCTACGTCTGTTGTGTAAACGTCGTTGGGCTTTTATTCTTCCAGACTCCACTGTTCTTGGAATTCGATGAGCGCATCTAAAATCATAGCCGTTGATGAGGCCTTTTTGGCCAATGTGTCAGCTTTTTCGTTGTCATCTTGAGGACACTGTAGGAGTTCCAACCTTTTGAATCCGCTCATGGCATTGATTACCTTCTCGCAGTACGCCATCATCATGGGATCTTTGCTGCTGAACACCTCTTTTACATGTTTGACTACCAGGCATGAGTCACTGTGCGTGGTTAGCTCATCTATCCCGACCCCTTAGCGAGCTTCAGGCCCAACAAGAGGGTCTCGTATTCTGCTTTGTTGTTTGAGGCCGAGAAATCGAACCTTATAGCTTTTTCCAGGGTGAAGCTGCCTGGAGAGCAAATATTGATTTCGGATTTGCTTTCATTTACTGTGAATGGCTTGACACAGCGTAGAACCCTTGGTCATCCGACCTCTACTTTTGGTCGTCCAACTCTTGTTCCCCTTCGCTAGTGAGTTCAACGATGAAGTCCGCCAAGGCTTGAGCTTTGATGGTTGTTCTTAGAGTATAATTGATATCAAGCTGCCCTAATTCCACTAACCATTTCTCCATCCTGCCTGATAATTATGGCTTGTGCAGCATTGTGCAAAGTGGATGTTTGGTCAGGACTGTTATATAGTGGGCCTGGAAGTAGGGGCGCAATTTTCTGGAGGAGACAACCCAGTGCCTGAGCTAGTTTCTCTAGGTCCAGGTAGTTTGCCTCTATTTCTACGAAGGTTTTTGTTGACGTAGTATACTGATCTTTGTACTCCTCTATCATTCTGCACAAGAGCTGAATTGACGACGTGCTTTGAGACAGGTATCTATAAGTAAAATGTTTCTTCCGGCACCGATTTCAAAAGTAGCTATGTACTTCTCATGTATGCTTTTAGACTATGGAAGACTCACTCGCACTCTTCATCCATCTGAAGCATTTGCTTCCTCTCAATTTTTTTTTTATAAAAAAAGGCATTTTTCGAATGATTTGGAAATAAACCTGTTGAGTGTTGCCACCCTCCTAGTCAGACTTTGAACTTCCCTGATGGTGGTTGGGGACTTCATATCGAGAAGAGGTTGAATCTGCTTTGGATCGACTTCTATCACTCTTCGGTTCACAACCTAGGAATTTGTCTGACTCAACCCCAAATGTGCATTTTTGTAGGTTGAGCTTCATCCGATACTTGCGGAGCTGATTGAATGTTTTGGCAAGGTCAGCGATGTGATCCGAACTGCGGAAGCTTTTGACCAGCATGTCATCTATGTAGACTTCCATGTTCCTGCCGATTTGTTCCTTGAACATTCAGTTCACCAGTCATTGATACGTTACTCCTGCGTTGCATTTTTTAAGCTGAACGACATCGCCCGATAACAATATATCTCTTTTCAGTTATATATGGAAATGTATCCATGAAACTCAGGTGGCTGTGTCCGGATGTGGCATCCACGATTTGATCAATGCCGGGAAGCAGAAAGTTGTCTTTCTGACACGCCTTGTTCAAGTCTGTGTAATCTATGCAGACTCTCCACTTCCCATTTTTCTTTTTTACCAGGACGATATTTGCCAGCCAGTTTGGGTACGGCGCCTCATTGATCATGTCTGCTTTGAGTAAACTCTGTACCTCTTCATTTATAATCTGGTTTCTTTCGGGAGCCATTAGTATCTTCTTCTGCTTGAAAGTTTTCCGCGCGGGGTCATCTTCTAGTCAATGAGTAATTACGGAGGGGTCAATTCCCACCATGTCCCATATCGTCCAGGCGAAGACATCCTGATTCTGCTACAATAACTTTATCAGTTGTTCCACCAATTCTTTGCTTAAGCAAGAACCTATCTGAATGACTGTGTTGTTATTGGGGCTGTCGAGGTATATCGTGATAGATTCCTCCTCTGGTTGACTGATGTTGGGTCTTCCCCTCGGATTAACTGGAGTCTCTTCATCTGAGTGGGAAGACTCTTCTTCAATTTTCGGACTCAGACTCTGGGATGTCTTAGCCGCGGGCCCAGACTGTAATTGATAGTTGTCAAGCTGCTTCAGTACTGCATAGTTGCAGTCTCTGGCTATTGGTTGGTTTCCTCATATGGTGCCTATTGGTTGGTTGGTAGGGTACTTGATACACTGGTTCAAAGTACAAACTGCCGCATCCATCTAGTGGAGCCAAGGCCTTCCCATGATGATGTTGTAGGTGGATGCGACATCGACCATCATGAACTCCTGGAACAAGACTTTATGAAGTTGTGGTTCTCCCGCCACTACTGTTAATTTGATATTCCCGACAGGGAAGCATTTCTCCCCGCTGAACCTGACCATGGGGTGATTAGCGGGTATTAGGTTATCTTCCTTTAGTTGCATGTTGCGGAACGCGTTGAAGAATAAAACAATCTAGGAGCTCCCGGTGTCTACCAAAGATCTCTTCACTTCCCACTTCGTTATGAAAACCGAAATTACTAGGGCGTCATTATGTGAAGATTGGACGCCCTGGAAGTCTCTATCCATGAACATTAGGGACAAGATCGGGTTCTGGACATGAGCATGCTACACCAGTTGGCCCTCGTAGGTCGACTAGGCCCGCATCTCATGAAGCGTCCTCTTTTGGGATTGTTAGACTGTTCGGCTTCCGAGCACACTCCGTGCAGGACTTATACACTGCCGCTTGTCTTCAACTTCGTTGACGACCTATTCTCATTCCTTCGCCCAATCCTATTTCACATCTGGGCTCAAGAATTCCTTGAGTTTCCCCCTCTTGATCTAGTACTCAATCTCGTATTTGAGATTCTTGTAGTTTTTTGTATCATGGCCACTATCCTTGTGAAAGGAGTTGTATTTCCATTGTTTCATTGCGAGGGATCTCCGTGAACTTGGCGGGCCACTTAACTTCTCCCCAATCCTTAATGGAATTGAGGATATCAGACAGAGTGGAGTTGGGGGAAATGAAGGATAGGGAGTCGACGTAGTTAGAGGCTTTATGTCACCTTGTGCGGCCAAAATCTGGCTTGCTGTCATTATGATTCCTCTTATTTCTATCGTTGTCCTCCTATTTCTTTCTCTCATTGTCGAATCATGTTCTCCTTGACCTTGACCTACACAGGGAACACACATGAGCCAAAGACCACCATTGTGGCGGCCGATGGCACTCTGATGCTAAAGTCAAACAAGACTTGAAAAAGGCGTAGTGCTGTAAATTGGGTTCTGCAGTGTACATTTGTTCATAAACCCTGTGTCCTATATATAATGCGAGTGTCTTAGTTTGATTAGGCCTTTGGTGGCGCAGTTTAGGAAAAGATATCTTGTTGGAAATCCTTTCCTTGCTAGGAATCGTCCATGTAGGAGAGTTTCCCTAAACGATTTGTGCTCCTAGATCTGCGAGAGATTATTCCCTTGTGGAGTATTGTCCATGCAGGGGAGTTTTCATGCATGACTTATATTCCGATATTTCTTTCTTAGTCGAAACCAATGTATTGATGGCATGCCCGTCTTAGGTTGACCCCCCAGATACTTGCCTTATTAGGCCTTGCGGATGTTGGACTTGTCCATGTGATGTGTGGGCTTAATAGGGCACTGCAATTTGGGTCCAATCTTCTGGACCCTTCCAAGATGGGCTCAGTGTTGTCTGGGCTTAGCTAGATTGGGAGGGCAATCAAGCCCGCTTTGTTTTGTTGATGAGATTATTATGACACGCGATTTATCATCACATATAATTGCATAAAAACATCTTATGAAAAAAAATTCAGGGATGGTAACCGATATAGTCGTTTTCCACTCCATGCTTTGGCCTTAACCTGCAAACTTGCTGACCTACACAAGGAACGCACGTGAGCCATGGACCACCGTTGTGGTGGTCGATGGCACTCCGATGCTAATGTCAGACAGGGATCTGAGGAAGGTGTAATGCTGTAAACAGGGAATTTGTAGCGTACCATAGCTTACCAACCTCATGTCTTATATATAGTGTTGGAGTCCTGGTTCGACCAGGTCATTGATGGTGTAGTTTAGGAAATAAAATCTTCTTGGAAATCCTTCTCTAATTAGTAGTCGTGCTGTGGAGAAAAGTTTCCATGTTAGCCATGTGCTATTAGATACATGGGAGATAGGTCCCGTTCCGAGAGTTGTCTATATGTAGAAATCTCCATATGTGATACATACTTTGAAGTTATTTCCTAGTTGGAAGCAAAGAGCCGTTGTACTTGCCCTTCCGAAGCTGATCCTCGAGATACTTGCCTTAGCATTACTTACGAGTATTGAAGATAGCTGCGAGACATGTGGGCCTAGCAGGATATAAGAATCTGAATCCGTCTGGCGGACTGCATTGGGCGAGCTTAGAACCGCTTGGGCCAGATCAATGTTCGGCTAATGCTAAGGCCTGTTATTCCTGGAGATTATCATGACATGTATATGGCATAGAGTTGGGACTATTTTGGTGTATCATCAGCTACTCCCCTCGAGTTAGTGGGCCATTACATCGGTTCGCTAAGTCACTTTTTGAAAAGATAGGTCGTTCATGATGATTGAGTCTGAATCGTTGTTTGAGCCACACGCTTCACTAATTGAATGTGAGTCGATTCAGTGGAGAAGGTGGGAACCCAATCCCTATTTAGGTCATCCTTTGTGCAGAGACCAACTCTTCTATGCAGTGTTCTAAAAAGCGTTAGGCGGTGGGCGGACGACAAACAGGTGCCTAGCGCCCAGGGACATCGGTGGTTTTATGTTTTGAATTATAACTTTAGTAATTTACAAAAATTAAGCATAATACCTTATCAATTACATTCAATTTAATGCCAAGATACATATGCAAAATTTATAAACAAAAGAAATTAACAATTATGAATAAAATTTATTAAAACTCAAATGACTGAAGTTGGTCATGACGGGTACTTTATACAAAGTTGAATTTGTGGACAAATATCCAAACCTACTCTTTTATTTTTTTTTCAAATTGCATGAATGACCTTAGTCATGTTTGATAAAATCTACATTACTAAAATTGGTACCGGCAGATCCTTTAAGAATTCCATTAAGTAATCATCATTTGCTACATTCAAACATATATTGAATAAAAAACAATTAAATTGTTTATTTCCAAAAAAGGGGAAAGAAAAATAAAATAAAACACAATCAACCTTATTCAAATTAGTCTCAGTATCCTCTTTCGTCGGTCTGAGAACAACCAATTTCAACTCTTTGTTCACATAAAATTTTGCAACCAGGAAAGAAAAAAAAACGCCCAGACCCCGCTCAGAACCTGCCTAGGCGCCTACCCGATTTTTCACCTCGCCCAACCATTAATCTGGGCGTTTCTCTAACGCCTAGCGCGCCTAGGCCATTTTTTAGAACACTGCTTTTATGTTCTTTACTTTTAGAGATTTTGTTATGTTCATCTTCTGATTAAAAAGATTGTTCAATTTTTCATTGCTCACCAAAACCATCTTGATGACGCAACTTTGGCCAAGGGCCTTGAGTTTTTCGAATGTGGTGGAGGTCATATGTGTTACCAACTTTATTTGCAGTAGGCTATGGGACAACTGGCATGAGGCCCCCACTATTTACCGATCGTTGCGAGTTAAGTTTGATGGTGGAACCCCTTGTAGAAAAAGGAAAGTCGCCGGAGGGGTTGTTTGAGACGCTTGCCTCATTTGTGAGTTTGAAGAAGTCCCGTGTTAGAACTGGGTCATCTTCCAAATGATTTGCTCCAGTAATTGAAGAGCGTGAGCCTGATCAACCTGCCAGGGCAAAGTACCCGGCTGGGAGAGATACCACTTGCGATTAGCAGGGGTTGAAGATGCATCGAATCTTAGTGTCGCGCAGATGGAAGCTCTGAACGAGAAGCCGACGCTCGCTACAATGTCGGCTTCTACTGGTATCGATCCGCACGGGACCGTTCTGATAGGAGGTTCCGATGAGGATTCGCCTGAGATTTTGGAATCCAATCGTCCCACTGGTGGGTTGTTCGATAGTGGTCGTGGTGACACGGGTCAAGTTTCTCACAGTTCGCATTGTTCCCCGTCTCGTTTTAGGCCGCATCTTAAGGTGATGGAGGGTCCGTGGACAACTCGCTTCCTTATCTTCATTCGGATTCTGTTAAGTCATCTCGCACTAAAAGGTCAATTGTTGGTGACAAAGGAAAGGTTGCGGAGGAGGGCCTGGGAGCAGATGCGACTATGAAGGTTGGTGTTGGCTTAATTCCTCATCTGGGAGAGCTTCATCCGGATGCGCAGATAAGTTTGTTTGCCTCGAACTTAGTGAAGATGAGCAATCGGGTTTGGCACTAGGAGGTTGATGTGGATTATGCTTCGAGGAAGCATATAAGCAGGCGTCATAGCTGGTTGATGGATCACGCTAAAAAACTGGAAGAGGATACAATAGAAGGGCTTATGGATAAGGGTTTAAAATACCTTATGCTGGGAATGTCTAACTTGAGCCAGGTGGCTATCGCTGGGACAAAAGTCGAGGCGGCTCGTGAGAGGGTGTACACCATGGAGCGTGTCTTCTCGAACACGCAAAAGCTGTATTCTGACGCACTTTATGAAATTGAGCTGCTAAGGAAGCAAACTGAGGAGAGGAGACTCGAACAGTCAACTGTTGTCACTAAGTCTGACTTAGCAGAGGTGGTGTCCGCGAGGGACAAATTCAAACAGGAGTTGGATTTGACCCGTCGTGAACTGGAGATTGCGCAGGAAGCTGCCGCTGTGGCGCGTTCTGAAATTGCGATATCTCGCTGAGGAGAATGCCTTAAAGGAGGTTGATTAGGTTGTTCAGAGACATCAGTTAGAGCCCGATGTGGAGTTCAATGCTCGGAAGGCGAAGAAGGTCGAGGACGAGCTTGAATTGGAGCAACATGAGCTCTGTGTTGTAAGAGCAGTTTGACTACGAAGTAATCTCAGGTCGATGCGCTGACAGGGAAGCTGGGGCTGTTGGAGCGTGAACTTGCTGAAGCGAATGCGCGCAAGGAAGAACTTCTCCATGAACAAGGCAAGTGTGAATTCCGTTGGGTTGTACACGTTAGATTGGAGCTGCTGGCGCTGATAAAGGAGGAGCATCCGGAATGGGACTTCAATCGCTATAAGAAGATGTCGTATGTAGACTTATTAGTGGCTTCCGCGTCGTCAGACAAATAAGGTAATCCGGATAATGATGCTCAGATTGCGGCGCGTACGAACGCAACTCCTGCTTCCTCCTCCATTAAGCTTAGCTCTTCTATTTTTGTGCTCTCTCATGATGAGGAGTATACTTTATACACTTGTACTTTTTTGGTTTAACTGTTAATGAAAGCAGATTTATCCTGAATACGTTTTGTATCCGTTTTAAGTTCGTTCCCTATTGCACACTTCTTGTTTCGCCTTGTCGTTTTACTCATAGGCTGGTTGGGTTAATAGGAAGTCGAGTGGTCTATTTGTTGTTGAGAGTTTTGTCGTTTGTGTTTCAAGTGACTCGAAGTCACTGTTGCTTAGTCATTTTCGATAGTGGGCGTTCCGCGAATGGTTAAGAAGCGGGCTATGCTGCCCAACTGTGGCCCATCCTTAAAGTAAGCCGCTGGGGGGCTCGTTTTTCCTATCTGACTGTCGGTCGTGGTTGCTGGCATAAGTGAACTGTGATAGTTGAGTACATGTGTTGTCTCTGAATTAGAGCGTTTGTCTAAAGTGAGTCAGGTTTCACAAGCTCAGGCTTGCACTCCATGTAGCACTCTATCGCGTGTTGGCGGGACGAGTTATGGGTTGGCATGAGTGGCCTTTGCTGGTAATAGAATGTCAGCCCGTGTGAGTGTGAAGACGTTGCTTGAGCTGTGGTTTATTTTTGTGGCTGCTATTTCAAAAAAGAGTCGTGGTCGCGTGGCAAGCCTTCTAAGGCTCCCACCTTCCACACCATCTATGTCCGAGCAGGGTGGATTATAGGTTCGGGGAGCGAGGATTCGGCGATCATGGTCTGTTGAAGAGTGATGATTCGATGGCGAGGCGTTGACATCAGTTCGAGGCTGACTAGTCTCCCACCTTTCAAACTATCTACACCAGCGCATGGCGGGCTATAAGTTTGAGACGAGGGGATTCGGCGACCAAGTTGAAAAACAGTGGTCCTGTGGCAAGTAGTCGAAATTAGTTCGAGACTGACTAGGCTCTCACCTTCCAAATCATCTACACCCGTGAGCATCGAGCTACAAATTTGGGAATATTTGGCGACCATGGTCTGTAGAAGAGCAGTGGTTCTGTGGTGAGCCATCAGAATCAGTTCGGGACTGACTAGGCTCTCACCTTCTAAACCATCTATACCCGTGCAGCGGGGGCTACAAGTCTGGGCTTTGATCAAAAGTTGTCATTGCCAATCGTCACCAGTTAGGCTTACCTGATCGGGTTCGGCGACTATTGTCCGCAGAGGGGGAAACAGTCCCTAGCGAGTCGTCGTCACCATGCGTGATAGCGCTGATTGGACTCCCACTTCCTAAACCATCGACATCCACATTGGATGGACTAGGTGTTGGGGTAAACCACAAGTCGTCGGCGGCGGCCAAAGCTGACTAAGCTTGCCTCGCCAGGTAGGGGCTCCGCCAATTGTGGGCGTACGAGCCTATATCTGTGAGCGGAGTGCGTTGTGCGGATGAGTTATGAAGAGACAGGAGTACCTTGAATCAGTTGGTGATATGCAGGTGTGACCCATGTGTCAGGAATGACTAGGGCTTCCAATGCTCGTGTCAGGCACGCGGTAGAATACTGTTTGAATAGTGGGCCGAGCCCATGGGTGAGAGCTAGGGTTTCTTGTACGAAATACGCTATGTGTACAATGTAGATCGCATGGTAACACGTGTATGGCGTAGATCACAATATGGTTAAGTATCGGTCACTCCCTCTCAATTAATGGGGCTGTGTGCAACCTCGTTGATTGGACAAACGTGGACTCGTGCAGTTTCCTTGGGAACCGTCGTCTCTTCGTTTCCCATACGGTATTCAATGCTGATGCGCCTGTTTGGTGAGCCATTAGGCCTATATAATGGTGTATCTTCATCGTTGTAGGCATTATCTTCTGCAGAGCGTATCTCCTGTAGTGTTTTTCTTTAAGAAAATGCTTTGGGTTTTCAAAGGCTGAAGGGAGATCTCCATCATTTGCATCGATCTATCACGATGAGAATCGTTGTTATGTGTGGTACTGTTATCCCGCTCAATCCGATTGGGGTGCCACGGCTCTGACATGTCTCTTGGGGGAGTAACATGAAACTTAGAATTTGGGTGTATTCAATACTCTAAAAAAAAGGGGAATTGGTCTATGGTCGATTCCGTAACCTACTGGAATTAGAGTCTATTCTCGGGTGGTTTTCTCTTATATGTATTTTTCTTAGTAAGAAGCCAACATGCATAGAGATTACATTCTTAACTATGCTCATGAAATCTAACTCATTTTCGCTCACATCCAATACTACCAAAGACTTTCACACTGAAATTCATATCCCCATAGTAGCGGAAGACCAAAAATTCACCTATGGTTAATGACAAGTCCCTTGACAACTTCTCCCACCCTTCTTCAATATATAAACTGTTCGTGCTCGATCTCCTCATGAAGCTTAGTAACCACTCCTTATTTCTTTTGCCTTTTGCCATTAATATCTTTACCACTAAACCCGGTAAGGCATTTTTCCTTTTTGTTTGCCAGGGTAAAATGCTTTTATCGCCGCAAATATGCTTTTTTCCCAAATGTTTTTACCAATACGCTTTTTGACATAGAAGTACGTTTATTTGGAACTACTATTCAAAAATGAAGAGGTTACTCTTTATTATAGTTAAATGTGAAAGACATCTATTGTTCAAAAGTTGAAATATAAATTATATTAGGGCTCTTTATTCGGATCTGTTTTGGTGGGTTCTACTGCTATATAAATTGAATTGCTCTGGGTGAGTACCTAATCAGTTCGTTGAGATCTCGTAAATTCTTCTCATATTGCGGAAAAGAAGTACTGACTCCCTCCCAAGGGATGAGTCTGCCGTTTATGCGTTGGTGCCATGTTACTGCTCTTTAGCGCTTAATCTCAGAGATAATACATGCAACCAACTCTGGAAACGGTCGCCTCCATCACTTCTCGATTAACCCCGTTGTCTCGCCTTGTGCTGGAATTCGGGATCTCGGGACGGGATGGAGTTGGAGTTGGACATGGTCTACTGGATTGAGCCATTGATTTTTGGATGTCCCCCTCGTCTCTTCAGCGGGAGGGTACACTCGGTCTGTATCAACTTGATACTTGTCCCAAGTTCATCTGGTTGACCGGATTGAGCGTGTGAGTTGGTTGTAGCTTTTCACGGGCCCCCGATTGTCGATTTTGTACCACCTCAAACCATATTTGAGGGTTGTGCCCGTAGGGGCCTTGGATTGGACGTGTTATTTCTTGCTGCCCTTGCACATGCCAGTTCTTCGTCCTGCTGTTGCTTACAGATAACGTTCATCAGAGAGTTTGCGGAGCCTAATTTGGGTATTGTTGCTCTCTTCCGGGTCTTCTAATGTAGTTGGACTGCTTAAGCGAGTCTTTACTTTATGTCGCATCAGATTCAAATGCTTGTAGGTTTGAGTGTGTTTGCGTTAAACAGTGAAACATGGTTGAGTGAAACAAGGAATGAAACAAGATTGTGTTTGCGTTAAACAAGGCCCCTGTTGAGTGAAACAAGGAAACATGGTTTGAGTTAAACAGTGAAACATGGTTGAATGAAACAAAGAATGGTGTTGGAGTTCAATAAGAAAACATGTCTTGTAGATATTTTTTTATGATAAAGTTAGCCATGTGGATGTCCAAATCTTCATATTGATTTTCTCGAGATCCATAATTGTTGTTGCTTTGTGGGCTTGATTTCATGGGTCTTGAGATTGAAATTCTTTAATCCTGATGAATGCATTCGAATTCCCATTGGGCCTTCTAGTTGATGAATTTAGCCTTATTTTGCTACTTTATGCATAATTTGAGATTTGTACTTGAATTCCTACAAAATGCACAAAATACACGTAATGAGATATTTTTATTTGATAATTGGACTTAACAATTGTATATTTGGGAGTGTAAAATCGATGTTTTGGGTGCTTATCACACCACCCCCAAACAACCTTTTACTAGTTATCTAGCAGAAAACAACGAAAAGAAAGATAAGAACACAAAACAAATTTTTTTTATTCGTCATAAACTTCTCAAAAAAATCAATGCCACTTTCGCTGGTATGACTCGATTGCATTTACAATATGCAACAACGCCTTGAACCCCTAGCATGACACTAAAGGAGGAGTTTTAACCTCCTGAGGGTTATCCAGGATGACACCCACAAACATTTTTTTATATGAAACAAAATTGATGTGTGACCTATTGTTCTCAGAGAATGTCCCTGTTATTCAACCACATAGAAGTCAAGAGACATATGTAACTTCTTACTAAAATGCACATTACAAGTGAACAACTTTGGAACAAGGTGTGTGTGTGTGTGTGAATAACCAACAAATGCAAATTTTCATGTCAAAGTAAGTACATCCTAATCCACCTTTGGAATAGCTGTTTTGACTTCAAAACTCACCAGTTAATATCTCTGAAATGATCACTCTGAGTTTGGGTAAAATATGAGGAAAAGAGGAAATGCGAAAATGCAAACTTCTCACATGCTCATAAGAATAAACGGACATGAAAGATAATAATAGTCTCATGGAAGGAATGTTGATCACTTGCAATGAATCTGTTTATATATATATATAAGAGTGGGGTAAATGGCAAGTAAAATGATGTTTCTGAAAATATAGGGTCTTCAAATAGATAAATAGGGGACTCATCAATCACTTCCTTTTATTCTCCTTTCTTTACAACCCTTTTTTTTTTTTTTTTTTTTTTTCTGAAGTACCTTGGACTTTGTAGTTTCACTTTGCACTCCTATTTTTCTTCATAAATCTTCCTAACATTTTTCAGAAACATAAAGGGAAAAATGGGGGGTTTTTTATTTTTTTATTTTTATATATCTAAAAAAACAAGACAAAGGCTCACATTGGTATTGGATGAAATGTTTAGCAAGATGGTTTTGAGAAGGTTCAGATGGAAAAGAGATGCCTAATTTACCTTCTAAGGTTTGGTAATGGTTATAAGTCTCCAATAGACTACAAGACCTATGTTTCTCTTAACTCGAAAAAAATGTCATCCTCAGTGAGCAACCAAAAAGAAGAATAATGACACTTCACAACAAGTTAATGTCCAATAAATTTTTAAGTCATCATATGACTCAGAGTTGTGTAAAAACACTCTGAATAAAATGAAAGGCCTGATAGCTCACAATGTTAAAGTCTCCACTATTATTCCTCTAGATTCTCAGTAAGTAACTTACTTTTGTATTCCAAACTACATTTGTGGTCATTGTGCAAAAATTTATTTGTTCCTGAATGCTCAAATGCAATATTTACTCTAGCAATAAACTTCCAATATCTCTTTGCCTAAATGTAATGAATCAAGTAATCTAATCTCATCATAGCTAGGATACCACACCATTTTTTTTTTAATTTTTTTTTAGAAAACGATTTTCAAAAGAGGTATAAATTTTGATAAATCTCCCCACCCCCAAACAAATAGAACACTGTCCCCAGTGTTAAATAAATGAAATAAAAAGTGAGAAATAAAAATTAGAAATGATTACCTCAGGTGATTTGTTGAACATCTATATCGTCCCTGCAATGAAAAATAGTGAGTTGGTAGGGTGATGTATTATTAAAATACATCACCCCCAAACAGGAATTGGCGGTATTATTAATAAAAAAAATTTACATTTTATTATTATTATTATTATTATTTTATGAATGAATGAATGCATAAACGGATTGGGCTGCCTCCCAGTAGCACTAAGTTTAATGTCATTGCCGGACGTAATGGGGGTGGTTCCACCACCCCCAAACAGGCTTAGTGAAGTAGGAATTTGTAGGCGTGACTAATCCTCATAGTTAGGATCAATCAACTGAATGGTTTCCACTGACCTTGTGGGAAGTTCATGGTATGGCTTCAGTCGCTGTCCATTTACTTGAAAGAGACTACCATTTGTAGGGTTTTCTACGGTGATGGCACCGTAGTTTTTAACATCACGTATAATGAATGGATCAGACCAATGAGTTTTTAGCTTACCTGGAAAGAGATGAAGACGAGAGTTGTAGAGTAGGACTTTCTGACCAAGATGGAACTCTTTTCTCTTGATGTTTTTGTCATGTATCCACTTCATTTTATCTTTGTAGTTCTTGGATAAGTCATAAGCATCATACCTCAATTCTTCTAGCTCATCGAGCTGAAGTTTTCGTTTTTTACCAGCCATATCGAGGTCAAAGTTTAGACTCTTTGTAGCCCAATAAGCTCTATGTTGGAGTTTGACAGGAAGGTGAAAAGGTTTACCAAAAACCAATCTATAGGGAGACATCCCTAAAGGAGTTTTGAATGCAGTTTGGTATGCCCATAAGGCATCCAAAAGACGTAAATACCAATCTTTCCGATTTGGATTGATAGTTTTTTTAAGGATGTTCTTGATTTGACGATTCGAGACTTCAACTTGACCGCTTGTTTGAGGATGGTAGGAAAAGGCAACTTTGTGAGTAACCCCATACTTTTTAACAAGATGCTCAAATACGCGGTTACAGAAATGCTTACCCCCATCACTAATGATACCCTTGGGGTGCCAAATCTACTAAAGATAAACTCCCTTATGAATGAAATAACAATTTTGTGATCATTGGTCTTAGTGGCAATGGCCTCTATCCATTTAGAAACGTAATACACTGCAAGAAGGATGTATTGATACCCATGGGAGGATGGAAACGGTCCTATAAAATCGATGCCCCAAACATCAAAAACTTCAACTACTAGAATAGGATTCAGAGGCATCATGTGTCGACGAGTTATTCGCCCAAGTGGTTGACATCGGTGACAGGCTTTACAATACTCATGGGCATCTCGAAAAAGGGTAGGCCAATAAAAACCTGATTGGAGAACCTTCTCCGCGGGTTTTTTAGAACTAAAATGCCCACCGCAATCTTGATCATGGCAAAATGAGAGAATGTTCAACTGTTCAACTTCTGGAACACATCTTCGGATAAGTTGGTCAGGGTAGTATTTGTACAAATATGGCTCATCCCAAGAATAATACTTGACCCTAGACAAAAACTTGTCACGATCTGGCTTAGACCAGTGTGAAGGGAGTTCCTCAGTTGCTAAAAAATTGACAATGTCGCATACCAAGGAAGCTCTTGCTCTACCAAGAGAAGTTGTTCATTTGGGAAGTCCTCTTGAATGGGCATGATACTAGTAGATGACTGTAATGTTAGCCTAGACAAGTGGTCGGCGACCGCATTTTTTGTACCTAACTTATCTCGTATTTCAAGATCAAATTCTTGAAGCAAAAGAACCCATCGAATCAGACGAGGTTTGGTGTCCTTATTGAGAAGGTAACTAAGGGCTGCATGGTCAGTGTACCCAATGACTTTAGTTCTAATGAGATATGAACGAAATTTATCTAATGCATAAACAATGGCTAACATCTCTTTTTCCGTGGTCGAGTAATTGAGTTGAGCCTCATTCAGAGTTTTGCTAGCATAGTAGATAACATGAGGAAGTTTGTTAATTTTCTGACCCAAAACTGCACCTACAACATAGTCAGAGGCATCACACATAATCTCAAAGGGTAGCACCCAATCAGGAGCTCGGATGATAGGAGCTGGGACTAGTTCAGATTTAAGATGCAGAAACGCAAATATGCACTTATCGTCAAAAAGAAAGGGAACACCCTTAGCTAAGAGACTGCTCAAAGGGCGTGCAATCTTCGAAAATTCTTTAATGAAGCGGCGATAAAATCAAGCATGCCCCTAGAAAGATCACACATCTTTAACAAATTTTGGAATCGGAAGATATGAAATGACATCAATCTTAGCTTTGTCCACCTCAATGCCTTTTGGAGAGACAGCGTGCCCAAGAACAATGCCCTGCTTCACCATGAAGTGACACATTTCCTAATTTAAAACAATACATTTTTCTTCGCAGCGCTCTAAGACAAGTGAGAGGTGATGTAGGCATTGGTCAAAAGATGAGCCGAATACTAAAAAATCATCCATAAATATCTCAAGAAAGTTGTCCACCATATCACTGAATATGCTAGACATGCATCTTTGAAATGTTGCGGGTGCGTTGCATAGCCCAAAAGGCATGCGACGATAAGCGTTAAGTACCAAAAGGACAAGTGAATGTGGTTTTTTCTTGATCTTCTTGTGCAATAGGGATTTGATTGTATCCAGAATATCCATCCAAGAAACAATAGTAAGGATGACCTGCTAACCTCTCAAGCATCTGATCAATAAAGGGAAGGGGAAAGTGATCCTTTCAAGTATTAGAGTTCAAATTACGATAATCAATGCATACTCTCCATCCCTTTTTCATTTATCGTGGCACAAGTTCCTTGTTCTCATTAACTACTGTAATTTATGACTTCTTAGGAACCACATGGACTGGGCTAACCCATTGGCTATCAGAGATAGCATAGTTGATGTTTGCATCCAGGAGTTTCAACACTTCTTGTTTTACGACATCTTTCAAAATGGGATTTAGACGTCGCTGGGGTTCTCTGGATGTTTTGGTTTCATCTTCCAAATAAATATGATGTTCACGACACTAGGGTCAACACCCTTGATGTCATGAATATTCCAAGCAATGGCTGACTTGTGAACTTTAAGGACCTCCAACAACTTGTCACTGTGTTCCTCAGTGAGATCTGAGGCAATAATCACTGGATAACTCTCCGCAGGACCGTGAAATAAATATATCTCAATTCATTTGGTAAAGGCTTAAGTTATAGTAATTTCTGAGTGCTTGTGGATAAGTCACTATCTTGTGACTGTTCTCTAAAGGAAGAAGATGAATACAACTCATCCTCATATTGATAACGTGATAATGGCTCGGATTCAGGTATATGCATTATGGGCACATTATCCAACATATTGTTGACCTCTTCAATAGCCTCGTCCATATCTAGCTTCATACCAAAGTGTGAGAGACAACGAAGCAATACGTCATCTGGTGACGATTGAGCCATAGACTCAAAAGATCGAATACTACACACTTCTTCTTCTTCCTCAATCATATCGAGATCATCTCTCCTTTGCAAGGCCTTAAAAATATTCAATTCAGCTTTAAGGTTCTGAAAGGAAACAGACATGCTACCGCTTCTACATGTTAGCCTCCGCAGTTGCTAAGAATGGTCGCCCTAAGATAACAGGAATTTGATTATTTGGGCTCAGGCTAGTGTCTAAGATAATGAAATCAACTGGATAATAGAAATCTGCAACTTGAACAATCACATCCAAAACTATTCCTCTAGTGTATTGTTTTGACTCATCTGCTAGCTTAAAAACTACATTTGTTGGTTGCATCTCCTTTAACCCAAGTTCTAAATATATATGATAAGGTAAGAGATTCACACTCGCTCCTAAGTCGATCAAGGCACGACTTTCAAAGTGTTTTCCAATGAAACATGGTACAGTAGGGGTTCCTAGATCCCTGTACTTAATTACTCCAGTTTGTTGAATAAGCGATGTGGCATCGCTTGCAAGGCATGCAGTTTCAGGTACTTCCATTTTTATCTTTTTAGTACACATGTCCTTGAAATTTTTTGCATAAACTGGTACTTGTTGGATAGCAGACAAAAGAGGGATGTTGATGTGTACTCCTTTAAAAATTTCTAGTATTTCTTGAAATTGCTTATCTTTTTTGTTACCTAAAAGGGCTTTGGGAAAAGGTGCCTTAGGTATATACTTTCTTGGCTCTACAGAAAGCTGAGAGGGTGAGTTTAAACTTGTAACATCCCTAATTTTCATAAAGACAATTTATTTTATTTTTAATTAAATAAAATAGGGCTACATTTAATTGAATGTGAATTTCGAAATTAGGGTTTTATTTGGTGAGTTTAGAAGGTGGGTGCTCTCAGAAGTTCAGTGGGGGCGAATAGCCACCCACCCTATAAAGAGAAAACCCTATTTTTCTTTTCTTTCTCCTTCTTCTTTTCTTTTTCCTTCCTTCTTCTTTTCCTCCTTTACTTTTTCTTCTTCGATGGCGGGTGAGACGAAACTGGTGAGAGGGGCTGCGATCTGCGAGTGCGAGACCTTTCGAACCAGAGAGACGAAATCAGAGATGGAGAATGGAAAGGAGAAATCAAGCGATGAACAGTCACTGAGTTCTGAGATCTCAAACTCGAATGAGTTTCTGCAAATCAGTCCACACAGCAGATGATTGACGAGCGATCAGTTGGATCTCTTGCGCGAGATGATCCTCACGAAGCATGAAGACCTGTCGATTCGCTACAAAGAGACCTTCGCTTGTCTCGGACAGACCTTCGAAGAGGTGAATCTTCTCCGCGAAGAGAACCTGAAACTCCGAGCGGAGAATCTCGATCTGTCCACGCTCGTCGCTGTCAAGGAAAAGGAGCTATTGCAACAACTGATGCTCGAACTGATTTAGGAGTATTTGAAACAGCTGTTGTGCAAACGGAATTAGGGGCAAAAGACATGTTGCCAATTCTGGATCGAACTAGAACAGTTGTTGTTCATGAGTTATGAGAAGGTGCAAAACCAATTAAGAAGGTGTCTTTTTCAGCAGAGAATGTACAGAGCATAGACGCAGCAGGTGTTTACCAACATGGGAATTTATCTTTGGGGAGAGAGAGCATTTCAGGAAGAATCTTCCAGAGAGGAGAAAGTGGCCCTTGAAAAGATTGCCATCATATTAGGAACTTTAACATCTAACAGAACAGCTATGGTCTCAAAGGTGTTGAACAACATGAATGAGCAAGAGATCGAAACAAAGGGAAGGCTACAACAAGAAATGCTTGATATGCAAAAAGTTTCAGGAAGTGGTAATAATGAGTTGAATCAATATTTCAAAAAAAAAAAAATAGAAAGAAATTTCTTGGAAGACACACTGTCAGCCGCTGAGACCAAGGCTATTACAGAAAACCTTCTTCAAGAATGATATGTGACATGGTTGCTGTTGCTCGTATTATAAATGCCACTCTCGTCTATTCTGCATCAAAAGCAGCTATGAACGCCATAAGATTTAAAATCGGTGAGTTTCTTCATTCTTTCTATTTTACTGTGAGTTTTCTTATTCACTGTATTTTGCAAATCCTTGTTTCTTGACTGAATTAGTGATTTTATTTGTGAAGATTTGATGATGGGGTTTGTGAGTTTTGTTGCGAGGATGTGTGGTTATGATTTGGATTTTGGTTTGGTGGTGTGATGACCTGTAGTTGTGTGTCCTTGATGATTTTGGATTGGATTCTTAGGCTTGTTATATTGCTTGATTTAAATTCCATTTCAAAGGTTTTGGGTGTAAGGTGTAAGTGAAACTCTTAGCCCTTTATCTCTTTGGATGAGCAATTCAGTATACTGTATGTATATTGCTTGTATGGAAATGACGAGTTTCATTTCAAGAAATCCAATTGTGAGATTTTAGACATGTTGAGAATGAGGTTGCCTTATTTGTGGTGTTTTGTGTTGCAAACGCTTGCTCTCCAATATTTGTGATCTGTTTGATGTGTGAGATTTTCCTAGCTTGCTGGGTTCATGTTTGGGGTCACCCATGTTTACCATTTTATTGATTGGGTGTGACTTTGTTTGGTTGGTGTTTGAATGATTGATGAATATTAATGCATTGTGATAAAATTGGAGATTTGTATGCATATTGACTTATTTATGCATTATGAAGAATTTGGATATTTGAATCAAGGAGTGGCTTGATTGCCATATTGTTACACAGCATGATTAATGAATATGCTATGTTTTCCCCAAAATGTGGGTGAATAGATTATGAATCAATTTATGTATGACAAAGTGTCATTGTGGAAGAATTCTGATTTATGAAAAATAAATGATATTGGTACACCTGGATTTATGAAAATATAAACCACTTGGGCTTGTATCACTTAGAACTACCACATCTCTTTTGTTTATTATTTCCCCTCTCTTACTAGAGAAACTAAATGACCAGTGGGTCGTCTTGCGGAGTTGGGGCACCCATTTCTTACTAGAGAAACTAAAATAACCTTCGGGTTAGTCTTGCGGAAATGTGGTGAATTTGTATGCCTAAAATAGGCTTTGATATTTATCCGTAAAAAATGTGACGTGAGTTTATGCGCATTGATAGCCCAAGGGTGGCTTTTGTACTCATATAGTTAGGGGTATCCGCGATGCATGCCTGTATGTGATGTCCCCACTTAGGCATGGATGACGGAGTAGTCCTCCTTTATATGAGAGAGGCATACGGGCATGTATGTTCGGCACGGAGGTTGTGCGAATGTGGTATCGTCTAAGTGATCAATCCGTTAAAAAGATGAACCTAATTCAAATAAAAAGAATAAATGACGTTGCATTGTTTCTAATTCTTTTTATGCAGGATGGCAAGTCCACTAATATTTCTGCAGGTCCGACTTGCCATAGTCAACTCCTATAGGGTAAGTACAGGTAAATGCATATTTACATATTAGGATGATGATATGATTGCCTCGTTGAGGAACTAAATTCTTGGAACTGTGTTTTCTTGCATCACACCTTTGCCTCGTTGAGGAACTACCTATTGGTGTGATGGTTTGTTGTTTGTGTTTAGCTTGATGTTTACCACGTGCGATTTTATTGAGTTTTGGGATGAAGATTTCTCACACCAGCTTTATTGCTGACCCAAGTGAGCTTTTGCTTCTTGGGTTCATTCCTTTGGGAATGTAGCCGATTAGCTTTTCAGGTTTAGAGACTTTTGAGCAGCGTTCCGGGAGTTCCGCTAGTGGGGCTAGCGACGTCAGTTTTTCCTGGTTAGAGTTTTGTTAAAAATTTTAGTTTATTCTATTTTCTAAACTATATTTTGTCTTTGCTGCTAAATGTTTCTGTTGTTATTGAATTTCACGTCCCGAGTTTTGGGGAAACGGATAATCCTACGTGGATTTTAGGATTTTCGTTTTTCTCGAAAATCGGGGCGTGACAAAACTAGTTTGAGAAGAATCTTTAGCGTTCTCAATTGGTTTAGGAACGTTCTCTTTGGAAATCACATCAGTTCTCTTGGATTGTTCTATGTCATTATCAATTGCTCGGCCAGAACGAAGGGTGGTGACAACTTTAACTTCTCCCTGTGAATCAACATTACTACCAATTTCATTGACATGGGCTTGGGGAGCACCTTTTGGATTAGGGATGGGCTGACTGGGGAATGTTCCTTTTCCCCTTCCCACGCTTAACTGTTGTTGAAGCTGGTGGATGGCTTGGGAATTAGCAACATTAGTTGTCATTAATTGGTGCATCATATCCTCCAATGATGGTTTTGAAGGTGGTAAAAAAAACAACATATTGATTTTGAGGTACCAAGTCCCGGAAGTTGCTAAGTTGAGGTTGACCATAAGAACTATGAGGGACAGGTACCATAGGAAGGTTCACAGGCTGATTTTGCCTGAATGAAAGAGGTCCTTCATGTGGTGGATATTGATTCTGTTGAAACTAGTTAGATTGAGGTCCATATTGAACCTGTCTGGGATAAGTGCGTGAGTTGTGGGCTTGTCCACTAGGTTACCTAGGGTGTTGAAACCTAGGAGGATTCCTTGAACTTCTGGGTGGTTGTTCATAAAAGTCACCACCATAAGAAAGGTTAAGGTGATGTCGATTTGCAGATGTGTATGTTTGACCGAATGTGTTTGATTTACGTTCACTATTAAATACACACACCTCCTCTGGAGGTTCATTGCCACCTGAAGTTAAAAGGCAATCAGAATCTATATGATCTTTTTTAAGGCAAAAGGTACAAGGCTTATACGTCTGTTCTCTGGCTTCAGAGGTAGACTTTGTCACAATAGATTTCATTTCCTTAGCAAAGTCCTTTAGGAATGTTTTGATGTCTGGTTCGGGATCTTCCTTTGGTACAAATAGACGTGATTTTCTAGAAGAACTAGGTTTCAAGTCTCTATGGGCAGTCCATTGTCGAGAATCATCAACAAGTTCACTTAGAAAGGTATAAACATCGATCAGTACCAGTTTTACGCATGAATTTCCCTTGATGCATGGATTCAATCATATTTCTAGATTCGACAATCAATCCATTATAGAAACTCTGTACTAGCACTCGTTTTTCAAAGCCATGATGGGGGCACTTGATGAGTAAATCTGGAAAGTAGGCCAATGCTTCATAAAAAAGTTCATCATGTGTTTGAGTAAATTCCTCAATTTCTCTTCTAATTTCTAGGGTTTTTCTCATGGGGAAATACTTCGCTAGAAACTTTCTAACTAAATCCTCCCATGATTTAACTGGCAGGGAGGGAATTTAGCCATGAGGTGGTCCAATCATCAAGAGAGAAAGGAAACAAACGAAGTCTGACATTTTCTTAATCTATGTTTTGGTTCTTAAAAGTACTACAAACTTTAAGAAACTTTCCAAGATGGACATATGGGCTTTCTCGATCATGCCCATGAAACTTCGGTAACATATTAATAATAGCCGATCTAATCTCAAATTGAGCTGTAGTGATAGGGGGCAGCTCAATGCATCCGTGCACCTTAGCAGCAAAGGGAACATTGTATTCCCAAATTGGACGTTCTTCCATTTCAGTGTTGATTGGAGAGTGAGGGGAGGTAGGTGGAGATGAGTGTGGTGAAGAAGCAAAAAGTGGATTAGGGTGGCTAGAAAAATTTTGGGTACGAACCAAACGCTTGTTGGGTCGTTCCCAAACTTTCATAAAAGGGAAAAAAATGGATTGGAAAGATGACATTGACAAAGCACAAGATCAAGTATCCCTAGACGATTTCTAAGAAGATATACACGAGCAATGATCACTTCTGAACCACACAAATGCCAAATCTAAGCAAACAACGTTTTAATGGGATTTTATCTTGTTAATCTGTGAGAGGCAAGATTGATTGAAACCAGCGGGCGTTACACTGTTATCTATTATTGCCTAATTAGATAGGGTGCTAACAGATGATCCTAAAAGCTTGTATCCAACAGTACAAAGTCCAAAATCAGAAGGTCAGAGTTACGCTTGCAAGAAGCCGGATTATTGCACAAGTACAGGAGATCACGTGGTCTAATTAAGAACTGTACCTGTGCTACCGCTCTGTACACCGATTGATATGAGAATGATGTGTGTCAAATACGTACTTAGGGTGTGTGTTCCTAGCCCAAACTATTAGTTACAACATGTCTTTTTGTGGTCTGCAACTTACTAATGACTTGGTGTACCGGGTGAGTTACCCATGTGGCAGTGGCCTCTCAGAGTTCATTGAATGATTAAACCCAACGTCACGTTTTTCTTTAGTCAACACAAAATTTAGCAGAATAACCTAGGTTTTTTTTGTCCTATGAACACCGTCCTAGTTGACTCTAATCTTAGTTGATTTTATTATGTGCCTTGGTTTCACACAGCTGGAGTGATGAGGTGGGTGATGAAATCCCACCAGTTTCAAAAATAGGGCTAGATCTGCCCTCTCTGTTTATGGTAGATTATTAACATAAGCAACCACACAGTTCGTTAAGATGCAGAAACATAAACAAACACCAAGCAATCTCCAATCGATTTTCACTCAGCTCCCAAGCCACTAAAACAATGTGTCTGAAAGAGATACTTACTAACTTGTGAGCTCGGACACAAGGCCTCCACCGTGGGAGTAGAGAGAAGTGTTATTTGAGAGCTACTCCTCCTAAGTTCAAGCAATTATTCTCTCCCCCACAAACCACTCGTTGTCCACTACAAAAAAAAAATTAGCCCTTTTTCAAAGATATTTTTTTATTTCTTTTATATTTTATTTCTTACTTCGATTGCTATCTAGATAAATAAATACACAATCAAACAATTACACATGCAAAGATGTTTAATGGTCTTGGTCAAGAAGTCAGAATTTTTTTTTTTTTAAATTTTTTGTTTGTTTAGTTTTTTGTTTTTTTTTTATGAAAGTGAATTAAATCTAACCTAAAACTAACAATCAACCTAATGTTAAAATAATGTCTAACTATTACAAGTTGCACTCGACCATTCGAGGCATATTAAAAAGAAGTTAAAAAAAGAATAAACTCTCTTCCTCACTAAAAACTACAAACAAAAATATAAAAAAAGGTCTTCAAACAAGTCTTAGGCAATTTCGCAGCTTTATCACCAACTTTTCCAAACGAATTGTTCAACAGGCAACCGACATCAAGAAAATCTGAAAAAATTATGGAACTTCAGGGGAGTATCATGAAATTTTCTGTAAAATCACGTTAAACGGACAATGTTTGAGCCGTCTGCTGCTATGTTGTTTCCGTTATATGCTGAAAATTACCAAAAAAAAAACAATAAAGATGACAAAAAATAGTAATAATTAAATAAAAATTTTAAAAAATTAAAAATCTTCTTTATTGTCTCCAAAGTTGTATCTTCAATAATGTCTTCCTTCACCAAGTGATGTGCAACGGCGCCATTTGATTGATGGCAAAAACTGACATTAATGTCGTTGCATGATTTTCGACATCAATCAATGAAATACATGTTGTTGTTATTTATTTATTTTTCTCTCTTCAACCTGCAATACAATTCAACAATGTATAGTGGAAGTAGGGGTTATTGACTACTTCACGTGGATTAGAAGACAATATTTGATTTTTAACTTAAAGAATAAAGAGAATAGCAAAATAATGTATGGTGAAAATAAGTATTAAACTAAAAGAACAAAGATAAAACTTACTTCTTCAATGGAATTAAATTGTAATACATGCACTTTTCTCCCAAGTAAAAATATAAAGCCAAGAACTACAACTAAAAAAATCTGTAAAAAAAACTATCAAAGAAAAACTATCCCTTATGAACTCCATGTATGGGGTTTCTATAGGTAAAAAGAGTTTGAGTGAAACAAGGAAACATAGTTTGAGTTAAACAGTGAAACATGGTTGAATGAAACTAGGAATGGTGTTGGAGTTCAATAAGGAAACATGTCTTGTAGGGATCTTTTTATGATAAAGTTAGCCATGTGGACGTCCAAATCTTCATATTGATTTTCTCGAGATCCGTAGTCATTGTTTCTTTGTGGGCTTGACTTCATGGGTCTTGAGATTGAAATTCTTTAATCCTGATGAATGCATTCGAATTCCCATTGGGATTTCTAGTTGATGAATTTAGCCTTATTGTGCCACTTTATGCATAATTTGAGATTTGTAGTTGAATTCCTAAAAAATGCACAAAATACACGTAATGGGATATTTTTATTTGATAATTGGACTTAACAATTGTATATTTGGGAGTGTAAAATCGATGTTTTGGGTTTTATCAATCACCAACCTTATTTTCCCTACCGGGAAGCATTTCTCCGCATTGAATCCAATCAACGGATAGTCTGAGGACGTTTGGTTATCCTCCTTGAGGTCCATACTGCAGAACACGTTGTAGAACAGGACGTTGAGTGTGCTTCCCGTATCTACCAGAACTATATGTACCTCCCACCTTGCAATGGGGACCGATATGACAAGAACATCATTGTGCGGTGCTTGGACTCCTTCGAGATCCTTGTCTGTAAAGGTTAAGGTTGGAATGGGGCTTCGCACACTCGATTAGTACACGCGTATGTCCTCATCTGCGGGCTGTGTCCACATCTCCATTATAGTCCGCTTGCGGGACCTGTTCGATTGGCCTTCATTCAGTCCGACTCCATGAAAGACATATATTATGCTCGGAGTCTCCTTCTCTATTTCCTTGACCGACTCCCCTCGGTCCCTGGGTCTTTTCAGAGCCCATGAATTCCTTTAACTTGCCTCTACAGATTCAGTACTCGATCTCGTACCTTAGACTCTTGCAATAATTGGTGTCGTGACCACCCTCCTTGTGGTATAAGTAGTACTTGTTGTCACGTTTGGAGGGGTCTCTGCGTTGCTTCGGGGACCACTTCAGATCTTCCCAGTTTTTCGTGGAATTCAGGACGTCCGATAGACTAGAATTGAGGGGGCCACGGTTCTGGATTCAACGTAGTTGGATGCTTTCTTTGGCCTGGCCCAACTTTCACTTGTTTTTTTCTTCTTCCTCACGCCTCCTTCCCTCCTTCATGTCTTTAGGAGCGGAGGGCTTCTTATCACCTTTTGTTTCACTCTCTAAGGTGATGTACCTCTAGGAACTCTTGAGGAGTTCCGCCATATCTAGGGGGTTCCAAGGTGAGGCATTTGTAATACTTTCCCTCCTTCCGGCCCACAGTAAAACCCGTCACGGCTGTGTCATCACTGCAACCATCAATGAGTGTCAGCTTGTTGTTGAAGCATGTGACATACTCTCTGAGTGTCTCATTGGATCTCTATTTGAGAAAGAGTACGTAGTGTGGGCATTTTCGAAGGCGCTGACTTCTGACAAAACGCGTCAAGAACTCCTTTGCCAGTGTCTTGAACGAGTCGATCGACTTCGTCGAGAGGCTGTGGAACCACGTTATTGATGATTTTTTCAGGCTGGTGGGGAAAGTTCAGTACATCGCCGACTCGAATCCTTGTTTGAGTGTCATTACATGCTGGTAATGGCGTAGGTGGTCGAATGGGTCGGTGGTCCTGTCGTAGAAGTCGAGCTTTGGCGGTGTGAACTTTTTTGGAAGAGTCTCGTTCATGATACAGTCTACGAACGGTGGAACAGAGAGACGACACAGCACGTCTAGGTTGTGCGACCTTCTGCAGAGGGCTTTCTGAAGGCCAAACCTCTCTACTCCGAGATTCGGTTTCGCATTAGTTGTGCCGCCTCCTCTAGGTCCAATGGAAACTAGTAGGGGCTTGACTCTCATGTACTTGCTCTTTGTTGCCTTCCGAAGATGGAGGCATGTGTTGCTCCTAATCTCCATTAGCAGGTGGAGGGTTCTATTGTATGAACGCCTCCACCGCTTTGGCGATTTGTTGTATCTGAGACGACAACAAATATATCCTGGGGTCGGTTGTTGTTGTGGCTAACGCGGGGGCATGAGTCTGTTTCCCGTGTGCCACCGGCACCGCTGAGAGCGGTGGTATAACACCAGTCTTGGCGTTTGATGTGTCCCCTTGTTATCCATTGTTGCGAGATCAGGTGGTCACCATCTCTTAGTATTTTGATGAGAGATGATGCTAGTGAAAGGTTAGGAACTTTGTCGTCCCCACAAACAACGTCAAAATGATCCAGTCATTTTTTGGCCTCTACTTTGACCTTGACCTGCAAACTTATTGACCTATACAAGGAACGCATGTGAACCACGGACCACCGTTGTGGTGGCCGATGACACTCCGATGCTAAAGTTAGACAAGGATCTGAGGAAGGTGTAATGCTATAAACAGGGAATTTTGTAGCTTACCAACCTCATGTCTTATTTATAGTGTTGGAGTCCTGGTTCGACCAGGTCATCGATGGCGTAGTTTAGGGAAGAAGATCTTCGTGGAGATCCTTATCTAATTATGAGGTTGTAAAGGGAACTCACGCATTGGGAACTATCTCCCGCTTATCTAGGAGCACGGGGCCAACAAGGAACTTCCCTCCTACAGCACGACTCCTAATTAGAGAGTGATCTCCACGAAGATCTCATTCCTAAACTACACCTACGATGGCCTGGTAGAACTAGGACTCCTTGCACTATAAATAAGACATGAGGTTGGTAAGCTAAGGTACGCTACAAATTTCCTGTTACAGCATTACACCTTCCTCAGATCCATGTCTGACTTTAAAATCGAAGTGCCATCGACCACCACAACGGTGGTCCGTGGCTTACGTGCGTTACTTGTGCAGGTCAGCAGAAACTGGGTCAAAGCAGGGAGCAGAAAACGACTGCATCAGTTTGGTGCCGTTCGTGGGGATGACGAAATTCTTAACTTTTCATTAGCGTCGTCTCCTTTTAAAAACCCAGAGAAATGGTGGCTACTAGGTCACGCAACAACGGAGAATAGGGGGACACATCAAACGCTATGGTTGGCACAGTACCGCCGCTTTCAGCGGCTCCGATCATACACGGGCTACAGACTCAAGCCCCTGTGCCGACGACAGCAATAGCGAACCCCTGAATCAATAGGCTGGCATTTCAAATACAGCAAATAGCCAAGGCAGTGGAGGCTCTCACATGACCAAATTCACTACCTGCCAATAGAGACTAGGAGCAGCACGAACCTCAGCCCACAAAAGATGATAGGGAGCAAATGCAAGAGAGCCAAGCCCCTGCTAGTTCTCATTGGACTAAGGGAGGCTGAGCGACTAACACTAAGCTCGCCGCCAGGGCAGAGAGGCTTGGCCCTGAGAACCCCATTCGCAAAAGGGCACACGATCTGAACGTACTGTACCGCCTCTTCGTCCCGCCATTTGTGGATCGGATCATGAATGAGGCCCTTCTGAGGAAGTTCACTCCCCTGAAGCTCGACTCCTACGACAGAACCACCAATCCTTTCGACCACCTATGCCATTACCAACACATTGGAGTCGAGGACCATTAAAAGGGAAGTCAAATGCGAAAAGAAGCCCTCCGTCCCTAGGGACAAGAAGGAGGGCAATAGACGCGAGGATGGGGATCAGAGCAAAAGGAAGCGCAGTGACAACAGGCCAGACCCTAATCGGTTCAGGCCAAAAAAATCGTCAAACTATGGTGGATCCAGAGCTATGACACCCCTAAATGCTAGCTTGCCAGACACACTTAAATCCATGAAGAACTGGGAGGAACTGAAGTGGCCCCTGAAGACACGCGGAGACCCCTAAAAGCGTGACAACGGCAAGTATAGCGCGTACCAAGGGGGTGGCCACAAAACCAATGACTGCAAGAGTCTGAGGTATGAGGTCGAATACTGGATCCGCAGAGGCAAATGGAAAGAGTTCTTATTGTCTGTGAAACGAACATAACAAATAAAGGACAAGGGAGTGTCAGTTAAAGAAATAGAGAATGAGACTCCAGGGATAAATATGTCCTTCATGGAATCGGACCGAATGAAGACCAGTTGTATAGGTCTCGCAAGCAGACCTTACTGGAAATGCGGACACAACCCACGGATGAGGACAGACACATCTGCCACTCAAGGATTCAGAGCCACATTCCCACTTTGGCTTTACGGACAAAAACCTCGAAGGAGTTCGAGCGCCACATAACGACGCCCTAGTCATCTCGGTTTCCATAGCAAGGTGGGAGGTAAAGAGAGCTCTGGTGGCCACAGGAAGCTCGCTCAACCTCAAGGAATAAAACCCGATGTCTTCAAAACACCCATTGATCGGATTCAGCGGCGAGAAATGCTTCCCCATCGGAAAGATAAGGATAGCTACGATGGCTAGAGAACCGGAGCTAAGGAAGGTCCTATTTTTGAACTTCATGGTGGTAGATCCTCCATCATCATATAATCTCATCCTGGGAAGACCATGGCTCCATCAGATGGAAGCAGTGATCTTCACCCTTCATTAGTGTGGAACCTAGGCGGGGGGCCTAGGTGGTTATTTATTTATTTATTTATTATAATTTATAATTTATAATTTATAAAAATTCAGCATAATAGCATATAAATTACTTCAAATTCAATGACAAGATACATAGGTGATGCAGTCAATTTTTGCTCCCTACTTTGAACCCATTCTTGCTGACCTGAACAAGTAACGCACGTGAACCAGAAACCACCATGGGGTGGCCGATGACACTCCGATGCTAAAGTCAGATAGGGATCTGATGAAGGTGTAATGTTGTAACAGGAAATTTGTAGCATCCCTTAGCTTACCAACCTCATTTCTTATTTATAGTGCAAGGGGTCCTGGTTCAACCAAGCCATCGTAGGCGTAGTTTATGGAGGAGATCTTCGTGGAGATCCCTATCTAATTAAAAGTCGTGTTGTAGGAGGGAAGTTTCATGTTTGCTCTGCACTCCTAGATACACGAGAGATAGTTCCCAATCCAAGAAAAATATGTAAAAGGGAGTTTCCCTGTGTGGCCTACTCTGATGTTTGCTTCCAAGTTGGAAATTGGAAGCAAATAGCAGTTTTAGTTGCCCGTCCGAAGTTGATCCTCGAGATACTTGTCAAAAGAGGGTTTATGGGTATTGAGGATGGTTGAGAGATGTGTGGGCCTATTATGCTGTGAGAGTCTGGGTCCGCTTGACGCATTGAAGTTGAGCGGGCTTAGATCCGCTTGGGCTGGATCTGTGTCGGGCCGATGCTTGGGCCTGTAGTTCCTCAAGATCATCATGACACGTGTTCGGCTCAGGAGTGTTACCATTTTTATGTATCATTAGCTACTCCCCCCGAGTTAGTGGGCTGTCACGTCGGTTCGCTAAGTCATCTCTTGAAGGGATGCGACGCTCATGATGATTGAGTCTGAATCGTTGCTTGAGCCGCACACTGCATTAATTGGGCGTGCGTTGGTTCGGAGAAAAAGATGCGGGAACCTATCATCTATATAGGTCAACCGCAGTGTTGAGACCGACCCTTCTATTTTACTTGCTTTTGAAGATATTGTTCTGAAAGGTTCGTTCGTCTTCTTCATGGCTCGAGAAAACCTTCTTGATGATGCTGTTCTAGCTCAGAGCCTAGAGTTTTTTGAAAACAGGCTGTTGTCTGAGCCTTGTCTCACTGAAATCCGTACAAAGTTTGGAGTTCCTGAAGACTTGTCATTGTACCTTCTAACGAGCAACTAGACACCAATGTCGCCTCCAGTCGGTTTCATCTGTTTATATCGAGGGATGCTTCAAACTAGAGTGTGTTTCTCGATTCTGGACGTGATTTGGGAGTTCTTGGATTTCTTGAGGATTCCTCTAGCTCAGTTGGGATCCAACAGATACAGGATCATTCTCATGATTCTACTCAGTGCTAAGGAGGCCGGCGTTAGTGTGACCCCGCGGGTGATTCAGCTGTTGATCGCTCTTCAACTGCGGAGCAATGTTGTTTGCAAGATGAAGTCACCGAATTGCTTCGTTAACCTGCCAGATGATTTCAAGTTCTGGCAAAAGTACTATTTTTTAGCCCCTGCTGATTCAAAATATTTTTGATGCAAGGGTCGTCCACTTGAGCGACAGTTCGGGCCGCTTAGTTCAACTCCTTTCCTGTGACTTTGATGTGCTTGATAGCGAGCTGAGTGATCATTGCTTATTTTCTCTTGTAGCAAGGTTTCCCACTGCTCCCCTTAACTTAGATGAGCAAGCCACCATGGAGACATTTTGTGTCATGGCAAAAAGGGAGGCGGTTGATATCATAAGAGTTTCCAATTTCGTCCATAGTGGGCTGTGGGACAATTGGCACATCGCCTCCATTCTTATCGAGAGTCGCGCATTAAGTTGGAAGATGGGGGGCCTTTCAGGAAGAAGAAGGTTGCTAGGGCCAAAACTCTCATTCTGTCTGATGCGGGGGATCCATCTAAGACGCTTGCTTCCTTTGTGAGGAAGAAGCCTCGCGTTATGACTGGGCCATCTTCAGCACAACCCGCTCTGTTGAGAAATGAGCGCGAGTCCACTTGGCCTGTTGAGGCGGAGACTAATGTTCCTGGCTTGGAGAAAGATTATTTCCGGTTGGCGGGAGTTGATGTCGGGTTGAACCTTAATGACGCGGAGGTTGAGGCTCTGAATGACATCTTCTGCGGATTGCAATGACGGCTTCTGCTGGCGCTGATTCGCTTGGGGCCGCTCCGGTAGAGGGCTCTGTTGAAGATTTGTCTGAGGTGGTGGAATATGATCACCCCACCCTTGACTCGCCTGAAAGTGGTCGTGGTATCGGTTGTGTCTCCTACAGTCCGCATTGTTCACCGTCTCGTTCTAGGCCACAACTAAAACTGTTGGAAGGTCCTTTGGATACTTTGGTCCCTTCTCTACCTTCGGATCATGTTGAGTCGTCTCATAATAAAGGCTCGGTCATTTTTTACAAGGGAAAAGCCACGGAGGAGAGTCTGAGGATAGTGGCGATCGTAAAGGGCGGCGCTGGCATAGTTCCTGATCAGGGGGAGCTTCATCCCGATGCACAGATAAGTTTGTTCGCACCGGACTTGGTGAAGATGAGCTCACATGCCTGGCACCAAGAGGTGGATGTTGAGTATGCTTCGAGGAAGCATATAAGCAGGTGTCACTGCTGGCTGATGGACCACACTCCAAAACCCGAGGAGGATACGCTGGAAGAGCGTGTGGACAAGGGTTTAAAGTATCTTATGCTGGGTATGTCTCATATGAGCCACGCGGCCGTTGCTGGGACGGAAGTAGAGGCGGCTCGCAAGAGAGTATATACTTTGGAGCGTGTCTTCTCGCACGTGCAGACGTTGTATTCTGATGCGCTCAATGAAATTGAGCGGCTTAAGAAGCAGGCCGAAGATATACGGTTGGATCAATCAACCGTAGCCGCAGAGGCTCAGTGGGCTTGTCTGGAAAACCTTGAGTGTAATCTGACCGAGGCGGTGTCCGAGAGGGGCAGACTTAAGCAAGAGTTGAGTCGGCTCCTCCTAGAGGTCGAGGTTGTGCAGGAAGCTGCGACTAAGGCGCATTCTGAGCTGCAATCTTTTGCTGAAGAGAGTGCTTCGAAGGAAGCTGACTGAGCTGCTGAGAAGTAACAGTTTGAATCCGATGTGGAGTTCTATGCTTGAGAGGCGAGAAAGGTCAAGGACAAACTCAAACTAGGATGGCATGAACTCATTGCTGTGAAGAGCAGTCTGGTCATAGAGCAGTCTCAGGTCGATGTGCTAACTGGCAAGTTGGAGCTACTGGAGCGTGACCTTATTGATGCAAAGGTGCGAGAGGAAGAACTTCTCTAGGAACAAGGCAAATGTGAGTTTCACTTTGTTGGTCATGGTCGGCTGGAGCTGTTGGCGCTGATGAAGCAGGAGCATCCGGAGTGGGATCTTAGCCGTTACAAGGTGTCATATGTGGACTTGTCTGTTATCTCTAAGACATTGGGCGAGGAGGACAGTTCGATCCCTAACGTCCAGGTTGAAGCGTGTATAGATGCAACTTCTGCCCCTGTTCCTCCTAGGCTTAGCTCTTCTGTTTCTATACCTTCACCTGATTAGGAGCAAACTTTGTGTGCTTGTACACTTTTTGTCTTGACCATTAATGAAAACAATATTCTTCGTTTTATATTTGGCGTCTTTATTGCATGTTTTTCGTTTTGCCTTGTCGTCTTACTTTAGCATAGGCTGGTTGAATCAATAGGACGTTGTATGGTTTGACTGTGGCAGATAGCTTGACCGCTTTATATTGTGAATGACTCGGGGTCATTGCTGCGTAGTTATGTCTGATAGTGGGCATGTTGCGAACAGTTTAACTAGGGGTTGAGTCATCCGAGTTGTGTCATGTCCCATAGGTAAGCTGCTTGAGCTTTTTCTTGTTTGTCTGACTGGTCGTCTGTAGCTATTGCCACGGGCAAGCTGTGGTGGCCGAAAGTACCGAGTCAGGCGTCTTAAGCTCGAGTTGGCGTCCTAATTAGCTTTCATCTGGGCACCGATTGTACTATCCTTGGATCAGCACGAGTGGCCTCTTTCTAATGTTAGAATGTCAATCCGTTTGAGCTTGAAGGCGTTGACTCAGCTAAGCTCATATTTGCGTACGATGTCCTGAGGGATGGCGGAGGTCGTGTGGAGAGCTGTTTGAGATTCCCACCTTTCGAATTGTTTAAGACTGAACAAAACGGTCGATAGATTCGGGGAGTAAAGGTTTGACAACGAGGTTGAAGAGCAGTGCTCCCGTGGCAAACCGTTAAAATCAGTTCGGGACTGACTAGGCTTTCGCCTTTCGAATTATTTATGACCGAGCAAAGCGGTTGACAAATTCGGGGAGTAAAGGTTTGGCGACTAGGTTGAAAAGCAGTGGTCATGTGGCAAGCTGTTGGAACCAGTTCGGGACTGACTAGGCTTCAACTTTTTTGAATTATTTATGATCGAGCAAAGCGGTACACAAATTCGGGGAGTAAAGGTTTGGCGACCAGGCTGAAAGAGTAGTGGTCTCGTGGCAAGCCGTTGGAATAAGTTCAGGACTGACTAGGCTCCCACCTTTTGAACCGTCGACACCCTCCCCGCGCGGTGGGGGCTATGTATTCGAGAAGGGTTTGACGACCACGCTAAATAACAGTGGCACCGTGGAAATCCATTGAGATTAGTTCAGGACTGACTAGGCTCCCACCATCCAAATTATATACACCTAAGTGCACTAGGCTACAAATTTGGGAGTTTTTCGGCGGCCACGCTGAAAAACAGTGGTCCCGTGGCAAGCCATCAAAATCAGTTCAGGACTGACTAAGCTATCATCTTCTATACTATCTACACCCTCGCAATGGGGGCTACAAGTCCAGGGTTCAATCATAAGCTTTCGTTGTTGGTCGTCTCCGGGTAGGCCTACCTGATTAGGTTCGCCAAACACTGACCGTGAATGGGGCAGTGATATCTGGAAAGTCGTCGTCACAAGGCGTGGCAGCGCTGATTAGATTCCCACTTCCTAAACCATCGATTCCTAAGCTAAACAGACTAGGTGTCGGGGATAACCAGAAGTTATGGTCATCAGTGTTGGCTGACTAAGATTGCCCGGCTTGACAAGAGGTTCCTCCTGCTGAGAGGCGTGCGAACCTAGTGGTTCATGGTGTCGACGAAGTTACCTTAACTCAGCGAGTGGTAAACTCCGTACGTCAAAGTTGACTAGGATCCTTGAGTGCTCGTGCCAAGCATGTGACTGGGTGTTGTTCGAATAACAGGATGATCCCATGGGCCTGCAGAGGAAGGGTTGGGGTTTCCTGCGTGTACATCGTAGATCGCACAGTGACACGTGTATGGTGTAGGCTGCGTGACATTTGAGTATATCGATTACTCCCCCTCAATTGATGGGGTTGCGTGCAGCGCCATTAATTGATTGACGTGGTCTACGCAGTTTCCTTGGGAACCATCCTCTTCCATTTTCCCATACGGCATTCAATGCTAGGCAGTTAATGCTGGAGTGCCCGTTTGGTGAACCACTATGTCTATATAATGGTGTTTTCCAATCATTGTAGGCACCATTTTTTGCCGAGTTTATTTCCTGTAATGTTCTTGTTTGGAGAAGATGCTTTGGGTTTTCCAAAGTCTAAAGTTGGATCTCCATCGCTGGAGTTTGCGAAAGTTCTGACGTTTACCAGGCATGATGATAGTTGTTGTTATGCGTGGTCAGCTGTTTGAGTGGGCACGTAGTTAACCCGCTGAGGTCTCGTAATCTCTTCTCATATCACGGAGAAGTAGTGTGGGTACTCTCCCAAGGGAAGGGTTTGTCTTTTATGAGCAGGTGCCTTATCGTTGTTCCTGAATGTTTGATCTCAGAAATAGCATCTGCGTCCCACTTCATGGTGGTTGCCTCCACCACTTATCGATTAACATTGTTGTGTCCCTTGCGCTGAAAATCGACATCAGGGTTGAAGGTGGAGTCAGGCATGGCCTATTAGCGTGGGCCATTGATTCCCAAATATTCCATTCCTCCTTGCGTGGGAAGGTGTATGCATTCTGAGTTTACCTGATACTTGTCCCAAGTTCGTGAAGTGTGGGAATTGGGTATGAGTTTCACAAGTACTCCCGCGGACCATATTTGACGGCGTTCCGTGGAGCATTATTTTGCTTGCAGGTAACTCGCCCTGGACTATTTATGACACTTACGGGACCAGATAGTCTGAGCAAGTCCTCACTCCATGCTGATTAGATGCCTGCAGTATGTAGTCTTTTGTATCCGCTTCAGGGCGTTCGTAGTATGTAGCCTTTTGTATCCGCCTCAAGGTGTTTGTTGTTACATCTTTTCATTAATCAATAGAGTTTGTTTTTTGTAATTCTTCCTTTACTTCTTAAATCATTGCAAATCACATAAGCCTTTTAAGAACTAAAACTCGATATTGACTAAGGAAAAGGAAACAAACAACTTTAAAGCAAACTAACTGTTGACGGAGAGAAACTAATCCTAACCTTGAATTGAATTCGGGTTGCTCTCGTGGATCTTTTAGTTGACTGTCGAGGCCTTACACAGGTCACTGAAGAGTAAACCTTGCAGAGGGGCGGATCTCCCCACCGACGGAATGTCGGGGATGTGTTCCCGCTTGCCATTGCCATTACGACTCGCTGGGCAGGAGAGTTGACTGCTCCTGTACCACTCGAAAATGGTGTCTCTTCCGTCTTTTGGCCTTTCACTGGGTCAGGCTACTCTTCGTGATGTAGCTGAATCTGGGAACACTCTATCTGTTTCAGTGCAGCGTAATAGTGGCCTTGTGCCGCAGATTGGTCTCCACGTATTGTCCCTTCGGAGTGGTTAGCAGTATACTTAACACACTGATGGAGGGTGGAGACCACTGCTTCCATTTGGTGTAGCCACGGTCTTCCCAGGATGAGGTTGTGGGATGATGGTGTGTCTACCACCATGAAGTCCAGAAACATGACCTTCTTCAGCCGCGGTTCTCCAGCTACCGTGGCTAATCTTATCTTTCAGATGGGAAAGCATTTCTCCCCGCTGAATCCGATCAGCAGGTGCTCTGATGGCACTAGGTTTTTCTCCTTGAGGTCCATGTTGCGGAAAGCATTGTAGAACAGAACATTGAGCGAGCTTCTTATGTCAACAAGAGCTCTCTTTACTTCCCACTTTGCGATGGAAACAAAAATGACCAAGGCATCGTTGTGTGGGGCTCGGACTCCATTGAGGTCCTTGTTCGTGAAAGTCAAACTGAGAATGGGGTTTTGAATTTTCAAATAGCAAACGCGTTTGTCTTTATCCGCGGGTCGTGTTCGCATATCCAGCAGAGTTTGCTTGCAAGACCTGTGCGACGGGTCTTCATTCGGTCTGACTCCATGAAGGATGTATATAATCCTAGGAGTCTCCTTTTCTATCTCTTTGACTAACTCTCCCTGTCCCTGGTCTCTTCTGACTACTTCTCAGACTTCAAGAAATCTTTCAATTTGCCCTTACAGATCCAGTACTTTACTTCATACCTCAGACTTTTGCAGTCGTTGGTGTTGTGGCCGCTCTTTTTTGTGGTACGCACAGTACTTTTCGTTGTCTCGTTTGGTAGGGTCTCCGCGTGTCTTCAATGGCCACTTAAATTCCTCCAAATTTTTATGGAGTTGAGTACATCCGATAGACTAACATTTAGGGGTGTCACTGCTCTAGATCCAACGTAGTTGGATGATTTCTCTGGCCTGGGACGATCAGGATCCAGTCTGTTGTAAGTGCGCTTCCTTTTGCTCCGCTCCTCATCCTAGTGTTTTTTCCTTCATTGAGGGCTTTCTGTTGCCTTCAGTCTCCCTCTTGGCAGTCCTTGACTCTTCAAGGGTGATGTGTTTCTGGTGGTCACTCTTGAGGAGGTCTGCCATGTCCAGAGTGGGCTCCAAGGTGAGGTCCTCGAAGAGTTTTCCTTTTTTGAGGCCTGTAGTGAATGTCGTCACAGCTATATCGTCGCTGCACCCGTCGATGAGAGTCAACTCGTTGTTGAAGCGTGTGACATACTCTCGGAGCGTCTCGCCGGACCTCTGCCTTAAAGAGAGTGTAGTACGGGCATTTTCTAAAACGCTAGCTTCCGACGAAATGTGTCAAGAATTCCTTTGCCAATGTGTTGAAGGAGTCGATTGACTTCGGTGGAAGGCTGTGGAACCACGTCAATACAGGGCCTTTAAGACTAGTGGGAAAGGTTTTGCACATGACGAATTCAGATCCTTCCTTGAGCGCCATTATGTGATGGTAATGGCATAGATGATTGAAAGGTTCGGTGGTCCCGTCATAGGAATCGAGCTTCGGGGGAATGAACTTTCTCAAAAGTGTTTCACTCATGATCCGATCCACAAAGGGTGGGACAGAGAGGCGATATAGTACGTCCGGGTCGTGCGCTCCTCTGTGGATAGGGTTCTCAGGACCGAGCCTCTATGTCTTTGCGGTGGGATCAGCGTTAGCCGCGCAACCTCCCTTGGTCCAATGGGAACTAGCGGGGGCTTGGCTCTTATGCACTTGCTCCCTATCGTCCACTAGAGGTGGAGGTCCATGTTGTTCCTGGTCTCTATTAGCAGCGGGTGGATTTTGTATGGTGATTGTCTCTACCACCTTGATGACATGCTGTATTTGAGACGTCAACACCTCTATTATAAGGTCTGTCATTACTGCCGTTGGTGCAGGGGCGTGAGTAGGCTACTCATGCATGGCAAGAGCTAGTATAGGGACAGCCGGAGTGTTGGACGTGTCCCCTAGTTCGTTGTTGCATGACCTGGTGGTCACCATCTCTCTGGAATTTGGTAGGAGACGACGCTTAGTGTAAAGTTAAGAACTATGTCGTCCTCACGGATGCTGCCAAACTGATGCAGTCGATTTTCGCTCTCTGCTTTGACCCTATTCCTGCTAACCTACACAAGTAACGCACGTGAGTCACAGACCACCGTGGGGTGGCTGATGGCACTTCGATGCTAAAGTCAGACAGGGATTTGAGGATGGTGTAATGCTGTAACAAGGAATATGTAGTGTCCCTTAGCTTACCAACCTCATGTCTTATTCATAGTGCAAGGAGTCCTGGTTCAACCATGCCATCGTAAGCGTAGTTTAGAGAGGAGATCTTCGTGAAGATCATTTTCTAATTAAGAGTTGTGCTGTAAGAGGGAAGTTCCCTGTTAGCTCTGCACTCCTAGATACGCGGGAGATAGTTCCCAATCCACGAGCAATCCGTAGAAGGGAATTTTCCTGTGTGGAATATACTCTGGTGTTTGCTTCCTAGTTGGAAGAAAAGAGCAGTTGTAGTTGCTCGTCCAAAGCTGATCCTTGATATACTTGCCTAAAGAGGGTCTATGGGTATAGAGGATGGTTGTGAGACGTGTGGGCCTAGCATGCTGTGAGGGTTCGCTTGGCAGACTGAAGTTGAGAGGGCTTCGATCCGCCTGGGCTGGATCTGTGTCGGGTCGATGCTTGGGCCCATAGTTCCTCGAGATCATCATCATGACACGTGTTTGGCTCAAAAGGTGTGATCGTTTTTATGTATCATCAATAGGCAAAATTTATAAGAAAAATAGAGTTTTAAATTTTTTTTCGAACTGAAAGTATAATAATAATAATAATAATAATAATAAACCTGCCTGGGCGGCTGCCAACTGCCTAGACCTTTTTTTAGAACACTGGTGTTTCATACAAAAAGCTTGAGGTCTAAGTAAGATTACTCTTAAAAAAAATACTTAAATATATGATAAACACTTTTGTCATGCAACAATAGCAGTGTTGTCTAGAGTTTTTTAAAAAAATTTACTTTATTTACTTGGGATTTAAGCAAATATTCAATTAAATAATATATCATACTTGGAATGAAATTATAGATTACTTCTAATGCCATAAAATATATCAAAATTCAAAATTATAATGTCACACATGCTCGAAACAAAATATGAAAAAGAATAAATACATAATAAACATAATGCATATGATATATGACAGACTATTTAAGTTGCGTGAACATGTAATCAAAATATTCCAAACATGTTGGAACCCCCTCATGTGATTGCCTTTCTTTTTTATTAAAGCATATGCTATTATTGCATTGTGCAATAATGTAGCCTTGAAAATTACTCTCCATTGATGTTGAAGTGGGTTGACCCGTGTAGGATACTGACATTGTCAAGAGGATTTTCACATTTAATGAGAATGTTTTCTCAAATCGAAGAAATGTTTTGAAGGATTGTGATCGCCAGTTTCCACCCATGTTTGGCATAATGACTGATCTTCATTGTGGTTGTAATTCCATGAGATATAAGTGAAACAAATTTAAGATGGACGAATCTAAAAAGTATGTCAATGGGTGCAATGAAAATGGGCTTACAATTATTGAGTTTTAATTAATAGACAAAAACGTGGAATATTCCAAATATTAGAAGCTCAAATTAACCAATCCTCCAAAAGCAATAAGAGACATATATAAGAAATGGAGAGAAAGGGGGACGAGGTGGAAGAAAATGTAATCAAAATAAAGAAAATGCATACAAAGAGACACACGGGTTGGGGGTTCTCCACTAGAGGCCGAAGTGAAAACTAGTCTCATGACAAAGATATCAAATTGTGCAAAGCGTGGTTACTAGTTTATGATGATGAGATGGAAACAAATTGTAAAAATCTACCCCAAAAGGCATTGGTAAGAGATGTATGCTATGTACATGAGCATAAAATCACTTCAAAACGTGACATGGTACTGAGAACCCTTGTGTTTTTTTTATTAATCATCGTAGATTGGTATAGTGGTTGGTGTTTTAACTACAAAAAAAACCGACTAACTTCCATAATTGGATGGTGACCAGACAAAATGTTGTAGGAAGAAATCCTTTTTTTTTAGATAGTTAAAGAAAACATGTATAAGAAAAAAGGGATTATGTGCAAAGTTTAATGATTTAGAGTCCTCAAGTAGAAAAAATAAGGGAGTTGCTACGTGTACGAAATTGTTTGGCTCGATTCCTCAACTTTGTTTTTAGATTTAGCTTTTAAAAATTGCTTGGTGTACCCATTTGTAACTCTAAAACAAAACAACGGAAAATGAAAATTACTCATGTTGTTGAGTGGATACTTTCTATGAACGATTCATAATGTAAATCTTTAGATGTATGAGTTTTTTTTATAAGGTTTTAAATGTAATTTTCGAATATGATGTAATAGTTGCAACCATTTTGAAATTTATATATTGATTTAAATTATTATTGTAACACATTTTGGTTTTGTCATCCCCCTTATGGTTGATAAACACATTGAAATTTAACAAATATGTGACTGAATTTTACTTTAATATATAATTGGTACTTTTGTTCTTTTATTCAAAAGCCAATTAATGCTCTTAAACTAGAAAAAGTTCACCACCAAATGAATTTACTAAAAAATCATAAGTAGATGTTACATATTTTAGGCCAATGAAGCAAAAATGTTGTGCAACCGTGCCAAATAGTCGGGTATGCGTAGTAATTGAACCCAATGCCCCATATTTATTGCTAAAAATTTTACAATTCTTTTTGCATCTCATCATTCTTATTGATAGGTGGTCCTGTTTAATTTTTCGACAAAAACTTACCAGTTGACACGTCTGTTTCAGCGATGAGCTTTGCATAAATGGAGCAAGGTACGATTATCTAGAGTAAGGAGAGTCTCTCCTGCTAAATCTACTTTAGCAGCCTTTCCTGAATACCAAATGCTAAATCTACTTTCTCCAAAATGGTAGCTTTTGTGACCATTAATCTATGGCGCTAAAAATAATTTTCTAGTAGTGTTTCCTCAACATTAAATCATATTGATCCTATTAGAAACTTCATCTGGGAGGTTCATCTGAATCTAAAAAGCTTCACTTCATACGGGAACCATTGTACTCTTCATTCTCAGCCTGATGACACCAAAAGCTAAAGCTTGTAACTTGCTCATGTCATTAAGTTGGTGTAATAACCGCCTAATTAAATAAATTTAAATGCTACTTATTTAATATTTTGTGATATATTATAATTGTATAGATATTGTGTTAAAGATATATAATTATAATACTGTGTAAAACACAACCACAAACAATATCCACAGAAGGGGTAGAAGTATCGAAAAACCCCAACAGACACAAAAGAGGCCCCCAAACAAGGCTCCCTAGAACCATTCAAATTGTTTTGTTTGTAGTTGTTAAAAGGAATAAAAAGTGTGTGTATGAATGTGTTTAACCAAAATTAGGAAATCCTAAACAATAAGTCTAGGGAGCCTTGTTAAGGGGCCTCTTTTGTGCCTCTTTGGGGTTTTTTTTTACACTTCTACCCCTTCTGTGGATAGTGTTGTAGTTGTGTTTTAAAGAAAAGGGGTAAAAAGTGTAAAAGACACAAAAGAGGTCCCAAAACAAGGCTCCCTAGACTTATTGTTTAGGATTTCCTAATTTTGGTTAAACACATTCATACACACACTTTTTATTCCTTTTAACAACTACAAACAAAACAATTTGAATGGTTTGACCTTTGGCAAAATTTTGAGTCAAACTCTCTTATACAAAAAAAACGGGGACTACAAGAAATATCGGGTTTTTGAACAAAACATTTCCTTGGGAAAAACTGAATTTTCGTTGGAGAAGATTTTGATCAACGAAAACATTTGTTGCTAGGTTCGTTGCGGTATCGCCCTTGCTAAATGAAAAAGAACATCTTTTCCTAATAGCTTTGTAATGATTCATTTATTGGCAACTTGAAAAATGATAGACTGTGGCCAAGAATGGTATTCCTAAGATACTCTCCTAACCCATATTTTAGACCAGTAAGAACTCTTGGCAAATACCATAGTTTTGATGACAGACTTGGGTATTTGATAATTTGTCGATTTGCGGTGTAATTGTGCATTTGTTGTTTCCAAGTATTTTGATGGAATTAGTTTTCTGAAATGCAGTTAAATTCTGCACCTAAGTCAACTAATGTTGAATCTTCTTCTTAATATGTTTCTTTTGATTTTGATGTTTCTGGAAAATTGTTTTCTTAAGAATTGTTGAATTTTAAAAATAATAAATACTTTTTTATTTATATATTTTTATTTTTTATTTGATGAATTTCTTGTTTATGGGCATTGATTTCTTTTTGGAATTCTTGTATTATTATTGGTTGTTGGATTGGAGATTTGAATCTGTCAATGATTTCTTGAGGATTATAATAAGGTTTTTCTGTTTGTAATTTTTCTTGTTTATTTGACTCGGACAAGATAATCATATTTGAGTTTTGGATCATTTGTTTTGTCTACAAATTCTAATAATATATTTGATCTTTTTATTTAGATAACATATTGATAAATGGCCAATGGCATGACAGCTCAACGGTTAGAGCTTGGTGGATGGTACCACTAGGTCATGGGTTCAAACCCAGCTAGAGGCATCTTTATGGGTTCTGGGATCCTATAAAAACCCTGTTTGCCTTTCAAAAAAAAACATATTGATAAATGCAAAATTATTGCAATTCTTTGATTTTCTTTTCTAATTTACAATTAATTTGATAATGACCGGTTTTGCCACATTTGAAACAAATTGGTAAGGATGAAGAAGTTTATGGTTTGTCTTTTCTATATGGTTTCTTTTTGTATTGATTTTTATTCTTTTGATATTATGGATTGGGTTTGTCAGTAGTTTTTTGAATAATTTGTTCTCCTATATTTGGTAGTATCTATTTTGTACTTTTTTTATTTTAGTTTTGATGAAGGAGTTTTGATCGGTTCATGACCGCATTGTTGACATAAATTTCCTAATTCTTTTTTGTTTGTTATATTTTGATGTTTTAGTTGAGTTCTACGTTTGAGATCATTGCAAAGATTTAGAGCAACTTTGTTTGTTTTTGCTATCAAGTCTCCGGAAGTTAATATGTCATATGGAATTATTCCATTGTTTTGAGTCCTAAGATTGTTTCTAATTGTTTCTGCAAAGGTTGACGGAAGTCTAAATAAAAATCTTTCCTTCCAAAATGGATAATTTTGAAAGAAACATATCTTTGTACCATCTAAAAGCTTGGAGTCTTGGACACCTTAAATTCATAAGGATTTCTTTTGATTTTTCTTGAAACGAGTTGGGTCACCATGAAATGTTTGAGTATTGCAAAGATTAATGTTGATATTGCATCTGGGATATCATTACCCATTTCAGTTTTGATGGGTTGAACATAGTTATCTATTTTGATAGGTTGTATGTTTGCTTGTTCTTGGGATGAGAGATAATGATCCTACCATCCTTTTAATTAACCAGTGAGACCGGTTATAATGATTTTTGTAACTTAAATGTAATTTTTCACTTCATTCCTATGAGGTGAAACTAACATAGTCATTTCTAGGTTTGTATCCATTATATTTTGTTTACTTTCACCGTCTATGTTCCATTCATAAATGGGACCAATTGAATAGTGAGAGGCTGATTGATAACCACTTTCTAAAAATTGAGAATCAGATAAAAAAAGGTTTTGGATAATAATTTCTTGTTACTGGCAAAGGAGCAGTATTTGAAGCTGTTGGGTTTTTGTAGTTTCTTAATTTTGATAATATTTTGGGCTTCTCGAAGAAGTCAAAATCTTCTAAACTTGTTTGCTGTGACAAGACATTGATTTGTTTTGACAATTTGGGTTTTGAAGGTTCTATGTCATTAATGTTTAATTGTGTGTGTTTGGTCAGTTTTGAGGGTTCTACCCCATTGAGATTTTATTGTGCTGATCTTTTGTTAATTTGTTCCATTAAGTTTGTTTGTAAAGAAATTGTACATTTTCTGTTGTAGATTGCTTGAAGTATGGTTCTGGTCTTGGTGTTGGATTAGACTTTTGATTATTTTGAGTAATGTTTTCATTGACTACTTGTTGACCTATTGCGTGTAGTAGTATATTTGTATAATTATTTTACTCAATGATTTTGTTTAACTATATGGGATTCCTGTATGATTTGTTACTTCATAAGTTGCATTTTTTATTGGAGAAGCTAATAATTCAGTTCATTTTGTTTTATAAAATATTTCTTCTAAAGTAAGGATTTAGGATTCTTGAATTGTTTTGTTTTTTAGTTTCAAGTATTTGTATTTGTTACAACATATAGATTTGTTAAATAATGATTTTCATACCATTGGTAAAATCACATATTGACTTTGAGTTTCTCAAAACATTTATCAAATATTTTGCCTAATTGCATTCTTTGCTCTTCATTGGTTTTAAAATAAAACTTTTTTCTTTTGGTAGCATTTTAATTTGGCATATATTCTTTTTCATGTAATTTTTTGTCTAATTTGAATTTTGTGTCTATTACGTATATTTCAGATGGGTCACCTATTTCAGATTGTGTAGGAGATTTTTTATTTATTTATTTTTCTAATTTTTATAATTGTTGATCATTGTATATATTGGTTGTGGTATTTGAGGAAATAGATGATTTTGTTTGAGTTTTGTTATGTCTACTTGTTCTGCTGGTGAAGCTTTGGAGTTAGAGAGACTATTTTGTAGGATGATGTTGATGATCTTGGAGAATGTAAATCAGTGATTGATATTTTGGTTTTCATTGTAGATGAAAACTGTAATTCAATAGTTCCATCATCAGATTCTATTGTCTTCTTAAGGAATAATTTGGGTTTTCATAACCTTGTAGGTTATTTGATACAATCATGCTAATGGTTCTGAACTAGGTAGCATATTATATTTAGATGTTTGAATATTGAGTGTTAATGTTTCTAGAACATTTTGATCCTATATGGATATTGAAAAGTTTGGGCAACAATTGAAGTAGATTGGACCTAAGCCTAAGGAAACTTCTAGCAGTGAATCTTGGAATTGGTTGTGCCTACAATCTCTTAGACCTATAAGCTGAAGCATCTAAACCTTTTCATGTTAATGGTTCGATTCCTATTTGAATTAATCCTATGTGGATGTATTTGTAATTTTGTTGTTGGTGCATTTCTATTGTTTATTGGAAAGGGTTATTGGTAGTGTTTGTTTGACTACTTTGACTATTTGTATAGTATTTAAGGAAAAGATTGGGTTTGATTTTCGTAGATGTCTTTGCTAGGGATTTTGAGGATTGACCATTGTTGTAACTTTTGTTATATTTAAAAAACTTGACATTCTAAGCTATTAATTGTTTGATGCATTTTTCCTAGAGGATGGTGAACGGGTGAACATTGATAGGATAAACATTTAACGATAAATTTTTGCTCGGATTTAGCGGTTTCTCTTAAAACAAGACCACCTAGACTGGACCACACAGAACGAGACCACCCAAGACACACGACGCCTCCCTACGGCTCAAGGGTTTTGCATGACTAACCAACGCGGCTAAACCAACGTCCTTGCTGCAAGGTTTATGCCAGAGACTTTCATCTACCAACGCTTGGCTGCAGGGTTTACTCAGAGACTTTCATCTACTAACGTTCTCTTGGATAGATCACTATTCCCTCTAGAAATTTAAAGACCTAATGGCTCTGGTACCAATGTGACACCTATGACAACACCCAAGGGTAAAGAGTAGGACAATGCCCAAAGACAAATGGCACAAAAGATAATTGATAATGTAGAATACAAATGATTGAAATAGAAAAAACAATGGCAACAATGCTCAATCCCAAATATGAAAACTAAATATGAATTATGAGATACATGAAAACCTGGAAATTAATTGATAATCTTGAAGTACATTGATAAAGAAAACCGTAAAAGCTTACAGTGTTCTTGATTTGAAATATACTTGTGAACTTGAAACTTTGAGGGGATACAAAAGGAAAGTTTGGGGTTTTGAGAGGCTTTGGTGCTCTTACTCCGGAATGGAGAAGATGCATTCTTAGACTCCCTGCTAGAAATAGCATAACTCTCCTTAGGCTTATATCCAATCTACTTCAATTGTTCACTCCTGAAACAACAGAACTACACAAACATCAAAATTACAAACACATCCATATAGGATTAATTCAAATAGAAATCAAATCCTTAACAAGAATTGTTTGTGTAGATTGGTTGTGGTATTTGAAGAAATTGAGAGTTTTGCCTAATTTTTTTAAAATTTATATGTTCTACTGATGAAAGTTTTGGATTTTGAGGGACATTTTGTATGATGATGTTGACGATCTCGGAGATTGAAAATTTGTGATTGAGATTTTGGTCTTTCTTGTATATGAAAATTGTAATTCAACAGTTCCATGTGTTGGGAGAGTGATGATCCCAACTTATCCGATTTTAAGATTTTGAAGAATAGTAAACCTTTCACTTAAAAGCTTGTGTCTCATAGTTACTTTTTTTACTCTAAAACTAAAAGGACCTTCAGATTTAGCTCATGTCGCTTAGTTATTAAATTTTTTTTATTCGAAAACTAAAAAGTCCTTCGACTAGGAGGAATTCAATAAAAATTAACATTTGGGTATTAGGTTAATGGTCAACCCTCTAAAACAAAAAATGAAGAAAAAGATGAAGTATAACCCCTATTGTTGCATGTTTAATTGCAAATCATTTTCATATAGAAAATTGCAAAGTAACTTTAATCCCATCTATTAGATAAGTCGATCATATACAATCCCATAAATTAATGCAGAAACATTGAGGTAATTATCTCTCCAGTCTCTATAAAATTAAACTAGTTCTTCTATAGATTAACATATAGTATTTCTCTCTTTTTGATAAAAACAGGAGAGCACATACATAAAGAATAACAAGAATGGTTAAGACCAATTAATTAAGTTTTCTCAGTCCATCTCACCTTAAGCAAATAGGCTCTTCTACTATGGTCTCTAACAATGGTTTTCTAGACCTACACATAGACAACCTATGTTGGATTTCAGTAATTAAAATATCTCTAATATCTTCCAAACTCAACCTTGGTGATGAATCCTTTTCATCATAGTTGTACGTAGCATTGCTGATCAATTCTGGTGTAACACGCGTAATACCATTGGAAGACAAACGTTGTTTCATGGCGGAATTAGTTGTGACAAATAATGCAACCATATCAGCAGCAGTCACAATAGAATTGAGTATCCTCATTGGAAACATGATATAAACATTACCCATCTCCAAGTCTTCATCTGCGTTGAGTGCGAAAAACCTTCTTCCCATATGCAAAGAATTTGAATTCACTAGAAAGTAATTTGGTGTCTCAAACATAAGCTCTGCCACATCGATGGGCTCATTGTATTGTTGGATTTCCCCATTGGGGAGGAGTACTTTTGCAGCCTTGTTGGAGTTCTTGTTGTTTGATAGAGTGCAAGATGTGTAGTTGCCCATGTTGGATGAAGATGTCTAATCAAGAAGAACAAGAGGAGTTTGAAGAGAATTGGTGTAGTGTTCTTAAGGGTTAATGGAAAGAGATTGGTATAATTTGTAGGGCTGAGGGAAGGGAGACTTGTTAAGAAGATATTGGAGATCTGGTTGTGTAAGTTTGACATTATAGTTGATATAGTCCGCGTGGGAAGTTGTCAGAGAAGAATAAGTAGTACTTTTGGTTTCTCTATTTTTTTGTAATTGTCAAGTGTTGATCAAAAGAGTCTTTGTTGTTAATACGTGTGGGGTCTACACTAAAACTTGGCTTGCTTTGATTGTTGCTTCCAGATGTGAGTTTCGTGTGTTGTGTTGTGTTGTTTGTGAGATGTTTCAAAAACTAGTGATTAGTTTGATGTGCTTGGAATGGAGAATTTAGTTAGATAAAATAATAGATCATTAGATTGGGGAGAGATGTTTGTGCTAAATTAAGCAATTTTTAAGTAAATATGTTGCGTTATGTCCTTGCAGGCATTATGGGTACCTACTCAACTGATTTTGTTTCATGCGTAAAAGTTAAACGTGAGGCCATTTTTGGTGTCAACCATTTTGGTTTCTTTGTTTATTTTAAGGGACAACATCATTTAATGAATTAAAATGTGTTTGATCCAATGTGACATATAGTTAGTGTTGTACCATGGGTTCAAATAGAGTTATCATATGAAGACACTTATAGCGATCAAATGGGGTGGCAACTTTGGGGCGTAACTCTTAAGGACCATCTAAAAAAAGGTTTTAAAGTTGGATTTTTTTTTTTTTTTTTTTTTTAGAATAAACATGCCAAAAAGTTGGAATTTTCGAAAGATAGATAAAATAAACAACTTTTCAGATCAGTGATGTAAGCTATATTACACCTCCTTATATATAGTGTGATTTGTGAATATTCTTGTATTGGAATAAAATATTTGATCGATCCAATTTTGCAACTCGGTTAGATTGAAGTCGTCCAACATGGTAACAAAAACTAAGGTTTGGCTCGGTATGCACGAGTCTTTTTCGAGGTCTGAGTGACTCATAAGAAACAATTTGTATAATCTAATAAATAGGGACAAAGGAGCATCATTTTGGAACATATGTATTAAAAGAATTTTGAACAAAAAAAAAGTGAAATCAATAGGTTATTAGCAAATAGAAGAAATGGGAGGAAAGCATGGATAAAAGGAGATAAGGAAAGAAGGAAATATTTGAACAAAAAATTAACTTCATTTTATGTTCTATGTTTTTAATTTTTGAAACTTGAAAATTTTATTCCTCTATGCTTTGGGAAAATGTTAAGTTGGTCATATCATACAAAAGCTTTTGACATGAGCTACTAGGCAAAGCGAATAGTCAACTTATATCATAATGCCACACTTAAAATGCAATATCTAGTTGATTGTTGAAAACTTCAACTTGATCAGTTCGTGATATAACATCTTGAAAATTAATTATGAATTAAACATTGTGGATTAAAGGTATGGTTTGTGACATTTGTTGAAAAAATTCAACTGTGCATTATGTCACAATATTGCCTATCATTATACATGAAATTTCCAATATATAGTTCACATTTGAGAATTTATAGAAAAATATGTGGGAGTGGAATGAGAATTGACAAGTCAATACACTGATCATTGCAAAATTTTAATTGAGCAAGAATGTGGTATCTCATATATTATCTATCGTGAGGCACGACTTGTGAGGTAGTGGACATCAAGATGAATTTACATTGTGCTTTAACATCCAATGTACATGTACTCCTTCAAAATATTGCTTACTTCAAACCTCATATTCACTTGTTTGATTATGTTTGTGACACCATGGTATCTGCCAGAAAATCAATTAAGTGTTGTTAATAAGCAGCAACTTAACCCCTTAAAATATATTACTGGCATAAACTTAACCCTTTAAAATAAATTTGAATGTAACTTTGCCCCCTCAACGGAACTGACCTAACAGATGATGAAGATGAGCTGCAACTCAAGCTTTCCATCAAAACTTGGCAAGCTTTTCCATCAAAACTTGGCAAGCTTTTCCATTTATTGGTGCTTGAATATTTAATCTACAGTGAAATAACAAGTAGATATAGTAGTAAAAGCAGAGGTGAGAGTTATTGGTGGTGAAGTGTGGTGGTGAAGGAGAAGTTGGCGGATTATCCCAACATCTTAGTGAAAGTTTGAATCTCAACCTTCAGATCATTAAAGGGTGTTTTGGGCAGTAAAATATGACATTTTTGAAGCGAGCACGTGCCTTGATAGTCAAGGCACGTTGATTGTTAGTCTTAGGGGGAAAGTGCAATATGACTATTAATTGGGGGCAAAGCTGAATAAGCTATATATTATAGGGGGAATTGCAATTAACCCTTGTTTATATATATTAAATAGGAGTACAAAAAAAAATGTGTCCCCTTTTAGAAATTTGAGGTTGACGTGGACCCCTTAAAAATTCACGAAAAATGAGAAAAAAGTTGAAAAAACCCAAAGAACCTCTCACACGCTTGTCCTTTGGATTCCCCTTTCTCGAGTTTCATATTTCATCACAAACTCTCTCTTCCCAAAAGCAACCAATTTTGTAAACTTTTTGGTTTTACGTTCCTGCAAAAAATTGATTAAAAACATGAAGCATCGAATGAAAAAGAATATGAGATTTTGTCGCTGAGATCAGGGCTTATGTTTTTTCTAGATGTAAACCACATTGGAAATTTGATGCTAATGAAAGCATGGTTTAAATTCATTGATAAACCTATGGTAATATCTAAGTTTGTAAAGTCCTAGGACTATATTATACACATTTTCTATGTAACAAATCAACATGGACTGGTTGGCAGCTCCCAAAAGATAAGTTTAACTAAAGTTAGTTACTGGTTTAGATTTCCTTGAGAAATTAAACAACCAAAAGCTCATATGTTGAGATCTTAGTCCAGGCAAAAAAATTAGGCGCCTGATGTTTTCCTCTTTCTCTCCCTCATTGCTCTCTTCGTGCAAACCTTGTTAAAGAAAGAAACTCTACATATGTTACATAATAAGAAAGTCAATATAGAATACGTTAGGAAAGTCAGAATAAAATAAGAAATCTTATGTTTCCTGTTTCCATAAAGTTAGGGCAGAGTTAGCTTATATAAGCTTGTATTTAGTCAAGGAAGTAAAACAACAATTCAATACAATTTTATGAATTTTTTTTTCTTGGTATCAGAGCAACTTTCTCTGGAACTAAACCCTAGCCGCAGAACGAACGAATCAAACCTTTCTCAAAACTCCTTTACCCTCCTTATTCCCAACCACACTGCTTCGACAGCAAAAACAACTGTCACAGCCAACGCTCGAATAAGTGCTTGGACACAACTTTGAGCTTAGCCAAATGCAACATCCCTGTATATAGGCTTCCCGGTGGTTTTCTTGTTGAGCCCAAACGGGTTTCATACGAGTGACGGATTCACGATTCATCCCTCTCTCTTCACAATTCACAAATTTTGTAATAGAATCTTGAAAGAGTTGCTTCAATCACCGCAGCAGATTGATCGAGTGTTCTCCCTCCTCTAAAATACCCAACAACAACACAATCATCATCAACAAGATCTGATTGAACCAGAGATCAACAAGATATCAACAACACAATCATCATCAACCAGAGATCTGATCGAACCAAATATCAACAAGAGATCGAGTGGAGAGATTGAGACTAAGATCAATTGGACCGTCGAGAGGCCGCCATTGATGCTCAATCTGATCGAACCAGAGATCGATTGGAGATATTGAGACTCAGATCCTCGTTCCCCTCCTTCTCTCAGTTTCACAGTTTCGACGATCTTGCGACTCAGATCCTCGTTCACCTCCTCGTCGTCGTTGCTGCTCAATAGGATCACCGACTTTCAGCTTCACTTTCATCTTCTTGATTTTAAAGGAAGAAGAAGACCCTGTTTGAAAAAAAAAATGGTTTTAAAGGATTAGGCTATTAGCATCCCAAGGTTCAGCCAAAGCCACCAGTACACCAACCGATTTTAAAGGATTGGGCTATTAACACCCTAGCGTTTAGTCAGATCCACCAGTACACCATGTAGTCACTGCCACCATGGGCGACAATACAAGCAGTGGTTCCAAAACCACCATACAACAAGTCCAAGGCTCGCAATATTGGTAATGACCTTTCTATTACAATTTGATAGATAAAGTACTCTCCCTCAAATCTCATGGCTCCCGTTCATCTTGGATCCTTGATAGCGGCGTCACTGATCATATAGTTCATAACCCTTATTTACTCACCTCTTCCAAACCCGTCCACAATCGAACCATTGAGCTTCCTAATGGTACACTTGTTGTTGTTACACACATTGGTACCATGACTTTCTCTTCTATTTTTACCTTGCATGATGTTCTTTGTGTTTCCTCTTTTAATCTTAATTTAATTTCCATTAGCAAAATCACAAAACATTATCTTTTTGGTCACCATCTTTCTCAACAATTCTTGTCTTATACATAACCTTCGTTCGGGGAAGATGATTGGGACAACAACTGAGCTTGATGGCTTGTAATACCCTGGACGACACCACCACCACAACTTCTACCACTTGACACATCACTCAAGACAACAACACTGTGTTATGGCACAACCGCTTAGGTCACCCTTTGGACAAAACTCTTCATCTTCTTCCTGTCTCTTTTCGCGATGCTAGTATTCGTGTTTCCAATAAATGTGTTATTTGTCCCTTGGCCAAACAAACTAGAAATAAATTTTCGTCATCCCATATTTTGAACTACTTCTTTTTTCTTATTATATGTTGACATTTGGGGAGGATATCATGTTGCTTTCCTTTCTGGAGCGCGTTATTTTCTCACCATTGTTGATGATTATACACGATGTACTTGGATTTATCTCATGAAACACAAGTCTGACACACGCACACTCTTAATTTCATTCATTAATTATTTTGAAAACCAATTTTCTTCATAAATTCAAACCATTCGCAGTGATAATGGATTTGAATATTTCCTCACTGATTTTTATGCTTCAAAAGGTATTACCCATCAAACTTCTTGTGTCTCTACACCCCAACAAAATGGGGCGGCGCAACGCAAACATAGACGTCTTTCGAATGTCGTTCGTGCTCTTTTGTTTCAAGCACATCTCCCTAAACATTTTTGGGGAGAAACAATTCTCACCGCTGCCTATCTCATTAATCGCACACCGTCTTCTGTTCTTAAAAGCAAAACGCCTTTTGAACTTCTCTATAACAAACCACCCACTAACTCTCACCTTCAAGTCTTTGGTTGTCTATGTTTCGCTTCCATACACGCCCAATGTCCTAGCAAATTTGATGCTCGTTCTAGTCAATGTGGCTTTTCTTGGATACCCTTACGGGCAAAAATGATACAAAGTTTATGATCTCACCCACAAAAAGTTCATTGTTTCTCGTGACGCCACCTTTCATGAAAAAACTTTTTCTTATTTTTTTGACAAAATGCACAATCACCTCGCTGACCGATCCGACACACTTCCCCGATCGGTCGCCAATGCTCAACTTTTTGATCCTCCAATGGTGTTTTTCTCTGACCGGTCGAACCACTCCCACCGACCGGTTGCCCAATCCGACTCCTCTATCATCGACCGGTCAGAAACCCCATAACCCCAACCCCAAGATGTTGCCCTTGCCCCTGTTCCACCCTTAGAAGACGCCCTTCCATCTCGCACCTCCACTCGTGCCATCCGTGAACCATCTTATCTTCAACAATATCATATTGATGCTCGATTGCCTTCCAGATTGTCTTACTCATCAGCTTCAAACATTGGGCCTTCTAAAGGTATTGTTTACCCCCTTTCTGATTTTCTTTCCTATGACAATTTATCCACCTCGCACAAGGCTTACACCACTTATCTTTCTTTAGTCAAAGAACCCACCAGTTTTATGCAGGCTATGCAAGATCCAAAGTAGCGTCAATCCATGAGAAGTGAGATTGATGCTCTAGAGACCAATAACACTTAGACTTTGCAGCCTCTTCCTCCTATCAAGCATCCAGTTGGTTGTAAATGGGTTTATAAGATCAAACTTAATCCAGATGGTAGCGTTGAGCGCTGCAAAACTCGTCTTGTGGCCAAAGGATACAGTCAAGTTGAAGGTATTGATTAGGAAGAGACTTTTGCTCATGTTGCTAAATTGACTATTGTTCGTTTTCTTCTTGCTCTTGCAACTACACATTGTTGGCATTTAGTCAACCTGATGTCAACAATGATTTTTTTATGGTGATCTTTTTTATGATTTGTACATGAGTGTTCCTCCTGGATTCGGCCGAAAGGGAGAGACTCGAGTATGCAAGTTGAACAATTCCTTATATGGTCTCAAGCAAGCCTCAAGACAATGGTTCCTTAAGTTATCCTCTGCTCTCATATCAGCAGGCTACAATCAATCTAAGGCTGATTACTCATTATTTGTCTGATCCAAGGGTAACAACTTTACTACAATTCCCGTATATGTTGAGGATGTAATATTGGCAGGTAATGATCTCCAATACATTGAAAAAACAAAGCAATTTCTGGCTGCAAAGTTTAAACTCAAACATTTAGGAAAATTGTAATATTTCCTTGGCATTGAAGTCGCAAGGTCATCCAAAGGGATTGCTTTATCTCAACGAAAATATGCACTTGAAATATTAGATGGCACAGGGTATATTGGAGCAAAGCCTTCACGTTATCCTATGGATCAAAACTTGGTCCTCACACAGGATGATGGAGATTTATTACCAAATACAGCAATGTAGGCTTGTTGGAAGGTTGGTATACTTAACGATCACGAGACTAGATTTGGTTTATTCTGTACATGTTCTAAGTCGGTTATGGACAAGCCCATAATACCACATTTGGATGCTGCACACAAAGTCTTGAGGTATATCAAGGCTTCATCAGGATAATGTATTTTTTTCTCTTCCACCAGCTCATTACGGTAGAAAGCTTATTGTGATGCAAATTGGGCTAGATGTAGAAATAATATGAGATCCATTACAGGTTATTGTGTCATGTTTGGCGATTCACCAATTTCTTGGAAAGCTAATAAACAAACTACAGTGGCAAAATCTATAGTTGAAGTTGAATATAGGGTCATGGATTCCACATGCTGTGAGTTAACCTGGTTGAGGTACATTCTTAATCATTTGCACATTAATCAACCTCAGGCAACCCTCTTATTTTGTGACAACAAGGTTGCACTCCATATTGCATCTAATCCAGTTTTTCATGAGCTAATGAAGCATATCGAGATTGATTGCTATTTGATTAGAGAGAAGATACAAGAGGGTACTATTCAGACTGAGCATGTTGAAACACTACATCAACTGGCATATTTGTTCACTAAAGCTTTGAGCACTTATCAATTTGATAATCTTCTTAGCAAGTTGGGTGTTATAAATACACTCCAACTTGAGGGGGAGTGTTAAAGAAAGAAACTCTACATAAGTTACAGAATGGGAAAGTCAGTATAGAATATGTTAGGAAAGTCAGAATAGAATAAAAAGTCTTATGTTTCCTGTTTCCACAAAGTTAGGGCAGAGTTAGCTTATATAAGCTTGTATTTAGCTAAGGAATTAAAACAACAATTCAATACAATTCTATGAATATTTTCTTTTTCAAACCTCCACTTTCTCAAGTTTCTAAGCCCTCATCATCATGGTTTTCTTCACGCCCAATCCATCCATGGATGAAAAACAAACGATTTTCTTCACCCCATAGGCTGAAAGTGAACAGAGATTCATCACCAACGACAATGCATCGTCTTCAACTCACACCAGCAAATCCCCTTGGGAGTTAAATCGTTTCCAAGTCTTCCCGATCTCAAATATGGCCCATTGTCTTCTTCATCTTGTTTTGACGAAACCCACCCTAATCGATGAGTTAAATCATCTCCATGGGAGACACAATAGTCTTCTCAATCTCAAATCGATAAAAAAAAATTTCCCCAACCTCAAAGAACCAAATTAGACGTAACTCCGAACCCAATTTAGATGTAACTCCTAAATGCTCTCACCATTCACTTGTGGATGCTTTCAGATCGACCAAAATTTTATCAGTTTGATTTTTGACCGGAACTTTAGAAAAAAAGATTAAGTTAATACTAACAACGGTAATGGCTGGATTGACTGTAAGGTTTTATAAAGAGAAAAGTGGGTTTGGAAAATAAATATTAGGGGTGGGTGTTGTCCCGAGATTTGAACTTGCTCAAGTCGATGATTTTGGGCAAGTGCAATTTGAATTACAACAAATCTAGAGAGCTAGGGACCTAGCGCTAAGAGAGTGCCAGGACCTGCTCTCTAGCACGTGTTTAGAAGAGAAATGAGAGTAAAAAAAAGTCATCTCCCATACCCAAACCCCACAAATGCTTCCAGACTCAAAGTCATGAACCTTGCTAACATACTCTCTGCATCCGGACTTGAAGATCGATGATGACTCATAAATGAAGGTACAAAATCATCACATCCTTCCGTTTCTCCTTCCATCAAGGTAGCTATCAACGAGCTCAGCACCCGAGCAGTACCTCATTAAGCTCGAGTTCATCTGTTGTTGTTGCTGGTGACAAAAAAGATTTGCATCCATTGTAGATCTCTCTCCTAACTTTACTTACAATGTCTTTTGTTAGCCTTTATCTTCTAATCAAACCAAATCTTATCTAAAAACCTCACACTTACTAAAAACAATAATTTCAATCACAACCAACACAAATCCAATTCCATCTTCTACACCAACTTCAGAGTTGACACCCCTGAAAATATACAGATGTGACTTCATCAAAATCTCTCATCAATCATCAAAAATTTCTTTTCTAATGAAAATTGGAAATCGAAATCTATTTTTTTATGATTCTTCTTGCAGCGAAATTGAAGTCTATAAGGAAGATATTAAAATAGAATGAAGAGAAATGAGAGGAAAAGCTAGTTGGTTTCAACTGTTGCTTGGTGTTGATGGCAGTGAAAGAAAATAAAATAAAAGTTTGAGAGATTTAAATGAGAGTGAATGGAGAGAGAGGAAAGAGAAAACACCGCTTAATTGAAAGGGAAAAACAATGAAGCAAGAAAAGTGTGCTCCTTTATGAGTCCAGCCAATGAGAAATAGTAACACAACACAGTGTGAAAGAAAACCCTCCTCTCCTCTCATATATTTTATCTTCTTCTGTCAGTCTCTTATTACTTTATTTTTCACCACAAATGCTTTTTTTTACTCTCCTCTGTCTCCTAAACACGTGCTAGAGGGAAGGTCCTGGCGTTAGGTCCCTGGCTCTCTAGACTTGTTGTTTGAATTAATTTAAATGATTAGATACATAGTATTTTTACAAATACAATCACTGGCCAAAAAAAATAGTCTAGCTTTTACATCCCCCCACCCAAAAAAATGTTTAAAGTGGTGAAAAGCAATTCTCATCCAAAACTGAGTAGTTAAAGTATTTAAAAATAAATAAAAATCCCACTTTATGACTTAGAACAGTTAACGATTTAGGATAGTTTGCCTCAAAGATATTTAAAAAGCATCCCCAATGCTAATGGAAGGAAACTCTCATTTTAAAGAGTATGTCTAATTTAAATTAATTTAGTGAGGTATGTGAACCTTTTCCATTTTGATGAGTGCCAAATGATTGAACATGTTGGGGAGTGTTGAAGGCACAACCCTACAATGAAAAGCATGGGGTCGTGCACGAGTAATATACTAGTCATATACAAGATCAGTAAATAAACAATGGCAATGCACGAACATTAGTAAAACAAGTAATTGCATGAAAACAAAGTTCTAATATCAAACCAATGCACACACCAATAAATAATGTGCATAGTAGACTACTACAACTTTTTCTAAAACCCTACCTCAAAATTGAATAGATAATGAACATGGTTGGATATTACAATGTTATAGAATAGACACTACAATGGCTTTAAGCATTTTTTTTAACAAAAAAAATAACAAAATTTGATAAACCCTACTTTATGATCAAAGAAAAATATTGAGTGGGATTTGAGCAACCAACATCTTCCCCAAAGTTGTTTGAATAGTTGAAAGAAGCCACAAAGTCTCCAAACTCTCCTTCCTCCATTTTCAACATCTATCATTCGAAATCAAACCCAAAATCAAACAATGGGGGTCAAGCACATTCGAATGACAACAATAGAGGTCGGTTATAGCCGAAAAATGGATGGAGATGTGCCAAACAACGGTTCGCTTATGTGTGCCTTAGAGAGCCTTGTGTTTTTAGAGCAAAAATGGTGGGAGAGAGAATTTTGATCGCATGGTGGCATTAATAAAAAATTTGCCCAGTTTTAAAGGGGAAAATATGGTGGAACTTGGAGGAAAACATGGGTGTACATAACAATTATGTTTTATTTACTCTATATGAATGCTCACTAAAAACCTATCTAGGCACTTATCATATTTTATTTGATTCAACTACATTCATGCTTGAGGTTGCATCCTCTTGATTAAGATGCAATAATGGTGTTTAGGTTATATTTCTTTGCTTATTTCAAAGAGTATTCAACATACTTAAGTGTAACACCTTCATGGGGAGGACACTAACCACTCTTTTGTTAATGATTGGGTTTGGCATCCACTAATATGTAATATTAAACGTCTATTATTTTTGTTATCATCTTGGCATTGTAATTATATTTGTAGAGACCTTAATATTGAGGCTCATGACTTGGCAGCTTCGGCTGGCCAGATGTTATGTACTAGCACCTAGCTTATTTATAATATTGGTTTCCAACTTTAACAAAAAAAAAAACACCTTCAAACACTTTACACCATTGCAAACTTTTGGAATTTCTCACGCAAAGTCTTATTTTAGTAGCAAATTTGTAAACATAAATAGAGACCTTTATTAGACTGAGTCGTTTGGGAAATACCTACCAAAGCGATTTTCATTTGAATAAGAAACCAATGAGTATTAGAGTTCATATATTTTGATAAGATTTCTCATGTAAGATTTTTGTAAGATATTAGTGAAGTTGAATACTCATTGTGGCTTCTAAGACCATTTGTGAAATATAAGGCTCAACTTTATTCTACACGTAACACTTTGACAATGTAATGTTACTTGTTTTAGGTATTTGATTTGTGTTGTTTGATAACAATTCAAATGCTTAAACTTGTTAGAAATAGAGTTATTCAAATGCCTAATGAATTTTAGCCAAGGAAACCGATTTTTGGAAATGGTGTTTTTAAGCAAATGATAAATTGGCTCACTCCCTCTAATCATATGAATGTAGGCCTTCCTAATATTCCCCTTTAAAAATCCCGCCTCATAAATATACACGTATTTTAAAAAATGTCAACTTTCATGGACCTACGATCCATAATGTTGGTTGAAACGAACTGAAACCTTAGCAGAATATTTCTAAAATTAATATGCATGTTCCCTAAGCTTAAACGAAGCAACGTCACTCCTGACATATATATTTTAGTGGAAAAATGACTTGTAGGACCTACTTTTTAACAATGTCGTCCACTCAGGATTCATAGTTATGTTATTGGCTAATAAAACTTACTCTACACAATGCATGACCACTACGGCCTATAATATTAACCCGGGTTACCCAACAAATTTGAAAGACAACTTTATCCTTCATAAACAATTGATAATTTTTCATTCTACAATATAAATTCTTCATTTTGCTTCCTCATTCAGTTATTGTTGTTCTCTCTCTTAGGAACCATATGATTTGCTCTCTCATCCTTCCCTACCCACTTCTAAAGCCCTAGTTTACTCAAAATCAATAAAACCCATAAAAAAATTAATTGTTTGCTTGATTAGTAGTTAGATCTTTAAAGATCTAGACAAAAGAATAATCAAGATGTAGAGTTGATTCTTTAGTTGGGAATAAGAAAATAAAATCAGTGAAAATCATCATGTTTTTCTTGTTAGAAATCAAATAATGGAGAGGTTTGGGGATACAGATTCCAACTTGAATGGGGTTGGGTTCGAGATTCGGTAGGTTAGCCATTACAATGGCATTGTGATGCTCTCATGGTTGCAACTTATGACCTTTGTCTCTGTACATACACAATTTGAAAGTTCATGGTTAAAACATGTCTGTTGCAAACATTTTTCATGCGAAAATCCATTAACTAGGAAATGTTACAATTTCTTTTGACACAATTTGTTGCGTCGATTACTTTAAAAGGGGAGAAGATTAGTTTTGCAGTTTTGATTTGTGTAGTTGATGGTTATCAATTCTCCATTTAGGATTGTGTTTTGGAAGGAGGCAATTGTCTTTTCGAGTTTGTTGCGTAACTTGGGTAAATACAATAGACTTTAATGGTCATGCATTGTGTAAAGTATGTTGTATTAGCGAATAACATAACTATGGGTTTCAAGTGGTCGACATTGTCCAAAAGTAAGACCTAGAAGTCATTTTCCCTATTTTAGTAGTCATCGACAAGTTGGTTTAAAAAATACATAGTTTATGTGCAAGTTGGTCATTGAAATGACATTTTGACATGCATCTCGATGAGTTTTTATCGAATCAAACTCAAACCTTAACATGTTAATCATATTTTAATTTGTTAGAAACACATTTCATGCATGATTTGGTTCTTGTAATGACATTTTGATGCGTAAGTCGATGATCATTTGTTGAGTCGAGATGGAACTGTCACACATTATCTTTGATGTTAATACACATAATTCATCTAGCTCAAATGATTAGCCCAAACATAGTTCTTGTACAACTTGGTCCTTGAAATTTTGTTAAAATTAAAAAAAAATAGTAGGGGCTTGAATTCTATTTTAAAACTTTTGTTAAAATTGATCTTAGCTGAATTTCTTCTTTCTTCTTTTCTTATTGTTATTATCATCATCGTCAAAATGAACACGTTGGTTGTACTGTGATGGTGCGCAAAGATTTAGTACGGGATAATAACAATTTCTAAATTGAAAGCGGCAACATCGTTTCCATAATTATCATGCATTGGGGTTTTTACCATGTCTATTTAAACAACTAGGATTTCAGTGCATGCACTAACCGAGCGAAAGTTTGTATTTTAGTCCCGTTGTTGATTTTTTTATCGGAAAATATGTTTTGATCATTGAAGCATGTTGCCAATGGGGTACCAACTCAGCGATAGACTTGTGGCAGATGAAATCACAAGTCCAGGGTTCAAACCTTGCCGGCGGCATTTGGGGTGGGAGTTAAAGGAATAAAAAAATCATTGAAGCATGTCAAGTTCAATGAGATGTATGTATGGTTTAATAAGAAGCATTGTTTTATTGAAACATCATCATCATGTTTAAGGTCTTTGAATGCGTTTATTTGCTCGATCATGATGTTCTTGATCTTAATTGCTTGCTTTTACGTAGTCATCTATCGTTCTTATAATATTAGCTTTATGGGGTTTTTGCATGCATGGTGTTAGATTGAATAATGAAAGGATCGATGCTTTCATTTATCTATTTTGGTGCAAATAGGTGTAATTTTTTTATTTGGAGAGTTAAATATCTCAATCTACTATCTCTGTCTTACAGTATAATATGCAAAAAAAAAAAAACCCTTGATTTTTCTGTGTATCTTTGTAATGGTGTTTCATTATCTCGAAATTAAGACACTTCTATTATTGATTCTTAGTTATGAGACAATGATTCACCATTGTTCCGCCCCTAGTGTTATATCCCATACTCCATCTTTGACAGAACTACTAAGGACTAGGGAAGGAAAATGAAGGAAAACAAATTAGGTTGTATGACTATAGTAGATAGAGAAATTGTGTAGATTGTCATTGATCCAACAGGACCAATTGGGAAGTTGTGTGCCTAGTCTTGTTTCTTCAGTCATGGTCGATATATCCGAAGTATAAACAAATAAGGTTTTAGTAATATTGAATAAATGAAATCATGAAATTACACATTGGTCAATACTGGTTAATTGTAGTTAAATTTCTAAGAGAAACCCCTAACATATGATATGATATGCAAAAACTAACACAAAAGCCTAAACATGATGTGTCTAAAAAGGTTATTTTATCGATTGATCAACTTGAAGACTACAAGTCTAATATGTTGGTGATATTTAATCACGTAGTGTAATCAATTTCTATTTATTTGGATGACTTTTACAAGTGTTTGTTTTCAGCAAGAAAGTTACTGATAAATGTCATTTCCTACTTGGTGGATGAGCAAGTTTGGTGAGATTAACAATAAAAACATATTGTTGAGTAGCACACTGTTGACAAAAGATTAATTAAGTTACCAATTTTTTTGGGCTCACCCTGACTCAATCAAGCTAGTAAAGCTTTTTCCTTCGGTGTTGCTATAGGATTGTACTTAAAAAACCATTTGGTGTAGGTTGCCACTTTTGGATGTTGTTGGGGTTACTTTTATGGAATGGCGTTTAATGTTGCTTATACTTTTATGGAGTTAGAGAAGGAGCATGCGCATAACACCCGTAAAATTTCTTCTAGAAAATTTACTTAATTTTGGAATTTTTTGATTAATTACAATAGTGGTATATTTTTTAGGTGGGTGCCCTCGGATTTCTCATGAGGCGAATAGCCACCCATGTATAAAAATGAACTTCCCCCTTCTTCCTCATTTTCTCCCTGCGTGCAAAGCACCACCCTTGCAACTTCTTCTCCATCTGCAACTAGGCTTCACCGGTACTTTCTCCGCCAAATCTTCTCATATTTCTTCTCCCTTTATCTTAGTTTTCCTTCTCTCTCCTTTTCTTTCGATGTTCTGCACCAAAATCAGAGAGTTATAGTTTGAGAGCTCTATCAGAGTTGTCGAAAGTCGAGCGAGTAGTTCTACTCCGATCAAGCCCTTTAGTGAAGTCAGTAGGGGCGTTTGGAGTTGGTAAACCCTGCATTCAAAGGTGGTCAGGGTTGGCCAAAAAATCAAAGTGTGCTAGTTTGTCAGGGAGGTTTACCGACGTAGGGTGGTTTTTAGAGAGTTTCGTTGGAAATTTGAGCTTTGCCATAGTGGTTGTCGAATGTCATTTTTGGTCATTTGCTAGACCGTTTATTTTTTGTTTTTGTATTCTCCGGACAATTTTTTCATTGTTCGTGCAGTTTTTGGGAGTTTGAAACTATTTCGCCAGAATGCGAGTTTTCATTCGGGTGGCCTGTAAGAGTACGAGTCAGTTTTGGGAAGCTTCTAGAGTCGCCAAGTCAATGTTTTGCGGACTAGGTGTTTTGTTAGGTTGGAATTGGGTTCTGGAAACACATTCCGCTCAAGTGAGCGAGAACGTCCCCTTTTATATAAAAGTATTTCAGAAATGTGGATTGTTATTTGAAATATTGATGCATTATGATGTTGTGGGATATTACTGAGATTATGAATGTGTCTGAGGTGATGTTAGTGAACTAGACACTTGTGATGGGTCATTAAAGCCCTGAGGGTATTTATGTATATGTGGCATAGTTGAAAAATCAGTGAAAATCTCATGGATATATATTTACTAATTAATGCAATAATTGACTTGCATCACTTTTGACTATATTTTCCAACAACTCTAGCCAGATGGATATGCATACTATGTGAGTGCATTTCACCCGTTCAATACTAGGAACTACGCGAAACCTTTGTAGAGAGTAGCAACGTGGCTTTGAAAATGTGGTTCTCATCCAATAAAGGAACTCCATGCCCAATTGATCACTGCCTCGGCCTTGAGGGTGTAAGATCTCGGTATCTCATCCAAGAAAGGAACTTCCAACACAATTGACCACTACCTCGACTTAAGGGTGTTTGATCCCCCCCCCATCCAATAGATGAACCCTCGTCACAGTTGATCACTGCCTTGGCCTTGAGGATGTTTGGGCTTTTAATCGGGTTGAATGTCCCTGATGCGTGCTATGACTTGTGATTCGGCCACACGACTGATCTTCTGTGACAACGGTATGTCCTAAAGGTGACACCCCACTTGGGAACATGCCTGACAGGAGTGGTATTAGTGTGTGTATAGAGGTATATCAGGGAGAGACATGTTCGGCACGGTGGACTAGATGCAATTGTGGGAAAATATATTATATGACCTCATGTTGTATCTCATGTCATATTTATCATGATTGAATAGTTAAAATGAAAAGTGGTGGTGCATTGTTAAGTTTTATGATTCCTTTGAACTGTCGTAGTTGCTATTATGTATTTTGATTGGGGAATAAATGCTTTGGTTATCCTCATACAGCTAGTACTGACCCGTTTGCTTGTTTTATGGCAAACGGGTGTACCCCTACCTGGGTGCAAGTGTGGTGTTGTTGGTGGTGTTGCAGGAGGCGCCGGGAGTGGTTGTTTAAGTGGTTGTACAATTGAGAGGTAGGTTGAATTCTCAGGTCAAGGTTTTGCTTGGTTTAGTTATTTTTGTATCTGCTAACAGGTGTAACCATTTGGCAAGTAAAGTAAATGAACATGGAAAAAATTATAAAATTATTCAGTGTTGTTTCGCGTCTCAGTTTTCGAGACATTTCAGTGGTTTGGGAGACAGTCGTGATAATGCATATGTTTGGGCACTGTCCAAGGTACAAATAATTTTCGATCCAGAACATCTCCCAAGGGTGATTGTAACTGATAGGGAGTTCACACTAACTAATGAGATTGAAGAAAAAAATCCTAATGCTAATCGCTTACTTTGTACACGGCACATAAATAAGAATGTAGAGGCAAAGTGCAAAAAACATTTTAAGACTAATTTGGAATGGGGGAAGTTCGATGATGAATTTAATAAGCTCACACAATCATCAACAGAGATAGAGTTTGAAAAAAAGTTGAAGGCATTTCAGAAGACCGGGAGAAACTTTGCATGTGTGTGGACTGTGGAGTATGGACAAATAAGGTGAAACACCTTGAAAATAAGATGACTCAACGAGTGGAGAGTGCAAATGCTAGGTTGAAGAAAGAACTTGGGGGATCACAAGGGTCATTTACAATTTGTAGTATGCGGTGGATAAGGTGATGCATGGACAAATGACAGAGGTGAAAGCATAATTTGCGAAGAGTTTAACTATCATCAAACATTCTCATCAGCAAGTTGGTACTATTTTTAAGTTTTGAGTTGGATATCTATTATGGCACTAGACCACATTTTTTATGAGTACTCTAGCAGCAAAAACTTGGTTAGAGTTGATAGTGATGCTTGTGGGGCTGTGACAAGAAGACACACACATGGTTTACCGTGTTCACATCAGCTCATACAATATGAGTTTGAGAATAAAACACTATCATTGAATGCAATTGATCCACTTTGGAAACAATTCTCTAGCTTTCCTATTTCCCATGAAAACGTAGACTTTGATTACCAACCTGGGTTAGTTTTGCTAAAATAAATTTGGACAGAAGCTATTGTGGAGGAGCATATCATGCTATAGTGAACCTTCTACTCACTTTATCAACAAAAGTAGACCCACGAACAAAAAACTGTCAAAAAATAAAAAATTGAAACATTGTCGACTAATAAGGATCCATCTGAATTTGACTTGCATTTACGAAAGAAGAAATTCAATCTCAAGCTAGTGCATCAAAGCTACATTTTTACGCTAGCAGGCTAAGGTGGAGCCTCCATTGAAGAAATGTGATAATCATTACATGAGTGAACTACCTAATTTTTTTAGGCCATACGGAAAATCATGGATATTAAGCATGATGGAAATTATGACTTTTGAGTTATACAAGAGTTGTTGGAGTTGAAGTTTGAGTTTCAATTGAAGGATGTCATAGTTAATATGCATAATGAGCTCATTAGTAATGAAGGGTTTTACACTGGCATTTGGGAAATGTGATAATTAATGATATGATGACTAGATTGAAATGGTTCAAAAGCCCAACCAAAAAATGACACTGGATGTTGATGCCATACTCAGACCACGCGATTACAACTTTATTTGGATTGATATTGACTTATGTCTGCAATGATCAGTATATAACATTCTTACCACTACGTGGGACACCTAGTCAGCTCGTGCCAGTTGAAGTGTTTTGTATGACTCTTGTAGAGAATATACACTATGTTGCAATCTGCTTAAAACCAAATGATACAATACCATTGCCAAATCCAACATAGGAACGATATCATGAGGAATAGATAAAAGCTTTGATATGGGAATCAAATTTCTTTTAGGTGAGTTTCCAATGTGATTTTGATTTTAACACAAACATGATGGTTGTGAGTTCACAATGCATCATATTGCCAAGGAGGCACATGAATTTTGGGCGAAAGAAATAATTACATTTTTTTTTTGTAAAATTTGGGATTTTTTCTTAAATTTTGTTTTTTCGTAAATATACAAAAAACAACTACCAAAAATTAATTTTTTTTCGAAAAATTTGGAGTTTTTTCATAAACTTTGAGGTTTTTTTTCTAATTATATATTAATTTTTGAAACTATTCCCTAATTTTCTAATTTTCATTTCTTCTACTTATATATTAATTTTTGAAACCACTCCCTGATTTTCTAATCATATTTTGATTTCATGTTTGTTTCATTTCTTGTTATTTAAACTTCATTTAATGTGTTTAATAAATTTATTTAATTTTACATTTTTTTCACATATTTCATATAGGCAACGACTACCTCGCACCACCAACTCCTCTCTCTCACACCATTCTACTCTCCCACACCAGCTACTTACTTTCTCACACCATCATACTCTCTCACACCACCTATATAAACAAAAACCTCCATTCCCCCCCCCCCCTCACCATTCAAATCTACAATGGCTCCTCCCTCCCTCCCCCATTTGAAATCTCTTCCAAATTTCTCCCCACACTCAAATCTCTTGCAAATCTCATCCCTCTCCCTCGAAAACTCTCAAAATCCCCTTAAAGTTGAAATCCTTAAACCCAAATTCAATAAATATGCATAACTTAACATAACAGACAAATCCAAACTCAAACCGAAAAAATGAAAAACAAGGTAACTTTCTAACCAATTTAAACCCTCAATTGATTCTCAAGCTCATCAACACACGAAAGTTGTTGTACTCTGAGTTATCTAATAAACACAACTTGAATCACTTGAAAATGTTTTGAAATGAGCAAGTTAATTCTCGAAATTTTTACATTTTTTCTTTATACATCGAAATATTTCTTAAAATTAGGAGACCAAAATTAACTCAAAAAACGAAATCACAATCCTTGATCCATTGCACATTTTTTTTTCTTGTTCTTAATATGATGTTTGTGTTAGTTATACTAGATTCTAATCCACTTAACTTTGTCTTTGAACAGTTGTGGCTAAAGTTTTGAGTTTCAATTTCCAAAGAACTCAACTCTTTTCTTTCTATCACTTTCCAATTTTCAATCATCACTTAATTTTTTAATCCACCCTTAATCCTTATCGCCTTTTATCAAAACCACTGAAATCCCCTCATTCATACCCTTCTTTCTAACACTGTGCGAGCTCCCTAATTTCTTATTGTTGTCTTTTGACTATTACTCTTGTTTGTTTTCTGCAGGTCTCCGACGTCGTGCGTTCCCGTTTCCTATTTTTATTGTTTTACCCCTCTTTAAGCCAAACACCACTCACCACCTTCAGCCATTGGGTTAATCTATCCTTCCTCCTTTACTATGGACATTCATTCATCTCATGTGTCCCACACCAGTAACAACACTCTACACAATATAACTTACAAACCATCTCCTTCCCCCTCTCAACATCCACAACACTCTTATACCATCTCCTCATTCAACTATGGTGTGTGCTCTTACATTTTTTAGGAACATCATTGTTATTTCTCCTTAATAATGGATTCTTCAGTTCTAAGGACTACCTCACTCCCAAACCCAAATCCATTCAGATCTATACAGTCCCTTCCATGGCCATGCCAATCATTGTGACTCTTCCCCTCACACATTTTCCATCACTCACACATCTTTCTTACAAACATTGACTCTTATATTACAACTCCCACACACCTCTTGTCATTTCACCCATGAAACTCCACACAAGGGTGAACGTAACACGGAGATCCAACTGGCCCTAACAGTTTGCAAGCTATTCTCCGATGTAAACCAATACTATCACGAACTAAATTTTGGCCATAAGGAAGAGGAATTCCCTTTCCCTTGCAAAGCTAGAAGCAGCAAATTCCACATGTTCAAGATGAGATTGGAACCTCATGGACAAATTTATTGCCACGTTGAGAGGAGATACAATCATCTCAAGTCGTCCCATTTTGTTGGCCGTAGTGGCGGCTAGATCTTCTTCGTTCAAGTGTTCATTGTGTGGACAGTCTTTGACTCCCTGCATGCATTCACCAAGAGGGATGAACAATTGAGAGTATCATCGTATGGATCTGTTGGGAATACTGGTCGGAGCTACAGGGACTCACCACCTCCTGAATTATCACCGTCTGACAACTATCTTAAAGCCTCCACCGACAATAGTAATGGCCTAACTTTCACTCTATGTCAATATGGCCATGGGGAGTCGAGCACTAATCAAAATAAACCTATTCAGACCCATTTCTCACTACACCACACCAAAAATAGCATTCAATACTCTACTTTTTCCTCTCGGTCAGCTAAAAATGGAGCATTCAAATACTCATCTACTGGTGATATCTACCACCTATAGGAAAAACCTAACATAGGCAAGCGTCAGATTGAGCATCTGGAATATGATCCCTTGAAAGATCATGTACCACAGAACACACACTCTGACGATGACAATGGAGCCATTAGCACATACAGCGTTAGTACTGTTTGGTCGTCAATCTTAACGACAGAGGCAAAAATATTTTGTTTGGAGTTTCTAGTAGGATGTTGTCCCCTTTTTTTAGTCAACTCCCACACCATACATTCCATTACAATAGTAATTTCAATTGGTAGGAAGAAGAAACATATTGAATTTTTTAAGTGGGGAGATCAGTTTAATACTTCTCGTTGGCCCAATACCCATTCTTATCCAGACAATCAGTGATCTTGCTCCTGGTTGATACACATGACTCCGCTCACACTCCCACCAGGTCTTCCTTTGTCCATACTAAGGTGTCGGCGATCGCCGGAGAAAGGTCACCGGAGTTGCCATGATTCTTGCATGGAATGCCAGGGGAACAAGGTCTCTCGAAGTATTTCGAAACCTAAAGGCCCTCTCTAATCAGTCCAATGCTGATATAACTAGCAGAAACCAAATCCTCGAACACTAGGATGGAACGCACCCATCGGAGACTTAAATATAGGATGGAACGCACCCATCGAAGACTTGGATATAAACATGGTGCAACAGTACCAACTATTAGGCAATCAAGAAAACTAGCTCTATTTTGGAAAAGAAGGTATTCATCTTCATATCCTCTCTTCATGTAAATATTATCTCAATTATACTATTGCAAATTACTATGCTAGCGTTAGTTGGTGGTGATTTTTGTGTAAACTTAGGGTGTGTTTGGTTGCATGGAATCTTATGCCATGAGAATTAATGAGGGGACCCCTACATTTTAGGCTAATTTGAGGCATCACTCCACATCCACCATTTGATTTTGTGATCAATGGTGGGAATGGAAATCCCATGAACATGGGAATCACATGCCTTGGGGGATCAAGGAGTGTGATTCCCATGTTCATGGGACTTTTATTCCCACCATTGATCACAAATCAAATAGTAGATGTGGAGTGATACATCAATTTAGCCTAAAATGTAAGGGTCCCCTCATGGATTCTCATGGCATAGGATTTCATGCAACCAAACACACCCTTAGGGTCAAATTTTGGGAAGACATGTCTAACATCTACACCTTGCAAACCTTGCCGAGCCTGATTATAGGGGACTTAAATGCCATTCTTAAACCTGAAAAAATGGGGTCATAAACCTACGTGTTCCAACCTTAGACACAATTTCACAACCAACCATCACCTTTTAGACTTTCCAGTTAATGGGTCCCAGTTCACTTGAAATAACAAACGTAGAAATATAAATGGGATAAAGCTAAGCTAGATCATATTCTTTTTTCTACTGATTGGATGGATCTGTTCCCCCAGCTTTTGCTCGCACAATCCATACTTCTACCTTAGATCATCGCGCCATCTCTCTTCAACTTCTCTCTCGAGTCAACAATGACCCTAAACCTTTCAAGTTCTTCCACATGTGGGTCAGAGATCCTAGGTGTCGACACATTATTGAATCTGCTTGGACACCTAGACACCATCATCTCCCTACACACATTTTTTACCTAAAGACCAAAAGACTCAACTACAAGCTCTCCAGTTGGAATAAAAAGGATTTCCGAAATATTTCCCAGTGCATCTATGAAACTAAGATGCACTTGACAAACTCCAAAATGATTCTCCCTCTGCGGACAATGCTTTGGCCATTTCTTTTTTGGAACATCATCTCTCTGAACTCTACTTGAGAGAAGAACTGTTTTGGCGCAACAAATCAGGTCAATCCTTGCTCTTGGATGGTAACAAGAACACCAAATTCTTCCACCTCTCCTCTATACTTCACAGGAAGAAAAACCTCATCTTCCATCTAAAAGACGACGCTAATATCTGTCATACTAATCATAAATCTTTGGGTCGAATTTTTAATGATTATTTTGAAAATATTTTCAAATCGTCAAACCCAAAGCCTTTCCCAAATAATCTCTCCCTCTTCGAACCTATCATCAGCTTGCCCGACAATGATTTACTCCTTGTAACCCCTGATGAAAAGGATATTCGAGCCATCCTTTTTGGTATGGGAAGCCATAAGGCTCCTGGTCCAGACGGGTTTCACACCTTCTTTTTCAATACTACCGGGACACAGTAAAACATGATGTGATTAAGGTTGTATGGAATTTTTACGCCACTGGGTTGCTTGACCCAAATCTCAATAAAACCTTCATTGCCTTCATCCCCAAAGTTTCAAATCCTGTTTTTCCCGGGTATTTTCGACCGATAGGCCTCTGTAATGTCATATATATAAGTGATTTCCAAAATCTTGGCCAATCGGTTTAAACCTTTTCTGAATAATATAATCTCGCCTAACCAGGGAACTTTCCTTAAAGATCGGTCCATAGCCGATAATATCAGCCTCGCCCATGAGACATTTTTCCAAATGAATCATTGCAAAAGGAAAAAAAAAAGGCTGGATGGCTATCAAAATAAACATGATCAAAGCTTATGACATAGTTGAGTGGTATTTTCTCATTCAAATTCTCCACCAATTGGGTTTTGCACAAGGTTTTATTCAATGATTGAATATTGCATTTCTTCTTCATCTCTCAAAGTTCTTCTTAATGGAACCCCCTTCCCTCCATCAAACCCTCGAGAGGTCTCAGATAAGGGGATCCTCTATCCCCTTACTTGTTCATTCTACTGGCCGAAGCTCTAACCAGATTGCTAAAGCGAGTTGAGACCGAGGGTAGGATCAAAGGTATCCAAATGAGAAAACACTCCCTGTCAATCAGTCACTTGCTTTATGCTGACGATCTTATGATTTTTGATCGGGCTTCTCTGGTTGAAGCTCACTCCAAAAAAATATTATTCAACATTACTGCTCTACTTCGGGGAAGATAGTAAATTTTGACAAATCGTCAGTGTTCTATAGCTCAAATGTGCACCCACGCCATACAAAAATGATCAACATGATTTTGGGTTCCAAATTCTATAACCCGAAAGATATTACCCGGGTTCTCCTCTCATGCTCTCAAAGAAAAAACTTCTGATTTCCAGTTCCCATTGATAAAGTCAATGCTAAGCTCTAAAGCTGGAAAGCTAAAGTACTCTTTCAAGCTAGTAGGACTGTCATGGTCAAGGCAGTCCTCAATTCGATTTCGGTCTATACCATGCAAACTTTTATCCTTTTGTGCTTCATCACCACTAAATTGGACACTCTGGCTAGAGATTTTTGGTGGAATGGAGCACATGACAGCGAGGCTAGACACTTATGCACTTGGGACCGAATCACTCGCCCCAAACGTCTGGGTGACTTGAATATTCCTTCTCATAGGAAAAAAAAACTTGGCCTTAATGGCTAAAAGTGTGTGGCAAGCAATCACGATGCCACAAAACTTGCGTGCTCTCCAGCTCAAAATGATTTATTTTCACAAAAAGAACACGTTTCATCTCACTAAATTCCCAAACGTTGCCTCCATTGCTAGGAGATTCTCTTTCACTGCTTTGGCGATGATGAACTGGTATCTTGTTTGGAAAGTTTTGTCAGGTGACATCATCGACCTTTGGAAGGACTGCTGGGTCAAATCAGGAGTCATTCTTGAGGATTGCCTTCTTGACCAATCCATTCCAGATCGCCCCATCTCTTGTCAAGATCTCTGGACTGTCCACTCAGCTCAACCTCAATGGAATGAGGCTCTACGTTCTTCTCTATTTCCGTTGCTGATGGTGAGTGACATTCAGAACATTCTTCTCATGTATTCGAATGCTCCCGACAAACTTATCTGACTCTCTGATAAAAAAAAAGTCTATTTTTTCTGTTAAAAATGCCACACAGACATTCATACAAGAAATTTCGATAGCACCACATCTTATCTCTCTGACAATAATCTTGATGTCAAGCTCCTCAGAGAGTTATGGAAAATCAAGGTACCACCCAATGCTTTACTTTTACTCTAGAAGATTGGGTAAAACATCCTTCCTACTACTTCAAACTTGCATAGGCTACACGTTCCAATCGAAGATCTCTGTTCTTGATGCCACAATCACTCTGAAGATGTTGCCCACCTGCTCTTAACTTGCCCAATTATCATCAAACTCTAGAATATCTCCCCAATCCCAATCAATTGAAATTATGAGACCTTTGCCACTCACATAGCTCCTTACTTCCTCAAGTTCATGCGTGACTTGCTAGAGCCCACCCTTTGCTCAATGATGAGATGCTCTCTCAATTCACAACTATGTTCCACATCATCTAGGCCACACGTAACAATTGTGTTTTTTGCAAAGCCAAAGTCAATATCCACCAAACCCTTTCCTCTTTCAACTATATCTGGAAGATCTGGCAAAATCAGTGGTTTACTTCTATCTCTCCGCCTGCTGACCATTTGGGAGCCTGATAGCCGTAAACAACAAACCAGTTCCCTACATCACATCCTTGAAATAACTATAACTGCTACCAAGCTCCCCTCCCACCCTAGGGCCACACCTTGTCCTACTTTCGGCCCACTCATCGAGTTGACCACCACTAGGTTAGAGTTGATTCAGAGCCAAAATGTCATACAACACCGTCTTAATGCTCGTATCCTCTAGTTCAACCCCTTACCCACCACGTTGGATCCTGAAACGATCTTGGTCACTTATGATGCAAGTTTTTTTTGTCTCTTTTCAACAAGGAGCTATCAGTGTTTTTGCGGTAAACCTTTTAAGCAAAGTTTTGGCATGAGTAGCATGCCCCATCGTAGGGCAAATTCTGGACAGTACGATGGTAGAATGTTATGCGGCAGATACTGCACTACTACTTATTCAGGCGCGACAATGGCGAACAAGGATCATGATGGGAGATTCAGGGACGCTGATTTCTATTTTGCATGATGTCCAAAGGAATGTGCATACGACCTTTTGTTGGCCATGGCTCCCTCCCATCAACAATATTGGGTGATTGCTTTCTACTCATAGCCTTTGATTTTGTAATTATTTAATCTAGAACTCAATTATGAGGCTCACAACTTAGCCACTTTGGTAGGACAACAATACTGTAATCTTATTATTTAATATCATTATGCACTATGCTTAAAAAAAAAAAGCTTCGTGCCAAGATTCTTTCCTAGCACTTGTTACTAAGCCTCATTGGTAATATAGGAATCACGGTGACCTCTTATAATGTAGAGTTCCATTGGCAGGGATATGATTAATATCTCACAGATAACATATAGCATTCCAATGGAAAAGAAAAAGAAAGTCGTGGTTGACTTGTGGAAGTGTTTGTAACAATAAATAATTATGCCAGGGGCATGATAAACGGCTTTTGTGGTAGTAGACACTTCCTAAAATTAAGGCGTACCTTGCTGTGTCAATGATAAACGACTTATATGGTGTACATAATATATTGCTTGGTGCAAATATCCAGGATCCAATTAAACTTGGCACGGTGGTGGTCCTTGATTGCCTTGTTCGTCTTGCAGTGGCTAAACGATTAACAATGATCCTCTTTCTCATTCATTTCTAGGGTTTCTTCTCTCGTTCTTTGGTTCGCTGAGATTCTCTGCAACGATCATGGCTGGCATTCGGTGGCCTCCAGAGGACTCAGAGCTCCACCAGACCAGACTTCCGACTGCTGCTGATCTCATCTCAGATGACGATCGGTCCATTGCCGCAGATTCCTGGTCCATAAAGAGTGATTATGGAAGCACTTTGGACGATGAGCAGAGGCATGTCGACGCCTCCGATGCGCTCTCCACTGGTACCTTTCGAGCTGCATCTGATTACAGGTTCTTAGTTATGTCATTTTCTCTTGAATTTCTAATTCAATGCTGAATGTTTTTATTGAAACTTTGACTCTTTTTTTTCTCTTTGTTTCTTGGGTATCTCCACGCTGTTTCGATGCACAATCGATGTTGTCATATCAAACTATGAAATGAATTGGATAAGCATACATCTCAAAGGCAGACATTATTCAGTCGCTTCTACCCCTATAGATAGTGTTTGTGTTTTAAAGAGCAGGGGTAAAAAGTGTAAAAAAAAAGCTAGCAAACATGGCAGGCTAGGCTTAAACAAGGTTCACTTAGACACCAATTGTCTATTAAATGCGACTGGTATACAACCTATTAAAACCTATGGGCATCTGCAACAGTAAAATAGCGAAAAATATACGAGTTGGTATTGAGGACCAATTGACGGACGTCACGGACCCATGTATAAATTTATACATCAATGTTCTGCACCAGTAAAAACTTACAACGTATCAAAATTTAGGCAAAACAGCAGAATGTATAGAAAATTATGTCTCTGACAGTGTGATTCAAACTCGAGACCTCACGGTACCTCGCTAGTATACTTATTGTAACAGCACAAACAAATATGAAATAAAAGTCGTTCGGCAGAGAAACTGGTGGTTATAACAGCAGTATAAATTAAAAGTTAAAATATTCAAATAGGATGTATAGCAAAAGAGGAGGTTTTATACATCCTATTAGAGAGGGTTTTTGGCAAGTTGATATACTTTATAACATCTCACTTCCCCTGAAATTTGCTTGCTGGTGGAGATGCTCTAGGAGGTGTTCATTTTTACTCCTTAATCTAGTTAGAAGTTTGAATTTCGTGAAAAACATGTTGTATTTCATATAATTCAGATATCCAATTAGATTGAGAGCCAGAAACAAACACCCTCTAAGAGTATAACCATTATATCATCTGACACATAATATCATCTTGGCATTTTATATATCATATGACATATAAATGTAAGAATCAGATGCGAAAAGTATAACCATTATATCGTCTGACATCTATAATGGAATATGTTAGTTCAGTTAAAAAAAACCATTAGTAGCATTTTTAAGAAAAAATTAGCATTGATTGAATATATGGCTTATTGCTACATTTTATTTGATAGCGAATTTCTGGCCTAGTTATGGATAATTGGTTCAATAGCGTATAGATAAGAAATAGTACCTCATTAGGAGCACAAGCGAAGTGCTAAGAGCTTCTCAATGTTATTACTATGATCTGGTTAATGACTTAAAAAGATGACTAAATTAGAGAATGATAAACATCCGTGCATATGCTTTGCTAATCTGAAGAGGTCTTACATGCAAGTTGTGTCTAACATTGGATTGAACATTTTACTTTTGCTATAAGTGTGTTAAAACAACAGCTTTGAGGTAATTAAAGTTTTTAAGAGATAGCTTTTTAGATAGTTGTTGGATCATTCAGGATATCTTTGGAAAATGCCTTTGTAAGGCATAGTAACATAGTTTACTTCCCCTTTTACCGGTATCAATTTATTGTTAATCACTGAATCCAACAAAACTCTACCAGAATAATAAATTTTCCATTTTTTTAATCAAGGTTTCATAATTTAATATTTAGGAGAGCGACTAAGCATCACATGAAGATTCACCTTGTGCAACCATGCGGGTTACTTGGAATGCAAGAAATACCAACATGGATATTATTGCTTGTATTTAGAATGGGGCGCATGTTAAGCCTGGTTTCAAACAGGTGGGTTTAAGGATCTTGGGTCGTCTTAATGTTTGAGGCCTTTTGTGTAGTGTCCATAGTTTGTGAATGAATATTTTATCCTGTTTAAAATAAAAAATCCATTCACTCTTTATGCTTTGGCTTTTAGGGTTGGTGGCAGCTCTTGCGGCCTTCCAGCTCCTTGGAAAATTTTTTATCCCCTTATTGGAGGGGAATAGGCTCTATTGTACGATTTCTTTTTATATTTAGTAAAATATTGACCTTCTTAAGATTAAAAAGGGTTATAGTTGGTTGGCAGTGATATTTGTGGTGTATGCAAGAATATGATGAATGGGACAAAAGCATTAGAAAAAGTCCTAATTAGCGTGGGAGAGGAGATTTTGGAAGAAACTGTTGAAATTGTTGCTTGTCTTATAAAACATTAACCTTGTGAAAAAAAAAAGTGATTGGTGGCAGTGATATGGCTATGGTTAGGTGCGTCATGTGTGTGTATACATCATCAGTGGGATGCCATGTTTACAACGGCTAATCTGGGAACTGTGGTATTTGGTGCTTTCAAAACAAATTTGTGTGTTTCAACACAATAGAGCACGTCCACCCCTTAAAAGCAATAAAGAACTGGCTGGTGGAATTTCCTACCCCTCCTACAAGCCAATGCTTAAAGTATTCATGTCTATCCCTTTTTCTGACGTATCTGAGCAACCCAACCCGCAACTGATGACATCACCTCATAAAATTTATTTGAGCTCTCAATTACAGTTACTCAAAAGTACCATAAATCTTGGGAAGTATACGTAGCCAATGATGTTACAGTAGACCGTCTTCTACTCAATTGGTCCTTTTCCTTTGATGTTTGGGCATCCTTCTGTCCTGTGATGCCTTAAGATGCTATGGTGCTCTTCTTTGCTTGAAGGCTTTTGTATATTATGACCATAGATAAAAAAAAATTGGTGTCTTTTATTTATTTATTTGTGATTTGGTGGGCTTTGATTGAGAGCGAATTGAAGACATTTCAAATAAAAAGGTGCGTGATCTTTTCTTGGACATCAATTTTGCTTTTTGGATGGTTTAGTGTTGTTGAACGGGACAATCTCTTTTTTCTCCCTTGTTGAATGGAACAATCTCTTGTTGTTGAACGGAACAATCTTATATCCATCTTTTCTCTTTAATAAGTATTTTTTTAATCTGTAAAAAAGACAGCAAAAAAAAAAAAAAATTCCCGTAAATATAGACTGTACCCTTTCCCCTTGACCGTGGTTGAGTTCCAAATCAAGAAATCAGAAATGTGAAGAGAGAAAATTCAAGTTGTGAAACAGAGTAAAAACTTCATCATTTTATGGCTGAGATCATCCTCATTAGTCACTGGGACTGTCTGCACTGACCAAGAAAGGGAGCTGGGTTAATTGGTTTTATTTATTCCTCCCATTTTGATACCTTAAAATACTATTAAATGGTTAAATGATGCTTGGCACAGTGTATTCATACAAATATACCATACCCATACCTTATATTTGAATTTGATTTGGCAAGAAACTCTTTAGATGTCTTTATTTCTAGATGACCTGTTTGCTAAGAGAGCAAAATGTTTTGGCATACAATCTCTGTGAATTGGTGAACACTGATCAACTTGAACCTTTTCAATTAATTCACTTATTGGGAAGCATTTATTTGTTTATTTTTTGAAAAGGTCGAATTGTAACTTATTCACAGGATCATTACAAAATAAGCCGGTGCAGTTGAATTCTTGATCCACGTTTTATCCTCTTATGTTATGGATAATGTCATGATTCTAATTCAGTTCAAATAACCATTATTGGGAGACAGTTCTGATAAGGAAGCACCAGATGTAGAAGTGGAACCTTCAATGTTGGGCTTACAGAGCTATTGGGATGCCACATATGCAGATGAATTGGCAAATTTTCATGAGCATGGCCATACGGGTGAAGTTTGGTAAGCTCTTGCTGTTATCATTTCGAAAAATCTTTTATCGTGTTATTTATTTTGCAGCATCTACCTGTGTTTTCCAGTTCTAGGTTGCAAATAACCATTCCAGCTATTTGTATATTCTCTTAGGCTATTTTTACTTTTTGTTGGTCTTTTAAGTGCAAAATTTAAATTAGTCCTGATTTCAGCTATAAGTTTTTGAAAAAAGTATGAATCCATCTCCAACTGAATTAAGTACTTCAGATCTGAATTGAAAAAAAAACTCTTAGATTTAGTTGGCGTAGTATCATATCTACTCTAATCCCTCTAACCAAGTTATGGATTTGGATATGTATTTAAGCCCCCTCCCACCAAAAGATTGCAGGACTTCATTTTGATCTTTAATGTAGGGATGAGGATCAGAGTACTATAAGCAAACAGGAATCCTGTCTTTTAAAAAAAAAGCTTAATCAGACACTGATGTGGTAAGGTTTATTGAGTTGAAGGTGGAAATGAGGTGTAACCTTTAGCTTTATGTTAAAATATATTGATAAAATACTAGAAAAGTCTATATAATAAGGATACTATTTATACAAAAAAAAGCGTGTCAACACTCACGAATACTCCTGTTAGATCATCAACTTTTTCACGTATCGTTGAAAAGTCAATTCTTTATAAATGTTACAATCATATTATGACAAGACAAGATAGTAGTATATGAGTAGCAATATTGACTCGCAAGTGAATGAGTTGACTAGTAATTCAAAGTTTAGTACTAAAACAATAAATAATACTAGAATGTATAGACGTGTCCCAAACATATTCCGTATTGTGTTTTTTTGGATGTGTCGGATATTGATACCCCCCCTGTCTGTATCGTTGTTACATAGTAAAAAATGGTTAAAAAATCGAATAGCTCAAGTTCTATCAAGTATTCAATGAAATAAACTTGATACAAGTATGATTAGTCAATGTTGTGTCGCAGTTAAATTGTTAATCAGACCCTAATCTATTAAGGTAGGTTATGAGATTAATCGAATTAATCGACATGTATTGTAAAAAATTGAAAATTAATAAATATTGAAGTAATAAACCTGGGATGCATGGACACAAATGTGCGTCGTGTCGGACACGGACATGACACGCCGATTCAACAATTTTCCAAAAACTAGGACTCGGGGACACATCGACACATCATACTATTTTTTTAATGTCATATAAACTAGGGGTGGGCACGATCCAGGATTGGGCTTGTCCCGGTCCGAGATAGCACAATTTCATGGACATACCCGGTTGATCCCGGACCGATTTGAACCAAGACGGTCTGGCCCAAGATCATGACATCCTTTTTTTTCATTTGAATGGAAACCGATTTTTTTCATAATCAAAATCCCATTTTAAAGGATAAAACTCAGTTTCAATTCCAAAAGGGATTGTTTGATCCTCTTTTGTCACTTTCACTTTGCATTAGGGCTGGGCAAGTACGGGTAACCGGCCCAAAAACTAAAAATCGAAAACCGGCCCGAAACATTTGGGCCCGTGTTTATGGGAACCGAAATCGGACCGAATTGACCGGGTAATTGAAGTCCCGATTAACCGATTTACGGGCCGGTCTCGGTCCTAAGAGCAAAAAATGCTTCTACAGTAATTAAAAAAAAAATTACTGGAACCATCCAACAAAATTAAACAAATTACAAAAAAAATTATAACAAAAAACTATAGCATACAACAAAAATTACATCAAAAAATTACAAAAAAAAAATACAACAAATTACAACATGATATCAGATCTTGAATCTGATCATGATCTGATCTTATCAAGATCTGATCAAGATCAAGATCAAGATCAAGATCTGATCAAGATCAAGATCAAGATCAAGATCAAGATCAAGATCAAGATCTGATCAAGATCTGATCAAGATCAAGATCTGATCTCCTGATCAAGATCTGATCTAGATCTGAACAAGGGAAAGGCGGGGAAGGGAGGGGAGAGGGAGGCAGCTCGGCCTCCGCCTTCGCTGGGAGTAGGCCTCCGTCTTCGCTGAGAGAGGGAGTCGGTCGATCTCCGCCTTCGCTGAGAGAGGGAGCCGGTAGATCTCCGCCTCCGCCTCCGCTGTGAGAAGTGAAGAGGCTCGTGGCTTCGCCTCCGCTGTGAGAAGGGAGGGGAGAGTGCCTCCGCCTCCGCTGTGAGAAGAGAGGGGAGAGGGAGAGGGAAGCGGCCTCCGCGGCTTTGCTGTGAGAAGAGAGGAGGTTTCCTTCGCTGGTTTCCTCTCTGTTAATAGAAATTTTCGAGATTGAGGGAGTTTGAGGGGAGAGAGAATTATTTAAGTCAAGGAGTCGGGCCGGGCCGGTTACTCTACGGGCTTTAGAAATGGAAATCGAGGCCCGGACCAAAAACTTCGGGCCGGGCCGGGCTTTTACAACCGAAATTTTTTTAATTAATTAAAACCGATCCGAACCGACCCGATCGGTCCGGTTGTCGGTTCGGTCCGGATTTTCGGTCCTAAATGCCCACCCTTACTTTGCATAATCACTGTGTCTTTGTGACCTCCGCTTGTGAATTTCTTAATCATTTGTGTTGTCTCACATTCTCTTATTCGATTAGTACTTTTCACCTAACTCCATTTTAGAAAAGCCAATCTAAACCAAACCAAGTACCCCCTTTAATCACCTAGTAGAAGAGAAAATCACGACATAAGAAGCTATAGTGTTCCCTGAAGACTTTTGATCTTTACTTCTCCTTGGGAGGAGGAGGAGATCAATGGTGCTAAAATATTAAACAATAAACGAATTATTTGGCACAAACCCTTCATCTCAAACTTCAATATATACCTGCCTTGCTGCCTGCAATATAAACTTGCCTCCTAACTTCAAATGTCACTAACGGAGCTAATGGTTCTGACATTAGAGATTAAGCAAAATGTTACCTAATGGTTCACACATTTTTCGACTTGGTTCACAAGTAGGTTTACAAATCAATAAATGAAAAAGTAAGTCATTCAAATAACCTTTACAACACAAACCAATAAATCCGGTTAATCTTTTTTCTGGATCATCTTTTTGCATCGGTGCCTTTCCTCTTGCCATTGGATCATCTTGAATAATTCTACATAAAATCATGAAAAAATTCTGACCATTAGAATGAAATGATAAAGGAAGCGAGCAAAACCATATCACCATCACCATGAAGCGAGTAAAACCATATCATACAGTAAGACTCATAAGATGGGATACATTGTCTCCCAACCTAACAGTGTGACTGTGACAAGATACACTTAAGAACCCGAATTGTTTGTTTTGAGCTGGTATTAACAGAATCAGGCATCATGCCTTGAAGGCCCCAAATTTATACTTGAATTTAGGAAAGCAGGGGGGTGATTTTTGTTGTGATTTGTGATCACATAATTTCAGTAGTCATTTTTTATCAAGGCAATGACTACCTTGCACCACTATATTCTCTTTCTCACACCATCATTGAGTTTTTTTTTACTTTCTCACACCACCTATATAAACAAAAATCTTCCATTTTTTTCTCTCACCATTCAAATCGACAATGGTTCCTTCCTCCATTTGAAATCTCCTCTTCCAATTCTCTCCAAAATTTCTCCCCAGACTCAAATCGCTTGCAAATCTCCACCCTCTCCCTCGAAAACTCTCAAAATCTCTTAAAAGTCGAAACTCTTAAACCCAAACTCAATAAATATGCATAACTTAACATAACAGAGAAACTCAAAATCAAAACGAAAAAAAATGCAAAAAGGGTAACTTTTGATTAATTTAAACCTTCAATTGAGACCGATTCTCAAGCTCATCAAAACACGAAAATTGTAGTACTATGAATTATCTAATAAACACAACTTGAATCACTTGAAAATGTTTTGAAATGAGCAAGTTATGAAACGAAAATGTGATAGTGTTCCTGACTTTCGACCAACTTAGGAAAAAGTTTCCTATACGCATTGTGCACTCTGCGAACATAATTTTTTTTCCTGATATGTGCGACTTTAGTAAAATGACTATAACTTACTCATTTCAAAACATTTTCAAGTGATTCAAGTTGTGTTTATTAGATAACTGAGAGTACTACAACTTTTGTGTTTTGATCAACTTGAGAATCGGTCTCAATCGAGCATATAAGTTGGCCGAACGCCAGAAGCATTATCCCGTTTTTGTTTTTCGGACAGATTTGCGCGACTTTAGTAAAATGACCATAATTTGTTCATTTCAAAACATTTTCAAGTGATTCAATGTGTGTTTATTGGATAACTCAGAGTACTACAACTTTCGTGTTTTGATGAGCTTGAGAGTCAGTCTCAATTGAGAGTTTAAATTGGTTCGAAAGTTACCTTGTTTTTCGTATTTCATTTGGGTTTGTCTGTTATGTTAAGTTATGCATATTTATTGAGTTTGGGTTTAAGGGTTTCAACTTTAAGGGGATTTTGAGAATTTTCGAGGGAGAGAGAGGAAATTTGCAAGAGATTTGAGTGTGGGGAGAGATTTGGAATAGATTTGCAAGATATTTCGAATGGGGGAGGGAGGAACCATTGTCGATTTGAACGGTGAGGGAAAAAAATGAATGATTTTTATTTATATAGGTGGTGTGAGAGAGTATAATGGTGTGAAAGAGAGGAAATGGTGATGCGAGGTAGTCGTTGCCAGTTATCAATTAGAATGTATCAATTAGAAACAAAAATATCAAAATCACCAGCAACAGAGAATGGTTTCCAAAATATCAAAATCAACAGCAACGGAGAATGAACTAGCAACGAAAAATGAATTGACTTAACAATACAAACAAACGTATGAATATAATTCCAACATCAGGCCATGCACTTTGTAATTTAACCCAAGGAAGGTGACATTAATTCCCTCCGATATTAGTAGAAAGTGATCTTAGCTAGGCAAAAGTACCATAGTGTGTTTGATTATCTTTCTAATTTATAATTTCTTGCAAGGACTCATGTATAGTCTCATGTAGAATTTATGAAAAAAAAGGACGGCTGACATTTAATTGTTAATTAACTTTACAACGCATAATTTATACTTGAATTTGAAGTGCTCACCAGTCATCATTCTTTCAAACCATCTTCTTCTTGCATTCGTGCCGTTCCCTTTCCCTTTCCCATTGGATCATCTTGAGCTTGAGCTTGAGCTGCATTATTGTTGTTGTTTATGCTTGAAGATGCTACCGCCTTTGCATTGAACAATTCTGCAATTGAACCGACATAACCCACTATCAACACCAACAACATAAATCAACTATCAACCAGCAACAAAAATCAACTATCAACATCAATAAGAAATCAATGTACAAGTACATGTTTCAATGTCATCATAGAATTCCAGCTCTTCAATGGTAGGTTCATCTTCTAAGTCCATTGTAATGTCATCTCCTCAACCAGTTTTGCTTACATATCAAGGCCTCCACTGAGGTAGGAGTTGATGAACTCCTAAACGAATCTATAACTCTGCTACCTATGCTAATAGCACTTTCATCAGAACTACCTATGCTAATAGCACTTTCATCAGAAGAGTGGAGACTTGAATTGCAAAGATGTCCTTGGCAATTAAGGCCAACACTGGATATTGGGCAAGCGGCTTGCTTCCACCACTTCAAAATGTCAAATGACCTATACTTTTTGGCCAATCCTAGGCAGAGGGTTCACTTTATACATCTTTATTGCCACTTTCTACCTCTTCAGTTTTGTTCATAATAGCCACAACATGAACTTTAAGATATTGAACAATCTCATGTGAGACCATTGCCTCGTCAGTTTGTCCAACATGTTTATTCCAATTCATCACATATTTCATCCCTACACTTGAACTAGCCATGCTCATCCCATCCGTTCTTTGCCTCTTCAGATTGGTGCTTCTGCTAATTTCTTTTACACTGTTGTTGCTGCTTCTCTTCACATTCTTATCAACCTTGTCCAATTCATACCCTTCTTGAAGCCGAACAAGTTTTTGATCTTAGACTCCTTTTCTTCCATCTCATAATCAACCCACTTTAATCTTCAATCAATAATTGGTTGACATGTTTAATTTTGAACCTTGGATCCGACACAAGGCTCAAAATTATGAAGGGGTTTAGGTCTTTAAGAAAACCATAGTATCTTTTGTATTTGGTTTTCATAATTGCTCAAATGTCAGTACTTGATTGCAAACCATTGACATTGTTTCTTCCATCTGGATAACGTCACGAAATGTGGTGTGGATAGTTGAGTGTAAGGAAGTACTAACCCTAAGGGTTACCACATAAAAAAACTTAGAGGAAATCAACGAAAGTCTGACACGCATCCCAATCAACTTCACAAGGTGGCCCAACCTTCTTTTTATCTTTTTTTTTGTACTATGATACTGTCATCCTCATCAAACTCTTCTTCTAGTTCATTAAAATAGGCTCTGAGTTATTAAATCGCCAAATAATCACCGAAAAAATCGGAATTCGATACCAGACCGATCCGAGCTGAGTTAAAATCAGCAGGGTTTCACGGACTCAGCTAAATCAGCGAGTCGCCGCATAATCGTCCGACTTGACCCGCCGATTTATCGTTTGTATAAGATTGAAAAAAAAAAACCTCTATCATTTGCAGAGCAGAGAAGAAGAACGAAAGAAGAAGAAGGACTGAAAGAAGAGGAACGAAAAAAGAAGAAGATGAAGAAGAAGAATAACACGAAATCTCTTCTTCTTTAGATCTCCTCATTTCGTGTTGATTCCTCCCTCCTTCCAGGTAAGATCCTTTCTCTTCTTCATTCAGATCTGTCCTTCGATTTTTTTTTTTTTTTTTCTTTCAAAGGAAAAATCGACTGATTCGGATCTCCTCATTTTTTTTTCTTCTTTTAGATCTGTTTTCTTCTTCTTCTTTTTTGTTGATTTCAAAAATGGGGCTGATTTCTTCTTTTTCAGATCTGTTTCGAACTGACTGAAAAGAACGGGGCTGATTTCTTCTTTTTCAGAAAATCAGATCTGTTTTTTCTTCTTTTTTCATCTTTTCAGATCTGATATATATATATATTTTTTTTCTTTCAGATTTGTTGAAAAAAAAATGGGGATGAGCAAAAATGGGATCGCGGTATTGCAAAAATGGGCTGAGGTTTTAATCAAAGTATTTTCAATCAAGTAACAGGATGTCTAATTATTTGTTACTTTTGTTACTTTACATTTGTTACTTTTGTTGCTATATACAATTAAGTTTCTATCACTTGATGCTATATACAATTTAAGCTGCTATCACTTGCTATATACAATTAAGCTGCTATCACTTAGCTATATACAATTAAGCTGCTATCACTTGCTGAGTTGCAGTAGCTTTTGTTGTGTTGTTCCTAAACATCTCCAGGTAACTATAATTGTTTCAACCTACAAAATTAAGTTCATTGTATGAATTAGTGAAGTAATATAATTACAAATTTATAATATTTTGATTAATTATTTATTTTTGTATATGACTATGATTAAAATTTTAAAAATATATGATTTAAAAAATATACCAATTATTTCCGACTATTCCCGATTAATTGTAAATCAGTCCTGGACCGCAAAGCAACCGTGAAGCGATTTAACTACCCAGAATAGGCTACTTCTTGCTCCATTCTTTTGAAAGTCCTCTTGAATCTCAAGGCAGATTCTAACTTCATATATTGAGTTCCACCTTGTGGGCACATCTAAGCAAACTAGCCCCTCATAACCAATCTTCTCTCTAGCCACAACTTTCTTGAACAACTCCAACCTGTTTGGGGAACTACTAACAAACTTCATAGCGTTTCTAATGGCTAAGATGCTAGGGTTTAGCTTCTTTATCCCCACTACTAATAATAAGGTTGGTAATGTGAGCCACACATCTCACATGCACGTGTTTTCCTCCCAAAACGGTTTGTGGATTCTCACAATCATTCAATTTTTCCACCAACACCTTCAATGCTACCTTATTTGCAAAAACATTGTCTACTGTTATGGTAAGCATTTTAGTTATCCCCCATCATTAAAAAACCTTTTTATGAGATTGGCTATAGTCAACCCTTGATGATTGGTAATTACACAAAAGTGCAGGGCTCTTTTGTGCAATTTTCAAACAAAATCAATAAAATGGGCAGTTAACATCATGTAGTTATTGTTCTGTAGACTTGTCCATGTATCAGTTGTGAGACAAACCCTATAGGAAGCCAACTCCTTTAATTTCATCTTTCTAGCATGGGGACATGTCTAGGAAATTCCAAACCAATGTTCTTTAAACAAAGGCATTCCTATCATGCAAAATTTTCTAAAACCCATATTTTCAAAAAAACTGAATAACAACTCATCAAACACTACCATCTCAACACAAGCCACCATAATTTCCTTGGCAAGATACCACTTACACCTCTTAGGGATATGTTTTTTTAGCCCACTAGTTCCATTAGAACCACTTTTTCCAGCATATTTCCCTTGGCTATTAGGACAATATTTGCATTTAGCCCTCTCTTTGTACACAACCATATCCTCAAATTGCCCAGTTTCTTCATTTGTAATTTCTTGAAAACTCCTAACATAGTTAGTAGTAAATGCTCCCAAATATCTGATCTATACGCCCTAGGTTTCATACCTGGTGGAAGATCGACTAAGATATTTGGACCGGTTGGTATGTTGTTGGATACCGCTGTAGTAGTTGTATTGGTAGGTGGTGGTGGTAGTTCCGTATGTGATTTATGTGGTGTTGTGATTGTAGTTGGTTGTGGATGCCTAGGCTGAATTGGTGAGGTTCCAGTTGAAGATATAGTAGCTCTACTAGTGCTTTGGGATTTGCTTATCGCCATGCTTTCCCTATACAAAACATATCAAATATAAAAAGTTAAGACGAAATTAAAACGATTTAATAACAAAAGATTTAGCAACCCAACATATCAAAATTAACTCATTTTGTACTGAGAATATAATGATATACAAATTGTAGCTCGATTGAGTGGTTCGATTTGAAGATCGCTAGTGTTTATTCTCCCCAAGTAAAAATTTATATTCTCTGATCTAACATGAGGATTATACAAACCAATGGTAATGCGGATCCACAAATACCTATATGTCAAGTATATGTTGTCACAACTTTGCAAATCCAACATTAACACAAACATTAGTTTCCAACCCAAACTGTTTGACATTTAACAATTAAATTTTGTGCTGAATCATCTTGAATAAATCACCATGGAGTAACAAAGTGCAAATGTTCAAACATTAACAATGTGAGTCAAAAGCAGTGATATCTCACTCTTAATTCATAATTCTGCATTGTGCACATTGATTCGTATTCAATCTCACTCTTAATTCATAATTCAACATTGTGCACATTGATTCGTATTCAGAAGGCTACTGGATGCATTTAAAACACTTCAAAAACAACATACATGATTTAGTTTCTCACCTAATAGCTTTTGTCTTACAATATATATAAAAACATCGATTAATGATAACTCTATATGAATTCAAACAAAAGAAATTACAATTTTTTGTTTGAGTTGCTATAAACAAATTAGCTAGTTGGAATAAACATTGAAGAGCATGTTAAGAGTTCCTGAGAAGTGAAAATGGGACTAGATACACATCACTTGTAAAAGTGGGTTCACTAATGGAGAATGGATTCAAGGTTGCTATAAATTTGGAAATCAAAGGAAATGAACTAAAACGAATATGTTAGGAAATAAAACGAAGCAATGGGGTCTTGAAATATTACCTAGAAATTGTTCAAACACTTGGTGGATGCACTGCAGAGCAGAGAGGAAGACACAAAGAAGGGAGGAAGACGACTAGAGAAGGGGGGAAGACGCAGAGAAGGAAGACGGTCAGAGAAGGGAGAAAGATGCAGATAATAGAGGAGGGGAAGGGTTTGCTAAGCTTTGGTTTGCAAAACCCTAGGATATTGCAAACTGGATAATGGGTGGGGTTGGGCTTTGGTTTTGAATTGCTACAGTAACTAGGACGAATCGGAATGGTACGAGATTATTTGTGAAAATCGGTTTCGTCCTGGTTCAAACTGATCCGGGACCGGGATAAAAACTATGTAAACCGTTTTGTTCTGGTTTGAACCAGTTTGGAACCATACCGGACTGGGTCGAGACCGTGATTTTTGCCCACCCATAAACATAAGTATAAACATAAACAATTATCTAATAAAGTGCCTTCCTAGAATGTCTTCATCTTTGTTGTAAGTAGAAAAAACGTAAAGAAGAAGAAGAGGTGGAAAGGCAGAGAAGAAGATGCACTTTGTTGTAAGAAAAAAATATAGTTGAAAAGAAGTAGAGGAGAGAAGAATTAAATGAGAAAAGAAGACGAAGCAAAGATTAAGAAGAAGCATATACTACCTCTATGCTTTAGTGGATCTTTGCCCCATTTATCTTTTATCTCAATTGAAAGAGTCATTCACCTCAGATAGATCAATAACCATTAAATTAGGTGATTATTGATACACATCTATAAGAAAAAATGAAACGAAGTCGGTTACCGAGGCTTGACTATGTCCTGGCCAAGTTTTGGGTGTATCGGAAGCATGTCTGACACGTTGACCACATTGACCATGTGTCTGACACCGGCTGACACGTTGACTACATGTCAGAGGCGTGTCGAGCGAGTGTCGCTGTTGAATACGTGTTAGACATGGATACAAGTTTTTCGAAGAGTTTGTGCTTCCTTGTAGTAAACATCACATGCCACAATTTAAGAAAAAAATAACAATGTTAGAAAAGGTGCGACTTTCCATATTCTTTAGTTTTGGACCCTTTTGGTTGATATTTTTTTTTGTCATTTTTTTTCTCTTAGATTTATTTATTTATTCTCTTTAATTGTTCGTCTAGCTTCTTCAAACACTCTTGGTATTGTCTTATGATAGAGGATTGATGCGGTTATGGAATTTCTTAAAAAAATATCATTAATATTTCTCGTTTATTTTTAGCATATTTCATCAATCGATTAATCAGTGAGTTTAGAAAGAGGTTAATCGGTAACTCGGTAAAAAATTGCCAATTCTCGCCGATTAATCGGTTTGAGATTATTCCAGCTAATAATTAAAAAATCAAATAAAAAATTGTAACACTCTACTAGTGAGAATAGATTAATCGCTGATTAATCAGTGATTAAATAACATAGCTAGTCAAGCCTTTGTCAAAAGTCGGTGACAAAATATGACAAACATATAAAATCTTTGTGCACATACTAGTACTACATTACTATTTACTACTGATTGCTACAAAAGACAACATAATCATAACTTATTAGACTTCAAGTCACAAAAATCTCAGAAGTTTCCGAAAAACCTCAACATAAGTCAACCAATAATAAAGCTCACAAGTCAAAGAAAAATAACAAAAACACATAATACATAATACATAACATAATCACGATGGTTAGGGAAATGGGGTTGAATCTAGGAGTTTCAATTGATCTCTTTATTATTTATTTTTTAAACTATAATTTCAGCGTACACCTTAATTAAGTGAAGCATAAACGTCATCACGATAGTATGATGCTTAAGCGTCAGTTCAGTTGTACTACCTTGCGTTGGGGCGTCAAGGCATAGCTTGAGTGCATTTTTAAACTATGTTCCTGTTGAAGGGGATGGTGAGATGGCAAGGGCATTTAAAAGTACATGGGAGAGTTTAAACCTAACTCAAGCTTCCAAAAAAGATCGAACCCGAAAATGAACATATTGGTTTTAATTTGACTTGTGAAAGAATGTCATGAATAAAAGCAGGCGGTTGCTTAAAGAAGTTACAAAAACACGTGAGCATCTCATCCTCCAAACGATACCTTTGCTTTGGTATCAGGCTTTTCTGGTAAGAATAGGAGGAGAATTTTCATTTGGCTGATTATAGGTTCAATTGGGATCCACAAATTTTTTGTAATCAAACTCTGGTTTGTTTTCTTGGCTGTCCTTAGTGAAGCTTTCTATCACTTTGGACATATAGCATTAATAAATTTCTGTTTTGATTGATAAAAACAAGAATAAAAATTGTGGGGTAGTTACTCAAGATATTAGAACGATATGATTATGCTCCTTAATTCCTAGTGAAACATGTTAGTTTTAGGAAGTTTTTTAGAAGATAAAATTTTAGCTGACTGAGATTCCAATAAGTCTCCTCGGTTAAGAATAGAGTCGAATGGCTTTGGGGATTGTAAAGTTAGTGATGGTGGTATGAGCTAGCAGAAATGGATGGACGGATGTTGAGGAAGGTGTTCATGTCAAAGGAACTGCTATGATGGCAAGGAGAGGAGTTGGTTGAAGTATCCAATTGAACCTCTGTGATGGAGTGTTGTAATGGAGAAGCGGTAGAAATAGAATGCAGTATGTGGGGATCCATTTTGGGATATTTGCTCATGTATGGCTGCAAATTGTTATAAAGGATCATGATGGGAAGTAGTAGGGTGGATTTGCCTCAATCTTAGAACTTGTTAATTCGTTACAGTTCCATGACTATTTGGAGGTCATAGGATTTCCTAATTGTACAAGCATTTCCTTCTTCTAAAAGCTTAAGATCTAGTTGAAGTTTGTTTGAGAAAAGAATAACTTGCTAGATTTCGGAAGGTCCATGAATATAGGGTTAGACTTTGTTTTGGTTGACTATCGAGGCGACATTTCTTTGTTATCTAACGCTATGAGTTACTTCTGAACTTAATTCAAGTCAAGGAGTATCTTTTGAACATGTTCCCAAATGCAGTCTTGGTTGATCATCTGTGATTCTGCATGCTTAAAGGCTGCAATGTGATGGTGGTTGCTTTTGCAATGTGTTCAAGTATATGGTTGTGGAGAACTGGCTACATGTTTCACTAGTATTGCACAGGAACTTGCAATGATGAGTTATCATTAGTTGTTTCTTTAGGTTAAAAAAACCCAACTATTATGTCCTAGAAGTTTCAGTTTGAACAATTTGTTTTCATTGTTTCTTTAGAGCAGTTTATTTGTGGCTTGGTTTCTCAATTTTGTGTATTTTATCATTTGATTCTTCTTGAACTTCCGTGGTTTATATAAATACCTTCTTCACCTGCTGAGAAAAGAAAAAAATGTATTCATCATTATTGTCAAGAAGACTAACTGTAACTTGTTGATTAGTTGACTAATTATGTTTCCTGTTCTTTAGGTTTGGGGCTGAAGTCATGGACATTGTTGCAACATGGACCAAAAAGTTGTGCACCGATATTTCTCAAGGTCGTATGGACAAGCTCTCTGATGATGTTACTTGCGAAATAGGATCAGTTGAACAGGGTTCCAGTGATTTGTCTACTTGGAGTGTACTTGACATTGGGACTGGCAATGGTCTCTTTCTTCAAGAACTTGCCAAGCAAGGGTATTGTTAAATTCAATCATAGTTGGTGGTACTTTCTGTGCTCAACATTTAATACCCATTGGCAAACTTGTTTTACTTGTGTATCTTGAGTAAAGGAAAAATATGACCAAATGGTTAAACTTTTATCATTTGGATTCTCTCTCCTTCGAAGCTTATGTTGAAATCAAGAAATGTTGCGATTTCTGCATTTTTGTTAGAAATAGCAAATGAAAAAAAAATTCAGCCAAGTCTATCATTCACACTGTCTGAAGCGATTACTGGGTCCTGAGCTAGAACACATGAAGTTCGGCTCATAGTTTTTACTATGCTAGAAGCACACATCGAAATTACCTGTTTTTGGGTGGAGATGATCTCCCTAGCATTGACATCCACACAAATTCAGACAGTTTCAAAATCTTAATTCCATTAAATTTGGTTTAGAAATTATTGGTGAACAACCAACAGTTCACACTTGTAAGCTGTATGAGTCAAATTCGAATGATCCTGATTTATCCTCATAATGATACTACTTTTTCAAATTTTTTTGCTGGGGGGTTTCATTTGTTAATATGGTGAGCAACTTAGCTTGGAAGGCATGTTTCGGTTTTGTCAAGATAAGAAAATTTTCATAGACATTGTCACCAAGTTGTCTATCTAAACAAGGAGAAAAAGACTGTTGATTTATTTGTGTCTTTTAGGTTTTTTTTCTAATCGAAAATTGTGGCATACTCTATTTAGGTTCCCAGATTTGACTGGAGTTGACTATAGCGAGGGGGCGATTGACCTTGCTCGCAATCTTGCTGAACGTGATGGCTTCCACAATCTCAAGTTTTTGGTATGTCACAGTTTTATTTCAACAATGTTAATAATTCTGTAGTCACATGTTAAATCTATTGCACCAAATCTATTTGTCACTTTTTAGTTGGTTATGGAGCATTGAAACTTATGTTATGTCGTAAATTAGTTGACATTAGCATAAATGGCGAGAACTTTCTCGCTTTCATCAAGGAAAAAGAATTGGAAAGAGTCAAAGAGGTTTCTGGTTTTGCACAAACTTTTTAATACACGAGTCATCTACCACTTCAGCTTCCTATATTTTCTACGGCCTAATCTTGGAGATCATCCACATGCATTGCTTTTTCTTTTCAGTTTCACCTTTCACTTTACTTGGTTCGGGTGAGTACTCAGGATGCATTCTGTCTGGGACATATGGCTATTAGTTGGTGTACGTGGGCGTTTCTTTGTTGTGGTTGGGCTTTATTAGAAATAGGAGAATATTGAAGGGTCGAACAAGAGCACTGAGGAGCTTCCTTTAGTTTTCTACGACCTAATCTTGGAGAACATCTGCATGCATTGTTTCCTTTTTTTTTTTTCACCTTTCACTTTACTTGGTTCGGGTGAGTATTGGGGGGATGCACTCTGTCTGGGACATATGGCTATTAGTTGGTATACATGGGCATTCTTTGCTGTGGTTGTGCATTGATAGAAATAGGAGAATATTGAAGGGTTGAACAAGAGCGCTAAGGAGTTTCCTTTAGTTTTCTACGACCTAATCTTGTAGAACATCCGTATGCATTGCTTTTCCTTCTCTTTTTACTGTTCACTTTACTTGGTTCGAATAAGTACTGGGGATGCATTCTGTCTGGGACATATGGTATTAGTTGGTATACATGGGCATTCTTTGTTGTGAAATAGGAGAATATTGAAGGGTTGAACTAGAGCACTGAGGAGATGGTCGAGACCTGTGATGCTTAGGTTTGGATATGGGTACAAACACTTACACTAGATACAAAGAGACCAAGTTTTAGAAATTCTTTAGTCTATAATATTTATGTCATCCGTCGTTGAAAAATACTAACATCAAAAGTACATCGAACCAAGAAGTATTTGTTAATTGTTATTACTTTCCAATCACTGCCCTATGCAAGTACGAGTGTTGTAATGGCTCCTTGGAGTGTGCGTGCATCATATTGACATATTGTTAATTGTTAGTTGTTACCGCTTTTCCAGCAGTTATTGATAAGCTTGACATTTTGATATTTTGGATAGTTGGAAATGTCACACCACTTACCCTAAGGTAGGAAGGGGTCACATTTGATGTTTTGTATTGTTGGTAATGTCAAGCAACTGTAAAACAAATTTTGGTTCAACTGAACCATAGAAGAGTTGAATGCACATGGAATGTGCAAAGGAGTTACTGAATGACAGATACGGAATGAATTTGGTGCATTGGTTTCACGACGGAGGTTGGTAGTGCTAATACTTTGGCTGAAAGATGTGGAATTGGTCCCAGTGATGAGATTCCTACTTTGAAAGAGTAGGAGTTGAGCTTCAAAGATGATACTGAGATTCCTACTTTGAAAGAGTAGGAGTTGAGCTTCAAAGATGATCTGGATTTTGGGTGGAGGTTTTCTCTGAGTAGAGTTATGGGTGTTTTGATGAATGCGGTGGGGGGGGGGGGGGGGGGGGGGGTGATTGATCGATGTTATGGCCATTGGTCAGTAGTTACTAAAATGCATACAAAGAGGTGTCAACATCACCAAAATCTTCTTTTACTTTCCTTTTTTTGTGTTGTGTGAGTGCCTTTGGTGGGTTGGTAGTCGTCATTGATAATAAGAGTTTTCTTGCGAAAGACAATATGAGGTTTCAATGAGGGCGGTTGAGGAAAACTCTCGTGTGTGTCAATTCCCAAACATGTGAGTGTGAGGAACAAAAAGTAGATGGAAGGTGTTTGATGGCGAATGTAAAATAAGAGGTAGCATATTGGTGGTGGTTTTGTGTTTATCTCGTTTGAGAAATGGAGATCGTTCAAGCCACTTGTCTGCGGGAGAAGCGAGGAAGATGGAGGTGTTTTGTTGATGAAATGAGGTTAGTTTCAGGTAGATTTCAACCATATTCTCCCAAGGGGTCTAGTAAGTTGAAAACGGAGGTTGGCTTTGTATATACTGCAATCCTCATGGTTATCTAATAGTAAGATGATTGTTGAAGTTGGGTTGAAATAGAAGGGCAGTGGTGCTGTAGAAGGCTAATGATGGTGAGGGTTTGATGAGTGCAACAATCAAGTTGGGAGAGCCAGAGAGCACATAAATACTCTGCCAGTCTTCTTATGCTCATTGTAGTTAAGGCGTTGAGGCGGAAGCGAGGCGAATGGGCCTGAAAACGCCTCAGGCGTGAGGCGTGGCGGATGCCTCACTTCACTGAGGCGATCTTAACATTTAATTTTTTTTTATTTTTTATAATAAATTGAAACATATCAATAGTATATATCATCATTTTGATAAGTATTATAAACAAATATGTACAAAAAGTGACACAACTACCTAGAATCAAAATGGAAATATAATAAAGTTGCATAGCATAGCGAAAATATGCACTACATAAGTATCAAGTAACTTGCAAACATCCACTCATCATCATCAAAGCCCATTCTCGATATTTTCGGGATCGGCTACATGGATTTTGGTTCTCCAAGCAATGTGGTCTTCCCACATATCCTCGCCTAATCCAAGCTCAATGATATCTTTATTCACCGCCTTCATCCAAGTTTTCAACGTTCGTCCCCTTCGTCTACACCCTCCATTAACTTGCCAATCTAGACATTTTCTAATTGGCGCCGTGCTTGGTCTCCTTCGCACATGACCAAACCAAGTTAAACATCTTTATCAAATTTTGTCATCTATGGGCGCTACACCTAAGTATCTCCTAACTTGCAAACATCCACTAAATCATTAAAAATCAGTAATCTTGAAAGAATAGAAACTTGAGAATATTGAACATTTGTTAAAAGAAATTGTTGGAATGGTTGGTAAAAATTCACAAATATGATCACTATTGATATTCGAAAGCATAAAACTCATTGAACTATGCTATGAAAAATCAAGATTGATTTTGATCACAGACTGATCAAAACATGGTATGTTCTCCAAAAAGTAATATAAAAAGTGTGACAAATTTATCAAAACTTAAAAACGTTCATCTTGTTTTTATGAAATTGATCAAATATTACACCTAGAAACATAAAACCTTATTATAGTGTGGGTTGCCACCTCTTTTTGCTGCAATTAGGTCGCAAATGGGCTGGCTTCAACCAGCTTTTGGGTTGAGGCGGTGAGGCGGGGCAAGGCGGTCCGAGTCGGATGCCTCATTTCACCGCACCGCATTGCCTCACTTTGAGGCCGAATTTTGTAAAAACGTACAAAGGGTTTGCAGAATTTTGGATTGCACTTGTTTATTCAATGCAATTGTGAATTAGCTGACCAAATTTCAATAAGCATTCTTTGCACTTTGGATTTAGATTTGGCCCATGCAAAACCCAAAACTTTAGTCCATGGGTTCTAATATTAGGTAGATTGGGAGGGTTTGGTTGGGCACGTCGAACGAATGAATTGTTAGGCTAGGTCTTGGGTTGCAACTTTTGTGGGCCAATTCATCCTTTTGGCCCGTGGTTTAAATACAATTTCAAGTTTGGCTGTGAAAATAAAAAATCCAAACTGTATAATGAGAGTTCCCCGAATGAACAGTAATTTGTACATTTTCAACTCTACATTTCCTTTTCAATTCAGTCATAATAAAGCACACACACTTTGCCCTAACCTATTAAAGGGTCTAATACCTTGAATCGGTAGGTCTTGTATTGATTCCTTAAAAACGTCTTGTACATGACATGTAGGTCTGGTCTAGTAACAAATTACTATTAGCACCTAAGTGTGCTAATTTGTAAAATAAAAAATAGGTTGTTATCTAAAAAACAAATTTCTATTAACTATTATGATTAATACTCATATTAACATATTAACATATATTACATAAATGAATCACAGTCATGATGCTGGGAGAGTTATAAGAGGAAGAAAAAATGGGTAGGTAGAAGTAATGATGGTTTCAGGGTTGTCTTGGAGAAGGTTGTTAGCAGCACTAGTGGAGGTGGAGTGTCAGACAAGCAATTGATTTCGCCGGTTTCCCACGCAGATCATTCTGATCAGTGTGATATGCCTCAAGAGCAAGGTGATGCAGTAATCGAGGAAGATCAAGAGGAACCAGGTAAAGCTGAAAATGAGTCCGATGGGACGGGAGGGATAGTTGCTTTTAAGCTCTCAACAATTTGCGCAGAAATCAATAAAACCCTTTTTCTAAGGCAGTGAGTAAAAGGTAAAAGATCTAATGGTTGAGAATGGTGTTCAGAAAAGGGCATAAAAAAGGTGGTAGTGATGACATGTGCCTTCATCTTGGGGAGGGACTATCCAGTTGTTAGCCATAGTCCTATCCAGAAGAGAATTAGGTTATCTGGTTCCAATTCTAATAATCAGTTTAGGGATAGGAATTGTGGGCTTCTCATGCAGTTCCGGGCTGCAAACCTTAGGGCTAAGGCCCAAAAAGATAAGCGCAAGCAGATATTTAAAAAGGCATCTTGACAAGGGTTAGAGATCCTAACAAGTACATCTTGAAAAAAAAGATCCAGAGGCCACAAATTTTTTGAATTAATTTCAGAGATTCCTCCAAGGAAGAGCAATGCACTCTCACTAGCTCTCTCTTCTCAGGTCACCCCTGATAATCTATCAGCACCAGGTTGTGTTGGTTTCAGAGAATTATCTCTTTACTCGAAAGGGCATTTGTGGATAATGAATTGAGAATGCGGATGAGTTCAGAAATTGGCAAGAGGATTCGCAGGAGCAAACAATCGATGTTAATCGCCTGGAATTTAATCTTCAAGTGAGGTCTTTAGTGGGAGTGGACATTGAGTCTAGGGCAACAGATGTGGTGGTCATCCTTCAACGAACAGAAAAAAATGCATTCAAAGAGCGATGTGATGGCCATCCCCCAACGAACAAAAAAAAGATCATTCAAAGAGTGCAGGTGGAAGAATCTTCGGTTGGGGCCATCCAAGTTCATCATGACAGTTAAAATTTTGACTTGGAATGCTAGGGGTCTAGGCTCTTTGGACAGAGTCATCAATCTTTGAAGATCTCTGATCAAAATTGGTCCCAGACATTTCTCTTATTCAAGAAATGAAGTTGGATTTTGTGGATTATGACTTAATTAAGCTGTCTTGGGGCAAGGATCATTTCAATTGGGAATTTGTTCCTTCATGTGGAGTGTCAGGAGGTATCCTTACTGTTTGGAGGAAAGGTAGATTTGCTAAACTTGGTGTTCTCCCATTTGCTTCTTCTCTTTATGTTTTCCTTTTCCTTAAAAACTTGGAGGATGATTGTGCAATAGGTGGTATCAAATGTTTATGGCCCCACTGCAGTTATTCACAGAATGCAATTTTGGGAAGAGTTGTAACCTATTTATGGTTTTTGGGACACTCCTTGGTTGCTGGGGTAGACTTCAATGTTATTAAAGAGGTGGAAGAGAAAACTACAAGGGAAGAAGAACTGCTCACATTAGTAGTTTTAACTCTTATTAGCAGCTTTGCTTTAGTGGATTTTGAGCGGAAAGGGGTAGATATACTTATTCTAACAATAGACAACCTCCAGTGCAATCCAGATTAGACAGATTTTTAGTCTCAAATGTTTGGATTGAACATTTTGGCCTATATTAAGAAATTCTTCTGGTTCGGATCAACATATTGTGTTGTTGCTAGAACCAGTCTTCTCTCCCAAACCCTCCAACTTTAAGATGGAACTCATGCGGGTTGAAGATGAAAACTTTTTCAAAATAGTTGCAGACAGTTAGAATTCTATTCTAGCCACTGGTCGTCTTGGTTTTGTGTTGTGGAAGAAAATAAATGAGCTTAAAGGGTTTCTTAAAGAATGGAATGTTAATCACTTTGGCAAGTTGAATATTCTTATTGACAGGCAGATTGGAAGCTCTTGATAACTTGGAAGAGAATAGACTTCTGACTGATGATAAATGGATAGCAGATTAGAGGTAAAGGCGGCGTTGAATAAGCTGATCAAAAAATAATTTTTCTCATGGAAGCGTAAAGCTGGCATTTAATGGGAAAACATGGTGACTACTGTTCTAAACTCTTTCAAATTCTCACCAACCACAGGAGAATTGTGAACTCCATTAATGCTTTGATCATCAACCATGTTGTTGAAACAGAAGACTCCATCATAGCGGCTCATATTGTTAGGCATTTTAAATTGATGTGCCAAGAGCAAGAGGAGTGGAGACTTAAACTTGCAGGAGCAGTGTTCAATTCTCTTGATTTGGGTTGTGCTGAGGTTTCAGATGCTAACATTGCTGAACAAGAAGTTATCATTGCCTTGAAAGTTCTAGAGACTGAAGTTGCTATAGATGGCTTCCCTGTTGACTTCTTTAAGAAATGTTGGCACATAGTGGGAGTTGATTTCATGGCTGTCATTGCTAAGTTCAATTCAAATATGTTCTTGGATTGGAGATTAAACTCAACCTATCTCTACTCCCCAGTCCTCATTGTGTCTGTTTGTTAAATGATCTCCACAGTGTTAGCTGTGAGATTCAATCTCACATGAAAAGTCTCATCTCCCTTATCAGTCAGCTGAAAGCAAATTATTAATGGGCATCTAATAGCAAATGAACTCCTTGATTCTAGAATCAAATCTAATATGTGGCTTGATTTTCAAATTGGATTTCTCTAAAGCTTTTGACACTTACTTGGATTATATCTTGTCTAGAATGTGTTTTGGTGTTAAGGTTCCGCTTGGTACACTGTAAAATGATGCATTTCGCAAATTGATGCATATGCATTAGTTTGCATTGCATTCGTTTGTAATGCATTACTTTACGGACGCTTGGTATTAATTAAAGAAAATCAATGCAAATCAGACAAATAATCATGGGTGGTTTTGATAATGGTAGTAGTTGTAATTGTGGCATGGTCATGGTGGTTGTGATTGTGGTGATGGTGATTGCGAATGTGGACAATGATGGTGGTGATGGCGGCAATGACAGTGGCTGTTAAAATGGTGGTGTTGGCGGCAATGACGGTGGCTGTTAAAATGGTGTTGGTTGTGCCGCCGGTTGTGGTGGTGGTGGTAGCGGTGATGGTTACGATGGTTGTGGCGGTGGTGGTGGTAGTGGTGGTGGCGGTGATTATATTGTGGTAGTGGTAGTGGTGGAGGTGGCTGCGGTGGTGATTATGCTATGGTAGTGGTAGTAGCGGTGGAGGTGGTGGCGGTAGTGGTAGTGGCGTGGTGGTGGTGGTTGCGATGGTTATGGTATGGTGGTCGTGGTAGTGGCGACGATGGTAGTTGTGAAAGTGATGATTTTTGGGGTGTTTATGAAGGAGTTGAAAGTACTCGAGGAGATAATGAGAGTTTTGCAAAGTAATGCAGGAGATTTTGTCCTGCAAAATTTTATAACTAGGAGATGCAAAGGTCTTGAATTCAAATTCCAATAACTATTTTCCGTAGCTAACCAAGCACCAAATTTATGTAATCGCCGTAAACTTTTGCATTATGCATTATTTTACCATATACCAAGTGGAGCCTAAATGGAAAGGTTGGATCCAATCTATTTTGAAGACAGCTCACTTCTCCATTAACTGAATGGTTCTCCTGAGGTTTCTTCACAACTTCTAGAGGCATAAGGCAGGGGGATCCCTTCTCTCTTGCTTTTTTCTATAATTGATGAAGGTCTCTCTCAAATGGTGTTGAAAGCTGAATGTTATGGCCTTATGTCAGGTCAAATGGGCTGTTGGTGGGACCTTTATTCCTATTCTGCAATATGCACATGATACAATCCTGGTCCTCGGTGTTGATAGAGATCAAATCGGGGTTGCTCAATCCATTCTGATGTGGTTTGAATGTATTTATTAATTGTCAGCAAGGGTCCTTTCCTACTTATCTAGTCCTTCCTCTAGGTGCTAAGTACAAAAGCAGGCGGGTGTGGAATCCCACAGTGGATAAACTTAATTCTACACTTGCTGTGTGGAAATTTAAATATATTTCCAAGGCTGGGAGAGTTATCCTTATCAAAAGCACATTAGCTAGCATCCCAATTTTTCTCATGTCCTGCATTGTCATGCCCACTTTTATTCAACAAGACAAAAGATGCGAGAGAATTCCTTTGGGGCTCGGATACCCAAGCCAAAAATTATGATTGGGTAAGTTGGGAAAAAGGTTTGCAAACCTAGGAATCAAGGGGGTTTACTTTAGGCATCAGAAACTTAATTTGTTCAATCAGACCCTTTTGTCTAAATGGTTGTGGAGGTTTGAAAATGATCAACATGCCATTCAAGAAAAGTATGGCCTAGAGATTCTTTTCTTATACGGTGTGCAATAGCAACAAATTTTTTTCTAGAAGGACATGTGGTGTGCCCAACAACCTCTCAAGGATTTGTTTAACCAAATTTACATGATCTCTCTTTCAAAGGGGCCGGTGTCTCATCATTTGTGGGAATACCATTAGTTCCCCTGATTAGAACCTTTAGATCAAAAGAGCTATCAATGATGAAAAGCTGCCTCACCTGCAGCTTGTTAGTATTTCTAATGAAGAGGACCAATGAGTCTAGGAAGACAATACAAGTTGTCTCTCTGTTTGTGATTCTCACTTGAAGCTCCAATCCATTATTCTTTCCTCCAGTCAATGTTGTCCCCTACCTTCCCCCTTTGGTCACAAGCTTTTTTTGGGTAAAAGAGTTCCCATCTAGATTGAATTTCTTTTTTTGGGCTCTTGGTCAAGGTAAAATCCCTGCAATTGATAATTTAGCTAGGAGATGGCTAATTATCCTCAACAGATGCAGTGTTTGTGAGCAAGGATTGTGTTTTCGCAAAATTTTGTTGATTTGAAATTAAGAAAAGAAAAAGGCGAAAGGAAAAGTTACATAGTTTCGAGGGTTTTATTCGAAAATTTTTGAGGTTTTTTTCGGAAATTTTGTAAAAATACAAAGACCAGCTACCCCAAACTACATTTCTTCGAGGGTTTTCATAAATTTCTGGTTTTTTTTTTTTCTAATTACCATTTCTTCTATTTATTTATTGTTTTTTAAAACAACCCCCTGATTTTCTAATTATCATTTCTTCTATATTGATTTTTGAAATCACCCCCTGATTTTCTAATTATATGTTGATTTCATTTCTTGTTATTAAGGTTTCATTTAATGTATTTAATATATTTATTTACTTGCATTTTATTTTTTTTCACATATTTCATATACCGTTGAAATTCATTATATATATTCATGTATCCTCGAAATTTTGACTTTTTTTCTTGCACACCGAAATATTTCTTAGAATCAGGAGCCAAAGTTAGCTTGAAAAACGAAATCAAAATCCTTGTTTTTGAGCAAAAATCTGAATCTATTGAGCACTTATTCTTTGCTTGTCCTTCCTATGTCCAACTTTTGGGCTGCTATTTGTAGTGAAGCTAATACTTTCCTTTCCCTTAGTAAACAATCTTTTTGCTTGGGTTTTAGAGTGGAGCAAAGGTGGTTTCTAGTTAAAGGGGGTTGACTTTGGGTTATGGTTCTTCATGCCACAGTGTGGGTGATATGAAAAGAGAGGAACCAAAGGATTTTCAAGAGTAAAAAGAGTGGTATTTTAGCTTTGGTCCGTAAGGTTAAAGATGTTGTTTGGCAGTGGATAATTATTACTTGGGGCTTACTTTCTGATGTTCCTTTTCATGAGTGCATATTTAATGGGGCTAGTATTTTCTATTTGTAATAGCCTTTTTAGGGGTTATAGGATGTTTGGTAGGATGGAAAATAACATTGGAATTGAAACTATTTTCGCAGATTCCGTTTGCGAGGGGTGGGAAGAGATTTTGATTCCCATCAGGGATGGGAAAACTGGGCACATGCATAATTTTTTCCTGCCGTTAAATACACAACCAAACAGTGGAAAACCATCTGACATGGGAATTGGATTCCATTTTCCGTACTGTTGTTACCTACAAAACTCTTATCATCTCTCTCCTTCCATGTCATCAAATGCCTGCAAGCGAAACTCATCTCCACAGCCAGAGTTTTTAAGGAACGCCCGCTCTTGTGCCATTTTGAGGTCATCTGCTAGAAACTCGTAGTCACAGGGTAGGAGTATTAGCCTCCTCACAAATAGATCTCCAAACCTCTTTGGAGAAGCTGCAGCTTAAGAAGAGATGACCAACTGTTTCCTCCTCCCATTCACATAAGCTGCATCTATTGGGGATCACCATACCGCCTCCTAGAAAGGTTCTCCAGCCATCTACTATTTGAAGTTTACCATGCTCAATCAACCAAATAAGGAAGTTCACACTAGGAGCAATTTGTTTGACCAAAAAAGAGTTGTGGCAGAGAGAGAGAGAGAGAGAGAGGGTACGAAAGGATATTATATTGTCGGAATTTGGTGTTCACGTTAATGGGCTTATGAGTTGGGATATCCGTCTTCGTTGGACAACATTATTGAGTGGGGGAATGAATGAGTATGTGTTGCTTTCTAAAGTGTTGGATGAAATACAGTGTGGTGAGCACGATAATAGATGGATCTGGAAGGATGACAAGGTTAAATAATTTTTTTGGTGTGTTCTTATTTCATCTAGTTGATGATGGATCATCTATCGACATATGTATATGATAACTTTCCAACCAAATTGGTAGGAAAAAGGGGTCGCAACTAAAGTTTACTAACTCATGTTTACGGCAGGGTGGGAGAGACTTCTATCAATGGTTGTTTTGGCCCTAAGAGGCATGGAGATTGACATGGGACCTACTCTTCGTGGCATTGAACTGGAGAGCTCTATTCATAGTTTACTTCGCAGTTGGGCATACGAAGTGTGGATGCATTCTTAGGTACACCTAACTTCGAGAGGTAAGGCATTGTTGAAGTTTCTCCTTTGTATTATGCTGGATGGCGTGGAAAGAAGTGATTGTAGGATTTTTCACAATGAGGTGGTTGGATATGTACTTGGCTATGCAGGTGTTGATCACGCTATAGTGTTGGGTTTATCATTCGCCATCGTTTACTAGGATTGTGTTTGATTCTCTATGCTCAAACAGATATAGTTTAGTCTTAGGCTTTAATGCTTTTAAGGTAATTGCTACAAGATTTCCAATAAAAATCTTACCTACTGAGAAAAAATAAAATAAAAAACGTGGTCAGCTTTTGGGGCAAGAAAAGCAAAGATTATAGCTAATTTTGACAATTTTCTTTGAATGCTTGGAGACCATTGAGAAGAGAATGGAGGGAGACAGAGGATGCTATGGGCTCGCATTCATTTTATTAGGGCCGTTACCTCTTCAGATTCAGAGAGTTGCGATGTCAACTCTTGTTTGGATAAGATCTTGTGTAGGGTGGATATTGGTAGTTCAAGCTCAGATGAGACTGCTGGATCCATGTAGTTCTGTGTGTGTCTGGAAACTTCCTCCTGTGGAGATGTCAAGTTGGGCTGTTTAACTTCGTTTCTTTTATTTTCTTGTGTCAGATCATAATTGTAACTACTGAAGCTTACCAGCGACTTCTAAATTAATAAAAAAAAGCGTTAAATCAATCTTCCTATGCATTAGTTATAACTTTTGTTTGTTTTCCACATGCAGGTTGATGATATTCTTGAGACCAAATTGGACAGACAGTTCCAACTAGTTATGGATAAAGGGACTTTAGATGCAATTGGGTTACATCCTAATGGTCCTAGCAAAAGGTAACGATACATAGTTTGTTCCTGCTTGACCTGTCCACCCTGTGTCATCCTTGACAACAAACTGGTGGTAATCCATTGTTCTAATAAACTTCCACTTCTATCATTCGTTGAATTCTTCAATACACAAAATTGTTGTGCATGAGTATGCATAGCTCACAACCACTGGATGTATTCCAATGGATATGATCTATATATTTCAACGTGTATAAATCGAAGTGTGTATTCAGCAGTTGAATGCAATACAGATATAACTTTATTTTTGCTGTATTGAAGAGAAGCTCGCTACTTGCAGGATCATGTATTGGGATTCAGTCTCAAAGTTGGTGGCGTCTGGTGGACTTATGGTTAGCATCTTAAACGAACATTCCTGTTATTGAGTTGATGAATCTGCCTTCAACCTAACTCTTTCATTGAACTCTTACGATTGTTGCAGATTATCACTTCATGTAACAGTACAAAAGATGAATTGGTGCAAGAGGTGGATAATTTTAACCAAAGAAGGTCGATTGCCTCGCAGGACGCTGGCATCTTGAAGGAACCCCCTACATTCCAATACCTTAATCACGTTCGAACATATCCCACGTTCATGTTTGGAGGGCAAGAAGGATCACGTGTTGCAACTGTTGCATTTCTTCGAAACTGAAACAAGTGGCTTTCAATCTGTTTTTGCTGGAGTCAGGAGGTTGGTACTCATTGAGAAATGGTCTCTTTTGATCTGATTGTGTTTCAAATTGATGTTCAAAGATCAAGGGTTGTATTTTGGGATCTTTGATAGGGAGTTTGTAATTTGCCTTAATTGTAGGGAACTTGGAAGTTCACATATACATCTGCCAAAAATATCTTCTAAGCACAACAGTGAATGTATAAATCTTGCATGTGAATCAGGATTTTTTCATCTGTTAACTTGGACTGCTGAACAATTTCCGTCTGCAAGAAATGGTGGTATCATTCACTGTAATTCTGTGTTGAATGCAATGTTCAAAATCTTAATGAATTGTTTTTTTTTTATTGTTGACTTGATTGACATGTGTTCATTGGAAGACCGTAATATCTTATATTTTTTGCCCCCTCGTGCTGTGTTTGGGTTGATATGAATAGGCCTGGCAATGGATCGAGTTTGTCTCGAGTCACAATGGGTTGGTAGGTTAGAGGGTTTAACCCTAAACCGACCCATTAGCTTATTGTGTAAAAAATCTCTACCCTAACCCGGCATATCAAGTAACAGGTTGACCTGACCTGTATTACCCTATCATAGGATATGTTCCATAGAAAAGAGCGAAAATTGAAGGAAGATGAGACTGGAAATTTTGGTTTGTAGATGACCATTTAAAAAAATATTTTCTTGACGAGATAATGCTTTTTGCACAACCCTAAAAAATTAAGATCCCTTCACTTTTTTTTTTTTTTTACATGACAAGGTATTGGGTTGCTCTGATCCTATGTTCAGTACGGGAGGCATGGTACGGTTTGATATTATGGTTGTACCGGTACCATTCTTGTATAATATTTTTTGTACGATTAGTCGGTTTTTAGGTTTTTTTTCTTAAGTTGACACCATATTGTATCGTACTTGTTGGAACTAATTTCAGTCTGTCCCGAATAGTGACACCAAAAACCATTTTCAATAATTGAAGACAAAATTAGTAAATTACATCTAGATTTCAAAAGGGTAAACTTTTTACCACAATAATTGGATGGATAATTATAAAATATCATTTTAACCTACCCCTTTTTTTTTACTTTGATTATGATTTTGTCTTATTTTTTGGCACAATAAAAATAACACTCTACCATCCAAATTTAATAATAAAAAAATAAGATTAATTTACCGTTCAGTTTGTTATTTTAGGTACTCCAAAACTCGAAACCGGTGCATTACTGAACAATAACATTTTGGTTCGGTTCTTTTTCCCAAACAATAAAACAGTGATCGGTCTGATATGATACGGTTTCAATTTTTTGGAAAATTCTGCCCACCCCTAATGTTCAGTATGAAGGGATTTATCATTAATGGCTTTAATCTTCTTCTTGCTTTTCTTTTGACACCTGAACGTTGTTCATTCTGCAGCACTTATTCTTCTGAGCCGCAAATTATTTCTACTTTTCCAATAGAGAGCTGAAAAAATATATATTCACCATGATTCATAAGATTAATAGACCTTTAACTGGGATAGTGAGGCAATTATTTAGCTCATCTGAATGAGTAAATGGAACATTTTGCCAATGCAATATTAGGCATTTCAACAATAACTAATCTGTTTGGCATAAACATATTGAAAAGAACATGATGTTCATCCTCAACAGCTTTGTGTTTATGGAACTTAGGATCAACTGGCAAACATGCTAAATTTTTTATGTTCAGGTGGGCTGGGTCATCAAAAGATTTCCCGTGTGGTGTAGAAATCTTTGTCAGATGTGTTGAAGTTTAGTTTCCTTTTTCTTCACAATCGAGGCTACATGCATTTTGTTTGATCTGTAGTAGTTCCAGAAAAATTGAAAAATTATTTGATGCTAATATCTAGGGGTGGACCAAAGAGGCAATGACATCTAAAATTTGAGTAATACTACAGTGCACTGGTAAAGTGTCTGGTAACTTGCCTGATGGCTACCAGGCACCGTAGGATTGCATCAAGATAAGTGTAACACCAGGCACTTTACCAATACACTTAAGAAAAACTGCTAAAATTTGCTTCTTCCATTATTTGTAATCCTAGTAGTTCTTTGAGCTGCAAATAATATTAAAAAAAAAAAAAAAAAAAAAAAAAAAACATAAACTAATGAAAATATATATGTAAACTGTATATATGGTTGTTGATACTAGAAACACTATAGTTGTTTTTCATATTTGAACCCTATTTGTTTGTTTTCCTACAATAATTTCGAGTTTTGCTATTGGAATCTCCATGGTCATTTAGCTAGAGAACCGCAAAATCCCAACTGATAATGTATCTAGATATGTACATAACAATAGCAGCGATGGAAAATTATTTTCAAAGTAGGATTATACAGAATGAGCAGATGTAAATCAGGTAGTCTTCTCGGAATCTCTGCCATCACCAGAAGTGAACACACCCTGTAGATTAATAGGAAATATAAGATTAAGGAAACCTTGAAGTTCTCTCAGAAAAAAGTATACATATGAATTTCTGTAGACATGTTTAGAACTTCAAAGTTCAAACATGGAGTACATTAAAATCCTCCAAACAATATTTCAATATTTTCACAGTGCACATGGTGTTTCAATTATGGTATCCAGGGCTGGTTTCCATGATCTCTGCTTGGAGTATATTTTCTCAACAGACTCCGAATTTCCAGCAGAAAACGACTCTTCCAATGTGCTCCCATCCCACGGAAAGATGCACAACTCCCCTAAAACAACTGGGAAAATCTTTCTAATGTTGTTAGACGCTCCATTCTTCAATGCTTTACAAGCCTTACAAGAAAGATAATTCATCTCCTCATTTGTTAGCACAGAGTAGAGCACATCAATGGGAAGAAGTAAATACAACCGGCGTCGTTGGAGCTCTTCATCAGCTGCAAGGCCTGGAACTCTATAACCAACCTTAAGTTCACCAAAGTCACATACAAATTGTCTGGGGTTCTCTAACATAAGCTCTACTGCTTTGACAGGTCTTGTGAAGGTTTCAACTGTTCCATCTTTCAATACAACCTTCACAACCCCAGTAGAAGAGATGATTGAAGGAGCACAAGATGTGTTACCCATGACAAAAGATGGTTGAATGTGGTAGTGTGATGAGGCTGATTATGGGTTTTTAAAGATGAATGAAGAGAAATGTGAAAGGGAGAGTTGTGTTGTTATTAAGGTGGAAATGGATATAATAAGGTGGAGCACATGGTGAGGCATGGAACAATAGTTAGGCAGTGTAATAGAGGTCACTAAGGACACCACCAACCAAATGATAGAAGATGGACAGAAGAATCAATTTCAAAATGCAAGAATCAATTTATGGGAGCACCTAACACTATAACTAGAAGATCTTTGAAAACAGAACAAGAGATCAAACAAAGTTGTGAGAAGGATTTCCTTCATTGGTAGCATTGCATTGTCATATAATATTCTATTAGGTATCTTGTCACACTCAAATGTTAGCTTGCGATTTAATTTAGAGGTACAAACTATACTAATCAAGTCCTTAATTGAAAAAGTGATTTGATCTTGCATGGAAAATTATGTACCTAACAAGATGCATCTTATTTTTAGGACAGCAAATCCTAACTCATAGTTGGCACTTGTATGTTTTTTTTATGAAGAATATCAATTAAAAAAAAAAAGTCTTCAAAATTTTAGATCTGTAACCGTTTCATTGAAAATATTTAAGGTGGATTTGTTGTATCGCTATTTTATAACATATGGAATACAGAACTTCCAAAAGCCCCAAAACCAGCAGGGAAACAAAGGGATGAAGAACAAAGTTAGCAGTTATGCTGGATACAAACTGAACCCAAATCAGAAATGATCGATGGAATGGGTACAAATTCTCAAATAACAAGTGCAAGGTTGATGAAATCACTTTGATTGGAATTCAAAAAATTTGTAAAATTTTCCATAACATGCAGACTCCAAAGGAGCACGAGCTTCCCAACAAATGGAGTACCACGCACATCCATAGGATAAATTGAAATTAGGAACACCTTATTTATACAGTGAATCAATGGAAATGTTTGAGCATGCGTAAGGTACCAAACCAAACGCTATCATGCAACTGATTTTATAGAAAAAATGCATACCCAAACTAGCCAACTTCAATCTATGAATATTGTGTATTTATAGATTGGATATGAAAATTGCTTCATTTGATCATGCTGCCTGCACTGATTAGTCCTCATTATTCAAGCATGTTACTTGGTGCCACCATGAAAGAAAACGAAAGATAATATTCCCTTTTCCTACATGCATCTCTCTCTCACTCTATTCTTCTAGGAATAGATCTATTAGTTTGAAACATTAAAGATAACAACATTCTAAATGTTCCTTCTGAAAATGGTCTTACTTCAGCGTGCACTTTATTAATAATGAGCAAATTTCATATTTGCTAAGGTCTTCAAATTATGGGGGCTAATTTCTGACGACTTACCACTCCATAAAGCCTTGGATATAAGCTTGTAAGCATGCTCTGAAGGATGGAAGTAGTCCCAAAATAAAAACTGAATTGGGTTCTGGCACACTTTAAATCTCCCTTTCCCACATTGTGCAAATCCTCTAAGGGTTCCTTCACCACAACAAGCACTAGATGTGTTTGAAAAACCTGCAAAAAAATAAGGCATATTACAACCGTGCACATGGCACAGCAACTTTTTATGTTTTTAAGGTCATTAATTAGTCTAAACATTGTTTTGTTGTGCTTAAATATTTGCCATCGACCCATAATGACATGGAGTGCATTCTCAGAATGCAACTTATTGGATGTTCTTATCCCAAATTGGGACAGTTTGGTAAGGAAAATTTTAGAACTAGAAAGACGTAGTCCTTTTAAGTGCATAGGATATTGATTTACCGTAATGTTGGGGATCGGAACGAAAATGTTGAACAATGCCATAAACGTCTCCATAAGCTCCGACTGCACCTAGGTACTTGATGGGCAAAGAATTCACCAAGCTTTGTAAGCCTGTGTTATACATCTTTACCAGCTTATTCATTTTGCCATAGCACTTGTTGACTGGTGCTTGTGGCAAGTTCACTCTCGCGGGCACACAACCAACCGGGCCTAATGAAAAAATTGCAACTCGACGTGCACCAAGATGGTAAATTTGGTCGATGAATTGCTGAACTTGTGACAACATTGTTTTAACATAGGATTCCGGATCAACTGTTGGGGCACTAGAAGGAATAAAATAGTTGAAAGCATCATTGGAGCCAGACTCGAATAAGAACAGAGATTGTTGGACTATTTTTCTGTCAATTTTGCGATTCTTCACCAAGTTCTGGAACTGGTGTAGCTGGTCTTGGATTGACAACACACCCTGTGTGACAGAGGGATTCAATTAAAGGGGAAAATGACCATAAATTTGGATCATAGACACACTCATGAGTAGAAATCTTTCGATATACAATAAACAATCAGAACTTTGCACAAGAAGATTATGTTTTTGAAAGGTGGGTTTGTTTGATATTACCGCATCCTTGTTTGTAGCATTGAGAACGCCACTCCCAGCACTAGCGAAGTTGATACCATTGGATGGATAATCTTGGCTAGTCTCATTCCCAATTTCCATCTCGACCTCAAGGTATGGCTTTTGCAAATCAATATGAAGGAATTGAGCTGTATCCACCAAAATTATAGCATCAGGAACGGTCCCAATAATTGTTGAGTGTGATGAAAATAAACAGTCTAGAATTATTTTCTCTTTTTTGCGTAGTTATTAAGCTACAACTATCAATATGACTGATGAATTTTTGTGAAAGTGATACTTAAACATCCTCAGTAAGTTTCAAACATTTACAGAAATTCCCAATTATGTAAAACTATCCAAGGATATAAGGTCAGGTGTGTCGATTCTTCTACCCTCATTTTTGCATCAAACATGAGGATTTTGTGGTGACTGATGCATATACAACTGGATCAGTCCCCACCCAAATGATCCAAAACTTATTCACACCCAAATAAATTAGGTATATCCATAAGTATATGCAAAAAAAAAAAAAAAAAAGTATATAGTTCTCACATACATATAAAGTCGACAACAGTTCTGCCATTGGTGAACCTTCCAGTGGGGTGGTGGAAGAAAGTGTGGCCATAAGGTGGAAAATCAGCTTGGAGGGTGCAATTCTTGTTGAAATGATTGGTTCCAGCATCAAAGATGGAGTCACCAAATGTAAAGATTGAAGGAACATTATGTGAAGTTGATGAAGCAAGAAAGGAGAAGAAGATAAGGAGAGTTATGGATATTGATGATTTATCCATGGTGATGATAGATGAGTTTCCTTGTTGCAGATATGAGAGTAGGTAAGAGATGGCAAGGATTTAAGCAGAAAGGGGGAATGCAAGGACAAATGAACTGCAACTGAATGCACGAGCACAATGCATATGCTTGCATGTATCCTCAACCAACTTTTTCTTTCTGTTACCAATTCTGGCTTGCTAGTGCTACTAAAGAACAAACAAACAGAATAAATATGAAGTTAAACTGGAAATGTCCAAAACACATTTCTTTTTTCGAGTGTTGGTTGCCTGTAGGGGCTAACAGGACCATGCATGCTAGGGTCGTTCATGCATGCATAAGATATATAATATGCTTAATCAAATGTTTACATGTCTAAAATTCGCAATGTGTCTAAGGTTGGATTTTCAGATGGCCCTCTAAGATCTTATGTATTATGTTTCATGAGATCTTTTGAATATTGCTAGAGATTTTCACAAAATATATATTCTTTACCACCACATCTTTTCTCACGTACACCACACAATAAAGGGTGTTCCATTTTCTACCACAAACAAATTAAAGGCTAACATAAAAAAAAAAAAAAATCCTTATAAAATTATACTGAATTAATCTAATAAACAAAAACCAACCAAACAAAAAAACTCTCTATGTTATTCTTCCTTATTGGAGTTTTCCAACTACGTAACTCATTTCAACCCTTTATAACAGTGCACCTAGATGTTTTCGATCAAATTTTTACAGTCATTGTTAAGATATTAATTTGATTCTCTGCCTCATTACTTCAATGTTTTAAGCCGTGCGATCTTGTTTTTCAAGATTAGACACTTGTTATCCACCGTCAAATTTCTATTGCATTAACCTTGAGGTCGATTGAACAAACATAGCTCGTGCAAGAAGATCTAACCGAATGCTCAATGGACAAATCTTCAAGACAACCACAATCAAACCTCGTGGATGACATAAAGGCCATATTGATTTATTATTCTTCTTAACTCGATCTTTCACATTTCTAAATTAATAATTCATTTCTACAATGCTCTTTTAGAAAAATATGATGGAATTTATTTTATTTCTTTGGAAGATTCTTTATGCATGTAGTTCTTTGTAGTTTATTAAGAAGAAGACGGACTTCCTAGCCCATAATGTTTGGACATATATTTTACTTTTAATTAATTGCAAAAGCAAGTAATTTTTTAAGAATGACATAATTTGTTAATTAGGGGGGTGTATTGTATCTGGATTTTGTGGGCAATTTAATAAATTTCATGGATTCTGAAAATCCAAGTGTATTCAATTTGGGTTTTAAAAAGTCCACAAAAGTCTAGGGGTATTCAATCAAGATTTTAAAAAGTTTTTCTGAAATCCACAAAGTCTAGGGGTATTCAATATGGTTTTCAGAAAGTCCACAAAAGTTTTAGGGTATTCAAAATATCATTCATATTTATGGATTTGGAAAATCATGGATTCTCATGGACTTTGTAGTGTTAGGTATAAGTAACAAAATTCAATAGTTTGCCAACCTCCTATCAAAGATTTCAACGTGAAAAAAAATCTCCCAAAGTTCTTCCTTGTGCCAGCCGCGAAGAGGTTGGTTTCCATCCTCTTGTTTTCTCGATTCTTTTTCTATCTTTGCATAGTGTTCATAGTTGCATCGTTGATGATTTTGGGTTAGGGTTTGGATTATTTAGGGTCTATAAATCTGGAAGTTATGTTAGGGTTTGGATTAAATTAGGGTTTATAAATCGCTGGATTAAATATATATAGTATATTTGGTTGAATCATTATGGCTTACAATCCCTTGCATATATGTTTTTGACGCCGGTTATCTTCTCATGTATGTTTTTGATGGTTAATTTGATCATATATGCTATATATATGATATTTTGCTATAGTTGGTTGCGTATGACTCTATTTTATGGACGTTTTTTTGTTTCATCACTATTTACCAACTTCTTTTTTATATGCAAATAATTAGAAATCTGTAAAAGTCGTTCATACAAAGTCCGTGGATTTTCATAAATCTCTAGAAAGTCTGTAACAAAAGTCTATGGATTTAAAAAATCAACAGAAGTCCGTGGACAATTTAAAGAGTCTGTGGACAATTTAAAGAGTCCGTGGACTTTTCAAATTATTTATCAATTCCATAAGAATCCATATACAATACACCCCTGTTAGTGAAACAAGCCTTATTTAGCTAAATGGTTTATTTGCTAATGTGTCAGTTTAACTCCATGGAACACACAATATCCAAACTCCTTAAAAAAGGTGAGGAATACTGGGGTGCGTTTGGTTGCATGGAATCCATGGAGGGACCATTTGTGTGTGAGGAAAATTTGATTAAAATGTGTTGAATCACTTGTGCTTAAGACAAATTTGTTGAACATGTGGTAGATCACTTATGAATTTATAAATTGTGATTAGAGGTGGGGAATTGAATTCCCGTGAAATGTGAGAATCCAATTCTTTAGGGAGGGGGTCAAGATTTGAGATTATCATTTTCATGGGAGATCAATTCCTAATTTTGATCAAAACGTGGAATCCATGATAAATGGTCCACTACATTTTGATCAAATTAGGCAATCACAAATGGCTCCCATGGATTCTACAGAATTGGATTCCATGCAACTAAACACACTATAAAGAAACAATTTAGAAAAGAAGTTTTCTAGGGGAAATAAATAATTCTAATAAATAGATATGTTGAACACTTGATTATGATAGATAAGAAAATTTAGAGAGGTCATGTACTCAGAATGATTATCAAATATTGTTGCAATATCAAAGGCACAGTGTACATGCCATTGATCGAAACAAAGTTTGGCTAAAAGACAATATTATAAGTGCAATCAATACAAATTAGAAGGGCAATATAACTAGTCCAGTACTGAATATCGATTTTGATTTTAGACTCTTTTGAAAAAATCAATTTAGAGCAAAATGATCTCCTTGATTATAAACTTCTTTGGGAATAGTGTTACAACTCTCTTGTAGTAGACTACAAATAGTTCTAACTCAAGTGTGCTTAATTGAGCAATTTGATTGACTAAATTGTACTTGAAAAATTGCACAAGAGTAAGTCTAGCCAGCCATGTTTGCTAGCATTTTTTGGTATTTTTACACTTTTTACCCATTCTCTTTAAAATACAACAACTATCTACAGAAGAGTAAAAGTGTAAAAAAAACACAAAAATGCCAAAAAAAAATGCTAGCAAACAAGGCTGGTTAGAATTGTTGATTGCACAAAGTTTTGTTTAGATCAATGTTTGGTCAACCACACAAAGAGTTTTAATAATAGAAAAATCATTGGCCACTTGTTCATATGGTGAATACCTTTTATGGAGACAATACATTTATATATCTGAGATGTATTTTCTTAATTAAACAAAATTTTACCCTCTCATTTAGGTTAGGTAGTGACTATTTCACACCACATATTCCTCTCACCCATACCACCCATCCAATTTTATTTTTTTTACCTGCTAACCCACACCACCCATTTAAACCACTATTGATTTTGTTCATTTTTCACCATTTCTTCTCAAGAACAACAACAACATGGAAGGGGGCAATGAGGAAGAGGACGATCGATTGTGAGGGACGGTGAGAGACGAGCGTCGACGACGAGAGATAGAAGAGATGAAACCACAACCACATCAGCCACCATCGCCATTCTCCATCTTATTCTTCTTCTGCCCATCTCCATCTTCTTATTCTCCTACCCATTTCCATATTTTTCTTATCTTTCCTCTCTCCCAGTTCTCCCACTCTCTCTTAATTCCCCTCTCTTCTTCTCACACTATCTTTTCTTTTCGCATAGGCCGTCGCCCTTCTCCCTATCATTTTTATCTTTCCCCTCACACTTTCTATTTTTTCTCGCCTTCGCGACAGCCTGTTCGAGGATGGTTCCCCATTAGCGAAGGCTGCTACGAGGGCAAAATAATTTGACCCTCATGGAGACACTTGCGAGTGGAAAACTCACGGTTGTGGAGGACAAAAGGAGGAAAAGAAGAGGAAGAGGGACTACGACGGAATCAAGGTCGAGATTCTGTAACAACTCCAACTCTTATTCTTATTCTTATTCGTATTCAATTTCGATTTGAGGGAATGGAGAGGATATGCGATGGGTGCTCACGTATGGGGAGGGAAGAGAATAGTGAAGAAAAAAAAATGATAAAAGACGATGCAGAGAAGAAGAAGATGTTGGAAGAAGAAGGATGGTGGTGAGAAGAGAGAGTGAGAGAGAAGAAAGATAAAATAGGTTGTGTGAAAGAGAACTATAGTGTGGAACATAAAGTGAATGGTGTGGAAAAGAAAAAATTTGATGGGTGGTGTGGGTGTAAGGAATCTATGGTGTCAAATAGTCGCCGCCTTTTATCGATTTTGAAATATAATTGGTCCAGTACTGAAAATCGATTTTGATTTTAGACTCTTTTGAAAAAATCAATTTAGAGAAAAATGATCTCCTTGATTACAAACTTCTTTGGGAATAGTGTTACAACTCTTTTGTAGTTGACTACAAATAGTTCTAACTCAAGTGTGCTTACTTGAGCAATTTGATTGACTAAATTGTACTTGACAAATTGCACAAGAGTAAGTCTAGTCAGCCATGTTTGTTAACATTTTTTGACATTTTTTTGTTGTTTTTACACTTTTACCCATTCTCTTTAAAAACACAATCACTATCTATAGAAGGGGTAAAAGTGTAAAAAAACTCAAAAAGGCAAAAAAAAAAAAAAAAAGCTAACAAACAAGGCTTACTAGAATTGTTGATTGCACAAAGTTTGTTTAGATCAATGTTTGGTCAACCACACAAAGAGTTTTAATAATAAAAATATCGTTGGCCACTTGTTCATATGGTGAATACCTTTTATGGAGACAATACATTTATATCCTTGAGATGTATTTTCTCAATTACACAAAATTTTACCCTCTCATTTAGGTTAGGTAGTGACTATGGCGAACCCGTTTGTTCTTTCATAAGTATTATATAACTAATAAGCATATTAGCAAATGTACTTTTTTTTTGGTGATTATGTTACTTTAGCATGATTATGGACTAGTAGAAAATAAAACAGTGCCAAACTTACACCTAGAGTATGTACAAACTCTAGAAAAAAAATTGGCATGTTTAGAAACAATGTCTAAAATGTAGAAACCTTGATAAAGTAGGATCAAGGGGGGCTCATGTGCACAAAGCACAGGACCCCCTCATGTGCACCAATCTGAGCCATTAGATCTATTGAGCGGCTCAGATTCATGGATTTGAAATTTTTTTCTGTCTTTATTTTTCATTTCGTCTTTCTCATTTTCTTTCTCTCTCATTTTCACTCTGAGGCAATGCAACAGTAGAGCTTCTTCAATTTCTAACACCAATCGCTCCCTTCCGAAACCCAAATTTTCTTCTTACCTCAAACCCCTCTCTCTGCAACTTTTATTCGATGGCAGCCAAAGAACAAGAAGATCAACACAATCTTTTTTGTGTCACAGATCCCCAAATCTCCATTTCTCTTATCGACGAAGAACAACGGTTGTTTCAGCAGTTAGAAAGAATCGGGGGCCACCCAAGATGTGAATTTCCCCCAAAACCGCTATCCAATTCGCTACATTTCTCGCGACGAATCTCAAATTCTTCCCCGAACCGGTGAATTTGATCTTGAAGGAGGGGTTTGGGGGTGGAGGGGATGGAAATGGGGGTGGGTTTGGATCGTGGGGTGGATTTGGGGGTGAGGGGTTTGATGGGTGGAGGAGACCCAGAGGGAGGAAATTAGGGTTTTTGGTACTGTTTTTCATTGCTTTTGGATTGGTTTTGGGGAAAGAGTTTGAGGGGTGGAGTGATTTGGGATTGGGAGCATTGGGTGTGGCTGCTTTGGCTGTTTTGGAGAGGGATTGGACGGGGGGGGGGGGGGGGGGGGGGGGTTAAAGATTGGACCTTGGGGTTTTGTTATTGTGCTTTGATTGTGTTTTGGGGGTTGAGAAGAGAGGATTTGCATCGACGGGGTTGCGGACTTGGGGGTCGTTCTGCATTCTAGAATTTCTTCAAGAGGAGCACAAGAAAAGGAAGAGTAATGTGAGATGGAGGACAATCTTGACAGAAAATTTTGTGTATTTTCCTTCTTTTTTTCTCAAATTTGTATGATGTAAATTTTCAGTGAGTTTTATCATTGGTTTTTGAGATGATATTGCACAGACAGGTTTTCAGGGACAATTTTAGTGAATGTTGCATATTGTTTTGTGAACCTGTCTGTGATTGAACTTTGCTTTTTGGTTTCGAATTAGAATTTTTTTTTCATGGATGTAGGTTTTGAATGAGAGTATCATTCTTTATGGGATGAAACAAAACACAAATTGGTTATAGAAGATTCAGTATGGAGACTAATAACATCAGTTCGTGATTTGTCATGAGTTTAGGACAACATATATTGGTTATCAATGTTGTTTGTCATAATTATAGTTTGTGGTGGAATCGAATTTTTGTGCGGTGAACCTCGCCTCATCTTCCCTCCTCATATAAAGATCTTCCTTATGGTTGTTTCTTGTTTGACCATGTAATTCTTCAGAGTTTTGTTACACAGCAAGGCCTCCAATGTTTCAAGATGATGTTTTCTGAAAGAAGATTAACCTACTTGTTTTTGGGTTGGTCAGGAAAGATCAACTCCACGTTCCACATATAAGATGATTTTGTTGCATTGCCTCAGAGTGAAAATATGAGAGAGAGAGTAATTGAGAAAGATGAGAAGAAAAACAAAGACCAAATCCATGAATCCGAGCCGTTCAATAAATCTAACGGCTCATATTAGTGCACAAGAGGGGGTCCTGTGCTTTGTGCGCATGAGCCCCCCTCGATCGGATAAAGTATGTCAAATCCGGTGTTAGGTTTGTTTGAGTTAGAAATCTTAAACACAATTACTAAACTGGTCGTGTTTGGATCTGACAAGTTGATACGGACACGACATGATTATGACATGGCGCGCCTAATGGCCACCCGTAGGCAAGGTTATGCTGACGTAGTTGGGATGTTTTGCACGAGAGAGAAATATTCACACGATGAAGGATGACCAATGGTAGTGGTAAAGAGTAAAGGTGTGTGAGTGTATAAAGTTGGGATGTGTGTTTTGTCGCTCGTCGTCTGTGAGATTTGAGGAGAGAACGAGCTCCCACTAAAAATGAGCAGCACTCAAAGTGAAGGAGGAGATCGGGATTTGATGGCGGAAGCCACAAAGTCAACTGATCATCTCTACCATTTGCGAGACACCTATTTTACGGCAGACCCAGAAGACAAAATCTCGAAATTGCAAAGCGACGCAGATCTTGCTCTCAAGCTCCTTGATTCAATCCCCTTGGGTAATACACTATTCCATCCCAATTTAGATCTTTTTTCAGATACCCATACTTTGATTATTGTAAGAAATGTCTATGAGTAATATTTGATGTGCCCTTTCCTTTTCCAAATTGTTTGTTAGAATTACTGGGGTTTTGTTTTTGCTTGTAAAAATAAAGATGGGTTTCATGGTTGGTAGAATGGTAGTAGTCTCTCTATGGTGAATGTACAAGCTACCAAACCAATATGGGATTTGTGAGTATGTATTAATGCATTTGTGTGTTCTTAATGTTTTAAAATGCGAAAAAGTGTTCAATAGAGTAAGAATTGACTGTGAATAATGGGTCTTTTTTTTTAAATGTCTGTATGAGAGTTAGTGACACAAACTTTTGAACTTTAGGGAGTGTGGATGCATAGTTACTGTTAACAAATTGGGTACAAAGGAAGTCATAAAAATAGGCTTACTGGTGTAGAGGATTACTCAGTTGTCCCCCTCATTGTCGGGATGTTGTGAAAGTACGCACAAGTTGCTACAAAGAAAATGAAAAGGAACAGTGAACCGTGAGATTAATATGAAGCAAGTAAGTTGAGGTACAACAAAAAGTAAGAATACCAGTTATTGTCGAAAGCAGAGAGTTGGGACTTGGTGGCTACAGTCACTTATAATGTTCCTATACTCAAATTAGAAAGAGATTTTCCTTGTTTGTCTTCCAAAAGTTTCAATGATACTAAAAAGAGGGAGTGATACAAGAAAATGGCACCTTAAAAGAATATTAAGGATTGAAACTAAAGCATTCTTATCCGCATACAAGAATCAGATGCCCCCACCCCCACACACACAAGAAGGAAGTTGAGCCCCAAGAGCAATCCGAATGTCCAAACAATTCCTCTAAAATACAACAACTTATTATTGAAAGATCCTTCGATTGCCACGAAACCTAACATATGACAAAGGGAGTGAACCTAAAAATATTTCCTTTAGATGAGAGATAAGGACACCTATGACAGCTAACAACGCCTACATAGAACAGGGCAACCCAAAAATTCAAGAAGTGATCCCGAACCTCAAACAATCAACTGAGTGATAAATCGGTCAGCAGACCAGAATGAATAAGAGGAGCTTGTCGTATATGGTACACCACTCTATAACCTCTATTGTAAAGCACCACCTTAGAGGGAATTCTATCCCAAATTAGTGACCACAGAAAAAAGCACAATCTAAAAGGAACTCCTTTTCTCTAAACCAATATGATTGATGTTTAGGTTGAGGCGAAATCCATGGGTCCCTAACCAATCAAAAATAGAATAAACTAAACGTCTTTGTCCCTATCCTCCTTCCACAACCATTTGTCACCATCCTCCCATAAAAGTATCCCAACAAATTGAATAGAGCTTAAACTCATTAATTCAGTTATAGTAAACCCTCATCTGAAGTGAAGGTCGATACAAGTCACCAAGTAACTTACCAAAATCCGTCAGCAAACCAAGTTTCTTAATGCAAAAAGTGTAAAGCCTAAAAAACTATCACTAAAAGCTTATTCCTGATCCAAAGATCATGTTGTAGTTTACTTTCTCCCAAGGTTACCCAATGTTTAAAAAAAAGTTTTTCAATACTGAGGTGTAATCATCAATTTTTTAGGAAAAAAGAAAGTGATAAAAAAATATAAACACATCAGAAACAAATCAAGAAAAATATGAAACAAGCATCCATGCAAGAGATGGCATGTAATTAATTATATAATTGATTGTGGGATTAGGACAATTTGAGTATTCGCATGTAGCAGGGCATTTCCAAGGCAAGCGAACAATAAAAAGAGTTTTGGGCTTTTTAGTTTATAGCTTAGATCTGATGGATCTCATTGAGATCTTAGAGGATGAAAACATCCAAGTTAAACAACTTGTCCTCCACAGTATGCCTCGAAGCGTACTAGTCAACTCGTATGTCCAGCTCGCTCGCCTTATAGGCACATACCAAAGCATATGCTTCAGGGTGATTTTGGTCCACTTCGAAGCGAGGCGCTCCTTGAAGCGTATGCCTCGGTCACCTTTTAAAACACCGAGGCTATCTCCAAACATCATGCTATATCCTTACATTCTCTCCATGGCTACCTCCAAACATCATCTCATGAAAACTTGAACTTCTTACTTTTCCTTTCAACCGAGCTTTTATAGGAGGTTGTCCTTTTCGGAATTATTAAAGAATGAGGCATTAGAATTTGCCGATTGGTTAGTAGTTTGCTTATCAATCCCTCCAGTTGCTCTATTTATTTGTCGTGTTGGATAATATTTCCAGTTTCCAAAGGTCTTATTAGGTACTTTCCTAGTCATTGCTGAAATTCATGCTTAATGGTATTATTAAATTTTTATGTTGTTTTTGTTTTTATTTTTTAATTTTTTGATGTATTTGCATTTAGCTGTCATGTTAGAACTTACATGTTCCTATGCAGAGCAAAGAAAATCACCCCTCCAACGTGCAACTTACGAATTTTTGAAAGGAAAAATATTGGATGTGTTCCCGGATTACAGGAAAGAAGCCGAAGATCATTTATCAAAAGCTGTATGTAATACTAAAATATATTTTCCATTTTGTCTAGTTTATAAGATTGATCAAACAATCTTCATAATTTGAAATCACTACTTCATGTTCCAGGTTAAGCTGAATCCATCTTTTGCAGATGCTTGGCTCTGCTTAGGTAATTGCATATGGAAGAAAGGAGATTTAGCTTCCGCGAAGAATTGCTTTTCCCTTGCACTAAATAAGGTTACTAATACCATTTAGTTGATTCGCTTTGGAGTTGTGTTTATAATATTGGTTAGAACCTGTCTAAGTTAATATCAATTGCTCAAGTATACTTCTCTGTTGCACAGGGCCTAAACAAGAAGATACTTTGTCAGTTATCAATGCTTGAACGAAAAATGGCTCAAGGCAAGGAACTTATCCTGAAGGGATTAAGCGAAAAGTTAAACAATTGTGTTGTTTCCATGTTTATGTTGGGATGCTAAGTAAAATTATATAAGCTTGCTGAAAGTGCTGACTGGAGATGTTTATAAGGTGGTCAGGGAGTTCCTTTTTGTGAACTCTTCAAGTACACATGTATAGGCCTTTTTCATGACTTAAACCACAAATTATTGAAACATGAATCGGTGAACTCAAATATTAAGGATCCGAATATCCCACCATGCTTCGTGCAGTTGACCTCTGGTACGCATGCCGTTAGATCTTTGGGCAACTCATCACACTCTGTGCTATCATGACTTTGTTAAAATAAGGATGTCTGAAGGGACCAGGTCATACCATATAATATAATCCAGTGTGGTCAAAGGTAGATGTGGAGAGTTGAACATTCCTAGGCTTGGATACCAAATGATGGAAACACTGCACAAAGCATCGAGGCATTAGTGAATACATACGCGTATTCCATTTTGTTTTTAACCTAGACATGTCCGTTTGCAGATAAATTAGTGCTTCCCTTCTTTCCTTATCCTAGTCTTCTTGTTTCTCTCTGCAGGTACTGAGAATCAAGCACAAATGGTCGAAGAAAGTATTCAGCATGCAAAGGAAGCTATTGGATTAGATGTTAAAGATGGAAGCTCATGGTGTAAGTCCCTGTACCTTTTCCACACTGTGCTGAAAAAAAGGGAAGAGAAGTAAGTAGAAATACTTCCAAAACTCCTAATCACCATAAAATGCTCAGATAATTGAGCATCATTCTACCCAACAAACATGTTTGTAACATCTTCAGCATTTACTCCCACTTCCCAAGTGTCCTTATCTGCATTGGTGAAAAGTAGCTAGTTAGCTTAAGCTCTCCCGAACGTCGAACACGGACTTGCTATTCCCAGCATGTGTTCCTTTTTCTTCTTTATTTTTTAAAACCTAATCAATGGAATTTGTTTGTTCAGTAGGTCTTGTTAAAATTGCATGGATGGGCTACTGTGCATATTAATAAAATAAAACAGTAATATAATAAAATAAAGACAATAAAATAAAAATCTTAAGGCTTTCTAAACTTTTGAGTTCTCTTTAGGCTTGCTATTGTTGTCTTGGTTCCTGGAATTTGTTATGTACTTGTTTTGGTCTTATTTTCAGTAGGGACTTCCTTTCCTGCCCAGGAGCTTATATTTATTTGTGTCAGATTCATTTATTTTTAGATCTTCTGAACAGACAATTTAGGGAATGCATGCCTCACTAGTTTTTTTGTGACTGGAGCATGGGATCATGGCAAACTTTTGCAGTCTCTGAAAGCTTACCAAAATGCTGTAAGTATGTGTAACTTGAACTTCAGAAGTTATCTATCAAATATTATTTAACATTATTGACTTGCAGTGTATTATTTGTAAGAATTGGATCACCTGGTATTCTATTTCAGAACTGGTTTCAAAAGTTCTTTCGTTTATCGTAATGAGCTATTCATTTTTTCAGGAAAAGGATGAAAACATGAAATCAAATCCTGATCTTTATTTCAACTCTGCCACTGTAAGTATTATTTTATTGTACCTTTCTCACTGACTATGTTTGTTTCAAAAAAAAATTTCACGGGAAAACTAAAAGAGAGGGAGTCCCCCCCACCTTGTATTGGAATCCACATACGTTATTATAATCACTGCACTTTTCATCAGGTTCAGCTAAGATGTAACAAGAGAATGAAGCTTAATCAGCCCTCTCCTCCCAAGAATAAGATAACCATTTATACGATTTTTGTTGTTGTTGTTGTTTTTGTGTGTGCGTGTGTATTGGCATTTAGCAAAGGAAATTTTCAGTCACATATCAGGTGCCATTACTTGACAGAAAATCCTGTTTGTTTCACAGTATTTGCTGAATTCACTTGGTCAACTGTTTCCCCTTGAGGTTTATTTTAGAATTTTGATCTTTTGCTTAAATTGAATGTCAAAGATGATTCCATTTTAAAGTTCAATAGTTATGTGATTTTCAAATTGCATGCCTATTCTTATAAGTCTATGCTAATTAATGGCATGGAAAGTACACAAGCTGACAGGCCGAAAAAAAAAACGTATTAAATTAGGGAAACCAGATCCCAAACATCGAGTGATTGTCAAAATTACCAATCGTCCAATCATTTAAATTCTTTTTAATTTTATTTATGTTTGAAAAGTTCAAATTCTATTGATAATTATCAGATGTTACACAACAGATAGATCCAACAACCAAAGCTAAAGCCATAAAGCACCACCATCACCCACCCTACATCTCCATTGGTGGAGATGCCCACCCCATAAACACAAACATTATGTATTCTAACCTAGGAAAGAACAAACTAAAACTACGGAAGAGATAAATAAAAACTCAAATTTTCATATTCATTCAAACACCCTACAATCTTATCTTTATGCCTTATTTATAGAGTCTAATGACTTATCTGGCAAGCAAGGATTACTACCCTAACTCTAGTATGGGCCTTAGCAAGTCCAACCCACCTACTAACATATTTAACTAATAACCAAAATACCAAATTACTTCACACTCCCCGGCTTGAAGAAGTTTGTCCACAAATTTCAAGAGTGCATGTCGTGCCTTCAGCAACCAATGAGATCAATTCGCCTTCACCATCAGTGGGAGGTACGCCTTGTTCCATGACTTCCTGCTCTTCCAATTCATCAGTTAAGAGGACATTTTTCCCTTAGGGAAATTATGTTGAACATGGCCAGGTTGGCTACATTTGAAACACTTAAGTGAAGCATCAAAGGCTGGTCATTGCAGAAGTAGTGCACACCGGATTAACGTAAGTTTTCTTCTCCATTCAATCTTGAAGCTGAAGTTTATTCTCCACTCGCCTAGCCATTTTTTTTTATCGACAAAAGCGTATCAAATTCTTCCAAAGCCAATATAGATTTAATTCGTGTGTCCAAACCATGGTAAAAGCGATAAGATGTTCGGGGTTCTGATACTTGAGGTTTCGCTCGCATGTTCAAAGTACGAAATTCTGTCATATTCATTAACCATGCGTCTACTTTGATTAACTGTTAATCTGCCAAAGGGGTCACATTCATAATCTAAGGGTACAAAGGCTGAATGCATAAGTCACGTAAATCATCCCATGTCGTTGAGGGTGTAAACATATAGCATTGTGTCATGCACACTCGTGCCACCAAAGGTTTGTTGTTTCTTTTAGCTTTGTGGCTACTAGGTTGACTACTTTAGGTCCCTACGTGTTCCTAAATTCCAGAATACGATCTATCTTCAGCAATCTGTCCACTAAAACATCGCCCAATTCAACACCATCATAGACGTGAACATCTCACTTCAATCCAGTGTCATCCCGTCGTTCCATATCCGCCAATAATCTCGCAAACTGGTCATTCTCCTCAAAGGAGAGCCCCAAATGCTTGACCACCCAAAGGAAGTGGACGAAAAGGCTAATTTCCATCCTTCCCAGCACCTTTACCTCAATCCTAAGGTACCCGGACCGGTCCTCTATCCTACATATGAGCCCACGGTGTAGGAGAGGCGGAAGGGGGTTGGGCGGTGCATTGTGGTGGGGTGATGATGGTCGGTCGTGGGCTGGGGCAGTGTCAAGGATGGCTACAATTGGTCCCACCGGTTCGTCGGGTGCTGGTCAGCACCCACACAGGTGGTTGGTGCTGCTTGCATCATGGGTTGTTGATCCAACACAACCTCCCTTTGAAGCCATTGGTGCATCTCGACTTCTTGTTTAGCCCACACTTTCTCTTTCGCAGCAGATCATTTGTTTCATCTTGCTAATCTTACCTGCCACTCTTCCTTCTGTCTTGCCCATTCAGTTTCCATGGTTTCTCTTGCAATCCTCTAGCCTTCCATGGCTTCCACAGCCCTTGATCTCTTTTCCTCAGTCATCTTCAAGGTTTTCTCTTCTGCGTACTTCGTGCTTTTGGTTTGTGTCGACTTACAATCAGGAGTTGATTTGGCTGTGATACCATATAAGGAGCCGATTTGACTGTGATACTAGATCATGTATTCTAACCTAGAAAAAACAAACTAAAACTTCGAAAGTAAAAGATAAATATGATTTTTATATGCATTCAACCACCCTATAGTCTTAACTCCATGCCTTATTTATAGAGTTCCTATTCTTGCAAGTAATCAATCTAACCTAACTCTATTTTGGCTTGGACCCTAACTCTAATATGGGCCTTATCATCTCCAGCTCACCTAGTAACATATTTTACTAATAACCAAATTGCTCAATTACATAAAAAAGCCAACTACATGCTAATCCGTTGGTCTACCCCTTCGCCTATAACAAAATACACTCTACCTCCCCCCCCCCCCCCCCCCCCCCCACACACACACACACACACACAACAATTCTCTCTTCCAACCTTTAAAGGACAGTGTAACATTTTCCATCTATATGTGAAGTTAAAGAATGTAAGCCATACGGTCTACTGTTCATGATAAATGAATACAAAGGGCCCTTGAAACTGAAAATCGTTTAAAATTAGTACGGGCAAGTAGCTACTGCTCAAAAGTTGACCTCTACTCTTATACTCTTTATAGCTATTCTCCAATTAATCATCTCATTTGCTAGCTTGTATCAACTTTGAGTGTATTGCAAGACATATCACGCTTATGTGATGAATTGTTATTTCCAGGTAAACAAATATCTAGAAAATTATGATAGAGCTCTTAGTGGATTTGAAGCTGCTGCTTTGAAGGATCCTGGCCTGAATGCTACCGAGGAGATTCAAAAGATGGTCACTCTTCTTGACAAGCTGGAAAATTTTTCTAAGGTAATCCAGCTTTTTATATGTGAAGTTGTGGTAGTTTCAAATGATCAATATTTTTCACTGTTCGAGTTGGAATCTTGCATTGTCTTCATGTACAGATAATGGTCCCTTTTCCTCCTTTGGAAGATTCAAAAGTTTATTCCAAAAAAAAAAAAAAAAACACCATATTATTGTCCAATGCAACATAATAACCACAAATAATTTTCACGACCATCCGGCTATAGCCACATCTATCCATCTATTCTAGTCACTACAGCTTGTTGAAAATTCAATTGGACTTCCCCCAAGAATGTCATAGCCGTTAGCAACCAACTTCTATTTTCCTTTGGAGAAAGCTAGGCTTCTCCACCTATGAACTGTGTTATTATTGGAACTTGGGAACACCTATTGAACCCCAACACAAAACTCAAACTAACTCACATCTCATTTATGATGGCTAAAGGGACTGTCACTTCGCTCCTTACATGGTACATCACACTTCAATCATCAATGTACATCCCCCTATAGCCAAAACAAAACAAAATATCACAGGTCCCAAGACAATTCCAAACCGAGTCCCATTGGGAGAAAGAAGAGAAACACTTTAAGACAGAATCAACTTCCTCCACACCATTTCCACAAGGAAATTTCTCATAACCCTGGAATGGGCCTTTCCTCCATCACATGTTAGCTACTGAAAAGTTTCCCATTGTTGGACCATCTATACTTGTCCTCATCATCCGTATTCCTAGGTCTGATGGACCTATCACTTCTGTCGAACTCTCAAACCCTCTTCAACCCCTTGAGTGAAATCTTGGAAAAGCCTTATGGAATCTATCCATTATATCACACTTGCCAGGTATCAGTTACCACATCACAATCATGCCAAAACTCGACTCTATCCCTATTAAACCTTATACCCTTCAAGAAGTTTACAGAGTGGAGGATTTTGAGATGATTATCCACAAGCTTGTTCCATAAGATGAAGTAGGAAGTGTGGCAAGCCATCCATCACCACCTGCATCATATTTTACCTAACTACCCTTTTTCAGATGTTAATACATAGATGCTTCTTTGTCAAAAGAAATCGACAAGATAATTTCTTACATGACAGGTTATTTTCTTAGTTCACTGTTGCATGCTTCTCTGGTGTGAATGTAACTTAGGCATCCAAGCTGTCATTTCCCTGACTGAAGTGCATCATTTTCCATTCCCTTCTCATTGCCCTGTTAACTTGAAGTGTTGTTGTCTACACCTTATAGTATTGCATGATTGAACATAAGGCCTTAGACTTTTCTAGTCTCCATTAGACGCAGCTGATCATATCAGTATGGTTATTACAGGGCCAGATCACGGGAAAGCGACTTGCTTCTTTCGCATTGTCATTGAATGAAGCTAATTGTAAGCATCTGCAGATGTTATTTCTTAGTACTTTCTGTTGAGTTTCCTACTCACATTTCGTCAATGGTTACTGATCAATATTCTACTCATGAAGTGAAATCTTCACACAAGAAAGCCACAATAAATTTCCTGGCAGAAGGGCTGAATAAAGCAGTAGCAGTGATAGGAAAAGTGATACTCTTTATCAAGCATGACAACGTCGCTCCCTTGTAAGTCCCTCTTCCTGAATAAAGATTGCTTATGTTGTCAGCTAATGGCCCTCTTTTGGCATCCGAATGGAAATTGTTGTTAATCATTGATGGATGACTTCAAGGCTCGAAATGTCATATATATTTTAGACTTTTTTACCTTCTGATATTGATTGAGAGATAAATTTTGTTTGGGTCCTGTGAAGGTTTTCTGCACGGATTATGCACTGTTCAATCACAATCAGAACACTCTGCTGTGCTTTTTGAAGAAGCGGACATTTCTGATATCTAAGGACATGAATTTCTCCTTTTATGTAGACACACAGATGGCTCTATGGAAGAGGCACCTGTTGGATTTTTTAATTGTTTGAATCTAGTCCTGACAGTTAACACCCATATTCAAGAGTCCTTCAACCAGTCTTTGAATTAATCTGATTAGGCTTTTGCATTTACCTACCATGTTTGACCCGTTGTTGATCTCTCCCTTAAGATCTAGGAGTCTAAATCCCCATTCCTGTAGAGGTACGGATAAATGAATTATCATCGAGGGTCAATTGGCCAACTGAATCGATTGTTGAATGTTGACTGTGTTGTCTCTTTGATATTTGTAACGATATGCAAGTAGAAAGCTTTTCTTAATTCTGCACCTTACCACAGTGCAGATCTTACTTGATTGGAGAAGTGGACCCATAGACCCTTAGACGTGCAATCACGCTTTCACTTAGCTCTATTTTGATATGCAGTAGATACAGTATAGATCCCATATAGCCAGATGAACAAAACCAATGATGTCCCATTAATATGAAAATTATCTGACAAAAAACCCTCGGACATAGTTATGTAAGCTTGCATTTTCTTCAGGAAAATCCATTTTCCAGTAGTGTGGTGGCAACAAAATTGGGTTGTGGTTGTGTCGACAAAGTTGGTTTCTGATGGTGATGATGGTATACATGTGCATGTGGATCCCCTTCTAAGATTGTTTTTCAAATAGAAAAAAGTACACTTTCGTTTTTAGAAGCATCCTCCATTGAGAAATAATTACGTACCCTAGTTTGCGATCAAACAGGTAGTACTTTTCTAGTGTAAGATTTTTCAAATTCTCAGAGGAAGCAAAAGTATCCTGCCATTATTCAGGACTCTAGGCTTTGTAGCATTCCAATTTGGGATTTTGTTGTGATTCTGCAGATATTACTTGATATGTGACTCGGATCAAACTTGTTTCATTCTCTCAGTGTATGGGCTACATGTTGATGCGGTAAGGATAACTTTCTTATGAAACTTCACTGGTATGCAATTAGTCATTTAAATTTTATGCAAATATTTGTTAATGATATGTATCCTTGCACCCTAAAATTTTATTTTCTTTCACTAAAACTGATATAGAGAATTTAAGAATGACTAAACCTTTGTCTGTTATTTGTTGATATATTGCCAGAGATCACATTACCTATTTGAAATTTGATTGTGATACAAGGAGTCATTTTTCATTGCATTCGTAGTCGTTGTCCATTTTGGTCAAATGGGTTTCCCTGATAGTTTAATGTGTAGATCTTAAAAAAGAAAATAGCAAAAATAAAGTGTTGTGGTGTTGTCAATAGCCAGAGAAAGTAAGGGTTGCTAAAGATGTGAGCACTATCTTATACATTGCCTAGGGTCTGAGACAGCGTGACCAACATTGAAAAATTTCCAAGCTGTTTTGTATAATATAAAACTTTAATTTAAAGTTCGTATTTACCCAGCTAATCGTTTGCAAATCTCCATTTCTGTACGCCTCTTCCATCTCTTGTTGATCTCATGAATGCAAAAATTTGAAGGACACTATAAAGTTAGTCTTGAAGAGGCTAAAACTTTATAGCTGTCAAAATAAACAGAAAGCTGCCTGACCCGACCCTCAAAATTAGACGCAAGTCCAGCTTGGCACAACATCAACTATCGGTAGGTAATGCTAGAGATTCAGGCTTAGATACTAAACCTCAAGGGCAGCACCAAATTCAATCCTAAGATGACTATTTAATCTTCCTTTCAGCTATTTCTTTCACTAGAACACGAACGGCTTAGCCCCTCTCTCCTCCCCTCTTCCCCCTTCTTCCTTTTTTCATGACCATCTAGTCCATAGTGGACCTGGTTGAAATGGTGCACATGAGAATCATGGTCGAATAATTCAAAAGTGGTTAAATTAGTGCACAAAAGAATCACGATCCCTTAAATTATTCAACCAGTTATAGAGTTGTTTACCCCAAGACTCCATGATTCGGGTCTTTGCTGTTGGCAACTTATTGGCCGTGTGACATATACCTTTGGCAGGGTTTCCATTTTTTTTACTGGGTTTGGTATCAGTAACTCAATATTTTTATTCAAACTTACTATTAGAAATTTCACAATGTATTGGTATTCAAACTTTTGTACAGAAAAAAAGGAGGGGGATAGAGTAAGAAGGAAAGAGAGGAGAGATGGGAGAGGTAAAGAAGAAGAGTAAGGGATTTGATTTGTTTGCATTAAAGAAAAAGAGGAATGGAGCTCGATCTTGAGGTACATAATGTTTTAGCACTCAGATGCACAGAGCTGGGGTCTTTAGTTTGTAAAAATTATTTAAAGTCTAGGCCATGCTTGGTTAGATGAAAATTTGCTGCGAATGCAAATAGTTTTGTAATTCCAAAAGACTTGGTGATTTTTCATCTTTTCTTTTGGTGGGAACAGAGTTTTTCAAGGCACTGTTGGCATACCACCCTCTAGTTAACAAATGACATGTGGTTATTGATAAAGCCTTCCAAAACTCAAGTTGCTCATGGTTTTAGTAATTAAGTCAACAGGGTAGTGATAATTCGGTCCGGGATGTAATTAGGGGCGCTGTAGATATGGGGTAGAATCTTTGGTAGTAGTAGATGAATTTACTAATTTTCCGGAGAAATTCACTTGCAACAAATTTCCAATGAACCAAGCTAAGCCTGAGATGATAACTCATAGTCGAGTACGTCCTTACATTTTAAAACATTTCTTTTATTGGGCATATTTTATAATTGGGATTAACCATGAAATTTTGTTACTCATTAACTCCCCAACCACATCCATATTGTTACACAAACAATCAATATTTGAATCTTCTAAAACATAGTTACGTGAAAAGTCATGAGGAAATCCTTTTGCAGGATGTAGGCCATAGATTTCAAATCTCTACCAAGCTTTTTGGCTTTCATTTATCCCATGTTTAGAGAACTGCCGATCCTACTCTATTAAACCTCCAATTTGCAACATGCTTGCACTGCTCGTATTTTATGATCTACAAGTGATTATTGATGAAGGCCTCAGAAAGTTCTTATTTGGTCTCTTTCACCATATTAGATTTGTTCACAAACTTGAGGAGATCATTGTTCAACATTTTGGTTTCTTAGGTCATCTAATATTTGAATACGATTTGAATTGCATTTTAAAGAGAGAGATAAAGAGTTGGTGGCAAGGTTTAGGGGGTCTATTGTTCTTAACTCTTAAAAGTTAACATTAAGCAAATTATAGGTCTATTGGTTCATAAATTTTTTTTTTTGCGCATGCAACAAAACAAGATTGTAAATTAGAGGGGGGAAATTACGGGTAAGTGAGAAACTGACAAAGGAACTCAAATAAGTAAATAACACATAAAAGGAAACCAGAAACCATAGACACAAACCTAGATAACAAGTCATCTAATCGTGATAATTGTTACCAGAGGAAATTGTCTGTTATTTACCAACCATGTTTGTTTAATAAAGAAGATTTTTGGGAAAGCACAAAATAAGTGGAGAGTAAATTAGAGAAAGAGGGAAAAGGTGAGAACATGAGGTTGAAGATGTAGAAAACATTCATTGTTTGACCCCCTATGAAAATGATTCCACGATTTTAAGGGAAATGTGAGGTTTAAGGTGTTATCTTCAAAGGCTACCTTCTCCCACCCTCTTTCTCTCCTCCCCTTCTTTCATTTACATCTTTCTAAAAAAAAAAGATTATGTAAAACCAATGACAGCCTAAGTATTATTTTGTTTCCTTTGCTCTTTCATCTTTTTTTTGTTAGATTGCGGCACCTTGCCCAAATAGATACACCTGTTAATTGCTGAATGATTTAAAATGTCTGTCTATCTTAGAATGAAATATATTAAACATACAATGCTAAGCCATGCCATTAAATGGGTGTATTCACTGTTAGAGTTATTGATATTTCTGTGACACTTTAAATTATAATTTTCAACTTCAATTCTTTGCATCATCAATGTTTCATCAAAGTAGTTGTTTCAAGACATTGTTGGTTGTAACATGAATATATGTGTGTGTGTGCGTGCGTGTTCAAACAACTATATGTACAACATAGATATCCAAGGAATGAGTTGTGACACTGGTACAAAAATTCCTCAGTTTTCTTAGAAGTATAGTGACTGCAGATGTTGAAATTGTTTTTCAGTTTACTTAGTGATATGCAACCTGCAAACTCTAGTAATACAAAATTGGGTAGCGCAAATTTTTTTTTGTGTTCAAATCATCTTTAATCATTACTTTTTTTGTTTGGTGGAAACTTCTATTTGACATTGTCAGAATCTATCCCTAACTTCAGAGATTAGAGAATTTTGCTGTTTCTTCAACAATGTGCCACTATATGATCTTATAATCATCGTTACATCTGCTGAAATACTGTCCTTCTTTCGCTGTTATCGGTTTTAGATAATTGCATTTGTGTCTACAGATTAAGGAGCGGGACCAGCTGACATTATTGGATCCTTGTTTCCGTTCTGTTGATTTTTCTTGGAAAGGAAAGGTAGCTTTCCCATTTTTTTTTTTTTTTTTACTTTACCTTCTACTTGACTAAACTGCAAATTAAAGAAATTCTTGAATATTTAATTCATCATTTGTGGTTACTGAAGCAGGGATACCAGTTCAAATCTATCCGCGTGGACTTCTTGGAACAAATTTTAGTGAATGGAAAATCTGTCTCTCCTCATCATGCATTTCGCACATCTTTCTTTGCACAGCATAAACCATAAAGCCATCTTATTGTTTCACAATGAGATCCTTGTTAATCAAGTGTTATTGGTTTTGTCTTTTTCTTCTTTATTGAATTGTAAACTGTAATATATGCTGTAAAAGGTAAAGAATAAATTAGTATAGGTGAAATACTTGTCAGTACTTTACCTTAAAGATGGTTGGAGCAGAAAAAAGTTGATTCTTAACAAAGAAGTTACCTTCACATGAAGTTTGTACTTGTATGTGTTAGATACAAACTATGATATTTACTTTCATTCAAACACATCTACAAAATGTATGTTTCTTCTAATCACTAGCAAAATATGCCAATTGATTTGTTTCCTTTATTTTGAGACCTGTTGAAATGAGTGGGCAAGTAGTAAATTACAAGAGGGTATAATATCCTTCACATGCCCTTTGTGTCACTTCCTTGTTTTTGGCGTGTTTTGGGTTATGCACAGCTCTGTGGAGTCCTTTCTGAGAGGCTGGAGAGGCCCTCCTCATCTTGGACCGAAAGGGAAGGATCTTGTGGAAGTTGGCTTCTTTGGAAGAAGTGTAATGCAACGATTTTCAACAAGAAAGAATCAGAGTTTAGAGGTTTTAATCACTCGTTGGGTTTTGAGTCTTTGATGGTTGTAATGATTTCTGTTTAAGTTTCAGCGACATGGGGGGTGGTAGTTTGAACATTCTTGGAGTTTTGTACTCGTAACCATCCAAACATGTCGTCTTTAAGACACCCAAGTGGGGTTTGGGTGATGGATGCAAAGTTAAGGTTTTATTACAGTTGGAGCTCAGAATCAGGTAGTTTATTGTGCCATTTGCAGATAATTAGTGACATATATAATATAATGATTTTGATGATGCAATGGATTAGGTGGGCATCCTGTCCTGCCTTAACCTCTCTGGTATCAGTGTTTACTCAAGAGAAGAGCCGACCAGCCAAAAGGTAACTGTCTCCCTTGCCTATGAAATACAAAATTAGGAGGGAGGGTCCAAAGAAGGTTAACAGCAGAAACATTTTGTTCTTTACTCATTTGGCTTCAGCTCTAGCAGGGAAACATTCAAGGCTTTACCTCCTTGTCTTCAGTGTTTATGGGATGTAAGCGGGTAATTAATTAGTAGTTATTGTATTTTAGCGATATAATAAAGCTATATTAATTAAGGCATTAGTCAAATTAGGTTTAGGGTCAGATTGCTTGCCAAAAATGCTACTAAGCTTATAAATAAGGATTTTGTTTATCTTTTATTTAGAGTTTATCTTAGTTCTAGTTTAGTGTAGAATTCATCAATTGGTATCAGAGCCAAAGCAATCATCTTGTGTATGTTGACGCAGACTAAATCTAACAAGTATGAAAGGCTTAGAAAATGACGGAAGAAGAGAGATATAAAGTGATTGAAGGCATGAAAAAATGGAAGACATCAAAGAATCTCTTAGATGCGGAGAAAGAGTAGGACAGACACCATAAAGAGGAAGATTGGCACGTCAGACTTGCAAGGACTAAACATATGCTTGATCGAGAGAGAATCAAAAGATAAGAGGATTGCCATAACAAATTGACAGGATTGCAACAATGGGTTTAGAAGGAAATTGCCCAGATAGTAATAGAGGAAGTGAAAAAGATTCAACAAATGCTTTTGCAAAGTGGAATAATCAATAGGAGGTCGTCGAGCACCTATTAGGGACACCTATTAGTCCCATGTGCTAATCCACACCATCGACCCAATGCCAAGGAGACACCAATAGTGCATTCTTCCAGCCAAGTCAACATCGGTCGACCACCCCCTTTTCCCCTTGCCACTCACTGCCACTTCCAGCCCACACCGCCACCTCCGTAGCCCCTTTGTACCACCCCTCCCACGTCCCACACTTTCTTCACTTTCCTCACCATTTTTGGGAGGTCCCCTACCCCAACAACAACCTTTCCCCGCCCTCCTTCACCTCATCCTCGTCCTGAAACTCTATGCTCTCCCAACCTCAAGTAACCCACACCAAATTCGGACAAGCAGTTTTTTACAATACTTTTGGCAGTTTGTTGAATCCTAATTTCCTTTCGGATATAGGAATATAGTAGTAGGTTCTAGACTGTTCTTATTTTTAGGATTTTCTAGTTGTATTAGGATTAATTTGAATTAAGCAAGTCTAGTTTTAGGATTTCAATTACAATAAAAGTTGTAGGTTTTATTATTTTTATTAGCTAGGATTAGGCTTTTCTTAGTTTATAGGAGATAAAACCAAGTATTGTAAGGACCAAAGAACAAATTCTCAATCAAATTATCTTTCTCCAAGTTATCACCCTCTTTATTATTTCTTCTTCTACAATTCTTTCTAAACTATTCTCTTTCTTCTATTGTATCTCCTTTATCTTCTATTCTCCTTTTGAGGTATATGAATCCCCTTCTTTTCAACATCCTCTGCCTTAATTGGTAATCAGAGCCAATTATTTATCTTCATTATTTTCAAATTTTTATCTTGTTTTTCGTTTTTACCCACCATCACCCCTTTCGCCTCCAATTTTATTGAAAACAATAAATCTTAGCCACTATAACTAACCCCACATATCCAACGATTCAGAATTTGGTCGTCTTGTAGAAAACTTAAATGTATTGCTCGAAAATAGATTGATGACTGATCACGTACTCATCCCCAACAAATTTCTCAATTTGTTGACCAACCACAATTACACCAACAAATAGTCTCACCAATCATACCTCCTCCAACACCACCCATATTTTTTTTCGTAAACCCAAAGCCGACTCTCTAGTCAAACCGACACCTTTGGAGATCAAATCAACAATGTCAATTGCACCTAACAAGGAGAATGTGACAACACAAGACATACATTTGCATATTGATTCCTCTTCTTCACAAATTTCCAATGATTATTTGGATGATCAAGTAGAGTCCAGTTGTGGTCTCGCCTAAGGGACGATTGAAAAGTCGATGATGTTCTACATTTATCGAATGGAGACTAAGATCAATAATGTGTTTGAAAAATGGCAATGGTTATGCAATACGAATTATGTAATCAAGGCCCTCTATTTATGGAAGAGAAGGTAAGTTTTTTTTCAACCTATGTAGATCCATATGCAATCCATTGCGAGTCACATTTTGATGGAGATAATATTTGTGATTTTCTTAGTCATTGCAAAGTGAAAAATGTCATTCCTGACATAGTCATGCCAATATCTAAACAGTTCCCTGGGAAAATTCGAGCAAAAAGCGTTGACAACTTATTTGCATGGTGCTCTCATCATCAGAGTTAAGTAATTGAATCATATTCTTGATGTGCATCTCGAGGATGAGTTGTTTTAAAGGCGACATGATGTAAGTTGTAGGAACATAGTGGGTTCTACATTTTCTTGTTTTTAGAATTTTCTATTTTTATTAGAATTTAAATTAAGCGAGTCTAGTTGGCAGTGTTCTAAAAAGCGCTAGGCGGTGGGCGGGCGACGAGCAGGTGCCTAGCACCCAGGGCCTAGGTGGACGCCTAGGCGGTTTTAGGTTTTGTATTATAACTTTAATAATTTACAAAAGTTAAGCATAATACCTTATCAATTACATCCAATTTAATGCTAAGATATATATGCAAAATTAAAAAACATGAAAAATTAACAATCATGAACAAAATTTATTAAAACTCAAATGACTGAAGTTGGTCATGATGGGTACTTTATACAAAGTTGAATTTGAGGACAAATATCCAAACCTACTCTTTATTTTTCTTCAAATTGCATGACTGACCTTAGTCATGTTTAATAAAATCTATATTACTAAAATTGGTACCGGCAGATCCTTTGAGAATTTCATCAAGTAATCATCATTTGCTACATTCAGACATATACTGAATAAAAAACAATTAAATTGTTTATTTCCAAAAAAGGGTAAGAAAAATAAAATAAGAACATAATCAACCTTATTAAAAAAAAAAAAAAAAACTCGCCCAGAACCCGCCCAGCCATTAATCTGGGCGTTTCTCTAATGCCTAGTGCCTAGGCGGTTGCCTAGGCCATTTTTTAGAACACTGCTTTTAGGTATTACAATAGAAATAATAGGTTTATTTGTAGTTTAGCTAGAATTATTCTTTATATTTAAAGAGATAGGCAAGCATTGTAACAATCAACAAAGAATTATCAATCAAATTATTTTCTCTCAAATTTTCAATCTTATGATTATTTCTTCATCTTCTCTAATTGTCTCCAAAATTCTCATTTTCTACAAATTTCTCCCTTGTATTCTATTTTTCATTCGAGATCTCTGCATCTCCTTTTCATTTCAATATTTGTTGCGCCACTTCCACACTACCTGCTTCCCAATTACTACAATTTCCACCACATCACCATAATCCTCCTCAAATTGAATCCTAAAACGAGGTGCCAACCCGATTTGGTATATCCCCACAGCAGGCTTGAATGAGCACATGAGCATGTAAGACAGTGGGTGGAAGACTAGCAGAGAGATCCTCACCGTCCTTGGCCACATGCGCAGGATAGAGAATAGTTTCGACCTCCCTTGGGTCGTTGTAGTGGAATTGGGAGAGGATGAAATACGTCGTTTTGCCCCTTTAATTTAGGAAATTAGGCTTATGGAGGTGGTAATTTCTTGAGAATTATTAGTTAGCATGGCTGATAGCTGTCATGGAGAGGTGGGATGATAGGGGTTTGAGGTGCTTTCCTATGATGGGGTGGAACATGGCAATAATGTTGATGATTGGTCCATCGAGATTAAAAACATCCATGACTTTAAGAATATGCGGGGTCCAAAGGCAGTGGACTTAGTGGCTACCAAATTAAAGGCCATTACAAATCTTTCGTGATAGGAAAAGTATGTTAATCGAACAACCATGCATTCCCCCCATAACTAATTGGCAGTGTTCTATAAAGCGTTAGGCGGTGGGCGGGCGGCGAGCAGGTTCCTAGCGCCCAGGGGCCTAGGTGGTCTTAGGTTTTATATTATAACTTAAATAATTTACAAAAGTTAAGCATAATACCTTATCAATTACATCCAATTTAATGCCAAGATTATGCAAAATTTAAAAACATGAAAAATTAACAATCATGAACAAAATTTAGTAAAACTCAAATGACTGAAGTTGGTCATGATGGGTACTTTATACAAAGTTGAAATTGTGGACAAATATCCAAACCTACTCTTTTATTTTTCTTCAAATTCTATGAATGACCTCAGTCATGTTTGATAAAATCTACAATATTAAAATTGGTACTGGCAAATCCTTTGAGAATTCCATTAAGTAATCATCCTTAGCTACATTCAGACATATACTAAACAAAAAATAATTAAATTGTTTATTTCTAAAAAAGAGGAAAGAAAAATAAAATAATAACATAATCAACCTTATTAAAAAAAAAAAAAAAAAAACTCGCCCAGACCGCCTAGGCCACCCAGACCCCGCCTAGACCGCCCAGAACCCGCCTAGCCATTAATCTGGGCGTTTCTCTAACGCCTAGGCCGATTTTTAGAACACTGCTAATTGGAATGACCTGAGCATGTTGATGCATGTCGTTTTTGCGCATTTGAATTATGAAGGTGATCTTTTTCGGTCGATTAATGAGTCACACAGGATGTGCGCATAGTTCATGACTACGCCACTGAATTCAAAACTTTGTGTATGCGAGCGAAACCTCAGGAACCAAAACGACACACAATTGTATGTTTCTACCATGGAATGGATGCGAGGATCAAGTCTGTGTTAGCTTTGGAAGAATTTGACACCCTTTTAGCAGCTGAGAATCTGGCTAAGTGCGTAGAGACCAAACTTCAGGTATAGGATCGTACAGAGAAGAGCTCTTTTGTTAAACCTTCTGCTCTTCCATTACCGTTCCGCAATGGTCTCCTAGTGATATATCTTGAGTGCTTCGAATGTGGTCAACCTGGCCATGTTCGGAGTAATTGTCCCAAAGGGAAGTCCGTAGTATTGAATGATGAGGTTGATGAACAGAAAGGAATGAAACATGTACCCTCAGTTGATGGTGAAGGCGAACTCATTTCTTGGGTAGCAAAAGGCACAACCTACACCCTTGATATTTATGGACAAACTTCTTCAACCTAAGTAGATTGATATAAGTGGGTAATTAATTAGTTTTTATTTGTTATTGGGCAAGATATGATAAAGCCTATATTAATTAGGATATTAGCCAAATAAGGTTTAGAGTTAGGTTTTTTTAATTTAAAAAAAAAAAAAAAAAAAACCCACTCCAGTGGGTGATTGAATGAAAATGACGTTATTTTGTTTATCTCTTATTTAGGGTTATCATCGTTCTAATTTAGCGTAGAATTTATTAGTGACACATCCATAGCCTGAGTTTTGGTGAAGATTAGAAAATGTATCTCTCTTTTTCTTTAAAATTAAAATTATTAGCCCAAGCAAATGTTGGCTTCAAATATAATGGTACTTTTGGTTTTTTTTTTTCACTCTACCAATGTTTAATCTGCTACTGAAAATATCATTAGTGATTTTAGGTAATTTTGAAACATATCACATTCAGGACAACTTGGACATCTTGCACCCGCCAATCCCATGCATGAATGAATGACACTGTATGTTTACTGAAGTCCTTTTTTTTCCCTTTCTTTTTTCTGCATAGAAACATTTTTTTTATGGACTTATCTCATTAAAATCTTTTTCAAGAGTGCGGTGAAAATGAACCTCAACCAAGGTCTATTTGGTTGTGTGCTTTCCTTAGGAGCAAGAATCAAAGTTCCCCATCTTATTTTGTTTTGTTTTGGTGTCATTGTCATAACATTTGGAATTAATCACTCGCATGAAATCAATTTCTAACACTTCCCTCCAAATCAAGCTCAATAAATTGATATCGGCTGGTTACTTTGGCAGCTTACATATCCGATAAAAACTACTCAACACTTTGCCTATCCGTATTTACTTTATCCCACTCAAAACTTTGGAAAAAAACAAACAGTGTAATTCGATTGTAAATTGAGATTATTTATTACTTTGGAGTCAAACTTCACAGAAGTGATATTTTGCTATCATTGACATTATATAAAAAGCCGTCCAAGTGATATTTGCTTGCAACATATCAGCTAAATATAACTAAGCATGAAGTCAAAGGGGCTGTGGTCGATTGGTTAAGGCGTTGTGGACTTGATCCACAGATCCTTGCTTCGAGACCCACTGGAGGCATCTTTATTTCGGGGTGGTGTTCGACCCGTAGGTTGCATCTCGGGACTAGGTTACGGATCATAGGCTAAAAAACCGGCTTGCCTTGCCTTTGCCTCCCTACAATTGGTTGGAGATGCTCGAAACCAAGAAACTTAACTCCGCTCTACTAATTTCATTGTTGTCATTGTTGTTTTGTTGAATGAAATGGTATGTTTTGCTTTTGCAGAGACAAGGAATAAAAACAACCAAGGTCATGATTGATGAGGCAATTGCTGAGAAGCTTGATATCGACCATACTAGTTCTGGTCATTTTACCATAGCTGATTTTGGGTGTTCAACTGGACTCAACTCGTTCCTTCTAGTAGAGAATGTTATCAAAGCTGTAGAGCTCAAGTACAAACAACAATGCCCCAGTCTGACATCTGATGTTCCCGAGTTCCAAGTGTATTTCAATGACCATGTAGCTAATGACTTCAACACACTTTTCAAGACCCTCCCGTCGAAGAAACAATACTCTGCAGCTGGTGTACCGGGTTCTTTCTATTTTAGGTTATTTCCCAAGGCATCTCTGAACTTTGTACACTCTTCTTATGCCCTGCCCTGGCTCTCCATGATTCCAAATGAACTGAAAGATAAGAGCTCCGCTGCATGGAACAAAGGACAAATTCTCCACCCAATTTTTTTGCTTTTCTCATTCACAATAATGAAATATATATAGTACAAAATATTGCAAAGAACCTTGCTCTCCAAGGCTCGGTTGATCTCCCAAAAATCCTCCTAATCACAAAGATATTTACCTAAAATATAAATACTATCTTAAGGAAAAATATTTCTCAAAAGATATGCACAATAAACTCTCCTATTTTAGTCACAATAATATCGTAATTACCCCCTCAAGTTGGAGCGTGTAGATCTCGAACGCCCAACTTGCGAAGTAGAAACTCAAATTTCGCTTTCCCCAACGCTTTTGTAAAGATGTCTGCCAATTGAACACTAGTGGAAACATAAGATGGACAAATCATCCCTTCAGTCACTGCATCTCGAACAAAATGACAGTCTGCCTCTATATGCTTTGTTCTTTCGTGAAAAACTGAATTTTGAGCAATGTACAACGTCGACTGACTATCACAATACAACTTCATACCCTGCGGATGTCGCACACCAAAGTCACCCAAAAGTTGTTTAAGCCACTTTAACTCACACACTGTTGTCGCCATTGATCTATACTCAGCCTCCGCAGACGATCTAGACATTGTTTGTTGCTTCTTGGTCTTCCACGACACAGGAGAAAAACCAAGTAACACAAACCATCCTGTCAAGGAACGCCGCGTAAGTGGACAACTAGCCCAATCTGAGTCACACCACCCTTCTAGACTTAGGTCACTGTCAGCACGAAGCAAAATCTCTTGCCCCAGACTCTTCTTCAAATATCTCACGACCCTGAGAGCCGCCTCCCAATGATCCTCACGAGGTTGTTGCATAAATTGTGACAAAATATTAACCGAATATGCATGATCAGGTCTCGTCACAGACAAGTAAATTAATCTTCCTACAAGTCGCCTATACGGCGCCGGATCCGCAAGAAATTCACCCTTTGCAAGGGCCAAATTGTGATTTTGTTCCATAGGGAATGCCGCAGGCTTTGCTCCCAATAAACCCGTTTCAGAAATTATCTCGAGTGTGTATTTTCTTTGGCAAAGAAAGATTCCTTCTGGATTACGGGCTACCTCTAGCCCTAAGAAATATTTCAAAACTCCCAAATCCTTCATATGAAAGCACTTGCCAATGTAATCTTTAAAAGTTGTCAATGCAACCTTATCATTCCCTGCAATAATCAAATCATCAACATAAACTAACACGTTGATCTGAGTTCTTCCCTTGCACAACCCAAATAATGAATAATCGGAATAGGATTGCACAAATCCATAATTTTTCAACGTTGTTGACAGTTTTGCAAACCAACATCGGGGAGCTTGTTTCAGACCATACAACGATTTTTTCAACCTGCAAACCATGTTAGGATTTGTATTCTTGAAACCTAGAGGAACCTTCATATAAACCTCCTCACTTAAGTCACCGTGAAGGAAAGCATTATGCACATCCATTTGATGTACCTCCCAATTTTTAATAGCAGCAATTGCAAGAAAAATACGAACCGTCACCATTTTTACCACAGAAGCAAATGTCTCGTTACAGTCAATTCCTTCCACCTGATGATTGCCATAGATCACAAGTCTTGCTTTGAGTCGCTCTATGCTGCCATCAGACTTATACTTAATTTTATATATCCACTGGCTCCCTAGTGCTTTCTTTCCGGGTGGAAGAGTCTCCATTACCCAAGTCTCATTGTCTTCAAGGGCTCGTATATCCTTACCCATCGCATCTCGCCATCCCGGGTCTTTCATGGCTTCTTTAAAATGCTTTGGCTCATGTCCCACTGTCACTGCTGCAAGAAAATTCCTATGTCTCACAGAAAAACTTTCACAATTCACAAAATATGTTATAGGATAGGGCGTACCCGAGGAAGATGAAGGAGCAGATGAATTCTCAGATGGACTTATTTTCCGTATAGTATGAGTAACAAAATCACGATACCGTGTTGAAGGAGTTTTGGCTCGTTTTCCTCGCCCTAGCTCACCGTCAACTTGCACACCTTGCTCCCCCACCGTATTTTCCAGCCCCTCATCACGCACGTCCTCCTGTGCAGGCTGCGGCACAGGCTGCACCGCAACACCCGACTCCCCCTCGAGGGTGGACGCGACCTCCAACCCCCCTCAACACACACATCACACTCATCGGCACCCTCATCCTCACTCCATGCCCCATCCTCATTGTTCGCCATCATAGGAGTCACCACAGTCCGTGGTTGGTTTGTCGTAAAAGGAAATTCGTTCTCAAAGAACTTCACATCCCTCGATACAAAGTACTCATGTGTTTCTAAATCATACAATTTCCAACCTTTCTTCCCAAATGGATAGCCAACAAAGATACATTTACGGCTCCTACTAGCAAATTTATCACCGTTGTGTCGTTGATTATGAACATAGAAAAGACACCCAAATACACGAATAGCATCATAAGAAGGCACTTTCCCAAACAACAGTTCATATGGCGATTTAATCTTAAGTAAAGTAGAGGCTGTTCTATTAATCAAGTGACATGCTGCCAACACACATTCTCCCCAAAATTTGATTGGTAAGTTGCCTTGAAATCTTAATGCTCTAGCCACATTTAAAATATGTTAGTGTTTTCTCTCAACCCTCCCATTTTGTTGTGGAGTCCCAACGCAAGAAGTCTAAAAAATAATTCCATTATTTTGAAAATAAGCATGCAAACAATTAAACTCGGTCCCATTGTCACTTCTCACACGTTTTATTACTTATTCAAATTGTCGTTCAACCATGGCAACAAAATTAAGAAACATAGATTCAACTTCCATTTTATTGCATAACAAATATACCCAAACTCCTCTTGAAAAATCATCTACTATTGTCAAAAAATAGGTAGCCCCACAAGAAGAACGAGCCTTGTAAGGCCCCCACAAATCCAAATGAACAAGTTCAAAAATCCTACCAGCTTTCTTCGTACTAATGGGAAAACTAGACCGAGGTTGCTTTGCACGCGGACATACCTCACAAGCTTTATTATGTTTCCTACAAGAACGGCTCACAGCCGGTATCATCTTCAATATTTTCTCCGATGGATGCCCCATTCGTTGATGTCATAACTCGAACGACGAATCACCATCCACTGTCAAGACCTTCACTTGAGGAACACCACGAAAAAAATAAAGTTCATCCAATCTTTCACCCGTACCAATCACCTGCCTCGTCGGTTGGTCCTGTATAACACAAATATTATTAGTGAATTGGACAACGCAATTTGATTCATCAATTAATTGAGTCACAGAAATTAAATAGCATGTTAATTGTGGGACATAAAGCACATTATCAAGCTTCAATCCTCCTGGCAACACGACACTCCCCTCGTGGTTTGCTTCTGTCGTGTTTCCATCTGGCAATCCCACCGGGCATTGTTTCACCTTTCTCACATTTTGCAAAATAGATAAGTCACACGTCACATGGTTCGACGCTCCTGTGTCGATAATCCAACTAAAATTATTGTTCTTACCATACAATCGATCTTTTGTTTTGGCCAAGTTCAAAAAATCAAGAAGTTGCTGCAGTTGCGTTGCTGAAACACCCGCAAGACCCGCTGCTTCGGTCGCACCCGCCAGCCCCTGCGAGTTCCCTGCCTGCTGTCTAGACGAAGTTCCAGCCCCGCCAGTTTTATTTGCGCGGACAGGCGGTGCACCAGACTCTCTGCCACGGCCAAAACCTGCACGCCATTCATCGTAGTTCTCACCACGTAATTGAATCGGGGTAATGATGTTGCCCGGACCGTCACTCGATCCAAGATGATACGTCATATCTACCCTCTTGTCACCATCTCCTTTCTTTTCTCCCTCTCTGCCAGCCATGATCTCTCGTGGAGGCTATAGTACTGAGAGAAAGAAAAAAAAAATCGTGTTTGCCCTAGGATCTCCCTAGGCTCTTGATACCATGACAAATTCTCCACCAAATTTTCTTGCTTTTCTCATTCACAATAATGAAATATATATAGTACAAAATATTGCCAAGAACCTTGCTCTCCAAGGCTCGGTTGATCTCCAAAAAATCCTCCTAATCACAAAGATATGATCTCCTAAAAATCCTCCTAATCACAAAGATATATTTACCTAAGATACAAATACTATCTTAAGGAAAAATATTTCTCAAAAGATATGCACAATAAACTCTCCTATTTTAGTCACAATAATATCGTAATAGAATTACTTATAAAAATGCACCAAATGAAGTTGTGGAGGCTTATTCAGCACAATATGCTAAGGACATGGGATCCTTCTTGCATGCTCGAGCACAAGAGATTGTCCAGGGAGGGTTAATGGCACTCCTGGTTATTGCTACCCCAGATGAGATTTCTTCTTCCGAGTCTATTTTCATTGGTCTATTTGATCTTATTGGATCAAGCCTCATGGATATGGCCAGCTTGGTAAGCCACAAATCATCAGAATTTACATCGTTAATTAATTTATCTTCATTGGATTCCTGTAATATTTACTATGGTTTTTATCTGCTAAAAGTTTTGCTTTTACGTTGTGTTTGGTTTAGCTAAAATTATAAGTAACTTCTTCGTTCGTATATGATATTATAGAATAGGATGTAGAATTTGTTGGGTATAGGCTCGTTGTGTAACTTGTTTTATTTGACTCATATAGTTGATATTAAATGCAGGGAATAGTAAGTGAAGATGCGGTTGACTCCTTCAATTTGCCAGTATATACTACAAGACCCGAAGAGTTGAAATCCTTAGTAGAGATAAATGGATGCTTTACCATTGAAAAGATGGAGCCATTGTTCCGGTTGCCACTCGATGCTGAAATCTGTGCCACGCACTTGAGAGCAGGAGGATTTGAGCAGCTTGTGAAGGAACACTTTGGTAGCGAGATATTGGACAACTTATTCCAGCGCTTTGCGAGAAAGATAATGGAGTCTTGCATCATCTCAAACACTGCTCTACAGATTCACAATGAATTATCTTTAGTGCTAAAGCGCAAAATTGCTGATTAGAGCATGACTCTAACCGATACCTCTCCTTTCCCTGTGTGTTTTGTGTATTTGTTTTCGTTGTTGAGAAGTATTTCTCGTGAAGATTCCACATTTTGATTTGTAGTATTACCAAATGGATTATGCTATTTGGATTGTGATATTCCCTTTGCGAATAATATACACATTATTGAAATATCAGAAATTCTAAGTGTCGAGGAAATGAGCGAGGAAACGAGCGAGGGAAGTGAGGTGGCGGGGTGAGAGCCGTTCATCCCGCTCGGGATACGTGCGTTGACTTTTCGCGCGCGCATCCCGAGCGGAATGAACGGCTCTCACCCCGCCACCTCACTTCCCTCGCTCATTTCCTCGCCCTGTAGAATCACTCTTGAAATATTTGGACATTTTGCTTAGATGATATTATTATATTAAAGGGGTATTTTACAAACGCAATGTCCAACATATTTCACCATTATCTCAACAATGATAATGTTGTTTTAGCAGGGTTATATTTGGTTCAAAGGAAATGTTTTTCCAGGATGGCAATAGTCAAAAAAAAAAAAAAAAAAAGTAAGGGGAGAAGATGACCTTCAATGTAATGATTTTCTAAATAAATAAAAATGGTATACCATTTGGAAACTAAAAAATAAAATAAAAGAGATGTACTAAAGACTTGTACTGAATCTCATGCTTTCTTTAAGGGTATGTTTGGTTAGCCATTTTTCTTGAAAATGGAAATTGTTTTTCTTGTTATGTCATAGGAGCATAATTAAGCTATTTTTAGTACTTTATATTTCTATATATTTTTTGCTATTACTTGTTAATTATGGTACTAATTGTTATTTTCGTGTTTGTGTAGGTTTCCAATTAAAAGATTCCAAAATAGAAGCTAGGTGAAGCAAATTGGAATTTAGAAATACTGATTGCAAAAGAAAACCACGCAAATAAGGAAACTGAGAAGAAAACAATTATAAAAGGAACGATACCTTGCTTTGGAGAAATCACCCATCCACAACCTCCTCTTCCTCGCAATCAAAGCCGCAGACCACCACCATCATCCCTTTCTCCTTCACAAACCCAGACACGGTCCCTTCTCTGTCGCAGCCACCATACTCTCTCTCTCTGACACACCATCACAGCCACGCACACCACCATCATCAATCTAGCCACAAACCACTGCCATCTTCATCAGATCACCGTCGAGAATCATCACCAAGTCTCGCCGTCTCTTCCTGTTCCATCACCACTGTCATAGTCGCTTGTTCATCTCCTTTTTTCTCTGTTCATCGCTAATCAGAAACCCCCTTCATTGCCAACCAACTGCCACCGTCTTTGTCCACCAATTCATAGACCACCGTCGATCACCATCGCCAGACCACAACCCCCTTTCTCTTTTCATCCCCTTCCCACCTAATCTCTCTAAAGCTGATCGCCGTCCTTCCCTCGCCTACATCCCCCTCGTAGCATCTTCTCACCGGAGCAGATCGCTCAAAGAGTAGAAGAAGATAATGAGTAAAAAAGCAAAGATCGAAGAAGGAAGAGGAATTGTTTTATATTCATCATCTGTTATCCACACCCCACATTCCATTCTGCACCACCACGGATCAGGCGACAACGTTTTTAATCTCTAAACCTCTCTTTTCTTTATTTTTAGTCTGATTGTTAATTATGTGTTGTTATTCAAACATAATTAATATGTCTAGCTAAACTCTTCTTAGTTAGGGGTGGATTTGAAGTCTCGAACACGTGTTTTATGAATTAATTAAATTTAATCTTCCTTGCTATTAGTGATTGTGTTTTGCTTAACTATTTTATAGAGAACTTTTCTTTATATGTTTGTTAAGGTGGCCAACTTAGTAAGCATGTTAGGATCTGGGGCTAGAGTATAAGAGAGTTCCACCTAATCGTTATAATCTTGTACTCACAAGGTAAGTTTAAGTAAAAACCTAGGTAAGTACAAGATGTTGATCATACTTGTAATTGCCTATTCAATGTTCATATCTTCCACAAAACTTAATGATCTTAGATTGTTACCTAACTTGCAATTCCTGATTAGATAACATGATAAGAATAGTTTGAAAGCGATGCTAAGTTTAATTCAATGAACTTGGGAAAATAATAAGATTAATGCAGTGTTGATCACGGTTAATCTTGATCATTGTCACCCACGAATTAGCAAGTGATTATTGAAAATTGATTTATGAGCATGTATTTGGTGTGTGGAGATAAACCCTTAACTATTTTCTCATCTTTGCCATCCCTTTAGTTCTATTATCTTTACAGTAATTTTCGTAGTTATTTTTATAGTTTAACTTAAAAAATCCAATCCCCTAATATTTACTTAATTAGGTTGTTATTTGTCTTTTAGTTATTCTTAGTGCTAGTTGACAAGCTCTCTAATCCCCGGTTCAGAATGATCCCTACTTATTCTATACTACAATCACAAAGCAGGGTATTAAATTGTGTGCTAATAAAATAGAGCATCAACTTTTGGCGTTGTTGTCGGGGATTAGTAAAATTGCTAATTACTTCATTAGTTTTTATTTATTTATTTTTCTTTTTATTGATTTTTTGTTCTTTCTGTCTTTATCTCAGGTACCAGTTCATGCGCAATAGGAGATCCAGCGAAAACTTATTAGAGTACGATTCAGAGCCTGAGAAAACATTTAAAAGACGAATGAGAGAAACAAAATAGTCACAAACATTTAGTTCAGAATCTGAATCAGAAGAGCTTGACATGGCAGATAACAGATCTATTAAAGAACTTTCGACATCCACCTTGGACAATGCCGCACCCTTGTGCATTCAGTATCCATCAGAGTGCAGGGCAAGACAAAGTCATTCGAGCTGAAATCCAGCCTTCTTCACCATATTCCAAAATATCACGGTCTTTCTATGGAGGATCCAAATAAACATTTAAATGAATTTGAAGTTGTATGCTCCAGTATGACGCCAATAACTGTAGATGAGAACATCCTAAAACTGAGAGCATTTTCATTTTCTCTTACTGATAGGGCTAAGGATTGGCTCTAAGAACTACCTTCCGGAACAATATACTCTTGGGATAGCATGAAGAAGGTGTTTCTAGATAAATTTTTCCCAACTTAAAAAAACATTTTGTTGAGGAAGAAAATCAATGGTATTCAGCAAGGTCCAGGAGAATCATATCCTGCTTACTATGAGAGCTTCAAAACTCGCATAGTATCATGTTCGCAACATCAGATGAAGGAGGAGCTCCTGATTCAATACTTTTATGAGGGATTGTTTCCTCTTGAGCGACAAATGTTAGATGCAGCAGCAAGAGAAGCTTTGGTTGATAAAACTCCAGCAGCAGCAAAGATTTTGATTGCAAACCGAGCCTTAAATGCCCAACAGTATGAAGGAATTAGAGAGCCTTCACGCCAAGTCAATGAGGTAAGTAATAATTCTAGTTTGGAAGCTCAAATGGCTAATCTTACTTCACTTGTGACTCGGGCTTTGGGGAAGCCGAATATGGTAGGAGTTGTACAAGTTTGTGGCGTGTGCACTAAGCCAGGACGTCCATCTGATCAATGTCTTCAACTGATTGAAAATGGCGGTTGGGAGAATGTTAATGAAGTAGGTTTCTAGGGATAACAACACTATAAGAATAACCCTTATTCGAACACTTACAATGAAGGTTTGATAAATCACCCCAGCTTTGGATAGAGAAATCCAGAACAACCTCAACAACAAACTTCGAATCGGCCACCCCCTGGTTTCGTCCAAAGGCCGCCAGAACCACCTCAGCACAATTCAAGTATGTCCCTTAATTATGATGAGAATTTGAAATCGTTAACTATTTTTCAGCAGAACCAATCAAAAGGTATGACTTTTGAAAGACTAAAAAAATATTATTTTTTATTATTTGGACAGACAATCTAGGAGATGGTGTAATAAAGAAATTTTAAATATATTTTAAACCAAAATAATGTACAACTTGTAAACATAACATGTAAATAGTCGTCGGTTTCAGTTTTGTCGATTAAATTTTTAGTAAAATCATGAACTGAACCGAGAAAATCGGTTTTAGAAAATTCCAAACCGAATCAAAACTGTCGATTCAATCGGTTTGCTCGATTTTTGTTCAACCCTACTAAAATCATTTTCACATTTCAAAATTTTAGCAAAATTTCTAGTGTTATGAACCATACTTGCACCCTATTATGCATATATGCCTGTGTATACTCGACATTTTTTAAAAATTTGTAAACTTAGCCTTACTAAAAACATTCTCATATTTCAAATTATATCAAAATGGCATGTACCATGAGCTCTACTCGCGCCTTCTGTTGCAAGTAAGCTTTTGGGTATAGGTACTCGCTAGTTTGATAAAATTTTGAAACTCAACCTTAGCAAAAAACTCATGTTTCAAATTTTCACAAAATGTCGAGTAAGCGAGGAGATACTCACACCTAGGTGCGTGAGTAGGTGGTGGGCATGTTAGTGGGCGAATGGATGGATGGGGGAATTAAGGATGGAGTCACTAGTAAGAGACAACCCATGACTGGGTCTTATAGAAGGTCTAAATTACCGTAGTGGCTAACGGAAAGGCAATGTCAACTAAGAGAAAGGGAAAGGTCATTCCTAAGGAAAATTTGGCAGCAATAATAAACAAAGATCACATATTATTGAAAGGCTTGAAATGAAGAAGAAGAAGAAGAGAGGGAAGAATCGGGAAAAGACAAAAAAATTGGGAGAGGAGATGAAGAGAATCAACTATTCGAAAAGTGGGGTGGTGCACAACAACCACACGAGGCAATGGAATAGGAAGAGGAAGAGGAGGAAGGATATCCTGGAGGCAAATGATAGCTCCATCTTAGAGGTATCCTCAGTCATGTTGCCTGTGCACTTTAGAGTTTATAATAAATTGAATAGGGTGTATTTAACTTAGTGATTTGCATTAGTTTTTAAAATACTCATAATGACCTTGTTATTTTGTTTCTTTTATATCAGAAACAAGGTCCGCTCATATGTCAACATCGGTACAATCAGTTGTTTTGTGGGATTTAGATGAAAAGGTGAAGGATGTTCAAGATTGGACGTTCGCTAATGGACTAATAAAACCTTTACTTGACTGTGCAAAGAAAAATGTTGACAAAGTATTGATTTATGCATTTTTTTAGCAGTGGCATCTCGAAACCAACACGTTTCACCTAGCACTCAGAGATGACGGTGACATTGGATGATGTAAGTCATATTTGTGGGATTCTGATAATTGGATAGACTTTTGTTGGTAAATCAGGCATGCATCAATATGAAGTAATTTAGTGTGTCATCGGAAAGTTGGGTACTCCAGTTTCAGTGTATTATTTGGATTTGCTGACAAATATGTGGAGGACTGGTTTGATTTCCTATGATGCATCGGATTTGGCATTTTTTTTATTAGCAGTTGGGCTAACGAGTAGGTCTATAGTGAAGGTGTACACTCGAGTTTCAGTGCACAAATGCACCCGCTTGATAAATGCATAATCCAAATCTTTATTGACTTTAACTAGGATTTATGTTGCTTCTAGTTCATGATGACGCACCTATATCATATATGGCGAAGCCTATAATTAATTGCTCAGTAATTACATCTAGTTCAATGTTATGTCTTCCTCCCCATTTTCCCCTCATACATTAGAAAGGAAGATTAGGTTTATAAATTGCCAACTCTCTAAAAGCTCGAACTTGTAGAGAATGTGAATCCAATCATATATCAAGCGAAAGCGAGAGCGGAGTCTTGAGACTATAACTATATCGGTGGGTATCAATCGTATAACTACACCGTAAATTCACACGGTACCACCGTGGATAAGTACATGGGCAATTTTAGGCCCATGGGTAATTGTGGAGTGGGTTTAATATTCCAACATTCCCCCTTAGCGCAAGCACGGGGAAATATGAAAATTCTCGTAGCGATTGTGTTGGACGAGACTCAAACTCACGACCTCCAATGACCAATGCTCTGATATCATGATAAATTGCCAACTCTCTAAAAGCTCGAACTTGTAGAGAAGGTGAATCCAATCATGTATCAAGCGAAAACGAGAGTGGAGTCGTGAGACTATAACTATATCGGTGGGTATCAATCGTACAACTACACCATAATTTCACATGGTACTACTGTGGATAAGTACATGGGCAATTTTAGGCCCATGGATAATTGGAGTGGATTTAATATTCCAACACACTGTGTGAAAGAACCAAATAAGACCAAATCAAAAGCCTAGAAGAAGAAACCAAGCGATCCAATAGAACCCACCTCCTAAGGTACCCAAACCTGGGTACACCACATTACATTGTTGCCCCTTTATTCCAAGAAGAACATAGAAAAAGATTGAAATTTGTTTTTGATGATTTATTGTGATAAATTTTGCATTTTGACAATCTAGTGTTGTTGAGGATTGAATTTGGGTTATTTTGTAGGATTGTTGATGTTGGGTTTGTGTGATTTCTTCGGAAAAACAACGAGTAGGGTAGGAGTTGGTCTCTTTTTTTTAATCGAGGTGTTGATTTCTTTTGATTTTTGGTCGATTTTGATATCTAGGGAGAACCTTTTTTGTGTTTTTGTGTTTGGTTCTTGAGTTGGGTGAATTCGGTTGGTTGGGCTAGTTTGGGCTCTCTTTGGAAGTTATGTTTGCATGGTGATAATATTTCCAAATTACCCCTATAGAACTTCAAAAATTCTCACCGCCATTGTGGGCTTTACAAAAAAAATATTTACTTAGACATGCGGGCTACTTTCAGGACATTTTAGCCCATGAATCAGAGTTGAATTTTAGTACTTGAATTGGCCCAAAGGCCCAAAATGTACTTTTACTAACAATGTGTTGCATTCTCATTGAGCTATGAACCAAATCGTTTGTAGTGTGTAGATCATTGTGAAGTGTAGCAGCGAGGATGAACTAAGTGCCATCTTTTTATTAAATAAATAAATAAATAGTAAAAAACAAATTTAGTGAAATTCTCATGAAGCAAGGATTTTACACCCTATGAAATAGTGCAAGCAACTGAAAATTCCTATCTATATAAATCGAAGTAAAGAGAGAGTAGTAAAAAAAAAACAATTAAATGGAAAATTAAGAAAGTTCCTCATAATATTACTTGAAAATATCTTATGTCGAGGTATGTTTGTAAACCATGTGACAAGAGGTCTGATATTTTTAAAATGGTAACCCATAATTTATTTTCATATTTAATAATTTAGTTACCTATTTGGGGAATGCCAACGACACGGGTATACACTATGTGAAAAGTATGTGGTCGTGTCGTAGGAATGGTTGTTACACTAGTGGGATATAATGGTTTGGCCTCAATTGAGGGATTTTTTCAACTCCAAAACAATGGGTTCTTTTCAAATATTCTTTCAATTTATGCTTAGAAATGATACCTCTTGCAAAATCATATGGACCACTAGGGGTGTGTTTGGTTGCATGATGCCATGGGAATCCATGAGGGGGCCCTATATTTTAGGCTAATTTGAGGTATTACTCCACATCCACCATTTGATTTTGTGATCAATGGTAGGAATGGAAGTCCCATGAACATGAGAATCATATGCCTTGGGGGGTCAAGGAGTGTGATTCTCATGTTCATGGGACTTTCATTCCCACCATTGATCACAAAATCAAATGATGGATGTGAAGTGATAAATCAATTTAGCCTAAAATGTAGGGGTCTCCTCATGAATTTCCATGGCATAAGATTCTATGCAACCAAACACACCCTAGATGTCATGATGAAACTGGTTATGGGTTATGCTTCAAAGCATTGGTAATGTGAGCATGTATAACACTCACAAAATTTCTATCTAGAAATTGCTAATAATGGAGTGTATTTCTGCAATTTATTTTAGTTGTTATTTGATTAAGCTTGAAATTTTGACGTAAAAGAACTTTTTTAGTTGCTTGCACTTCAAAAAAAGGGCAACGACAGCCGAATATGCTACAATGTATCTATTCAAGGTTTTGTTGCCTTATGTGGTGTCCACAAAAGTCGTACTCCAGACAAGAAGCCATTATTGTTGCTATCAGTTTCAAAGAGCGATGAAAAAATTCTGTTACCATTAATGTCAAAACAATGTTAGAGTAATATTTTGGGATGCATTATTGAACTGAGACTTCAACTGTAATATCATACCCCAAGTGATTCCAAATATCAGGTTCAAGGAACTGGTGTTGTCTGCGAAATACCAAACTGATTGCTGGACTATTTTCAGATTTTTTTTCTTCCTAATGTATATAACCCTGACGAAATTCCTAACGCTATTCCAAAAACTAATTCCATGTATAATACTAATTATACAAATATTAAAAATAGAAGAGGTATTGCACCAAGGCAACCCATCTTGTTTTAAATTTATATATATATATATATATATATATATATATTTATGAGGCTTTATATTGTACACATTTCATGGACAAAGCCTCGCCCTCCATGGCTTCAAGCTTGTTAACGTGGAAAAACTAGGCGGCGGACCATCTTGTTTAAATATATATGTGGTTATGAGGCTTTATATCCTACACATTTTGTTGTAACTGCTGTATAAGATTCAAATGCTGTAAAAGATTCAAATAAAAAATTAGAAACGAAGGTACCAATTATTCTTGGGTTGAATCGCGGACTAGGTCGCTCTCTTTAAGACGTTTCGCGGCTCTGCTCAAGATTGTGCAAGCAGTGTACTAGCCCCGCCGTCCCCAGGATAAAATAGCCCAGAATCTTCTCTGTCTCGTTCAAACAATTGCACAGTGATGAACGGAATACTATCACCCTTAAACTCTTGTTTTTGCTCGGAATCATCAATACATTGTAAATAATTTAACAAAGCTAAAAACACTTCTTTGATTGAAATACAAAATGAATTAACTAATTAAAAAAGGGAAAATATTTTTTCTCTCTAATTGCAAAATGAAATGCTCTTGTTGCAGCGGCGGCGGGCGCAAGAGTCTATCTCTCCTCTCCTCAAAAAAGTGTGGTACCCCAAGGGGTCCAAGCCCAAGTCCTAATAATCTCCTTATAAACTCTACCACAAAGAGTTGTATAGTAGATATGGGACTAATATTAGAGAGAGAGATCCAGAGATCGAAACCTGTTAAACACCCATTTTCTTTTATTTAAAAAGCCATATTTCCAACACATTTCATGGACAAACCCTGGCTCTTTATGGTTTCGAGCTTGTTAAGGAATCAAGAATACATGTGGTCCATATGATTAGGATCCTTTGTTATATAATGAGGGCTTAATGAAGCACATGTAGACAGACAACCCCCAAACCAACTGAAATGCATCATGCATGTACCATGATCTGGTGATAATGAATGCATGATAGAGTGGCTGCTATTTTATAACTATTCACATTTAGTAAGTGAACACCATGCATGCCAATTTCATCTCCACATGCCTTGCTGGCTAGCTTCTTCTAGACTTCTGAATCTATATTAGTATCTATCCTCTACGCACACCATGGCGACTTACACTAGATCTCAGGCTCTACGGCTGACCAACATACTTTAACTGGCTGACCAACGCTATCAACGGTTGACCAATGATACCTAGGACTCACTATCAGGACCAAAGGCACTCAGTCAAGAAGATCAAGCAAGAAATGGAACATAGGAGATATACAGATAAATAGCATCCACATAATAGAACACCACATGCATAAAACAACAATAAAAAGAGACATAGATTTGAAGATCTATACTCTGTATTGTCCAAGAGAACGCCTTACCCACGTCTTACGGTGGTTTTAGTGGTTCAACCAAGTTCAATACGATCTTTTAAGTATAGAGTTTTAAGAAGAGAAGAAAACAGAGACATATATAAGAAAAGATGCTTATATTAAAATCTGAAAATAACATACAATAGAGGAGACTTACTAGGATAGAGAAGCTTTACAAGAATGTACAAAAAGCTCGAGAGGATAAAGACGAACGATTACAAATACTACTCAGGGATACAATAATGATTTGGGGTTCTAAGAGAGTCTGCCCTTTTTTCTGGGACCTCCTCTTCTTTTATATGCTTGAAGAGATAAGAAGGACGAAGAGATAAGGCTCTCCGACTGTTCACCTTTTGATTGTCGGCAGGTACTGTTGAAGATGCTTCGACTGTAGCTGCATTGATTGAGTTGACTGTAGCTTCACGCGGATGCCTTTGGAAAAGAGAAATGATGCTTGTCGGGCTGTCTGGAGACTGTGGCAGAAAGCAAACTTGTTTTACTTGGTGCTGGCAAATGCTGCCTCTGAACATAATAATGGACATGGGTCCTATCTACAAATCTCGAGGGTCGAAGATGTTGTAGCAATCATCTTCATTGAGATCCACTGTTGGATCTTCTTCTTCAGCTTCATCATCTGCTTCATCTGAACAGATCTGAGACAGGGTCTCCATAAGCTGAGCTCTGGTAGGTTTTGCCATAATAGTCTTCATGAGTTGTTGTTTCAGAAGCTTGGCACTTGATGGTGATTCTGGCGGAAGGCCATCTTGAACTGGTCTGGGTGGTGTAGAAGACACCTCTTTTTTGGAGAAGAAGGCAGTTACGCCTTCCTTGGTAACCTTGGAATGGTCAAACCTTTGCCACCATTTTACTTTAAAACGACGACAGATATAAAAAGGTTTAACCTTTGAAAGGGTAATTGCTAAGTCAAGTGGGGAACAAACATAATCCCAACACAAGATCCAAGCAAGATTGAAATGGATAAAGAACCAGGTTGATAAAACCTGTTGATCGACAGGAGCAGGGGGCTGGTACTTATCTTTGAAGACATTCCAACCTTCTTTTATTGGGACAGGAAGGATGTCAGGAACTGGACCGAAAGAACTCCACCATACATGCTGGAACCAGAATGGTAGAAACTTTTGATTGAATTTCTTACAAAATAAAAAGAACCAAGAGTGGCCACTTTGATGAGGACTAACTAAAAATGCTCGATGCCAAGCATTTATGTAATCCAAATAATTATAGGAAGAAGGAGAATAGGTCTGGGAGAACTTCTTGTGGTAACGGGGAAGTTCTCCCCAATCTGCTTCAGTCAGAATCTTGAAGATCTGACATTTGGAGAAAGTGATCTTTGAATTGGAGTCACGGTGGTGAGTGACTGCAATTGAATCAGAATCAACCAAGATGAATTCATAGAATTCTCTGGTTTTTGATGGGTCTGCTTCTACAAATTGTTGGTCTGTAAAGAACAGATGATTGGAAATTGCTTGAGGGTCAGGGATCAGAGCATGAAGGCATGGTTCGATCATGCTGATGAAGTCTATATTAGACTTATTGACATAAACAAGGGGTGCCTGAGAGGGCTTTGGAAAGCTTGTCATGGACGAGCTTGATTCTGTTGGTTTTCCTAAAGGGGTGAACCTCTGGGATAATTGGATGGCATAAGAAAGAGGGGCTGGAGGCTGAGAAGCAGAAGGCTTCTTAGCATAGCTAGCTTTGGATTGAGGTTTTGCAGGAGTTCCTTGGTTTGGAGATGAGTTTTGAGAAGAACTCATCTTTGAGGAAATTCTCGGGAGAGGAAGTCTGCAAGAGAGTTATCTGCTCCCTTTATATACTTGATTTCGAAATCGAAAGCGGAAATCAAACCTTGCCATCTGGCGAAAATCTGTTTGGAAACCAAATTGAGTACATCTTTAGTTAAAATATCTTTTGCAGATTGACAATCAACTTGTAATAAAAATCTTTGATTTGTTAAATCATCTTGAAATTTCATGATGCACAATACGATCGCTAAAACTTCTTTTTTGACCGTAGAATAATTTACCTGTGTAGAATTCCAAATACCAGAATGGTATCGGACCAATTGGTCATTAGAAGAGTTAGGAAGACGCTGTTTGAGGATACCACCATACCCAAGGTTAGACGCATCAGTCTCAACAATCTTGAAAGCTTGGGGATCTGAAATTCCTAAACAGGGAAAACTCTTGACTTGACTTTTGACTTGGCGGACTATTTGCGAATGGGCTTCAGTCCATGGGCTTGGGTTTTTCTTAAGACGGTTATATAAGGGCTTAAGTAAAACTCGGAGGCCTTTGTAAAAATCTGCAACATAATTTAAAGATCCAAGGAATCTTTGCAATTGGGTTTTATCCCGAATTTCATCAGGAAATTTATCTGCAAATTCAATTGTTCTGGAAATAGGGGTTACCATTCCATTGAAAATCTTGTGACCTAAAAATCTAACACTTGTTTGAAATAAATTGATTTTGGTAGGGGATAAAACCAATCCATTCCTTTTGATACAATCTTCAAATTGATATAAGTGTTTCCAGTGTGCTAGAATAGATTCAGAAAAGACAAGTATATCATCGATATACACAATTGTGAATTGAGAAAATTGGGACAGAATATCATTCATGATATTCTGGAATTCACTAGGAGCATTCTTGAGACCAAATGGCATTACATTCCATTCGTAATGGCCAAATGGGACATTGAAGGCGGTTTTATACCTATCTTTGGGATGAACCTGGATTTGCCAGAATCCAGACTTGAGATCAAACTTTGAAAATACACAGGCATTGTGTAATCTTTTCAGAAGATCTCTTTGATGGGGGATTGGATATCTTATCCATTGAAGAACCTGATTTAAAGGTTTATAATTGATGACTAAACGAGGACTACCTCTTTCAAGTTCTGCTGCTTTTCTGACATAGAAAACTGCACAACTCCAAGGTGACTTGGATGGCCTAATAAGACGTTTGTCAATTAAACCTTTGATTTCTTCTTTGCAATATTCCATAAGCTCAAGATTCGTTTGAATTGGTCGAGCTTTGGTAGGAATCTTGCGTTCATCAAATCCTGGTTCATAAGGAAGATGAACCACATGCTGGGATCTGTACCAGAATGCATTGGGGAGGTTGGAACAGAGTTCCTTTTGTAAATGTTTCTGATATTGAATAACTTGAGATTGGAGTTTAGGATCAAGTAGTTGATCTGCAACTCTTTTATATTCAATTTCATTTTTTAGAAAGTTTAATTGCTGTTGTTTGCAAATTAAACGATTTAAAAATGATTTCTTTGTAACTTGATTAAGTTCATAAATTTCTGGTTTAAACAAAAATGGAAATTCAAGTTTCGTTCCTAAATAGGAAGTTTGAATTCCTTGTTTAGACACAGAAAATGGAGAAATTGCATTGATAAAGGGTGTTCCCAATATCATCGTTTGTTCCATATTTCTGACAAGGAGAAAATGTTGCTTAATGCAAATTTTATCTTTGCAGATATGGGCATTTGGAAGTTTATGAAATATTTCCAAACGGGAATTGTCAGTGGTGTACAACTTCTGCGTTGTTTTCTGGAAATATTGTGAAGGAACAATTCCTTCTTTGATGCAATTCATGTCAGCACCTGAATCTATCAAAGCTATGACAGAAATAAGTGTTTGACCTTTGATGAACAAATCAATTGCTACAAACCATTTTTGGATGGTAACAGTATTTGGAATGATTTGTTTTTTATTAAGATTGTTTAAAAATTCAGCTTCTTTCTGTTTGGAAGATGAAGGGGCTTCTTCATTTTCATGTTCTGAAAAAGGCTGATATAATTGATTGTCTTGTAGTGTTTGTATTTGGAGATTAACCAAATTTTGATTTTGTTTTAAGAGATTGATCTCTTTTTTGATAGTATTAACTTCATATTGTAAGTCAGATAGACTAACAGGAGATGAAGTCAATCGAGATTGATGAAATCGATTAATGATTTCCTTGTGATCATAAAATGGTTTGACATTATCAATTGTTGGACTGGGTTGAGTGATTGAAGATTTGATGTGTTGAAGATATTCAGTCTTTAAATTAGGATCATCAATTTTATCCACAAAATCTAGCAATATCTGAGATTGCTTAGAGTTGGATAACATATTGATTTTTTGTTTGGATTGACAATGGCAAGCACCAGTTGCACAATTGTTATCATGATCAGAAGAAGTGGATGAATCGGATGAATAATTGAGGTTTCCTATTTGAAACTCATCATCAGAAGTTTCACTTTCTGAATTAATTAAGGTTTGTGGGAACATTTGTTTCATTGGGTTTGGAATGTCTAAGGCCTGGACCTTTTGGGTCGTTCTGCAGTTCTTTGCATAATGGCCTGGGGCTCCACATTTAAAGCATATGGGCTTTGAAGTGGATTGTTTGTTATAAGGCTTGGGCTTATGAGTCCCATGCCGTTTGGGCTTGCTATAATATTTTTCAATATTTTTAGCAGGCTTTAGGCCATAAGGTTTTTTTGATTTAAATTGTCTAGCAGGATGAGACCTGTATTTTTGCTTTGAGGTTAAAGGGCCAGGGGCTTTGAATTCATCAAATCCATATTGCTGGCAAAAATCACCTAATTCTTTAGGTTCATAAAGATGTTGTTTCTTAAGTTGTTTCTTTAACCTAAGATCATTGCAAATTTGTAATGCACAGGCATTAATGAATGAGATTAATTCACCAAAAGTTAATTGATCATAAGGAATATCTCCATTGAATTTATCTTGGAGTTTTCCTCTGACAGTCTCAGCAAAGATTTCAGGAAGTCCTGAAATGAATTTGCGTTTCCAGAAGGGGTTGGCTGCATCAGTTTGCAACATGACTCTTTTCATAAAGAGATCCTTATACCATCTGAAATGGCTAAGGGTTGGACATTTATGAGTCATTAACAAATCCTTTGCTTTACCCTGGTATTCATTAGGATTTCCTAAGAAATGCCTAAGAATTGTTTGAATAAGGGTAGGCACACAGTCAGGGATAAACTGTCCTTGATCTGTTTTCATTGGAAATCCATCTGGACCAATTTTCTTTGCATACATTATTTCTGTTTTTTCAGCAGTGGATAAATAATTATCCCACCAACCTTTGATAAGGCCAGAAAATCCAGTGATAATAGAATTGGCAATATCATGATCATTTTTACCTTCTGAGCGATGGGTGCTAGCCATCATAACCATTTCTTGAGTAATTTCAAGAATGGAATCTTCAGAGATACCATCAATGTTCCAAATATATAGTTCTTTAGGGGAGAAAGAACCAAAAGTCTGAAGAGATCTTTCTTCATATTGCATATCTGGAAATGAAGGTCTTGGGTAAAAATTCCTTGAGACAGGCATTGGATTTTTCCATTTAGGAATCTTTGATGCTGTTTTACCATGTCTAATTGGATTGGCCTGATACGGGATATAATTGAGTCTATCCAGTTCAGACATTAGATCAAAATCAGCACTTATATCGGAATCCATATCTGTTGGGAATGGATTTGATAAAGTATTAATTGATAACCTTGAATCCAATTTTAATGCTGCTAATTTTGCATCAATTTCTTTTAACAAAGATTTATTGCTTGAAGAGGAAAACACATTTTGACTAAGAGGTTCAGGAATTTGGAAGAAGACATTAGCTTTCTGTTCTTCCTGAATTTTACTCTGTTTTTCTTCAATTTGTTTCTTTTTCAGTTCATTAGTCACAAGCTGATCTTGGACTAATTTGTCTCCTAATTCAGATAATAATAAATTAGTGAAATTATTCTGTTGAATAATTTTACTAACATTAGGAGTTTCATTCATAGGTTGGAATGGAACAGCTAAATATTGATTATCTGATACTGAAAATTCTAAAGATGTTAAGGGAGGTAAGACCGCCCTACAGGTTTTGTTGTCTGGGGTTTTCCAGACTTTGGGTACAACATTTAAAACATGAACCTTAGGTACATGTACATTAAAATACCAGTCTAAGAAAGGTAAGTTGGTTTTTAATGTTTCACAACATTCATAAAATTTCTTGCTAAGTTCTAATCTTTCCTTTTTAGTTGTTTGAGATTGAAACTTAGTTCTTTGTTGATTGTTTTCTGGAGACAAAAAGTCTCGTTTGATTTGTTCTTTATCTAACTTAAAAGGTGTAGACAAACATTGGACTCGAGGCAGAAATTCCATTTCTGACTGAGTTGGAGATTGATTTTCTTCTGGAGGTTCAGATGTAACCTCAACTGGAGGATTATAAATTGGTTGTGGAATTTGGGGAAAATTAGGATTTGTCCTAATATTTCTGAGATTGAGATGAGGAAAAGTTTCTGGAGTTGAAACCCTTGATTGTAATTGAGTAGGAGCGGTTCTGAATGATGGTGATTCAGAACTACGTCTCGATTGGAACTTTGAAGGATCAAGATCAATGATTCTGAGGTCACTGAACTTTAATTCTACAATTCCATCTGGTTTGGATAAGATCCTATCAATTTGACTTGGAGGAAGACTTCTAGGGATAGAAGCTCCTTCAATGATCCAGGTTTCTGGAAGAGTGACCTGATCCCATTGTATTGTTCTAGGTACAATAACATTGGTTTTCTGGTCATTGATTTCAAAAAGGATTGTGTGTCCTTTTTCATCAGAATGAAGAGCACGAGGGCTCAATTGGGTTTTCATTGTTCTGTATGTGATTTTGTAAATCAGAGCAAGAGGTTCAGAACCTTCAGCCATATCGAAGCCACTGGTCTGAATATTGAGAGTCAGAGTCTCTAAGATGTTTGGATCATAAAGAGATACTGAGAAGTTAGGGTAGCAGTTGAAATAAACTGGACCCATAGAGAGTGAAGACTCTGCAATTCCAAGCAGAGAATCACTAAACTTGTTGTGCCTACAGTCACAGAGAGCAACCAAAGCACAAGTGTCTAGTCCTAACCTGGTTAAAGGTTTTAGAGCTACTTGAATTAATCCTAAATGAATATATTTATATTTTTCCTTAATTAAGGAATTGATTGTTTGGGATGACAAAAGCTGCTTTGAATCTAAAGATTTATTGATCGGTACAGTTTGTTCAACTATACTGATTAAATCTTCAGTTTTTGGAGAAAAGATTGACTGGGTGATTTTATAAATTTCTTTTTGAGGGATTACTGGTATAGACCAGTTTTGCAAATCATGTTCTACATCAGGGATTCTACCCTCCATTTTGGTTGAAGAACTTGACCTAGAACTGTTAGTTCTGGAAAGCCTAAACAAAAAAGACATCGTTTGATTTTGCTTTGAGTTTGGAAGGAACACTGTATCCGGACCACCTACAGCTGGACCACCGGTATGGGACCACCTAACCTAGATCATCCTCTGCGCACACCATGGCGACTTACACTAGATCTCAGGCTCTACGGCTGACCAACATACTTTAACTGGCTGACCAACGCTATCAACGGTTGACCAATGATACCTAGGACTCACTAACCATGCCCGGGGCTAACAAAATGGGAGGGTCTTTATGAAATATCACAAGTTTGTATATCAGTATATGCCCTATAATTGTTCTAGTATATTGTCGTGCTGTAGTCACGATAGATTTTAACATCAAGTTTTATAAACAAAATTTAGAAAAGAAAAAAAACAAATTTAATTAATTAACACCCCCATCATAACTCGTCAAAATTCATTTAGCTAATAATATATCGATACCATGTTGTTTACATAAATATGTATGGAAATCACCCCCTAAGCTTTCATTATTTCATACTTGCATGCCTAACAACGTCAACAATTGAAAAAAAAAAAAAAAAATTGTGTATGGAAATCAAAACCCATGTACTCTTATGGGGATTGCTTTGAGAGTAAAGGTTTAAGTCCAAGTCCAAACTCCCAACCATGGGATGAAATAAATCTTTGCCATGAACTAAGCTTATGTACCAACTTATCTTTGGTATTTTTAAGTTTTATTTGATTTGTTATATAGACTTAGCATATTACACGTGCCAATGACTATCCACATACTTTTTTTTTGTTGCTAATTATCATGCACTTGCACCCTCACTACCATCTCCCCATTGATCTAAATCAATTTCATAAATAAAATCATATTTTAGAATATAAACTAATTTTTTAGGTGCAAGCCTATTTTATGGTAAAAACACTAATTTTTTTAGTCAAACTCAGTTAAAATTAGAATCGGTTGAATGTTCGGGGTCTCTGTTTAAATGTTCATTAAAATGTATGTCCGTTTCTTTGAAAAATATTATACTTAGGTATGAAAATATTAAAAATACTTACATGATTTAATAATAAAATACATATTTGAAATTTTAAGTGTTTGCATAGATCATTGGTTTTGTTGGAGAGATCCTTAAAATTGCATTTCAATGATTCCAAGTTTACCAAAATTCGACAGCTACGTAGTCATGATAATTTTCATTTTGAAAAAAAAAAATGAAAGCACAATACTTTCTCTCTTCACCACATATATATTCCACCAACTTTTTTTTCACAATTTTTCATTGTCTTTGTCCTTTTACATGTTTTATATTTACAAACATGTCATCATAGAAACTGAATCTCAACCCTCGACAAATTTTCCAACTTTCAATCATAGCCATATTTTATCTTCAATCCTTAGGATTTTTCGTTTGTCTCAGTCAACAATGAACAACAAAACACTACTCTGAATTGTAATATATACTAGTATATTACATGTCACTACACCAAATTGGCATATTTTTAACAACTTAAAAAAAGTAACATTTTTGAGCTATTACAATTCACCAAACAATTTCAAGTCAAAACTAAATTTAGTCAACAAAATGAAAAATAGCTACACAAAAAAAATGATACAATAAATTATATCACCATAAATAGCATAACTTGTAAGGCCATACTATTTGTGGTGATACAATTATTTAATCACTTTGTTTGTGAAAATATGTAAAATTGCTTTGTGAATTGTTATAGCTCAAAAGTGTTACTATTTTTTGGATTATTACAAAAATGTCAATTTGGTGTAGTGTGTGAGTTGACACTCCACATTTTTTTTCTTTGCTAACTCCCCTCATCCCTAACATATTCAACGCCCCTAACTATGCTCCCCAACAGTTTTACTGGAGATAGAAAGACGGCCAAGGTTATTGTGCCATTGGAAAAAAATAGTTGGAAATAACCACTCAGTGACAACATTCTTTGTCATGGATGGTACACTAAAATTTTCGGCGTTATTAGGAAAAGAATGGATTCATGCTAATATGTGTATTGCATCCTCTATGCATCAGAAACTATTAATTTTGAATACGGGATGAGATATTGAGGAAGTACATACATATCCTCAACCATTCTATGCAATTCCAAATTTTGTATATGCTAAACTCTACCATGATGGCATAGGTCCTACTGATATAAGTGACAAAGGAAGAAGTGATGAAGACCCATTTGGTTTGATTAGACCATTTGAAAGTGAAGAAGAATTATGAGAATGAGTATTGACTATAATAAAATCAATGAAACTGTGTAATTGGTTTTGGACACTTTCATAGAATTTGACATAAATGCCAAGATGCAACAAAATGACAACATTAATTGGATTGATTATATACATGTAGAATTTGCCAAAATGGAAGAATTTCAAGAAATACAACCATGTCAAAAGAGTTAGCCCATAGAAAAGATCTAGAAATTGCATCCCAAGATTCCTTAATGGAGGTAAACTTAGGAGTAAGTAATGATCATAAGCCTACTTTTATAAGTGCTAAATTAGATGCTCCTATAGCTTGAAGCTTATATTAGTTTTAAGAACTTATAAGGATTGTTTTGCTTGAGATTATGATGAATTATCTGGATTAGATTGATCATTGGTAGGACATAAATTGCCAATTAAATCTAATTGCAGATTGTCAGCCAACAACCAAGGAGAACGATACCAGAGGTGACTTCCAAGGTTAAAGAAGAGGTGGAAAGACTCCTCAAATCTATATTTATAAGGACTGTCAGGTATGTTGAAAGACTTTATAATTTAGTTCCATTTATAAATAAAAATGGGAAACTCAGAGTGTGTACAGATTTCAGAAATCTTATTGCATTAATACCAAAATATGAGTACCCAATGCCTATAGTTGACCTTCTAGTAGATAGGTCAGCAGGAAATACCATATTGTCTATGATGGATGAACCGAAAATTCTAAAAGGCACTGGAGTTTTGCCTGGAGATTCGCCTGGATGGTGCCAAGCACGTGCACCCCGGCGCATGCAAGTCACGTGAGCAACACTTGAAATTGCTTAAACTGGATAACAAGCTTAGCTTCCACTTCATTCACTTGAAAAGTTGAACCCCTTTCTGTGTGTGTGTCTCTCTCTCTCTCTCACTATATTGCTTGCAAATTAGCTATATATATATATATATATTTGTCTTCTGACTCTTTTGTACCTTGAAACTTACTTTCTTGCTCACCAAAAGCTTTGAAAGTACAGAAGGGTGGAGAGTACAGGAAGGAGGAGATATGGGGGAGATGGGGTCCTTGTTGATCAGGTGGCGAGGTAACTAAAACTGTGGGTCTGTAAGAAGTGAAGGGAGAATCAGCTCAGCTCAGCTCAACTCAACTCATGATGATGAACCAAACCCATCTACGATAAATATAAGTCTTCTGTTTATGTAAAAATGTGTGAAAAACTTGAAACCCATCTATGATGATGATGAACCAAACCCATCTACGTGCCAATTCAGGTGTATCAAACAGTGTGGGTTAGTGAGAATGGAGAAATGTGTGTGTTGAAAGGTGTGGCTTTTTCTCTGGTTTTAGTTTTCCTTTGTCTCTGAAAGTATTTTTTATGTTTGGGTTTACTTTCTTTCTCTATCTCTAAAGAAAGAAGGAGAGAGAGAGTGTGTGGGGTAACGTGTGCGTGAGCATGTGGGAAGTGGGAAGGAGTCACTGTCTCGAGTCCCGACATGGTATCGAATGCCTTGCCTCTCTCTCAGTCTCTCTTTTTTGGCCCTTTTGATGCACACGTGACTGGCACCTCGCGGAGTGCACGTGCTTTGCACCATCCAGGCTAAATTCCAGGTGATATGCCAGTGCTCTCTAGCATTGCTCTGGATGAACATTAGGTTATAATCAAATATGCATAGCTGAGGAAGATGTGCATAAAATTGCTTACAGATGTATGTGAAATTTGGGAAATGGCTAAAAATGCCTTTTGGATTTATGAATACAGGGGCTACTTATCAAAAAGCCATGGGCACCATATTTCATGACCTCATTGGCTCAAAATATTACATTGATGACATAGTGGTGAAGTCACAATCATTCAGTGAACATTTAGAACACTTAGCAAAAGCCTTTGAAAGAATGAGGTTTTATAAATTGAAATTAAATCCCATGAAATGTGGTTTTGGTGTGTAAGTTGGAAATTTCTTAGGTCACTTGGCTTATAAAAAAAATAATACAAGTAGATAAGAATAAAATCAAAACTATCAAGGAGGCTAAACCTCCAAAGACCAAGAGAGAATTACAAAGATTTATAGGTCGAGTCAGTTTTCTTAGAAGATTCATATCTAATACAGCAAAAAAGACTAAAGCATTTGTTCCCTTTTAAGCTTAAAGACAACCTGGAATTGGAATGAAAAGAGGACCACCAGTTGGCTTTTCAAGCCTTGAAAGATTACTTATACAATCCCCCATTACTTATGTCACCTTTGAAGCTTTATGTTGCTACAACAGATGCTTCTATAGGAGTTTTATTGGCTCAAGACAATGATGAAGGCAAAGAACAAACAATATATTACCGTGTGCATGAATGCAATACTCACCTATTAAGATGTTGGATTTGACATTTTATTATGCTTGTAATAAATTAAGATACTACTTATCGCCTAGAACAATCCTAGTTATTGGTCAAACTGATGTTACCAAATATATGGTAACCAAACCCATTTTGAGAAATAGGGTTGGGAATGGATGTTGGCTATGTCTGAGTTTTGCTTATAACGAGTTTCCCAAAAGCTAGTAAAGGGAGAGGCTCTAGCCAATTTTCTAGTTGATCATCCTACCATTGATTATGATGAGTTAAACATTAGTATTGGATACATCAGTGTAGTCAAAGACATGGCTTTTCACCTCTTAAAGCCAAAAGCCAAACGAAGCCATGACATCTCGTTTCGCCTTAGCTAAAGCTTGGCCATTACATGAAGCAACAAAAAGCAATCGCTTTTGTTGAAGCGTGAAGCGTCCAAAGCGGTGACTTCATGTTACAAAAGCGTTTTCAATTTTAATTATATTTTTTTAAATTCTCTTACTGATTTTCTCTAATTTTGGTCGAAAAATAGAATGGAAAGGAAAAGGGAAGGAAAAGGAATATAAAGGAAGAAGAGATAAGAAGATTTTAGGAGAAGAAACCAGTCGGATTGCTCAAATGCAGGTGGAGGGGTAGGAGGAAGACCATGAACAGTACGTAATTATCTTACTGATTTTATCTGATTTTGGTACAAAAATGACGGAAAGGGTGAGGGAAAAGGAATAGAAAAGAGTAAGAGAAGAGAAGATTTTAGGTGGAGAAACTCGTTGGATTTCTCAGATGTAAGTGAAGGAAAATGATGAACAGTACGCACAGGGGGAGGGAAATCTGTTTTAAACTTGGGTGCCTATTTGCACCCACTGCATTTCTGAGGGCACCCCGCCCAGAAAATTCAAAAAACAAATTAATTAAATTTTTAAAATTCGATTAACATTAATACTATGTAATTAATATATAATTAAGGAAATCATGGTTTTAATTTTTTAGAGCATATACTTTCATTATGCATTTTTTAAATATAATATGAATTATTTTTTAAGGGTCGTTTTACGCTTCACTTGCGTAAAGCCACCGAACGCTTCGCTTTTTGAAAAAAGCCAAGACATCAAATTTTGCTTCGACTTCGCTTCACGCTTTGACTACCTTGGGATACATTACTTCTTCACCCTGGGAGATGTGATTTGATGGATCTAGGACAAATAATGTTGCTGGATTAGGAGTGACAATTGAATCACTAGAATGGATGAGTTATAAGCATGGGTTCAGACTTAACAGGAGAGTACTAATGCGATAGCATGTTACAAAAACCCTATTATGACCTCAGCTTAAAGGTTCTACCAACATTGGAACCTACCTCGACATATATACCCATATTCATGAACACTAAAGCAGATGAGATAGCTCAAAAGGCATCAAGTTGTAAGCAATGGAGTATACCTTACTTGGAAGAGAGGATTTGTTCATCTCAAAGGTGGTTAGTACAACCAACACTCAATAGATTTGCAGTTCCTAACAACATAGTAGTCAATTGAATCAACCATGGAGAAGATTGGAGATAGCTAATCATAGAATACCTCAAGAGTTTTGAAGAGAAAGCTAGCAACAAGATCAAATTACATTCTGAAATATGGAATATTGGATGCGACACTATACAGAAGGAATGTGGATGGACTTTTGCTTAAATGCTTAACCAAATAGGAAGGCTTGGAAGCTATCAAACATGTGAATAAAGGGGTTTGTTGCCTACACCAATCAGGTAACAAAATCGTATGGATCCTAAAACGACATGGAGACTATTGGCCTACAATACTGAATGATTGCATTGATTATGCTAGAAGAGGATGTGTGGAGTGTAATAAACATGGTTCTTTAAAACACACACCTACTGTTGTCATGCAATATAACATCAAGCCCTGGCCTTTTAGAAGATGGGCAGTGGATGTGATAGTAAAATCTATTATTTATCTTTAAAGCAACATGGGTTCAAAATATTGGCAACTGACTATTTCACCAAATGGGTGGAAGCCGAACCTTTAAAATATACGGGGACTGTGGAAGTCCTAGAGTTCTTTGAAGATTTAGTTCACATATTTGGTTCACCTCAAACCATTGTAACAGATAATGCATCAATAATTGAAACTAGTCACCTTCAATACTTTGGAAATAAACATAACATCACTCTTTCAAAATCTGCACCATATTATACACAATCAAATGGGAAAATAAAATCATCAAAAAACCCATTATTAAGGTGATTCAAAATAGGCAGTGACTATTTGGCACAACTTACTCTCACCCACATCACACATCTAATTTTTTCTTTTCCACACTATTGTTCTCTTCCACACCATCCATAAAAGAAAAACCTAAATTCATCTTCTCCTGTTGGAGCGTCGCGCACGTGCACTTGCGCGCACCCCTTGGTCCACTATACATAGCAACGATATTGTCCCCAACTTAAACACCACCTATCGGGTCGGGCCTTCCATCTGGGCCTAGGTGGTGTGGGGTTTTCCCTTAAAAGGCCTCGTTACTATTAGGGAGTGGACCATTCCCTTATAAACCTTAGTGACAACTCCGCCTTACTTGATGTGGGACTATTCAAGCCAACTTCATCCCAACATCTCCCTTCTCAAATTCATACCTACGAAACTCCCTCTCCCTTCCCAACTTCCTCTTCTTCCCTTCACGAACATTCTCTCCCCAACTCCATCTTCTTCCCCTTCCAACTTCTACTTCTTCACTCCACACTTGACTCCTTCTTCCCCTCCCAACTTCCTCTCCATTCCCTCAAATCGAAATTGAAGATGAAGTCGAAGAAGAAAAAGAGTTGAAGCCTTTACAGGATCTCGACTCCGTCGTCGCCCCTCTCCCTATTCTTCTTCTATTTCCCCTCACACTCTATTTTCTTGCCCTTGCGGCGGCCCGTGAGAGGATGGGTTCCATCTCCTTCCTAGAGAGTGGGAAAAGAAAAGATAGTGGGAGAACTAGGAGAGGGGAAGGAGAATGAGAAGATGGAGAGGGGAAGGAGAAAAAGAAGATGGAGAAGGGGCAACTGTGGTCGTGTCTCCATTTTCTTTATCTACCACCATCGTCGATCGTCCCTCACCGTCCCTTGCAATCGATCTCCTCCTTCATCGCGACCCCCTTCCATGTTGTTGTTCTTGTCCTTGAGAAGAGAGGATGAGATAAAAAGAAGATGAATAGTGGTTTAAATGGGTGGTGTGGAAAAGCAGGTAAAAAAATTTGATGGGTGGTGTAGGTAAAAGTAAGTTGTGGCGCGAAATAGTCATTGCCTTCAAATTAACCCTAGGTATTGACACAATCTATTGCTTGAAGTCTTATGGGCATATAGGACCACTAAAAGGTCCAGTAGAGAGATACTCCATGTGCATCGACTTACCTGTTGAACTACAACTTCAATATCTAAGAGTACTAAAACAAAATGAAGTACCCTTAGATGAATATCAACAGACAATGTTATTAGAATTAGATGACCTAGGAAAACATAGGTTACAAGCCTTGAATCAATTGAAAGCCAAAAGAAAATAGTGGTTGGACATTATAATAAGAAGATCCAGTATAGTTTTTTTTTTTTTTTTTAATGAAGGAGACTTAGTTTTGAAAACTATATTACTTTTAGGAACAAAATATCCTAAGCTAGAAATGGTCCACCAAGTGGGAAGGTCCTTTCCAAATACATAAAGTCCTAAACACGGGGAGCTATCATTTGAAAGTTGAAACATCTAAATTGGTGCATATACCCAAGAAAGATTAATGGTAGACTTCTTAAGCTTTGTGTACCTACTATCGGGGAAAAGCATTACTCAGACAAATATAGCTTAAATGAAGTAACGTGATAAGAATGATGAACAAAATTGATAATTAAAGCACCAACTAACTGAACATATTGGAATTAAAAATAATTTATTCCAAAATAAATAAGCATTGTCAGAAACAGAATAACAAAAAGCATATTGGTTTGATTCAGAACTAAAAGAAAACCACTCAAAACAATCAAGGTTTCTCATAAGATACGTTGAAATGGGGCTTTGCAGAGGTGATCAGATGGTGGCGGACTGCTTCCAAAAATAATCAAATAATGCACTTTTAGTATTGAGATCACCAGAGAGCTCGTAGATCTTTTGTTCCAGAGGATACAACGTACAAGAATTTTCAAACATTTGTTTCGCTCTTTTGCATCATTTTTCTTCCTTGGATTGACAATTAGATTCGGTCTCTTCAGCATCATACCAAAGTAAGTCTTGCTGAAACTCTTCATAGCCATCTTAATTAAAAGTCTTTGAAAGGTGCCCTCATTGCCTCTAGTTCATTCTATTGTTGGTATTTTTTTCATTAAAATTAGACATAACTCCAACTATTATTAGTATATTTCATAAGAATTCCTTTTTGTTAAAGGCAATTCTTATTATTGATGTCTGCCCACCAAGTCAACAAGCATATCATATTGTTTCACCCACCAAGTTAAAGGCAATTATCATACTTCCTCATCGTCTTTTAGATGAATGTAGAGTACAACATACTTGTAAAAAAGATACACTCGAGTAATAAGAGCGAGTAATAAGAGCTTTATTTTATCTCTTAAAAAACTATGAGTGGCCTCTATTATTTCCATTCACAGACAACAGGTTCTTATTAATAATTTTTTCAAGGTTTTTCTTATTTGTTATTTTATTTCAAATATTTCTCTTTTTGGCCATTTAAGCATTTTTTTATATGTATAACATAACTCTTTTTGTACTACGTATTGTCATTAAAAATCTTATTTTAATTAATGTTCTGTTTGGTTGCACGGAAAATAGACATGGAAAAATAATGTTATGAATAATCGATTTCCTACCAGTAAATGGACTAACAAACAACGGAAATCTGCATAATAAGGAAAATGGTTGATTTTCCAAGGAAAATGGCTAACCAAAGATACTCTAGTTTTTGTATTTTCAATTGTGTCATTATTGTATTTAAAAATTACAAAAAAAGTGCAAAAAAATTATTGTACATTTAAATCTCATTTGAATGCACCGTGATTTTTTTTTTCTTCAGTTAACCTAATTTTTTTTTCTTTCAATTGTGGTATATGCATGTATGTGTTTGATGACTAGTGTCATTAATAACAATTTTCAAGACAAAGGAATACACATATTTGTTCTTAGTCCACGATTTAAATAAATTAACATAATCTTTTCCATTTATGACACGCTTACACTTTCAATTCATGTATGTCTTATGAAAAATAATGTCATTATTTTCTAATGATTTTCAAATATAAATTAAAAATTCACTTATTTTTCTAGTTAAAATTATATTGCAAATAAAAGTAGCGATATACGGTTTACTATGATTAAGTTTGTAAAATTTAATGAAATATTGGACGAAACCAAAAACAAATGTTCGTAGCATATTAAAATACACATGTGATAGCAATCGATCATGGGCAAATAAGTGTTAGAACCACTTCACAGCTCTGTAATGCTCCCGCTGGGCAATCTCTTGAGAAATTTTTTACTCCTTGGGTTGGACGCCCCTTGCTCATTGTACATGAAATCCCTTGAAAAGCCCAAGTAAATAAAATTTGTTCCCATTGTTTTTTCAATTTATGATGTATGAATCTTAAGTGAACACAAAACCATGTGTAAAGTGTTTGCGGACGTATAAAAATGTAGGGTTATTTGCATTTTAGGTACGCATAATTTAAGCATATTTCACATTAAAGTGTTGCATAATCATGCATTAGATACGAAATTGAGTCTTGACTGGTTTGGTCAATGATGACGTTTGTTAAACGATGCTAATCAAGATCAGATGCCCCACATTCAGTAAAGACCCAAATACCCCTCAGTAAAGGGACATGTGACTTGCACGAGGCATTCAAAGTGCAATTATAGTAAAACAGAGGTATCCATAATGCAAAAAAGTCGACAATTTCTTCTTTGATGAGAAAAAATTGGCCTTCTTCAAATGAATAAACCAACCATGATTTTTGTTATCCCCAATAAGATCAGCATTTAATTCAGCCAATGTGAAAATGAATCTGATTTCTAGTTATAATACTAATTTATAGTAGCCTTTAATCTAAATAAACTATGTTATTTTTCAACCAATTAGACAATTTGTTATCTGTTTTTTTAATAAATCCTCACCACTAAGTTGCACATTGAGATAGGTGTTGATAATCGCAAATGGCTTATTCATTTGGAGAATGCCAAGTAATCGAAATTCTATTTTCTCATCAAAGAACAAGTCGTCAGTGGATACATATGTTTTTATTATAATTGCACTTTGGATTCCTCGTGCAAGTCATATGCTCCTTTATTAAGGGGTATTTGGGTCTATACTAAATGTGAGACGTCTAACATTGGCCAACATCATTGAACAAGCAGTAAAGACCCAATTTCATACCCATGTGTAATTATGCAAAACTTTCCTTTGTATCCAATGTGAAATATGTGTTCCCAAAATGTAAATAAACCAAAATTAAGAGTCTTAAATGTGGTTTTCATGTTGTATAGTGTACGTTACACATTGTTACCTATTAATATATGTGACACCCCGACCCCAAGAAAATCGCATCACTAATGACAAAAATTCCAAGGATTTGGCCACTCAACAGAATCAACCATCCACAACGAGCTTACACACACTACAATGAAACGAAAAATGATAAATAAAAGCACTAGCAAATAAAAAGAACAAAAACAAAAATAGAGAAACAAACATAATTGGAGTTACCAAAATATTAATTTGTCCCATAAACCTTACAGTTATCTAAATACAGCCATAACATTTATTACCAAAATACTAGTGCAAAGTCAACTAAACATAAATGCAATAAATATAACAATGGAAAATGAAGAACTCTACAACTCGACTCTGCTACTTGGAACACCTCATCTATATGCACTCCAATAAGAATACACCCACGTGCAACAAAAAACAATGTGGGTCAGCTGACACTGGTATAAGCATACCATAAATACACAAATGTAATGCACAACTCTACAGTGTCATGCTGATGCTAATCATGGTAAAAATAAATCATATATAACTTAAATGCAACTAATTCGATGCAAAATGTGAATGAAAGATGTCCTACAAATTCTAAGTTGTTCAATAACCACACTGTCTCTAAAGATCATAGTACTAGATTCCCTCGATCATTCATTTAAGTTAAAACGCTATAACTTAAGAAAATTTTCTTAAACATGTACTCTAATTATTCAAATAGAAGCCTATAAACAATTTCACACAATCACATATGTAGAAGTATACATGTTACTACTAACAATTGTTTCGAGGTAGATCATTACCTACAAATAAAGTTAATCGATTTAATTCCCTGCATAGGCTATTTTCAAAAATCAAGAATGTAAATCCAAACATCTAAAATAAATACCAACATGTCAACGTTGGACACATATCTTGAGGTAGAACGTCGTCTACAATAAAGTTAATCGGTATACCTCCCTGCATAAACTATTTACTAAAATCAAGAATATATATCCAAAAATCTAAAATAAATACCAACGTGTAAATGTCAGACACGTATCTCGGGGTACACTATCCTGCAAATAAAATTAATCAATCTACCTTCCTACATAAGCTATTTACCAAAATCAAGAATGTAAATCCAAACATCTAAAATAAATATCAATGTGTAAGCGTTGGACACATATCTCAAGGTATACCATCACTTGCAAATAAAGTTAATCAATCTACCTCTATGCATAAGCTATTTACCACAATCAAGAAATAAATCCCAATATCTAAAGTAAAATCAACATGTCAACGTCAAACACATATGTTGAAGTGGATCATCACCTGCAAGTATAGTTAATCGGTCTACCTTCCTGCAATTCATAGTACATTTTACAACAATAAACACCAGAAGGTAAACAAGTAAATTTACTTTCATGTCAGACCTTGTCACATATGTCATGTGAATGCGTCTCCATGACACACCCACATACTTGCATCAACGACCACTTCGAGTACTTATGTACCTCGGATGAGGTGCCATCTAGAAGATATATACTCAACCTCGAACGATTGATCACACAAACTACAAAACAAACAAACAACAAATGCGCGTGCCGAAAGAAGAGTTATGTTTTATGACTGTTCCCCCAAGAAAAACCCATTGTGCCTGTGGGTTATGTCCCGCACAATAGCTTACTTTTCCTTTTTGGAACTTCCTGAAAACCCTCCATCACTTTAACGCTGAGATATACCTCGCACGATGACTTAGTTTTCCCGTGGGAAAAACTAGCTTCGTAACAGAGCCCCAATGTTTGTACGAAATCTTGCCATTCACGGTTCATGCTTCAGAAGGCAAAATCATAAATTAACTGTCAGGGTAGGGTATACATGTAAATAATTAAATAAGCTAAAAAAACATATCTGTATTCAGTTCTTTTTATAGATCACAATTATCAATTCGTAAATAACATCACTATTTGATCAATACACACTTTAATTATTTGCTATGCATAGTTCATCAGCAAGTAACCATCAATCTAAACCTGATAACTTGCATAAGTCAACAACTACTCATATTTCTTAACTTTAATCAACAAAATCTTTAAATGACATGTACAAAATCATAAATCAAACATTCAATAGAAGATAAGGGATATAATTGGTGTCATCACTATTTATGTCCACAAATTGCAATTTCAAAATGTGGTAATTTATAAGGTAAACTATTAACTGATATCCTCGTTTACACCCACGATTAATTCTATGACTTAGTATGCATTTCTCTTTTTCAGATATCGCTACTATTATCAACATACTTTGTATTTGTTCATTATCCTTTTACAATTACAAGAAACATTAATTTCTATCTAAAACATGATATATGGCACATAATAATCCTTATATGAACCATAATACTCCCAAACAATAAACATATATGCATATTAACCATAGAAAAAAACTCACCATTGACATGCGTATTTATTTTTTCCTTTCATTAATCCATAGATCATGATGATACACCAAAACGGTCTCAGCTCTATGCCATACACGTGTGTCATGATGATCTCGAGGAAAATATAGGCCCTAGCGTCAGCCTGACATTGATCCGGCCCGTGAAATTCTAAACCCACCCAATGTAGTCCACCAAGCGGACCCTAATTCTTACAGTCTGTTAGGCCCACATGTCTCACAACTATCCTCAATACCCGTAAGCCCTGTTAAGGCAATTATCTCGAGGACCAGCTTTGGACAGGCAATTACAGCGGCTCTTTGTTTCCAACTAGGAAGCATATTCCAGAGTAAATATCACATATGGAGACTTCCACCTATAGAATACTCTCGGAACAATAACTATCTCCCACGTATCTAAAAGCACATGGCTAACAGGGAAACTTCCCTCCACAGCATGATTCCTAATTAGATAGGGATATCCATGAAGATCTTGCTCCCTAAATTACGCCATCGATGGCCCGGTTGAACCAGGACTCCTGCACTATAAATAAGACATGAGGTTGGTAAGCTAAGGTACGCTAAAAATTCCCTGTTTACAGCATTACACCTTCCTCAGATCCCTTTCTGGCTTTAGCATCAGAGTGTCATCGGCCACCACAACGGTGGTCTGTTGCTCACGTGTGTTCCTTGTGCAGGTCAGTAGGTTTGCAGGTTAAGGACAAAGGAGGGAGCAAAAAATGACTGCATCAGTTTGGCGTTGTCCGTGGGGATGACAAAGTTCTTAAACTTTTACTATCATCATCTCCCCTCATAATACTAAGAGATGGTGACCACCCGATCGCGCAACAATGGAGAATAAGGGGACACGTAAAACACCAAGACTGGCGTTATACCACCGCTCTCAACGATGCCGGTGGCACACGAGCAACAGACTCACGCCCCAGTGCGAGCCTCGACAATGACGGACCCCAAGATGGATTTGTTGTCGTCTCAGATACAACAAATTGCCAAAGTAGTGGAGGCTTTCATACAACAAAACCCTCCACCTGCTAATGGATATCAGAAGCAACACAGGCCTCCATCTTCAGAAGACAATAAAGAGCAAGCACAGGAGAGTCAAGCCCCTGCTAGTTCCCATTGGACTAGAGAGGGTGGCACAGCTAAGCAGAACCGACTCTCAGGGCGGAGAGGCTCAACCCTCAAACCCCCTTCCACAGAGGGGCGCACGACCCAGACGTGAACTACCGTCTATTTGTTCCGCCGTTCGTGGACCTTATCATGAACAAAACCCTTCCAAAGAAGTTAACGCCTCTGAAGCTCAACTTATATGACAGGACCACCGACCCGTTTGACCACCTATTTCATTACCAGAACGTAATGGCACTCAAAGAAGGATCCGAGTCGGTCATGTACAGAACCTTCCCCACCAACCTGAAATAATCAACACTAACATGATTCCATTGCCTCCCTCCAAAGTCGATCGATTCATTCAAGGCACTGGCGAAGGAGTTCCTGACACGTTTTGTAGGAAGTCAGCGCCTCCAGAAAGGCCCACACTACATACTCTCTCTCAAACAAAGATCCAATAAGACACTCAGATAGTATGTCACATGCTTCAACGACGAGCTGACATTCATCGATGGATGCAATGATGACATAGCCATGATGGCTTTTACCGCGAGCCTGAAGGAAGGAAAGCTTTATGACAGTCTCACCTTGGAACCCCCTTTGGACATGATGGAGCTCCTAAAAAACGCCCAGGGGTACATCACCTTAGAGGAGTTGAGAACTGTGAAAAGGGAAACAGAATGAGATAAGAGATCCTCCGCTCCTAAAGACGGGAAGGAGCGAAGGAGGCGTGAGGATGAAGAAAGAGGCTAGTGAAAGCGCAATGACAACATGTCAGACCCTGGCTAGGCTAGGCCAAAGAAAGCATCCAACTATGTTGGATCCAGAGCCGTGACCAAGTTCAATTCTAGCCTGTCGAACTTTCTGAATTCCATGAAAAGCTGGGAAGATCTGAAGTGGCCCCCAAAGCAGTGTGGAGACCCATCCAAGTGTGACAAAAACAAGTATTGCTCGTACCACAAGGAGGTGGCCATGATACCAACGACTGCAAGAGTCTAAGGTATGAGATTTATTACTGGATCCGTAGGGGCAAGATAAAAATAATTTCTGAGCTCTGAGAAACGACCAGAAGGGTCTAGGGACTGGGGGAGTCAGTCAAATAAATAGAGAAGGAGACTCCTGGCATAATCTATGTCCTTCATGGGGTCGGACGAGATGAAAACCAGCCGAACAGGTCCCACAAGCGGACTCTACTGGAGATGCGGACACATCCCACGGATGAGGACTGACGTGTTTGCTACTCAATGGTGCAAAGCCCTATTCCCACCTTAACATTTACATACAAGGATCTCGAAGGAGTCCGAGCACCGCACAATGACGCTCTAGTCATCTCGGTCTCCATTGCAAAATGTGGGGTAAAAAGAGCGCTAATAGACACAGGGAGCTCACTCAACGCGTTCCACAGTATAAACCTCAAGGAGGAGAACCTGGCCTCCTCAGACTACCCGCTGATCGAATTTAGTGGAAAAAAAAGTTTCCCGATCGGGAAGAAAATGTTAGCAGTAGTGGCAGGAGAACCACAACTTAAAAGGGTCTTGTTTCTGGACTTCATGGTAGTAGACGCGCCATCTACCTACAACTTTATCTTGGGAAGACCATGACTCCACCAGATGGAGGGAGTAGTCTCCACCCTTCACCAATGGGTTAAGCACACTACTAACCACTCTGCAGGAATGATACATGGAGACCAGCCTATGGCACAAGGTTGCCATTATGCAGCATTAAATAAAATGTAATGTTCCCAGATCCAACAGAATCCTACATCGCAACCTAAAACGGAGTCAGACCCTGCGACTGTGGATGCACAACTCCACTCACACGAGATCCCAATAGCGGTGGCTAATTTCATAAACGAGGAACAATCAAGCGACACAAAAGAAATATGGTCTTCAACCCAGCAGAACAAAGAGGTCAATGCAGAAGGGAGTACAACCCCCCGACATTCCGTCGGTGCGGAGATTAACTCCCCCACGAGGGTTATTCTTCAGTAGCCTCAATGACATTAGCGAAGTTTAACAGTCCATTGAAAATGTCAACGATCCAACAAGAGCCATGCGAAATTCACTTCAAGGCTTGGTCGACTTATCTCCGCCAACAGTTAGTCTATTTTAGTTGTTAATTTTACTTTCTATAGTCAATGAAGAGTTTTAGTTCTTAGAAACTTATGTGATTTGCAATCCTTTAAGAAATAAAGAAAGAATTACGCAAACACACTCTATTGAATACTGGAAAAATGTAACAACGGGTGACCTGAGGCAGATACAAAAGACTACATACCACAAGCATATGAATCTGATACGACATAGAGACTCACTTAAACAGTCTGACTGCACAAGAAGATCCCAAGTGAGCAAAGGTGCCCAAAGTAGGTCTCGAGAACTCTCCGATGAACATTATCTGCAAGCGACAACACAACGAAAGATTGGCATGTGCAAGGGCAGTAAGAAGTAGCACGTCTGATCCAAGGCTCCTGCAAACATGACCCTCAAATATGGTTTGCGGCGGCACAAAATCGACAACTAGGGGTCCCGCGACAAACCACGACCAGATACGACCAACTCACACGCTCAATCCGATTAACCGGGTGAACTTGTGACAAGTATCAGGTTGATACAGATCGAGTGCACCTTCCCGCTGCAGGGATGAGAAGAGCGTCCAGGAGTCAATGGCCCAATCAAGCAGACCATGTCCAACTCCACCCCATCCTAAGATCCCAAATTCCAGCGCAAGGCGAGACGATGGGGTTAATCAAGAAGTTATGGAGGCAACTGCTCTGAGTTGGCTGCTAGTGTTATCTTTGAGATTAAGCGCTCCAGAGAGTGACAAGGCACCAACACATAAACGACAGACTCATCCCTCGAGAGGGAGTCTGTACTACTTCTCCGCAATATGAGAAGAAATCACGGGATCTCAACGAAACAACTAGGTGCTCACCCAAAACAGGTGACCAAACATAACAACCATTCTTGTCGTCACTCATCGGCGCAAATGTCGCAACATTCAAATAATCCAACAATGGGGATCCCCCTTTAGCTTTTGGAAAACCCAAACCATTCTCTTTTAATAAGAACATTACAAGAGATACGCTCTGCAGAATATAATGCCTACATCGATGAAGAAACACCATTATATAAACATAATGGTTCACCAAACGGGCGCTTCAGCATTAACTGTCAGCATTGCATATCGTATGGGAAACGAGGAGACGACGGTTCCCAAGGATACTGCACAGGTCCACGTTCGTCCAATCAACAGGGCTACATCCAACCCCATTAATTGAGGGGGAGTAACCGATACTCAACTGTCTCACAATCCACGCGTACATGTGCTACCATGCGATCTACATGTTACACGTAGCATCTTGCATACAAGAACCCTAACTCTCACTCTACGGGCCCATGGGCTCGGCCCACTATTCAAACAATATTCTACCACGTGCCTGACACGAGCATGAGAAACCCTAGTCATTTCTAACGCACGGATCACACTTGCAACCACCAGATGATCCAAGGTACTTCTTCATAACTCATCCGCACAACGCACTCCACCCACGGACACAGGCTCGCACACCCACAGTTGGCGGAGCCCCTACTTGGCCAGGCAAGCTTAGTCTACTTTGGTTGACGACGACGACTTCTAGTTCACCCCGACACCTAGTGTGGATGTCGATGGTTTAGGATGTGGGAGCGTTATCACGCCTGATGAAAATGACTCGCCAGGGACTGTTGCCCCCTTTGCGGACAACGTTGTCGAACCCAATCAGGTAAGCCTAGCTAGTGACGACTGGCAACGACAGCTTTTGATCAAAGCCCAGACTTGTAGCCCCCACTGTGCGGGTGTAGATGGTCTGGAAGGTTTGACCCTAATCAGTCTTGAACTGATTCTGGTGGCTCACCACAGAACCACTGCTCTTCTATAGATCATGGTCGCCAAATTACCAACCCTGAACTTGTAGCCCCCACTATGCGGGCATAGACGGTTTAGAAGGTGAGAGCCTAGTCAGTATCGAACTGATTCTGACGTCTTGCCACGGGACCACTGCTCTCTTACAGACCATGGTCGTTGAACCCTCCTAAATTTGTAGTTTGATGCGCACGGGTGTAAATGATTTGGAAAGTCGGAGCCTAGTTAGTCCCAAACTGATTTTGACGGCTTGCCACGGGACCACTGTTCTTCAGCTTGGTCGCCAAACCTCATCGTGTCAAACTTGTAGCCTGCTACGTACAGGTACATATGGTTTGAAAGGTGGGAGGCTAGTCAATCCCGAACTGATGTTGACGCCTTGCTATGGGATCATCGCTCTTCAACAGACCATGATCTCCGAATCCTCACTCCCCGAACCTGTTGTCCACCATGCTCGAACATAGATGGTAAGAAAGGTGGGAACCCCAGGCGGCTCGCCACGCGACTAATGCTCTCTTTTGAAAAAATGGCCCAAAGATAAATCACAGCTCAAGCAACATCTTCATACTCATACAGGCTGACATTCCATTACCAGCGAAGGATGTTCATGCCGACCCATAAATCATCCCGCCAACGCGCAAACGAGTGCTACATGAAATGCCGGCCCGAGATTATGAAACCTGACTTGGAACAAGCACTCTAATTACAACGCATGTGCTCGACTACCACAATTCACTCATGCCAGTAACCGCGACCGACAGTCGGATAGACAAAATGAGCCCCAGCGGCTTACTTTGAGAATGAGCCATAGCTAGGTAGTGCAGCCCGTTCCTCCACCATTCGCGGAACACCCATTATTGGACATGACTTCGCAACAGTGACTTTGAGTCACTCGCAATGCAAATGGTCAAACTCTCAACAGTAGACAATCCACTCGACTTCCTATTGATCCAACCAGCCTATGCCAAAGTAAAACGACAAGGCAAAATGGAGAAACACACAATAGGGATAGTGAGCACCAAATGGATACAGAGCGTACTCAACATAAACTTGTTTTCATTAAAAAGTTGAAACAAAAAAGGTATAAGTGTACAAAGTTCACTTCTTATCAGGAAGGGGTATAGAAATAGAAGAGCTAAGCTTGACAGAGGAGGAAGTAGGAGTCATGTTCGTACGCGCTGCAATCTAAGCATCCTGGTCTGGATCACCCTCTTCGTCTGACGATACAAAGGCCACTAACAAGTCTACATACGACATCTTCTTATAGTGATCAAGGTTCCATTCTGGATGCTCCTCCTTCATCAGCGCCAGCAGCTCCAATCTACCATGTACAACCTAACAAAATTCACACTTGCCTTGTTCCTGGATAAGTTCTTTCTCGCGCGCCTTCGCGTCAGCAAGATCATGCTCCAGCAACTCCAATTTGCCTGTCAGCACGTCAACCTGGGATTTCTCCATAGTCAAGCTATTCTTTACAGCACTAAGGTCATGTTTCTCCAATTCGAGCTAGCCCTCGACCTTCCTCGCCTCCCGAGCATTGAACTCCATATCAGACTCTAATTGTTGTTTCTGAACAGCCCAATCAGCTGTAGCTTCCGACACGACCTTCAAATCTTGGCGGGTCAGATCAAACTCCTACTGGAATCTGTCTCTCACAGCCCTCGCCTCTGCTAGATCAGACTCAAGGGTGTCCAGACGAACCCTTTGAGCCTCAGCAGCAACGATAGACCGTTCCAGCCTCCTTCCTCAGCAACTCAATCTCATAAAGCGCACCAGAATACAACATTTGCATGTGCGAGAAGACACGCTCCATGGTGTAAACCCTTTCACGGGCTGCCTCGACTTTCGTCCCAGCAACAACCACCTAGCTCAAGTGAGACATTCCCGGCATAAGGTACATTAAACCCTTATCGCCCTTCCAACGTATCCTCCTCGGGTTTTGGAGCGTGGTCCATTAGCCAGCTATGACGCCTGCTTATATGCTTCTTCGAAGCATAGTCCACATCAACCTCCCGGTGCCAGACCTGAGTGCTCATCTTTACTAAGTTCGGTGCAAACAGACTTATCCGCCCATCTGGATGAAGCTCTCTCGGATGAGGGATCATGCCAACACCACCTTTTGTAGTCACCACTACTCCTAGGGGTTTCTCCAGAGTCTTTCCTTTGTCACCAACAGCCGACCCCTTAAGCGATACGACCTAGCAGGATCCGGAGGAAACGAGTTGTCCAACAGACCCTCCAGCACCTTGGGATACGGCATAGAGCGAGACGGGGAACAATACAAACTATGAGAAACTTGGCCCGTGTCACCATGGCCAGTATTGGACTGCCCGCCAACAGGACGATCGGATTCCAGAACCTTAGACGAATCCTCACAAAAACCTTATGGCGGAACGGTCTCGGGCGGATCGACATCAGCAAAAGCCGCCATTGCAGCTAGCATCAACTACTCGCTCAGAGCTTCTGCCAGCGCGACACTAAGATTCGATATATCTTCAACCCCTGCTAATCATAGGTGGTCCTTCTCCAAGCTGGATACATCAGCCTCCGCCCTGACGAGTTGATCAGACTCACGCTCTTCACTTACTGGAACAGTTTGTTTTGAAGATGACCCAGCCTTAACGGGGGACTTCTTCAAACTCACAAAGGAGGCTAGCATCTGAGACGACTCCTTCGTGTCAGACAAGACATGAGCCTTGGCTCTGGTGGCTTTCCTTTTCCTAGAAGGGGCCCCACCTTCATACTTAATTTGCGACGATCGGTAAAGAGTAAGGGCCACATGCCAATTGTCCCACAACCTACTGCGAATAAAATTGGTGACACATATAACGTCCACCACATTCTGCGTTGGCAAGCCGCGAAATGTCTCCATAGTGTCTCGCTCATCTGGGGTAAGAGGAGTAGTGGGAAACCATCCAGCGAGGAAACATGAGCAACGATTAGCATACAATCAAGCGCGACAGAGTCGGAAGAAAAAACTATACTTGCGAAGTGGCTTGAACTCTCATTCGAGCGAGCGACCCTTGAACTGGAAGTATTTTGAATTCGTGGGAGCCAAGAAATAATACTTCTGCCAGAACTTGAAGTCATCAGGCAGATTCGCAGAGCAAGCCAGCGACGTCCTTTTACAGACAACATTATTTTTCAACCGATGAGAAGTCAACAACTAGATCACCCGCGGAGTCACGCGGACGCCAGCTTTCCTCGTCCTAATCAAAATGAGAAGGTGATCCTATACCCAATAGGCCCCAACTGGATCGGAGGAATTCCAAGGAAGTCCAAGAAGTCCCAAATCACATCCAGAACAGGAAAACGGACTCCAGTTTGGAGCATCCTGCGATGCCAGCAGATTAAGCCCGGTGGCAACATTGGCGTATGGTCATCTTTTAGAGCATATAATGGCAAGTCCTCAAGGACCCCGAACTTCGTACGGATTTCAGCAAGGCCCAATTCGAAAAGCAACCTGTCTTCGAAAAACTCAAGGCCTTTGACCAAAGTTGCATCATCAAGAAGGTTTTGTTGAGCCATGAAGAAGATGAAACAATCTTTTCAATCAGAGGATAAACTGAGCAAGATCTCTAAAAGCAAGAAAATAGAAGAGTTAGTCTCTACACAAGGGATGGGATTCCCGCCTCTTCTCCGCCGAATTGACGCATGTTCAATTAATGAAGCGCGCAGCTCAAGCAACGATTCAGACTCAATCATCATGAGAGGCGTATCTTTTCAAGAAATTACCCACTAACTCGGGGGGAGTAGCTGATGATACACCAAAACGATCTCAACTCTACGCCGTACACGTGTCATGATGATATCGAGGAAAAGTTAGGCCTTAGCATCAGCCCGACACCGATCCGGCCCATGCGGTTCTAAACCCGCCCAATGTAGTCCACCAAGTGAACCCTAGTTCTTACAGCCTGCTAGGCCCACATGTCTCACAGCTATCCTCAAAACCCATAATCCCTATTAAGGAAAGTATCTCGAGGATCAGCTTCAGACAGGCAATTACAGCGGCTCTTTGTTTCCAACTAAGAAGCATATTCCAGAGTACGTATCACATACGGAGACTTCCACCTATAGATTACTCTCGGAACGGGAACTATCTCCTGCATATCTAGGAGCACATAGCTAACAGGGAAACTTTCCTCCACATCGCGACTCCTAATTAAATAAGGATCTCCACGAAAAACTTCTTCCCTAAACTACGCCATCGATGGCCTGATTGAACCAGGATTCCTGCACTATAAATAAGACATGAGGTTGGTAAGCTAAGGTACACTACAAATTTTTTGTTTGAAACATTACTTCTTCATCAAATCCCTATCTGACTTTAGCATCGGAGTGCCATCGGTCACCACAACGGTGGTCCGTGGCTCACGTGCATTCCTTGTGCAAGTCAGTAAGTTTGCAGGTTAAGGTCAAAGCAGGGAGCGGAAAACGACTGCATCAGATCATTTTATTAAAACTTTGTTGTAATCAGAAAAATATTCAATATGTCTACTAGTCATACATATTTAGCCACCATGCATCTATTACATGAATATTAATACAAATACGCCACTAAATAAAACATATTTTATGACCACAATGAAACGAGTGATCGTGCTCAATTTTCGACATCAAAACTAGATAACCTTTATGGTCAAAACAAGAGTTACGAGATGCTCAATCACACTACAAATGTCTGCATTTCACACAAATCAATTCTATAAGTAGATATAAGGAATTGATGATCAAGTAAATTCCCAAACAAAACTATGAAACAATAAAGAAAAGCATCAATTGATTTGCATAAGACTCACTAGTAGGCACTTGAAACCCAAATCAAACTTCTCCAAACTCAGCTCAAAACTCCCTTAAAATGTACAAGATAGCCTCTAAACTCAAGCATGAATTGATCCAATTAAACATAACAAATATCGTTCATCGGAGCTGTGAAACTCAACTAAATCAACCCTAAACAAGTGACATGTTTTGTCAGGTCAAACTGACATATTGTCACTCAAATGCGCATAACTTCTACACCAGAACTAGAAATTTGATAAATAAGTACAAAACACACACACACACACATTCTGAAAACTAGACTCGAATAGGAAACTAATGGTGCATGTTCCATCTCCTAAACATTTATGAGTAAAATCAATTTTTAAAATGAAATTAGGTCATCTCCAATACATCGGCAGATTGACACCCAGTCACTTCAGATGTTGTAACTTTATCTACACAAACGAAAATTTATAAAATGTTCTAGAAACTAGACATGATGAGAAATTCAGATTGGTATAGCTCATCACCTAGATCCAAACCATTAATTCGCAAATTAAATTACAAAATTGACTATCTGCTGAAATTCAGTAGAATCAACAAAACCAGAAAATTTTGAATAAACTTTGAACTTCTTGTAAATTTCAGAGTTTTCCACTATTGTCAAATCATAAAAAAATATCTCATACTAACACCAACAATTAGATGATCGTTTTCACGAAGAATCGATTTATTTCAATATTAAAAACACTAAGGTCTGTTTGGTTGCATGGAAAATATACATGGAAATTGAAATTGTGCCCGTGAATTCGATTCCAAGGTCTCTCCCTTTGACTTGGATTTTCATGAGTAGTGGGAAAATAGTTTTGTAACGAATACATTTTCTGTCAGTAAATAGACAACCAAACAACGAAAATTTGCATAACAAGGGAAATGAATTCCATTTTCCAATAAAAATTACTAACAACTGTCTGAGGTCTCCCCCTTTGACTTGAATTCCCATGAGTAGTGGAAAAAGAGTCTTATGATGAATATATTTCCTGTCAGTAAATAGACAACCAAACAATAAAAATTTGCATAACAAGGGAAATGGCTAACCAAACGACAATAATTTACCATATAAATCATCATAAAAAATTGTATAAACTTAAATTACAACACATTCATCCTCAAACACACATTTCACACTTAAATTACACATTCAGTGTTGAATAATAGAAAGAGGAAGAAAGCTCAAATTCAAAAGTACTTGTGTATAACACAAATTTCGCCAAATAACACAAATACATGCAACTCCATTAAGGTAAAAAGAAAATTTTCAGAAAATCAAAGTTAAATTTGGTCTTACTCACTTGAATTCACTTAAATCAACTAAAAAAGCTTCCCTAAATCACAACCAAGCTTAATCAAACGCTCCCCACTCAAACTCCCTTAAATCCTTACTGATTTGGCTTGGTTTCACCTCAAAATCAACTTGCAAAGGTTGAAACAACCCTACACCACTCATGAAAATGATAATGTATTACTTCAAAAGTTGCTAAATAAGAATCCCTTCGAATCCCCAACTCCAAACAATGAAGATCTGCCCAAGAATCACCCCAAAATGCCTTCGAATCTACCAATATCTTTCCAATCAATCGTAGAACTCTCCCTATACTCTCTAGTGTGAGGAAGAAGAAGAGATAATAAAGAAGCTTATAAATGATTCTGTGGCTAAATGTCACACACGATGTCACTTAGCACACTACTAATAAAGGTCGATATGCGATCGAAAACAATATGAAAAGAAAAAATATAATTGTCGAGGGAAATGGCGAGGAAAATAGCAAGGGACCCCACAGGGGGGAGGGGGAGCCGTCCATTCCCCCCGGGATGCGCGTTTTCAACCCCCGGGATGCGTGCGTTGAAAAGTCAAATGCGCATCCCGGGGGGATGGACGACTCCCCCTCCCCCCTGTGGGGTCCCTCGCTGTTTTCCTCACTGCTTTCCTCGACAATTAGACGAGTTCATATGAAAATGATCTTTACAAGAGTATCCCCACTCACGGGGTCCATCAGGTCACTCATGTCAATATGGGCCACACAACTCACTTGAAATTCAAAACTGCTTAAATGCTTAAACAATGCAAAAAGACACTCCCAACACCCTTAGAACACGTCACATCTCTAAAAATGAAGTGTTTTAGTTATGTATCATACACGCCCACAAATTTAAACACCAAAACCCACACACCTAGACATACACACTAGCAACTAACAGAGCAAACTAATAAACAACAACTGAGGTCGCACAGACAAATATATATATATATATATATATACATTGATGTAGTCGTTTTCCACTTCATGCTTTGACTTTGACTTGCAAACCTGTTGGCTTGCATAAAGAACGCACATGAGCCACAGGCCACCGTTATGGTGGCCAATGACACTTCGATACTAAAGTCAGACAAGGATCTAAGGAAGGTGTAATGTTGTAAACAAGGGATTTACAAGGATCTGAGGAAGGTGTAATGTTGTAAACAAGGAATTTGTAGCGTACCTTAGCTTACCAACCTCATGTCTTATTTATAGTGCAGAAGTCCTAGTTCAATCAGGCCATCGATGGTAGTTTAGGGAAGAAGATCTTTGTGGAGATCCTTATCTAATTAGGAGTCGTGCCGTGGAGGGAAGTTTCCCTGTTAGCCATGTGCTCCTAGATACACGGGAGATAGTTCTCGTTTTGAGAATATTCTATAGGTGGAAGTCTCCATATATGATACGTACTCTAGAATATGCTTCCTAGTTGGAAGCAAAAAGCTGTTGTAATTGCCTGTCCGAAGCTAACCTTTGAGATATTTGCCTTAACAGAGCTTACACGTATTGAGGATAGTTGTGAGAAATGTGGACCTAGCAGGCTGTAAGAATTAAGGTCCGCTTGGCGGACTGCATTGGGCAAGTTTAGAATCGTATGGGCCAGATAAGTGTTGGGATGATGCTAGGACCTGCCTTTTCCTCGAGATCATCATGACACGTGTATGACATAGATTTGGGACCGTTTCGGTGTATCATCGGCTACTCCCCCAAGTGAATGGGTCATTTAGTCGATTCACTGACTCCTTAAAAAATAATTGTACCATCGTGATGATTGAGCCCCAAGCGTTGTCTCGAGCGGTGCACAACATTTATGAGTACACGACTGCTCAATGAGAGAAGGTACGGTTTGTCTTCTCTATAAATATTTGCCGCTTTAAGGAAGATTTATTCAGTTCTTGTCTGTGCAATTTCTTCAAACGATCGTGTTGCTGTGAAGTTCGATTTGTCCCTCTTAGCAATGGCAGACAATGTTGAACTTTCTTCTAAGGATATGTTGTCCTTCACTTGCCTCAAGCTCTTCGAGGATAGTGTGATCGATGAAATTGAATTGATCGGGCTTCGAAGTTTGTACCGTATTCCTGGGGATTTGTAAATCATTCCCGCGTTTGGATATTTGGTTCCGACTACACCCCCTCAGGGGTATTTAAGTTTGCACCGGGGCATATTCGAGTCAAGGCTCTAATTCCCAGTGTCGGATGATGTCTGGCTCTTCTTTCTCACTATTCGCATGCCTTCCGCTCAAATGGTTCGAGCGGTTTCATGGTTCTAATTGTGATTCTCTTGAGGGCGCATGATGTCAACCTTCGTTTGACTCCGATAGTAATCCATCATATGACCACCACTCGGTTGGATGCTAGGGGCCTTTGCATACAGAATTGCCCTGCTTGTTTGCGTTTAGTGGCAGATGACACTGAGCCTTGTGGGAGGTACTGGTTACTGACTTCGGTGAACTCTTCGTACTTCAAGTTTGGGAGTCGTAGGATTCCAAGATACTTCTAGTTTGACCTTCGTAAGTTTCTTAGTTGCTGGCTTATTTTTTCGATCCCAAACGTGATATTAGTTTGATGTCATTTTCTTTTTTCAGGGAAGTTCGCAGTTCTGACTCTACTAAAGAGGAGGGATGGATAGAAAAAGAGTTCATCAACCTCCCACTGACGCGCGTCGAGCAGGTCATAATGCCAGACAATGTTGTGCGTAGTGGGCTGCTACGGTGTTCTCATGACCTTCTCGCTGCACCAGGTTCGCCGGCCGAAGGGGTTATCAGTCATCGTTTGAGGAATAGAACTATGCCTAGCCTGACCAGGGTAGCAGAATTGGAGGCGAGCATGCCTCTTGTTGTTATTTTCAAAAGGAGGTAGTCTGTTGATCTTGCGGCCTTTGCCCTTGGGTCGTCATGTTCTGCTCAGGCGATAGTTTCAGAGGGTCATCGTCTTCTGCTTGATGTTGTTATTCCCCTTGTTGAGTTAAAGGGAGAGAATATTGTTCCTCGCATTGACATTTCATGCCATCATTAGTCTGAGGCAGACGTTCGTGCCCTTGAGTCACACAGTCCTGTTACACTGCATCCTGAAGCTCACGGACCTGCGGACGTCATATTCGAATGCTCTCTATCGAGTGGACTCCCTGACTGGTCAACTGCAAAATGCTAGTACCGCCACAAATTTGGGGGCCGTGAAGGCCATTGTTTCTGCCTCTGAAGCGGAGTTTGTTGGCATAAGATTCCAACTGTGGTTGGCAAAGTCGGATTTTTCATCAACCCATGTTGAACTGAGACGGACTCGGATCAATTTGGAGCATTGGGATGCAGTGGTCGTCTGATCTGCGAACCCAAGATGATGAAAGGAGGTGGGCGGAGACACAATGGGACATCGAACGATGGCAGCTAGGGTCTAAAGTCGACGAGGGGCTTCGCCGCGTTCACGAGGTGCTTATTGTCATCGGAGCGTTCACACTATTTCGCCTTGGTGAATGCGGTGGATTTCGACATGTCAGGATGGAAGCCGTTGATCTCATCGAAGGTTATTCAGGGCAGATTGTAACTTTTGGAGCTTATTAGATAAGAGCACCCCGGTGTCAACCTTGACTTCGCCCATTACAGGAAGGCTGCTTTTGGACCCATCTCTCTAAGGGAAGGTTTTGGCTCTACAGGACAAGTTGCTGAAGAGGCTTTTTCTCCTTAAAATAGTTGTAACGTCCTTTTCGAGACAGAAAAATAATTTTTTAATGAAAGTATTGTTTTGTCATTTACTGTTGAGTTTTCTTTAGTCGCTTTGTAGATCATAGAATATGTACTATTGGGCAGAATGCATGTTTTTGTCAGTCGAGTTGTATCGTAACTAACCATTTTTGGCTGCTAATGTTTACTGGTGAGCCATTATGGTCTGCAAATTGATCACTTAGCGGGTTGTCATTGTCGCGCGTAAGAATGTTGAGGAGACAATGGCTTCGTATATCGACGCAATCCACGCTCGGCGAATTAGATGTTGAGCACCTGAAGCTTTCGTCATCAGTTGTGGACTGATGGAGCTTGCCTGGTAAGTTCAGCGATCATTGTCTGTTGGAGAGCAATGATCCCTTGGCGAGTCGTCGTCATCAAGCGGGCGAGCATTGACTAGACTCCCACTTCCTCGACCGTCATGGTCCGCACATAGTGAACTAGGTGTTGGGCACCAGAAGTCATCGCCACCAATCACGAACTGACTAGGCTTACCTGATAAGTTCGGCGATCATTGTCTGTTGGAAAGAAATGATCCCTGGGCGATTCGTCGTCATCAGGCGTGTGAGTGATGACTAGACTCCCACTTCCTTGATCGTTGTTGCCCACGCACAACGCACTAGGCTTTGGTAACCAGAAGCCATCGTCATCAGTTGTGAACTGATTAGGCTTACATAGTAAGTTCAGCGATCATTGTCTATTGAAGAGCAATGATCCCTTGGCGAGTGGTCATCATCAGGCGTGTGAACACTGACTAGACTCCCACTTCCTCAGCCTTCGTTGCTCATGCACAGCGAACTAGGCTTTGGGCACCAGAAGTCGTTGTCATTAGTAGCGAACTGACTGGGCTTACCTGGTAAGTTCGCCGATCATTGTCTGTTGGAGAGCAATGATCCCTTGGCGAGTAATCTTCATCAGGCGTGTGAGTACTGACTAGACTCTCACTTTCTCGGCCGTCATTGCCCGTGCGTAGCGGACTAGGCTTTGGGCACTAGAAGTCATCGTTATCAGTCGTGAACTAACTAGGCTTAATTGGTAAGTTCGGCGATCATTGTTCGTTGGAGAGCAATGATCCTTTGGCGAGTCGTTGTCATCAGGTGTGTGAGCGCTGACTATACTCCCACTTCCTCGGCCGTTGTTGCTCACGCGTAGCGGACTAGGCTTTGGGCACCAGAAGCTATCGTCATCAGTCATGAATTGACTAGGCTTACCTGGTAAGTTCGGCGATCATTGTCTGATGGAGAGCAATGATCCCTTGGTGAGTTGTTGTCATCAGGTGTGTGAGCGCTGACTAGACTCCCACTTCCTCGATCGTTGTTGCCCGCGCGTAGCAGACTAGGCTTTGGGGCTGACATTCGAGTATGGTCGCAGCGGAGATGATCGGGGGTCATAACGAATAGCAGTGAAAGTTCTAGTAAAAGCCAATATTTTTATTGATAATATTTTTTGAGATGCTCTACGTTCCATGGTCTTTTAAGCCCATTGTCATTTATGTCTTTCAGCCAGTATGTCCTTGGCCTATTGACCTTAGTCACTCTGTAGGGTCCTTCCCAGTTCGGGTTTAGCTTTCTCGCGCTAGCTTCTTTGGTGTTTTGTTGAGTCTTCCTGAGTACCCAGTTTCCCACCTTAAATTCATGTGGTTTGACCTTGTTGTTGTAGTATTTTGTCATTCGTTGCCGGTAGGCAGCTATCTTGGCTGAGGCTAGATCCTGTTTTTCATCGAGGAGATCTAGCCCAATGCGCAAGGCTTCGTCGTTGCCATCTGGTCTAAACTCTTCAGTTCGGAAGGTTGGCACCTCGAGTTCTACCGGAACCATAGCTTCTAACCCGTATGCCAGGGTGAAATGTGTCTCTTTGGTAGGGATTCTTTTAGATGTCTGATTTGCCCAGAGTATCCCTGGTAGCTCTGGAATCCATTTTCCTTTGGCCGCATCAAACTTCCTTTTGATTGCCTTCAGGATTGTTCGGTTGGTAACCTTCGCTTGGCCGTTGGCTTGGGGTGCCCTAGCAAGGAGAAATGGTGATTAATATTCAAACTTTTCCACAGTTTTTTAACCTTGATACCTTCAAACAAAGTTTCGTTGTCGCTGACCAATACTCTGGGGATGCCAAATCTACAAATGATGGTGGCCCATATGAATTTTTCTATCTGGACCTGCCCTTTTTTGGATAGAGGCTCGGCTTCGACCCACTTGGTGAAGTAGTCGACAGCCACAAGAAGGAATCTTTTACTGCCTAATGCTGGGAGCGGTCCGACGATGTCCATTCCCTATTGTGCGAATGGCCACGGACTAGTCATCAGCTGGGCATGCATATGCGTGTATGATGCGAACCTCTAATATTTGTCGCACCTGCGGACAATATCTTTGGTGTCTCGCTGCATGGTCAGCCAATAGTATCCTAAAGTCAAAGCTTTGTGGGGGAGGGTTCTCTCGCCTGAATGATTTTCACATATACCATTATGGATCCTTCCCAGGACCTGATTTGCCTTTGAAGGTGACAAACATCGGAGCAAGGGCCCTATCATAGATCTCCTGTATAACTTGTCGTTTAGGAGAATGTACCTCGCTGCTCTGTTCTTTAGTCTTCTGGCTTTGACTTTCTTGGTTGGCAAGGCTCCTGTAGCGATATATTTGAGTATCGGAATCATCCAATTTTGTTGCACGTCTGCAGCGCAAACATCTCTAGGTTTTTCTTCGTCGAGGCTTGATTGTTCTTAATATTCAATGAGGTCGCTTGAGACTTCGTCAGAGGATGAGGCCTCTTTGGCTAGCGCGTCGATTTTTTTGTTGTCGTCTCGAGGGCACTGTATGAGCTCGCACCTCTTGAACCCGCCCATCACGCCAAATACCTTGTCTCGGTAGGCCATCATGCGGGGGTCCTTGCTGTTGAAATCTCCTTTGACCTGGTTGACTACCAATTTTGAGTCGTTGTATGTCGTTAGGTGATCTATCCCGATCCCCAAGGCTAGTTTTAGGTTGGACAAGAGGGTTTTGTATTCGGCCTTGTTGTTTGAAGCGGGGAAGCCGAATCTGACGGCTTTTTCGAGGGTGAAGCCGCTGGGGAACAGAGTGTGATCCCAGATCTGCTCACTTTCCCCGTCGATAATCCGTCACAACGCAAGGTCCAATCCTGGGTGCTTGAGTCCGAGGTTTGGTGATCTGTCTTTGGCTATTCTCCACCGGTGAACTCGGCGATAAAGTCTGTCAGCACCTGGGCTTTGATGGCAGTTCTTGGAGCATAGCTTATGTCAAATTGTCCGAGCTCTACTGACCATTTCACCATTCTGCCGAATAACTCTAGTTTATGCAGTACCGAGAGAAGAGGATGCTTTGTCAGAACCGTTGCCCCTAAAAATAGGGCCTCAATTTCCTAGAGGATACGACCAGTGCCAGAGCTAAATTTTCTAGGTATGGGTAGCGTGCCTCTGCTTCCACGAAGCTTTTCTTGGCATAATACACTGGGCTTTAGGTCCCCTGTCGTCTCGTATGAGGACTGAGCTGACAGCGTGCTTGGAAACATACAATTACAAATAGAGTGTTTCTTCGATCGTTGGTTTTGAGTATAGCTTCAGACTCCCCATGAATGCTTTTAGGCTTTGAAAGGCTTGTTCGCACTTCTCGTTCCACGATAACCCTTTGCTTCCCCTCAGTATTTTACAGAAATGAAGGCACTTGTCAGATTATTTAGATATAAACCTGTTGAGTGCTGCTACCCTCTCAGTCAGTCTCCGAACGTCTTTGATGCTTGTGGGGGCTTTCATGTTGAGAAGGGCCTAAATTTGCTTTGGGTTGGCCTCGATCCTTCTTTTGTTTACTAGATAGCCTAAGAATTTTCTAGACTCAACTCCGAACGTACACTTCTGTGGGTTGAGCTTCATCTGGTATTTCCTAAGCTGGTTGGGCACTTCAGTGAGGTCTTTTATGTGATCGGGGCTGCGGAGGCTCTTGACCAGCATATCGTCAATGTAGACATCCATGTTCCTGCCAATCTGTTTTTTAAACATCCGGTTTACCAGTCGTTGATAGGTAGCACCTACGTTCTTTAAGCCGAACGACATCACCCTATAATAATATATCCCTTTTTCAATTACGAAGGATGTATTTTCTTGATCCGGTGGGTGCATCAATAGTTGATTATAGTCTGAGTAAGCGTCCATAAAGCTTAGTAAGCTATGTCTGGACGTGGCGTTCACAACTTGATCAATGCAGGGGAGTGGGAAGTTGTCCTTCGGGCATGCTTTGTTTAGGTCCGTGTAGTCTACACACACCCTCCATTTTCTGTTTTTCTTTATTACAAGAACTGTGTTCGCCAGCCAGTCTAGGTATCGCGCTTCCTTAATCATGTACTAGCATTCCCTGACTACTGCTTGGTTGCCTATTAGTGCCTCGATCGCTTGGTTTGTCGAATACTTGATGCACTGGTGTAGAATGGAGATCGTTGCTCCCATTTGGTGTATGCAGGGTCTCCCCAAAGCCACATTATATGCTGAAGGTGCATCGATCACTATGAATTCTTGAAACAAAGTTTTTTGAGTTGACTTATCTCTCGCTACTACCGCCAGTCATATCTTCCCCACATGGAGGCGTTTTTTGCCGTTGAAATCGATATTCGGATGTTTATCGGGGGTCAATGCTTTCTCCTCTAGCTACATGCTGTGAAACGCGTGGAGAAACATGACGTTCAATGAGCTCCCAGTGTCCACCAAGGATCTCCTTACTTCCTAGCTTACCAAAGATATCATTATTACCAGGGCATCATTGTGTAGGATTTGTATGCCCTGGAGGTCTTCTTCCGTAAACGTTGGAGGCATGGAGTGGTCATGCTTCTAAGCAGGCGACGCTAGTTGATTGTCGATCTTTGCTTGGATCCTCATACCTTGGAGGGCCTTTTTCCTGGACCTTTAGATAGTTCGGATTCAGAATGGGCTCCGTGAAACACGCATATCTAGTCGACTAATTTATATCTAGGCGCGACTTTGGTCCTAGTTACCTGTTCTTCTTCTAGGGCGATATAGCTTTGCGCCTCCCTTGCCAAGTCTGTCATATTGGCTGGTGGGTCCAGGGTTAGGAAGTTATAAAACTTACCCTTTTCCAGACCATTGATGAAGGCTGAGACGACCGTCGTGTCATTGCACACGTTGACGACGGTTAAATCACTGTTGCAGCGAGTTAGATATGCCTTCAGTGTCTCGTCAGGCTTTTGTTTCATCGATTTGAGCATTTTCATTGTCAACAAAACTTGACGCATAAAAGGTGATTTGGGATCTGATCCGGGGTCCGTCGGCACTGCTGCTATTTCAGGAGTGTCAGCTTTATGCCTGCGCACTATTTGTGTCGTCGAGAGTGGTAAAGTAGCGCCAGGATGAGCATTTGATGTTTCCCCTTGTTTTCCATTTTTGTATGATCGGGTGGCCACCATCTCTTAGTATTTTGAAGAGAGATGGTGCTAATGAAAGGGTTAGGAACTTTGTCGTTTCCACAAACGGCGCCAAATTGATGCATCCATTTTCTGTTCCCTGCTTTGACCTTGACTTGCAAACTTGCTGACCTGCACAAGGAACGCATGTGAGCCATAGACCACCATTGTAGTGGCCGATGACACTCCGATGCTAAAGTCAGACAGGGATCTGAAGAAGATGTAATGTTCTAAACAGGAAATTTGTAACGTACCTTATCTTACCAAACTCATGTTTTATTTATAGTGCAGGAGTCCTGATTCAACCAGGTCATCGATGGCGTAGTTTAGGGAAGAAGATCTTTGTGGAGATCCTTCTCTAATTAGGAGTCGTGCTGTGGAGAAAAGCTTCTTTGTTAGCCATGTGCTCCTAGATACGCGAGATATAGTTCCCGTTCCTAGAGTATTCTATAGGTGGAAGTCTTCATATGTGATACGTACTCTGGAATATGCTTCCTAGTTGGAAGCAAATAGCCGTTGTAATTGTTTGTCCGAAGTTGATCCTCGAGATGCCTTAACAGGGCTTACGAGTATTGAGGATAATTGTGAGACATGTGGGCCCAACAGGCTGTAAGAATTAGGGTTCGCTTTGTGGACTGCATTGGGCGATATTAGAACCACATGGGCCAAATCAGTGTTGGGTTGATGCTAGGGTCTGTCTTTTCTTCGAGATCATCATGACACATGTACGACATAGATTTGGAATCGCTTCGGTGTATCATCGCACACACATATATATACAAATGAGAACGGGGTTTCACAATATCCAATTGTTGATGTATTTGTGTTTATATCATGGAAATCGAAATGGCAGCGACTACTCCACACCACCATTTCCTCTCTCTCACCACCTACTTTTTTTCTTACACCACCTTTTTCTTACACCACCATCCTTTCTCACCCCACCTATATAAACAAAAACCATCCATTTTTTTGCCCTCACCATTCAAATCGACAACGATTCCTCCCTCCCCCATTTGAAATCTCTTGCAAATTACTTCCAAATCTCTCCCCACACTCAAATCTCTTGCAAATCTCCTCCCTCTCCCTCAAAAATTCTCAAAATTCGCTCAAAGTTGAAACCCTTAAACCCAAACTCAATAAATATGCATAACATAACAGAGAAACCCAAACTCAAAAAGAAAAAAATGCAAAATAGGGTAACTTTATACCAATTTAAACCCTTAATTTAGACCGATTCTCAACCTCATCAAAACATGAACGTTGTAGTACGATGAGTTATCTAATAAACAAAACTTGAATCACTTGAAAATGTTTTGAAATGAGAAAGTTATGGTCATTTTACTAAAGTCGCGCAAATCTGTCTCGCAATAAAAATGGGATAGTATTCCTGACTTCGGCAAACTTATGTGCTTGATTGAGACCGATTCTCAAGTTGTTACAACACAAAAGTTGTAGTACTCTGAGTTATCTGATAAACACAACTTGAAAATGTTTTGAAATGAGCAAGTTATGGTCATTTTACTAAAGTCGCGCAAATCTGTCCCAAAAAATTTCAGTTCACAGAGTTCACTGCCGGGATTTTGGGATAACCCACAGTGTCCCGTGCCAAAACGCAGAGCACAATGCGGGTTATCCCAAATTCCCTGCAGTTAACTATGTGAACATAAATTTTTTCGAACAAATTTGCGCGACTTTAGTAAAATGACCATAACTTGCTCATTTCAAAACATTTTCTAGTGATTCAAGTTGTGTTTATTAGATAACTCATAGTACTACAACTTTTGTGTTTCGATGAGCTTGAGAATCGGTCTCAATTGAGGGTTTAAATTGGTCGAAAGTTACGCTGTTTTGCCTTTTTTTTCATTTTGAGTTTGGGTTTCCTTGTTACGCATATTTATTAGTGGTGTGAGAAAGTTAAAAAACAAAAAAACAAAAAAACTCAATGATGGTGTGAGAAAGAGGATATGGTGATGTGAAATAGTGGCTGCCAATCGAAATTTACTTTACCGGGTCACTGCTTCAACCTTCTTAATACCAGAACAAAGGCACGCTCGCCATTTCCAACAACTCCACGTACATCCCAAGGATCTTCTCCATCCGGATACATTTTTTCTACGCCACTCAACTATTAGGCCGATCCATATCATGACGACAAAATTGTCTCTTCTTCCAGGTTGCTCTACTCAAATCACTTGCTGTAAGCATGGAGATTTATGAATTAATTAACATCCGTGCTGATTTTATATACAAGACAACTGCATCTAGATCAACAATTTCTAACCCAGAGTAATAGTTAAGATGAGTATAATTATGGAGAGATTTTGGGAGAAAGTTGTGATTTTTATTTTTTACTTGAGTGCTTAGCTTGTTTTCATCATGTCAAAATTTTACTCCCAGAAGTCCTTTCCCCCATATCACACATAGATAATAAGCTACTCTAACTCAGCTGGAGAAAATTGTTATGGATTGTTCACCTTTGGCTTTGGCCGACTGTGATTTCAACGGTCAGTTCTTAGGCCATGAATCCTCACTACAAAAAAAAAAAAAACAACAACGGTTTATCGTTGCTAAGTATCAAAAAAGCGTATCTAAAATGAATCAGCAACAGCTCAACGATCGTCGCAATACCGTAGCTATTTGAATCGTCGCTCCAATATAATAGCAACGGTATACTATTCCGTAGCTAATTGGCAACGGCTAAAAACTGTCACTAAGTTGCAAAAATTTCGTCGCTAAACAAATTTGAATTCCAAGGTTTTATTTGAAACAGCAGCAATGACGACGGCTTTTAAAATGTTTGAGAGGGCTAGGTTGTCGCAAATTGAAAAATAGAGACGGTTTTTGCCGTGGCTATTTGGCGACGGCTTCAAACCGTTGCTAAGTTGCAAATCAAAATTTCAAAACAGAGACGACATTTGTTGTTGCTAACACTAACTTGTTGTAGCTAAAAAAATTACTAATGAAAATTCAGATGCGCTCTTCCAAAGCTTCTTCCTCTCAGCGGGTGACGCGGGCTTCCAAAGCTTCTTCCTCTAAGATGCGCTCTTCTAAAGCTTCCAAAGCTTCTTCCTCTCAGCGGGTGACGCGGGCTTCCCAATTCTATCTGCGCCCAAAGGTTTTTTTTTGTGTATATATATTTTTTTCAAAAAAATCAATTAGGGACGGCTTAAACGGTAGCAAAGAATTTTTATTTGTAAAACTTAGCTACGGCTAATATGTCGTCGCAAATGTTTTAATTAGCTACGGTTTCAACTGAATTTAGCCACGGTTTTCCCGTCACAAGCACGATTTTTATGTAGTGAGGACGACTTATACCGTAGCAACTAGTTTTATTTGTAAAACTTAACGACATCTAATATGCCGTCGCAAATGTTTTAATTAGCTACGGTTTATTATGAATTTAGCCACGGTTTTTCCGTCACAAGCACAATTTTTATGTAGTGGAAACGGCTTATACCGTAGCAACCCGTTTTATTTGTAAAACTTAGCAACGGCTAATATGTCGTCTTAAATGTTTTAATTAGCTATGGTTTATTCTGAATTTAGCCACGGTTTTCCCATCACAAGCACAATTTTTATGATTATGGTCTTCGTCAGCTACCAAAAGAATTAGTGACGGTTTTTTGCCGTCGCAAATCTTTTAATTAGAGATAGAATCAAACTACCATCTCTAGTGTTTGTAGCTATTAGGGCTTTTTTGTAGTGCCTACACCAAGGATCTTTGGATGAAACATAAATATTTTTCTAGGATATTGGTTGTAGAGTTTTTCTAACAAGATGATAAAATATTTAGGTGTTCCTAGTTTCTTCGGTCATTATAAGTTTACTTATGTTTCTTGTATCTTTGATAAAATTAGTTCTTGACTTGGCGGTTGGCAAACTAACATGCTTTCTTAAGTGGGTAGAGCAGTTATAACAAAGTTTGTCATCGCTTTTATCCCTCCTTATGCCATGATGTTTATCAAATATAATTACGAAATTTTTTTGATGGGATCATACTTTCTATGAAAATACTCCTCATATACGTAAATAGTCGTATTTAATCAGGCTAGGTAAAGAAGGTGGCATCAACATGACTTATGTATGATCATAACAATATTGCCTTTTGTCTATTTTTTTGATACAAACTATGGTCTTCGATAGTTTACTGCATGCTTCCCTTCTTGAAGCAAAATATTGGTTTATGATTATGTTCATGATCACAAATGTTCGAAAACTAAATCGTCTTGGCTAGGTAAATGGTTAGCCAGAACAATACAACTAATCACATAATAATTTCAAACGAGTATTTTTTGTTTAGGATGCTTGCATACTTTTTTTGTGAATCTTGAAGCAAATAAAAGTTAATTTTTTTCAAAAAAAAATACTCTATGTTTCTTGTTTTTCTGTGAATATATATTCCATTAACATGAAGCAAACTTGCATGAAACCTATTTTTCATAAATTTGAACATAACTTCAAAATTTGACTATCAGTTTCATGATTTCTTGTGAGTGTACCTCATCATGCATGCATGAAACTATGTGAGTATCATGAATTATATTCGTGATTTTGAGGGCATTTGTAGAAAACTCCCTTTGTTGAGTATTTAATTTGATTTCAAATTAATCACGTAAAACTAACTTATAAAAAAATAAATCAACAACATAGAAATGGCAACTTTAAACTTGAAACTCTACCTCCTGAAACAGACACTTCTGGCTTTAAAACCATCTCGATTTGCTTCTTTGCCACATCAATAACTATAAATTGAGGAAGGGACACTTAAGTCACTTAGGGGGTGTTTGTTTAGACCTCTTAACTAAATTTTGAAAAATATGGCTTTTCAAAGATGAACATCTTTGAATGACATGGTTAGGCAGATATGTTTAAGGCCCTGCTAAATAACATCACATTTATATTGATGGACATCATCACCCACCATTTTTTTTGGATTTACTGAAGGACACTACCACTATAAAAACAAAAAAAAACCTAACCTTAACCCTCATCTTCTCCCCTCTCCCTTTCTTTTCCACAACCACCTCCTCCTCCTAGGGGTGGGCACGGGACGGGATGGGACGAGATGGACCCATCCCTATCTCATCCCGTTCATTCGGGATCGGGACAGGAAAGACCTCATCCCGATCTCGTCCCATCTCAAACGGGATCGGGACGGGATGAGCACGTACTAAATAGTCTTACAATAAAAAAATTAACAAAAAGAGTTTTATCTCACAATACTCAAATACCAATAATTTCAAATTTATATACATATAACTTACATCATAAATAATAATAGATATTAAATAAATAAATATTAAACTTTTTTTTGGAAGGCAAATAAATATTAAAATTCATTTAGAATTAATGATTCAATTCATTTAGATTTCATATAGAATTTCATCTTACATTGATTTCATTTCAACACATCCTAAACCTTAATTTAGAAGAGTATTTTGATTAAAATTAATAATATTAAATATTAAGTAAATAAATTCGGGACGACACGAGATGAGATGAGCACGTACTAAATAGTCTTACAATAAAAAAAATAACAAAAAGAGTTTATCTCACAATACTCACACACTAATAATGTCAAATTTATATACATATAACTTACATAATAAATAATAATAGATATTAAATAAATAAATATTAAACTTTATTTTTGGAAGGCAAATAAATATTAAATTTCATTTAGAATTAATGATTCAATTCATTTATATTTCATATAGAATTTCATCTTACATTGATTTAATTTCAACACATCCTAAACCTTAATTTAGAAGAGTATTTTGATTAAAATTAATAATAATAAATATTAAATAAATAAATTCGGGACGGGATCTGGATGAGTTTGATCAATTCCAAAAGGACCCAAAAAAATTGGGACGGGTTTGGGATCGCGGGATGGGATGCCCACCCCTACCTCCCCCTTCTCTCATTTTTCACCCCACCACCTCGCCACTACCACCCCATTCTCATCCTCCTCTTCTGCTTCACCTCACCACCTCCTCTCCTTCACCGCCACCACCTCGACACCTCTCATTTTCCTCCCCCCCCTTCACCACCACCACCACCACCTTGCCACCGCCACTTCTCATCCCACCTCCTCCCATCTTCTTCTTATTCTCCTCTTATTTTGTATTATTATTTTTTTGCCCTATTTTTTTCTCTTTCGCCATCGCAATGGTTCCTATGAGTGGAAAATTCACACTCGCCAGTTACCGCCTCAGTTTGTCGATGGTGCAACAAGAACATAGTTACCGCCTCAGTTTGTAAAAAGTATGCGAGGTGCACTTGAATATCTCATATCGATGAAGCAACAATAACACAGTTATCGCCTCAGCTGTAAAAAAATGCACAAGGCACTATTCTCGACTGTAAATGTTGATTTCTTGTTGATAACCAATTGTAAATGTTGATAGCCAATTGTAAATACTGGTGTCTGATCCAAGATGCCAATATGTTTAGTTTGTAAATATAAGAATTTTGCGATGTTGGTTATAATGTTGTTAAGAATTTTTTGATTAATTGCAATTGCATTTTCATTGCTTATAATATTTGCATGCATAGTATATAAAAACACAACGTAAACACTTCCATTAGATTCGCTTCGCAAAATATTTTATTTTTTCCCATCAAATTAAGAAAATAAAATTTTGCCTTTTAATTCCTGTCAAGACTTCAGTTGCCAGAATGAATAAAAAAAAGGGGGTCTCCTTGTCTAAGACCTCTTGAGGATTTGAAAAAAAACCCATTGTAAGTGCCCTGAAACCTAACTAAGTAGAAAAAACCCATTGTACCCAAACGCAACGGATAAGCGAGCTATACACCTATTGTCGCAGCGGCTAACGCGAACAAAATAAAATAAATTACAGCAGATCATGCAAACTTGTCTAAAATGCCTACAAAGAACCAAACACAATGGCAAGTGCTAACCTGAGACATCACATCGCTTGAATTGTTGCGGTTTGGGCAAAAACAGAGTCTGTTTCTGTCCAAACGCAGTGGTAGCTGCGAGGATATTTATTACATTCGCAGCGGCCTCTGCGTTTGGACAGAAAATAGACTTTCGCTGCGTTTGGACAGAAAACAGACTTTTTCCAAATATTTAATTTTTTGTATTTGCTCATTTTTTTCATTTCTTATGGCTTTTCTACAGTAATGACATATTTGATTTATTGCTAAATCTCACTTTTGACATTCTCAAGTTGGGGTGCTCAAAAGTGAGGTTTAACAATAAGTCAAATATGTTAATACTGTAGCAAACTCATAGGAATTGAAAAAAAAAAGTCTTTGCAACAAACTGCTGCGTTTGGACAGAAAACAGACTCTATTCATTTTTTGTATTTGAACATTTTTTGGGTTTTTTTCAATTACAATGGGTTTTCTACATTAATGACATATTTGATTTATTGCTAAATCCTATTTTGACATTCTCAAGTTGGGGTGTTCAAAAATGAAGTTTTGCAATATGCCAATAGTGTATCAAACCCATAGAAATTGAAAAAAAAAAAACCAAAAAAAGTCTATTTTCTGTCCAAATACATCAACTAATGCAATGATGTTTATGATCATTGCACGAGCCGTTGCATTTAGGGCAAAACTTTATTCTGTTTCAAACAATTTCTTCGATTTGTAAGATCACATTCGCATTCATTTGCTGCGATTGTTATAATTGGGCTCGCTTTTGCCGATGTGTTTGAGTATCTTGGGGAATTATTTCCACTTTGTCCTTTGTCTATGAGATTGAAGCATACTTGGGAAAACCACGAGGGTCACATAATCACAAGAACATTACTTGGGAAGACAAATAGAATTGCTTGAAAAGACAAATAGAATTGACTAAGAAGATACAATTGCTTGAGAAGGCAAATAGAATTGGTTGGAAAGACACATTCATAACCAACTCATTTAAGTTGAACATTATAAAGGGGAGTAGTCTGTTAGTATTCATAAACAATTCAAGAGAAATAAGAGAAGATGAAGATAAAATGGCCAATGTTCAAAGAAGAATCTTCAGACGAATAATGAGATGAAATTGGAGCTCCGGAAGACGACTCTATTTGGTAAGAGTACCCCCACTCGTCATTGTCTTCAGATAATGAGAAAGGCGACTGTCGATGAGGAAGAGGACAGTGAATCGCTATCGTCCTCCAATGAGGATGTCGATGGTGGGAATTCGTTAATGGACTACTACTACTCCGACGAAGAGGGCCGCAAACGTCATCCTCTCAAAGACTTTGCTGACCGTGTCCAAGACAATTAGATGTATTTTTTGTATTTGTTTTGTAATATTTTCAAATATTAATGGAACATCTAATGTTTAATGTTTGTTCGTTTTTGTGTTTTTGTATTCTAAATTTTTTTTGTATTTCTAAATTTGCAATTTTGTGTTTGTTAATTCATGACATTTTGTTGTGAAGAAGAAGAACGAAAAGAAAATAAGAGAGGAAAAGAAGAAAAAACAAATAAGAGGAAAAGGGAAGGAGAGATGAAGAGGTGGAGGAGGAGGTCGGTGGTGTGGTGGTGCGGTTGATGGTGGCGGAGTGGTGATGGTTCTTGATGGAGAAGAGAGGGATAGAGGATAATAAAGGGAAAGAGGGTGAGAGGAGCCGGTGGTTGTGTGGTTCGGTTGATGGTGGCGGGGTGGTGGTGGTGCGGTGTTGATAGTTGGTCACGGTGGAGGTGGAAAAGAGAGGGAGAGATGAGAAAAGAGGGAGTGATGAAGAAGGGAAGAGAAGGGTTATGGTTTTATTTATTTATTTATATTTTATTTTATAGGTGGTGTCTTTCAGTAATGGTGGTGTCCTTCATAAAGGTAGTGGTGTCCTCCAGAAAGTAGGGGTTTGTGTCCATCAGTATAAGTGGTGGTGTTATATAGTAGGGGCCTATATTTAATTAGACATTAATGTTGTGTGTTCCTGTTGGTGCATATAGCAGAGGCCACTTTTTGTGGCAACACGATCGTACTAGAATATACAAAGGCACCCAAAATCCTTGTCCAAAATTAGGTAAAGAGCCACGCACTCGCACTTAGAGGTGGGCATCCCATCCCGCAATCTCGATCTCGTTCAGGTCTCGTCTCAATTTTTTTGAATCATTTTGGGATTGATCAAGCTCATTCCGATCCCGTCCCGTTCTAGAGTGGGATGGGATCGGGATGAAGATTTTCAATTCCGCCCATCCCATTCAGCCCCGAACTTATTTATTTAATAATAATATTATTATTATTATTAATTTTAATCAAACTACTCTTCTAAAGGAAAATTTATGATATGTTGAAATGAAATCAAAACATCTATTATTTGAAAACTTATTTGATTTGATACTCTTTGTTTAGATAGAAACTTTAGTTTGAATATTTTAGGTCAAATAGAACCCATGAAGATTTATGTTTTTTTTTTTTCTTCACATTTTAGATTAATTATGGGATAATTATTCTTGTTCAAAATAAAAGAAAATGATGGTTTGGTTTAGTTTTACATTATGAGTTATGTAGTTGAAAATTTGCTCAATAAATAATATTTTTGAACATATATTAGGACAACTTGAGAACTTATATCATTCATACAAGATATAATTAAAAGTAATGTAAGATGAAATTTTATATGACATTTTATATTGTTATGATGAAAGTTATATGTATATAAATAATACATTATTGGTGTGTGAGCAGTATAAGATGCATTTTTTTTTTGTAATTTTTCATTGTAAGACTATTTAATACATGTTCATCTCGTCCCGTTTGAGATGGGACAAGGTCGAGTTGTCTATTCCATCCCAATTATGTCTTAATCTGGTTTGGAATGGGACAAGATTGGAATAAGGTCTATCCCATCCCGATCCTAACTAAATAAGATGAAATAGGGACGAGGTCAATCCCGTCCCCTACCCACCCCAACCAAAGCACCCCTACTCCCATTTTGTTCAAATTCATTTACCCCAATTTGGGAGCGGGAAGACGAGAGATTGTGTGCGAGCGAAAGAGATGAGAGGAGGACAGGGCGGAGGTAGGCGGAGAGCCAAAGATCTAAACCCACCACCAGATCGAACCACCAACACTCCCTCTCTCCTCCCCGATTTCACCACCACTACCACCACCACCACCACCACCAACCGCGACTCTGACGCGAGCACGGGCACCATCAACCGCCCTTCTTCCTCCATTGGCAGTAGTGGTCGCGCCACTCGCATCATCAACGAGTACCTATCTTGTCACAACGCCAACATCTCTTTGAAACCGCCTCTCCCCTCCGCCAAAGACATCACAGAAGCCGTACGATTTCTCTTCCATCGCCTCGATTTTCCCACCACCGGTTCCACTATAAAGCTCGATGAGGACCTTCCGCTCCTTCTCAAGCACCTCAATTGCCCTTTCAAGCTCAACAAATCCGCTCTAAAAGCTCCTGGAACTCCTCATTCCTGGCCTGCTTTACTTTCAGTCATTCACTGGTTGGTAGAAATTGCACGTTATTCCGATCACATTTCTTCTTCTTCGGATACTGCTGCTACTTGGGGCAATAGATCTTTTCTTGAAAATAATAAGCTACTCATCTATGCCCTAGACAGTTACAACCATTACATTAGAGGCGATGATCAGGCGGTGGATCAGCTTGATAACGAGTTCACGGTCAAGATGGAGGAGGAGACGGGTGCGTCACTTGAGAAAGTTAAGGCATTGGAGACTGAGGTAGCTGAGCTTGAAGCCAAGATTGGTGGGATGAAGTCTGCGCCGTCTGCTATAGAGGCATTGGACAAGGATAGAGTGATGTTGGAGGATGATGTGCACAAGTTTTATGACATTGTTGATAGATTGAAGATGAATATTGAGGGGTTGGAGAGGGATTTTCAGGAAAAGGAGAGGGAATTGGAGAATAAGGTTCAGGAGAATCGGAGGATTTGCGAGGAGAATGAGGAGTTGAAGAAGACCGCTGAGGCGCAGAAGGTTAATTTGAGGGACGCTGAGAGGATGAAAAGAGAGCTTCAGGCTGTGGAGAGAGATATTGCAGATGCTGAAGCTGCTAGGACTTCGTGGGAGGAAAAGTCTTGGGATTTGGATGCATCTTTAAGGCAAAAATTTAAGGAGCTTGAGAACCTTTCCATTGAATGCAACCAGGCCATCCGCAGGTAATGCCATTGTTCCTTTTCCATTTCCCCTCATTTTGGTTTTTGTCAGTATCGTTCTCTATCATTATGATTGTGCAACTAGACTTACCATGATATATGCTGTTGTGTTGTTTTAGTCTTTATTTGTCTTAAATTACAGAAAATTTGAATTAATAATTTAGAAGCTTAAACCAAGTTCATGATATGGTCTTTAGAAACAAAATTTAGATATTCACGAGTTGAATGCATGTGGAGTAGACTGGGGTCAAAACCTCAAATGCAACAAGTTGTGTCTAAACAGAGATACATTCACTGGAAATGGTATAGCAATTGCCATATGGAGGGACATAGAGAGTTGAAGGCGTGTAGATTATAATGTGTTGTATGCAAGGATGCATAGACGCGGACATGTGTCGTTGTATCGGACATGGACACGACACACCAATTCGATAATTTCTGAAAAACTAGGACTCGGGGACTAGTCGACACATCGTACTATTTTTTTATAAATAAGTCATATAAACATAAACAATAATCTAATAAAGTGTTTCCTAGACCATCTTCATCTTTGTTGCAAGTAGAAAATTGTCGAAAAAATATGAAGAAAAAACGTAGAGAAGAAGAAGAGGTGCAAAGGCAGAGACTATTGTGAGAAAAAAAATTGGAGAAAAAAATATAGTAGAGAAGAAGTAGAGGACGGATGAAGCAAATGAGAGAAGAAGAAGAAGAAACATAGAGTATCTCTATGTTTTAGTGGCTCTTTACCCTATGTCATGTCCAAGTTTCGAATATATCGGATGCGTGTCCGACACGTTGACCTCATTGACCATATGCCTAATACATGCCGACATGTTGACCATGTGTCGGAGGTGCGTCGAGTGACTGTCGGTGTCAGATACTTGTCTGACACGGATACAACAAGTTTTCTGAAGAGTCCGTGCTTCTTTGGTTGTAGATTGTTTAAGGTATGCAGGGTTGAGTGATGAAGTGCATGAGAAGTGAAGTGCAAAGAGTATGTCGAATGGGTATCAAAGGAATATGAAGTTGATATGCATTTTGATTTGTTCATAGGGTCTGCCTCATGCTCAAATTTTGATATGAACTTGTAACCAGCGGCTTTAGCAAAATTAGATACTATATATATTGTGCAATTTCACGATGAGTAATTTGCTTGCATTAGTTTAGCATTTCAACTTGAAAGTTTGACAAAGGAGGATAATAAGGGAAAGACAAAGTCAACTGGTTGTTTCTTCTCCCCATTGTCAATGAATTGCCATTAATAGAGCTCAAAGAAGTTAATGTCAATGACTACTGCTTGGTTAAAAAGTTTGTGTATCTTGATACTTGAAAATGGTTAGAAGGATTGGTCTATAAGATATATGATTGATTAACTAATGCCACCTGCAACTTATAGAATATTATCCACCCTAATATGGAATCAATAGTGTTTATTTGAATGACATGTAGGCACACAAGATTTCAAGTGCAATGATTGCTTGTGCAATAGCATTCAGGTCATCTAAATTACTGAATAGTTGCAATTTTTTTTGCACGAACACTTAGAGCGTGCATGCAAACATTTTAAAAACATGCGAGGCTTATCTGCAATGCTCCAAAAGCATACATCAAAGGCTCACACCTCAGGGTTGGAGGCTTACACCTTTTTATGCGTCAGGGCCTATACATTTGTAAAGGTTCTCTTAAGTTTCTTTTGTTTATGTAATGCTATAATATCGGTTATTAAATAAATCTTCCATTAAAGGATTGCTTCATACAGCTCGAGACATGGATTGCTTAAATGGCTCAGCTCTTGCCTTGGTGCTTAAATTGATTGATTGACGCACTCCCAGTCCCATTTTAGTATTTTTAATTATTCTGTGTTGTCCAATTAAATAAGGTAACGTGGCTTCATCCCAAATTCCTAATATTGTAAATACAGTTGAAATGAAAAAGAAAGGGAATTGGCCATGTTCAATAGTTATGCATGCCCCTGAAAACAAGAAGAACAAATCAGCTTAGGTTAAAGAAAAGCCGTAAGAGCATTCAAATAGTGATACTGGTTAATGGTCTCGCTGCGCTCTCTTACTTGCTTCAGCTCAAATCAAGTTTGAAAACAGATGCAGAATCAGGAAGAAGTTAGCAGCCTTGCTAATCAATCGCTTATTTGCCTTCGGACTCTCATGGTTCGTCCCGTATGGCCCTTAATGGTAGAGACTCCCTCTTTAGGGAACTCACTCTCATAGGCCCTGCCCCCTCGTTTTTAGAACACAGAGCTCATGCCTTTGGTGTTTGTGGCCTAAAGCCCTCCTAGAATAGCTCCCTCAAAGATAAACTGCTCAGGCGTGTCATCAGAGAGTCCCATCGCTGAAAGGATAATTAAGGGTTACTAACAATTTAAGAATCCATCCTCAGAAGAAAAAGATAATAATGATGCCAAATTATGAAACCCAAGTTATTGTGTTTGATTATTCCATTTTGAACTATCATAAGTTGTTATTCATATCAAAGTTCGTAAGAGAGCAATCAATATCCTTGGGAGCTTGATTGAAGATGGACGGAAATAACGTCGTGAAATCATATTGCAAATCCATGCATCAATGGCACGCAAGAAAGTGATTGAGAGCCTCTGTGTTAAGAAATAATTCTATTGAGAAAAAAGTTGGAGAGTTAGATTGTGTTTTCAAAATTCGACCAAGATGGGAGTGGCTTCAAACTCCCCCCGGCGCGTTTGCGGAATGCTGGCAGTAGAGCCTCCCTCCTTCCCACTTGATCACACTTCCTGTTCTGGTTATAGATTGCAGTAGAGCTCTCCGTAATGGAACCCAATCGATCGCCTTTACCCTTCCCTCACCATTTTGTCATGATATTCCAACATCAAACTCGGGTAAACCCAACCCCCCCTCCCCCCGGTACTCAAACAAGTTATTCACCCAAAACAATCTTGCTTTGGATGCAGAAGATACACTCATGGAGGACCTTCTCTACCTCCACGCCCACCACTGCCTTTTGGCAATGCTACCATGGAATCCACGTTGAAACTTTGTAAAGGGTGGTGATGTGCTTACATTGCTTCCACACATGGATCAAACACCTCCGCAGAATACTACTGTACAGGGATTTTGCGCTTTTGTTTTGTGAGAAACCATTTTTAATAGATTATGAATTTATGATTCGCCATGCAAATTCCTTCGTCGAGCTAGATTTGATATGCATTGTGGTCCCAAAACTGTTTGAAGAAATGCCTTCATAGACATACAACTCCGTCTCACTAGAAAATATAAATAAAAACCATATATGCAAAACACCCATTAACTGGGTATCCCACCAAAGGCCATGTGACCTTCTACACTGGTCTTGATAATTGATATGTTTCTTTTTTCTAGTAGATGCACATTACAATCATCCCCATCATTTTAATCAGATGTGTTGGGAGATATAAACTATTATAAGGATAAGTTATGGCTGTTTAGGATAACTCATCCTGAAATGTTAATCTCAGAAACATTGAACTTTGGGATCACCTGGCTCCCGTTGGTAGCAAAATTATGTTGTGTTTTTTTTGAAGCAAGGAATCTCACATCTTTTTGGGCCACAATGTATTTTCACTTTCTCGAGTTTTGCTTCCTACACTTATAATTTTTGTCTCAGTCTTCATAGGGTATGTGGACTCTCTGAACTGAAATTTGAAACTTATCCACTCCCGCAAGGGGTACATACAGTCTTTGATGCCCTTACTAACTATGCTCCAAATTCCTGTGTCTGCTTGATCGGGTGTTGCAAATATTTATTAGGTTTTCTGTTTCGTATTTATTTGCTGCATGTCTTTGTTTGTTTTAATGATTGCATTGGGACATGATAACTTGACTAATTCTTTGAAAACCGTATATTTTCCTTGTAATGTTAGAAATGAATATGATGGATACTCATTTATTTGCTGCAGGTCTCTGTTTTATTAGCTCTCAAGTTAAGGCAGTGTAATGTTTTCCTATATTTTCATTTTCACCTTGACTGGCAAGATGGAAATACCTGTAACCTTTTTATTTGGTTGTTTGAACAACAACTTTGGCACCCTGCAAAAAGTTATGATTCTATTTTATGGGCTCCCTTTAATAACTATCCTTTGTTAGTCTTGTGCCAACCTCTCTATTTGTGTGCAGTTGTTTGATGTATACTCCAAGATTAACACCTTCCTCATGGTTTTTAGGTTGAAACTCAGAAATGATTTTCAATATATGTTGAATACTAAAGGATCCACAGCTGCTGATGTTTTGGGAATCGACTATAAGTCAACTCTAAAACCAGCACTTGATGCTTATGCAAATGAGGTAAAGACAACTTCGGTGAAAAAACTGGAGGAGTTTATATCCCTTCAGCAGCAGTCACAGGGTAACGATAGTATGTTAAAGGCCAAAAAAAGTCGTCTTGCAGAACTTCAATCTTGGATTGATGAGGTACGTAAAATTAGAGCTCTGTGCAGCATCACGACATTCTAATTCTTGATAGGTATTCTACATGCTTCCCCATATATGGCTAATATTTGTTGAAATTCTAGTAGTTCTAACTGGGTTGCGTGACCACTTCTAAAAGAGTGGCACATATACTTGTGTTACACTTCGTCTTTTGCAATTAAAGATATATAGCTAAATAAACAATAAAACCAGGTTTGTAGCGTAGTACTTGTTTGCAATTTCTTAGTGAAATACAACATAATGTGAGAATTAATATCCTTATATCATAAATTTTATCTACATTAAAATGTGCAATTAATGAACACAACTCCGTGTCTGACACGAGTACCCGTGTCTGTGTAACCTAAATTTCTATCAAAAAGTCAACATTCTCTTTTGGCGCCAGCTCGCAAAGTTCACAAAATAAATTTTTATCCCAACGAATTCTGTATGTATCAACTTCCCAAATACAACCCTTACTCAAGGTAAATGTTATTTCCTTTTGTTATAAGAGATTAAGAGAATACTTTCTTGTGTATTTCATTGAAGTATTACATGTATTTATATACACACTATTAAATCTAAACTAGGAAACTATATCAATTAGAATCTCTAATTGACAGCCTAATTGCCAGCTTATTGACAACTATATACACACCGTAACACTCCCCCTCAAGCTGGAGCATAAATGTTAATCATGCCCAGCTTGTTACAAAGATAGTCAACCCAAACCCTATGTAATGCTTTCGTGAAGATGTCCCCTAGTTGTTCTCCAATTTTCACATAACCAGTAGAAATCGAGCCTTGTTGAATTTTCTCACGAATAAAATGACAATCAATTTCAATGTGCTTAGTCCGTTCATGAAACACAGGATTAGATGCAATATGAAGAGCAGCTTGGTTATCACACCACAATTTCGCTGGTACTGTAGTTTTAATTCCTACTTCAGTCAAGAGCTGATATATCCAAATTATCTCACATACAGACTGTGCCATAGCCCTATATTCAGACTCTGCACTGGATCTTGACACAACGCTTTGCTTCTTACTCTTCCATGAGACCAAATTCCCTCCAACAAAGATACAATAACCTGAAGTGGATCTTCTATCCATTTTGGAACCTGCCCAATCGGCATCTGAAAAACATTCAATGTGAGTGTGCCCATGATTTTTGTACACGATACCTCGTCCTGGTGCTCCTTTCAAGTAACCCAAAATTTGTTTTAACGCGACCCAATGATGGATTGTGGGGGATGACAGAAACTGACTGACAACACTGACTGAGTATGCAATATCTGGACGAGTCATGGTAAGGTAATTCAACTTCCCAACCAACCTTCGATATCTTTCAGGATCTTCAAATGGTTCTCCCTCTAGTGTAAGGTGTACATTTGGAGTCATTGGAGCACTACAAGGCTTTGCTCCCAATTTACCTGTCTCAGATAATAAGTCAAGGACATATTTTCTCTGAGATAGAAATATACCTTGTTTACTCCGAGTGACTTCAACTCCCAAGAAATACTTTAACACCCCCAAATCCTTCGTGTGAAACTGAGTATGAAGGAAAGATTTAAGAGATGAGATTCCTCTAGTATCATTTCCAGTAATTACAATGTCATCCACATACACAACTAACAGAATGATACCAGCTGCGGATCGTTTGTAGAAGACAGAGTGGTCAGACTTGCTTTTCTTCATACCAAATTTCTCAACAGCCTTACTAAACTTTCCAAACCAAGCACGAGGACTCTGTTTCAAACCATATAAAGATTTTCGAAGACGACAAACTCGCCCTGACTCCCCATGAGCAACAAAACCAGGAGGTTGCGCCATATACACCTCCTCCTTAAGATCACCATGAAGAAAAGCATTCTTGATATCAAGCTGATGTAAAGGCCAATGATGGGAAGCCGCCATGGAAATAAATAACCGAACAGAGGTTAACTTTGCAACAGGAGAGAAAGTGTCAGAGTAATCAACCCCATAGGTTTGAGCATAGCCCTTTGCAACAAGACGGGCTTTCAATCGGGCAACTGACCCATCTGGATTGACCTTAACAGCGAAGACCCATTTGCAACCTATAGCCCTTTTATCTGCAGGTAAATCGACCAAGTCCCAAGTACCATTGTCATCTAAAGCATTCATCTCCTCTATCATTGCATTACGCCAACCAGGATGAGATATGGCTTCACGAACAGTTTTAGGAAGAGAGATAGAATCAAGGGAAGCAATAAAAGAACAAGAGGTAGATGACAAGTTATCATAAGAAACAAAGGAACAAATAGGATAAGCACACTGACGTTTACCTTTGCGCAATGCAATAGGAAGATCATCGCTCGGGACTGGATTTGATGACGAAGGAGCAGGTGCAGGACATAAATCAATAGGTGGACGCCTGGAGTAAACCTGAATAATAGGAGGCTTGACAGGAGCTGGTTCTGAGACAGGTGCTGGTGCCGAAACAGGTGTCGAGGATGTGATGGAATAGACTAACAAATCATCATCCTCCCCCTAGCGAGTGGGAACGGATGAAGACGAAAAATAAGGTGTGTCTTCCAGGAAGGTAACATCAATTGAGACTAGATATTTGTTAAGATTGGGACAATAATACCTATAACCCTTTTGAAGACGAGAATAACCAAGGAAGACACATTTCAAAGACTTGGGATCTAATTAGTGACATGCGGACGAACATCCCGAACAAAACAAGTGCTACCAAATATTTTCGGGTCAACAGGAAACAATGGCTTATTGGGAAAAAGGATTTGGTAAGGTATCTCACCATGAAGAACAGAGGAAGGCATGCGATTAATGAGAAAACATGCTGTAGGCACTGCATCGGCCCAAAAAGGTTTAGGAACATTCATTTGAAATAAGAGAGCTCGTGCCGTTTCAAGAAGATGTCTGTTTTTACGTTCTGCCACACCATTTTGGGATGGGGTATCAACACACGAAGTTTCATGAAGTATGCCATTCTGAGTCATATAAGACTGAAATAAAGCTTGAGTATATTCTCTGGCGTTATCACTTCGCAAAGTACGAATTGAAACATTAAATTGAGTTTTAATTTCAGCACAAAACGCACAAAACAGAGAAAACAACTCAGAACGACGTTTCATGAGATATAACCAAGTGACACGAGAATAATCATCCACAAATGTAACAAAATATCGAAAGCCAGGTTTAGACAAAATAGGACAAGGACCCCAAACATCAGAATGAACTAATTCAAAAGGAACACTAGCACGTTTATTGACTCTAGGACTTGAACTAAGGCGATGATGTTTTGCAAACTGACATGACTCACAATTTAATGAAGACACCTTATTATATTGAGGACAAAGCTTTTTGAGTAAAGGGAGAGACGGATGACCCAACCTACAATGAGCCTCGAAAGGAGACGTGACACTGGAGCAAGCAATAGAACGCGGTACCGATGTATCAAGAATGTAGAGGCCTCCAGACTCATGTCCTTTACCAATAATCTTCTTCGTCATAAGATCCTGAAATAAACAATGATCAGGATAAAATGAGACACAACAGTTAAGATTACGAGTAAGCTGACTTACAGAGAGCAAATTAAAGGATAAATTAGGTAAATGTAAACAGAAGACAGAGATAGCGAGGGGGTAAGGTTGATGGTGCCAGACCCGCGAACACAAGATGGTGACCCATCGGCTAAAGTGACGGTAGAAGTAGAAGTAGAAGTAGAAGTATAGGGTTGAAAAGAAGAAAATAGACTAGAATTACCTGTCATATGATCTGTGGCACCAGAATCAATGACCCACTTAGAGGATGATGAAAGAAGACATACATCGGGTTTACCTGAATCAGCAATAGATGTGACAGAAGGAGATGAAGACTGGAGTGATTCCTGATACTGTGAGAACTTGGCAAATTCATCAGCATAGATAAGGACCGATTTGTCAGAGGCATCAGTAGTGACCGCAATATGATTAGACGGTCTCCCAGGTGCGTAGCTGTTATTTTGACTTACCAAAGCACCACTAAGCTTATGGGCCGTAATTTTAGGCATCACAGGAACCAGATCAGATACAACGACTGACTTTGTCTCAGCCATAACAGGTCAAATAGGTCAGAACTCGGAATTAAAACCTCCAAAATCAAATTTTACAAATGGGGTTTTCAGAAATCGTGCAAAACCTCTCCCAAATCAAGAGAAATCAGGAAAGAAGCTTGAAAAACAAACAAGCAGAGGATGGATCAACCTGGTGAGGGCGAACTTCAGGTTGGAAGGGTAGCTTCGATCGACTGGTGAGAAGCTTGAAAAACAGACAAGAAGAGGGGGGAACGACGGCTGGAAGGGCAGCTTCGATCAACTGGAAGAGTCGATCGGTGACTAGAAGGGTCGAACGGCGGCTGGAAGGGTCGATCGACGTCGAACGGCCGCTGGAAGGGTTGATCGACGTCGAACGACGGCTGGAAGGGTCGATCGACTTCGATCGATGGCTGGAAGAGTCGATCGACTTCGATCGGTGACTGGAGGGTCGGAGTCGACGCCTGTCGGAGGGTCGACCGGCTTCTAGGAGGGTCGAAAGATGCCTGGGAAGGTCGAACGGTCTTTGATCGGTGCCTGGGAAGATAGATCGGTGGCCTGGGAGTTCGAACAGCGGTGAGACCCTAACTTCAAACTTCGAATATTAAGCCCTAACTTCAAACTTCGAATCTCAATCTCAAACCCTAAGTGGCTCTGATACCATGTTATAAGAGATTAAGAGAATACTTTCTTGTGTATTTCATTGAAGTATTACATGTATTTATATACAAACTATTAAATCTAAACTAGGAAACTATATCAATTAGAATCTCTAATTGATAGCCTAATTGCCAGCCTATTGACAACTATATACACACCGTAACACCTTTATTTATTTCTCATTTCTTGTTTTCATAATACTCGAGATTCAGGGTGTATTATTGGCCATCATTTAGATATTTACACTACATCGTTTTTCCCAGAATACATCATTGGACATGGTGGGACAAGGTGCTGGTATGGTTGGTTGTGTTGTAGTAATAAGGACCATGGTTGCGGCTTGAGCTATTCGCATGACTTGTTATTATAAGAAAGTGCAAGACAATAGTATAGATGATGTAAGTTTAGAGAATTAATAGGAACACTTGTAGTAATGCTTTTAGTTCACATTTCAAGAGTTGAAAAAAATATTTCTTTCTAGGATCCCATGCCTTGTGATTGGGAGATACAAAGAAGATTGTAATCCTAGTGTCTGGTTCGTTCAAGTTTCAACATTTTTAAGGCTTAAAGATGACTATGTTGTATTTGTATATTTTATCAATGCGGTTGGATCTGGTGATATGAACTATTGATTTTTAAGGTGTAACATTAGTTCTTGACCAAATGTTTGTTTAAATGAAACAATCCACTCATAGCGGACTTGGCAAAGCAAACAGAGCAACTTGGGTTTAGCCAGTAGGAAAATTGAGGGAATGGCATCTATCATGTTCCTTGCATTTATTGGCTCAGAGAAGCCATTGACACTTCTAGCCATGTTGATAAATAAACCGAGGAACTTAGTGGTTTGTGTCCATTCAACATGTTTTCTTTTCTCATTAATTCACCTATTTTGAAACTTGTGGTTATACCTTTTGATGTAGCTGCTCTCTTTCCTTGCTGCTTACCTAAACCTTCACAAGTAGCACACGTGAGCCAATGACCACCGTGTGGCGGCTGATGACACTCTGATGCTTAAGTTAGATAAGACTTAGGAGAGACATAAAGCTGTAAATTGGGTTTTTGTAGCGTACCTAAAGTTCATCGATGTTATCTCCCTTTTATAGTGTGAGTGTCATTGTTCGGCTAGGCTTTTGGTGGCGTAGTTTAGGAAAAGAGATTTTCCTGGAGATCCTTTTTCTAGTTGGAAGCTGTCCATGTGGGATAATTTCTCTACACGACTTGTGCTCCTAGATCTGCAGGAGAGGTTTCCCTTTCTAAGTCTTGTCCATGCAAGGAAGTTTTCTTGCCCGACTTATAATCTGGTATTTGTTTCATAGTCGGAAACCAATGTACTGTTGGCCTGCCTGTCTTAGGTCGATTCCCCATATACTTACCTTATCAGGGCTTACTCTTGCCTTATCGGGGCTTACGAGTATTGTGCCTGACCGCGTGACGCATGGGCTTATTATGGCGCTGCAGTTCGGGTCTAACCAAATAATGTGATTTCTCGAAAAATGTCAAAATTTCACCGAATATTTTTTTTTTTTTTTAGTTACCAAAATTTCTTTCGAAACCAAAATTTTTTATTTTTTTCCATTAGGTCAATCTCAATGTCAGTACATTTTAACCTGTTATAATTTTAGTTTAATATTAAAATTTGGTTATACAAGTGATTCTTATGCAATATGTAGTTTGTATGACATTACGAGTCTCATGGTACTCTATGTATTTTGTAAGAGTTTAAAATGCTTAACTTATATTGATAACTTCAAAATTATAATCGAAATTTTTACGTTTTTTCTATGCACAACGAAATATTTCATGAAATATTTCTTAAAAATCAACTTACCGAAATTACCTCGAAAAACAAAATCACAATCCTTGGGTCTAACGTTCTGGAATTTGCCAATGATGGGCTTAATGCTGTCTGGGCCTCGCTGAATTAAGTATGCAATCGGGCCTGTTTTGTTCTGTTGACGAGATTATAATGACACGTGTACGGTGCTGATATGAAGACGGTTTGATGTATCATCTCCTATGTCGGTTTGATGTATCATCACCTAGTGAACTTTGTTTTTTTCTTCAACAACCAATCATTTCATACGAGATCTTGATCATCCAAGAATTAGGTAAAACATCTAGAAAGTGCCCCCAATTCAACCAAAAATCTCCTTTAAACAAATTGAGCGTTGGCTTGTCACGAAAGTGCCCCCAATTCTTCTTAACCTAAAAAACCCAGTGGTAAGGATGGTTGGATCTGGTCATGTTTATATAGATTTTGCATTTTGGCTCTTCAGGACTGTGTTCGGCGATTAATTGTGTAATGGGGGGTACCCGATACGATTTGGGTATTTCTCGATTGGGTTTAACGGGTTTGGATAAATTGGCAAGTCACCGAACAATCAGACCCATCCAACTCGCCGATAAGTCACTATATATATAACAAAACCGTAAACCCAAAATCAATCGGCCGCAAAGAAGAAATATTGTTGCAATCTAATTTCTGATTTGTTCTGTGCCAGACTAGAAGAGGGAACATATCAGATTGCAACAATCTGATCTGTTTTGTCCCAGACTAGAAGAAGGAGGAGAAGGTATAGATCATATCTATTGCGATTTGATATGTTTTGTGCCACACTAGAAGAAGAAAGACTGTTGCGATCTGAAGAGGAAAGAAAAAGAAAGAGGAAAGAAGAGAAGAAGGGAGAAGAGAAGAAGGGAGAAGAGAAGGAGAAGAGATTCAGACTGACCTGGTGACATTGCTGTCTACTGCTGACCTACTGTTTAGCTGGTAGGAAAACTGAGGGAGTGGCATTTATCACGTTCCTTGCATTTATTGCCTCAGAGAAGCCACTGACACTTCTTGCATTGTTGATAAATAAACTGTGGAACTTAGTGGTTTCTGTCCATTCAACATGTTTTTCTTTTTCCTTTTTTTTCATTAATTCACCTATTTTGAAACTTGTGGTTATACCTATGTCGCTTTGGAAGAGGAATGATGTATATCACTGTATCAGATTGAAGTGAGAAGAGATGTTACTTTGTGGAGATGAATATATGCAAATTAGAACTCGGTTTCCAACTTTGGAAATAACTAGAAAACTTTGTTTTCTTCAACAACCAATCATTTCACTAAGAGATGCTTGAGTTGTCAAAGGCATCCAAGAATTAGGTAAAACATCTAGATCTTGATCATCCCAAGAGCCTCTCTCTATGTAATTTCCAATTCAACCAAAAATCTCCTTTAAACAAATTGAGCGTTGGCTTGTCACGAAAGTGCCCCCAATTCTTCTTACACCTAAAAAAAACCAGTGGTAAGGATGGTTGGATCTGGTCATGTTTATATAGATTTGGCTCTTCAGGACTGTGTTCGGTGATTAACCGTGTAACCGGGGGTACCCGATACAATTTGGGTATTTCTCGATTGGTTTTAACGGGTTTGGATAAATCGGTGAGCCACTGAACAATCAGACTCATCCAACTTGCCGATAAGTCTCTATATATATATAAAATAAACCCAAAATCAATCGGCCGCAAAGAAGAAATACTGTTGCAATCTGATTTCTGAATTGTTTTGTGCCAGACTAAAAAAAAAGGAACATATCAGATCTGTTGCTGTTGCTATTTGATCTGATTTGTTTTGTGCCAGATTATAAGAAGAAGAAGAAGAAGAAGAAAGAGGAGAAGGTATAGATCATATCTATTGCGATTTGATATGTTAGGTGCCAGACTAGAAGGAGAAGAAAGACTGTTGCGATCTGAGGGGGAAAGAAATAAGAAAGAGGAAAGAAGAGAAGGAGAAGAGATTGCTATTTGTCTAATTTCTTTTGATTAATTAGTAAAAATAATATAATTAAGTAAATTTACAACAGTAAAAATAAACCAATTATTCCCGATTAATCGGTCATGTACTGATTAAGGAGATGATTTAACTGCATAGCTTTAGGACTGATCCAACTTTGTTTCTCCATTATTATTATTACTACTTTTTAACTTTGAGAACACATTTGTGGTTGAACTTCATGTTTTCCAAATCAGTAAAAAGTCATACTTCCGTTTAGAGGTGTAATCAAATAAGGCTAACCGGGCATGTAATACATGATGCTGATCATGTCCAGTCAGATACAGTGAAATTCACATTGGATACCAGGCATGTAATACATGATGTTGATCATGTCCAGTCAGATACAGTGAAATACACATTGGATTTTTTATTTTTAAGTTTTTAGTCAATATAATACATTCCATTTACAGTCAACCTTTGTTTGACTATGTTTTCATTGATGTCTGTTAGTTGATTTTTACTGTTTCCAGGGAATCCTTGCCCAGGGTGTAATCTACATCAAAATGACTACTTGTTCTTAGTTGGGATTGGTTCCATTGTGTTCCCTAAACTAATTGCCTTCATGGCCACTGAGTTTATCTATAAATTAGTATGGGGTCTTACTACATTCACTTTTCACTTTGACACATGATTTGATTAGATGTAACTATGTAGCGAAGCAAAAGAGAAATATCAACGTTTTTTGCGTCTATCAATATCTTAATGATCACTCGTTTTAGAGAGACCTACTTGAAGTAGCCATCACCTATTAAACTGTTATGTGTTTCATTTGATCTTTGAAAGGTATACCGGCTGATGATTTTATTTTTATTTTTTATTTTGGAAAAAAAAAAGAAGCTCGAGGATGAGATAAATGACTAGGAATTCATATGAACTTTTACCTAAACCAATAACAACTAACCCCGAATGCATGATTTTAGATTGTGATCGTTAATTTGAACTTGTTCTAGTAATTTATATCTACTTTATGCTGTGATTTAAAATGTAGTGATTGGTATACTATTTAAGACTTGAGATTTCATGCTTTCGTAATATACTATTGTTGCCAATATCAACAGTTGTTATTCTTACAGCAAGTTATTCGTTATTCAGGCTGAATCTCAAATAAGTACAATGAGGAAGGAAATACAATATTTCACATCTAGATGTTCAGCGGAAGCCACACGATGTGTTGAAGATTTTGAGATGCAGTGGCATCAATTGGAAAACATGGAAAGAGAAGCAGATGACTATCTGAAGGTTTTTTATTTGTTTATTTATTTTTGTATTTATTTATTTATTTTCCCTTACTTCTGTTGTTTCATAGGAGTCAAGTAGTGCGGACAAAAAAGGCTTGCTCTATTGATTACCCAATTTTTCATTTAATTTTCTTTTCTACAGTTATGTAGTGCGAAATTACAGGATGTTGTCAAGCGAACAAATGAAGAAGTCCAAAAGTGTGCTGATGAACTGCTATTACTGGTTGATACAGTCTCGAAGTACAAAGAGCATGTGGAATCAACAGTGCTGGAAATGAAGAAGGGTCTTTCTGGGACGGCTGCTATTGTAGCAAATGCATACAAGGGCTCCTTAGCGGCAGAGCTTGGTATAGTTCTAATGTGAGCTTCTAAGTTTGTCAGATCCATATCTTGTTTTTTGCATCTTGCTTAGTTGCTCCCATTTTTTTGTAATATTTTGTAAATTTGGTGAGTTTTGTTTTGGTTGAGACAGTCAACCATTGCTTGGGATAATCCTATAACAAGTGAAAAGAGCTATTTCACTGTGTGCCATGTGCCAAACTTACAAAAACATTATGCATTATCAGAAGGGAAAAGTTAAGCCCATCTGAGCTGGTGCTTCAGGTTTCTGCTTGTATATTTAGACCCAAATGACGGTTCTCATACCAACAGATTGTTACTATTCTTGTGTTGATATGGTTATACATGTAATTTGTTAATGAGGGTAGTTTTGCTTCGTTTTACAATTATATCAAATATTTCAGCTATTTTCTATTCCAAAGAAAAAATATACTGCAGATATTTGGAAGATTCTGGCAAATATCGCAGTACCTGAATTATATAGACGTGTTGACTGTTTGCATATAAGTAAAAAGATACATATCATGCATATAATCACCAACATTCGTATGATACGTATCCGACACCGACATTTGCCCGATACGCCTTAGACATGCATCGAACACATGGTCAACGTGTTTGTAGGTGTCAGACACATGGTCTGTGTTGGACATGTCGCCGACACACCCAAAACTCGGTTAGAACTCAATCAAGACTCGACAATCAACTTTATTTTATTCTTTACTTTTATATGGGTGCATATAACCAACTGATTCGAAGGTTGGTAACCCATCTAAAGTTTAAAAATTTCAATTGGGATATAAAAACGGTGATAAAGCATAGAGTTAGTCTATGCTTCTTCTTCTCTCATTTGCTTCTTATCTCCTCTACTTGTTTTCTACTCTACTTTGATTTTTTCATTGCTACAGAGTGTCATCTTCTTTTAAACTTTTTTACATCTTATTATTCTCTATGTTTTTCTTTTTTCCTTATGTTTTTTTTCCAACATAATTTGTATTCTGGTTCTTTTTTACTTAAATTCTTTCTTTATTAGATTATTGTTGATGTTCATATGACATAAAAAAAGGGCCATGATGCGACGCCGTGTCCTAGTTTTTTAAAAATTGGTGAGTCAGCGTGTCGTGTCCATGTCTGTGCATCCTTGAATGATATGTTTCCCACCTATGTTAGTATACAAACTTTGCCACCATGCTGAGTACCCAAAAAGTCTCAAAGTTCCTGATCTCAATTATGCCCAACCCCACGCTTCAAACCAGCATTCCCTCAATATTGTGCTCCATTCACACCAATTATCCTTGCTGACACAAGCTAGACAAAGGAAACTTTGTTAGTTGGCTCAACTAGGCGAAACACCTTATCCGAGGTTTTTTCCAAGTTAAATTATATGAACCATCAGATCAAGGAAAATATATGTTTAGATGCTTGGGATTGCAAGACAATTAAGATACAAGTGAAAGCAAAAAAAGGTCGGCCTTGGTATGCTGCTTCCTGTTAAAGTGTCATCCCATAATTTTGGTTTCAACTGGAACTCTACGTGTGAAAAAAACAAAAGAAGAAAAGATCTGATTGAAGATGAACATAATTTTTTTTCAAAGTAGTTTGCTTACTACGTAAGTATTTACTAAAAAACCAATGGCATGACAGCTCAACGGTTAGAGCTTGGCGGATGGTACCATTAGGTCATGGGTTCAAACCCAGCTTGCAGCATCTTTATGGGTTCTGGGATCCTATAAAAACCCTGCTTGCCTTTAAAAAAAAAGTATTTACTAAAATGAAAAGGCAACGACTATTTGGCACCATAGGTTTCACTCACCCACACCACCCATCAATTTTTATTTATTTTTTACTTTCTCTCCCACACCACCCATAAAAATCACTATTCATCTTCTTCTTATCTCATCCTCTTTTTTCAAGAACAAGAACAACCACAACAACCTAGAAGGGATAGCGAGGAAGGGAGGATCGATTGCAAGGGACAATGAGAGACGACCGGCAAGGGACAATGAGAGACGACCGGCGACGGTGAGAGATAGAGGAGATGAAACGACAACCACTGTCGACCCTCTTCATCTTCTTTTCCTTCCCCTCTCCATCTTCTTCTTCTCCTCCTTCCTTTCTCCCAGTTCTCATACAATCTCTCAGTTTCCCTCTTCTTCTCACACTCTCTCTTCTTCTCGCACAGGTTGTCGTCGCTCTCCTTCTCCTTCTCTTTCCCCTCGCACTATGTTTTTTTTTTCGCCTTCGCGAGGCTCGTGCGAAGATGGGCAAAAAAGTCTTTTAGCGACGTAGGCAAAATCGTCGCTATAAACAACATTTCGTCGCCATACATAGTGGGCGACAAAATATTTGTCGCGTAAAGGTCGTCGCTACAGCTCTGTCTAACAAATGTTTGCGCGACGAACAAAAATCTTCGTTGCTACAAAGTCCTTTTGAGCGATGACCACAAAGTTCGTTGCGAAAGGGTTCGTCGCGTAATACTGTTTTGTGCGACGCTCGTTTCGACGTAGGAAAAAGAACGGTTCGTCGTGCAAAATTTACTTACGTGATTAAATATTTCATCGTGCTAAACTTTGTCGGCGTAACTCAATGGTGACGAAACCTTTCGTCGCGTTAAAATTTGTCGGCTTAACTCAAATCTCAATGGTGACGAACCTTTTGTCACACAAGATTTTCTTTGCGCGACAACAATATTCATCACTCTAATGTTGTCACACAGGTTCCGTCGCTCCATACATGCTTGATCTATTATTGTGCAATGAAATTTTTTTTCGATTAAAGTTCAGTTTGATAATTTTGAAATTTTTTTATTCAAATTTTAATTTTAATTAAATTTGAAATATTTATTAATTGAACTGTCTTGCGCATAGAGGGTTTGATATGTATTATGGTTTTGTTAATTTAGTTAAATACTATTAACTTTACAAATTAATAATGTAAAACCATCTGTATCCATTACAAATTAAAATTTTAAAACCGCACTGTATCAGTTACAAATTAAAAAACACACATCGGTACATTTTCTAGGGCTGGGGTGGCTGATGGTTCGTCGACGGTAGCGGGAGGCTCGACAAATTAATTCCTGACTGCTGGAGAGCCCTTAATAACATACTCCACCTAGTTGCCTTCTAAACCTGTCGTTCCCCTCCCGGGTCTCCCTCTCTGCCACACGCACTTTAGCGGCATTTAACTCATTCTGTAACTCCTCCACTTTCGATTGTAACGATGAAAAGGTTTCAAATGACCACTGCGAAGCTGAAGATGAGGTGTTGACCTCACAAACTTTAGCTTTCCCCATCCCCCGAACAATCTTTTCGGGTTTCGGACCTAGCGATTCCAATGTCCCCGTCAAAATATGTAATCCTGCATCGAGATCGTCGATTGTGAGTTGCTCCAACGGAGTTTTTGGGGGATGCTGCGAGGCCACTCGCTCCATGTAGGCATCCTGCCTCTCCACCATCGTTTCCTTCATTAAAAATATTATTAAAAATTAATAACTTTTAAAACGACAGAAGCGACATGCAAAAAATGCAAAAAATAAAACTTACATGCAACTTCACAACACCTCATTGCCAGGTAGTGCATAAACATCATTGAACATGCCGATTTCTGGGAATTTTGAACCCGCTACAAAACATTGTTAAAATACTAAACCAACTAATATAAACATTTAATTGAATGTATTGACTAAAATTAAAACAATGAGAATTAAACATATTAATTCACTTACTAGATGTCGTTCTTCCACCCTGTAAGAGAAGGGCAATGAACTAGAGTGATGTAGAGTTTTCTTTTGACGTCGGTTCGCCTTGTTCGCCTCATATCTTCTTTGTATAATTATTCAAAATATTCATCAAATGCGTTATTGCATATATATAAATTAATATTTTATTTTTCACCTAATCTCATTTTTCACCTAATCTTTATAGCCAAATAAATACCAAAGTTAGAAGAAATAAATGGCAAATCTTTGATATCCACAAAAGAAGCAAAATTGAAATGCACATCATACCAAGGCCTTAAGCGTGCGATTTCGAATTCCAGCTCTCGAGTCTCAGTATCAAGAAAGCATTCAATCAAGCCAACATGTGTATCAGGCACAACACGAGCCTATAAAAATATTAAGATAGGAAACACTAAAAGTGTTAGTTGAAGAAATGAAGTTGGACAAATAACAATTCAATAGAGAGAGGACTTGTTGAAGAGCTCTACGATGCTCTTTTTCTTCAGCAACTTGTCGTTGGAAAGCTTCACGAGCTTCAGAATCCTTGTCAAACTTTTGCTTGAACTGCATTCGAGAAATATGGAAAAACAAAGGTTGGAAAACTAAGGGAGATTTACATTTTACAATCCTCCAAAAGCAAAAGATTGGAAAAACAAAGTAATATATATCCTCTGTCCTTGTATTGTCCAATTGTCACCCTCAAGTTTCTTAAAACCAACCAACAAAACACCCAATCAGCCAATACAACAACATAAACAACAAAAAAACTACAACTATAGTGGTGATTTGCTTTGATAAGATTTTCCAACAGATAGAAAGAGATAGATAAGAAATGTGGATGAAGAAGAGATAAGAGAGAGTGTGGTAGGTAAAGCAAGGGAGGTAGATCTTCTTTGATAGCAACTTCACTTTTATAATACAAAGAAAACCCCACAAGATGGAAGGAGCAAGAATTGAGAAACAAATAGGAGGAATGCACATAAAACACTAAAATTGAGAAACAAACAGGAGGAATGCACATGAAACGCAAAAAATGACATGAACACATTAAAACAAAGAGCATAAGCAATCATGGAAGAAGAAATCAAGATTCACAACAATTAGCAATTGCATATTGAATGGGGTATTCGGAATATCACATTCACACCCGACAAATTATATTTATATACATAACCCATTTTTATCTAAGCAAAAGGTCACTTCCACTTCAATATTTCAAATTCCAAACACACAAAAATCAAACAACACAACCAAGCATGGAAAACACCCTTCTAATTGCTCAAACACATTAACAAATACCAATTTGACAGCTTAATATATTGAAATGAGTGTATTGTCAGATGCTTCAAAGAAGGAGCCTATTCAAATTTCACATGACTAATCAACAACACTACCAATTTGACAACTTGATCTCTAAGATGCAAGACACGAAACCTCAACAAAATCAAGCACTTACCATCTCAATCTTCTCGAATGCGACTCAAAAGAACGAATCAAACAGTCCTTAATTAAATGAAAATCAAGATGCAATCAATTATTTATGAACAGATCTATCTATGAAAAGAACTTACAGTTGAGATTTCAGATATATCTATGAGATTGAAAAGAACTTACAGTTTCATTTGCCTAATTGAAAAGAACTTACATCGATTATTGATGTGTTAGTTGGGCTGGCAACGAAATACCTCTCAAGCTGAAACCTAATTAAAAGGGTAAGTTTTGCGCGACGTCGTCATAAATTAGTAATTTCGTCCGCGCTGGTTTTCAAAATTTTAGGCCAAAACTTTTAGATCAAGGGTGACAGTGTTTTGCGTGACTCAATATTCCAATTTTGTCGCGCAAACATCAAATTTGTTTATTTTAGGGAAAAACTTTGTTATCATTATTTAATTAATTAATTAAACTTCAACATCCATTTAACAAATTTTTAAATCCATTTAACAAATTTATAGTTAAAAATTTGTGGTACATTAACAAATTTAATTAAATAAACTAACAAATATAGAATATTATTAACATCTTATAAACAACCTAACAAATTATATTCCTTCAAATGTATTTAATCTGAATTAGTAGAGTAATCACTTTTGACTTCTTCTTCAAGTTCATCTGACATGGTTGCCTCAAATTCTCCATTATAAACTCCATCTTTTGCAGATGATACCTCAACATCATAATCGTCATCAATCGAAGGAAGTTCAACAAATACCTCAAATGGTTGTTGGATAATGAGAATGCTTGAAGATGAATTCTCTTGATAAGCGGTGTCGTCATCATTGTGGTCATTAGAAACATTTTTCAGGAATGTCCCATATACTTTTGTGTTGGATCATTCACCACAGTCATCATTTCGTTGAGGCTGGTTGAAGGACGTCTCAACGTTATGGAGATACATTGCACAATAAGTAAGTGATTCATTTGCAATATATGCCTTCACTATGGATCCTTTGGGTCTTATACCCTATTCCCTACGTACATTTTGTATGTGCCTAATATTTTGCAAAATATAAAAGGGTGTCAGACTCATTGTTATAATAAATGAAGAATAGTTAGAAAACATGCATATGAGTTACCTTTCTATTGGGTACATCCACCGATAATTGACCGGCTCACCAAGCTTTGCCTCACCTGGTAATTGTATCATCAAGTGAACATGCAAGTGAAAAATGCCGGTGGAAATATCTGTTCGAATTTGCATAAGATGTCCACAATATCGTCGTGCAACCTCTCTATATCCGATTTATGCAGAGACTCTGTGCATAGCTGCTGGAAGAATCTCGACAATTTTGCAATAGGGCCAACAACCCCCAATAACAAAAATTCTCGAATAGCGATCGGAAGAAGACGTTGCAGTAGTACATGACAGTCATGGCTCTTCAATCCCGACATTTTCCCATCACTCATTTTCATACAACGGGAAATATTAGATGCGTACCCATCTGGAAATTTCACAGAAGAAAAAAACCTTAAATTTTTTTTATATTTACTGGCGGTTTAATTAAAATATAGAGATGCTCCTTTACCCATTTGTCATCGACCTTCTTAAGCCATAACTATTTCTTTATGCTCATGTTCATACAATCTTACCTTGCCTTCACAGTGTTCTTCGATTTTCCTTTGATGTCAAGAATTGTCCCAACCATACTATCATACACATTTTTCTCAATATGCATCACATCTAGGTTATGCCTGATTTTTAATTTCGACCAGTACGGAAGCTCGAAGAATATATTAGGTTATGCCCCCTTAGTTCAGATGTGTAGCTAACCTGTGCAAATTAGTATTAGGATTATCGTGATGTTTGCCAATGTGACCGAATTCCAAGCTATTCAACTTGGCCACCGACCATTCTCTAGGTCTAGTGCGATTTTCAATTTTCCATCAAAGTCCACATCATTTGTTCGCCACTTGTGATCTTGCAACAACCATCTACGGTGATCCATATAACAAACCTTCCCCGCGTGCCAATCAGACGTTCAATCATCGTTGTATACTGGACATGCCTTATAACCTTAAGTACTCCAACCTGAAATATTTTCATAAGCGAGAAAATCATGTATAGTCCACATCACTGCAGCTCTCAACATAAACATTGTGTTGGTAGACTTATCAAAGGTACATACACCATTTTTCCATAAGTTTTTTTAACTCATCAACTAACGGTAGCAAATACTGGGAATTAAGGGGGCGAGTTATAAGGAACAACAACAACGGGCCAGGTGCTGTGAGTCGAGCTCATATTCCTGAACGTATTAAATCCATCAGCTGCAAGCCCCAATCTGACATTGCGCGAGTCTTATGCAAAATCGGGATACATATTGTCGAATGTTTTCCAAGCCTCTCCATCTGCAGGATGTCTCAAAAAACCATCATCAACCCTTCCTTCCTTGTGCCATCTCATGTGACTTGCAGTGTGCGTCGACATGTATAATCGCTGCAATCTGGGCTTCAGTGGAAGATAACGTAGAACCTTTTGTGAAATTTTCTTCGCTTGATTACTAGAATTAGGCTTATATATTGGCTCATTGCACACAGGGCATGCATCCATCCCTTCAGTTTCCTTCTAAAATAATGCACAACTGTATTTGTAAACATGAATATTTTGATACCCCAAACCGAGACCGTTCAACACTTTCTGCGCGTTACGATAATCCTCAGGTAAAACGTTTTCCTTCGGAAGCATCCGCTTCACAATCCCCATTAAATGAGAAAAACACTTATTCGACATACGATGTTTCACTTTGCAATGCATCAACTTCACAATGGCAGTAAGTAGGGAGAACTCTGTGCAACCGGGGTATAATTCTTGTTGGGTTTGTTTCAACAATCTCTCATAGTTTTCTAACTCTTCACTTTGCAGCATGTTGGGAGGTACGATATCTCCTACCATATCATCAATGACATATTCGTTCATCGATGCATATGGATAAGGGTCATTTATTATACCCATAACTTGGTCATTATCATTTATGGGCGTTTCATTAATGTGCTGCACAAGTGGTTGGGAACGCGACGAAGTCGAATCAAATTCTCGTTGTTCCCCATGATAAATCCACCTCGTATAATTCTGAATCATCTCATATCTCGCCAAATGATATCAAACCGTATTGAATGTCTGCCACAAACAATTGTTACAACATTGGCACAAACACTTGATATGATTCGTCGTACTAGTGGTAGGTGTCCTTGCAAACTCAGCGAAGCTCTCAATCCCATTTAAATATTCATCACAACATTTGTCCTGATTTTGTATCCATTTTTTTTCCATTACGCCTGTTTTCAATTTATAAAAAAAACATGAGAGATTCAAGTGAGTTAACGACACTAATGTGATTAGGTTTCGATGTGGAAACATTTCGGCAGTATCTCAATTACAATTCTTCAAGTGGACGACATAGATATTATTAATTAATAAATATCTAGTATGCACTCGAAAAACAATGTGACATACTCCCAAAAATCCCTATGATCGCAACCTAATTTCATGAAATTTAAAAAAAAAAAATTATAGCAATTTCCTCACCCTTCTCCAGTGAAATAGAGAAACGATTGGAGGTGGTGGTCGGTGACGCAGAGAGAGAAGGACTGAGCCTAATTAACGGCTGGAGGCTTGGAGTATATAGTGAGATAAATCAATCGAGCAGAGAAAAAGAATAAAACGAGAGAAAATAGTGAAAAACACATATCTGATTGTTCTAGTTCTCGGAGATGATGAACAGGTTAGCGCTTATGCGACGAAATAGTTCGTCGCCCTAGGATGTCTAAGTTGGACGCTCAAAGTAGCACACACGTAGTCTTAGGATGTTTTAGGGCGATGAAACTGCTCGCTTTAAGCGACGACACTTTGTTGTTCAAAATTTATGCGACGACGACTTCAATTTCGTTATGTAAGATATTTTAAGGCTATGTAAAAGTTTGTCGTCCTAGGATGTTCAAGTTGGTCGTTCAAAGTAGCCGACACGTAACCCTAGGTATTTTAGGGTGACAAAATATTTGGTTTTAAGTGACGACACTCTGTCGCACATTATTTATGCGACGAAGGCTTCAAGTTCGTCGCGTAAGAGGTGAAACAATGCGTCACGTTAAATAGTTAACTATTTTTTGTGAAAGGGCGACAATAGTAAATTTTTTGTCGCGCCAAGTTAATTTTGAGCGATGAAACTTGCTTCGTCGTGCTACGAGTCGTCGCCAAAAGGGATTTTTTTAGTAGACTCGCACGGGCCGCTGCGAGGGCTCCGTGACTTTCAGTCTTCCACTCACAGGTACCTCTGTGAGGGTCAAATTTGTTTGCCCACGAAGCGGCCTGTGTGAGTTGGGAACCCATCCTTGCACGAGTCGCCGCAAGGGCAAAAAAAAATAGAATGCGAGAGGAATGAGAAGAATAAAAGGGAGAGGGGTGACGACTGAATTGATGTGGAGATCCTATAAAGGCTCCAGATCTTCTGCTTCTTCTACTTCATCTTCAATTTCGATTTGAGAGAATGGAAAGGATGTCCGAGAGATGATTTGGGGTTGCCTCCGGATAGGGAGGGAAGAAAAGAAGATGCAGAGAAGAAGAAGAAAATCAGAGAAGGATAAGAAGAAGAAGAAGACCAGAGAAGAAAAAGGGTGGTGGGTGAGAATAGAGGAAGTTGGGATGGGAGAGGGAGGTTTTCATCGTTTTGAATTTGGGAGGGGAGAAAGATTTATGTTTTTCTTTTTATAGGTGGTGTGGAAGAGAACAATGGTGTGGGATAGAAAGTGCATGGTGCGGGAAAATAAAAATTAGATGGGTGGTGTGGGTGATTGATGCAGGAGGGTTTTTAGGGTTCCTAATTTGCTCTCAAAGTTATTTACTAAATAACTTATTCGTAATCTTTCAATTTAATTAGGAGTATTTTTAGTTTCTTTTTAGGATTAGGCTTTACTTTATCTTTTAGGAATAGACTACTTGTTATTTTAGTATTTGATTCTACTTTTTACTTTTAGGAATAGGCTGCTTATTATTCAAGTTATTTGAGCACTATAAATAAAGCTCTTCCTCAATATTGTATGAGACTTTTGATTTGAATAATTTTAATTGAACATTAGAGTTATTTTTCTGTGTTTTTGGGTGAATCTCTTGTGTTATTTTTCCTGTGAATTATCTGTTGAACTAGCCTGCAGAATAATCGCTATTTTGCTCGGCGTCAGTTGGTATCAGAGCTTCAACATCTTCTTGGGGTGAGATTTCATCAGTTTCTATGGCTGGTGGTCGTGGTCGTGGTCGTCGCGGGTAGGTTTCGAACAAGGAATCCCCTTACCGTGACCGTAGCGTTCAAGATGTAATGATTGAAGATTTACAGAGGCAAGTTGTAGAGTTAACTCAGCGTCTAACGGCGCAGGATTTCGGTAATCGTGAGATGGAAGGTCAGGATTCTGATTCCAGTTTCGAAAACCCGTATCACAATCGTGCTCGATTCTGAGAGCGTCGTGATCAGGAGGATCGTCATGGAAATCTCGTTTTCAAAGTGGATCTACCCGAGTTTTTTGGTACGTTACAGGCCGAAGGATTTGTGGATTGGAAGAAAAAAGTAGAATCAAATACTAAAATAACAAGCAGTCTATTACTAAAAAAAAAAGTAAAGCTTAATCCTAAAAGGAAACTAAAAATACTCCTAATTAAATTGAAAGATTACGAATAAGTTATTTAGTAAATAACTTTGAGAGCAAATTAGAAACCCTAAAAACCCTCCTGCATCAGTGATAGTGCCAAATAGTCGCTGCCAAATGAAAATTAGTAACCATTAGTCTCTAATTTAGAAGCTTCTTGCTAAGTGGAAATATAAACTAGCAGCAACTTCAAAATTTAGAAAGTATATAATGTTCTTAATTGCACAGCAGCTATTTGTACACATATTACAAAATCAATCACTCAAGTTTTGGTTTTGAGAAGAACACATTGATACTAATTGATGATGATGTTTCTTGGGCAAGGAATAGGAGGGAGGCCATAAGAGCAGCATAAATAGATGCCGAACAAAATCAAATTTATGATGAGAGAATTCAAATATATGAAGCCGGAGTTGCTTACATTAATGGAAAGATTGGATACATGCATGAATTGTTGTTGCTTGTGATTGCAAGGCAAGGAAAGGACTTAATAAGGTACATATTGCGGATAAGGATTGAGATGCATGTATGTGGTATCTGTTTCGAAGCAATGGAAGTTGCAGATCGATGTAGGGAGAAGAATGGGTCGTTCTCACACATTCCATTCAGATTGTATTTTGGAGTGCGTCAAAACCAAGCCTACTTGTCCTCTTTGCAGATAGGATATTATGCTCAACTACTCATGATGTTACTTCTCTCTCAATAATTACTGTTAGAGCGTCTCCAACTATAGAATTTGAATTTTCTTTCATGGTTGTTTTTATATTTCTTACTCTGTCAATATCTTAAGTCAGAAATCAGAGTTTCCTGTATCCTACATTTTAAATGCTGTTATTTCACTATTCAACTTGAAGTACTTTACAGTCATCCAGGTTTCATACTCCATGATTTCCATTTGTTCCCTTTCTGATAGCCTAGCATTCCCTTTTGGTTCCTTAACTGCATTCTCAGCCAGTCAGCCTTTAAAATGAAGGACTGTTGATGGGTTAGACGGCCATGGGGTACCTCTGAGCCTAACTGGGAAAATGTGTCCATATTGGAATGCCTTACCCTTGTTTACGTAAAACTCAACGAGCAACATCGCAAGATCGATGTATGTAGTAGTATAATACTTTATGCAATATTTTACAAGTCATTAAGCTATTTTATGCAATCTTACAAGATTGGTTCACGATGCCCACTTTTACGTAACTTATTCACGTTTTCTCACTCACGTATTGCACTCTTTCAACTTGCAGTCCCACTTAGAAAGGCTAGCTTCATAGCTTTTTTGAGGCACATTTGCCAAAATGTTTTATAATTTGGTTGATCCTTTCCAATAATTCTATCGTTAATAATTTGAGAACCTCACATGATTCCCATGCAATGAGATGAGTTCACCATTGTGAAGTTTGATTTCTTCATATCTTCCTTTTAGTTCCTCATCCATGGGTCGAGGATTATTAAAGGATGTAAGTTGCTGCTTTCTGTTGGTGCACTTCTGGGTTTGCTTCTAGTTCTTGGCTGACTTGATATGAGAGCATTGAGATTGGATTAGACGCTGAGAAGATTGAGATGAAAAACTGGTAAAGTGGTTGGGAAGATTGAGATGAGAAATAATGAGATGGAGGGAAAGATTGTGAACAAAGAAATTCATATGGATTGATAGTTATCCCTTAAATTATTGCAAGTAGGCCTATTTTGAGTTTGAGAAATTTTAGGTTGAACTCTTGATTTTCTTATATGGTATTTGAATACAGGAATGAAAAATAGAAAGACAATTTGCTTGAATTGAGTATAGGAGATGTGCGCGAGATTTACATCTACGTGTTCATATATACGATTCTAAAGACGATATGGGCACATGAAAGTAGCCACGGTGTTCTTTGCTTCATTTGTAGAAAAAGTGTACCCTCACTTTCCACATTTGGAAATATGATCACCTTTGAGGGGGTTGGGGGAATTTCTGTTCATATAGATGACTCTAGGGGGTTGTAGAAAAAGTGTACCCTCACTTTCCACATTTGGAAATATGATCACCTTTGAGGGGGTTGGGGGAATTTCTGTTCATAAGCAGGCTAAGAAGTTGAGTAGTAGAGCAGTAGGGGAAGCTAAGAAGAGAGCGTATGATGCTCTTTATAATAGGCTAGGTACGAATGAAGGGGAGAAGGATATTTTCAAGATAGCGAAGGCTAGAGAACGAAAAACTAGGGACTTGAGTCATGTTAAGTGTGTTAAGCATGAGGATGAAAGAGTCTTAATGCAGGATAAAGCTATTTTAGATAGATGGAAGGATTACTTTTGGAACCTACTCAATGGAACACATGTAAGGGAGTTAAACTTGGAGGGGTATGCTTCACAGGAAGGGAGAGATCGCGTGTTCCATCGCAGAGTTAGTGCCACAGAAGTGAGAGAAGCTTTAAAAAGAATGAAGACAGGGAAGGCCGTTGGACTGGATGATATACCAATTGAAGCATGGAAATGTCTGGGAGAAGTTGGAATTCAATGGCTAACTAAGCTCTTTAATAGGATTTTGGAAACTAGAAAAATGCCAGATTCATGGAGGCATAGCATTGTGGTACCAATTTATAAGAACAAAGGGGATATCCAAAATTGCTCGAACTATAGAGGGATAAAGCTTATGAGTCATACGATGAAACTTTGGGAGAGGGTTATAGAACAAAGACTTAGGAGTTTAACCACGATTTCAGAGAATCAATTTGGATTTATGCCAGATAGGTCAACTACGGAGGCCATCTTCCTGCTTAGGAAAACTGTAGAAAAATATTGAGAGGCACGTAAGAGTTTGCATATGGTTTTTATTGATCTGGAGAAAGCATATGATAGGGTCCCCAGGGAGTTAATTTGGTGGGTGCTTGAAAGAAAGAAAGTGTCTCAATGTTATGTCGATATCATTAAGGATATGTATGAAGGGGCTGTAACAAGTGTTCGCTCAGTAGGTGGGATGTCTAGTGAATTTCCAGTGACAGTAGGACTACATCAAGGGTCGGCGTTAAGTCCATATCTCTTTGCTTTGGTCATGGATGAGTTGACGAGACATCTGCAAGAAGATGTACCATGGTGCATGTTATTTGCAGATGATATTGTCTTAATGGATGAGACTAGTGCAGGTTTAGGTCAGAAATTAGTTAAGTGGCAGGAGGCTTTAGAGAGTAAAGGTTTTAGAATTAGCCGTTCGAAGACGGAGCATCTAGTGTGCAACTTTGGGTGTGAACCAAGAGGGAGAAGTAATGCAATTGAGATCGAAGGTGTCGAGGTCCCGGAGTGTGAGGCTTTTCGATATCTAGGGTCTATAATTCAAAAGAATGGGGCTATTGGAGCAGATGTAGACCACAGGGTTAAAGCTGGTTGGTTGAAATGGCGAATGGCGTCAGGAGTATTGTGCGATAGAAGGATGCCTGCAAGGCTAAAAGGGAAATGCTATAAGACAATTGTTCGACCAGCCATGCTATACGGTTCAGAATGTTGGACTACTACGGGACAACATACGCATAGGATGGCAGTAGCAGAAATGCGTATGTTAAGGTGGATGTGTGGTAAAACTCGTAAGGATAAAATTAGAAATGAAAGAATTAGGAGATACTTAGGTGTAGCGCCCATAGAGGAAAAAATTAGAGAAAGACGTTTAACTTGGTTTGGTCATGTGCGGAGGAGACCAAGCACGACGCCAATTAGAAAATGTTTAGATTGGCAAGTTAATGGAGGGTGTAGACGGAGGGGACGACCGTTGAAAACTTGGATGAAGACGGTGAATGAAGATATCATTGAGCTTGGATTAGGTGAGGAAATGTGGGAAGATCGCATTGCTTGGAGAACCAAAATTCATGTAGTCGACCCCGAAAATCTCGGGAATGGGCTTTGATGATGATGATGATAGACGACTCTAGAGATGACATGGGAACATGGAAGTAACCACCGGCGATCTGTGTGTGTACTTTAAATAAAATGTACCCTCACTTTCCACATTTGGGAATATGATCTCCTTTGAGGGGATTGGGGAGTTTCTGGTATATAGGGAGGGTTGGGATCACGAGACATCGTAAATTTGTTTTTTTATCTGATGGTGGTGTATTAAATATGAAGGATGGGATATAATGAACCGCTGGAAAAAGAAAAAAAAAGGACCTTCGTGTGCTGCTTCTTGGATTCAATTCAGACGAGTGGGTCCAAGACAAGACTTGAAGATTTTGAGATTATGTCTTGTTCCTAAAGCTAAATTTAGAAACAATTATAATTTCGGTACTTGATCAGCGCGCTCCATTAATTAAGCGAGATTCGATTCAGTGGAGAAAATGGTGGGAAATCAAACCCTATTTAGATCTCATTTTCTGCAGAGATTGATTATTTCATTTTTTCATTTTTAGAGACTCATCGAAACCTTGTTCACTTTCTTCATGGCTAGCTAAAATTAACTCGATGTTGAGTTCTTGCTAAGGGCCTTAAGTTTTTTGAAGAGAGGTCGACCTCCGAATCTAGCCTGTCTGAGATTCGAAAGACATATGGGGTCCCTGAAGACCTGAAATTCTTGACATTAGGTGTTGATCAAATGCCAATGTTTCCTCCGGAAGGATTTGTCTGTTTGCATCGTGGCATGCTTCAGACATGTGTCCATTCTCCTGTGATTGATGAGATCTAGAGCTTTCTGGAATCTCTTGGTATTTCACCTGCCTAGTTGGTACTGAATGGGTACAAGACTGTCCTCGCCATATTGATCAAGGCAAAGGATGTTGGTGTTCGAGTGACTCCGAGGGTGATCCAGTTATTGACTTCTCGACTAAACAGGCATGCTATGTGTAAGATGAAGTCCCGAGCTTGCTTCGGAAAACTGCCAAATGACTTCAAGTTCTGGCAAAAACATTGCTTCCTGGCTCCTTTGGATTCGAAGTATTTCGAGTTCAATGGTCGCCGGCTTGAGCGGGAGTTCAGGCAACTTCGTAATTATAATTTCGTCCCTTTGTTTTCGTTATGCTGATTGTATCCTGATTGTTACATGTGTTCTCTGTAGGGAGGTTTTCCACTACTCCTCTTTCCTCTGAGGAGAAAGCTCCTGTGAAGGCATTTCGTGACATACCTCGAATGAAAGTGGAGGATGTTATCCGCGCTTTCAATTTTAGTCACAGTGGATTATGAGCCCATTAGCATGTGGCTCCCACTCTCTTCAGAGTGTCGAAGGTTCAATCTGAAGGTGAAACTCCTTCCAAAAAGAGGAAGGCCTTGAAAGTTAAGGTTTCTAGTTCGTCAAGCACAGATGAGCTGTCTAAGACGCTTGCTTCCTTCATAGGCTCGAAGAGGTCTCGCACTGGGGCTGAGCCCACTTCTAAACAATTCGTTCTATTGAGGGAGGAGCGTGATTCTGACATGTCCGCCGAGGGGGAAGTTGTAGCATCCGCGGGGCGCAACCCTCGGGTTAAGGCCCATATTTCTATTTCTGATTTGGAGAAAGACCACCTGCGGCTGGCAGGGGTTGATGATGCATCAAAGCTGAGTACCGAGCAGACAAAAGCTTTGAATAAGATGCTGATGTTGGCTGCTATGGCGGCTTTTACTGATAATGATCAATCCAGGCCTTTTTTACTGGAGGTTCGGGATAAAGACCTATCTGTGGCCCACGAATTTTCTCGTCCGGCTGATGGATCGTCTGACAGACGTCCTTGCGGCACGAAACCTTCTTCTTGCAGTCTGCATTTTCCTTCATCCCGCTCTAGGTCGTATATTGAGATAACGGAGGGTCCAATAGACAATTCGCTAATATGCAGAAGTCGTATTTTGATGCACTTTTTGAGATTGAATCACTGAGAAAGCAGCTTGAAGAGAGGAGGCTGGAACAATCAGTCGCTGATGCTGAGGCCCAAAGGGTTTGTTTGGAAGCCCTTGAGTTCGATTTAGTAGAGGCGGTGTCCGCAAGGGACAGATCCAGAGAAGAGTTGAACCTGGTTCGCCATGGCTTAGAAGTTGTGCAGGAAATTGTGGCTAAAGTGCGCTCTGAGTTGTGATCTCTTACTGAAGAGAATACCAGTAAAGAATTTGAGCAGGCGACAGAGACAACAGTTAGAGGCCGACGTTGAATTCAACATTCAAGAAGCGAGAAAAGTTGGGGAGCAGCTCCTCCTGGTGCAGAATGAACTTAGCGCAATTAAAGACAGCTTGAACATTGAACAATCCCAACCTGATGCACTGACAGGCAAGCTGGAGCTGCTGGAGCATGAGCTTGCTAAAGCAAAGGCGCGCGAGGAAGAGTTTCTCAAGGTGTAGGGCAGGTTTGAATTTTGCAAGATCGTGCATGGGAGGTTGGAATTGTTGGCGTTGATGAAGGGAGAGCATCCGAACTGGGACCTTTCCTACTACATGAAGGTGTTTTTCGCAGATTTTGAAAAGATATCTGAGCTATCAGAGGAAGAGGCGATCTGGATTATGCCGCTTCAGCTAAGGCACGTACGGATGCAACTCCTGCTTCGTTTCATGTTAAGCTCAGTTCCCATGTATTTGTACCTTCTCCTGGTGAGGAGTCAATTTTGTATATCTGTACTTTCTGTTTAGGCTGTTAATGAAAACAAATTTCATTCGAGTAAACTTCGTACCCATGTTCTATCCGGTCCCCCTATTGCATGTTTCCAATTTTGCCTTGTTGTTTTACTTTGACGTAGGTTTTGTTGGGTTAGCGGGGAGCCGCATGGTCTATCTGCTGTTGAGAGCTCGACCGTTCATGCCACAAGTAATTTTTAACTGTACGTCCATGAGGTCTCATAGTTGCCATTGCGTAGTTATGCACAGTAGTGAGCATTATGTATGATGTGAATGATTTGGCAGTAGGTTACCTTACCCTGACTGCAGCTCATCCTCGAGGTGGGCCGTTGGAGGATCAAGTTATATATTGGACCGTCGATTGCAATCGTTGGCATGAGTGAACTGTTATAGCCGAGCACATGCATTGTCATCTGTAGTTAAGCAAGGGTACTTAGCTCGAGTTAGATTTCATAATTTCGGGCAAGTTTCCAGTGTAGCATTCGTTCGCGCTTAGCGGATTAGTTTTCAGGTATGCTCAAACGACCATTGCCAACAATGGGATGTCTGCTCATGCGGGCGTGAAGATGTTGACTGAGATGTAATCAAATTCGGCGACCATGGTCTATAGAAGAGCGGTGTCTCGTGGCAAGCCATAGACATCAGTCGTAACTAACTAGGCTCCCACCTTCCAAACCATCTACACCCGCGCAGAGCGAGCTACGAACTTGGGATGAGAAAATTTGGCGACCATGGTCTATATTAGAGCAGTGTTCCCATGGCAAGCCATCGACATCAGTCAGAACTGACTAGGCACTCACATTCCAAACCATTTACACCCACACGGAGCGAGCTATAGACTTGGGATGAGCAAATTCAACAACCATGGTCTGTAGAAGAGCATTGGTCCCGTGGCAAGCCGTCGACATCAGTCGAAACTGACTAAGCTCCCACCTTCCAAACCATCTACACCCACGTGCAACGAGCTACAAACTTGGGAATTGACCAGAAGCTATCGTCATCAGTCGTCACTGACTAAGCTTACCTGATCAGGTTCGACGATCATCGTCTGAGGGGGCGATGATCCCTTGCAAGTCATCGTATCAGGCGTGAGTGCACTGACTAGACTTCCACTTCCTAAGCCATTGACATTCGAGCGCAGCGAACTAGGCGTCGGGTGAACCAGAAGCCGCGTCATTAGTCGAAATCAGATTGCATTGTGCGAACTAGTTTCCACTAATTTCAATGAAAGTTATTTAAAAAGAGTGGGTACCTTAAATCAGCTGGTGATATGTAGGTGTGCTCCGCGTGTCAAGAGTAACTAGTGCTTCTACTGCTTGCATTAGTGCACGTGGTAGAGTGTCGCCTGTATAGTGGGTCGAGCTGGTGGGCCCATATAAAAAAACTAGGTTCTGGCGCAAGATCATGGTTGCATGTGTACGATATAGATTGCGAGATGGTAGAGTATCAATTACTCTCCACGATTAATGGGGTTGCGTGCAACATAATTAATTAATTGAATATGGACCTGTGCGGTTTCATGGGAACCGTCGCCTCCTCATTTTCCATACGGTATTCAATGCTGGTATTTAATGCTGATGCACCCATTTGGTGAGCCACTACGTCTATGTAATGGTGTTTTTCACCGTTATAGGATATATCTTCTGTAGAGTGCACTCTTCAATTGCCTTTACTCAAAGAATATACTTTGGGGTTTCCAAAGGCTTATAGAGCGTTTCTGTTCTTTGAGTCTCTGAATGTTTTGACATTGATAAGACCTGCTATTATGTGTGGTCACCCACTCTGGGTGAGCACCCGATTGGTTCATTGAGACCTTGTAATTTCTTCTAGTATTACAAAGAAGAAGTACAAACTTCCTCTGAAGGGACGAGTTTGTCTTTTATGTGTTGGTACCCCATCGGCGCTCCAAACTGCGTAATTTCTAATATAACACCAGCAACCAACTTTGGAGAGGTTGCTTTTCCTCCCTCCTTAGCTAGTCTTGACACGTTGCGCTACGCTGAAACTCGGAGTTTCGGGGCGAAGTGCAGTTGGACATGGCCTGTTTGAGTAGGCCATTTACTCGCAGACGCCTCTTTCATTCCTCAACGGGTGGGTTCATTCGATCTGTTTCCGCGTGATTCTTGTCCCTGGCTCGGCTGATTGGCCGGATCAAGCGTGTGAGTTGGTTGTAGCTTTGGTTGGCATGTCGCGAGACATCGGGTTGCTGATTTTGTACCACCTCGGGTCATCCTTGCGAGGTGGGTCTGATGGACTATTGAATTGAGTACGCTATTTCATAATAATTTGTGTCCATTTGCTTTTGCTCGTAAATCATCTTCTCCGGAGAAATCGCAGAGCAAGATTCCTATTGAATCTTCTGAAGTCTACCTTGGGTACCTTTGCTGTCACTTCCAAGTCATCTTCTGAAGTCGATTGTTTAAGTGAATCCTTGCTGTACATCGCATCAGATTTGGATGCTTGTAGTTTGTAATCTTTTGTACCTGCCATTTGGGCAAATGTTGACTCTTGGCGGAGAGAGGCTGATCCGACCCTGATGTAAATTTGCATGGCCCTTGTTTGGATCGTAAGTACATTCGGCGAATTGTCAAGCTTCGTTGACGCCGTTGAGGTTACTAAAGAGTAAACCTTGCGTGAGAGGGTCTTCTCGCACTGGCTAACAGTTGTGGGATTGTGCTCCTGTTTGCGATGATTACTTCGTTTGGCCAGACGTTCTGTTGGGCTAGAGGGCGAACCACACCTGTAATGTTGGACTGTCCGCCATCGCTAAGTTGAGCCATTGTTGCTGGGTTTTTGTCCCCATCTGAAAGGAACGACTCCTCCTCAGTTTCTGCGTCTGACTTCTGATTAACTTGTTTGGCGGGCTCAAGCTGTATCTGAGAACAATTTATCTGCTTTAGTGCGTCATAGTGGCCACCCCGTGCCATTGGTTGGTTTCCGCGAATTATTCCCTCTGAGTGGTTGGCGGTATACTTGACACACTAATGAAGGGTGGAGACCACTGCCTCCATCAGGTGAAACCAGAGCCTCCCCAAGATGAGGTTATAGGTAGACAATGCGTCTATCACCACCACACTATAAAATGGCAATTTGTAACACACTAGCTATGTTACTAAAACATTTTGTAACACCACAAAAATCTTACAGATCATGGCATTACAAATATTAGTAACACATCATTGTGTTACAACCTTCAAATTTCGTAACATCTCCACGTGTTACAAATTTTTTGTAACACATTGTAGTATGTTTTAATGTTCAAATAATATTAGCAACATCTCCACATGTTACAAATTTTATTTTTTATTTTTTATTTTATTTTTTTATTTTATTTTTTAAAATACCACTAACCCTTGATAATTGTTTTTTTGTGTCTTCAATTAACTACTATACGTCGTCACTGTTTATAATTTCTGTTATAGTAAATTTGTAAAGCAATACCGAAATTTTAATTACTTTTCTCTCGACAACATTCTACATCAACTGAGATTGAATTTTTAGACAAACCAAAATCTACAGTAGAGAAACAAATCCAGTGACATGTTCGAAGCACTTCGAGATGAAGAACTTGTCTAAACCTTCTGTACAAACACCCACTATGCCAAAGCACAATCCTCTCAAGCGCATTCCTTGTAACTTCAGTCGTTGTTACCAAATATAGTGTCCCTAGTCACGAGCTTAATCCCCCTCACCCACATTTCAACTGCTTCAATCCCACCTTCACACACAAAGTGAAACTCTATGTTTTTAGTAGTTACGATACGAAACACCTCTGGTTCATAAGCATCTCCCTTTTTCTGATGGTTCCTTTCAAATGTTGCACTTGGGCTTACTTCTGCCTCCTTACAAATTACATTCCTTCTACTTGATTTACCCCACCGCAATATTCCTACCGCACCGACCATTCTCATTACCTTTCGGTGTCTTTCCCTTTCCTCCTTTAGTATGTTTTTTCACACTAGCTCCATTTTAAACAAATACCTGAGCAAGCTCATCCTGGATCACATGCTTTACTATTTTGCTTCCTAAGATCATGTTCATCCTAGCAAGCGATAAAACAGTCTCACCTTTGGCAGTCTTGATGTCACATCTGGCTCTCTTTGAGATAAGGAACTCACACATACTTCCATGACCCTCCCTAGCTGCTAACATCAGCGGTGTATAATCATCTCCGTCAGGAATTTTGACATCATAACCCCTACTTGCTAATAAGCGAACAACAACGAAGTCCCCACGGCGAGCTGCACAATGCAGAACATGGAATCCTCCAGTCCCATTGTTTCCCTTTTCAAGGTTAAACTCAAGCAAAACCTTTTCAAAGGGGTCGCGCTTCTGGTTAAGTTCTGATAAACCAATTGTTGTCTCACCCAATTTGTTACACAACTTTACATCAGCCCCTGCATAAACAAGCAAGTGAAAACTTCTACATGTCCCTCCATGGCTGTAACCATTACTGCTGCTGTGAATCCTTTGTTATCTTGGTCATTAATTCCTATATCAGGTAACTTGATCAGCATTTTCAAGGCCTCAGTATCACCTAGCCGTGCAACAAACATCAGAGGCGAAAAGTTTGTTCCATTCCCTCTCATGTCCTTTATCTTTACTTGCTGTTTATTGATTTCGTCCTGTAACATTCATAAGAAAATAATGAGAAACATGCAAATTAACTCAAAAAATCTACTTTAGAACACATAAGTAGGACATAACCTTCACAACTTTTCAATTATTCTAAACATGCAAATAAATAACTTTTCAATTTTTTTCAAGTTAGATTCTAAAGTTAATCTAAACATGCAATTAAACTTCTCTATCAAAACTTAGTTAGAAGTTATAGATCCATGACAGTTGAAAACAATTACCAACTGGTAACATAAGAACAGATGAAACCACTAAGAATAGGTGCAACCCATGTAAGTGATGACTTACATTGGAATGTGAGATTCTTAATGAAATCTTCAAAAGCACCAACATAAATCAACTTAGTTCGTGACAATCAACTCAACAACCAGGGACGGATTTACGTGGGGTGCCCCCACTGACTTTTGAAAAAAAATTATTTTTTTTTCTCGATTTGCCTAACTTGCAATCCACGACGCCATCCTGCCCCACCCCTTCTTCTCTTCCACTATTCTCAGCGACGCTGACAACCCCGTTCCTCCCTTTCTTCTTTTCTTTACCCTCTATTT